>OX456526.1:15052403-17757403 GCA_949748255.1 Eustalomyia histrio
GGTTGATTTCGAGTGTATACGAGTACATTTTTATTATTTTTTTTGCAAACTATTTCCAGCATAACCATAACTACTATTCAAGTCAAATCAATTCATACTCGTACTAGTTTTTTATTTTGCAACAAACAAACAAAAAAACAAAACATCTATTGTCAATATATTGTGAATAAGTGATTCATAGTGATTTGAGTGGCCGTGTTGAGGGTATGAAGTTATCGATGAATTATTGTTTGTTAAACGGTATTTGAGTAGAAAAAATTTAAGATTTTAACAAATTGATTATGAGTATAACAATCAAAAAGTAACATGACATAATATTCTCGAAACAAAAATCATGAAATATAATACAATATTAAGGTGGTTCAAAATAAAAAAAAGTTTAAATTCACGATCTCCACAACCCTGCAAATATGCCATTATAGAAAAAAAATATGGGCTGCCAAAGAAATTTAAACAAAAAACAAGTTTAGTTTAGAGGTAGCACATCGCCATTGAAGTTTCAAAACTGAACTTGTTTTATTACTTTAAATAAATTAAAAATTAAGAAAAATTAATTATATATTTCTAATTTTATCAGGCTCAAGATCATAATTTTTAATGTTACTAACGAATAGTAAACACTAATTTATTTTATTAAATGGAAAAAAATGTAAGGATCAGCGCTAGAGGGAGTGCACACTTTCGACCTGAACGACCAGGTCATCTTCAGCCTCCACAAATAACTTATTGTTTTGAAGGGCATTTATACCACACACTCTAAGGAAAATGACTATGTGAAATTACATTTTTCATAAGTGAATGATTACCCGTACAAATGAGCTTTTTCCATCTATTTATGGAAATATCCTTTGGCAACCATCTTCGATTTTCGAAGCACAAATTGACAGGGTTGCCAAGGGATATATATATATATATATTAGGATCGCGACTCATCAAATCTAATACTTTTTTGGATGTACGTTACGAATATAAAATCAAAATTAAATTCCAATTCGCGTATTTTGTGGAAATTTCATTAAAAGAAATGTTGCACTTTCATCAAGAAATTTTTATTTTTCTCTACGCAAAATTATTTGTTGAATGATTATACATACAGTGAGTGACAATACAATGGAAACTTTTAAATAATTCCAGTTTCCTGCACTTTGCTCTTAAATTATTTTTTTTTCCAAAACGATAATTGAATAGTTTTTTTTTGTTAATTACTCTTTGTTATGTTTTCTCTTAAAATAAAATGATATTAAATCTCTTGAAACAATATGTAATGAGAATATTGCAAAAATGAAAAATAGATAATTTTTATGGTGTTGGCAAAACATTGGAAACTTCTAAGGCGAGTTACAAAAGATGATGAAAAGTAAGAAAAATAAAAGAGAATATTAAAAGAAATATTCCAAAAAATTACCGTTACATATTTATTTATAATTTTAGGTAATTTCAGGTTCAAAAGCATATAAAAAAACACATTATTTTAGTTTTATAACATTTGTAAATAAATTGATTTGAAAATGGCTAGAGTTAAATTTTGTGAACAGCTAAAACTTAAAATAATTAGTGATTTTAATGCTGGACTTAAACAAAAAGAAATATGTGACAAAATCCTCAATGAATAAGTCAATAATTTCAAAAATCATTAAGAAATATCGTGAAAAAGGTACGGTGAAAACGCAGCATTTAGGAGGCAGGCCTCGAAAAACTACTCAAAGACAAGACAAGTTAATAGCAAGAGAGTTTAAAAAGTGCCCAAAAATGCTTCCCCGAGAGGTCATCAACAATTTAAAATTGGAAATAAGTCAACGAACTGTTGCACGGCGTGCTGAAGAGGCTGGTCTTGGTTGCTACCGACCTGTCAAAAAACCACTGATATCAGAAAAAAATAGAATTGCTCGTATTAAATTTGCCAAAGAGCATATAAATTGGTCTAGACAGAAGTGGAATACTGTACTTTTTTCCGATGAGTCCAAATACAACTTAAGAGGTCATGACGGAAGAACTTATGTAAGACGACCGAAAGGAAAAAGATTGGACCCCAAATATACAACCAAAACTGTTAAGTTTGGCGGTGGCAATATTTTGGTATGGGGATGCTTTTCGGGTCAAGGAATGGGACCAATTCATGTCATTACCGAAACTCTAACTGGAGCTGGATACAAAACTATTTTAAACGATGTAATGTATCCATATGCGGAAGAAAACATGCCACTAGTCTGGAAATTTCAACACGACAACGATCCAAAACACACCTCCAAAGTTGTAAACGAGTGGTTACAATCAAACGGAGTTAGTGTTTTGAAATGGCCAGCCCAATCACCAGATCTCAACCCAATAGAGAATCTATGGGAAATTGTAGATCGAAAAATAAGATCGAAAAACTATTCTAAAAAGGCTGACCTTACAGATGCAGTAACTTCGGAGTGGCAAAAAATTCCAGCCGAAACTATTGATACTTTAATTGGTTCCATGCCTCGACGTTGTGAAGCAGTTATTAAAAATAATGGATACCCTACAAAATATTGAACAGGCAGAGTGACAACATATATTTAAGTTAAGAATCGTAAAAGTTTCCAATGTTTTGCCAAATCCATAAAAAATAATACTTTTGAATTATTGTTATTTTTGGTAAAGTTTTACTATTAATGTAAATATTTTTCCTTATTTTAATCAAAATATGTACTAGTCATAAAAGTAATGAAAAAAAATTATAGAATTATCTTTTGTTTTAAACTTTTTGAAATTTAAATGTGAAATAAATATTTTTTTAAAAAGTTTCCATTGTATTGTCACTCACTGTATGTCCACGAAATGTCTTCTTATGTAAGACAGGATTTTTTAACATTTTAATTTTAATACCGCAAAAAATAGCGAAAAACTAAAAAAAATTGTTTTTAAATTTGATTGCAGATTCGTAATCTTCATAAAAATTAAAATCAGATTTAAGAAATTAACTCATGTAAGGCCTTAGCAAGTTGAATTTTTACTTACATCTTCTCAGAAAATTTTGATAATTTAACCAAAATATGTATTTTTACGTACGAATTTAAAAAAATTGCGAACTAATTAAAAGTTTATGAATTTTTTAAAATTTTGGTTCCATATTCCTTTTATTAACTGGAAAATTTTGTTAAATTACAGCGTATAGTTTCAAAAATAATTCAATTTAAAGTCAACCCCACTTTTTGTAAAAATAACTCTAGCGGAAAATTACTAATTCTTAAAAAATAACTTTTAGTGCAAGCTTTAAATACAAACGAATTTAGACATTAAGGAAAAGGGGCAACATTGTGGAGATTGCAAATTCAAACTTTGATGTTTTCTTTTTTTTTTTGGACGACACTAATATACAGCAACAACAAAAACTTTAAACATCAACAAAATTTTGTCACTTAAACATAAATCTTGATTTACAATCGTTTACAATATATTTATTAACAATAAAGATTTCTTGATAAAAAAAATCTATAGAAATCTGTACAAAAAAAAATACACCATTTCTTGTTCAAAGTTGTGAAATTAAAACGGTGAAGAAAAACAAAGGAGTTTAAATTTACTTAAAATATAGAACATAATTGTCCTTTACGTTGGGCGCCAAAATTAATTTTTGATTTATTTCATAAAAAATCAATCATCAATTTATAACAACGCATACATCAAAAACACGGATTTAATAGGGCCTCATATTGGGCGCCTAACTATAATTCAGGATGTTCATTAAAAATTCAAAAGAACTGGCATCTTAAGATTAACATCACTCAAAAAAAAAAAGACATGAACTAAAAATTAATCTAAAAATTTTCATTAAAACAGTTTAAAAATTTTTCTCAATTTAAGTCAAATTTTATTTTCTTAAAATTAATAGAAATTCCTTTGTTTGGGAAAAACGAAATAGTTTATATACTCAGAAATAGTTTATACCTTCCTTCACTCAAAAAAAAAAGACATGAACTAAAATGTAATCAAAAATTTCCTTCAAAATAGTTTAAAAATTTTCCTCAATTTAAGTAAAATTTTATTAAAACTTAGAAAACTTTTCTTAAAAATAATGAAAATTCCTAAGTTTGAGGAAAAACTAAATAGTTTATGTACTTAGAAATAGTTCATATTTTTCCTAAGTAATATTTCTTGAATTTAGGAAAAACAAAAGTCAATTTAATACAAATTTAACATTTAAGTTTTAAGAAATTTGTATACTCAAATGTAATAAAATTAAGTTCAGTTAAAAAAAAAATAGGACATAATTTAATCCCATTTAGTTCAAAAAATGTGTCTAGCTTAAATCGAGAAAGTACCTGAACTTAATGTGTGTTCATTTTTTTCGCTAGTAGTAAAATTAACTTAATTTTAGAAAGTCATTTCCAAATTAAGTTTTTAAGTATACCACTTTCTAATTTTGAAGAATTGTTTTCTAAAAATTTTGTTCAGACAATTAAAAACAAAAAGTAATAATTTTTTTTCTATGTAATAATAAAAATTTACTTGATTATAGAAACTGATGAACCATTTCTAAGAAAAAATTTCATGCAACTTAGTTCAGATAAATTTTAAAAATTTTAATAAAATATTCTGTTTTTCAAGTAAAAGTTTTCTAATTTTTAAAAAAATAATAAAATTTGGTATAGGATTTTTTTGTTGCAAAACGTTTAAATTATTTTCAATATTCTATTCCAAAAAAACAACAAATTAAAAACAAACTAGTTTGTTTTCCTAATTTCCAAGAAAAAATATTATTAAAGGAAACAAATTAAAGTAACCATTAAAAAAAATTAGCGTGCATGATTGTAATTTTTGGTGCGTGATTCAAAAATGGCTCACATGCCCATCTCTAATCTTAACAGTCTTTAACATTGAACTTAAAGTACCTTAAAATATTTTTATTTAAATTTTGTTAGCAAAAGGTTAAACATTTCGAATTTGCGCTTTTATGTAATAATTTTGTTTTCTGACTGCAATACAAAATATCGCACATTTTACACATTACCGCATAATGGCTTTCCTATAATTGTGACGTAGCGCTTATTAAACTTTATATTTATCGAAGACTCTAAAACTATTTTTTTTTACTTAATAATAAAAAAAGTAAAAAATTGTATATATCAATTAAAGTTTAAGCTAAAAATGCCATAAAATAAACTTCACATTTTTCCATTTTTTAATAATGTCAAGAAATGTAACTGTGATATTTTGTATTTTGCAACAATTTCCTTAAATTAGTTAATTTAAGAAGACAAAGGACCCCTAGTGGTTCTTAGCCATAGATGCCGTTTGTCACTTAGGACGTCGCTTTTTGTAGTTCTCTCAAGCAGAACCGTTAATTAACTACAAAAAGGATCTGACTTTAACACAATTTATTACGTTTTTGCTAATGAAATTTAATTTATAATTTAATTACATGAGTTTCGTATAACTCAATTTAATTTAAAGACAAAAATGTATAGCAAAAAGTTTGTTAAGAGTAGAGTCCTCACAAATCGGAAGTCATCCCAAAGTGGGAAAATACTTACACAATGAGTGTAAAATACTTTAAAATATATTTATTTATTGTAAAATATATTACTTTTACCATAGAAACAGTTTCATATTCAATAGAAAATTTTTATCAAATTTTAGGATAACTTTCACTTAAAAGAAGTGCTGTTTAACTTGATATTAGAAAATATTTTCTTATTTTTAGGAAGTTAAGTCTTAGTTTTTAGTAAAAACAAGTAACAAAGGCTTAAATTCGGCTGTGCCGAATCTTTGAATACCCTCCACCAATGTTCTCTTTTGTTTTTGATGCAAACAATGTAAAAAACTTTTGAAGTAAAATTATGGAGGTGAAAAAAATTTTTTGAGGTGAAAAACTTTTTTGGATGCAGAAACGAATTTTTTTACGGGAAAAAAATTTTGAGGTGAAAAATTTTTTTAGGTGAAAAAAATTTTTTGTGGTGAAAAAAAATTTTAGTGGTGAAAAAAATTTTTCAAGGTGAAAAATATTTGAGGTGTACAAAATATTATTAATTTCTAAGCGATTGGTAAATTAAATATGAGAAAATATATTATATACCAGTAGCTACTATAAAATTGTACTAAAATACACCAATTTGTATGGAAAATTTAGAAGTATCTTCACATTTTCACCCATAGCTTTTTAACCGCTGGACCGATTTTGCTCATTTTCAATACCAAACTGCTCGGGAGGTTGTACAATAATCTGAGTAAAAATAGGCTTCCCCGCTAGCGTCTTCGCGTAGTGATCGCCATTTCAACAGACAGACAGACGGACAGACAGACGGACATCGCTAAATCGACTTAAAATTGCATAAGGATCACGAATATATATACTTTATGGGGTCTTAGACCTATATTTCGACATATTACAAACGGAATGACAAACTGATATATACCCTCACCATATATGGTGGAGGGTATAAAAATTATCTAATGAACTTAAATAAAATAAATTTTTTCTCAAAACCAAGGAAACATTTCCTAACTAACAGTAAAATTTTAGATTATATATGAACTAATTAGAAGGAAATTTTACTGTTTTCTAATAAAAATTTAGTAGTTCTCAGTAGTAAAATTTTTTTATAATTTAGAAATTTTGACCATTTCTTAATTTCAAGGAAAATTTTTTTAAATATTGGTATAACGCGTCTTTGGCGCCATTTTCATTTAATTTTTTCCTCTAAATAAGTTATTTTCCTCTAATAAATTTTAGTTCATTTTTTTTGAGTGATTAAAGAAAAAAAAAATTTTGCGTTCTACATTTATCATAAACATCATTAGCCCATTCCAAATTGTTTTTTCATTTTTAATTAAAAATCTCCATATTAATTGGAAATTGTATCATAAAACTCTTCTTATATATTATATTGACCCATTTAACTTGTTTTTTGTAATTTTTAAATATTTTTTGGCAAATACATCAACACGTTTTTCAATTTACTTCTATTCAGGCAAATTGGGTTGTTGGCCCACACAACCAAAACAAAACCTAAAATAAAATCAATATTAAATATAGAACACTACATCCCTTATGCTTCAAATTTTATTTTTAATATTTGTCAGAATTTTTTTTTTTTTTGTCGTTTTTAACATAAAAACCATCATCGGCATCGCGGTGGTTGTTTTCAAAAGTAATAACATGCGTAAGCATTTCTTTCATTTTATAGGGAATTGAAGAATTTTTATGTGTTTTTCTTTGTGTGTATATTAAACATAGTGACGACATTCAATTTGTCCAAGTTTTTGTTTTTGGCTTAATAAGTGAAGGTTAAATGAGACTTTAATCAACTAAAATTAAAGAATGAAAATATTCAAAGATAAGCATGAATTCTTGTTGAAAGCGTTAATGATTTTGGATATTTAAAACCATTTAAAACAGGAAAAAAATTAAAATGACTCATCACAGGTGTTTTCAATAGTAAAAAATTATTACAAAATTTTGATACGGACGCTGTGGTAGTTAAACACTAAAAGATTCTAATCTGTTTCATGCAGTCCTGTATTCGTATTAAGAGTGCGATATTCATAAAAATACAGAGCCACAAGTAAATCAAACAAATAAGATTCGAGGGCAGTTCATTAGGTCCGTGATTTTTTGAATTTACCGTATCCTAACTGAAAAGCCAACACTGCTCCTGTCAACACTGCATCTGTCAGTAACTCCTGGCAAAATTTGAAAAAGCTGCATCATTATACCCTCCACCATATATGGTGAGGGTATATATCAGTTTGTCATTCCGTTTGTAATATGTCGAAATATAGGTTTAAGACCCCATAAAGTATATATATTCGTGATCCTTATGCAATTTTAAGTCGATTCAGTTATGTCCGTCTGTCTGTCTGTCTGTCTGTCTGTCTGTTGAAATGGCGATCACGACGCGAAGACGCAAGCGGGGGTGCCTATTTTTACTCAGATTATTGAACATCCTCCCGAGCAGTTTGGTATTTAAAATAAGCAAAATCGGTTAAGCGGTTCAAAAGTTATGAGTGAAAATGTGAAGGTACCTCTAAATTTTCCATACAAATTTGTACAATTTTTCTGTATCTATTTTTTTTTTCTGTTAAGTAAGTAAAAATGTTATTAAGTCTTCTTATTGTTCGATTGCATTTATTGTCTTACATAGAGAATAATAACATTCTTAGAGCTATATGTGTGTTACTCTGATAACTATGTTAACGTAAAAATCAACAATGTTAAAGTCGCTAACAGAGCAGACCTCTGTAAATAACATTGCTAAAACTAAATAAATAACAATACTAAACTAAATAACAAAAGTTCGTTACATAAATTGACAAAACATATTCATATTACAGTTCATGCAAAATTTAGTATATACGTATATCATCTTCAGCCCCTATGGTGGAGGGTATTCAAAGATTCGGCATAGCCCCCTTTTTTACTTGTTTAGTTTGTGTTTAACATTCACAAATCCAGATTTTCGCCAAATATCTACGTTATGTCTAAATATCATTTAAATCCAATTCAGAAAAAACCTTTCTACATGGGGAAGGTCTGATTCATGGACACACTGATGGACGGACATCACTAAATCGAATCAGGAAGTGATTCTGAGTTGATTGGTATACTGAGAAAGGTGGAGCAAAAAGTATCACCCTATTGAAAAGTGCTGCCATTCTTGCAAATGGTATCGTATGTTGGTTAGATTTTAATATTCTGAAAGTAGACACGTGCGAAATTTAATGTGAATAATAATGAATGGCTAAATGATCGAAAGAGGGTAATTTTTGTCTCACTAATTCTCTATTCTGGTGGACGGAAAATCCACGCATAATTCATAAAGCAGCATTATATCCTCTCAAAGTCACCGTGTCGTGGGCAGTTACTTCGCAAAAGGTGATTTGATATTTTTTTCAAATAAACCGACGGCGTAACCGTGATAGCGTTCACGGTTAACGGCGGCCGCTGTAGAACCTTGCTGAATTTCTCTGGTCGGATGTTAGCGATTTCGTTTTGAAGGATACATTCCTAGAGCGCATTATATCGTGTTTCCGTAATTTTGCTCGCCAAGGCAAATCTCCCGATTCGACCGTCCCGGAATTCTCCCTCTGGGGATATTTAAAATCGTTGGTGTAAATGAACAATCCTTGCATCTTGGAGGAGTTAAAAAACAATATTCGAGCAGAAATTGAGAACGTGACGCAACAAATGCTGCGCAGCGTTATGCAAAATGTAATCAAAACAGCCCAAATCTGCATCAACGACGAAGACGTCAAATTGTTGGAAATTATTTTTCACAATTAATTAAAACAAAATTTTTAAATGCGAGCAAACATAATCAGTTAAAAATTAAATAAAATTTTCACTTTAAACATAAGTTATAGCGAAAGAAAATCAAATGATGGTTGACCCACAGACCACCATTTTTGTTAGTTACAAACATCAGCACAAGCCTATTTTCAGACCTATGAAAAGATAATTCTTTTTAAATCAATTCGCATAAAAATTGATTAATTTTATTAATTGGTGAATATTTTATAATCACTTTAACTAAATCAATCATTTGGAATTTGAATAAAAAAGAGAGAAGAGAGATGACTCGATTGAGTAATTTGATTTAGGAACTACATACAAGTCAAGGCAACCATTTTTTTTGGCAACATTGACATGTTAAAATTGAATTAAAAATCAAGTGAATTTTTTAAATAAAATATTTATTAAATAAAACTGCGTTTACATTAAACTAGATTTAGAAATTAAAACGTAGCATATGATCAAAATCTGGTTAAAACTATATTTAAAGCGTAAGGTAAACGCTATTTTAATTAGCAAATAAATGAGTTTTAGAAGTGGTGAGATGAGTTTTAGAAGTGGTTTCGTTTTAAATTGATTCAGACTTCAAAATAGAATCAAGGTATTATATTCTTAAAGATCTGCTTATTGCGAGGGCGGATCAATAAGTCCATGACTTTCCGAACTTCCCTCGTAGTTATATGAAATGCAACACTGCTCCCATCAAGTACCACCGCCCATTTTCCGCAAGTTCCGTCATTTACTTTGCATTTAACAGCAGGATTTTTCGAGGTCCATAAAATAGGCATTTATTTGGTCAATAATTTCATCATTGGAGCTAAATCTCTTTCCACCGATCCATTTCTTTAGGGGGCAATTCGTAGTCTACTTCGTGGATTTTTGCAATGGAAACTAAGCTGTCACACGATTGCGTTGGTGGTCGATTGTGAGCAAACGCGGCAGCCATCTTGCGGAAAGCTTTCATATTCCCAAGCTATCGTTCCGATCGGCCAACACCATATCGTGAGTTTTTTCAAATGTTTTGGGTGTAGAACCCTCAACTGGGCGTCCAGAACGTTTGGCATCTGCCGTGCTTGTAAGGCCACAACGAAAGTCAGTAAATCACTTTACCATTGAAATCGATAGTGCAGAGTCCCCATAGTATTTATCAAGCTTTTCCTTGGTTTGGTTGACGTTTTTTTTCGCAAAAAAATAATGTTTAATGAGCACTCGAAATTCACTTTTTTCCATTTTTAAAAAAATCCACGAGGTTGTATGTTTTGAACAGCTGTTAAACGTAAAGTAAATGACGGAACTTGCTCAAAATTTGACAGTAGTCTATTAAGAGGTGGTACTTGATGGGAGCAGTGTTGCATTTTATATATCTACAAGGGAAGTTCGTAAAGTCAAGGCCTTATTGATCTGCCCTCATATACCATGACCAGGTATAAATCGAATAATATCAGCAGTTTTTTCTGCCAGACCTCGAACTAATTTTTATTAATTTAAGAACATTTTTCTATTAGTGTAGAAAAATGTGCTTAGGTTTTTAAGATTTAAATATTAATATTAAAGCATATTTTTTATAGACTTCTGTTACGCATTTTCGAAAAATACTTTATAAATATGTATATAGTCGGTAAAATGAAAAGTACCCACTCGGTGCAAATATTTGATTGTTAAAAAAAAAAATTAAAAAATAAGTTATCAGACCAAATAATAGCGGAATCGTTTTGCGACAAGTACACAAGTTTAAATCAATATAACAACAAAAAAACTACAATGTTCAGTACAACATTAACTACACCAGAAATAACATAACGGAATCATAAGGGCCTTAAGCAGCAACTAATTCTTATCAGGAGTGGAAACAAAAAAAATATGATAAGATAACCAAGTTTATTTTTTTCGGAAAGTTAAAAATAAATTGAACGAAAAAATATCTACCTCATAAATTTTGGGGATTCTTTTAATGGCGGGTATTCCGTACAGGGATTTTGGTTTTAAAATTTTAAAAAATGTTAATATGAAGGTACCCCCACACACCAAATTTGTGCAAACTTTTGGTTTTGTGAAAAAAAAAATTTGCAGTGTGTATATCATATTGGAAGGTTGTACAATATATTGAAACAAATCAAAACCCATTTGATTTTTAATGTATGTGCAAAGTTAAAAATATTTGAAAATTAAAAAATTCATAATTAAAAAAATTCATATTTTGTGCAATTTGTATTGTACAACTTGTGGCACTGTGTAGGACAAATATTGCCAATATTACGATATTAGCAATAACATTGCAATGTGTATAGAGAAGGTAACCCTTAAGGCGAAAATTTTGTAAAAACAAAGTACACAGTTTATAAATAAAAAAATTACAGTAAAATATTCATGCTTACCTGTTTATTGTTAATAATTTATTATGGTTTTCTTTTCCAATTTGACAATTTACAGTTGTCGTTGTCAAATATGTTTAGTTTGTTTTTAATTCTTTAATGCGCTATTTTTAATTTTTTATTTTCGATATAAAAACACTCGTATTTTTCTTATCGCCAACTATTTATTTTGTTGTATTTTTTGATTATTTTATTGAAACAAAAAATCACGTTTTTATAAAACACGTTCACTTAATTTCTTAATTATGTGCGAACTCTTTAAAAAATTCTTTTACGTTTTTAATCTCAAGGAATTTTTATTTTAAGAAATGAAATTTCCTTTCGCTTATTTTCGTAATTTCACAACTTTTATTTTTTGCTAAAAAAAAAAAATAAAAAATATATTTTTTTTTTTTTGCAAATTAAAAAATGTTTAGAAGCTATTAATATTTTTAATTAATAAATTTTTAACATGATTATTTTTTTTTGTTTTTATTCACCCAACAAGTCAACCTCAAGTTTCACGTTTTAATGGCATACTAAAAATATGTTTTTGCCAAAGAAATGTATTAATTTTTTTATTTCATTTTTATTTGCCCCAAAAGCTAAAGAGAAATAATTAACAAAGAGCTATAATTTTTAAGAGATTTGGGGGTAAACAATACTCTTTAAAAAAACTGCTGCTTGTATTATTTTCTTTTTCCTTTTTTTTTCACAGAGTTGCTTAAATAAGTACTTATGGGGTAATTTTTTTAATAAATATAAAATAATAAAAAATATAAATTTTATTTATTCTATAGTAGTTAAAAATACTAAAAAAGTAGAATGACACAATATACAATTAATTGCGTAGATGGCAACTAGGAATATCCTTTTAAGACAAGTAAGCAAATTAAAGCCGGGCAAGCCCTAAATTAACCCTCTAATGGCTAAGGCCGCTAAAAGGCGGTCTTCAAAACTTAAGTAGTTTTTGTCTAAATGCCAATTAAAGCAAATGTAGTACAAAGGTAAAAAACATAGTTAGCTAATTATTTGCTTCGAAACTTTTGTTGTACAACAAACGATTTTCAATCCTGAAGGATGCAAAGTAAAAATTTCGTAAATTAAAAAAATCAACTTATTAAAATAGAAAAAAATATTTAAAAAATCGTCAAAATGTATTTATGTTTCGGCAGCTGATACAATCAGAGTAGGTAGTAGCAGAAAATTCATCAAAAATTATTGATATTTAGTGTCAATTTCACTAAATTTCGCAAATTTTAAAAAAGTGAAAATCGCCATAACTTCTAAAATAATAACACTGGATCAACAATTTTTAATGTTTAATTTTATTTTACTTAATTTATAGCAAAAACCAAAATTATTTGATAGTTGGATTTCTCGATTCAGATTTAACCTGTATTGTGCTACAGACCTTTAAAAACATAATTTCTTAAATTAATTTTCAAATCTGATTTAAATTTCGACGAATTAACTTTTCTGAATGAATTATTTATTACCATAATTGAATCTTTATCTGATTAGAAGAATCAAGTTGATTTAAATAATTCTTTTTATTAACCAAACAAAATAATTTCATTTGAATAATTCAATTTTAAATCAAAGAATCAAATCAATTTTAATATTATTTGATTCGCGAATTAAAATAACTTTAGTTAAATCACGATTATTTTAATTTTAAACCCGAATTATTTTATGCAAATTTTATAAAACAGCCTCCTCGGGATGTCTTCCGGACCTGGCCCATTTTTATTATCAAAGCATATTAATACTCGTACTCTAGTAGAGCAGACATTTTGTCCGTTTTGCCCTATCTCGCTTAGTTTTCGAGATACCTATCATTTAATGAAATGGCAAATATCTCGAAAATTAAGCAATATAGCGCAAAACGGACAAAGTTTTTGAAAAGCTCAGCAAAGGGTACCTCTCGATAGAATAGATTCGGTAGGTCCCCGAAGGGTTTCCTAGAAATTTTATAATACAGCCACAGGGTGACTATTTTTTATCAATTCATTTGAATTAACACGCTCCAATAAAACAAATTTCGTTACCCGTTCCATTTCGTTCGTATAAAAATGGGTCACCCTGTGGCTGTTTTATAAAAATGGATACCTCGGGATGTCTTCCGGACCTTTCCTTTGTTTATTATCGCAGTATATTTAGTCCGTTTTGACATATCTCGCTCAGTTTTCGAGATACCGGCCATTTTAAAAAAATTACCATTTTACAAAATGGCGAATATCTGGAAAACTAAGCGTGATTTGAAAGTCAATTTCAATGTTTTTTATTTTGTTTTAATTCGCAAATCAAATCAATATTTTTTTTAACTTCCAAATTAAAAAAAAAATTATGTTTGAAATGATTTGATTGAATTGAATTGTGTTCGACAATCCAATATTAATTTGACACGCTTTGTAGAAAAAAACCGTTGTAAATAAAAAAGATTGTAAATATACACCCTTTTTAGCGCTTCCAAAAAATTTTTTCGGTTTTTGGTGCCAAAAAGTTGGCAGCAGTACCACTGTTACGGTATATTTTTTTTATTAAATAGTATCAAATCACAGTATAACAGTATCGGCATTTCCATCCCTGTAAGTAGAGCTAAAACATTATTGTTGCTTTTAATCAAAACTTTTGTTTTGGCTGTTTGTTTCTTTTTTCGTCTTTCTTTTTTGCTACGCAATGGTAAAAGCAAAAAAAAAAGTAAATGTATGTACACAAAATTCTATTTTTTTTGCTATAACTACTAAATAAATCGACAGTAAAACGTTTATTAAAAATGTAATAATGAAAAGTAAGAAGAAATATAATTAAATAAATTGTTGTTGTTGGGCAAATAAAATGAGCAACAGAGTTAAAATAAATAACAACAAAATTTTAATAGTGCTAATTTGATAAAGCTTTTGGCGAATTAATTTGGCATTTAACACTTTTTATAGTTGATGTTTTAAATATATTTAGCAATAAACACTTTTACGATATTTAACTGTTTCTTTATTTCTTTAACAACAATTTCACTTTTAGCACAATTTTTTATTTGTTATTTTTTTATATGTTTTTTTTTAAGAATTTTTATTAAGATTTCAATTGGCTTGCATGTGATGAAATTATGTCGTATTTAATGTTTACTCAAATTTAGTATTGTTTTAAAAAAATCAATAAATCCTTCCTTTAGTAATTAGGTTACTACACATTGGCAAACGAATGCAATTTTTTTTTTTAAATTAATAATCACCTTTTTTAACACGTTAAAAATTATTCGATTTACCCTTTTTTGTTTAACACTTTTATTTATTGTATTATTAAAAATATATATTTTTTATATACATATATTTTTTTCTTTTAACGCGTACTTAACCGTTTTAGCGACAAATCACACATTCCAATAGAGTTTCTTTAGAAGACTGATTTTTTTAAGAATTTTTTTTAATGTTTAATTTTTCTTGGGTTTTTTATAATTTTCTTATTATCACTTTCTCTTTACTAAGAGTAAATAGAGAACTAATGTAGTGGAACAGCTCCCCCTGGTTTTGATATTCGATAACTTTTTGTTCGTTAATTGACATTTCTTTTAACTTTGATTTTCTAAACATATTTTTAACACAGGGTTGCAATAAAAATGCAATATATGCCAAATAAGTTAGGGAGTTTACAAAGTTGTAAAAAATTATTAATTATAAGTTTTAACATTTTTCGTTTAAGGTTTTTTTTTGGATATTTTAACAAAAACATTTATTGTATTTGAACGAAAAAAATAAATAAATTTACTACACCAATTAATAAATCCAAAACAAAATTCTAAAGTGACAAAAGTACAACAAAAATACCTATTAAGATTAAATAAAATTTTAAACAGCTCTTTTATGGATCAGTGTTGCCACTTTTTAAATAATTATTTCAAAACGGGACTGTTTATCCATTTGTTGAATAATTTTCGAATAATAACATTTTGGTGTAATTTTTGTGTATTTTCTCTTTTATTAACAAAAATTTTCCTAAATTTCGTGCTATTTTTTATTTTCATATTAAATGCTAAATAACATCGAATTTTATCGTATACAGGAATCAAAGTCCTATAGCTTTTTAACAAATAATTGAAAAATATTCAATGTTTAGTTAATTTTAGTTTTCTTTGAAACATTTGCCCACTAATTTTACTAATATTCCTATGCCAACGGTTCAGCCTGACTTTTACGACCACCTTACACCATCGGATTCTATTGAATTTCATTTTCACTGCCTTAATGTATGGGATGTTGCTGAAGGTTTTAAGGCAGTAAAATCTTATTCAGTAGGCCTGGATGATATAAACCCCAAATTTGTTAAAATTATCTTGCCTTGGATAATACGAATTATTACACACCTTTTTAATACTATTATTACCACCAACATTTTTCCAATGGAGTGGAAACACGCCAAAATTGTTCCGGTACCAAAACTAGGAAATGAATATCGTCCAATTGCAATCCTTCCTTATTTTTCTAAAGTTTTTGAACACTTATTGCATAAACAAATATATAACAAGGATGTTAATGGCAATCACCTTTTTACGGATCGTCAATCTGGATTCAGGCCTCAACGGAGTTGTATTACAGCACTATCCGATGTAATAGAAGATATTCGAAGTAACTTGGAAGAGAAAAAATTAACATTTTGGTATTATTAGACCAATCCAAGGCTTTTGATACTGTTCACCATTCAATGTTATGCCTGAAGCTATCCAAATTATTTTACTTCTCTCGATTTTCTGTAAGGTTGCTGTCCTCATACCTGTCAAATAGATCCCAATCTGTTACTAGTGGTGGATCTATTTCACGCCCCTTACAAATAACAAGAGGTGTCCCACAGGGCTCTATTCTTGGAGTATAGTAGTGTACTCTTTATATGCTAATGATCTTCCACAACAACTTCAGTATTCTAACATACAGATGTATGCTGATGACGTTCAGTTATACTTTAGTTGCTCCAAAGAGTTAATTTGTCCAAAAACTCAATAATTAAATTCTGATCTTGATAAAATTTTCACGTGGGCTTCAGTAAATGGTTTGCGACTCAATCCAAATAAATCAAAATGCATAATAATGAGGAAAAATTTACAAATTGATGATGAAATAAATATTCTTCTTGGAGGAACCAAAATTGATATCGTGGACACGGCTTAAAACAAAATGTTAACATGGTCAGTTCATATTAACCAGGCCAGTGGCAGAACATATGGTATGCTTCGGAATCTATGGGTAACTCAACATTTTACGCCTTTAAAAGTAAAAATACTGTTGGCGAAAACATATCTGTTACCGACACTGTTATATTCGTCGGAAATTTTTACAGCTTGCAACTCTAAGGATATGAGAAAACTTACCACAACCTTCAACAATATCATACGTTACATCTACGGATTAAAAAGAATGGACCACGTTACCCAGTATTCATGTCGTATATTTAATATGTCTTTTTTTAACTACCTTAAATTTAAAAACATTATTTTTATTCATAAAATTATAATAAAAAAGCAGCCATCATATCTTTATAATCGTTTACAATTCTCGAGATCCCAAAGAGGCAAAGCAATAACACAACTTCGGCATCGTGATCATGCTTCCGAATGTCAATTTTTCATATTTACTGTCAACGAAAAGTAATTTCCTATACTTTTCGAATATTTTTCTTAAATGTTTTTTATACAAATATGTAAAATTTTTTTTCTTTTACTTTTTTGATTAATTATACTTGTATTATTTTATATTTAATTTAAGTTTAATTGTTTTTCTAATCAATATATAACTAGTCTGATTCTAATACTGTAATTTATAAGATATTTTGTCTTGTTGTATTAGAAATCCAATTTAATAATAAATATAAATACAAATTACCAAATTTTTATTTTTAACTTGTCAGCACTAAATTGCTTTTTAGAAGAAATCAAAAACGGTGTTTGATTAGTATTAACACTGGAGTACTGTTTGGGTTTTTAACCTTAAATTTAAGTAATTAATTTTTTTTGTAATGGAAAGAAAAAATGTTTTTATTTATATTTTTATTAAAAGATATTTTATATATTTTCATTTAAAATTTGTTCGGTTTAAGATCAGTAAACAAATTGTAAGAATCAGCGCTAGATAGAATGTGCCACACTTTCGAATCGAGTAAATACTGCAATTGTTTCCCATGCTAAAACAAAGTACATTTATAAAATTCGCAAAACAAATTGCAAAAAATAGATGTGTAAAAGGAATTTTCAGTTGTAAAATCCGCATTTTTAAGAAGAAAAAAATTGAATATTACAATAATATTCATATGTGATTTTTTTCTAATTAGACTGCAGCTTCTATAATAAAAAATTAATGATAACAGCAAAACTGTATTTTTTTTCATATTATTTTAAATAAAAATGTATTAAACGCGCATTTCTTTTATTTATGACTATAAAACTTAAACTTAATTTAAATTTATCAAAAGCAAAAAATAATTTCAATAATTTGAGTATTTACTCTTTGAGCTTACTTAACAAAACAATTTATATTCTTAATTTTAAATTTAAAACAATTTCATATATTAGTTTGCAAGGCCTGGAAGAGGTAGTAACACATGCAAGAAACATAAATAATCCTTATTAAATTTAGCAATATGGAAATGTTTCAGAAACTCATTGATACAAAATCATGTTACACATATCATTATTTTTTTGATTTAAAGCTAAAGTGCTACCGGGGAATTTATAAGAGAATTTGGTTAAAACATTTTTCTTATATGGTTTGGTGGCAGCTTGTAAAGTAACAGATTTGGTGTTGGAATGTCTACAAAAATAAAAGATTTATATATTAAATTTAAAATCTATAGAAGGGGGGAACCCCCAATTTCAACTTACTTTAAAACCATTTCCGGCCTTTGCAATTGCATGCACAATTTAATTTCTGAATAGAAATCAATTTGAGCTTCTAGAGAAATTTTGGGTTCATAAGTCAACATGAATTCATTGGAGACAGATGCATAAGTAAAGCCAGCTTTCATTATCCCATGAACAGCAGCAGCAGAACTATAAAATAATATTAAAATTATATAATACATATAAATCAAAAATTAGGTCCGTTTGTTTACTGTATTATTTGTATAAATTTTTACTACTGGATGGCATTTGTTTACACAAATACTTAAGAAACAAACAGAAAGAAAAAAGAGAGAATAAAGTGACAGTTTGATGTTGCAAATTTTTACTAGAGACATTTTTGTCAGTAAGAATTTTCAAGCAGAATAAGCATATGATTGAAAAACGTATCGAGAAATTTTTGTAAATAATGTATTTTCAAATAAGCCAACACCCACTAGAACAATTATGCTGGTATAACTTGCCAGCTTGTAGGCAAGCGGGGCGAAGAGAATGTTTTTTTGTACCAGCTTCTACCCCGCATTAGCAGCACATAACCAATACATGAACATTTTTAAATGCAGACATGTACATTTTTAAATGCATATAAAAAACCCTAACACACACAAAGTTATGTATACGTGTACATTTTATGCCAGATGAATCATTCTCGTGTGTTTTGAAAAGATCAAAAATTGTGCGCCATAAATATTGGTCTATTGTGTGATAGCTCAATTAAAATGTTTTAAAACAACGTTGTTGTATGTAAATGCAAAGCAATAAATACTGTAAAATGAATTATGAAAAATATAAGAAGAAAACCTTCTAAAATGTTTCTGCTTAATAACATCAAGAATTCTCTTTTTCCATATCGACCATTTATAATTGGTGTGTTCGACGTACCTTACCTCGGATGCCCGCGGGAACCCAATCTTACCAGAAAGCGTTTCTTGTAACAAAAATTGGGTAAATGAGAGCGTTCATGAGAGAGTAATTGTGTTTCTCATTTTACCAGAACTTACCCGTACTTTTTGTGTGGGTAAAATGGTAAAATTGTCATCATCAGCTGTTGCTATTAAGCTGTTTTTCAAAAAAATTAAAGTTAAATAAAAATTCACTATAAAGAACTTTTCCTTCTTAATAATGCAAAATACATTTGAAAATGTAAATAGATATTTGCCATTTCAATATATTCATTATTTAAGCTGTTTTTTAATATGAATAAATTTGACGTTTATTTTTGGGTATGAAATGTGGTTTTGTGCGTTCGCAGTATTTTGGGCATTTTTATGGTTTTGTGAGAGAATTTTTTGCTTACTCTCATTTTACCAGACTTTACCCAAAATAACCTCGTACAGACCTATAATGTATAACACCTTTTTGTGTTTTAATCAGCTGTTTAACACACTCACTGTAAGTTTGTTACTGACTGCACTTGACGGAGAAAAGTAATCGAACGGACCTATTATTATATATGTTTTATCTTTATACATACTTTTGTTCTATTCTCGTATTGGCATTACGTTGCCATATACTAAAATCAACTTGTCCATTCAAATCGACTGATTTTGAGCCTATAAGCCGCATGTACACTGTAGCTCCCGATGATAGTATAACATATTGTTCATGATCTTGAGCCAACATAGTCGCTTGGAAAGCTGGTGTTGGGTCAGAAGCTGTACCACTCCAAGCATGAGACAACAACTCTGCCTGGCCAGTAAAGAATATAATGGGTCTTAAAAGTACACCCTGTACACCAATTTTCATGCCCGCCATGGGTGGTTTATTAATATCAACATCACTTCCACCTATAATCGATTGTAAGCCCCTGGTATAGATACCAAGCTGAAAGATCAAAATAGTTTAGTATTCCACTAAATTTTTTTTTAAATATTTCTTTTGTTTACCATAAAAGTGATAGTCTGTTCTGTGCCAGCTGATAAAATCAATTCCACGGTACCATATTGCAAGACACCATGGTCGATTTCCTGCATACTCAAAAGACTTTCGTTAAATGCAGGATACCAAGATAAATCCCTAGATAAAACGGTAGTAAGACCTAGAGTAAATTAAAAAATAAAACAAATTAAAATGTTGTGTTCATGGATGAATGATTAAAATACTAAGATTGGAGAAATCTAAAAATTAAATTTTAAAAGTCCTCAGATTCTGAAACGTATTTCCAAAAAAAAAAAATTATATCAAATTCCAGATTTATCAGATTTGGAAACTTTATGTTAAAAGAAAAATATCAAATTCTGAGATATGTATTTTCCTTGAAAAAAAAAATAATTTTTTTTTGCAAGACCATTTATTTCTTTCTTTTGTGCAACATTTTTTTTTTACTTACCATCTTGTGCAATAATATTATAATTATTAACATGTGGCTTCTCATACAAACAAGACTTCAGTAATGCCTTAAAACGAGAACATTTCTCTGCTAACAACTTTAGTTTTTGTATAACATAAGTTTTAACCTCAAAATATGGATCATCAGAAGCCAAATAATCCAATAAATGTCCCAATTGTTCGCGAGTAGGTTTCATTTCCAATAGAATATCCAAAGCCGCAGTACGTGCCGAAGAAGAATATTCCTTTTGTATTTCATAGAAGATGTTAGCAAATAATTGACGATGGTTGTCATTAAAATGTATAACGGGAAAACTTTTTAATGCTTGCAGGGCCGCAATAGATACTTCTTTTTCTCCCTCCAAGGCTATGGTTAACAATTTTGTGATGGTAGAAGGTTCTTGTAGATTTTGTAAAGCTCTTATATAACGTGTCTTACAGTCGGCATTTGTACAGTTTTCCGAAAGATTTTTTTCAATAAAGTTTATCAATCGTTGTCGGAAATTATCATGAGGACCCAAACCAGATTGACGAGTTAGGGAGGCCACACATTGTAACATTGAATCTGCAAGATTTTCGTTTTCAATGGGTGTTTGTAATCTTTCGAATAAATCTTCTATTATGGCCAGATCAGGATGAGTGCCTACTGATAGGGATTGTAGATATTTTTCCAAGTAATCATGTTCAGTTTTCTCATTGTAATGTAAAAGTGCATGGATGGCTTTGTGAGCATCAATTGTTTGCACAGCTCCCAAAAGATCAACTAATTGGGAATTAATTTTTATATTTGATTTTAGAATGTCTTCAAATTCTGCTTGTTTGGTTATACGAGCCAAGGGTAAAAGTTTAGCAAAAGCTCCTGCTAATTTTTCTTTGCCTATTAAATCATCTGTTAAGTCATTAGACAATGATGCAATTTGTTGTTTCAACTGGAAATTGTTGAAAATTTAATAGGTTATTTTTTTAAATCTGGTTTAAAGTGTTTATTTATCTAAATATATTGAATAGTAAAAATTTTTTTTTTTGTATATAAATATGTATTTAATACAAAATTTAAATTGTATCATTATGGTATTTAGTTTTTATCTAACAATACATAAATAATTGGCCATGAAGGCTTTCTTTGTATTGATATAAATAAATAAATAAAATAAATAAATTAAATGATTTTTCAAATCCGTTCGAAGGGCCATAAATTATTAAAATTTTGTAATATAATAATTCTTTTTTTTTCAATCGAATGATAAAATATTATAAATCAAAAAGCTTTCTAAATCTATGAATTAGAAAATTTTTATTTGCTTACCGTTACGCCTTTAATTTCACTTATAACGCCATCTACATCAGCTGCAATTTCAAAAACTCTATACCATTCCAATAGACTTCTAATAGCATCTTCTAATGTTTTATATTGCAGTTGTTCGACAGGTTCCGCAACAGAAGTGCTATGTTTTAAAATAAATAACGATTTAACTTGACTACCTAATTCGGTTTGAGCTGCCAAACTGATTTTATGACTTTCCACCGAAGAAGCCTTTAATAAAAGGCCTTCAGCTGATAGATCATATTCTATTGTTTCCAATGAATTTTGATGAACACCTAAATACAAATATAAATTTATATTCGTATTTTACTGTATATAAATTTTTAATGTTCTTACCTAAAGGTTTTTCACCTCTATAGTTAGTTTTTAAATCCCAGTGAGAACAATCGGTTTTAATCTTACTTATTCGGGTCGAAGATTTAATATTATAAAAAATTTTACATATACCCGAAACATCTTCTTCAGTAACTGGACCATTTTCAAAATTAATTCTCATTAACGAAGCTATGCCACGTTCAATATTTAGCAATGATTGATCTTTTGATGTATGTGCTATTACCATCCTGGGTTTATTATTAATAAAACTTATGTAAAATGGTCTATCGGGAATTGTCTCAATCTTCTGTACTTTTTCTTTACCATTTTTACCAGGTGCTGTTACGCGATTTTCAGTGAAAAAAACTTCTAGAAGTTGTTCTTTATCGGTATTCCATACAGAATTTATTTTAAGAAGTGAATTGAATGTATAACTTGTTTCTTCGATGGAAGCATGTGCCAATTCTTTCATAGACACTTTATTTTCGAGGACATAGTATTGTTGACTTTCGTAGGGTATAAGAGGTGATGAAGCTGAAAAAGACAAAAAAAAAAGCACAAAAGCAATCGTAAATATATTGAATATTCATTTTATAATTGAGCGCCCCGGTAGGCTAGTTGGTAGCGTGCTAGCTTATCAGTGCGGGGGTCGTGGGTTCGATTCCCACCAGAGGCTCTGGTCTGTTTTGTTGCTAGTGCTCGGTTAGGGTATTAGGATATAATTTGTAATTATATGATTAATATAAATAATAAATATTTTATAATTAGTATTTTACATATTTTTTTTAACTTTAAAGACAGATTCACAATACTGGAGTATATAACTCTGCAGAGTGGCTTTTGTTCCTTTTTCATTTGCACTTACATATTTTATTAAATACTCTCCACTCTGCAACGTGGGAATATACAACGAAAATCTATTTTGAATAGATTTTCTTTGTGTATTAAAGTTTTGTATATGTATCGCATATGTTCAATAACACAAAGAATATAACAAAACATTTTCTATACTTAACTTATTAAATTTGCAGTGTTACGGAATCTGGTTGTTTTTGTGGTCGTTGTGTTCTCAATTCTAATTTGAACTTCAAATTTTAAAAAATTCAAAATGTCAGCTATGATGGCAGGGGATGATTTTGAATTTTTCAAAAATTTACTTAAGGCTATGTTTCTACTGTACGTATTTAACATGTGTTTTGAACCAAAAAACTTTTTTAACATGTTTTTCCCCCAAAACAACTTGATTTGCTAAAAACCAGCAAGTGATCATTTAAAGTATTCAATCTAATTTCCATAACTACTAGCAATTTAAGAAATTTTGCAGACTCGCGTAATGTTTTTGAAGGTAAACTTTTCTCCTATATTTGTGAATCCATGGAAAACTAAACATTAACATTATTCTTTTTTGGCTTTACATTTTTTATACTTTTTTATGATGTATTACAATTTAGTTTTTTGTGCCAGTTAATTTAGAATTTGTCGCTAACATGGACTTCATATTAATGTATATAATTTATTTTTTGTGGATATTTATTTTTGCAGTGGATTTTTTTTATACTGCTTTCTTTTTGGCTGGGGGGCCATAGATGATATTTATAGCTTAATTGTAAATTTATTTTCTTTATGGTACATAAACTTGTTAAACTGTAATATTTAGTATTAATATTTTTCATATTAGTAATAATATCATTGGCCAAATGTGGCTTTTAATATTACATTAAATAAATAAAATAAAATGAAATGAAATAATTAATTTTACAATATTTATTACTTTACTGAATATTTGGGCAAACGAACTCCATCCAATAAAAATTTGCAGAAATTTTCTAGCAAACGAACGGAACTAATGTAAACTGAGCTTCAAAAAATACACAACAAAACTTTCACCAACAAGAATTAACTGACCTCAATCACTGATAATTTTTAAAAGGTTATCAAAATAAACAAGAAATGAAAAA
This sequence comes from Eustalomyia histrio, assembly GCA_949748255.1. NCBI lineage: Eukaryota > Metazoa > Arthropoda > Insecta > Diptera > Anthomyiidae > Eustalomyia > Eustalomyia histrio. The sequence continues at coordinate 15,076,822 of OX456526.1, forward strand.
AGAATTCAAACAAACAACAACGTAGAAAAGAAAAGATGATGCTACAATCTTTAAAAAATATAATTTATACCAAGTCATTTGTTTAAATGCCAGCATAAATTAAGTGCAGTTCTCAATCTTTGTTATCACTTTTTATTAAACATTCAAATTTTATGCTTTCTTTTGTTACCGCACCTAGTTTTCCCTATTCTTTAGCACTTTACTAAAAATTCCTTTAAAGAAAAATTAAGCACATTTTGTTAAATTATTATTCTAAGCGTATTAATTGTATGTTGTAATATTTCTTTTGCTCATTACCATTTATGTTACGGTAAAAACACGTTTAGAATTTATAATTTAAATTTCTTCTTTCACAACTTACCCGCTAAACAGCATATTAAGAATATATTAAATATAAAAAATCTCAAAATCATAGTGAACACAATTTATGAATACACAAATTTTTTCTTAAATTATCACAGTTTTTTGCTATTGAATAATTTAATTTCTTTTTATTAATTAAATTATTCCTAATATAAGATTTAACACCGCAGAGTTGTACGAACAGCAGATAAAAGTAAAGTGCATGAACGAGTGAGTGTTTTAAATAAAAAAAAGAATATAGGAAAAGAAACACCGGCAAAAGCAACGGGACAATTTTTCTTATTTTTTTTAATATTAGCATGGTTGTACTTATTAGTAGTATTTCACTAGTTGGGTCTTTATACACAACCTAGCTGCCAGATTTGACGATTTTTCGTCCAAAAAATGACAAATGCCGATTTGACGATTTTTGCTGAAAAAATTACGATTTTTCATATTAAACTTTTGTGCATGCAAATCTTACTTAGAAGCGAACGGGGTTTTCGTTTTTGGTGCATTTTATTTGTTATTTCTCTTTCGTACTCATATGTATTCTTCTTTTGTTGCTTCATTTACATTCGGTTGTAGTGTAAAACAAGAATCACCGTATAAATAGACATAACTTTGGAAGCAACATTGAAAAGGGAATTGAGAAAAAAGCATGCAAATAATTGTATTGTATAAATTGGCTCTTAATTTCAAAATTCTCTTGGAAAGGATTCTATGGAGGGTATTCTTATTTCAAAGGTTACCAAAAACTAAATAATTTAAAATGTTATGATGTATTAAAAATACTAAATTCTAGTATTTATACGTAAACTGAATTACTTAAGTAATGTAAAATTCGTTAGTAATAAGTAAATGTTATATGTTTTTATAGCATGATTTTTATAATGGTTTTTTATGTTAAATTGTTGATTTGTGGATTTTAATAAAAAAAATGAATTAATACTTAAAAACTTGAATTTTTAATTTTGACGATTTTTTCAAATTAATTTGACGATTTTATTTTTGTTTAAGTCGGAAATTTGAAGATTTTTTATAAAAGTTATCTGGCAGCTGTGTACACAACATTGGTTAACTTAAGGTTGACAACCGATACCTTTTTAATACCGTTATGCATTTCAAAACCCTTTCGAACTGATAACCGATGTGTAATTGCGTTTTGAAATTACACATATAAAAAAGAACTTTCAAACTTGAAAATCGTTGAAACTACAAAAATCGTTTTTTTTTTTCAAAATTGATGATTATTTTAAACGACTTTCGATTGTTTTTATTACTCTTGTTGATTATTAAATAATGATTGAAAATAAACAACAAAGTGGTTTAAATAAATATAATGGAAAATCTTTTTATCTATTTCGATTGATTTAATATGTTTTTTAGATTGCTTTCGAATACCAAGTACATAAATACTCAATACTTTTACAGCACTACTAATTACGCTTAATTGATTTCACAGCTTCAATATTTTTTAAATTAAAAACAAAATAACTTCCCAACACTTATTAATTGAATTTTGTTATATCAACAAAGAAACATTTTCAGAACGACAATTGCTTTTTAATAAAATTGATTAATTAAAAAAAATTGTGTTTTATAGAAAAACACATATCAATTTTCAATTTAATTTAATATAAACTAATTTGCAGTAACACAAACAATAAAAAAAACAACTTCAATATTAGTTAATTTTCAAGTGAACCATTATTTCAAAGGATTTTTTACTTGATTTTAAATAAAATCAAATTAAAAATCAGATAAAGTAAAGCATGCTTTAAGATCTGTCAAAAATTCCTTGTGCTTGAGGCTTTCTTGCACTCATAAGATTTTTGACAGAAAAAATCGCATTTATTGAACTATCACATGTTAGCGCAGGTTATATTAGGTGGGGATAATTCTTTTAATTACCCTTAAGAAGTTTTTTTTACACCCCAAATATTACATTATACCAGCTTCTTTCAAAAGGCTGATACAGTTCGAAAATAGATTTAGCAGTCTTTTTTCTGCCGACCTTCAGAATTTCTAGCAGGATTAATTTAAATTCATGTTTGGGAAGTTTTGTGTTTTTTTTATAGGGAATAACAAATTTTGCGCATGAGCCCCAATTTATCGACTTAAATCCCGATAACAAATGAAATATATTTGCTAAAATTCTTATTGTGCTCTTTTTAAAGACAAGACACAAATATATTGTCAGTACAACACAGACTTCTTCAAGAGCGAAACAATAACTGCAACGCCTTTTTAACATTTCGATACGTAGTTTAAGAATGATTTATCTTTAGCCTCAAAATATGCATTTGTTTCGGCAATCACCTATTAATACGAACCAAATCTCTTTCCAGCGAGCATTTTTTTGAGAAAACAGGTAAAAATGGCTGGGAGCCAAATCTGGCGAATAAATTGAAAGTGTAATTTGTGCAATTTCGCCATCATGTGGAATTATGGACATCTTGTTTTTCGTGCACTGTGAGCAAATGCGGCACCCAATTCGAAAACAGCTTTCTCATGGACAAATGTTCATGCAAAATAAAGTCGACACATTCCTTCGATATCTGTAAGGTATCAGCTGTCTCCTGTAACTTCACTTTACGGTCTGCCGAAACGATTTTGAGAAAGATTTTTGTTATGTTTTCCGGTATCACAACCGTGTTTAAAGTCAGCAAACCACATTTCTTACATTTGTCTAGCTGGAGCAGAGTCCGAATTACTCTTATCAAGCCAAGTTTTGGCTTGAGCGGTGATTTTTGCCATTAAAAAACAATGATCAATAAACTCACGAAATTGCATTGAATCCATTTTGAAAACAATCGAAAGAATTGTCATTGAATTTTGAACAAATTGTCATTAAATTTTGACAGGTATCATCTCAAGGTTGGTAGTTCCAAAATATCATATGGATTTTTCATCATTGGCGCCACCTATGTGTCATCCTACGGATTTTCCACCCAATGTAATATTATTAAAATAAAAAAAAAAAATAATATTTTGTTGGACTGCTTTAAGCGTCTAATACTGCCTGTATTCGTCTCGGCATAGAATAAACTAAATTTTGTAAGACATATGCGGATATTTTATACCATTCCTCAAGGAAAGCCTTTTAAGATCTTCCTTGTTGGATATTATATTTTTTCGGACGCGCTGGTCTAAGTCATCCCAAAGATTAAATGAATTTATGTCCGGTGATGGATGAGTATAATGCAACTGCTTCATGACATTATAAAGCAACCACTTCTTGACGATGTAGCTGTGTGCTTGGGATCGTTGTCCTGGTGGAAGATCCAATTGGTTGAAGGTCCCTATGTGTTTGCCAAACTAATCAGATTGGCTTTCAAAAGTTTTAAATAAACATGACGATCCATTGTGATCTCAATAATGACTAGGTTTCCCACGCCAGCAGCTGGCATGCTGACATAACAGATCCTTCTTCATGTTTTACTAATTGTAACAAATTCTGAATATCCATCGTTTTGTTAGGTTTCCGCCCTCACTGTTTGCTTACCATTGAATCGACATATATTGTACTTGGGCTCCTCACTAAAAATAACGTTTTTTAGTAATCGAACTCGTCATTTTTATGCAGTTTTGCGAACTCAATTTTTATTGCCATATTCCCTTGGTCTATGAATATTTTGTTCCTAAGCATTCGCCTATGACAATTGTTTGCTCTCAAAATATTTCGAGATATTTGGCTAAAGCAACTGCGCTGGTTTTTGGTTCAGCTATAACAATTCGGATTACATCTCGTTTTTCGGCGTCCGAAAACTTACTTAATCTTCCAGAACGTTGCTTCAGTTGTTTTGTACTTATTCTAATTCTTTATAACAGTTTAAATAGAAGAACTACATTTTTAAACAATTTTCGAAAATTTCTCAGAAAAAAAGTTTGTAAACAATTTTTAATCCCACTTTACTATTTACATTTTACAAATTACACATTTTTTACAGAATATTTACAAATTTTTGTTGCTAATTGCAGAAATCTTTTCACAAATTTTTGAAAACCGACATGTCTAAAAATAGGAGACCCACTTAAAATAACACTTAAATTTTTTTTTAGTTCTAAAAATCAGCTCTAAAAACAATTAAAATTTGACATTAAATTTAAAAAAAAATTACTATTTTTCAAAACAGAAATTACCAAATTAAAACAAAATAATACATTCGTTTATGCTTTTACAGTTTTTAAGCCTTTGATTTTTTTTTTTTAATTTTGTCTAAAATATTTTTTGAAAAAAATAAAAAAAATTTGATGATCGATAAAAACAAAATTTGAAATTTTGTACTAATAATTATAATGTTTGGTAATTTTTTTGCTGATTTTAGCAAACAGATTTTAAATTCCACTTTACAAAAAGTTTAATAAAATTTCATAGCGGCAGCTAATTTTTTCCAAAAATTTCATTGTACTACACGTAAGCAGACATGTGTTGCTAAGTTTAGAAAAAAATACCGCTGGGTGTAATTTCCTAAACTTATAATGAATTTTCTAACATCGCTGATTGACTTAAACCTATTTTGCCGCTTTAGGGGAGAGTAACCTTTTAGTTGTGTATCATTAAAATTTCCTCTTGCATCATTAAAGTCAAGCAAATACGGAAGTGTTTACACCTTTAAATTTCCCCATAACAAATTCTTACCCCCTTAAGACAAAAATTTCCCCTAAAACTAGGGTAAATCATACGAAGTGGCAGCATTAACGATTTATTAAAAAAAAATACAATTAAAGGCGTTTAAAGACCAACCATGAGAAAATAAAAGAATAGAATGAAAAATAAAAACTCCACTCTTGAAACAAAATAAGCGGGTGGGTATAAATTTTATACTATAAAATAAGACAAAAGAGTGTATTTAATTTCTAAAACTACATTCACACACCAACTTAATAAATAAACGGGGTTTGGCATGTCTAAAACAAAACACACCAATTCAAAGAACAACAACAATGTCTCTTTTAAGCATAAAAACGGTTGAAAATACAGAAGCGAAACAGCTGATAACATAATGTACTGAACAACAAGTGGAGAGGGGTACTAGTGAAATTAAATGAATGAAAGATTAAACTACATTGCTTTTACTAAATGTGTGTGTATTAAAAACCAACCCAATACAGAAAATAAAATTTTACAGGGGTAGGGCACACAAGCTGCAGGGGCTGTATTAAATAATATTATTAACAACAACGACTAATAAAACCCAACAAAACAGAAAGACTTGTTAAATAAGTGGACGACCCACAAAGATTTTGACTAGCGAACGGGAATTTTAATGGGTAGCAATAATCGCTCAGACACACCACCCGTGAATGCCGGTTGGACTTGACTTTGGACGAACCAGGAAAAACGAGACCCCGCCAAAAGAGTTTCGCTTCCCTCTTTTTTACCAGGCGCCCAGCAAACGAAATCATTGAATCTATATTGAAATGAAAAAAGAAAAAATAACCAAACACAAAAACGGAGAAAAATGTTGAAATTTCAATTTCACATTTTTAATAACAGACTACAAAACACATGCAGGCAAAGTTGTTTGCTTTGTTTGTTGTTGGTTTTCATAGTCACATGCTGAGTGTTTAAGTGTATGCATGTGTGCCTTAAAATTAGTGGGTATGTTTTTTCGTTGTTGGCACAAATTAAACAACAACAGTGCTAATAAAACGAAAAACCATTTCTGAAAGAGTGAGAAAGTTGTTTTCCTGTTGCTCTTTTGATGTTTGTCGTGTTTTTTTTTTGTTAGTCGCAGTGTTGCTAGATAAAGCTCAAAATGGGGGTTTGAAAATTTTCAAGACTATTGGAAAAATTGATTGTGCTGTTCGTTACTGGTTATGATGGTGTATTTCGAGAGATTTTAAATTACTTCTAAAAAGATTGTCCTTATTTTTGTTTAATATCAACTTAACAAATACTTACAGCTATGACCAAATCTAAAATTTTTGCATTCCTGCTAGAGGAAAATCAAAACAAGATCTGACAAGAAAATCACGAACATTTTTTCTATGTGAGAAAAACTGAAACAGGGTGCAGAGTTCCTAAAACATTTGAGACACAAATGTGATACAGAAATCGGCATTTCTGTGTAGACAATTTACATGAATTAGAGCAACTAGTAGTATTTCTTAAAAATATTACAAACATTTCAAGATTTTCCTTTTACTATCGTTATTTGAATTTTTAATATAAAATAAAAAATTAAAATACCTGTTAATCGTTTTTTAGTAAAAACGGTTTTTGGATACTCCATAATTTGGTGATAGTAAATTTCTTAGAATGTCGCAGAATTATCTTTCAGATAATTTTTCGACAAAAAAGTTCCCAAAATATCAGGGATTTATCTTCCAGAGATTTAACTTTCAGATTATATTTTGCTGACAAGAAATATCCCAAAACACCGCGGTTTTTTTCCAGACAGTAATTTGTGGATAATAAGTGCCTTAAAATGTCTCGGATTTATCTTCATTCGTATTTCTACACTCACCAAAAAAAGTCTGTAATAGCAACTGAAAATTTTGCTGTTATTACGGGAAGTTTTGATAATTTGAGCCCAGCGGTGTTTTTTGCTAATCTTAGCAACACTTGTCTGCTGACATGTAGTACAATGAAATTTGTAGAAAAATTAGCTGCCGCTACTTAATATAAGTAAACTTTCTGTAAAGTGAAATTTAAAATCTGTTTGCTAAAATCAGCAAAAAAATTAACTAAATATTATTAATATTAGCACAAAATTTCAAATTTATATTTTTTTTATCGAGCATCAACATTTTTTTATTTTATTTATATTTTTTTTTCAAAAAATATATTAGACAAAATTAAACAAAAAAATCAAAGGCTTAAAAATTGTTAAAAAACGAATTTATCATTTTGTTTTAATTTATTTTTGGAAAATATTTTAGTAATTTTTTTTACTCTAAAGGTCAGATTTTAATTGTTTTTATGCTGATTTTTAGAACCAAAAAAAAACTTTTTAGTGCTATTTAAAGTGGATGTCCTATTTTAATAGATAAGTCAGTATATTCACTTACGATCCCTTTTTTTAATCTCTGTAACATTTTAAGGCAATTTAAGTTTGTAGGTGTAAGTTTTAATTAGAAATAACATTTCCTTTAATATCCACTTTTAAAAATTAGTAAATTTTTTTTGCTAATTTTAGCAAATCGGCTTTCAAAAATTTGTAAAATGATTTCTGAAATTAGCAACAAAAATTTGTAAATATTCTGTAATTAGTAAAATGTAAATAGCAAAAAGATTTGCTAAATAATATTTTTTTTTAAATAAAAATTAGTACAAAAATAGTAAAGTGGGATTGAAAACCGTTTTCAAATTTTTCTACTAACATTTTTTCCTGAGTGTAAGTATTGCTCTAGATCGGACATTTACTCCCGAAGGTAGGAACTTCTCCAATGAGAATAAAATAATAGACCGAACGTTGAATTCAGTTGGTAAAAACTAAGTACTCCAGAAATTTCCTATACTATTCTAAATTCTGAGAATTTACTTGCAGGAACATGTTTGGAGATTTACATTTGTTATTGGGAGTTTTTTGGGATATGAACTGGTAACACTATATGTAGTCACTCTTTTACTCAGAGAAAGTTATTTTGCTATGGTTTTTATATATTCTGTGTATTGAAAAGAGACCGCTTACTAGTTTGATGGTATCTGCCTGTTGTTGGCACAGTATTTTTTCTGTTCTTTGTATAAAGAATTCTTTTTGGTGTATTTTGTATTTACAAGGGGTTTGTCTTTTTGCCGTTTATATTTTTTTTGCAAATACAATTAAAACAGGGTTGTGAGATATTCTAAAATATTATATTATTTTGATAACGTCCCCCTTTTTTATAAAATTTTTTGATAAGGAGTTCTTTAATCCAATAAAGTGATGAGTGAATTTCTGAGTAAATTTAATACTCGCCTACATTCCCAAATAAATAACATACAAATTAACTGTCATACACTCATCCCTGATTACGTATTATAGAAGAAGTGTTTGTTTTTGTAAGGAGAATATTGTCCATGTTTAGCCCTTCTTAATATTTACTTGTGGAGGTGGTGGTAAATTTTAACCCCTCTTTACATTTTTATGTTATTTAAAAAGGGTTTGTGCAAAGTGCCTGGTTGATTGAAATAAAAAAAATTTTTTTAATAAAAATATAGCTACACTCAGAATATTATGTAGTTAACTGTTTGTAGTTTAATAAAAAAGTTTTCCGTTCCATTTAAAAATAAAGAAAAATACATTTATTTTTCAAAGAAATATCTATATTAACTGTTTTATACATTTATTCGAAATAATTTACTATCATTTACCGATTTTTTTCAGTTTCATTTATTTTTTTCATTTGTTTGAAATTTAATAAAAATTTACCCACAAAACGGAAACTTGTGGTTTATTTGTGTCCGTAACAGTTATTACAAATTTAAATTTTGTTTGCTGTCTGTTTCAAAAAAAAATATTCAAAGAATTTCAATTTGTTTTTTTATTTAAATTTGTTGTATATATACAAAATTTTTCAATACAAATTACAAGAACTTCATAAACACACATACATATACAAATACATTCACACAAAAAGTGTTTATAGCTTTTACATACATTTTGTATTGTACGAGTATATTAAAAAAAAAACAAAAAATACAAAAACGGAAATAATTTCTAATAAATGAAAAAAACAGTTATTTTTTAAGGATTGGTGGGTAAAATTTTGACATTAATTTTAACTGATTATATCATTTGTTTTTTACGGACGTGTCAGTTGATTAATCAACATTTAAAAATAAATAACAAATGACATTTAATTTAAATGAAAATTAAGTAGACCGGTTTTTAAATGAAATATCATTTCTTTTAAACGATATTTTCAGTTATTTTAACTCACAAACTTTTTTAAGTGTAGTAGCTTTTTTTTAAAGACAAATAATTATGAATGTTTTTTATTAGATCGAATGATTTTTATTATATTTTTTTATAAAATTAAAGAAGACTACACTTAAAATAGTTTGTAAGTTAAAATAACAAAATGATATTTCATTTCTGAAGTTACATTTAAAAATCGGTCTAATTACTTTTCATTTAAATCAAAGGGTTTTTGTTATTTATTTTTAAATGTAATTTAAACAACTGACACATCAGTAAAAAAAAAACAAATGATTAATCAGTTGAAAATAAATGCTAAAATTTTACCAATTCCGCAAAAAATAACTGATTATTCATTTATTTTTATTTTTAATCTACAAATGTATAGTCACACAGTCTATATACACATTTTGTGTAAATGACCATATGTGTGTATTCGTGTGTGTTTATGAAGCTCTTCTAATTTTAATTGAAATAAAAAACAAATTGTTTTTTTTTTTTAAAGACAGCAAACAATATTTTAAATTTGTAACAACTAGAACGGAAACAAATAAACCCCGAATTTCCGTTTTGTGATAAAATTTGTATTAAATTTCAAGCAAATAAAAAAATAAATAAATAAATAAGTAAAACTAAAACACAAAAAGGGTAAATGGCAGTAAATCATTTTGAACAAATTAATAAAAAAAAGTTAAAATCAATATTTCTTTAAAAATTAAATGTATGTTCTTTTATTTTTAATTGAAACGAAAATTTTTTTATTAAGCTACAAACAGAAAACTACATAATATTCTAAGTGTATGTAAATCACTCTAAGTCGAATGTTCAAGAAGGCACTACACTCAGAAAAAAAAGTTTGTAGAAAAATTTGCATACAGTTTTCAATCCCACTGATATTTTTGTGCATTATTAATTAAAAAAAATATTATTTAGTGAATTTTTTTTGCTATTTACATTTTACAAATTACACAGAATATTTACAAAATTTTTGTTGCTAATTTCAAAAATCATTTTACAAATTTTTAAAAACAAATTGCTAAAATTAGCAAAGAAATTTACTAATTTTAAAAAGTGGAGGAAATTTTAATAATTAAAACTTATAACTTACAAACTTAAATTGCTTTTAAATCTTATATAGGTTGAAAAAAGGGATCGGAAGTTTAGATACTTTTTACAACTCATGTCCAAAAATAGGACGTCTACATAAAATAGCACTAAAAATATCTAAAAATTAGCTCTTAAACAACTAAAATTTGACCTTGAAATCCAAAAATTTTACTATTAATATTTTTCAAAACAAAAATCAAATTAAAACAAAATAATAAATGTTTATATTTTACTATTTTTTAAGCCTTTGATTTTTTTTTTAATTTGTCTAAAATATTTTTTAAAAAGATGAATAAAAAATATAAATTTTTGTACTGGAATTGAATGTGTTTTGAAACAAAACACTGTTTTGTACATGTTTTCCCATATATTTGTTTGGTCAATACAGCATTATTTGCTCAAATCACACAAGTGGAAACGTAGCATAAAGCAATTTCAAAACAAATTAGCAGCTTTAAGTAAAGAAAGTGTATCTAAAAATACCTATGTTAATTTGTGCATTTAATATTTTTTTTTATAAATTAAAATTTTGTTTTATTTTACAATTCATTGAGTTTAGTTCACTAAAATTAATTTAAAATTTTTCTTAATTCGAGATAATTTATTTAAATAAACTTTGTACATAATTTTCCAATCTTTAGTAGCGGTTATTAACTTTTCTGTTATTTCCATTTCACTAATATTTTATAAAATTTGTTGCTGATTTTAGCACATCTATTTTGCAGTTTACAGCAATTTACTAAAGTTTAGTAGTGCTTACTAATTTTGTATACTAATTTAATTGTACTAATATTAATAATATTAATAATATTTACTAATTTATTTTTTTGCTGATATAAGCAAACTGATTTTAAATTCCACTTTACAAAAAGTTTACTAAAATTTAGTAGCGTCTTCTAATGTTTTCTACTAATTTCATTGTACTACACTTCAGCAGACATTTGTTGCTAAGATTAGCAAAAAAATACCGCTGGGCTCAAATTAGCAAAATTACCCGAAATAATAATTTTCAGTTGCCATTACAGACATTTTTTGGTGAGTGTATAATTAAAAACGTCATACAAATTTATATCCTGACCACAGAATAGTGTAGGCTTTATGAATTGATATTAAACTCGATATTTGCTTTTCTTCTTTGTATTTCAGTGCAAAATAAATCCCCCCACAGCGTACCAAAACTTAGGCATCTTTTTATATGGCGGTCAAGTATCTACACTCATCAAAAAAAGTCTGTAATGGCAACTGAAAATTTTGCTGTTATTACGGGAAATTTTGCCCATTTGAGTCCAGCGGTATGTTTTGCTAATCTTAGCAACACATGTCTGCTGATGTGTAGTACAATGCAATTTGTAGAAATATTAGCTGCCGATAGGAAATTTTAGTAAACTTCTTGTAAAGTGGAATTTAAAATCTGTTTCTTTAAATCAGCAAAAAAATGTACTAAATATTATTATTATTAGTACAAAATTTCAAATTAATTTTTTTATCGAACATTAAAATTTTTTTATTATATTTTTTTTTCCAAAAATATTTTAGTCAAAATTAAAAAAAAAAATCAGTCTTAAAAATTGTCAAAACAAACGAATTTATAATTTTGTTTTAATTTATTTTTTGAAAAATATTTTAGTAATTTTTTTTTACTTTTAAGGTTAAATTTTAATTCTTTTTAGGGCTTATTTTTAGAACCAAAAAAACTTTTAAGTGCTATTTTAATTTTCAGACATGAGTCGGTATATTCACTTCCGATCACTTTTTTCAATCTATGTAACATTTCAAGGCAATTTAACTTTGTAGGTGTAAGTTTTAATTAGAAATAACATTTCCTTCAATATACACTTTCTTAAAATTAGTAAATTTGTTTTTGCTAATTTTAGCAAATCGGTATTCAAAAATTTGTAAAATGAATTCTAAAATTAGCAACAAAAATTTTAAATATTCTGTAAAAATTCTGTAATTTGTAAAATGTAAATAGCAAAAGATTTGCTAAATAATAATACTTTTTACTAAAAATCAGTACAAAAATAGTAAAGTGGGATTGAAAACCGTTTACAAATTGTTCTACTTACTTTTTTTCCTGAGTGTACACTTTCTAGTAGAGTCCACATTTTCAATAGAATCAATTATAAAAATAAAAATGTCTTTCTTGGAGGTTTTTTATTAACGAGATATTATATAGGTGTTTCCGACTGATTCTGATTAGAGAAATCGAAAGGGAAATGAAGGCTAACAAAATTTAATTCATGTTAACATAATACATTATACAAAATGTATCTCTAATTCCCCTATTAATGCCAAAAAATAAAACGTTTTATGGAAGTGAGAGTGCATAGGACTTCGTATTTACTCCACACATATGTGTAAATTTGATGGTATGTAATTTTTAAAGGGGAGTTCCAGTATACTCAACTACATGTTGCCAACAGAATACTTAACAACACATGTGAGTACTTAACCGGTTACAATAATAATGCTGATGATGACTCGTCATCGTATGCAAGTATTATAAACAAATAGAAAATACCACCATACAAAATTTTATATCGATCGAACATATGTATAAAAAATAACCGTAGACCAGAAATCCCAAACAACATAATGTTTGTTTATAATAATAAAATCACTAAAGTTTCATGTTTTCAACAGAAAATACTGCCAAGGAAACTTTATAAATCCTAGAAATACAAAAATTACCCAGAATGTATATGATTATTTTTGTTGGAAAAAGCAATGTTGCAACATTTTTATTTAGTGAGTAGTCATTTTGTTTGTTCGTATCATGGGAGAACAGATTTTTAAAGATGTTGTTGCTACACAAAAAAGTATAATTATTGTAAAGTAGAATAAAGAAAAAAGCTTTATTTAATACAAAAAAAAAGCAATGAATATTTGAGTGTATTTCCCGCGTAAATATTTTCTTTGGCCACTTACTCAGGAGAACCGAACAAATAAAAATTATTTAGACATGCATTATTTAAGGTTTGCTAGAGGCATTCAAATTGTATGAATACATGCTTTTAAAATTGTAACGTTTGTTTTTTTTTTGTGTTTTTTTAAATATTTTAAAATATTTTTATAATGGCGTTAATAATGGCGCTGAAACGGAAGATATTTGGCCACCATTATGTGATGATGATGTTTGAAAACATTTTTGTAGAGTCGACATTTTGTTTTGTGCCCGTCATTTTGCTTATTTCACAAATTATTATCAGGCCAACAGTGATTATAGCGCAACGAAAATGTCTATGAATAGAAAACTAGATAAGCAATATAAAAAGCTAACAGCTAATACCAAGAAAAAGAAAAAGGTGTGGTATAAGTCAAATACAGTGCGTTATAAACACTAGTCACTCAGACAAATTCAATTAACAGAACTTGCTTTAAAACATATAAGAAAAAATTTTTGAAATTTTTTTTCCCCAAAGTTTTAATCGAAAATAAACCCAAAACAGTGTTCCGTTAAAATTAATTAACCAACTGGTAAATTCAAATTTTATATGAGACAACAACAACAAATGTTTTCGTTCAAGCCCACGGGACATTGTTATAATGGTATCATTAAATTTTGCTTTAAATCGGATGAAATTATTACTATTAAACAAATTCTGGGGGATTCATGTAAGGACTCCAATATCCTGTATACTACAATATTAGGTTGTTAGATGTGCCAAGTGTTGTACTGTCTTGTTAAAGAAATAATCGTTAAAAAATTAAATTTAAAAAACACAAGGAAAAGAAATTCGTCGTTATAGAAAATAAAATTCTTAGCAACTCTTTAATTCTGTTTAATAGAACGATACAGCACTTAGTACAACCCTGAGCTTTAAGTCAAACTGCACTCAGAAAAAAAAGTTAGTAGAAAAATTTGTAAACGGTTTTCAATCCCACTTTACTATTTTTGTACTGATTTTCAGTAAAAAAAATTATTATTTAGCAAATCTTTTTGCTATTTACATTTTACAAATTACAGAATTTTTACAGAATATTTACAAATTTTGGTTGCTAATTTTAGAATTCATTTTACAAATTTTTGAAAACCGATTTGCTAAAATTAGCAAAAAATTTTACTAATTTTAAAAATGTGGATATTAAAGGAAATGTTATTTCTAATTAAATCGTACACCTATAAACTTATGGCGTTTTCTTTTCTGGCAAAAATGTTGCATCTTTTGCCCTTAAATTGCATTTTTGTGTTCTTTTCTGAAAAAAATGCAACACTGTGAGATGGCATCATGTTCTATTCTAAAAATGTTGCCCTAAAAAAGAGAAAAAATGATACACCTTTTGCCCTCTAATCACAGGGCGAGAATTTTGCCTTTTTTTGTTACAGCTGACTAACATTTTATTTGTAAAAAGAAAAAGAATTTGTTTTTTTTTTCAATTAGTAATTTAATTGTACCAACACAATTTTCCGTGTTTTTCACATTTAATTATTTATTTATTAAAAATTAATTAAAATGAAAAAAACAACTGCAGTTTTATGTGCAAATAAAATTATTGCAGGCTTGTTGGACCCATATTTTTTATCTGATGATGATGAAATATATGCAGTGCTTGTGGAACAAAATCATTTACCGAGTGTTAAAAACTTGATTGAAAATGTTGTTCATTAATACTCTGAAATCAATGTAAGCAAATGAGTTTAGGATATCTTATTATTTTCAACTGTCACCTTTTTTCTGATACCTCAGAGATAATTGTGACCCATGTCTTTCTTGGTTTTCAATTTTTTTATTGGTCAAATTTCAGACATGCATATCCATCTGACCATACAGCAACAAAATTAGTTTACACATTATTTTTAAAACAATTAATTTAATTTTTATACTACCTTTGAATTCTTTTGTATGATGGGCTTCACCATTCTCACCGCATTCACTTTCAATGTCTTTTTAATTTTTACAAGCTTTTCTTTAATTTCGCCAATTCTTTTTTTCTTTCCGTTTATAAAAAACAGCTGATTTATAAACAGGTGCTAAAAAGGGCATCTTTTTTGTTCTATTGTGATTAAAAAAAGGCAATATTTTGAAAGGGTGAGTTCAACATTTTAATAATTTTACCTTGTAAAAAGGCAACACTTTTTTTTAGAAAAGAAAACGCCATTAAATTGCCTTAAAATGTTACATAGATTAAAAAAGGGATCGGAAGTGAATATACCGACTCATGTCTGAAAATAGGACATCCATTTAAAAAAACACTAAAAAGTTTTTTTAGTTCTAAAAATCAGCCCTAAAAACAATTAAAATTTGACCTTTAAAGTAAAATAAAACTGACTAAAATACTTTTTAAAACAGCAATTACCAAATTAAAACAAAATTATTTATTCGTTTATGTTTTAACAATTTTTAAGCCTTTAATTTTTTTTTTAATTGTGTATAAAATATTTTTTGAAAAACATAAATAAAATAAAAAAATTTTGATGCTCGATAAAAAAAAACAAATTTAAAATGTTGTACTAATATAAATAATATTTAGTAATTTTTTTGCTGATTTTAGCAAACAGATTTTAAATTCCACTTTACAAAAAGTATACTAAAATTTAGTAGCGGCTACTAATTTTTCTACTAATTTCATTGTGCTACACGTTAGCAGACATGTGTTGCTGAGATTAGCAAAAAAATACCGCTAGGCTCAAATTAGCAAAATTTCCCATAATAACAGCAAAATTTTCAGTTGCCATTACAGACTATTTTTTTGGTGAGTGTACATAAACTTTACACAGTATTTGAGATATAGAGGGTTTGAAGCAGCAACCTCGTATCTCAAATAATTAATACTTTTCAAGAGACAAAAATAAAATTAATAAACTTGTAACATTTTTAAAAACATTTTTTTTTAAATTAAGAACTAATTACTTTTTAAATTTAAAAAAAACAAGTAAAAAATTATTAAATTCGGCTGTACCGAATCTTTTAATCCCCTCCACCAATGTCGTAACAAAATGTTCTCACTGTTTTTGATACAAAAAATGTAAAAAAAAAACGTTAAAAGTGAAGTTATGCAAGTGAAGTAAATTTTGCGGTTGGAAAAAAATTTTGAGGTAAAACATTTTTTTGTGTTTAAAAAAAATTTTAGTGGTTAAAAAAAATGTTTTTAACTGAAAAATATTTGAGGTGAATATAAAATATTATTCAATTCTAAGCGACTGGTTAAAAACAAAATGAAATATTGTACTTGCCAGTCGCTACAACAACAACAAATGTTTTCGTTCAAGCCCACGGGACATTGTGATAATGGTATCATTAAATTTTGCTTTATTTTTCTTAAAATCGGATAAAATTATGACTATAGAACAAATTCTGGGGGATTCATGTAAGGACTCCAATATCTTGTATACTACAATATAAGGTTGTTAGATGTGCCAAGTGTTGTACTGTCTTGTTAAAGAAATAATCGTTAAAAAATTAAATTTTAAAAATACAAGGAAAAGAAATTCGTCGTTATAGTGAAATAAAATTCTTAACAATTATTTTAAGTGTGTTAATAGAACGATACAGCACTTAGTACAACCCAGAGCTTTAAGTCAAACTACACTCAGAAAAAAAAGTTAGTAGAAAAATTTGTAAACGGTTTTCAATTCCACTTTACTATTTTTGTACTGATTTTCAGTAAAAAAAAAATTATTATTTAGCAAATCTTTTTGCTATTTACATTTTACAAATTACAGAATTTTTACAGAGTATTTACAAATTTTGGTTGCTAATTTTAGAATTCATTTTACAAATTTTTGAAAACCGATTTGCTAAAATTAGCAAAAAATTTTACTAATTTTAAAAATGTGGATATTAAAGGAAATGTTATTTCTAATTAAATCGTACACCTATAAACTTGAATTGCCTTAAAATGTTACATAGATTAAAAAAGGGATCGGAAGTGAATATACCGACTCATGTCTGAAAATAGGACATCCATTTAAAAAATCATTAAAAAGTTTTTTTTTGTTCTAAAAATCAGCCCTAAACACAATAAAAATTTGGCCTTTAAAGTAAAATAAAACTGACTAAAATATTTTTCAAAACAGAAATTACCAAATTAAAACAAAATTATTTATTCGTTTATGTTTTAACAATGTTTAAGCCTTTAATTTTTTTTTTTAAATTGTGTATAAAATATTTTTTGAAAAACATAAATAAAATAAAAAAATTTTGATGCTCGATAAAAAAAAAACAAATTTAAAATTTTGTACTAATATAAATAATATTTAGTAATTTTTTTGCTGATTTTAGCAAACAGATTTTAAATTCCACTTTACAAAAAGTATACTAAAATTTAGTAGCGGCTACTAATTTTTCTACTAATTTCATTGTGCTACACGTTAGCAGACATGTGTTGCTGAGATTAGCAAAAAAAATACCGCTGGGCTCAAATTAGCAAAATTTCCATAATAACAGCAAAATTTTCAGTTGCCATTACAGACTTTTTTGGTGAGTGTACATAAACTTTACACAGTATTTGAGATATAGAGGGTTTGAAGCAGCAACCTCGTATCTCAAATAATTAATACTTTTCTAGAGACAAAAATAAAATTAATAAACTTGTAACATTTTTAAAAACATTTTTTTTTATAAATTAAGAACTAATTACTTTTTAAATTTAAAAAAAAAACAAGTAAAAAATTATTAAATTCGGCTGTACCGAATCTTTTAATCCCCTCCCCCAATGTCGTAACAAAATGTTCTCACTGTTTTTGATACAAAAAATGTAAAAAAAACGTTAAAAGTGAAATTATGCAGGTGAAGTAAATTTTGCGGTTGGAAAAAAATTTTGAGGTAAAACATTTTTTTGTGTTTAAAAAAAATGTTTTACCTCAAAATTTTTTTCCAACCGCAAAATTTACTTCACCTGCATAATTTCACTTTTAACGTTTTTTTTACATTTTTTGTATCAAAAACAGTGAGAACATTTTGTTACGACATTGGGGGAGGGGATTAAAAGATTCGGTACAGCCGAATTTAATAATTTTTTACTTGTTTTTTTTTTAAATTTAAAAAGTAATTAGTTCTTAATTTATAAAAAAAAATGTTTTTAAAAATGTTACAAGTTTATTAATTTTATTTTTGTCTCTAGAAAAGTATTAATTATTTGAGATACGAGGTTGCTGCTTCAAACCCTCTATATCTCAAATACTGTGTAAAGTTTATGTACACTCACCAAAAAAGTCTGTAATGGCAACTGAAAATTTTGCTGTTATTATGGAAATTTTGCTAATTTGAGCCCAGCGGTATTTTTTTTGCTAATCTCAGCAACACATGTCTGCTAACGTGTAGCACAATGAAATTAGTAGAAAAATTAGTAGCCGCTACTAAATTTTAGTATACTTTTTGTAAAGTGGAATTTAAAATCTGTTTGCTAAAATCAGCAAAAAAATTACTAAATATTATTTATATTAGTACAAAATTTTAAATTTGTTTTTTTTTTATCGAGCATCAAAATTTTTTTATTTTATTTATGTTTTTCAAAAAATATTTTATACACAATTTAAAAAAAAAATTAAAGGCTTAAACATTGTTAAAACATAAACGAATAAATAATTTTGTTTTAATTTGGTAATTTCTGTTTTGAAAAATATTTTAGTCAGTTTTATTTTACTTTAAAGGCCAAATTTTTATTGTGTTTAGGGCTGATTTTTAGAACAAAAAAAAACTTTTTAATGATTTTTTAAATGGATGTCCTATTTTCAGACATGAGTCGGTATATTCACTTCCGATCCCTTTTTTAATCTATGTAACATTTTAAGGCAATTCAAGTTTATAGGTGTACGATTTAATTAGAAATAACATTTCCTTTAATATCCACATTTTTAAAATTAGTAAAATTTTTTGCTAATTTTAGCAAATCGGTTTTCAAAAATTTGTAAAATGAATTCTAAAATTAGCAACCAAAATTTGTAAATATTCTGTAAAAATTCTGTAATTTGTAAAATGTAAATAGCAAAAAGATTTGCTAAATAATAATTTTTTTTTTACTGAAAATCAGTACAAAAATAGTAAAGTGGAATTGAAAACCGTTTACAAATTTTTCTACTAACTTTTTTTTCTGAGTGTAGTTTGACTTAAAGCTCTGGGTTGTACTAAGTGCTGTATCGTTCTATTAACACACTTAAAATAATTGTTAAGAATTTTATTTCACTATAACGACGAATTTCTTTTCCTTGTATTTTTAAAATTTAATTTTTTAACGATTATTTCTTTAACAAGACAGTACAACACTTGGCACATCTAACAACCTTATATTGTAGTATACAAGATATTGGAGTCCTTACATGAATCCCCCAGAATTTGTTCTATAGTCATAATTTTATCCGATTTTAAGAAAAATAAAGCAAAATTTAATGATACCATTATCACAATGTCCCGTGGGCTTGAACGAAAACATTTGTTGTTGTTGTAGCGACTGGCAAGTACAATATTTCATTTTGTTTTTAACCAGTCGCTTAGAATTGAATAATATTTTATATTCACCTCAAATATTTTTCAGTTAAAAACATTTTTTTTAACCACTAAAATTTTTTTTAAACACAAAAAAATGTTTTACCTCAAAATTTTTTTCCAACCGCAAAATTTACTTCACTTGCATAACTTCACTTTTAACGTTTTTTTTTTACATTTTTTGTATCAAAAACAGTGAGAACATTTTGTTACGACATTGGTGGAGGGGATTAAAAGATTCGGTACAGCCGAATTTAATAATTTTTTACTTGTTTTTTTTAAATTTAAAAAGTAATTAGTTCTTAATTTAAAAAAAAATGTTTTTAAAAATGTTACAAGTTTATTAATTTTATTTTTGTCTCTTGAAAAGTATTAATTATTTGAGATACGAGGTTGCTGCTTCAAACCCTCTATATCTCAAATACTGTGTAAAGTTTATGTACACTCACCAAAATAGTCTGTAATGGCAACTGAAAATTTTGCTGTTATTATGGGAAATTTTGCTAATTTGAGCCTAGCGGTATTTTTTTGCTAATCTCAGCAACACATGTCTGCTAACGTGTAGCACAATGAAATTAGTAGAAAAATTAGTAGCCGCTACTAAATTTTAGTATACTTTTTGTAAAGTGGAATTTAAAATCTGTTTGCTAAAATCAGCAAAAAAATTACTAAATATTATTTATATTAGTACAACATTTTAAATTTGTTTTTTTTTTATCGAGCATCAAAATTTTTTTATTTTATTTATGTTTTTCAAAAAATATTTTATACACAATTAAAAAAAAAATTAAAGGCTTAAAAATTGTTAAAACATAAACGAATAAATAATTTTGTTTTAATTTGGTAATTGCTGTTTTAAAAAGTATTTTAGTCAGTTTTATTTTACTTTAAAGGTCAAATTTTAATTGTTTTTAGGGCTGATTTTTAGAACTAAAAAAACTTTTTAGTGTTTTTTTAAATGGATGTCCTATTTTCAGACATGAGTCGGTATATTCACTTCCGATCCCTTTTTTAATCTATGTAACATTTTAAGGCAATTTAATGGCGTTTTCTTTTCTAAAAAAAAGTGTTGCCTTTTTACAAGGTAAAATTATTAAAATGTTGAACTCACCCTTTCAAAATATTGCCTTTTTTTAATCACAATAGAACAAAAAAGATGCCCTTTTTAGCACCTGTTTATAAATCAGCTGTTTTTTATAAACGGAAAGAAAAAAAGAATTGGCGAAATTAAAGAAAAGCTTGTAAAAATTAAAAAGACATTGAAAGTGAATGCGGTGAGAATGGTGAAGCCCATCATACAAAAGAATTCAAAGGTAGTATAAAAATTAAATTAATTGTTTTAAAAATAATGTGTAAACTAATTTTGTTGCTGTATGGTCAGATGGATATGCATGTCTGAAATTTGACCAATAAAAAAATTGAAAACCAAGAAAGACATGGGTCACAATTATCTCTGAGGTATCAGAAAAAAGGTGACAGTTGAAAATAATAAGATATCCTAAACTCATTTGCTTACATTGATTTCAGAGTATTAATGAACAACATTTTCAATCAAGTTTTTAACACTCGGTAAATGATTTTGTTCCACAAGCACTGCATATATTTCATCATCATCAGATAAAAAATATGGGTCCAACAAGCCTGCAATAATTTTATTTGCACATAAAACTGCAGTTGTTTTTTTCATTTTAATTAATTTTTAATAAATAAATAATTAAATGTGAAAAACACGGAAAATTGTGTTGGTACAATTAAATTACTAATTGAAAAAAAAACAAATTCTTTTTCTTTTTACAAATAAAATGTTAGTCAGCTGTAACAAAAAAAGGCAAAATTCTCGCCCTGTGATTAGAGGGCAAAAGGTGTATCATTTTTTCTCTTTTTTAGGGCAACATTTTTAGAATAGAACATGATGCCATCTCACAGTGTTGCATTTTTTTCAGAAAAGAACACAAAAATGCAATTTAAGGGCAAAAGATGCAACATTTTTGCCAGAAAAGAAAACGCCATAAGTTTATAGGTGTACGATTTAATTAGAAATAACATTTCCTTTAATATCCACATTTTTAAAATTAGTAAAATTTTTTGCTAATTTTAGCAAATCGGTTTTCAAAAATTTGTAAAATGAATTCTAAAATTAGCAACCAAAATTTGTAAATATTCTGTAAAAATTCTGTAATTTGTAAAATGTAAATAGCAAAAAGATTTGCTAAATAATAATTTTTTTTTACTGAAAATCAGTACAAAAATAGTAAAGTGGGATTGAAAACCGTTTACAAATTTTTCTACTAACTTTTTTTTCTGAGTGCAGTTTGACTTAAAGCTCAGGGTTGTACTAAGTGCTGTATCGTTCTATTAAACAGAATTAAAGAGTTGCTAAGAATTTTATTTTCTATAACGACGAATTTCTTTTCCTTGTGTTTTTTAAATTTAATTTTTTAACGATTATTTCTTTAACAAGACAGTACAACACTTGGCACATCTAACAACCTAATATTGTAGTATACAGGATATTGGAGTCCTTACATGAATCCCCCAGAATTTGTTTAATAGTAATAATTTCATCCGATTTAAAGCAAAATTTAATGATACCATTATAACAATGTCCCGTGGGCTTGAACGAAAACATTTGTTGTTGTTGTCTCATATAAAATTTGAATTTACCAGTTGGTTAATTAATTTTAACGGAACACTGTTTTGGGTTTATTTTCGATTAAAACTTTGGGGAAAAAAAATTTCAAAAATTTTTTCTTATATGTTTTAAAGCAAGTTCTGTTAATTGAATTTGTCTGAGTGACTAGTAAATTCGGCTGTACCGAATCTTTTAATCCCCTCCCCCAATGTCGTAACAAAATGTTCTCACTGTTTTTGATACAAAAAATGTAAAAAAAACGTTAAAAGTGAAATTATGCAGGTGAAGTAAATTTTGCGGTTGGAAAAAAATTTTGAGGTAAAACATTTTTTTGTGTTTAAAAAAAATCTTAGTGGTTAAAAAAAATGTTTTTAACTGAAAAATATTTGAGGTGAATATAAAATATTATTCAATTCTAAGCGGCTGGTTAAAAACAAAAGAAAATATTGTACTTGCCAGTCGCTACTACGAAATTAAGATAAAAAACACCAATTTGTATGGAAAGTTTAGAAGTACCTCTTCAGATTTTCACTCGGGGGGATGTACATTAATCTAGGTAAAAATTAGCACCCCCGCTTGCAACTTCGCGCCGTGTTCACCATTTCAACAGACAGGTGAACAGACATACAGACAGCCGGACGTCGCTAAAACGACTAAGAATCGCATAAGGATCACGAATATATACTTTATGGGGTCTTAAACCAATATTTCGACATGTTACAAATGGAATGACAAAATGATTTTAAAAAATGTCGCAAGTTTATTATAAAACTTTTTTTGTCTCTCCTGAAAACTACACTACATTGCAGCGGCAAATCCTCAATATACATAAATCTTCATTATGATTTTTAAAGCATTCAAATTGGGAAGTTACAAATAACTTATTTTAGAAATATTTATTTACTACAAAATAAGGCAATCCTAGCCTTAAATGGCTCTCAACGGAGCTGCGAACTATAAAGCAGAGGAAACATCCAAGGCAAAACCTGTCCTTGTAAACTCGTCTGCCCTCTGTGAAAAATATTTAAGATGTTCTGTATGAGTATAAGGAAATAACTGTCGTAAACAATTTATATGTTTCTCTGGGTCTCAACGCGTTCAAGATCCCATAAATAGTTTTCTTATAATTAGGAAACCAAAAACGCTAAATCTGGATTGGGCGTCTGAAAAATAGGGATCGCATAGGTAGAATTCTTCGTTGGTGTGACCAATTGACGAACTTCGTGGTGGGATGAGTGATGTGATGAAAACTGAATTCGCTTACCACTACGAAAACGGTTGTTTTGCCAAAGGTGGCAATAATTTTAATGTCACTGTCCAAAGGAAAATCTAAATAAGAAAGATTTAAGATTACTAACAGAATTGCTTACTAGAAGTGATTCTCTAAAGAAAGATTTAGTGCTTCTAAAATGTCAGTCTTACACTCGTATATATATTTGATCCATGCTAATTACGTTTCGTCTTTCTCAGGTAGTGTTCAAATATTTTGGCTTTAATAATTCCTAGCTGAGCAGCGATTTATACCGCAGAGAAAACTTGCAAAGCAAAACTTGTACTTGTAAACTCGTTTGGACTCTGTAAACCCAATGGCAGATGTTGAGTATGAATTTATGTTAAATGTCACAATATATTCATCTGGGTCTTAAATGCATTCAAAATCCTATGAACTATTCTGACAAAATTTCCTACGTTAGCAGAAGATACAAAGACTCGGCTTCATACAGACAGTATACACACCGATGTTAAATTTCTCTTATTTCTTTCTGGAAGGCAACGTTCCTCGAAATCGCTTCTGAAAGTCGATCCCAAAAGTAATGCAGTCTGATTGAGAAGAAATCTATCATGTCGCATTCAATAATCTTTTTTAAGAAAAGCCCATAGCAACTGAGAAAGTATGAATTTAAAAGCCTTAATCAAATACAAGTTTTTCTGCAGGAAAAAGTACTTAGAATCTGTGTGATACTTTCACAGTAAAGTTTCCATAGGAAAAAGGCACCAAAATTCCGAAAAAAATTTCAATAAATAGTTCATATAATGAAGACATGTTTCTGTAACAGATTCTATCCGAACTCAATCCGAACTCTTTATTTTTTGGTCGCGTTTTTTATGAATGGTTTTTTTTTTTCTTAGGGGAGAGAACCGTGAGTAGCATAATTTATTTCTAAAATACGTGCTCTCTGCTAAAACTGTCTTTCTAATATAATTTTGGGCTCATAAATCTTTTTTTGTAATCAAAATGTTGGTTGACTTTTTAATTTTGAAAAGCACTGTCTAAACAAAGTAAGGGTCACAATTCTACTCATGGAGCTGATAAAAAAAGCACAATTAAAATGTCCAATTTTACAAACTTCAGAAGAATACAATTCCCATTGAAAGCCTTTATTTATCCGTTGTTTCATTGTTTTTAATAACTTAAGAAACATCAGAACATCTTCTTAGAAACTCAATAATACTCATTCATTTATGTTTATCTTTCCTTGCTTTTCAAACGAAGGTGTGGTTTTTCTCATTATGCAATATTGAAAACCCCCTCTCCTCTCTTTCCAAATGGTTTTTGTATTGTTGTTATTATTATTTCTTTTAAGTATTTTAACATTAACCTGTTATTACTTAACAAACTATTTTGTCTTTGGGGTGTCTCTGCCATACACTAACTAACATTATTGTGGGCGTTTAACACTTTCCCACAAGTTAATGAACAGGCAAACAGAACTTTAAACAATCATTCTGAAACTATCAACACAACAAGCACAAAGTATTAAAGTATTTTTTATTTTATTGTAAGATTATATTCTAGAAGCGATTGCAAGTATGCGTGTACCTCGTCTCATTCTATTAGTCTGTATGTGTTAGTTAACATGTTGTTACCATGTAAATAATTGCCATTAAAGTTGATTAAAGGCAAAACCTTAAAAGAATACGTGCATGTTTGTTTGAAAAACTACATACATATGTACTTTGTGACGGCCCAGAACAAAAACGTGACGTATTTTTCCATACAAATTGACAATTAAAAGGCGCCGAGCGTTACAGTTATGAAATATAATCTATTTTGTTTTCAAAATGTTTTATTTATATTATCTTGTTTTTTGTTTCTAATTTTCTTAACAGAGTTACTGCATTTAAAAAATGTTTGCAAACAAGAACCATATGATGAGTAAAATTAACATACGATATTTTCTGGCGTACCATAAACCTACTAAGTATTCTAAATTTTTAAATTGTATTTCATACAATTAAAATATAAAAAACAAAAAACTTGGGTTGTTAGTAAAGCCCGCATAACTACCTTTTTTCTTAACATTTTCTTGACTAATGTCACAAAATGGCACAAAATGGCTAATTGCCGAGCTTATGTTTAAGGGTGGAGAACACGTATTTATGTTAACTTATATTTTGAAAAATTTCAAGCAAGAAGGTTCTTCTACAATTACTTGTAATACACTAAAAAAATTGTTAATTTTTCTATTTTTTCCTTAAAATTTGTTAAAATTTATTTAATAATTTTTTATTGTTTTTCCATAATTTTTCTTTTTTTTTTTTTTATTTCTGACGTCTTTTTTATAATTGCCAAAGAGAAATGACAGCTAGTTTGGCGTTTTATTTTAGCAACAAATGCTAACGAATACTGCTGGAGAATTATTGCGACATATTTGCCGGCAATCAAATAGTACGACACTAGCGGTTATTTAATTTTGACGTTTGCTGAAATTTATGTCAACTTATTTTTCGCTAGTCTAGACTACAAGTAAGGAAAATAGACATTGGAGAGAAAAGAATATCTACGGTACTCTTTACACTTAAATGATACTTTTTGGAGTAACTGTCGTTCGTCGTATTTTGGGTGCGTTTTCTCTCACAGCAAAAATCGTTGTACGTTGCGTTCTTATTCTGGGCCGACACTTACAGCAATATTAGATAGCAAGTTGTCGACTTCTGTTAGGAATTGTGCGTATATCAAGAATGCTGAGCAGAGTTGGCTAAGTAGTGGTTTAAAATGCCCAGTAGGGAATTTAAAACCCGTCTGGTGTTTTGCGAAAAAAACTGTTAAACTCATAAAACAATTATTTTTCACTTGTGTGGAATCGCTACGAAATTGCGGCTGAATTTTTTCGCATTAATTTAATAGGCCAGAACATTTGTAGGGCAAAAGTGACATTTGTAATTGTAGCTTTCTCATGATTGTTAAAACTTGAAAGTTTTATAACAGTTTTTATGTTTCGTGTAGACGTCAAAACAGGCATTTTTTTTTGAAAATAAAAGATATTTTAAGATTTTTTGCAAAAGAAACATTTAATAACAAAAAAAAATAAGAACACAAAATGAAAATCAAAATAAGAACTTTTGCGAAATTATATATATTTTTGTTTTTTAATTTTACATATATTTTTAGCACATGAGAAATTGCATACTATAACTTTTGCTAATCCATATTTAGTGACTTTTTTAGAAAAAAAAACAGTTATTTAGGGTCTCTGGTTTAAAATAGCAAAGTGGCGACGATAGCGATAAGAGAAAAGATGAACATGGAAAATATAGGCGTTAACAAAAATGTGTCGACAGCGTCTTAACGTTAGTTTTTATTTAAATTTGTGTTACCAACCCTCGTTATAACAAAACACAAAATTGTAGTGTGAATACAGAATTGTTTAGAATTAGTACTCTAGAGGGCGGATCAATAAGTCCGAGACTTTTCGAACTTCCCTCATAGTTATATGAAATGCAACACTGCTCCCATCAAGTACCACCTGTTAATAGACTACTGTCAAATTTTGAGCAAGTTCCGTCATTTACCATGCTTTTAACAGCTGTTCAAAACATACAACCTCGTGGATTTTTTTAAAAATGGAAAAAAGTGAATTTCGAGTGCTCCTTAAAAATTATTTTTTGCAAAAAAAAAACTGTCAATCAAACCAAGGAAAAGCTTGATAAATACTATGGGGACTCTTCACCATCGATTTCAATGGTAAAAAAGTGGTTTACTGACTTTCGTTGTGGCCGCACAAGTACATATGACGCTAAACCCTAATATTTCAAAAAAAAATCCACGATATTGGTGTTGGCGGATCGAATAGTAAAAGTGCGTGAGATTGTTGATGGCAGTGTGGTTTTGATTTGAAATGATCAGTTGGATTTAAGAAAGCTGTACGCAAGATGGGTGCCGCGTTTGCTTTCAATTGACCATAAACGTAATCGTGTGACGTGTGTAGTCGCAATGGCAAAATTCCATGAATTGGGCTACGAATTGGTACCTCATCCGCCATATTCTCGGCTTGGTGGAATGAGGTCTATTCATAGACCTCGAAGAATCCTATTTTTTAGAAGGGATACAAAAATTGGAGAAACGTTGGACTAAGTATATTGAGCTAAAAGAAAATTATGTTGAAAAATATTTTTTTTTTGCAAAAAAAAAAAAACTGTGTTTCATTCAAAAAGACTCACCCTTGTAAATTAACTTTTTTGTGTAAATTAGATATAATAGAAGTAGGTTAAAACTACATAAATTTTGTAAATTAAATTCTCTCAAAAATGCTTAAAACACTATTTTTATGAGCATTGATATTTGATACGTCCTAAAATGCAACGTGTCTAACTTTGTGAAGAACACTTCTTTGGTTCCATGGACTTTTTTAACAAATTAATAGAAAAAAATGTTAAATTTTAAGGGTTTTTTTTATCAAAACATAGTTTCTGTGGACTTTTTGTAATAGAAAAATTCTTAGATTTTTTTTATAATTTTTCTTTTAGAAAAATTCCTTAGAATCTAAGAATATTTCCACTAAAAAGATCCTTAGAATCTAAAAATGTTACTATCATCAAAATTTATAAAAATCCTGTATTTTGTACACTCACAATATATTTTCCGTTACCGACTGTAGTTTATTTAAAAAGTAATACGTAGAGTTTGTTTTTAAATGAAGAATCAATTGAAATTCATAGAAATATATTTTTTAACTATTTAAATCAGTCATTCAAAAAACAAACTATACAAATTTACATACATTCAGTAGGAGTTGATATTCTGATTCTAAAAATAGAAATTCAAATGTTTTTTTTATCAACACAATGTTTTTTTTTTATCAACACTGTTTAAATACAAAATTATTTCAATACAAATTACAAGAAATTATTCAAATAAAGATACACACAGAAAATAAAAATATATACATACAAATAAAAAAAACTTTTTATTTAAAAAACAAACCACAAAAATCGTTTTTTCTTACATTTTGTCAGTTAAAAATTGATGATTGTTTTAAACGACTTTCGATTGTTTTAACTACTTTTGTCGATTTTTAATTAATGATTGAAAATAAACTACAAAATGGGCTGAATATAGTGAAAAATCAGTAGCCCTATTTTTGATTGTATTTTCAATTAATTTAATATGTATTTTAGATTTTTTTAAACGGAATAATATTGTGAGCGTTACAAAACTTTACGTTACAAAACTCTTGGGTTCTACAGACATTTTGTTATAAATAATTATTTTATTAATATTCCGAGTTCTTTTTCCGCAAGAAAGTAGTTATTTTACAATAAATGAATTTAAAAAAATATATTATTATTGTTTTTATTGAAAAGAATTATCTTTATATAGAATCATTTGGACAATGAATTGATTAGTGTAAATTATGTTTTGTGTATACTTCGCACATCTTGGTCAAACCTAGTAACGCTTCAATTTTTTACAAAACTTTAAAATTTTCGGGTTTCTACTTTATTGCTTATTTCTTGAAAGAAGAAAAAAACGGTTTTGTTTACATTTTTTTTAATACACTCAAAACCAAATGGTCAGTGGCGATTTTTTTTTCTATTTTCTTAACACCCAACTACTTTATGGCATTTCTTCTTCCTTGGGAATTTCAACCTACAACAAATGACCACTGGTACCCTGTTATTTATATATTCCATCCAAATTTTTTCCACATTTTTTGTTTCGTTTTTATTTTCTGATTTTTTATTATCTTGGCGTGTGAAGCAATAATAACAAAGTATTTGGCTGATTGCCAGCAAGAAAAAAATGTATTACAAAAAACCCAACAACAACAAAAGAGAAGCCATAAGTAAAGCAACAAAAACTATTAAAATAAAATAAAGAAAGAAAAAAAAGAATGACCAACAAACAAAACAAAAAAAAAGCACCAACAACATCAATGAATGACAGGTTGTTTGTTGTTGTAAAATAAAATCAACAACAGAAGCAGTAAATTGAAAATTGACGAACACATAAAGGCTATGGACAGACAGAAAGCAGACATAGTAAAAAGACGGACAACATAAATTAAAATTTATTTCAAACTTTGTTGTTACGAAATTATGGGAGCCTGTTAATAAAACTGGATTGTGGACCTGACTGACCGCATGATTAACAACAACAAAGAACAAAATAATAACAACAACAAACTACAAATAAGAAGCTCCAATATTCCACAAAAAAGGGGAGACTACTTGTGTGTAATAACTGCGGAGGGTACAACCAAGAATATGAGAAAGAGGAGAAATAAAAATGACCACTGGCTAGTCGGTTAAGAAAAAAATAAAGAAATTGTAGGGCCTCCATAGCTATAGCTACATACATATCTATATGCTATTGCTGCATTGTTTCTTTGTGCGTTGTGATTAGAGATGGCCGCGTGTGTGTTCACGAACAAAATAAATTAATCATAGACAGTTGTTCATACATAAAGAAATAAGATTCATCGTGACAACCGAATTTTTTGCTAACTAAATATTTTGATTGCAGCAACCAAAATATTTAGTTGTTACACGCAAATAATTTCCTGATACAATTTAAATATGTATTTGGTTTCAACCGAAATTCTGTGGCATTCAACGAATTTCAGTTGCGACAAACAAATATATTGGTGGCTTCAACGAAACTATTCGGTTGACAAAAAATTCGGTTGTTAAAATGAATCTGTTTTCTTTGTGGACTCATGCTGACGTGAAAAAAATTGCAGCCCATCACGAAATTCTAACGAAAAACAGACTACACTCAGAAAAAAAATTAGTAGAAAAATTTGTAAACGGTTTTCAAATCCCACTTTACTATTTTTGTACTGATTTTTAGTAAAAAAATTACTATTTAGCAAATCTGTTTGCTATTTATATTTTACAAATTACAGATTTTTTACAGAATATTTACAATTTTTGAAAACCGATTTGCTAAAATTAGCAAAAAAAATTTACTAATTTTAAAAAAGTGGATATTGAAGGAAATGTTATTTCTAAATAAAACTTATACCTACAAACTTAAATTCCCTTTAAATGTTTCATAAATTAAAAAAAGGTTTGGAAATGAAGATACCGCCTCGTGTCTAAAAATAGGACATCTACTTAAAATAGCACTAGAAAATTGTTTTTAGTTCTAAAAATCAGCCCTAAAAACAATTAAAATTTGAACTTAAAAATTAAAAAAATTTACTAAAATAATTATCAACATTTATATTCAACAACAAAATGTTAAATTCGTTTATGTCTTTTTTTTTGATTTTTTTTTTTAATTTTGTCTTAAAATATTTTTTGAAAAAAATAAATAAAATAAAAAAGTTTTGATGATAAAAAAAATAAATTTTAAATTTTGTACTTATATTAATAATATTTAGTAATTTTTTGCTGATTTTAGCAAACTGATTTTAAATTTCACTTTACAAAAAGTTTGGTAAAATTTTGTAGCGGTACTAACATTTCTACTAATTTCATTGTACTACAAAAAAATACCACTGGGCTAAAATTAGCTAAATTTCCGTAATAACAGCAAAATTTTCAGTTGTGCTTCACCTGTTATTAAATAAAAATCAATATTTCTCCTGTCAACTATCATATGTTTTAGACTATTGCCAAATTTTGAGCAAGATGCGTTTGTTTGACAAGCATTCGAAGCAGACAACCTCATGAACTTCGACGAAAATTAAAATAAGTTAACTTTGTGTCGTCATTAAGCCTTATTTCTAGCGTTAAAGAATTCATCACTGAAACCAAGAAAAAACTTGATTAACTTCAATGATTAATAACTGGTATAATGAATTATTCCGTTGTGGTTGTACCATCACAAGTGAAGCCGAACTTTCAGGTCGCCCAAAAGAGGTCGTCCGTCAGCCTACAAACCGTCGATAAAATCCATGGAATGATACTGGACGATCAGAGAATGAAGGCCCTAATGGCTAGGTTACACTCACAATATATTTTCCGTTACCGACTGTAGTTTATTTAAAAAGTAATACTTAAAGTTTGTTTTTAAATGAAGAATCAATTGAAATTTATAGAAATATATTTTTCAACTATTTGAATCAGTCATTCAAAAAACAAACTATAAAAATTTACAGACATTCAGTAGGAGTTGATATTTTCTGTTAAATGTAAAATTTTATGTTTCCTGTTTCTAAAACTTAAAATTCATATAATTCCTTTTTGTTTTTTTTACCAAAATAGTTTGTATATATACAAAATTATTTCAATAAAAATTACAAGAAATTATTCAAATATACATACACATAAAGCCACTAAAAATATATACATCTATGTGTACTGTGTTTTGTAATTACATACAAATAAAAAAAACTTTCAATTTGTAAAATAAACCACAAAAGTAGTTTTTTCTAACTTTTTTTCAGTAAAAAATTTATGGTTATTTTAAACGACTCTCTATAATTTTTACTACTTTATGATAAACAACAGTATGGGTTGAATATAACGAAAAATCAGTAGTCCTCTTTTTAACTGTATTTTAGATTAATTTAATATGTATTTTTAAGTTGTTTTTAACGAAATAATATTGTGAGTGTATGTAAATGAATAATTTATAATAAAAAAGGTATATGAGGTGGCTAAGGCTGTAGGCATCTCAACTGAGCGGATACAAAACACTTTACATTAATATTTGGACATAAATAAACTATCCGCGCTATGGATGTCGCGAATTCTCACACTCGACCTTAAGCGCAAACGTGTAGCCATTTGAAAGCAGTGGCCAAAATCCATAATTTAAGTAACGAACTGCTACCCCACCCAGTATATTTTCCAGACTTAGCCCCTATGACTATTTCCTGTTTCCAAACATGACGAAATATCTCGGTATATTTTAAGGACCTCGAGAAAACTTATTATTTGGAAGAAATAAAAAAATATGAAAAACGATGGACTTAATTTATCAAGATGAAGCGAGACTATGTTGAGAAATAAAACAATTTTTTTGACGAAAATAATATTTTTTATTCAAATAGTCATTGGCTTTTATTAACACGGCAGCGACTTCCGAATCAAGGAATTTCCAACAAAATAGTTTCGATTTGTTATTGCATATTTTTTTTATAAATGAATATTGGGCTTAAAAGTGCTTGTTTTGTTTTGCATATTTAATGATTTTTAGTGCATATTTTTGCTTGTTTACTTTAAAAAAAAATATGTTGTAAAGAAAAAAGAATTTGTAAACCTTGATATGGGTCATGCTAGAAGAAGAAGCATTCTGTTGTATAACAAACGTTCACGATTAATAAATATGATTTATAAAAATCGGCAAACTTTAAGTACAAACTTTTTGACTTTTAGTTCCTATTTTTGGATTTACAGTACATAGTTTTTAGTGCATATTTTCTTTTAAGTGCATATTACGCATATTTTTAGTACACGAAAGTCGCTGCCCTGCTAATCAAACCGCCCTCTATGATGAAAGTACTAAGATTATGCATGGTTTTCACTATGTCATTTTTCATGTCAAAATGTCCAAATTATTGGCAATTGTATGAAAACGGGTTGTCATATGGTGTCATCTGAGTTTGCAGTCAGTTATGCATACGAACTGCCGTCTAAAATGATAGACAAGTGAAAACGTTAAATTTCAGTTTGTCAACAGATATGGCAGCATTTTTTATCTAAAATAAAATTGACAACAAGTTGTAAATTTTTTTTGTTTGGCGATCGCAATGCTGTTATTGTTTTTTTTTCTGGAAAAATAAATTTCAATGCTTCCTTTTATTTTTCCAAGCGCCGCACTAGCTATAGCCATTTGTTTCTTTTTTATCATTTTTAAATTTTTTCCACTTTTTATTGAATACAAATTAATATTTTCTAATCAGCTGTTCGCTCGCCAAAAGTTTAAACATCACATTTGACATTTGTAATGAAAACGGCGTGGCGTATCAGTCAACTTACACCAACGTTTGACGTAAGTCTTTGACACGCTCTGTTTTATTGATTTATTGTCAGTTTTAAAGATGTAATGAAAACGCATTTAACACAAAATGACGAGAATTCATTTGAGTCAGTTTTTGTTGTCAGTTCATATGACATAATGAAAACCAGGCATAAGAGTTTATTAATTAAGCTCACCAACACGCAGCAATAACGTGACTTACGGGCGTGTCACGCTTTCATCTCTATTTTTGATTACAAAATGTGCACTATGGCGTGGAATTTGAAACATTAAAATAAAACTTAAATTGTAATATTTCCAATAGAGTTCTTATTTTCTTTATTTTATTAAAATCGAAAGTTGAAAAGAATTATTTAGTGGAATTTACCATTTTACAAAATGGGATTTTCATATTTGGAAAGCGCTTTGCAAATTACATTCCCTGGCATTATTTTTAAAAAATTTTTTTTGTGCTTTTTTAATCTGACTTTAAAACAAAAAAAAAAATTAGTCCCCGGTAATAATTTAATTTCTAAAAAAGTAGTCAGTAAAAATTATTTTTAATTTAATAATAATATTATTTATTTATTTATTTAATTTTATTTTGATTCGTGAATTAAGTCTAGATTTTTTGATTCGAATTATGGTTTTTGTTTGCTTTGCGAATTTGTTTACAATTTGCGGATTAATTTATGTCTTTAATATCTTTGTAAGGTATTTATAAACCTTCATTAAAATAAAAAAATTACAATTTTTGCAAGATTTCACAATGATTAAATAAATATGTTTGGTCACAAAAAATACAAATAAATAAAATGTTTCCAGCCCATAGTTACAGTGTTAAATTATATTGCAAACAATATTTTTGAGATTTTTTCAGAAGGTACGTCTCAAAAAAACAAAAAAAAAGTTTTGTATATAGATAATGTTGAAGTAATTCGTTAATCATTAAACTTTACATACATATATATAACCTTAACCTTAGCTTCGTAAAAAGCTTCGGAACAACCTACTGTATGAGGCAAACATATAAAATAGTAAGATGTTAAATGCAAAGCCAACAAAAATAAAAACAGTCAAAAAATATTTTTCAACATACAATCAACCAAACAACAAACCATCCAAAAAATACAACAATATTAACGCAATAGCCCCCAAAAATGTATACAAAAACAAAAACTCAATGTACTCTTAACAAAGCAATTCAATAAACTCAACAGAGAAAACAAGTTCATTGACCTCCAAACATATTACTACGCATGAACGAACGCACAATCAAACTTAAATATACACAAATTTAAACGCAGAATAGCATTTCATTACAAAAAAAAAATAAAAATTTCTTTAGTTCTGCTTTCAGTCCGGTCCCTCCTTATTAACAATTTTAGTAAACGTTAGCAAAACACTTTTTTGTTGCTTGTGCAAAAATTTCGCAAACAATTTTTGCCAATATTTGTCCCTGACTTGTTTCATTTGTCTTTAATTTAACCTTGATAGAATACAAAGTTCTATAAAACGACCTCGATTCGTTGAAAAATCGTTGAAAATCCTTGAATGTTGAGGCAAAACACGGTCATCGCTTTAATTTTTATTTTTATATTTCTAAACGGTCAAGGCAAAATAAACCTCGTTTTCACTTTTATCTCTTCTGTGTGCTTTTTGCTTTGAGAGGAATTGTTTACATAAAATAAAGCACCGTGTTTTACTATGCTGGGTTTATTTGCTGTATGCATTCACTTGTATTTCTTGATAGGGAAGGAATACAGTGTTGGTTAAAGGGGTTTTTATGAGCTATACTTGGTCATGGTAGATCGTTATGAATGGAATAATAATGATGTTATTATTATTGTTTTGCAAAAGCATTTAAAGAATATGATATTAAGAGCTGTTACGACTTTATAGTTGAGTATATACTCTTTTAAAACGTTGCGAAATCATAACCCCCGCAGACGTTATCTCCATTGCCTTTTAGGGGATAATGACCAAGATTTTTCGGACATAATTCCTAAATAGAAATTGGGGTATATGACTGTTAGTAGGGGTTATGCCAAACATTCTTTTGGGGTTTCGTCCCTGCTAAGCCGGCTTTGGATGTTTCACAAAGGCAGGCCAGGCCGGCTACGCAGAAAAACCTTTTTGGAATTACTTTTAAATACTGTTTTTCTTTTTACCAAAATCATAATCTCATTCATTCTCATTGTGGTTCAGGGGTCACAATCCCCAAATCGGAAATGAGATAATGTCCAAAAATTCAACATCATGTTGCTCATAATTCCTAGTTAAAAGTGGATATCGTCATTAAGACCGTTTTTGAAAATTACATAATCCATATTATGGATTCGCTAAGGAAATTTTTTTCCACAGGGCATACACTCACCAAAAAAAGTCTGTAATGGCAACTGAAAATTTTGCTAATTTGAGCCCAGCGGTATTTTTTGCTAATCTTAGCAACACATATCTGCTGACTTATAGTACAATGAAATTAGTAGAAAAATTAGTAGCCGCTACTAAATTTTAGTAAACTTTTTGTAAAGTGGAATTTAAAATCTGTTTGCTAAAATCAGCAAAAAAAAATTACTAAATACTATTAATATTAGTACAAAGTTTTAGATTTATTTTTTTTATAGAGCATCAAAAATTTTGATTATATTTTTAAAAGATGTTTTATACAAAATGAAAAAAAAAATCAAAGGCTTAAAAATCTTAAAAATTGTTAAAACATAAACGAATTTATCATTTTGTTTTAATTTGGTAATTTCTGTTTTGAAAAATATTTTAGTCAATTTTTTTTTTTACTTTTAGGTTAAATTTAATTGTTTTTAGGGCAGATTTTTAGAACTAAAAACCCTTTTTAGTGCTATTTTAAGTGGATGTTCTATTTTAAGACATGAGTCGGTATCTTCACTTCCGATCCCTTTTTGTAATCTATGTTTGTAAACATTTTAGGGCAATTTAAGTTTGTATGCATAAGTTTAAATTATTAGAAATAACATTTCCTTCAATATCGACTTTTTTAAAATTAGTAATTTTTTTTGCTAATTTTAGCAAATCGGTTTTCAAAAATTTGTAAAATGATTTCTGAAATTAGCAACGAAAATTTGTAGATATTCTGTAAAAATTCTGTAATTTGTAAAATGTAAATAGCAAAAAGATTTGCTAAATAATAATTTTTTTACTAAAAATCAGTACAAAAATAGTAAAGTGGGATTGAAAACCGTTTACAAATTTTTCTACTAACTTTTTTTTTCTGAGTGTACTTGGGGTGGGTATTGGGTTTCATATCTATGAAATGTTTCAAAGATTTTCGTCCATAGTATTTATGAAACATTTCATAAATCGCAAAAAAAAATACTTCATAATTTTTATGAAATTCTGTATTATGTATATTAATGAAGTTAATATTGATTAATTGAAAATTTCGAATTTTAAAAATAACGATTTCTCATAAGGTTATATACCAACGGTGGGCAAGTGCGGCCCTTCGTCGCTTTTCGTGTTTTCATTAGATTTTTTCCAAATACATTTTTATAAGATTCTTAGATTTAAACTTTGTTCTTCACAATATTACATATCTGTTTACATACTGGTTTTTAATATTTTTACTAGTTTTTTCTTTTATTCGTTTTGACGTCAAATTTGAAACTTTTCAATGCAGCTGTTTTTAATTTTTTACAATCATTTTGTTCTTTTTAACCTGTTTTAATTAATCCAACAGAACTTAAATACTGCAAAAATCTCTAACTAAATTCGCATCGATAATCATTGTGTAAATCAACACTTTAACAAACAACTTTCTCATGACATAAAATAAGTTGATTTATTTTGTTTTTTGCTACTTAAAATTAATTTTTTGGACATGCTTCACTTTTGCCAAATCTTACCAAAATCAATTTAAAATTTTTAGAAAATGGCTAAATTATAAGATTAAAAAATTTTGCAATAAATTTTTATTTCTGTTAAAAAATTATTAAATTTTAGAACAATAGTAATTTCACAATATTGCCAAAAAAAAAATGTATTAAAAATGCTTAGCAACAAGAAGACCGCCTTACAAAATATAGCTAGATTTTTTGCTAAAGTATAGTAAGTTGTTCGGGTTTCACGTGAAAAAATTGTTTTTAATGACATTAAATTTTAATTAAAATTTGGTACAATTTGTTTTTAGGCAAATTTAATATAGTACAACACAATTATTTTTATAGTGAAAAAGTGACATTTTGCGTTAATTGTGACTGCTTTTTTATTAAATTCAGTTCTAGTAAATTTTTTTCACGGGAAGAATAATTTATTATTCTTAATTCCTGAGCCCAATTATCCAAATGACCCATTCGCCACTAAATGCGACTTGAACTGACACACTCTTTGTTGTTTTCCATATAAAATTTAAGTTTAACTGGAGGTTAAATTTAAACGAGACATTTAGTAATCGGGTCTAAATTATATTTTTTAATGCTGAATGTGTCCAACCAAACAATTTGGCCAAAAACGATATTTGGTCGGTTTTTACTTTCTTGGAGACATTATACCCATTATCGGACTTTTTCTTAAATTTTGCACACAAAGTCGAATCGAACCGCCTCTACAAATATTTTTGTTATCAAAATTTTTCCTTAATGCTTCAAAATATTGAATACAGACCAAAAAAAAAAAATAAAAATAGGAAATGAAATGGTGATAATGTCACAAAATAATAATTGTCTAATTTTATATTTTAAACCAAATAACGTCAAATTTTTTTGTAAAAATTCCTATAAATCGGTCAAACAACCCCAAGATTTTTTCAGAAGAATAATTTATTATTCTTAATTCCTGAGCCCAATTATCCCAATGACCCATTCGCCACTAAATGCGACTTGAACACTCTTTGTTTTTTTCCATATAAAATTTAAGTTTAACTGGAGGTTAAATTTAAACGAGACATTCAGTAATCGGTTCTAAATTATATTTTTTAATGCTGAATGTGTCCAACCAAACAATTTGGCCAAAAACGATATTTGGTCGGTTTTTACTTTCTTGGAGACATTATACCCAAATTCTTTGTTTTACATCGGACTTTTTCTTAAATTTTGCACACAAAGTCGAGTCAAATCGCCTCAACAAATATTTTTGTTATCAAAATTTTTCCTTAATGCTTCAAAATATTGAATACAGACCAAATAAAAAAAAAAAAAATAAAAATAGGAAATGAAATGGTGATAATGTCACAAAATAATACTAATTTTATATTTTAAACCAAATAATGTCAAATTTTTTTGTAAAAATTCCTATAAATCGGTCAAAGATTTATTATACCACCAAAAAAATTCTTTTAACATTATTTTTAGTATTTTACAGGTTTGTTAAAATTGTTTAACCAAATATTAGTAGTTTTTAAAAACTTTTAGTTTTTATTCAAAAATTGACAAAACATATATTCTTTTAAAAAAAAAATGTTCCTTAAAATTATATTTTTAGAACCCAAATTTCCACCTAAAAAATTGTTAACCCCAAAATTCCCACTAACCCCCTTACATAAAAACAATTAAATATAGGGAGAAAATCCTTAACATGGCAACACTGCTTTAAATCGCCATATTACGAAAAATCAGTTTTCACATCATGGAAAATTGTTTTTTTTTTTTTGTCAAAATCTAAAAAGTTTTTGAAAATCCTCATATAAGATCCAATCAAAATCTTTTTTGTAAACCACATTTTTGTAATAAAATTGTAAAAAGAACAATTTTTGGAGTTTTGAGCTTTGCTATAATATTTTTCCCTTTTTAATTTCTGTAACTAAACCATGCGCGGTATTGTGCTATTAATATAGTAATCACTTATTATTAGTAGGGGGTATTTACATTTATAAAAATTTTCTAACACTGGTTTCGCTTCACATATCACCATAGCAACAGTTAAATTAAATACACATCAGAAAATAACCACCAACCAGGGGATTTGTCGAAGACGAAGAGGTTTTGTTTAAGTTATTTTTGTTTACTTGCTGTTGTTGTTTTTAAATATAAATAACAACAAATTGAATAAACAATCAGAAACACAAACAAAACAATGCTAAACACAAAATATACAATTGACTGTATAGTAGCGGCCCCATAACAAAAACGAACAGAAAATAAAACACCATTTAAGATTGCTGGAAGCCTAATCGAAATGTTGCTGTTGTTTGATTTTTTGTTGTTGATGATAGATGGCATTGCTGCTACTACTTACTATATTCAAAATGTGGTTTAAACGAAAATAACATACAATTCCAGTGAAATTGACTACAGATGGATAATGACTACGATGTTGTCGTATAGCAACAAGCAGCAACAGCTGCAGCAGAAAATATAGAATAGGGGAACTATTTATTGTAGTTGCTAGTAATAATACAAGAGTTCACAAGGTGTACTAATTGTATTGTAGTACCGTCGTATTAAAAACTAGAAAACAACTTGTTTTACAAAAAAAATATTTTTATAAATATTTATGAATACTAAAATTACCATCTTTTTTTTATAAATTTAGGGTGCTAACTAGAGTATTCAAAAACCGGCCTTTTGAAAAAACCGGTTTCGGTTTTCTTCGAAAAATCGAATTTTAAAAAAACCGGTTTCGGTTTCGGTTTTTGCAGAAAAAACCGGTCGACCGGTTTTTTTGTTTTTTTTTTAAATTTGAATAAAAAGCTTATATAATTTGTTTTTTTTTAATTACAAACAAAAAAAAAATTAATATATAAAGTAATAAAAATAAAAAAATACATTCTTTGAAAAAAAATATATTTTATAATATATTTTAATTGTATTTCATTTCAACATTTTATTTATTGTTTTTAATGTTTTTTAATATATCTTAAAAATTAATATTATAAAACTATATTCATATCAAATGAATACAGATCATTAAGGCCCATTATTATAACTTGCCGATAGCTAAAGTTAGGATGTTAACAGACAGATTATTAGTTTTTCGTTATTATAAGTATACTTTAACCTAAAAGTGACCGATAAGCTAAAGGTAAGTTCATCTTACCTTTAACTTTTAACGTAAGGTTTAAGCATTTGAAGCTGCCACATTTTATACTCTGCAGTGTAGTTGCCGTGTAGTTTTTTAACCGTATCTTTGATGTTTGGTTTATTTCTGTGTTCGGCGTCGACAATGTAAATTTTTTACAACAAACATTTTTATCTTTCACACAATTCGAAGAAATATTGTGTTTCGTTTGTATTTTTTGTTTGTTGTAAGTAAATAAATAAAAAAACGTACGTCGTTGCCACTTCGTATTTTAAAGAACCATTTTAATTTGTCAAAAGTAATCGGTGTTTGCTCTGGTAATGCCATATTTTCAAAAAACTTAATTTTATTTTATAAGGAAGTTGTAATAACCAAAAAAAATTAAAGGTCACTTTATTCCTCACATTAGCTAAAGTTACCTTTAACTAACACGTACCTTAAAGGCAAGTTATAATATTGGGTCTAAGTTTGTTAATTGGGTAAAATTAGGTACGTTAGTAATTTGAACGTTTGGCATTAAATACGTTTTTTTAAGTGTAAATTTTGTATATTATTTGATCTATCTGTTTTATTTATATATTTCTAATATTATCAGGCTCAAGATCATAATTTTAATGTTACTAACGAACCGAACTCGGGTCGAAGGTGTGCACTCCCTCTAACGTTGATCCTTACAATTTTTTCCATTTAATAAAATAAATTAGTGTTTACTATTCGTTAGTAACATTAAAAAATTATGATCTTGAGCCTGATAAAATAAGTTTTTTTAATATTACATTTTAAATATGTAAAAGGAATATCTATTTTTCAGTTCTAAAATAATACTTTAGAAATAATATGCAATTTGAATGTTTCGTTTTAAGACGATTTTTTGTTTGCTTTTGATAAAGCTAGAAGTGGAAAATACTCTTTTACTAATAGTAGATGTTGGACAAATATTCAAAAGACAATTATATAAATTTTCCAACTTTTCAGTTCTTTTGTCGCATTTATTAAAATATATAAAATCATCATATAATGATGAATGATTTTGTACAGTCTCTTTTTTAGGATTTTGAATACTGTTTATTGTGTTATTTAGATCAGAAATTAAACTACTTAAATTTGGAATATCCAAAGTTA
The DNA here is from genome assembly GCA_949748255.1 of Eustalomyia histrio. Lineage (NCBI taxonomy): Eukaryota > Metazoa > Arthropoda > Insecta > Diptera > Anthomyiidae > Eustalomyia > Eustalomyia histrio. Next base: position 15,118,426 of record OX456526.1, read on the forward strand.
AGTCTTCATCGGAATCTATCACTTACATCTAAATCTTCATAACCAAACAAACGATTATAAGCGTTCGGAAAAAATAAAAGAGACCAAGTAACCCAGTTGGTGATGTAATTAAAAAACCGGTTAACCGAACAAAAAAGACCGGTTTTCGGTTTTCTTCGAATTTACAAAATATTCGAAACCGATCGGTTTTAAAAAAAAAAGAAACCGGTTGACCGGTTTTCGGTTTCGGTTTTTGAATACTCTAGTGCTAACACACAAAAATTGCTAGATCTAGCACCCAAAGTAAACACTCCTTGTGAACAACCTAAGTAATAACAACAAATATTCAATATTGACAACAGGGATGGAAAATGGAATTTGTTTTCGGTATCAAAAAAAAAATTCAATAGTACTTTTTTGACCCTCAGAGTAGTATTTTTTTTTATTTTTATCTAAAAATAGCTTAAAATATAAATTCGTTTTTACATTAAATTAACATACGTAAAAACATTTTTTTATATACATATTAAACAAAAAAGAGTAACAAATTAAATTAGAGATCAAGTTAATATAAACTTTAGTTACCCAAAAAAAAACTTTAATCACATTTTGTTGAATCTAATTGTATATACCCAGCAAAAAAAAAATGGTAGTCATTTTGTGGCTATAACTTCTTTGATTGCTTCCTAAAGTTCAGTTATCATTCTTTTAAGATTTTTTTGGTGTTATTCTAAGGAACTTTCAAAATAATTCATATGTTAATATTTCAAATGTAGTGATTTGGCTATAAAGCCGATGAATATTTTAAAAAAATCACTCTTTATTACTACTAAAGCTTCTAAAGCACTTATTGAAAATATTGTTTTCTGATTATTCAAGTCAAAAATTGCAATGTGAAAATAGTTCTGAAGGGCTTTTATAATTTTTTTATTAAATCATTTTTATATTTTTTGTTTAATGCATTTTTTCAACTTTTATTAGTTATGGCGACACAATCTGTGCATTTTTGCACTTTGTATATTAGTTAACAATTCACCAATTCCAGCTTTAATTCAGAATTTTCCAAAATAATTTAAAAGTTGTGTAAAAATTTTTAAAAATTATCAAAAATCATTTTAAAATTGTGTAAAAATTATTTCAGATTATCCAAAAAGGTTTTAAAATTGTTCAAAAAATATTTTAAATTATTCCAAAATATTTAAAAATTGTCTGAAAATGCTTCAAAATTGTATAACCAGTTTTTTAATTATCCAAAAAAATTTAAATTTGTCCAAAAATTCATTAAAATTTGTAAACATATTTTAAAGTTGCCCGAAACAGCTTTTTCATTAATACAGAATTATGTATTTGTTTTAAAAAAGAGTATTTCCATATCAGTGCATAAAGTTCGATTCTTTAAACTTATTTTTCTGCATTCTTAAGATAATTGAATATTAAAGTTTTATTTGGGCAAAGTGTGTGAGAGTATCAAATGTGTCTCGGGAGTATAAGGATATTTTCTTAAATCAAATAGTATCAAAAAAAGTACAATTGTATCAACTTTTCCATCACTGATCTAGCACCCAAAGTGAACACACCTTGTGAACAACCTAAGTAATAACAACAAATATTCAATATTGACAATATTAAGCAAAACAGTCTTCTCTTTCAAAAAAACAAAAATGTATAACAAAATGTCTGCTGTCAGTCTCGTCAACTCGTCGTCGGTTTTTTGTTATGTCGTAAAGGTGGGTCATTGTGAAATGACAGCGCCGAACTAATTAGGCAAGCAGAAAATAAAAAAATGGATTTTCTTTTTAGCTCATGAGGAAAAATTAACAAAACTACTGCTGCCACAATGTGTATTTGTTTATTGGGCTAAACGTGAAAAAAAAGAACAGAGAACCAAAGTCGTCAGCTTTTACTTATTTTTGTAGCTTAAAAAATTGCTGGTAGTAAAAGAGACGGTTATATGCATTTTTTTTTTCTTTATTTATAAACAACATAAATGTCTTTAATTTTATCGAATCCTCTTGCTGTCAAATTCTGAAAGCCGCTGTTCATATTAGCTTTTGAAAGAAACAGGTTGATTCCATTTCAATGCTAAATTGTGTGCACGAACGAGTAAACAGCGAACATTTTTCATGATTTCAAGTTTCATACAACTTTTTAATCTCATGCTATTTGCTGGTGAAATAATACAACAATATCGCCATTGTCATCTCATTTGCCTGTGCAGGTTTAGTACAAAACGTTTTATATAGAATTTTTTATCTTTGTCTTTTAAAAAATATTTACTTGCTGTCTCGTTACTGTAGTGTCGTTGTTACTTGCTTAAAGTGAAGTAAGTGATAAGGGTTGCTTTTAAAATTCGCTTAGTTTTGGGATTTTGAAATAATCCCAAAATACCAGAAATTTGCATGACTACTAAATTAAATGTAAGGGCAAAAGGGGCCCTTGAACAAATTTCGTGCGACTTATTATTGATGCCAAAAAAAAAGATAAAAATAAAGTCTAAAAAGAGTAAAGAAATAAATTTGTGCACCAAAATAATATGGTGCGGCCCTCCAACAATTTTTTAAATGCCAAATGCTATTTGAATATTTATTTGGCAAGAAATTTGGTTGTCACCTTGAATCCGTTTTCTCCGTGTTCTGGGTCATTCAAGGAAATTGCACGGCCGTCGTATTTGCGAGACCTTACAGTGCTGAAATATGCTGGTTTTCCTAAAACCCCATGCATCGGTATGCTAAGGGATATATCGAACTAGGGGACGAGGGAGTGGTAGATGACTTTAACCGGTAAAAGGATATTTTGTACCATTTAGCCGTTGCCTGATACAAGGAGAACGAAAACTCTTCTTGGTTTTGGAAGGGACAATCAGTTCACGTTTCTCTCCGCGATATGTCGAAAAGAGACAAAGGATACAAGGCAGCATCTCCACGATATGTCGAATAGAGACAAAGGATACAAGGCAGCATTTGCTTTTAAATTTTCTGGGACTGACACTTATGACTTCCCGTATTACGGGCTCTCATTCAACGTAAGTTAAGGCACATCTTGACTGTAGAGAAATTTGCTAGAGATAAAACAAAAATAGCTCTATTGTAAAAAATGGAGATATGTTTTTTAAGGTGTTTTTGCTCTATATCTGGCAGTTTATATCTCTCGTGAAGATAAGGTTATATATAAGGTAATTAAACTACATGAAGATAAGTCAAACCACCTTAGGGGGGATATTTAGAAATTGGAGGCGGTGATAACTGGACACTATATAAACAACATATATTAAAAGTACTATTTAACGATATTTAACGAATATTAACGATATTTAACGAAAGCTGCATAGACATTGAAGAGAAGAAGAATATCCGTCCGACTCTGACTAGGCAAAGATTCATGTCACATATTTAACAATTTGTCTTTTTTCAAATCTGCGTTCATCTTTAACTGCACTGATTCCTAAAAACTCTTTTCCACAATACCTTAAAAACATTGATATATACAAGATATGGCAACTCTATCATTTTTATACCCCTCTCTATCTCTCTCATGCACAAACATATTTTTATTTAGCACCACTTTCGATAAAAATTATAGCTACTACTTTTTACTTTCTAATAATTTTGAGCTCCTATTATTTAGTGTCATATTTCGCACAGAATTTCGGAATTTTCGGTTGCGCCGTACGGTCATCATCGCTGAAGTACGTTGTGTATCATCGCTGTTGTCCGTCTACTACACTATTTTTATTTATACTCTCCAAAAAGATGCAACACTTAAATTGTAGACAAAGAAATGAAACTCTTCTAAACTGAAAAGAATAATAATAACACAAACAAAACAGAGCAATACAAATGTATAAAACGCTGGACAGACACATTAACCAAACAAAAAATTCACCACTTGTGGGGGAATGGAAATAAACTACATTCGGTTGGTTGCAGTCGTGTGTGTAAAAAAACATAGATCTCACACTCAATTCCATTTTTCCCTACTAAAAAATATGTGTGTTTGTTGTTTATCAGAGATGATAGATGATATTTACTCATGGTACTAATTTTAGTAGCTGTATAGTTTTGAATGTTGTTTTTAATGAAGGTTCGATTGATTTACTCAACTCTTAAATGTCTACAGATTCCCAAACTGGATTTTTAAAATACCAACCATAAATCGTTTTCAAATATAAAAGTGTGACATTTTGTCAAAAATCTTTTACAAAAGCTCCTTAAATCAGTCGGACGTATAATTTAAAAGTTGAAAAATCTAAAATTGACGTAACGTTCTAGTGTGAAGTTGGCAGTAAGTGAACTATAGCCAGCAAGTGAACTACAGCCAGCAAGTGAACTACAGCACAAATATATCTGTCGAGTAGATTTTTGGCACATGTAATATTCCATCAGAGCCTTCGAAGAGGTTCTAACTAGGGTTTGGGATTCCCGGATTTCTTTTCGCGGGAACCAATAGTGAAAACAATAATGTCCCGGTAATCTCGGGAAATTTTCTATTCATTGATAAAATAATCTTACAATAAAATAAAACAATATATTTTTTGCAATACATTCTAACAATTGCCCTCTAAAAGTATACATTTTACTTTCGGTTTATCCAACTAAAATTTTAACTTTGAATAATAAGTAATCCACCAAGATCCTGATTTAAAGAATTGTCCTTTTATGGCTATGCCAATTTGATATCTACATCTTCAAAACTTACATAAAGAATAAAAAGTTGTTCACAATTTCAGCTTAATCCCAATTTAAATCCCCTTTGCAACAGATGTTAATTTGTGTCGATAAATGTAAATCGATTTTTGTTTCCCATACTCTGAACTAGTTCAACCCATCATTGTACGTATTTCGAACACATTGATAATTTCCTGTCAGTATCCATTCGTCTATTTAATATAGAAAAACAAACAGTAGCTATGTTTATGCGGCATGCTATCAGCGTTGGCTGGTATCATTCCCATACAAATTTGACATATATAAGTACCGTTAAGCGTTAAGGTAAAACGTTGGCTTATGCCAAATTTATATGGGAGTGACATAAGCCATCTTTGACAGACGCATAAACAACGGGCAGTAACAAGCTAAAAGGAACGAACAATTATCGATTTAATTGTCACGGTGTTGATATCAGAAAAAGAGCTAAGAGAGCGAGGAAAAAGAAAGTAGAGTTTATAGACATTCGGTATTAATTTCTACATATCGTCAACCAATTAAATTTACTAGATACATTAAGAATATTGCTAAAAATTGGTTTTTAAATCTAGGACTTAATATAGATAGAACAAATGTTCTGAAGATGCTTTAAAGATACTATGAACCCTTGTCCATATGTAGAGTTGTATTTGGTTTTAGATCGTATATATATATAGCAAGGATGTTAAATACAATAAAGTTATTTCTGCACCGGCTAACAAAATCAATACAATTGAGTGCCTTTTTCAGCCCTCGAAACACTCGTAAATAGAGTGAAGTCCAATTAAATGCCTTGGAACCACTTTGCTTTACCAATCAGTTGAATAGGCCGACTTTAACTTTCCGAAATAAACGCCAACATGTCTTATATAAAAGCCATATTGTCGATTATTAAGAAGTGAAGTTCAGAAAAATTTCTCTTTACTCATTTAAAAATAAAGATAATAAATGACAATAAATATAATAAATGACAATTGAAATTTACCATCACAAGTAGCTTAAACCTCGCTAACGAATATCAATTTTGCAGTAATATGTGTTACATTCGCCCTCATATTAATAACTTTGAAGTCCGAAATTCCCTCTTTCTGCATGCGATATTCTTTCGAGTTTTGCTATTGTCGAAAATTTCAATGGATCTTCTGTAAAACACATCTTTAATAGCAAACCAATTATAAAAATTTTGTTTAAAAGTACGCAAAAAAATGTACTTTTGTAGCCACTCAACTCACGCAGATATTTGCCTAAGAGTTTGTAACATAATCTATCTCCTTCCTCTCTATTTCATGTTTTATTTCCACTTTTGTCATATTACTAAACTAAAATACTAAAACTATACGCGGAAGACTTTTTCTCACTCTTTTTAATTTTTTTGTGTGAAAAACAAATTGAATGGAATTATTTTTTATATTGTTGAATTTGATTCTTTGCGTTTGTGTTGTATTTGGTATTCTCGTCTCATCCAACCAAATTGTTACCTTTTGCGCCGTATATGTTTCGTGTCGCATCTGACCAATCGGCGTAGGCAAAATCCGCATTTCAGCCGTTGTTGTTCCACATGATACCAGGCAAACAGAAATTTGAGTAGGGCTACAACAACATTTCTTTTGTTTGATTCTCTTTGTGTTTCAATATAAACAATTGTTGGTGTGGGTATTAAATAAACAAGTTAAGTTGTTTACATTAGTGATTGGTTGGTAGGCGTTTGAGCTCGTTATTAGTGTTGGTGGTGGTTTTTGTTTTCTCATATACTCCTTCTCGTAGTTAATGTGGTTGGTATAAAATGTTTACGGTACTTAGTTTCTCTTTGGTAATTTGTTAAATGACGATTTTTTTTATTAATTATCATTAATTGAACTACTCAAATACAGGCTGAATAAGACAAACGTGACCATAATAGTTATGATTAATATTATTATTTTGAAGAATCAAAAGAACTGATTAATTAGAATTATTGATTTATCGATTAATCAGAATTTTACTTATAAAGAATGTTTAATTAATCGCACATCCCAGATCCTGATGGTTCTAAGCAACTAAGGATGTTTCAATAAAACATTTTCACTAATAAATTTTGCATAAAAGTGAAGCGAAGAGTGAATTTTTTGTTTGGCTTTTTTTAAAGTAAATTTAAGTTTACACCTTACTATACTAAAATCTATCAGTTTTTCTTTGAAAAAAAATTAATTTTAAATAATGAAAATTTATTCAATTTTAGTTTAGTAAAACATTTTCTTCAATTTTCCGTTCTTGAATTAGGTTAATGTTCTTTAAAAATGTTAAAAAAATATTATTTTTTTAGTAAAAAATCTTAAATGTTGAGAATTTTTAACTAAAAACAAGGAAATTTTAAATTGTATGAAAAGCAAAAATCTAAACGATAAAAAAATTGGACACCAAAATCAACAAATCTAGGAATAAAACTTTAATACATTGATTGGATCTAGATTCTAGAACCTAAATGTGAATCTTAAGTCAAAAAGCCCGGTAATGTGGGCTTTATTTATTAAAAAAAACAATTGGTTTAAAACATTAAATCTACTGAATGGATTTGCAAGTTTTATCACTAAAATTTATATACATAAGTGGCTTTTATGGAAAGTTTTAATGTGTCAAAATTTATTGACAAATTTTTACTATACACTTAAAAAGTTTGTAAGTTAAAATAACTGAAAATATCATTTAAAAGAAATGATATTTCATTTCAAAACCGGTCTACTTAATTTTCATTTAAATTAAATGCCATTTGTTATTTATTTTTAAATGTTGATTAATCAACTGACACATCCGTAAGAAACAACTGATATAATCAGTTAAAATAAATGTCAAAATTTTACCCACCAATCCTTAAAAAATAAATGTTTTTTTTTATTAGTTTGAAATTATTTCCGTTTTTGTATTTTTTTTTTTTTTAATATACTCGTACAATACAAAATGTATGTATGCATATGAAGCTATAAACACTTTGTGTGAATGTATTTGTATATGTATGTGTGTTTATGAAGTTCTTGTAATTTGTATTGAAAAGTTTTGTATATATACAACCAATTTAAATAAAAAAACAAATTGAAATTTTTTGAATATTTTTTTTTGAAACAGACAGCAAACAAAATTTAAATTTGTAATAACTGTTACGGACACAAATAAACCACAAGTTTCCGTTTTGTGGGTAAATTTTTATCAAATTTCAAACAAATGAAAAAAATAAATGAAACTGAAAAAAATAGGTAAATGATAGTAAATTATTTCGAATAAATGTATAAAAAAATTAATATAGATGTTTCTTTGAAAAATAAATGTATTTTCCTTTATTTTTAAATGGAACGGAAAACTTTTTTATTAAACTACAAACAGTTAACTACATAATATTCTGAGTGTAAGAATAAGAACAAAAATAGCAATTTTCAATATCCTAATGGGGTCTTTAAAAACATCCTCAAACATTTCGCGACATGATTATAATCAAATGAAAGGTATTTTTATGTAATTTTGAAGTATTTTTCTGGAATATTGACTCACAAAATTTTATTAGTAGTTGTGCAAAAATTTTATCGAGTAGTGTTATTTTTGGGCATATTTTTTGATCGTCAACAGAAAATAAATTACTCAGAATTATATTAAATGTCGAAAGTTTACAAACACAAAGTTGTATATCAAAAACTACTACTTTTCAAAGAGACAAAAAAAAACCTTTTAAAATAAACTTGTGACATTTTTTAATATTTTTTTTAATAAATAAAAAGGAATTTCGTGTGTTAATAAAGCATTACTTTTTAGCGAAAAATAAACACTGTTGAAGTCAAGTCTTGGCTTGATAAGCATTATTCGGACTCTGCATCACGAAAATAAACCGTTGAGAAGTGGTTTGCTAAGTTTAAACGAGGCGAAATGAGCACCGGGGACGATGCACGCAGTGGACGCCACAAAGAAGCTGTTACCGACGAAAACTATCAGAAAAGTCCACAAAATAATACATCAGGAAAATCAACCGTTGAGAAGTGGTTTGCTAAGTTTAAACGAGGCGAAATGAGCACCGGGGACGATGCACGCAGTGGACGCCACAAAGAAGCTGTTACCGACGAAAACTATCAGAAAAGTCCACAAAATAATTTTAAATGACTACAAAGTGAAGTTTATCAAGATATTTGAAACTGTAAAGATATCTGAAACTCTAAAGATATCGCGAATGAATATTTGTCTATGCAAAAGCTCTGTGCAAAGTGGGTGCCGCGCGAGCTCTCAATCAACCAAAAACAACGACGAATTGAAGATTCAGAGCTGTGTTTAAAGACGCAACAGTTGGCTGCCAAGGTTTTGGCAATTGGGCTTCGAATTGCTTCCGCATCCAGCATATTCTTCAGATCTGGTTCCCAGCGACTTTTTCCTGTTCTCAGACCTCAAGGGTCCACCCCTGCACCCAAAAAACGGATTCGTGCTGATAACTGAATATGGTGCCAAGCGAATGGTTAGTTGAAGCAATCGAATGTTTTGGTTGTGACTATCAAATTGTTATTGAAGCAACCGAAATACTGTTGTCACAGTCAAATTATTCATGTCTCAATTGGATTTCTGTTATTACAACCGATCCACTCGATTGGCTACAAATTCGGTTGTCAGCACGAATCTGTTTTCTCTGTGTAGAAAGAAATTTAGCGCCAATGAAGAATTAATCGCTGAAACAGATTACTATTTTGAGGCTAAGGAAAAATCGTACTATAAAAATGGAATCGAAAACATATATGACAGATATAATCATTATATCGCCCTTGAAGGCAACTATTTGGAATAATAAACTGAAATTTTATCAAAAAAAATATTTTTTCTATGTTAGCCAGTCAAACTGTTTTTTTGTTTGTCGCAACCAAAATTCGGTGAATGCAACTGTATTTCGGTTTAAACATTTGGTTGGGGCAACTAAATAATTCGCTTGCTGCAACCAAAATATTCAGTTGGAAAGAAATTCGGTTGTCACGATGAATTTGTTTTCTATGTGCAAAATTATTTTAGTCGAAAATTGCAATATTTTAGCTGTAAAAAAGAAGTGCCAACATGATTTTGCTGTCATTACCCTTCGGACTAAAATTTTGCTGGCTCAGTATAGTATTCAAAAAACTGGCCTTTTGAAAAACCGGTTTCGGTTTTCTTCGAAAAATAGAATTTTAAAAAAACCGTTTTCGGTTTTTGCAGAAAAACTGGTCAACCGGTTTTTGCAGAAAAAATTAATATTACATTTTAAATATGTAAAAAGAAAATCTATTTTTCACTTCTAAAATAATATTATAGAAATAATATGCAAGTTTAATGTTTCGTTTTAAGACGATTTTTTTGTTTGCTTTTGATAAAGCTAGAAGTGGACAATATTTTTTCACTAATAGTAGATGTTGGACAAACAGTCAAGAAACAATTATATAAATTTTTCAACTTTTCAGTTCTTTTATCGCATTTATCAAGATATATGAAATAAATCATATAATGATGAATGATTTTGTACAGTCTCTTTTTTAGGATTTTGAATACTGTTTGTTGTGTTATTTAGATTCCAAATTAAACTATTTGTATTTGGAATATCCAAAGTTAAGTTCACATCGGAATCTATCAGACTTACATGTAAATCTTCATAACCAAACAAACGATTATAAAAGTGTTCGGAAAAAATAAAAGAGACCAGTTGGTGATGTAATTAAAAAAACCGGTTAACCGAACAAAAAAGACCGGTTTTCGGTTTTCTTTGAATTTACAAAATATTCAAAACCGATCAGTTTTTAAAAATAAAGAAACCGGTTGACCGGTTTTCGGTTTCGGTTTTTGAATACTCTATGGCTCAGCAAAAAAATTTTGCTGACTACCAACTTTTTTTGAGTGTATCTAAAAAAAGTACATTTCGGTCCGGATAAAATAGATATTGTTTGAATTTATTCTTTAAGACATTTTCGAAAAGATTTTTAGAAATAAGTACTTAAAGTCTCTAAATCCGCATAAAATTGTATCGTGTTTATATAAAATCACATGTTGTACCAAAACGCATGATTTTATTCGGCCTGATTACGGTTGTAGTAGTCGAATTCGACAGTAAGTCGAATTTGTTGAAAAGTTGTAAGACACAACTTTTGAAAAATTTTACCACTGAATTTTTATCATAAATAACAATGGAATTATAAAAAATATATAATCAGAATTTAATTTCGACTACAAATTCGACAATCGTAATGAGGCCGATTAATCTTTTCATATACAACAGTAATTTGTAGTTATTTTTTCAATTCAAGAATTCTAACTATATATCCCATTCACAAGCACAATACACACCATTCATCGTTTTTGTATATGAATTTACAAATTATAAACAACTTTTAAATAATTATCATTAAATGTAATGGTGGTAATTATTATTATATGAATGTATATCTTTCCGTCTCTCACTCATATCAAATCGCAACGTTCATTATGTATACATGCCAATTATAGCACAATAATGAGCATTATAATGATGAAAATATACCGTAACGTAAGACTTTTGAAATAAAAAGTGCACACATCGCATACAAACAGCAATCGGACTAAATGATGATGCACTTGCAAAGTAATTATGAGAGCCTGGTCACAAACGATTAAATTCAGTTTAATCATCCACTAAACAACCATCATCATCGTTAAACGACGGCAATGCTCATTGGTTTATTGGACAAACAACATACAGAAAGAAAAATTATACAAATTAAATAACGAGACAAAACTAATAGTCATTATTATTTTTGATATTTTAAATTAAATTAACAAAATGATAATGATGATAACGATAATAATTATTATTATTTTTCCATGTTCAGTTACAAAAAAAAAAAACTACGTTTGAAATATTTCATTGTTAAATTGAAAGCAAATGTGCACCAACCAACCAACAACAAAGGAACTGTTCAATGTTAATTGAATAGAGCAGGGATGATAAATTTGAAACTAATTTGGGTACTTACTACGCTTTTGAGAATAGAATAAATATACTTATGTGTTTTTAAAACACTGTTGGTTTGGAGAGCTTCAAAGAATGAATTCGATTTTGAATTATTTTTTATTAAATTTACTTTAATTAGAATGAATAAAGTCCTCTAACGCCAAAACTTAGATCCTCAGAATATGATTGTTTTTTTATTTTTCTTCAAGAATAGGACTTTTAAATCCGCATTAAAAAATAATGTAAAAAAAATAGTTAAAAAAAATTTAATTAAAAATTTTACTATGTAGTTTTTGTTTGAAAAATTGTTCAAAATTTGTCAAATTGATCTGAAAACACATAAATAGCACCATTAATTAATTATAGAAGCTCGCAGATTAAAAGTGGAACGTTAATTTTAATATTCCGCCCCCTTTTTTCTAGTTGGCGTGACATTTTAATTAAAAACTGCCAAAATTGACTTTAAATGGGAATTGGTCTACAGAATAGGGAAATTTTGATCAGATTTAAAAATGATGTATACACAAGATCAAGTTAATAAAATTGTTTTTCATATATTATGTATAAATAATATTTAAATTGAGTCGTAGGACTCTCATCTATCGGGAATTGAATTAAGAATTAAAATTAAATAATTTTGCATATGTGACCTTCTCCAAGAAAAGGGACCTAATGCGTCAAAAAACGGGTATGGAATTAAGAGTGGATTCTGGTACATAAAAGGGTGTAGAATAAGATGAAATGAGTTAGATTCCTGATAAAAATTTATTTACCCCATAAAAACGTACAAAACGAACTTGGGAAAATCGATAAAAATGAGAAAAACATTAAAATTTTACTTTTTTTGAGTTTTTGGATTCGGAAACATCATGCAAAAAAATATGATTTTTATAAAAATTACTTCAAATTAACATCAGCTTAGTAACAAAATTACAAAAGAACCAAAATTGCGAAACAACTTTTGAGATATTAATAACACTCGTTATACAGCTGGCACAAGGCTGAAGCCAAAAAGTATATAATTTTAATAATAAGTATAATACTTTTTGCTGAAGCGTCACTTTATTTTTTTCCTTTCTTATAGCTATTTTTATAATCTTCTTCGTATTAGTATACGCACATCAAACCTTTGCTGAGAGCGAACAGATAGCTGAGAACGAACAGAGCAGCAACAATAGCAAAGGTATTGTCACACTAAAAGCGAAAAAATACGTCACCACATAGGCATGACGTCTCCAAAGTCAGCACCCAATCATAACTAACCATACCAAATCGCATTTCCCAACTGAAGGTGTGTTCACAGTGATAATGCGTTATGAAACTTTATAGCCTGTTCCTCGATCTCGAACGAAAAACTAGTCGAACGATAGCAAGTCACTCGAATTCGAGTCAATTTGGGTTTCTCTATTTCGAAAGGCTTCGATCGACTTGACTTACGTGTGTCAATTTTTTTTTCTTACGCATTCACAAATCACAGAGATGCCAGATCATATATTTTGAGCATTTGTTAAAATTTTCTTTAAAAGTAGCAAAAATACTACTAAACTGCTTAAAGACAAAAACAACCCTGTTTAACAGTGATCAGCTGTATATGACAAATGAAATAAAAAAAAATAACAATAAACAAATCAATTTTTATTTGGAAAGTATGTTTATTTGTGAAAATTTTTGTTATCGATTGGTTGTGGGTGAAATTGTTGTTTGAAGAGCTTTTCTGTTGCCTGTTGTCTGTTCGGTGCGGTCACTGCTAAAGTCCTTGTAAAATAAAAGATGTAAAATAAAAATTGTAAATATGAGTTTCTTGGGCAAACGTAAGCCACAAACAACACACACATACCTTTTCCACTCAGCAACAGCGTAATAGGGGCTGAAACGGAGTTTAGTTTCTGGTCAAATTTTCATCCTCTGCGTAAAATTTGTTTGCTCCGAACACTAGAGTCCTTCTGGCAAAATCAGGCCTTTCTTCCATATAAAATACAAGCGTCTTCGGATGGTCCATTGTTGATTTTTTTTGAACTAAAATTTAAAATTTTAATAAACTATAAATATTTGTATTATTTTGTACTTACTTTTTGTTATCCATTGCTTTTTTACTTCATTTTGCTTTTAAAAATATCAAATATATATTTACTCGACAAAAAATAGCAAGTGACTGATTTTGACATTTGCGATCGAGCTGTTCGAAATAGAGAAACCAAATTTTGTAAGAAAACAGTTACGTTTTCATTCGACTTGTCGTTCGAGTCATCGTTCGCATAGAAATAGAGTTAGAGAAACCCAAATCAGTTTTCTTTCGACTAGAAAGCGAACGAACGTGTTCTTTCGAAATAGAGGAACAGGCTATTAAATACGTTTTTCTCAAAACTTCATTTTCACACACTAGGTCCCTTTTCTCGGAGAAGGTCACATATAATGACTAAATTATCAGTATTAATGGACATGAATATGATAAAATAAAAATTTATATCATGGATTAATTCTTAGACTTTTAAAATTTATAAAAATTAAAAGTAAACCAGTTTTTAAAACAAAATTGTGATATTTTATGGTAAAATAATACAATTTTATTTCTAAGTCCCCACATTTTTGTATTTTGCGACCCAAAGATAAAATTTTCTATGCGATTCAAAAGGAAAATTAATTAGTTTTTTTCATGTATACATTAGATTAAAGATCCGATAAATATTTCCTATTGGCAGTTTTAATTTAAATGCCACGACCACTGGATTACCATCCACTTTGTTTAAAAATCATTTTTTTAATAACATAAAATTGTAAAGAGTAAAATTTGAGATTGACAATTGAGATTTTAACAAAGTAAAAAAAACCCTCCAATGGGGTATTAATCAGACATCTTAAAGTTAAAGCATTCTTAACAGGTGCATTATAAGTACGAGCAACGTTCAATTGGGTCTATTAAAATACAATTAGATTTTAAACAAAACGAAAACCACATCTACACCTTGCTGAAATTTAAGTATGTTTCAGATTAGACACAAAACAACAGACCAGTAGTTTTTTTTATGCAAGGAAATTTTGCCAGTGAGAATTTCAATTTCGAAATTTTCATATTTTTATTTTTAGCCTAATCATAAGTTAAGGGGGGTGAAAATGGGTTTACAAAATGTCTGATTTTTGGTCACAAATTGATCGTGATAAGGACTACATTCCAGAGATCACAAACTTTCTGCTTAACTTAAAGATTAGAGTGAATATTAAGGTTCATTAACATGCGAATGAAAAGAGCTAGTGAAAGAGCAAAAACACCTCTAGATAGCTCTACTGTTAATTATTGAAGATATTTTGGGGTGCTTTTTCCTCTTTCTGTAGCTGGATTTCTCGCGTGTAAATGTGTTCTTGGGAATGACGGATGCAGGTGAATGGGATTTCAGTTTCTACGGACCGCTCAAAAGATAAAAATGGGATGAGTCTGTTGCCAGAGGAACTGGAACAGTATGTGCGTGAAGAAGGTTATTCACAACTCTATAATAATGCGCATTAGATTTCACTGATTGCGAATTTCCTGCGGACTTTTAAGATAAGAGTACCTGTTACAAAGGAAAGGGCCTTAGACTTTATTATTCAGGTGAATGGAATTTCAGTTTTCACGGACGGCTCAAGGATGGAAATCGAAACATAGTTCAGAGCAACTGTTGCAATAGAATTCTATGCGAAAGAGTAAGTCCCATTTAACACAGTGCAACTTTTCTTGCAGCAATTCTTGTAAATTCTCTTTTAAAGTTGCCTTTATGTTCACACACATAAATTATTTCAGCAATTTCCGTCTACATTCGGGTTAAAATGCATGATAAAAAACGAAGTTTGAAAAAACAAAACGAAGAGTGAAAAATCAAAATGAATTGCCGAAAATAAGCAACTCCCTACCAATAACCACTCTTCTTTCCCCTCTCTCCTACAAACTCAAGAGTTGCACAACAAAAGTTGCTTTGTGTAAAATGGGACTAAGTATTCCAGGCAGAAATCTTTGCAATTAACCAGACTGAGTAGATAATGCAGAATATGGATCCCTCATTCAATAGCATTGTAGGCTTTTTACACTGAACAGCATCTTTGTGAAACGCCTGGAGAATGTTGAAAACGTGAAACATGTGTTTACATTGGCAACATCTTTCATCTTTTATATATTGAGCTGTCAAAAAATAAAAGAAAAAGACGTATAATTTTTGTTAAAAATAAAAAATGGATTTAGAGAAAGCCTTGGCGAATTTCAAGTGTACGAGGAACTGTATTGGTTCCTTGAGACACAAGGAAACTGCTACAGAAGACAATGGGGTCATGTAAAATAAGTTGGGTAAAGAATGTGCGGAAGAATCTTCTGAATCGGTCGTGTAGGAGCCGATACAAACGACTTCTATCTGTTTAATGTGAATGGGAAAATAGGGGATAAAGAAATGAGGACAGCAGTGACTACATGAACCTAAGCCGATGGATGAACCAGAAGACATGGAATATGTTTAAAAATCTAAGCTTAAAATGTCCCAATAGTTCCACAGTGCTAAAAAAGTACCAAAAAATGTTATTTTCACCGCCTTATCAGACCTTAAATTAATAGAAATGTTTAACAAATTGAAGCGGATTTTGCCTTCAAAATACAATAACAGCAATAAGCTATTAATGCTCTTTTTTAATGAATTATTTTACAAATTGTTTATGTATATGCAAATAGAAATGTCTAAAAAGTTCTCGTAAAAGCACATACAGATACATATTCTCTTTTAGTTGATAAATTTACAGTAAATAAGTATAAAAAAACAATACAGGTTTTCTATCTGCACTCTTCATACATATACTCTTGATGCATTTCTAACTGATTTTTATTCTCTTCTCTTTCGGTTTTGTTAAATCATCTAATGCTTTTTCTATTGTTTTCATTTGTATAGAAGAATCTAATTGTATTTATTGCTATTTGAAAAATTTGTGTTGCTTAAATATCTGTTAGCCTAATAGAAATGTTTGTTGTCGTATTTTAAAGTATAAAGAGAAAAAAAGTCGGTCGTTTAAATAAAATAAAATACAAAAAGTGTTTTTTTTCGCGTGTTTGCTTGCACTCACTAACTTTGTAGCTAAAGATAAAAATGATTGTGGTGATGATGATGATTTTCTAATGATGATGATTTTCTAATGATGATGATTTTCTATTAGGATAGATAGCAGGTAGGAAATTCAAATTTTATTATCCAAAAAATAAATCCCCAAAATGTCTGAAAATATTTTAAAGTTCAATTAAATTTTACTAAAATAATCCCCAAATTGGAAGTCGAAAGAAGTTCCTTTCATAATAAAATTTCTTTTAAAATCATTGATAACTATCTACTAAAAAAGAAAATTTTCACACAGTACAAAAATAAATTAAAATCAAGCAGAAATTAAACTATGTTTTAGTCTTAATTAAATTAATTATCTTTATCTTTAAGCTGCAGAAAAATGGAAAATGTGTAAAAAAAAATAATAATTTAAATATGCAAAAGTTTATTTTAACTAGAAACATATTTACTTTAATACACTAATAGGCTTTTTACACTGAACAACATATTTGTGAAACGAATGGAAGATGTTGAAAACGTGAAACATGTGTTTACATTGGCAACATCTTTTATTTATTCAGCTGTCAAAAAAATTAAAGAAAAGACGCATAATTTTTGTTAAAAATAAAAAATGGATTTACATTGAAATATTAATGAACATTCTGGAAGTAGATGATGATGAAGAAGACTTTTTGGTAGACATAAGTATAAAATTCTACATCTGCCGCTCATTTTCCTTTGTTGAATATTTTTTTTTATTCATTTTCTGCAATGTCAGTTTGCTAGTGATGGCACAAAGAAAATCGATATTTTTCGTCATTTTTTTTAGTGATGACACTTAAAATAACGAAAGATGTGTAAGATGGAACAAAATAGGATCAATTATATTTTGTAGATGTAAAATTTTTGTATAATTCTTATGGGAAGATGTTAACATCTTTGCAAATTGATCAAAGGGAGAAAATTTTCATCACACTGGTGAAACTGTTGTATAAATCGCTTGCCATCAATTCTTCATCATATTTATGAAGTTTTCAAAAATTTGAAGTGTTTCATAAAACTTTATCATTTTATACAAAAATTGAATATACAAAACTTAAAACTATTTATTTCGATTGCAAAATACTGCCGTTTGTAGTTCTCATTTAATTTGCATTTGTTTTTACTTAAATAATTAGAAAAAATTTTAAAAACAACCTCATCATCATTATTATATGGAGGCAATTTCTTAAACATGATGAAACTTATTCATAAATATTGATGAAACTTTTTATAAATATAAAGAAACTTTGTCATAAATACTTATGAATCTTCTGCATTAATATGAAAAAAAAAATTTACATAAATATGAAAAAACTTTAACATAAATATGAAAAAAAAAACTTTTACATAAATATGAAAAAACTTTTTTATAAATATGAAAAAATTTGTTTACAAATAGGTATGATGAAGTTTTTCAGAAATGTTACTTAATACTTTTTAAAAATTCTTCATTGTATTTTTGAAACCTTTCTTAAATACTGGGTGGCCCAAAATTGCGGAACTTTTATTATATTTTTTTTTACATTTCTTTTCAGTATTTTGTAAAGAAGACTTGGGGAATTTAAAATGGAAAACAGTACAGATTTGAACAACTTTATTTCTCAAATCAACGGTCCATTGTTTAGACTTAGCGTACATAAACCATCTGGTTGTAAATTTTCGACAACCAGGGGCAGTAAGGAACCTTTCTGGTGCCGGCAGACGACGAACGCTGCACACGGATGACAATATGGAACGGCGGGTACAGGAGAGTATTCGGGAAGATGGAGAAACATTAACGAGAAAACGTTCAACACAGCTTGACCTCTCACGAGGGTCGCTGCAGATAATTTTGCATACAATAAAAATGTTTCCATACAAAATTCAGCTTGTCCATGAATTGAAAGCGACAGATTACCAGCAACGACTTGATTTTGCAATTTATTTCCGGTAAAAAGCAGAAGAAAATCATGATGTTATTCATAATTAAATTATGAGTGACGACAATTTAATGGGTTCGTTAATAGGCAAAACTGTAGGATACGAGCTAGGGAAAATCCAAAAGTAGTTTAACAGCGACAATTACATCCACTTAAGAGTGAGTGTGGTGCGGTAATTCGTCGGAAACACGGTGTCGCCGTTTCCATCACTGGTGTTCGATATCGGACAATGTTGGAAAATTTTTTAATGCCAGCCATGGAAAACCATTCGCAAGCATGGTTCCAACAGGATGGAGCCACAGCATACACTGCGAGGAACACAATGGCTCTTTTACACGACATCTTTGGTGAACGAATTATTTCGGGTACAAGCGATTTTAATTAGCCTAGATTTAACCGCTCCAGACTGTTTCCTTTGGGGTTATTTGAAAGGAAAAGTCTATATTAATAAGACTAGAACCATCCAGCAATTAAAAAGCAAAAAGTTTTGCGAAAGGTTATGGAAAGAGCACGAATATGCGAAGCAGAAAATGGCCACCACTTGCGTGATTTAATTTTTCATAATTAAATTTAAAATATTCTTACTGTATTTAAAAAAAAAATAATAATTATGTCTTAAATAGAAAGTTATAGTGAACTCAAACCTCTTCAGTAATTTTGGGCCACCCTGTACGATGAAGAATTTTTTAAACATACCAACAACTTGCATTTTTATAAAACAGCTTCATCATATTTATGAAGTGTTACAATAACCGAAAAATTTATGAAGTTTTTCATTATGGAGTTTTTTCCCTGAATGTATTTAAGAGTCTGATCTAATTTACGCATAAAACCAGTGTTGCCGTTTTTGGTTATTTTTAACCAAATTTGTTTTTTTCCCAATGTGGAGATGTGAACTTTTTAACTTTTTTGGCAATCAAAAATATAAATTGTGTTTTTAAATTTTATTTAATAGTAAAGATTTTAATATACGCGTTTTTATTACGTTGATTTGAAAACACTGTAGTTCGTTGTACAAAATATGTTAATTAGCTCTGGATTACCAAAATATGAATTACTGTTTTAATTTGCGGCATTCAACCGATGAGAACAAGGATTCTAAATTGAACAGTTGCTCAATAAACTTAAGTGTTGGTGGTAAAAAAAGCAAAAAACATTAAATAAATGCAGAATGGATAAGTATTTGAATTTTACGTTTGAATGTATGTGAAGAATTCAAGAAAATTTTTTAACTTCACAAGAAACATTTTTACGAACTCTCAAACACATACGGAACCATAAATCCGGACTTTACGAGACGTTTACGTCCGTAAAACACGCATTCGTCAAAGCTTGTACGAAAACGGAATATCAAAGGACCGCATAATCGGGTTTTCTAAAACACTACGTTTTTACTCCGTTTCCTGTAACCGTTTCCGTGCCGTTAAAACGGACTTTACCGTTTTTCATCAGTCTTGATTTCGTAACAAACGGTGTTGTTTATTGCTTTTATAAAAATATAAAAATGCAGCCAAACAGAATAGAATAATGTTAAATTTAAAATTGCATGAATGCCAACTAAGGTGTAGAACTAGTGACTTGAAGTACTTTTATGCGGCTAATCGAAAAGTACTTTTTACATTGTAAATATTATCAGTTGAACACAAGCTAACTTGTTTTTTTACAAAAGGCTAAAATTAAAATGTGGTAATGGATGGTAGTTACTTTTTTCGAATGTTCTCCTTGTGTTGTGTTTTTTTTTTTTTTTTTAATTGGACCAAGAACTCAAGACCGTTTTTACACAACACAACTGTCCGTAACCGGTCCTTCAATGACTGACTTTCAACGGATTCAACTCCGGTTTCACGCCACACAAAGACAAATTCGAATAAGCTTAAATGTACATCATTTACGAATGCAGAAAACGGTACGAAACCGGAGTAGGATTCCGTTTTTTTTCTTTGTTGGGTTGTTTTGGGTTTTTGTTGAAAAAGACTGCAGTCAATACAAATAGCGAATCCGAAGATTTATCATTTGAATGCGACATTGAAAGCAGGTAATTTAATTTTTTATAAATTTGTGCTATAAAATAATATTTCCAGTACAAATTCAATGGATTAATATACGAATATTTAAATAAAAACATAAAATTTTAAGTTTTGGTTATATTTTTTCTCATTTAGTATTTTTTTTTTAAATTTTGTATTAATTTAATATAAATTCAAAATTGTATAGACAAAAGTTCTAATTAAATTTTAAATTCATATTTACATTTAAAAATATAACGTTTTAACCGTTTATTTATAAATTTTATTTTTAAAATTCCTTTTAACAAAAAACTCTTATAAAAAAAGTTTTTTAACTAATATAACAGATACTTGCTATAGTTTTTCGCAATCCTAATATTGCAAAATTGAAGGGTGGGTGCTGTTAAGCAGAATTTGTATAAAAAAACCATATGGTTTTAACAAAAGTCAAATAAACAAGCAAAGCAGCAAGTAACTTTAACAAAATTTAAACTAAATAATAATAAAAAATAATAAAAAAACCAGACACACACACACAAATGCAAGCACTTTAAGCGTTAATCTACAACAAAAGAAACTTAATATAACGTAAAAACGTTGTATTTAATACATGTTGCTAAAATTTCTGTTACTCTGATATCATTTGCACGTAGAAAATTCGTTTTTAAATAAAAAATTTTTATTTTATTTAAAAAATAAATAAATAAATTTTGTTGAGAGGTATTTTGTTTAAAAATAATAATAATAATAAATAATTTTAAACAGAGATGGGGAGATAGATAGAAAGAATTGTTGTGTAAAATTTATTTCAACAAAAAATGATTTATACCAAAAATTCCTCACTCAACCTTACAATATACTCTGCCTTCCCCTTATTTATTATAATTTTATGTACGGTTTTAAAGTGTGTTGTTGTTTGTTGTAAAACAGTTGCTGTTGTTTGTACCCGCTGTCTTGTCCGCATGTTAATGTTGTGTCTATGTATTTAATAGTATTTTAATATTCCACTTTAACAAAGATGGGTGGATTGACTGTATCGTCTGGCTAATTTTTCTGTTGGCCTATGGATGATTATGTCAGATCTGTGCAAGTGTACTATAAAACATAAGAGTATTTGAGAAAATTTATTACACTAACATGTTGTTGTATGGTTTAATAAATGTGTTTGTTGTATTTAGGTTTGTGTATTTTTTTTTATTATTATTGTTTAAACAAATGTCAACAACATGTCTATCTATCATCTGAATGAAAGAAAGAGAAAAATGCATTTTACCGCCATTTTTATTTACGTATTATAGAAGTACCCTACATTATGTACGAGTGGTTCGAACATAGGTTAAACACAATTCTACCTATAACTTCTCCACGAGGACATTGTAACAACTCAAAAAACTAGATATGGCTGTCGAATTAAACAAGAAATGTTTTTCTCTGAAAGCAGGCGACTTCGAAAACGTAAGACCATTTCAGGCTCCTTAGCATAGTAAATCAATATTTTTTTTATTTTATAAAAAAGAAACAATCACAATAAATCTAAAATGCCATTTTCACTAGAAGTAGTCTTGTACGAGGGCGGATCAATAAGTCCATGACTTTCCGAACTTCCCTGGTAGTTATATGGAATGCAATACTGCTCCTATCAAGCACCACTTTTTTTATAGACTACTGTCAAATTTTGAGCAAGTTCTGTCACTTACTTTGCGTTCAACAGCTGTTCAAAACATACAACCTCGTGGATTTTTTTAAAAATAGAAAAAAGTGAATTTCTAGTGCTCATTAAACATTATTTTTTGAGAAAAAAACCGTCAATCAAACCAAGGAAAAGCTTGATAAAGTGGTTTACTGACTTTCGTTGTGGCCTTACAAGCACAGAAGATGCCGAACGTTCTGTACGCCCAGTTGAGGTCTTTACACCCAAAACAATTGAAAAAATTCTCGATATGGTGTTGGCCGATCGGAGATTGAATGTGCGATAGATTGTGGAAGACATAGGCATCTCACATAGCTCAGTGGTTTCAATTTCGAACGATCACATGGATATGAGAAAGCTTTCCACAAAATGGCTGTCGCGTTTGCTTACAATCGACCACCAACGGAATCCTGTGACAGCTTAGTTTCCATGGCAAAAATCCATGAAGGATTTAGGCCCCAGTGACTATTTCCAAACCTAAAGAAATGGCTCGGTGGAAAGAGATTTAGCTTCAACGATGAAATTATTGATCGAACAAATGCATATTTTATGGAACTCGAAAAATCCTGCTGTTAAACGCAAAGTAAATGACGGAACTTGACAGTGGTTCTTGATGGGAGCAGTGTTGCATTTCATATAACTACGAGGAAAGTTCGAAAAGTCAGGGACATATTTATCCGCCCTCGTATATAAAATTTGCTTAAATTTTTACATGAAATTCGTGAAGAATAATTTGTTTTTTAAATGGAGCTTTAAAATTTGTTTAAGTGAAACCCGAACATCTTACTATGCTTTAGAGCTAAACTACGCAATTGTGGATTGTTATTATTTACAGGGCAATACGGAAGAGCGTAATGAAATGCTCTTCTGTGAACTTAGTTAACTTAGAAAACGCAAAACCATATTAGATTCTTAAACACAGAAAAAAATTCTAAATTAAATATAAAAAGTTTGAAATTATACTAAGTTTGTTTACTTTTTAATTTAAACATGTTTCTACTTATTTTTGAAATTCCAAAACAACATTAAAAATGTTGAAATATTAATTTAAATATGAAATAATTTAGTATAATCAGATAAATATTTACTTTAATAAGATTCATACTTAATTTTTAAATGTTTGTAAAAAATAAGATGATAATTCAAATATGATAATAATAAAATTAATTCTATTTTTTTAAGGGCAGAAGCTTTTATAAATATAATGAAAAACTTCATAGATTTTTGCCCAATGTAAACACACTTGTCAGACTTGGGGTTTTGTAGATATTTTGTTGGTCATGGGGATCAATATTTTTTTGGAGACAGGGGATTTTTTTCGGGATCTTTTATTTCACAAATATTTATAATTATACTAATTTTGTGTAGTTTTTAGAAAAACAAAAAATTTTAAATTAACACTAATATTTTTTCATATTTGAATAGATTAAAAGAAATTGATTCAATTTTAACAAAGTATTTCTATTAATGCCCGTAATTTCAAGCACTAGATACCTACCAATGCTTAGATACCTACCGTGCACAGGAACGAAAACCAATAGATATCTAAGCACTAGTAGATTTATAGGAAAACCACGTTGTATTTATTGGTTGATAAAAAATTTAAAAATCTCTTAAATACAATCGTTAAAAATGTAAATTCTGATCCGAGTTCTTAAAAAACTATAAATAAATTCAAAATATTTTTAAAAGGTAAATATCTTTTAAAATCTTGAAAATTTTAAGTAAAAACATTAAACGACATAAATAGTTTGTATGATTTTTTGTATGGAACATTTGTCAAATATTTTTATAAAAAACTTCCATATTAATGAAAACTTCATAGATATGACAAAGAATTTATGACAAACGATTTATGATACAGGTATATCAATATGATGAACTTTTTTCCCAGAGTGTAGAGCTGAAATACACAGATAAAACTGTTTGCTAAAAAAGATGATATCATTGGGATTCTGTCAGAGACGAAATTAAAAATATTAGGGACTGTAAAGAGAAAACATATTTTTGGTGCGTTTAATTTTCATGTACTTCACATTTTCTACACTCAGTATATTTTATTATGTATTATGTACTGTTTGTAGTTCAATTCCATTTAAAAATAAAGGAATATACATTTATTTTTCGAAGAAATATGTATATTAACTTATATATTTTTTCGAAATCATTTACCGATTTTTTCAGTTTCATTTATTTTTTCAGTTGTTTGAAATTTAATAAAAATTTACCAAAAAACGGAAACTTGTTGTTTATTTGTGTCCGTAACAGTTATTACAAATTTAAATTTTGTTTGCTGTCTGTTTCAAAAAAAAAAAAAAAAAATATTCAAAAAATTTTAATTTGTTTTTTTTTTTTATTTAAATTGGTTGTATATATACAAAATTTTTGAATACAAATTACCAAAACTTCACACATATATTTTGTATTGTACGAGTATATTAACAAAAAAAAAATACAAAAAGGGATACAATTTCAAATAAATGATAAAAACATTTATTTTTTAAGAAATCGGTAGGTAAAATTTTGACATTTATTTTAAATGATTATATCCCAACAAAAAATACGTACACTTTACGTACCGGTTTCGGTCCGTCATAAACGGAATTCAACTCCGTTTACATCCGTAAACGAACCAGAAAACATATTGTTTAATTGTTAATAGCAAATTTTTCTTTTTTTTTCTTTTAATTTATTAACAAAGATATTTAAATTAAAATAACAAAACTTAATAATTAGTTTATACAACAAATACCAAACAAATACCATATTTATCTCCAGCACAATTACCATCCATCAATCACTGCGATTGTGGCTCATTAAAAATCATGAAAAAAATAAAACAAATATTAATTTTGGTTTAAATTGTGGTACTTACGATATGATGAAGCAGACAATGCAAATATGCAAATTTTTTCACAAAATTATTTTAAGCTGTCGGGCAATATTTTTATTTGCAAATCAACATAATTTTGCACACATCATTGTAAAACTTGTTTTCAATTTTATAAATATTTACCTGAGGGGTATTTAAGTATTCGTTTTTTATTACTAACCAAATCCAGAGAGTCCGTAAAAATGTTTCTTGGGATCATTTGTTTCTTACGGATGTGTTAGTTGATTAATCAACATTTAAAAATAAATAGCAAAAGGCATTTAATTTAAATGAAAATTAATTAGACCGGTTTTTAAATGAAATATCATTTTTTGTAAATGACATTTTCTGTTATTTTAACTTACAAACTATTTTAAGTATACATATTATGAGACTCTTTCCTATTAAAACACTTACACTAATCTTCGAGATGATCCAAAAGCCATTACAGGTCACATATCCAAATTTTATTTTACAACAATAGGGTATCACATTTAGTCGACCTTTACCGAACAATTTCTATGTATGTTACTTGTGATTACAATGGCACAATAAAAACATTTTAAATAAGTTGTTACACTTTCTAACTAATGCTGAGAACCTAATGAAAAGTTTAAGACAAATGTTGGTAACATTGAACAATAATTTTAAAAATTAAGTGTTGTTGACTGCTAAATGTGGCTACACAGAAATGGCAACAATATTTTGTTTAAATTTATTCACAGACAGCACTGAATAAATAAAAATGGCAACATTTATTTAAAAAATTGTTTCAGTTATTTTTGGAGGAGTTGGCAATAAAGTGCAAACAACACACAATCATTTAAATTTTGTTTTTTTTTTTGTTACTCTTTTTTTCATTTCTTTAAATTTTTTCAACATCCCTTAACAAATAAACAATTTATTTAATACAGCATTCTTCAAATATTTCTCATATTTTCAAGTTTTTAATAATTTGTTTATAAATATGTACAACAACATTTGATTTTGTTGTTATTTTTTTGTGTAACAACAACATGCTTGAGAGACACATTTTTCGAATGCTTATCTAGCTTTCCATTTTTGCTGTTAACCTAATACAAATGATGTGGATTGTAGTCATTCTTTGAAATTTTTAAATTCTCCAAATTCCAAGCATGATTTTTGTATTGTTCGGTAATGATGTTAATAATGATGATGAGGTTAGTTAAGTAAGTAGCCATCCAACAAATAAAACAAAGAAACCCCTCAAACGCAAACAAGTAAGTAAACATTTTTCAGTTAAGTGTATGTATGCATAGAGGAAGAATAGTATAGAGGATGCAACGCCGTCAACAGCCAAATAAAATTTTATACAGAATACAAAGGTTCGGAAACTTGGAGAAAACAGGGGAAAATTGAGCAAATTTCCCTGATTTCTGCAAAAATTTGAGTAAATTTCCCTGTTTTTAAACCTTTTTTTTCAAATCCAATTGGGAAATCTGCTAAAACTAATTGGATTTGCAAAGAAATTCAATTGGAATCGAAAAAAAAACCAATTTGAAAAGATGCTGAACCTTTGAAATCTGCACATACAAAAGAAAGAGAACGTTTTTTACTACGGCATCGTCATGGTGTGATGTATGTAACAAGTATCAACAAAGAAACTCACAGGTTTGATGTCCCAAAGAAATTGTTTGAATATTTTGTTGATGAGACAAACAGACATGTTGGCAACTTATTGTTTAAACATATTTTGATAAAAAAAACGTTACAACATTTTAATTTGAAATGAAGGATATTTATGAATGGTTTTTCTACCTTAATTAAGGTTTTAGGAGAATTTCTAATTGTTAACGAAGCAATTTTTGCAACTTTTTAGAACACTTTGACAAAGCTGTACAGGAGTTTAGGCATTTAGACGAATACATTAATTTTATGTAGATTTGATTTCGACGTGTTCCCTTACAAATAATTGACGACCCATTGGTACACTTAAAATAGGTTGTAAGTTAAAATAACAGAAGATGTCAATTACAAGAAATGATATTTCATTTAAAAACCGCTGTACATAGTTTTTTATTTAAATTAAATGCCTTTTGGTATTTATTTTTAAATGTTGATTAATCAACTGAAACATCCGTAAGAAAAAAATGATATAATCATTTAAAAAAAATGTCAAAATTTTACCTACCAATCCTTAAAAAATAAATGTTTTTATCATTTATTTGAAATCGTTTCCCTTTTTTGTATTTTTTTTTTGTTTTTTTTATAGACACTTTTTGTGTAAATGTGTCTGTGTATGTTTGTGTGTTTATGAAGTTCTTGTAATTTAAATAAAAAAAAAAACAAAATGAAATTTTCTGAATATTTTTTTTTGAAACAGACAGCAAACAAAATTTTAATTTTTAATAACTTTTACGGACACAAATAAACCACAAATATTGTTTTGTTGGTAAATTTTTATTACATTTCAAACAAATGAAAAAATAAAGGAAACTGAAAAAAATCGGTAAATGATAGTAAATTATTTCGAATAAATGTATAAAAAAGTTAATATATTTATTTATTCGAAATTTATGTTACTTTATTTTTAAATGAATCGGAAAACTTTTTAATAAAACTACAAAATATTCTGAGTGTATACAAATTTTTAAATCGGCTTAAAGAATGACCTTTGCTTTAATTTCTTATTGAAAAGTATTGCCATTTTTGCAAATTGCATTGCATGTCAGTTTGGTTTTGAGATTCATGAAGAAGATGCGTCCGAAATTTATAGTATAAACAATGAATCCTTTTTTATTTGGATTGCGATTTTGGAACTCAACGACAAAGTGGATGATTTTCCATTTAAATTAACGACGGGGCCACGCCAAAAGTAAAATTCTAGGTTCTAGGGGAAAAAATCCTATCACCATTACTGCGTGCACTCAGGAAAAAAGTTAGAAAATTTTGTTTTCAGTCCTACTTTACTATTTTTGTTCTTATTTTTAGTAAAAAAATCATTATTTAGTAAATTTTTTTTGCTATTTACAATTTACAAATTACAAATTTTTGTTTCTAACTTTAGAAATCATTTTACAAATTTTTGAAACACGATTTGCTAAAATTAACAAAAAAAATTTACTAATTTTAAAAATTTAAAAATAAATGTTATAATAAAAACTTTAATATACAAACTTAAATTACCTTAAAATGTTACAAAGGTTGAAAAAAGGTTGAAAAAGGGAAATGTTACAAAGGTTGAAAAAAGGGAAGATACATCCACTTAAAATATCACTTAACACATTTTTAGTTCTGAAACTTAGTCCTTAAAACAATTACAATTTGACCTTAAAATCCAAAAAATTTACTAAAAATTTTTGTCAAAACAAAAATTAGCAAATGAAAACAAAATTAAAAATTCGTTTATGTTTTTACTATTTTTTTTGCGTTTGATTTTTTTCTTTTATTTTTATCTGAAATATTTTTGGAAAAAAAATAAACAAAATAAAAATTGTGGCCCGATAAAACAAACATAAATTTGTATATTCGAATTCGTAGGGCAATTTCAAAGGTAAGGAGCAGCTTTAAAGTGAGACAAGTGCAACTAAAAATAATTGAGTTAATTTTGGAATTTTAATAGTTTTTTTTTATAAATTAGAATTTTGCTATATTTTACAATTCATTGAGTTTACAGTAATTTACTAAAATTTAGTAGCGCTGGTTGTACTAATATTAATAATATTTAGTTAATTTTAAATTTCAATTTACAAAAAATTTAATAAAATTTAGTAGTGGCTACTTATTTCATTGTACTACACGTCAGCAGACATGTGTTGCTAAGATAAGCAAAAAATACCGCTGGGCTCAAATTAGTAAAATTTCCCGTAATAACAGCAAAATTTTCAGTTGCCGTTACAGACTTTTTTTTGGTGAGTGTGGTGTGCAGTTACGTCGCTGAGTGGTGTGCATTTACGCCGAATAAGGTGATTTGACCTTATTTTTTCGAAGGGGCCGATGATAACGCTATTACTGTAAATTGCAACCGCTATTTGGCCATGCTGACTAAAATGTTCTAATAAGTGATTGAAACAGGACGGCCCACTTGGCATACTGCATGCGCATACTAAATGCGTGTTTGAAGGATACCATACCATCTTGAAATCTGGCTTTTCAGTGATTTGGCTAGCCTGATCTCCCAAGGAGTGACTTTCCCAGACACTTCTTTCTTTGGAGATATTTGAAGTCGTTGGTTAACACCAAGGGTGCCCAAGCCATATGCGCTTGATGCTCATTTGTTTTTGTAAAAGCGCTTAGCTATAGGCTGTGTGTTTTAATACACATAGAGCACTCAGCAATAGCAATACGAAATACACAAACAACTTTGTCTTATTAGTTTTTTTTGTCGTTCTTCACTGTATACACGCAAGTGCAAAGCAACAACACTTTCGTATGCTTTGCTGGTAAACATTGACGACAGCGATCATCAATGTAGATTTTGTTTTTGTTTAACGTATGATATGAAATATTTTTTTTCTTTTTTCTTTGTATGCATTGGTTTTTACAATAAAAATATTGAATAAAAATTAGTTATTCTTTAAATGTATTGGTGTTTACTCTTCCATAAGGAACTTTTGGGCACCGCTGGTTTACACGAACAAGGCTCGCACCTTGAATGAGATAAAGAACAACATTTGAGCCGAAATTGAAAACGTAAAGGCACAAATGCTGCGCACATTTACGCAAAATGTTATCAAAAATTGCATGAACGTAGCCATTTGTCGGACATAGTTTTCCACAATTAATTAAAATATAATTTATAAGTGGGAATGCAATAAAAGTAATCTATTAAAAACTAAATGAGTTTTCATTTTAAACAAAAGTTATAGCGAAAGAAAATCAGATGCTGGTGTTTGCCCCACCCTGTGTATCAATTACCTGTTTAAGCTTGTATCATGAATCTGTACCTTGTTCCTGTATTTCTCGCATCGATAAAATTTTCGCAAAAAACATGTAAAATGCAACCATGTTCTGCTTTTTATAGGGTGTCACAAGCAATTAAACACAGAGAAAACTAATTTTTTGCCAACCAAATGGTTTGGTTGGAGTCACCGATACATTTGTTTGTGGCAACAGAAATACGGATATCGGTTAACAAGATAGCTCTATTTGGACCACCCTTTACTAAGAAACTACTTGGACTAATGGCGTTCCTTTTCAATTTTGTCTCAAGATCAGGGAATAGAATTCGGGTCCATTTTAGTAAGCTTAAGGTGGTAAAAAAGGTAAACTTCATTTTCCGGGTACCCCTCCACAAGCAATTCTGCAAGCATTAACCGAAATAGAATATCGTAAAAAAAATAAAACAAAATAAAACAGCTGATATTGGATATGTGTGTTGTAAAGTGTGATTTTTTTTTGCTATTTGATTTTTCAGTGTAAAAAAGATTCGTGACATGTGGCAATGCCAAAAATGCTCAGTAAGGTTTGTCATTTCACCATGAATAGACTAACAACCGAACAACGCTTGCAAATCATTGAATTTTATTATTAAACTTCGCGCTGTGTGAGAAATATGTTTCTTTCAGAGACGAAGCTCATTTCTGGCTCAATGGGTAGAATTCCAACATGCAACACTGCCTGTGGCCGCAAAGATCATGCGATTTGACGTGAAGTCTCTCGTGTTCAGGACAAGCCACAATTCCAGCCCTGAAAGTCAACATTACAGCTGCCATTGGTGAGATACCGACCGAAATGCTGGAAGAAGTATGCTAAAATTGGAGCTCACGGATGGACCACCAAGGCGTTGCTGCGGGCAACATTTATATGAAATAATCTTAAGAAAATAAAGCATTAATTTATCGCCACAAATAAATAATTCATTCACTTTTGCCAATTTTCTGTATTTTGTTTTCAATTTTCAAAACCCAAACGGTTAAAAAATCACCCTTTATATTTTTAAAATTATCAGTCATTATCGTCTTAGGACTCTTAGGGAATACCAAATTGGTGCTGACGTTGTGTTAAAGTGGTGTTGACTCAAAGTTAAAGACGCCAAACAGAAAAACGGTAATTGTCATTTTAACTTTTAGGGGAATGGAAATTCATTCACATATGTGTACACTAGAGTGGGTTGCACTCCATACAAAAAGAAAATTTGTGCCGGTCAACCCCTAGAATTAAAGATAATGTGTAAACGATATCAAAAAAAAAATTTTTTTGCCACGCCACTTGACCCCGCGCGGACTATTTATAGTCCGATCGTGACTTGTGGTATATCTTTGTTCTTAGAATGACAACAGCTACATTTTCTACTTTGATCACTTTTAACTCCGACGTCAAGTTCTAGAAGTGGCTTCTGGAATCTCGGTTTCTACCTCCCTCTAATTTTAAATTCCATGAAATATTGTCTTTTACAGTATACATTTTTTTTCATAAACAAAAAAGTTACAGAATTTGTAAACTGAACTGAACTTCCGCTGGGACAGGCCATGTGTCATCGACCGGAATAAGCAGTAGCCGGAAGGCACGATGTAATGAGAATACGGCGGTCGGGGTAGGACTTTCCACTTTAGCGTTTCCAAGTAGGTCTCGAACGGTCTGGCCGAGTGTTGCCATGATGAAAAATTACTTTGTCGTGCCTTTCTTCGTATTCCTGCCGTTTTCCAGTACGCGGCTCAAACAAATGAGTTAAGTCCGATATCGTTCCTCCTTGATCTTTTCCTTCGGATTTAACAGCTCGTAGTAGATCACGCCGCGCTGGTCCCACCAAATACAGAGTATTACCTTCATGCTTTGCGAAGGATGACTGTCCGGGCAAAACCCATGACTTTTTGCACTGGGGTTTTCGTAACGGATCAACTTTTCATCGCCAGTCACAAAGCGTTGCAAAAAAAATTCGTTTTTTTGCGTTCGCAAGCGAAAAATCGCCTTTTAACGTTGCGCGGCTTTAACTCGTATAACATCCATTTTCCTTGCTTTTGAATCCATCCCATAGCTTTTAGGCTTTTGCTGACTGTCGACTCATCTACTCTTAATGATTCTCATAACTCTTAAAACGTTTGGATTTATCCACATAGAACAACGATTTCAATTATACGTTTTCAAACTTTTTGAGTTGACCCAGCCTTTCTACTACTTTTAAAGTGACCAAACCACCTACGCTAGGATTGTTTAGATAAAGCATGCTCGCTGTAAACTGCCACTAAGATTCGACGACCCTCGTCCGCATTTTTCTTCATATTAAAGTAATGAAGAACTCCGTGCAAAAACACTTTATCTGGAACGAAATTCGACATGTTCGTGGCAATATTTATTATTGTTGTTTACGTTTCAACCAAAGCTGCCAGAAACGCTGATTCACAATAGGTTTTAGCGGAATCTAGAATATTGGTCCATATACTATTGGCGGCCTCCAGAGAGAATTCGCATTTCTTGGCACTATTGCTCTTTTGGTATCTATACTTGTTTTTGTCTTATGTGGTCGATCCTATTGAATAACCCCACCAAAAGAACCAATATACGTATGTGTATGTATTATAACCTAATCAGAGCTGCTCCCGAATATTCTACATTCCCAATGCACCAAATGTGACTTGGGATCCAAGTACACTTACAAGAGAACTCTCCTTGGTGAAACTGTTCGATTTCGCTAAAATTCAATTCATTTTTGAGGATGTCAATTTAATGAACAAGGGATGAATTGAAAACGTATAATTGCTTGTATGGGAACATGTCTGAAATTTAGGAAATTGTAAAGTACTTCCGAAAAGAAAAATGTTAATACCCATATTGCCTATGATTTGAAAATAGAGCTGCCGCCTTTTTGAAATAGAATAGAGCTTTAACCTTCATTATTTTCAAGTAATTAAGAAGTTTTCCTTTTGGACGAGGAAGCTAAATCTAAAAAATTTCATTATTGAAATTAATTTCTGGAAAAAACAATATTCTTATTTCACTTTGATATAATCACAAAAACACAAAATAAAAATTAAATTTCCTGCTCACATACTTAAAATGTATGTGAGTAATGTTGCAAGTGATGTTTCCATAGAAATCTCACCACCCAGTACCAAACAACATCTGCCACATCTACACAGAGCAAACAAGTGATGACAAACGGGTACACACATTTCCTTAAAAATTCAAGTTCTTGATCTTATAAAATAATATTGCAAATAAGGAATTATATACAATTGAACAAAATGCATTTAAAATGTTAAAACTAATTCCACTTCCTTTTTAAAAATTGAAATCTAAAGGAGGGGGACTATATATGGCCTCAATTATTGTAACCCACTTCACCAAGCAACAACCAATCAACCTTCCCATTCCATTAAGAAATTAGACGCACTATTGTCCTCATACAAATCCTCTTTGTAACAAGAGATCAGAAGAATTTCACACAACACAATTTTCTTAAAAATGAACTTGAAAGTAACAAAAATACGACACAAATAACAAAAATTAATGCAATAATGATGATTGCAAAAAATATACAAAAAAAAAGTAAAAGATGCATCAAAAGGCAAAAAAAAAAAGTAAAATAAAATAATGGAGGCAGACACTTAAGGAGAATCCTACGCTGAAAATAAACCACAAGCACACACTAGAAACGAATGCCAACCATCCAACTACCTCATATTAAATATAAACTTCATCCACTACAACTGCTTCCCTTTACGTTCCTTTGTTCCCCAACATACTATTTTTTGTTTGTTTTGTGTTGTGTATTTCTTATAATCGAAGTTTTGGTTTTCTTGTTTTTTATAAATCCATATGAGGAGATGCTTTTTGTGTAAAAATATATTATTTGCAAGATCATTCATTGCTTTCTTTACGCCAATGCATAGTACACGCAAAGAAAAAACATGGTTGGATCAATCATATTCGAAGAGCATCATATATTTTTGGGTTTATTGTTGTGCCAACCATAACAGTACTATATTATGGTTATCATATTATGATAATAAAATAACCATATTTTTACCATTATATGGTCCCTACAGTTATATTATGATTAAAAAATTACCATATTATGGTCCTAAATAAACATGTTATAATGAATTTATCATAATATGATCGCACGTAATCATAGTATGCTCATAATGTTATCATATTATAATCCCTCTAACTATATTATGATTCCTGGATTATCATTATATGATCCATAATATAAGAAAATTTCTTAAAGGAAAAGTTCTTAGAAACTATGAAAAAGCTCTTTAAATTTAAGAATATTTCCTTTAGAAATGTTTTTTTTCTAAAAAAATTAATATTAAGGACTTTTTGAAGAAAAATTGTTAAGTAAATATCATAGACTTTAAGAACTTTCCTTTCTTTGATTGTATAATTATTTATTGATTGTTGCCAGCATTTTATCGTTGCATAATTATCATATTTTTTTATAGTCAGAATTTAAGTTACCCCAGTATGGTTGCAGCCAATCATGATATAAATTGATGGTGCCAATCATAAAATAGTAAAATATTTACTAAATAATGATGGTAGCGACCATATTGATGGTTAGAAAACCAATAACTTGGCTGTGACAACCATACCCGATTGCAGCAAGCACAATACAGTAGCAGTGATCATATTGCAACCATGTTTTTTCTCTGCGTGTAAAGTCAATACAGTGGAGTTTGATTATACAAGTTTAGGAATATGATTAAATGAATTAATGGATACACTAAATTGTACAGTGAAGCTTCCCAAAAACGGACGCCTTCCAAGTCCAATTTAATGTCAACAGAAACTAAAAACACAGACTTAATTCAATTATATTATACAATATTTGAATTAATATATTTTTTTAAGTATGAACTTTATTAAAGTAAATATGATTCCAGTTAAAATAAACTTTTTCATAATTAAATTAATACTTTAACATTTTAGATAATGTTTTCGTATTTTAAAAATAAGTAGAAACATATTTGAATAAAAAAGAAAACTAACTTACAAGAGAGGTCTGCCGGCGTGGACCAGCAGATCTTAATGAAATGTGGAAATGTTGCGGAAAAAAATATTTTTTTAGCGTCCCAAGGATTAAAAAGTTAAGTAAAAAATATATACGTTTTTGTATGAAAAGATGTTTGAAATTTAGGAAAATTATATACTCGAGAAAGCATCAATTTTTATACTCAGATTGCCTATTTCGTGGACCCAGTGTTGCTACTAATTTCGAATATTTGAAATATAAATAAAATAAGTTATGTAGGGAAAAAAGGCGAACGATTTACAATATCGCAAAAGGCTTAAGTTCCCCGTTCTCTCGATTTCCCAACTAGTGGTCGAAAAGTCGACCAGTAACTTTGGAAATTTTTGTAGGTTAATCATAGTAAGTTGTTTCTATATCACGTAAAAAAACTTCAAATAAAACAAGTAAAAATCGGCTTAAATTCGA
Source organism: Eustalomyia histrio (assembly GCA_949748255.1). Lineage (NCBI taxonomy): Eukaryota > Metazoa > Arthropoda > Insecta > Diptera > Anthomyiidae > Eustalomyia > Eustalomyia histrio. The sequence continues at coordinate 15,153,955 of OX456526.1, forward strand.
CTGTGCTGAATCTTCGAATACCCTCCACCAATATACTGTTTTAGATCCAAATAATTTAACCAACTTTAGAAGTAAAATTATGAAGGTAAAAACAAATTTTTGAAGTGAGAAACTTTTTTTGGGTGTGAAAAGAAATATTGTGGTGAAAAAAAATTTTGAGGTGGAAAAAATTCTTTGAGGTGAAAAATTTTTTGGGGCGGAAAAAAATTTTAGTGGTGAAAAAAATTTTTGAGGTGAAAAATATTAAAGGTGAGTAAAAACTATTATCCGTTTCTAAGCGACTGGTGAAAAACTGAGAAAATATATTATGTCCCAGTAGGTACTATGAATATGTACTAAAATACACCAATTTCACACTTTCGCTCATAAATTTTTAACCGCTAGACCGATTTTGCTCATTTTCAATAACAAACTGCTCGTTAGGATGTTCATTAACCTAGGTAAAAATTAGTACCCCCATTGAATGAAATAGTGTAGTTTGTTTGCTTCGAAAATGTCGAATTTTGTGCGAGAAGTTTTACTGAAGCAGATCGACTGCTCACTGATGCTTATCTTGAATTCGTTCCATCGATTTCAATGTGCGGTTCAGAAGTGGTGATTTTGACACGAAAGACAAAGACCGACCAGGTCAGACAAAAAGATCGAAGATGATGAATTGGAGGCATTACCCGATGAAGACTGTTGTCGAATTCAAGAAGAACTTGCAAAATCACTAGGAATCACTCAAGCAGCAATTTCAAAACGTTTGCAAGACGCATGATGTTTATCCAAAAGAAAGAAAATTCGGTACCATAGGAATTGAAGATGATTTTGCGTATCCGGAATGCTGCTTGAACGGCATAAAAAGAAATTATTTTTGCAACAATCCAAAGCGCAAGAAATCGTATGTGAAGCCCATGGCGCCAAGGTTTTGCTCTGTATTTGTTGGTACCAAAAGAGTCGCATCTATTATGAGCTGCTAAAATCGGGACAGATAATCACAAGGGACCTTTACCGAACACAATTGACTTGTCTAAAGCGCAAATTGGTCGAAAAATGCCCGAAATATGCTACCATACAGGAAGTTGTAATATTCCATCATTACAACGCTCGGCCACTTGTTTCAAAGTCGGCTAAAAATTTTTTAAAAAATAGTAGTTGAGAAGTTTTGCCTTACCCGCCTAAACTTGCCCCGACTACCATTTATTTCACTCGCTCTTAGTGGAATACGCTTCACTTCAAAAAAATGAGCAGTTCTTTTGTTGCGGAAGTTGGAATAAATTTATGGTGTACCAATGTTTCACAATAAACTCCAAAAATTTGCAAAAAACAATATCCCATATTTTTTAGTTATACACCCAATACGATTTGAAGCCATAAAAAGTTCGGAAAGAAGATATAACTCAAACCAGATAGTGAAAGTGCCAATGAACAGTGGCAGTCCTGTCAAATTTTGTTTTTGAATTTTACTAAAACTATTCAATATTTTTAAAAAATTTTAGTGAATTATGTTTGAAGACAGTTTTTGCTTATTTAGAAAATTTTCCCTTACCTGACTCAGCAAATAAACCTGCTTTATCAACAAATTGTCTCACTGTGATTGACACTGTCCTTTTTGGTGTGAGCTTAAAGGCTTATTCAGAATTATGGAGTACTACACTCCGCAGAATGGAGTGTGATAAAATAGACATGGCATGTAACAAAAAAATTGTAAGTGCAACGTAGAAAGGAAAAATTTCACTTTGCAGATTGGAATTGTGCATGAGCCGTAAAGTTCACACCAGCTAAAGGCAGTGTCGACTCCAGTGCGACAGTTTGTCAATAAAGCAGGTTTATTTGCTGAGTCAGGAAAGTAGGAACTTTTTATAACAGCTTTAACTTAAATCTCGCCTGTTTTGCGAAATTTTTTTTGGTGTTTCGACTTTGATCATTCGAATGCAACTTCACTCCTTTATTTCAATCAACAAAATTTCTAGTCTTAAGTGGTCTTTCCAAATAATTCGCTGTAGAGACTGTCTGTTTCTTCTAAAATAATAAAACTAATTTTTCACTTTGTTCAAAAACTTCCGAAAATTTCTACAAAGCTCGATATTTTGTTGATACTTTTGCAAAAATATCGTTTGGACTATGAATGGAGTTCTGGCGATAAATTTTATAGACAAGATCATTTGAAAATGTAGCGAAAAAATAACATTTAGCTTTTAATATATAGCGAAGTTTTTTCGTGAATACTGGTGTTAAAGCAAGAATATATCCTTGATTGGCATTCCAAAATTGTTATTTAAAATTTTAAAATAGGTACTTACATTTGTAATAAAATCTTGAATTTGAATTTTTGCATAAAATAGTAAGATTCTGAAATAAAATCGGAAATATTAGGAAAATAAATTAGTAAATAATAAAATAAAAAAAATAAAAGTAAAGTAAAATTATTTTTCAAGGTGAATCAATTCTAAAAAAAAAAAAAATTAAATTAGTTTATTTTTTAATAAATTTAAAAGAAAAAAAAATTGATGCAAAAAATGTATAGAATTCTGTTAGCACCCCCCACCCAACCCACCCTAAATTCTAAATTAAAATTTTTTCTTTACAAAAAAAAAAAAAAAATAAAAAACGAAATCTGTAATTGATTTTTTTTTCAAAATATGTTTTATTATCATAATGAATACCTTAAAAATTAATGAGTGTCTTAATCTGAATATTTTGATTTTTATAATAAATACCAACAACATAAATATATTTTGTAAAATAATTTTAAAAATCTGTTAATTGTAAAGAGATGTAAAGAAAAATAACTAATATTTGTTAAGATACGAATTAAAATAATAATTTAATCTATTGTTTGCTAAAATAGAAATTATACGTAATGGAAAAATTATAGTTGAATATAATATATTTGGTGCATTTAAAATTCCATTTAAAAATATTGATTTTTTTGATTGTAAAAATATTGAATATTCAGCACAATAAAGAAATATTGCCACTTTCATTACCCGCCAGAAAGGCGTGATTTAAAGGTAACACTGCTAAAGAGGTTAAGACACCCCTAAAGTTTTCCGAACGTAATTTGGTAACGGTATGCGAAGCATGAGAGCTGCTTAGATCTGAATAGATGCCAATGCGATTACCGGTGGTGGCATAAACCAATTCAGAGCCTATCGTTTGAAGAAAATGCGCAGGTTCAGCAGGAGGCCTAAAAAATACAGAAATTCAATAAAAAAATTTGAGAAAACTGATGACATAAAGTAAAATTTATCAAATTGAGTAATAATAATGAGAGTTAGTGAAATTGATGAAAATTAATAAAATTTATGAAATTCAGTGAAATTGTTGAAATTTCTCGGAGTATGCTCAGATTCGTTTTCACGGGCTGGATGTTTTAGCTTTGGGTGGGACCAAGGTATCTGAAGATAATCATCCACAGAATATTCAAATACTTGTTTTTACCGCTCTTCATTCTTTAATAGTGACCTTGCGATATACCTTTGTAATGATGTTGTGTACCATTTCTAGAATCCAGTAGAATTGCTCAAATAGTGAAATCGTAATCACTGGCGATTTTAATATTCACAACTCTTTCTACACCATTCGAGTGGATCAACTTCCGTTAAGCCAACTCACATTTCGTATGATGGTCAGTTTCAGAAAACCTTGTCTTACTTTAGACTCCAACAAGTATTAAGAAAAGACATTAGCAGCTCTCGATATCTCGGATCACAGTACCATTTCTGAATACTACTCATCTTCTGAACATAGCAACTTTTCACAAACAAAGATTTGTTGCCTGTACCTTAATGACTCTTATAGGTAATTAAATTACAAACTTTGTTTTCTAGACAATGATTTTAAGTCTCTGCGAAAATGATAGAAAACGTAGTATTACTTGGAATAGTCATTTAAAGTATGTAAAGTATATTGTGGATAAACAAAGAAAAAAATTTTGGTGTAACTAGTCATGTAAAGATGCAGTTATATCAAAAGAGAAAGTATGTGGTAATTAGGATAGGGGTAAAATATCATTACTTCTCTGATGGGCAAAAAGTTCTTTCCGCTCCTACGCTCAGTTTGACCATCTGGTAATTCGTTAGAAGAGTAAGGGATCATGCTAGTTCTTCAATGACTTACTGACCCGATCAAATAATTCGCAAAAATTTTGTTTTTGTTCGAAAGCAATCAGCTTCTGCCCGAGCTATATAAAGCCTAAGATATTTCTTTGAAGCTCGTATCGTTAAAGGGGTTCTTGTTTAACTCACGGATGTCATACCAGCACGGGTCCATTGGCAATCCTCTTTGATACATCGCACCGTATGGGAACATTTCCACCCGTAAAAGAGTGCAGTTAGTAATTCTAATTACCGCCAAACTGCATCCTCAAAGGTGATGGCGAGCATGTTTAATTGTCTAGAATCCAACTTATATCTCAACGATAGACAGTTAGGCTTTCGTAGAAATTATTCTACATTCTTTCACTGATTTGGTGAACACAAGATATTTTCAAGGCGTCCGATTATGTGTGGCATGAAATACTTGCTTATTACTTTTGGTGTCGGTGTCGGTAATGACATCTCTCTCACTAAAATATTTGTTATACGTATATGAGGACTCAGGTAATGAGTTTCAACTGAGTTTAGCGATACCGCAAGATTTTATTCTTTCTCTCTCACTTGACCCGAAAGCACCTTGTCAAAACAAAGGGTACATACTTTATCGTGCAGAGAAGCTTACTTCTCAAGGTTTCCTTGAGTGATAACGAACCCATTAACTCGGACGAAGAAAAAATGCACAATAATAATGAATAGAAGCCCACTGGTCAAACTTCAAATCCTATCTGTTCTCTTGCTGATTTATATTTTTTCGATCATAGGTCAAGCACTTTAGAGTTTAGGGGCATAAGTCGGAGTATAAATGGCACACGTAATGAGGACCTTTGGCAGTCTCAGAGTGGGGTTGTGCATCGAACATGTCTGTCGAGCCATAGGCCATTAATATTATCTGTAGAAATGAGCGGGTCTCGATATTGAGGAATCGACTGCTATCGATGTTCTGGGCATAAGAATCCAATGTAATGTCTGTTAGAAAATGAAATTATTCAGGTATCGAAGGACTATTTCACTGTATCTTTACATTACCTATACCACCTATATTTCACCAAAAATTTAATACAACTTCCATATATGGCCAGCAGTTTCAAAGTCTATTTTTGTTCTTCTTGACCATGTTCAAGGAAGGACATCGGCGCTTATCAATGACATTGGAGTAACAGACTTCATTTACTAATTGAAGCATCTTCGGAATGTGTATTAGAGAGAAAACTGGACATATCCTTGCAGCCCGATTTTTGTTCGGGAAGAATTGCTTCTCTAGTAGATCACATCTGCTTGGTTTTTGATTGACCAGTGATCGCTCAAAACATTACAGGGGACGTGCGTTCTTTAGTTGTACTAAAGAGAAATTTAAGTCAAATATCCACAGCGACTACACCCTCTTTCCTTTAGTCTAAAATTCTCTCGCTAGCACCATATTAGTAGGGGATACAAAATCACAGATCTTCATACTTTTTACTATTTTTTCACACTTCATCAAAAAATTTTAAATTTGGCATCAAATGCAAAATATTTTAGAGATCTATATTAAAATTTTGCAACAAAAAAATTTCGAATGATTTTTAATACAATTTTTATTCCTAATTTTGTACTCTTTTTGCGTATTTATATTTCATAAAAATCCCTCCAGGATACATTTCTTCTTAGTAATACACTGGTACATATTCCTATAAACGCATTTAAATTTTGCGCCTATCTTTGTTATACAGTTATGTGCGAAAAAATAGGGACACTTGCATGCAACAAATTTGAAGTAAAAAAACACACATACATTTTGGAAAGAAACTAACAATATTATTTTTGGATTATAGTACAACAACAAATCTTCATTTTAAGCAACAACTCGAACTTTGTTGTTGCAATTGAAAAAAACAACATTAAAAAGTATTATAATTTCCTATAGTCGAATGTGAATAAAAATAGGGACAGTAAGAAAATGGTTTGAAATATTATTTGTATTTTAAATTTTTTTTATGGAAATATAATAGTGATCATTGTATCTAGTAAATAGATGTACTCATTTCTGAATCATATTTCTGTAAATGAGTGTACGAAGTATGGAGCCAAAGGTGAAAAAGGTGTGAGATATAGAAAATCGGAACAGATTGCTATATGCATGGAATTTTAAAATTTTGTTTATGCCAGACTAGTTCGTTGGTATTGTTTATCAATTCTAAGTCAAACAAATGGGAAGCATATGGGAACTTTTCTTACTGATCAGGAAAAAATTAAAATTAAATTTTTTTCGTGATTAAGACTGTTCTAAGGGTGCGTACAGAGTGGCCGCTTGTTGCCGAGCCGAGCTGGCTGACGCTTGTTGCGAGAACCAATGCGAGAAAACTGGTACTATACAAATTAGTACAAACAAGCGCGAAGAGGTCATAGTGGGCGCCGAGCTGGTCAGAGCGCAAAGCTGGTTGAATGCGAGAAAACAGTTTCAAAGCGTATTTCAGCGCCGAAAACATTGTTTATGTTATGTTGTTGATTTGAACTTGTTTAGAAAACATAAAAAAAAAATAAAAACAAAAATTTAAGAAAAAGTAAGTAAAACAAGCAATCAAAAATTAAAAAATTAATAAAAATTAAAACGAAAAAAAAATATAATAATTAAATAAAAATTAAAAAATAAAAAAATTCAAATAAATAATAAAAATTAAATAAAATTATAACAATTATAAAAAAATTTAAAAAAAACTTATACAGTAAAATCGCTATAATTCGTACACCGATAATCCGAAAATCCTGATAATTCGTAACAAACTATCGGTCCCTTGGGAAAATCGCAATTATTCGTAATATTTCCATACATTTTATTCCCCTCGATATCTCGTATTTGTTTGATAACAATATAGAATATAATCGAAAGTTTCAATACTCATTCGAGTATATTCTTTAAACTTGGCAGGATATTTTCTTAAATCACTATATAAGTGATGAAATTCTCCAAATTCATTTCGTTTATCATTTATTGGATGTTTTCCAAAGGATTTTTTATTGATAAAATACTTTAAAACAGTAGCCGAAGCTAAATACTCATCATCTGATGAATCCATATCTTTTCACTTCAATTTCACATACACGAATGAACAATAAACCCAAATGCATAGAAACATACATAAAACACAATAGATAAAATATCAGCGCTGATACTCGCATCCACTATGCACACTCAAACTTGTTTCTCGCATGAACAAGTTGTCGCAACAAGCGTCAGCCAGCTCGGCTCGGCAACAAGCGGCCACTCTGTACGCACCCTAACAGACAAATAGCATCGAAAATTAATCGTTCCGAAGAGGTTATTCGTAGCTACTTAAGAAATGGCAGAAATACGGAGTACGAAAAGCCACAAAGGGAAGTAAAAATTTAACAAAAAGACAGCTTGGTATGAAAAAACAAGAAGCCACCCGTAAAAAATTAAGTTCTCCTCAAATAAAGATCAAACTTCATTTTCCTGTTACTTCCAAACATGTTGCACACATTTTGCGAACGGATGGTAACGTAAAATGGAAGAAACCCAAATGTAAGCCAATGTTAAAGCCGGATCATAAGGAAAATCGTCTAAAATTTGCACACAAATGCATGAAATTGACAGATGAGTAGAACAAAAAGTTTTTTTTAGATGTAAAAAAATTTTTCAGATGAAAAAAATTTAATTTGGATGGTCCTGATTGCTATTGGCATGATTTAAGATCGGTGGAGGCAGTGTTACGGTTTGAACAGCCTTTTCTGCTGTTGGATGATTAAGAATATGCTTTGTTCCAACTAAAACTGGCAGCACAGTTTATAACGAACTTTTAGAAGATGCTCTTATCTCATTTATGGATGAAAAAATTATGAAGATTGCATATTTCATCAAGATAACGATGCAATTCACGTTTCAAAACAATCAAAATCGTGGTTCAATCAGCATAATATTCCTTTGTTGGACTGGCCGGCATACAGTCCCAATTTGAAATCCTATGTAGAAGTTAAGGGGGTACATGACCCGTAAAGTTAACGCAAATAATGCCCAGAATAAAAGCATAATGACAGTGATAGAGTTCAAACTAAAATTTTAACAAGCCTTGGTTGAAATTGATCGTGATTTGCTTAAAAAATTAGTGGAATCTATGCCGGACCGCATTTTTGAAGTAATATAAAATAAAGCATCATCAACTCGTTATTAATAAAGCCAAACTGCATCATGAGTTGGAGTGTGTTTATAGGAAAATGCCCCTCAAAACAACAACCCACTAAAATTTTAACTAAAAAAATAAATAAATGTACAATTGAAGTTTTAAGTTAATAGGATTTAAAGTGAAGTCAATAAAGATTTAATAAACAAATTTCTAGCCGTTTAAAATATTTTAGCTTGGTTTTTTGGTATGTTGTTTTAAAAAAGTTATGTGCGTTTATAGAAATATAGGGTGATCCATTTCGAGATACTTTTTTCAATAGCCTTTTTTTGACAGATCACGTGTGAGTCATGTCATGTTATTTTTGTTTAGTATTGTTTGGCATTTCATAATGGAAACGCCTGAACAACGTTTACAAATCGTTCAACTTTATTACGAAAATTCACGTTCTGTGAGGAATGTGTTTCGTGCACTTCGCTCAACTTATGGTCTACATAATCGGCCTACTGAGCGTACTATTCGCAACACCATCACCCATTTTGAGACCCAGCATTCATTATTGGATAATATTCGACCGAATAGACCACGTCCAGCACGCTGTGAAGAAAATATAGCGGCCGTAGCTGAGAGTGTACACGAAGACCGTAGAGAGTCGGTTCGCGCTATTGTGCCATGATAACCGACTATTTGATGTCTGAAATTTAAGCACGTGATCTCGGCGACATTTGGTTTCAACAAGACTTCCCACATATCGCATCAATCAATGGATTTATTGAGAGAACCCTTAGGTGAGCACATAATTTCACGTTTTGGGCCAGTCGATTGGCCACCAAGATCATGTGAAATCACAACGTTAGACTTTTTCCTGTGGGGATATGTAAAGTCTAAAGTTTATGCGTACAAACCCGCTTCGATTCAGGCCTTGGAGGAAAGCATCACGCGTGCCATTCCCCAGTTACCAGTCGAAATGCTCGAACGAGTCATCGAAAATTGGACTCAACGGATGGACCATCTGCGACGTAGCAACGGCCAACATTTCTTCAACATATCTTCAAAAAATAAATGCCAAAGAATGTTCTTTCAAATGATAATAAACATTCCCCATTAAATTTGAATTTTCTGTGTTTTTTTCTTTAAAAATGTAGGGAACCTCGAAATTGATCACCCATTATGTAATATGCAATCATCATTACTAAAAAAAATTTTAGGAGTCAATCGAAAAGATTAATAAGGTAACAATATGTAAACAAATCTCTTTGACGTTTCTGCTTGTTCCATGAATGGAACAGCAAAGGAAAAGAGAAAACAAACACATGTTTTTAAGTATTAGTAGATTGGCCATATGTAATAATGGAAATTACTAAACACAGCTACATTTCTTAAGCAAATTTTATCTTAACTTAATAAATAAACTTGGATTAATTCTCATATAGCTTTTTTAATTTACATTGTGAAGCGCAGAGATTATTTAAGAAAATGCATTTAATTCGGCTAGTATCTAGTAACTAGGGCAATAAATTTTATCCAAATGCATTTCTTATCTCGAAAGTCTAAAACTGATAAAACAAAATTACTTTTCTTTATACATTTTTAACAAAATCGCATATATCTGCATATTTTGATATGAAATGCATAATTTCTGCTTTTTAATGCATATTATGCATTTTTGTGTGTGTATTTTATGTATGCATTTGCAATTATTTTTCCTTGGTGACCTGAGGGAAATCCTTAAATTCTGTTGCTATTGGAAAAATAATAGTTTATATTTGTTTTTGGTTTTCGATGTTTTAAAGAAAGTTTGTTTTGCAAAAATATTTTAAAAGCATGAAATTTCTTGCTCTTCTAATAATGTATTCTATGCATTATACATGATTAAACAAATTAGAATTTTCTATGCATTTAGGAAAATTTTCATAATCTTAAACCGAACGAAGAACATCTCACAAAAAATATTGTCAAATTTATAAAATTTGATAAAATTGATGAAACTTGGTAAAACTAAATAAAATTTGTGTAAAATAGAGAAAAAGTTTATTAAAAGTTTCAGTAAAATTTAATAAAATTTAGTTAAATTTAAAGTTTAAAATTTAGTTAAGTTTAATAAAAATTTTGTTAAATTGAAGAAAATTTTGTTAAATTAAAGAAAATTAAGTTAAATTGAAGAAAATTTTGTTAAATTCATGAAATCTAGTACATTTATGATGAAATTTATTTATTTGCGCAAGTTTAGTTTAATGAATGAAAATAAGAAACTTTAAACTTAATTATTCAACTTACATTAATTGATAGTGTAAAATTCCATCTTGTGCATGCCATACCGCTAAACTATGATCCAAGGCCGAACTTATCAACTGCTGATCATTGGGAGCATTCAACTGTAACAAATCACATTCCATAGGACGCCAAGAATTCATTATCATACCCGTGCGAGTGTCCAACATTACTATTGAACCCGAAGACAATCCAACTGCCATCCAATTACCAGATGGTGCAACAGTTAAACATCTTACGGTGGCATTATTTTGTGTATTTGTACTAACACGCCATTCATTAACATATTGCATACAGCGTGAATCGATAACTTTTACTGATGCTTCTGCTGTTCCAGCTAAAACTAAAGGACTTGGTGATGGTAGACATTTAACTACGGTTATTGGATTATGTTTATGAGAATCTAATATGCCCAGAGGGCGACCTATAAAAGGATCCCATATATGTACACCGGAATCGCAAGAGACTACAAAACGCATTGATTCAAGAAATGTCAAGGAATGTATGGATTTTTTATGGGCAGTATATGTAAATTGGCAGGATGTTGCTTTTGTACCATCACCTTCGCTGCGTAGAGACCATAGTTTAACAGTTTTGTCCTGGAAAGTTAAATTAAAGTTAATTTTTATTAGAAACAGTAGTTAATAGAACAATATTAAACAATTTTATTTAAAAAAAAAAATTTTTTTGAACAGAATTTTTAAATTTGTAGACCAATTTACATTTTTTAAAATTATTTCCGCATTAAAGTTTAAAACAGTTTGATAAATTATAAACAAGTTCGATTCAAACAGAAATTAGTTTGATTTAGCTTTCAATAAGTTCAATTTAAACTTAATTTAGCCAAATTCAAACTGAATTTTCTTTCAAACTTAATTAAGCTTAAACCAATTAAATATTATTTAATTTGATTTAAGGTTAAACCAATTTCGATTTTAATAAAACTACTTTAATTTATACAGAATCTAGTTTGATTCAAACTTAAATTTGTTTGACTAAAACAGTTTGATTGAACCTTAAATTAATTTGTTTTAAAGTTAAGGAAGTTTAATTTTAATTCAAACCTAAAAAAGTTGGGACAAAACGCAAACTAGTTCAATTAGTTTGATTCCGACACTAACTATTTTGATTTAAATTTAAATTTGTTCATTTTAAACTAATCCTAGTTGAAAACATTAACTAGATTAATTCGTATTAAAACAAGGTTTTATCAAGCTTGTTCAATTTTGATTTAAACTTAAATTAGGTTTATTTGAATTTAAATTAATTAAAATCAAACTTAATCGATAGTTTAGTGCAAACTTAAACTTAGATTGATTTAAAGTTAAACTAATTCGATTCAAATTTAAAGTACAGTTTAATTGAATCTCAATCCAATTTATTTTTAAGTTAATATAATTTGATTGTATTTAGTTCAGATATTCCACTCACCTTTGAAGCTGATATAAAACTATTTTCATTGTCCAATGCCAAAATAGCTCTCACCGAATTCGTATGACCCACAAATGATTGCAATTTAATTTGTTTTAAATTCAACATGGTATCCTTATCGGATCTGGTTATTTCATGACGCCAATAGGCCAACCAATTACCCTTTAAATAACGGGTGTTGGGCAAATGTTCAAATTTATAAGCGACCATATCTAAAACTTCCATAGAATCAAGTTGTTGAGCTTGTTGATTTGATTTAATTCTAAGTGTAGCTTGAGTCGTAGGACTAACAACTTCAATACGATTACCCACCACCTGAGTACCAAAACTATTGGCTGCTTGGTTATCATCTAAATTCGTTTGTATGGGAAAATCAACAGCATCACTTGTTGTTGTTCGAGGTACATTGGAAAAAGGTTTGTAATCAGGTTGTTCAAATTCATGACAAAGTATTAAAATGAATTCCAAATTTAAAACAGTTCTTTTCATTATATCTTCTCCTAGGAAACGCAAGAAAACCAAATACGATGAGTGAGCCAGGGCGGGTGAGAAAACATCTCGTATTTCTTCCAATTCACGTTTATTTTGTGTTTGTTGTTCTGTGGAAGGAGGTGAAATGCTATAGGAATTGTAGTTGGCTTCAAAATGAATAGTCTCTCCAAAAGCTTTATCGAATATTAAAAAGAACGGCCTTAATACAGAATTACATAAATGTTCTCGTGTCATATCGGAACCCAGGCGTACACTTAAAACATAAACAGCATCTAAAAGTTTACGAGACAATACTGAACGACCCAAATAACCACTAGGCATTGAAATGGAAGAGGAGCCCATAAAACGTAGAACAGGCAGTACAATAGAATCTAAAAATAAATCCTGAAACAAAAAAACAGTAGAGCGTTAACTCTGCCATAAGAAAATTGTTCAAAAATAGTCCTACCTTTAAATGTTCCATTATGGTAGCATCTGTTAGGCAAGGTATTAAATATTTCAATAGCTGTAAGGTACTTATAATGGCTCCCTCCAAACTACCCGTTATACGTTTTATACCCAATGCTATTAATTCACTTATGTGGGGAAAATATTGTAATAAAATCACTTGTTCACCATACAGAGCCGCTATAGCCATTAAGCATTCTAATACGCGTACAGCACTGCGGTCACCTACACAACGGGCATCGGAGACGGTAAAATAATTTAAATGATGAGCTTCATCAATAGGGCCCGTTTCGGGTAATAGATTTTCTTGTCCCACATAACATAAAGTTAACATTTTAAGAAGATTTTTGGTTATGTATCTTGAAGTTAAAACTGGTCCCAAACGGTGTGATAGCCATACTAAACTTTTACTACTCATTTCGGATATACAGTTATTTTGCAGAGATTTCTCTTCAGACATTTTTGATATAACCGACGCTTGTAGAGAATCACTAGCCTCTTGATTGTAGTCCATTGTATTTTCTTCCAATTTTGCTTTTGCTCCATCTGCCTCATCCTTATCTTTGCCTTCTGCTAACTTATGTCCCTCTCTTCTCATTTGTTTTTGTTCTTCTTCTGCAGAATCTTGTAACATCTCAAATGAATCTATACTTTTACGCGAACCAATATCACAATCTATGGTATTAAGCTGATATGATCTACGAAATACGCTGGCTGGTATTGCTATGGTAGGTGATCGTGGTCCCAGTTGATTTGAATTTATTGGAGAATCATTAGCATTGTGACTATTTAAAGATATTTTATCGGTCTCTTCCAAGGAGTTGTTAGAGATTTTTGAACCATATATAATTTCTGATATAGCCAATTTTTCGGGTGTAGTATCCAGATGACGTTCATCATCTTCTTTGGCTTCTTCGGCAGTGGTAGGTCTCATATCAAAGGAATCTAAAGATTTATTTGAGATATGGTCAGAGGTGGAAATACGATCGGAATTGGCATCATCATCGAAACTGAAAACATCCTCTATATCCGGTTTATGATGGGAGGCTACATTATAAGGGGTGAAGTAGAATTTTAAATAATCAACATTAATTTAAATTTTCCCTATTTTTATAAAGCGAACGCCACAATTCAAAAACAGATATTATACAATCCCTCCGGAGAAATTATTCTCTTCGTCTTAAAAAAACAGGGGGATAAACTTAGTTTATATCAGGGGTGCCGAAAAGTTCCTTATGGAAGAGTAAACATCAATACATTTAAAGAATAACTAATTTTTATTCAATATTTTTTATTGTAAAAACCAAAACATACAAAGAAAAAAGAAAAAAAAATATTTCATATCATACGTTAAACAAAGTCCACATTGATGATCGCTGTCGTCAATGTTTACCAGCAAAGCATACGAAAGTGTTGTTGCTTTGCACTTGCGTGTATACAGTTAAGAACGACAAAAAAAAAACTAATAAGGCAAAGTTGTTTGTGTATTTCGTATTGCTATTGCTGAGTGCTCTATGTGTATTAAAACACACAGCCTATAGCTAAGCGCTTTTACAAAAACAAATGAGCATAGGGCTTGGACACTCTTGGTTTATATATTGATTTAAAACTATTGCAATAAGGCCGAGTTTTTGGGATGTGAGTTAAACTTGGTTCAGTTAAACCGAAAACGAATTTTGTCTGCCGTTTCCATGTTTAACAGGTAAATTGAGTAGTCCCTGGTCTGACACATAGATGGCGCTACTAGACTTAAATCGATATGATTTTTAAATTGCCCTAACCTTCAAAAGACACGTGTATAAATTTGACAGCTGTCGGATCATTAGTTTGTGAATTATACCATTTTGTTATTGTGAAAAAAATGGATAAAAAGGAATTTCGCGTGTTGATAAAATATTGCTTTTTTGAAGGGAAAAAATACTGTTGAAGCAAAAACTTGGCTTGATGACGAGTTTCCGGACACTGCCCCAGGAAAATCAACCATCAAGGATTGGTATGCTAAGTTTAGACGTGGTGAAATGAGCACCGAAGACGGTGAACGCAGTGGACGCCCAAAAGAGGTTGTTACGGACGAAAACATCAAAAAAATCCACAAAATGATTTCGAATGACCGTAAATTGAAATTGAATGAAATAGCAGGTACTCTAAAGATATCAACTGAACATGTACATCATATCATTCACGAATATTTGAGTATAAGAAAGCTCTGTGCAAAGTGGGTGCCGCGCGAGCTCACTTTTGATCAAAAACAAGTCAGTGAAAACGAAGGCGAAAATCCATGAATTGGGCTTCGAATTGCTTCCGCATCCACCGTATTCTCCAGATCTGTCCCCCAGAGACTATTTCCTGTTCTCAGATCTCAAAAGAATGCTCGCTGGGAAGAAATCTTCGTCGAATGAAGAGGTGTTCGCCGAAACTGAGGCCTGTTTTGAAGCAAAGGACAAATCGTACTACAAAAATGGTATCGAAAAGTTGGAGGATCGCTATAATCAGTGTATCACCCTTGTTGAATAAAAAAAAAAAACGAATTTTGCCAAAAAAAATGTGTTTTAGTATATATAGGTATATAAATTACAGTGATATCAGGCAAAACTTTCACGTTGACATTTGTCAATTTAAATACAATTGATAAATTAAAACTTTTATATATTAGTTTAAATTGAGCTTAAGATCTTTTTTTATATATAAAAATTAATTAAAACTATATACATATACAGTGGCCCACAAAAGTCTACGTACGACCCTGATTTTCGCAACTTGGGGACTTTGAAACCATAATGATCTAAAGTAATGATACAGTTTTGTTTCAAATGCCTTTTTATTAATAAAACACGAAAAAATAATTAAATTTATTATAAACTTTTTTTTTTTTTCATAAAAATCTAAAAAAAAAGATTGACAAAAGTCTACATACGATCTGTACTTTAACACAAAACTTTGTTCAGGTATTAAAAGTTATTACTTTTGAATAAAATAAATACTTCGTTGGGCCAACATGGGCATCTATAACTGCCTGCTGTCGTCTGAGCATTAAAGCAACCAAATTTTCGAGCTCTGCAGACGTAATATTTTGCCATACTTCTTGAACTTTCTCTTTTAGCATTGCGGCACTAGTAATATTATTTTTTCGAATTTTCCGTTGTAATATCTCCCACACGTGCTGTGAGGTGGTGTGTACACCTGTCGTGGGGCATGGTATAGTAGCCAATCTCTGATCGTTCTCTTTTTGGAAAATCCAACTCTGGCCAAGCTTTAAAGCATCAACTGATGGTTTCAAATTAGACTTGTAATGGTAACGATTCATATTATCCTCAATAAACACTAACTTTTCTACTCCAGAAGTAGCGACAAATCATCACGCTGCCTCCACCATGCTTAATAGTAGCGACTAAGTTCTTCAGATCCATTGTTGTATTTGTTTTGCGCCATACTTTATCTCTTCTATCACTTCCAAATATATTATACTTTGACTGGTTAGTCAACAAAACTCGTTTCCAGAAGTCAATGTCCTTTTCAATATGCTTTTGGGCAAATTCTAAACGAAGTTTGTAATTTTTTTCGCTAATTTGTGGTTTCTTGCGAGCAGTTCTCCTATGGAAACCATTATTATTTAAGGTTATTTGTATTGTTCGTGGATGTAAAATAATTTCCGATCTTCTTGCGAGTTCTGCCGCCAACTTTGTGGCATTTACTTTTGGAGTTTTGTCTGCTTCTTTCAGAATAAAGCTACGTTTAGTTTCTTTGGACGACCAGTACGCAGCTTATTTTCAATTGTAACAATATTTTTAAAGTTACTGAATATTGTCTGAACTGAAAACTTACTTAAATTCAAACATTTTGGTATTTCACCAAAAAGATTTTCCTTCATACCTGTATTTTAAAACCAAATTTCGCACATCAATTGAAATTTTTTTACGAAAAGCCATTAAATATTTATTAAAACTGTCTAAATGTCAACTGAATACTATTTTAAGCAACGAACAAGAAATAATAAATAACGGCACTTTTGTGAGAGTATTCAAAAACAAAATCCATGGCATGCTGATCGTATGTAGACTTTTACTTTTGTCAATGCTTTTTAATAAAAATAAATTTCAAACAAAACTACTTTATTATTTTTTTTATTTAACGCTTTTGGTCTTATAAAATTGCGAAAATTATGATCGTATGTAGACTTTTGTCGGCCACTGTAAATTAAAAATCAAACAATAACATACTCAAAAAAAAAATCGCGTGAAAAATATTTCAGTATAAAATATAAATAACCCCTTTTTTGAATTATTTGTTAAAAAAAAAATTGATCGGGAAATAAAATTTTCGTTGTAAGACATTTTGAGCGAAAACATTTTCTGTCACATTAGAAAAATGTGCGTATAAAAATTATATCCTATTTATAAATGATTCCACGGGAAATAAATTCACCAAAAATTATATTAGTAAATGGATTAAAAATCTTTTCACATTTTTTACACGTGGACTAAATTTCTTCATTTTATATAACAAACATGCTTCCATAGAAATTTTGCATCTAGGCCTAATTATTCCGGATGTAATCATAAATTGACAAAAGAAAAAATACTTTTCTAATGGAGAATTTATCGTAAATATCTTGGTCTCAAAAAACTATGTTAAAAAAAATCTATCCACTTACCATCCATATCCACTGACAAAGTGTTATCTTCCAAATCCTCACACTTCTGCTGTGACATTAATGTCAAATCCTCATCATTACCGGTGGTAGCACTAGCAGCACAACTCAAGTTTTTACTAGTACGTCTACCCACTACCGCACTATGATAATGCAGACCATTGCCATCTTCGGGTTCCTTATAACCACCAACAGCCTCAATCAGAGGAGCAATAAAATTTGTTAGAAAACATCGCAAACCAAAACGAACTACAAGGCGCAACAAAAATATTTGATGATACAGCTTAACCGATTTGCGAGACTTGAAAGAACTGCTGGTGGAAAAACGTAAATGACCCGTCGAAGAAGATAACGAATCCGATAAAAAACGATTACGTACACTAATCATGCCGCGTTCAAAACTTTCTACATCATAAAGTTTCATAATGGGTTGTAGTAAAAGATTTTGGGTTTGCGAAAGACCCAATGACTGTGCCACTGCATCAAATAGATTCCAGGCTGCTAATATGGAAGTATGTTCTTGTGTTAGCAAATTAATAATATGCGGTAATAAGATGTCTATAGAAGGAAATTGTTCATAGCCTATAGGATCCAATAGACGTCTAATATGAGCGCAACAAGACATTACTTTACACTTGGCTATCTTACGTTCATAGATTACACGTAGACGATCAATATCTGCATATTTCGTACAATCTAAGCCATTACAATGAAAATGGGTATGAAGCTCCAGGAGTATTGAATTAAAATCAAAAGATTGTAGAGATCTTATTAGGGCATAAGAAGGATAATAATTACTGGGAAATGGTATTAGAAGGTTGTGGTAAATAGGCTCTAATAGTTGATTAGCTGAGGGTAGAGGCAAACCATTTTCAGTTATTATAGCGCTGGAGTTTAGATTTAGCAATTGCGTGGTAATAGAACGTAAACATTTAGGTATTTCTTGTTTGTGTAAAGCCATAATAGTTTGACAAGCTTTTATACGTTCCTCAAATTTGGGACACAAATTATGACCTATGAGGGGCCGTAGTTTAGGCAAAGCAAACAATTCTACTATAAGGCAACCCAAAATTTGTAAATCTTGCAATTTTTTCTCTTGCAGATATTGATCGTGAGATGTCTTTTTCGGTGTTGGCAAGTAGGTTTTATTTATCATTAACGTCTTGGGTTTTTGTTTCGTTCCTGCTATGCTGGTTGGTGTAAGCTCATTAAAAAGTTGATTAGTAAAACTATGATTTTCGGTATAATCTTCAAATAATAAATCACTATTGTAAATTTTCTGTTGAGCATTTTCTGTAGGCTTTTGTAGAGGAAATGTTTTGGCTATAAACTGTTGTGTAGATTCCAAAGATTGCAACATAGCAGAGGGATTATAATCTTTGGGTAATTCTATAAAATTGGTAGATTTATAAAAATTTGAAGTTTTTGCTTGTTCTTCTAGGTTGGGAGGAATTTTTAAAGATAAACGTGGAGATGTTCTGGAAGAGCTACTGGCTGAGGGTTCTAAGACATCCAGAGAATCTGATGATTTATTTAAATTTTCCGTACTTTTAGCTAAACGTTTTGTATCTTTATTTAGATGGGAATGGCGGGAAGATTTACTGGATTTTTCTAACTTTTTACTAGAATTAATTAATAAATTTTGTATTCTTGGTGCCTGTTTATTAAACCATATGCTTGGAGATCTTTTGGAAGGATGGGGTTGTGTAAATAATTGTACAATTCCTCTTTGTGTCAAGTTTTTATGTTGATCTACCATGGTTAGGCAGACATTTTTGGATTTTATCGCTGCTTTGCCCGTAAGTTTACAACCAAAATTTAAATCTATCCATTGATGTAATCGCTCGCTAACATATTGTGATTCTAAAGCTTCACGATGTTTAGCCACAAAGTCTTCGGGACAAGAAGCCCAAGAAGGTATTTCTAAATCTGGTAAATCTTCGTGTATAGACTTAAAAATCATAGGATCTGAATAAAATTCGGGTATACATTCATCGGGCGTCCATTCCTGTAGTCTTTGTATGGAAACGGGATATTCTGCTGGCACCCATATAGGTCTAACATGATCCCTTAAGACATGTTGTGGTGTCCTTCGAGCCGTATATACAAAATAGGTAATTTCCGATAGAAAATCTGAGACATGATGGGGAATTTGTTGATTAGCTGAAGCAAAGTTGTTTTCCAATTCCTTGTGAGATAGCTGGGAAGCATGTTGAAACATATGATCGAGATGTAAGTCTCCTTTATTTAATCTATATTTACTTTTAGATAAATCACGCCAATTTGAACCTGTACGGGAGGAAAAATCTGATATCCAAGGCATGATATGATGATAGGAGGGATTTGTTAGGGATCTGCCGGCAGCATTATTTAATATGGTTAGATAGTCATAATTACTAAGTAAACCATTGCACCACATATCACAGTAGTCTCTTAAAGAGAATTGCTTTAGATCATAAGAAAATTTCAAATCTAATCTTAAATTTGATACCGATAAATGATCATTATCTAAAGGTATTTGATCAAATTCCAAATCTTGATGACCCGTACATTCACTGGGAGAATGGGTAATAGCTTCTTCAGTTATCAAAGGTAAAATATTTGCCTCCAGTTGAGGTATTAACAAAATCCATAAGTTTTCATTCAACATGATATCTTGCAACGAAAATTCTCCCAATACCAAACCTTGCTCATGTAAGGTTTTATACAGCTGCAGCAATTGATAAATTAAAAATAAAGATTTATTATAATTCTTTGTCAAAACAGCCGGACTAAAGGTGATACAATCATATAAGGTAGTTGAAATACAAGGAGGATAGAATAATACAGCAAAAAAGCTAGAAGTTTCTATAGCCACCAGGGCAGGCATTATATTGGCATGACATTCTGGTGTCGAATCATCCATTGTAAAGTCCTCGCAGTCTTCCCCTAAACGATCTAGTTTACAATGTATTACAGGGCATTTAAAAATCCGTAAAATAATTTCCTTTAAAACCGCATCATAAGGTAAAACACTTCCAGAAGGTGATCTACCAACTTTTGTATGATGTTTAGCTTCCTTTTCAGCTTTTAAATGAGCTCCAGTACATAGTTTATAATAATTTTCCCATAGATTTTTAAAATTTGAAGACATAACCTCAAAAACAGCCGGAGAGTAGGACAAAGGCATTGTGGAAGCAAATTCTAATGAAACATCTTCTGCATTTGAAGTTCCTTTTAAGGGGAACACCTTAACATGAGGTTGTTTTTTATATAACTGCAACAAAACACGACACCAAGGATGTTCTAAATCACCCTCCGGATGGGCACGTCTATCCAATTTGGGATATAAAGGAAATGCGGCTACTTTATGTTTTTTCTCCAAAGTCTGTAACCATTGCTTATCGCAAATTAATTGATAGCGTAGATTTTGTAAAGTTTCAGCTACATGTTGGTAGTTTATACCAATTTCCAAACAAACAGAATCCATATTGTCTCAATTGAAAATTCTTCGTGAACAGCCTCGAGCTATTTGCAAAATAAGTAATAACAAAGAATTCTTTATAATCACCGACTTAATGCATTATTCATAATTTATTTGTAAGCTTTTATCACGTTTTAGTATTGAAAAAAAAAAAATCATTAATTTTCGTTATCAAAAGGGGGTGTTTCAATTTTCTCGGCAACAAATTCAACAATTTTCTTTGTTTTGCTTTTAAATCAAAATTTTCTTTAACTCTGCTATCTGTACTTAACAGGTTGTATTTATTTTGGGAATTTTCTTTGTCAGAATAGTAAATAAATGTATTTTTTGTTATAATTTTGTTTTTAAATTGTAAATTTTGTCATAAAAAACTTTTTTGTTTCTCTTCGTCTGCACAAGTAAAATAAATCTATTTCGCACTGCTTGCTGTACAGAGAACCAAGCCGATATTAAATAGTCGCCGCCGGCTAAGAAAAATTTAACTCGATGGCTACAAAAAGTCGACTAAAACCAAAATATTTTTGGCGACATCTAAACTACTAAAAGCTAAAATTACTTATACGTTCCGCAACGTGACGAATCAGCTGATTCAATCTAAATGAATGAGTTGAAAAGAGACAATCATATTTAGCTACATCACGTTATATATGGCTAAATTATCCTTAAAGGGTTCATTAGTAAATGAAACGAAACTGTGTAGTTTTAGGCAAACGAAAATGTACCAGCTGTTTTTGGAAATTAAACAGTTTTTAAATTTTATCATTTTATTTGCTTATATTGCTATTCCCACTTTTTTTTTAATTAACATATGCAATATCAGCTGTTACGTAAATACGAAAAAAATCAAAATTCGACAGGTTTGTACGTCGTCCTGATTCACTAATTCTAGCTTTAGGCATACGTAGACGAAGCATGAATCAGCTGATTTACTTACAGAAAACACACATACTTATGTGACAGCATGATAAAAGTTAAAATTATCAAAAAAAGTAGGCAGCGGCGAAAATACATAAAAAATAGTACAAGGCGGCTCAGCCGATGAAATTTTCTCCATCGTCTTCGTGCTCTGTTGCTATATTTCTTTTTTTACACAAAATATACGTATGAAGAATCAAAACAAAACAAGAGAAATACTTAAAATTAGAAGAACAAGCATACAATAATTCACAATAGTGTTTTAGAGTTACCATTATATATATAAAATGACTGGGTTGTGTTCATTATAAATAAATTATTTTTAAACGGTTGTTAGAATTTAAAATAGAAAAATAAACAAATTTAATTTAAAAAAATAATACATGTGAGCATAAATTATAAAGCTAGATTCACAATGCTGGAGTACTACATTCTGCAGAGTGGAGATTACATGATACAAAAAATTTTTAGGTTCAAATGAGAAGGGAACAAAATTCACTCTGCAGAGTGGGGTACTCCATAATTGTGATTGGGCCTTAAAGGTTGATTCACACGTTAACCATCCATCCATATAATTTACCAGTATTGTGGATATCAATTGCCATTTTTAAATATAATTGATAAAGATTTGACGATTCATATCACCAATACTGGGAACCATACTGTTGTAAGTGCAGAAATCGGTAGTTGTTGTTTTTAACTGTATTTACAGTTGTTTTTCTATGGAAAAATATAAAACAACTATTATCAAAGTTATTAAAAAAAACTAAAGAAAGGTACTGTATTTCGATATTGAAAGCAAACTAGCAAAACAGTATTTTTAACAGTAAGGAGTCAATTTTATTTAAAAAATAAATTTCGTTGAGTTTTGGATAACGCTTCTTTTATTAATAATATATATGTACTTAATTTGGCAATAAAATTCAGAAAATTGTATTACATATACAATGCATAAAAACGGGGTCGCATTAGGAATTTAGACTTTACATTTGAAGTAGAATTAATTAATTACACATTTTTTGTAAAAGAAAAAAATAACTGTAAAAACAGTAGTTTATACTTGATTTAACATTTTTGTAGTAAAAATTTCAGTTAATAAAAATATTTTAATATTTTAAAATCAGGCAGAAACAACATTAAATTATATAAAAACAGTTTTGAATTCAAACTAAGTATATTTTCTTTTTATTTTAAATATGTTTCGACTTACATATTTTTAAAATGCGAAAACATATAAACAATACTGACATGTGTTTTAAATACGAACAAAATTTATGTTAACTATATTCAAATTTATGGTAATAAGATTTATACTTAATTTCAAAATGTTCGTAAAAAATTACGATGTTTGATTGAACTATAATTTTTTTCTGTGTATATATTTTTGTTTTAACTCTCATTATCAGTACATAGAAAAAAATTACAAAATTCTATTTGTAATATTAAACATCTTTTATAAAATATTTTTGTAAAAATTAATATTTTTTTTTTTTTAAAGTCACCAATAATGGAATTTGTAAATACAAAAAACTTTGTTATTTTTTGTAACTTTAATTTTAAATTTCAAAGAATTTTTATATGAAAAATAACAATTTACAATAATTTCAAACAAATAATTTTTAGAAATCGAATTTAAATTTTAACAAATATTTTCAATTACTTCAAATTTTGTGATACTTTTTTCTGTGTAGGTTTACAGACAAACTTTTTTAAGTGAGGCCTAGGCACATTTAGACGCTAGGTAGAACTGTTAGATATAGGGCAAAAACACATATAAATGTAAATAATTTAAACTATTTAGTGGTGTTTTTTGCTCTATCTCCAGCAGTTTTCTCTAGCATCATCAAATGTGCTTTTAAAAGCATCATATACACTCAGAAATAAATTAGGAGAAAAATTTGCCAACGGTTTTAAATCCCACTTTACTATTTTTGTACTGATTTTTAGTAAAAAAAATTAGTATTTAACAAAGCTTTTTGATACTTAAATTTAACAAATTACAGAATTTTTACAGAATATTTACACATTTTTGTTGCTAATTTTTGAATTCATTTTCAAATTTTTCAAAACCGATTTGCTCAAATTAGCAAAAAAAATTATTAATTTTAAAAAAGTGGATATTGAAGGAAATGTTATTTCAAATAATTAACTTATACATACAAACTTAAATTGCCTTAAAATGTATCGTAAGTGAAGATACCGACTCATGTCTAAAAAAAGGACATCAACTTAAAATAGAACTAAAAAGTTTTTTTAGTTCTTAAAATTAAAATTTGACCTAACACTCACAAAAAAAAAGTCTGTAATGGCAACTGAAATTTTTGCTGTTATTACGCGAAATTTTGCTTTATTTATTTTTTTTTATTCGAGCATCAAATTTTTTTATATATATTTTTTTCAAAAAATAATTTATACAAAATTAAAAACAAAATACAAGGCTTAAAAATCTTAAAAATTGTTAAAATATAAACGAATTAAACATTTTGTTTTTATTTGGAATTTTCTCTTTTGAAAAATATTTTAGTCAATATTTTTTTACTTTTAAGGTCAAATTTTAATTGTTTTTAGGGCTAATTTTTAGAACTAAAAAAAATTTTAGTGCTATTTTAAGTGGATGTCCTGTTTTTAGACATGAGTCGGTATATTCACTTTTAATCCCTTTTGTTTACCTATGTAACATTTTAAGGCAATTTAAGTTTGTAGGTGTAAGTTTTTATTAGAAATAACATTTCCTTCAATATCCACAAACGATTTGTAAAATGATTTCTGAAATTAGCAACAAAAATTTGTAAATATTCTGTAAAAACTCTGTTATTTGAAAAATGGAAATAGCAAAAAGATTTGCTAAATAATAATTTTTTTACTTAAAATCAGTACAAAAATATTAAAGTGGAATTGAAAACCGTTTACAAATTTTTCAACTAACTTTTTTTTCTGAGTGTAAAAGGAAAAACAATTGACTAATAGCCTGTTCCTCTATTTCGAAAGAACACGTTCGTTCGCTTTCTAGTCGAAAGAAAACTGATTTGGGTTTCACTAACTCTATTTCTATGCGAACGATGACTCGAACGACAAGTCGAATGAAAACGTAACTGTTTTCACACAAAATTTGGTTTCTCTATTTCGAACAGCTCGAACGCAAATGTCAAAATCAGTCACTTGCTATTTTTTTGTCGAGTAAATATATATTTGATATTTTTAATAGCAAAATGAAGTAAAAAAAGCAAGGGATAACAAAAGGTAAGTACAAAATAATATAATTAATTTTAGTTTATTAAGAATTTTAAATTTTAGTTAAAAAAATCAACAATGGACCAGCCGAAGACGCATGTATTTTATATGGAAGATAGGCCTGATATCGCCAGAGGGACTCTGGTGTTCGGAGCAAACAAATTTTCTGCAGAGGAGGAAAATTTTACCAGAAAACTAAACTCCGTTTCACCCCCTATTACGCTGTTGCTGAGTTTTACAAGGTATGTGTGTTGTTTGTGGCTTACGTTTGCCCAAGAAGCTCATATTTACATTTTTTTATTTTACATCTTTTATTTTACAAGAGCAGTGACCGCACCGAACAGACAACAGCAACAGGCAACAGAAAAGCTTTCCGATTAACAATCTTACTCACAACCAATCGATAACTAAAATTTTCAAAAATAAACACATTCTAAAATAAAAATTGATTTGTTTATTGTTATTTTTTTATTTCATTTGTCATATACAGCTGATCACTGTTGAACAGGGTTGTTTTTGTCTTTAAGCAGTTTAGTAGTATTTTTGCTACCTTTAAAGAAAATTGTAACAAATACTCAAAATATATGATCTGGCATCTCTGTGATTTGTAAATGCGTAAGAAACAAAAATTGACACACGTAAGTCAAGTCGATCGAAGGCTTTCGAAATAGAGAAACACAAATTGATTCGAATTCGAGCGACTTGCTTTCGTTCGACTAGTTTTTCGTTGGAGATCGAGGAACAGGCTATTAGATTAGCAAAAAATACCGCTGGGCTCAAATTAGCAAAATATCCCGTAATAATAGCAACATTTTCAGTTGTCATTACAGACTATTTTTGGTGAGTGTATTAAAGTTAACACAAATCTTGTGTTGTTTTTATGCCCACCGCAAAATATGTGTCAACATCAGTTACCGGGCTAACAAAAAGTTATTGATATTAAAATCTAAATAAAAAATTATATCAGAATTCCAGGGAATTGAAAAAAGTCATGAATTTGAAACCCTAATCCTAATTAATAAATCTCGGAAAAAGTACATAATTATGTCAAAATCATCGTTATTTGCATTAGAAACCGACGTTGGGCGCCATAAAATAAATCATAAAGCTCTTAAGAGGCGATTTTTGTTCAATCTCTAATAGTCTACACTACCGTGTCTTTGACCGTGTAGATGTGACTTTAAAGAAAAATTTAAAGTTTTGAATATACAGTTTGAAAATTTTAAACAGTTTCACTTACCTTACCATTACGGATTTTAAATAAAAATCTGAAAAGAAAATAATTTTATAAATATTAATGTTTAAAAACACACTTCAATATATAAATTTTTCACACATCTTGTATAAAAGAATTATTGTTCATATTGCAATAAAATTATTTTATTTTATTATACTTTAGCAACAAAATCGCGTAATTGAACTACTCGTGTTATTGAACTTGAAGTGGGTGATTATGTATAAAAATGCTACTTCAGTAAATATTGTAATTCATACACATTACTGAAATATAACTACAGGCATAATATAAAATATATATAATTCTCATTTCAAGACGATAATAAAAATGATAAAGGTACTTTATATGATGGTTATTAACAGAGAATTAAAGGTGTACATTTTATATAACTTAAATTAAATTAAAATTAAAAAAAAAATATTTCAAAAATAAATTTTTTCATTTAATAATTTTTTTTTACTTTATAAGTGACAAAACAGACTTTCTTCATTTTACTTTAGTTTGAAGACAATATTTATCCCCCTGTTTTTATAAAGTGAAAAGAATAATGTTATGTATGTATTTGTTTTTGTACACTCAAAAAAAAAAAGACATGAACTAAAATGTTATCAAAAATTTGCTTCAAAATAGTTTATAAATTGTCCTCAATTTAAGTAAAATTTTATTAAAACTTAGACAAATTTTCTTAAAAAGAATAAAAATTCCTAAGTTTGAGGAAAAACGAAATAGTTTATATACTCAAAAATAGTTCATATTTTTCCTAAGTAATATTTCTTGATTTTAGGGAAAAAACAAGTCAATTAAATAAAAATGTATTAATTTTAAGAAAAAACATCTTAGATTTAAGAAATTTGCATACTCAAATGTAATAAAATTAAGTTTAGTTTAAAAAAAGTTTAGGACATAATTTGCTCCCATTTAGTTAAAAAAATGTGTCTAATCGAGAAAGTACTTGAACTTAATGTGTGTTAATTTTTTGTTCGCGAGTAGTATAATTAACTAAATTTTAGAAAGCCATTTCCAAATTCAGTTTATAAGTATACCACTTTCTTATTTTGAAGAATTGTTTTCTAAAAATTAGTTCAGACAATTAAAAACAAAAATTAATAAATTTTTTCCTATGTAATAATAAAAATTTACTTGATTTTAGAAACTGATGAACTATTTCCAAGGAATATTTTAATGTAACTTAGTTCAGATAAATTTTAAACATTTTAATAAAATATTCTTTCTTTCAAGTAAAAGTTTTCTAATTTCTAAAAAATAATAAAATTTGGTATAGGATTTTTTTGTTGGAAAACGTTTAAATTATTTTCAATATTATATTCCAAAAAAAAAAAAATAATAAATTAAAAACTAATTTCTAAGAACAAATATTATTAAAGGAAACAAATTAAAGTAACCATTTAAAAAAATTATCGTTCATGATTGTAATTTTTGATGCGTGATTCAAAAATGGCTCACATGCTTATCTTTAATCTTAACAGTCTTTAACATTGAAATTAAAGAAGCTTAAAATATTTTTTTAAAATTTTGTTAGCAAAAGGTTAAAAATTTCGATTTTCGCTTTTATGTAATAATTTTGTTTGCTGACTACAATATAAAATATCGCAAGCAAATTTTTTACACTACGGCATAATGGCTTTCCTATAATTGACGTAGCGCTTATTAAACGTTATATTTATCGAACTACTTTTTTTCACTTAATAATAAAAAAGTTTAAATTTGTATATGTCAAATAAAGTTTAAGCTAAAAGTTCCATAAAATAAAGTTGTGACATTTTTAACAAGAAATGTAACTGTGATATTTGAATTTTTTGCAACATTTTCCTTAAATTAGTTAATTTAAGAAGACAAAGGACCCCCAGTGTTCCTTAGCCATAGGTGCCGTGTGTCACTAAAGGCGTCCTTTTTTGTAGTTCTCTCAAGCAGAACCGTTAATTAACTACGAAAAGGATCTGACTTTGTCACAATTTATTACGTTTTAGGATAGCCTGCAGTACATTTTTTTTTAATTTGTTTACCTTTTTGCTAATAAAATTTAATTTATATTTTAAATACATGAATTTTGTATAATTCAATTTAATTTTAAGACAAAAATGTAAAAGCTTGTCAAGAGTAGTGTTCTCACAAAGCGGAAGTCCTCCGAAAGTGGGAAAATACTCAATGAGTGTAGAGTACCTTTACCATAGAAGCAGGATAAGATTATTTTCACTTAAAACAAGTGCTATTTAACTAGATGTTAGAAAATATTTTCTTATTTGTAGGGAGTTAAGTCCTAGTTTTTATTAAAAAAAAATTATCTAATGAACTTAAATAAAATAAAATTTTTCTTAAAACCAAGGAAACATTTCCTAACTAACAGTACAATTTTAGATGATGTATGTACTAATTAGGAGGAAATTTTACTGTTTTTTAATAAAATTTTTCTTCTCAGTAGTAAAATTTTTCTATAATTTAGAAATGTTTACCAAATTTTAAGTAAAATTTGTATCTTAATTTCAAGGAAAATTTTATTAAATATAGGTAAAAAGTATCTTTGGCGCGGTTACCATTTCAATTTTTCCTCTAAATAAGTTAATTTTTCTAAATTCTAATTCATTTTTTTTTTTGAGAGTACACGCAATTCCTCAGACGAAATTATTCCATTCGCTGTATAAATGTTGTAAAATTAATGAATATTATTCACTTCATATATTTGTGGTTAAAAATTTATTCCAAAAAGAGTTAATTCTTTTAAAGACTTTTATAGATAGCAGGAATATAAGTTAAATGAAATTTTAACAAGCTTTTTAAATTCAATGAAAGTGTAAAAATAATAATAACAATTGTTTCACATGTTATTAATTATGAGATACTTAAGATATAAATTTGTATTCATACATATTTATGAATCTATTTAGTTTTAATAAATATAAAAATTAATTTATATTTTTTAGATGTAGGTCAGGTTCAGTGGTATAATATTAAGCAAAAATTGCAGAAGCGGAAGAGATTTCTGAAATTTGTTGTTACTTTAAATCTTTAAATCTGACCTTGCTAAGTAAACTTAAGTGTTGGTGGTAAAAAAAAAACCCAAAAAACATTAAATAAATGCACAATGGATAAGTATTTGTATTTTACATGTTTGAATGTATGTGAATTTAAGAATATTTTTAACTTCCCAAGAAACATTTTACGGACCAACACATACGAAATCATGATTGTGCGACACGTTTACGTCCGTAAACGCTTTTACGTAAACGGAACATTAACATAATCGGTTTTTAGAAAACACTACGTTTTTAACCGTTACCGTGCCGTTTGCTGTAACCGTTTCCGTGCCGTTAAAACGCACTCGACCGTTTTTCATCAGTCTTCAGATTCCGCAACAAACGGTGCTGTTTATTGCTTTTATAAAAATATGCAGCCAAATATAATAGAATATATGTATATACAAAATAGCGCAACCCTTCTGTTAATTTTAAAACTAAGGTGCAGAACTAGTGACATGAAATGCTTTTACGCGGTTAATCGAAAAGTATCAAGTATTAAACTTTATGAAGGGCCATAATTAAAACGTGATACAGGTGGATGGTTATGCTTTCTTCGAATATTTTCTTTGTGTTGTTTAGCTAGTTGGCGATCTAGCTGGTGAGCTGGGAGCACCCAGGCTAGCAAGATGGCGAGCTTGCTGGCTAGCTGGCTGGGGAGCTGGCTAGCTGGCTGGGGAGCTGGAGAGCTGGTTGGCTCTCAGAGGAGCACCCAGAGAACATCCAGGGGCACCAAGGGGAGCGCCCAGGGAGCACCCAGGAAGCATCCAGGAAGCACCCGGGGAGAACACAGGGAGCATACGCAGAGAACTCAGGGAGCCCACGGGGAGGACCCAAGGAGCACAAGAGGAGCATCCAGGGAATACCCTGAGAGCACCCGGGGAGCAAACGGTTATCACCCGGGGAACACCCAGGGAGTACCCCAGAGCACCCAGGAAGCACACGTGGAGCACCCAGGGAGCACAAGGGAAGCATCCGGGGAGAACATGGGGAATACAAGGGGAATACACGGGGATTACCCAGGGCGCACCTTGGGAGTACAATGGAAGCATCCAAGGAGCACACGGGGATCACCCAGGAAGCGCACTGAAAGAACCCGGGGAGCACCCAGGGAGCAGCTGGGGAGCACCCAGGCAGCACCCAGGGAACACACGGGGAGCACTTAGTTGTTATTTACTAAAATTTATGTTGTTTTTATTGCTAAATAAATAAAAAAATACCGAAAATGCCAAAAAGTTGTCATCGAAAGAAAAACCCTAAAGAACCCATGCAGAAATTGCTTTTATCAATCGGGTAATAAGACAATACCATCAATATTATTAATCCCACATTATAACCGTAGCCGACGCTTCGCCAGCGGAAGGGGAAGGTTTACAATAACATTTTTTTAAATCTACATGATAATTTTTTTTATTTACACCATTAATTGGGGAATATATTTTGAACAAAAATAAATTATGATATTAAGCTTTTACAAAAAAAAATCTGCATATTAAGTTTTGCTTTTGACTTTCTTTGCTGCATATTCATACTTTTATGTGAGCCTAAAAGCAGTTCTCTCGTATGTTTGTTATTAATTTTTGTATGCAACATTTGATGCATATGACAAATGTATCAAAACTATATTAAGGTATTTTTGTTAGCAAAATTTGCTGTATATAACCATACGGTAAGAGAAATATAGAGATTGCAACGTCGGCATCGGTCAAATAATATTTTAAATGTTAAAATTACAAATGTGGAGCAAATTCAATGCTGGATATGTTGGAGAAGATATCGAGAACGAGAATATTTAGAAAAATATACAATCCATTAGGTAGAATTTGGGTTATACAGGTTAGTTGAAAAGTTACTGCGCTCACCAAGAGATGGCACTGCTAGCTACAAACTTTTTTTTCTCAAGTTTGTATAACTGTCCTGAAACACATGCAAAGTTGCAAGTCATTCTGTCAATTCTTTCTTTGTTTACAAGCCATTTGAAGTTGACGTCTCGTTGATTTTTTTTAATATGGAAAAAATTGAATATCGTGCAGTCATTAGATTATTTGTTTTGAAGGGTTTAAAAGCAAAGGAAATTTATGAACAATCGTTAGAAGTGTATAAGGAGTCCTCACCTTCAAAACGCACCGTTGAATTTTGGGCTGGTGAATTTAATCGTGGTCGTACCAGCCTTAAAGACGATCCACGCGAAGGACGACCAAAAACTGCAACCACAGCAGAAATCATTGAGCAGGTACATAATATGGTTAGTGAAGATCCAAGTTTGACTAAGCGTGAAATTGCTAATGCCATAGGCATCTCAGACGAACGAGTACTCCATATTTTACATGAAGAATTACGTATGAAAAAACTGTTTGGAAAGTTAGTGCCGCACACATTAACAATTCAACAAAAACAGGATCGAAAACATATTTCTCAGCGTAATTTGGAGCGTTTTGAGCTGAATAAAACCGACTTCTTGCGTCGTTTTATACTATGGATGAGACTTGGATCTACCACCATGATCCTAAATTGAAACAAGAACGTTTACAGTGGACTGAAGCTGGTTGTTCAGCTCCAAAGCAGGTGAAGTCACAACGATCAGCAAAGAAGGTTATGGCATCAGTTTTTTGGGATGCAAAAGGAATTTTGTTGATTGATTATCTTTAGAAAGGTAAAACAATCAACTCTGAATATTATTGCAGCCTTTTGGATCAGCTGGATGAAAAAATTCGTGAGAAAAGACCTGGTTTAAAGAAGAAAAAAATAATTTTTCATCAAGACAATGCACCTGCTCACAAGTGTTTTGACGATGGCTAAATTCAAAGAATTAAAGTACGAATTGCTTGAACATCCACCGTATCCACCAAATTTGGCTCCCAGTGACTACTATCTTTTCAGAAATCTCAAACAATTCCTTCGTGGAAAGCATTTTTCGAATGAAGAGGCCATAGCAGCCGTAGACGGTTATTTTGCAGAGCTTCCGGAAAACCATTATAAGGATGGGATAAAATTATTGGAAGATCATTGGAACAAGTGTATTGAGCTTCTAGGAGATTATATTGAATAAACAAATATATTTCGTAACAAAAACAGTATTCTTTCATTTCGAGCGCAGGAACTTTTCAACCAACATGTATGACATTCTAAAGTTTTTTTGTATACTTTTTGTACGAATTTTTCACATTTTATTGTTGTAATCAAGAGAGCATATGTTTAATGTGTGTACCCGGTATTGTTTTGCCTTGTAAAATCTTTTCCTAAGGCAATGTCTTTTTAAATAATTAACCATAAGTTGAAGATATAAACATTGATATTAATAAAATCATGTTGGTAATTGCTTGATATAATTTGATTGCATGTTAAGACACCGGGTTAGTTATTAAAATAATACCGAATAGAGCTTTTTGGAGGTGTATTTTTACCTCATATTGCTTATTTTTAAACATTAAATAAATATTTCTTCAAAAATACATCTTTGTTTTTAACTTTACTGAAAACTGTTTTTTTTTTATTAAACTACATAATAATTTGAGTGTACAACTTTAAAATTAAATTCCAAATAAACTGATTTTTGAGTTTTGATTAAATTTTTTTTAATCGCATTCCAAACCTATAAAATTGTGCGATTATTTATTGTGGTTGAAATTTTTTCTTTAACTGATCTTTGTATCTACAAAATTAATTGGTAGTACTTCAAGATAATACTTTTAGCCACATGTTACTTTGTGTGTTATATTTATTGTACTTAATAGGTATAATTTTTTTATTGAACTAATAATGATAACAAGCTTGTTTTTATGATGCAGTGCACAAAAAAAAAAAAAAAAATTTAATGTAATTTGTTTTCAGATAATTTTGTTGAATGATTATAGCAATAATATTGTTAAACATTAGTAATAACAATTAACTAGAAAATAAGTTAAGTTCTAAAATTTAATCAATCGCAAAAATTAATTTAGTAGTTAAGTTAGTAACTAACATAAACATTTGTATAAAAAAAATAAATAAAAGTACCTGTGTTCAGATTCTCTAAGACGAGCGACGATTATCATCCACTTTCGAAGTTAAAATTCTATGGTTTTAAAGATGTTACTTAATTTTAAAGATGTTTCTGTTGAACTGTAAGATTGGAAAATACTGTCTTTTAACCAATTTGTATAAATAGTTTAACATGTTATGGTAGATATTTAACTTCAAACGATATACGTTTATCATCTTATTGAATCTGGGCACTGGGTATTTTGCATACATAATCTTAAAATCATAGAGAGTAAAAAACAATTTTAAATTGCTGAAATCATTCACAATAGAGTTATTAAGAGTTGTTTGTTACTTTTTAATGGAATGACTTCATTTTCGAACAATTCAATCTTTTGAATTCATTCGATCGAATTCACATCTGGGGAATTTATCTCATTCGATTTTTCTAATCATTGCATTCAATAATTAGGAATTTACAATTTGGGAATTCAATCAATCTTTCATTGGGAATTCAAACGATTTTTACTCAAACGATTTTTACTCAATCGATTTACAAATTAAGCATTTTGAGAATGACATTCGATTTTCTTCATTCGATTAAAAAAAAAAAAAAAATGGAAAAATTAACAGTAAATTTAACGATTTCTTAGAAATACAAGAGGAAAACAACAAAAAGAAATTATTTAATTTAAAGTTAAAAAACATGAATTCTTAAAAATAAATCGCCAAAAGTGAAAAGATAGCCAAAATTAAAAAAAAAAAAAAAATAATAATAAAATAAAAAAAATATGTAAAACAGAATATAGCCATTTAAAATAATGTTTTTCCAGTAACCCAAAACTTGAGACCTCTGTTGCAAAAAGTTTTTCTTTAGCTCATTTAGTTTGCCAATTATGAATGATTAAAATGGTATCGAAACGATTTAATTCGATTATTTTTTTTATTTGGTGATTTTTTTAATTTCTAGTTTTTCAGAAATGGCGACATTTTTAAATTTTGACGATTTTTCAATTTGAGCACTTTTCAAATTGTAGCAATTCTTTAATTTAGATTTTTTTTAATTTAAGTGATTTTTTTCCAATTTAGTGAGTTTTAATTTTTACCAATTTTACAATTTTGGCGATTTTATCAATTTGAGCGATTTTTACAATTTTTTATTCTAGAAATGGCGACATTTTTAAATTTTGACGATTTTTTCAATTTGAGCGGTTTTCAAATTGTAGCAATTCTTTAATTTAGATTTTTTTTTCCAATTTAGTGAGTTTTATAATTTTTACCAATTTTACAATTTTGGCGATTTTATCAATTTGAGCGATTTTTAAAATTTTTTATTCTAGGGATTCTTTAATTTTGCCGATTTTTACATTTTGGCGATTTTAGCGATTTCTTCGATATTGGTGTTTTTAATTTTGCTTTTTTTTTGCATTTATAAAAAAAATCTTCAATTTCCTTTAATTAAAATTAATAACGTACTTTTTTATTTTCTAAATTTTAAATTGTGTGAATAAAGTCGAATGTCATTCCCAAATTACTCAATCGGATGAAACAATATCGAATAAACAATAAATCTAAAAATTCCCTTCGATTGAATTTCCAAAGATTAAATTCCCAACGATTGAATTCAGGGCCTGACAAATCGAATGATACAAATGAATGAAGTCTTTTAAAATTCAATAATACACTCACAATATACTTTCCGTTACCGACTGTAGTTTATTTAAAAAGTAATACGTAAAGTTTGTTTTTAAATGAAGAATCAATTCATAGAAATGTATTTTTTAACTATTTGAAATTGTCATTCAAAAAACAAACTATAAAAATTTACAGACATTCAGTAGCAGTTGATACTTTCTGTTAACTGTAAAATTTTATATTTTCTGTTTTTAAAAATAGAAATTCATATAGTTATTTTTTTTTTACCAAAATAAGAAATTATTCAAATATACATAAACACAAATCCAATAAAAATATATACATTTGTGTGTGTTGTTTGTAATTACAACCAATAAAAAAAACTTTTAATTTGAAAATCAAATCACAAAAGTGTTTTTTTCTAATTTTTTCTCAGTTAAAAATTGATGGCTATTTTAAACGATTTTCGATTGCATTTACTACTTTTGTCGATTATTAAACAATGATTGAAAATAAACCACAAAATGGTTTAAATATAATGAAAAATCAGTAGTCCTCTTTTTGACTGTATTTTCAATTAATTTAATATGTATTTAAGATTATTTTTAACGAAATTATATTGTGAGTGTAGTCAGTCAGAATTGAAAATCGAATGAAAGGTTGCATTCTTTACAAACCATGCTAGTAGCGCTTTATGGTTACTGTCGAACGATGTTCCATCCCTGGATTTAAATAATTTTCCTAAAGCTCTGCAAAAAATTGGTCATCATTCGATGTAAAACACTTGTCACGCCAGCAAGAATTTTTTCAAGATTTGGGAACAAGTAGAAGTGTCACAGGGAGCATTAGCTCCCAGAAGAATAAGTTGGGTGGTCCAGCAATTCATACTTCAATGCTTTGATTTGTGCTGGTGCGTTGATTGATGAAAAAATTTTTTTTTTTAATTTTTTTTCTTTTTTTTGATCTTGAATATTATATT
This sequence comes from Eustalomyia histrio, assembly GCA_949748255.1. Lineage (NCBI taxonomy): Eukaryota > Metazoa > Arthropoda > Insecta > Diptera > Anthomyiidae > Eustalomyia > Eustalomyia histrio. The sequence continues at coordinate 15,189,893 of OX456526.1, forward strand.
ATATTATTCTTTAAAATTGAGCTTGACATCTTGTTTGTATAAAAATTATAATGATTACCTATTTTTCAATATTTCGTCTCCACATTGGGTGACTTCTTCAGGGAAATAATTTAATTTTTTTTTAAATGAAATTATAATTTAATTATTTTTTTTTTTGAATAAAATTACTTTCCTGAAGAAGTCGCCCAATGTGGAGACGAAATATTGGAAAGAAAATAATCATTTTTATTTTTATACAAACAAGATCTTAAACTCAATAATATAATTTTTTTTATTGTAAGCCAGGGCGTTTTTCACATTTATTTGATCTAGAAGCTTACAATAATATTCTGAACTTATTGTTTTACCTTTTTGAAGTTAATCGATAAATGAAATACCTTTGTAGTCCCACAAACCCACGTTCCACGTTGCCATAACTTTACCAGCCGATTGAATTGTTTTTGCCTTCTTTGGTACACTTCCACCACCTTCAGTCCATTGTTTTTATTGTCCTTTTGTCTTTGGTCTCTGGTGTTTATTGATAGAACCATGTTTTATCAACAGTTATGAAACTATGCTTAAAATCTATTTTATTTTGCTTAAGTCGATCTAAACAATCTGGAGAAATTTTCATTCGGAATTCGTTTTTGATCAACTGTTATCGAATCTGGCACCCATCTATCTTTCAGAAAGATTTTTCATCTGTTGTTGTTGATGCAAAATAAAATGGACTCGATCATTTGAGATGCCTATGGCATCACCTATTTTACACGCTTTCACTCTTAGATCGTCTAATACTATATCATGTTCATAAGCTATGATTTCTGCTGTTGTTGCAGTTTTTGGACGTCCACTTCGTGGTTCATCTTAAATGCTTTCGGCAACCCAATTTTTTACTCTTGCATAGGAAGGAGCATTTTTACCTAACACATTCATGACATCTTTATGAACTTCTTGTCCCGATAAACCTTTCATATAAAAATATTTAGACACCACGAATTTTAATTTTTCCATTATCACTGAAGCGCATTTCGTGAACAGCTGATACTTTATGAATGAGTTTCCAAATTGGAATGAAATTTAACATATGTTCATATGGCAGATGAAAATTTCCAACTCTGCTATTTATACTGTCATCTCCATGTCAGGTTAAGAACATTTTGAACAGCCCTCGTATGTGTTAATTATATTCACTTTGCACCTTTACAAATTAATACACGTGAAATTGCTACGAATGATTACACAAAAGTATGATTTAACGTCAATCTAAATGTCAATATTTAAAGATCAAAATAAAAAAAAAACTCGCCAACTTGTACCCAAAGTACAATAAAAAAAACGTCATATTCGTCTGTCATATTTTATTCAAATATTTACTTATTTCAAACATGTACAAAAGGAGTTGTAAATTTTAAAAATCTATATTTATTACATTTATTTTTAAATAATAAGAGGAATTCGTGTAAAGTTCTTTTTTATTGTATGCTGTGTAAATTAAATTAAATTAAATTATGCATAAAACTCGTAAGCTTATTAATTTTACAACCAAAAAGCTTCTTCATTGTTAGTATGAAATTTTTTATGAAATTTAATATTTTATAAAATTTAATAAAATATTGCATTAATTTAATTAAAAGTTTCACTGGACAAGTTCTATTGGAACTTTATTGATTTTATGCAAAAAATCACTAATAATTTTCTAAGGGCTTGTATGAATCCGCCCAGAAAATTATACTACTTTGTTTTGCCATCATTTTAGTAAACATTAGTCTTGACACGTGTAGACACGTGTCAAATTTATTATGGAAAAATATTCGATATCAACCATCGATTACTGTGACGATGAGAAAGTTACGTGAAATTTTTGGGAGAAACAACGTGCCAACAAAACGCACTATTTATCTTGTAGTGAATGATTTCGAAGAAAGAGGGTATGTAGGTGATAGGCTCAAGCATGGACCACAACGTTCTGCAAGATCGGCTGAAAACATTACTGCTGCTCAAAACAATTAAAGAACAACTTTGACCACAATTTTGCACAAGAATTTGCATTTGTTTCCATTTAAGATTCAGTTGACACAAGAGCTTCTTCCACAAGACCATTTACGCCGCCGTACATATGCCAATAGACATATGACAACACCGATTTTCATGAAAAATCATAATGAGTCACGAAGCACATTTTCATTTGAATGTCTGATATTGTTTTTCATACATAATTAAATAAAACATTTATCAATATAAGATCCATTCTCTTTCATTTAATCAAAAATTATAAACAAACAAAGTAGTATACCTTCCCGGCGGACACGTTTTAAAATAATCCTTTTTTTTTAATTTTAAATTCATCATTACTTTTTTGTGTCTTCTGAAAAGTAGTAGTTTTTGAGATGCGAAGTTGCGTTAGCAAATCCTCGATATGTACAAAGCGTCACTGATGAGCTGCTAAAAAGATTTTAGTTTTTCTTTAAAACTCCAAAAATTAAAAATATTTAAGAATGACCTAGTAATGAAATTTATGTACAGTTGATATTTTAAATGAATGATTTTCCTTCGATTTAAGATCATACTATTTCCTGGAAATTTCCTAAATCAAAAGAAAAACAATGATAAATTTTATAAATAAAGAAATTATTTTCAGTTAAACGTGAGAACGTATATATTTTCTTTTTATTTTTATAAAAGAAAGATACCGCCTATTATATTGTAGATCTGTCAATAAATGTCTTAAAGTAGCCTGCTACAAGTGTCATCTTTTAGTTAATTTTTTTTTTCTCTAAAATTTACCTGTTTTAAAGGTTTAAGGTGTTTTATTATACTTATGTTACAATAATAGTTAAGGAGCGTGGGAATATTTTAAAACAAAATGATATAAAGTAAACTAGAAGCTGTGAGAATTTTCAAAACAATAAAACTTTAATAATATGGTATTATCGAAAAAAAAATATAAAAATAAATATTGATTTTTGTACTTAAAGAGAACGTGCTGGAAAATACATAAATAAAAATTAACACGGTAAAATTCAGTGAAATATGTGTATGGCAAGCAAAGCATTGTTTAATATAAAAAGTAAATATTTGGCGAATTTATTTACATTTTCTAAATGAATTGTCTTGTAAAAATTACAGTGGATCATAAATGCATACAAGTCTTTTATAATTTTAAAATATTTGTAGCGCTTTTTGGTTTAAAAAAGCTGACATCTCTGAATAAAGATTTTTACACTGACAAAATTTTCTACATAATATTTTAAAATGCCTTAGTGAAGAAACAGTACAAGAGCGTGCCGTATTTTTTCATACAAATTGACAATTGAAACACGTTAAAATTTGAAGTTGTGAGATAGAATTTATTTTATTTTTACACAAACCTTGAAAAAGATAAATCTTTGTAAATCAGCGAGTTGATTAAATATTTTATAAATCAATTTATTAAATTAGTTTTAAAATCAAAATTGATTAATCAATTTCATTTGATTTGAAAACCATTAAAATTGAGTTGCAAATCTCGCTTAGTTTTCTAGATATTCGTCATTTTCTTAAATGGTAATTTTTTAAAATGGCCGGTATCTCGAAAACTAGGCGAGATAGGGCAGAACGATCAAAAATGTTTCTCTACTAGAATATTAATACACTACGATAATAAAAAAAGTCTAGTTTTGGAAGACATCCCGAGGTATCTTTTTTTATAAAACAGCCACAGGGTGACCCATTTTTATAAAATTCAATGAAATCCTTCGGCGATAGGAGATAGGGCAAAATGGAAAAAATTTTTTCTTCACTGGGGTGTTAATACACTGCGATAATAAAAATAGGCCAGGTCCGGAAGAAATCCCGAGGTATCTATTTTTATAAAACAGCAATAGGGTTTCTCGATATCTCGAAAACTAAGCGAGGGCAAAACTGGCTGACAAAATTTTTGCCCTACTACAGTATTAATATACTGCGATAATACAATAGGCCAGATCCGGAAGACATCCCGAGATATGTATTTTTATAAAACAGCAACAGGGTGCTGAAATGGAGCCGGAAACGAAATTTGTATTATCGGAGTGTGTTAATTTATATTATTATATAAATTTATAAAAAAAAGTAGTCACCCTGTTGCTGGTTTATAAAAATTTCATGTAACCCTTCCGGTTTAAAATTAAATCAATTGTTAATTAAAAAAAAAATATTTTAATTCAGGAATAAAATCATAATCGAGTATCAAAATAATTATTTTTTTGATTCGCGAATCAAATCAAAATTTATTTGATTCTTTGATTTAAAATTGAATTATTTCTTTTGATTTATAAAAAAAATTATTTAAATTAATTTGATTCTTCTAATAAGATAAAGATTAAATCATGGTAGTAAATAATTCTACAACAAAATAAATCAGATTTTAAAATTTAACCCTTTCGACCCCGATGGTACATAAGTGTACCACTTGAAGTTTAAACGTCTCTAAAAGTTTTATATTAAATGTTTCTATGCTCTGAAATATACCACATCATCTTCAAACTTCTGTGAATTTTTTTAAACACTATTTCCTTTCCAGCCTAAATTTTGCCTAAAGCAGAAAATGCCCAAAATGGCAAAATAAAGTTTTGGTACTAAGTAATTGTCACGACGCAAAATTAACAACTGTTACAAAAACATTGAAAACAGGCGAATAGATTGATGTCCGGACATGGGACTAAATTAAATTTTATAGCGAGATCATGGGAGGCCCTGACTTGGTTGATCGAAAATCGAATATGTGATGGAAAAAAACTTTTTATCTTTTGATAATGATGACAGCCGTGAATTCCTGGGTCATTTATAATGATCTCAATTGAAAAGTATTCCATTTCAGTCGTTTTTGGTTACGTTAGCAGAGACATTGATCCAGAAAGGCCTAAAAACCAATGACCCTATAAACCAGGATGAACAAATTACCAAATTTTTAGCCACCCCTGATGCCATGATGCCAAATGGTGCGACTACAAAAAAATTCTTAGTCTAGACTACAAAATTCTTAGCCGATTTACAGAAAAACTTAGCCTCTAGCAAGGGTTGTAGCGCAAGTACAGTGATTGTGATGTGAATGTATACATGTTTGAATTGGTACAACCCTTGCTAGAGGCTAACTTTTTCTGTAAATCGGCTAAGAACTTCGTGGTCTCGATTAAGATTTTTGTTTGTAGTCGCACCATTTGGCATCATGGCATCATGGGTGGCTAAAAATTTGGTAGTTTGTTCATCCTGGTTTATAGGGTGCTTGTAAAAACTACAGCCGTTCGTTGATCATTAAAACCAGGCCCAGCACCACATACTGCCAATCGCAAGCCAATGCATCTTCCAATGGAACTTCCCGACGTCGTTGTACCACCTGCAGCTCTCAAAAGAAACAGACACGCAGTAAGACAATCTGCAAGGAATGCCAAGTGGCACTTTGCAAAATGTTCTTTGCATCATATTTTACATAAATTTTATGTAAAAAACAATTTTTTTATAACCTTTCTATACTTTTCTTTTTCAATACATAAAAAATCAATAAAATATCATATATTATTTGCTATACTTCTTTTTGATTTAGTTTTTTTAACGGACGGTTGGTACTTATTTGTACGACTTAACATCGCGAGTGGTCAAATGGTTTACCACCACTCCCCCAGCCCCCCAATTATTGTTTTTGAGATTTTCATTCGCCGATACCTTATTTATTACTTATATAACTTATATAAGCCACCACACCATGACGATGTCTCTCACGTCGTAAAAAACGTTCTCTTTCTTTTGTATGTGCAGATTTCAAAGGTTCAGCATCTTTTCAAATTGGTTTTTTTGCTATTCCAATTGAATTTCTTTGCAAATCCAATTAGTTTTAGCAGATTTCCCAATTGGATTTGAAAAAAAGGTTTAAAAACAGGGAATTTTACTCAAATTTTTGCAGAAATCAGGGAAATTTGCTCAATTTTCCCCTGTTTTCTCCAAGTTTCCGAACCTTTGTATTCTGTATAATATTTTATTTGGCCGCTGACGGCGTTGCATCCTCTATACTATTCTTCCTCTATGCTGCCACCAAAAATTTTGTTGCAGCATTGCAACACAGCATTTTCTCTTTATCTCTCATTTTTTGTTTCTCATTCTCGAAGCAGAATTGTCTCCTCCCTGTAGGAAATGTTGATAGTGAAACTGTACTGATTCACTATTGACTTTGTCACCAGTACTACTGACTAATTATGCCCCAGCCAACGCTTTCTGCTGTAGACATTTAACATGTGCGCGTCATTGCGAATCTACACAACTATTGACTAGGTGTTGACATTAGAACCAGAGATTCACTAGTACATTTTAGTAATTCTAGTCTACACTTTTGGAACTTTTTACTTGATTTCCATACTAGAAAGGCAAATAAGATTAAACAGGTGCATTTATTTTGTTAAATTAGATATTTTATTAATACAATTTTTTTTATAAATTTCATTAAAGTTAAAAAAAATTCGTGCAAATTTAATTTTGGAGTAGACAAATCTTCAAAAGACTGCATAAAATCATCCACAGGCTCTGTAAAATCTTCATCAGGCTCCACAAAATCTCTAGAGTTGCAATTTTCACTAAAAATTGTTGCCTCTTTCTTGTTATTTTTATTAAAAATTTATTGTTTTTTTTCACAAGTTTTTTGTAATTTCTTTTTTTCATTATATATTTTGTTCAAATTGGTATATTTAACTTTTAAATTCATTTTTCTTTATATTTTTATTAAAAACTTTAATTTTGCATGCAGCTATGCACATGTATTTTTAACAAAATAAAACAATAAAAAATCAAGAACAAGCATAGCTTTGCAGCTGCAAAAAAGAACTGTAAAAAGTATAGACGCTTTGTGGACATGTCACCAAAAAATCACCCAAAAAGTCACCCAACAAAAGTAGTGACTTGTAGACACTTGACCCCAGGCTTCCTACAGGGCTATTACAAATTTTTGTAAACAAAAAAGATATGACAAGTAAAGATTACAAATAAATAATGTGGTTCTCGTGTGTACCGGCAAATAAACAACCTAATATAAGCCAACTAATTATGTTCGGTTCCGAAATTTATATTTAAATAATTATTTGTTTTTTTTTTTTGTTTTTATATGTTTTTAGTAAGCAAAAAAGATATAAAGGCAGGAAGGATCTCTGCTGTATGTTTTACACCAAAATAATAATTGACATATTTTGCAGTCACTGTCTTACGTCATTATTTGTCTCTCACAGTGACATTCGTTTTACGAGACGTCGTTATTCTGACCGGCTTCTTAATAAGAAAGTTGACAAAAAAAAAACTTCATAAATTTTTAACTATTTTTTGTTCTAATATTTTTAAAATTTATCATAACTATATTAATGTTAATAAAAATTTCTTATCTGACACTTCATACGTTCTTGACCATTTTAAATGTGCATATATTTTATTTATCATGATATTTAATTTTGAAAGACATGGAAAATTTTTTGTAACAAAATCTTGAGTTTTGAATTAAAAGCAGGTCTAGGTTAGTACGCTCAACTAGTTTAGATTGTTACATTTTCTCTTATGTACATATGAATTTTTTTCTTCTAAAAAATGTTAAGTATATGTTAAAAGAAACTTACATTTTACGTACATTCATTATTCTTAAGATTAATACTACTTGCAAACCACCAATCATTTAACAAACAAGTTTCCTAATTAAACAATTTTATGCAAAAAAAAAATCAGAGCAATTGCTGTAACACAGCTGTTGCATTCTTTGCAACAAAACAAAATGTTGCCCATATCTTAATAACATATGAAAGCTACATATTGATGATTAAGTGTCAATAGATTTTTATTGCTCGTACCGTTATTTTTTTCACAAAAGATATAGTGAAGAAGCAGTAAAATGTCATTGACTTGAATGTAAACGAATCCATCCCCACTATTTATGATTATGATACATGCATGCATTCAATAAATCAGTATGACAAAAAGTAAGGGTATTCACAGGAAGTTGCAGCATGGAAAAAGAAAATCAAACCAGCTGAGAAAGAACTACTACGAGTAGTGTTTGATTAAATTATATTTTTTATAAAGAAAAAAGTTCACACTTACGCATTGTTTGTATCATACCATCTCTATTTTAGTAGTCTTCACTTTGCAGAGTGGATTACTCCTGAATTGTGAATGAACATTTAGATTTTTAAACTCTCTTTAAGAGTATTGTATTTCGAAAACAATAAAAATAAAACAATAAAATAAAAAAGTGTGAAGTTTTTCAGGTTGGATGGTTACGATTTTTCAGGGGGATGGTTTCGATTACCCCTCCTGTTTTCCGGGGTTTGAACATTGTAATTAAGGATAGTAACAAGTACCTGCGAGTTGTTCTGGATAAGAAACTCTGCTGGGGCGACCATATCGATAGTAGAATTACCAAAGCTTACCGTGTGTAGCAATGTGTAGAAGAGCAGTGAGCTCTTAATCGGGATTAAATCCAAGAATGACCCATTGGATTTACACAAATGTCGTCAATCTAATGATGACATATGCCGCTATTGTGTGGTGGCCTTCGATCCTGAGATGTAATGTGGGGGAACTCCAAAGGGTTCAGCGGCTGTGTTGTGTGGGCAATGGAGAAGATACTCTCCATCAAACCAATAGGTGTTCAGGTTAAGTATAAGACTGCATTTGTGACTTATTGGCTGATGGTACGCAGCATCAAAGAAAAATCAGCCAGCCTATCACACTATGGATATGGGATGTGATAGGAGGTGCAAATGCGATCTTTTTATTCCGTTCAGGAAACGGTGGAGGGATGAAGGAATTTGGATGATACAAATGGAGTTCATTTATACACTGATGGCTCCAAACTGGACGGGAGAACTGGGATAGGTTTCTTTTGCGGAGATCTGGGAATGGGAATGTGCTTTCCGCTTTCGGACCACAACACCGTTTTTTAGGCGGAGGTTGTGGCTATTACAGAGTGCATTCGTTTTTTAACTGCTACTGATTATTTTGGGAATGCAGTTATCTTTATTGATAGTCAGCCTGTGGTAAGGGCTCTGTCAGTGGAGTTAGTCAAATCGAAGACGGTTTTGAACTGCAAGAGGGGATGAACGCTTATTCTGGAAGGAGACGTCTGGGGGGACGCCGACCCTGCAGTCGAGATGAATCAAATGGCCAGGGATGGACCAAACCTGGTCTCAGTTAACCTTAAAAATCCAAGACATTTCGGATGAAGAGAACGAAGCTTAGACAGTGGGACACCAACACGCACGAGGAGATTTGTAATGGGCATAATGTTGGTGCGATCCCAAAGCTTCTATGGGGTGTTCCGATTGTGGGGAGAACAAGAAGGAGCTTAAGGCTGGGGAAGAGAGAACTGGCCAACACGGCCACTCTACGATCACACCTTTGAAAATTGGTAAGAAGTGACTCTGTGGTGTGTAGGACCTGCAGGTAGGACGATGAGGCTCTGGATCACTTCCTTTGGTTTTGCCCGGCTTTCGAAAGGCAAGTAAGGCATTGACATTGGAGTGTCAGTGGAGTCTGTGAAATCGAAGACGGTTTTGAACTGCAAAAGGGGATGAACGCTTATTCTGGAAGGGGACGTCTGAGGTAGATGTGGGTACCAGGACACCCTGGGGTGGAGAGGAATGAAATGGCCAGGGATGGATGAAACCTCGTCTCTGTTAATCTTTAAAATTGTAGACATTTCGTATGACGAGAGCGAAGCTTGGACAGTGGGACACCAACACATAATGTTGGTGCGATCCCAAAGGTCCAAAGAAGCGTAAGGCTGGGGAAGAGAGAACTGACTAACACGATTCGAATTCTCACAGGCCACTCTACGAAACACCTAATTCCGAACAAGCAGTTCGAAAATATTTTGGCAATTAAGCGTATAGAAATTTATTCTCGCAACCGTTCGGTTGCTGCAACTGAAAATTCGGTTGTTTCAACCCTATGGTTATGGCCTAAATTTTCTGGTTATGGCCTAAATTCTAGACTTTATGTCCATTTTGTGAACGATACTTCCAAAACCGGAAATTATCATAATGTCGGTTAGAGTTATGTTACCTTTGACATTTGTAAACATATATGCACTTGTATTACATAGTTTACACAATTTCCTGTGATTACCCCAAATATGTTTTCCTTCTTATAGTTTTTGTTCAAGAAACAAGTTGCAGCATAATTGTTTTTCAATTTTGCTTCCAATATATTGTATCAACCAGTAAAAACTGCCTTAATCCATCATAATTTTCCACTCTCCGTTTGACTTCTATTGCTAATCGAGAAAAAAAAACAAAAACAACTATGTACTGAGTAAACGCTTTACAATATTTTTTTTTTACACTTTCCATTTCTAGTTACTCGTAAATATTTGTCGAATGATTTCAGTTTTTTCTTTTTTTTTGTTACAAATATTTCTCTGAAGCAAAAAAAAATATGTATTGTTTACATCAACAAATTGTCTAAACATGGTTAGTGTGGAAAGATACTTTAAAGATAAATGTCACTACAAGTTAAGATTTATTATTCATATTATGCGTTACTTTCGCTTTAAAAGAAATTCATTAAATGCTTAAATGTCATATTAGTAACTTCTTGGTGTAAGTAAAATTAACTTAAAGAGAAGGTGTCATATGAAGTTGTAGCCAGAAATTCGAATGAATTAATTTAACTTGAGTTTAGGTAATTAGAAATTTAATTTAGCATTAAAAATTTGTAGCATCCAGACCTTGAGGATTCATTTATTAGCTTAATTCCCAAAAGCCTAAATTGGTATTGAATGAATATCTATTTTGAATGAATTTTTTTCAGGAAATTCTTCCTATTAATTGATGTGTTGCGTTCTTTGGAAAGGGGATAGAGGAGATATGAATAAAGTTGCTAAATCTTAGATCAGTTGTTGCCATCTGCCATCTGATGGAGAATTGGCGAAATTGTTGAAGTTTTTGATATGGAAACGCCGAAGGAGGGCGCTGTAATATGTATGAGAGACTCAAATACTGCAAATGCGTTTTTACCTATAGAATAATTTTAAATATTTTTCTTTTGTATTATGTTAATATTTCAGTTTAATGATGAAAACTTTCGTCTATCATTTGACAAATGAATTTAAAATAAAATCATTCATCATTCGCCCTTTTATTAAATAAATTAAAAAAAATGTTGCACTATTTAGAATAGAATCGGCTTAAAGCCGATAAATGTAATGCCGGCAGTTCTTTACCACGGTGGGACAATTTGTCGGTAAATTAGTTTATTTATTTTCTTTATTTATTTTTCGAAAAATTTGTAAATTTTCTTAATAAAAAACAAATAAAATTCTATAAGAAATTCTTCTATAACAAATTTTAATAGTTTTTGCGAAATTTAAGAAAAAAAATCACAGAACTGCCACTGACACTCTGCACGCAAAGAAAAAACATGGTTGGGGCAATCATGTTTGGGTTTATGGCACAACCATCTAGTCCTACAATAATATGGTTATCATGTTATGATAATAAAATAACCATATTGTTATCATAACATGGTCCCTACAGTTATATTATGATTCGCACGTAATCATAGTATGCTCCAAAAATCATCATATAATGGTCCCTCATAACTATATTATGATTCCTGGATTATCATTATATGATCCATAATCTAAGACTCATGAATTCATAGCTGCATTTATAAAATCTGTATGCAATTTATAAATTTATATATGAAATTTATATGAATCTGATGATGACCTGATCGCTCAGATCCAAAGTGTGGCACTCCCTTCAGAGCTGATCTTCGCAAGTATTTCCATTTTTAATCAGGAACCTGAATAATTCTGAAGTAATCAATTTATAAACGCATCTCAAGACAAATTCAATTCATTTTAAAGAAGTAAATTAATGCTGCCCACCAACGAAAGCACATTAGCAGAAACATGAGTTTCTTTTCATGTTTCCTTTTTTACTACAGACAATGGAACCAAAAACGAAACCATAAACGAAACATCAGTTCTAAACAAATATACTCGGAAGAAAGCAAATTTTTAAAAAATGTTTTTACATTAGTTTGTTAATTTTTCATATGCTGCTATTTTTTCCTTTTTATTTTTATAGATTTCACATTTCATTTCCTATAATTCTCGTAAATTTTTATATTGATTTATAAAATTTTCCCAATTTTTGTTATTTTAAATTGTCACCATTTTTGTCTCTCTTTTATTTTATTTACTCCACAAATTGCAAGAGCTACGCACACAACGACTGCCTTCAACGAAATAAGATAAAAAAATAGTAAATATCGATACGGAAGATGGAACATTGTGTTTGGAAACATAAAATATCAAAAAAAAATTAATATTTGAGGAACCAAAAAAGAAACATGAATTTAAAACTGCAACAAACACACGAATGTAGCTTCGTTTGTGGTCAGCATAGTGTTGCAAAAATTATCGTTTGTTTTAGATGTTTATATTTTAATTGCCTTCAAGGGTTAATAATTTATTTAAACAAATACAATTTGTATTGCATTCAACACTTATTGTTAAGTTTTTTTTGTATTTAATTTATTTTCTTCATTCTCATGAACTGTTAAATATTTAATCATGCAACAAGTGCAGTGAAGTAGAAAAATTAATTATAATTCATTGGAATAAATAAAATGTAAATACATATTGATGGCCAAATGTAAAAAGGCCCTAACTCGATTGTTCACTTCTTTAGTGAAATAGTTTGGATGCAAACCTTTTTTTTTTAAATATTTTATATTTTATATTTTAATTTTATATTTCTATTTTGTTTATCCTTCTATAAAGAAATAAAAAAAAAACAAGTTAGGGCCTATCTAGATTTAATCATTGATATATGAATGTCTGTCATGAATAAATACCTCCCAATGGAAGTCCTAAGTTAAATCAAATAAATAAAAAAACGTCATAAAATTTACATTTGAAAATAAAAATATTACAACTAAACTAGCAATCTGATTAATATATTTTATTTTAAAAATACTAAATGACAAGAAAACTATTCCAAACTAAACACTCGGATTGCTATGAAATTTGAATATGTGATAGAGGAAAGAAATCTGAAAACAACCCGTTTCATTTGTTGCTCACCTCAGGGATTAATGAACTGAAACAGCGTTAAGAAAATTGGCCATTCTTTGGTAGTTTTTTTTTTTTTGGGAGCATGTCGAAAACTTGCGAATTTTTAAATAAAAGGATTTATGTATATGTACTTCATAGGAGAAAGTTTGATATATTTTATTCCTTTGTTTTATTAAAGTGGCAACCCTGCCACAAAAGGTATCAAAAAGAATTCGAGAAAAATTCGTTAAAATCTAACTTGGCGCAAATATAAAAAATGATAAAATACGTTTCCACTTAAATTAAATACGGAGCGGCTGGTAAATATATGGCACGCGTGCCTGTAGAAGCTTTCGCATGGTACACAAAGTTTTGTTATATATTTAAAAAATAAACAAATACCACGAGCCAGCGGATTCGGCGATTTATGGTCAATTTAACGATATCGTCAATTTAACGATTTTTCCTACAAAATTAAGTGTTGGCGTAGAAAAAAAACGCGACGTACAACGATTGTCGCTGTGAGAGAAAATGCGCACATAATAACGACATACGCCAGTGACTGCAAAAACTGTCATATTAAAGAGAATTAGAAACACAAGGGAAAACGTTTTGAAAATAAAATAGACTCTATTCAATGTATATGAAAAAATACGACACGTTGTTAAAAATATTGAAAAATCGCAAGAAAGTTTATGTGGAAACAAACTAAAAAATTGCTGCAAATTCATATAATTTTTTCGGCAAATCGTTAGCATATTAATGGTTTGACCTATACGCTAAACATTTGTTGTATGTTAAAGTAACGGGTTAAGCAAAGTCGATATTGAAAGCTCGGATACGAGGGCGGATCAATAAGTCCGTGACTTTTCGAACTTCCCTCGTAGTTATATGAAATGCTACACTGCTCCCATCAAGGACCACCTGTTAATAGACCACCGTCAAATTTTTAGCAATTTCCGTCACTTCTTTGCCTTTAAGAGCTATTCAAAACATACAACCTCGAGGATTTTTTTAAAAATGGAAAAAAGTGAATTTTGAGTGCTCATTTAACATTATTTTTTGCGAAAAAACCGTCAATAAAAAAAAAAAAAGCTTGATAAATACTATGAGGACTCTGCACTATCGATTTCAATGGTAAAAAAGTTTTTTACTGAAGCTGAACGTTCTGAACGGCTGAACGGCCAACTGAGGTCAGTACACCCGAAAATGTCGAAAAAATCCACGATATGATGTTGGCCGATCGAAGAGTAAAAGTGCGTGGGATTGTTGATGCAATAGGCATTTTATATGGCAGTGTGGATTCGATTTTAAATGATCAGTTGGATTTAAGAAAGCTATCTGCAAGATGGGTGCCGCGTTTGTTCTCAATTGACCATAATGTACGGGTGCACACGTGTGTAGTCTCCGCATTTTCTCCGGATTAAGCCCCCAGTGACTATTTCATATTTCCAAACCAAAAGAAATGGCTCAGTGGAAAGAGATTTAGCTCCAACGATAAAATTATTGATCAAACAAATGCAAATTTTATGGATCTCAAAAAATCCTATTTTTTGGAAGGGATACAAAAATTGGAGAAACGTTGGACTAAGTGTATTGAGCTAAAAGGAGATTATGTTGAAAAATAAATTATTATTTTTTTTTTGCAAAAAAAACTGTGTTTCATTCAAAAAGTCACAGACTTATTGATCCGCCCTCGTATATTTAAAAATCGGAAATAAAAATGGAAATAGGATATTTACATTATACAATATGAAATCCATTCCTAGCAATTTTTTTTTTCAAAAATAGTCGAAATGTATAAAATTTTGGAAAAATATTCCTGAATTTGTGAATTTACTAAAATTCTATTAAAAAATATGAAAGGAAAATGGGTAAATCCGCCAAGTGCCTTATAGTTTTTATGCGAAAATGTAAATGTTTCGCTAAAGATAAATATATCATATTTTCACGTGAAATTCATATATATAAATCCGAGCAACTTACTATGCCTTAAGCTGCAACTGTATTTTTTAAAGAGAAAACATTTCTAGAATAAATATTTTAAAGTCTAGAATTTTTTCGCTATAAAAATGGTAAATTTTAAGTGCATATTTTATTTATTTTTGGTGCATATTTTTAGAAATTTAGGGGCAAATTTTTCTGGTTTAGTGCAAATCATCCTTTTAAGTTTATATTTTGCCTTTTTAAGTGCATATTTTTAATACAATTATTTTAATTTATTTTAGTCCATGAAAGTTCTATACAAAATTTACACGATATTAAACGAGGTAAAACGAAAAGCAAAACGCGTTTTTTTTTTTCAATATTCTAATAAATTAAAAAGAATTTCGATTATGTTGTAAACTTAATCGTTCTTTAATATAATCTTATCGATACCACAATTTCGGTTTCATTGCACTGTACAAATATTATCTGTGTTTTTTTTTTGTACAATCACTATCAATATAAAAACATAAAATGTTTATTTCACACTTTTCGCTATAGTTTTATCCAATATTTGTTGTATTTTTTCTTCATAAATAAATATAAAAAATATATAGCTGATATTGTTTTAACAATTATTGCTAGTGCTCAAAGGTTTATTGATAAAACGTCAATACATTCAGAACATTGCAAGGAGTTGACATATATTTTTTTTATCAAGATCATTCATCTTTAGACGCGTGCATGAAACTATATGTTTTTTTATATTTAATATTTAAAATATATATACATACATACATACGTTTATTATTTTAAAGATTAATTTGAAATCTATGAATTTAGTTAACATTTTTTTTTATTTTACAATTATGATCAGAGGTGTGTATTATAATCGGTTATGATTAGAAACGATAAATATTTATATTGAATATTGGAATTTTTTTCCATTTTTTTTAACGATCATAAATTAATTGATATTTTTTGTGGGGACTATGTATTAACTGAATTCTTAGTATAATATAGACTCGTGATTTAGTCATTATAGTAATAACAAGTACAAAATTCGACTGTGCCGAATCTTTGAATACCCTACATCAATATGTTAAAAAAATGGTAAAAAAAATTTTTGGAGGTGGAAAACTTGGAAGTGAAAAAAATTTTGTGGTGGAAAAAAAATTTTGAGGTGAAAAAAATTTTCTGTGGTGAAAAAAATTTTAGTGGTGAAAAAAATTTTTTGAGGTAATTATAAAATATACAAACAATACAAATACAAATAATGTAAAAAATTTTAGAAGTTAAATTATGGAGGTGAAAAAAATTTTTGGAGGTGGAAAACTTTTTTTGGAAGTGAAAAAAAATTTTATGGTGGAAAAAAAATTTTGATGTGAACAAAATTTATTGAGGTGAAAAAATTTTCTGAGGTGAAAAAAATTTTAATGGTGAAAAAAAAAAATTTTAGGTGAATATAAAATATTATTTAATACTAAGCGACTGGTGAAAAAACAAAAGAAAATATTTTACTTGCCAATCGCTACTACAAAATTGTACTAAAAAATACACCAATTTGTATGGAAAATAACACTTTAACGCTGAATCGATTTTGCTCATTGTCAATACCAAACTTCTCGAGAGGATGTCCATTAATCTAGGTAAAAGTAGCATAACCGCTTGCGTCTTCGCGTCGAGATCGCCATTTCAACAGACAGACAGACATCGCTAAAACGACTTGAAATTGCATAAGGATCACGAATATATATACTTCGTGGGGTCTTAGACCTATATTTCGACATGTTGCAAACGGAATGACCAACTGATACATATATACCCTTACTATATATGGTGTAGCATATAAAAACAGTTTTTTTTTGTCCCTTCAAGAATAATTGATACACATAATCTTATAAAAAAAAAATATTAACAACAATTGATGTCTTAAACAAATCCGCTAAATTGGCCAGACTTGTTTATTTATATTACAAAAATATACTTTATGGTGTTTTTTTTTAAATAACAATACTGGGGTTAGGAAGTTCATGCATATAAAATCAAGTTTTAAGTATTTAAAATTATCTTTAAAAATCGTAAAATATGTATTAAAATTACAAACACACAAATAAATATTTGCCAGTAAATTGTGCGAAATAGCTTTATCCAGGATTTTTTGTATGCATTATAGAAGTTTTACACTTTAAAATATTCAGTCAAAAACTTGAAAATTTTACCAAGGAAAAGGTAAACACTCATTTAATTTATAAAAAAGCGATTTTACCCAAATTATTGGCAAACGTTATTTTTTTTTGCTTGAAAGTATGCATTTTAGTAAAATTTGCAATGCAAAATATGAAACAAGTAAAAACATTAAATTGGCCTTTACCGAATTTTAATACCATGGTTACAAAAAACAATTAAAATAAAAACCATGAAATTATAAAAACATTGTCGAGGTAAAAAATTTTTGGGGTGAAAAAGTTTTTGGATGTGAAAACAATTTTTGTGGTGAAAAAAAATTTAAGGTGAAAAAATATTTTGAGTTAAAAAACTTTTTGTGTTAAAAAAAATTTTTGTGGTGAAAAAAAATTTTGCGTTGAAAAAATTTTGTGGTGAAAAAAGTTTTCAAGATGTATATAAAATATTATTTACCTCCAGCCTTTGGTGAAAGAACATGATAAATATGTAGTACAGTTTAAGCCTGGTATAACGAATGATTTATAATCAAGCCCTTTTTGTTATACCGTAATATTTGTTATATACGAGGGCGGATCAATAAGTCCGTGACTTTTCAAACTTCCCTCGTAGTTATATGAAATGCAACACTGCTCCCATCAAGTACCACCTATTAATAGACTACTGTCAAATTTTGAGCTTTGCGTTTAACAGCTGTCCAAAACATATAACCTCGTGGCTTTTTTAAAAATGGAAAAAAGTGAAGTTCGAGTGCTATTTAAACATAATTTTTTGCGCAAAGAAAAAACGTCAATCAAACCAAGGAAAAGCTTGATAAATACTATGGGGACTCTGCACCATCGATTTCAATGGTAAAAAGTGGTTTACTGACTTTTGTGCCTTACAAGCACGGAAGATGCCGAACGTTCTGGATGCCCAGTTGAGGTATCTACACCCTAAACAATTGGAAAAAATTACGATATGGATCGAGATTGAATGTGCGATATATTGTGGAAGACAAAGGCATCTCATATGGCTCAGTAGTTTAATTTTGAATGATAACTTGGGTATGAGAAAGCTTTCCGCAAGATGGCTGCAGCGTTTGCTCACAATCGACCACCAACGGATTCGTGTGACAGCTTAGTTTCCATGGCAAAAATCCACGAAGTAGACTACGAATTGCCCCCTCATTCGCCTTATTCTCCGGATTTAGCCCCCAGTGACTATTTCCTATTTTCAAACCTAATGAAATGGCTCGGTGAAAAGAGATTTAGCTCCGATGAAATTATTGATCAAACAAATGCCTATTTTTATGGACCTGAAAATACTGCTGTTAAACGCAAAGTAAATGACGGAACTTGCTCAAAATTTGACAGTAGTCTATTAAGAGGTGGTACCTGATGGGAGCAGTATTCGAAGTTCGAAAAGTCACGAACTTATTGATCACCCCTAGTAGCAACAAATTTTTGTATTAATTTTACTGCAGATGAGAGTATTCCAAAGACTGTTCTTTCTGTTTATTCAAAAAGTTGTTTTCTAAAATAACCGGTTAACCATTTTTTCGATTTTTTTTTTTATTAAAGATAATCAAAAAAATGTTTGAATGGCTTTAAAAAAATAAAAATACAAATCTTCAAAGATTTGTAATATTTTTAAAAAAATATCTGAACAGTTGGTGGATTCATGTAAATTGTATACACTGAAACGTAGTTTTTTTTATTACATTTGTGTCATAAATGTTTTAGGAACCCTGTATTCCGTTTTAGTATTTGTCTCATCCAAAAATTTTTGCGAGTTTCTTGTCAGATCTTGCGGTTTTACTTTGTTTTTAGCGAGAAAAATTGTAAGCCGAAAATCTAGGGATTTTTTTTAACAGTGTGATTTAATTTTAAGAAGACAGTTGTATGTTCATAAATGACATAAAAATTCACAAATTGATATTATTTTTCATAAAAATTAACTTCAAAAATTAATTTCTAAGAGAATCCATATTTCGAAGAAATGTGCATATTTTTGTAATCATAGAACGCCTTCTATTAAGAATATAACACTGTCAGATTGACAGTTCATCCTAAAATTGTTCATTATTTAATAGCAAATATTATCAAACTACAGAACCCTGTGTAAAAAATATCAGATCTGAACAAGTTTTATTACATCTAATTATTCCAGATATGGGGACATGGGAACATATTTAAGATCTAATAAACCCTGATTTAATAAAATACACATTTTTATTTTAGTGCCTTTGAAAAGGGTTTAAATGGCTACAATCTTATACTATTGTACATCTGGTATTAGATATGGACAGTTCTGCCATCAAAAATAACCAAATTTTGAAGAGCGCTTTAGCTATGAACAGATCTGGCACTAGATCTGATTAGATCTACATATACACAAAGTGTATCACAGAACACATATCTAAACATATATGATTAATTATATCTAATTAGATCTAAGCAGATCTGATTAGATCTAATCTTTTTGAACGGAGCCTAACAAAGTAATACTTTTTGCGAGATGTCACCATTATAATGTCTTAATTTTACAGAGCACTGGCGGATCCCGGCGTGCTTCGCTACACATGAATATTAACATTGAATCAAATTTATTGGTTTTTTACTTATTTTTTATTTGAAAGTAATTTAAAAAATGTAAATCAATTCAATACAAATGTGTATGCGTGTATTTACCGTGTGTGTGAACCAGAGAACTGCATTTGCTGATTGCAAAACGTTCATACGCAATCAACACAAGAATAAATATGTGTTTGCGTTCAAACGCTAAATATACTCCAACACACATATTTGTTGATGATTTTAAATCAATCAAACGTGGAAATCGTTTTGTCACTGATTTATTACCATCGGTCGTTGTTAAACCATTGATTTTATTCTGTTCATTCGAGCCAACAATAATTGTTTTGATGTAGAATAAATCAAAAAAAAAAAACAACAAACAACGTGTATGAGTGTAATCATAATTAAAACAAAATAGTTTCTTATCTATAAAAATGGGGTGGTTTTGTAGAAACACATTTCATAAATGTTATATGTATATTAGGGTGGGTCTAAAATACGTTTTTTTAGAATTCTTATTAGGAATACCAAAAATTTTGTTCTTGTTAAATTTTTTTTTTTTTAATTTAGGTCGACATCTCAGGCTTGCCCAATCCGGTTAAAGTTAAATATTGCCTAATTTTCCAATCAAAATAGATGAAAAAAAATTTAGACAATATTTAAATTTTTCCGGATTAGGCAAGCCTGAGATATCGACCCAAATTTTTTTCCAAAAAAATATTTATATTTCACAAAGAAAAATATTTTTATTACTAATAAAAATTCTAAAAAAGCGGCGTAAGCGACAGGTTTAGGCACGAAATCAATAATTTGTCGTATATGACACTCCGTTGATGAAACTATAAACGAAACTCTTTTCAAGTTGTCGTAACTCCAAGTACATTGACGACAATATAAGCGAAAATCCCCTGTAGTTTCATCGACTACAATTTGGAGTATATTGTCGCAAATATGATCGTCAACGACTATATGAGCGATAGTGCCGCCCAATTGGTCAAGAACGATTTAGCGGCCATATGTATGAAAATGTTCTTGACGATTTATTTGGGCTGTCAACAATTAGTCGTCTACGAATTGAAATGAAAATGCACCCATCATCGATATTGTCTTAACGACGTGGACAACAGGGAAGTCAGCACACAGTATACATACAGCACACGCTTATGTGCGCCTACGTATTTGTTGTTGTGGACAAAATCACATGTTGACATGAAAAGTAATAACTCACGAACGCGTCGACCGATCAGACCGATTAGATAAACCCTCTACACGACCATACGAACAAACCCTAAACATTTAATCGAATTCGATTTGACCGTTCGTGAGTTATAAAGTCACAACGCACTTGCAACAATTTTTTATATTTATAGATTTTAATTTTTACAAAATTCTAATTTTTTTAATGAAATTCTTACGCTTAAATGTTAAAAAAGCGCTATTTTTAACAACTCTATTATGTTAACTATAAACTATTAATTAATAGCTATTACTACTGATTTCAATGGCAATTTTTGTTTACTCTAACTAAGCTAAAGCGCTGCCAAACGGGACAACATAGTTAAAAAAACTATAGTTAAAAAAGTAAAAATTAGAAAAATATGTTTTGAAATAAAAATCAGATTAACCAACACTAAAAAGCCGAATTTCGGTTTATTCGAATTTAGGAGAACCGGTCTGTTTTTTTTTAAAAATTAAAAAACCGGTTAAACGGTTTCGGTTTTAACTACTTTACTGCACATTAAACATTTTTAAAATTTCTAGGTTTATTAAAAATGTAAAAAATTACCAATTAAATAAGAAAATCCATCAACTAATAATTCACCAATTAATTTCTTATTTAATTTTTTTTTATATTTTTTCTAAACATTGTTTTTAACTGTTCGTTAAGGTACATTTACCAATGAGTAATAGAGCGAAAACACCACTAAATAGTTTAAACAATTGACAATAAAACAATTTAGAGGTGTTTTTTGATCTATATCTTGCAATTTTCTATCGCGTGTTAATATGCCTTTATATAGAGTATACATTTTCAGAAACATTTATAATATTTATAAGTTAGCGAATACAAAGAATTTGGTCGTTCGTTATACCAGGCTTTCCATGTATTTACCTTAACTTCCTAACCCTAACAATATCATATCAATTGATCTTAATACGATCTATTTGTTATCCGCTTAAGTAGTGATTATATTATTAAAATAAAGGGTGTCCCAAGAAGAACGCAATTTTTAAATCTGGCAACATTCGAAGTGTCATTGTTTGACATTTGAACAATTGTTATTGTTTGCTAGTAGAAGGTACGAGGTTAGTAAAAATGGAGCGCTACACGAATAAACAACGCATTCTCATTGTGAAATTGTTTTACCAAAATGGTGAAAGTTTTGCGGCTACAGTTCGCAAATTGCGATCAATTTGGGGTCGCAATAATGCTCCAAAAGAGTCAACTGTAAAGAGATTAATGGATAAATTTGCCGAAACTGGGTCTGTTAGTGATGTAAAGACAACAACGCGCCATCGACCAGGTCGATCGACCGAAAATGTCGCAGCTGTACGTGATGATGTCGCTCAAACTCCATCCACCTCAATTCGACACCGAGCTCAGCAAATTGGTGTCTCCGAATCCACTTTGCAGCGAATTTTGACGAAAGATTTGCATCTTCATGCATACAAAGTTCAATTAACTCAGGAACTGAAGCCAGCTGACCATGGACAACGAAGGGAGTTCGTTAATTGGGTATTGGAGAGACAACATGAAAATGCTGATTTTGTCGATAAAATCATCTTCAGTGACGAGGCCCATTTTCATCTTGATGGCTTCGTCAATAGGCAGAATTGTCGCATTTGGTTTGAGGAAAATCCTCGAGTGATTCACGAGAAGCAAATGCATCCTCAACGTGTCACTGTGTGGTGTGGTTTATGGGCTGGAGGAATCATTGGACCTTCCGCGGATGGTTTCCGCGAATAAGCCGACGACGACTCAAGCCTTAAAAGAGGAAATTGGACGCTGCATTAATGAAATACCTCAGCATTCATGCAAAACGGTCATTGAAAATTTCATTAAAAGATCGCGTGCATGCCAGCAAAGCCGCGGCGGCCATCTGCACGATATATTGTTCCATACATAACCTCATTCTGTCTACTTTACGATATAATAAAGTTTCACGATTTTTTTTTAAATATCTGTGTTTTATTTAAAATTTAAAAATTGCGTTCTTCTTGGGACACCCTTTATAATTTGTAGTTTTTGTTTTTTTTTTTTTTTTTGAAAAATTACGTTTTTATAAATCACAAATCTCCATTCTAAATATATTGAACTGTCAACATTAACATCCATCAATAAGATGAAAAATTATTAATGTTACACCAAAACAAATTGTAATAGTCATACTAACAATTAAATTTAGCCACAATACCTGCACTAAATAATAAAAAAACTAAAAACGTGTTGCATTTACACACAAACTGGTGTTTAGAGTTGGGTGAGGTCTTTACTAGACAGTGATTTGTACATTAGGGTTGTACTTATTTTTCAATAATGTTAATGTTTATCAACAAAAGATGTATACAAAATAAACAATTTTTAATGTTAAGAAGTTTTAATTGTTAATGTATTATAATTATGGCATCGTATTGATTTTTCTATTAAAAATCTATTAAAATTTTGCACAAAGTTTATTTTTGTAAATGTTAAAATTATTAATTATGGGCTTTTTATATTAAATAATTAAGCAAATATAAGCCCTAAATAGTTCCCTTAAAGCAAATCTGAAATAGTTATTGTCTGGCTTATTACGCCTTGAATTTTTATCCCGCATTAATATCCCCACTTTTTTCACCAAAATCCCTCTTACGTTAGCCGAATCCCATTTTTTATCTATAACTGTTGCCCAGCAAAACTTGATATTACCAGGTAAAGGGAAATGGTATAAGAAAAACAAAATGTAAGTAATTACACTTTGGTCAAATAACATATTATTTTGGAGGTAAATGGTTACCCAAAGCTTACGTGAATAGGCATAAATAAGTCATTGCCAAGAAAGTACTGAAATAAGTAGTTACTTGTAACATTGAAATCAAGGTCATACTTCAATTGAATAAAATAAGTCATGTAAAAAAAGTAAAATAAAAGTACATAAAAAATCGAGTAATAATAATAAATATTTTATTCCCGTGTAAAAAATATCAGATTTGAAAAAATTTTCTTTAGATCTACTTGTACTAGATCTAATTAAATCTTAAGTTGGGGACAAATTTGAGATCTAGCTGATCTGGTGCATCATCTTTAATCAGATCCAATTTTATATTTTTTATATGAAATCGGATTCAATAAAAAGAAATAAAGCAAACAACTTTATTTTTAAACATTTTTTTCGGTGTCTGAAAAAAGCTGAAATGGCTTAGATATGGTACCAGGAATAAACAGATCTTGAGGCAGATATGATCCTCTATGACCAGATCTGCTAATATCTGGTTACAAAAATCACAAAATTTTTCAGATTCCTTTATATATGAGCAGATCTGTCATTATTTCTGATCATATCTGACAATAAAGTGTATCACATATGTATATGATCTGAAGCCGCATCTAATAAGATTCAGATGATCAGATATAATCTTTTTTAGACGGATTTTTCTTTAATTATGTTTATATTTACAATAAAATCTAGCTTCCTGATCATAAGTAGTTATATAATACAATACCAAAAAACGCATTTTTTGTTACCCTCTGTTAATGCTAAAAGTTCTACGCTGTCCTTTTGCATTATCCCCGTTACGAAAACCCTAACAGTCTATAGTCGTTGCGTTACCAATGGTAAAAAAGATACAAAGTTATCGATCCTTTTAGCTTTTTATAACATTGGTAACTACTTTAATACTCTTACTAAAAAAAACATTACTAATAAGAAATGTCAAAACAGTAAAAATGTCGCAGATGCTGTTTCCGTAGAAATATGATTGAATTGGTCTTCTTGTCAAGCCGTTGTTCATACTGGCATATTTTATTCTATTTTCCTGAGAAACAAATTCAACTGGTGACTTTGTTTCTCTGCTCAGAGTGTAATTCCTAGATTCCATCCCCCACCACTTGCTGCGATTCAACATATTTATTGGTCCCATCGAACCAGATAACCTAGTGGGGAAAAACTGAAGAACAAAAAATTGAAGAAATTTCATCAACAGCATCTGCATTGAACATAACAACAACGTTTAAACAGGTTCGTTTGTTTTTGCTTTTTTTCCTATACCATTGCGTTTGATAGTGCACATTAGTTAGTTTTTTTTTACTTTTGTTAATTTCTCTTCGCTTGATGGCACAGCGCGGGTAGCTACCATAAAAAATTAGTTAAAATAATAAAGAAAAAAAAAATTAAAATACATATTCCAAACATTAAATTAATCATCTAAATATCGGAAATTAAATTAAGTTTAATTAAAAGTTAGATAAAGAAATTAAATTAATTTTTTTAAGATACATAACTAAAAGTGATATACGAAAATTAGAACTCGGGAAAAATTAACCAAAAAATAATACACATAAGAACAAATTTCAACAACAACAGAAAAAATATAATAAAAAATTGAGCCGAGAAATTCAAGCCAGGAAAAGAGGAAGGTTCCATCATCCTTAACTAAGGAAACCTATAATTCCTTGGAGGGTGAGAAAATTAAGTGCTAGCTGCTTAATTTTCCATACAAATTGGTGAGTTCCTTGAGATTTTCACGTAAAGTGCGTAAGAAGGATCCATTAGAAAAATAAAATAAAATAAAAGTACATGAGGTGTTTCTGGTTTTATTCATATACAACAAACAAAATTGTTGGATACTTTTCACACCTAGTGTACATACGATAAATTCCAAAAGTTAACATCCATTTTTATTTTTCTTATTTTGGCGCGCTTTTTCTTCCAGGTCATGTTATGATCATTTAATGTATGTAACATCATTTTCCCCTCCTTTTACAGCTCTAGTTACATTTAACATTACAAAATACTTCTTCCCCACATTCCCCATCTGCAGAAGTCTTACATATTTAAACACATTTACATTTTGTTTAAAGGTTAAAAGAGTAAACTCTTCTGGTGTCGTTTAATTTCAATGGAAATACTCTCTTAATGAATATTTCCCCTTTTCGATCATTACTCTTTTAACTTCACCATTTACACAATTATAAGAGGTCGAACTTTCTCTTAATTATTGTATTTTACTTTATCCACACCGACCCCGCTGAGAACAAATGGTGCTGTTTAAAACTCTTCATAAGTTTTTTTTTTGTATTGAGTTTTACATGTGTTTTAATAGTTAGACTTTTTTATTTTGTTTACATTCTTTTTTTTTGCCATTTATACTTGTTTGCTAAAAGTTTATTTTGTTCTCCAAATTCTGAAGCAAATATTTTTGCAAGAAGAATAAAATTCCTACAACTCAACAAAAGGTCGACGAACTTTAACGTTTTTTATAATTCCCTTTGTAGATACTTCTTTCTTTAAAATAAATATCGCCGGCTGAAATTTGGAAAGGCATAAAAGCATTTTTAATTCCCCTGGTAAAAGGAAAAGTAATCTAAATAAGAACATATAAATATTTTATGATTGTTCTGTAACAAAATTATTAAAGATAAAATTAATCCAGAATTAATTAATTAATTAATTAATTTTCCGTTTTTTTAAATAGTTTTCGGCGTTGCCTCTGTGAATGAACATAATTAAAATTATTAATTACAATTATAAGTCATTTTAATTCCATTCAAATTACGGCTTCTGTGTCAATTCTTCCCGGCGTATCTTACTTGGTTTGCTTCCTATTTCCACAATATTTGTACACTCAAAACTATAAGTTTAGTTAGATCTAGGGAGTGTAAATTTACCTAGTTGTAAAAAAAAAACCCTAATTAATGTTAGAACTTTTTTTTATTGAACTCAGGGTTCAGCGAGCCATTGTAGAGTTCCAATTTTAGCTAAGCTTAATTTTTTTTTATTTTTTTTATCACATCAATTTTGAGAATTGGTTTGGTACACAAAAGTATCATAAAATTTTAAGTAATTAAAAATAGTTGCTTAAATTAAAACTCGAATTTCAATAATTCCACAAAACCACAAGGTTTTTCTGCTCATAAATTCTATAGCTGGTGCCTAAGTAATTAAAAATATTTGTTTAAATTTAAATTTGGTTTTCAACAATTTTTTTGGTTGAGAAATTTGTAAATTACTGATATAATCTTTTTTTTTAAATATACAAGAGGTGTGTGATATTACACATAGAATTTTGCAATTTTCTACTGTGTACCGAGTTCCAATCGTTTTCTTAATTTTTCAAATACCTTGTACTTATCAAAAACTAAATTGTTCTTGAACAAAAATTCATTTCGACTCGATTAGCATTGCCTTCCCAAATCGGCTGAGTCAGTCTAGGCGTCTAAATTTTTATCAAATCTGGTGTATATTTACTACCTTTGTCTGTTAAAATTTAACTGCCTTAGTTCGAGCCACACCCAAACATACACAGGAAGTTCTGAACCAATAAAATTTTTTTTTTGTTTTTTTTTTTTAAATTCAAAGTCAACTTCTAACACTCTTTTTGTTTGAAATTTTTCACAAGGTATCATAAACTTTAAAATTTTTAAAAAAAAAAAAAAAATTTTTTTTTGAAATTTTTGAAAGTTTTTCAAGTAAAATTTTTTAATTAAAATTGAAGTGACACACCAAAATTACAACACAAAGTTCATTTTGATTACAAATTCCATTGTTGGTGCCCTTTTAAAAAAAGAAAATTTTCTTTTTTTTGGATAAATATATATTCAAGTGCTATTAAGTTTAAGCCTAACTTAAACTTAAATCTAGCTTAAATTTCAATTGAACCCCTTGCGACTTTTTGCCTGCTCTGAGATTTCTTTGTACTTCAAGATGTCGCTCGATAATTTTATTCGGTTAGCGGATAGCATCGTTGAATTTGACTATGATTTTTCTGACAATCGCTACCCTGTTACCTCGTTCCATGCAATCGACGTACATCGCTCTGAATTAAAGACTACCTGGTCGAGAGTCAAAGAGGCATATGAGAAGTTTCTCTTTGATATCGAGAACTCGGATGAGCAGGATGGTGAAACAGAAAACATAGAGTCGTTTAAGGTCAAGTATAAAAGTACTTATATTACCTATTGTAATCTGCTTGCCAAGTTATCCGAGCTTTACGAGACTAAACGATCTGAGTCTCTTCCCAAAGCTGACCTTCCCAGTCCACCACTTGCTGCTACAGCAGCATATGACACAGCTTCTCCAAGGTCTTCAAATTTTAATAGCTTCCACCTCCCTCCGTGCGATATTGAAGATTTCCATGGCGATTACATATCATGGCCTACTTTCCGTGACATGTTCACCGCTATATATATCAAAAATTCTCGACTCAGTCCCGTGGAAAAATTGTTCCATTTAACGAATAAAACTCAAGGTGAAGCACGGGAAATAGTTAAAAAAAGCCCACTGACTAATCAAGGGTTTGATTTGGCATGGACAAATCTTTGTGCTCGGTTTGAAAATCGCAAAGTGTTAGTCAATGGGCAGCTAAGGACCCTTTTCAATCTTCCCACAATAATTTCCGAATCAGGAACAGCAATTAAACAGCTTCAACGCGATATAAACTCCTGTATCTCCACTCTTCAGATTTACGATATAGATATTGACAGCTGGGATCCGATATTTGTATACCTTTGCTCAAACCGACTTCCATATACTACTCTTAATCTCTGGGAACAGGGCCTGAGCGATAAAACGTCTATCCCGAAGTGGGTCGATCTGGATAAATTCCTGACGAATCGCTATAGAACTTTAGAATCAGTTGCTGAGATCCGTAATACGACTAACACAAAATCCACGGACTCTAGATCTAAACCTTCTCCCAAAAACGTTAAAACTTTTCAAAACAATGTTTCCGATCCGAAGTGCCCATTGTGTCCTAAAGACTTACATATCATTCGTAAATGCCCTCGTTTTTTGAACATGAATTATGCACAAAGGCTTTCAGAAATCAAAAAGCAAAGCTTATGCCTGAACTGCTTCTCCAAAACGCATGTTGTCAAGAATTGTACCAGCAAGAACAGCTGCTTTAAATGCAATAAACGCCATAACACTTTACTTCACAAAGATGGTGACAGTTCCAATTCTGCTTTTACTTCGCAGTCACCTAATACCAGCACCAATTCTAACTTGAACCCACGCTCAGCTCCATTTTCTACTCAATCCGATTCTAATTCAATACAGTCCATTAATAGTTCGGCAGCTGGCGTAGTTCAATCTTGTTTTGCTTCTAATTCTAGGGGTGTTTTATTAGGTACTGCAATAGTAAATGTTTGCCATCTACATGTGAAATATAAAGCCCGGGCACTTATCGATTCCGGATCTGAAGGGACCTTTATTTCTGAACGTTTGTTCAACCTTTTGAAACTTCCCTTCGAACGGACAAATGCTCAAATTTCAGGGCTAAACAATACTATTTCTGCTAACGTACAACGAAAATGCTCCTTTGTTCTCGGTTCCACAGTAGACGATAATGTCGAAATATCTGTTGATGCTTTAGTTGTTCCACGATTAGCAGGCAATCTTCCGTCCCAACCCTCCGATTCTTCACTCTTTTCAAATCTTCCGCAGATGCAGTTAGCAGATCCACAATTTTACAATAGTTCCAAGATCGACATCTTGATAGGTGGTGATCTGTTTCCGTCGATCATGCTCTCGGGCATTAAGCATGAAGTCTGTGGCTCCTTAATGGCACAAGAGACTGTATTCGGCTGGATATTAACTGGACCTGTTTCACTCTGCTCATCTCCCTCCTTTTCCACAGTAGCATCATTTGTCTGTGAAATTTCATTAGCCAAAGAAATTTCACGGTTTTGGGAGGTGGAGAATCTTCCGCGGAAGAACTTTATGTCCGATTCAGATAAATTTTGCGAAGATTTGTACTCCAGGACAACTAAAAGAGATTCGGACGGAAGATACATTGTTTCACTCCCATTCAAAGAAGGGTATCCCGAAAAACTACACATTGGTCAATCTAGGATAAGTGCAATGGCACAGTTTTTTAGAAATGAAGCTAGATTGCTTAAAAATCCATCCTTTAAACAAGAATATGATCAAGTTGTTCAAGAATATGGACAATTAAATCACATGTTCAAAGTGCCTTGTCCTGGCTTCCTCAAATTTCCATTGAATTACTACCTACCACATCACGCTGTTATTAAACCAGAAAGCACCACCACACAAGTTCGTGTGGTTTTTAATGCGTCTGCTCCTTCTTCCAACGGGTTAAGTCTAAACGATATTCTCCATATAGGTCCGATTCTGCAAAATGACTTAACTCTATTGATCCTTAAATGGCGAATGTTCCGATATGTGTTCAATGCGGACATCCAAAAGATGTACAGACAAATTTTAGTCAATCCAGAACACACTCCTTTCCAGCGAATCATATTCCGAAACGATCCAAGTGATATTGTCCAAGATTACGAATTGAAAACTGTAACATTCGGAGTCAATTGTGCTCCATATTTAGCGATTCGGACCATTATCCAGCTAGCTGAAGATATTAAATCCATTTATCCGATGGCTAGCAATATTCTTCGGAATTATATGTATGTTGATGACGTACTGGCTGGTGCTCATACGATACCAGATGCGTTGATAGCAAAGAATGAGCTTATCCTAGCTCTTCAATCAGCAGGATTTTCACTGAGAAAATGGACGTCTAATTCCAAAGCTATTATTGCCGATCTTCCACTGGATCATCTACTTAATGAAGATTTCCTCGAATTTGATGACAGCAGCACGGCGAAAACCCTAGGAATCCGTTGGAATGCTCTATCGGATTCATTCTACTTCACAGCCAAACCTTTTCCGGAGACTTCCACATTTACAAAACGAGAAGTCCTATCTCAAATTGCAAGACTGTTTGATCCAGCTGGATGGTTATCCCCATGTGTTGTACTAGCAAAAATCATAATGCAAAGGATATGGATGGACGGAACCGATTGGGATGAAGTCCTCTCTCCAGAGTCCCTTTCTCAGTGGAAAAACTTTCAATCCAATTACCCGGCTATTAATTACATACAGATTCCTCGATGGCTCGATTTTACTCCAAATGCTGAAATCCAATTCCATGGTTTCTGCGATGCGTCTGAAAAAGCATACGCAGCAGCATTATATATCCGCATAGTATCCGATGATTCCATATCCACTCACTTGGTTTCGTCAAGAACCAGAGTAGCTCCTGTTAAGACTCTATCCATTCCGAGACTAGAGCTTTGTGGAGCTGTTCTCCTCGCTGAAATGTTAGACAATCTTATTCCAAAATTAGATGTCGAGAAATACTCTATTTTCTGCTGGACTGACTCCACTATTGTCCTTTCCTGGCTAGCGAAACCTCCTTGTTCTTGGGTGACCTTTGTTGCAAACCGAATTGCAAAGATTGTTCAGATAATTGATCCACCTCACTGGCGTCATGTCACTTCAGAAAATAATCCTGCCGACTTAGCTAGCCGTGGTATTTTTCCTCAAGAGCTTATTGATAATGATCTCTGGTGGCATGGTCCACCGTGGCTGCAAGATTGTAATACCAACTGGCTTAGTCGTGAGTATCCGGTATTTCCAGAAACCGACATAGAAAAAAAACCAATAAAGGTTCACTTTACGTATTTTCAAAATTTTAATGATATTTTGGAACGTTTTTCTTCCTATTCAAAAGCTATGCGAGTCATTGCTTATATTTACAGATTTTATTATCGAACACATCCAAAATATCGCTCAAATTTTTGTAAAGAATCGACTATGGTTACTAGTTCTGAAATCGTGGCTGTACGTGACAGACTTATTAATATTTGTCAGAAAGCTTTCTATCCAAACGAGTACAAAGCACTTTCTTCCAAACAGTCGATAGCTTCTTCTAGTTCGATCCTTAATTTGAATCCCTTTCTAGACAAGCAAGGGCTAATCAGATCTTGTGGCAGACTTGAATCCTCTTCTGGACTTTCGTACAATGAAAGGCATCCCATAATACTCCCTTACAATTGCCAATATTCTCGATTGCTAGTCAAGTTTGTTCATGATATCACCCTCCATGGTGGTAACCAACTCGTCCTTCGGAGTATAAGAACTCATTATTGGATTCCAAAAGTTAAAAATATGATAAAGGCCACAATCAACAAGTGCAAACCCTGCCTATTATATAAGAAAAGATGCCAGAAGCAACTAATGGCTGCATTGCCTCCCGAGAGATCCGAAATTACACGCCCTTTCGCGCATACCGGTCTGGATTTTGCCGGTCCTTTTGATATCAAAAGTTATTCCGGTAGAGCATGCCGTATCACGAAGGGATACGTATGTGTTTTCGTCTGCTTTTCCACAAAGGCAATACATTTAGAAGCCACGTCTGATCTCTCCACTCCTGCATTTCTAGCAGCCTTCCAGCGCTTTGTATCTCGTCGGGGATGTCCTCTTCATTTGCACTCCGACAACGGCACAACGTTTGTCGGTGCCTCCAAAATACTTGCAAAAGAATTCATTCAAACATCACGCCAAGCTGTTACCGCCAACTACGCTCATCAAAATATCACCTGGCACTTTATTCCTCCAGGTGCTCCACATATGGGTGGGTTGTGGGAGGCAGGTGTAAAGAGTTTTAAATCGCATTTCAAAAAAACATCAGGGTGTTTTAGATACACATTTGAAGAATTTTCCACTCTATTGTCCCGCATCGAAGCTTGCTTAAATTCCCGTCCATTATCGCCTATTTCGCAAGATCCGTCTGATTTGACAGCTCTAACTCCAGGGCACTTTCTAATCGGATCTCCTGTATTAGCTCCTATAGATCCATCTGTTACTGAATCCGCGGCAACCTTAACCAATCGGTGGCAGAGATTGAAACTCGTCCACCAGAATTTTTGTACCCGTTGGAAAAACGAGTATCTTACAGAGCTACAGAAACGAGTGAAATGGCAAAAATCAGAGAAAAACCTGAAAGAAAACACTTTGGTAGTTGTCAAAGATGAAAACCTTCCTCCAAATTCATGGCGTCTTGGCAGAATAGAAAAAACGTATGTAGGATCCGATAATCGTGTCCGTGTGGCCGATATCTTCACCCAAAGAGGGAAGATTACAAGGCCTATCACAAAATTAGTAGTTTTAGGAACCGACTAACTCTGCCAGGTCTTAAGGTTATTTTCCGGCAGTTTTATTATTATATTTTCCTATCCTTCTCTTTCAGCTAATCATGCCTAAGAACTCCACCAACAAACATCAACATCGCCGTCACAACCGTAAGGCAAACCAGCCACTTAAAAATAATTCATTTTTATGTCGCATCTGCAATCGGCCTCATCCTTTGAGAACGTGCGCAAAATTCTTGGCTATGAACGTCACCGAACGCATCGTAGCCGTTCGTAATCATAAATACTGTAATAATTGCCTAGCTCACAATCATTCACAGGGCACCTGTTTTTCTAAAAGTGGTTGTAGAACTTGCCAAAAGTCCCATCACACACTCCTTCATATGCATCCAAGACTATCCAAAGATCCTCCGGCCTCTTCCTCACGTTCTTGTTCTCCATCTCCAAAACCTTCACAGTCCAGAAGTGTTCGTCCTAGGGATCCCTCACGTTCGACGCCCTCAACTTCCCAGTCCTCTTTACTCACGTCTATTTTAAGACAAAATAGCATTATTCTGCTTCCGACTGTGCTCGTCAAATTGGACAAAACAAGTTCCCACGCACGTTGTCTCCTCGACTCGGGTTCCTCAGTTAGTCGGATCTCCAAAAAGCTTGTCGAAAAATTGCGTCTGACGACATTGACCTTGCAGGAGGAGACAATTTGTCCATTGACCCTAAAATCGCGTTTCGATTCTACATCGAAAATCGAAGGAACTTTTAGGGTCGATAATCGTCTTACGCTTTTAACTCCAACACAGTCGTTACCAGAAGCGTATAAGAAAAATTTCCGTGACCTCTTCCTCGCAGATTCCAAATTCTACGAATCGGCAGGCATTGATATCATAATCGGGGTAGACATTTATCCGAAGGTTCTCTGTGAAGGGGTAATTTCCAAAACTGGACTTCCCACTGCGCAAAGCACCATTTTTGGTTGGACTATTTATGGGTCCTGTTCTATGTAGATAAAAAAAAAAAAAAAAAATGCACTATCAAACATCGAAAAGCAAACCCAAACGTTCTTGTATCCATATTTTATTTACATATTGTTTATACTAAACTTAAATGAATTGGAAAAATAATAATCAAATGAATTTCATATCTAATCCTAATCCTAATTGTAATTAAATTTATTTATTAATACTTCTTCCATTGTAGTCATATCATTCCGAGAAAAAGTATCTGCGACTTTCAACTAGCCATGGTATCCCTTTTGTTGCACGTATACTGCAAGGCGGGCGGTAATGTTAATGCTAAAAGTTCTACGCTGTCCTTTTGCATTATCCCCGTTACGAAAACCCTAACAGTCTATAGTCGTTGCGTTACCAATGGTAAAAAAGATACAAAGTTATCGATCCTTTTAGCTTTTTATAACATTGGTAACTACTTTAATACTCTTACTAAAAAAAACATTACTAATAAGAAATGTCAAAACAGTAAAAATGTCGCAGATGCTGTTTCCGTAGAAATATGATTGAATTGGTCTTCTTGTCAAGCCGTTGTTCATACTGGCATATTTTATTCTATTTTCCTGAGAAACAAATTCAACTGGTGACTTTGTTTCTCTGCTCAGAGTGTAATTCCTAGATTCCATCCCCCACCACTTGCTGCGATTCAACATATTTACCCTCTTATTCAGTTATTACTTAACACAATGTCAGCGGCACCTTATTATTTCATAATTTTTAAACAAGTAGTGATGTATCACAATTTTTGTGATGTATTACTTTAGGTTTCAAAGTAAAGCAAAGTGTAAATGATACCATTTACAAGATAATACCTAAAATAGGTCCAACGCTCACCTAGATGTTATAAAAAATGGATACATTTTTTTAAAAATGTGTCTGAACTGTCGGTGTCCTGATAAATGTCCTTTTTGTGAGTCAGCTGAATACGGGAAAAATGAACAAAAAAAAAAAAAATTGGAAGGGATCTTTAGTTCTGTTCACAGATATGCATTTTGTAATAATTTTTTAAAAATGTGCTTTGTAAAAAAATATATTTTAGGTAATTATATGGAAGCCCAGGAACACGTATTTTTAAAAACTTTAATTTTACAATAGTAATAACAAAAAGTAAATGAAACAAATATTCAATTTTAATATGGAAAAACTGAAAAAATGCATGAATTAAAAAAAAACTGTTTTTAATGAAAAACAAGTAAAAAAGGGCTGTGCCGAATCTTTGAATACCCTCCACCAAAGGGGATGAAGATGATATACGTATATACTAAATTTAGCATGAACTGTAATATGAATATGTTTTGTCAATTTTTGTAACGAACTTTTGTTATTTAGTTTTAGCAATGTTATTTACAGAGGTCTGCTCTGTTAGCGACTTTAACATTGTTCATTTTTACGTTAACTTAGTTATCATAGTATGTAAGAAAATAAATGTAATCGAACAATAAGAAGACTTAATAACATTTTTACTTACTTAAGAGAAAAAAAAATAGATACAGAAAAATTGTACAAATTTGTATGGAAAATTTAGAGGCACCTTCACATTTTCACTCATAACTTTTGAACCGCTTGACCGATTTTGCTCATTTTAAATACCAAACTGCTCGGGAGGATGTTCAATAAACTGGGTAAAAATAGGCACCCCCGCTTGCGTCTTCGCGTCGTGATCGTGATTTCAACAGACAGACAGACAGACAGACGGACATCGCTACATCGACTTAAAATTGCATAAGGATCACGAATATATATACTTTATGGGGTCTTAAACCTATATTTCGACATATTACAAACGGAATGACAAACTGATATATACCCTCACCATATATGGTGGAGGGTATAAAAACTAAAGGGCCAACTACAATTTTTTTAAGTTACACAATCTTTGTTTCAAAAGTCAACAAAAGTTGACTTAAGTTTGCGCCAAATTACACGCCTCCCATATTTGACTTGAATAAATTACATAGTTGATATGCGCACAATTGCATATTTTCTTAAGTTTATTGAATTTTAATTTATTTTTTAATTGCTCTATATAATTTTTTAAGAATTATTCAGTTCAATTTCTTCGACCTTTTTAATACAAATTCCAGGTAATAAGTATTCAAGCTTAAGGTCTATTTTATACAAAATTATTTATTTGTTATCCAATATTTCGCTATCTCAATGGATAGCTTCCTCAGGGATTTTTTGTTCCTGAACAAGCTATCCATTGAGATAGCGAAATATTGGATAACAAATAAATAATTTTGTATAAAATAGACCTTAAGCTTGAATACTTATTACCTGGAATTTTTTAAGAATTTTTAAGGTTGCTTCAGTTGAGTACGATGAGTTTTAATTGTAAATTAACTGAGTTAAGGGAGATGGAACTTTTCAAAAGATGACTACGCTAAATATGGGTACTTCAATGTATTTGTATGTTATCGTATATCTCTTTTCCTTAATTTAACTTCGTCTTAGTAAGATTGCACTTTTTCATTTTAAAATAAAAACACGTATTTTTTGAGAAAGTTGTGATTTTTTATTACATTGTAAAGAAGAGATGTTTCGATTAAGTATGGAATAAAATATCCGTCAAATGGCCCCCAGGGCTCTGAAGACAGGCCATTACTCTTTGTGGAGGTCTTTTGTCAAAATTCGCTTCGTGAAATTTGAAGTTGTTGAGAAGGATGCCGAATTGATGTTTTCATGTTTTCGGCAACACTCTCGTTTAAAGCAGAAATGTTTTTAAGAGACCGACCGGTACGTTGACGGAGTTTATTAAAATATTTCGACCTCTCTTCGAATGGTTGACATTAGGTGCACATTCTTGACTGAAAATTATTCAAAGTTTGCGAAGTTCTTTCGTAAAGCGCTCCTTTTTTAATAACAGGTCAATTGAAAAGTCCCCGGCCTGCCATACTAAAACACATTTTTTTTGGCAAAATTCGTTTTTTTTATTCAACATAGTTCCCTTCAAGGGTGATACACTGATTATAGCGACCCTCCAACTTTTCGATACCATTTTTCATTCAATTTCAATTTACGGTCATTCGAAATCATTTTGTGGATTTTTTTGATGTTTTCGACCGTAACAACCTCTTTTGGGTGTCCACTGCGTTCACCGTCTAAACGTAGCATATCAATCCTTGATGGTTGATTTTCCTGGAGCAGTATCCGGAAACTCGTCATCAAGCCAAGTTTTTGCTTCAACTGTATTTTTTTCCCTTCAAAAAGCAATATTTTATCAACACGCGAAATTCTTTGTATCCATTTTTTTCACAATAACAAAAGTTGCTTAACTCAAAATGCTACAATTCACAAACTAATGATCCGACAGCTGTCAAATTTATACTCGTGTCTTAAGGCTAACTAAAAATAAGGCTAACTAAAAATAACATCGATTTAAGTCATGTGTGACAGAGAACTGCAAAATCAACTTTTTTCTTGATTTAATCATACACAAAAATTCTTGTTCACTTTTAATAATTCAACAAAATTCACTGTAGAATAAAATCAGCATCATGTTACTGAACGCGTAATTGGAATCAGTGTGAATCATCTGTCGTTTATGTTTTATGCAAATGTAATCACTTAACAGTGTTCAGTAACATGATGCTGATTTTATTCTACAGTGAATTTTGTTGAATTATTAAAAGTGAACAAGAATTTTTGTGTATGATTAAATCAAGAAAAAAGTTGACTTAGCAGTTCTCTGATGTGTAACAGCTGCCAAATTTCAGAGTTGCCACTTGCACAAAAAAAAAAGTCACACTAAATTTAAAAAAGCCCTTTTACTGAGACACTCCATAATTTTGCCTTAAGTATCCCAGAAAACTGAAAAACAAGTTAAATCTGGTAATATGGCAACACTGTTGAGGCCCTATAATGTTTGTTGTATTAAGTGCCAACCTAATGCGGCTACATGTATATGAATGTATGAACAAATTCATTTCATTAAGAGTACAAGCAGTTAGAGTATATGATTTTAATAACAACTATAGATTTATTAAAACAGTTTTAAACTGCAAGTTCAACGCGACAAAACACACGATATTTTTTACTACAAAATACTACGGAAAATAAAGAAAATGAGTTTGAAAATATGTTAATAATATAGTAACGATACAATTTTATGGAGTTATAATAATTATAAAAAAAAAATACAACATGAAATTAAAAACTTTGCAAATTTGTAAAATATTTTTGTTAAAAAGTCGCTAATTGGTAAAAGGTTTTGAAAAATTTAGAAATTCCTTTAATTTTCTTATTGGTTAGAAACTTTGATTTTGGAAAAATTTTAAGCCCAAATTCCTCTAGGTACAACCAAAAACTAAGTAGAAGTTAAAGTCCGTATGACACTAGCTTGTTACTAGTATTTTTGCTAGATTTTTTTGTAGTAGGAAACAGCAAATGACAATCAAACAATGATAACAACTTTGAGAGGGTAAAAAGCGCAATAACGTATTTAAAAAAAAAACGTTGAAATGCATAATTTTTATTATAATTAGTACCAAAAGCATTTTTTTGGCATCACTGCAGCTTATGTCATGTCAAATTCAAGTTGGAAGTTTTTGGATTGAAAATTACATTTTTCTTTTATTTGATCGAAAAAAAAGGTTCAAAAATTAGAGGTTTGTAATTTTTTTAAATACGCTTGTGCTCTTTGCACTCATTCAAATTTTTTATTAGCATATACTCGCGCTCTTCTCAAAAAAAAAAAAAATAAAAAATAGAAAAATATATAAAAAATCTAGTGTCATACAGGTTTAACAAAAATAAGAAGTTTTCAAAAACTTCTAGTTTAAAGTGGTAGTATAAATTGAGTTTAAAGGAAGACATTTTTCACAAAAATCGGGTTGGCCTTTTTGCTTTGCTACATTTATTAACATATAAATGAAGAACAAAAAAAAAAACAATTTGGCTGTAAATACCAAATAGATGTTATAAAATATAATTTACTGCCGAAAAGATTATATAGATTACAAATCCACTAATTCCCCCCCCCCCCCCAAAAAAAAAAAACAATTGCCTTATTTTATGATTTATTTTGTTAAAACATTTCCTCATAAAAAAAACAAAAAATTGAATTGTACTCGCATGCAAAATAATACGATGACATTCTCACCTTGTTTTATTCATACATAGACCTGCCTAAATATTTATGCATGTTTGAGTTAATGTGCTTTATTTTATGAGTACTAAACCATAACAATAAAAAATAATAATAAAATAAGTACACAAAATTCAACTCATGATTGTTATACATATATTGGTTAAAAAATAAGAACAAGAACTTAGCCATATAATATAAAATAATTTTGAGAAAAAAAAGTTTTTAACATGGACACCGGATAATATAAACTACCAACAATAGCAAAAAGAGTACACCAACAAGAGAAACTAATTTGCTTTTAAGGGGAAATGTGTTACTACTAGTTACTTTTTCCAAATGTATTTCAAATGTAAACTAACGAGTGGGATGATATGCTACTTTTAGTTGGCAACACTTCCCAATTTAGCAACTTTGGCTTATAGTGACCTAACTCTGCGGTTACACGTACAAGATTATTGCTTTCAATTTTTCTCATATACTGTATATCAAAATCTCTCGAATTAAAAGCTGTGACATACACAGAAAAAAGTATCACAAAATTTAAGGTAATTAAAAATATTTGTTAAAATTTAAACTCGATTTCTAACAATTTTTTGTTTGAAATATTTGTAAATTGTCACTTTTCATATAAAAATTCTTTGAAAATAAAAATTTAAGTAACAAAAAAATAACAAAATGTTTTTTGTATTTACAAATTCCATTGTTGGTGCCTTTTTAAAAAATATTTTTTTTGTATTTACAAAAATGTTCTATGGACGATGTTCAATATTACAAACAGAATTTTGTAATTTTATTCTGTGTAGGCTGCACGCAATTTGAATACAATTTCGTTTCCAAAATGCCTTTATCAAGGAAAAAAGTACAAATTGTTTTACTGTGGCATCGTTATATTGTTGCAGAGTATTTGTAGAACGAAACATAAAAATTTATTTACAAGAATTGTGATCAGCTGTTAAAATTGCTTCTCAGATTGCCTCACAGCTTAAATGAGAAATTAAATACCATCCAGTTTTCAATTTCAAAAAGTGTGAGAGTGTTAGTGAAAATGTGTGATTGTTGTGCAAATTGAGAGAAATTTAATTCAAAAAATTTAACGTTAACCCCCGGGTAAACGGTATTTAAACTGTTGAAGGATGTTAACAGAAACATTCACAATAAACTGATAGCCCCCTTGTAAAAAATATTGAGAATAACGTCATTAATTGTATGCGTTAACTCTTAATGTCATTAATATGGGATTTTCGAATATAATTTACCGCACAAAAATAGCTTTCAGTGATGTTAACTATTGGTAAACAAAAGCGCAAAAATAAACTTTTGAGTCCTTTGAGTGAAATGACAATGAGAGATTAATTTATCACTGTATCATGAATAGCTAGTTACCACATTTCTTCCGGTTCCCGGTTTTGCAACAATGTCCGAAAAAGTTTCGGGCATAACCTCCACATTGAATGTTGGACCTGTTTGCAGTTTCGCTTATAAAGAAGGTTTTAATAATCAAAATTGGTTTTGCATAGCCGTCTTTCGCCCAGTCTTTATGATTTCCTCTTCTGGAGAATGTCTATCACCGGCTTTGCTAACCTAATATTTATATAAAAAAAATTTTCGAAAATATCCGTAACTATTTCCAAAATAATATTCAAATTAAAAATCTGGAAATATAATTTTGCAGGCAACTATTTGTCGTGATTTAAATACAACATGTTTGCCTGCAAATACAATATATTTGTATGTAAACATATATATGATTGGATCAGGTGAAATGCATTCAACGGTAAACATATAAGTATGTATATTTTTGCCCTCAAACACAAGTATGTTTATTATTATCATGTTTGTACCCCACAAGTATAATCACAATAAAATAAGAATTGCAGATATATCGCTGTTTAGTTGGCAAAATACAAACATCGCAATGTTTTCATGGAAGGATATGTTTAAAAATTAAAAAAAAAATAATTTAAAATTTCGATATTTTCAAATTAAAAAAAAAATCAATTAAGTGTTTTTTAGTATCGAGAATTAAAATTAAAAATATATTAGTATCGAGTACTAAAAATTAACCTAATTTATCAATACTTATTCCTTTCCTTTTCAAAGCCCAGTACCTCGTTTCTGTATTTCTCGCATAGATAAAGTTTTTGCAAAAAATATGTAAAACGCAACCCTGTTCTGCTATTTATAGGGTGAGTCAGAGGCAATTAAATATATATTAATCTAAAAAAGAGAATAAGGCGTTAAATGAACCGCAGTTTTAAAAGTTAGAAGCTCGGAAAAAATTCCCAGTAAAGATACACCTTGTATAACATAGGGTGACTAAAAATTTCTCGATGCGAAAACTTCTCGCATCAGTTACAAAAATGGGGTGAAGGACAGACTTATATTCCTTAAGATATAATAAGCCATACGTAACGTTACATATCTCTATATGGTTGTCTCATTTTAACTTAGGTCTAACTTTAGAGCTAACATTTCGGCCTCTGAATAAAGCTATTGACTTTTAAGTCTCCAATATCTGTTTTGATCCATATCAGATTACTTAATCTAAATTGACATCACTAATTACTACTA
Source organism: Eustalomyia histrio (assembly GCA_949748255.1). Taxonomy (NCBI): domain Eukaryota; kingdom Metazoa; phylum Arthropoda; class Insecta; order Diptera; family Anthomyiidae; genus Eustalomyia; species Eustalomyia histrio. The sequence continues at coordinate 15,231,408 of OX456526.1, forward strand.
CACCTAAATCATAATATAATACAATACACCAATACCATCACCTATAACACACACACCAAACTCCAGCACACTAAAACTGTCATAAAATTAACAATAACGGCTTATCTTCGTATATAAACTGAAGACATTTAAAAATCTTTTCTCATTTGAAATTTAACGTTCGTAAAGCGCGAACGTGTTTTTTCAAAAATAGAAGAAATAAACAAAAACAAATCGGATAAAAAAAACAACGAACTATATAAAAGCGCGCTTAATAACGTTTTGAAATAAGAAAATGATCTTTTAAAAGATCAATAAGAATAAAATTAAAGACTTTAGTTCAAAAGGACTTTTAATAAGAAATAAAAATTTTAGTGTTAGTGTGTTAAAACAAATTAAAAAAAAGAAAATAGTGTAATCGAAAATAAAAAAATCCAAAGCGGAAGTGCAAACTAAACTAAAAACAAAAAAATTAATCCAAACAGGAAATTTATTACAAATATTTTTTACCCCAAATCTTTATTATAAGAATTGAAACGAAAATTCCAGTTTTAAAATGACACAGCAACAACCTGCTTGGGGCGTAAGCCTCTCAAAATGTAAGTGATTTTTCTTTGTTATAAATTCTCAAATAGAATTACAATGGATTATCAAAAAAATAATATGTGTACTTTGTTTTAAAAATAAGTGTCACAAATAAGTGTCATTTGTTTGCAAATAAACAAAAAAAATAAAAAAAAATATGACTTAATCATTTGAACGGCATATTTATTAAATATTTAATACATCTGTTGATAATTAACATTAATTAGCATTAATATTAATAAATGATTTTAATAAATTAAATCATAATAAATATTTGAACGCAAAAAATAAAGTGTTAATTAAGTTTTGTTTTAAGAAATATTTCCGTTAAACCGAATTCATTTAAAAAAAATACGTGATATTAACTAAAATATAAATATATCTCTTAAAATCTGTTTAAACTTTAAAGAAATATATCAAGCAAGTGTATTTCTTGGAAAATTTAAAAATAACAAATTATGTGGACATATTCATAATAAAAATTTTAATAATAAATTAAATTTAATCCGGCTGTTTTGAGATTTGCTTGATACTGAAGTAAATTAAATGTTTTCTTAAGAAATTTGGTCTAGATTTAAGTCAGCTAGTGGCAAGCCCTGGTGAGGTAAAAAAATGTTGTGAGGTAAAGGAGTAATCCGTTCCTTAGTTAAATTCGAAGCAACTGGAGACCACACAACAAGCCGACTTTTGGGCTTGTAAAGAATATCTTCTCTTCCGATTCCACTAATCGAAATTTATTTAAAAACAATTAAGAAAATTAAGTCGACTATATGTTACACTACACCTTGTATAATTCTGATTGAAGCGGTACAATTTCCGAAAAGGGACTTTATCCTTATTAAAAAAAAAAAAAAAATTTAATGAGGTACAAAATATAATTATATCTTTTCTTGAAGTAGGCTAATCGACTTCTTTTGTGCAAGCCAATCATAGTATATTTGCAGAACTTTCAATTTTTTACGCTTGCAATTTTGCCACAACTCGGAAATTTTTTTGTAATTTAGTAATTTTTGAAACTCGGCTTTGTCAAGCCTAAAGGTCCCATTTTTAATATTGTTTTTCAAGACATCTCATCAGGGATGCAAAATGAGAATTTCAATTTCGTACAAAAGTCATAACCAAATTGAACTCAATTGTAACATTTTTTTAGTATAAAATAACACCAACTATAGAATTTTTTTAAATATGTTTATTTTTAATAAACATAACAAAAAAACTGTACAGAAAATTCAGTTGTACATTAAAAGAATATAATAAAAATATGTAAAATAAGGTCCAAAAATCCTTGAGATCAATATCATATTTAAGTAGGAAAGAAACTATTTGTTATTTTAAAATTATTAAATCTTTCGTTTGGACTAGACTGGAAACTGTTGACAATTTATACGATGCAATTGATTTTCTTAATTCCCTTTTCAAAGTTGCTTCCAAAGTTATGTCTATTTATACGGTGACTTTAATTGCACGAAAACTGAATGTGAATTAAGCAACAAAATAAGAGTACATATGAGTGTCAAAGAGAGATAACAGAAACATGCACGAAAAACGAAAACTGTGCCTTTTTTTTTACCCCGCTTGCTTTTCTATCCCGTTCGATAACAATTAAAAATTGCAGGCAATAATTATATGCAACAAGATCGCCGTCTAAATTGGCTCTAATATAAAAGATATTCACAAAGATGTGACAGCAAAAATGAGTTGCCAAGAAAAAAAGATAAGGATAAACTGGGAAAATTTGGAAATTGTACCAAATAAACCATGGGAGTACCATCGTACTTATATGACCCAAATCGTACCAAAAATGGTACAATTGTACCAACTTTCGCATCCCTGCATCTCATACTTTTTGTTTAGCTTTTTGAGCTTTAAAATCGTTTTGTAAGCATTAAATATCAAAAATATATATGCGGCAAAGTTCGAGTTGATAAGATGTTCCTATCGCCAGAATAATGTACATTTTAGAATGAAATTACGAAAGTAAAAACATTAACATGCATAACAACAACACAAAACATATATAAACAAAGCAACAACACGGCACAAAAATTATACAGTTGCACATCAGAAAGCTGTCGCAAAAACATTGAGACGGCTTTGATCTGTGGGAGATAACACAAAGTGTGGCACTAGGTGGCAGCTGATATTAAAATATTTTAGAATTTTAAAACGTTGATGGAACACAAACAAAACATTAGTTAAAATTAAAATATAAGAACAAGAGAACACTAATAATGAAACTAAAAAAAAAATATTAATTTTATAAATAATACACAGTCAGCTAAAGCATTAAAACTATTTTAAAATCTAGTTAATGCCTTTCACTTCAATATTCATTTTGATTTATTTCAATAAAGAACAGATTTATATGGCAGTTTATTATCAACCGGCTCACGCTGCACACTGCAGAGTACGATTTAGAGTTTCCAATTCGGTTAATCCATTAACCGATTCCTTGATTAATCACCCCTATTTCGGTTAACGTCGAAACAAATAATTTAAAACTCAAATAATTGATCGACACGAATAATCGATTAAAATAGGTCGATTAACCGGTTAAATTTTTATTATAGATTTTTCCGTTATATTTTCTTTAAACTTCCAAATCTTGAAACTTTGGCAAAAATTAAAAAGAAAACCTTTTTAACAAGCACTATGACGTTACATATGATCTAAAATAATAATAAAAAATTTCGTTAAAAAATACAAATAGAATTACATAGAATTTTGTAACTTAATTGATATATCAAAAAATTAAAAAGTTGAAAGTGAAAGAAAGTATTTAAGAATTCTCTTATTTGAACAATTTATGTTACTAGGTAGGGGGTCCTCCTATGGAAAATAAGTGTTCAAAAGTTTTATTGGTTTTTGTAAAACTTGGAAAATTTTCTTATGTTGACTTTCTGAATGCAGCTATTTTTTATTCAAAAATTGTCTAATAAAGGGTGTCCCAAGAAGAACGCAATTTTTAAATTTTAAATAAAACACAGATATTTAAAAAAAAATCGTGAAACTTTATTATATCGTAAAGTAGACAGAATGAGGTTATGTATGGAACAATATATCGTGCAGATGGCCGCCGCGGCTTTGCTGGCATGCACGCGATCTTTTAATGAAATTCTCAATGACCGTTTTGAATGAATGCTGCGGTATTTCATTAATGCAGCGTCCAATTTCCTCTTTTAAGGCTTGAGTCGTCGTCGGCTTATTCGCGTAAACCATCGACTTCAAAAAACCCCAAAGAAAAAAAATCTAATGGTGTTAAATCGCACGATCTAGGCGGCCAATTCTGATCTCCAAAACGCGAAATAACACGACCGGGAAATGACTGATGCAGCAATTGAATTGTTTCTCTGGCTGTATGACATGTGGCGCCGTCTTGTTGGAACCACATGCCCTCCACATTCATTTCTTCAATTCTAGGCAAGAAAAAACTGGTTATCATTTCACGATACCGAACACCATTGACTGTTTGCGCTTGACCTGCCTCATTTTCATAAAAAAAAGGTCCAATGATTCCTCCAGCCCAAAAACCACACCACACAGTGACACGTTGAGGATGCATTTGCTTCTCGTGAATCACTCGAAGATTTTCCTCACCCCAAATGCGACAATTCTGCCTATTGACGAAGCCATCAAGATGAAAATGGGCTTCGTCACTGAAGATGATTTTATCGACAAAATCAGCATTTTCATGTTGTCTCTCCAATACCCAATTAACGAACTCCCTTCACTGTCCATGGTCAGCTGGCTTCAGTTCCTGAGTCAATTGAACTTTGTATGCATGAAGATGCAAATCTTTCGTCAAAATTCGCTGCAAAGTGGATTTGGAGACACCAATTTGCTGAGCTCGGTGTCGAATTGAGGTGGATGGAGTTTGAGCGACATCATCACGTACAGCTGCGACATTTTCGGTCGATCGACCTGGTCGATTGCGCGTTGTTGTCTTTACATCACTAACAGACCCAGTTTCGGCAAATTTATCCATTAATCTCTTTACAGTTGACTCTTTTGAAGCATTATTGTGACCCCAAATTGATCGCAATTTGCGAACTGTAGCCGCAAAACTTTCACCATTTTGGTAAAACAATTTCACAATGAGAATGCGTTGTTTATTCGTGTAGCGCTTCGTACCTTCTACTAGCAAACAATAACAATTGTTCAAATGTCAAATTGCGTTCTTCTTGGGACACCCTTTATCTTGACAGTGACAAATAAAGAAAATAAAATATCAGTTTTATTGACTCCCACTGAGCATATCTTACAACATTTTTTTAAAGTGTCCTCGGACTCCAACCATCTGGATTCTAAGGCATGATTCCTTAAAAAGTCTCAGGATTCTTTGATGATATTTGTATCATAAACAAACTCTTTATAAACCCATACAGTAGACTTAACTTGATATTTCACAGAATACATTTAGTTTTCATTAAACGGTTAATCAAGTAATCGCCAATTTTTCCGATTAATCGACCCGAATAACCGATAAATAAATTTTCGTAATTTTTCGAATAATGCTCTAACCGGTTAATTGGAAACACTAGTACGGTCCAACGAATCAATGTTACCTGTTCTTATGGGAGATAGTAAGAAAAACTTGCTTGTTTTGCTTATTTTGCTTATTTTGTGCTTTTTTTTACTCATATTAACTTTTTTCTGCTTGCTTTGGATTTTCTAGTTTTCTTAAGATTTTTGAGCTTTAAATTTTTTTTTCACATTTTTTGTTTGCCGCAGTGCTTTTTTCTTATAAAACCAAAATATTTCTGCTAGTTTTGCTCTTTTTTAAAAAAAAAAATGTTTTTCCCCAACTTTTTACTTTTGCTTGTTTAAAAAAATATTTTCTCTGGTAGCTTTGTTCTTTTTTTTATAAAAAAAAGTGTTTTCCCCAACTTTTTACTTGCTTTTGAATTTTGCTTTTTAAATTTTACTTTTGAATTTTACTTTTGAATTTTGCTTTTTGAATTTCCTTTTTGAATTTTGCTTTTTTTTTGTCTTCTCTGGTAATGGCACATTTAGTGACAAACTTCTGTTTTTTTTTATTTTTGACGTATTACAACGACCACAATGCTATGGGAAATATGTAGGTCTAATTATGGGCCGATCCTTATTATAATTCGATTCTAATCAATTTTAAAGAAATTAGTCTTTGACCCAATAAAAACCCATGTAACAAATAAAAACGGTCTGGGGTTCCGGTATTATGCTAGCTGTTAGATCAGATATTCTGCTTTCCGAATAGGTACTTTGTGTAAATCTCATTAGTAATTTTTAAGAGACAAAATAATTCACCTTTCACCTTTTAGTTTACCAAACGCCTCAGAATCAATTTTTTATATGATTTAAATTAAGTATTTATCACTATATTGTCCGCTCGGTTAAAAAAAATCATTTTGCCAATTCCGAATAAAGTTGCTTTGCGAAGTGATAAATAATTTATCATTTTCACTTCACAGTTATTTTTCACTTCATGTTTTCATTTTAAGCGATTCCCATTCTCGTTATGAAAAAAAAAATGTTGTTATAATGACTATATGTCAATTTTATTTCATTCCACTCGTTCCGTGAGTTTTAAAGCAAAATATTATTAAAAACTTCAATTAATTCTTTTTTTTATTAAAAACTAAACATTTATTATAAAGAAATTACTTTATATGATGCGTTTATGCTTCTGGAAAGGAAACAGGAGGCAATTTATTTTTGTTTTAGTTTTTATGTTTTATTTTTTTTTTTTTTGTAGTGTTGCAAACATGGATTTTTCGAATGCGATTTGAGCGTTTTTTTGTTTGTATAATAAATATGTAATTATTGTTTTTACAAATTCTCTAATTCTTTTGAAAATTAAAAATTAGGCAATTAAATCAAAGAAAACTATACTAGAAAAATTATAAAATGTTAAAAATATAATATAATATAAAAAAAAGTCGCTAACAATGTTTGTAAAATAGTGCAACACTGATGAAGAAAAAAACTCATAAGATAAAATTTTGACAGAAAGTTTTCACAATAGTTAAATCAATAATCGGATTCTTTGCGAAGTAGTGAACATTTTTATCATTTCACAGCTTCACACATTCAGAATCGGCCCCCAGGACCGCTTCACAAAATGTATAAAAAGCTTAAGTTCATATTTTTCTGGAAAACAAATGAATTTTATTTTGAAATCAACTTCACTGAATATTGTGTAATATTTCTCATCGAGCTAAAGATCTTTCATTAATAAAAAGATTTATTATAAATATTTATTTATCCCAATATTTCGTCACCACATTGGGTGACTTCTTCAGGGGAAATTGTTTTTTATAATTAATAAATGATCTTTAGCTCGATGAGAAATATGACACAAATTAAGAAGATCGAAGAAAACTAAAAGAATTTTCACTGAATATTATAAAGACAAAATAATTTAATTTCGGAAAACTATTGAACTTTTGAAGACTTCCTTCTGATTTGATACGGGTAAAAAGTTAAAGCCGGACAGTAAATTTTTTAAATTTTGTGCAAAATTTTAAAGCAAATCACAAAACTTAATTAATTTTATAACGATTCGCATAAAAATTTTATCATTTGTTAAGGTAAAAAATAAAAAAACATGGGTTACGTTGAAATGAGGGAGGGCCATTCGCCCTTTATGATCACCCAAAAATGGGTGAAAAACACCAGAAAATAGTTATGTTGTGCGCTCTTCTATATCCAAGCCCTAATTAACATTCCAGTCTACTTAAATAATTCAGTATCCCTTCAATTTTCCCAAGTCAACTCCTCGCAAGCACTCCAATGCCGGTATAACGTCCTTGTGCTAATGCCTTATCCTACTTATCGTCCTCCCCACAGGCCCTACACCCCACAGAGTCACTCACTTTGTAGTGTAGACTGCTGGAATTGATATCATGTTAGCCAGTTCCGTATTCCTCAGACTCAAGGGTCCCCTTGTCCTGCCCACATCCGGGTCACCCTACAGGACCTTTGTGGTCCCACCATCATTATCCCCATGTCATCCGAAAAGGACTTGGATTTTGATGGCTAACAGATACCAGGGTTGTACCATCCCTGGCTAGCAAGCCAGCTCTTTGATTCCCCTCCACCGACAGTATCCGGGTACACATATCAACATCAGACGACCCCTGCCAGAATTAGCTTTCATCACTCTCTTGCAGTTCAAAACTGTTTTCGATTTCACAGACTCCACTCACAGAGCGCTAACCGCAGCCTGAGTGTCAGTAATGATGACATGTTACTAGTTTTTACTAGAAGAAATTTTTCGAGTAAAAACTACCAAAATTTCCCCATAAAATATTTACTCTTTTTTTACTGCTTTTACTCAAAAGGAAGTTTGAGTAAAGCCATATAGAAAGGATGAGTTAAAGAGTTTTCATCGTGATCAATGATGTTCCAACAAAATTTTGTGCAGATTACAAAGGTACGTTAACAGACTACCCCATGAGTGAAAACAGGAAAAATTTAGCAAAATTCCCGGATTTTAAAGCAAATCACCCTCCTTTCAGAAAGGGGGGAAATTTACATTTCCGCGGACTTTTTCTACTATTGTAACAAAACTAAAATAATTTATAGATTATCTCCAAAGTAAATATCATAAAATTTTACAATTAAATGTTTGAGAATTTAACTACATTTATCTGTTAGTTTAACTACAATTGTTAGTTGATTTTATTAAACGGTTAGAAAAATATTATAAAAATTTTACTACATTTTAATTACTTTTTAAAGATAAAATTTAATTATTACAAATTAGTGAGATTTTATAAAATTTTAAATGAAAATGCCAAGTATATATTTTTAATATTAATTACAGTTATTTATCAATTGTTCTCAGCTGATTTTAGAATCAATTAACAATTACCCAGTAACAATAGCGTGTGTTGTAAAATTTTCTACTAATCTTAATTATTTTGATGTTTCTTATAAAATTACGATTTGTAAACAAAAATTAAAAATTCTTTAAACTTGTTAAAAAAAAAATGTGATAATTATTATCATTTTAAAAAAGGGTGTTTTTATCTACGCAAGATTTTTAATTTATATCTTAATTGTTGTATAAAACAATAAATAATTACAGCGCTTTAATAAAAAGATAATAATTAAAAAAAAATTTTCAGAAAAAATAAATAGACTGTCATTGAAATATTTCTTTATTGTTTTATAAAATTCAAATATAAAAAACAAAGTTAAATTATGTGCGAATTTTTTGATACGCAAAACAGACGATATATAGACGAAAAACTATTAAATAAAATTTAAATTAACTTCCGATACGATTTTTGGATATGACGAGTTTAGAATTATTAATAGATATTTAAAAAAAAAATGTTTAAATTCAGTCAGGTGTAAAGTTAAAATGAACTTTTTGTTGAACTTTAAAAATAATAATAAATAATATAGAACATGTTTAACATAAATTTAAAATAAATTTAAAACAAAACAAAAATATTTTTAAAAATTAAAATTCTTTACACACAAGCAAATGTCTGTCTCATTTGACAGATATAATCTATATAACATATTGACGGTTCTGTTTGACAATTGTTGTCATCGTTTGACATTTTTGTATTCAATATATATTTTGTATTGTCGTTAAACTGGGAGTAAATCCCCTTAAACCACATGACAATATAGAAAAACGTGATTTTTATACTTTTATGATTTTTCATGTATGTTGACGCACTTGTTTTTATCGTTTTCTTTTAAGTATAATTGTACTTTTTTTATTATAAAAATCATGTATTTTAAATATTTACATATTATTTGATCAATAATCTAAACTTCAAATGATCTATTTATTATTTTTTGCCAAAAAAAAACTCTATTTAATTGCAATTGTATTTAAAAATTTCGATTTATTTTGCCCATTTTTGTTTAAGGTTGTTCAAGTCCAAGAAAATAGATAAAAAAAAAACTAATTAAATCTTAATTATTATTTGGCGGTGCTTTTTTAAGTTCATTAGCTTTATAGTATTTGGATTTATTCTATTTACTTCCCAAATAAATATTTTATTTTATTTATTTTACTTTTGTTTTTTTTCTATATATATTTTATAATTATTTACTGGTCATACCTAATTATAAATTAAAAAAACGTGATAATGTGTGTTTTGTTATATTTGTAGTAGAATTTAAGAGATATTTACAAAATAGTGCAATAATTATTAAAATAATAAATCTTAGACTTGACTTTTATATATAACAAACTTTGGCGCCAAACGTTTGGCAACATTATTATTATTATTTTTTTTTTGTAAATATTTTAACTAAATTAAACATATTTTTTTAAAGATTTGCAATCAATATATGAAAGAATTATCTGCATAATACTAATGCAGTTTTTATAAAAGCAACAAACCCTGTGGGAAATGTAAATATTGAAACTGTAGTGATTCACTATTGACTTTGACACCAGTACTACTGACTAATTATGCCCCAGCCAACGCTTTTTGCTGTAGACATTTAACATGTGCGTGCCATTGCGAATCTACACAACTATTGACTAGGTGTTGACATTAGAACCTGTTACACTGTCCAACAAATTAAGACTTTTTGAATGGAACAGAATAGCGACCCCATAATTCTGAAAGGGTATGTTGAGTAGATCATTTTTGTAAAACAAACTTATGGTCCAGCACGTCTGAGTTTTTTTTACAGTGGGTCAAAGTTTTAATTTTTTGGTCGAAGGGAGCATTATACTATATGAAAAAAATGCTGTAAGTTAATGTCTGAGAGAATTCTTATGGTCAGAGTTGTATTGTGGAATTGTATGAGGATTATTTTTGTGGAAGATCTTAACCCTCTAACTGGTCTCTTTATGGGTCAATTTGACCCTTTTTCGAGAAAATCAAAAAATATACTTTAAAAAGGACATTTAAGGATTAAAATATTCTACGAAAATGTTTTCCGGAAAATTTCAGTGGGGGTCACCAAAGACACCAATGTTGTAAATAAAGCTCTTTACGCTTAATTAGTAAAATTATACACCAACATATACAAAACAGGAAATAACGGCGTCAAGTTTGGCCGGGCCAAACACTGAGTTCTCGCGTCTAGTCAGCTGTGACTTACAAATCGGGTGTGATATTTAATAAAATTAATAATAAAAAATTAAAAAAAAATATTAAACATAATTGAGCTACTAAGCAGTACATATCAGGTGTGATTTTTACTAAAATTAATATAAAAAAAGAAAAATTAAAGCTTAAATAAGCATGGCGGATTCTGTTTGCAAATTAAGAGATTGGTTTTGTTTTATTTGTGGACATTTTACGCACCTTCAAAGCAGAAGAAAGATATTCCCTACAATTGAAGAACCATATTTTCTTTTCTTTGGAATACGATTTTTATCTGAAGCTTGGATACCAAAAACCGTATGTACTACTTGCGAAAGTGGTCTTTTGACCTGGTACAAAGGCGGTACTAAGGTGCTGCCATTTTCTGCGCCTATTACATGGATTGAACCTGAAGATCACAAATCAGATACATGCTATTTCTGCGTAAATTACAAATTTGGTAGAAGCCAAAGGCACTACGCGATAATGACATACGAAGCAACAAATAATGTCATTTTACCAGAAGTGCACTGTGAAGGTGTTCCGGTGCCTCAACCGCCTACACATACATTTTCGGCCAATATGACAGTCGCCAATACGTTGAAAACATATCAGAAATAAGTTACTTGCCTCTTGATGGTTTAAACATATGTTCTAATTTGATAGACCAAGCTTATTTTGAAGATCTTGTAAGACATTTAGGACTAACAAAAGAGAAAGCTGAAATATTATGTTCCAGATTGAAAACCAGGAATTTGATAAAAGCCGATGTAAAAGTTACATTTCTAAGAAAAAGACACGCCGATCTGGAACATTCATCGGAACATTCACGTCAAGCTTAATACAAGAAAGCATATTAAGTTTAATCTTTAATCCATTGTCATACTACTGCTATTTCCCAATTCCCTTTTACTCGAAAATTTGAAGCAAAAAAATAAATATGTACTATAGAAGTTGGCGTGTAATTTTGCCAATTAATCGTAAAGAGCTTTATTTACAACAATGGTATCTTTGGTGACCCCCACTGAAATTTTCCGGCAAACATTTTCGTAGAATATTTTAATCCTTAAATGTCCTTTTTTAAAGGATAGTTTTTGATTTTCTCGAAAAAAGGGTCAAATTGGCCCATAAAGAGACCAGTTAGAGGCTTAAGATCTTCCACAAAAATAATCCTCATACAATTCCACAATACAACTCTGACCATAAGAATTTTCTCAGACATTAACTTACAGCATTTTTTTCATATAGTATAATGCTCCCTTCGACCAAAAAATGAAAACTTTGACCCACTATAAAAAAAAATACTCAGACGTGCTGGACCATAAGTTTGTTCTACAAAAATGATCTACTCAACATACCCTCTCAGAATTATAGGGTCGCTATTCTGTTCCAAAAATGCTGTTGGACAGTGTTATTAGCCTTTTCTTTAAAAAGGCGATAATAATAGCAAAATGTTTTATTAGGCGAAGAAAGGGGTCGGATTCTTGAAGATGAACTTAACTGAGATCGGGAAGAACGCGAGTTTTGAATAACAACATCTATTAACTTATCAAGTTTCTTGTTTAGTTCTTCAAAACTATATTCTTCTTTTTTCATAGATAAAATACCTGATTTGGGGCACTCTAGCATGCCGTCAGCAACGTCTAATAAATTACGCAATGGTGAAATTTTACTTAAACCTCTCAGATTTTGTTCATATTCTTTAGGAAGTTTCTTTATCCAAATAGAAAAAAGTATATCATCAGAAATGTTATTGCAAGAGAGATTTTTCATCTCTTGAAAAAGTTGACTTGGTTTTTCGTCACCCAGTTGTAAGTCATTAAAAATGGGATTGAACTTACTCTCCTGACTTTCTTCATAGAATGTTAATAGTTCAGATTTGAGTGTGTTGTATTTATCTTGCTCTGGGGGATTTCAAATTAGACTTAAAATTTGGTGGATTGTGGAAACTTCGAGAGACTCAATGACTTTTGAATATTTTATGTTGTCGGAAGTAATATTAAAGTTTTGAAATTTTTGTTCGATGGTTAGAAACCAGAGTTCCGGATTTTGGGTCCAAAACGACGCTAGACTTAATGATTTAGAGTATTTTATCTCATCGTTGGAAAAAAATGTTTGCTGGTATTGCTGTATTTGAGTTTTGTGTTACCGTTGGTATGGAAGTTTGTGAGTTTTGTGATACAAACTCTTTAAAGCGCCTTTCCATGTCTACCATGAAATCTTGCATGTGTTGTAGCATTGTGCTTAAATTAATACTAGACTCCGATGGTGTTATTTTCATATCTGCTAAGTCCAAATCGAAATCGTAGTTTTTAGTATCTGTAATTTGAAAATCTTCAAGGTACGATTTTAATCGCAGGAGTTTGTCTCAGTGGTAAATTCCATTTCTTTAGCAAAAACGAAATTTCTACAGATGATATTTCTGAAATTGTTTTCGGCATTCAAATAGTCGACAAAAGTGGTGACTTGTAGACACTTGACACCAGGCTTCCTACAGGGAAGTAACACTGGAACTGGTCCATTAAAACTTTTTATTAAGTTAATGCAAGTTTCCATACAAATTTATAAATAATATTATTTCCTACAATTAATGAAGAAGTTTCATTAAATGAAATATTTCACTTGATTTGTGAAGAAGAAAAGTGTAATTAGTTTACTAAAAAATTTATTTTTTTTTTCGTCCAATTAAATTCTCTGTGTGAAGTATGCACAATATGTATTAATATTATCTCATAGTTCTCATCATATATAAATATTATCTTGATAAAATCCTAAGGTTTATGGTCTTTACTAATAATCAGTTTACTTGCTGTAATGATTCTGAATCATTGCCACTACGTACAGTGGGATTTTGTAGAACAAAATTTCACAATAACTAAATCGTTGAGTTTTTGTATAAGAAATTGTTATCTTTGAAAATTTCGTTAAATGTCGATTTAAAATTAAAGTTTAAAAAAATTTGTAGAATAATTTTGTAAACAAACAAAAAAAATATGTCATAGGATTAATGTCCAAAATATGTTTAAAATTATTTTTAGCCACAGAAAAAAAAAATATTTTTTAATCAAATATCAAATCAAACTAAATTTGTTTCCACTTTAATTTAAATATGTACAGTACGAATGACTTGAATAAGGAATTGTATTTTTCTAACTTTGAACTAATATATTTACTAAGTTTGTAATCGGAACAACATGATTGCTTTTACTAACTATAGTTCATGGTATTATCTTTAATTTAATTGTGAAACAAAACTGTTAACTTCTTTCTCTAATTTCCTATAAAAATAAATGTATATTTCTAATGCATCACTTGAATAAGGAATTTTTAGACTTTGATCAAGTCGGTCATGTCTTAAACTTTAAATGTTTAAAAACTAAGAAAACCTAGAAAATAAAGCAGATTTGTTTAAAATTTCAACAAAAAATAGACGCGGAAAAGCTCTTAACACTACCGAAAAGAAACAAATTTTACTTTGGAAATCAAAAGGTCTAAATGTTCTAGAAATAACCAAAATAATTATAAGAGACAAAAAAGTGATTTACAATTACCTAAATAATATCGAAAAATATAGGAAAAATATGATAGGACGTACTTAAAAGGCAACAACCGCCAGAGAAAGACAAAAGATTTGTCGATTTGCTCAAATTCTTCGATGTCAGCTGCTAAAATTCTGGATGAAAGTGGAGGTAATGTAGGTGTTTGTACAGTTCGTCGTATTCTAAGGAAATGCCCGTATATTGTTCGCCGAAAACTGCAAAAAAAAAAATCTCTGAACGACCAACGAAAGGCGAAGCCTCTTCAATTTCCTAAGGATACAATGACATGGTCAGATAAATGGTTTAAGATAATTTTTTCCGACGAAAAAAAAATCAATATGGATGGTCCAGACGAATACAACTATTTTTTTCACGATTTGAGGAAAAAGCAACAATTTTTACAGAGCAGACACAGCAGAAAAGGTGAAGTTATGGTTTGGAAACTGCAAAAATGGAGAATCCTACAAGAGAATCTTGGAAAACGCATTTCCACAATTTAATAATTTGTTTCGACCTATAGCCTGGACCTACCAGCACCACGATGCTCCAATTCACACTGCCAGAGTTGTGAAATGATGGATTCATGAACAAAATGTGGCCCCCATATTCTCCAGATCTAAATATAATGGAAAATGTTTGGGGGTGGCTTGTTAGGAAAGTATACGAAGGAAGAAGGAAGAATATGAGACAAAAGATGCTCTAAAAAATGGAATAAAGGAAGCCTGGACATCTGTTTCATTGAACTATTTAGAGTCTTTATACCGATCTATACCTAACCGAATTTTTGAGGTCATTTCCAAAAATGGTGGTAGTACACATTACTAAATGTGTTTGTTTTATCAATAATAATCTTTAATTTTACACAATAAAAATTTACAATATTTTTTTTTTTAAATTTTTTACATTTTCCTTATTCATGTTATACATAAAATCTTATAATTTTTTCATATTGTTAAATAAATTTTAGAAAATAATGCATTTGAATAAAACATTGTTTTTATTTTTTTGAAAAAATTTATTTACTGTGGCAAATTTTCGTATTTCTCTGATCACCAGTTTTACTCATATATTCGTTCAAAACTTGAAATTATCGATTGATTATTCAAGTGATTCTCACTGTATCTACCCGAGTTAAAAAGTTTATATATAATCATATGTGGCCTTATCTAATAATATATTATAATATAACAAGGTGGCGCAAAAGTAATCCTCCTATCAGAAAATGCTATAAATTTTGCGATTGGCCCCTAATGTCAGTTCTGTTTTGACATTTGTGTAGTAAACACAT
The DNA here is from genome assembly GCA_949748255.1 of Eustalomyia histrio. Classification (NCBI taxonomy): domain Eukaryota; kingdom Metazoa; phylum Arthropoda; class Insecta; order Diptera; family Anthomyiidae; genus Eustalomyia; species Eustalomyia histrio. The sequence continues at coordinate 15,246,848 of OX456526.1, forward strand.
GCGAAATACACGTTAATAAACAATGTTACGCTACACTGCTCCAGAACGCGGAATATTGGTGACTATTTATTTGAGCAATAATGAAGATGATTTTTCATCAAAAATTATCATGAGTGATGAGGCCCATTTCCATCTTAGCGGGTATGTAAATAAGCAAAATTTACGCTTCTGGGGCACTGAAAATCCGCGTGTAACCCACGAAGAGCCATTACACCCGCTCAAAGTCACTGTATGGTGTGCTGTTTTCGCTGGAGGAGTCATCGGACCTTTTTTCTTCGAAGACGTCGCGGGCCAAACGGTTACTGTGAATAGTGAGCGCTACAGAGCAATGATCAACGAGTTCTTTTTGCCGCAACTTGATGAATTGGGATTGGAAAACATGTGGTTCCAACAGGAAGATGCAACGCCACACACTGCACGTGCCACAACCGATATGCTGAAGGATGCATTTCCCGGGCGCCTAATCTCCCGTTTTGGCGATTTGCACTGGCCAGCAAGATCGCCTGATTTGACCGCTCCAGACTTCTTTTTGTGGGGCTTTTGAAGTCGCGGGTTTATGTCAACAAGCCTCAGACTCTTGCAGCTCTTAAAGACAATATCCGTCAAGAATGTGAGGACCTATCGCCGGAAGTTTTGGCCAAAGTGATGGAAAATGACATAAAAAGGGCTCAAATGACAATCAACTGTGGCGGCGGCCATTTACATGACATCATATTCTCGACTTGATGTAAAAAAAATTAAAAGACCAAATAAAAATAATCCACAAGAAGAATCAAATTTTTTAATTTTTTTTAAATTACAGCCAAAAAACATCGGAAGGTTATTTTTGCGCCACCCTGTATATATACATATGTCAGTATCTATTAACATATCTAATTATATATGTATTACATTAATTTTTTTAAATCACTTTATATTGTATTGTAGTTATATATTGATAAGTAGTGAAAATTTATATATTTTTGTTTTTGTTTGTTTTAAATATTTTTCCATAAATTCATAAGATATGATAATATATAATTATATATAATTCTATATAAAATTATACATAATTTTATAGAATTATATTGAATCAGATAAGTACAGAAACAATTTAGTCTCATTAATTCAGCCATGATATGTATAAATTTTTGACAAATTTCTAAATATTGTAATGAATATTAGTCCCGAAGATATAATTGTATATAACACAATTAGACGAACAATTTTGTCTAATAAAGTCAACCGCACACTCTAATTGCTTAACTCACTACAACTGTGGCAGACCAAGTTTAAATCCTGGCGAAGGCATTGATTTTTTTTAGAATGTAAATTTTTTTAATTTACAATTTTTTATACATTTTTTAAAAATCTGATAAAATTCCATCTGACATTTTTCGGATAAATTTGGATCTTACTTAATCCCTAAATATATTTATGGATCTAATTTTTTTTTATTTGTAAATCATTTATTTTCATAAAAAATATATAAAATTTAAATATATAGCCTCAGCACCATGCCTCTGCCATTTTTGGGATCAATTTGGATCTTACTTAATTCCGAAAAATAATGCTGGATCTAATTTGATCTGCTATTTTTCGGATTAATTTAGATCTTTCTAAATCCCCAAATATATTGCGGGATCTAATTTAATCAGCCATTTTTCGTATCAAATAATCAGCTAGATAATAAAGCAGATCTTAAAGAATATCAAATTAGATATGATTAAATATTGCGGCAGAAAAATTTTTTTTACCTCGGGTTCTTATGTATATTAACAATAAATTAAGGAAAAAAGTAAAATGTTGATTAAGATTCAAACCTAAGGCTCAAACATAATTGACTTAAGCTTTGTTTTGGTGTGAAACCAAATTTGAAAAATTCACTTTTAATTTTTAAAATTTTTGAATTTTAACCTTCTGATACCCAAGACCGCTATAAAAGTGGTTATCATACAGGTTGGTTGAAAAGTTCCTGCGCTCGAAATGAAAGAATACTGTTTTTGTTACGAAATATATTTTTTTATTCAATATAATCTCCTAGAAGCTCAATACACTTGTTCCAATGATCTTCCAATAATTTTATCCCATCCTTATAATGGTTTTCCGGAAGCTCTGCATAATAACCGTCTACAGTTGCTATGGTCTCTTCATTCGAAGAAAAATGCTTTCCACGAAAGAATTGTTTGAAGTTTCTGAAGAGATAGTAGTCACTGGGAGCCAAATCTGGTGAATACGGTGGATGTTCAAGCAATTCGTACTTTAATTCTTTGAATTTAGCCATCGTCAAAACACTTTTGTGAGCAGGTGCATTGTCTTGATGAAAAATGATTTTTTTCTTCTTTAAACCAGGTCTTTTCTCACGAATTTTTTCATCCAGCTGATCCAAAAGGCTGCAATAATATTCAGAGTTGATTGTTTTACCTTTCTGAAGATAATCAATCAACAAAATTCCTTTTGCATCCCAAAAAACTGATGACATAACCTTCTTTGCTGATCGTTGTGACTTCACCTGCTTTGGAGCTGAACAACCAGCTTCAGTCCACTGTAAACGTTCTTGTTTTAATTTAGGATCATGGTGGTAGATCCAAGTCTCATCCATAGTTATAAAACGACGCAGGAAGTCGGTTTTATTCGGCTTAAAACGCTCCAAATTACGCTGAGAAATTTGTTTTCGATCCAGTTTTTGTTGAATTGTTAATGTGTGCGGCACTAACTTTCCAAACAGTTTTTTCATACGTAATTCTTCATGTAAAATATGGAGTACTCGTTCGTCTGAGATGCCTATGGCATTAGCATTTTCACGCTTAGTCAAACTTGGATCTTCACAAACCATATTATGTACCTGCTCAATGATTTCTGCTGTGGTTGCAGTTTTTGGTCGTCCTTCGCGTGGATTGTCTTTAAGGCTGGTACGACCACGTTTAAATTCACCAGCCCAAAATTCAACGGTACGTTTTGAAGGTGAGGACTCCTTATACACTTCTAACAATTGTTCATAAATTTCCTTTGCTTTTAAACCCTTCAAAACAAAGAATCTAATGACTGCACGATATTCAATTTTTTCCATATTAAAAAAAATCAATGACACGTCAACTTCAAATGGCTTGGAAACAAAGAAAGAATTGACAGAATGACTTGCAACTTTGCATGTGTTCTCAGGACAGTTATACCAACTTGAAAAAAAAAAGTTTGGAGCTAGCAGTGCTATCTCTTGGTGAGCGCAGGAACTTTTCAACCAACCTGTATATTGAGTAGTTTTTGGCTAAATAATAATTTTTTTGTTAAAGCAATTACTTGATATCGAGAGAAAAATAATTTACTATTTTTTCTGCCTTAAACTTTTTTTTCAACGAAAGATTTTCAAGCAAAAAGGATGTAAAGTCAAAATTTCATAAATATAAAAAAGTGTCCTTTTTAAAACAAAATTCCTTTAAAAAATCGCCAAAAATATATTTGTGCTCTTGTATAAATTATGATAATAAAAAACGAAGTAGAGGCTGTTCTACTTGAAAAAGAAATTACTATTTTCGCTACAGGTCTCACAGGACACCATCAGGACACGTTTAACGAACATCCCTGTAACTCAAAAACTACAATAGTTAATAGATAATTTCGGTAAAATGCAATAATGTTTTCGATAAATTTCGCAATTTACAAATGGCGAAAATCGCTGTAGCTTTTAAAATAAAGATCTAGTGTCATAATTTTATGGTACGAAGGCCGATTCAATAAGTTCGTGACTTTTTGAATGAAACTCAGTTTTTTTTGGCAAAAAAAAAAAAATATTCTTCAACATAATCTCCTTTTAGCTAAATACACTTAGTCCAAAGTTTCTCCAATTTGTTTGATCAATAATTTTATCGTTGGAGCTAAATCTCTTTCCACCGAGCCATTTCTTTAGGTTTGGAAATAGGAAAGTCAGTGAACCACTTTTTTACCATTGAAATGGATGGTACAGAGTCCCCATAGTATTTATCAAGATTTTCCTTGGTTTGATCGACGGTTTTTTTTTCACAAAAAATAATGTTTAATGAGCACTCGAAATTCACTTTTTTCCATTTAAAAAAAAAAATCAACGAGGTTGTATGTTTTGAACAGCTGTTAAACGCAAAGTAAATGACGCAACTTGCTCAGTAGTCTATTAACAGGTCGTGCTTGATGGGAACAGTGTTGCATTTTATATAACTACAAGGGAAGTTTGAAAAGTCACGGACTTATTTTACTGATAGTGTTATTTATAGTAAAAACTATTTGATTAATAAGATTACTTGATTCATTCTTCCACCTTTATTGTGCTATATCTCCTAAATAAAGCGATAAATCAAAATTTTAATATATTTGCCAAATATATAGCATAAATATTATCAATATCTGAAGAAAGAGCATTAGAGGGTTATGTCTATTGCTGCCTTTAATTTAAAAATATTCGAAAGAAAATTAAATGTTAATTTAAATATATTATAATAATTGATTTAACTATGAAAATTTTCTGAAACTATATTATTTAGAGGATATTTTTATATTAAATTTCGAATATTTTTATAAGGCTTTAACCGACAGTAGTAGAAAATTAATCAGTGAAGAGATGCAAATCGTGTCAAATATTAAGCAAAATATCTAAAAAAAATGTTCTGCCTAAAACTGAATATCTTATTGCCAAACCTTTTCAAAGAATATTTTCCAATTCCTTTAAATTGTAAAAAAAACGTTTTCAATTTAAAATATTTAATTAAGTAATTTTTTTATAATTTCCATAAAAATTACCAATAAAATTTGTTTTTAATTATATAGTAATGTTATAATTTGTTCTTTGCTTACTCTAGCTATAAAAAATCTAAAATTTAATTTAAAATTCATTGCAATTATTAACAAGTTTATTTGTAGATTTTTTTTTTTATATAAACAACAATAAAATAAATAAAAAGGTAAAACACCTAACTGAAGGTAAAGTTTATAAACAAATGGACTGAAAATAATATAATAATTTTTATGTTTCTACAAATTAAGTTATTTAATTAAGCGCTAAAATTTTGTTTTTAATACCTTGCAACAATTTAAACAATTTTCCGGTATTTTACAAATAAAAATAATAATAAAAAAAATTGCTTAAATAAAAAAATTTTGCGACTTATTAAAATGAAAACAAAAAAAAATAATAATTGTTTATGGTTTTATAGGAAAAGATAAATTATCACATAGTTATGAAAAAAAAAAAATTATAAAAATAGTAAAATAAAAAAAAAAATGTTTATGAAGTGAAATAAAAAAAAATTGTGCTCTTATCATCAGTGAAAAGTTTATAAAATTATATATTTTAGAAAATAATAAAAAAAAATATTACTGAACTGTTGTTTTTTATTTGAAACAAAATCATAAAATTATAAAAAAATTATATTTTTCTTATATAATAAAACTCAAGCGAATCCATTGTCATACCCACTGTTGCGAATAAGTAACGGGTAAAAGTCGAGGGTAACACAAGTTAAAACATAATTTTGTAAAATTATAGAGGCATGCTAGTTAAATATTTTTTTTGAGTGTATCAGATAATTTAGAATTTAGTTTAGGCCTACAAATAGTATCGTATTTAGTTTCATTTTTGGTATACTAAAACTAAGTACAGTTCAGAACTTCATGAGTTTTATTTGGTTTCTATGCCCAATGGAACCTTCCCCTCGAAATTTCAGACTTCTATCTTACCCTAAATTTGGTGAAGAATTAAAAAGTGAGCAAATACAAATAGTATTGTATTTAGTTTCATTTTTGGTATACTAAAACTTAGTGCAGTTTACAACTTCATGAGTTGTATTTGGTTTCTAGGCCCAATGGAACCTTCCCCTCGAAATTTCAGACTTCTATCTTACCCTAAATTTGGTGAAGAATTAAAAAGAGAGCAAAAATCATATTAAAATCAATTATAATATCTTATTTAAATTAACATCTAATTTATTTATGAAAATTTTAACTAAAGTCTGAATCTTCCCAGCAAAAAGAAATGGTAGTCATTCTGTGACTATAACTTCTTTCATTGCTTCCCAAACTTCAGTTGACATTCTTTTATGGTTTTTTGGTGTTATTCTAAGGCACTTCCAAAGAATTGATGAGTTCATATCTCAAATGCAGTGATCTGGATAAAAACCCGATGCATATCTTAAAAAATCACTCTTCATTACTTCTAAAGCATAAGTTATAGTATATCGTATATATTTTGAATCTAAAGCATTTATTCAAATTGAAAAAATAGTTCTGATGAACTTTTTTAATTTTTTTATTAAATCATTTTTATATTTTAGTTTAACATTTCATGAGGGTTAGAATTTATGCAGTTTTGCAATTTTTATAAAAGTTTTGAAATATCAAGAGAAACAGATATTTTTTAAACTTTAATTGAAACTAGCTGGCCTGTCATTTGCATTTTTTCAGCCCTAAATATTTATGAGGACGCAATCTGTGCATTTTTGCATTATGTTTATTATTTAACACTACACCATTTTCAGTTTTAATTCAGAATTTATCAAAATAATTTTAAAATTGTGTAAAAATTATTTCAAATTGCCCAAAAATGTTTTAAAATTGTGCAAACATTTTTTAAAATTGTTCAAAAATATTTCCAAATTGTCTAAAAATGTTTCCAAATTGTACAACCAGATTTTATATTATCCAAAAAAATTTATAAAATTTGTCTAAAAATTCATTAAAATTTTTGAAAAATGCTTCAAATATGCTTTTTCACTAATGCAGAATTATTTATTTTTTTAGTAAAGAGTATTTGTATATCAATGCATAAATTTCGCTTCTTTAAACTTATTTTTCTACATTCTTATGAATTAAATTTTCATCAAAGCTTAAATACTACAAAGTATGTGAACATTTTCCACTCATGCATCAGAATATCTAATCATTGTATTGTCATTGCTTCCTTAGAGTAAAGTATGAGTAATGCTAGTAGCGACATTTGAATACTTCCATCATATGACACGCTAATGTTAAATTCATCGAAGAAACCATCAGAAAAGAAGTGATGCCTTTGCCATAGTAGTGATGCTTTTATTGCTTCTTTGGCAGCTTCATTTTTGCTGGGTTATTAAAGTAAATATGATTTTAGTTAAACTAAACTTTTTCATATTTAAATTAATACTCAACATTTTAGATTTTATTTTCATATTTTAAAAGAAAGTAGAAACATATTTAAATAAAAAAAAACTTAGTTTGATTTCAAATCTATTTCTACTTAATTTAATGTTGTTTCTACTTGATTTTAATATGTTTTTTTTTCTGTGTGTAACTTATTGACATTAATTATTTACCATGTTGTGTGTTATATTTCAATTATTTAAAAAATATTGTAAATAAAAAAATTACAAATGTATTAAAATCGTAAAAATACCGAAAACAATCTACTTTTATTTACACTCAACAATAAAGTCTGTAATGGCAACTAAAAATTTTGCTGCTATTACAGGAAATTTTGCTAATTTGAGCTCAGCGGTATTTTTTGCTAACCTTAGCAACACATATCTGCTGACGTGTAGTACAATGAAATTAGCAGAAAAAATTAGGAGCCATTACTAAATTTTAGTAAACCTTTTGTAAAGTGAAAAAAAAATTTACTAAATATTACTAATTAATAGAAATAAAATTTTCTTCAATATCCACTTTTTTTAAATTAGTAAATTTTATTTGCTTATTTTAGCAAATCAGTTTTCAAAAATTTTGTAAAATAATTTCTGAAATTAGCAACAAAAATTTGTAAGTTTTTTGTAAAAATTCTGTAATTTGTAAAATGTACACTCTAAAAAAAAGACATTAACTAAAATGTAATCAAAAATTTCCTTCAAAATAGTTTATAAATTGTCATCAATTTAAGTAAAATTTTATTAAAACTTAGAAAAATTTTCTTAAAAATAATAAAAATTCCTAAGTTTGAGGAAAAACGAAATAGTTTATATACTCAGAAATAGTTCATATATTTCCTAAGTAATATTTCTTGATTTTAGGAAAAAAAACAAGTCAATTAAATTAAAATTTATTAATTTTAAGAAAAAACATCTTAGTTTTAAGAAATTTGCATACTCAAATGTAATAAAATTATGTTTAGTTAAAAACAAAAAAAAAATTAGGACACAATTTACTCCCATTAAGTTCAAAAAATGTGTCTAACTTAAATCGAAAAAGTACTTGAACTTAATGTGTGTTCATATTTTGTTCGCGAGTAGAAAAATTAACTAAATTTTAGAAAGGCATTTCCAAATTCAGTTTTTAAGTATACCACTTTGTTATTTTAAAGAATTGTTTCTAAAAATTAGTTCAGAAAATTAAAAACAAAAAGTAATAAATTTTTCCCTATGTAATAATAAAAATTTACTTGATTTTAGAAACTGATGAACTATTTCCAAGGAATATTTTAATGTAACTTAGTTCAGATAAATTTTAAAAATTTTAATAAAATATCATTTTTTTCAAGTAAAAGTTTTCTAATTTTTAAAAAATAATAAAATTGGGTATAGGATTTTTTTTTTTGTTGGAAAACGTTTAAATTATTTTCAATATTCTATTAAAAAAAAACCAATAAAATAAAATAAAAACAAACTATTTAGTTTTCCTAATTTCCAAGAAAAAATATTATTAAAGGAAACAAATTAAAGTAACCATTTAAAAAAATTATCGTGCATGATTGTAATTTTTGATGCGTGATTCAAAAATGGCTCACATGCTTTTCTTTAATCTTAACAGTCTTTAACATTGAACTTAAAGTAGCTTAAAATATTTTGTTTAAATTTTGTTAGCAAAAGGTTAAAAATTTCGATTTTGGGCTTTTATGTAATAATTTTGTTTGCTGACTACAATACAAAAAATCGCAAGCACATTTTATACATTACGGCATAATAACTTTCCTATTATTGACGCAGCACCTATTAAACTTTATATTTATCGAACTACTTTTTTCACTTAATAATAAAAAAGTTTAAATTTATATATGTCAAATAAAGTTTAAGCTAAAAATCCCATAAAATAAACTTGTGGCCTTTTCCATTTTCCAATAAAAACAAGAAATTTAACTGTGATATTTTGTATTTTTGCAACAATTTCCATAAATTAGTTAATTTAAGAAGACAAAGGACCCCCAGTGTTTCTTAGCCATAGATGCCGTGTGTCACTTGGGGCGTCGTGTTTGTAATTCTCTCAAGCAGTACTACGAAAAGGATCTGACTTTGTCACAATTTATTACGTTTCAGGAAATCCTGCAGTACATTTTTTTTAATTTATATACCTTTTTGCTAATGAAATTTAATTTATATTTTAAATACATGAATTTAGTATAATTCAATTTAATTTTAAGAAAAAAATGTATAGCAAAAAGCTTGTTAAGAGCAGTGTCCTCACAAAATTAAATAAGTTAATTTTTCTAAATTTTAGTTCATTTTTTTTTTTTATGTAAAAAGCAAAATAATTTACTAAATAATAGTTTTTTTTACTAAAAATTAGTATAATCAGTGTACATTTTTACCTCAGTGTGAGATTGTGTTCATTTATTTTGTCTCTTCTATCACTCATTCAAATTTAAGATCAATCGGTGGGTGCCCTTGGGTGTACCTTCCTTGTCAAATCAAAAGTTAAGCTTAACAATACCAGCTACATTTTAAACAAAAAAAACACCTGCTGATGTTTCTTTGCATTTTTTTTCACAAGCCAAAATCAGAAAACAATTGGTCATAATTACATTTACAAATATTGTTTTGTCAACCATTGAAACAGGAAATATTTATTTAAATGGGCCAGTTTTATTTATAAACCAGGTGAAAACGGTAACAAGTCTAAACTGAGTTCAAGAGGACATTAAACTGTATTATAAACCAATGACGCTATACAGATATTTTTAACTAAATTGTATTTTTAATTTTCATATGAATTTATTAAGTAGATTTTTTTTTTTTTAATTTTTATTAAACCCCACGTCTTATAAAACACTTGGGTGCAGTGATGTTAATTTTGTATAAAATTTATTCTAGTTACAAAAACAATTTGTATACACTAATACAAAAAATTTTGTAAAAATTTACTGAAAATAAGTTCAAAAGGTTCCTGCGAAAAAAAAAACAGCTGAAATCAGTTAAATTTAGTTGCAAGCAAAAACTTTTATTGAATATTAGTTGACAAAAACATTACAAAAAATTTTATATTTTTAAGTTTTCTTTTTTTTTATTTTTTTTTAAGACCAGTAACACCAATACCTTGCAAAATCAGCCGTATACTATTTTTCAACAAATATTTTTATTGACTTCAGCAGAACATGTTGTTAATTGCATTCAACTAAGTTGGACTTAAATATAACTAAAATATTGAAGATATATTGTAACAGATTTGTTCATACTGTGTTTTGTCTACTAATTCAGTTAAAGTTTTTTGCTGATTCCAGCAGAGTAAATTGTCATTTGAAATTATTTAGAATATAACTAAGATGTTGTAGGTTTAACAGTTTTATTATGTTGTTAATAATATTTAGATTCTGCTGTTTTTAAGTTTTTTTACAGTTTTCTACAGGGCCCTTTTTAGTATTTTTTTTTCTGCTATTTGTACATATTTATTGCTATGAGTGTAGAAATAATGCAACACATAAATACAGTCGTAGAAATAAATCTGTACAAATAGCTGAAAATGCTATTATATTTGAGGATTTAGTCAGATCTAAACTTATCCGAAAAATAGCAGATCAAATTAGATCCAGCAAAATATATGTAGGGATTAAGTAAGTTCCAAATTTATCCAAAAAATGTTTTAGATCGAATGGTATCAGATTAGATCCAACAATATTATATTTACGGAATCTAGTTTATCGAAAAATCCAACTTCTTGTAATTTTACAATCTACTTATCAAGGGCTTTCATTGGAAATGACATTGTTTTTAATTTTTGAAAGGATAATAGTTATCCTTGTAACATTAAATAAAACCTTTTTTGAGTTTTTGTTGAAAGACCATATTTTTTTTATCATGGTATATTTGTAGGGTTGTGGAGCTAGTGAATAGGAACTATTTTTTGGGCCACCTAATGTACCTAGATTATTATAAATTCATTATATCTATCTAAATTTTCTAGATCTTGTTGTCCCGAAAGAGTAAAAATTTGAGTTTTGTAAAAAATATTAATAAGAAAAAATCGATGACATAGAACCACATATCATTATATCTAATTATATCATAAATCATATCAAAAGTTCTCTTAAATTCCTTAAATTTGTTTGCAATTATTATACCATATATTATTATTATTATTACTATACCTTATCAAAAATATTTCTTATATTGGACCATATATTGAATCATATATTATTATATCTCATACAATATTAAAATATATTTTTGATAATGGAGCATGTATCTCAAATAAAAAATAGCATGTATAACTATATATGTTTCTGTATAAGCATAGATGGTTCTCTATAAGTCATATATGTATTGTGTATTGTGCTATATATATTTTTATATGATTTAATATACACCATATGGTTCTGCATATAAGTATATATGGTTTTGTATAAGTTATATGTAAGTAAATATGGTCCCGTGTATATTAAGTGTTATATATAACTTTATATGATATAATATATACCATATCTTATCATATAAACCATATCTAATTTTATAAAGATCAACATATAAATAGATGTAGTTATATGTGGCACAATATAAGGTAATTTAAAAAAAAAGTTAATGTAATATATAATTATATATGGTAACGCATGCCGACCTATGTAGTTATATATGATAATATATTATTAGATAAAGCCACATATGATTATATCTAATCTTTTTTACTCGGGAATATAAAAAAACACTAAAAAAAATTGTATCTCACTGGCTGGGATTCGAAACCATTGACATGGAACTACATATAATTATATCTTATATCTTCCCAAAAATACTCTAGATCTGTATTGAAAAATATTTTTGACAATGGACCATATATTATTATATCTCAAATATTAGATATCATATACAACTATATATGGTTCTGTATAAGTATAGATGCTTCTCTATAAGTTATATATAGTAAGTAAATATAGCCCGTAATTATGTATTGTGTTATATATATTTTTATATGATTTAATATACACCATATCTTATCATAAAAATCATATCTTATTTTGTAAAAGATCAATATATAACTAGAAGTGGTTATATATGGCACAATACAAGGTAATTTAAAAAAAAGTTAATGTTATATATAATTATATATGGTAATGCATACCATATATATGATAATATATTTAGATAAGGCTACATATGATTATATCTAAACTGTTTTACTCGGGTGAGGAGAAAAGTATGCCTGGTGTATTCTGCAGCATATTACATTACATATGAGGTATATTAATATAAGAAATGGAATGATGTAAGTACGAGAGCTTGTGATGGATTACCCCAGCATTGTGAATGAATATTAAAGTTCCTGATATTAATAAAAAATTAATGAAAGAAATATTTGAAAGAATAATAACAAATTGTATTTCAAATGATTATTTATTAATAACTAATTCCCGTTGCTTATGTTATTCAATTTTTAATGGTTAATAAATTCCTCAGGCAAGTATCAAATAAGTATTATTATCAATTGTGTCAGAAATAATTTTTGAGGTAGTATTTTTTTCTTTTTTTGTGAAATTGATTATATTTTAATATGTTAATTTATTTGCCGCTTGATCAATTTCGACAAGTTATATACACTTAATTAGTTTAAAAAAATAAAAAACTCACCGTATCCGCTTTCATATGGTTTTTATTGGCTTATATTTATTTTAATTTATAATAATTTGTGGTTGAAGTGGTAAAAAGCATTGCATTAGAAATATGTGTGTATATAAAATGTATCATATTTATTACAAATTTAAAGTTTTCGGAAAAAGCATTAAAGAATATTGAATGACGTTAGACATATTTGTCTATTGAGACAATATTTTTAGTAATCGTGAGAAATACTCAGAGAGGGCAGAGATATTTAGTAAAACAACATCCGCTTAAATAGCTCTATTATGAATGATTTAAGCGTTAACAAAGGTTTTGTTCTAAAATACTTCAAAAACATCGCAATAATAAAAGCCTCACAATATCATTTCTATGTTTTTGAACAGAAACTATTTATTATTTCAAACAATTGATATCATAATTTGATAATCGGCTTAAATATGTGTGTAGATCAATTTCAAATGTTAAAAAATAATTTGTCAGTTGACAAATAATTTATTAAACAAATTAATTTAGTCTCATGAATGTGACAGCACGCAATTTATAGTTTATTATAATGATGACAGCTAATTGAATGTTAACATGGAAGTGATTAAGTTATTAATATGATAAACTAAAAATGTAATTTTAATACAATAAACTATTTATCAATTTGGTTTCTTTTATTTATAGATTTTATTGTACCTCAACGTGTGATATTGGCTATTATGGGTTTCTTGGCTATTTTAAATGCCTACACAATGCGTATTACTTTATCTCTGGCTATAACAGAAATGGTAGTCAAGAAAAATTACACCGGTGATGGTGATGTTGCAGTTTGTAAAGCTGATGATTTGGATTCTGAACCGCCGGTAAGTGAAATAGCCCAGCAAAAACAAACATTATCAAGTAATTAAGGGACTAAGTAGCACACAAAGGGTTTCACTAGTTACCAGGTTATTTACTCGCTTAATTACTTTTGTTCGCGATGTCCCAAAATTCATGGTTGGTCATTACCCTTTCGCTTACAAAAAAATTTAGAATAATGAGTTACCTGCATGGTTACTCATAGTGAGGAAATAAGTGGTTACCTATAATAATAAAGTAAGTAGTACACTAAATATAACAATAGTGGACTTTACTCAAGTAAATTTTTTATTTATAGAAATCGATAAGAATAATTTATAAAAAATCTTTAAAATATCTACGTTTTGCATTCAAAAATTAAAGTTCATAATTCAATGCTATTTCTTACTAGAAAGCCTTTAAAATAGTAAAAATTTTCACTTTACATCATTTTACAGCAAATAATTTTCAATTTTGTTGTAAATTTTTTTAAAACAAATTAACAAATATAATAGTAAAAACAACTAACATTAAATCCTTATTTTTCGTGTACATATAGTAAGTACTTTTTTCACCCATTACCAGTATGCCATTATTTTGATTTTTAAAGTAATGTAAAAAGTATCTACCTATCATTACATGGTAATCTACACAGAAACGACCTGTCATTACCATCTTTTTGCTGGGAGCCAAGTATTTACATTTCTCTTTATCCATGTTTTCCTTGAAAAGAGAAGAATCACTATCTTCTCGGTGACGGCACCGGTTTTTTATATGAAAAGGATCCGTCACTTTAACATGGGCTTGTCCTAGGAGGGGGTCAATTGCCTTCTGTGACATGTCACAAGACTGGTCTAAAAGAACATGTCACACAACTAACCCCAAAGAACCTATCACAGGGCTCGTGCTTTCAAACCGGTACTGTTTTCATCTAACACGGAACTAGTACTTTCAGACCCAATACGTGATAGAGACTTTTTATACCGATCAGGTGATAGGTACTTTAGAAACCGATCCTGGCCCATCACGTGATATAGACTTTGAAAGCTTTCACGTGGTATGTACTTTAGGAACCGGCTCTCTTTACACCTATCTCTTGATATGTATTTTCGGAACCGGTCCTGGTTTCACCTATCACGGGACAGGTCCCAAGATTCAGAATTGATTCAGATATAATCCAGTAGAAAATTTAATTTTAACAAGGCCCTAAAATGGTTTCTTAAGAGGCATTTAAAATTAAATTGGAATATTTTAATTCCCCCAGTGTTCACAGTTTAGGGGATTTATCCCCAAATTGGGTGTTTTTTAATAAAATTAAGAAACCTGCCTCTTTGAGACTTGTTTGATACTTAAGTAAACCAAAGGTTTTCTTAAGAAAACCTTGTCTTGACTGAAGTCAGCCGGTCGCAAGTCCCTTAAAATTGACGAGTGTTTGAAGCAAAGGAGTTGTCCAATCCTCAGTAAAATTCAAACCTACATGAGAGCACACAATAAGTCGACTTTTGGGCTATGTCCTATTTTTGGACATGTGCCGGTTGTGAAGAGTATCTTCAATTCACAGAAGGTTGCGGGTTCGATCCCCAGCAACAACAACATCAATTTAAATTAATAATTAATGTGTATGAGTTTTTATCTCTCATACATATCGTCACGACTTCCTTCGATTTTCCCATATTACTCAACCCCCACCGAAGTTATGTAACATAATAGGGCTATTGGGGGTATAGTTCTCCCAACTCTTCATAAAATGGCGGGGGCGACAACTGTTCTCCTGTTCTCGTGCAATTGCAATATTGCTTTATTTGAATCCCTTCATCTTTCATCACCTTCCATCTTTTCTCTTTTCCCTTACCAAACAAAGCAACACATTAATTAGTAGAAAAAATTTCCTGAGTAGTGCTTCTTTTAAAAAAACCGGTTTAACTAGAACCGATTTCAAAAAAACTAGTTCCGAAATATGTTCTACAAAATTTAAATATAAGGTATAACTGAAGGAAAACTAGTTTCAGTATTGGATATAAGAGGAATTTTTCAAATTTGTTGCAATGGAATCAGTTGTTTTTGGCGCAACTTTGAACAAAAATTATCGGTATTCGAACTGACATTAACAGGAAAATAAATTGTTCTATAACCCTTGGAAAAAATATTCTAACTGCAAGACAAATATTACTAAACATAACTGCAAAATATTTACATTATTTTCCCTTTACATTTTCAGACTGGTGGTGAATATGAATGGTCCGAATCATTACAAGGTTTAATTTTATCTTCATTCTACATCGGTTATATTGTTACACACATTCCTGGTGGTCTATTGGCTGAAAGATTCGGTGGTAAATGGACTTTGGCTTTGGGTATTTTATCGACTGCCTTTTTCACACTCATCACCCCAGTTGCCATTAAGGAAGGTGGTTCTACAGCTTTGATTATTGTTCGTATTTTAATGGGTTTGGGTGAAGGTACAACCTTTCCGGCATTAAGTGTATTGCTGTCACAATGGGTACCTGTAAAAGAACGTGGTAAATTAGGTGCTTTGGTATTAGGCGGTGGTCAAGTAGGCACTATAGTAGCCAACACATTATCAGGAGTTATACTGGATGTATATGAATGGCCTATAGTGTTTTATATATTCGGAAGTTTGGGTGTAGTTTGGTTTATATTCTTCGTAAGTATTTTTCAAATTAATATACCCGTGTAAAAATTTCAATATGCTGTCGTACATAATTATATCTCATTTGAAATAGTCCCATTTATAATCACATAAAACTTAATTTGAATGGATCATCTAAATGTTATTTGGTTAAATAAAATTTAATATAAGTTAATCGAAATTTATCGAGATTCGGTACATTAAATTTATATAACAATTTTTACCCGGGGATAATTATATTGTCTACAAATGTGATTTTAATTAATGTTCCTATTATTTCTTTTAGTGCTTCTTGTGTTTCAGTGAACCCGGCTCCCATCCATATATTAAACCTAGCGAACGTGACTATTTGGAACGTGAAATGGGTACCTTAGTGCGTAATGACAATTTGCCACCTGCTCCATGGAAAGCTATTTTAACTAGTCTGCCTATGATTGCTTTAGTCTGTGCTCAGATAGGTCATGATTGGGGTTTCTATATTATGGTTACCGATTTACCCAAATATATGGCTGATGTTATGCAATTCTCCATTAAAGCCAATGGCTTGTATTCTTCATTACCCTATCTTATGATGTGGATTGTATCGATTTCCTCTGGTTTCATTGGTGATTGGTTAATGACTAGAGGCATTTTGAGTATTACAAATACGCGCAAAGTAATGACAGCTATTGGTAAGTCAAGTGCAAGGTTTTAATTCAAAATATAATACCCGATAACGTACGTATTTATAAATTCTTTATAAAGTTAAAGGAAGCTTACAAAATTTTCTTACAAAATGTTTGAGTGCTCATCCGTCGCGAAATTCGTAAGTTAAAAAAGTTTGGGACACCTAAATGAAAATGTTGGATTTAGTATAATTCTTACGAGCTCTATTTTTCTGATTAATTTAATTTATTACATGATCTTCGATTTAGACAAATATAAACTATGAGCAGTAGGATTTGAACTAGAGATTACGTTTTGGTTTTAACAACTGAAATAATTACTGTTCTCACTTTTAAATTAGGTTGTTGCAACTGAAACCGAACGATTCGGTTGGTTTTCAATTAACAAGACGTTCGTCTTAAGTGGTCTACAAAAACACATTTTCGATTAAGACCTACAATTAAGACTTAATTTAACTTTTCAGAAACGTTCGTTTCCAACATAAGGTCAACTGTAATGTTACACCACATTACGATTTGAATCATATTAAGGGAAGCGGACCAAATTCCGGGAATGGTCCTAAATCATTTTGATATGGGAGAACATAATTAACAATGCAATATAGTGAAAAATCAAAATGAAATTGCTGAAGAAGTTCATTTGAGCGAATATCGGGAAGGTAGGCATATATAGGGACTAGGTCCAAATGTGGTCCGATAAGCTGACAACTAACATCTTAAAATCGACAGATGCCAACCACATATATTACAGAACTGGGTCCACAATACCCGGTTACATGGAATAAAATCGGAACTTAAATGATAGGTTACTGACGGGGAATAAGTTTTAAAACTGGTTTCACGAGAATATCTGGAATTAAAATAATGCCAAATCTGGTGCTGAAACAGATTCATCTTGATAACCGAATTTCTTGCCAACTGAATATTTTGGTTGCAGCAACCGAATTATTTAGTTGTCCCAACCAAATGTTTTCCTGATACAATTAAAATATTTGGTTTCAACCGAAATTCTGTTGCATTATCCTAATTTCGATTGCGACAAACAATTATATCGGTGCCTCCAACCAAACCATTCCGTTGGCAAGAAATTCGGTTGTTACAATGAATCTGTTTTCTCTGTGAAATCTTGGATGTTCATTGCATAAGCTCATCGTACTGTGCGGAAGTATTCCCTTTTATGCTGGTAGCTAATAATCTTGAAAACTACCGCCCAATCGTAATATGCTCTGCACTCTCTAAGGTGTTGGAGAGCGTGGTACATTTCCATCTTATTAATTATCTAGAGTCCAATTTACTTCTCAGCGATTGACAGAGTGGCTTTCGTTAAAGCCGTTATACAAGTGACCTGTTAGCGTTCCGTTTAGTAAGTTGGAGTCATTCTATTCACGGATTTATTGAAAGCACCTAGTTGGGGGTTAGATATTTCCAAGGCGTTGGGTTGTATATTTCAAAGCTTATTGTTTTTGGCGTCAAATATTATCTACTCCTTATCAGATAACAGCAATACTTGTCACTCATTTTCCATCGATCGTAGGCCGAGCTCTCACGAAGTTAGGGGCAAAGGATAGATTATGAATGAGCCACATTCAATGCGCTCAAAACCTTTTGTTGTACACTGTGGCTGTTATTAACATCGAGGAATAGGATACTCTTCTTGAATACGAATGTTTTTCAAATGTTTTTTCGAATCGGTATAGGAACTACTCCACGCCATCTGAACTCCTTACTATTTATATCCACTTACATATGTATATTCGAACGAAGATAAAAAAAATGTCTATATATGGGTAGGAACATCAAAGTCTATTTGCTCATGGTTGTTGATGCTTACCAATGATAGTAAGGTTTCCAATTAGATTGACTCATTGGAGCATCGTTGGAACGAGGGTTGTGTAACACTATGCTATCGATACTACCACAGGAGGTATCTCAGCAGCTAACCTACGAGGTTTAATTACCCGCCTCTTAACTGAAAGGGAAATACTACTTCTGTCACCAGGCATCTGTCAGTAGTCTCCTGTCAAAATTTGAAAAAGCTGCATCATTTAGTTTGTGTTTGAGAAAATGGAAACAAGTGAATTTAACATTATTTGTTCGTGGAAAAAAATCATCACTCAAACCAAGGCTAAGCTTGATAAATACTATGGGAACTCTTTCAATGCTACAAAGGGGTTTAGTAAATTTCGTTGTGGCCATACAAGCACGAAAGATGCCAAACGTTCTGGACGCCCAGTTAAGGTTTCTACACACGAAAAAAAAAAATGAAAAAATTCACCATGATGTAGGCCGATCGTAGATTAAAAGGGCGAATCAATTGGACTACGAATTGCGTCCTCATCCGCCCTATTTTCCGGATTTAACCCCTAGTGACTATTTCTTGTTTCCAAGTCTGAAGAAATGGCTCGGCGCAAAGAGATTTGACTCCAAATAAATACCTATTTTGATGAATACAGAAGTTCGAGAAACGTTGGACAAAGTAAATAGAGCTCAATGGAGACTATATTGAAAAATAAAATGTTTTTTTATCCAAAAACCTGTGATTCATTCAAAAAATCACGAACTTATTGGCCCGTCCTCGTATATCCAGAGTCCAAATTTTTATTAGCAACATTTATTTGTTGTCCAATAGATCACACATCATATTACAGAGGAAATTCGTTCATCGTATGTAAAAAAAATTCCCCGTATAGGTCTTCCCTGAGAATTAAAATGTGGATAAATTCAAGTCCTTTTTCCTCCTCTTTATATCCTATTTCCTGATATCAACACGATGCACTGTATTTGTAAGGACCATCCTCTGAGTGTTGATTCATGCACTTTATAATCTAATTTCTTATTATTCACCTACTATGAATTAACTTATTAAATATAACCTTTTTCTATTACAGCTGCCTTTGGCCCAGCTATATTTATGGTAGCCGCCTCTTATGCCGGTTGTGATCGTGTAGCTGTTGTAATTCTCTTCACAATTTGTATGGGTCTTATGGGTGCCTTCTATGCAGGCATGAAATTAAGTCCTCTTGACATGAGTCCTAACTATTCTGGTACTTTGATGGCTATTACCAATGGTATTGGTGCCATTACAGGAGTAGTCACACCCTACTTGGTGGGTGTGATGACACCAAATGTAAGTATTGATAAATCATAAATAGCTTACAAGAATATGTAAATTTATTTTATATTTCCCTCACAATTACAGGCAACACTACTCGAATGGCGTTTAGTGTTCTGGGTGGCCTTTGGTGTACTTTGTGTCACGGCTGTAATCTATAGCATTTGGGCTTCGGGTGAAGTTCAACCCTTTAATGATCCCCAACCCGCCACTAAGGATTTTGAGGCCGAAGAACGTGGTGATAAGAAAAGAAAAGCGAAAATTTAAGACTGTTTGCAGTACAGTAAAAAAAAAACTCATCAAAAGTAAAATAATTATTTTTTAAGAAAAATTTAAATTTTTGTAAATATCAGGAGAAAAGAAACAAATGTGGTACCAAATTTATATTGAAACCGCAAAAAAAAAACTATGACAGTAGCAGTATTTTTAACTGTTTTTTCAATGTTTTTTTGTAAAAAAAACTAGTACCTTATTTGAATTACTTATGGTTTAAGTAACAAAAGTGCCTTAAGGATTAATTTTTAAATATAATTTTTTACATTCTATTTTTATTTTTTATATTTAAAGGGTGATTTATATGTTGACTATCTATATAAAAGGGTGGCCAACGTTTAAATTAACCCTAGTAAACTTTTAAAGTGTTTGCGCATTAGCTCATCAACGTTAAAGATCATTTAATAATAAGAGAGTGTTTCTTCCACTCACAAGAAAGGTATTCCCGAGGTCTCCTACAGCTGAAATTTGGTTTTGTTATGGAGGAGAGAAAATTGATAAACATGTATTTTTTCAGTAGCCCAATCTCATGTCTAGATGGTAAAAAGGTAGATTTGTATTTATGGAACATGTCTGAAATTTACGAAATTTAAATTAATTTGTACATAGAGTTAAATTACTCCAGAAAAGAAAAATTTTGACACCCACGTTGCTTACGGTTTAGACTCACAGATCTCACCTATTTAAAACATTAGAAATTTAGGTAAAAAAAAAGAGCTTCAAGAAAAGTCGGCTAAAAACCAAACTAGCAAAAACCCACTTTTTACCCCACGCTTTTCCCCTAAACATAAGATTGGGCCTCTCAATAAAAATACGTGTTTGTTTATTTTCTCTTTTCTGGCACATATCCGAATTGCAGCGAAATTACTGGGTGCCGAGGGATACATATCTTGTCAATAGATGAGGGGTATCTTCCTTGTAAACAGATTATAAAAAATATATGTATGTATTATCTGTGGACTTTTGACAAAAGCATTTATTTCCGAATAACACATATTTTTTAGGAGAGCTAAAAACAAGTTTACCGTTGTATAGAACTGTATAAAAACTTTACAATTTATTACTTTATTTTTAAAATTTAGTTTTTTGCATGAGAAGAATCGCCGAAGTAAAAACGCCTAATGTTACGAATGAAATAAGTTCTTTTGTCAAACAGAAATTAATAAAATTTTATGGCTGTCATACCTTTAATTATACTAAGAGTAGATATGTGAGCATCAGCCGGAAATATACGTACAAAAATCTTAGAAATTTTTCTTAAGACGACTTAAGTGCTTTTGAGAAAAGTCCGCAGATATATAAAAGCGAAAAAGAAGGTGATGAACTCCACTCCACAGAGTCACTTCTCTATTTTTGCAAATGCATCTTAACTCCATACGAATTGCATTTACTTTGAAAATTATATTTAAGGTAAATAGGGGAGGATAGGGGGAATTATAATTTTTTTTTAAAAGAAACAGGGATACAATACAAAAATAATATTTATATAAGGATAAACACTTTCTTTAAAAAAATAATATTAACATTTAATTGAGCAACAATACACAATAGTTAGAATGTGTAAAACTTCATCTCCCTCTTAACCTAAAACTCCCCTAATTACAATTTTTTATAAAATATCTATGGAGTAAAAGTTGATAGAGTTGTGCCGAAAATAAGGCAAAATTTAGTGATGTCTATATAGTATTTAAATGTATTAATTAATTCATAAGTTTAGTTTATTAATTAGAAATAATTAAAATAAAATAACAAAAAATCTTTAATTTATAAATATTAAATTCAAAATAAAATAAAAAAATGCTGGTTGTGATATATGTACTTCTTTTTAGCACAATTTACTAAAATATTAAGACAACTAATGTTTTTAGTTATCTTTGGCAAAAAAAAATTAAAATTAATAAAAATTGTTAAAACAGCATTTGAAAAGAAAACTCTGCTCTTTTTTTCATTTTTCTCTCGCTCTCTTTTAAGGCACATTTGCAGGAGAGAAAAAACTGCAAGAGATAGCTACAAAAGGTTGTTTTCTGAACTATCCCTAGCAGTTTTCTCTCGCCTGTAAATTTGCCTTCACATTCTTGTTAACTATAACAAATTCTTTAATCATTTCTACAAAGCGAATTTATTTCTGTAAAAATATTTAATCATATTAACAAATAATTTTAGTTGAACTAACAAATAGTCTTATACATATATTTTTAAGAGCAGAGTTTGAAAAAAAAATATATAATAGAAATTACTAAAAACTTAGATTCCTTCCTTTTGTTATATAAATGTAATTATTTAAATTTTTTGTTTTTTTTTTGTATAAAATTTTGTAAATTAAAGAATAATTAAGAGAAATTAAAATATAATTATTATGTGTTTTATTTCGGCGTTAAGTCTATTATTCGGTAAAGCAAACACCTGGTCCTTGTTTCCTTATGCACATTGTCATAGATTCTCAAAGATTTGTTTTAACACATTTTGTGTTAAATAAATTTTAAATCAAACAGAAACAATATTAAATTATTAAGAAACAGCCTTGACATTAAATTAAGTTTGTTTTCTTTTTAATTTAAATATGTGTATACTTAATTTTAAAACTCCTTATGCTAACGTCGTCATATGTCGACAAAACTTCAAGAACCGATATATTCGGATCGATAATTGATATAACTGCGCAGTAAAAAGTATAAGATAGTATATGTTATAAATTTGGCTACAATCACAAATCAAAATATATTATATTACAATATCATTTCAGAGCTATCACAAATGGATTTATCAAAAATTTCTATTATTTATGGAGATTAGAATTTAGAGAACAAATTAAAAATTTAATTTTGAATAAATATTGATCCATTTAAGCTAGTCAACGTTGGCAGAATAATAAATAAATTCATAAAAATATTCTTTGGACACAAGTGTTTGGACATAGCAATTTTCGTTGCAATATTTCGCAAGATTTCATAATTTGAAATATTTATTTAAATACGAAAAAGTTTTAGTTTAGGTTATTTTAACTATTTACTTCAATAATATTCATATTTAATTTAAAAAAAAAACAAGATGTTAATTTAAATATGATTTAATAATTAATTTAGACATGATTTTTTTTTCTGTGTTTCTGTAAAAAATATATTACATTTTGCTGAATTTTTTAGTGGAAACTACTTCAAATCATATATACTTAAGAGAGATTTTGCTTCGCATGGTTCTCTCGATAAGTAGGGTGGTCCAAATGCAGGTATTTTTAAATCATATGTTATTTTGACACTGAAAGCTTTTTCTAAACTATCAGCTAGTATCATACCTCCGCGGATCAACATGGGTCACTTTACGCTTGAACAATGTTGGGAAATACTCGTATTGCAAACTTTTTTCTATAGTGAGTGCTGGGTTACCCAAATTATGCGTTTGTTGAAAAGAAATTTTGGCCGTAATGTGGCACCCACAGCTCGTGCTGTACGCAAGTTTGTGCAAAAAGTTGGTGAGACTGGCTTACTGGTGGACAACAGTCATGGTCCCCATCTTCGTACGGTGCGTAGTGATGAGAATGTGGCTGCCCTACTCAATCCAAGAACTTCGACTCGGCATCGATATCAACTACCCGGCATTTTACGCATCAGCATGATGAGAATGGTGCACAAAGATCTGGGATTATTCGCATACAAGGTCCAACTGTCTCAGCAATTGAAGACATATGACCATCCCCACCTTGTTACGGTTTCTCAGTTTGGGACTTACAGAAGATCCAATCGGACGTCGAAGTTGGCCGAAAAATCATCTCGGCGGCTATGTCAACAAATAAACAAATTTGCCGCATCTGGGGATCAAAAAACCTGCAAGTCGTTGTCGAGAAACGAATGCATTCACGATGACAGTTTGGTGTGGATTTTTTTCATTGGCCCATTTTTTCCAAAATGTTCTTGGAAACGCCAGTTCAGTCAAAGGCAAGAGTTACAGAGTCTTGACAACATACTTTTTATATGCCGAAATGGAAGGTACCCTACAAACAATATGTTCTGTTTACGTACTGTTTTCGGTCTTTCATAAACGGAGTACAACTCCGTTTACGTACCGTTTTCTAGATCGATTTACGGACCAGAAAACGGATTTTAAGGAACATCGAAACTGATTCGAATCCGTTGAATTACTGTCAATGATGGACAATTACGGACTGATATGTCTTGTGAAAAACGGAGTTGTCCGTTGAAAGTCCATAAAAAATGTATCCGCTTCCGATCCGTATTCGTACAGTTTTTTTTTCAACAAGACCGGATTTGTGTAAATGCTTAATTTTTTTAATTTTGAATAGCAGATTTAAGTTTTTTATTTAAATTTATTTATAAAGACATATCCAGCACAATTAGCATCTCTATGCATCACTGCGGTTGTGGCCAATTACAAAACATGAAAAAATAAAACAAGATTTTAATTTAGGTTTAATTGGTGGTAGAACACAATGCAAATTTGCCAATTTTTTCAAAAAATCAATTGTAAACTGTCAGACAATATTTTTATTTGCAAAACTTCATAAATTTGCACACATCATCGCTGTGCGATGGTGTAAGGGAGCTTATTCTAAAGAAACATCTATCAGGGCGACAACACGAATTCAAAAGGAACGTAAGAAAAACTGATGAAAATCCGTATTAGACGGTACAGAAATAGACACAAAAACGGAGTCAAAACGTATAATTTTTCAAAAATTCAATTATACGATCCGTTATTGTTACGTTTACGTACAAGCTTTAACGGATACATATTTACGGATTAAGTACTTAAAAGAAGCACAGGAGTCTGGTTAGGCACATACTAACGGTAGTGAAAATTGTCAAAAAATTGTTGCAATTTAGATGGTCTAGCTCTTTCTTATGCAGATGCTGCTTTGAAATCTATAAAAGTTTCAGAAAGTAGCTCCGAAGTGGGGAATTTGCTGTCATTTTTTTTTTGGCACAAACCAATAAATAAACCAATAAATAAATTTCGGACCCAAAGATAAGTTGACTTTCATATTTTATTAATTCACTCTCTTTATAATGAGTGATGTTTCTTAGTATCAAATATACCGGTTTAAAACCTACCTCCGATTACCTACCAATCGACTGATCCAAATAAGCAATGTCTGTCCGTGTGTTCTACAGGTGGGACATATAAAGATATTTGAATGGAATTTCCATGAGTATCGATTGACTTAAGGAGGAACTTCATTGAATTTAATAAGAATCTGTCTGTAGACCTCTCTTCCAAAAGAAGGTCCTACCCTAATTGAACATAAATGGTATTTAAAGGCACAAATCCTTAGATCTGGTAGTAATTTGAAGTTAATGCCTCAAAATGTAAAGAAAATTTAATTACTTTTGGACTTGGTCAAATTATAAACTACCTAACCGATATTTGCTTCAATATTCTTTTTTTGAAATTTTTTAGATTTTTCTTTATATTTTTTTTACCCTGCTGATTTTTTTGCCCATATTATAAGAAGCAGGTACCTTCCCAGAATTTTGGCCGTTTCCCCGAATATGACTCAAATCGTACTGTGGTGCAGGGTATCTCACAATTGTTGTTTCTTTTTTTAATTTAAATTTTTCTTTTTGTAATCAACTCTGTGTTTTTGTTTTGGCTATTTTTTTTAAATATTTTATTTTTTTGAAAATTTAAAATATTTCACACCATTTCAGTTCTTAATTTCTGTAAAACTAACAAATTTCTAAATTATGCAATATGGATCTTCAAAATTTATCATCAACTTTACGAAACCGTAAGTAGTCTTTTAAAAGCTGTTTTTTAATCTGGAATTTTAAGCCCCTGTTTCTTAAATCACAATTTATAGAACACCCACAATTTTTTTTCTTCTATTTTTATAGGCATATGTTTACCACCACAGAGAGTTATAGTATATATATTTGGATTTTTGGCAATAGTAAATGCTTTTGCAATGCGTCATAGTATTGATATGGTGGTGCTACCAATTAGAAGTTCACATAAAGAATCACTTCAGAAAAACCGCAATTTCTCAAAAGTTTAAAAGAACGCTTACATTTTACTCGAAACTGTAATAATGAATTATATCAGCACAAATGGAAATGGCGTAAAAATGATTGTCTAGAGAAATCTCTTACACCCCAACCAATATCAGAATTGTGGTCTGGACAAATGCGTTCAGCCATAATGTTATCATTTTATTTGGGTTATATTACTACCCATATACCAGGTGATATTTTGGCCGAACGTTATAGTGGCAAGAGGGTTTTGGCTATTGCTTTAGTCATTACGGCTTTATTAACTCTAATAACACCTTTTATTATTAATCATTATGGTTGTAAAGGTTTACTAGTAATACGTTTATTTATGGGTTTTAGCGAGGGACCCATTTATCCCGCCTTAAGTCATGTGATGGCTCAATGGATACCAGCTCAAGAAAGGGGAACTTTGATGGCAATGGTACTAAGTGCTGGCCATATTGGTATATTAATTATGAATCTTTTATCTGGGGTCCTATTGCCCTATATTGAATGGTCTTTAGTTTTCTATTTCTTTGGTGCATGTACTTTTCTCTGGTTCATATCTTTTGTAAGTACAATTGTTATGTTTAGACTGGTTAGAATTTTATTTATCTTTTCCTTACAGACCTTTTTCTGCTTTAACGATCCAGAGTCGAATCCATATATCACAGAATCAGAAAAACTCTATCTTCAACAATCAATTCAATCATCTATTAATGTACAAGTACCTGATACATCTCGTTCTTGGCGCCAAATTTTAACTAATCCACCTATGTGGGCTTTAATTTCTGCCACCATACATCTTGATTGGACCCAATCAATAATTGTTTCGGAAATTCGTAGTATTATGTCTAATTTAGAAGATTCTAATTTTTGGGATAACTTTTGGTATTGTATGAGAATGTTATTACCATTCTTTTTAAATTGGCTTGTCTCTGTACTGTCGGGAGTTTTGAGCGATGTATTAATTAATCAAGATATTTTGAATACCACAGAATCAAGGAAGTTAATGACTTTAATTGGCAAGTAAAAACTACAAAGATAAATCCTAGTATTTGAAAAATACAGTCAATCTTAGAACATAGAAGGTAGATAAATAAATGTTTCGCCATTGGAAATCGCCTGAAAATCCGAATCTTTTCCATAAGCCCTTAGAATTTGAAGACTTCTCCAAAGAAAGTTTTTTAGAAACTCTGTAAAACTTAGCTTTCCTATTTTAATAAAAATTGCTGGTGACATCTCCATTTCTAATTTGGGACCGGTTGGTTCATGTGCTCCTATCAAATAATATGATGCTAAACTAGTTGACAAAAAACTTGGGTCGAATTGTGGCATTCGTGATCGAAATTTTTCTTTGGAAATTATTTTTATATTTCTTAATATAAAGCATTTAAACGGAATTTTCTTCATCAGGGTTTGATCCCAGATTGGAAATAAAAGTTTAAGATAAAAATAGTTTTCGAACAAATTCATTTGAACGCGAATGCCGTAATTCGAACACTATTCTAGTA
Source organism: Eustalomyia histrio (assembly GCA_949748255.1). NCBI lineage: Eukaryota > Metazoa > Arthropoda > Insecta > Diptera > Anthomyiidae > Eustalomyia > Eustalomyia histrio. The sequence goes on from OX456526.1 coordinate 15,274,596, forward strand.
CTATCGTATCCGCGGACGTTCAAACTGTGTCGTCCATAAAGATCTCAGCGAACTTCATGTGACCACTTCGATCACCACTCTTTATGGTACCGAATTCCCGTAGTCTAAGTGAACCCAATGGAGAAATTTCCATTATAGCTTCCATTGCATTCGTTGGGCAAGCGATGCCGGCCCCCGTAATGACGCATAACGATTAATTATTTTAAAATAATATATGTTAGTTTGTAAAGTTTCAGGCCTAAACAATTTAGTTTGCTTAAAAAATCGCCAAAGCACGAGTGATTTATATGTTAATATTTATAAGGAATCTACTCCTTTCTGAGTCGTTGCATTCCTTCCTTCCTTCCTTTCTAGTTAACGGCTTTACAACAACCCTCCTCGATTATCCCCAGCGCAATTGGTGATATCCGCCATGTTCTTAACCATTATGTGAGAGCTGATTCTCCCACATTCATTGGCCAACTCTTTTCCCATGACCCCATGGATGATGGATATGAAAAGGTTTCAAAAATTTACGATTTTCAGGAAAGTAATAAAAATATTTTTTTTTTATGAAAGCGATCTCACCGGTGCTGTATAGTGTTGAAACAGTGCTTTTTGACACTTGATCGTCTATTGGCTAACCTGTTTAGCTCTTCATACCGTGTGGGAATCTTCCACCCATGCTGAGAGGTTGCCAATGTTCAGCCAATCCCTAAGAAGGGTGCGGCCAATAACTATCGCCCAATCGCAATCTGCTCTGCGCTCTCGAAGGTGATGGATTACATGTTGAATTACCATATTTTTGATTATCTAGAGTCCAATTCACTCTTAAGCGATCGTAGAGTTCGTCCTACGGGAGACATGTTATCGTTACTTTTGGGTCGTTGAAGTCGGTCTATTCACCAGTTAAGTGTTCGACCATGTGTGGCACAGTCCACGGTTATCAAAGCTTATTGCTTTTGGTGTCGATAATGACTTCTCCCAATAATTATTAAGAGCTTTCTTCTTTCTGTTGTTATAGATGGGATTTCATCCAAAGAGTTTCAACTTAATTCAGGGGTACCACAAGGTTCGGTTCTTTCTCCATCTCTTTTTCTCATCTTTGTTAATGATCTACTTGATGAAACTTTAAACCCTATCTACCCTTTCGCTGATGACAGCAACATTTGTCACTCATTTTCCTTCGGTTTTAGGGCAAGCCTCTTGGAGGTTGGGGCAAAAGGCAGATTATGAATGATACAATTAGTCGTGACCTTTCGGCAATCTCAGTGTGAAGTCTAGATAATAGGGCATCGAGGTATCAGCATTGAGAAATCGGATATCCTTGATGTTCTGGACATTAAAATTCAGTGTGATGACCGTTGGAATAAGCACATATTTGAAGTGTCGAAAGAAGCTTGATTTTCTAAGACGGTGTAAGAAATGTTTCACTTCAACCGATCACCTTACCATTTACACCACTTATATCCGAACGAAGTTTGAGTACAACTCTCATACACTAACTTCAAAGACTATATCTTGGACCGTGTACAAAAAAGGGCGTCGGTACTCATTAATGGCAGTAGGGTATCCATTAGAGCATCGTTGGAATGTAGGTTGTGTAACATTGTCATATCTATATTACCATGGGAATTGTTCTCCTTCCCATAATCAATTTTTCTAATTCCAACACAATGCACTGCACCCTGCTAGGGCATCATTTACACCAACTAAATGTCTGTCATAAAAACCTAACATCCAAAACAACAACAAATTTTCTTTATAAGACTGTTATAAGAACCAACTAAATATATTTGCATACGGCTGTTAGTATTTAGAATATAAGCTCAGAATCTAATATGAAGGTATTTTAAAAGAATTCTAAAAACTATTTCACTCGTTTAGCTGCTTTTGGACCAAAAATCTGTGCGGGCTTTACATCATGCCTGCTGTGCAATGAAACGAATAATCTGGAAACTGTACTAAATTGTGTCATGGCCGTAATGGGAACCTATACAGGTATTAAACTGACATCACTCGATATGATTCCCAATTATGAGGCTACACAAATGGCTATAGCAAATGGTTTGGGATCTTTAACAAATATTGCTGGACCATATTTGGAGGAATTAACTAAAGAATCGGTAAGTGGTATACAAATTTTTTCAAGAACTTAAATATAATAAATTGTGTGTACCCAAAAGGGCCCACTACAAAAAATACGTCCCCTTATATGGTTACTTTTTACTGTGTTAACATCGGAAAAGAAAAATTTAAACAAAAATATTTTGGAAAGGCAAACACTAATTGAAAGTATTTGAAAATAAATACAAAAGAAACTATTAAAAAAAAATAATGTCAAATAAAATTTTGAATAAAAATAATTAACAAAAATTTTAGTCAGCAACAATTGCAAGGATTTATTTACTAAAAATTTAGAATATAAAGGATTTTGTTTATAATATGGCAGATACATCTGGTTATATAGCAAAACCACAGCCAGAATGGGGTATTGCATTTTCAAAATGTAGGTATTAATAGCAAATAAAACGAATTGAATTATGAACAAAAGAAATTATTTTGTTGTTTTAGATTTTCTTATACCCCAAAGAGTTATAATGGCCCTAATGAGTTTTTTGGCGGTTTTTAATGCCTACACAATGCGTATATGTTTATCCATGGTAATGCCAGCATTAGTTTTACCGCGTAATTATACTGATGAAGAAGCTATGGAAACTCATTGTCCAAAATCTGAAGATCTATTTGAAAGCGATGAGAAGGTAAGATTCGTATCTTTACAATTTTTGTATATTTAAAATTATTCTACAATATTTTCCAGATCAAAGGTGGCAACTTCGACTGGTCTCAATCGACTCAGGGTTTCATTTTGTGTTCATTTTATATTGGTTATTTATTGACGCATATACCCGGTGGAGAATTAGCCAAAAACTATGGCGCGAAATGGGTTTTAAGTTTGGGTATTTTATCTACGGCCATTTTTACTTTGTTAACTCCCTTGATCATTGAAAAATCAGGTTATTATGGTTTAGTCATATCACGTATCCTAATGGGTTGTGGCGAAGGTACCACTTATCCGGCTTTAAGTGTTTTAATAGCACAATGGGTACCGGCAAATGAAAGGGGTACAATTGGTGCTCTAATATTAGGTGGCGGACAAGTGGGTTCCATTGTTGGTAATTCATTGACGGGATTTATATTGGATTATCATGAATGGCATTGGGTATTTTATGTATTTGGCTTTCTGGCAGTTCTTTGGTTTATATTGTTTGTAAGTATTTTTTTCTGTTTTGGACTATCACATTCTTGGACAAAAGATCTTTCTAAATTAGGACAACCTAAAACATTCCAAATATAATATCGGTTGATTGACAAATGGACAATTTGTATTGGCAAACTTTTATTCAATAACCGATCGATTCTTAAAACTTCAACATTTTTAAAAGTTCTCAAACAAAATGTTTTCTATCCACTTTGAAACCATTTAGTCCCCTCTATCATACATACAAGTTTCAGTAAGAACTCAGGGTTACACAGCTGTACAACATCCTCCTCCACCTTACGACGACCTTACGAGTACATCTTCCAGGTCTTCGTTTCCTCGTTTCTGGATTCCGAACGACTATGCCAGCGAATAGATCTTCTGCTTCGTTATGTGACGTGGTTCATCACTTTGAGTTTCTTCCTCTTCCTGAGATGAAGTACGTTGAGATTAAGGACGTCATTCTGCCTATCTTCGACGAGAGGGACGACGAGGGGGATTTCGAGGAGAGAAGAGGCATGTCTTGAGGTTATGGTGAAAGCGTAGCCACCCCTTTTCCAACTGGTGGCACGATTTTAGTCTATTGATCCGATTTTTTGATGTTAGATCCCAAAGTGTCCTCAGGAGGATAACAAACAATCTGATTAAAAATTAGCAACGCCGCTTACGTCTTTGTACTGGGATAGATATGGATAGATCGCCTTAAAATTCAATACGGATTATAAAAATATTTGCTTTTTAGGATCTTAGATCTATATTTCCATGTCTTACGGAATGACAAATTAATATATACCCTCATCATATATGTGAAAAGGGAATCATAATTACATATTTGCTTTGCTTTTTCCCAGACTTTACTATGCTATAGTGATCCTGCATCACATCCATTTATTAAACCAAGTGAAAAAGAATATCTAATACAAGAAATGGGTTTTATTGCACGTAGAAGAGATTTAGGCGCCTCACCCTGGAAGGATATAGTGACCAGTGTTCCCATTTACGCATTAATTGCCGCTCAAATTGGTCACGATTGGGCATTTTATATTATGGTTACCGATTTGCCAAAATATTTAAATGATGTTATGCAAATACCTATTAAAAAGAATGCTGTATATTCTTCACTGCCCTATCTCCTCATGTGGATTATTTCAATGGTATCAGGATTTTCGGCTGATTATCTAATAAAACATCAATATATGTCTGTAACATATGTAAGAAAGGTAATGACTGGAATAGCTGCCTTTGGTCCAGCCATATTTGCAATGTTAGCCTCTTATGCAGGATGTAATGAAATCTGGGTGGTTGTACATATTACGTGGTGTTTGGGTTTAATGGGGGCTTATTATGCTGGCATGAAATTGACACCAATTGATATGAGTCCAAACTATGCCGGTACTCTAATGGCAATTACAAATGGTATTGGTTCAATTACAGGCATTTTGGCACCATTTTCTGTGGGATTAATGACACCAAATGTAAGTTAAGTAAAATATTTTTTTAGGGGCATCTTTAAATATAACTGAAATCTTAATCCTGTAACAGACTACCATACAAGAATGGCGATTGGTATTTTGGTTAGCAGCTTTTATTTTATCTATAACGGCTGTAATTTATTGTATATGGGCTACTGGTGAAATACAACCTTGGAATGAACCGAAAACAAGAAAAATTACTAGGAATGAAAACAAGTAATATATAAACGGATTGTAAAGCTTAAAAATTGTAATAAAAAATGGAAAATGTCTAAACGAATAATTGTTAATATAAACATAAGATTTTTTATAATTTAGATTAGATAGAAAACAAAAAAATAATAATAAAAATTCATACATATTTTCTACTAAAAATCAATTTTTTGTAGATAAAAAAAAAACAAATTTAAATAACGGCATTGAAGTAATCCGCTATAGATTGAATTCTGTACCTCATTAGCTGTGTTTTTGCGGGAAGCTATCAACGTTGGCTTCTGTCATTCCCATACAAATTTGACATAAGCAACTTTAATCGTTAACACTAAAAGTTGGCTTATGTCAAATTTATATATGAATGACACAAGCCAACTTTGATAGCTTGCCGCATAAACACAGTTCATCATCTTATTTAACTCACAACCCCACGTTGATTTAATGACGAAAGATTAAATATACCCTACGGGAAATTAAGGGTCGATTCATCCAAGGTGATAAGTCTACGATAGCTGAAAAAGGGACATGTCACAGAGCTGGTATAAAATATAATTCAGTGTCTGAAAAAGTGCTTAGTGCTGTAAAATAACAAGTGCCCCAACTATTGAAATGGTGCCCGAACATTGTTGGCTGGTTCTCTCTACATAAATCATGTAACTAACTAATATAATCTCTTTCTCCTACCGGAAACACCCTACAGGAAGTACTCTACGGAGTACCCCACGGTGCACCCTAGAGAGCATCCTACGGAGCACCCAGGAAGCACACTGGAAGCACCCAGGTAGCACCCAGAGATCACACGGGGAGCACACAGGGAGCACCCAGGCACCAAATGGGGAACACCCAGGGAACAACCGAGGAGCACCCAGGGAGCACACGGAGGGCATCCCAGGGAGCACACGGGGAGCAACCAGGAAGCAACTAGGGAGGACACGGGGAGCACCCAAAGTGCACACCAGGAACACCCAGGGAGCACTAGTTCTGATAACAAGTGTTCTTGCCTGTGACTATCATCATTTTCAGATTATGAAACTAATACACTGTTTTTAATAATAATATAGTTTTTATTAATTTCAATTATTTGGTTATTTTGGTCTAATTTATTAACAATATTTTTATTTTATGATTTTGTTTAATTTACAGAACAACTAAAACGGTGCAATGTCTTTTCATAACGAACAAAATATCAAATTAATGCAGGAAACTTTTAAAATTTTATAATGAAGTTTGTAAAAAAAAATAAAAACAAATTAAATAAGGACGTGAGCATAATGTTAACAACAAAAGGAATATTAAAATCTAAACAATACTATTATTTATGCAATTTGGCGAATGAAAGACAAGAAACCCAAAATGAGAAACAATTGTGCACTTTTATTGAAATAAAATATTTTTAGGGGAGTGCGGGTGAAAAAAGAAGGAAGGGTTATTTAAAGTGAAATAGGCAAAAAAAAAGTAACGAAACTTTATGACAATGATGAAATCATAAAAGCTGGTAAAAAATAAAATTTTCATTATTATGATATTATTTCAAAATATGTTATTTTCAAGACAAAATTAAGTAATTCAGCACAAAGTGAATCTTTAAAATATCATTTTACATCTAAAATTGTTTAACAATAATAATTACAATTTCGTTTTGATTGGGGATAGTCAATATTATGGCTGTGTATTTTATTTTTAATTAATTCTAAATAAAAACAAAAATAGATTGTTTAAATTATAAAAAAAAAAAACAAAAAAATTTTAGAAATAGTTATGTGTAGTAAATGTAATATAGTTTATGCCTGTTGTGGCATAATACCCGCCTGCGCTAAAGCCGAAATCGCTGCCATATCAATACCCAATTTACGGGTAACATTAATTTGAGCCACTGCAGCATTACGTAAAGCATACAAATGACACATTTCCGCTTGACTTTTAGCCAATTTAATGGCGCTTTCAAACATTTCCACCGCCTTATCCAAATTGGCCCGTTGTACTTCCACCGTACCCAAAGTTTCGTACGCCAATTCACATTTATTATCCACTTCTATGGATTTTTGCATAAATCCAACAGCCTTTTCAATATCACCCGTCCATTGCAAAGCCATGATGCCACGATGTACCAACAGACTAGCATTTTCGGGAGCCAGTTTAATGGCTTTTTCAAAAAATTTGTCTGCCTCTTCAAATTGTTGTTGATCACTTAATACTTGAGCCATCAGACTGTAGCATTCGACACAATCGGGGAATTTCTCAATAGCATTTTTAAATTCATTCATTACAATCATTAAACGCATTTGATCCTGTGACAATAAAGCCAAACGATATTCGGCATAACATTTCTGTACAAATGCCATAGCATTGTGTGGCGCTATTTTAACGGCTTTTTCAAATTCCTGCAATGCTTCCAGCAATTGATCCAGCAGTATATAGATTTGCGCTCTTTGATGATACAGATCAGGATTTTCAGGTTCTAGTTTTTGTGCTGCTGCAAAATCATCCATACCTAAATCTTTCTTTTCCAATTGTATATAGTATGAAGCACGTCTTATATACGCATAACATTTCAAATTTGAATCGGCATTATCTAAAAGAAGTTAGTTGTTTAGAAATGTTTCCAAAAAATCAAATAAAAAATAGATTGAGTTTATTTTACTTTATAAAAAGGAGACCTCGGATTAAGTTCTTTTAATTCAAATCGAGGCATTAGAAAATCTATGAGAAATTTTAAGGACCAGAGATTTTTTCTATTGAATTAACAATGGAGATTAACAATAGAAATGTTATTATTTCAAAACTTTTTATTTTATTCAACAGCTTGTAGCTAATCAAAAAATCAAATCTTAATAACGTCACTGACTCAACATTTATGTAAGAATTTCATTATTATGTCTACCAAAAATTCTTCTTCATCATAATTTTCTTCCAGAATGGCATTTAAAATTTCAATGTACTGCATTAAAATTCGGGTTTGTTCATGCAAAGCAACAACTACTCCAATGATTAATACTTTCTTTAAGTCCATTTTTTATTTTTAACAAAAATTATGTGTCTTTTTCTTTTATTTTTTTGACAGCTGAATAAATAACAGATGAAATATGTTGGCAATGTAAACACATGTTTCACGTTTTCAACATCTTCCATGCGTCTCACAAAGATGTTCAGTGTAAAAAGCCTAATAGGAATAGGATACACCGAATACTGGGAACGAAATGAAATGAAGCGATGATGTAGGCAGTTTCTGTAACTATCCGATCGAGAAAGTTTTCGCATGAAAGTTGCGAAATGAAACAAAAACGATATGAATTGATACAAAATGTCATTTTTCTCACACGATCGTTTCTATAACTTTTTTTTTTTGTGAAAACTTTCTGTCACGTAAGGATTTTTCCTACAATTATTGGAAAAAAATGAGAAAAAGTTTATCTGTGTAAGCATATAATGTGAAAAGTTTTTCAAGCGTCAAAATAACTCGCAATTTAAAACGCTGAAAGATTTGTGTGTTTTATTAGTGAAGTTGGGCTTTATCGTTCATTTTGGTGACAGAAAAATTAAAACTTAATTAAATTAAATATCTTTTAGATGAAGTTTCAAATCTTTTCATTAAAATCTTTTAATTTATCAAAAAATTACCCATATTTATAAATATTTGTTTAAGTTTGATCTCAAATATAAAAAAAATATCAATTATTTTCTTAATCATTTTTTTATTTACAGAGATAAAACTTCAAAATTCACCTTAAACTAAAATTTAAAGGCTTGACTATAAATTTTATTTTCAATTCATATGAATATATACTTCACAAACTATAGGTTTATTATATAGACTTGCTAAGTAGTTACAAATATAGCTACTTAAAAATTAAGAACGTATAAAAATGCTGCCTAGCCTTGGACATTTTTTGCTTTTCTCTTTTAAATGCAAACAAAATTATTTGTCATAAAAATATTTGAAATTTTTGTGTTTTTAATTTGATAAAATATTAAAACTACAAAAGCTAACAAATGAATTATGTGTTTGTAAGTTAAGGTAGAGAAGGGCAAATAATATAATTGCTCAATTTCGCGTTCGCGCGCAGTCCATATACGAAAACAGCTTTTGTACAAAGGCGGCCCCAAATGTTCAAATTGTATTTGTTGACAAAAAATAAAGAAAAGTCAGGTAAGTAGGGATAGTCGTTTTCTTTACAAGTAATTGCAGATATAGATATAAAATTCGAAAAAAAACAAACCTTATATATAAGTTTTTTCCCCTAAAATACCTTTTTTTTAAAAAAACTAAACAGAAGATGAAAATTCTTTCGCCGTAATGGGTTAAAAGAAAAAAAATCATTAAAGATATTTTAATTACCTTTCCAATGGTTTGCAAGGTACTATATCGGAGTGGCGGGAGAAGGAATTGGGGAGGTGCCACTAAAATGTACGGAATTAAAGCAACAATTATCTGTGAACTAGTTTATATGGTTCAATTAAGTGAATCGTTCAAATGAACTAGTTCGTATATCACTTCAAAATATTTCTAAAACAAATATTTGTTGAAGAAACTTTAAAATAATTAAACAAAAAATGGTTTGTAAAACAACAGTTAAGGAAAGATTTTGTTATTTGTGTAAAAAACGATTTTAATTTAATTTTTCAGAAAACAGAACGAATTTCCAAGGACAAAAAACGTAAACTAGTAGAATATTTTGGTTCTAACTTGGAATTTGCCAGAGGCAAATGTTTTCTTAATATATTTCGCCGATAGTACGTTTTAGCACTAAGCAGCAACGCAACGCTTTATATATTATTTTTTTTTTTATTTTGATGTTCGCGGCTTTTTGTTTGTTTATGTTTTACTTTTCGATGCGAAAACTTCTTGCAAAAAGTTACAGAAACTGTCTACTGGATTTAAGTAATATTTTGTCAGCTTTTAGGTTTGATCTATACGCGAAATAGTTGTTATCGTGAAAAACGCTAAAGAAGACTTACATGTTTTAATTTTTGTATGTAAACTAACAGGTAGAACAAATTCGATACTTAATAACACTGATATGATACAAAATATCTACAAACGAGCTACGGCTACGTTTCCACTGAACGTGTTTTGCATGTGTTTTGAAACAAAACACGTTTTGTACATGTTTTCCCATATATTTTTTTTTTCGTCAAAATAATATGATTTGCTCAAACGTAGCATAAAATTCTAAGGCCTTTATGTGTGGAAAACGTTTTAGACGATTAAATTTTTTATGAAGCACTGATATTTTGTATGTATAAAATTTCAATTTGAGAGAACTTTTGCATTTTTCATTTTGCATAGAAAAATTTTTAGATTCCTAACATAGTAAAACAGGATAATATTTTTATTTCTCACCATTATTAATAACAGCATCCAAATCCTGTTTGGCTTCATTGAATGATCCAGATAACAAATGAAAAGTTCCTCTCAAAAGCAGAGCTTCTGTTTTATATTCAGACTCTGATTCAGAAGATTCAATTTCTTCAGTGCAAGCTGCAATAATATCTTCATAGTTTTGTTCATCCAAAGCCTGCTTGGCACGAGCAAATCCATATTTTTTATCTTGATTCTTTACCAATTCAGATAATCTAAGAGATTGCAAAGGATCAGCTACAAAAGAACGTAGATAAGTTTTAACAAAATGCTTGGATGGTAACAAGGGTTCCTTATCCTTCATAGCCTTTTCAGCATCGTCACGTCCATATTGTTTGAGAATACGATCAGCATAGATGATGGTATTGTTATTTTGGAACATTTCTAATAAACAAGTGGCGGTAACATCATCTAAGCATTCCGAAATTTCGTTAGTGGCTTCAAAAGCTCTAGCTCTACGAAAATAGGCCTTAGCATAGCGGGGATTATGTTCCAAAGATTTGCTGCAGTCATCCTTAACTTTTTGCCATTTACCTAACATTTCATACGAGGCAGCACGGTTTTGATAGAATATAGCCAAGTCAGTTTTATTCTCTCTGGGACATTTATCTATGGCCTTGTCATAGAATGTAATGGCTTCATCGTATTTACCACTACGATAGCAAATGTTTCCCTCATTCTTCATCATAGTGGCTTCTTTGAGGGGAGACAATTTTTCATTTTCTAATTCTGCACTCTTTTTCTTCTTTTCCAATTCTTTATCCTCAGTAGTGCCATCAATGGAAAGTGATTGTTTATTTGAATCTAAAGATTTGGTCAATGTCTTTGGTTTATCTCCTGTCTCCGAAGGTGTTCCCATCTTTTTGTAAACATACAAACCCAGGCCAAAGGCTAATGGTGTTCCAACTAATAGTGCCAATTGCCATTTTGTTAATTTAATAGAACCAAATTTGTATGTTGTAGACATGTTAATTTATTACTTTCTCTCTTGACCTTATAAAATTAAGAAAAAGAATTTAATTTTACATTTACTTCCCAAAATTAACACTTGTAGTTAATAACAAAAATCGATTTTTTTATCACCTTGTTTTTGGTGTGTGCGAAATACTCTGTTCTAACCTTTACGTCGTTTTTTAGGTTTTTTGTGTGAATTCTAAAATTTTTGTAAATCTCAATTATTTATCTTTAAATCGATGTGTATTTAATGAATAATTCACCAAACTTGTAATTTTATGTAATTTAAATTAGAAAATAAAAAATCCTAATTCTTGCCTCCTACCGGAATGAGAGCCACTTAAAAAAATATGCATGGGAATATTTTATGTCAGTTGGTCGGAGTGGTGCCAGACGTGAGAATTTTTTAGTAAAATTTGACAAATGACTATTGACGATTTTTTGGTAAAAATACTCTATAAGAAAAAGGAATTATAATCTGAAAGGTAATTTATATATAAATATTTTGAACATAAATTATTTTTTTTATTTGAATTTAAACAAAAAACTGACAAAAAATTTTACGTGCGTAAAATTATAATGTCAAATTGAAGTCAAAAATATGGCATACAAGTATTACGTACACAAAAGCTGTGCTTGTGCGGCAAGCTATCAACGTTTGCTTATGCTATTCCCATATAAGTTTGGTATAAGCCAACATTTATCGTAAACGATTAACGTAACTTATGTCAAATTTTGTATGGGGATGATATAAGCCAACCTTAATAGCTTGCTTCACAAACACATAGCAATGTAAACATTAGAAACATAATTTATTTTGAAAATATTATATTTGCTTAGATCTAAATAGATACAATTGAGTATAATAATAGCTGGTGCCAAATCTGAATATATATGATAAGATACAACATATGTGCTATACTTTATGGCCAGATCTGGTCATATATCGATTTTTGTTCATATTTAAGGGATCTGTTCATAACATAACTGTTAGCATATTTGTTAGTATTTACCTGGTAAATATATTAAGGGATCTGTTTATGTAGGAACATAACTGTTAGCATATATGGTAATATTTATCTCGTAAATATATGATTTGTAGTTATATATTTTTTAAAAATTTTAAGATATACCTTTTGTTTTATTGATAAGATATTATAATTCCATATCAAATTGGGTACATATAGTAAGCGATATTTGCCTATATTTGATCAAACTTTTCAGATCATTTCATATAGAAAAGCTCTCAGTTTCTAAAAAATCCATTAAGAAAATCCTTATGCCTCATTTAGAACTGCATTCAAATTTTGAAATTTCGACTAAAATCGAGTAAAATATGAAGATTTCCCATAAAAATTTCATCTCATTAAAATTTCATATATGTGTAAACTTATTTTGTAGACATTTCACATGAAAAAGTGACAACGCAGGTCAACAGCTGACCAAAAAAAATAGAAAATATCACAATTAAAAATAAAATAATTATTAAAAACATTGTAAAAATAAATTTAACCCCAATAAAATAGTGTTACTAATCAAAAGACTTCTTTTGCGTGGTTATAATTTTTACTTACGATGGAGGAAAACATTAGCAGCACATTACCAATGCATGCGCATTTTTAATAACGCTAAATGGTAAATGCATGAAAAAAAACACTAACACACACAAAGCTATACGTATATATTTTATGTGTTTAAAAAGACACAAAAATTGTTCGGCTTAAATATTATTCTGGTGTGTTTTAGCTCATTGAAAATCACCAAATTTAAAATCATTAAGACACAGCAAAAGCCGGTTAAATGCCCAAAAATTTTAGCGGCGGCAATTAAAAATTAACGGCGGTGTGGCTCAGCCATTTTTAAGCAATTCGCCGCAGGGGTCTGTTGAGATATTGAAGCAAATTGATAAAAGTGAATCGATTAATTTCATTAAAAGAAAATTTAAAATAAAAATACTAAAATCATGGCACCAAAAGCAGGAAAAGTATCAATGAAGCCAATGGGCGCTGCTTTCAAAGATAAATCAAAGCCCACTGATGTACGCCTATCAAATATTCAGGCCGCTAAAGGTAAGAGAAAAGTGTTAAATTTATCATCAAATTGACGAAAATTTAAAACGTTTTATTAAAATTAAGTACTTTTGTATAGGAAATTGTTAAAAATTTGTGATATTAAAGTAAAATTATAAAGAAAATTGCAATTTTCTTAGCAGTTGCTGCAATTACAATAAAACAAGTAGACAGATGTTTGCTACAAATTGAGTGAAAAAAAGGGAGAGCCAGTCTCGAATTTTCTACATGTGCTTTAAAAAATGACTCATGTGATTGAAAATTTAGGAAATTTTAATAGAATTAAAAAACAAAAATATAACATTTTTAAAGAAAATGTTAAATTTATTAATAAAAGCTAATTAAATTCTTATGGAGATGATTGGTTTAGTTAAAACCAACTTTTGTTAGTTGTAATGACGCCATGGTTTAATTGTTGGGGCGTCTGTCTGAAGCATCTCTTTATTTCTTTGTTAATTTTAACAAATCTATTAACTGTTTATTTTTCCTCTTCTCCCTAGCTGTTTCTGATGCCATCCGTACCAGTTTGGGTCCCCGCGGTATGGACAAAATGATACAAGCCGGTAATGGTGAAGTTTCCATTACCAACGATGGTGCCACCATTTTGAAGCAAATGAATGTTTTACATCCTGCTGCTAAAATGTTGGTCGAACTTTCCCGTGCACAAGATGTCGAGGCTGGTGATGGCACCACTTCCGTTGTAGTAATCGCTGGTGCTTTATTGGAAGCTTGTGAAAAACTTTTACACAAAGGTATCCATCCCACTGCCATCTCAGACTCTTTCCAACGTTGTTCCAACAAGGCTATACAAATTTTAAATGACATGTCTACACCGATTGAGTTGTCTGATCGTGAAACTTTAATTAAATCTGCTTCAACTTCCCTGAACTCCAAGGTGGTATCTCAACAGAGCAGTTTGTTGGCTCCCATTGCTGTTGATGCTGTTTTGAAAGTTACTGAACTCGGCCGTGAGGGTGCTGTTGATTTGAAGAACATTAAAGTTATTCAAAGTTTGGGTGGCACCGTTGAAGATACCGAAATGGTTGAGGGTTTGGTATTTACCTCCCGCTCTGCTGGTACAAATGCACCCAAACGTATTGAAAAGGCCAAGATTGGTTTAATTCAATTCTGTATTTCAGCACCAAAAACAGATGTAAGTTATAAAAAAATTTATTTTTATAAAAAAATTTATTTTTATAAAAAAAAACAATATTTTTTTTATCTGAGACTTTTTTTGAATAAATTAAATTTTTTATCCCTTGATTTCTTAAAAATCTCCCATTTTTTCGAAATATTCTAAAAGATAAAGTTCTACATAAAAATTTTGAATCTTGAAAATTCAATTAGGAAAATTTTATAACTTTTTATAAAAAATTTGTAAAATCTACAGATTGAAAATTAGAGTATGGAAAAAAGTCTTCTTTGATCTCAAATTTTTATTTTCAGAATAGCAGATATGAGATTTTTTTATAAAAAATTTCCCGGAATTTGAGATCTTTTCTGTATTTAAAACTTTTCGGAATATGAACATTTTCAGAATATGAAAATTTTCTATAAACTTCTTAAAATTTTAAAACTTTCCTATAGAAAATATTTAGAATCTGTCATTTTTCAGAATCTGTAAGGAAAAATATTGAGAAACTGATATTAAAATTAGAAAAAAACTTAAAACTTGAAAATTTCTCTAGATTTCAGGAATGAAGAATTTTTTTTAAGAAAATGTCCTTAGATTCAGAGAATTTTTTACAATAAGTTTCTAGAATCTGAAAAAAATTGTCTGATTGAAAATATAACATACACACTATTTTCCTCTGATTAGGAATAAAATTCTACATAAAATGGTTAAAACTTTTTATTAAAAATTCGTAACTGATTCGAAAAAAAAATCCTTAGAAATCATGGATGATAACCGAAACAAATGCGGTTATGGGTAAGGGTAACGCTATTTTCTATTATTTTGGTAATGCTATTTTAAGAATAACGATTTTCAGTTATTTCGGTAGCGGTATTTAGGGATAACGATTTTTTCTGTTATTTTGGTATCGGTATTTTCTATTATTTCGGCAAAGGTATTTTAAGGATAACAATTTTTGCAGTTATTTCGGTAACGATATTTTATATGTAACGATAGTCAATTGAAAAGGTATTAAATCGATAACGGTATTTTAGCGGTATTGCCAGCCAACCCTGTTAGAAATTCGAAATAAATTTCGAAAGAGATAAACTCCAATTCACAGAAATTTTCAATTGAAAGTTGTTTTAACTTTCCGATACAGAGGTAATTTTTTAGAAAATTTATTTTAAACTCGGAGTAGATTTTAATAATATTTTTTTACGATTCAAAGTACATTTTTTAAAAGAAATTCGATAATGATTCGACGGAAATATTAATAGAAAATTTGTTTTTGATTCCGAGTAAATTTTAATAGAAAATTAATAAATAATTTCAAATTAATAAAAATTTGTTTGTTGTAAATAAACTTGGTACTGATTCGTGTCTAATTCGCAGTGGATTTTTATCGAAAATTTGTTTCCGATTCAGAGTAAATTTTTATCGAAAATTTGTTTCCGATTCAGAGTAAATTTTTAAAGAAAATTTGTTTTTAATACAGCGTAAATTTTCATATAAAATTTGTTTCCAATTCGAAGGATATTTTTATGAATTTTTTTTTTATTTGGAGTAAATTTTAACCGGAAAATTGTTACCAATTCAGACAATAGTTATATAAAAATTTGTTTCTAATATGAAGTAAATATTAAAATTTTTATAAAAAATTTCTTCTAAACTAAATTCAGTTTTTTAAATTTTTATGAAATTCGAAAATTTTTTCAAAGAAATTTCAAAACCTTTTGTCAATTTGTATTTAGTTAAGAATTTCTTAAGCCACCTCGCACATGGCCTAAATTAAAGTAGATTAAAAAAAAATTATCCTAAGATTTATATAAAGTTAGTTTTTGATTTGCTGAACATTTCTGTAAAAATTTGCCACAAATTCGCCGAAAATCATATTTTTGTCTAAAAAAAAAAAATAATCCAAAGATTTATATAAAGTTAAGTTTTTGATTTGCTGAATATTTCTGTAAAAATTTGCAACAAATTCCCCGAAAATCATATGTCTATTAAAAATTTGTTACAGAAAATAATTTAAATTTTCCCCTCTTTATTTTGTCAGATGGACCATAGCGTCATTGTTTCTGATTATGCTGCTATGGATCGTGTTTTGAAGGAAGAGCGTGCTTATATTCTTAACATTGTCAAGCAAATTAAGAAGGCTGGTTGCAATGTTCTCTTAGTACAAAAATCTATCTTGCGGTAAGTTTTTCTTTATGCATTTATGCATCAACAAGTGAATTAATTTTCCCATTTCTTCTCCAGTGATGCTGTTTCTGATTTGGCTCAACATTTCTTAGATAAAATCAAGTGTTTGGTAGTTAAGGATGTTGAACGTGAAGATATCGAATTTGTGTGCAAGACATTGAACTGTCGCCCCATTGCCTCTTTGGATCATTTTGTTGCTGAGAATCTCGTTAGTGCCGATTTGGTTGAAGAGGTTGCTAGTGGTACAAATAAATTTGTTAAAATTACTGGCATTCAAAATCCTGGACGCACCGTGTCCATCATTTGCCGTGGTTCTAACAAACTTGTCTTGGAAGAAGCGGCCCGTTCTCTTCATGATGCTTTGTGTGTGGTACGCTGTTTGGTTAAGAAACGTGCCCAGATTGTAGGTGGTGGTGCTCCTGAAATTGAAATGGCCATACGTTTGGCTGCTTATGCTCAAACTGTGGAGGGTGTTGATGCTTATTGTTTCCGTGCTTTTGCTGATGCTTTAGAAGTAATTCCCTCAACTTTGGCTGAAAATGCCGGTTTAAATCCTATTGCCACAGTGACAGAATTGCGCAATCGTCATGTTAAGGGTGAAATAAATGCCGGTATTAATGTTCGTAAGGGCGCCATTACTGATATTTTTGCTGAACATGTTGTCCAGCCGGCTTTGGTTAGCATTTCAGCTATATCACTGGCTACCGAAACTATACGTTCGATTTTGAAAATCGACGATATTGTCAATACAATGTCTTAAGTTTTGCCTTTATCATCCTTTTTAAAGAACTCATTACTTTTTTTAAATTCACATCATAATCATTTTTTCTTTTCCTATACTTTTAACAAATTTTTTTTTTTTTGTTTTTTGCTTTATTAATAATTTTAATTTGTATTCTCTGTATGTTTGTTAACATATGTAACATATAAATTGCATTTTACATTTGCTAGGCTTTGATTTAGATTACAAAAAAAATCTTATATTAATGGGAAATCCTGGCATTTCTTATATAAACAAAATATATTAAAAAATTTGACTCACCCAAACAATAAAATTCATCAACTGATCTGAAAAATTAATAAAAAATAAAATAAAAATTTTTGTATTCAAATACGAACAAATTAATTTTGAAAAATATTGTTTTTATTTAAAAACCGTAAAGTGAATTTTCTAAAGAAAATTTTTAGAAGCTGTATATTTGTAAACAAAGTAAGAATATAAAATATTTTGTTAAAGCTGATTGAAAAAAAGTTTCCTTTAAAAGATTGTGATCAGTTTTTAAAATAAATAAAATATATTTAAACTTTCATAAATAAAAATATTCCAAATAAGAAAATTTAATAAAATTGTGAAGTTTTCAAAAAAAAAGTAACAAAGATGCGGCGATGGAAAATTTAAAATATAAAAATAATTTCAAAATTAATTGGAATATTTATAAATTGCATTCAAAATCTTCCCCCTCAGGGAAATTTGCTAACAGAAAAAACTAAACAATTTTTTGAATTCTTTGAGTACTATTTTGTAAAGCAAAACTTTTCTAATACTGCACAGAAGATAAAATTCCCCTTAAGGGATTTTTTTATACCCTCCACCTCAGTTTGTCATTACGTAGTTCGAAGACCCAATAAAGTATATACAGTCGTGGTCACACAATTAAGTCATTGTACTATCATTTTTTTCTGAGTACATTTATAGCGGTTCCTTGAGTTGATTCCAAAAATATAGATCCGTTGGTTTGCTTTTTAAACACAAAAAGAATAGAGCGCTTGATGGCGAAATGTTCAAACTAGCAATCAGTAAGTCTTAAAAATATTGAGTCTTAAGTGAACGCTTAAGTTTATGTAGATAACTAAGATCAGAAAATAAATTGAATGTATAAAAAATTGCAGCACCCTCTAAGTCGTTTATAGTGTTTTTTTTAACTAACGGGAAAAAACAAAAGTACTACCTCAGCAGGGAGGTATGTAACTCATTTGGAAATGCTTCCAAAATTTTGGTCCGGTGGCTAATGTGGTAAAACCACTTTCATTATCGCGTGGAAAATTAGTCAATGCAATTAAACATTATGAAAAATATAAGACATTCAATAATTTTTTAAGAAAAAAGCCCCGAAAATCGGGTTTTCCGCAGACAGGTTAATTACTAGAATGAGTAAAAATTATAATTTCTTAACATCTACGCAAGGAGACAGGAAATAATGTTAAAATATCAACATATTAACTGAAAGAAGGTGTTTGGTCTAAAATAATTTACATGATCGCATAGAAAGACGAACACCGAATGTGCCGAAGGAAAATATTAAGCAGAGTTTAGAGTTTGCAAAACAATGTCTCCACTGTGACCAAAATTTGTTGAAACTGGCTTTCTGAAAACAATTAAATCTTAAATATACAAAATAAACTACTAAAGCACGGTGGGTCATCGGTGATGGTATCAGGATGCTTTACCTCATCTGGAGTTGTTTCAATAGTAAAAATTTACGGCAAAATGACAGGTAAAATCCATAGGCGTATCTCAGAAAATATTCTGGATAGTGATTATGCTGACGATTTGTCACTAGCATGGATATTTCAACAACTTAACGAAGCATAAGTCTTGGCTGTAGTAGAATTACATTAAGGTTATCGAGTGGCCAGCACAAAGCCCATGTATGAATCCAACAGCGAACATAAGGGGGATCATAAAACGGGCAGTTTCAGCAAGAAAACTTACAATTTTAAAAGATCTGTGGGACATTATTTAAGAAATGTGGTAGAATATTACCCCTGATCAGGGTTGTGAAATTGTCAAAACAATGACAAAGAGATGTGGCGAATTAATACGTCATAAAAGAAATCCCACCAAGTATTAAAAGATACAATATACCATTAATCAAAATTGTTTTAATTTTAATTTATTTAAATAATATTTATTAAATGACTTAATTATATGTCCACAAAATAGTTAGAGTGTATTTATAACAGTCGAAAAAAAGCAGTAATTGTGGATTGTTTATGTTTTTTATTTTATGTTTAATTTTTAAGATTTTAGACAAATGAATAAAACTAAATTTTTATTTATGGCTAAAAAATTTAATATTTATTCTTGATAGGAATTTCACGACTACGAATGTCTTAATTGTGTGACCACAACTGTATATTGGTGATCCTTATGCGATTTCAAGTCGATTTGGCGATGTCCGTCTGTTGAAATAGCGATCATGGCGCGAAGACGCACGCGGGGGTCTTAATTTTTACCCAGATGAAATGAGCAAAATAACCACTAAATTTTTTTTCCCCCTCAAAAAATTTTTTTCACCTCAAAATTTTTTTTCCCACCAAAAAATGTGTTCACTTCGATAATTTTACATTAAGTTTTTTACATTTTATTTGTATTAAAAACAGTAGAGGACATTTTTTTTTGAATACTGTTGGAGGGTATTCAAAGATTTGGCACAGTCGAATTTAAGCCTTTTTTTACCTGTTTTTATACCCTCCACCATATATGGTGAGGGTATATATCAGTTTGTCATCCTGTTTGTAATATGTCGAAATATAGGTTTAAGACCCCATAAAGTATATATATTCGTGATCCTTATGCAATTTTAAGTCGATTTAGCGATGTCCGTCTGTCTGTCTGTTGAAATCACGACGAGAAGACGCAAGCGGGGGTGCCTATTTTTACCCAGATTATTGAACATCCTCCCGAGCAGTTTGGTATTTATAATGAGCAAAATCGGTCAAGCGGTTCAAAAGTTATGAGTGAAAATGTGAAGGTACCTCTAAATTTTCCATACAAATTTGTACAATTTTTCTGTATCTATTTTTTTTTTTCTGTTAAGTAAGTAAAAATGTTATTAAGTCTTCTTATTGTTCGATTACATTTATTGTCTTACATACTATGATAACTAAGTTAACGTAAAAATGAACAATGTTAAAGTCGCTAACAGAGCAGACCTCTGTAAATAACATTGCTAAAACTAAATAACAAAAGTTCGTTACATAAATTGACAAAACATATTCATATTACAGTTCATGCAAAATTTAGTATATACGTATATCACCTTCATCCCCTTTGGTGGAGGGTATTCAAAGATTCGGCACAGCCGAATTTAGCTCTTTTTTACTTGTTTTAATATTAAAATGTATAAACAAAAATTTTCCTTAATGGAAATTTTTTAAAATTGAGTAATTTTTTATAAAAATTGTAAAGTATTATTTGTTTTAATGGAGTAGGCATTTTTGTTTACAAAAATTTCCTAAATCTGAGAAGAAATCAAAATTTCCCTTAAAGGGAAACTAATCATACTACGATATTTACATAATTCAGCGGAATTATTAGGTTTTTGCAATTTGGAAAATATATAAAAATTGCAGTAAAAATAAAATTTCACTTGAAAGAAATTTTCTTTTTGATATTTGTTAAATTTCTGAACCTTGAAGGTGGAAATTTCGTTACAGAAAATAAAACCAACGAAGTAATAAATTTTTTAAAAAATTTTTTTTCATAAGTTAAAACGAACGAATAACATCGAGTGCACAACTTCTTTTAAACACAAATTCTCATAAGGGAAAGTTGTGTAGTCGTTATTTTTTTTAGTTATGAATAGAGCCCATAATGAATTAAATTTTACAAAAAAAAATAATTTTTAATATTGTTTTTAGCAAAAATTTCGTAATCGTAGAAATGAAAATTTCCCATAAAAGGGGAAAATTATAATTTTTTTTGCAATTTTAATAAAATATATAAAAACTGCAATAACAAATGTTAAAAAACCTCGAAGAGAAGTTTTCAAAAACTAACAAAGTTTATTTAATGTTTGTATTACCATTTTTCCGAAATTTCCCCTAAAGGAAAATTTCGTTTAATGAAATAAATTCACAAAATGATACTAAAATACATATTTATTATAGAAATTTCCCGAAAAGGGAAATTTCTTAAAATTGATCAAAATTTTATAAAATTATGATTTTTTTTCATATTATTGAAGCTTTTTGTACAAAGATACGAAATCGTGAAGGAAACCAAAATTTCCCAAAAGAAAAATTAATCACATTTAAGAAATTTAGAATACTTTACGGATAATAAAAACTATCAACAAAAACAATAAAAAAACATTCTCTAAGCTTTAAAAAGCTGAAACGATTTATGCATTTTTTAAAAAAAATTTTAAAAGAAGCAGCATTTATTTATTTTTAAATAAAAAATAATTTTTTTATTAAAATCGTAAAATACGAGGGGGAAAATAGAAATATTTTTTTTTAAAAAACAAACTTAAAAACTACGCTTTAACACCATAAGCTTCAGGCATACGTTCAATAGCGTATTTATGAGCCGCCACATACATTATCGGAACACCGGGTATTTTACGTATACGATTTTTCAAATCTTTATCATTTGTCGCCACAATATAACATTTATGCTGTTTAACACGATCCACCAAACAGTCATCGGCATAAGTGCCCTTATGCAAACACGGTAGTCTTTCAAATCTTGGATCAGATATAATTCTTAAAGCCAATTTATATTTATTGCCCAATTTCTCCAATTCAGCACGTACACAATCCGATATGTAAGGTATACACTTGGCATACAAACAGTCCATCATACCCTGAATGATATCAAGTTTATTTTTTATGCTAAAATTGATGAAATTTGTATCCAAAACAATGTGATAGGGTGGACCCAATTGAGTGTTATATTGAAAGAACAGCGCGGAACTTTGTTGTGGCGCTTGATTCACTTTAATTTGTGTTAAATCTATGGTGGCTTTACGTTTTTTACGCAACTCATCTTTGATGCGCGAATCTGTGGGTTTTAGCAAACGTTTTAATTGGGCATTCTTTTGTTTTTTAATTTTTTGCGTCTTTTTTTGTTTGCCCTGTAAGTGAAATGGAAAATACCCGTTAGAAAATTGTTATTTTTATGATTATTACTAATTTATTACCATTTTTATTTATTTTATTTTAAAACTTGAAGAATTATAAATTTGCCACTTTCTTCAACTGCACGTGTGTTTGATTACAAATCCACTGACAGTTGTTTGTTGATGTTTTTTTTATTGAGATCATAGCTGCCATATTTGACGATTTATCGCCATTTTGACGATTTTTTGTCTAAAATTTGCAAAACAATTATTTCTTCAGCTGATTGTTTCACCTATATAGCTGTGTTTGTGTGGGAAACTATTAACATTGGTTTCTGTTATTGACATATAAATTTGTCATAAGCCAAAATTTAGTGTTAACGGTTAACGTTACTTTATGTTGAATTTGTATGGGAATGGCAGAAACCAATGTCGATAGCTTGCCTCATAAACACATATATTACTATGTGTCTTTCCAAAACGTCGGAATTGTGAAAAATTAAAAAGGTTTACTTTTTCTTAAAATCTAAATTTTTAGCGACATGTTTCTGAAACAAAACTATACATTTTCATTTACTTATAAACAATGTCACAATTTAATAAGCTTTTCCAAAAATATATTTTTTTTTGTGTTGAATATTAATTTTTGTTTCCGAATTAGACTTTATTTGCTGCATATCCATACTTTTATGTGGGCCTAAAAGCATTTCTCTCTTTTGTTTTGATATACATTCGTTGTTATGGCAATACAGCAAAACAATTTATTATTTATTGCTTTTACGCCAAATCGTGGGCGCATAGTGCCAAACAGCAAAACAATACTGAAGTATATTTCTTAATTTCTGTATGCAAATATTCTGTATATACCCAAAATTTCTGTATATCCCGAAAAATGCTGAATGAAGCAAACCAATGCTCATTTAATTATAAAATTGCGGATGTAGAGCTAATTCAATGCTGGATATTTTACATATGATACAATATATAGAGCAATGGGTTTCGAAATGAGAAAGAGAATATCTCCAATGTATATACATATTTTTATAAATGGTCACTGGGTCAAACCAAAAATAAGTAAATTTGACAATTTTTTGGTCCCAAAACAACAAATTTTTGTGAAAATACCATTTTTTGTTGTAATTTTTGAAAAAAAAATCAGTTTAACCAGAATATTACGTAATAATAATTATCTTCACATTATTATTTTTTGCATAAAAGCAATGAAAATATACTGGATCCATTAAAAGTTTTCATTAAGTTAATGCAAGTTTTCATAACATTGTATAAAATAAATAAACCAAAGTTTACTGAAATGTTTTATTATTTTTCGTCCAATAAAATTCTCTCTGTGTAAATCTATGTTAAACCTATTCAAGTTAAGAAAAGTTTTAAGCATCTATTGTTTATAATGAAATAAAATTGCGGCAGCTAAACGTTTTAAAAAGTAATGCAAAGTAATTAAGTTAGAAGTGAAAATGTATAAACGTTAACTTTTCAACGTTGATAATTATACACGTCGAAAGTAATACAAAAAGTAATGAACAGCTTTTCTCCTAAAACACATTTTTGCATACTTTTAGTTTCTTTATGAGTTAACGAATATAGTTAATTTTGAAAAGAATATTTTTAAGAAATTTTTTAGCTGACTTTTAAGGCCTTTAATATGACAAAACCATACCATGTAGACATATGTTCCCTCGATAACAACAAAAGGTCAAAAATTCATGCAAAAGGTAAACAAAAACACTAGAATAGCTTTTTATGCGGCAAGCTATTACAGTTGGCTTATGTCATTCCCATTTAAATTTGATATAAGCGTTTAGTGTTAAAACAAACGTTACTTATGTCAAATTTGTATAACATAAGCCAACATTAATACCTTGCTGCGTAAACAGAGCTATCCAATAAACCTCTTTTATGACTTTACAGATTTTTAAAAACGAGGATTTTTGCAAAAAAATTTCGAATATTGACGATTTTTCGCTAAATTCTTCTGGCAGCATTGACTAAGAGAACTTGAGAACAATAAATTTAAAACAGCTGAGAAAATAAAGCTGCCATATTATTTGCACATCATACAGTAGTGGCAAACAAAAAAAGTATAGTTTATTAAAACAGTTTTTAAATTAAAATCTAATCCAATTATATAGATTTTAAACTTGAGTTTAGGTGTAAATCTTCGATCGTGTCCAAATTTAACATAGCTAAAACTTTTTGTTGAGATTACAAAGCAAATTTTTAATTTTGTTAGTTGGAAATTTATAAAGTGTTAACACTTAATATCTCTAATGACGAACTTCGTATGGGGGTTTGTAACACGTATAGGAGCAGAGCAAGCCTAATGAGTAGCACATGAAAATTGTGTACAATTTTTACAAGCGGAAAAAATCTCTATAGATAGATCAAAAAACACATCGCATAACAGCTCAATTGTGAATGATTTAAGCTATGTAAGGGTGTTTCTCTATCTGTTACATGTAAATATATATATTTGTAAAGTATACTAAAAAATTTTTATCGAACTTTAGAGATCTCAAATTATAATTTAAATCGTGAAGCTGAACATTTTTTTTATTTTCTAAAAAAAGACACAATCATAATAAAGCACAGAAAGTTGTTCGAAGGTCATAAGAAAAAACTGGTATACTCCATATATAAAAATAATATTTTTCACCATAATTTTCATAATTGGATTTAAGGCTAGATTTTCATACAAAAAAATTTAGTTTAGAATTTTTCTTCTAAAATCGAAATCTAGTTTAGCTGTTAAATTTCAAATTCAAACTGGATTTTAAATGATTTTTAAAGAAGGTTTAGAATAAGTGTCCATTAAAGAAATAAAAAATCAATTTTTGAGAGAATATACACTCCGGGAAACTGAAACTGTTTCATAAATCATTTGCCATGAATTCTTCATATATATGATGATTATATTCACAAAATTTTATTAAATATGTTGTATAACTTTTTCATAATTCCATAGCAAAATGTCAATATTTTGTTTTTTGGAGAATGCTACAAATCTCGTAAATTCAGATTGGTCAAAACGGACACAGTTTTTAATTTAGTGGAGTATTAACACATTAAGGAAATGAAATTGAGGCATGTCCAAGTGAAATTACATTGGACGAAAATCTATGCAGTTTTTCATAAAAATATATATGATGAATCTTTTTTTTCTCTGAGTGTAAAACCTTTATCTTTTCTCAAATGAAATATGAATAAAAATTTATATATTTTTGAAACTTTGAAGTTTATTTTTTAAAACCTTTTGAGGCAGAAAATACACTTTTGCCATTTTTTGTTGCGTTTTGTACTTTATTTTTTACTTAAAATACTTCTTACCTTAGTATTTGCTTGTGTAGCACCTTTTTGCATGTTTGTATTAATAAAATTCGCAGTTGGCACTAATACACTTCTATTTTCTATATGCATGTAAACACGAGCAAAAAACTTTAACACTCAACTCAATAAAAAAACCCGCTATTTTTTCTCTTGCTTATATTTATCACTAAGTACTGCATTTTATACAAATTTTAATATAAACTTTAAACACATTTTTTAATATGAAATATTTTACTTTTCATAGAGATTTTTATATGAAAATATAGGAAAACCTTTTAATTTCATATTTATTAACTTTTTATTTGATAAACTTTGATTATTTTGCCTTAAATTTCACATTTTCTAAAGCACTAATATATTTGTCAATCACACGCGATTTGCATAAAATGAAAACTAAAGAAAATAAAGCAAAGACAACAAGTTATTAATAAAAGTGCTGCCAGACTTTAAAAACTAGTCCGGTATTTTTAAAATGAGCTTTGTAACGGCACGGTACATACTTGACATGTCACAGAATATTCGAGGCTACTATTTGGCATTGTGTTCTTTTTCATGAAGTTCATTTTAGAATATCTTACAAACTAAATGTAGACCTTTTTTAAGAAATATACCATTGTTTTATTGGCCATGCTACGAAAATATAATCACTATTCAGTGTAATAATATTTGGTATTCTAGAGAATACCTAATAGTGGTTGAATGCCGAATAGTAACAATTACTTTTTATTATACTCCAAAGGGGTAGTCTTATAAACTTCTCTAGAATATCAACCGATAATTTCTGATTTTAAGCGAGAAAAGCACTATTCAGTGACAGTAAACTATTCGGCCGAATAGTTCGTGACATCTCATATCTCAATGGTTAATCAGTTCCACTTTTTTACATCATAATTATTTTTACAAAAATAGGAGCTGTGTGAACTCAACACTCTTAAATGCTACAAATGCCCAACTACAATTGGCTTAAGTGACTTTTAAGCTTTTAGTATGAAATGAAAATTAAGAAATACAAATTATTAATATTAAAAAATTTATAATTTTCGTTTTATGCCGATAAAAAACTTAAATAACTTAAACTAATTCTGTTTCCGCCTTAACTTTTAAAACCGAGATAGTATGAATCAAACAGAGTTGGAAAAAAACACTAAGAAACCGTACTTTAGTGTTAGAATTTCCGAGAATTCCAGACAGCATATTATAACTCTACAGGAGACCTGTAAAATTTTTTTAAGGCTTACTTTCATGCCTGTCATTTGAATGGAAACGAAAGCATTTATTTCGGGTATACGTACGCATGCTGCCTTTTTTGCACTCCTGGAAATAGTTCTAAGGGATTCCCGAGAACTCTGTATATCTTTAAAGATCTCGGCGAGACCTATAAGGTGGGCCCACTTCGCAAGGGCGTACTCTCATGGGGGTCCCTCAAATAAAAAAACAATAAATGTTTTCGTCTGTACAGAAACTCAGACAATTCCTTATTGTTTTTTTTTACCAAAATTGTTTGTACTACAGAATTATTTCAATAAAAATTACAAGAAGTTATTCAAATACACACGCCCACGTAGAAAATATAAAAATATACATCTGTGTGTGTTTTGTAATTACATACAAATAAGAAAATTTTAAATTTGAAAAACAATCTACAAAAATCGTTTTTTTTTCTAACGTTTTGTCAGTTAAAAATTGCTGGTTATTTTAAACGACTTTCGATTGCTTTTACTACTTTTGTCGATTATTTAACAATGATTGAAAATAAACAACAAAATGGGCTGAATATAATGAAAAATCAGTAGTCCTCTTTCTGCTTGTATTTTCCATTAATTTAGTGCTACATGTACTTACTGAAATCCTCGAAAAATATAAGAAATACCAAGAACTTTGTGCAGCAGATTATAACTCTCGAGGAGACATATAACATGGACCTATTTTTCAAGAGCTTGCTCCCTTTGTAGTCCTTTAAATAGAAATAATGCATTTATTTCGGGCACTTGTTCTCGTACTGCCCTTTTTGCGCCCTTGGGATTAGTTCTGAAGCCATTGACGTAAACTTTGGACAGGATTATAACTCTCGATGTAACCTATACGATGGACCCACTTTTCAATGCGAGTCCTGAAAACTTTCGAATGGATTAATTTCCTCGGGGAGACCTATAAGGTAAGCCCACTTTACAAGGGCGTACTACATGGGGGTCCCTTAAATGGAAAAAAGCATTTATTTTAGCATGTATGGGTCCTCATGAAAAAAAGCAATTTTTATCATTGTTTTGTTTGCTATTTTGGAAACTTCTGAGGAAGTCGGTCTATCGTACAGGTCTCCCCGAGGACTATAATCCCGTCAAAAGTTCTCGGGAGTCACTTTGTAACTGTTCATAGGAGAGTAAAAAAAAAACAAATTAAATTTTTCCATTTGCAGCAAGCCCCTATGGGCTTGCACCCTTGGTAAGAAAAAAATTTTGTGGCTCATAAAAACTTTGAAATTTTGTAAATTGTATATGTTGACTCTTACGACTCAAAAGTTACCGACCTCTGGTATATAGTATTCTGCTGTTAAAAACCCCAATTTCAAAAAGTACCGTATTTGCCTTAAAGTCTGGCAGCACTTATTTAGTACTTTTGTGTTTTTTCTTTATTTTCTTTAGTTCTCATTTTATGCAAAACGTGTGCATTCCGTCGAAGAAAATAATTAAAGTTTATCCAATAAAAAGTTAATAATTATCAATTTCTACGGTTTTCCTATATTTGCATATTAAAATCTGTTCGAAAAGTTAAATGTTTAATAATGTGTTTATATTCAGTAGTGATAAATTTAAATAATAGAAAAATAGCGGGTTTTAATTGGGTTAGTGTAGTTTTTTTTTTTTGCATGTTTGGTTTGGAATATAATGTTAAGTGTGTTAGTGCCAATGTGTATTTTATTCATGCAATTAGCTGAAAAAGAAGCTAAGCAAGAAAATACTAATGAGGTAAGAAATATTTTCAGTAAAAATAACTGAGTGTAAAAAGAGTAACAAAAATAGTAAAAAGTGTAATAATTGGTAAAATTTTATTTAAACGTTGGCTTATGTCAAACTGAGCTGAAGATTGAGTTCTATTTTGAATGAAATCTCTAAAAATTTAATGCGATTTACTTTTTAATCGAAGGAATTCCTTTTTAAACATTCGCGTCGATTCGATCGAATTCACATCTAAGGAATTCAATTAGTTTATCTCATTCGATTCTACCAATAATCATTAGGAATTCAATCATAAGGAATTCATTTGATTTCTTAGTCATTCGATTTACAATTTCTGAATTTAATTATTCATTGGTTGGGAATTCAATAGATTTTTACTTGATAGATATACCAATTTGGGATTTTTTGTTCATTCCATTTTATTTTTACGTCTGATTGGAATGACATTCGACTTTCTTCATTCAGTTTAAAAAAAAAATTGGAAAAATTAACAATTATGTAATTTTATTACAGTAAATTAAGAATACAAGAAGAAACCAACAAAAAGCAATAATTAAATTCACAGGAAAAAGTTAATGATTTTTTGTAAAAGTAAATCGCCAATAGTAAAAAACCGCCAAAAGTAAAAAAAATCGCCAAATATAGCCCTCTCTCTCTCTCTGCACTCTCCAGTGCAAAAAAAGAGAGAGAGAGGGCTAGAGAGGGTTCTCTAAATAAACGCGATCTAAAATATTGCCAAGTATTCAATTTGGGCGTTTTTCGAATTGAAGAAACTTTTTAATATTAGCTTTTTTTTAAATATAAGTATTTTATCCAATTTGTCGAAATTTACAATTTTTTTTAGCGATTTTTCAAATTTTTTCGTTGTATTTTTTAATTTTGTTGCTGCTTTTTTCAATTTATGCAATTTTTTTCCAATTATGACCATTTTTTAAATTTGTGACGATTTCTTCGGTATTGTCGATTTTTTAATATTTAATTTTTTTTACATTTGTTTTTCTTGTATTTGTAAAAAAAATAGTAAATATCCTTTAATTAACACAGTTATTTATATTCTAAATTTTAAAATCGAATGAAATTATCGATTGATTGAAACAATATCGAATGAACAATAAATCCCAAATTTGCAAATTCCCAACAATTGAATTCCCTGCTAAAATTAAATCGATTGAGACCAACTAAAGAATTAATTCCCATTCAAAAATTCTAGTTTGAGAATTCATTCATTCCATAGTCAATTAGAATTGAAAATCGAATGAAGAATTGTATTATTTCGAAACTATGATGACAAATTTATATAGGAATGACATGGACCAATGGTAATAGACTTCCACACACAGCTGTTGTTTGAAGGCCCTACACTCAGAAAAAAAGCTTCGTCATATAAATGAAAAATTTCATACATATGATAAAAAAAATAGATTTTTGCCAGTAATTTAGCAAAAAAAAAAACCGTAGCAAAACTTATATTTAATACAAATTGGTCCAACTAACTACTTCATATAAAATTAATATAAGAAACTTTTAAATAAAATTTTTATTTGTAATATAAAACCTTAATCTATCTTTTTGTCCTTAATAAAATCATCCAGATCAAAGGAATTTCATGTTGTTCTATACTTTTCTAAACAACTTATATAATAAATTAATTAACTTTGCACATTAACACCATTTATCATATTAACCCCTAACAAAACCAAGTAAACATCAAGCAAAAAAAAAAAAAAGGATCAAAAACTTTTTTTTGTCAACAATTTGAAACCATATCAAGTGGGGATTTTTAATCATTTAATACACATCATAACATATCAAAACACTTTCATTGGATGAGTTTTATTTACTCAAACAACAATCTTAAAACATTAAAGTATAAAATAAAACAACGAAAAAAAATATAATAAAATAAAGTATTACCTCAACCCAACCAAATAATCATCCAAAAAGTGTGACTAGATGAGATAAAACTTAAGAAACTAAATAAAACTCTTTTTTTTTCTACACACAAATTAAATTACTTATCAACTCCCATCCTTTTTCTAAAAAAAAAAATCTTAAGACAAACAACAATCATTACACCAATAACATGAAATCATATACGATACATAAACTCCTAGACCCCAACTCCATTTCCCTTCATTCATTTTTAAACACATTTAGCCTAAACATTAAGTAGCCAACAACATATGGGTTGACAAATATTACTGCTGTTGCTGCTCCTTCTTTCCATCATATCTACCCCCCCCCCCCCCCCCCCCCCCCCCAAATAGATTTTACAAACCCTTTTTTCACATTTAGCACGCACAATGTTTTGATGTTTAAAAATCATAAAAAAAACTGAAAAGGGTCAAGTGCGTTTGTCCAGTTAAAATATAGAAGAAAAAAAGTAAGGATTTTTTCTTCTGTTGTTGTTTGAAATCCGAGTAAAGTGTTGATTAGTGTCAAATTAAAAGCATTTCATAATAAATTATTAATTTTTATAGCAAACAAAAGATTTGTAAAAAGATAAAATAACAAGTGAGAAACAAGAACTCTGCCACAAACCCTTTGCTGAACTACTTGAAAAACACAAATTTTGATGTATTAAATAAAGTTAATTTAATTGAGATTATTTTATTGTATAATAGCTAAGTGTGAAAAGGGGATAAGTCTAATTTTGAAATATAACCTAGTAGGGACATAAATACTGTTACTAATATGTTGGGCTAAAAAAACAAAAACTAATGGTTTTGGAACAAATTTTTTTTTTTATATATTTATTGATATGTATTGTATAGAAAAATCTTAGTTTTATTCAAAATGTCCGCCCATGGCCTTCACACACGCCTTAAGTCGCATTAGCCAGTCATCAATGGCTGCACGTACCTTATCCATTGGAAAATTGTCTACAGCACGAACCAGAGCTGTCTTAAGAGAAGCAATGTTATGGTATCTTTTGTGGGAGACCATATCCTCTAAAACCGTCCACAATTTGTAATTCAAAGAATTCAAATCAGGGCTGCCAGATGGCCAATCTTCAGAGCATATAATAGCTCTCAAATTGTTTTGAAGCCAGGTCTGTGTGTTTTAGCTTTATGAGCTGGTGCAGAATTTTGTTGGAAAGGCCAAGGCTGGTTTTGGAACTGGGAATTGTTCAGCGGCTTCACATCTGTTTCCAAAATGGTTTCTTGATAAACTTTGGCCGATAAACCCTATAATTTTGTTTGTTAAAATTTTCCTGCACGGTAAAAATTTTTTCATCTGTAAACAAGAAATTTCTATGCAAGTTATCAGTGTACTTCCTCAAAAGACGTTTGGATTTTTCTATCCTATTTTTTTTTAAAGCTGCAGTCAACAAATATCCTGTACGCCTCTTAAAAGCTCCAAGACCGAAGTGTTTTTTTAATAATACGACTCATGGGCTTTTGTATGATTTTCATCTCAAGGGCCATGATTTTCTGTTTCCGGAGAGGATTTCGTTGAATTCTTGCTTTGACAACTTTGATTACTTGCTGTGCCCGAACAGTACGTGGGCGGCCCGACCGGGGGCGGCCTTTTGTAACTCCTGTCTCCTCGAACAATTG
The DNA here is from genome assembly GCA_949748255.1 of Eustalomyia histrio. Taxonomy (NCBI): domain Eukaryota; kingdom Metazoa; phylum Arthropoda; class Insecta; order Diptera; family Anthomyiidae; genus Eustalomyia; species Eustalomyia histrio. The sequence goes on from OX456526.1 coordinate 15,306,928, forward strand.
TATGCAACTTTAGACGAACATGCGACTAATGCCGAGCGGGCGGAGCGTTTTAAAAATATCATTTTTTTTTCTTTCCACACTTAAAAAGTGCTAAAACTGCGATACGGTTTTCTTTATCTGACCACTCCATGGTAAAAGTTAACACAATTTCAAATTCCCGTAACATACTAACACTATAGAGGTTACCTTTCAAAAAACATGTGATAATTAAGGGGTATGTTCAATTTTACTACTCTAATGGGTATGTTCAAAGTAGTAACAATATTTATGTCCCTACTAGGTATGTGATATGTTTTTTTTTTCATTCTGTAACCATGGAAAATACTTAGAAAATGGTATTAGATACAGTGTGATCAGTGAGCACCCAGGAGGCACACGGGGATTAAAATATTTTTAATAAAATTCCATTTTTGTACAAACAAATAGATGACTTCATATTAAGCTTCCTTTCTTCCCCCGTTGCTAAGTTAATGAGGTAAATCGAATTAAATATTTTTAATAAAATTAAATTTTTGGTCGAAAAAATACATGATTTTTTTCATCCTTCGGCACATAGTTTCGGACAGTTGCGTCCAAACACTAATACTATGATATTTGCGTTTGTAGTAAAGAGCTTTTATTCAGGAACGGAAAATTCAGTACGTTAGTACTTTTAAATCAACTTGAAAAAACATTTTCAAACACAATGATTAGTTTATGTTCACTAAAAGATATATATTTAATAAAGCATGGGAACAGTTGTTTTTATTTATTCAAAATAATGACGGCGATCCCGTATATTTGGTTTGTGGTTATAATGCTTAATGCAATCACAAACATACCATTGAAAGGAATTATCATACATGCCAAAAGAGATTTTTGAATAAAAATTTAGATAGGGCCAAATTAGTAGATGAACTGAAATTAAAGTTTCAAAAGAAGAATTAGCCAATCGACCAATTTCAATATGAAAAAAATATCAAAGAAAAGATTCCTTTTGTTGTTGCTCTATCCTTAGCAAAGCACTGCAAGTCTTTTGAAATGGCGTTTTTTTAAAGATCTTTCAAAAGAAGTATTAAAGTGTTTTGGCTTAAATAAATTATACAACTTATAACATTTCGAAATTCAAAATTTCTATTGTGCTCTCATATGTATATGTAAAAGCTCTCGTCAAAGCTCGCTGTAGGTAAAAAAGCTCTTTTGTAAAAGCCTGCACATTGTGCATATGATTTGGACGCAACTGGTTTAGGATATAAAACGCAAAAACAGATGATTTAATTTTTTTTGTAAAGCTTCAAAGTATTGTACTCAAATGATGTATATTTTTCTTAAGGACATTCATGTTTTATTATGCAAATTAACCCTTGTTTTACATTTACATCAATCATGTAAATTGCAACCTTTTTATACAGCCTTCCATTTTAAATCAGATGCCATTTTGAGAACTAAGTGAATAAAAAAAAACTTAAATTGCTCATTCGTTAAGGTGATTTATTAAAAATGATGGGAGAGAGAATTTAAAGTCTGTAAAAAAGGATTTTCCTTAAATTTAATCTAATTAGTTATGGTGGGATGTTACTAAACATGATAGTGCGGGTGTTACAGAAGTCATGTAACAATCATGTCTTTTTATTTCTTTTACAAATTCGTGTACCAGTTTTGCAAAAGGGTGGTGGTGGTAGTTTAAAATTTTAAAATGTCCCAAAAAATCAAAGGGTGATTTTTTTTACTTGCAACATAATTTGTTGACAATTCTTTGTTTATTTTCCATAAAGATGTCAATGTAATTTGATTAAAAGGTCATCTTTGTTCTTTTTTAACATTTCTAATCTATACCCCCCGTATTTGGCTTGAGTTTAAGTAAATATTTGTCTGAATTATGTTCATTTAAAAATGTTTTAAGAAGTTCATTTCTTTGTGAAACTCTTTTTATATTTTTGGCATCCGAATTTTTGTTTACACTTATGTCCTTTGTCTTTACAAAAGTACAAACATAATCATTGTCATCATAATCATCATATTGTTTTTATTTGCAAGTTTTGGTGTGTTTGTGTGTGTGTGTAGTTTTTTTTATAAAATAACTAATATTTGTTCATTTGATTGTTTTACTAAGCAAAGTAAATACTTAGATTTTGGGAGTGTTATCCTTCATATACGACTCCTTAAGTTATGTTTCTATTTGCAAAAATTTACAATTTCTGTTTTAAATTATTTACTTATTTTAGTTTTATTGTTTTAAGTGTATAATTTGGCTACCAAAGTTATTTACTTTTTTATTTTTTTCTTAATATTTTACAGTGCAGGTCATGAGAATGAGTTTATTTCATTAACCCTCTAACGTGCGAGGCTGTTTTTAAACATTAGTAACCATTTTGTTAGAATTTATTAAATTTACAGTTTTTTATGAAAAGAGTAGAATTTTGTTTGATAGAAAAATATAATTTATCACATTTTAAGTCTAGAATTTCATCGAAAAAGAGTTAAATTCAAAATATTGGTAAATTAAACAAAAATTATTATTTTAAAAAGAATTAAACAAAATTTTAAACAATTTCCTGGTTCAATAAATCGAGTTCTTTTTATATTGCAAATAATAAACAACAGTTGAATTTTTTTTAGCAACTGTTTACTTGCACAATTACACACAGAAATTTAATTTACTACACTTTAACACAGTTACATAATTAAATAAATTCATTGACAATTTTATTTTGCCGAGTCGTTGCCGTATTTACGATTTAACTGAAACTGATGACATATCTTTGTGATACGATACTAGAAATATCTAGAACAGGATATTGTCTATAAGGTTCTGATCTTTGCTATGCTATAGCGTCTCATTGTGTCTACTAAAAATATCCTGATCATGACGAAGCCATCTAGAGGTATTTAGAGTTATCTGGAAGGTTGAACTTGCTAGTGTCGAAAAGTTGCCAGCCTGGATTGATGTACACTTTACCCCTGTGGATATGGGGATTTCTGTTTTCGCGAGTAAGTGTAAATTAATAAATCGAATTTCCATAATCTTACTGCAAGAAATTGCAAATAATCAAAAACTTATAATAAAGTATTTTCTTTGAAAATAATTTAATATTTTGTATGAAGGTCTGATAGATTGTCAGCTGGATACGCTTAAAGAACACACAGAGAAAACAGATTCATCATGAAAACCGAATTTCTTGTCAGTTGAATATTTTGGTTGCAGCAACCAATTAATTAGTTGACCCAACCAAATATTTTCCTGATACAATTAAAATATTTTGTTTCTACTGAAATTCTGTTGCATTAATCGAATTTCGTTTGCGACAAACAAATATGTCGGTGGCTCCAACCAAAACATTCGGTTGGCGAGAAATTCGGTTATTACAATGAATCGCTGGGAAGCTTCTCAATGGAAAACGGGTTAACTGTTGTTTATGAAATTCGACATAATGAATAGGATTTGTAGTAGTAGCAAAATATTTTATATTGAAGTAAAACAATTTTCGAAAAGTGAAAGTCAACACAAATTCTAAATTAATAATACTAAAATTCCAACTTAGTTTCATTGGTAAAAAAGTGGTTTACTGACTTTCGTTGTGGCCTTACAAGCACGGAAGATGCCCAAAACAATTGAAACAAGTAAAAAAGGGCTAAATTCGTCTGTGCCGAATCTTTGAATACCCTCCACCAAAGGGGATGAAGATGATATACGTATATACTAAATTTTGCATGAACTGTAATATGAATATGTTTTGTCAATTTATGTAACGAACTTTTGTTATTTAGTTTTAGCAATGTTATTTACAGAGGTCTGCTCTGTTAGCGACTTTAACATTGTTCATTTTTACGTTAACTTAGTTATCATAGTATGTAAGACAATAAATGTAATCGAACAATAAGAAGACTTAATAACATTTTTACTTACTTAACAGAAAAAAAAATAGATACAGAAAAATTGTACAAATTTGTATGGAAAATTTAGAGGTACCTTCACATTTTCACTCATAACTTTTGAACCGCTTGACCGATTTTGCTCATTTTAAATACCAAACTGCTCGGGAGGATGTTCAATAATCTGGGTAAAAATAGGCACCCCCACTTGCGTCTTCGCGTCGTGATCGTGATTTCAACAGACAGACAGACAGACAGACAGACAGACGGACATCGCTAAATCGACTTAAAATTGCATAAGGATCACGAATATATATACTTTATGGGGTCTTAAACCTATATTTCGACATATTACAAACGGAATGACAAACTGATATATACCCTCACCATATATGGTGGAGGGTATAATTAACGATATGGTGTTGGCCGATAGGAGATTGAATGTGCGATAGATTGTGGAAGACATATGGCTCAGTGGTTTCAATTTTGAACGATCACTTGGGTATGAGAAAGTTTCCATGGCAAAAATCCATGAAGTAACATAGACTACGAATTGCCCCCTCATTTGCCTTATTCTCCGGATTTAGCCATAAGTGACTATTTCCTATTTCTAAACATAAAGAAATGGCTCGGTAGAAAGAGATTTAGTTAAAACGATGAAATAATTGATCAAACAAATGCCTATTTTATGGACTTCGAAAAATCCTATTTTTTTGGAAGGGATACAAAAATTGGAGAAACGTTGGACTAAGCGTATTTAGCTAAAAGGAGATTATGTTGAAAAATATATTTTTTTTTTTTGCAAAAAAACTGTGTTTCATTTAAAAAGTCACGGACTTATTGACCCACCCTCGTACATTTCAGGATCCTGAGTTCAAATCAGAAAAATATTCATAGTTTTTTTTTTTAATTTTTTAAAATTAATTTTTTATTAATCAAAATTTAAAGACTATTGAATTTCTGTTGTCACCATAAAGTTAAAAAATATTCCAAATTGAAATTTGTATAACAAAATTTAAATAGAGTTTAGCCAAGAGGAAAAAGCAGCGGGTTGGCAAAAGGAAGGCCGCTGGTTTTAAACCATTTCGCAGCATAAACAATTTTTAATTTTTGAAGAAATTTTTGTTGGAATGTAATGTTCTAGTTTTTTAGAATATTACAATTCATGTAGTTTACTGTTTGTAGTTTAATACAAAAGTTTTCAGTTTAGTTAAAAATAAAAAAACATACATTAAATTTTTAAAGAAATATTCATTTGTTCAAAATGATTTACTGTCATTTACCGATTATTTTCAGTTTAATTTATTTTCTTTCATTTGTTTGGAATTTAATAAAAATTAACCCACAAAAAAGGGAATTTGTGATTTTTACAGATTTAAATTTTGTTTGCTGTTTCAAAAAAAAAAAAAAAAATATTCAAAAAATTCCAATTTTGTTTTTAATTTAAATTGTTCGTTTTTAAACAAAATTATTTCAATTCAAATTACAATAACTCTATAAACACACACACACATATGGTTATTCACACAAAATGTGCCTATAGACTGTGTGAGAATACATTTTGTAGATTAAAAAACAAACAGAAATAAATGAATAATCACTTATTTTTTACGGAATTGGTGGGTAAAATTTTAACATTTATTTCTAACTGATTAATCATTTGTTTTTTTTACTAATGTGCTAGTTGTTCAAACAACATTTAATACAAAATAACAAAAATCATTTGATTTAAATGAAAAGTAAATAGATTATTTTGTTAATGAAATATTATTTCATTTAAATGGTATTTTCTGTTATTTTAACTTAAAAACTATTTCAAGTGTATTATATAAAATTCAATCAAAATTTTTTTTCTTGGATGAAGAAATATTTTAAATAAAAGATTAACGACTGTTTTGTTGCTTCTGTTTTGCGCAACACTGTATATTTTCAATTCATATGGTGGAGGATAAAAAAAATGTAAACAAAATATTAAAATCAAGCAATGTCTCCTTTTCACCTTCTTAATATGTGATATTGGACCGCTAAAAAGGTGACATGTTTTTTTATTTTATCTGCTCGAACAAATATCCAAATTTCAGTACAATCGGCGGGTAACCATTGGGGATATCTTCCTTGTAAGCTAACGATTTGTTATTTATTTAGCTTTTATAAAAAAACTTCAGCTTATTTTCATTCTAATTTGCTTAGTTTTGCAGTTATGCCAATTTTCATTATATCTTTTGTGGAACATTTTTATAGCGATCACAAATTAAGCTTTAAAATCAAACAAGTTCCTCCTCCATCAAAAAGTAATCACCTCGACTCCTTAACATATGTTACTTCTTTATTTGTATCAATTTACTTAAATATTTTTGTCATTTTGTGTTTTTATGTGTGTAGTCGTGTTTGCGTGTGTATTCAGTATTCGTTAAGTAAATAAAAATCAATCACCAATACAAATGTCAAGAGCATACAATGAAATATTTTCTGTACCAACTAAAAACGCATAAGAACAATTCAATTTTATTGACAAGATTTTATTTTTTAAACATACGCACGACTTATCAGCCATCGACCAAAAACAGAGAATGACTGGGTATCACAGAAATCATTATTTGTATCGGTGGAGAAATAACAAGAATTGCAAATTAAATGTTAAAAGAAATTTAACATACAAACTACAAATACAATTTTTATGGATGGTTAAATTGTTTAAAAAAAAATGAACGAGAGATGAATTTTAATTTCTAACAAGCAAATTAAAAAAATGTCTAAACTACATTCAAAAAAATGAACTAGAATTTAGAGAAATTAACTTATTTAGAGGAAAAATTTAAATGAAAACGGCGACAAAGACACTTTTTACCAATGTTTAATAAAATTTTCCTTGAAATTAAGAAACAAATTTTACTTAAAATTTAGTCAAAATTTCTAAATTATAGAAAAATTTTACTACTGGGAAGTAAATTTTTATTAGAAAACAGTAAAATTCCTTCCTAATTAGTTCATACATCATCTAAAATTTTTACTGTTTGTTAGGAAATGTTTACTTGGTTTTAAAAACAATTTTATTTTATTTAAGTTCATTAGAAATTTTTTTTTACTAAAAACTAGGACTTAACTCCCTAAAAATAAGAAACTATTTTCTAACATCAAGTAAAATAAAATTTCTTTTAAGTGAAAATTATCCTTATCCTCTGATTCTATGGTAAAGGTAATTTATTTTACCATATATTTTAAAGTACTTTACACTCATTGTGTAAGTATTCTCCCACTTTCAGATGTCTTCCGCTTTGTGAGGATACTGCTCTTACAAGCTTTTTGCTATACAATTTTGTCTTAGAACAAAATTGAATTATACTAATTTTATGTATTTAAATTAAAACTTAAATTTCATTAGCGAAAAGGTGAACAAATTAAAAAAATTAACTGCAGGATATCGTAATAAACGTAATAAATTGTGACAAAGTCAGATCCTTTTCGTAGGTAATTAACGGTTCTGCTTGAGAGAACTACAAAAAGGGACGCCCTACGTGACACACCGGAACACCGGGGGTCCTTTGTCTTCTTAAATTAACTAATTTAAGGAAATTGTTGCAAAAATACAAAATATCACAGTTCTTGTTATTATTGAAATATGGAAAAATGTCATAACTTTATTTTATGGGATCTTTAACTTAAACTTTATTTGACATATACAAATTTAAACTTTTTTATTATTAAGTGAAAAAAATAGCTTAATAAATATAAAGTTTAATAAGCGCTACGTCAATTATAGGAAAGCCATTATGCCGTAATGTATAAAATGTGCCTGTGATATTTTGTATTGTAGTCAACAAACAAATTTATTACATAAAAGGGCAAATTCGAAATTTGTAACCTTTTGCTAACAAAATTTTAAAATATATTTTAATCTACTTTAAGTTCAATATTTAAGACTGTTAAGATAAGAGATAAGCACGTGAGAGATTTTTGACTCACGCTCACGCACGATCACGAACCAAAAATTACAATCGTGCACGATAGTTTTCTTAAATGGTTACTTTAATTTCTTTTATTTAATAATATTTTTTCTTGAAAATTAGGAAAACTAACTGATTTGTTTTTAATTGATTGTTTTTTTGGAATAATTTAAACGTTTTCCAACAAAAAAAAATCCTATACCAAATTTTATTATTTTTTAAAAATTTGTACTGTTGAAAAAAATAATTTTTTTTTAAAGTTTTAAAATTTTTCTGAACTAAGTTGCATGAAAATTTTCCTTAGAAATAGTTCATCAGTTTCTAAAATGAAGTCAATTTTTATTATTACATAGGAAAAAATTTATTAAATTTTGTTTTTAATTGTCTGAACTAATTTTTAGAAAACAATTCTTCAATTCTAAAAAACTGAATTTGAAAATGGCTTTCTAAGATTAAGTTAATTTTACTACTTGCGAACAAAAACTAAACACACATTAAGTTCAAGTACTTTCTTGATTTAAGTTAAAAACATTTTTTGAACTAAATGGAAGTAAATTATGTCCTAATTTGCTTTTTTTTGAACTAAACTTAATTTTATTACATTTGAGTATGCAATTTTCTTAAAACTAAGATGTTTTTTCTTAAAATTAATAAATTCTTATTTAATTGTTTTTTTTTTCCTAAAATCAAGAAATATTACTCAGGAAAACTATGAACTATTTCTGAGTATATAAACTATTTCGTTTTTCCTCAAACTTAGGAATTTTTATTCTTTTTAAGAAAGTTTTTCTAAGTTTTAATCAAATTACTTAAATTGAGGACAATTATAAACTATTTTGAAGGAAATTTTTGATTACATATTAGTTAATGTCTTTTTTTTTTGAGTGTATTTTAAAACTTTGTTACAAACTCCATTTCAAAAAGAATATTTTAGGAGTGGGGTTATAGAGACAATTTATTAATTATGCCTCGATTGAGAAAGATTTCATAAGATGCTTGATTTAAAATTTTAAAATTTATACCAGTTATCGCTTACTTTAGACTAGAATTTTGCTATTTTAAATATTTTTTTCCTCTTGCTCCATTAAAGCGACATTTTTTTTTGTTTAAAGATATAAAACCATTTTTTGTTGTTACTCTATGATTAATGTTTATATTTGGGCGTTAAAATTATTGTTAGCAAACAATTCATACATTAATAATATAATTTTAGTTCAAATTTCTGTTACTTAATGATAAATGGTTAAAGAAAAGCTGTTGTTGTAGAAAAAAACTCATTTTTCAAAACATTTAATCAAAAAGAAAAGAAAAACATTTACAACTAAATAACAAAAAGTTTTATTTTTTTAATAACACCAACATCAAATAAAAAACATGCAAAGTATTTTTTTATTTTTATAAAAATCTTCAAAGAATTTCTTTATTTGCAAATATTTTTTACGTTATTTTATGGAAATTTATTGTTAAACTTTAGTCAAAAAAAAAAAAAAGTAGTAACGAAAACAGAAATCTATTGTATCCGATCTAAGCCTTAACGCATGCTATTGAAAATTAGTGAATAAATAAAAATAGCCTTTAGTTAAAGTAAACATTTGACCAACTTACACCACCACACACATACTACATATGTGTTTGAGTGTGTACCCAATATACCACCCCAACATACCAAATGACTTGAAAAAAATATTATTATAAGCTTACAAACACAAGCCTTAAGCTTGAAAAAGACTTGAGAATATATTGAAAAAGGCTATCGTAACAATTGTAGAAAAATCAAAACGGAACCCTCGTGAAAATATTATTTGTGTATGATTACTATAAGCTTATTCTTGCAATTGTAGAATAAGCTTACAAAAATAATATATTATTGATAGTTGAAAAAGAGAAATCATAATTATTTTCTTTAATTTAATTTATTTTTTATTTTAATTTTAAAAATAAATAAAAATAACTCATTTTAAATATAAAAAATAATAATTAATTTTAACCATAAATAAAAATAATTAAATTTAATATGCAATTGCACGTTCACTATTTAAAATTTACAACTAAATGTACACGCAAAACACGTTTGACAAATTTAAAGAAAAAGTAATGGCACTTGTTGTATGCATTATATCTACGCTTGAGAAAAGATTATTATACATAACTTTTTCTCAAGTATGCTTATGAACAACATACAACAACAACGCAATATGACGATTGAAATAGAAATATTTTTCAATACATTCTAGTCTTGTTGTCTTTGTTCTACGCTTATAATGCATACAACAAGTGCCATAACTTTTTCTTTAAATTTGTCAAACGTGTTTTGCGTGTACATTTAGTTGTAAATTTTATATAGTGAACGTGTAATTGCATATTAAATTTAATTATTTTTATTTATGGTTAAAATTAATTATTATTATTTATATTTAAAATGAATTATTATTTTTTATATTTAAAATGAGTTATTATTATTTATTTTTAAAATTAAAATAAAAAATAAATTAAATTAAAGAAAATAATTATGATTTCTCTTTTCCAACTATTAATAATATATTATTTTTGTAAACTTATTCTACAATTGCAAGAATAAGCTTATAGTAATCATACACACATAATATTTTGACGAGGGTTCCGTTTTCATTTTTCTACAATTGTTACGATAGCCTTTTTCAATATATTCTCAAGTCTTTTTTAAGCTTAAGGCTTGTGTTTGTAAGCTTATAATAATATTTTTCTCAAGTCATTTGGTATGTTGGGTGGTGGCTTCAGCTACCTTTACACATGTATATACGTATGACCTTTTAGAAATACATTTTAATTTAAAATAACCTTTTTTGTGAATTTACTGCCTAAAATATATTCTTAAACAAAGTTTATGTGAGTTTGTGTGTGTGTGTTTGAGAGTATTATTAGGAAAGGGTTGTCGTACCAGTTAAATGACCAAAGGCTACTCAAGTTCAAACAGATTGTAAGGAAATCATTGTGGGACGCAACTAACACTGAAATACCCTGTAATATAAACAAATTAAAGTCTGTCATGCCGACTATATAATACCCTACTCCACAATACGATTTGATTCATATTCCGGGAAGAGTTTTATATTGCGAGAAGGAGTTTCAATTAACGGGACAATAAATACAGTGATATATAATAAAAAAAATTGTATCTAGGTAAAATATTTTTGGTTGTAAGAAACATCAGCACAAAGTCACTATAGGGTGACAGCGATTTGTATGGGAAACAAATGTTGGTCCATTTCTGTGAATTACCGTGCAGAATTTGGTAACACTTGGTTCAAAAATCTATGCTGCAAATTTGGGCCAAATCAGACAACGTTAACCCGCGCCGCAAAGTGATCGAAATCCCGGATTTTGTGTACAATTTAAAATTTGGCTCAAAATTTCAGCATCTCCTTGAAAATTTTTCCAGTATTGAAACGTATCGGGGCTACATGTTGTCTGTTCGATCAGATATTCTAGTTTTCGAATTGAAACATCGGCTCCACAGTTTCCGAGATAAAAACAAAATGGAGATCGTGAATTTTTCGGATTTTTTCCGTAATATTTTTGCAAGATCAGGTTAGTTCTTGAGTGGTACTTTCCGAATTGGTACGATTGATTTAACTATTTTATACAAAACAACCGAAAAACCGCAAAAGTACAATAAAATTCTAGGCATATTTCGAACTTTTTGGCCCTTAGAATTTTGTAAATAGAATGGGGAGGAACTGGGCCAAAGTTGGACCCGAATTGCTGATGAGTTACTTTTTCGGAATGAGCACTATCCGCTTGATGAATAATATTATATGGGTCCCGTGTAAGAAATTTATTAAAATTGTTTTGATTTGCAAATACCATTTAAGCTCTGACAAGAGCTTGCCACGAACATAAACAGATTTAAAACATTTTCAATAATTTTCATTCTTGGGGAAATAAAATATTTTTGAGGCTAGAATACACCTTTTCGTTCCTCTTTGTAGGAATTTTTTCTTTTATATAAGGTGGACCAGTAAGTACCACCATACTGGAAAGTATTGCTGTTTTTGAAAATGGAATCGCTTGTCAGTTTGGTTTGAATATTAGTGAAAAAGAAATGTGCAAAATTTACGGTGAATAACAATGAATTGCCATGGGCAATTCGTCAGATAAGTGCTAATCCCTAATCCTTGCAAATGGCCAACAACCACAAAGGTAGTGTTGTAAGGTTTCTTTACCTTCCCTCCAAGCCCTACAAGTCACCGAGTCTACACGGCTCATTCGGAATAGGTATGCCCTCAGCATTGAATGCTCGGCAAGAATACTTAACGAGTTCCCTTTTAACAAGTTTTAAAAGTCCCTCAGTTGCTCCCCTATCCGCAACTCCCCCTAAAATTCGAGTGGTCTCAACTATTTCCTCGGTGTCCCATATTTTTCTATAAGCCATAACAATCCATTTACGAAATTTATCCCTAAAAGCCTGAAATGGATTCCCGTTCTCCAAGCTGACTGCGCTCACAGAAGAACCTTATTTGGCCAATTCATCAGCCTTCTCGTTCCTTGCGATGTTACAATGCTTCGGAACTCATATAATCAAAATACTTCCCCCGGAGAGAGAAGTTATTGGTTTCCTCCTTGCACCTAAGCCGAATGATTTTGATTTGTTGGGCGATATTCCATAAAAAAATTATAATGAACTTCGAGGCACATTTTTCTCTCAGCGGCCACGTCAATAAGCAAAATTCTGGGTTCGGGGGGACAGAAAATCCATGCGTTTAATATTAAGCTTCGGTGATTTTGTTTGTCCAGATAGATTTTTCGATTTAAGTGTCCCGGAATTATTTCTCTGTGGATATTTAAAGTCGTTGTTGTACGTGAGTAAGCCACACATCTTGGAAGAGTTAAAGAACAACATTTGAGCTCAAACTAACAACTTTTCCAACTTCTCTTTTATCTTTTGCTCAGCAAGGATATTTGCGAAATAGTATTCAATTGCGGTAAAAATTGGATATGTGATAGAGGGGATAAAATGAATATACATGAGAATAGTAGAAAGTAACAAATACCGAATATTCATTCAAATAGTAAAAGAATTTCCGAAAACTCTAAAATATTTATCGGTAGAATCTACTGAAGATGGCAGTTAAAACAGAGGGATATACAGTTAAAAAGCCAAGAATTTTTTTGGTCATAATATCCAAATAAAAATCGGAACTATGACTTATATATTCCCAGATTCCCAGTTAAAAATAAATATTATCCCCATCGACATTCCGAACGTTTATCAAAAAAAAAAAAAAAACCAATAAAGGTTTTCTGCGTATCTGACCTGTGGCCGAGCTTAGATGCTTTTTACTCCCCTGTATGCAAAAAGACAGCTTTATTGATTATGTCCGAGCTTAACAGTTTTCTCTTTGTCGTATTCCCGTCTTCGTTTGGGAAAATCTTTTCTGTTTAGCGGCCTTCAGCAGTGCTTAAGTGTTTTCGCCGCAGTGGTGAGCCCAAAATCGGCATCATTGAACAAAGTTTTCGACCTGGCAAATGGCAAGAATGAACGAAAAATCATCGGTCATAATCTCCTCCTCAAATCGCTCTTAATTCATTTTGAACACGGTCCTATTTTATAGTTTAGGGATTGTATCCGACAATTTGCAGTCGTAGTGTCCAAACAAAAACAAAAAAAAAAAAATAAGACTTAGGTGGTGTTTTCAGATTACGTCTTGCTTTAGACGAACGAAAATACAATAGCAATCACACATTCGTCTAGCAGCGAATGGCTGATGAAAGCACCACCTTAAAACGTTGTACACAGAGAAAACTGATTTATTGTGACAACGGAATTTCTTGCCAACCGAATGGTTCGGTTGATGCTACTGAGATATTTGTTGGTGGCAGCCGAAATTCGGTTAATACAATCGACTTTCGGTAGAAACCATACATTTCAATTAAATCAGGATAACATTTGGTTGCTGAAACCAAATTATTCAGTTGGCAAGAAATTCGGTTGTCACAATGAATCTCTTTTCTCTAACATCTCATATAATAATAATTTGGGAACATTGTCATAGAACTCCACATTACTTTTTTTATTCAATGTAGAGTGTAGGGTATTAGGCTTAAAAAAGGTTAAAGGCTATTAATTTTTGAATATGCGTATGTTGATAAGCAAATACTTAACAAAAACGGAATCCACAATTGAATTAAACTTAAAAGATGTTGTTTCGAAATTGTAAAAAAAATTCACTTTATTTACCTTTCAAGTTGCTAAAGATGGTTGGTTGGCTGGTTGGTTTTTTGCACCACTCGTCCATTTATCCAGCCATCCTTACTACTCTGAGCTTAGATTGAAAAAAAAAAAAATCTTAAACTTGTGGTAGTTTACATTATATTGAGGACTAAGGACTGTTTACTGTTTGATAAGATTCAATGTCCTTTGTATAAATGAACGCATGTGTGCGTATTTATTCAAAACAATTTTTCCTCTTAAGCAATTATTTCAAAGAGAGGGTGGCTGCTGCTGGTTGCATTAAACTGTGGTGGCATTTTTGTTTTGCCTGAAGCTTATTGTAAAAAAGCAGTTCTTATGGTTCAATGGTTTTTTGTTTTTGAAGGTATTTTTATATTTTTTTTTTTATTATGACCATTGACCAGTTTGAGCGGATTTTTTTCTTTTTTTTTCCTTCTTTAGGCGTCTGTCTAAGGAAATTAAATAGAAAATTTAATGTGATTTTTGATATTATCATGGAGAGCAGGCTATTTAAGTGACTGATGACATGTTAGTGAAATGAATGAAATATAGAAAAAGATTTGATATTAGAAATGGGGGATCGATTTTTTGTTAGGTGTAATAGTTAATATAGTGTACATTTTTGTATTTAAATGAAAACGTCGAGTATGGTTTTGAAATAGTGGAGCGTAGTAGCTTTTGATGTTGTTGTGTGCCCTTTTTGGAACAAAGACTGTTCTTACGATTTCTCTTTAATGGTATAGAGATTAAGGATATGAGGTTTTGGGGTGTCAGTTAAACTTCAACTCGAACAACCTCTTCTCGTTTGGAATTTTAGTCTTTATTGAAATAAAACTAAGCAAACCACATATGAAAAGTAGTACTCTAATTAAAAACTTAACTAAATTTAATGATAATTTACATCCTAAAAATTGGGCTTAAACCGCTAAAAAGATGTCTATGTTGAAAAAGATGAATCGAAATGAGGATAATTTTGGCCACCAAATCATGTTCAAAAATAGGGCATTTAATTAAGCCCAAAAGTCGGCTTGTTGAGCGCTCTCATGTCACGATGGTTCCCCTTCCTATCTATTTTAGGATCTCCGTGCTGTTGAAAAATTTCTCAGTTCCCTACAGCCTATTTCGCTAAGGTCACCCAAAGTTGGAATATATTCGTCAGATAGGTACTGAACCCTAATCCTTGCAGCCACAAACATAGTGTTCTAAGGTTTCCTCATATTCACCACAAGCCCAACAAGTCACCGGGTCCACTCGGCCCATTCGAAAGTAGCTTGCCTTAATATTGAATGTTCGGTAAGAATACTTAACGAGTTTCCCTTTAACAAGTTTTAAAAGTTCCTCAGTTTCGCTCCTATCCGGACCTCCCTGTAGAATTTCAGTGGTATCACCTACTCCCGCGGTGTCCAATATTTTTCTATGAGCAATAACAATATATTTACGTAGTTTATCTCTAAAAGCCTGAGATGAATTCCTGTTCTCTAAGTTGAATAGGCTCACAGAAGAACCTTATTTGGCCAACTCATCAGCCATCTCGTTCCTTGCGATGTTACAATGCTTCGGAACACATATAATCAAAATACTTCCCCCGGAGAGAGAAGTTATTGGTTTCCTCCTTGGAGCTGATTTTACAAAGTTCGATGATTTTACAAAGTTCGATGAGGTTGCCAAAATAGCCGCTTGGCTAAATATAAAGATCCATATATTTCCAGTGGTCCCTTCAATATTAATAACTTTATTGTATTCCCCTCTGATTTCCGCCTGAAAGACGGTATTATGATCCGGGAGACAGAAGCATTTTTCAACATATAGGTTGCAGTTATAGAAGCTACACCCAGTCCTTCCATTAATTTTTCAACTATCCGTATAAAATGTAATGCCTGGATTATCATTCAAAAAAATACCTTCTAACCAGGGTTTTTGCTCCGGACTCGTGTATTGCAATTAGCAGTTTTTGATCTCTCAGAGATCCTTTCACATTTATTTATATCATGTTGTATCTCGGAAACTTTTAAATCTTCAGGTGGTAGGTATTCCAGTCGCCATAAATCCATTCAATAGTTACTTTTAGCCGAAGCATAGCCAATGCGGCCTCATATTTTAGCCGAATCCCAAAAGGTTCTACCGACAAAATTGTTTCTAGTACCCTAATGAATGTAATGAGTGTTTTTTTAAGAATGTCACAACTTTGAGTTGGCATCACTGCTTTATTTGACAACTCATTTAACAGCTGATAGTTGCTTTTTGATTAGTTTGCTTTGAAATTTCATTATGAATCGACTTACACCAGAGCAATGCGTGCAAATTGTTAAAATTTTTAATCAAAATAATTGTTCTATTCGTCAAACTCATCGTGCACTTCTTCCATTTTATGGCGAACATAATCGTCCTTCAGAGTTGATAATTCAAAGAACAATAGATCGTTTTCGGGCCACATTTACTGTTGCTAATAATGTGCATCCCGTGAGATGCCGAACAGATGCCAACTCAAAGTTGTGACACTCTAAAAAAGACATCCTTTAATTCTGATGGCACCCCTGATGCGTAAGCAACATAGTATGTGTTGCATTTTCTGAAGTTGCTTAATATAATAGTCCACATTTATGTATATAATAATACTGCTGCATAAGTCAAAATAGGTCATACTGCGATTGTGTAGAGATATTTGGAGCCTACAACTTTTTAATATGAGGTCACTCTTGCTGGTCCTTAGTGATCCTGCTTTCGATATGGTGTTTCCAGAATACTTTCTTGTCTTGAATTACTTTCAGATTTTTTAACGTATTGGAGGCGCTAATGGTTTTGTCTAGGAAAAGAGACTCGCCATCCGATTAAAATGACATATATCAGTTTTATTCGGGTTTATGTTAATTCTAGCGCTTCTGAAGCCCTTTTAGTCAGATGTTTAGGATTTGTCCCCTTTAAGAGTATCACCACATCCTCAGTATTGCAGACAGATTGAAAACTATCATTGGTTAAAATCCTTAGGAGACTGTTTATGGTCGTCACCCATAGGATTGGTGAAATAATGTCACCCTATGCGGTATCACGGCACAACCTGTCTCTAATACTGATACCACTGACCTTGCAAATAATCCATCGGTTCCCTAGCATATGACCGATCCAGTCTACAAGAGCTCGGTCAATGTCAAACTGGTCTAGCGACCGGTATGTTACCAACAATAAATCTTGTCTTGTCTGGACCCCTCCAGAGGATTTCGTAATAAAGACGTCTCATCATAAAAAATCAGAGGGATTGCTAGATATAACAAGGATGGCAACCGAAAGTAATATCGGTTACTGTTAAAGTTTTTAAAACAATGTTTTCGGTATATCAATCGGAAAAAAGTTTCCAGCTGAAACTCGGTTGCTATAACTACAATTGGTTGGTATATTTGAATATTGGTTTGTGGCAACCGGTTAATATAACAGAATTTTGCTTGCAGCACTCAAAATATTTGGCAATTGCATTTAAATATGGTCATGCTAACCAAATTTATTAGTTGTCTCAACCAAAATACATTTATCCAATCTGTTGACACTTTATTTTTGCTGTGTTTTTAATTGGAAACGAATTTTTATCGGTTACAGGTTCCGTCTTTGGTTAGGCCCTTGTATGAATAACGGCTGCACTTACGAATACGGTTTTCATAAAATAACGCTTACTTTAATTGAATCGTTTACACTTTTAACTTGAAACATTATATAACCGATTACGGTTACGCTATTCATAATTGATATTCCTGCCACACATTAAACAAATAAATATCTGTGTTGTAACATAAATGGCGCCCAACTGTAGCTTGTTTTGCCGTGTGTAAGTATTTTATTAAATATATTATTTTAATTTAAACTTTTTCAAATTGGTATTATTAATTTATCCTTATAAATACAAATATTATATAAACATTTCCTAAATAAACATTAAGCCAATTTAGAAAAAAACTTAAAAATATTACCGTTTGTTCTGCTCCAAACAATTCTTGACAAAAAAAGTGGCACGCGTCAAATAGTAAACAGGATACACCATTTTTCAAAATGAACTTCCTTTTGATTTGGAAAAAATTAAATATGAAGTAATCAAAACAAACCACTCAACTCAATAATTCTATACAATTCGTATTATAATTTTTGTTTAAGAAACCCCTGTTTAAGAAACCCCTTTTTTCTCACTCTTTTCAAATACGCAAACAAACAAAGTAAATAAAATCACTTCATCTTGAAAAGTAGTTAAATAATGGTACTAGAAAGTAGATTTACGGGATAACAAAAAAAAATCACTTCACATAATTTCTGTGACAATATGTTGGGCTTAGCAGTACGGCCTTTATAGAGCAAATCTTGGACATACTTGGGAATATTTCATTAGCATTTAAATTTCATCACCATTAGTTGAAACTACAACTTTTCCAATTGTATTTCAGAACTAGTCAATTGGATTTCAAAATAGTCAAATATATTTTAGAATAGTTAATTTTATTTCAGAATAGTCAATTGGATTTCAGAATAGTCAATTGTATTTCAGAATAGTCAATTGGATTTCAGAATAGTCAATTGTATTTCTGAAATAGTCAATTGTATTTCAGAATAGTCAATTGTATTTCAGAGATTGTAAATTGTATTTCAGAAATAGTCAATTGTATTTCAGAATAGTAAATTGTATTTCAGAAATAGTCAATTTTATTTCAGAAATAGTCAATTGTATTTCAGAAATAGTCAATTGTGTTTCTGAATAGTCAATTGTATTTCAGAATAGTCAATTGTATTTCAGAATAGTCAATTGTATTTCAGAATAGTCAATTGTATTTCAGAATAGTCTATTGTATTTCAGAATAGTCAATTGTATTTCAGAAATAGTCAATTTTTTTTCAGAAATAGTCAATTGTATTTCAGAAATATTCAATTGTATTTCAGAATAGTCAATTGTATTTCAGAAATAGTCAATTGTATTTCAGAATAGTCAATTGTATTTCAGAATAGTCAATTGTATTTCAGAATAGTCTATTGTATTTCTGAAATAGTCAATTGTATTTCAGAATAGTCAATTGTATTTCAGAATAGTCAATTGTATTTCAGAATAGTCTATTGTATTTCAGAAATATTCAATTGTATTTCAGAATAGTCAATTGTATTTCAGAAATAGTCAATTGTATTTCAGAATAGTCAATTGTATTTTAGAATAGTCAATTGGATTTCAGAATAGTCAATTGTATTTCTGAAATAGTCAATTGTATTTCAGGAATAGTCAATTGTATTTCAGAATAGTCAATTGGATTTCAGAATAGTCAATTGTATTTCAGAATAGTCAATTGTATTTCAGAATAGTCAATTTTATTTCAGAATAGTCAATTGTATTTCAGAATAGTCAATTGTATTTCAGAATAGTCAATTTTATTTCAGAATAGTCAATTGTATTTCAGAATAGTCAATTGTATTTCAGAATAGTCAATTGGATTTCAGAATAGTCAATTGTATTTCAGAAATAGTCAATTGTATTTCAGAATAGTCAATTGTATTTCAGAATAGTTAATTGTATTTCAGAATAGTCAATTGTATTTCAGAATAGTCAATTGGATTTCAGAATAATCAATTGTATTTCAGAAATAGTCAATTGTATTTCAGAATAGTCAATTGGATTTCAGAATAGCCAATTGTATTTCGGAATAGTCAATTGTATTTCAGAATATCCAATTGTATTTCAGAAATAGTCAATTGTATTTCAGAATAGTCAATTGTATTTCAGAATAGTCAATTGTATTTCAGAAATAGTTAATTGTATTTCAGAATAGTCAATTGTATTTCAGAAATAGTCAATTGTATTTTAGAAGTTGTCAATAGTATTTTAGAAATAGTCAATTGTATTTCAGAATAGTCAATTGTATTTCAGAAATAGTCAATTGTATTTTGAGAAATAGTCAATTGTACTTTAGAAATAGTCAATTGTACTTCAGAAATAGTCAATTGTATTTCAGAATTTGTCAATTGTATTTCTGAAATACAATTGACTATTTTGAAATGCAATTGTCTATTCTAAAATACAATTGGAAAAGGTGTAGTACTGCAAATAGAAAAAACTTCATTGCATTTTAATGGCAATGAAATGTAATTACTAATGGTGATGGTAGTTCTGTTTCCGAATGTAATTTGAAGCGCTTGGCATGTTTAATGCTGCAATGTCACATAATTTACTTTGCACGCTTTTACGTTTAGACCGCGATAAAAGTTCTCATGTACATTTAATTCCCATCAATTAGACCACTCAAATAGTAAGTCCCATATATGCTATTAGAATATTTGTAGCCCATATTTGTTTACCAAGTAAAAGCATATAAATCCTTTTACAATGTTAAAATTGTAAAAATATTCAACCATATTTTTTATATTTTTTTTTTGCTCCCTCCCTTAAAAAAGAAGTTCTGATAAATCTAAACAGGCAAATTCTTTATATTTTACAGAAAGGGGGGTTTTTTAACATGGACAATCTATTCACACATAGTTATGTCATATGTTTATGTAGTTTTTGGGTAACTTCCTACAACTTGTTGTAGCTCATGAAAACCCTTTTTTCCAAAAGAAAACTGATTTTCCCTTACTTAGAAGTTGGTTTTTATTTCTCTTGTATTATTTGGTAAATTCACAAGTTTGTTGGTCGTTTAGAAATTGTTTTTTTTTTATTTCTATTTGACATAATGTTTTAAATGATTTCAAATGTGTTTTTTTACCGTTATACAGTATTTAAAATGTTACGACCATATTTTTGTAAAGAAAATACCCAACCTTTATCAATATGAGATTTAATGTAGTATTTTAACGCACATTACCCAAAAAAAGGTCAACAACAATAATTTGGTGTTTCGATTTAAAATGGTTTGTCAATTTATTAATTTATATGTTCACGTAAACTTTCTTACTTCTTTACATACATTTTAATTTTATTATGTTTAAATATTAACCGACCAGTAGAGGCTAAGGCATCGGTTTATTGTACTACCGCACAGTAGACTGAGCTGGTAAATTAGATTGTGACTACTCAGACAAATATCATAGCTTGGGGTCAGATTCACAAAGTTAGAAATTTGAACGGAAATGGCTCTGAAAAATTGGCGGAGTGAAACATCGACAAAACGTCTATTTTATATAAAAAAAATATGAAGGAATAATTTAATATTAGTGGTTAATTCTGAAGTTCCAGGTATGATATAGACCAGAAATTAGTACAATATTAAAAAAAATACTAATTTTTATCGCCCCGGTAGGCTAGTTGGTAGCGTACTAGCTTATCAGTGCGGAGGTCGGGTGTTTGATTCCCACCAGAGGCTCTGATCTGCTTACGGTGTAACGAGCCGATAGCCTTCGTTGCTAGTGTTCGGTTAGTGTATTATAATATAAAGGGTGGTTAAATTTTTACGGCCGATGTTGAATGAGAACCACCCCCAAAACTTCAAGTTTTTTTTCTGCATTTTATTTGTCATTTCTCAATTTCAGACTAACTCAATTTGAACCATGGAAAGATACATAATCGAGCAACGCGTTAAAGTTATTCAGGCTTATTATGAAAATGGGCGTTCAAATCAAAATGCATATCGTGCACTTTGTGATTTTTTCGGTCAAATTAATCGTCCAAATGTGCGTACAATCGGAACAGTCGTGCAAAAATTTGAGCAAACCGGTTCTGTAGGAGATGTACTCCAGAAAATATTGCTGCTGTTCGCGATAGTGTGGCTGAAGAGCCGTCCACCTCAACTCGTCGTCTTGCCCAACAATTTCACCTCTCACGCTCGTCGTTGATGAACATTATGTATAAAGACTTGCATTTTCACACTTCAAGGTGCAATTGACTCAAGAACTAAAGCCTCTTGACCATTCTAAACGTCGCCATTGGTCAGAATGGTGGCAAGAAATGGCAACAGTGGATGATCAATTTTCGGCAAAATGAGGCCGGTCAGGCAGTTACTGTGAATGGTGTTCGCTATCGTGAGATGTTAACGAACTTTTTATGGCCCGAATTGGAAGATATGGATGTGCACGATATGTGGTTTCAACAAGACGGTGCCACTTGCCACCCAGCTAACGAAACAATGGCTCTTTTGCGCGACAAATTCAATGGCCGTGTTATCTCACGTGGTGGCGATGTCAATTGGCCGCCAAGATCATGTGACTTGACACCGTTGGACTTCTTTCTTTGGGGTTATTTGAAAGAAAAGGTGTACGTCGATAAGCCAGCAACAATTCAAGAGTTAAAGGATGAGATAATTCGGCACATTAACGGCATAGAACTTCAATTATGCCTCAGCGTCATCGAAAATTTGGACCATCGGCCATTTGGCCGATATTTTGTTCCATACATAATTGAACCATACCATATTATCATTATAAAAAGAAATGACAATAATTTCCTAAATAATTTGTGTTTTATTCAAAATAAACATCGGCCCTTAGAATTTAACCACCCTTTGAAATGTTATTATATGATCAATATAAATAAAATAATTCCTAATTTTTACTGCATAAAATATTTCGAAACGAATGGATGTTGATGAAACTACTTGACATTATTTTACAACGTCTAAAAATAATATTTTGAATTTAATTCTGGAATGTATAGCCTTTGGCTTCGCAGGAATTTCTACGATTCTAAGCGGTTTTAATCCTTAAGTCCAAACGTTGATTTTTAAAATTTTCTTTTTAAAAATTCTGAACTTTTTGGCATTTATTTAAAACAATTTTGTAAAACACAAAATAGAAAATAATTCTTATCTGAGTGCATTGCAACTAATTGAAGACAAAAAGGTTTTTGTAGTAGGCTATTTTAATAAATTTCAAAATTTGGGCTCGAATTTCTTGATTAAGTGGTCTTCGACACTTTAGTTGTACAGGGTAATAATAACTTGGGTGTTTTTTTAACCGATTTAAATTTGTATTGCCTTATTACAAATATCATTTATTGCAGATGTGGAGTGGTCTCTTAGAGGCCTTCGTACTCAGTATCACGTTGCAGTTAGGGCTCTGTCAGTGAAATGTGTATGTGAAATCAAGCATGGTTTTGAACTGCAAGAGGTTATGCATTCTTATTCTGTCAGTGGATGTCTGAGGTTGATTTGGGTAGCCGGACACTGTGGAGTGGAGAGAGCTGGCCAGTTATGGATACAATTTGGTCTCTGTTACCCTTCAATATACAACACCTTTTCGGATGACGAAAACGGAGCTTGGACAATGGGCCACCAACATGCAAAAGGAGATCTAGAATGGGAATATTGTTGGTGCGATCACAAAGGTCTTGTGCGAGGACCAGGATGTGGGCAGGACAAGGAGAATCTTAAGGCTGGGGAAGAGGGAACTGGCCAACATGATGGGAATGCCCACCTTTAAAAATTGATAAGAAGTGACTCTGTAGTGTGTAAGGCCTGTTGGGAGGATGATGGCCCTCTGGAGAACTTCCTTTGTTTTCGCCCGGCTGTCGCAAGAAGTAGGTTAAAGCATTTGCACGGAGACATTATACCGTCATTAAAGTGCTTGCCGGGGGTTGATATGGAAAAGTATAGTATACAGAGGTATACAGAATTCTTCAGGTAGACCGGAGTTTTTATTATGGCGTAGTTTTTGGGAGAGCGCATGAGTATGACGATTTTCTGGTGTATGTCATCTATTTTTGAATGATCACGAGTGGTAAATGGTATTTTCTCGTTTCAACCTAACCTAACAATTGCAAATTACGGATTTTTAAGCTTTTTATTTCAAATTCGATTAAAATACCATATTTTTGAGAAAATTACCAAAACTTCATATTTTCCGTTTAAAATCAATTTTCTAAACTTCTGGGCCTTGTTTTCTCGATATCCGATTATCCTAAATTTTTGAGAAACAAGTTTCTTTTTCTTCATACAGGGTTTGTTTGTTTCAATTAATTGTGGGAAATTATGTCCGACAAATGGCCGCCATTGGTGTTTATACAAATTTGGGCTCTTTAGATTACATTTTGCATAAATGTGCGCATCATTTGAATAGGTACAACCCTTGCTAGAGGATATGTTTTCCTGTAAATCGGCTAAGAATTTTGTTGTCTCGACTAAGAATTTGGCATTTTGCTCATCCTGGTTTATAGGGTCCTTGGTATATATTCACATCACAATCACTGTACTTGCGCTACAACCCTTGCTAGAGGCTAAGTTTTTCTGAAAATCGGCTAAGAATGTTGTGGTCTCGGCTAAGAATTTTTTGTAGTCGCATCATTTGGCATCATGGGTAGCTAAAAATTTGGTAGTTTGTTCATCCTGGCTTCAAGGGTCCTTGCTTTAACTACTTCAAGGTGTGGGCTTCTGAGCGTACTCCAACTACTTCAAATATTCCCCGAGGAAGAATTAAATCGGATGATCTGGCTGGCCGGACCAAAACATGCGTTGAGAAGGAATCCTCTAAAATATGCCTTGTGTAGCGTGCAGCTTGACAAGTGGCGCCGTTGGGGTAAGAAAAATTCATTCAGCGGTCGCCGTTCACCGTAAGTGCGTTACCGTCGACTTCTTCCAAAAAAAAGTTCCAATCACCTTTTTTGGCGTAACTACACACTGCTTGGTGACTTTGACAGGGTGCTTCATGAATTATGTTTGAATTTCCCGTTACTCAGAACCGAGAATTTTTTTTATTGACGTGCGTGGACGCTGATATAAAAATAAGACTCGTCGCTGATGATTAATCTTGATGGACAATTATTCACTAAACAAGAGATACTACCGATCATGGTATTCGGGAGAAACGTGAAATCATCATATGGAAAATCATAATAAATTAAATTTTCTTTACTCTTTCGAAAAGATACAATTATTTTGGTTACGGCGTTTCAATAATTTCGGTAAGAGTATTTGGTGGGTAACAGTTTTGCAGTTATTTCGCTATTGTTATTTTAAAGGAATTCCATTTATATATAAAGCTCCATTCACAATATATATAAAGATCCATTCACAATAACGCTCCATTCACAATTGAATCAATTTTCAAAAAGAAATTCATAGAATTCCCAAATATATAAATCGACCGATTGAATTCACTGAGTGAATAAATCAAATTATTTGAATTCACTTGGGAAATTTTCACAGGAAATTCAATTGATGACTTAGTTTAATTAATTCATTTAGTGAAGTCAATCATTCGATATAGAAATTCAGGAATTAAGAATTCAACCGATTTCTTATTAATTAAATTTTAAATCAAAAGAAAAATATATAAGTTATCGTGACGATAATGCATTTAGGGCGCGTTTATTTTGGTATTCATCATATTTAACTTCTCTTCATTGTAGCAGACAGTTAATTTAGTTAATGCCTGAGCATTGGTCCTTCGAACAGTCTGCATAAACTAAACTAAAATCTTCTAATACATGAACTTTTGTTTTCAATAAATGGAATAACACAGTAGTTCTAATTTTTTTTATATATATTTTTTATTTATATAATTTTTTATACACATTAACATTTAGTAAGTTTTTTTGTTTTATAACTATAAATTCATAAATGATATTTATGAATTATAATAAATAGGATTTTTGTTTTTAGTATACATACTTGACTCGTTAGTGTGAAGTGAAGTGAAGTTAAGTGTAAGTAGGGTTTTTAGGAACTCTAGGTAAGTGCTCATTTTTGCTTAAAATCTAATGATATTTACAATATTTCAAAATGGTTTTGCTTAAATTAGTATTTAGTGTGTTAGTGAAGTGGAGTGTAAGTGGTTTGGTTTTTAGGAACTCGAGGTAAGTGCTCATTTTTGCTTAAAATCTAATGATATTTACAATATTTCAAATTGTTTTTACTTAAATAAATTCGTTAATATTATTAAGGAATTAAATGGAAGTGTTTTTTTATTTGTTTTTATACTAAAATATATACGCGAAATTATACTTAAGTTATATTAAAATATTTGATACAAGATTTAGTATATGATATGAATACTGGAATGTTGTCGTAGAAGTGTTTAGTTGCAGTTTAAGGTTTCTTTTAGCCTCCCTTTAGCATTTTTAATGAGTAGGTCAAATTTTATTTGGCACAAAACTTGGCAACTTTGTCGCTTAATTGATGTTTTTTTTTAACATTTCATCTAAAGGAAATATATTAAATTGTAGTATTGGTGGAAAGAGAAGTTCAGGGCCCGTTCACTGGTGCTTTTCAAATTTTTTTAATACTTTACCAGCCCTGTCAAAAAACATTATCAGTGAAGTGAAGGCTTAGAATGTGAAAGTTCACATAGCGGTTCCAAGGTTTTCGAAAAAGCCCTTTAAGGTCTCTTTTCATCAATACCACATTAATATAAAATTGCTTGGGATGAAATTCCCAAATAAATCAAAAAAATTAAGAAAGTTTGTGTTTTGTGCCAAAAAAATCTTACCTTAGAGATCGGAGTGTTTTTCAGTTTGTTATTCCGTTTGTAACATGTCGTAATATAGGTCTTAGACCCCATATAGTACATATATATTAGAGTGGGCCGAATTTAAATATATTTCAATTCTGATGTTGAACATATGCGGAAAAGTTGTAGAAAAAATTAAGAAAAAATAAAATTCCAAATTAAGAAAAAATAAAATTGTGAAAATCGTTTAATGTCTTCCGTCTTCGAAAAAGAAGATTCTAACAGCGTGAAATACCAAATTTTAGGATTTTTAAGAAAATATTTTAGAGTATCGATCGAAATCATCATTTTCATAAAAAAGGGTTGCCATATTTTGACAACTTTTCAAGCGATTTACAAATTTTGGGCATATTGGTGAATACGTTATTCACCAATATAAATTAACTGTTAGAAATTTAGGCAATTTTTCCGAAATTAGTAAACATCGATCCTTTAACCGATTTTCAAAATTTTATTTTTCCATGGTACAACATGAGAATTAAAAATTTTCTACTTCGGCCCACTCCAAGGTATATTTTTCTTCTTTAAGCGATCTAGCGATCTCCGGTTGTCTGTCTGTGATCATGGCGGGAAGGCGCAAGAAGGTCTACTCATTTATACCTAGAGTAATGGACATTCTCCCGGCCGCTGTGGCAGTAAAAAAGTTGTAAGTGAAAATGTCCAGCAGTTACAATTTTATAGAAGCGCCTGGGGAATAAAATTCTTTGTCATATTTTTTCACCAGAGGCCTAGAGGTGAATTAGTTATATGTTAGATTCACCACAAATATTTTCTTCGACACAAATTTGTTTTTCTTTACAAAAAGCCTTCTTTAATACTTTTACTGGTTTATATTTACAATAACATTGTTTTCTTTTTTGTATTAATGGGTCTGGGAGGACCAGGATATTGGCATACTCAGCAATTGTTGCTGTTGCTGCTGCTGGAGGTGGTGGTGGTGATGATGATGTTCGAAATCCTGAGCTTGTGTATGCCAGGAGGATTTAAAGGCGTTTGATGATTCTGAAGGCAAAGAACCCTGATAGGGACCCTGATAACCGCTGGCCATTTGTGATGAAGCTGTTAAAGCTTCCAGCGCAGCAGATGTCGTTTGAGTCCCTGGACGATATGTTGAGTCCATATTATCAATATAAGGATTATGATAATCTTCTGCCGTATACCAACATCATTCCTGTTTGCCATTGTAATGCGGTGACAGGGAACTAATAGAGCTGCCACATAAAGAAGAACCCTCAAGACCATTGGTGAGATTTAAAGACTGAGGAGGATAACCAAAAGCTTGACTACTTAAAGGAGTACCAGTAGGACTATCAAGATCTAACGAAGGATTTGTTCTCTTTTCTTTTTGCCTTCTATTGCAAAACCATACTCTTACCACTTCCTTATCCATACCCAATTGTTCAGACAATTGATTTATTTCTTCGGAGGTGGGTTTGCAATTAATACTAAAAGCTCTTTCTAAGGTAGTTCGGACATTAGTCTCAATTGAAGTACGCTTCTTACGACGTCTACCCATTATATTTTCTGGTGTTGTTAGGGCTGAGGAGGTAATGGCAGTAAGATTGAATATGCCTCCTGGTTTGGACACAGTATTATCGGCATCTTCTAACCATTTTTGTAATAAAGGCTTCAATTTGCACATATTTTTAAAACTCAAATTTAAAGCTTCAAAACGTGAAATGGTGGTTTGAGAAAAATCATTACCATATAATTTACCCATGGCTAGACCCACATCACCCTGAGTAAAACCCAATTTGATACGTCTTTGTTTGAAGGTCTTGGCAAATTGTTCTAATTCTTCCAAGTCGGTAGTTTCTTCCGGAGACTGATCTAAAGTGCGAGCAGCCGTAGACAGAGTATTGATACCAGAATTTTTGGAATTATGTGGCGTACTGGAAAATGTCATGGCCGCTTGGGTAAGAGAATTAGAGGGAAAAGCTGGAGTCATGCCGGGAGTATTAGGAGTCATGGCAGCACTGCTTAGATGTACAGGCAAATTAGCCGAATTAGGAGGTGTAGTTTGTTGGCTGTTATGCTGAGAAGCATTTGGAGTTTGTAAACAAGCACTACCATGTCTTGAGACAGGACTCAAAGAAGGACTTCGCAGAGGGGATTTGTTGTGAGGAGTAGAATAAGTTTTCATTTCATTTAAGGGACTTTTATGTGGAATTTCCTCGGGTATTTGTAAGTCCTGCTGTTGCTGCTGTTTCATTTGTTGCAAAGCCTGCAATTGTAACATAGCTTGTAAAGAGTTCTGTAACAGAAATTGAGCAGCAGCAGGATTTTGAAAGGTTTCCGGAGACATTTGACGCATCATTTCCATATAACCCTGCAATTGTAATTGAAAAGCCTGCTGCATATCTTCTGGTTTTAAAGTATTGGCGGCAGCAGCTAAACCTAATTGATTTTGTAAGAGTAAAGGCGCCAAGGGATTTTGTAAAGCAGCCAAGATATTAGTAGGATTGGAGGCAAATTGTTGATTTTCTAATGAGTTTGGTTTTTCTGTAATAGGTGAAGGAGATCTAGCTTGTCTTTTGGGTGTATGACGTGCTAAATTTAATACTTCATTTTCCATTTCAGAATCCAATTCACAAGGACGTTTTTTACTGAAATTGGTGGGTGAGGGACTACGACATTTTTCCAAATCATCTTGCTCATGATAAGAAGGACAACCTGAAATGAAAAGCGAGAGAAAAGTATAAATAAGTAAATTGTAATAAAAATATATTTTTAAATTTATTAATTATTAATTAAGCTATAAAACATAATAAGAATTACTAAAGTTTTTGGCTGGTAACCAGAGATCTCGGGTTCGATTTCCAGCGTAACATAAATAGTTGTACGTATTTAACAAAAAAATATATATTCAATAAATTTTATTTTATGAAAATCCATTTTTAGACACCTTACTTTTCTCATCCTCGTAACCATATAAGTAACCACTTAATGGTAATACAGCCGCGCATTCTCTCGGATCCCTAATTCATCAATGAAGTAAGTTGTAAAGTAATGCATGTACTCCTATAGCTATACATTACTTTGGTAACGTATGGCTCTCCTGGGGTAAATGTAGTGCAGTTAAATTAAAAATAAATAAAAAGAAAATAAACTTCCTTTACAAGGAAAAATTCGTCCTGGTTTTAATGTTTTTAAGTCTTATGACAACTATTTTTTTTTTATTGTTGGCATGTATTATTTGCAAAAACTATGTTTCTTTAACCATCTTCCAATTGAGTGAGTAATTGTGTTTTTTTTTACCAAAACTTGTTGAAGTGCAATAATAAAATTTCAAAAGATATAAAAGGATGCCTTTATACAAATAACCCCCCCAAGAATATGGGGAGAAAAGCTAATTTTTATGAAATTTTAAATAACATTAAATCAGGCATAATAATTGAAAAGAAAATAGAAAAAGATTGTAGAAAAAAGGTCAGGCTAGAATTTAAAGAAATAGAAAGGGTAGGAGGTATTAATATCAGAAGGTTTTTGTAATCAAACCTTAGATACAGCTTTGAGAGCAAAGCTTTAAGCTTAGTGTAGTTTGAAATTATTGTTTAAACATCTTTTAAAGCTTTATGTTTTAATTATAGCTATCAGTATTTTTCTTTTTCTAAAGCTGTTTTAAACCTCGTAAAATTATTCGCATAACGGCTGAGTAGGGTGGTACTTGTATGACCTGTTTCTTGAATAGAGTGTTTCTTAAGGGATTGTCCCAACTTTACTTTTGTGAAGTCTTTTACTTAATCTTGACTTCTTTCCTAGAGAGGGGCAGTATGTATGTGGTAGCGTACGTCAATTCGTGATGATAGTAGTGAAGGGGAAGTTTCCTTCCACCTTAAGCGCTAGTATACCGTCGGCTCTGAGGAAGTTTTCTACCTGGATAAGGGCCTGGAAACGCGGAATCAATCCTAACAACACAAAGTCTGTAATATTTTACTCTAGACGGTTTAAGAATCCAACTTTCGGACAGAACTAAATATCTTGGTGAAATTCTGGACAGGAAGCTGTTTAACAAACACAAGTTCCAAGAAAAGACGAAAAAGCGGCGATTGCTATGTACTCCTGTAGGAAGGCTATCGGGGGTCGCTGTTCGATGGATATACATAGTGGCAGTGCGCCCTATTATTTTGTATGTGGTCATTGTTTGGTGGACCTTATCCAATAAGGTTTAATATATTTTTTCAGAGGGAACAGAGAATGCCTTCTGGCTGAATTGGATTTTATACTCCATCGGTTGCATTAAATATTACACTGGATCTTATTCCTCTAGATATTCCGGGGAAACAGGTAGCGCCTAATGTGGCTGTAAGGCTTTGATCAACTTCACAATGGGCTGACAATATGTGTGGCCCCAGTGTGGTATTGGCGAATGGTGATTTTCCACCGAATGTAGATCATACGACTTCAGTGGCTTCGCATGAGTGCCTTTTTACCATCAATGTACCGGCAAGGAAGTCCTGGATGTCTGGTGTACCGGTGAGTAGATGTGGCGTCGAATTTTATTCAGACGGATAAAAGCTTGATGATAAAATTGGCCTTGTGATGTATTTTGGGGAGCTTAGTTTGAAGCTAGCTCGGAGATTGCCAGATTACTGCACCGTGTTTTAGGCTGAGGTGTTGGTGATAGGGGAGGTTGCCACTTGGCTTGGGCTCAATGTTCTGTGCACGAAAGTGTTAACATTAATTGTGATAGCTGGGCTGCGATCAAGGTCTTAGGATCAACGTCTCTGACTATGGTACGAGGGCGGATCAATAAGTCCGTGACTTTTCAAAATTTCTTCATAGTTATATGAAATGCAACACTGCTCCCATCAAGTACCACCTGATAATAGACTACTGTAAAATTTTAAGCAAGTTCAAAACATATAACCTAGTGGATTTTTTAAAAATGGAAAAAAGTGAATTTCGAGTGCTAATTAAACAAAATTTTTTTGCGAAAAAAAACCGTCAATCAAACCAAGAGAAAGCTTGATAAATACTATGGGGACTCTGCACCATCGATTTCAATGGTAAAAAAGTGGTTTACTGGAAGATGCCGAACGTTCTGGACGCCCAGTTGAGGTCTCTACACCCAAAACAATTCAAAAAATCACGAGATTGAATGGGCGATAGATTATGGAAGACATAGGCATCTTACATGGCTCGGTGGTTTCAATTTTGAACGATCACTTGGGTATGAGAAAGCTTTACGTAAGATGGCTGCCGCCTTTGCTGACAATAGACCACCAACGGAATCGTGTGACAGCTTAGTTTCCATGGCAAAAATCCATGCAGTAGACTACGAATTGCCCTCTCATTCGCCTTATTCTCCGGACTTAGCCCCCAATGACTATTTCCTAATTCCAAACCTAAAGAAATTGCTCGGTGGAAAGAGATTTAGCTCCAACGATAAAATTATTGATCGAACAAATGCCTATTTTATAGACCTCGAAAAATCCTGCTGTTAAACGCAAAGTAAATGACGGAACTTGCTCAAAATTTGACAGTAGTCTATTATAAGGTGGTACTTGATGTTCGAAAAGTCACGGACTTATTGATCTGATCTGCGCATCCTTAAATGAGATGGGAACCACCTCACAAATTCCTGGGGAATTCGGAAGTGTTGGTATTCCCCTGGCAAATTAAAAGTTGAGTAACCGGCTCTACTTCAGAGTGACTTGTGAGACTACATGGCATATCTGAAACACTTTTGATTCAGGGCGCACCAGGGTATGGCGGTGGTAATAACGGGCCACTGTCCTAACGGGAGGCTCTCACAGAGGTTGGGGTTTTCCCCACACGACTTCAGTAGGAGCTGCATGGACGAGGAGGAAAGCATCAAAGCAAACACTATCTACGCTCGTGTCAGCTACTGGGATCACTAGGATCGGCGTACTTTCTTGTCCTCAGTTATATTTCGGGTGCTGATATCTCGCAACACTTAAGCTTCATATGTAGCTCCTACCAGTTTAGCTGCGAAGTCAGAGACTAAGTGTGCTGGTTCACTAAACGCCGGCTGCCACTTTAAACTAATCTTACCTATCCTAATAATCATATTAAAAGATTTCGTTAAACATCATTGCTGCACCTCAAATAAACCTATAAATTTTGAATTGTCATCTCAGAGATATTGCATTTTAAAAATGAAATTAGTAAAATTCGTTACATTAAATAAAAAAATCGTGTATATAAAAAATCGTCATTTGATTACAAATATAAATTTAAAATCTCACCCTTTTCTCAAATACACTGATTTAAATGAAATGCAACCCTTGTATCTAAAGGATTAAAAACAATGCAAAACATTTGTTAAAATTCTTTACAATTTAAACATGGTTTCTATGATTAACAATAAAAAAACACTAATTTTGATTAAAAGGGTGATTTTCAATTGTAAATTGCCTTCAAATCGAGCTATAGCAAAAAAAAAAAACACCCTTTGCATAAAGAAATTTTCACCAAATCAAAACAAAAAAAAAGGGGAGTATTGTAAAACCTTAATAACGCAGTGTTTAATTTGTGCCACCATATTTAAAAAGATAAATCAAAGGATATCATGTAGTTATGCAGCAAAAAAAAAAAAAGAAAACATTAGAATAGAAACTATATTTTTCTCAAAATTTGTTACTATAACAATATTTGATGCAATACTTTTCTTTTTAATACGGCCAGGTTTTAAACAACGCTACACACTTATTGTTTAAATTCTAAAAAGTCAAAAAATTTCCAATTTAACAAGAAGTCAAACCAGGAGGAACATTTTTTTTGTGTTCTTTTTAATTCTTGAGAAGTGGTTAAAAAAAAGGAATTTCGAATCCTTTTATTGTCACAACATAGCACTCAAATTTCAAAAAAAAAAATCTCAATCAAAAGAAATGTAAATCATTAAATGTTATAAAAATGCAATTGTTTTTGTTATTTTACACCTCCTGATGCTATTTGTCTTCGGGATGCACCACTATGAATTCTATGCTGCATGCTACATGCAGTTTTACTGACTTTGTATAATCACAGAGAGAGAGGAGAGTATGGTGACCAGGTGATATTGTTAGGGATTTGTAAAGAGCAGCTGTTATTTCTGTGAGATATTTCAATACTATCTACTCGTATAATGGTTATTGACATTTTCATGTGTTTTAACCAGAACATGTTGGCATTTGAAAAAAAAAAAAACATTTTTAAATTTATTTAATTTTAATGAAAGGATTTGAAACTATTTTTGCACTTGAAAAGTAAAATAAAGGCAAAGAAAATTTTTAATTACAAAAATACTGTACTTTAACAAAATACAATTGATAAAAATATACAACACTGTATGTTAAAAGACTGAAAGAGAAATATAACGCCTGCTCTTCCCAACAAATTGGCAAACATGTGAAGAAACAAGAGCAATGAATTTGACAAGATCATTAATGACAACTTTTTTCGAATTTCAGAAAAAGATTCTATCCCCAATTTTACTCCCTTACCTTCAGAGAACGTCAAATAAGATAAATCTTAGGCTTTTTACCCTTTATCCTATATGGAAATTTTATCCAAATTCGAGTGTAAGCCTTGGGAGATTTTGTTAGTTAGGAATTAACACAAAAGCTTCATTTATAATATTTCTTTAAAAGAAAGCTTTAATCTTAAAGCATAGTAAATTGTTTGCCCATTAAAAAATTTCTCTGAAACTTTTAACTTTAATTTAAATTGTGGAAATAAAAATTCTTTTATTTCAAAAGAAAATCACTAGAAAAATAATAGAGTGAAAACAAATTGTATAAAATTTTCACATGAAATTTATTATTGTGAAAAATATTTTTTTTATATGGAGTGTTAGACTACGTTTCCACTGAACGTGTTTTGCATGTGTTTTCCCATATTTTTTTTCGTCAAAACATCATGTTTTGCTCAAAACAAGTAAGTGGAAACGTAGCATAATTGTTTTTTGACTTGAAACAAGAACAAGTTAATGTACTTAAAAAGTAAAATTTGAAAGCTTTGCAGTAGGATATTCGATTACATTAAAATTTTAAGAGCTATTTACACAATTAACTTTAATGAGAGTTTTGCTTTAAAAGCTTTTTTTATTTAAGAGAAAATTACCAAAGCTTTTTAAAATAAACTAATTTGATATTACAGTAATAATTTAAAATCTCATAATTGCAGTACAATTTCAACAGATAGTCCCGTTACACACAAAGCAACATTTGTCACGCAACTCTTGAGTTTGTGGGAGAGAGGGGAAAGAAGAGCGGGAGTTGGTACGGAGATGCTTGTTCTCGGCAATACGTTTTGTTTTTTCATTCTTCGTTTTGTTTTTTTCATTCTTCGGTTTTTTTTTCATTCATTTTAAACCAAATGTTGCTGAAAAAAGTTTCTCTGTGTGAAATTAAAGGCAATTTTAAAAGAGAATTGAGAAGAATCGCCGCGACAAAAGTTGCTCTGTGTGAAACGGGACATATTTATTTAGAAGCTGTAGATCCATTAACTTAACATATCTTGTAATAATTCAAGTTTTGTGCTTAATCAAAGTTATAAATGTCAAATTTATAGAGAAATTTATATGCTAAATGTTAAACTCTTTTTGATATTTTTGTTTTGTAAAAAGCTTTATATATCAAGAGAAAATTACCACAGCTGGTTTATTTAATTTTCAAGAGAAATAAATCTTTTTATCTTAATGAAATCTATTGACATACTTTTGATAGATCAGTCATAATTTCCTGATAAAAATATTAATTTTTTCAATAACATAATTTAATTTTACCTTCAAATCTGTCATGTAATTCTTCCTAGTTTTTTTGTGACGTTTCCGTTTGTTTTTTTTGTCCATTTTTTAAATTATTTTCTCTATTATTACAGCCTCTTTTGTTTTCCTTTTTTTGTGTTTTTTTTACAATATTTTCTATTGTTTTTTGAAGCATTTTTTCCGTGTAATCGGAGTCAGGATTTTGGTTGGCTTATTGTGTAATTGAGGGAGTTTTTTGTATGTTTCGTTTTTTCTATGTCATGTCAATAAATTTTTAGAGGGATTTTATTAAAAGGAATTTGATTGTAATGTTAAATTTTAATATTATAAAATTGGAATAAAAAAAAAAACAAAAAATGGACAGATGTTCATTTTAATAATTTTGTTGTGATAACAATTTGGAGATATTTTTCATGTAACGAATTATGAGTTACTGGCTTAAAAGAATGAATGATAATTCTTTACCGGTTGTATCAGATATGCATTCAATTAACCTAAAATGCAGGATAACTTTTTTTCTTCGAATAAAAAATGAAAAATAAAAAACTTCTGCCGTCTCAAATTTGCGTAAATTAATTCAAAATTGGGGGAGGCATTTAATTAAACGCTATGCAACTAATAAAAATCAAATTTAAAGAAGTTTATTACACAAGTTATTATTTTTTTCTGACTACTTTTTTCACTAGAAAAATAATTGCGTGAAAACAAATTGTATTCAATTTTCACGTGAAATTCATTATTGTGAAAAATAATTTTTTTATATGGAGTATTGCAGTTTTTTCACCTGAAGCCCGAACAACTTACTGTGCCCTGACAATAAATTGTCCGTTTTACTTTTAAGCAAACGATTAGTGTAAACATCCACTGGAATTTACACGGAATGGAGCAAAAAGAAAAAAATCTCCCCTACAAAAAAAAAAAAAAAATGGGCTTAATAGGGATAAGTC
The DNA here is from genome assembly GCA_949748255.1 of Eustalomyia histrio. Lineage (NCBI taxonomy): Eukaryota > Metazoa > Arthropoda > Insecta > Diptera > Anthomyiidae > Eustalomyia > Eustalomyia histrio. Next base: position 15,342,985 of record OX456526.1, read on the forward strand.
TACCTCTTGACGAATTTTACAAACCGTTTTGTACAGTAACTTGAAATTTAAAATATGCATTCCTTGATATATGGGCTTATTCTTTGATAAAGTACTTTTTTTTCGCAATTTTGAACAGGAACGTGGAAAAAGTTAGTTTAAAGGCGTTCAAAAGGGTTAAGTCCCCCTTAACGGTGGAGACTGCCCAAACCGCTTTGGGCAGAAACTTAAAATTTAAAATATGCTAAATGTGCTAATGTGAAAATTAACCAGAAACATGATTAATGAAATTACACAATTTACCAATTATACAGATTTATAAATTTTTTCAAAAAATGTTATTGTTATAAATAAATAAATAAATTAAATAAATGATTAAAGTGGGGTTCAAAAGGGGAAAAGTCTCCCCTTAGCGGACTGTCCAAATCACTTTGGCTAGAAACCTGATATTTAAAATATATGTTCCCCGAAGTATGGGTTCATTTACTGATAAGATACTTTTTGGAATTTTCATCGGAAGCGTGATAAAATAGAGCCTTAAATGGAGAAAAGTGCCGACCTTAAGCTAGAAATCTAAGATTTATAGAATGAGCGAATTGAAAACACTAAAATTGGAAAATGAAATAAAATGGCGAAACACTGGAATTAAAATACTCATAAGAGGATCGAAATGGAATGAAAAGGGGAACGAGTGGAATTGAAACATTATACGGGAGGAACGAAACAAAAAAAAAAAAACAGGCAACGAAACATAATGAAATGAAATTGAAACGTTTGGCATTAAGATTCATAATCTGCCATTGGCATTCAATAAGCTGGGATTTTAAGAAACTGTTACGGATAGGGGTAAACTCCTTCGGTTAGAAATTTTAAATATGTGTTCCCTGAAGTATGATCAAAATCACTAAAGAGATACTTTTTGCCCAAGAATGTGGTACTAGTAGCGAAGTTTGAACATATTTGGACCTAGTCCTCGTATGAAACCACCTTCCCGGTATTTGCTTAAATACACTTTAGTCAAACCAGAGGTTGCAAACATGAAAATATTTTTATGAAATTTGTTACATAAGTTTCTATTGGTCCAAAAACAAACCCTTTTGAATTGGGTTCTGAATCGGTCCATGTTCAGACCTATCCTTTCTGAATTGGGCTTACATGGTATTTAGAAACACAGACATAACTGTAAGTATCAGTTTGATATAACTATAATCATGCCTTAAAATTTAAAGAAAATCGGACAATATTTGGACCCAGTCCCCATATGAAACTGCCTTTCCGGTATGTACTTCAATAATCTTTTTTCACAAATTCATTCAGATTTATTTAAATATTTTTTGCACTGTTCATTAAATAAGTATCAGTACACTTCCCGGAATAAATAGGTTGTGAATATTATATCGGACCAAAAATCACTCATTCAAATTAAAGAAAATAGCAACATATGTTATTTGGACCAAGTTTAATAAAATTCCAAGTTGGTGGAAAATCTAAAATTTTAACAAGAACCGAAATAATCATGGATTATAGAACATTTTAAATATTTTTAATGACCATTAAACAATTTATGGCTGATTTTCATTAATATAAAAAATAAATCTAATTTGAGGGCAAGTCAATAAGTCTTTACAAAAATCATATAAGGAGCACTAAGAATTTAAAATTAAGTGGGTTTTTGAACAATGTCAAATAGTAAAAGACGACTGGAAAATTTTTCTGAAAATACTTCATCCAATTTCTTTTTTTAATAAACGATTGCTTGAACAAACTTTTGCTATTTTGAAAAAAGGAAATAAATGAATTTCGTGCTGTCATCAAATGATTCTACTTGAAAGGAAAAACACATAAGAATAACAAAAATAAGCTAGAAAAAGTCAATGGCACGTCTGTAAAAGTGTTTAAGACTATTTACAATTGGGTAAATGAATTTAAGCCACAAATGATAAACTTCGCTCAGGACGTTCAGTTGAGGCAGTTACTTCGTAAATTGTCCGTAAAATCCTTGATATAGTTTTGTTTGCTCAACGAGTTAAAGTGGGTGAACAAGTTAAGTCCACGGGCATATCACATGGTTTATTGATTTAAATTTTGCACGAAAAACCAAACGGCAAAGTGGGTACCACAATTGCTCACAATCGAAAATAAACGCAATAGTGTTACTGATTTAGTAGGTGATTTAGATCTTTTCTGTCGCGATAATGATGAATTTCTTCGCCACTACATAACTGTTGATGAAACATGGATTCACCACTATACACCATAAATAAAGCAATGAATTTTAACAGGTGAATTCGTGCCGATGAAAGCAAAAACAGTGAAATCTGGTCGTAAAATTATGGCAATGGATTTTTAGGTACCCTGCGGGAAAAGGACCTGCCCCAAGTCACGTCACGTGACCGGTCAATGTTATAGAGACCGGTTACGTAGTGGGTACTTTCGGAACTGGTACTCTTTTCACCTATCTCGTTATATGTATTTTCGGAACCTGTCCAGTTTTCGGTTATCACGGGATAGGTCCCAATTCCCAACTGATTCCCTAGGGTATATTCTCGGAATTATCTACATTGACTAATTGGAAAAAGGGAAATGCAATAAATGTGAAATATTATTCATTATTATTGGGACAATTAAGAGAAGAAATTAAGAGAAATAACCCTGCCATTTGGACAAAAAAATTGATCTTCCATTAATATAATACCGCGGTGCACACTTGTGCAGCTGGGATGGCAAAAATACAATATATTTTCCGTTACTGACTGTAGTTTATTTAAAAAATAATACGTAGAGTAGATTTTTAAATAAAGAATAAATTGAAATTTATAGAAATATATTTTTTAACTATTTGTATCAGTCATTCAAAAAAAAATGTATAAAAATTTACAGACATTCAGTAGTGGTTGATATTTTCTGTTAAATGTAAAATTTTATGTTTTTAAAAATAGAAATTTATATAATTCCTTTTTATTTTTTTTTACCAAAATAGTTTTGTTTATATACAAAATTATTTCAATAAAATTTACAAGACATTATTTAAATATAAATACACACATAGAAAATAAAAAAATATATATATCTGTGTGTTTTGTAAAATTACATACAAATAAAAAAAACTTTTAATTTGAAAATCAAATCACAAAAGTTGTTTTTTCTAACTTTTTGTCAGTAAAAAATTGATGGTTATTTTAAACGACTTTTGATGGCTTTTACTACTTTTGTCGATTATTAAATAATGATTGAAAACAATGAACAAAATTGGCTGAATATAATGAAAAATTAGTAGTCATCTTTTTGATTGTATTTTCGATTAATTTAATATGTATTTTAGATTATTTTTAACGAAATACAGGTTGGTTGAAAAGTTCCTGCGCTCGAAATGAAAGAATACTGCTTTTGTTACGAAATATATTTTTTTATTCAATATAATCTCCTAGAAGCTCAATACACTTGTTCCAATGATCTTCCAATAATTTTATCCCATCCTTATAATGGTTTTCCGGAAGCTCTGCAAAATAACCGTCTACGGCTGCTATGGCCTCTTCATTCGACGAAAAATGCTTTCCACGAAGGAATTGTTTGAGATTTCTGAAGAGATAGTAGTCACTGGGAGCCAAATCTGGTGAATACGGTGGATATTCAAGCAATTCGTACTTTAATTCTTTGAATTTAGCCATCGTCAAAACACTTTTGTGAGCAGGTGCATTGTCTTGATAAAAAATGATTTTTTTCTTCTTTAAACCAGGTCTTTTCTACGAATTTTTTCATCCAGCTGATCCAAAAGGCTGCAATAATATTCAGAGTTGATTGTTTTACCTTTCTGAAGATAATCAATCAACAAAATTCCTTTTGCATCCCAAAAAACTGATGCGATAACCTTCTTTGCTGATCGTTGTGACTTCACCTGCTTTGGAGCTGAACAACCAGCTTCAGTCCACTGTAAACGTTCTTGTTTCAATTTAGGATCATGGTGGTAGATCCAAGTCTCATCTATAGTTATAAAACGACGCAAGAAGGCGGTTTTATTCGGCTTAAAACGCTCCAAATTACGCTGAGAAATTTGTTTTCGATCCAGTTTTTGTTGAATTGTCAATGTGTGCGGCACTAACTTTCCAAACAGTTTTTTCATACGTAATTCTTCATGTAAAATATGGAGTACTCGTTCGTCTGAGATGCCTATGGCATAAGCAATTTCACGCTTAGTCAAACTTGGATCTTCACTAACCATATTATGTACCTGCTCAATGATTTCTGCCGTGGTTGCAGTTTTTGGTCGTCCTTCGCGTGGATCGTCTTTAAGGCTGGTACGACCACGTTTAAATTCACCAGCCCAAAGGTGAGGACTCCTTATACACTTCTAATAATTGTTCATAAATTTCCTTTGCTTTTAAACCCTTCACAACAAAGAATCTAATGACTGAACAATATTAAATTTTTTCCATATTAAAAAAAATCAATGACACGTCAACTTCAAATGACTTGTAAACAAAGAAAGAATTGACAGAATGACTTGCAACTTTGCATGTGTTCTCAGGACAGTTATACCAACTTGAGAAAATAAAAGTTTGGAGCTAGCAGTGCCATCTCTTGGTGAGCGCAGGAACTTTTCAACCAACCTGTAATGTTGTGAGTGTACTAGTTGAGTTTCGCATTAATGCCGCATCCGCCATATTCTCCAGATTTGGCTGATAGCGACTTTTTCCTCTGTTGTCCTGATTAAACTCGAAACGTTTTCCGCCGAGTCATTTTTTAAAATTTGGAAACAGGAAAAAGTCGCTATTTTGAGGGCCGAAATCATATTTTGGGGAGGGCTTAAAAAAAGTTGGAGAGTCAGTGAATGAAGTGTATTGAGCTAAAAGGAGATAGGTTGAACATTTAAAAAAGAATCAATTCAAAAAAAAAAAAAAAAAAAATTGTTTTTCTACGATTCTGTAAAGACCAGTTTTATAAAAAATTATTTTCCCATTTCGTGCATTTTTACCAAAAAAAGACTAATTATTTTCCTAAAATATTAAATTCGAATCTTTTATTAAACCCTATAATTTTCTATACAAACTCTTTTTTAACCTGTTGTTCTTTTTTTTTTTTTTTGATTTCTTACACTCCCTTTATTAACACCTCTTTTTTATGATTGTATTGTATTTACATAATGATCCTTTAAAACCCTTTCCTTTCTATAATAACAAAACAAAAAATCAATCAAAATATTGAATAATATACGTGATGCATTATACAATTTAAATAAACACGCGTAAAACACGCAAACCAAACAATTACCCTGATAAATCTTAAATAAAAAATGTTAAACCCCTTTCTGCCAATAAGCATATAATTTGAATACAACACTTTTATTTTCAATCCTTGAACAAAAAATAAAAAATAAAAAATCTCTAAAAGTTAAATGTTAACTTAAAAAATCAAAAAAAAAAAAAATCCCCTCTAACATTACCTTAATGATGTTTTAATAGCGATTAATATGTATGTTCTAACATTCAAATTAGGAAAAGGATTTCGGAAAAAAGGGTGCTGAAGTGTGTGTATTTTTGTAACCCCTTGTTAAACATTTAAATAATTTTGCATAATAAAAAAAGGGTGCTGTGTCTATACAAAACTAATTGTGTATATTTATATCTTTGTATTATTACAGATTACCCTAATTTACGGTTTTTTTTTTTGATATCATAACCTTAAGAATGAAAATTAATTGTTGTCACAATATTTAACACGAATTTGTATGCAAGATAATGGCGCCCAACCAAAAGGTAAGGTAAGTGTCATATCAATGCATTTAAATGCCGTGTAATTTACATAACCTTTATTAACAAAATAAATTTTTATAAATTAAGTATAACACATATTTTTTTTGTTTTTTGATAATAAACAAAATTTAGGGGTTGTAACCTTGTTATGCAAACATTTTTCTATATAAAGATTTCAAGTGTGTTAAATATGATAAATTTAAATTTTTTTTATATTCAAACCATAACAAGGTGTTTTATTTAAATTGGATTTTTATAGTTTTGTGATCTAGCAGGGTAGGTTTTTAATTCACATTCTTAGATTTGTATAAATGCAGTAATATTTTTAGGGTGTTTGTTGAAATTTTATTCAAAAATATTGAATGAATATTTTGTGTATATCCTTTTGTTTTGCATTTTTGACAAATTGTTTGGTCTTTGTTAAATTTTATGCTTTGCAAATTTTGCAAAGTGTGGGTCAGAGATTTTCCAAAAAAAATAAAAACAAAAAAGAAGAGAATGTTAGGGTCATGTGTTACTTGTTTTTGTCCTGATAATGGACAATGGTTAAGGGTCAATTGTTTAGTGTTTGGTTGTTCACATCGTAGTGCAGGGGTGTTTAATTTCCTAGCATTTTGATCATCTGCTATTATTAGGAATTTTTAATTTATTAATGACAGTTTTTCAATATTTTTACATAAAATTAATTGTGTGGAAATACAAAATCATAATTACAATTTAGAGATTTATATTAAAAATTAGAAAAAATTGGTGAAATGGATAAAAAAAATATGTGCAATAAGAAAATTAAAATCAAAAAATAAAAATTATTTAAATATATAAATTTTTCATTATACTCTAAATTAAAATAAATAATAATTCCCATTTTATAAAAAAAAAATTGTATCGCTTTTGCAGTGATTTAAATTGATGAAAATCTTAAATACAAAATAATAAATATATTTTACATTCAATCTTGAAGATTTTTATTAAAATAAAGTATTTGGTTATCAAGAACTTCAAATAAAAATATTAAAAAAATTCACATAATTACAAAAACTAGCTTATGGAATTTTAAAAATTCTAGTTATGACAATAGCTTTGTTTTATTTCGAATTTTATATTTATATCTATAACTATGTAATACTATCCCTTACCTGACTTTTCTTTATTTTTGCAAACAAATACAATTTGAACATTTGAAGCTGCCTTTGTACGAAAGCACTTTTCGTATATGGTCTTCGCCGGTACGCGAAATAGAGCTATTATATTGTTTGTCCTGCTCTACCTTACAAACACATAATTCATTTGTTAGCTTTTGTTATTTTTCATATTTTTATCAAATAAAAAATACAAAAATTTGTTTACATTTAAAAGAGAAAAGTCAAGAACTTCAAGACTTGGCAGCATTTTTAAAAGTTCTTAATTTTTAAGCAGCTCTATCTGTAACTATTTAAGACTTCTAAAGCTACTTAATTTTTTATTATGGAATATTTATATAAAATTCGAAAAAAAAACAAACCTTATATTGAAACTTTTTATAGAAAATTATTTATAATTTAATTTTGTATTTTGATTTTAAATTAATAATAATTCCCAGTTCACATGCATTTTATTTAAAAAATCCTTATAGTTTTGTAAAAGATATATATTGATGAAAATCTCAAGTTAGAAAAAAAATCTTTCGTGGCAAAACGAGATTGGTATGAATAATTTATAAAGGGCCGATGTTGAATGTGAACCACACCTAAACGTCAAGTTTTTTTTGCATTTTATTTGACATTTCTCAATTTCAGACTAACTCAATTTGAACCATGGAAAGATACACAATCGAGCAACGCGTTAAAGTTATTCTGGCTTATTATGAAAATGGGCGTTCAATTTAAAATGCATTTCGTGCACTTCGTGATTTTTTTTTGGTCAGCATAATCGACCAAATGTGTCCAAATGTGTCGGGAGAATTGTGGGCAAATTTCAGCAAACCGGGTCTGTGAAAACACCTGTGCATTCTCGCCCAGTTCGTTTTGCGGAAAACATTGCTATTGTTCGCGATAGTGTGTCATGAGGTCGGCCAAGCATTTACCGTGAATGGTGTTCGCTATCGCAAGATGATAACGAAATTATTTAGCCAGGAATTGAGAATATGACCATATGGTTTCAACAGGACGGTGCCACTTGCCACACAGCTAACGAAACAATGGCTCTTTTGCGCGACAAATTCAATGGCCGTGTTATCTCACGTGGTGGCGATGTCAATTGGCCGCCATAATCATGTGATTTCACACCGTTGGACTTCTTTCTTTGGGGTTATTTGAAAGAAAATGTGTACGTCGATAAGCCAGAAATAATTCAAGAGCTAAAGGATGAAATAGTTCGGCACATCAAAGGCATATAACATCAATTATGCCTCAGCGTCATCGAAAATTTGGACCATCGGATGGAGGATAAATATTGACGAAAATCTCAAGTGGAAACAAATAAAAATCTTTCGTGATGAAACGAGATTATTATGAACAGTAAACATTTTGAATTAAAAAATATCGGACTAAACTTAATAGAATACAAAATTTCTTATATATACAAATATAAAATTCTGAATTAACAAGTTTATAAAAAAGGTTTTCAATATTTCGTTATTTTTTTTGTGTGCTTCGATATTTAATTTTCCCTTAAAAATTTTAAAATTAAACCTTAAAATTTTCTAAAAGTTCAAAATAGATGAAAATCTTAATTTGAAGAAAAATAAAAAAACGGGTTCTAATGAGATATTTTGCCAGATCGAAATATAGTGTGATGCGTTAAAGAGTTTTTTCAGTTGTTCTTATCTACAGATCATGCGTAACTGCTGTCAGTATTGTCTGACAATTCATCATGGAAAGACTCACACTAATTACGTTATTACAAATTACATTATTTCGTTGGGTTATTTTAGTGTGATATGCATTTTAAATTATTTCGTTAGATTATTTAAAGGTTAAAGGTATTTTAAGTTATTTTGTTAGTAGTATTATAAGGTCGAGCGCTCCGATAGGCTAGTTGGTAGCGTGCTAGCTTATCAGTGCGGGGGTCATGGGTTCGATTCCCACCAAAGGCTCCGGTCTGTTTTCGCTACAACAAGCCGATAGCCTTCGTTGCTAGTACTCGGTTAATATAAATATAAATAAATATTTTAAGGTTAATATTTCTGATTTTTTTCTGACGCATTAAGATCTAAGATCAAAGTGTCAAAATGTGATGAAAAAAAAGCTAATGATGTGAGTTATAAAAGAGTTTGATGTTGTTTCTTTGCTTTAGATACATCAGATTAGTCTGTTAAATATGGCCCTTTAACAGTTTTAAAATATCTTAAGATTCTTATTCTCCAGAACTAAAAGTTTAAAATCGGTCCCAGAGACCGCAAGGTTAACAATAATTCTTTTTACGTTAAGCAAAAAAACTTCGTCGATAAGGCAGCCAGCATTTGGACCTTTTGCATGAACTACCTACAGAGTAGTCGGGGACAACATTTGAATAAAATTACGGGAAAGTCAATAAATCGTTACAAAAACATACATAGAAAAAAAGAGTTTTTTGGTTAATTCTTTTTTATTTTTCAACATAGTCTCCTATTAGCGCTTCATTCAGCGAGTTGCCAATTTTTTAAGCCCTCCTCAAATTATGGTTACAAAAGGTCCTCAAAATATGCTTATGTTGCAGTGATGACCTCCTCATTCAATTCGAAACTCGAGTCATTTCTTAAAATTTGGAAACAGGAAAAAGTCGCTATCAGCCAAATTTGTAGAATAAGGCGGATATGGCAACAATTCGAATCTCATCACGTGTATTTTTGTTATTAAATCTGTACAAGTGTGCACCCGTTTATTATCTTAATGGAAGATTAATTTTTTTTGTTTATTAAATGGGCGTGTTATTTTTTTAATTTCTTCATTTATTTGTCCCAATAATAATGAATAATATTTTCCATTTATTGTGTTTTTTTCTCTTTTTTCATTAGTCAGTGTAGATAATTCAATGCATATCCCAAAAAATCGTTGCCATAACCTTACGAGCAGATTCACTGTGTTTACTTTCTTCGGGGCGGATGTACCTGGTAAAATTCATTACTTTATTTAGATGAAATAAATGTTTCGGCAAAAGATTAAGATCATGACAGAAAAGCTCTACACCACCTACTGAATCAGTTACACGATTGCATTTATTTTCGATTTTGAGGAAATGCGGCACACATCTTGCTGATTGTCCCGATTGAAATCACTGAACCCTGTGATATGCCCATTCACTTAAAACAAAATCCTGGATCTTATCGACGACTTCAGAAGTAACTGCCCCAACTGGAAGCCGTGAACGTGGTTAATCTTTGACTGCACGGCAAAGATTAAATTCATTTACTTAATTGTAGATGTGCCATGCAGTTCGCCTAACTCATCCCTGATTTTCTTAGGTGTTTTGCCTTTCAAGTTGAAATTTTTGAGTACAACACAAAATTAATTCTTTTCGTTTTTAAAAAATAACAAAAATTGTTTCAAACAATCGATTGTTAAAAAAACGGGTGAAGTATTTTCCTAAAAAAATTTCCAGTCGTCTTTTGTAACTTGACATTTTTTAAAAACCTACTTTATTTTGAATTCTTAGTGCTTCTTGTATGAGTTTTTAAAGATTTTTAGACTCGCCCTCGAATTTAAAAGGTAAATGCCAGAGATTTTTCTTTTGGGTCATAATAAAGATTCCACAACAATCAATTCTATTTTAAGTGTTTTATTTAAAATTAAAAAAAAAATGTCTTAATGGATCATCCTACAAAAATGTCAGCCTAGGAAATTCTGTAGAAAATAAAAGCAAAAAAAAAAAATCAAATTAAATTAAACTTATGTTCAAATGTTCAAACATTTTAAGCAAAATTTTTTATTTTGCTAAAGTTTTAATATAAATTTAAATTTTAGTTCTGTTCCACCAATTTAATTCCTGGGAAGAAGAAAATTAATGAAGGTTTGACATTTTAATTTAAAATCAAAATTTTTTTTCCCAATGAAATGTATTATAAATACCTAAACAATTCAAAAATCATAAATTTATTAATTAATTCAATTTAAACCACAAAATTGCCAATATTTTTTTTACACCCCATTAACCCCGGTTTTGCTTAGAACCCACGTGTAGAACCTACTTTAGGCACGTGTAGGTAACTTTTGAAGAGTTTTGTCATAAAAAGGGATTGTGCAATATAAGAACTTTGTTTCCATTTTACTTTTCTTAACCACAAATTGAGTAACCAATAAAGAAGAGACACCCTTTTTATACAGTTTTTTTGTTTTCAATATCTTTTAACAAATCTTCTTCTTGCTTTGTCTTTAAAGATGAATTCTCCACATAAAAAGGGTAGTTATTCAATCAAAATTCCGTTTAAGAGACATTAACAAATTTTGGTCACGTGTCTTAGTTTTTTTTCTTGACAAACATTAACATTTGTTACACGTTTTAAAGGATTTTATATACCGTTTTAAAAATTAATACTTAAATACTGTTGAAAATTTTAAAATTAAAGGATTATCACAAAGAAACGGTATTCGTTTTTTATCAAATTATAAAAATCTTTTTTTATTTTTCAATTTAAAACTAAAAGAGAGTGTACAAAAATATACATATACACACCTGATAATGATTGTATGGGTGAAGGTGATTTTGACATGTGTCTCAGATCTGTAAAGAGAAAGGAAAATTTTGTTTTTTTTTTTTTAATTTTAATATAAGCACGTTTTAAAAATTAACATTATTTAGAAGAATTGAAAAGATTTTTTTTTTATAATATATGCAAAAAGTATTAATTTATTTAAGGAAATAATTTTTCGGTTACTGTTAAACACGTTTCGTTTTGCAGGTTTTTTTTTTTAGTTTTTCCTAAATTTTTAAAGAAAATGCTTGTGACTAATCAAACAATGATCACACTATGATCACTATGACAAGAAATTCTATACAAATGCATGTTTCTTTTCGATAGTTCAAAATTCAATAGTAGTTCGAATCACTGAATTTACAACAAAATAACATCAATTTGTTATTGCTTAGTTTTCCATATATTGACATAAAATGCATATACAGGTTGGTTGAAAAGTTCCTGCGCTCGAAATGAAAGAATACTGTTGTTGTTATGAAATATATTTTTTTATTCAATATAATCTCCTAGAAGCTCAATACACTTGTTCCAATGATCTTCCAATAATTTTATCCCATCCTTATAATGGTTTTCCGGAAGCTCTGCAAAATAACCGTCTACGGCTGCTATGGCCTCTTCATTCGACGAAAAATGCTTTCCACGAAGGAATTGTTTGAGATTTCTGAAGAGATAGTAGTCACTGGAAGCCAAATCTGCTGAATACGTTGGATGTTCAAGCAATTCGTACTTTAATTCTTTGAATTTAGCCATCGTCAAAACACTTTTGTGAGCAGGTGCATTGTCTTGATGAAAAATGATTTTTTTCTTCTTTAAACCAGGTCTTTTGTCACGAATTTTTTCATCTAGCTGATCCAAAAGGCTGCAATAATATTCAGAGTTGATTGTTTTACCTTTCTGAAGATAATCAATCAACAAAATTTCTTTTGCATCCCAAAAAACTTCTTTGCTGATCGTTGTGACTTCACCTGCTTTGGAGCTGAACAACCAGCTTCAGTCCACTGCAAAGGTTCTTGTTTCAATTTAGGATCATGGTGGTAGATCCAAGTCTCATCCATAGTTTTAAAACGACTCAAGAAGTCGGTTTTATTCGGCTTAAAACGCTCCAAATTACGCTGAGAAATTTGTTTTCGTTCCAGTTTTTGATGAATTGTTAATGTGTGCGGCACTAACTTTCCAAACAGTTTTTTCATACGTAATTCTTCATGTAAAATATGGAGTACTCGTTCGTCTGAGATGCCTATGGCATTAGCATTTTCACGCTTAGTCAAACTTGGATCTTTACTAACCATATTATGTACCTGCTCAATGATTTCTGCTGTGGTTGCAGTTTTTGGTCGTCCTTTGCGTGGATCGTCTTCAAGGCTGGTACGACCACGTTTAAATTCACCAGCCCAAAATTCAACGGTGCGTTTTGAAGGTGAGGACTCCTTATACACTTCTAACAATTGTTCATAAATTTTCTTTGCTTTTAAACCCTTCAAAACAAAGAATCTAATGACTGCACAATATTAAATTTTTTCCATATTAAAAAAAAATCAATGACACGTCAACTTCAAATGGCTTGTAAACAAAGAAAGAATTGACAGAATGACTTGCAACTTTGCATGTGTTCTCAGGACAGTTATACCAACTTGAGAACAAAAAAGTTTGGATCTAGCAGTGCCATCTCTTGGTGAGCGCAGGAACTTTTCAACCAACCTGTATTTATATGCATATTTTGACATAACATGCATATTTTATTCTTTTTATTGCATATTCGTGTATATTTGTCGTTTTAAGCCTCAAATTCGCAATATACCGTTAACAACTAATTGAAACTTTAACTGACACTTTTGTTGTTATTTCCCAAATAAAATTTAAACTTTCAATAAGAACTTAATTAAAAAAAAAAAAATTATTGAAAAAATGTTTAAAATCTATAAAAAGCTTTTCCTAAAAATTCTGAATATTCAGAATTTGTCTAAGAAAACTTGCTGTTTTTAATTATTTTTTAAGATAATTAATTTTTAAGATGGAGAAACAATCAAGAAATACATGTGTCTTAATATCAGCTGATTAAAAATGGAAATTACTAAACATAGCTAGAGTTAGTAAGTGAATTGCATCTTTACTCAGTTTTTTCCTTTAAAAAGATTTCACGTCGCAAAGTCTGTTGTATCTTATATTATTTTTGGAGCGGGGGTGGTATATATAATTAACTCCCCGCTCCCTGGATCCACGCCAAATACTAAAAGACGAGAAATAAGAGCTCCAAAAACTGTATTCCATTCGGTTAGTGTCTTATAACTTTCTCCACGAGGTTGGGTCAGTATATCCATCACTTTTTGAATGAAACACATGATTTTGGATAAAAAATCATTTTATTTTACAACATAGTCTCCTTTGAGCTCTATCCACTTTGTCCAATGTTTATTTGTTTATCCCTTCCAAAAAATAAGATTTGTCGAGGTCATCAAAATATGTATTTGTTTGTGAGATGATTTTATCATTGGAGTCAAACCTTTTTCCGCTGAGCCATTTCTTCAGGTTTGGAAACAAGATATAGTCACTAGGGACTAAATCTGGAGAATAGGGTGGATGAGGATTTTGCATGAATTTTTGCCACGGTAACTGCACATGCATTTGTGGTGGGTTGTGAACAAATGCGGCACACATCTTGTAGATAGATTTCTCATACCCAAGTAATCCTTCGAAATTGAACTCACTGAGCCGTGTGAGTTGCCTATGGCGCCCACAATTTCTTCCACCTTCAATCTCCGATCGGCCAACATCATATAGTGAATTTTTTTTAATTGTTTCTGGGCTTGCAGAACATTCGGCATCTGCCGAGCTTGTACTGTCACAACGAAATTCAGTAAACCACTTTTATACCATTTAAATTGATGTTGCAGAATTCCCATAGTATCTATCAAGCTTAGCCTTGCTTAGAGTGATGGTTTTTTTCCGCAAAAAATCAATGCTTATTGAGCGCACGAAATTTACTTTTTTTCATTTTTAAAACGTATTAAGTAAGATTTATAAAATATTTCTACATATTTATTTATTCATATTTATGAAAACATTTCATCACATTCATGAAGAAGTCACATTTTATTTTTTTTTTTGTTTTTGAAATTATTTAAGTAAATAAAAATGCAAACTTAATGAGAATTACAATCAGCAGTGCTTTTCAACCGAAAAAAACGATTTATGAAGATACATGATTTTATGTGATCATGTGACCATATACCAGTGATCGGCACTCATAGCACTCAGGGGCCGAACACAATCGGCAATTTACACGTCCACTACACGAATCTTAACAAATCTCACAGCTAAGAGCACAAAAAATACAATTATTTCATTCAGTAGTACGCTAACTTTCAACAGAGCAGTTATATGCCGCTTTGTTGAAGAAATAAAGTACACTCTAAAAATTTGTTTTTTTGTTTTATTATAGGTATTTTTTTTTATTGTAGATATTTATTTTGTTTTTCGTTTTAATTTTTTTATTTTCTTGAAATATAGCAAATGAAGCAGAGTGCATTGCATGCAATCAAAAAACTATTATAAATTATTTTTTATAATAGAGAAAACTAAAACATGAACTATTTTAATTCAATGAATACGGATGTTCTCTTATCGATTAATTCATTTATTAATTCATTCATCTAGAAAGATAAATAATTTCTTACGGTGTAAAACACCAATACATTCATATTCTCTCTTTCTGCCGACCACTGCTATATACGGCGTTATACCCTGAATTTGGTCAAAGTAAATAATAATGAAATTTTTCAATAAAAGTCAAGTTCAAAGGTTTTTGCTATTTGCCTAAAATATTTCTTCTAAACATTCTTTATGATTTTTTAAGATTATCTTTGAAAAACAAAAACTGTTAAAGTATTGTGTCCATTGACTTTGGTCAACTGGAAAAAAGGACAAAAAACCAACTAAAACTGTTATTAAATTTATAGCTCCCCGGGGATAGTATCATCTTTTGAAAACAAAACCATAAACACAACATTATATTTTCATATACAAATAACCAGCTACCCCCTCTCATACATACCCCCCCCCCCCCCCCCCACAAAACAACGGTGTTAAAGGACACATATTTTTACAACAAAATATGTAAAATGCCAGTGAATGCCAGAAAAAAACTACAGAAAAAAAACATAAATATTTAGATTATCACCAGTACTTTAGCAAACAAAATAAATATATAAAAATATAAACTAGACATCAATTATCCTGGGAATAAAAGCTTCTATATTTGTATTAAGATTATCATACAAACATTACTACTAAAACGTGTTTGTTGCAGAGCACACAGAATGTCCTTTTTTTTGGGTAAAATTGCTTTAATATGCAGATGTTAAAAAGTCAAATATTTTTGTATGATTTTTTTTAAGCAAAAATAAAAAAAACAAGAAAAATCTAGTAAAACAGAAAAATTAAATGGTATTTTAATTTTCTATTTAGATTTTTTTTTAAAAAAACCTTCCTTTTTATTTAAAGTCATATTCTAAATCCTAGTAATTATCCTGGCAACACAAAGAAAACAAAACCCACTATTTAAATGTAATTACACACAATTTTTTTCACTATGGCTTTTGTGGTCTTTTTAAGTCTTAGCCTTGAATAAGAATCTTTTTAAAAAAAATTCCTAAAATTTTAGACATTTTTTAAATTTATTTTATTTTTCCTTTTCTTCTCGGCTGGACATATGTCCTTTTTTTTATAAAAAAAAAAACTAGTCCCTTAAAAAAGATTCTTTACATTTTTTGGTGAGAAAATTTCATGCTTGTCTTTTTTTTGTTAAAAAAGAAAATCAAAATAAGAACATGCAAAACACCTTTTCTTTTCTTTTTTTTCTCTATCTCTTTCTTATTATTTTTCTAACAGGTAAGAGAATTTTTTCTGATAAAAAAAATATTTGAATAAAATGGCAGGAAAAATGTGCAAACTAAACAAATGTTTATCAATTTGATTTCTTTTCAAACAATACAAGAAATTTGAATATTCATGTGGTGTTTACTTTAAAGAAACTTACAGAAATCTTATCTCTTGACGATAATAAAAGATAGTAGAAAATTAGAATAAATGATCATATACCCGACATGATGTCCTTTTTTCGAACATGCATATAACGACATGTGTTTTATTTGGACTCCTTTTGCCTGATCTACTTCTTATTGTATGAGTTTTTTTTCAATATAAAAAGATTTGCATGGTTATCATTTAAATTGTAAATATCTATTGCATTATAGTATTCTTGTTGAAACCTAAGACCCAAAACACGGCAGGATATATGGTAATTTTACTTGCCAACAATAAGTAGACAATGTATAAGGGGGCGTGGGTAACATAATGAGTGTAACATAAGATTTGCAGGTGATTTAACAAAAGAGAAACTGGACCTTTAGATTTTCTATTGTAAAATTTTTAAAAATAAAATTATATAATAGAAAAGATTTTTAAATCTAAAAAACCTAACTTTAAAATACTTTAAACAGATTTTCTAAAATATTTTTTGTTGAACTTTTTTTTTTTAAATGTTTTAATTCTTGTTAAAAAGTTTCAGTTTGTGTTTGATTGGATTGGATTCCGTGAAATTTTCAGTTCGCTCGTGTGTTATAAACTCACGCGAAAATGTTCACACCCGATTGAAGGTCTCTAATGTGGAGGCCTTTGAAAAATGTTTAACCAATCCTTCCCCCTTTACCCACCCTAGAGCGAAAACAATGCCCCTCCCAACCACAAAAAAATTTAATTTTTTATTTTCTTCGAATTTGGATTCGGGATTTCTCAATAAGCTCCTCCACCAAAATTTAAAATCAAATTGGAAAAAATGTCGTGACCGCTATTTTGTAAAAATTAAGTATTAACTTAAACCAAAATAGATACAGAAACCGCTAATAACAGATTGAAATTGCAAATCGTAACCTAATCGTAACCGATTTTTAAAAAAAAAATCGTAACCATAACTGTTACCGCTTTTTCAAGAGAAAAGTGGCAGTCAGGAAATTTTTCCTACTAATTAATGTGTTGCTTTCATTGGGGATAGAGGAGAGATGAAAGGTGGAGGGCTTCAAATATGGCAACACTGCAATTGCGCGAGATGATAAATCTTAAAACAGTTATTGCCCACCATCTAATGGAGAGTTGGTTAACTTGTTGAAGCGTTTTAGTATTCTAAATTGATGTTGCTGCCGCTGGGGATCGAACCCACAGCCTCCTACGTAGCAGTTCAACGCGCTAACCATTACACCACAACGCCCACAATTAAATACATTAATGGTTAAATCGATTCATTCGGTATTTTCTAGCGGTTAATTTCAGAATTCCAACAAGGAAATAATATTAAATCATTAGCAGAGATAAAAAATATTGTTAAATGTTTATTCTTAACGAACATTTTTAATTGCTTTCTAATAAACTATAAAATTAAGAAATAATTAAAATATTAAATAATATTTAGAATTTTGTAGATTCTTGTTTAGAATCGAAGAATATATTCCAGAGTTTTATTATTGAAACCCTGAACCCACTTCAGCATCACAGTGTAATTAATACTTTGTGTTTATTTATCAGAATATATAATATAAGAGGGCAGATCAATAAGTCCGTGACTTTTCGAACTTCCCTCGTCGTTATATGAAATGCAACACTGCTCCCATCAAGTACCACCTTTTAATAGACTACTGTCAAATTTTGAGCTTGTTCCGTCATTTACTTTGCGCTTAACAGCAGGAGGTCCACAAAATAGGCATTTGTTTGATCATTGATTTCATCGTTGGAGCTAAATCTCTTTCCACAGAGCTATTTCTTAAGGTTTGAAAATAGGAAATAGTCACCGGGGTCTAAATCCGAAGAATAAGGCGAATGAGGGGGCAATTCGTAGTCTACTTCATGGATTTTTGCCATGGAAAATAAGCTGTCACATGATTCCGTTGGTGGTCGATTGTGAGCAAACGCGGCAGCCATCTTGCGGAAAGCTTTCTCGTACCCAAGTGATCGTTCAAAATTGAAACCACTGAGCCATGTGAATGCCTATGTCTTCCACAATCTATCGCACATTCAATCTCCGATTGGCCAACACCATATCGTGAATTTTTTAATTGTTTTGGGTGTAGAGACCTCAACTTCCAGAACGTTCGGCATCTTCCGTACTGTAAGGCCACAAGGAAAGTCAGTAAACCACATTTTTACCATTGAAATCGATGGTGCAGAGTCCCCATAGTATTTATCAAGCTTTTCCTTGGTTTGAAAAAATAATGTTTAATGAGCACTCGAAACTCACTTATTGATCTGCCCTCGTAGTTTGACAAAGTTTTAATAAAAAATAATGCTAATTTCAACAAAATTGATCCCGAGTCAAAAATTAGAAATATTTCTAATATATTACAGACGCAAATTTTTGAGTGTAGAATTTCTATTTGTTATTGCAGTACATTTTTTAATAAAACTTTTCTTAATTTATCTACTTTATAAAGTTATAAAAATCGATGCCACAAAACTTATACATTTACATATAACAAAAAATAGCTCCCCCCTAAGTTTTTGTATTTCCAAAAATATGGCCAGCCTAATATTATCTTTGTCTTTTCCTACTCCCTTTCTAATTCAGTTCTAATTTTATGCAAATCATGTGCGGTCGCAAAATTAAAAATATCGCGTTTATTTCGGAAAATATACAAATTTTAGTGAAAAAAGTTTAATTCAGGCAATAAAAACTTAAGAAATATAAAATTCAAGTATTTTTCTATAAATTGATATAAACAAATTTTTAAAATTTCAAGTATTTCATAACGAAAAAAGTGTGTAAAGTTAATAATATCAATTTTTTTTTCATCCGCAAGAAAAAAAATGTATAACAAATTGATGGGTTCTATATTAGTGTTAGTGCATTAGTTTATTTGCGTAAGAAGAGGAGAATAAGTTTTAGTGTGCATACAAAAAAATTAAAATAAAATTGTCTGTCTCCTTTTTGCATTTTTGTGTAGTTTTAATCTAAAAGCAAATAATGCAAATTTAATAAATTCTTTGCATTTTATTCGGCAAATTGGAAAAATATGTTAGAAAAAGTGAAAATAAAATTTAATAATTAAAAAATTTCAATGTTTTACTAGATTTTAATGTAAAAATATTTTGAAAAAGTTAAAGAATTCATAAAGAAAATAGCGTTTAAAGTTAGATTTTATTATAGTTTTTAACAAGTCGCTATTGTTTTTTTTTGCTTAGTTTGTATAATGTGTGGAAGGAGGAAGAGTTAATAAGTGTCATTTTCTTTTGATTAGTTTAGTTGTTATATTTCTTCAAATTAGGTGGGATCGCAAATTGCAAAAAAGAAAAATATATTTTGCTTATAAAATTTTAGCTAGTTAATGTAAATTTTGTGTTATAAAAATTTTAGTAAAATTCAAAACTTTTTCTATTAAGATTTAAAATTATCTTTAAAAAATTTAGTACATCATAAAGCAAAAATGTAGGTTTAATTATTATAATTGAAAAAAAAAATAAAACAAAATTATGTGTAAGTGAAAAAGTGTCTTCGAGATTTTGACTGAAAAAGTGTCTTCGAGATTTTGACTGCTAGTGATGGTGTTAAGGTAAGTCTATCCATGTTTTTCCTTTATTTTAATGACATGTACAGCAACTCTTGATTTACGCGGCTTAGGGTGACCGAAAACAAATCTGCATGATTATTTTTTTTTTAAATAAATCACAATGATGTAATTCATGCTTTAGATTAAGGCAAAAATATTTAAAGAAAATCCTAGTAGATAATATAAATAATTAAAAAAAAAAAAACCGTGTGATGGAAATATCCATCACCTTTAATTTAGTACTGCTTAGCGCAGTACTAAATTAAAATGATCACTTTTTTATTCCAAAAATTTCAAATTATTTTCTAACTACCACAAACAGCTGAGCAAAATTTAAATTTTAAAATTGCGATTCAATTGAAGGCATGTGTCTTTTTGTATAACGGGTTTATTGCTCTATTTTACCAGTTTAATTTTAAAATATATTAAACTACCGTTATAACAATGCTAAACTACCGAAACAGATAAAACAAAACTTAACAAGTAATATTATGATATAAGCCCCGTGATATTAAAAGACACATGCCACTATTGGAATCGCAGTTTAAAAATTTTCGTGATCAGAGCGTGGTAGACAACTACCGTTATAATCAAAAGATATTGCTTGCCGAACATGTTTAATTTTTAAAAACATCCCGCTTTTTTATCAAAAAATTGAATATTTATTCAACTTTAGATTTCTATAAATTTTATTCCTTTCTAGAATAATGTGAGTTTGAATAAGATTTTTATGCCAATCGGGATTATTATGAAAACTATTAGTTTTGATGAAAAAATGTTACTGGACTTTTAACAAACATCAAAAATTTTTTTATAAATTTTAATTTAGAAATATTAGATTTACGTGAAAATCTCGCAAAGGTAAATTTTTTTAAATTACTTAAAACTGTTAAAATCTTTCATAATATGATTTAGTTTTTATAAACATCCTCATACAAATTTAAAAATATGTACATTTATCCATATTTTTATTTCAGAATAATGCAATATTTTCATTTAAGAATAATGAAAATATGGCAAACCTCGATAGTAATGAAAATTAAAAGTTGTGATAAGAAATTTTCCCAAATTTCTAGCAAAAAATAAACACATTTTATATAATTTTAAATTCCGGAATTTTAAAGGAATTTTTTTAAATGTTTTCGGTATATCGTTTTAAAACCCGTTACAAAAATTTGAAAAATATTTTTTTTATTAAATATCCCTGATTTAAAATTAAAAACCTTTCGTTTCCTCAACATAAGATTTCGAACAATTTTTCTCTTTTTTTTTTATAAAATAATAAAAATTAAAAAAAAAAAAAATATATTTAAGCAAATCGGGATTATCATGAAGACTTAAAAACATGATAAAAATTTTTCAAAAATTCCTGAAAAATATCAAATTAAATTTTAAATTTAAAAATTTTAAAAACAATTATTTTTATAAACAATTATTTTTTTTTTTTTTTTAAAAGTGTTAAAATATAATTTAATACCCATAAATATCCCTATTTCAAATCAAAAAGTGTATATTTCTTGAGAGTCTCATCTATTTCCAAATTTAAAAATTTAAGAAATAAATAAATAAAAATTAAAAAGTAATGATAAAAGCATTTTCTTTACCTTCAAAAAAAAAAAAACAAAGTTTATTAAATTTTAAAATTTTGACAACCGTTTTTCAAAATCCCGTCGGTAAATTAAAATATATTAAAACTTTTAGAAATTGATTAAATATAATTTAATTCACATAAGCAACACCTTATCAATCAAACAATTTTAATACCTTAAATTTTTAAATATTTTTCAATTTTTAGCATTTAAAATTTTAAAAAAATTTTCTCACAAATCGTGTTTATTATGAGTATTAAAATTTCAAATGCAATTTTTTTATTTTTTGAATTTGTAACTAATTTCGAATGTTTGGAATAAGTTTAGGCTCTAAACTAAGTTCAGGTTTTCAAATTTCTAGGAAATTTAAAGAAAAAATTTTCAAATATTTTTCAAACAAAATTTAAAAACCCTTTTGTTAATTTGTATTTAGTTTTATAAATTATTTAGCCACCTCGCAGCCAGCTTTACATACAAAATTTTAAGCTTTTTATATCAAAAAAAAAAAAAAAAACAAATTAATACATAATTAACACCTACATGTTTGTTTAACAGGTACATTATTTTCATCATCATCTTCATCTTCTTCATCATCAGCATCATTATGTTGACAGTGATGGTGATGATGTTCTGATTGTTGCTGTTCTTCCTCTGTCTCATCATTTATTTCTCTTTTAACATCTCCTAAACAGGGTGGTGAGGAATTATCTAATAATCTTGAATCATCTTTTGATGAATTTTGTGTTGTCGTTGAATTTGGTTGAGTATTCCAAAGCATTTGTTGTTGTAACACCATCATTTTATCATAAGTTTATTTTGAAACACTCTCTTAATTTTTTTTTATGCAAAAAAAATTTAACACTTATTAATCAACAATTTTTCATAATATGGTATTTTTTATAATTTTTTTTATCAAAAAAAAAAAAAAAATATTTTCATATATTTAAATATTTATTTAAATTTTTACAATTTCAATTTAAATAATTTAATTAATTTTATTAATAATGTTATTTTGATATTTATATATATTTATGTCTGGCTGTGTGCACAGTTAAAATGCAACTGAATCACACTTGCTAATGTACATAACTATCATACCCGAACCACAATTTCTTTTTCCTTTTTTTTTTTGTAGATTTTTTTTTGTTTGTAACCATCAATTGAAAAACACATAAAACTAATCATCCACATAGAAAAAATTTTCGTTTTAGTAAGAAAATACCCAAAAAAAAAAAACGAAAAAAAACTCACAATTAGAAGTAGCAGCGTTGGCAAAACGTAAGTCGTATAGTGCAGCATTTTTAGTTTTTACTGCATATATGCATTATTATTATTGTACTTCCCCTACTCCTCTCTTTTATGGCTAGTTCTGCAGATCTGCATAATCATTTCCATTTCCGTTTTTTCATAAAGGATTCTTTTGCATGTTTATGTGTGTGTTAAGGATAATAAAAATGACATTGTTTTTAGTATGTGACTATAATGTAAAAAACTACCCTATAAAATATCACAAATATGCAGAATTTCCATACATCCAAACAACTCTCTCTACTCACGCACTTGCGCTTATAGAGAAAACATATTCCCCCTTAAATCTTATCACAAGCCAACGGGTCTATGAATATCATCCACATTCATTGTTTAAATATGGAAATTCTTATAAGAATTAAAAGGAAAAATCATAGAAATGCCCCTTCCCCTCTCTGCCTGTATCAAACGGTACTCGACAGATTCCACTCTCTCAATGTATCACTGGTTGTCTCTGCATAATGTCTCTCTATAATTTGCTCTCTATAAATTTGTGGATATCCTTGTTTTTGTGTTGTCCTTTCTTTAAGAAATTACCATATTTCCAATTGTATGTGTATTATATGCATTTTGTCGTTTCCCTTTATTAGCATACATATCACATTAGTTTTGCGTTTTTTTTCATATTCGCAATTGCAATGCGCATTTTCTTTAGATTTTTTTTTTTAAACTTTTTTTTTTATATTTTAATGGGTGTGGCTTTTATGCATAAAAAAAAAAGTATTTTATACAAAAAATATGTATATTTTTCCAAAGTTTTTCATCTGTGTTGTATATAATGTAAAATGCATATTATATGCATAATGCATATAACATATATGCATACATACGATATATGTATACAGTAAAGTAGTTAAGTGTATTGTGGGTCCTTTTTATAAATTTTCGCATACTATTGCTTTTGCATATAAATTTTTATATGTTGTTGTGGTTTTATGTTAGACTCCCCTCGACCCCATTATTAGTTTTTTTTTTGTTTGGAATGATATGAGTTCATGTCCTTTTCCTCTCATCATCTTACTTGTGGCTTAGAATGTGTATTTTTGTGTTTTCCTCTTCTTTTTGTTGATAAATCATAATTAATTGAAGGTGGTTGTAATTTTCCTTTTTAATATTTTTATAATTTCTTTACTTCTTGTTTTCTTCACTTGTTTCATTTATATAAATCCTAATTTTTTTCAGTTGGTGTTTGTTAATGGATATAAAAATTTATTTTATGATTTTTATGGGACAATTTAAAATTTGTAATTTAAATAATTTGTTTTGGGAAAATTTAAAGATTTTTCTTAAAGGTTTAAAGAAGAATATGACTCTGCAAAATCTGCCTAAAATAAACTTTAATTTAAATGTAAAAATGGCCGATGAGAGCGCCTTATTATGACAGAATTATTATAGGTAAAATTATTTAAAAAAACCCATGCACTTAGTTCAAAAGGTCTATTTGCCATATTTCAAATCCAATTAATTAATTTTTATTTTTTTTTTGGCATATTCTTGTGGGCATATAAAGTGGGGCATACTGATTATATGAGGCCAAGTACACTTTAGATCAAATTCCGGAAAATGGTCCAAATTTCGGGAAGGTCGGAAAAAAGCTCATTTGACTTATTCGCCGGAAGATGCCCAATATACCAAATGACTTGAGAAAAATATTATTATAAGCTTACAAACACAAGCCTTAAGCTTGAAAAAGACTTGAGAATATATTGAAAAAGGCTATCGTAACAATTGTAGAAAAATCAAAACGGAACCCTTGTGAAAATATTATGTGTGTATGATTACTATAAGCTTATTCTTGCAATTGTAGAATAAGCTTACAAAAATACTATATTATTAATAGTTGAAAAAGAGAAATCATAATTATTTTCTTTAATTCGATTTATTTTTTATTTTAATTTTAAAAATAAATAATAATAACTCATTTTAAATATAAAAAATAATAAATCATTTTAAATATAAATAATAATAATTAATTTTAACCATAAATAAAAATAATTAAATTTAATATGCAATTACACGTTCACTATATAAAATTTACAACTAAATGTACACGCAAACCACGTTTGACAAACTTAAAGAAAAAGTAATGGCACTTGTTGTATGCATTATAAGCGTAGAACAAAGACAACAACAATAGAATTTATTGAAAAATATTTCTATTTCATTTTGTTGTATGTTGTTCAAAAGCATACTTGAGAAAAAGTTATGTATAATAATCTTTTCTCTAGCATTGTTAAATACTGTTTGTGAATTCACATTTTATAAATATTAAAATAAGCGAAATTAAGAAAAGCTTAAAATACACTATTAATATAAGCTTATTCTCAAGTTGTATTGCAGTTTGATTGCTATAAAAAGTTTATAAAAATACAAGTATCGTTGCTACACTGGAAAAAAAATTTGAAAACGGTTTTCAGTCCCACTTTACTCTTTTTGTACTGATTTTTAGTAAAAAAAATATTATTTAGTAAATTGTTTTGCTCTTTACATTTTACAAATTACAGAATATTTACAAATTTTTGCTGCTAATTTCAGAAATTTTTTACAAACTTTTGAAAACCGATTTGCTAAAATTAGCAAAAAAAATGCTAATTTAAAAAAATCGGATTTTGAAGGAAATTTTATTTCTAATAATTATAATTTATACTTAAAAACTTAAATTGCTTTAAAATGCTACATGGATGGAAAAAAGGCATCGGAAGTGAAAATAATTTTTACTTCCGATCCACTTAAAGTAGCACTAAAAACTTTTTTTAGTTCTATAATTCAGCTCTGAAACAATTAAAATTTGACCTTAGAATCCAAAAAATTTACTTAAAATATTTTTCATAACAAAAATTAGGAAATTAAAACAAAATAATAAATTTATTTATGTTTGAACTGTTTTTTAAGCCTTCGATTTTTTTTTAATTTTCTCTAAAATATTTTTTGAAAAAATTAAATAAAAAAATATTGTTTGATAAAAAAAATATATAATATATATGCTTAAGGCAATTTAAAAAGAAATTAGCAACTTTAAGGTGTAAAAAGTATATCTAAAAATAATTGAGTTAATTTGTGCATTTTAAAAATATTTTTTTTATAAATTAAAATTTTGCTATATTTTACAATTCATTGAGTTTACAGCAATTTTCTAAAATTTAGTAGCGCTTACTAATTTTTTATAGTAATTTGGTTGTACTAATATTAATAATATTTAGTACATTTTTTTGGTGATTTTATCAAACCGATTTTAAGTTTCACTTTACAAAAAGTTTACTAAAATTTAGTAGCAGCTACTAATTTTTCTATTAATTTTACTGTACTACACTTCAGCAGACATGTGTTGCTTAGATTAGCAAAAAAATACCGCTGGGCTCAAATTAGCAAAATTTCCCGTAAGTAACAGTAAAATTTTCAGTTGCCATTACAGATAGCAAAATATTGTATGATTTCTTTTAAATTTGTGGGCATGAAACTTCAACCAGAAAGAATCCTTTTTATTAGCTTCATATAGTGCTGCGTCCCTGGTCCAATAGAAACCTATGTACAAAATTGCATCCAAATATTTTTATATTTGGGATGCGATTATCTTCCAATTCAGGAACGTGATTTACGATCCCATTTATTGTAAAATTCACAAGCCAAACTGACATAATTTTTCTTTGTGAGTACCAATAATTATAAACTTTTGAGACCCATATGAAACGATCCGAGGGAAATCCCATCCAAATACTCCATAGGTCATGATCAGGTCTTATTTTCCGATATATATAAATCATATTTATTACTCGAGAGCTTTTTTTTTTAGATATTAAATGTCATAAAATTGTTTAAGTATAACATATCGGCTAATAAGTTCCCGGTCTAATAAAGAAAACACAACTTTTTGTTTTTAACAAATTTGATTTTATTCGTCAGCATAGTCTTCTTCAAGAGCGATACAATAATTCCAAAGCTTCTCTAACATTTCAATACTTTTCTTGTAAAACGATTTATCTATGGCCTTCTTTGGTGCACCATCGACCACATGTATTTTGAGCAAACCAGTCAAACTTATCAAGCCAAACTTTTGTTTCAGCAAAAAGTTTTTACAGCTAACTTTTGAAATTAGTACTTACTATAAAAAAAATAATTTTGTATTTGTGGCGCCATCTGTGTGTCAACATCGGGAACTTATGACTACAGGATGCTTCTTCTTTTAGTATATAGTTTATCAAATTTTACAAATTCCTTTCTTAGTTTATTTTTAATTAAAACATACATTAAGTTTAAAAAATACAAAATATTTATTAAATATGCAAAAAATATGCAAAAATACGCAAATGCCATTTTGTAGCAAACTCTTTGATTCATCCCGTATGACACTTGCTTGACTGCGTATTGATTTTTTCGCAGCGCTCCCATTTGATTTACATTGTTGTCAATATCAATACAAAATAAATCTAGTGTCATCGGGCTTTCGGAATAGTATTTTAAACCCGTTTATGTGCTATTGACTACAGACCTGAAACTTGCATGAAAGTCGCTGCCCTGGTGAAGATATTAATTTCTACGTCAAGTCCCATAAATATGTATGTTAACAATATATTTACCATTGCTACTACTTTTTCAAAAAAAAAAAAACTGCAAATTTTAATTAATTTGATAAATAATATTTTTAAACTTTCATCAATAAGAAAATTTGATTTCTCGCATATTCTGAATGTACGATTTTGTAGGTGATTTTTTAACGTATACCTTAGACTCCAGTCTCAACAACATTAGCAATACTATCATCATTATTCCCATTTACTACATCAACTTTTACACCAGCCGCCAGAGCTTTAAAATAATTCATTCCATTTAAGCTTAATTTATGAAAATTTCAACTCAGCTATAAAAAATAAATGTTCATATATCATTCCGTTAATCCATTCCTCAAGAATTTATTCATTAGCTTTATTCGCAAAGCTTTAAATGTTATTGAATGAATTTGGAACTTGAATGATTTAAACGCTTTGTTCAATCAATATTTTATAATTTAAATAAACAAATTTTAGTTTCATTTATTAAGTAATATATCTTTTAAATTACTCCAATTAAACATTTTGTTAAATACCAATGTGATATTTAATGATTTTTGTAATTGACTGTAATTAAAATAACTAACCAGTAGGCCAATTTGGAATAAAATTGCTTTGCGAAGTGATAAATAATTTATCATATTCTCTTCACAGATATTTTTCACTTCATGTTTTCATTTTGAGAGATTTCCATTCTCGTTATGAAACAAAAAAAAAAACTGTTATGAAGACTATCTGTCATTCTACTCGTTCTGTGGATTTTTAAAATTTTTTTAAAAAGGATAATTTTATTAAAAAAATTTTAAGAAATAATCAATTTAAAAAAAGCCGCTAACAATGTTTGAACCTTTATTTGGCGAAAAAAAATAACTAAAATTTTGACAGACAGTTTTTGCAAAATTTAAAAAAGAATCGGATTCTTTTAAAAGTAGTGAAAATTTTTATCACTTCACAGCTGCTTACATTCGGAATCGGTCCCCAGAGAAGATACTTTCCACAACAGACTCATAAGAAATAAGCCCGAAAGTCGGATTATTGTGCTGGGTCGAATTTTACCTCAAACACTCGTCATTTTTCCAAAACAAGATTTCTTATAGAAACATTTGGTTTAATTAAGTATCAAGCAAGTCTCAAATCAGTTCTAATATTCATCATTTCTTAATTAATTATCAACTTAATTGATTATGGGTGGGTTATTCAACAAAATTTTTAATTGATGGAATACGAGGGCGGATCAATAAGTCTGTGACTTTTTGAATGAAGCACAGTTTTTTTTTGCAAAAAAAAAATAAAGTATTTTTCAACATAATCTGCTTTTAGCTCAATACACTTAGTCCAATGTTTCTCCAATTTTTGTATCCCTGCCAAAAAATAGAATTTTTCGAGGTCCATAAAATAGGCATTAGTTTGATCAATAATTTCATCGTTGGAGCTAAATCTCTTTCCACCGAGCCATTTCCTTAGGTTTGGAAGTAGGAAATAGTCACTGGGGGCTAAATCGGGAGAATAGGGTGGATGAGGGAGCAATTCGTAGTCTAATTCATGGATTTTTGCCATAAAAACTGCACTTGTCGCACGATTGCATTTGTAGTCGATTGTGAGCCAACGCGGCACTCATCATGCAGAAAGCTTTTTCATACCCAAAAGATCATTTAAAATTGAAACCACACTGCCATATGAAATGTCTATGGCATCAACAATCTCACGCACTTTAACTCTTCGATCGGCCAACACCATATCGTGAATTTGTTCGAAATTTTCGGGTGTATTGACCTCAATTGGCCATCCAGAACGTTCAGCGTCATTTGTACTTGTGCCACCACAACGAAAGTCAGTAAACCACTTTTCTACCATTGAAATCGATGGTCCAGAGTCCCCATAGTATTTATCAAGCTTTTCCTTGTTTTGATTGACGGTTTTTTTTCTCAAAAAATAGTGTTTAATTAGCACTCGAAATTCACTTTTTTTAATTTTTAAAAGAAGCCACGAGGTTGTATGTTTTGAACAGCTGTTAAACGCAAAGTAAAAGACGGAACTTGCTCAAAATTTGACAGTAGTCTATTAAAAGGTGGTACTTGATGGGAGCAGTGTTGCATTTCATATAACTACGAGGAAAGTTCAAAAAGTCACGGACTTATTGATTCGCCCTCGTATATGAGATATTTTTTTTATTGAAAAGCATAACGTAAATTTCTTTTAGACTGTTGTTAAAAGCTTTTTCTTTATATTTTAGAAATCTTTAATTTTTATGCTAAAAAAACTTAAAATTTTAATTTGATTTTTTCCTAAATTGATTTTTTAATCTAAAAAAAAATATAAAAATTTCAGCCTGAATCTAAAAAATTTTCTACCTAAAATTGTGTTTTATTTGAAGAGAAAATTATAGTTTTTATACCCTAGAATTGCTGTTGTGAAATTTAAAATATGTCAAATAAAAAACTTTTGCCAGTAAATTGTTATAACAATTATAGTAAAATTCGTAGTCCAACTCGTAGCAAAAGTTGTAGTTATATTAAATCATTACTACGTCTTTGAATATTCCCATAAAACTGAGTATTGAACTTGTTGACTAATTTATTTTACTTAATACTGCCACGACTTTAACTATGTATTTAATTTAATTTTATTTCTAACTATGAATTTAATTCTTAAATATAATTATAATAAAAAAATTATGAATGAATTGAAATGAATTACAAAAAATTTGAATCATTCAATTTGAATCATTCATAGTAGAAATCATTTATATAATTTAAAGCTTTTTGAGAATTAAGCTTTTGAATTTATTTCATAAGAATGATTTTACTGCATGAAGTTTAAGTCAAGTTTAATTAATTAAAAAAAAAGTAAATTAAAGAATTAATTACTTTTAAGCTTTGCCAGCCGCCTTCCTCCTACAACCGCCAACTATTCGTTCTTTATGCGAACAATGTTGTTATAATTACTTTTTATTCTTTACTCATTTATTAAGGACTATCATGTATGGTTAGTATATGTGTATGTGTAAAGGATAATACTAGCTTGTGTGTGTGTGTGCGTGCCAATTTTTAGTTCAATGGCTGCGTTTATGTTTATGGATTTGGATGTTGTTGTCATTGTTGTTGTATTTTTATCGTTTCACTTTTGTTTTGGAAGTGTAAATGTGTTCATAAATTTCCATATATGGCTTTAAGATTGCTTTTGTATTTATATAATCGCAGCAAATGTTAGAGATTTAATACAAAAGGTCAGATAGTTACAAATTTGTAACTAACGAGAGAAAGGGGGCAGCGTGGAGTTAAAATAATAATAATTATTATAAATAATTATAGTTAATAAAGAATTAAATTCATAGTTAGAAATAAAATTAAATTAAATACATAGTTGAAGTCGTGGTAGAATTAAGTAAAATATATTAGTCAACGAGTTCAATACTCAGTTTTATGGGAATAGTAAAAGACGTAGTAATGATTTAATATAACTACAATTTTTTGCTATGAGTTGGACTACGAATTTTACTATAATTGTTATAACAATTTACTGGCAAAAGTTTTTTATTTGACATATTTTAAATTTCCCAACAGCAATTCTAGGGTATAAAAACTATAATTTTCTTTTCAAATGAAACACAATTTTAGGTAGAAAATTTTTCGGATTCAGGCTGAAATTTTTATAATTTTTTTTAGATTAAAAAAATCAATTTTGGAACCTCGTACATTTACAGTGCTGAATTTAAAATTATTTTTATCACCAATTAATTGTCTGCTTCAGAGGGTGATTATTATTTTCTTTTTTACTAGTAGTGCTTCTAGAACATGTGCTTGTGTGTTTGTATTTTAATTGAAAAATTGCAAAATTTATGTTTCTGAAGTAAAATTAAAATCGATTTTAAATAAATCACATCTTTTTTTTTTTTTTTGACACAATTTAGAAATTTCTACCATTATACCTCTTTTAATTTATGTCCTTTCATTTTGAATTCATATTGACATCAGTGTTAGTAAATTTACATTTTTAACATCCACCCACGCTTTGAACAGACACATTGACATTGTCCCAAAATTACCAACACCAACAGAAAAATATAATAGTTTTTTTTTTGTTTGTGTCTCTTTTAACTATTTATACCTTTCAATGACATTTGCAATCAAACTAATTTCAATACCCTTCCAAAATATACACACTAAAATCTAAAAGCAATGTCCTTTAGCATCCTTTATATATTTTTTGTCTTATATTTCTATAAAACTCCTGCACACCATGATACTGATTAAACTTGTCTGTAAACAGACAATGGATACAATTCTATATTGGATGGCTAGTGGAAAGAGTGGTAAACAAATGATAAGCAACTACAACAACAACAACGATAACGAAAATAGCAACAATATATAAATATACATATTTGGGGAAACCAGGACAACAATTTCTATAAGCAGAGGTATTAAAGAATTTATACTTAATGGTAATTCTGATGAATTTCAAAAGTTTTTAGAAGGGTTTAATTCTTTGTATGATTTTTTTTCTTGTTTTCTGAAATAAATCACTGTAATCATGCTCTAAATTAAGGGAAAAAATATTAATAAAAAATCCCAGTATAAATATATAACATGAATAATTAAAAAACAGTATGATGGAAATTTCCATCACCATGCAAAGTCAGATGTTTATGTCAGTACTAAATAAATAATAAAAAAAAATATCAAACACTGAAAACATACCTTTTTCCACTCATTATCAGTATTATATTACCAAAAATTTTAGAAAAGCTTCCACAACAAATAGCGGAGCAACTAGTTAATACCTGTTAATTAATGTTAATGCTTTTTCTATTTTCTTAAGCTCCAATTTATTCAATATTTATGTAAAATATTGCCAGCAACAATCAATTTACAATACACGTGTTTGTTACATTTTTTTGTTCAAAAAATATTATGATGGAAATTTCCATCACCATGCAAAAAAGGATTTAAGATCCAATTTTTCATAAAATAATTCACACAACCAATACAATAGATTTGCTAGAAGATTTTTTTTTGTGGATTCGAATCACAAATTTTTCAATAATTTTATTAAATATAATATTTTCAATAATTTCATTAAAAAGTTAGAAAATGTTATCAGTTACAAGCGAAATATTTTTTTTTTCTTAATTTTAATGAAAATTTCATTATTTATTGTTATGTTTTCAATCAGATGATACATAAATGGAGATTAATATTAAAATATATTTTTAAAAAGATGTAAATATAAGACAAAAATCGACTAAAAATAAGCCAAATTATATATTTTTAAAAATTTAAAAACAGCATGTTTTTAAAAAATTCTTAAAAATCGTGAAAGGCATTTAAATTTAAACTAATTACATATACTACCACTAGAGGCTGCGATAAAAGTACAAGAGCAAAAAAAAAAATATATATATTCTTAGGAACTACACTCAAAAAAAAAAAAAAATGAACTAGAATTTAGAAAAACTAACCTATTTCGAGGAAAATTTTAAATAAAAACGGCACCAGATACTTTTTACTAAAATTTAATAAAATTTTCCTTGAAATTAAAAAACAAATTTTATTTAAAATTTGTTTGAAAATTCTAAATTATAGAAAAATTTTACTACTGAGAACTTAATTTGTATTAGAAAACATAGCAAAATTTCCTCTTAATTAGTTCATATATCATCTCAAATTTTACTGTTAGTTAGGAAATGTTTCCTTGGTTTTAAGAAAAATTTTATTTTATTTTAGTTCATTAGATAATTTTTTTTACTAAAAACTAGTACTTAACTCCATAAAAATAAGAAAATATTTGCAAACATAAAGTTTAATAAAACTTCTTTTAAGAGAAAATTATCCTTAAATCTTATAAAAAAAAATTCTAAAAAATATGAAACTGTTTTTATAGTAAAGGTTATATTTTGTTAAGTATTTTACACTCATTGAGTAGGTATTTTCCCACTTCCGGAGGAATTCCGCTTTGTGAGAACATTGCTCTTAACAACTTTTTGCCATACATTTTTGTCTTTAAATTAAATTGAATTTTACTAAACTCATGTATTTAAAATATAAATTAAATTTCATTAGCAAAAGGTAAACAAATTAAAAAAATGTACTGCAGGATATCCTGAAACGTAATAAATTGTGACAAAGCCAGATTCTTTTCGTAGTTAATTCATGGGTCTCCTTGAGAGAACTACAAAAAAGAACGTCCTAAGTGTCACACAGCATCTGTGGCTAAGGAACACTGGGGGTGCTTTGTCTTCTTAATTGAACTTATTTTAGGAAATTGTTGCAAAAATACAAAATATCACAGTTACATTTTTTGTTATTATTGGAAAATAGCAAAATGTAATAAGTTTATTTTATGGCATATTTAGCTTAAACTTTAATTGACATATACAAATTTTAACTTTTTTTATTTTAGCGCCTTCGATAAATATAAAGTTTAATAGGCGCAATGTCAATTATAGGAAAGCCATTATGCCGTAATGTATAAAATGTATTTGAGATATTTTGTTTTGCAGTCAGCAAACAAAATTATTACATAAAGCGCAAATTCGAAATTTTTACCTTTTGCTAACAAAATTTTAAAATATATTTTAAACCATTTTAAGTTCAATATTTAAGACTGTTAAGATTAGAGATGGGCACGTAAGCGTTTTTTGCCTCACGAACCGAATATTACAATCATGCACGATAATTCTTTTTAATGAATACTTTTATTTGTTTCTTTTAATAATATTTTTTTTTTAAATAAGCAAAATTAATTAGTTTGTTGTTAATTTATTTTTTTTTTTTTTTTGAAAAAAATTTGAAAATAAGTTAAACCTGTTCGAACAAAACATAAATTTTCCCACCATTTAAGAAAAATTTAATTGCTACTTTTTTAATTTGTGTGAAGGTTATTATTTTAGAAAACTTTTTCTGGAAAAAAACATATTTTATTAAAATTTTTAAAACTTATCTGAACTAAGTTGCTTGAAAATTTTCCCTATAAATAGTTCATCAGTTTCTAAAATCAAATAAATTATTATTATTATTACATAGTTAAAAGTTTATTAGTTTTTTTAATCGTCTGAACTAATTTTAAAAAACAATTCTTGAAAATTAGAAAACTGAATGGTTTTTTAAAATTTAGT
Organism: Eustalomyia histrio; assembly: GCA_949748255.1. Classification (NCBI taxonomy): domain Eukaryota; kingdom Metazoa; phylum Arthropoda; class Insecta; order Diptera; family Anthomyiidae; genus Eustalomyia; species Eustalomyia histrio. The sequence continues at coordinate 15,377,513 of OX456526.1, forward strand.
TAATTTTACTAATCGCGAAAAAATGAACCTGCATTAAGTTTAAGTACTTTCTAATTTTAAGTTAGACGCATTTTTTTAACTGAATGGGAGTAATTTATGTTCTTTCTATATTTTTTTTTTGAACGAAACTTAGTTTTATTAAATTTTAGTATTCAGTTATCAAAAGACTAAGATGCTTTTCTTAAAAATTGATAAATTTTTTGTTTTTTTTCCCTAAAATTAAGAAATATTACTTGGGAAAGATATGAACTATTTGTAAGTAGATATGAAAATTTTTAAGTTTTAATAAAATTTTACTTATTTTAAAGGAAATTTTGGATTAATTTTTAGTCCATATCTTTTTTTGAGTGTAAAATTAAATAAATTATTATTATTAAATAGGAAAAAGTTTATTTCTTTTTGATTTAAATCATCTGAACTAATTTTTAGAAAACAATTCTTGGAAATTTGAAAACTGAATTTAGAAATGGCTTTTTAAAATTTAGTTAATTTTACTACTCGCGAAAAAAATGAACTCACATTAAGTTCAAGTACTTTCTAATTTTAAGTTAGACACATTTTTGAACTAAATGGGAGTTAAATATGTTCTAATTTTTTTTTACCTTATCTTAGTTTAATTACATTTTAGTATAAAAACTAAGATGTTTGTCTTAAAAATTGATAATTTTTGTGTTTTTTTTCCTAAAATCAAGAAATATTGCTTAGGAAAGATATGAACTATTTCTGAGTATATAAACTATTTCGTTTTCACTCAAACATAGAGATTTTTATTAATTTTTAGAAAATGTATCCAAGTTTTTTTATAAGTGTAGCATATTTTCCATCAAATTTCGTCCAAATATTCCCATGGTATCGATAAAATGGTTTAGTAAAAATTTTATATAGAAAAAGGTTCAATAAAAATTGCTTAATTTATACACTCAAAAAATAAAACAAGAAATTATAATATTTGTAAAAAATTTTCTTAAATTTTTGTTTAAAATTTTCACAATTTCAAAATTTTGTATAAATGAAACCATTTAATGGTATTTAAAATGCGTTTCATGATATTTACAAAACAAATATTCATATCGATGGTTTGCCAACGCAACCTCGTATCTCAAAACATATTACTTTTCAGGAGTGACAAAATTTTTTTTTAAGTCTTTTTTTGAAATTTAAATTTCATCATTATTAAATTAATTTTTAAAAAATATCACAAATTTATTTTAAAACGTTTTTTTGTCTCTGCTTAAAAGTAGTAGTTTTTGAGATATGAGGTTGCATTAGCAAACCCTCGATATATTTGCTACACTCACCAAAAAAGTCTGTAATGGCAACTGAAAATTTTGCTGTTATTACGGAAAATTTTGCTAATTTGAGCACAGCGGTATTTTTTGCTAATCTTAGCAACACATGTCTGCTGACGTGTAGTACAATGAAATTAGTAGACAAATTAGTAGCCGCTACTAAATTTTAGTAGACTTTTTGTAAAGTGGAATTTAAAATCTGTTTGCTAAAATCAGCAAAAAAAAAAATACTAAATATTATTAATATTAGTAAAAAGCTTTGAATTTATTTTTCTTATCGAGCATCAAAAATTTTGATTTTATTTTTTAAAAAACGAATTAATCATTTTGTTTTAATTTGTTAATTTCGGTTTAGAAAAATATTTTGGTAAATTTTTTTTTTACTTTTAAGGTTAAATTTGAATTGTTTTTAGGGCGGATTTTTAGAACTAAAAAACCTTTTTAGTGCTATTTTAAGTGGATGTCCTCTTTTTAGACATGAGTCGGTATCTTCACTTCCGATCCCTTTTTTAATATATGTAACATTTTAAGGAAATTTAAGTTTGTAGGTGTAAGTTTTAATTAGAAATAAAATTTCCTTCAATATCCACTTTTTTAAAATTAGTAATATTTTTTGCTAATTTTAGCAAATCGGTTTTCAAAAATTTGTAAAATGTTTCTGAAATTAGCAAAAAAATTTGTCAATATTCTGTAAAATTTCTGTAATTTGTAAAATTTCTGTAATTTGTAAAATGTAAATAGCAAAAAGATTTGCTAAATAATAATGTTTTTAGTAAAAATCAGTACAAAAATAGTAGAGTGCGATTGAAAACCGTTTACAAATTTTTATTTATATGAATTATTTTTTAAACATTTACAAAATAAAAATGAATGTATCTTTTCTTTTAATATACAGAAAATTTTCTCTAATCCAATGTATTTCAGACTAGTACAACAAAGTTTTAGAGATATTGGAAGTTTCTTTAGAAATTAAACATAAAATCCTGTTTGTAACATAAATGTATTTTGGGACACTTCATTCTAAAAAATAATCTTAAACTTTACTCTTTCAAAGTCCTGTTCAAATAACATACACATCTAAGTAAAAATAGTTATTCTATTTAGTTTTCCCTGATTATTTGCCAAAAACAGACATTCTTCGTTATCACAAAAAAATAAAAGAAAATGTAAATGTAAATGGAAAATAGAAAAATTTGAGAATAAACTAGCGAATAAACAAATGTTGTAGTATGTTATAGAATAAACCTTACAAATCAAGTTTTGTTAGAAAATTAATCAACAAAACAAACCCAGTTACTAAATTCAACTTCATATTGTAACCCTTAAGTTTTTGCTTTTTCCTGGACAACTTTGCTTTGCATTAGTTTCTTAAATGAATTGTGTTTTCTTAAATAAACATGCTGTTAGGAAAGAAGGAGTGGGTGGGTGGAAGGGTCGAGGGGGGGGGGGGTGGGAATGAATAGATATTTTGCATGAATGATTTGTTTATGAATTAAATTGAAAACGAATGTTAAATAGAAAAGTTTTGTTTAAGATATTAATTGTTAGTGAGGGATTATTGAGAATGGAGAGAAGGAGGGGTATATAAAAGGACATTTACTAACCAGAAAGCTATACCAAGTGAATATTTCTGATATTGAATAAAGTTGGATATATGATAGCAAAAAGAAATCTATAATCAAACATTTTGGTTATTTTGACGACGATGAAATTATTCATCAAACAATCGCCTATTTTATGGACCTCGAAAAATCCTATTTTTTGGAAGGGATACAAAAATTGGAGAAACGTTGGACTAAGTGTATTGAGCTAAAATGAGATTATGTTGAAAAGTAATTTTGTTTTTTTTGCAAAAAAAAAAACTGTGTTTCATTCAAAAAATCACGGACTTATTGATACGCCATTGTTATTTAAAAATGCGTGATTTACAACAGATGGCGTATATTTTACGCATGGTTTGTGCCTTTAATAACTTTTATGAAATTTCGGAGGCTAAACATCTGTCACTTAGTCATTGAACGAAATAGAGTAAAGGAAAAAGATTCGAAAATGTCGAATTTTGCGACAAAGTATCATTTGCGGGAAGTTTTGCATTAATTTTTCAATGTAAAAAGAGAATGCAGCTGAATCACATTGATTGCTCACCGAAACTTATTCTGAATATGTTCCATCGGTTGCAAAGTGCGAGAGATGGTTTCTGCGGTTCAAAAGTGGTGATTTTGACACGAAAGACAAATACCGCCCAGGTCAACCAACAAATTTCTAAGATGATGAATTGAAGGCATTTCTCGGTAAAGATTGTTGTCAAACTTAAGAATAACTTGCCAAATCATTGTGTGTCACTTACGTAGCAATTGCAAAACGTTGCAAGCAACAGGATTTATCCAAAAGCAAGGAAATTGGGTAACACACAAGTTTAAGCCGAGAGACGTTGAAAGACAAGCTTGCATCTCCGAAATGATGCTTGAAGTAGTTTTTGCATCGACTCATTATTGGCTATGAACAATCGCATGTGAAGTCCGGTCAACCAGCCAAATCAACTCCAAAGCCAATTATCCATGGCGTCATGATAAAGGTCAGTATCAGAAGCGTCCAATCTATTATTAGCTGCTGAAATCGGGCCAGACGATCACAGGGGACCTGTACCGATCACAAGCGAGCATTGGCCGAATAACGCCCGGAATATGCGACCAGACATGAAGCCGTAACATTCCATCATGACAATGCTCGGCCACGTGTTGCACAACCGGTTAAAAACTGTTTAGAAAACGGGTTTAACCGATTAGAAACCTACACTCACCAAAAATGGTCGTAATGACAACTGAAAATTTTGCTAATTTGAGCCTAGCGGTATTTTTGCTAATCTTAGCAACACATGTCTGCTGACGTGTAGTTCAATGAAATTTGTAGAAAAAATAAGCTGCCGCTAATAAATTTTAGTAAACTTTTTGTAAAGTGGAATTTATTATCTGTTTGCTAAGATCAGCAAAAAAAATGTACTAAATATTATTTAAATTAGTACAAAATTTTAAATTTATTATTTTTATCGAGCATCAACATATTTTTCATTTTATTTCTTTTAGACATAATTAAAAAAAAACAAAGGCTTAAAATTTGTAACAAAAGAATTTATCATTTTGTTTCAATTTGGTAATTTCTGTTTTGAAAAATATTTTAGTCAATTTTTTTTTTTACTTTTAAGGTCAAATTTTAATTGTTTTGAGGTCTGATTTTTAGAACTAAAAAGCTTTTTAGTGCTATTTTAAGTGAATGTACTATTTTTAGACATAAATCTGCATATTAACTTCCGATTCATTTTTATTTTTAATCCATGTAACATTTTAAGGCAATTTAAGTTTGGAGCATTTCTTTCAATATCCACTTTTTAAAATTAGTAAAATTTTTTTTTGCTAATTTTTATCAAAACGATTTTCAAAAATTTGTAAAATGATTTCTGAAATTAGCAACAAAAATTTGTAAATATTGTAAAAAAATTCCTTAGTTTGTAAAATGTAAATAGCAAAAAGATTTGCAAAATTATAATTTTTTTAACAAAAATCAGTACAAAAATAGTAAAGTGGGATTGAAAATCGTTTACAAATTTTTCTACTAACTTTTTATTCTGAGTGTAAATTTTAAAATATACATTCTCTGAAGTATGGGCTTAATAACTGATAAGGTATATTTTGGAATTTTCGCCAGGGACGTGGTAAAAATTGGGGCGAAAAGTCTCCCCCTGCCAAGCCGCTGGAGCTAGGAAGTTGAAACTTGGTATGAAGGTTCCTACTCCGGTGTAGACAGTGAAGAAGGAATTTTATGGAATGCCTACGAGGAGGGGCAAGAAAGTGGAAGTTCTCCCCCTTGATGGCAAAACCGTTGGGAATTCGGTACATATGTTTCTCCTTCGGCGTCCCAGACGGGGCATTTGAAAATTTATACGGGAAAGGGGGAAAGGAGAAAGTCTTCCCCAAGCCGCTGCAGCTAGGAAGTTGAAATTTTGTATGAAGGTTCATTGTCCGGTATAGCCATCAACTAGCATGAAATTTTTAAAAATTCTACGGGGAGGGGCGAAAATGGAAAAATTTTCCCTCTTGACGCCCTAACAAAACCGCTGGAAATTTTGCATGTAGATTTCTCTTCCTGCGTAGTCATCTTCTCAGACGGGATTTTGGGAAATTCCTGCGGGGAGGGGTAAAAGTCTCCTCCTTGGTGGCCTACCTTATCCACCTGGGTGGAAACCTGCCTGCCTGCCCAAGCCGCTGTAGCTAGGAAGCTTAAATTTAGTATGAAGGTTCAGTCTCCGGTATAGACATCAGCTAGCACGAAATTTTTGAAAAATTTTACGGGAAGGGGCGAAAAGGGAAAATTTATTCCTCTTGACGCCCTGCCAAAACCGCTGGAAATTTTGCATGTAGATTACTCTTTCTGCGTAGTCATCTGCTCAGACGGGATTTTTGAAAATTCCTACAATGAGAGGCAAAAAGGAGAAAAGTCTCCTCCTTGATGGCCTGCCTAAACCACTTGTGTGGAAATCTGAAATTTGATATACATGTTCCCTAAAGTTAGTCTATAATTGAACTGGAAAGATGGAGGGACTTTTGGAAATTTATACGAGAAAGGAAAATATCTTCCCTTTGACGTATTGCCTAAATTTCAAATATGTGGAAGTACTAGCGCAATTTGTTTGCTTTCATAAACTTCAACACACAAGTTTATTTCTTCTTAAACTGCGTATATTTGTAATCACAATAAAACTACTAGAACAATCAAATTACTAGCGTCATATTTTATAAAAAAAAATTCCTTAAGAAAAAGAGGTTGACATTTAACTTATAAGTATGACAACAAAAAAAGTCCTGTCACTAAAAAATAGTTTTCAATAACCATAATTATACGTTAAAAATACGTTATAAAAAATTCAACTCTTTTTGTGGCAAAAAAATCACACCTGGATAAAAATTTACTAAACACAAGCTGTGATATAAAAAAAAATATTGGGCGCCAAAATTGTATATGAAATACTTTAACAAAAAAAATTCAATAACATTTAACTCCATCATCCACAAAAAAATCATAAACAATGGCAAACAACAAAACGAAATAATAATGATAAAAATTCCATACAATTTTAGAGCAAAAAAAAAAAAATAACTCATTGAATAGAAAACAGTAAAAAAACCCTTACGCGTAAATTGATTTAAAATTATATGTTTTCTAACCTAAAAAAACGAAAATTCAAAACAACCAAACCAAAAACTAAACCAAAAAAAAAAAAATCAATGTAACGGAAATGGGTTTTTTCCTCCTTTTCTTTGGTAAAAAAAATACCATACAAAATATCTATCTTAAGAAGCCTTTAACTTCCTATTTTCACAACTTTTATACCTTAAAATGTTTTTTTTTTAAATAAAAAAAATTGATTATTTATTAGGGATTGGTTTCTTTTTTTAAGATTTTTGTCTAATAAATGATGACATTTTTTTTTTAAAAAAAGAAAACCCCCAAAATAATGTTAGAATTTTAAGCAAATATTAAAAAAAAATCAAGGGTAACATATTTTTTTTATATATAAATTTTAACCAAAAAAATTCAAACATCAAATAATAGAAAATCATTGTCAAACATAAGAGGATCTTTATAAAAGATTAACTACGATCTTCGACAGCTTAGCAGAAAATTCAAATAGCAAATTTCAAGGGTTGTTTTTTTTTCTGTAAAAACGAACTAATGATGAGTATTAAAGATCATCAACCCTTATAGATTTTAGTATAAAATTTCAATAAATTTTTACCCAAAATTATTTCAATTTTTTTTTTTGTAAGTATTTCGTTGATTACACAATAGCAAAAAAAAAAAAACAGAAAAACAAATTACTATTTTTTTACCCCAAAATATCAAAGAGATGTTAAAAAATAGGAATTATAAAAAAAATATGCTTGCAATTTTTTCTGCTATTTTTTTTACCTAAGTTATCTTTAGAACCTTTCCTTACTGTTTGCTTTTTACACATAAATCATTTTCCAAAAAAAACCGCTACGCTTAATGAATCTTAAGAAAGTATTTGAAAATCATTGTAATTGTGTAAATTTTTGCCTTAAAAAAATCTCTTATTATATAATTTTTTTCTTCTTATTGTCTTCTTTTTTTATTTGGGATAATCGTAGACAATAGTTTTGCTATAAAGGTAATATTCGAGTATTGACATGTTAAATAAGTAACTGTCAATATTGCTTAGAAATACCGTTTTTAAGGCAATTTTTTTTTAGGGACTTTATAAGAAAAGAAACGTATTTTTTGCAAAATTTTCTCACAGTTTATTAACGATGTTTTGGGTTAATTTTTATTGATTTTTTTTTTCTTTTGCTTTAATATGTATTTGGTTTTTTTTTGGGAAAATATTAGTTAAAGGATTGTAAAAATTTCCGTTATTTTTTATATATAGAAAAAAAGGATACAATTTTTTTAGTTCTCACAAAAAATTTTCTTTAACAAAATTGATTTGCTTTTTGTTTTCACAATTAATAGAATTTTCATATTTAATACAGTTACATTTTCAGTTTATTGGAATTAATACACTAATAGAAATAAATCTGTTAAAATAACAAAAAAAGTTACTAAAAGTTTGTTAAATAAAAAATTGCTTAAGTAAGCAGCATCTGTTTGCTAAATATAAGTTCAAAGTACGTGACTTTGAATGAAACACAGTTTCTTTTTTTGCAAAAAGAAAAATTATTTTTCAACATAATCTCCTCCTGTTAGCTCAATACTCTTAGTTCAATATAAAATATGCATTTTTTTGATCAATAATTTCATCGTTAGAGCTAAATCTCTTTCCACCGATCCATTTCTTTAGGTTTGGAAATAGGAAATAGTCACTGGGGGCTAAGTCTGGAGAATAAGGCGAAAGAGGAGGCATATTAAAGTCTACTTCATGGATTTTTTGCCATGGAAACTAAGCTGTCACACGACTCGGTTGGTGGTCGATTGTGAACAAACGCGGCAGAGAATCTAGCGGAAAGCTTTCTCATACCCAAGTGATCGCTCAAAATTTAAACCACTGAGCCATGTGGGATGCCTATGTCTTCCACAATCTATCGCACATTCAATCTCCGATCGGCCAACACCATATCGTGAATTTTTTCAATTGCTTTGGGTGTAGAGACCTTAACTGGGCGTCCAGAACGTTGGGCATTTTCCTTGCTTGTAAGGCCGCAATGAAAGTCAGTAAACCACTTTTTTTAACATTGAAATCGATGGCGCAAAGTCCCCATTGTATTTATCAAGCTTTTCCTTGGTTTGATTGACGGTTTTTTTTCGCAAAAAATAATGTTTAATGAGCACTCGAAATTCACTTTTTTCCAGATGTTAAACGCAAAGTAAATGATGGAACTTGCACAAAACTTGACAGTAGTCTATTAACAGATGGTACTGGATGGGAGCATGTGTTGCATTTCATATAACTACGAGGGAAATTCGAAAAGTCACGGACTTATTGATCCGCCCTCGTTCATAATTTTCACTATATTTTAATTAATTAGAATAAATTGGACTGATATTTTAATCTGCTGGAATCAGAAAAAATTATGGTCTAGTAGACAGTGTTGCCATAAAAGCATATTATCTGATTGAGTTAGAAAGTCCATTACAACCACTCAAAATCACTGCTTCGTGCACCATTTACGTCAGAGTTGTCATCGGGCCTTATTTTTATATTATGAGGGCTGTGTACCGTAATTACCCTATCACTTGGAGACCCATAAGATCCATTGTCAACCCTTTAGAAAAATATAATAAGGAAAAGATAGATATAGACGAAAGAGGTAAAAATAAAGAATTGATTAGTAGAGTCACGGAATCCTTCGGAGATCAACCTATAGTAGTGACATATAGGTGGTTTTACTTCATTCACATAAATTTTCACTACAGTCTGTAGTCTACAGATCCCTCTATGACGTTTGTCCTTATCAACTTTGTTGTTCTGCAGATCTTTAGGATCTCTGACTGGAAGATACTGCATTCATCCGGTAGCCTATATGACGCTTTAATGTCTCTATCCACCAGGTAAACTCCGTCCCCAGTGCAAGATTCCATCTTGGACCCATCCGTGAAAACTACACCTCCATTTAAACAGCTGTCTAGATCCAATCCACTCGCCCCTACTTGGAAACGTAATTGGGGGTGTTACTTCGAAGTCTTAAGTCGTTACCCTGTGGTCCGAAATACCAATGCGGATTCTATCCTGACAAATTAGACCTACCTCGTACAAAATTTTAGTGCGACCTATCTGTGTAGGTTTCAACAGGGAAGACTAAAAGAGCGTAGGACCACACTTTCCACATACTTTTCTATTGATAGAAAATTTAGGATTATATCCAACACCGCCTGAGGTGTGCTACCGATGGCACCAGTTATGTCAATTGAAGCACATCTTTGAGCCTTATCAAGTATCTTCCTATAACTACTCTTTCTCATTGCCTCCCATCAATGGCCTTTCAACCGATGTGTAAATCCAGTTTAACATGCCCGGTCGTAGCCCTCAATTATTACCAATGGAATTCCTGCACATATGGTAGGCATTGAGACCCCTTTTCAACATTTCCTGGGTATTCTTCTTCCATGATAATTTACTATCAGGGAAGGTTCCTAGATACTTGGCTCCATCTGATAAAATCAGCTCAAAGTCGCCTGTTCTCGGCAATTTAAAACTCTCTACTTTGCATTTCCTGATGAAGAGTATGAACTGTGTTTTCATTGGATTTACAACCAACCCATGTGCCCTGGCATGACCTCACTGCTGCTTGAAATATCCAAACAAACATTTAAAACAAAAATGAAGTTGTGTGGTTTCAATTTAAAGATATTGCAAAACAATGTCGTCTGGTAGTTTTTGGGCCACCCTGTATAAGTTAATTTTAGTGTGGAACTCCAATTAAAAATTATCCTTCTAAAATCAACAGAAATATTTGCTAAATTGCAAAAAAAAAAAAATATATTTCTGTTGATTTTAAAACTGTAGATTGTTATTCATCACATTCAAAAAATGTAATTAAAACTTGGTAAATATTGGGTGCATAAATTCCAGGTAATAAGTATTCAAGCTTAAGGTCTTTTTTTACAAAATTATTTATTTTTTATCCAATATTTGGCTATCTCAATGGATAGCTTCTTCAGGGATATTTTGTTTTTTTAATTTTAAACAAATTTTTTAACAAATCCTTTGTTTAAAATTAAAAAACAAAATATCCCTGAAGAAGCTATCCATTGAGATAGCAAAATATTGGATAAAAAATAAATAATTTTGTAAAAAAAGACCTTAAGCTTGAATACTTATTACCTGGAATTTATATTAAAAAGGTCGAAGAAATTGAACTGAATAATTGGGTGCATAACTTAAAAATAAATGGGTGTTTATTGTAGAATATTGGTGCCATATAAATTTATTTAAAGTTTTGTACATCGCTAGTTATGACCTTTTCCCAACTTTCTGGCAAGATATGGCTTGCGCGAAAAAAGATTTGCTCATTTTTGGAGGCCAAGAATGAATCAAGCCAATTTCGGATACCCTCCTCTAAAGTCAAGCGTATTCCACTGAGAGCGTTCTGCATATATCGAAGCAAATGGTTGTTGAACGAGGCAAGGTCCGGACTAAAAGAGGGGTAAGGGAAAACTTTCCAACCGCTTTTTCTAAATAGTTTTTAAAAGGTGTTGCAACATGCGGCCAAGCGTTATTATGGTGGAATGTTAGGCTTCATGTTTGGTCGCATATTTCGGGAGTTTTTCGGCCAATGCTGGCTTCAAACGAATAAATTGTATTCGGTACAGGTCCCTTGTGATGGTCTAGCCCGATTTCAGTAGCTCATTATATATGGGATCCTTCTGGTCCGATCAAATACAGAGCATTACCTTGGCGCCATGGATATTCGGCTTTGGCGTAGATTTGGCGGGTTGGCCGGGCTTCATATACGATTGGTGGCACTACGGGTTGTCATACTGGATCCATTTTTCATCGCCAATAATGTCTGATTTTTATGGCGTTCAAGCAGCATTTCTGACATGCAAAATCGTCTTTTAAAGCCTCTCAGCTTCAACTTATGTGTTAGCCAATTTTATTGCTTTTGAAGTTGCAAAGATTTTGAAGTTGCAGCTTGATTGACTGCCAATGATTTTGCAAGTTCTTCTTAAGTTTGACAACAACCTTCATCGAGTAAAGCCTCCAATGCAGCATCTTCGAACTTTTTTGGCTGCCCTGGACGATCTTTGTCTTTCGTGACAATAAAATATTTTTCAAGGTCAAGGCTTAAAGACCCAGGAAAAAATATTTTATTTATTGACTTAGATTTCGATTTAGGACTTAGGACTTAGGATTTCGATTTAGGAAACCAAAATACTTCAAAAAAGTCGATTTTTGTTGAGTACTGTTATGAATAAAATCAAAAGACATCCTTTCAAAAACCGACTAAACTCATTTCAAACATTTGTAAAATGCGTCCTCTTTAATGTATAAATTTAAGGTTAAACATAATTTATGTTTTAAAATTAAAATAAAATACAATAAAATCCAATAAAATCCAATAAAACTCAATTTTTAAATCATTAAATATTAATCAAACTCCCCCCTTAAATAATAATTCTCAAAATATTTCGCCCTTATAAGCAAAATTACCTGTGGGTTCATATAATAAATGTTTAAATATTAATTTACAAGAGTGAGAACAAAATATGCGTAAAAAATGTATAAAAAAAACAACAACTCAACTACAGAATCAAAAAACCTTTTACAATCTAATTTAATGGAATTTTAAAACACTTTACAAAAGCTCTCCCCTCTACAAATAAAACATATAATATCTTATGCGGGGGGTAGGCCACAAAAGAATATTATGTTATGGTATTGCTAACCTTTGACCATTAACATAATTTTCTTTAAAGAAAAAAAAAAAGAAATAAAACACCCTCTTCAAAATGTTTTTCTATAAAATTATGTTTATGTAAAAGTCTAAAAAAAAATAAAAAATTATTACAATAAAATAAAAGTTCAAAAACTGGTGTCACCCATCACTACCACCAACTGTGTAGTAGTTTATTTTTTTTTTTTGCAAGATTTAAAATTTTATAAAGGAATTGAAAGAAAAGCTTCTTAGCAGGAGTACACCTTGACAGAGTACTCCATAAATAAATGTTCACGGGTAATGTGTGTGGGGGGGGGGGGGGGGGGGGTGTATTAACAGTTTATTGTACAAATCCAATAAAAAGAACACTTTAGCATAAAAGTTCCTTAGAGAATGAGTTGGTTTTTAAAATCCATAAATCCATTTTGAAAATAATAATGTAAAATGGGATTTAAAGTTTTTTTTTATTTTGGTTTTCTTTATTTGTATTGGGGGTTGTATTTTGAAGGGTTGTTTTTTGTGTGTGTGTGTTTTTTTTTGTAATTTGTCGATTAAAAAAATGAAAGGATTTGAATATCATATTTTTTATAAAAGTTTTTAGGTAGCAGCATATTTGAATATTCAACATAGGATTGGCGGTTTGATTGAATTATGCAAAAGGGTTATTTTAAATATGTTACTTAAAAAAATGGATGCTACGCCATTTTTAATATATAATAATGCGTAGAGAGAATTTTTTAATTTTATAGAATCGTGGATATTGCTAGCAAGGTTGCCAACTGTTGGCATGAAAAAATTACTAGACTACGAAGAAAGTTAATTTTATATTGGAACTTAAAAATTTTGCGACAATATTATTTGAAAATCATTAAAATCCAAGCACTTTTGAAATTAACTGCAAAATATTTAAGAAGAAAATGGCTCAATGAGTGAATGAGAAAGAAATTTTATTAAAATTTCATTAGTTTCCTAGTTGCTTTTTTTTAACTGAATTTTTTATTGGAAAATTTAAGAAATTAATTTTTTTTTACATTATTTATTTATTGAATCTTAACCTCATTTATGTGAACTAACAATAAGTGTACAAATTTAAAAACTAAATCTTAATATTAAGTCCAGCCAGTGTCAGACGAAATTTTCATTTAAGAGTTGAATAATCTTTAACTTTTTTTGGTAAGTTTCGCTTCTATATGATTTTTCCATGTGAGACGACGGTCAATATGGATACCAAGATACTTTACACATGTATCTTGGGGTATGTTCCGACCATTAATCCGGATCGGCGGGCAAGTTTCTCTTGTCAAAGTAAAAGTCATATGAATACATTTCTACTCGTTAACCTTTATTCTCCATCTATCTAGCCAGTCCTCCAAAACTGTTATGTGGTTCTGAAGCAATCTAGATGCTATTAGCGGATCATTATGAACGCTTAGTATTGATGTATCATCAGCGAATGTTCACGTGGACCCAATATACTACCCTGTGGGACTCCCGCTTGTATATCCTGGGGGCAGCTGTTAAAACTTTTTTCCGAGAGAGTAAATTTTCTGTTTGTAATATAGCTTTCTACCAGGGTAACATAAGTTTAATCTTATATATAAGTCCTTCATGCCAAACTTTATCAAATGCCTGAGATATGTCAATAAAAAGTGCAAGGCAGTATTTTTTATCCTTGAAGGCTTTTCTAATAAGGGTTACTAATCTATGAACTTGCTCAATGGTACTGTGTTTCCGCCTGCTACATAATGAATTCATCTTGATTTCATTTAATTGGGCACTTAATTCCCTAAAGGAAATACGATTTTGACTTAATATCCTCAAGGAATTAAAATTTTTCGTTAATTCCCTAAATGAATTCACTTTTTCTTTTAATTTCCTGGTTTTCACTTATGTCCCACTCACTTAATTTGAAAATCTCAAAGTTAGGGAGTGAAATATAAATAAGTAATTATTTTAAGATATTTAAAGGAAAAGAAAATTCCTTCGTGGAGTTAAAATGAAAAAGTTAACTCCTTCAGGGAATTAAATAGAAATTGTAATTTCTTCAGGGCATTAAGCGCACAATTGATTAAATGCAATAGTAATTCATTTAGTAGGGAATTAATTCCTTGACCAATAGATGTAAAGGGTGGTTAAATTTTAAGGGCTGATGTTGAATGTGAACCACACCTAAACGTCAAGTTTTTTTCTGCCTTTCATTTGACATTTCTTAATTTCAGACTAACTCAATTTGAACCATGGAAAGATACACAATCGAGCAACGCGTTAAAGTTATTCAGGCTTCCGTGCACTTCGTGATTTTTTCGGTCAATTTAATCGTCCAAATGTGCGTACAATCGGAAAAATCGTGCAAAAATTTGAGCAAATCGTGTCTGTAGGAGATCTGAAAACACCAGTGCATGCTCGTACAGCTCGTACTGCTGCTCATATTGCTGCTGTTCGCGATAGTGTGACTGAAGAGCGTTCGACCTTAACTCGTCGTCGTGCCCAACAACTGCACCTCTCACGCTCGTTGTTGATGAACATAATGCATAAAGACTTGCATTTACACGCTTACAAGGTGCAACTGACTCAAGAACTAAAGCCTCTTGACCATTGCAAACGTCATCAATGGTCAGAATGGTGGCAATAAATGGCAACAGTGGATGATGAATTTTCGAAGAAATTCATCTTCAGTGATGAGGCACATTTTTACATCAGTGGATTCGTCAATAAGCGGAATTGCCGCATTTGGGCTAATGCTAATCGAAGAGTGATTGTCGAAAAACCAATGCACCCACAAAGAGTGACTGTTTGGTGCGGTTTATGGGCTGGCGGCATCATCGGGCCGCATTTTTTTTCAAAGTGAGGCCGGTCAGGCAGTTACTGTGAATGGTGTTCGCTATCGTGAGATGATAACGAACTTATTGTGGCCAGGAGGTGAGGATATGACCCTAGACGATATGTGGTTTCAACAGGACGGTGCTACTTGCCACACAGCTAACGAAACAATGGCTCTTTTGCGCGACAAATCCAATGGCCATGTTATCTCACGTGGTGGCGATGTCAATTGGCCGCCAAGATTTGACACCGTTGGACTTCTTTCTTTGGGGTTATTTAAAAGAAAAAGTGTACGTCGATAAGCCAGCAACAATTCAAGAGCTAAAGGATGAGATAATTCGGCACATTAACGGCATAGAACCTCAATTATGCCTGAGCGTCATCGAAAATTTGGACCATCAGATGGAGGTGTGCCGCCGAGGTCGCGGCGGCCATTTGCCCGATATTTTGTTCCATACATAATTGAACCATACCATATTATCATAATAAAAAGAAATGACAATAAATTCCTAAATAATTTGTGTTTTTTTTTAAGCGCCCCGGTAGGCTAGTTGGTAGCGTGCTAGCTGCTTATCAGTGCGGGGGTCGTGGGTTCAATTCCCAACAGAGGCTCTGGTCTGTTTTCGCTACAACGAGCCGAAGGCCTTTGTTGCTAGTGCTCGGTTAGGGTATTAACATATAATTTGTAATTATATGATTAATAAATAAATAAAATAAATAAATAAATAATTTGTGTTTTATTCAAAATCAACATCGGCCTTAAAATTTAACCACCCTTTATATAATTTTGCATCGAATCACCGAAATCGGGCAGGACGATCACGGGGCTCCTGATTCTTTTAAAAGCACGCGAAATATGCGACCACACATGAAGCTGTAATATTCCAGCATAACAACGCTCGGCCATATGTTGCAAGACCGGTTAAAAACTATTTAGGAAATAGTGGTTGGGAAGTTTTGCCTCACGCGCGTTATAGTCCAGATCTTGCCCCGTCCAACTACCATTTGTTTCAATCGGTGCAGAACGCTCGTACTGGAAAAGACTTCACTTCAGAACAGGGTATCCGAAATTGTCTTGATACGTTTTCGGTTCAAAATATAAGCAGTTTTTTTTCATATGTTTTGCCAGAGAGACGGGAAAAGGTTATAGCTAACGATGTCCAAATACTTTGAACGCACAGATTTTTTTTTTTTAAATCTTGCATTTTTAAGTAAAATTTAAGACAAATTTATTTTTGATTAAAATTGTCAAAGAATAAAGAATAACTAGATTTTTTTTTCAAATTCTTATTAAAATGCACCCAAAACGAAAAAAGAGGGCAGTCTAATTCCAAATCAAATTTTTTTATAGCAAATCAGTATAAATATAGACTACAGAGCTTCCAAAGAAACCAGAACGTCTTATATAAAAGTGGTTAATGGTTATTTTATAACCGAGTTGCTTTATTAATATATATTTTTGGCCATTGAAACCTCTGCTAAATGTACTTAATACAGAAATATTAATTCTTCAAAATTAGTTAAACTTTTATTTTAAACACTTGAAGTATTCTCAAAGAAAAAAGTTCTTCCATTATCTCACTTACCTTTATTTATTGACACATTGTCATCTTTAGTTGGTGAAATTGTCTTTACAACTTCATTATTATTTGCAATAACAAAAGCATTCAAAGACGACGATGACTTCCTTGAAGAGGACATACAAAAGTGTTCATCATTTAAAAGATTTAAGACACCATGATTTTGTTGTTGTCGCTTTAGCTTTTCCTTCCTCTGGCAGACAGACGAATGGTTCGAAGTAGTGGTGTCATCCACACTAACGATATGTCCTTTACTATTGTAGACAACACCATACCAATTAGTGTTATTATTAACAATAGCAGCTGCTGTTGTTGCTGCTGAGGAGGTACAGTTTTCTAACTCATCTCTGGCAAAAACTTTACTTTGGCTGCTATCACGGTTTCTTTGCCTTAAAATGTTGTGGCAGGATGGAGATGATGAGAAGGAAACACGTGAATTATTATAATCGGTATTATAACACCCACTAACTCCCTCATTTATAGTTTCTATGGGGCATTTACTATTATTGTTATTATTATTATTGAAAATGCTGCTGTTGTTTGGAGTAGTGTTGTTGCTACCAAGGATATGTTGTCTTAATTGATGCTCTCGTATAAGACGATCTCTCTCATGAAAATTACGCACAAATAATAATTGTTCACCGTATGACGATGATGATGATGAAGATGAAGGAACAAGTGGGGGATGTACAATTGGTGGTGGTGGTGGTTCACTGAAATGATGGGGTAACAGAATATTTAACTGTGTCTGCTGCTCTTGATAATTTTGTTGTTGAAGAAGATGATGATGACGATGATGATGAGGATGTTGTTGGGAAGTTTGTATTTGTTTTATATTTATATTGGTCTTTTGTTTTGTTGTTATTGTTTGGTTGGCAAAAGAAAGTGGCGGTGGTGGAGATATGACTCCTTCTACTTCATCATCTATGTCTGGTTTTTCTGGTTGTTGTTGCTGTTGTTGTTTTTTCTGGGTTAATGACTTTTTTATACCAGACGTGCCAGACATTATGCATTCTGTATTCCATGTTATATCAGAGAGTAATTTTTCTCTTTGTTTAATTTCTTTACCAAACTTAGCAGCAGGTGGGTTAAAGTCATCTTCCTCTTCTTCGTCTTCGTCTAGCACGCCATCATTCTCTGCTTGGTGGATACTGTTAGTAGTAGTGTCGACAGTTTTATGTAGCAACAACAATGGCTGGTCATTTGTAGAATTTATGTTATTAATTACTTTACCATCTAAGGATGTTGCCATAGGAGAAACTTGATTTTTTTGTACAGATGTTGCTAATAAATCTGGTAACATTAATGTTGCAACATCGTCTGTTTTAGTGGGCAGTGATATTGAGGTGTGCCTTAAATGTTGTGGCATCACATATGGAGGTGGCAATAAAAATGCCGGTAAAATATTTAACGGTGATTGGGGTGGTGTTATTTGTAATTTCAAATCACGTTCCGTTACTGTTTCATTTGTTTCTTTACTTACTGGCAAACAGGTGGCAACATTGTTGGCATGTTTTATTGATGAGTTTATGCAAATTGGTGATAAATGGCTGGTTAGTAATTGAGACCAAGTTAACAACGATTTGTTGCAGGGGTTAAATAAAGATTCCTGAGTATTAAGGGAGTTTAATGATTGCTGAACATGTTTAAACATGTCTGGTTTTATAGAATTTAAATTATCGATAAACGAGTTATTGGTATTTTTAGCAGAGTTTAGAAGTTTTGAGGATACATATGTTGGATAGATTGGATGGATATTATCTTCTAATTTTTTAGGGTTATCATTTTTCAGAAGTTCATTGGGAATATTAAGAGATTTTACTATATCCCGATAATTTTCACTATTTCGATTGATATCTTGAGTTGTCGTTATATTTGCTTCTTGATTTTTTGCGGAGTTTAACTTTGGATACAAACCATTTAATGATGATTTTTCATATACTGGATAATTATTTGTTTTACCGCCTTTATTATCGGTAGTAGAATTTGTAAAATTTTGTAAATCTCCAAAATTTTCACCTGTGTTCAATGATTCACCTTCACAGTCTATTAACGATATTTTCTCCGAATTTTTATTTAACAGATTTTTTGCTTTCACACTCGTGTTCGTATCCCGTTCTTTTCCTAATGAATTAATTTCTTCATATTTGCCATGGGTCTCATCAAAAGTGCTGCCATTTTCATGATTATTTATGTTTAAAGGATATGTTTTAGAGTTTCCATCCATACTATATGTTCTAGCCATCATATTTGCAAAGCTTTCCAAATTTCTAGTATTGTTGTAATAAAGTTCTTCCAGTATTGACTCTTCATCTATTGGCTCTTGTTTTATTTTATCGATATCATTTAAATTGTTCATGTTTTTGTGTTGAGAAAGAAAGCCGCTCATATTTGGGTGGTAAATTGGTTGCCTATACCAACTGTTGGAAGACTTAAAGGAGTGGCAATTCGGTATTAATTCGGAATCTGTAAGAAAAATTTTAAAATTATGAATAAATATGTATTTTATAATTTTTCTTTAATTTTAATACAAAAAAGTTAGTATTTGCTATTAGGAATATCCATCTGGCAACATTATTGTATATATACAGGGGGTAGCGTTTGTAGAGGTTTGATTTCAAGCTTCCTACATTATATGATACAAGGAAGACCTCTCCAGGCAGAAGTTTCCACAGACGTCTAGTACGATTAAAAAACGAATTTTCTCTATAATGCATTATACAATCTACTCAGTCATTGTGTTCGTCCGAGATCAAGTTACTTAGAGTAGAAACCGCTTACTTCTTAATTAGTTGAGTAAGAATAACAGACCGTAATCGGACTGGAAAAATTATTTCCACAGCTATCAGTTTCAAAACGAAATTTCTTAGGGCAAGCTAAGAATCGTGCCCTATATTCTGTCGCAATTCCAAAGATTCTAGTTCTGTGAACTAAGTCTACCAGTTTTTCCTTTGCAGCCAGACGGTACTTTAATGGGCAGTAGATGAGGTCAAATAATTTGGGGTTTCCACAGACGTACGCCGCTAACGAATGAGTGACTTCATGTATTTTTTTGTATTGTATGTATTTTGTTATTGTATTTTCGTTCGTCTGAAGCAAAACGTCGTCAGAAACACCACCTTAGATATATGATAGAGTGCCAGGCCCAATGTCCTGCTTAAGATTTAAAAAGTTGTGTAGAAAGTAACCCAATTTCTTATTACGAGGGCGGATCAATAAGTCCGTGACTTTTCGAACTTCCCTCGTAGTTATATGAAATGCAACACTGCTCCCATCAAGTACCACCTGTTAATAGACTACTGTCAAATTTTGAGCAAGTTACGTCATTTACTTTGCGTTTAACAGCTGTTCAAAACATACAACCTCGTGGCTTTTTTTAAAAATGGAAAAAAGTGAATTTCGAGTGCTCATTAAACATTATTTTTTGTGAAAAAAAAAACCGTCAATCAAACCAAGGACTCTGGGGACTCTGTACCATCGATTTCAATGCTAAAAAAGTGGTTTACAGACTTTTGTTGTGGCCTTAAAAGCAAGGAAAATGCCCAACGTTCTGGACGCCCAATTGAGGTCTCAACACCCAAACAATTGAAAAAATTCACGATATTGTGTTGGCCGATCGGAGATTGAATGTGCGATAGATTGTGGAAGACATATGCATCTCACATGGCTCAGTGGTGTCAATTTTGAACGATCACTTGGGTATAAGAAAGCTTTTCGCAAGATGGCTGCCGCGTTTGCTCTCAATTGACCATAAACGTAATAGTGTGACAACTTCAAAGGATTGGCAAAATTCCATGAATTAAGCTCTGAATTGGTACTGCCATATTCTACAGATTTAGCCCCCCAGTGACTATTTCCTATTTTCAAACCTAAAGAAATGCTCGGTGGAACCTAGAAAAATCCAGCTGTTAAACGCAAAGTAAATGGCTGAACTTGCTTAAAATTTTACATTGATCCGCTCTCGTATTTCATTACAAATAAAAGGTATTTTAAAGATCTGTTTAAAAGGTCATTAAAAATATTAAGAAGCAGAGAGTTTTCAACAACTTTTAAGCCTATTTTTATGGGATCCATAATTATTGGTCTGTTAGTCTCTTGGGGAGTACATAAGTCCAGCGTTGCTAACTTTATGTCATACTAATAATAAACATCGATGGTATATTTCTAACGCTACTGCGAAAGTTTCAGGGCCTACTCATAACTATACAATTGTTTTTATTGAAGAGCTGACATGCAAGACCATGCGCAGATATTAGCCTCATTTCAAATTTATTTTATGGTTATGACAAAAAATATTTCGCTTTTTGACCACCAAAATCAATAATATGAATTCGGTCATAATCGCTAATTAAAAACAGGCCGCATGGGTATTAAAACCGTCTTTTAAAACCCCATAGTTCAAATTGTGTGTCAGAATCCCAGTAAAGTTTTTCTATGAAGGCGGACTTATTCCGAAGTAAGTTTCGCTGATAACGTTTTTTCTGCATAACGCCCTTCAGTCAAGCTTAGAGGGGTTTTTTTCCTCTGTGGAATGTCCGAAATTGGATTCGCCGAGACAAGTTTTTTGCGTAGCAACCTCGGCTGAAAGTCGGGGATAATGACTAAAAATTGTCGGTCATAATCCCCACAATCAAGAGGTTTTTATTCTAATGGAAACTTTGATCGTTTTATGTTTGGGAATTATGACCGAAATTTTTCGTACATGGAAATGCGAATTATGTCCGTAGAGGTTATGACCTGTCACCTGTTGAAAAGGCTAGAAATACTATTATTGATTTTTATGTGGCAAACATTCTTAACATACAACGGATAACTTTAGCAGATCTTAACTTGAATGACTAGAAGAAAGGTTGTTGGAAGCAGGTTTATAGTGGAAGCGCTGTTAATGAGTTTAAAAATGCATTTTTAATTTTTTGTGAACATGAAAGAAAATCTGACCTCAATTTTTCACCGGAAATATAATCTATCTCATCAATTTTTAAATAAAGTAAATGACGGAGGTGTTATTATTTTCTGCTTCATACAGCTGTAGGAAGACTAGTGGAAGGAGTTGCATTTAAAATCGCTTTAGAGAAACTCATCCAGAGTAAGAATTTCAATTGAACTGAATCTCTCATATGTTGTAGATCAGATAAAAGTAACGTATTTGTTTTTATCGGTCTCAACTTAACTTTATGGGGCAAAAAGAAGGGACAAAAAGTAAAATTTTGTATGGAAGAATATCTGAAATTCTGTACGCGTAATCGGTATTAAAGTAAACGAGTAAAAAAAGGCTTAAATTCGGCTGTGCCGAATCTTTGAATACCCTCCACTAATATCCTAAAAAAATTTTCTCTACTGTTTTTAATACAAATAATGTAAAAAACTTTTGAAGTAAAATTATGAAGGTGAAAAAAAATTTTTTGAGGTGAAAAAAATTTTTTGTGGTGAAAAAAAATTTTAGTGGTGATAAAAATTATTTGAGGTGAAAAATTTTTGAAGTGAATACAAAATATTATTAATTTCTAAGCGACTGATGAAAAATATGAGAAAATATATTTTGTACCTGACGTTTCTATGAAATTGTACTAAAATACACTAATTTGTATGAAAAATTTAGAGGTATCTTCACATTTTCACTCATAACTTTTTAACCGCTGGACTGATTTTGCTCATTTTCAATACCAAACTGCTTGGGAGGATGTCCAACAATCCAGGTAAAAATAGTCACCTTTGCTTGCGTCTTCGCGTCGTGGTCGCCATTTTAACAGACAGACGGACGGACAGACAGACGGACATCGCTAAATCGACTTAAAATTGCATAAGGATCACGAATATATATACTTTATGGGGTCTTAGACCTATATTTCGAGATTTTACAAACGGAATGACAAACTGATATATAGCCTCACCATAAATGGTGGAGGGTATAATAAAAAAAACAATTTAAAATTTTTTGTGTATATAACTAAATGATACTCGCCAATTTTTTGAAGCCAGCGTTGCCAGCCGTTTTAAACTGATTATTCTGAAAACTCATATGAAGTCCAAAAAAAAAAAAAATAATAAAAAATTGAATATCTAAAAGAGCCCCCTCGAACAAACCCAATGAACTTAAAAATATATTAATTTGGTAGCTGAACTCATATAGGGTAGAAGTGGGAAAATTTACCAGTAGGCCATACTTCAATTACCTCTGAACTTAAGAGAGTTATGAACTAGGTTCAAACTATAATTTATGCAGTTATCGATCATATATCAAATATATTGCAATGCTTTTTTTATAAAGTTCCACTTCACCCCACAATATTCCACTTCACCCCATTTTGTCTTCCTTGAAAAAAATCGACAAATAATCGAACTAAAGAATAAGTTAATTCTTCTTTAGGAATGAATCTATCAATCGCCTAAAAAAATATTGGTGCAAGCTTGTTAGGAGCTAGAAAAAAATGTTACCCACTACACCCCACCTTCCAATTTCTATCAGGCAAGAGTAGTAAAAAGTATTTTTTAATAAAACTATTGTTAAATATAAATTAATTGGTTACACATGTCAATATTTAACATATGATTAATAATAAACACATGTAATAAAACCCCCATCAGATACAAAAGGACCATGCAACACCCTCTAGAAATTGAAACTAAATAAAAAAAAAGCTTGGTAATATACTTTGTACAAAATATATTATATAACAATTTTTAATCAATCAATGTCATAAATTATATAAAACAAGAAGTTACCCAAAAAAAATAAAACTATCAATAGCCAATAGTCGTGAGTTAAGGAGTTACTCACATTTAGATAATTTGATAAGCCAAAGTATTAGAAGACCTTAATAAAGAGGAGTGAATGAGCGAATGAATGGATGGATGCGTATAAAATATTTTAAGGTATCAAAAAATGCAATACAGATTGCACTTTTTATGGCATAATTTTTAGCGTAACTAAAAAAAAAGGGTTTACAAAAAAGTTTTTTCAAAAAAGATGACTAATTATTAGAAAATGTATAGAAAAAAAAACCATGATCATGTTAATGGAAAATGTGGGAAATTTTGGGGAGGTTTTCTTTGTTAGAAAGATAATGGCATAAAAACACCCAAAAAAAAGGGGTGCTAATGGACCAATACAAAGAGAGTGACTAATTTTTTATATTTGTTAACTGGTAACAAGTGTTAATAATGATGTTGTTATTATAATGTCCAATAATATTATGTTCAAAAAGGGTGTTAAAGGGTTAATAATCAATTTTTTTTATCATCATGTTTTTTGGGTTATTTTAACCCTTTTTTTCAAATGATTTTTTATGTGATTTGTATAGAAAATTTATTATGTGTCATTTTCAGCAGTATATTAAAATATTATTATTACGGGCTTGAAAAAAAGATGGTATTCAAACAAATTTCTAATAATATTGTTGTTATTTTTTACGGTACAACAGCTTGAATATTGTAAATGATGGTTAAAAAAACTATTATTTAAATACATAAAATAACCCAGCGAAACCATATATTACCAAATAATGTGTAAAGTAATGTATAGGGACCAATGCATTATTTTACACCTTTATTGATGAATTTTACAGGCGATGAACCTCAAAGTAATGTATGGATCCATTACTTTGGATGTGATTAAGTAAGTGATTACTTACAGGTTGGTTGAAAAGTTCCTGCGCTCACCAAGAGATGGCACTCCTAGCTCCAAACTTTTTTTCTCAAGTTGGTATAACTGTCCTGAGAACACATGCAATGTTGCAAGTCATTCTGTCAATTCTTTCTTTGTTTACAAGCCATTTGAAGTTGACGTGTCATTGATTTTTTTTAATATGTAAAAAATTGAATATAGTGCAGTCATTAGATTCTTGGTTTTGAAGGGTTTAAAGGCAAAGGAAATTTATGAACAATTGTTAGAAGTGTATCAGGAGTACTCACCTTCAAAACGCACCGTTGAATTTTGGGCTGGTAAATTTAAACGTGGTCGTACCAGCCTTAAAGACGATCCACGCGAAGGACGACCAAAAACTGCAACCACAGCAGAAATCATTGAGCAGGTACATAATATGGTTAGTGAAGATCCAAGTTTGACTAAGCGTGAAATTGCTAATGTCATAGGCATCTCAGACGAACGAGTACTCCATATTTTACATGAAGAATTACGTATGAAAAAACTGTTTGGAAAGTTAGTGCCGCACACATTAACAATTCAACAAAAACTGGATCGAAAACAAATTTCTCAGCGTAATTTGGAGCGTTTTAAGCCGAATAAAACCGATTTCTTGCGTCGTTTTATAACTATGGATGAGACTTGGATCTACCACCATGATCCTAAATTGAAACAAGAACGTTTACAGTGGATTGGAGCTGGTTATTCAGCTCCAAAGCAGGTGAAGTCACAACGATCAGCAAAGAAGGTTATGGCGTCAGTTTTTTTGGATGCAAAAGGAATTTTGTTGATTGATTATCTTCAGAAAGGTAAAACAATGAACTCTGAATATTAATTCAGCCTTTTGGATCAGCTGGATGAAAAAATTCGTGAGAAAAAAAACCTGGTTTAAAGAAGAAAAAAATAATTTTTCATCAAGACAATGCACCTGCTCACAAAAGTGTTTTGACGATGGCTAAATTCAAAGAATTAAAGTACGAATTGCTTGAACATCCACCGTATTCACCAGATTTGGCTCCCAGTGACTACTATCTCTTCAGAAATCTCAAACAATTCCTTCGTGGAAAGCATTTTTCGTCGAATGAAGAGGCCATAGCAGCCGTAGACGGTTAATTTGCAGAGCTTCCGGAAAACCATTATAAGGATGGAATAAATTATTGGAAGATCATTGGAATAAGTGTATTGAGCTTCTAGGAGATTATATTGAATAAAAAAATATATTTCGTAACAAAAACAGTATTCTTTCATTTCGAGCGCAGGAACTTTTCAACCAACCTGTATATGGTTACTAGGGTGGGGAAAATAATGTGTTTACAAATAGATTATAATAAAAAAAAATTATTTAGGAACGGAAATTATTACAAATATTTCAAACGTTATTAAATATAACGTGGCCATGATGGGAATCGAACCTGGGAACTCTGGGTGCTAGCCGAGAACTCTACCCGTTGAGCTACCGACGCATATAACATAAATTAATAGTTGCTCTTCATACATACATTAACATACAAATTTGCTTAAAAAATACAAAAAGTAATGAGTCTAAAAATAGATTTTCAAAAATATTTGAATTATTACTTTATAAATCCTGCAATACATTATCAATGATTGGTAACTCATTACTTTATGCTTAAAAATAATATAAAAGGTAACGAGCTACCATTACCAAAGTTCTCCAAACAGGAGAACAAATTTGCAACCTAAATCAAGACACCGTCCACACTAATTTTGTCAGGAAAATGAAGTTTGAAGAAAATTATAATTTGAGAGAGGGCTGTGGAACTAATAGGTGATTTTGGAGAACTTTCAGATTTTAATTAAAAAAAAAACACAAAGTTTAGAGAAATGTATAAAATCTTAATTTGAGTCGATAGAACGGTCTATTTAATTCAATATGTAAAGATGATTTCATTGTTAATGTTGACCGCGGCTGCGCCTCAAATTATTCATATGCTCGGTTCAATTTTGGCATACTCTCTCCACATATCGGTCGGTATCTCACGAATAAATTCTTTAATATTGGCTTCTAGTTTCTCAACCGTTGCGGTCTTGTTCCTATAGACATGAGTCTTAACATAGCCCCACAACAAAATAATCTAAAGGCGTTAAGTCGCATAATACAGGGGGTTCACCGAACTCGCCTCTCAATTGGGCCATTGTTTCGCGTGCTGTGTGGCATTTTGTACCGTCTTGTTGAAACCACATGTCAGTCAAGTCAAGCTCTTCCATTTTGTATAGTTTGTAATCATCGTACGGTAACGCTCGCTTTCAGAGTGCATTGACGGCTCTTGAACTGCTTCTGGCTGCTCTTCACAACAAATTCGGCAATTCTGTTTGTTGAAGTACCTATTAAGCCAAAAATTAGCTTCGTCGCTGAAGACAATTTTTCGATTTCTGGTTTTTCTCACACAATACGAATTTTCACAATAAAATTCAATAATCTGCAAGCGTTGTTCGTTTGTAAGTCGATTCATGGTTAAATTATAGACCAAACTGAACATGTTTCACAGTAACATGTTACACAAAAACAGCTGAGCTGCCAAAAACAGTGTTTCCAAAAAGAAAGTTGCTAAAAAATCACCCTTAATAAGATGTGCAGAGTTGAAATCATCGAGCCACCGAGCCAAGTTCATACGCACGAGTTGCGAAACTGCAGATGCACGAATTGCGAAACTTCTAATATTTACGCTCATTTTAGCAAGGACTACAAAACTTTCAGGATGCATGGCTAATGATTGGCTCGCCGAATTTCCCGATTATTTTAACTCTGCACCTTCTATTCTTCCACAGTCCTTGATTAAAATACAAAAATGTTTTGGAAAAAAGTTTAACAAAATCTGTCGATAAACAAAAAAGTTTTAAATTATAAGTGGGCAAAGTAGGCGTGATTAAATATTGACCAATTCAGCGTTATTTATGATGTATGTATACCCAACTGAAAATGTCGTAAATACGTTTTCATGCCAACATGTCACTGTCTCTGCTAATTTGTTCATCCTCTCCCATAAACCTAGTGATATTTTTATATTGGTATACAAGTTAATAATGTCGATATTTTTGCTTGAAAAATGCATTTATTATAATAACAAAATAAATTGATACAATATTCAAAGTATTGTCCATCGTTAGCCACTACTTTTTCCCATCTTTCTGGTAGCATATGGATTCCGCGCCAAAAGAACTGCTCCGGTTTTGAGGTAAATAATGAATCAAGCCAATTTTCGATACCCTGTTGTGAAGTAAAGCGTATTCCAGTAAGGGTGTTATGCATCGATCGAAACAATAGGTAGTCAGAAGGGGCAAGGTCTGGGCTATAGGGCGGGTGAGCCAAAACTTCGCATCCACTGTTTTCCAAATAGTTTTTGACCGGTCTTGCAATATGTGGCCGAGTGTTGTCATGATGGTCGAATATTCTAGTCGTTTTTCGTTGATTGCTCTCTTCAAACGAATCAACTGTGTTCGGTACAGGTCCCCTGAAATAATAATACAAAACACCCTTCTGATCTCACCAAATACACGCAGAGAAAAAACATGGTTGCAAAATGATCACTGCTACTATATTGTGCTTGCTGCAATCGGGTATGATTGTTACAACCATATTATTGGTTGTCTAACCATCAACATAATCGCTACCATCATTATTATAGTAAATATTTCACTATTTTATGATTGCCGTCTTCGTGGTAACAAAAATTTCGACTATGAAAAAAATATGATAATTATGCAACCATAAAATGCTGGCAACAATCAATAAATTATTATACATCAAATAAAACATGACTTTGACATATACAGTCCAAATACGAGTATTGTCTTGATTTCATAAAAACCAAAATGTCTTAAAAAAACAATCATATTTTGTTTAATTAAACTGGACATATATCAGATGGGTAGAAAATACCTTTCATGTGGCATTAAAACATTCAGATCCAGTTTATTTTTTTTTTTAACTTTAGAAGATTTTTTTGAGAGTTTTTTTTCGAAAATTCCTTATACATGTAATATTATTTACAATAATTAATTCATTGTCAAAAAGATTCTATATAAAGATTTTATATGGATCATATTATGATAATCCAGAAATCATAATATAGTTATGGGGACTATAATGTAATAACATTTTGAGTATTCTATGATTACATGTAATCATAATATGATAAATTCAATATCATAATATGTTTATTTAGAATCATAATATGGTAATTTTTGGATCATAATATAACTGTAGGGTCCATATTATGGTAAAATTATGGATATTTTATTATCATAATATGATAACCATAATATAGTACGACTATGGTTGGCACAATCATAAACCCAAAAATATATGATGCTCTTCGAATATGATTCTCCCAACCATGTTTTTTCTTTGCGTGTACAGAGCATTACCTTGGTGCCATGGATATTTGGCTTAGGCGTTGATTTGGCTGGTTGGCCGGGCTTTCAATATGACTTTTTGAGCTTAGAGTTATCCTAATGTATCCATTTTTCATACCAGTAACAATACGATTCAGAAATGACTTCTTTTTGTAGCGTTCAAGCAGGATTTCCGGTATGCAAAATCCTCTTTCAACGTCTCTCGGCTGCAATTCATATGGAACCCAATATCCTTGCTTTTGAATGAATCCCAATGCTTTTAAACGTAGGGAAATGACTTGTTGTGTGACTTCCAATGGTAATGCAAGTTTTTCTTGCGCTTGACAACAATCTTGGTCGAGTAATGCTTCCAATTCCTCATCTTTAAACTTTTTCGGCTGACCCGGTCTCTCCTTGACTTTTGTGACGAAATCACCACTTTTGAATCGCGCAAGCCATCGTTCCCAAGTTTTTTGAATTGGTGCATGTTGACCGTAAGCTTCTACCAACAATCGATAACTTTCAGCAGCCGTTTTCTTCAAATAAAAGAAGGTTATCAGACTTCCCCGCACAAAGTTCGACAGTATTATAGCGATTTAAAAAAATGTGTGTGTTTACACTTTGGCGTCTATAGAATACTGAATTATAATGACAGATGTAAATGTTAAAAATGTTAGCATTACAATTCAGCAGAAGGTAATTGTGGTGAATAAATGTTGACATATCTTAAGAAAGTTGTCACTGACATTTC
Organism: Eustalomyia histrio; assembly: GCA_949748255.1. Taxonomy (NCBI): domain Eukaryota; kingdom Metazoa; phylum Arthropoda; class Insecta; order Diptera; family Anthomyiidae; genus Eustalomyia; species Eustalomyia histrio. The sequence continues at coordinate 15,406,840 of OX456526.1, forward strand.
CAGCATGGCTCAGAAATGCAATGCAGTCATCCCAATCCCCAGAGATGCCTGTAATTCATAATAAATCACATATCTGTCTAGCTCAATCATACAGCGAATAGCATCGATGTTTTCTGCAATAACATCAATTTTTGGGCAACCAAAATTAATTTCATTGCGGATGGAAGATCCGCGAACGTTTCTTGAAGCTGGGTCAATATCACCAGAAGTCAAACAAAGTTGTTCAGTTAGCTTACGCCTACTTTAAAATGCTGAAATGCAATCTCCACCATGTGGAATGCCATCTAACACAGTGGGGTAGACACTTAATTTTTTTTTAATCCTGATATTGTACCATTGCGAAAAAGTTGTAGAAACATATTTCAAAATCGTTGAAAAATAAATATTGAAATTCCATTAATGTCGTCTGCCAACTACAAGCGATCAAAGTTATCGATTTTCAAAAACAAAAACGCCTAAATTTCTAATAGTTAATTTATATTATAAACTTATGCATTTTTAAGCAATTTATTCAAAAATATGGCAACTCTTTATTGAAAATTGTGTTTTCAAAGGTTATTCTAGAATTATTCTAAAAAAATCCTACAAGTTTTTCAAATTTTTCTATGTCCAATGAAAGCTTATTTAATGCACATCCGACCCGATAGTTTTGAAAAAAAAAATCGAGAGTAACGTTCGAAAATATAATCATTTTAATTAAAAAAGATATTTTATCAAATTTTCAAATGATTGAAAAAATGTTGGCATATTTGTTTTCACTAGAATTGTGTCGAACTTGTTTAATTGAACTACCCTTTACTTTAAACTAGTGTGCTAGTTCGTAGTCTTCAGCTTTTCTAGGTCTTTAGCTCTTTTGGGTCTTTCAGTCTTTCGATCTTTTTTTTAGTTTCTTTAATATTATTTACTTTTTTTTTGTTTTTTCTTAATTGTTTTAATATTGCCAGCTCAAGATGTTTACGTTCAATTATGAAACTATATATATAGTCGTTCTTGTTTATAATTGCCAGATTAGATATTTTTGATATTCGGTAACCGATTCCGAATGATTTGTGAACTTGTGAAGCAATAAAAAATTACTCTTAACTCATTTAAAAACAAGGATAACACTTTTTTGTAATAAAACCATTCAGAATCGATAACCTCATTTAATCATTTCAGTATTAATATTCAATTTTTTAAGCTAAAAAAAAGACTAACATTGCTATCGCACCTAGGTGATATGGACTACCGAAGATTCACAAGGAAGATTTTCCATTAAGACCTATTTGTTCCTTTATTAATTCACCCTCTTACGGATTATGTAAATATATTGTAAATATTCTTAAAGAGATAACGAAATTTTCAAGATACAATATTAAGAATTCTTTACAATTTAAAGATAGAATTAGAGCACCACATATAGAAAATGATGAGATTTTAGTTTCATTTGATGTTGTTTCACTATTTCCTAGTATACCAGTTAATTTAGCAATGAGTACTATAGAAGAAAAGTGGGACGTAATAATGCAACATACAGAGATGGAAAAATGTTTATTTTTACGTATTTTCAAATTTTGTATAGAGGACAATAGATATTTTCAGTACAATAGGAATATATATATATATATATATATACAAAAAAATGGGACTTCCAATGGGATCTCCAGCTTCTCCAATCATTGCGGATATAATAATGGAGAAATTGCTAGATGAGTCTATAGAGAAATTAAGTGTAAAACTAAGGATAATGACGAAGTATGTAGATGACTTATTTTGTATCATTCCAGAATTAGCAGTTAACAATATGCTTACAACATTAAATAGTTTTGATTAAAACATTAAATTTACAATGGAGAGAGAATGTAATTCGATACTCCCATATTTGGATACATTGATAATTAAGAGAGACAAAAGATTAATAATGAATTGGTATCAGAAACCAACTGTATCAGGGAGAATAATTAATTATTACTGTAAACATAGTAGGAAATTTATCATGAACACAGCTAAGAATTTTATAGAGAGAGTATTGACAATAAGTGATGTAGAGTTTCATAGAGGAAACATTATAAAGATCAGAGATATATTACGAGATAATGGTTTTCCAACTGAGTTATCTTATAGATTAGTAGGTCAATATATTTAGAAATAGGATGACACAAAATGGAACATACATAACTGAAACACGAATTTTTAAATCTTTGACAAATGTCCCTGAATTATCAGAGAGATTGGCGAGATTGGCGAGATCTAACATCTTTGATAAAGGGAAATATGGAATAGCTTATCGTAATTTAAATACATTAGGGAAATTATTTAGTAAGATTAAAGATATAATTGATAAGTGGGATATGTCAAATTTAGTTTACAAAATACCTTGTCAGGGTAATGATCAGGAAAATTGTGATAAGGTATATATAGGAACGACAAAGAATAAATTAAAGACCAGGATTTCAGGACATAAATCAGGCCAAAAACATAGAAATATTAATTCGGAAAAACCGCATTGTCATCTCATTGTTCTATATTAAATCACCATCCTAACTTTGAAAATGTTTCAATATTAAGAACAGAAAATAATTATAAAAAACGTTATATGTTAGAAATGTTAAAAATCATTAATACACCTTTGACACAGAGAATGAACTTTAAAGCTGACATAGAAAATTTAGCTCAGAATTATAAATATTTAATTAGTAAAAAATTAGGAAACTTAAATGTATGGATATGTTTTTAATAACTATATTAATTTAATTTCATAATGTTATTTTATTTTATAAACAACATTTATTATGTTCAATTTCATAAACTAAAGTATTAAACCAATATGGAAATATTTTTTACGAGCTTTAGCAGGAAAATGTTGTTTATAAAATTACAACTTCTATTTGTTTAAATGTTAATTTAATTTTTTTAAAAAATTTAATTTATATTTAAATGTTAAATATTTTTTTATATTTAAATGTTAAATATTTTTTTGTTTGTCAAATTTTTTTATAATTATTAAAATTTTGTTTTCCTGAAGATGCTTACAAATTGTTAGCGAAATATCGAAAATAAAATAAGAAATTTTATAAAAAAAAGATATTTAGCTTAAAAAAATTGAATATAAATATTAAAATAATATCGAATAAAGTTATATAATTTTTAATCATTTCAGCTTTTTAAATTCTTTTTACTTAGTTCGTGTCTCGCAATTCAGTTTAAGTAAAATAACTATTGAACTAAAAGAGCTATTGAACTGGAAGAACAATTGAACTACTAGAAGAGCAAACTAGGTCATAGATAGGAGCTGAAATGTAAAGAGAAAGAATTAAAATGTCCAAGCCTAGTTTTTACCATACAAACCGATTAGAATATTTGTCCACAACTGTACTACATCAGAATCTAAAAACTTTCAACTTAGCCACGTGTTTGATTGCTAATAAAACAAGAATGGAGCAAGAATATCCAATCTCTGTCTTCCTTTAGAGGTTCTAGCCGAATTAAAACTTCGGGATCTGAAGAGATATTTTGGCGGATCGAAATACATGTATCAGCCTAGCTGAAAAAATTACATATCTTTATTTTTGTAAATGTTTTCTTCTTTTGCAATGTTAAAATCAGTGCAATCGGTATAAATTATCTGAAAAAAATCAGTACACAATTTCATCATCAGTACACGTGGGAAAAAAATTAGTACATGTACTGATCAAATCAGTAAGATCAGAAGAAATCACATTTTGTCTAATTCTTTATTTTTTTTTTAACAAAGACTTCCAGCATACGTTTTTTAATTTTTTTTATTATATATACAAAAACAAAAAAATAATATTCATAAATTAACAACAATAAAAAAATTAAGTTCATCAATATTAGTTTAAATACAAGTGTTCAAAACATTTGCAAATCTTAAAGAAATTATTTTACAAATCTAAAAATTGATTTCAATATTCAGTATTTTGTAGCATAGCCTTTATTTTTTATTACCTCAGAACTTTTTTTTTTGCATTGAGGCTATGAGCTTTTTAATATAATCTTCGGGAATTTCATTCCACTGCTTTTCCAACTCGGCGAAAAATTCATCACCATTTCGTAATACTTTATTACCAATATTCAGTTTTGTAATCATCCACAGGTTCTCAATCGGGTTGAGATCGGGAGATTGTGGCGGCCACGACATGACTCTAATATTATTTTCCTCCAACCATACTTTTAAAACCTCTGCTGTATGTTTAGGGTCGTTATCGTGCTGGAATGTCCAAGATAGAACAGATAGAAGCATAACTGAGCTTAAAAGGTCTCTATCTATTGTGGCCGTCATTATATTAGTAATCTGGTGAATGGGCCAATCCCATTTCCCAAAAAACTCCCTCACACCATAATGTTTCCACCTCCGTGCTTCACTGTTGCGGGCAAAGTTAAGACGAGCTATTCTATTTTTTCCAACACAAAGGGGACCATATTCTTTTAATGGTGGAAAGACTGGCATCTATGGAAAGTTCAGTTTTAACTTCTCCAGGATTTGCTTAAGGATATTACGTGAAAAAAATTATTAATTTTTCGGTCTTCTCTTACAATAGTAGTACGGGATCTTCTTCCTTTGTGAGTTGTATGTATGATACAACTATTAACAATCCCATCTAAAAATCGAAATATATATGAGCATACATGGGCATACATGGTCATATACGTCCATATATGATCTCATATATGACCATTTATCTTCGGATCCGAAATTTAAGGGTATATGGTGATATATGTGCATATATTATCATACATGCTCATATATTATTCATGTATGCTCGTATATGATCATATACGTCCATACACCCTCAAATTTCGGATCCGAAGATATATGATCATATATGAGATCATGTATGGTCATATATTGAACAATGTATGGACGTATATGACCATGTATGCCCATGTATGATCATATACAGGCCCATGTATGATCATGTATGCTCATATATATTTCGATTTTTAGATGGGATGCTACAAATTATTGATTTTGGAACGAAATATATTAAGGAAATGTCTTTTTGAGAAAGTCCATTTTGAAAGTCATTTAAAACTTTGACTTTGGAATCAGAATTGTATTTGTTTCCTGCCATTTTTCACAAAAGTAATTCTTACGATGTTAATGCTTCCAATATCTTATTAAAACTCTTATAGAAATATAATTATGATGAGTTTTTAAATAAAATGCAAAGATCTAAATCACGTATTAATAAAAGGAATACGATGACCATTATTTCCCAGCATTTGTTAGTGTTAATAGTATAGTTGTTTGAGCAGCTGTAGAGGTTGGTTGAAAAGTTCCTGCGCTCGAAATGAAAGACTACTGTTTTTGTTACGAAATATATTTTTTTATTCAATATAGTCTCCTAGAAGCTCAATACACTTGTTCAAATGATCTTCCAATAATTTTATCCCATCCTTATAATGGTTTTCCGGAAGCTCTGCAAAATAACCGTCTACGGCTGCTATGGCCTCTTCATTCGGCGAAAAATGCTTTCCACAAAGGAATTGTTTGAGATTTCTGAAGAGATAGTAGTCACTGGGAGCCAAATCTGGTGAATACGGTGGATGTTCAAGCAATTCGTACTTTAATTCTTTGAATTTAGCCATCGTCAAAACACTTTTGTGAGCAGGTGCATTGTCTTGATGAAAAATGATTTTTTTCTTCTTTAAACCAGGTTTTTTTCACGAATTTTTTCCTCCATCTGATCCAAAAGGCTGCAATAATATTCAGAGTTGATTGTTTTACCTTTCTGAAGATAATCAATCAACAAAATTCCTTTTGCATCCCAAAAAACTGATACCATAACTTTCTTTGCTGATCGTTGTGACTTCACCTGCTTTGGAGCTGAACAACCAGCTTCAGTCCACTATAAACGTTCTTGTTTCAATTTAGGATCATGGTGGTAGATCCAAGTCTCATCCATAGTTATAAAACGACGCAAGAAGTCGGTTTTATTCGGCTTAAAATGCTCCAAATTACGCTGAGAAATTTGTTTTCAATCCAGTTTTTGTTGAATTGTTAATGTGTGCGGCACTAACTTTCCAAACAGTTTTTTCATACGTAATTCTTCATGTTAAATATGGAGTACTCGTTCGTCTGAGATGCCTATGGCATAAGCAATTTCACGCTTAGTCAAACTTGGATCTTCACTAACCATATTATGTACCTGCTCAATGATTTCTGTTGTGGTTGCAGTTTTTGGTCGTCCTTCGCGTGGATCGTCTTCAAGGCTGGTACGATCACGTTTAAATTCACCAGCCCAAATTCAACGGTGCGTTTTAAAGGTGAGGACTCCTTATACACTTCTAACAATTGTTCATAAATTTCCTTTGCTTTTAAACCCTTCGAAACAAAGAATCTAATGACTGAACGATATTCAATTTTTTCCATATTAAAAAAAAATCAATGACACGTCAACTTCAAATGGCTTGTAAACAAAGAAAGAATTGACAGAATGACTTGCAACTTTGCATGTGTTCTCAGGACAGTTATACCAACTTGAGAAAAAAAAAGTTTGGAGCTAGCGGTGCCATCTCTTGGTGACCGCAGGAACTTTTCAACCAGCCTGTATTTTGAATACATTTCTTTAAATTAATTTTTTTGTTGTTTTACTTTACCGAATTTGTTTTTTTTATATTTTTAACAAAATTACTGTATGATGACATGCAAAAAATAAATTTTACTAAATAAATGTGATTTGAAGAAAATTAATCAATGAAAAGTTAAAATGCGATCTCGGTTCCAAATGTTTTGACCACTACTGTACATATATTTTTAGAAGTATTTTAGATTCTTTTATTGCAAAAAAAAATTGCATATGTTTGTAGGAGAAAAAAAAATACGGAAGTTTACTTTCGTTAATACGACAGTTGTTAAAATATAATTAATCACTACAGAAAATGTATCAATTCCAAAAAAAAAAAAAATAAAAAAAACAAGGAAACGCATCAAAACTATCCTTAAAGAAACTACAAACAATATATTTTTTTCCTTATTATTTCACAAAAAAAAAAAAAAAAACAACAGAACCTTTAAATTACTATAAACTGCAACAATTTAATCCTTTCGCCAACGCATCCTTTAACAAGACCAGCAGCAATTTAAAGCAGAGGCAGACAGCTGTTGCACCACAAGCCACAGAAACTCCACAAACAAATAATAAAATAAAAAAAGTAGCAACATCCACAATCAAAAGAAGAAACATACGATTTTACTCAAAAGATAGGACAAAAAAATTGCGCCACAAATGTATTAAAAAAAAAAACAAAAATCTGTAACAATTGTTAAAAAACTTTAAATTAAATCTGTGTTTTCAGGCTCAATTTGATTCGTGTGTCTTGTTTTGAAAGAAACATTGCTTCAAATACACATGCAGCCACAAACCATTAACAATTGAATCGAATGAAAAAAAAACCCTTTCAAGAATTTTTTTTTATTTCAAATTCATTCTTTTTAAAATATTGATGATGATGAACTCTACAAAGTAAAGACATCCTTTTATCAATTCTAGCAGCTCTCCGTAATATAAATGTAATGGTGTATATCCTGTAAAGGATTTAAAGCAAGCTGTGCTAACGCATTTTCAATACAAATAAGATGTTAAAAACATTTTTTTGAAAGGAAAGAGTAAAAAAACCTTTTAAAAAACACTTTTTTTTTTGGCGGTTATTGCATTAAAACCTTATTGTTACTTGCGTAACGTATTATTCCTTTTCCAAAGGATAACGATTTACCTGCAATATTTTATTTATTTTTTTTTTTGCTTAAAATCGTTTAACACTCTTTCGTTTTTGTTGTTGGTTTTCTTACCACACACACACACACATACACATTATTCAACCATCTCCAACCAAGTGTAGAAATTATTTCTATAGGAATTTTTTATTACTTTTTCGTCGCTTTAATTTTTTTGTTTTGTTTTTTTGCGGCATAATTCCTTTTACATTGTTTTTTTTTCTAATGCCAAAGGATGATGTAATGCATTGTATTGTATTTCTTTACAAAGGACAATAGTCTTTAATATGGTTTAATGCAATTTTTCAATGTTAAAGTTCAATATTCTTTTCTTTTTATATATATTTTTTTTATTAAAACTGTAGGCGGACATGCTTATTTCTTAGGGGATTTTTCTTTTTTTTTGTTTACGGTGAACATTTTTGTTGGCGGCTGGTGAAAATTAAATTTAAAATTTTTATAGTTGAGAAGGTTATATTTTAATTAAAAATTTTTAAATGTGGATTATGAAAGATTTAATTCCGAAACATATTTTATGAGTTGGGCAAACAAGTATTGAAAATTGTTAGATTAAATCTGGATGAGGAACTTTAGATATTGCAAGAATTTTTTCTTAAGAATACCTTCTAATTTATTTGCATTATGTTACCTTTTAATTATCTTTATACAATTTTTATTTTTTAAAAATAATTATTTTAAAAGCCGTTAAAGCTGATGTCCGGGAGCACGTCTCAAAAAAGGTCTCTGGACTGAATCATTTAAAATGAAAATGTCAATAATATTTTGTTTATATAATGTGTTATCTTGTAATTGATCGAAGGAATACTTAATATAATAATTTTTGAGAAAATTGAGGCTTTACAAAAAAAACTGTTTTTGACAAAAATTTAGTCCTTAAAGTGTTTACGAAATAGAAAATATTTATGATTGATAAAAAATCTACGATTTATTACTAAATAAAGGGTGGTTAAATTTTAAGGGCCGATGTTAAATGTGAACCACACCTAAACGTCAAGTTTTTTTCTGCATTTCATTTGACATTTCTCAATTTCAGACTAACTCAATTTGAACTATGGAAAGATACACAGTCGAGCAACGCGTTAAAGTTATTCAGTCTAATTATGAAAATGGGCGTTCAATTCAAAATGCATTTCGTGCACTTCGTGATTTGGTCAGCATAATCGACAAAATGTGTCCACAACCGAGAGAATTGTCTGTGAAAACACATGTGGATGTTCGCCCAGTTCGTTCTGCGGAAAACATTGCTGTTGTTCGCGATAGTGTGTCATGACGTCGGCCAAGCATTTACCGTGAATGGCGTTCGCTATCGCGGGATGATAACGAACTTATTGTGGCCAGGAATTGAGGATATGACCCGGGACGAAATGTGGTGCCACACAGCTAACAAAACAATTGCTCTTTTGCGCGACAAATTTAATGGCCATGTTATCTCACGTGGTGGCGATGTCAATTGGCCGCCAAGATCATGTAATTTGGCACCGTTGTACTTCTTTCTTTGGGGTTATTTAAAAGAAAAGGTGTACGTCGATAAGCCAGCAACAATGCAAGAGCTAAAGTATGAGAAAATTCGGCACACTAACGGTATAGAACCTCAATTATGCCTCAGCGTCATCGAAAATTTGGGCCATCGGATGGAGGTCTGCCGCCAAGGTCGCGGCTGCCATTTGGCCGATATTTTGTTCCATACATAATTGAACCATGTCATATTATCATAATAATAATAATAATTTCCTAAATAATTTGTGCTTAATTCAAAATCAACATCGGCCCTTAAAATTTAACCACACGCAGAGAAAAAACATGGTTGCAACATGACCAATACAACCATGTTATTGGTTTTCTAACCATCAATATGGTCGCTACCATCATTGTTATAGTAAATATTTCATTATTTTATGATTGGCACATTCTATTTCATAACATGATTGGCTGTAACCATACTGTGGTAAAAAAACTCTGACTATGACAAAAATATGATAATTATGCAATCACAAAATGCTGGCAACAATCAATAAATAATTATACATCAAACAAAACATGACTTTGATATATACAGTCATAATATTGTCTTGTTTTCATAATAACCAAAATTTTATCAGTTCAGTCAGTTTGTTTTTACTACAAAATGTCTTAAAAAAACAATCATATATTGTGTAATGCAGGGATTTTATATTAATTATAAATTAATTAATTATTTATATGCAATAATATGATATTGTATATTAATAATCATGATATAATAAGAAGGATCATATATATAAATATACATATATATATATTATTGTAGGGATCTTTTAATGATAATCCAGGAATCATAGTATAGTTGTGGGGACAATAATATGATAACATTTTGAGCATACTATGATTACATGCGGTGATATTATGATAAATTCAAGATCATAACATGTTTATTTAGAATCATAATATGGTAATTTTTGAATCATAATATAACTGTAGAGATTATATTATGGTAAAATTAAGGTTATTTTATTATCATAATATGATAACCATGTTATAGTACGGCTATGGTTGGCACAAGCATAAACCCAAAAATGTATGATGCTCTTCGAATATGATTGTCCCAACCATGTTTTTTCTCTGCGTGCGTGCACCCTTTATATAAATTCCTAGATTTAGCTTCAATGAAGGGAGTATAAATGGCAGGCAGTTCGCACTGACCACAGAACCTCCAATTTTTTTGCACGGATGGCTCTAATATGGGCAAGGGAGTTGGTGCTGTGATCTTCTGTCGAGAGCTGGTTATCGAGGAGTTGTATACATAGAAAACAGATTCGTGCTGGCAACCGTTGTGACAATAGAAAACCAATTAAGATATTAGTAATTTGACTGTGATAACACTATATTGGTTGCCTCAATAACAGTTCGATAGCCACAACTGAATAATTCGGTTGCTTCAACTGAACCATTCTATCGGAAACAAATTCGGTTGTCAGTACGAATCTGTTTTCTGGGTGTATAAGCTTTCTGATTACTGCAACATTTTTCAGGCGGAAGTTCCGGCGGCCAAAATGACTGCTAACCTTGCTTTTGTACCTGAGACAATTGGTTCCTACCTTTATTTCTATATTGATAATCAAGGGGCTGTTAGGGCGATCTCCGCCATATTCATCGATTGTCCAAGGGTTCTTTGTGCCAGCAGGAGAGTGCATATCTTATGGGTTCATGAGCACCGGGGCATTGAGGGTAACGAACTTGCGGACAAGCTGGCGAAACGCGGTGTTCAGTTGCCTGGCGAAAGTGTAATGGACATTCATGTGGCACTCCAGTTCATGAAACGGGACGTAGACTCCACTGTAATGGGCAGATCTGAGGTGTTTAGGTGGAATACCGAAACGTACAGGCTGTCGAAGATTATGTAAAAGTCTTACGATCGGGCGACGGGCCTTCTGTTATTCTTAACCAGAAGTGATCTTAGAATTCTGGTGAGAGTAATTAATGGTCACTGCTGTACTGCGGTTCTTGCCAAGACAGCGGGAAAGCTGGCGAGTGATAATTATTGGTTTTGTGTGGTACTGGAGGACAGAATGACGGTAGATCATATTATGTGCCATTGTCCGGCTCTTCCACGATCCAGAGCATTTGAGATATTATCTATTCCGCGATCTGGAGGAAATCTCTAGAATCGGAACTCTGATACTTCTGGCATTTGCTACACTCAGAAAAAATGTTTGTAGAAAAATTTGCAAACCGTTTTCAATCCCACTTTACTATTTTTGTACAGATTTTTAGTAGAAAAATTACTATTTAGTAATTTTTATTGCTATTTACATTTAACAATAACAAAATTTTTACATAAAATTTACAAATTTTTGTTGCTAATTTCAGTAATCATTTTACAAATTTTTGAAAACCGATTTCTTAAAATAAGCAAAAAAAAAATTACTAATTGTAAAAAGTGGTATTGAAGGAATTTTTATTTATAATTAAAATTTACACCTACAAACTTAAATTGCCTTAAAATCCTACATAGGTTAAAAAAGAGATCGGAAGTGAAGATACTCATGTTCGAAAAAAAGGACATTCACTTAAAATAGCACTAAAAAGTTTTTTTATTTCTAAAAATCAGCCTTAGAAGAATTAAAATTTGACCTTAAAATCCAACAAAAATTAGCAAATTAAAAAAAAATATAAATTAGTTTGTTTTTACTATTTTTAAGCCTTTAATTTTGTATAAAATATTTTTTGAAAAAATAAATAAAATAAAAAAATGTTGCACGATAAAAAAAAATAGTAATAAGTAATTTATTTTCGTAAGGCAATTTCAAAAGAAAAGAAAATTTAAAATTTTTTTCCCATATTTTAAAATTCATTGAGTTTATAGTTCACAAATATTTTTTAAAGTTTTTTGTTAACTAGAGCTAATTTGTTTAAATAGACTTTGTACAGAATTTGACCAATGCTTAGTAGCTGTTATTAACTTCCCTGCTATTTCACTAATATTTAGTAAAATTTGTTGCTGATTTTAGCAGATCTGTTTAAATTGCAGTGTACAACAATTTACTAAAATTTAGTAGCGCTTACTTAATTTTTATACTAATTTCATTTTAGTAATATCAAAAATGCTTAGTAATCTTTTTTGCTGATTTTAGCAAACCGGTTTTAAATTCCGCTTTACAAAATGTGTACTAAAATTTAGTAGCGGCTACTAAATTTTCTACTAATTTCATTGTACTACACGTCAGCAGACATGTGTTGCTAAAATTAGCAAAAATTCCCGTAATAACAGCAAAATTTTCAGTTGCCATTACAGACATTTTTTGGTGAGTGTAAGACAGTCTATTGAAATGCCGATCACGACGACAAGCGGGGGTGCTCATTTTGACCTGGGTAAATGCACATCCTCCCGAGCAATTTGGTATTAAAAATAAGCAAAATCGGTCCAGCTATTAAAAAGTTGTGAATTAAAATGTGAAGGTACCTCTAAATATTCCATACAAATTGGTGTATTTTAGTACAATTTCATAGTGGCGACTGGTACATAATATTTTTTCATCAGTCGCATTGAAGTGAATAATATTTTCTATTCACCTCAAAAATTTTTTTACCACTAAATTTTTTTTTACCACAAAAATTTTTTTCACCTCAAAATTTTTTTTTCACCTCAAAGTTTTTCACCTTAAAAAAATTTATTTCACCACCATAGCTTTACTTCAAAAGTTTTTTACATTATTTGCATCATAAACAGTAGACAACATTTTTTTTAGGATATTGGTGGAGGGTATTCAAAGATATGGCACAGCCGAGTTTAAGCCTTTTTATACCCTTCACCACAGGTGGAAGGGTATATATAAGTTTGTCATTTCGTTTGTTATTTCTACAATATTGATCTTAGACCCTATAAAGTATATATATTCTGGGTCCTTATGAAGAGCGAAGTTGATTTAACGATGTCCGTCTGTCCGTCTGTGTGTTGAAATGGTTTTTCCGAAGAACCCAGACATGATGAGGACTTGATTGTTTTTTTTATTTCTGTTACATGTGATCCATTTCTGTTTGCTATTAAAAATCAGACAGATCGGTTAATAAATGGCTGAGATATTAGCAAAAAACCGGAACTACCTCTAATTTTTTCGGTAAAATCCCTTTGATTTATATGTATGTAGAATTTTACGCATAACAAACACATCCATGTGTTAAAATTCTTTTCTTTCATCTCTACCTTTTATACACAAACAACACACATACAAAGATTTGTCATTTAAATAAAAACTAAACAAATCTCTAATGAACGAAGACTTTTATATATGTATGTACCTCTATTGACGATGATTTTGTGTGAGCTTCAATAGCTCAGTTGTCTAGACGCTGTGTCACAAATACTTTTTTTTCTCTAAGGCCGCGGGTTCGAATCTCGGTCAGGTCAATTCACTTTTTTTTTGTACATTTTTTTATTATTTTCTTAAGACTTTTTTTTTTGTTATTTTTGGTTTTTTTTTAACATTTAATAATTAATTTATATAAAATTTTATATTAATAATTAAATAATCCATAAATAGGCTAAAAACATCAACATTTTTATAAAAACCCTCTGATACAAACAAAATAAAAACGTTTTTATACCCTTCACCACAGGTGGAAGGGTCGCGAGTTCGAATCCCGGTCAATTCACTTTTGTTTTGTACATTTTTTTTTATTTTCTTAAGATTTGTTTTTTTAGTTTGTTTTTTGTTTTTTTTTTAACATTTAATAATTAATTTAAATAAAATTTTATATTAATAATTAAATAATCCATAAATAGGCTTTAAATAAAAACTAAACAAATCTCTAATGAACGATGATTTTGTGTGAGCTTCAATAGCTCAGTTGTCTAGACGCTATGTCACAAATAATTTTTTTTCTCTAAGGCCACGGGTTCGAATCCCGGTCAATTCACTTTTATTTTTGTACATTTTTTTTTATTTTTTTCTTTAAGACTTTTTTTTGTTTATTTTTGGTTTTTTTTAACATTTAATAATTAATTTATATAAAATTTTATATTAATAATTAAATAATCCATAAATAGGCTAAAAACATCCAAATTTTTATAAAAACCCTCTGATACAAACAAAATACAAACGGTTTTATTTCTATTTTTTGCTCCGATTTAAAAGAATTTATAAAAAGATTTTTAAACCATTTTATTTCTCACATATTAAGAAAATTTTATACATAATTTACCTTTGAGTGCAACTATTTTAAGTCATAACTTATAATAATTTATAAAAAAATATTATAAACTATTTTCCTTCAAATTTTGAAAATTAAGCTAAAGAAAATTATATAACTTTATTCGATCTTATTTTAATATTAATATTCAATTTTTTTCAAGCTAAAGATCTTTTTCTTTTTTTTTTATATAAAATTTCTTATTTTATTTTCGATATTTCGCTAACAAAATTTTGTTTTCCTGAAGATGCTAACAAATTGTTAGCGAAATATCGAAAATAAAATAAGAAATTTTATATAAAAAAAAGAAAAAGATCTTTAGCTTAAAAAAATTGAATATTAATATTAAGCTAAATAAATTAAAAATATTTTTAATAAAAAAAGCGAAATAAAATCCCAAATGCAAATTTGCCAGCTAAATCAAACGTTTTTGTAGAAATAAAACACATGCAGTTCTAGTGATTCCTTTTAACGATTTGTTGAAATTCTTTTCTTTCACCTCTTCACCTTTTATACACAAACAACAAACACTATTCTAGAGCTGTAATATGACCTATGGATACGTCTTATATAGCAAAAGATCGAAAATCTTTAGTATAATATATTTGCTGAAAAACCCAACCATGGTGAAGGGTATATTAGATTCGGCATAGCCGAATTTAGCCGCTCTTACTTGTTTTTTACTTGTTTTTAGCATAAATAGAACATTTTTGGTCTTTCAATTTTGGTAACGCCATAATGTTAGGAAAACAACTAAACCACGTCTTGAATTACTAAGAAGACAAGAATGTAGCTAAAAAATATGTTCCAAAAGTTTTTTGTTCAAGCACTGCCTTATTAAGAGGTTCTAGCTCTTCCAAAACTTTTGATTCTAAAGAGATATTTTGCCGGATACATGTCAGCCTAGCTAAAAATATTGTATTTGCTTTAATTTTTTAAATATGCGCAGGTTGAAATCTCTTTATAAATAAAAAAATTGAAATCGTATTTGTTACTATAAGAAGTCTTACAATTCGGCTGTACTTTTAGGTATTTAAATATAATTACTTTCGATTTTAACATGTGTCATTAACATGACCGTTTTTTACATCTTGAAAATGAAATGAAAGAATATTTTTTTTGAGAAAGAAAAAATCAGCTTTCATTTTTTAAAACGCCTTTTTAAAAATCATTAAAAAGTGATTATGAAAAGAAATTTCCCTTTTTCTACAAATGAAATCGAACAAAAAACACCTTTTACAATAATTTTTAAAACAACTATCAAAAGAAATCAATCCTTTTTCTTAAAAAACAAAAAATATAAAACTTGTCAACTCATATGTTTTCCTCATCCATCAATTGAAGTATGGAATGAAAATAAAATGCATCTGCTTTAAAAATTTGATCTTTTGATTTCATTTTTATTATGTCGCTTGTCACTTCTGATGCAACTTTTGCCACGCGTTTGGATTTGTTTACAATTTCCGGTTATTGACATTTAGAGTTTTTTCTTATGCTTATTTAACATACAAATCCTTTCATTTTTTTTATTTCAACACCCTTCCGTTTGGAATATTTTTTATTATTACTTTTGTGTATTTCTGTTTAGGGAGGAAGTAAAATGTTTTCTTATTACTTATTAGATGATTATTTAGTTTAAAGATGATTTCATCTTTAGTTTTTCTTTTTTTGCAACTAGTAGTTACGCGTGTCTGCCACACTTCTTTTTCCGGTTTTACATGTTTTTTATAATGTGCCACAAAGGTGTTAAAGGGTTATATGTCAGTCTTGTGCGAGATTTGAACATTCACGGCAAAGAAAAAAGGGTGAACGAATTGATTATATTTAAAATGGGTGTTAAATGTTAAGTAATATTTCCTACTGCTTCCTTTAATATGTTAAATTTGTTAAGGTTAAGATGCTAAGAATTAAGAAATGAAATAGTTTTATTATGGAATTAGAAATACTACTGGAATTTGAATTATTTACTCAAATTTGTAATAAAAAGTAGAGAATTTTCAGTTGAAAATATCTTAGACGGGTCTGCTCAGTGACGGTTGCTTAGGAAATAGTTAAAGAAAATATACAAACAATTAGAATTTCAACATCAGATTCTTTTGGTTATTTCTCATTGAGCGCCCCGGTAGGCTAGTTGGTAGCGTGCTAGCTTATCAGTGCGGGGGTCGTGGGTTCGATTCCCACCAGAGGCTCTGGTCTGTTTTCGCTACAACGAGCCGAAGGCCTTTGTTGCTAGTGCTCGGTTAGGGTATTAACATATAATTTGTAATTATATGATTAATAAAAAAAATAAAATATTTCTCATGAAAAATCTTGATATTGTAAAGATATTGTTGCAATGCAGAACAATTGAAATTTAAAAAACTAAAAATCTACAAACTTAATTTAGGTTAGATAAAAAAACAGAAATCGGAAGTGAAGATACTCTTCACAATAGGATATACACACTAAGAATATTATGTAGTTTACTGTTTGTAGTTTAATAAAAAATGTTTTCCGTTCCATTTAAAAATAAAGGAATATACATTTATTTTTCAAAGAAATATCTATATTAACTTTTTTCTACATTTATTCGAAATGATTCATTAACATTTACCGATTTTTTACAGTTTCATTTATTTTTTCATTTGTTTAAAATTTAATAAAAATTTACCCACAAAACAGAAATTTGTGGTTTATTTGTGTCCGTAACAGTTATTACAAATTTAAATTTTTGATTGCTGTCTGTTCCAAAAAAAAAAAAAAATATTCAAAAAAATTCCAATTTGTTTTTATATAAATAATTATAATTATTTCAATTAAAATTACAAGAACCTATATAAACACACATACATACACAAACACATTCACAAAAAAGTGTCTATAAGTCATGCATACATACATTTTATAGATTAAAAGATATAAACAAGGAAACAATTTCAAATAAATAATAAAATCATTTATTTTTTAAGGAATTGGTAGGTAAAATTTTAACATTTATTTTAACTGATTACATAATTTGTTTCTTACGGATGTGTCAGTTGATTAAACAACATAAAAAAATAAATAACAAAAGCCAGTTGGTTTAAATACAAATTACTTAGACCGGTTTTTAAATGAAATATCATTTTCTGTTATTTTAACTTTCAAACTATTTTAAGTGCACTTAAGCCCGAAAGTCGGCCTATTGTGCGCTCTCATATCGTGATAGTTCCCGTCCAAATCTATTCCAGGAGCTCCGTTCTGTTCACGAAATTTCTTAGTCTCCTCCAATCCATTCCACTGGAGCACTTAAAGTGAAAATATTGCCGTCAGATAAAAGTTTAAGCCTTATCCATGGAAAAGTCGCGTCATCCTCCTCACAGTCCCTACAAGTGACCAAATCCGACGGCCCATTCGGAATAGGTGGGATTTCAGTGTTGGATGGCTGGTGAAAATACTTACAATTTAAAATTTACCAAATTTTAAAATTACCTTAAGTTCCTTCCTATCTAAACTTTCCTATAGAATCTAATCGGTTTCACCAACTTTCGCGGTGTCCCATATTTTTATAGGAGCAATAGTCCATTCACGTATTTCATCAATGTCTAAATTGGTTTTATTTTCTTCAACTTGACTTGATTTTGCGTAGAATCTTCTCTGATCAATTCGTCAGACAACTCATTCTCTGTTTAAAAAGTTATTGATTTCCTCCATTGACCCGAGAATAGTAGGTAATCTTACAGAGTTCGAAGAGGTTGCTATAATAGTCGCCTGTCTTTCCGTAGAGATCCTTAAAATTCCTTTTAATATAAATAAATTGAATGCATTTCGTGATTGCTCTGATCTCCCCTTAAAAGACGTTATTCTGATCAGGGAGGCGGGAAACATTTTCCAATAGTGAGGTCGCTGTTGTAAAAGCTCATCTCAGTCCTTCCATTAATTTTTGAACCATCAGTGGTGTATTTTCTGAAGTGACTTATTATTGCAGTTCGCATTAATGTTAACGATACTGCTGCTTCATGAGTCAAACTACGCCCGTGTTAAGCCAGTGTATAATTCTGATTATTCTCATAATAATGACCTAGGTCGGTGGGCCTTAGGGATCCAGCTCTCGATGTGCTGTTCCCAGCATAATTTCCTGTCAATAATTATTTCTAGATACAAGGAAGGTATTAATTGTTCTACCTAATGGTTTTACGAGGCACATCATAACTAATGATACTCGTCTTCGGAGTGAAGACATATCTCAGTTCTGTCTGGGTTCCCGTTAAGTGCAAATTTTTTCATTAATTTTCTTCAAGAA
This sequence comes from Eustalomyia histrio, assembly GCA_949748255.1. Lineage (NCBI taxonomy): Eukaryota > Metazoa > Arthropoda > Insecta > Diptera > Anthomyiidae > Eustalomyia > Eustalomyia histrio. The sequence goes on from OX456526.1 coordinate 15,425,508, forward strand.
ACTGTTTGCGATAGATTTACGGAAAAAATCAGATTTTCAGTTTAAAATATAAAAAAATAAACATATAAAAAAAAATTGCAGTTCTTTGAAGGAAGTTTGCATAAAAAATGGGTTGTCAGAAACAGTTCATTTCAACCGAGGGGTTCTTCTTAAGCCAGTTTGCATTAACAGATATTTTTTATATGAAAGATGTTGCCAAAACGTGGAGATTTTCCATTAAGTTCGTATTAACCGAGAGTTGGTATTTGTTATCCAATACAAAGTTTTTTGTTTCTGTACTAGACAGTATCTAGAAACTACAAATTTTGAATCTGTTTTGTAAATGCTTGCTGGGCTTATAATAATTACATACACCACTATGTGTAGAGGGTATAATGGGTTTGTGCTGCTTTTTGAATAACAAGAACGGCAGTTTTGAGCTCAACGGCCAATTCGATGATTTAGCATCAAAATTGATCATGAGCTCCGAGCCTCATATATATCTCAGCGGCCACATCAATAAGGGAAGGAAAATATACGTATAATTTATGAAGCATTAAACCCTGTCAAAGTCACCACGTGGTATGAAGTTACGTCGGAAAAGTTAATTGGAGCCATAATGGCTGAATTTTTCTTAACGGAAGTTGACGATGTGGATTCGGAGGATACGTGATTCCAACAGGACGGTGACACTTGTCATATAGCACACGACACAATGCATATTTTAAATAATGCGCCCAATTCGACTGTACCGGACCTTTTCCTTTAAGGATATTTAAAGTCATTGATGTACGCGAACAAGCCTTGCAGTTTAAAGGAGTTAAAGAATAACATTCAAGCCGAAATTGACAAAGTGACCCCACAAATGCTGCATACAGCTTTTTAAAATGTAATCAAAAATGGATCAACGCCGACGGCGTCCATTTGTCGGATATAATTTTCCACAATTACTTGAGAAAAATTTAAAAGTGCGAGTAAACATAATCAGTTCAAACTCAAATGAATTTTCACTTCAAACAAAAGTTATGACAAAAGAAAATCAGATATTGACTTTTGCCCCATAGTGTATGTACTAAAAAAGTGGGACCTAGACACACCTCATAGTAATATCTATCGCACATTGAGCACTTTCTGAGTCAATTTTGTGATCAACTTAGAGGCTGCAAATATAAAGATATTAAAATTGATTATAATCGATACATATTCAGACCTAACTCACAAAGAAAGCTTCTATCTGAATTGGGTTTTAATGACATTAGGTAAACAAAAATGCAGATATCCAATTGTTATTTGGATTATGATTAGTATATAAAAGCATAAATTATGCCTCCAAATTATATTATTTTGTGCGAAAAAAAACCGTCAATCAAACCAAGGAAAATCTTGATAAATACTATGGGGACTCTGTACCATCGATTTCAATGGTAGAAAAGTGGTTTACTGACTTTCGTTGTGGTCGCACAAGTACAAATGACGCTGAACGTTCTGGACGGCCAATTGAGGTCAATACACCCGAAAATGTCGAAATAAAATCCACGATATCGTGTTGGCCGATCGAAGAGTAAAAGTGCGTGAGATTTTGTTGATGCCATAGGCATTTCATATGACAGTGTATTTTCGATTTTAAATGATGAGTTGGATTTAAGAAAACTGTCTGCAAGTTGGGTGCAGCGTTTGCTCTCAATTGACCATAAACGTAATCAAATCTCAATGGCAAAATTCCATGAATTGGACTACGAATTGGTACCTTATCCACCATATTCTCCGGATTTAGCCCCCAGTGACTATTTCCTATTTCCAAACCTAAAGAAATGGCTCGGTGGAAAGAGATTTAGCTCCAACAATGAAATTATTGATCAAACAAATGCCTTTTTTATGGACCTGGAAAAATCCTGGTTTTTGGAAGGGATACAAAAATTGGAGAAACGTTGGACTAAGTGTATTTAGCTTAAAGGAGATTATGTTGAAAAATATTTTTTTTTTTTGCAAAAAAAACTGTGTTTCATTAAAAAAGTTACGGATCCGCCCTCATATTATACCACAGAGTTTTTGTACAGGTTGGTTGAAAAGTTCCTGCGCTCACCAAGAGATGGCACTGCTAGCTCCAAACTTTTTTTTCTCAAGTTGGTATAACTGTCCTGAGAACACATGCAAAGTTGCAAGTCATTCTGTCAATTCTTTCTTTGTTTACAAGCCATTTGAAGTTGACATGTCATTAATTTTTTTTAATATGGAAAAAATTGAATATCGTGCAGTCATTAGATTCTTTATTTTGAAGGGTTTAAAAGCAAAGGAAATTTATAAACAATTGTTAGAAGTGTATAAGGAGTCCTGACCTTCAAAACGCACCGTTGAATTTTGGGCTGGTGAATTAAAACGTGGTCGTACCAGCCTTGAAACGATCCATGCGAAGGACGACCAAAAACTGCAACCACAGCAGAAATCATTGAGCAGGTACATAATATGGTTAGTGAAGATCCAAGTTTGACTAAGCGTGAAATTGCTAATGCTATAGGCATCTCAGACGAACGAGTACTCCATATTTTATATGAAGAATTACGTATGAAAAAACTGTTTGGAAAGTTAGTGCCGCACACATTAACAATTCAACAAAAACTGGATCAAAAACAAGTTTCTCAGCGTTATTTGGAGCGTTTTAAACCGAATAAAACCAACTTCTTGCGTCGTTTTATAACTATGTATGAGACTTGGATCTACCACCATGATCCTAAATTGAAACAAGAACGTTTACAGTGGTCTGAAGCTGGTTGTTCAGCTCCAAAGCAGGTGAAGTCACAACGATCAGCAAAGAAGGTTATGGCATCAGTTTTTTGGGATGCAAAAGGAATTTCGTTGATTTATTATCTTCAGAAAGGTAAAACAATCAACTCTGAATATTATTGCAGTCTTTTGGATCAGCTGGATGAAAAAATTCGTGAGAAAAGATCTGGTTTAAAGAAGAAAAAAAATCAGTTTTCATCAAGACAATGCACCTGCTCACAAAAGTGTTTTGACGATGACTGAATTCAAAGAATTAAAGAACGAATTGCTTGAACATCCACCGTATTCAGCAGATTTGGCTCCCAGTATCTACTATCTCTTCGGCAATCTCAAAGAATTCCTTCGTGGAAAGCATTTTTCGTCGAATGAAGAGGCCATAGCAGCCGTAGACGGTTAATTTGCCGAGCTTCCGGAAAGCCATTATAAGGATGGGATAAAATTATTGAAAGATCATTGGAACAAGGAGATTATATTGAATAAAAAAATATATTTCGTAACAAAAACAGTATTCTTTCATTTCGAGAGCAGAAACTTTTCAACCAACCTGTAGTCGTACTATTTAATTGCGGGCTTATTAAACAAATATTAAAAAAAAAACATAATGGATAGACAATGATTTTACAATATCTTATAATAAAATCAAAATCTGTTTCAAAACAATTGTAAAAATATAAAATAGTTAAACTATAAATAGTCAAATTTAGAATACATTAAAACATTGAACAGACAACAACATTTAGAATAAATAAAAAAAAAAAAATTAAAGTGATGATATAAGTAATAACGGCTAGTGAAGCGTATTTGAAAAAAAAATGTGGTCTCTAAAAAGTTACGCTCTATTGGCGTTCATAATGATAATGTGGAATGAAAATTTAACCAAAGCCGCTCCAAGGTCGGCTGCTACAGCAACTACACAAATTGCTGGGGATATCTCCAGCTCCACAGCAACCATTTTTGATTTACCCACAAATATTGATGAAGATGAATTATTACATGAAACAGCTTTATACATGTTAGATAATATGAATCTAGCAGTGGATCCTTGTGAAGATTTCTATGAATATGCCTGCGGTAATTGGCGTAATAATCACCGAGTTCCCGAATTGGCTCACAATGATTCATTTTTACATGTTATACAAATGCAATTGAATGAATTAATGATAGAATTTTTAAAAAATTCTACACTTAATGATACCAAAACAGCAGAGGGTAAAGCTAAACTATTATATAATTCTTGCATAAAGGCTGGGAAGGATATTAATTTGGGTGTTAAACTGGTGATGGATAATGAAAAGGAAATATATGAAAATGTCAAACTAAACGGCAAAGATGATTGGATAACTATGAATTTTGTGTCACCCTATGGCGTATATCCATTACTACCGTTAAATGTCAATTATAGCACCATCAGTAGACAATTTGAAATTTCTATAACATTACCAATGCCTTTACTGGAACATTTTTACAATTTCTCTAAATATGAAGATTTATTAGACAAACTGGGTCCCGTAGCGGGAGAATTTAAATTAATGCTAGAATTTGAAGGTAATTTAACAAAAAAAGCTAAAGAATTGCCTACTTTGGAGAGGGTAACATTAGCAGAATTTTATCTTTTACACGAAAAAGATCACATCAATTGGAAATCATTATTCAAACAAGCTTTTGGTGATAATCCACAAGAAGATTGGTATGTTAACAATAAAATTGCCAATTTCACGGAATTAGCAAGATTTTTAAGAAAATCTCCTTCAGAGAATTTAAGAAACTATATAAAATGGCGCACTTTGTTAAAATTCTATCAAATATGGCAAGAAGAAATGTTAAGAGATGAAAAGCGTACCCAAATATGTCGTCAACATACGGAAACCTATTTATCATATGCTTTATTACCTTGGTTTATTGATCAACTCTATGATGTGGAACGTCGGGAGGATACTTTAAAGATAGCAGAATCTATACAATCACATTTTCTTCAAATGATTGATAACTATTCTTGGTTAGATGAGGAAACTAAATCAAATGCTAAAACTAAATTAAGAGCCATGGATATAGCGGTGGGTTATAAAGATGAAATGCGTCATCGAGTGTTAACAGATCAAATTTATAATGATATTAATATAACTATGGATTGGTTTAAGAACCTCCTAAATCTGGAGGCTAATCGTGCTCGTATACGTTTAAAGTCGGTACATAAAACTATATTACCACCCATGTTATCCCCCTTCAGTGTTAATGCCTATTATGCGGACTACATTAATACCGCCTTTATAACTATGGGCATCTCCAAATGCCTTTGTATCATATTAATTTTCCGATTCTCTTAAATTTGGTGGTATTGGTATGCTGATTGGTCATGAGATAGCTCATGCTTTTGACTCTAATGGTTATTTAGTCAACTATGATGGTAAACATCACAAGTGGTTATCCCCCAGCTCGTTGCGCAACTTTAAAGAACGTTATAATTGTTTGGAGAATCAATATAATAAATTTATTTATCGTGGCATACAAACAAATGGTACAGCCACTATGCCCGATAATATTGCTGATAATGCTGGTTTACGTTTAGCCTATCATTCCTATATGAAGTCGTCTGGTGGGAAGGAGGGTCTACAGAAACCTTTACCTGCTATAAATTTTACTAATAATGAATTATTTTTTATAAAATTTGCTCAAACTTGGTGTACGGGTCGTGATGATTCTTATAAAATGCATCATATTAAAATTGATCATCATGCTTATGGTGAGTTTCGTGCTTTGGGTCCTTTACGTAATTTGGCCGAATTTTCGGAGACTTTTAAGTGTAAGCTGGGTTCACAAATGAATCCTTTGAGGAAGTGTATTGTGTGGTAGAGTGAAAGTGGGGATAAACAAATAAAATAATATTGATTTTTAAAAAAAAAACTATTGTTTGTTTTTAATTTGGGGGTTATTATGAAGTCAGCGACCTTAAGCATCAAGTGGCGTCAAAAAGCGGATCTGTTTTGAAAGGCCACACTAGACGTTACCCAAAAGATTGAGATATCGGATAAGATCATCCAATCCTACATCCGATATCAACGACACTTACTCCAGTATATGGTCGCCCAAAGTTCTATTTCGGATGCGTCGCAGTGCTTGTCAATGTTCTTTATTTATACTCTACATTCCTACATGATCAGGGCATAATGAGTCTGAAACAAAGTTGAACTTTCATTTCATACCGATACCTAGCTTAAGTCATCTAAGTTAATTCTGTTTCTACCTTAAGAGCAGTGCTACACGTTCCATATATATATTGTGATTTTTGAATCGCGATCCATTTTAATGGAATGATGGATCATAAACGTTCAGTATTTATCGCCACAGTATTAACATAATTTTTGTGCTATGCAGCTTGTTAACTTCGATTCTTCCGGCAGCACACACTCCCTTTCACTATTTTGTGACATTATAATTAATTTATTTTTTTATTTGTTAAATTTTTTGCACTGCGTATTTTATTTTCTTTATTCTTGCACCTTTTACTAACGTATCGCGAATTGATATCACAAAATATGCTATACGTTTAATATTTATCGCGTGATCAACGATCTGTGATCTTGATTTCAGAATATTAGGATATTCTGCGATTTGGATTGCGATCCATCAATACCCCAGCAAAAATATATGGAAGTGATTCTTAAGGAATTAATTTTTCATTGATTCCAAAGTAAAAATTAACAAAGTTAATCATATATACAGGTTGGTTGTAAGTTCCTGCGCTCACCAAGAGATGGCACTGCTAGCTCCAAATTTTTTTTTTCTCAAGTTGGTATAACTGTCCTGAGAACACAAGTTGCAAGTCATTCTGTCAATTCTTTCTTTGTTTACATGCCATTTGAAGTTAACGTGTCATTGATTTTTTTTAATATGGAAAAAATAAATATCGTGCAGTCATTAGATTATTTGTTTTGAAGGGTTTAAAAACAAAGGAAGTTTAAGAACAATTGTTAGAAGTGTATTAGGAGTCCTCACCTTCAAAACGCACCGTTGAATTTTGGGCTGGTGAATTTAAACGTGGTCGTACCAGCCTTGAAGTGGATCCACGCGAAGGACAACCAAAAACTGCAACCACAGCAGAAATCATTGAGAAGGTACATAATATGGTTAGTGAAGATCCAATTTTGACTAAGCATGAAATTGCTAATGCCATAGGCATCTCAGACGAACGAGTACTCCATATTTTAAATGAAGAATTACGTATGAAAAAACTGTTAGGAAAGTTAGTGCCGCACACATTAACAATTCAACAAAAACTGGATCGAAAACAAATTTCTCAGCGTAATTTGGGAGCGTTTTAAGCCGAATAAAACCGACTTCTTGCGTCGTTTTATAACTATGTATGAGACTTGGATGTACCACCATGATCCTAAATGGAAACAAGAACGTTTACAGTGGACTGAATCTGGTTGTTCAGCTCCAAAGCAGGTGAAGTCACAACGATCAGCAAAGAAGGTTATGTCATCAGTTTTTTGGGATGCAAAAGGAATTTTGTTGATTGATTATCTTCAGAAAGGTAAAACAATCAACTCTGAATATTATTGCAGCCTTTTAGATCAGCTGGATGAAAAAATTCGTGAGAAAAGACCTGGTTTAAAGAAGAAAAAAATCATTTTTCATCAAGACAATGCAACTTTTCACAAAAGTGTTTTGACGATGGCTAAATTCAAAGAATTAAAGTACGAATTGCTTGAACATCCACCGTATTCACCAGAGTTGGCTCCCAGTGACTACTATCTCTTCAGAAATTTTAAACAATTCCTTCGTGGAAAGCATTTTTCATCGAATGAAGAGACCATAGCAGCCGTAGACGGTTATTTTGCAGAGCTTCCTGAAAACCATTATAATGATGGGATAAAATTATTGGAAGATCATTGGTACAAGTGTATTGAGCTTCTAGGAGATTATATTGAATAAAAAAATATATTTCGTAACAAAAACAGTATTCTTTCATTTCGAGCGCAGGAACTTTTCAACCAACCTGTAGACCTTATCCGAAAGATAGACATATCGGTTAAGATCATCCAAACTTACATCCAATATCAACGACAGGTCGTCAAGTATATGATCGCCCAAAGATCTATGTCAGTTCTTTTCAATGCTCGGTACTCTTCATCCCTACACTCAAAAAAAATTTAGAAAAATTAACTTATTTAGAAGAAAAATTGAAGTTAAAACAGCGCCAAAAACACTTTTTTACCAATATTTAATAAAATTTTCCTTGGAATTAAGAAACAAATTTTATTTAAAATTTGGTCAAAATTTCTAAATTATAGAAAAATTTTACTACTGAGAACTAAATTTTTCTAAGAAAACAGTAAAATTTTCTCCTAATTAGTTCATATATCATCTAAAATTTAACTGTTTGTTAGGACATGTTTCCTTGGTTTTAAGAAAAATTTTATATTATTTAAGCTCATTGGATACTGGACTTAACTCCATAAATATTAGAATATATTTTCTAACATCAAGTTAAATAGCCCTTCTTTTCAGTGAAAATTATCCTTATCCTGCTTCTTTACCATGGTAATATTTAAAGTACTTTACACTCATTGAGTAAGTATTTTCCCACTTTCAGAGGACTTCCGCTTTGTGAGGACACTGCTCTTAACAAGCTTTTTGCTATACAATTTTATCTTAAAACTAAATTGAATTATTCTAAATTCATGTATTTTAAATATAAATTAAATTTCATTAGCAAAAAGGTAAACAAATTAGAAAAAAATGTACTGCAGGATATCCTGAAACGTAATAAATTGTGACAAAGTCACATCCTTTTCGTAGTTAATTAACGGTTCTGCTTGTGAAAACTACAAAAAGGGCATCGGCATCAATCGCTGAGGAACACTGGGGATCCTTTGTCTTCTTAAATTAACTAATTAGCTTATACTCTATTTGAAATATACAAATTTAAACTTTTTTATTTTTAAGTGAAAAAAAAATAGTTCGATAAATATAAAGTTTAATAAGCGTAATGTCAATTATAGGAAAGCCATTATGCCGTAATGTATAAAATGTGCTTGCGATATTTTGTATTGCAGTCAGCAAACAAAGTTGTTACATAAAAGCGCTATTTCGAAATTTTTTACCTTTTGCTAACAAAATTTTAAAATATATTTTAAGCTACTTTAAGTTCAATATTTAAGACTGTTAAGATTATAGATGGGCACGTAAGAGATTTTTGACTCACGCACGATCACGAACCAAAAATTACCATCATACACGATAGTTTTTTTAAATGGTTACTTTAATTTCTTTTATTTAATAATAATTTTTCTTGAAAATAAGGAAAACTAACTGGTTTGTTTTTAATTGATTGTTTTTTTGAAGTAGAATATTAAAAATAATATAAACGTTTTCCAACAAAAAAAAATCCTATACCAAATTTTATTATTTTTTAAAAATTAGAAAACTTTTACTTGAAAAAAAACAATATTTTATTCAAATTTTTAAAATTTATCTGAACTAAGTTGCATGAAAATATTCCTTAGAAATAGTTCATCAGTTTCTAAAATCAAGTAAATTTTTATTATTACATAGGGAAAAATTTATTACTTTTTGTTTTTAATTGTCTGAACTAATTTTTAGAAAAGAATTCTTCAAAATTAGAAAGTGGTATACTTAAAAACTGAATTTGGAAATGGCTTTCTAAAATTTAGTTAACTTTACTACTCGCGAACAAATAATGAACACACATTAAGTTCAAGTACTTTCTCGATTTAAGTTAGACATATTTTTTGAACTAAATGGGGGTAAATTATGTCCTAAATTTTTTTTATTAACTAAATTTAATTTTTTTACATTTGAGTATGCAATTTTCTTAAAACTAAGATGTTTTTTTCTTAAAATTAATAAATTTATATTTAATTGATTTGTTTTTTTTTTCCTAAAATCAAGAAATATTACTTAGGAAAAATATGAACTATTTCTGAGTATATAAACTATTTCGTTTTTTCTCAAACTTAGGAATTTTTATTTTTATTTAAGAAAATTTTTCTAAGTTTTAATAAAAGTTTACTTAAATTGAGGACAATTTATAAACTAGTTCATGTTTTTTTTGAGTGCGTGATTGGTATAAAAAGTCTCTATCACGTATTGGGTGGTCTCTAAGAACTTCACCTATTCCAATTGTATTTCTGAAATACAATTGACTATTTCTGAAATACAATTGACTATTCTGAAATATAGTTGACTATTTCTGAAATAAAATTTACTATTCTGAAATAAAATTGACTCTTCTAAGGTACAATTGACTATTTCTCAAATACAATTGACTATTCTGAAATACAATTGACCATTTTTAAAATATTCCGTAACCCAGACCTTGCCCCTTCTGATTATAATTTGTTTCGATCGATGCAGAACGCCTTACTGGAATACGCTTCACTTCAGAACAGGGTATAAGAAATTTGCTTGATTCATTCTTTACCTCAAAGCCGGAGCAGTTCTTTTGGCGCGGAATCCATATGCTACCAGAAAGATGGGAAAAAATAGTGGCTAACGATGAACTATACTTTGAATAATGTATCAACTTATTTTGTTATTATAATAAATGCATTTTTCAAGAAAAAAAATCGACATTATTAACTTGCTAAAAGCAGCAACAAATTTGCGTTCCAGATCGATTTTAATTTGCAGCTTACATCTTGCAGTAATTTACTAAAATTTAGTAGCGCTTACTAATTTTGTATACTATTTTCATTGTACTTCACGCCAGCAGACATATGTTGCTAAGATTAGCATAAAATGCCGCTGGGCTCAAATTAGCAAAATTTCCCGTAATAGAATCAACATTTTCAGTTGCCATTATTAACGAAATCTTATTAACAAAAATTTTTGATAATTTATAGTGAACTAAATTCAATGAATTGTAAAATATAAAAAAATTAGAATTTATATAAAAAATTATTAAAAATACACAAATTAACTGAATTATTTTTAAATACACTTGTTGCACTTTAAAGCTGCTAATTTATTTTGAAATTGCCTTACGAAAAAAATCGCAAATATATTAATTTTTTGTCAAGCAATATTTTTTTTTATTTTTTATTTATTTTATTTATTTTTTTTTAAGTATTTTAGGCAAAATTAAAAATAGTAAAAACATTAACGAATTTATCATTTTGCTAAAATTTGTATTGAAAAATATTTTTTGAGTTAAAATTTTAGGGGCTGATTTTTTGATTTCTTTAGTGCTATTTTAAGCGGTTGTCCTATTTTTGGACATAATTCGATTGTGAAAAGTATCTTCACTTCCGATCTCTTTTTTCAACCTATGTAACATTTTAAGGCAATTTAAGTTTGTATGTATAAGTTTTAACTATTGGAAATAAAATTTCCTTCAATGTCAATAATATTTACTAATTTAAAAAAAAAAACTGTAAAATTAGTAAATATTTTTGGCAATCTTAGCAAATCGGTTTTCAAAAATTTGTAAAATGATTTCTGAAATTAGCAACAAAAAATTGTAAATATTCTTTGAGAATCATGTGCTTTGTAAAATGTAAATAGCAAAAAAATTTACCTTCCAATAATTTTTTTTTACTAAAAATCAGTGGAAAAATAGTAGTCTACAAATTTCTTTTACAAACTTTTGGTTCTCAATATTTATTTAAATGCAAATTTAAGGTAATTTCATTAAGATTTTTCTCTATATTTTGTGACCCTACCATTATATAAGATTTAAGCCTCTCATAGGAATTTAATTCGCTCCCGGAATATGATCCATATTATATTTGGCTTGGGATAACAAATAGTCAGATATGGATTTTATACCCTGTTAATTCCCTTTGTAATCATGTAATTCGGTATGCAAAGTAAATGCTTGGAAACGAAATCGAAAGCGTAACCAGTGAAAATGAATCGCAAAGCACAGGCTATAAAATGGAATGAAGCACGAATAGGAATGGTACAAGGAACATTTGATTTTATTTTGTTTCGGTTAAAAGTAATTCAATTCCACTCGTCCACCTTTGCATTGTATTATTTTCACTGTGTCTAGTGCAGTAATCGGCACTCATAGCACTCAGGGACCGAACACAATCGGCAATTTACACGTACGCTACACGAATGTCAACAAATCTCACAGCTAAGAGCACAAAAAATATAATTATTTCATTCAGTAGTACGCTAACTTTCAACAGAGCAAGTATATGCCGCTTTGTTAAAGAAATAAAGTACACTCTAAAAATTTGTTTTTTTTTTATTATAGGTATTTTTTTATTGTAGGTATTTATTTTGTTTTTCGTTTACATTTTAAATTAAAAATGTGGAATGTTAAGTGGGAAGAATTTTTTGTTTTATTTTCTTGAAATATATTAAAAGAGGCAGAGTGCATTGTATGCAATCAAAAAATTATTATTATCATTTTTATGAATTATTTTTATTTTTTATAATAGAGAAAACAAAAACATGAACTAGTTTAATTCAATTTAATTTATCGATTAATTCATTTATTCATTCATTCATTCATTTATCTAGAAAGATAAAATAATTTCTTACGGTGTAAAACACCAATACATTGATATTCTCTCTTTCTGCCGACCACTGGTCTAGTGTTTCAATTACATTCATTTCCCATTCTATTTCATTTCAATTTATTTCCTGTTTTTAGTGTATTAATTTTGCTCTTTCCTTGTTTAATTCCATTTCCATTGTCAAAGTATTGTTGTATCAAAAAGTATTGTTGTATGTAGTTGAGAAGCGAAATGAGAGGCAAGTGGAAGGACGATGGAGCCATTTTTGTGGCATACTTATAAAAAAGGTGCAAATTGCGAATATCAAAAAAAAAGAACAAAATCGCTTCGGACAAAACTGTAGGGTCGTCAAAGGGCAGCTTGACGATTCGGCAGAAAATGTACAGTGGTCAAATGGTAAAAGTTTCAAGACCCCAAAAATTTTGCCCAGTTTCCAAAATTATTTTCAAAAGTTTTAATTATTTTGTACTCTTTAAAAATTAGTTTCGAACTAACATAACTTTTTTAAGATTTGTGGAAGGAAGATTATTTTTTATTGGTAACGAAAACAACAAAAAAAGCGAAATTGTTACTGAAAGAGTCAAAGAAAACTTTTTACAAAATTATTGTTGAATATATTAATTAAAGTTAGCTTTAACTTCTTTTTTTCCAAAAGAACGACAAAACTTTTAGAGTGGCCCATGAAAAAAGTAACTATTGAATATTAATTTTATTTATATCGTTAACAAATTTGATTAGACATGGCATTTTTTATAATAAATAAGCGAATTTTCATATAAAACTGAGGCAAAGTAAAAAACAGTTATCAAGTAGTTACTTTTAATATATTAACTGTGCAACACAAACTGTTATCATTAATTAGAAATTAAAAATTGAATTTGTCGGTGAATAATTTACAAATGTGGTCTGTCCATAATATCGCTTTAATTGCGCTAATTGTGACGTGTTGGTCAATAAATGGAATATATTTGGAAACAGTTCCCAATGATGTGCTTTTTGATTTGGATAAAACATGGGATGAAAATCAATTGCTGCATGAAACCGCATCATATATGTTGGGTAATATGAATCCCTCGGTTGATCCTTGTGAAGATTTCTATGCATATGCCTGTGGTAATTGGCAGAATAACAATCGAGTACCACAGTGGTTTCGTAAAAATGATATTTATGACATTATCTCCTACAAAATACATAGAAAACTGGAAAGTGAATTATTGAAAGAAGACACAGAACCAAAAACGACTGTTGTAAGAGGTAAAAAGGCATTCGATAAAGCTAAAATTTTCTTTAAATCTTGTTATAATTCTGGCAAAATAACAGCATTCGGTAATGCAGTTAAAAATATGTTCTGTGAGGAGAAGAAACTATTTAAGAGACTTAAACTTCAGGGGAAACCAGATGATTGGATAAAAGTAAATTTTATGTCTCCCTATAGTGTTTATCCCCTGTTGCCCCTGAAGGTGTTTGATCGAGGTAGTGAAAGTGGCAAATATGAGATTTCACTGGCATGGTATTCAAATCTAACAAAATTTCATAAATACAATCACAAGGAATTTCCACTAGTTTGTGATAAATGTATAGCACAGTTTAAAAAAGCATTGGAATTTGAGGCAAAACTATTTACAAAGTATAAAGTAAGCAATAAAGATGAGAGAGTAACGTTAGCCGAATTCCTAAAGACTCATAAAAATGATCCAATAAACTGGAGGGATATATTCTCTCAACTGTTTCCTACCAAACTGCAAGATGGTGCATATATAAATAATTGTCATGCCAGTTTTGACGATTTAGTATCCTTTCTACAAAAAACACCCATCAATGATGTACGTAATTATGTTAGATGGTGTACGGTGGTAAAATTTTATGACATTTGGAAAAAGATATTTGTCAATCATAAATTAACTCGTCAAGATGGTTGTCGTGAATTAACTGAGACTTATTTTGCTTCGGCTTTATTGCCCTGGTATAAAAGTAACCTATATGATGATGATAAACATCGAGATATTTCAGATATAGCCCAGACCATTAAAACGGATTTCTACAATACGATTTCGAATAACTTCTCCTGGTTAAGTGATGACTTTTACTCCTGGTTAGATAGTGAAACTATTTCGAATATTAAGGCTAAATTGGAAGCAATGAAAATTATAGTTGGTTTCGAAGAGAAAAAACTGCAAAGAGAATTGTTTTATGAGAGAGTTGAAATAACTTCCGATTTATTTAAAAACATTCAAGTACTAGAGGCAAAAACTGCCCGTAAAATTAGGCGATTACTTAACCGGCGACTTGCAGATTTAACATTAAAACAACTCTTTGATGTTGACAGTAATTATTATCCACTCTTCAATACCGTCTTAATACGAATAGGTCTGGCGCAAATGCCTTTCTATCATGCGAAATTTCCTCCAGCTCTTAAATTTGGTGGCATTGGTGTGATTATAGGTCATGAAATGGCACATGCTTTCGATTATAAAACCTATCATTATGAATCTTTGGATACAACCAAGACATACTATAAAAAAATGTGGTTATCCCCTACATCCTTGGCAAACATACAAAATCGTACCGAATGTTTGTATAATCAATACAAGGACTTCACCTATCATGGCTTAGAAGCTAACAAAGCCTCTATGATGGATGAGAATATTGCCGACAATGCTGGTCTGCACATGTCGTATTATTCTTATTTGGATTGGGAGGATGAACATAATCCATCAGTGGAAGTTTTACCAGATGCAAATTATACAAATAATCAATTGTTTTTCATTGCCTACGCCAACAACTTTTGTTTTGGTCGGGAGTATGATGAAGAGTCTGTAAGAATTCGTAATGAAAAAAGTAAGCATTATGCTCCGGACGAATTACGTGTTATGATTCCTTTACGAAATATGGATGAGTTTGCAACAACATTTGGTTGTCAAAAGAATTCTCAAATGAATCCAGAAAATAAGTGTAGAGTATGGTAGTGAAATGTACTCTAAAATAAATTTGTAATTGTTTGTTTAAGATTTGTTTTTGTAAAAGTATTAGTAAATTAATCTGAATAAAACAAAATAAATATAGTTCAATATATGACCATACATGAACTCATATATGACCATATATCTTTGGTTCCGAAATTTGAGGGTATATGGCCGTAAATGTGTCTTGTATGATCATAAATGCTTTTATATGATACAGATATGCTCCTATATGATCATATATGTCCATTAGACCGTACCTCAAAAAAAAAGTTCACCGTACACCCTCAAATATAAAGTATTTTAACAAGAAAATTTCGAAAATGTTTTTTTTTTTTTTTGGCCGAACGTAGGGGTCGCCATTTTATATTTTTCTTTATATCTTCGCCATTTACCGTCGGATCTTAAAGTGTTGTATATCAATGTTTTTTGTCTCGCGGAGACCGATGTTTTCCTCGAAGGAGCCATTGACCTCAAGTAACCTGTTCTAGTATTAACCCACCAGATCTCAGTTGAAAGCTCGCAAAAAAGCAATAAACTTTTGCTAGGAAAGTATTCCAATAATTCCAGCGGAACTATTATTTTATGTTTTTTTTTAATTTTTTTTGTTGCCGAATGTAGGGCATTTTTAATTTTTTTTGTCTTATCTTCTGTATTTACAGTCGGATCTTAAAGGGTTATATATCAATGTTTTTGTCGCAATGATACCAATTTGTTACATCAAAAATCATTGACCTCAAGCACCCTTTTATACTACTTAAGGGGTAACACCTACGTAAAAAGTCTATATATAAAAACTTCTTTTTTTTATTTTCTTTATTTGCGGAGATGTGTTAACAAAGATTGGTTTTCACAAGATTTATGAAGGAGTACAAACAAATATTTCTTTTACACAAAGTTTTACAAAATGATAGTATATTTACAATAGAGGTCTACGGCACGCAGCATTACTTAATCAATTTTTGGTGGATTTCTCTGAAATTTATAATGCATATGGAAAACCAAATTATCTATGGATGCGCGTAGGAGTTTTTGATAGGTCAAATACTTTTTGACTTAGAGCTGTTTCTTTACGAGTATAAAAAATAGATATTTTGACTTTAACACTTCGCTGTTTTGTTAAAAATTAATATACCCAAAAACTCATACGCTTTTCTTTAGATAATTTAGTTTTCTATATAAAGTGTATGTTTCAGAGCCATCCACCTAAAGTTGGTTAAATTTTCGAAATTTTCTTGTTAAAATACTTTATATTTGAGGGTGTACGGTGAACTTTTTTTTTTTTGCCTGTATGGTGGTACGGTCTAATGGGCGTATATGATCATATATACCTATGTATGATTGTATACAAGGTCATGTATTTTATATATGTTCACATACAGGTTGGATGAAAAGTTCCTGCGCTCACCAAGAGATGGCACTTCTAACTCCAAACTTTTTTTTAAGTTAGTATAACTGTTCTGAGAACACATGCAAAGTTGCAAGTCATTCTGTCAATTCTTTCTTTGTTTACAAGCCATTTAAAGTTGACGTGTCATTAATTTTTTTTAATATGGAAAAAATTGAATATCGTGCAGTCATTAGATTCTTTGTTTTGAAGGGTTTAAAAGCAAAGGAAATTTATGAACAATTGTTAGAAGTGTATAAGGAGTCCTCACCTTCAAAACGCACCGTTGAATCTTAGGCTGGTGAATTTAATCGTGGTCGTACCAGCCTTAAAGACGATCCACGCGAAGGACGACCAAAAACTGCAACCACAGCAGAAATCATTGAGCAGGTACATAATATGGTTAGTGAAAAGCGAAGTTTGACTTTGCTTGAAATTGTTAATGCCATAGGCATCTCAGACGAATGTGTACTCCATATTTTACATGAAGAATTGCGTATGAAAAAACTGTTTGGAAAGTTAGTGCCGCACACATTAACAATTCAACAAAAACTGGATCGAGAACAAATTTCTCAGCGTAATTTGGAGCGTTTTAAGCCGAATTAAACCGACTTTTTGCGTCGTTTTATAACTATGGATGAGACTTGGATCTACCACCATGATCCTAAATTGAAACAAGAACGTTTACAGTGGACTGAAGCTGGTTGTTCAGCTCCAAAGCAGGTGAAGTCACAACGATCAGCAAAGAAGGTTATGGCATCAGTTTTTTGGGATGCAAAAGAAATTTTGTTGATTGATTATCTTCAGAAAGGTAAAACAATCAACTCTGAATATTATTGCAGCCTGTTGGATCAGATGGATGAAAAAATTCGTGAGAAAAGACCTGGTTTAAAGAAGAAAAAAAAGCATTTTTCATCAAGACAATGCAGCTGCTCACAAAAGTGTTTTGACGATGGCTAAATTCAAAGAATTAAAGTACGAATTGCTTGAACATCCACCGTATTCACCAGAGTTGGCTCCCAGTGACTACTATCTCTTCAGAAATTTTAAACAATTCCTTCGTGGAAAGCATTTTTCATCGAATGAAGAGACCATAGCAGCCGTAGACGGTTATTTTGCAGAGCTTCCGGGAAACCATTATAAGGATGGGATAAAATTATTGGAAGATCATTGGAACAAGTGTATTGAGCTTCAGGGAGATTATATTGAATAAATAAATATATTTCGTAACAAAAACAGTATTCTTTCATTTCGAGCGCAGGAACTTTTCAACCATCAGGTGTGTCTAAATATCACTTAAGCCCAATTCAGACAAAACTTAATTAATAAATTCAAGAGAATTAGAATATGAGGCAGTAGAAACTGATTTACCAAATTGCATCTAAATATCTTTTTAATTGCACCTTGTATTTTGATTACAAGTTTCACATTGATGCACGGACGTACGGGCGGACATCGTTAAATTGATTCAAGAAGTAAGTCTGAGTCATTTGGAGTAGATTTAAGTCCGATATCGTTGGTAGTTACAAACATCAGCACAGACTCATTATACCCTGACCACATAGTTTTCTAGGGTAAAATGTCAGCTAACTTATCTGAAGATTATTAGAGTTATAGCCCTCGCGAAAATTATCCCAACTTCTTGTTTGGGGATTATAAACAATCATGTGTGAACGTAATCCCCAAAAGAGTCATACTCTCAATGACGATATTAAGACCTGCAATTGGTGGTATAAAATGTTTCCCTTGATCAAAGTCCACATTGTAGGAAGATATGTGGTTAAAGAAAGCGTTTGAGTCCAAAAATGGTAGTGTGGATGTTCATGGCCACAATACTCACAGCTCTATTGCGTGGTGGTAATTATGAATTAACTGTACATGGTTCAGCCCTAGGCTTGTTCGGAGCTGCTGGTGCGATAAAGATCTGCCCCTTTGAAGCGCTTAACACTGACTTCATATTATTCCCAGTCTTGCATGACTTGCTGATACACATTCTTGGAATGTCAAATTCAATGGAGATGCTAGACTTTTAAACTAGCTGCCCTCGCAGCTCTGCCTACAATCTGACTATACTACTCCTAACATTAATCTTCCTGGAGTCAACTTTCCTTCTAGGTAGTAGTAGGAGGGTATCAACGGCGGGAAATATGTGTTGTGGTGTAGGCAATGGGGTTATTTTCAAGTGAAAGCGACATTTAAAACATATTCAAGTTACCTGATCATGGTAGTGTATTTCAGACGGATATTCTGGCTATCAGGGAAGCTTATCGTCAGTTCTGTGCGGTTGACTCATACGTAACATCTTCTATTCTCGTCGGATATTATTGGAATGAATTGTCTATGCTAAGATGCCCGTTTCTAAATACGTTGGAGTAGGTCCTCGGTCAGAGGAATTTTTATGGAAATGAGCAGGCACACAAGGTGATAAAGGCAAGCCCTGCCTTAAATATCTCCACAGTGATGTCAGTCGCTACACGGCCGGAAACTATAAAGGGTGGTATCTTCGAATACTACCTCCGGATGATGGCAGACAAATAGCGTAGACTAGACACTTGTGGGATCGCGAACATACGACTTCCTGAAAAGATAACCGATATAGCTCAAAACGGGCGAAATGTTTTCCCTCCTAGGGTGTTAATAAATATAATTCGAAAAAAATAGGCCAGGTCCGTGGAAGATCCCGATGGATCAATTTAAAAAAAAAAACAGCCTCCGTAAAGTAATTTAAACATCTCCCTTTTTTGTTTTGTAAACAAAGGCTGTTTTGATCAATTGTAAATAGTTTTTGAGTCATAAGTACGATTTCATTAGCATTAGTAGAACAAAAAATTTAAATTTTCTTGCATTGGTATTACTCAACTAATGCTAATGAAATTTTAATGCCAATGAAAAAACCAAAGTATGTACTGGACGATCTGTCGGTGATATCGGACGTATGCTTAGGTAATATTATGCATTATCAATATTAAATTTTAATTTGCTCTGGGATTTTGACTTTTTGCTTTCAAAAAACTACAAGATCTGAAAAATTTTAAAGCAAATATTACCCAACACCACTTTGTGGGGAGAGTGTAAAAACTTTCTGTCCAAAATATCGGACTTAGACCTTATACGTACTACAGCAAATTACTCAGAAACACTTTCAGTTCCTCCAACCGTGTGTTAGGTCGAAAATATATGAATGAAACTTGCTACATAAGTTTTTAATAGTCAAAAGGCCAACCCTATTAAAATTGGTTAGAATCGATTCATATTTAGACCTATCTTCCATAGAAAAATCTTATCTGAGTTGATCTTATATGGTATTTAGATACACAACCGTAGATTTCTGGTTTATATTTGGGCTGTAAATCTTATTTGGTACAGTAAATCATGCTTCTAAATTAAGAGAAAATTGGACTATATTTGGACTTAGTCCCTATATAAACTAACCTTCCTGGCATTTGCTTAAATGAACTTTTAGGGTAATATCGTTCAGATTTATCTCTATGGAAAAAAAGGATCAGGAACCTTCCCGGACCACGGACCGCTTTCTGAAATATTAATGACTCTCTTTTTGGTTTGAGGACGATGTTCAAATTACATTCGGTTTGAATCCTCAGTTTAGGATTTATATCCCCCCACATAATATATTTTTGACTAGAAATTGTTATTTTTTAAAATTTCGTTTAGAAAAAGATTAGACAGCGTACAGTACTAGCTATAATACAGTTACTAGTGGTTGCAGCAAGTGGAACAATGCAATTACTATAGAATAATGAAGCGAAAAATAATAAATTTTATTTAGTTTCTGTAACAACTGAAAACAAAATTAAAAATAATAATTTTGTAATATTAAACCATGTCACAGTAAATAACGTTAGTTTAATAAAAGTTACTTATAATAAAGATACGTTTTTAAATGAAGTCGATAAAAAATTACATACTATTTACAATACTAACGATGTGCCCCATAAATCTTGTAAATACACAACACTCCCTTTACAACACTAAAGTTTTTGAATTGGGACAACAATGGATTGAAGATGTATTGCTGCATGAAATCGATTTATTTATGTTTGGCAATATGAATAAATCAGTAGATCCTTGTGAAGATTTCTATGAATATGCCTGTGGTAATTGGCATAATAACAACCGGGTACCAAAGTACTATCGTAAAAATATTATTTTTGATATTATTAACGATAAGTTAGAAAAAAGATTGGAAATGGAATTGCTGGAAGAAGATTTACCAAAAAAAATTGAGAGTGGTTTGGCAAAGGCAAAAAAATTCTTTAGATCTTGTTATAATCCTGGCAAAACTGAATTACTTGCCAATGCTATAAAAACTTTATTCTGTAATGAAAAGAGAAATTTTAAAAAACTTAATCTAAAGAATAATAACAATGATTGGTTGATTGTATCATTTATGTCACGCTTTAATGTATTTCCACTACTGCCATTACAGATAATACCATCAACAGAAAGTGGAAAATATGAAATTTCTATAAGACCGCTTTATAATCTAACCGACTTTTTCAGGAAGAACAGTAAAACTTTTCCACAAGTTGAGGGTAAATGTGTAAAACAATTTAAAAAAATGTTAGCATTTGAAGCAAATCTTTTTACAAAATACACCATATCATCGGAGGTCCAGCGAGCTACCATAGCCCAATTTGCAAATTTACACAAAAATGATGCCATTGATTGGAAAGAAGTTTTTCAAAAAGTTTTTCCCCGCAAACAACAAGATGATTGGTATATTAATAATTACATTAAAGATTTTGGAAATTTAATAGATTTTTTAAGTAAATCTCGTATCGGAGATTTACGTAATTATGTCAAATGGTGTACCGTGGTGAAATTTTATACTATTTGGAAGGATTTATTGCTACAAAAGGATTTAATGCGTAAATCCAAGTGTCGTCAGCTAACAGAATCGTATTTCACCTACGCTCTACTACCCTGGTTTAAGGCGAATTTCTATGATGAAAACAAACATAAGGATATTATTGAAATAGCTAAAGCTTTAAAGGCAGATTTTTATAATACAATTGCAAATCAGTTGTCCTGGTTAAGTGCTGACTATTACTCGTGGTTAAGTGAAGAAACAAAAATAAATATTAAAAAGAAATTGGAAAATATGGAAATAATTATAGGATATCGTGATGAAATGCTGCATAGGGATGCCTTTGATAAAAAGCTAAAAATTACTTTACAATTATTTAAAAATCTCATAAAGTTGGAGGCCAATAATGCTAGTAAACTAAGAAGGCTGGTGAATAAAAAAATCACCTTTTTAACATTAAAACAATTCTTCTATGCTACGGGTTATTATAATCCCGGTTTAAATGCCGTCCTAATAAATATGGGTCTAGCGCAAATGCCTTTTTATCATGAGAAATTTCCGGCGGCTCTTAAATTCGGTGGCATTGGTTCTTATATAGGTCATGAAATAGCTCATGGTTTTGATTCAAATAAAAGTTTTCTCGCATATAATCGCAAAAATAAAACTTATACCCGAAGTCCTTTATTCTCTGCCAACTCGTGGCAAAATTTTAAAGATCGTGTCAAATGCTTGACCAATGAATACAAACAATTTACCTATAAGGGTTTAAAAGCTAATTATTTATCTATGCCGGAGAATATAGCCGATAATGCCGGGTTACATATGGCCTATTATTCTTATTTGGATTGGGAGGGCAGCCAAGTAGAGTCGAAGGAACTTTTACCTTATTTGAATTTTACAAATAATCAATTATTTTTTATTACATTTGCTCAACGTTTTTGTTTTGCTCGAGTCTATAATGATGAAGCTGTAAGATATCGTAACGAAATTCATATATCTCATGCTCCGCTGGAGATACGAATTTTAGTTTCTTTACGTAATATGAAGGAATTTGCCGAAAATTTTCAGTGTAGTCCTGGTTCTCAAATGAATCCTACAGAAAAGTGTTTAGTGTGGTAGAGAGTGAGATTATGGAGTTTAATATATTCAAGTTAAATGGTATTATGCAGATTATTCATTAACCTGGATTTAAGCTGAATTTATTTATATCAAAAATTTTGAATAAAGATTATAATTTTGTTTTATATAAATTGCAATTTATTTTACTAAAAGTAAAACAACTGTAGAAATAACTGAAAATCAGTTTTAAATTTTATTATTATCCACCTTAAATTACTGTAATAAAAACTAGTTAAAAACAAGTTAAATTCAACTTACAAATTAGTAAAACATAAGTTTTTTGCACTATTGGCGAATTTTGACGAACACAAAATCTGATTTCTTGAGATTTAGACAAGTGATAGAGAAAAATAAAATAAATAAAACAAAATTCTCTCAAATTCAAGTTCAGGTGGCAAAATAAGAAGGGATAGAAAAAGGGGGTGGACTTAGGCTTGGTACAAGATAATGCTTCTAAGATGGGTGAGGGAGTTGGTGCTGCGGTTTTCTGTCGAGAGCTGGGTATCGAGGCGACGCACAAACTTCCCAATTACTGCAGCATTTTTTAGGCGGAAGTTCTGGCAGCCAAAATGTCTGCTGAACTTGATTTTGTCTCTGAGACCATAGGTTCTTACGTTAATTTTTATATTGATAGTCAAGCGGCTATTATGCCAATATCCGCCGATTTAACATTTTCACCGATTGTCCAAGGGTGCAAGGGCTCTTTAGGTAGGCTTTGTTCCAACAACAGAATGCACAGCTATTGAGTTCGCGACCACAGGGACATTGAGGGTAATCATATTGCGGTTGAGCTGGTGAAACGCGGTGTCGAGTTGTCTGGCGAAAGGGCAATGGACATTTGTGCGCCACTCCAGTTTTTGAAACGGGACGTAGACTTCACTGTAATTTGCAAGTTTGAGGCGTTTTGGTGAAATACCGGAACATGCAGGGTGTCGAAGATTTTGTGGAAGTGTTACGATGCTACGGCAACAGAAACGATTATAAAATTCTGGGGGTGTACTGACGAGTCACTGCCAAGAGAGCGTGAAAGCTGGCGAAAGATAATTGTAGGTTTTGTGGGGTACCGGGGGATTGGTAGACGGCGGAGCATACTATGTGCCACTGTCCGGATCTTGCCCACTCCAGAGTTGCTTGGGACATTATATATTCCGCGATCTGGAGGAAAACTCTATAATAGGAATTCAAAGACTCCTGGCATTTACTAGGAGAGTGTGGGGCACCCTGGGGCCATCACATCTGACTGATCTTTTATGCCGATTATCGTTTTTATCGTTTCATATCTTAATGGGTTTATGCGAGGTATTTGACCAGCCAGCTCAACCTAACCCTACCTAGGCTGGAACAAACAACGATTTCTTGAGATATTGACATGTGATAGAGAAGAAAAAATAAAGATCCTGTATTTTTTTATTATCGTCCAAATTTAATGTTTAGCTGACCAAATAAGTGGAGCATAAACTTATTGTTTCTTACGATTTTCTGTATTTATTTCAGAGTTATATTTGGTAAAATTTCCAAGGATATTTTTCATTTTAATTTTTGAGAATTTTAAACCAGGTTTTTCAGAAATGTTCTTCAAAGAGAAAGTGTAGTTTATGACTGGTAGTTAAGACCGAGGATTTGCGTATCGAAATCGAAAAATTGTGCACCTGTCTCACCCCTATCAGAACAGATTTAATTTCCTTGTACAATATCTTCGTTTACATTTTGAATATTATTTATTGATCCAAAAATACCTTCACTCTGAAATTTGTCACAGCTGTAGAGAAAAAAACCATCTCTAACACAATTTCTTTTTTAAATTTTTAAAAACATCGCTTTCGGATTTATAGTCTTATGAGTTATTGATCAATAAAAGTGACCTTTTACCTTTAAAAAAAAAAAATCAAGTTGCATATCAAATCAAAGGTAATTAAATACCCTTTAAAATGCGATGCTTAATACTTAATACGCGTACCTTTAATACTTTTCAAGAAAATGACAATTAATTTTTCCGATTTTCAAGACCTCATATTTTCGGAATATGAGGATTTTTTTACAAAAAGGATTTTTTTACGAAAAATCCTAATATTCGGAGGAGGTGGGTTACACACATTGGTTGATTTGACATGGAAAGAGTCTGTATTTAGGATTATGATCAACATTTTTTTCTCATTATCATGTTGGTCATAGTTCTCATTTAATTTGGGAATTATAACAGAAATATTTTAATAAATATAATCTCCAAATCAGGATTGGTGATAATGTCCATCCAGTTAGGGCTTTATTCTCCAAATTTTCAAATGAATGTTAACTCTCGGCCCAAACCCCAGTGAGAAAAGCGCCATTATATTTTTGAAAAACTTTATAGATTTTCGTCCAATGTAACACTGTGGAAATATGATGAAGCATTTTCATAAAAATTCAAATTGATGAAATGTTTTTTTATTATATATTTACGAAATCTTTCTTAAATATGATGAAGAATTTTGATAAAATATTAAGTAAGATTTATAAAATTCTTCAATATCTATGAAGAAGTTTCATCATATTTTTAAAGGAGTTTCTTTATATTTATGAAGGAGTTTCTTCATATGTATAAAGAAGTTTCACTAATTTTTATTAAGAAGAAGTTTCGCCATATTAAGAAATAAATCTCGTTAGTATAATAAAGATTTTTACTTAGTATTTAAATTTTGAATATTATTTGATCTATCTGTTTTAATTATATATTTTTAATTTTATCAGGCTCAAGATCATAATTTTTTTTTTAATGATACTAGCGAATAGTAAACACTAATTTTTTTATTAAATGGAAAAAATTGTAAGGATAAGCGCTAGAGGGAGTGCACACTTTCGACCCGAGCGACCAGGTCATCTTCGGCCTCCTTCTGAATCACCCAACACAAATAACTCATGGTTATGAACAGGCATTTATATCACACATGACTATGTGAAATTACATTTTTCAGTTGATTTTTATTTAGTTTAATTTGTTTGTTGAAATTATTTAAGTAAATAAAAATGCAAACTTAGTGAGAATTACAAATAGTAGTGTGTTGCAAGCGAAATAAATAATTTGTAAGAGTTTTTTATTATAAAATTTTTTTTGGAAAAAATTTATGAGTTTTTATGAGACACTTCATAATATTATGGAATTAATGACAAACGATTTATAAGTCTTACCACACCACACACTTGTTAGACGGATTCATATTTGAATCCGTTTTACACTTAAATGTATCTGAAAATTTCTGCATATTACGTAAAGGAACCATAACTCTTAACTCTGGTGGTGTACGAGTCATACCAGTTTCGTGACGACGTCTCAGCGTTTCATCATTACCGTTTCTATTAAAACAAAACTGTTGGGCATATTTAATGAAAAATAATTGATCATTAGTAAAATTTGTGCCAGGTAAAACTTCCAATTTCTGTGGACCTTTCCAATCTAAATAAGAATAATAGGCCAAATGGAGACCAGCATTATCTGCAATATTATCCTTCATCAGAGACGATTTGTCAGCATTTAGTCTCTTATAAGTGAATTTCTTATATTGTTCAAATAAACATTCGTAACGGTTGGTAAAATTTTGCAGAGTAGTTGCCGATAACCATACTTTCTTTGAATACGTATTATTTTTCTCATCATATTCGAAATGTTCTTTTTTAGAATCGAAACCGTGAGCCAACTCATAAGCTATAACCCAACCAATACCACCAAATTTTAAAGCAGCCGGATATTTTAAATTATAAAAAGGCATCTGAGCCAGATTCATTCTTATAAAGACAACATTGGAGTTGGGATAATAGTGACTATCAACATCGAATAGTTGTTCTAAGGTAAATTCCGTAATTTTCCTATTAATCAATCTTTTAAGTTTTTTAGCACGACTAATTTCTAATATTTGAAGATTTCTAAAAAAATCCGTAGTTATATCAAGTTTTTCATAAAATAAATCTTTATGCAACATATTTTCTTTATATGATATGATTATTTTTAAATTTTTCAGTTTCTTTAAAACATTCGAACGTGTTTCGTCACTTAACCAAGAGTAGTAATCTTCATTTAACCATGTATAGTTATTTTCAACTGTATTATAGAAATCCGTTTTTATAGTTCGAGCAATATGTGAAATATCCTTATGGGTTTGATTGTCATAAAAGTGTTTTTTAAACCAAGACAGTAAGGGACTTGAAAAATAAGTTTCCGTTAGTTCACGACACTTGGTGCGCCGCGTTTCAGCATTTTGAAAAAACACCAACCTATAAATGTCAAAAAATTTAGCCACCGTACACCATTTAACATAATTGCGTACATCTTCAATGGGTGCATATTCCAAGTAATCCACCAGATGGTTAATATTTGTAAAATATTGATTTACATACAAATCATTGGGCAATGTTCCGGGAAAAACATAAGAGAATACCTTTTTCCAATCTACTGCATCGAGATCGTAAAGTTTTAGAAATTTTCCTATAGGTAATCTTTGGGCCGTCTTCAATATTCTATATTTGGGTAAAACTTTTGCTTCAAAATCCAATGCATGTTGAAATTGTTTTCTACATTTGCCAATAGCTCGAGAAAATCCTTCACGATTTTTATCATAATAATCTTGCAATTGAAAATTCCCAGCTATGCCAATCTCAAATTTGCCACTTTTTGTATCTTGATCTAATACTTTTAAATTCACCAAGGGGTATACATTGTAGGGTGACATAAAATTAACCGCCAACCAATCATCTTTTGCTCCACGAAGATTAAGTTTTTTAAAACTTTTATTTTCCTTACAAAATAAAATATGTATTGCTTTAATGAATGCATTTGTTTTACCCGAATTATAACAAGAGTTAAAGAATATTTTTGCCTTTTTCATGGAACTTTTAATTGAATGCACATTTGGTTCATTATCATCTGTTAATTTATTTTCCAATTTTTTCCACAAGTTATGGGTAATGATATCGGTAAAGGTATTTTTACGATATTGCTTGGCAACTCTGTTATTATTTGGCCAATTCCCACAAGCATATTCATAGAAATCTTCACAAGGATCTTCAGTTTGTTTCATGTTGTCTAACATAAATAATGCAGTTTCCTGTAATAATTCATTTTCATTCCAATCGTTTTTCAAATCAAATATACTAAAATTATTTTTCGCTGATTTTGTATAGTTGAGAGTTAATGTTATCGTCACGGCTAACAAAAAGTATTTTTTTATAATTTCCATTTGAGTTTATAATAAATCTATTAATAATTTTTGTAAAAATTCATATTACAAAACGATCGGTTTGACAGTTTTATTAATACTAAACAATTGGTTTAATTCTACCTGTTGCTGTTTAAAAATCAAAAATGAACAATTTTTTTTTAATTAAACTGTACTAAATGCATTAATTGCGGTAGTGAAGAAAAAAATATTGATTATTATTAAAAACTAGAGTTGGAAACGATTTAAGATAGTTAAATCATCCCAGCAAACATTTTATGAGATTTTAAAAGCTTCCCTCGTAATTAACTAAAAATCATCACTGCTTGTGTCAACTACCATATGTCACAAGTTGCGTGATTTGGTTTGTGTTTGACAGCCATTGAAAGTAGAAAACCTCGTGAATTCCGCTATAAAGCATTATTTTTTTGCTTAATCAATTATCACTGAAACCAAGGAAAGACTTAATAAATACTTTGAAGATTCTGCACCGTCAAATTCAATGGTTAAGACATGGTTAACTGAATTCCGTTGTGGTTATATCAGCGATAAAATCAATGGAATGATATTGGAAGATCGGAGAATGAAAGTCTATGATCTGGCTGAGGCTGTACGCATCTCCAATGAGACGATATATCACATTTCACACGAATATTTGGACATTAAAATGTTACGAGTATCTACGCTGTAGGTGCCGCGATTGCTGTGACCACTTAAAAGGAATGGAAAAAATCTTTGAATTCGGCTACAAACTGCTACCCCATCTAGATTTAGCCCCCGCGACTATTTGCTGTTTTAAAATCTGAAGAAATGGCTCGATGCCACACTCAGAAAAAAGTTAGTAAACGGTTTTCAGTCTCAATGTACTTGTATTGTACTGATTTTTAGTAAAAAATTATTATTTAGTTAATTTTTTGCGGATTTTAGCAAATTGATTTTAAATTGCACATTACAAAAACTTTACTAAAATTTTGTACTGGCTACTAATTTTTGCTAAATTTT
The DNA here is from genome assembly GCA_949748255.1 of Eustalomyia histrio. Lineage (NCBI taxonomy): Eukaryota > Metazoa > Arthropoda > Insecta > Diptera > Anthomyiidae > Eustalomyia > Eustalomyia histrio. Next base: position 15,454,244 of record OX456526.1, read on the forward strand.
GCTACTAATTTTCAGCTGACATGTGTTGCTAAGATTAGCAAAAAATATCGCTTGGATTAAATTAGCAAAATTTCCCTTAATAACAGCCAGTGGCGTGGCCAGAATTTTGTTTCGGTGGTGGTAGGGGGGAATATTTTCTAAATTTTTTTTTTAAAAAGCTGGTAATTTCAAAACATATTTTTTTTTTACCTATTTGAAGCATTTAAAACAAAATTTACAGCTTTAAATTCATATAAAATTTTTATATAAATCTTATTTATCACATTGACTTAGATCTAATGTTTACATTTAATATTGAACTTTAAAATTAATGCGATGATTTTTTTGTTCGTTACACGGTAGATATATATTGCTTGAAATTACGGCCATAAGTCATGTAAAGCTAGGGTAAATCTGTTTTATATATTAATATATTTATAATATAATTTTTATATAATATTTTTTTTACCAAAAATCGCGTTATTTTTATTAAAAAATTTTCATTTCGTTTCATTTTTCATTTTGTTTTTCATACATTAAGAACAAATATAGTTCTTAAAAGGTTTCAAAATTGCCAAGCTTTAAGACGCGATGTCATAGAAAACCATTCGCTCTAAAATTTTATAAGAATGTCGAATGCTGCAAAAACCGCATATCGGAAATTGATGGCTCTTCCATTGTTACCAGCAAATTTAATAAGAACTGGCTGGGAGGACACACGAAGCAACTCATGGACGGAGAGTAGAAATTTACTTAATTTTTGAACTATTTTGAAAGGCAGTGGTTGCGCATCACTGAAATATTTAATTTATTTAAATTGATTTTGATTATGATTATGGTTGGCCCAATTAACTTTAGTGTTTATAAGGAGAACATTCAAATGTTATTGATTTGATGCAATATAAAATGCTGTGCGTACACATATAAGGGGTTCATATAAGGGTTCATTTCTTTAATTTGGGGTTATTTTGCATTATGAATTAAAGCCTAAAACTAAAAAATGAAAATATGCCTCTAATTTTCATTTATTTGGGGTCATTCTTCATTATGTTTTTAGGGTTAATTTTCTTTATCAAATTTTGCCCCAAAAAATGGGGCTTATTACATTTTAAGATAGGGGTCATATAAAAAATAATAAAGACAATTGACCGGATTTTAAACAATTAGAAGTGTATTTGTATAGTTCGAGTGTGGAAATAATATATAATAGAGGAAGGATAAGTATAGAGATTTCATTGTAAGCATAAGCCAAATAAAATTTTGTACATACAGTCAAGGAAAAAAGTCTACATACACCCTACAATTTTGAAGTTTTAGAGAATTAGTAGCGATAATTTAAAAACATTTTTTTTTTAAGGCATGTATAGTATAGACTATTTAAAGAAAAAAAAGATATGAAAATAATATAAATTATTAGGAAAAAACATAATAATTAGCGGGAAAAAAGTCCACATACAGCGTGGCAGCTCCTAACATCAAATTGAAAATTAAAAACAAAGAAAAAGGAATAACCGTTAACTTTGTCAATTTATTAAATTTACAAGCTTTACAATCGTTTACGTTGACAAAGTAATAACTAAAGAAGATATTATTTAAATTTTTATCATTGAAAATGAAAAATCGGAAAGAGATTCATATTTCAGTTAGAAATATGGTTGTAAGTCTCCCAAATAAAAATAAATTTTATCAAGAAATTGCTAAGGGCGGGTCACTGATAACAGCGAAATTTTCTGTTACCATAACAGCATTTTTTTGGTGAGTGTAAGAGATTTGGGTAACTGAAACAAACGCCTATTTTGAGGACTTTGAGAAACTTATATTTAGAAGGAATAACAAAAAAATGGAAAAACAATGGATTAAGTGTATCCAGCCAAAAGGAGAATATCTTGAAAAATAAAACTTTTTTTTACGAAAAAAATATCTTTTATTTAAACACCGTGCAACGGTCATTCTTACGCTCGAAAGCCTTAAGTTAAAAATACATGTTGCCTGTAATATGTATTTCGTGGAGTATAAGCTAATTCACTGAGAAGGTACTTTTTAGAATTTTCCACAGAGACGTGGCAAAAAAGGATTTGAAAAGGAAAAAAGGCTCAACTTTAATTTCCTGTCCAAATCCACTTTGTGGAATTTTATTCAAGAACACGCTAAATGGGAATTTAAAAGTTGGAAAGTGGCCCCGCTTTGGCTAGCAGAATTGAAGCACTTAAATTGGTAATCAAACTTAAATGGAATGGGGAATGAGGGGAATTGAAACACGAGACAAAGGTTACGAAATGAAATATAAATATAAAGGAATGGGGCGAGAAACAAGTGCAATTATAACACTGGATTAGGGGAACGAAGTGGAATTCAACGGGAGAGACACAGGATAGTGAAATAAAAAAAAAAAGTTCAGAAAGAAATTTCAGATTTTTTTTATTGTGGAAAAAAGTTTTGTTTGGTTTTTGGCACAAGAAACATATACTTTAGTGAAAAAATTCAGAAAAAATAAAAAAAAAGTTTTTTTTCGAATTTTCAATTATTTTGGGGGAAAATGTATATTTTTTTAATAAAAGAGAAATTGATCGTGAGTAAATAATCCATTACGGAATTTTTTTTTCCAAAAAAAAAATATATATATTTAAAAAAATATAAATCAATCATAAAACCCATATGGTGATATGGAATTAAGCTTTGCGGTACAGACTCATTGTCTAACATTGCGAAAATTCAGAGCAGGCAGAACAAGATCTTGAGTATTATACCGAACGAACCCTGGTATATTAGAAATTATAACATTCATAAAGATCTCAATGTACCCTTAGTTAGTAACGAAATCACTAGAAATAGTAACAACAACATGAGGAAACTGGATACTCACCCCAATACTCTAACACGGAATCTATTGCATAGTGATGGGCACCGGCGCTTAAGAAGGGGACACTGCAGAACTATCAACTGTCTGAACTTAATATTAAGTTTTTGTATTAAGTCTTGAAAACTTATTGTTAGTTCACATAATTTAAATGAAGAATCAATAAATAAAAAAGAGCTTGTAAAAAAAAAATATTTTAGAATTTTTAACTCGAAAATTATTTTTCTTTTATTTGCGCGAAAATATATATTTTTTGATAAAGAAAAATTTGTCGCAAATAAATAATGCTTTATGGAAGCAAAAATCCATTGAGTTATATATATTTTAATTATTTTTTAATAGCGGAACGGCTCACGAGTTTCTGCCTCTTTTTTAGTAGGACTGAAACCGGGAGCGGGAGAACCATTCGATGTGCGACAAATTATTTTCTGTGTAAACAAAATCTATAAAAATTAAGTTTTTGTACTACAATATCAGCCAACCATTTTCACCTAACAAAAATCGTATAGTGAAAGTGAAATATATAATTGCTGGACCATATAAATCGGCTTGATCTTTTGATCTTATTGTCCACTATAGTCTTCAACAATTGTCACATTTTCCTAAGTGATATAAAAATTAACAACAAAAGATGTACTAAATTTTTCAAAAACAATTAAATATCTATAATATTAATTGATTTTAAGCAGAACCTAAAACAATATCATCACAATACACCTTTGAGTAGGAGTGTCAACTAATATTTGTCCTACACTTCTGTAACTTTTTTTTTTTTTGACGAAAGGTTTTTCTTTTTAAACATTTACTAGGTAACACCTTTCTCATTACGAATTAATGACATCTTTTTGTGGAAAAGACAATACTTACAATAGAGGATTAAATCAAAAGAATAACAAAAACATATTTGAAATCCTACAGTGTTGAAAACAAAGGCAAACTAGTGCTACTAGAAAAATGCATGTGCAATTTTTCTAGACTACTAAAATCTATAATATATGCCTGTACAGGTGATAAAAATGAACGAAATGATCTTTCTAAAAACAATTTATAGAAAAGGCAAAAAAAAAAATCAAAGTCAAACCGTGAATTGTATAAAAAAATTAGAAATCATTAGGAAAACAGTAAACACTACTTCAACAAGTATTAACTTTTTAAGATACTAGATGCATTAAAAGTAAATAATACTTTTTTAGCCATTTTCTATCACATATCGATGCTGTTGAAATTTTTTTTACAAAATTTGGTAGTACTGGCATTTCTTCTTACTTATGTGCAAATTTCAAATTTTTCGCTATGTGTGGACTTAACATGTTAAGATTTTGATCAAAATTTAAATTTTTATTTATTGCTTATAACAGGTCAATTGAAAAGTCCCCGGTCTACTATAGTAAAACACATTTTTATACCCTCCACCATATATGGTGAGGGTATATGTATATCAGTTTGTCATTCTGTTTGTAGCATGTCGAAATATAGGTCTAAGACCCCATAAAGTATATATATTCGTGATCCTTATGCAATTTTAAGTTGATTTAGCGATGTCCGTCTGTCTGTCTGTCTGTTGAAATGGCGATCACGACGCGAAGACGTTAGCGGGGATGCCTATTTTTACTCAGATTATTGTACATCCTCCCGAGCAGTTTGGTATTGAAAATGAGCAAAATCGGTCCAGCGGTTAAAAAGTTATGGGTGAAAATGTGAAGATACCTCTAAATTTTCCATACAAATTGGTGTATTTTAGTACAATTTTATAGTAGCGACTGGTATATAATATATTTTCTCATATTTAATTCACCAATCGCTTAGAAATTAATAATATTTTGTACACTTCAAATATTTTTCACCTCGAAAATTTTTTTTCACCACTAAAATTTTTTTTCACCACAAAAAATTTTTTTCACCTAAAAAAATTTTTCACCTCAAAATTTTTTCCCGTAAAAAAATTCTTTTCTGCATCCAAAAAAGTTTTTCACCTCAAAAAATTTTTTCACCTCCATAATTTTACTTCAAAAGTTTTTTACATTGTTTGCATCAAAAACAAATGAGAACATTGGTGGAGGGTATTCAAAGATTCGGCACAGCCGAATTAAAGCCTTTTTTACTTGTTTTTGGCGAATTCGTTTTTTTTTATTCAACATAGTTCCCTTCAAGAGTGATACACTGATTATAGCGACCCTCCAATTTTTCGATACCATTTTTGTAGTACGATTTATCCTTTGCTTCAAAATAGGCCTCAGTTTCGGCGCTCACCTCTTTATTTGACGAAAATTTCTTCCCAGCGAGCATTCTTTTGAGATCTGCACGCAGAGAAAAAACATGATTAATGAATGGTTATTACGACCATATTTATTCATATTAGCCTATTATGTTTACCCTAATAAATTTATTGTAGCCCTAGAATAAATTGAACAAAAATTTTTTGTCTTAAGCATTTTTAAATTCACCATAATTATATTTTATGGTGTTTTACACCATAAATATTAATTTATGTGAAATGGTTGCTACTATAATATATATTTTTTCAACTATACAATTAAAATCATAATATTAGTGACACACAAAAGTGTATGTTTATTACAAAAATTTATGTTTGCCTTTAAACACATTCTCTAAATGAGCAAACATTTATTGTCAAAATAAACAGTGTGTGTTTATAGAAAAAATAAAATTTTCTGCCGCGTCATTTTCCGTTCGCAAGCGATAGTTAATAACATGAGTGAGTATAAAATAATAAAAACATTTTTCGGGGAACAAAAGGCCATGCTGCCTTGCAAATTTAATGATACAAATTATTATACGTTTATTAAAAAAGGTAAGTAATTTATATACATATAATTAGAAAAACACATACCTAAATTCATACATGTATAAGTACGTATAAACTACATTGTCTTTCTTGCAGCCAAAAAAGCATACAACATTAAAAACGCTATTGAAATTTTGACGCAGAATTTTGTGATAAGCCCCGAATTTTTTTTCAATAACAGTTCAACAATATATTGATAAAGTCGATTTCACAATAGAAATTAAAGGTACGTTTGTCTTTGACTTTATGTTACAAGTCTAAATTTTAATGTATATATGTATGTATACTTTTTTAATAAAAAATAAATCTTTGAAATTACATTTTCTATTTGTTTTATATGTTGACATAGACATTTTGCATGGTATTGGGAAATATAGAAACATGGTTTGAAAGATCGTTTGCGTTTTTCTTGTGAACATAATAATATGTTTGAGATAATAATTATAATATTATATCTGAACATATATTGTTACTTAAGACGTGTTTGACACAATCATAACCACAAACATTAATGATAGTTTGCGATTGTGATTGTATTAACCATGTTTTTTCTTTGCGTGTGAGAACAGGAAATAGTCGCTGGTGACCAGATCTGGAGAATACGGTAGATGCGGAAGCAATTCGAAGCCCAATTCATGGATTTTCGCCTTCGTTTTTACTGACTTGTTTTTGGTCAAAAGTGAGCTCTCGCGGCACCCACTTTGCACAGAGCTTTCTCATACCCAAATATTCGTTAATGATATGATGTACACACACGTTCAGTTAATATCTTTAGAGTACCTGCTATTTCATTCAATTTTAATTTACGGTCATTCGAAATCATTTTGTGGATTTTTTTGATGTTTTCGTCCGTAACAACCTCTTTTGGGCGTCCACTGCGTTCACCGTCTTCGGTGCTCATTTCACCACGTGTAAACTTAGCATACCAATCCTTGATGGTTGATTTTCCTGGGGCAGTGTCCGGAAACTCGTCATCAAGCCAAGTTTTTGCTTCAACTGTATTTTTTTCTCTTCAAAAAGCAATATTTTATCAACACGCGAAATTCCTTTTTATCCATTTTTTTCACAATAACAAAAGTTGCTTCACTCAAAATGCAATAATTCACAAACTAATGATCAGACAGCTGTCAATTTTATACACGTGTCTTTTGAAGGTTAGGGCTAACTAAAAATAATATCGATTTAAGTCTAGTAGCGCCATCTATGTGTCAGGCCGGGGACTTCTCAATTGACCAATTGTTACAATGTTTTATTAAATTAAGTGTAGTTTATCTATCTACATTTCAAGATTTTTGAGAATTTTTTAAAATTTCTGCTATTTTTAGGCAATTTTTTCAAAATGTAAATATGTCTGCTAAATTTTTGAAATTGTTCGCTCATTATCTACATTAAAAAAGAAAAGAGGGTGATTTTCGGCATATTAAATTCGGAAATTCCTTGATCCGATCTGTTTATTTTTACATAAAAAGTAGATATTGCACAACAAGATGTCCTTAACAAATCACCCTATAATAAATAATTAAAATAAATACATTTTTTTAAAAAACTTTATATTGCAACCCGAGAACAATAAGTTTTATATTTTTAATTTATTTGTGTAGACAATAATTCAAACTATAACACTCTTTTTATTGCATAGTTATATCGTTCTTCTATCCAAATTTATCGCCAGGGTTAAACTACAGGGTGTTAGCGGGAAGGTACATATACTACTTCGTTTTGCCGCCATTTTGCAAAACATTAGTCTTGACAGTTCATATTTGGCAGTCGTGAAGTAGACACGTGGCAAATTTATTATGGAAAAATATTCGATAAACCAACGTGTGTTAATCGTTAAAACATTTTATCAAAATCAATTGTCGATTACTGTGACGATGAGAAAGTTACATGAAATTTTTGGTAGAAACAACGTGCCAACAAAACGCACTATTTATCGTGTAGTGAATGATTTCGAAGAAAGAGGGTCTGTAGGTGATAGGCCCAAGCATGTACCACAACGTACTGCAAGATCGGCAGAAAACACTACTGCTGCTCAAGAAAGTCTTCAAAACAATCCATCAACCTCAATTCGACGACGTGCTCAGGAGCTTCGTCTTCAAAGAAAACTTTGGTAACAATTTTGCACAAGCATTTGCATTTGTTTCCATTTAAGATTCAGTTGACAGAAGAGCTTCTTTCATAAGACCATTTACGCCGCCGTACATATGCCAATAGGATGTTACAGCTCGCCCATGACAACCCCGATTTTCATGAAAAAATCATAATGAGTGCCGGGGTACATTTTCATTTGAATGCCATGGACATGTGAATGTCCATGGACATGTGAAAAAACAGAATAGTCGGTTCTGGGCAATTGAAAACCCTCAAATTATTCATCAGTCACCTTTGCATCCATTAAAAGTGACAGTCTGGTGTGCAATTTGCTCAGGAGGAATCATTGGACCTTACTTCTTTGAAAATGAAATCGGAGTAACGGTAACTGTGAATGGGGAGCGATATCGTGCTATGATTGAAAACTTTTTAACGCCACAACTGCATGCTTTGGGCTTGATTAACATGTGGTATCAACAAGATACCACAGGATTACAATGAAATTACTGCCAGACCTCTTTCCACAACAAGTTATTTCAAGAAATGGTGATGTTGATTGGCGTCCACGGTCGCCTGATTTGACTGCTCTGGACTTCTTTTTGTGGGGATATCTGAAAAGGAAGGTTTATGCAAACAAAGCAGAAACGCTTGAGCAGCTCAAACAAAATATGTGTGATGAAATTAATGAAATACAAAATTTAAATTTTTCACAATCACGCAGAGAAAAAACATGGTTGCGACATGATCACTGCTAATATATTGTGCTTGCTGCAATCTGGTATGGTTGTCACAACCATGTTATTGGTTTTCTAACCATCAACATTGTCGCTACCATCATTATTATAGTAAATATTTTACTATTTTATGATTGAGACCTTCTATTTCATAACATGATTGGCTGTAACCATATTATGGTAACAAAAACTCTGACTATAAAAAAATAAGATAATTATGTAACGATAAAATGCTGGTAACAATCAATAAATAATTATACATCAAATAAAACATGACTTTGAAATTTACAGTCATAATATTGTCTTGTTCTCATAAAAATCAAAACTTTATCAGTTCAGTCAGTTTGTTTTTACTACAAAATGTCTTAAAAAAACAATCATATATTGTTAAATGATGGGATTTTATATTTATAATATATATATGAGAATCATAATATGCTTATCAATGTGTCATAACATGATATTAGATAGTCATATTATGTATATTAATAATCGTAATATAATAAGAAGGATGATATAATATAGTTATGGGAACTATAATATGATAACATTTTGTGTATACTATGATTACATGCGATCATATTATGATAAATTCAAGATCATAATATGTTTATTTAGAATAATAATTTGGTAATTTTTGAATCATACTATAACTGTAGGGACCATATTATGGTAAAAGTATCATTATTTTATTATCATAATATGATAACCATATTATCGTACGGCTATGGTTGGCACAATCATAAACCCAAAAATATATGATGCTCTTCAAATATGATTGTCCCAACCATGTTTTTTCTCTGCGTGATATTATTTCAGCCTTTTAGAGATTTTTTGATTAACTCTAGAAACGAACTATGCTGAAAACTTATTCAGATACAGCTCGATGCAGTTCTTACTGCAATCTCAATGTTTTTAATTTGTAAACCACCAATGACTTTTTGACTTACTTTTAATGTAAATTTTGTAATTTTTTTTAGTTTTCTTCGATCTTCTTGATTTGTATATTAGTTTAAATTGAGCTTAAGATCTTTTTTATTTATAAAAATTAATTATAAATATTTATTTATCCCAATATTTCGCCACCACATTAGGTGACTTCTTCAGGGGAAATTTTTTGTATAATTAATAAATGAAAATTATAAATTTTTTATAACCACACTGGTTTACAATTTTAAATTTTTACTACCACATTGAATCTGCCATTTATAATCGGGCAATTTTTATTATCCTTTTGAAAAATGTTTCATTAGGTGGAAAAAATTTGTTCAACTAACTTTTCGCCATTTTTAAATTAGAATCGGTGAGAAAACATTTCAATGACATCGAAATAAAATTTTTTTTGTGACTATTGAAAAGAATTTTGGCCAAATAATTAAAGTTCTCTTATATTTTCTACTATGTTAATCTATCTTCCCACATTAATGAAATTGTATCTTTCCCAAAATCTGAAACCGACTTTGAGGGTACCTATCATAAAGGTTTCTTACTTGTTTTAAAATTCTGGTCGTATGTTCTTTTCGAATATCAATCTTGATTTCTTTAAAACATCTGTAAGCTTAGTAATTGTTATATTCTCCACGATATGCGATATACAAAGATTATATTTTTATGATGATATAGCTTTAAAAAGGGATCTGCCAATAACTTGTAATACTTAGGTTGGATTTCCAAAAACCCAAAATTTTGTGTGTTTCATTGAGCGTACCTATCTTTTTGGTTAAAAATATTTAAATGGATCCAATCTGCAACAGCTCTAATTATTTAAGTTATGTTGAAACTTACAATTTTTTTCTTTTTTTCAGGTCTTCGTAATGGATCTCTTGGTTAATTTAAATGTAAGTCAAAAGTTAATTTTTTAAGATTTTTAATGATATTATTAAGGTGCATTCATTGAAAACAGAAGGCTTATCATAAAAGTCATAATATTTTACTGTGTACATTTACATTTACATGCAAGAAAATATTAAATAATTTGTTGGCTCCCAACGTGAGGTTCTTTTGACTTTTAAGTAATAAACTCCAAATTTTGAACTCCGATTTGGATGAAATGTGGTAGAAAAATGAAATTAGGAAGGCACCTGTCTTACCTTTTGATTCGGAGGTATAAAAGAGCACAGAAAATCTATAATTTTTTAAACATTTGTTGGAAAATAAGTGGAAAGTAAACGAAAATTTAAAAAAAAAAAATATAACGTAAATGCCGGGAGGGTTTTATATCAGTAATTCAAATTAAAAGCCACAACTGCTTCAAGTACTGTAAGAAAAAAAAAACATAACTGTCAGTGGCGCTTAACCGCACTCAAAATATTTTTACAGTATTTGACTGCAGTGAAAATCGTTCGTCTAGCAAAGAAAGTATAAAGGCCGTGAAAGTAGAAAATTATATTTTCTATCGATATCAAGTAATCAATTTTTGTAGGTCTGGGACATTAGAGAGTAAAGTGATTTTTTTTTCATTTATATTAAATTACATTTTCAATTCATTTAAACTATAAACTAAAGGGTGGTTAAATTTTAAGGGCAGATGTTGATTTTGAATAAATCACATATTATTTAGGAAATTATTGTCATTTCTTTTTATTATGATAATATGGTATGGTTCAATTATGTATGAACAAAATATCGGGCAAATGGCCGCCGCGACCTCGGCGGCACACCTCCATCCGATGGTATAAAAATTTCCGATGACGATGAGGCATAATTCAGGTTCTAAGCCGTTAATGTGCCTAATTATATCATCCTTTAGCTCTAGACGTGCACCTTTTCTTTCAAAAAACCCCAAAGAAAGAAGTCCAACGGTGTCAAATCACATGATCTTGGCGGCCAATTGACATCGCCACCACGTGAGATAAAACGGCCATTGAATTTGTCGCAAAAAAGAGCCATTATTTCGTTAGCTGTGTGGGAAGTGGCACCATCCTATTGAAACTACATATCGTGCACATCCATATCCTCAATTTCTGGCTTCAAGAATTCTGTTATGATCTCGCGATAGAGAATACCGACCGACGGCGAGTCGAGATTGACGGTTATTCTGCCACACTATCGCGAACAACAGCAATGTTTTCCGCAGAACGAACTTGGCGAGCATGCACAGGTGTTTTCTCATTTCCTGCAGACCCGATTTGCAGAAGTATGTGCACAATTATACCGATTGTGGACACAATTGGTCGATTATGCTGACCAAAAAAAAAAACACGAAATGCATTGTGATTTGAACGCCCATTTTCATAATTAGCCTGAATAACTTTAACGCGTTGCTCGATTGTGTATCTTTCCATGGTTCAAATTGAGTTAGTCTGAAATTGAAAAATGTCAAATGAAATGCGGAAAAAACTTGACATTTAGGTGTGGTTCAAATTCAACATCGGCCCTTAAAATTTAACCACCCTTTATTTTGACATTAACCCGAAATAATATTTTTAAAAAGAAACGATATAATTCAAATATTTATAAATGTGTATTTATAACTTAAAATTTTTTTCTATTCATTTTTGAAGACTATATCGCTTAAATGGGTGCCGTCATTGATTGATGATAATTTGGGCACTTTTTTCTTATCGCATTTTCTATTGTTCTTGAGGGAACTTAGGGCGATACGTTTTCGTACACTTGTCTGAAATTCTCTTTGAGAGCATCTAGATTATGTGGCTTGTTGAAGTAGATCCGTGATTTCAAAAAGCTTCAAAGAAAAAATGTCTGAAAATGCCTATTGTCGCGCGATCTATTTTTCCAGTTACGCCGTTTTGCTGATACCACCTGCCCTCCCGTCCTAATTCATCAACTTGTGGCAATAAAAACTCGTTGATAATCGCTCACTTGAAGAGATAAAGCCCGATGATACCTCCGGCGTAAATTTCTCCCCAACAAAAATAAATGGAAGTGATTCTTAAGAAATTAATTTTTCATTGATTCCAAATCAGCGTTTAGTTTTGATTTTCCTCTTCTAATGCAGTTATTTTTCACAACTTACAAAAATTTTATTTTTAATAAAATTTAACACTTTTAAAATCTATGAAGGGTATCTTATTTTAAAAACAACCAAAGTTAAACATTAATCATAAATATTTCTAGATAAATATGACATTTATAACTATCCCAGCAAAACTTTGGTCATGGGTGCGATATTCTCATGCGTTACCTTGCAAGCATAAAGTAATAAGTTACTCATTATTGATTACGTAATATATAATTTATAAATGTAAAGTAATAATTGAAATATTTTTGAAAATCTATTTTTAGATACATTACTTTGTGTTTTTTGTAAGCCAAAGGGTAATGTATGTTTGTTTTGATAAAACTAGCAAAAAAACGAAGCGCAACAATTCATTTAAGATTAAAGCATACTATATGCGTCGATAGCTCTGTGGGTAGAGTTCTTGGCTGGCAACCAGATTTCCTTGGTTCGATTCCCATCTTGACCACATTATTTTTAATTACAAATAATTTAAATAAAATATTTGTAATAATTTTTTTCAATAAAAATTCCTCTTTTTAAAAATCTATTTTGAGACACATTACTTTTTCCATTCTCGCATCCATATAAAAAACCCCTTACATTATCACCTCTAAAGTAATGGGTATATACATTACAGTAATGGGTATATACATCGCCTATAAAATTCATCAAGGAAGTAAGGTGTAAAGTAATCCATCGGCTATACATTACTTTACCCATTATTTGGTAATGTGTGGTTTTGCTGGGATGGTTAAAGTTTAAGTGATTTGTTTCCATCTCTAACTTACAATTTACCAGATTTTAAATTCATAAAATCGTAGTTATTATTGCTACAAAAGGTAAAAAATTTATTGTAGGAAAAATTGCTAGAATTTCGAAGTAATTTAATAAATAAGGCACGATTACTGAATGTCCCGTTATAATTTACCCAACAGTCAGACTCAATATTTATATGGGCAACAAAAACAAATGTGTTAAATTCACAGGGTAGAAGCTAAGGGAGATTGTGAAAATGAGGTCCGATTTCTGATGCCATGTTAAAATATAAATTACAAATTCAAAATTTATTTGGGAATATCAAAACATATAATTTTTTACTAAACCGTTAGAAATACTTTAGATGCAATGAAAAAGCGTGATAAAAGAAAACTTCCAAACTATGACAGCCCTATGTAAAATTTATTGGTTCCGATCCAAATTTTCACAACACTGGAATAAAAATCACTGCTTCTTTTTCTCTTCTTTTGATACTTTTTTTTTTTTTGCTGGGTCACAATGCAGTAACTTTGATTAGATTTAATAGCTCTTCGTAAATTTTATTTGCTTACGTATCCGTTCTGATAAGGATGGGCTTGACGAATTATTTTGGAAAAAATTGTCACGATTATTCCACGTTCCATTATTTATCGACTTTTATTCAGTGCTTGTTTACTTTCCAAATATTAAAACAAAACTGACAGTTGCCATAATTAGCAAAAGTTCTAGCATCTTCCGATAGGGTCATACATTTTGGGCCACCATGTATTAGTAGTAAAAACCTCACATAAAACTGTAAGCTATTAAAACTCGTTTTAAAATGAATATCGGAATCGTTTCAAATACCATAACCGTGAATATGTGTGTATTCGTTAAAATGAGAGAAATTCATACACAGACAGCTGACCGTTACTTAATAGCTGTACCAGTACATTTTAATTGTACACCAATTTTTAATTACTTTAAATTATGTTCACCTACAGAGTTAAAAACTGAGTACGAGTACACAAGTAATTATGAAAAAACAAAATCCTAAATTTAAAGAAATCCTAAAATGCATGTAATGCATACGAAATTTAAAAAAAAAAAAATTGTTATAAAACTGTTTGTTTAAAGATACAAAATCGATATGAGTCCTAGGAAAAAAAAATAAATAAAATCTGTTTATCTTCTCTGTTCAACTTCTAACGGTTTATTTTGCTATAACAAATGGATTTTCGGCGCCACAGCTCTTAATAGTTTAAGTCCTCCTCTAACAAAGTTGCAATTGTTGTTGTTGGGTTTTTCCCATAAAAAAAAACAAACACATACACATCTACCTGTTCATTTGTGTATTTCCTAAATATACTAAAGATCATGCTTAGCATACCAAATGTTGATCTTTATTTCTCACCTTAATTCTTTTTAGAAACCAAAAGTAAAAGACTTAAATGTGACTTAGAGACTTGCCTAATCTAAATAAGGGTCATCACTAAAACCTAAAATATCCCCTACTCATTCATTTTAAAGTAGTAGAAATATTTTTAAAAGTCAGTTTTAATATTATCTTTTGCAAGAATATTTGTATTTCTACTAAGCATTTGTTTTTTTTTTTTGTTTTTTTGGTAGATTTTGTGTTATCCATCATGCTGTGCAAGTTAGTCTATTAATATTTTTTCAAAATATATTTCAAGATCGTTAATTTATGATTTTATGTCAGAAATGTGTAGTTTGCTAACGTAGCATTAGATTTGAATCTAAAGGACCACACCTAGAGTAGAGAGAGAGTAAGGTTGAAAATTATCTAATTTTTGGCAATTAAAATACTAATGATGTATTGGAAAATGATTGCAACAAAAATTATAACATTCTTGAACGCGGTATTGTTTTAAATATCAAGCGAGAAACTGTCGGAAGTATTTTTGTGGCAACTTTTCTTAGTGGATTATTCAACACTCGACCATGAAAAGAATCCTCACAAATAAATCCTGAAAGGCTGCAGTTTGAGAAAATTTCAAATTCAAAATGTAATTAATTTAGACTTTATAGAAAAGTCATTTGCTTAAAGAATTTTCTTTTGTAAAATGTTGGTTTTGAGAGATATCTCAAATTCTTCTAATCTTCAAAACAACTGACCTTGACATACAAAATTATTGCCGAAAAAATTTCAATTAATTTTTTTTTAATTAAGAGTTTAATCATATCAATTAAATTTTTAATTCATAATGAACTTGTTTTACAACAAATATTTTAGTATGCAATAAATACGAGTTCGGATCAATAAGTCCGTGACTTTTTGAACTTGACTCGTAGTTATATGAAATGCAACACCGCTCCCATCAAGTACCACCTGTTACTAGACTACTGTCAAATTTTAAGCAAGTTGCGTCATTTTAAACAGCTGTTCAAAACATACAACCTCGTGGATTTTTTTAAAAATATAAAAAAGTGAATTTCGAGTGCTCATTAAACATAATTTTTTGCGAAAAAAAACCGTCAATTAAACCAAAGAAAATTTTTATAAATATTATGGGGACTCTGCACCATCGATTTCAATGGTAAACAAGTGGTTTACTGACTTTCGTTGTGGTCGAAAAAGTACAAATGACGCTGAACGTTCTAGACGGCCAATTGAGGTCAATGCGCCCGAAAATGTCGACAAAATCCACGATATGGTGTTGGCCAATCGAAGGGTAAAAGTGCGTGAGATTGATTGATTGATGGCATAGGCATTTCATATGACAGTGTGGTTTCGATTTTAAATGATCAGTTGGATTTAATAATGCTGCCTGCAAAATGGGTGACATAACGTAATCGTGTGACGTGTCTATTCTCAATGGCACAATTCCATGACTTGGGCTAAGAATTAGTATCTCATCCGCCATATTCTCCGGATTTAGTCCCCAGTGACTATTTCCTTTTTCCAAACCTAAAGAAATGGCTCGGTGTAAAGAGATTTAGCTCCAACGATGAAATTATTGATCAAAAAAATGCCTATTTTACGGACCTCGAAAAATACTATTTTTTGGAAGGAGTATTGAGCTAAAAGGAGATTATGCTAAAAAATAATTTTTTTTACCTATAAAAGTCATATTATTTGGATTTATTTATATCTTACCTTTTACTACAGTTATTTAAATTGCAAAATTGCATCTCAAATCCCTAAACAAAAAAAATGTTTAGTAAAAATATTTTTAATATTATGCGTATTAATAAAAGCGGCATATCATATTTTTGTTTTAAGAAAGAGAACCGCACTCCTTGTTTTAATTTACAAAAACAATATAGTCTCAGTGTTGCCAGATAAGGGGATTTGGCTTCAGATTTCAAAATATATTAATAAAAAAAATTAAATTTTGATAGATTTTTCAGATCGATAGTCGAAAGCTATTTCTGCTAAATTGATGACGTATTGGTTTCTATGTAGATCTTGATAATTTATTTCATATTATTATTAATTTTATGAATCTATGAATGAATTATAACCACTTCATATCAATGATTTGATATTGTTCTATATGAATGATTTATTATAATTTATAATGATTCAATTTTGACTCGATTGAATAATTTGTATTGCGATTTTGTTCGGGAACGATTTGATTAATTCTTTGAAAAACAAATCAACAAAAATCAAATTGATTCTCAGAATTTGATATTAATTGCATAAAGTAGAAAATTATTTAAACAATGAACAGAATTTTGCAAATCGACGCGTTAAATTGAATCAGATTTAAAAATTTAATTTGAATTCTTTTATGATGTCACCCTTTTTTCTAAAATATTTATTATTAATTTTTAGCAAACAAAATCTTTGAAAAAAATTTGATTATTTAACAATATCTCGTGTCATAGGGTGGAAGTTAACTTTTATAATCCTTTTTCATTGCATCTAAAGCCCTTCTTATGGTTTAGTGAGAACTTTTGATGTTCCCATATAAATTTTAAATTTTTAATTCGGCACTCTTCGGCGTCTCACGGGATGCACATTATTAGTAACAGTAAATGTGGTTCGAAAACGATCTATTGTTCTTCGAATTAGCCGCTCTGAAGGACGATTATGTTCGCCATAAAATGGAAGAAGTGCACGATGAGTTTGAGAAATAGAACAATTATTTTGATTAAAAATGTCAACAATTTCCAAAAATGTCACAATTTTCTGGTGTAAGTCGATTCATAATAAAATTTTAAAGCAAACTAAACAAAAAGCAACTTTTAGGTGCCAACTCTTAAAACAAAGAACACCATATATACAAGATGTTTGGGATACATGAGTAATCGTACATCCTTTTCTTAATCCTGGGACATATAATCCCAATAAGGTTTCTTAGTAAAACATTATGTCCCAATAAAGCTAAATTAAGCAATAAATTACTTTGTTTAATTTACATTTTGCTTTTTATTTATATGAAAAACAAAGAACAATCAGAAATTCATAGCTTTAAAATGTACACAAAAATGGAAAATAATAGAACTTAACAAGAGGGATAAAGAGCATTGCAAGCACTTGAATTTGGTTCTTGTGTCTTTCTTTATGGAGGTGCATCGTTCGCAACGTCATCGCGAGGTGATTTAAATGGGTAAATGATCGCCAATATTCAAAATCTCATTTTTCGCTTAGAGGTCCTGCTGCCTGTCCGACGGGTTTTTAGTCCTTTGTATTTCACACTCTCCTCTATAAGCGCTACAGCCAATGGAACTATAACTGTAATGATGATCTATATATAGGATCCACGCGTTAACAACACAAAACATTGGGATTTTAAATAATACTTTTTTTCAACCACTTTCTGGACTTTCTCTTCATATCATATGCTGATGTTTTCGCTTGTGATCAAGGGCCGGTCCACATGCTTCCTTGTGACATCCTTTTGCTTTCTAAGAACCTGAACTTGATCTGGCATATGCACAGTACTTCCTTAGAGTACATCCATCTTAGAGCTGATAAACCATCAGCATTCATTTGAAATTGGCTATGCCCGCGATCCAAGTTTCCTTCGAAAATTGGTGTTTCTCTTCGATTCTTTATATATGTTTCGAACGTAATGGAAACGTAATGTTCTCTAGCAAAGAGACTGGCGTGAAAAAATCTGTCGAAAATAACAGCAAAATTCTTGTTGCGAATTGTGGATGTGAAGTTAAGGACAACCCCAAGAGTCCCGCTGATCTCAGAGTTTGTTTTCTTCAAGACAGAGTTTGTTTCTTTAAGACATTAGTATATCCGCACTTAGCATTACACCGCAGCCACATTTTGACAGCACGTTTTATAGGCTGCATTGGCATGTACTGCTTTAGCAAGGAACGACCCTTGAATTTCGTCATGCACTCATGTATTTATTGGGAAGGACTTTCACTTCTAGCCTCCGAAAATGTTTGCTTTACACAAGCTTCAATTTCAGATCTGTAATAATCTTTCAGAGCTCCATTCAGTTTTTTACGTCATTAAAATATGATGTAAGAAACATTGCTGGGACATATGAACCCAGTAGGGGCGAAAGGGTTAAACCATAGTTATAAATGTCAAATTTATATAGAAATATCTATGATTGATAACTTTGGTTGTTTTTAAAATAAGTTACCCATTATAGATTTGACAAGGGTTAAATATCATTAAAAATCAACGTTTTGGAAGTTGTGAAAAAGAACTGCCTTAGAAGAGGAAAATCAGAACTAAACGATACTTTGGAATTAGTGAAAAATTAATTCTTTAAGAATCACTTCCATTTATTTTTGCTGGGATGTTAAGAACTTTTGGGTATTTCAACTTTAAAAATTTGAACATGAGAACAAACTTTTTTTGGCAACACTGAGGATAAGCATGCACCAGTTATGATAAAGTTAATGCCATTTTATTTTTTGTGAACCTATTGGAACCTCAAAAGTACTACGGTACTCCTATGAACTATTTGGTACAAAGTATTTAGAAATTTTCATGCGTTGATGATTTACACACAAACATATGTATATCTGAAAAAAAATTATTGAATATATGATTAAAATTTTAATTGATCAATCAAAAATTTTTTAAAAAATTTTAATTGATTTGATGCTGGAATTTTAGTTAAAAATCTGATTAAAATTTTAATAGATATTTGGTTAGAACTTTAATTAAAGTAAAACTGTAATTGCAATCTTGAAGATATTTGATTAAAAATTTAATTGATATGATTAAAAAAATAATTGAAAATTTAAATCTAAAAAAAAAAATAATTGATATAACAAATTAATTTGCTGGTCCAAATTTAATAAAATTTTTAGTTGTATTTACAAATATTTTAATTGAAGCTCGATTTTAGTTTTATTCTGTATATTCTTTTTCTTATTCGAAGGAAAATTGTAAATACCACATTTTGTATTTTATAAAATTCAAATTATTCAAAACAAAAAAAAAAAATACATACATACATACCTAAACCTTACAATTAAATAGTGTAACTGAAAACCGGATAAAAATAATTGCTATTAACAACCATGTAAAAAAAAAATGTTCATGTTGATATAAATTAAACATCATTAATCAATAAATGACGGCATCAACATAAAAGAAAATGAATGAAAAAAAAAAACCAAGAAGACACTTAAATTACGCGAATAACTTTTGAACGGATGATAAGTAGTGAGCATATGACGTATTTTCACACCTACCATATCCCATACTAAGGGAATATCATCCACACCGTCGCGACGTTAGCAAAGGGAAAGCATATGGATAAAATACATATTCCTGCATTATTTAATAGTATACTTTTACCACTTTCTATTACCTCAACTAACACTCTTACTAATATCATTTTAATCGTTTAACAAACAATATTAACAAAAAAAAAAAAAATGAAAAAAAACTTTATTGAAATAATATAATTTCTCACAGTTAAGAGAACATAAGGCTGGTTTTACTACAGCCGCTGCTGTTGCTTGGACTTCCATAAGGAAGATGTATTTCAATAATTGATCTTTTTAGTTATTTTGGCATGATCAAGAAAATAAATTGTTTAAGAAAATTACTTATACGTATTGCGATATGTTAAACATTTGCACTTTAACATTATGCAAGCATTGTATGTACCATTCCAAACTGGCAGTTTTGGCAGCCTTACCACTGATCCATTGATTCATCCCTCTGCCCCCCTCCATTATAATAACGTTTAAAGAAGAAGAAAATTAGATTTTTAATTAAAATAATTTTGTATGCAATTTAGATAATCGCATATTGTTGTGGCGGTATTGAAAATGTTCAAAACTTTTTTCATAAATGCGTGCGATATTTTTTGTGAAGTATTCTTCTTAAGGGAACCGTGGTTTGTGTTGGTTCTTTTTTTGAATTAAAAAAAAAACAAATTGATTCCAAAATTTAAAACGGCTTAGATTTCATTCAAACACATAAAATAAATTAAAATATCTTAGATTCATAGAATTTTTCTCCACCCACAAAACAAAATCGTGCTGGCAATCGAAGCAATCGATTTTCTGTAGTCATAATCAAACAACTGGAATTTTTACTAATTTAAAGTTTTCACCGTACCGAAAAATTCGGTTAGCACAACATTATCATTCGATTGGCAAATAATTATTTTAACAGCACTAATTTCTATTCTCTTTACCTGTAAAATCGTTGTTTGAAGTTTTATCCCACCGACATTATCCTAATATCCGATTTTGCGATTATGTCTGAAAAACTTTCGAAAATGAGATTAAGGAAAATATAAAAAAAAATTTGAGGGGAAAGCGGTACTTAAATGTTCCTAATGGGCACTTTCAGCTCAAACCGCACAGCATTCGGATTTTCATGAAATTCGCCGCAAATATTGTAAATGGGTAGTGTTTATCAAATAATTAACCTTTCGATCCCAAACCCTTTCGGTTTTCGAAATATGACGTCATGAAAATTGGCAGCAACGTCAAAATATCGAAAAAGTGTCCATATAAAGTCGCCCATAACTTCTAAACTATACAACCTATTTTTTTCTATTGGTACCATCCGTTTACGACCACGTTTTCCTTCATAACTCAGGAACCAAATGAGGCCTTAGTTTTTAATATAATTCAGAATTTTTGAAAAAATTGGTTTTTGAGATATGGGTATTTGAAGATTAAACTTAAAAAAATTACTTCTAACCTTTAAGAAAGTATTGTTTTCACCTTTAAAAGTATTGTTTTCACCTTTAAAAGTATTGCTTTCACCTTTAAAACGGTACTAATGGGACTAATTTTAGGTTGTATAGTTTATAAGTTATGGACGACTTTGTATGAAAATTTTTTTGATATTTTGACATTTTTGCCAATTTTCATGACGTCATATTTCAAAAACCGAAAGGGTTTGGGATCGTAAGGTTAAATTATTTTTTTTTTTTGCATTTTAAGGTTTGAATGTTTCAAAAACCTTATGTGATGGAAAAATGCTGAAGTGTGATTTGGATTCAGGATAACAAAAAGTTTTATAAAACTAAACTTTGACCACAGGATCTGAAGTTTTAAGGGGTTTGTTGGTATGTAGAAATAGAACATAGATTTATGGTTAATAACTTAAAGAGATGGCGATCCATCATATAAAAGTACCGATAATAGTCTTCTTGGATTGAAACCTTAGAGTCAGATAGGAGTGTGTTAGAAATAGTTCTCAGTTTCTGGACCAAATCTATTGGCACGTGATCACGTGACCAAAACAATCTGGGGCTTAAGAAGCAAGTATGCTAATTAATGTGCGAGGAATGGCTCGATACAACCTATTTACTGCATTAATAAATTGTTGATGTTTTGCTCGAGGATACAGAGGATAGAGGAACATGGAAAAATGGTCATTCTTGGCAATCTATAGGATAGACTAGTTCCTATGGACCAGCAGACAATAAGTGTGTCTCCTTATTGGACTCTCTACAATAGACCATATAGTCAAGTGCTGGTCTTATATTAGGTTAGGTTGAAAAAGAGTAATCGAAAGTAAAAACAATCCTTACAACCGTCTCATGTCCAATAATAGGGCATACACTTAAGCCCAAATGTCAAATTCTTATGCGATCTCATGCCGCGATGATTCCCATCCCTGTCTCAGGAACTTTTACCAGTTGAAAAAAATTCTCAGTCTATTCCACTAAGGTCACCCAAAGTTGGAATATTGTCGCTAGATAAGTGTGGAGCTCTAATCCCTGCAATGCCGGAAAGCCGAAAATAGTGTTCTAAGGTCTCGTTTTGGCTCATTCAGAATAGATGTGCCCTCAGCGTTGAATGTCCGTTGATAATACTTATTATCTTACCAAATTCCTTTTTACCCTGCCTTAAAAGTAGTTAATATCTTCCCTGTCCAGACTTCCCCATGAAATTTTAGTTATCTCACCTACTCCCGGGGTGGCTTATGTTGTTCTCTGAGCAATAACAGTCCATTCATCTAGTTTAGCTCTCAAAGCTTAAAATGGTTTCGCGTTCTCCAAGTTGAATGCCCTCAGACAAAAACCTTCTCGGGCCAAATTAACCTGCCATTTGGTTCCCTGCGATGTTACAATGCCCCGGAATTCATATGATCTCAATACTGCCTCTGTTTTCGAAGTTATTGGTTTCCTTCGTGTGCCCAAGGATAGTGGCCAATCTAACAAATTTCGAGGAGATTGTTGCCTGGCTATCCTTATGTTTCCAGTGATCCCTTCATTATTAATAAATTTAAAGCATTCTGGAATTGCCTTCCTAGAAGACGGTATTATTATGGGACAGGATCCGGGATAGGAAGAATAGAGAGCTCTTAGCTGTATATGCCACATCCAGTGCTTCCACCCATTTTGGAAATATCCGTATATAAGTGAATGCGTGGATTCTCTTTCAAAAGAGTATTTTCTAATAAGGATTCTCTGCTCGAGATTCATGCACTCCAACTTGCAGATTCTGCCATCTAGGAGATTCTATCCCAATTAAATTCTGTGTTGCTTTATCCCAGTTACTGGTGTAAGTATTGGTCTTATTTATGCACGGATTACTATAGGGGATAAGTGGGTTACCTACTCTTTGAATGCTCAGGACCATAAAAGCGGACTGAGGAGTAAATACTTCAAAGTTATGGTGAACATAAAGAATGTATCTCTCTGGTCTCGTAGACTTTTTCAAAGGATAAGAATTACTTTAAGTGTCAATTCTTAATTTCGAAGTAATCATAACACTTTGAGACAGATTTCCATTTAACCTATCCTTAATACAACTATTCCATGGAAAGATTATTTTTATCAAACCACTGTTCTTTATATAAACAATATCGTTTGGTTGGTAAGCATAAACGGGCGTTACATAAGGGCGTTTACCGAAACAGCGAAAATAAAACGAAACAAATTTATACTCAATTGATGTTGCATATTCTGCTAACTCAACCCAAAGTTGGCTGCCAAAACTAACCAACAAACATAAACATGATCAGCATACAATAACATACAGCAGCCAGCAGTCAAAACTTTAGTATATGCAAGATATTTTTAAGCAGCGCCTCTATAAAAGATCATATTCTTAAAAGAAAATAATACTCATACCAGAAAAAAAAACATACGGAAGGTAGAACGGACAGACATTCTCTATGCTGACCATACAAAAAAAAAGAAAAACAAAACAGTTTACAGACAGACACACCTCAGCGATAGTTAAATCTTTAAGCCAGTCAAACTAACAAATTGAACATCTAAGTCGTCTTTCTCCCAAAAAAAAAGAGGAACAAAGAATAACAAAGGCGTTTTAGTTTGTGGTTAAAATAAGTACAAGTGCTTTGCGGTCTCCTTATTTTCAGTTTATCTGGTTTCTTCTTTCACTTGTTGCTTTGAAATACGTGCAATAATCTAAGGTCAAACGTTTGCCTTTCCATCTTAATTCAGAAAATAAAACTAAATTTATTTTTATATTTAAATTGATCATCTCTGCAAAAAAAACCGCTTAACTAACTATACAAAGTATTTTATACATTAAAAAATAAAAAATGGTTTGCATTATTTTGTAAATTTACCTTCAACTGGTCATGCAACTTTGTAAATAATGTTTTTCTTAAATTTTCATAATTTTCTTTAAATAAGTAAAATTAGCTTGTGCTAGATATTTTAAATTAGATTTTTAAAATATATAACAGATTATTGTTTGATATTTTTAATAGTCATAAATAGTGAACGATTGAACAATAGCGCCATAAGCCATAGCAATATATTGTACAAGCTTTGGTTTAATTGGAGTCAATTTAGAATGCGAGTACACTTGTAGGTTTCTGGGTAAAATTGAGGTTCTCTTTAATTCCTTAATGACCGGGATACAATTATCCTTTTTTTAATATTTTTTTTTTTGATTTATTTCAATGTTTAGCATGGATACCTCGAATATCCATTATCTATAAACAGACCCTTGCCCTTGTTTTCCTTTCCTTCTTCAAATTGTCTGTAAAGAATGAGAACTCATTGTCTTGAATAACAAAGTTTTGTGCCTTAGTCTTTTCTCGTCTGCATCGAATCTCAAAAGTTTGATGGGAGTTCTTGACAGGTGGATTTTTTGGCTATTTGGTTTTTCAGTGTAAAAAAAATAGTCGTAGTATGTCGTAATGCCAAAAATACTCAGTAATTTTTGCCATTTCACCAGGAACAACGCTTGCAAATCATTGAATTTTATTATGATTATTGGTGCTGTGTGAGAAATGTGTTTGTATTAAAAATTGTGTTCAGCGACGAAGCTTACTTTTGGCTCAATGGCTACGTCAATGAATTGCCTAATTAGGTGTGAAGAGTAGCCAGAGGCAGTACAAGAACTGCCAATGTACCCTGAAATATGTACAGTTTAGTGCGGTTTGTAGGCTGACGGCATCATTGGACCGTATGTACTTCTTCAAGATCGATGAAAATCGGAACGTTACAGTCAATAGAGCAAGGAACCGTGCGATGATTTCCGACTTTTTTTGCCCTTAAAGGAAGAATTGAGCTTGGTTGACATGTGGTTTCAACAAGACGGTGGCACATGTCGCACGGGAGGCGAGTTTGGTGAGCAATTAATCTCACGTTTTGGAGCAGTCCATTGGCCGCCAAGATCAGGCGATTTGACCCCACTATACTATTTTTTTGTGGGGATACGTGAAGTCTCTCGCGTACAGGACAAGCCAGCCAAAATTCCAGCCTTGGAAGACAGCATTAAAGCTGCCATTGCTGAGATATCGACCGAAATTCTGGAAAAAGTATACCAAAATTGAAGCTAACGGATGGACCAACATGAAATAACCTTTTAGAAGTATATGGAAGGCATTAATTTATCGTCTCAAACAAATATTTTAAAACCCAATTAAATGAAACACAGTTTTTTTAACATAATCTCCTTTTAGCTCAATACATTTAGTCAAACGTTTCTCCAATTTTTGTATCCCGTCCAAAAAAAATAGGATTTTTCTAGGTCCATAAAATAGGCATTTATTTGATCAATAATTTCATCTTTGGAGCAAAATCTTCTTCCACCGAGACATTTCTTTAGGTTTGGAAATAGGAAATAGTCACTGTGGGCTAAATCCGAAAAATAAGGCGAATGAGGGGCAATTCGCAGTCTACTTCATGGATTTTTGCCATGGAATTTAAGCTGTCACACGATTCCGTTGGTGGTCGATTGTCAGCAAACGCGGCAGCCATCTTACGGAAAGCTTTCTCATACCCAAGAGATGCCTATGTCTTCCACAATCTATCGCACATTCAATCTCCGATCGGCCAACACTATACCGTGAATTTTTTCAATTGTTTTGGGTGTAGAGACCTCAACTGGGCGTCCAGAACGTTCGGCATCTTCCGTACTTATAAGGCCACCACGAAAGTCAGTAAACCACTTTTTTTTACCATTGAAATCGAAAGTGCGGAGTCTCCATAGTATTTATCAAGCTATTTCTTGGTTTGGTTGACGGTTTTTTTTTTCGCAAAAAATAATGTTTATTGAGCACTCGAAATTTACTGTTTTCCATTTTTAAATAAATCCTAGAGGTTGTATGTTTTGGACAGATGTTAAACGCAAAGTAAATAACGGAACTTGCTCAAAATTTGACAGTAGTCTATTAACAGGTGGTATTTGATGAGAGGGGTGTTGCATTTCATATAACTACGATCCGCCCTCATATTATAGAGCTGTCACTGCAACCAATGTCCAAATGCATATACTCGTCAGTGGAATGCCGACAGTCACTTCCATACCCACTTAAAAAGTTAAGCGAAATACTTCTCAGACTTTTGGAAAAGTATATTCCTTAACGAGGTTGAAGATATAAAACTTCGTCTTTCGTTCACCGTCTGCTAACACACAACGAATCTTTAACACATAATGGGGTAATTATAGCAACGTAAATCCAATGAACGACATTAGGCTGCAGTCTTCATCTTTTAAAGAAAGATTTTTCTTTACAGTTTTAGAGAGAATGTTACCAAGATCCAATGTCCAAATTTAAATATTCATCGGCGGAATGCCGATCATCACTTTTATACTTACTGAAAGTGTTAAGCGAACTGCCTTTTAGAATAGCTAATTTTATTACCTTCTTGAACTTGAAGATATATGTTAAAATTTCATCCTCACCGGCTTATATCTAAGTGTAGATATTATTAAAGTGATGTACATTAAATTAAATAAATTCATCTGCAGTCTTCACCTTCTTATGAAAGTTTTCTTACAGATACAGAGGGAACAGATTAGAATACAGAATGACAGCCAGGTATTTCCCCTCCACCGAAAAGAAGATATACAAATATTCTCACCTTATCGATTATATTAGTTTCGGGGCATCTTTTCCCACAAGCCTAACATCACATGATTTAAACGGACATAATTCCAGTTTCCGCTTTGGAATCCTCACTAAAATACATATTAATGTACATTCTCAGTGAGTTTATATATTTCATACTGTCGATTTTAAATTATAAACAATAATATGACACTTAAAATATACCCGATTTTGAGGACTGATAATGTTTATCTTCTTTACAAAGGCACAATTTTTTGCTTCAATAGTTATAATTTTAAATGTTTTATTTGTTAATTAAGTTATTAAAAAATTAATGTTGATCCACAAAAAAAAAAAAAAAACACTTGCTGTGAGAAATTTTAAAATATTAAAGAAAAAATACCAACCACACTTTAACATCTTTTATGTTTAAAACTCAACATGCATCTTTTTTTTTGTTACTTCACATATGTATGTATGTATGATCAACTGCAGATAGAGATGCATCACTTTGAACGGAAATCAAATTAAAAATAAATTTAAATTTATCAACAGAATACAAAAGAATTTATCAAGTAAAACAACCAAATTCATTCATAAAGTATTGAAGAAAACAAATTTCGAAAATGATATTTCAACTCGATAAAAATAATGTACACAAAAAAATAAATACAATGGAAAGGAAAGTATGAAAAGAAAGAAGAGAATAATTATTATAATTGCATGCAACTAATTTGAGAATGAACCGCAGCATAACACATCCTCGTATTGAAATATACGAAACTCTAAAAAAAAAAAACCAAATTGAGAAAAACGAGACCAAACAATAGTAATCAAATTTAATCTCAATAAATCTATATATTCGAGTGTAAGCCGGGAATGAATAAGATAATTGTTGTTGGATTTTAATTATTTATCTTAAAGGAAATTTAAGATTTTTATGTTATTTTTTCTTTTACCACAGGTCGCTGACAAAGTGCACATGCATTGAGATAGTGCAAAGGTACCTGTTCATTGGTTTAACTTGGGTAGGTGTAAAAGGTAATTTCGTAGGTAATGACAAGGGAGTTAATGAGAAATAAAGGAATTGTGTGCTTTTTAGGTAACTACATCAAAGATATTGTGAAGAGAGACACTCTAGAGTAGAAAGTTTTATTTTCCTTTTCCCTAATTTTATAATTTACAAAATTGTCAAGTTACTGGAAGTAATGGGGACAAAAACGTCCATAAGAAGTTTATAGAATTTTTATTCTATTCTAGAACTGGTTTCACCAAGCACCCTTGAAACCAGGATGCACAAATTATCAAATTTTTAGCCACCTTGCTAGGCTTAGTTTTTCTGAAAATCTGCTAAGAATGTTGAGGTCTCGGCTGAGAATTTTTTGTAGCCTCATCATTTGGCATCATGGGTGGCTAAAAATTTGGTAGTTTGTTCAACCTGGTTTCAAGGGTCCTTGGTTTCACTACAACTATTCTTGTGTATTTAGGACAACTTGAAACAAAAATAATCAGTGATAGAACCGACAAAAGAGTGTGTTCTGATGCAAAAAAATTTGCTCTACTATCGGTTATATGGACCTGGAAATTTTGTTGGAAAGATTTTTTCGTACGATTATCATTGGCGTAACTAGACAATTTTCCTAGGGGGGGCTATAGCCATCCCAGGGAGGGCTGGTGTTGAAATAAGGAAAAAAATGTTTTATTATAATTTTTTTATTAAAAAAAAAATTTTATTCAAAAACTTTATTCAAACAGTTTGGGATTAAATAAAGAATTAATAAAACAAAACGAATACACATATGTATCTGTATATACATTCAAAAAAATATACACAAAAACATAAATTCATGGCACTAATTAAGAAAAAGAATCAATACGTTTTAAAAATATAAGTATATATAATATAATATAAGTATAATATAAGTATGTAATTTTTTGGAATATTTCATTCAGAATTTTTGTTAGTCATTAAATAATTTTCTATTCTTTTTGCAAAAAGTCTCCAATACATCTTCTGCACTTAAGTTATATTTAACAATTTCATTCTCTATATTTAAAATGGCCAAATTCGAAAACCTTTGCTGGTGCATAGTACTACGTAACCAAGTTTTTATTCTACGCATGGCGGAAAAACTTCTTTCACAACCTGCGGAGCTAATTGGGAGACTTATTGCAACTTTAAAAAGTTTAAACATATTTGGATAAATACATTTATCAATTTTCTCACGTAGACTTTCAATGCTGACTGATTTTTCTTTAACTTCTTTTTTAAACATATTCTTAAGAACAATATTTTCAGCCTTTAATGAGTCACAATCAATATCTAAAACATCTTTATAATTTTCAACGAACTCGAAAGCTCCTTCTAAGTCTAACTGGAAGAAAGCATTAACTGATTTAGCTAAGGGAACACTTTGGAATCTGTATTGCAAATTGTTGGTAATGTTATCTATTACTGGATAATAGACATTAATTTTCCAATACTCAAGTGGCGACGTATCATTTGGTAAATCTAAATATTTATTTTCTCGGTTCATATTTTTTCTTTTTGAACTCCTAATTGGTTCTAATGAAATGTCGTTTTCATTAGCAAAATGTATAACTTTGCTCCAAATATCTTTAAAATTATTTCGGTTGTCTATAAATGTATTTATTGTCGCTTCTATTGTATCGTGCGCCTGACCGATAGTGGCATTTTCGGTTTGAAAGAAAGTGTTTAATACATTTATAGATTGTAGTGCGAAGTGGGAGATATGCAAATTGACAACAAAATCGGGTTTCGTAATTATTGTCAGCAGTCCGAGAGCTTCCACTGCGTTTTTATCTTTGCCTTCATTTATTTCCTCTTCGAGTGCATCTTTGATGGTAGCATAATTATTAATTATAGATTTGCAATTTTGATATCTACAGCTCCATCTTGTTTTGCTAAGGCTTGTCACAGAAAGATGTTTTATTTGGAGGGCTTGGCTTATTCGTTTTAAGTCACTGTGATTTCCTGGCTTAGCCAAATGAGAATACAATGACTCCACTGCATTAAAAAATGTTGATGCTTATGATATGTTAGAGCATGAATCAACGATTACTAAATTTAGTCTGTGCGCCAAACAGTGAATAAATATAGCTTGCGGATTTGACTCTTTTATTTTAGCTTGTAAACCACCTTTAAAGCCAGACATTACACTTGCGCCATCATATGACTGCCCAATAATTGGAATGTTATTCAATTGTTTGCTCTCCAGAAAATTCAAAATCAGGTTTTTTAATGCATTGGCATCTCTCTCGGAGGAACAGTCTACAAATCCAAGAAATCGTTCTTCGACTTTTAATTGTTTTGCATATCTAACAATTATTGATAATTGCTGCTCTTTGTAACACCTAGCCTCGTCTACCATCAATGAATAAAATCCGCATTCTTTAACATCTTCGACGATGATTTTTTCAATTAAGTCAGCAGAAATTCCAATAATTTCATTTTGTATTAATGGGCTGCAATAGTTGTTTGATTGTTCATAGTATAACTTAAAGTTTTGGTCATATTTGGCAAAATGTTCTACGATTTCTAAAAAGTTGCCCCTGTTTTTGGAATTAGGATCTTCCCTATGTCCACGAAGAGGTAGTCCTTGACGAACCAAAACCAAAATTGTATCAATTATC
This sequence comes from Eustalomyia histrio, assembly GCA_949748255.1. Lineage (NCBI taxonomy): Eukaryota > Metazoa > Arthropoda > Insecta > Diptera > Anthomyiidae > Eustalomyia > Eustalomyia histrio. The sequence continues at coordinate 15,484,745 of OX456526.1, forward strand.
TTTCTGAGATACTCACGGCGTTCTTGGTTTTGTGTAGAGTGATGCTGTGATATCTTTTCGTGCACATTCTGAGACGAGATTTTATACATTCTGTATGCTCCAAGGCACTGGATGTAATACTCAGACATATCATGTTTCTTAAGTGATTCAGGTAACTTTTTCCATCTGTTAAATCCGGAGTCCACAAACTTTTTCATATGTCCCAATGATTCTTTTATAGCAAAATTACGACACGCGTAGCAAAATGACATCTGCAAATCTGCGCTGTACTCTAACCAATTATATATATCATAAAATCTTGGAGAAAATGATCGGTACTGTCCGTCCACGAACACTTTTTGAAAACCCGTCTTGGGCCGTTGTGGTCCACTTTCCTTTGTTCCTAAATCTGTGATGAAAACTTTCTGCGAACTACTTGCAGGAGAGTGCAGTTGTTCATCTGTTTGAGAAGGTATTGACTTTTCGGACTCCTTCACATTTAGGTCACCACCATTTGAAGTGTTTACTCTGGAATTGTCGCCCAATTCAGAAGTGTTTTCCCTTTTAAAAAACGTACGAATATCGGCAACTTTCTTCATGTCTTAAAGTTATGCATTGTTAGACAATCAATAGATTCATAGAATTACGAGAACTTACCAGATTATTTAAGGACGATTATTTATGTACGAGTATTTATTACTATAAGACACTATTAAATATTCTATGTGCATGTTGCTGGTTTTAATTGTTAAATCTGCTTATCGTTATGTCGATCTGTCCATGAAGCAGCATTCAATTACTGCTGGTATAAAGATCTAAAATCAATACCTATCTTTCTCACTCACATTATTTCCTAAAGTTCCATTCGTTTTCATACAACAACTTTCATTCGTTTCCACCAACAACAACTTCTTAGTATTTGTGTTGATAGTGTGGTGATTAACAGCTTTCATATTCTTCTTTGTCATATTTTTGTTTGTGTTTTTTATATGCGGTGCAGTAACGGATATTTACTATTAGGCACTCATTGGTGCTCTTTACATCGAATTGCGAATTAAGGCAGAAAATTATCAGTAAAGCAATGATTCACAATGACGATTCACTGACAAAATTTTATTCTACTGAATGTGACTTTAAAATGATTTATCTTCTTTGCTTATGCATTGGTTTTTGAAGATTTAAATTCGAAGTGAAATACCATATAATGTTAATAATGTAAATTCTAGGGGGGCTAAACGATTTCTAGGGGGGGCTAAGCCCCCCCTAGGGCCCTCTATATACGCCAATGACGATTATTGATGTCACTCCGAGAAATCATACTCATTGTGCTAACGAATTGAGGACCTTGATACTGAACTAGATAAGGATATGAACTATATTTCATCGATTACGAATTTACTGTGGACTTTTAAAGATACAGAACCAACTAGAACGGACTGGGTGTCATACCCTTGTGTTCAGTGGAATGGGATCTCATGTTTCATAACTGGCTGGAAGATGACCATTGGAATTTGCTTGCGAGTCGATTTAGCACTGAACACGAAAGTCTCTAAAAAAAACTTCTAACTAAAACTGGGTAAAACTAGGCCGCAGAATATCTTATTCAGTCCGATTAAAATTTAACGGAGGGATCGAAGATTACTTTTGACACGAAGATCTCTAAGACACTTCCAGCAAGAAATTCGAGAAATCAATATAGCCGCGAGGATAATATTGGAGTTGGAATATGAATTTTCATGGTTTGAAGTTTTGAAGTCCGATACGGTAAGATAGAAGAAAACAAATGTAAAACATTCCTCGGCTGCATTCATCGACACGATGTTTAGTCGGTTGGTTCTGCAACAATTTATAGGACAAAACTAAAACCTGTAGGATTTCTTTCATGGAATTGCCTGTACCTAATCTAAGATTATCCGAAGGCTTCTAAGCTTTGGAAAGCCGACTATTTTCATATAAATAGAAAAGCTGAATAGGTATCTATTTTGGAAATGTTCAGGACTATAGAAATGATGGCTTAGATACCTGTAGTGGGATTCCGTAACTTTTTAACGACATAATTCGGTAGTTACATTGTCAACAATCGATAATAAACAACAAGGTTTGGTAAAAGTTTTTCTCTAACATTTTTTTTACCGATACTTGTAGTTAAAAGAAATCGTTAACTTAACTACAGAAATTTTTGTAAAGCTTAATTTTACGATATTTATCGTTCCTTTATAAAATTTCAAAGCAATAAATTTCAAATTAATAACTATTGTCGGTATGTCTTGTCAATAATTTCAAAAACTATAGACTAGCTTTTTCGGTAGCTCAACCGACAACTATCGTTAGTTAACGATATCGGTAAAATCGTTAAAAAAAAGTTAGAGAATTGCATTACTGAGCAGTAATTTTTCCCAAAATAGGATATATATATCACTGTCGCTTTAATGGAAATTGCAAAATTTTAAAGGTTTAACATCTACAATGAAACTTTCTGATTATGAAGCTAAAAACTTTTAGCTTACATTTAATCACATCTGAATAGACTCTAACTTGAAAAACTTCAGTTAAACCAATATCCGGAAATAGTATAAATTTTAAATGGCGCCCAACAATAAAGCTGAGATTTTACTTTTGTATCATTTGAGATTTGTTTTATTTCAATTTAAAAATAATGTAAATTAGGATTGACCAAAATTGAAATTTGGAAGAATTTCTCTTTGGTCGGACAAGTTGGGAATATACGTAATAAATATATTTGGAAAGTTTTAGTCAAATCGGAGATAGTCTTCGAATGGCTCTTTTCATTTGAAAATCTAAAATTTCTGAACAAAGTAAACAGATTTTTTCCGTAATAGAAATTTTTTTTCACTGAAATTATTTTTAGTTTTTGTTTTTATTTACGAGGGAAAATGGAAATTTCGAGGTGAAAAAATATGGTATCTACAGTAAAGAGGAAAAATTTTCTTTTTTCATACAATTTGCTGTGAAGGATGTTAATTTTGCCCCATTGAAATAAAGGGTGATATTTTGGATATTTGGTTTTTCAGTGTATTTTTTTTCAGTGTATAAAAAAGATTCGTAATATGTGGTAATGCCAAAAATGCTCAGTAAGGTTTGTCATTTCACCATGAATAGACTAACAAACGAACAACGCCTGCAACTCATTGTATTTTATGATCAAAATTCGTGCTGTGTATGAAATGTAGTTGTATCGAAAAATTGTCTTCAGCGACTAAGCTCATTTTTGGCTCAATGAATGCATAAACAAACAAAATTGGCAAAATTGGCGTGAAGAACAGCCATAGACTGTTCAAGAGATGCAAATGCACCCTGAAAGATGCACTGTTTGGTGCGGTTTGTAGGCTGGGGACATCATTGGATCTTGTTTTTTCAAGAACGATAAAAATCGCAACGTTACAGTCAATGGAGCAAGGTACCGAGCGATGAGTACCGATTTTTTTTTGGCCAAAATGGAAGGAAAAAAATGGACTTGGTTGACATGTGGTTTCAACAATACAGTACCGCGATACCATAAACCTAATAAGAGGCGAGTTTGGTGAGCAATTAATCTCACATTACGTGAAGTCTCTGGTGTACAGGGACAAGCCAGCCACAATTCCAGCCAATTGGTGAGATACCGGCCGAAATTGCCAAAATTGGAACTCACGGATGGACATCCTATGCTGAGGGCAACATTTACATGAAATAATGTTTAAAAAGTAAATGGCAGGCATTCATTTATTGTCCCAAATAAATATTTCATTCGCCTTTGCAAATTTTCTGCTTTTTTTTTAATTTTCAAAACAAACGGTTAAAAAAAACCCTTTATAAGGAAGGAAATTTAATAAAAAAATATTTTTCGTGGAAAAAATTTCTATTTGGAATTTTTATTTTTGAAAATTTCAGAAGAAAAGTGAAGAATTTCCATTCGATTTGGCAAAAACTTTCTAGAAATATTTCCAATATCTATCCACAACTTTTCTACCCCAGCTCTAAACGAAATTCTTGCAACGTCTAAATTCGATCCACGCTAATGTACCTACAGACAAAAATTTAATTTATTCGGCAGCTACATGAGAGTTCGGTGGGGACAATCGCTTATGAAAATCAGTTGCATAAAGAATTAATTAGTTTCACAAATAAAAAATATGCATTTAAAATTTTTTATAAATTTTTTCCTACAAGAAAGGGGGAAAAATTATTAAAAGTGTCAATAAATTGGTTATCAAATCAAAGATATTTCAAAATGTTTTATAACAGTGGCAGTAAAAAGTAAAAATCCAAAGAACAGGTTACAGAAAACTTAGCATAGGTACCAATTTATGTTCTTAAACCGGTACTTTTTGTATGGAGTTTAGCCCATTAGCAATAGGTTCGTTTCATCTAAATTAAATTAGGTTGATTTAGAACCGGTTCTAGAATCAGTTATATAACTGATTTTTGGACAAAGAAACACATTTTGACTCCCGGAATAGATTCAAAGGTAACCTGTTCTTCTGGGGTATATAAGAAGTTTCTGTTAAAGTATTTTAACTGGGAGCATATGGCCATCTGGTTTCATTAATAAGGTTCATATTTAAGAGGTACGGCTTGTTAGACCATAGCGTCTGATCCTGGTGTTGGGGCTGCCAACATTGCCACCAGGCGTGCAAGAGGTAGGTATTTAGCCATACAAAATGTTAGGGTTATTCCGCCCAAGGTCGGTCGTCAGAGCCTCGTTCGGGCGACAGGGGAAACCAAGTCTTTAGACAGTGGGTGAAAAAATGGACTTGGTTGACATTAAGAAAGGAGTGGCTATCTGGACAAGTTAAAAAACTTGCTTGCGCTTCACTTTCCCATTAGTAAAAATTAACTTTGTTCTTTTCAGAAAGACCTACTATATTAGCAGTTTTTGATTCTATCCTAGCTATGAATCGACTTTTTCCCTCATCCACTGAAAATAATTTGTATACACAAACAAAAAATCAGAAGCCACAGCAGTAATCATATCATTTGTCTTCAATGGCGTTGGCAAAATTTAAATGATTCTTCTTCTCTTGTTTATTCATCAACTCTTAAGACTCATCTAACAACTGTTACTCATCATTTGTATTTTCTACTTTGAATATTTCTATTCTTTTCATCAACATAATAGGTATATACGGTTGCAACAAAACGTCAATCATTTTCGTTGATCATCATCATCATTATTATTATTATTATTATTACAATGATGCACCATAGTGCGACGCTGAGATATGCGTTGCTATGCTGAAGCACCTGAGAATTTTATATTTTATTTGTGTATGCATGTATTATTTTTTATTTTTGGATTTCTGTTTTACCTTTATGAATAAAAAATGAGTTTTTGAGGAAATTAGATCCTATTTGCCGCCATCCCTATACTGGTAAAGTCTAAGCGCATCCCTTTGATTAAGAATATTCAAAAGGTAATTGTGGTAGTTTTTTTTATTTGTGGTAAAATTATAATTTGAATTTAGTTCTTTTTTTTGATTTCAAAAAAGATCATTAGTTTAATGCATCAGTTGTCAGTCAGTAGATTCTTTTTTTTTCTAGTTCTGAGTGAAAGACATGTTACATTATAATTAAAATGGAATCAAACATTTATTTAAATTTGTAACACTAGCAGGAGGTTGAATGATGAATCTTAACATTTGTCCGCAAAGTAAATTAAGACATCAAATGTGATTTAAAAGTTATGGAAAATTATAAATCTACTTAAAATTTAAGGTTTTTTGTTTTTGTAAAAACCCTGCGGGAAAAAAGGTGCCAGTTAACGTTCAAGCACCTCTGCAGTGATCGGTGAAAAAAGAACCAGTCCGAATGGACAAAAAACAGGACAGATCCAGCTTATATCTGTGGAGTGGTACAAATGTTCTTAAGAAAACGTCTTTGATAAATTCAAATGTCCAAATTTAAAAGCACTTTAAAATCATAACCTTCAGTTGAATCTAAAAATATTTAGAGAAAAATTTGAAAAAAGGTATGGACTACACTACATACGTATCCCAGCAAAAACAAGTGGTAGTCATTCTGTGACTATAACTTCTTTCATTGCTTCCTAAGCTTCACTTGACATTCTTTTATGATTTTTTGGTGTTATTCTAAGACACTTCCAAAAGAATTCATGTGTTCATATTTTAAAAGCAGTGATCTGGATATAAACCCGAAGCATATCTAAAAAAATCACTCTTCATTACTTCTAAAGCATAAGTTATGGTATATCGTATATTTTTTTGGAATCTAAAGTATTTATTCAAATTGAAAAAATAGTTTTGATGAACTTTTTTAATTTTATTTATTAAATCATTTTTTATATTTTAGTTTAAAATTTCATGAGGATTAGAATTTATGCAGTTTTGCAATTTTTATAAAAGTTTTAAAAAAATCAAGAAAAACTGATTTTTTTTAACCTTTAATTGAAACTAGCTGGCCTGTCATTTGCATTTTTTCAGCTTTAAATATTTATGACGACGCAATCTGTGCTTTTTTGCATTATTATTATTTAACACTACACCATTTCCAGTTTTAATTCAGAATTTATCAAAATAATTTTAAAATTGTGTAAAAATTTTTTCAAATTGTCCAAAAATGTTTTTAAATTGTATAAAATTATTTAAAATTGTTCAAAATTATTTCAAAATTGTCTAAAAATGTTTCCAAATTGTACACCCAGTTTTTAAATTATCCAAAAATATTTTAAAATTTGTCTAAAAATTCATTAAAATATTTGAAAAATGCTTTTTCACTAATGCAGAATTATTTATTTGTTTTAATAAAGAGAATTTGTATATCAATGCATAAATTTCGCTTCTTTAAACTTATTTTTCTGCATTTTTATGAATTAAATTTTCATCAAAGCTTAAATACTACAAAGTATGTGAACATTTTCCACTCATGCATCAGAATACCTAATCATTGTATAGGTATTATCATTGCTTCCTAAGAGTAAAGTATGAGTAATGCTAGTAGCTACATTTGAATACTTCCATCCTATGACACGCTTATTTTAAATTCATCGATGAAACCATTAGAAAAGAAGTGATGCCTTTGCCATAGTAGTGATGCTTTTATTGCTTCTTTGGCAGCTTCATTTTTGCTGGGATGTAGTAAAAGCAGAGCTGGGCATATTATTTTTAAGAATTTTTTTAAACTGTTTTGATTTAACGGGTTAGGTGGGTTTGAATTTCGAATTCGTCAGAGGCACGAGCAAAGAGATGCCCTGCCGGAATCTATGATTTTTTTTGTTTTTTGAAACTTCAAACGAGTTTTCTCGAAACTACAATTTTTGAAGCTGGTAGTCTTGATATCTCAAAAAGTTACAAACTGATCTGCACACTTCTTGAAAGTTACAATATCTAGTGGTTGAACGAAGGATTTTTTTTTTAATTTTTTATCACAACTTATTTTATGAGGTAATACGTTTTATGAGGTAATACGTGGTAAAAATTTGACAGAAAATGGGAATTTTTGTTCACAACCGCCAAAAAATTCGAATTTAAATTTTTTTATTTTTCATTCGCTCAAGCGCGAGCTTTGTACATCTACTAAGAGAAAACTTGTTTTTTTTTATTTTTGAGATAAACCGGTCTTGAGTTATTCTGACTACGCCGAAAGAACTTTTTTTTTGAGATGTGGTTCCAGTGGCTGAGTTTTCAAAATGTTTAAATAAAAATTTCACAAAATTACCTCAAAGGACCTATGCCGTGACCGGTGACCTGGGGCATTTAATAAATTGGTACAACTATTTTTATATCTTCCACTATGTGTGTCGAAATATAGGTATAAGACCCTATAAATTATATAATTCTTCATTTTATCTAATTTAGCAATGTCCGTTTGTCTGTTTGCCTTTTAAAAAGGTTACACGGTGAGAAGACGCAAGTGAGGTCGTTCATTTCTATCTAGATTAATAGAAATCCTCTCGAAAAGTTTTTTTTTAATATTTTTTATTAAGATTGGTGGTGGAAATGAAAAAGTAATGAGTGAAAATGTAAAGGTAGCTCTAAATTTTCCATACAAATTGGTGTATTTTAGTACAACTTCATATTAGTGACTGACGCCAGTCTCTTAGAAGGGAATATTATTTTATATACTCCTCAAAAAATTTTTTACCACTAAAATTTTTTTTACCACAAGAGCTTTTTTCACCACTTAAATTTTTTGACCACAAAAGCTTTTTTTTCACCACTAAAACTTTTTTTTTCACAAAACTGCTATCACATCTGGTGAATTCCATACAAAAGTACACAACAAAGTCAAATTTTCATATTATTATTTTTTTATAACTGGAAAGAATATTGAAGATGACGAGGATAACTCAGTTACACATCTTCGAAAAAGAGTTGAAGCGCTAAAATAAATTTATTTGTAATTCCAAAAATTAAATTAATCAAAAGCTGTATAATCTTAACTTCATCACTTTAACTTTAACTCTTCATATTATTTAGTGTCGTGTAAGTCACAATTTGTATGTCGTGTAAGTCACGCGAAAAAAACTATTTTTGTGAAAAATAAAATAAATTTCACTAAGTTGAAGCCATTTTGTCGTTGTTTGTATTTCTCAAATACTTTTGGTGCAGTTTAAAAGGAATCGGACTACACAATTAACAGAATTTTTAAACTATCTTTGATTACCCTGAAATCAATGGATTTGATGTCGTGTAAGTCACAACTAATTAATTATATTAAAATTAAAAATATGTAATCGCAAATCAAAAATCAAAGTACATGAATTAATACGTATGTTCGTGTAGATGTTATTTCTTAAAACGAAAAAATTAAAAAAATTATGATTGTACCAGAAATTTGATCAAAAATGACAAAAGTTTTGCCTCGTGTCGTGTAAGCCACACGTGGAATTCACCATCTAAAAAAGTTATTCACCTCAAACAATTTTTTTCATCTCCATTATTTAATTTTTTGCATTATTTGTATCAAATCCAATTAACAGGAAAGGTATTATAAAGTTTGTACAATACTTAAGTACTTTTTGTGGTACTATTAAAGCTTTAAAAGTATACCTTAGTACTTTATGAGTTTTTTTTTTCAAGAAAAATATAAATATGTCTGGGAATATGGTTTCTTTACTATTTGACAATAAAAGACATCGGAAGGTACAATCTATTTGTAAATAATTTTGTACTTTTGTCAACGATGGTTTGCGCGATTTAAAAGTGGTGATTTCGATTGAGAAGAGAAGGAGAGGCCTGTTCAGAAGAACAAGTTTGAAGATGTGGAATTGGAAGCATTAATCGACGAAGATTGTTGTCAAACGCAAGACAAACTTACATTATCATTTGGAGCCACACAACAAGTCATTTCCATACGTTTAAAACCATTGGGATTCATTCAAAGGCAAGGAATTTGGATCCCATATGAATTGAAGCCGAGAGACGTTGAAAGGTGATTTTGCATGTCGGAAATACTGCTGGAACGCTACAAAAGGAAGTCATTTTTGCATCATATTGTTACTGGTGATAAAAAATGCATACATTACAATAACCCCAAGCGCAAAAAGTCATATTTAAAGCCCATACAACCAGCCAAATCAACACCGAAGTCGAATATCCATGGCGCCAAGGTAATGCTTTGTATTTGGTGGGATCAGAAGGGTGTTTTGTATTATGAGCTGTTGAAATCAGGTCAGACGATCACAGGGGAACTGTACCGAACACAATTGATTCGCTTGAAGAGAACAACTGATGAAAAACGACCAGAATATTCGACCAGATATGAGGTCATAATCTTCCATCATGACAACGTTCGGTCACATGTTGCAACAGTGGATGTGAAGTTTTGGCTCACCCGCCTTATAGCCCAGACCATGCCGCTTCTGATTACCATTTGTTTCGATAGATGCAGAACGTCCTTACTGCAATACGCTTCACTCAGAAAAGGGTATCAGAAATTGGCTTGATTCATTATTTACCTCAAAACTGGAGCAGTTCTTTTGGCGCGGAATTTATATGCTACCAGAAAGATAGAAAAAGTAGTGGCCAACGATGGACAATATTTTGAATAATACATCAATTTATTTTATTATTATAACCCAGCAAAATAATATGTATGTTATTCTTTACGAGTCTCTTTTTCAGAACATCCAAAGAAGTTAATAATGCAAATTTTTCGATTTGTAAGAAGTTATTTTAAACAACTTCCAAAATATTAGTATTAACTCCTACTAGTAAAAAAAAAAACAATTTTTAAGTTGGTCCATAAATGTTCAATTCCTGCAGTCATTTAATGCCTTATAGAAAATATATTTTGCAGTGACCAGTGATATCCACTTTGTCCTGGTCGGAATAAAAATAATAATTCTTGGCGTGTTCAAAATCATATTTTTAACTTTAAAACAAAGCCACTCCCTATATTTATTTTGTAGTCACTATATGTAAAAACTTCCGTTAACTAATGAAAAAGTCCATCTGATCATCGATTTTACATAGCACCGAAACAAACTACTTCCTCCCAATGACACGCCAATGTTAAAATCATTAATGATTCACCGAAATTTTCACTACTTCGGGTTCAGTAGATGTAGTGTTTAACTACTTCTGCCTCAGCTCTAATTTTGCTGGGTAATTAATGCATTTTTCAAGCAATAAAAACGTCACTATTAACTTGAATACTCAATACAGTTTAAAATCTTGCAATATTATTTTACAAAATTTTTTATTTATTCTACAAATTTTTATTATACATTTTTATATTTTAATTTTTAAATTCAAATATAAAAATTTTAAATGTTAGTTCTTTTTAAAATTACCTTAATATCCGTTTGCGTGTCTTAACTATTTATGAACCCAAGCTGTATTTGGATATTTAAAGATTACACATGACTGTGAAAATGATATACTCTACATTTTACAAATATATTTATAGTGTTATACATACATTAAAATTTTTTTGGATAATTATCCAAAATTCACAAAACAAATGTATACAAATTAAACTACATACATAAATTTTTCAAAAGATTGCATGTTTAAGATGAATTTCCGGTTAAAAGAAAAAGAAATCATTAAGAAGTTGTATTATTTACATATGATAATACATATTCAAATGGTAAGAGATTCAAAAATAAAACACATGGTAATATAAGAAATAATAGCCAACTTTTATACGAGAATTTCAATACAAAAATTTGACAAAACTTGAACTACACCCAAGAGGATAAGAATTTAACTCATACTTGAAACAAAAGTAGTCATAAACTGTAAAATATACAGGTTGGTTGAAAAGTTCCAGCGCTCACCAAGAGATGGCACTGCTAGCTCCAAACTTTTTAGTTCTCAAGTTGGTATAACTGTCCTGAGAACACATGCAAAGTTGCAAGTCATTCTGTCAATTCTTTCTTTGTTTACAAGCCATTTGAAGTTGACGTGTCATTGATTTTTTTAATATGGAAAAAATTTAATATCGTGCAGTCAGTAGATTCTTTGCTTTGAAGGGTTTAAAAGCAAAGGAAACTTATGAACAATTGTTAGATGTGTATAAGGAGTCCTCACCTTTAAAACGCACCGTTGAATTTTGGGCTGGTCAATTTACACGTGGTCGTACCAGCCTTGAGGACGATCCACGCGAAGGACGACCATAAACTGCAACCACAGCAGAAATCATTGAGCAGGTACATAATATGGTTAGTGAAGATCCAAGTTTGACTAAGCGTGAAATTGCTAATGCCATAGGCATCTCAGACGAACGAGTACTCCATATTTTACATGAAGAATTACGTATGAAAAAACTGTTTGGAAAGTTAGTGCCGCACACATTAACAATTCAACAAAAACAGGATCGAAAACATATTTCTCAGCGTAATTTGGAGCATTTTAAGCCGAATAAAACCGACTTCTTGCGTCGTTTTATAACTATGGATGAGACTTGGATCTACCACCAAGATCCTAAATTGAAACAAGAACGTTTACAGTGGACTGAAGCTGGTTGTTCAGCTCCAAAGCAGGTGAAGTCACAACGATCAGCAAAGAAGGTTATGTCATCAGTTTTTTGGGATGCAAAAGGAATTTTGTTGATTGATTATCTTCAGAGAGGTAAAACAATCAACTCTGAATATTATTGCAGCCTTTTGGATCAGCTGGATGAAAAAATTCATGCGTAAAGATCTGGTTAAAAGAAGAAAAAAAATTATTTTTCATCAAGACAATGCACCTGCTCACAAAAGTGTTTTGACGATGGCTAAATTCAAAGAATTAAAGTACGAATTGCTTGAACATCCACCGTATTCACCAGATTTGGCTCCCAGTGACTTCTATCTCTTCAGAAATCTCAAACACTTCCATCGTGGAAAGCATTCTTCGTCGAATGAAGAGGGCCATAGCAGCCGTAGACGGTTATTTTGCAGAGCTTCCGGAAAACCATTATAAGGATGGGATAAAATTATTGGAAGATCATTGGAACAAGTGTATTGAGCTTCTAGGAGATTATATTGAATAAAAAAATATATTTCGTAACAAAAACAGTATTCTTTCATTTCGAGCGCAGGAACTTTTCAACCAACCTGTATTGAGAAGATTAATAAAAAAGTCCTGAAATTTTATTTTCGCACTACATTATAATAATCGAAAGAAAACAACATATTTTATCATCTTCAAAAAAAAAATTACCTTATTTTTAAGCATATGCACCCTTTTTTCCTAAAAGGGAAAGTGAAAAATATATTATAACCCTTGGCTCGGTTTAACCCTTTTATATGCGTTTTAGTTGCTACCCAACATATATTATTTATAAATGTTAGCATTCTTGAGACAATATTAGCTGTTGATGATTTCCAAATTGATGTTCTTGATTCACATAAAGGTCAGATCCTTTATGAGCCTCATATTTAAAGACATTCTATCAAGATAACAACAGACAGTGACTGTAATACACTCAAGCGATAAAATGTAAAGAAACCCTTAAATACATTTGACATTTTAATTTCAGTTTTTTTTTTGTTTTGCAAACACACTGTTGCTATTTTCTTAACAATATCTTCAAAGGGTTGGGTATAGTGTTTTTTTTTTTTTTACAAACTGAAATCTGTTTTTCTAAAAAAAATTGGAAAAATCTCAATAGCATCTTCATCTGTTCTATCTATTACTTTTAAAAAATGCTCAAGGGCTTATTTGTGGTGGTTACCCCAAACATAAAAAAGGGTTTAAAATTGTATTTAGCAATGACCTTATGTTTTGTCATGTCTTGTGTTGTCAAATTGAATCTGTTCGCAAACTGTTGCGACATGAAAACAAAATGTTGTTAACACATTGTAAATACCTTATTTTGCACTTAATATGATTTTTTTATTCTTTGGAGGGTGAGAGAGGGGGGGGGGAGGGGTAGGGGAGTAAAAGATGACCATTAGAAGTTTGAGGTGGTAAAAAATTTTAATTGCTTTAACAGGTAGAAAAACAAGTAAGAATCAATTTTAATTTTAAAAATATTCTCGATAGATATTTATTACTTTATATGATACTCACGATGGGGATGTGCACTAGAGAACTGCAAAATCAACTTTTTTCTTGATTTAATCATACACAAAAATTCTTGTTCACATTTAATAATTCAACAAAATTCACTGTAGAATAAAATCAGCATCGTGTTACTCAACGCGTAATTCGGATCAGTTTGAATCATATGTCGATTATGTTTACTGCAAATTTAATCACTCAACAAAAAGTCAACGTTGAATAAATCAGAAAAACAACAAACAACGCGTATGAGTGTATTCATAATTAAAACAAAATAGAAACACATTTCATAAATGATATTGTTTACATAAGGGTGGGACTTAAATCCGCTTTTTTAGAATTTTTATTAGTAATAAAAATATTCTTCTTTGTGAAATATAAATATTTTTTTTGGAAAAAAAATTTAGGTCGATATCTCAGGCTTGCCTAATCCGAAAAAATTTAAATATTGTCTAAATTTTTTTTCATCTATTTTGATTGGAAAATTAGGCAATATTTAACTTTAACCTGATTGGGCGAGCCTGAGATGTCGACCTAAATTAAAAAAAAAAATTTGGCAAAGAACAATATTTTTGTTATTCCTAATAAAAATTCTAAAAAACGTATTTTGGACCCACCCAAATATACATATAACATTTATAAAATGTGTTTCTACAAAACCACCCCCTTTTTATAGATAAGAAACTATGTTGTTTTAATTATGATTACACTCATACACGTTGTTTGTTGTTTTTTCTGATTTATTCAACATCAAAATTATTATTGTTGGCTCGAATGAACAGAATAAAATCAATGGTTTGACAACGACCGATGATTATAAATCAGTGACAAAACAATTTGCACGTCGTTTGATTGATTTAAAATCATCGACAAATATGTGTGTTGGAGTATATTCAGCGTTTGAACGCAAACACATATTTATTTTTGTGTTGATTGCGTATGAACGTGTTGCAATCAGCAAATGCAGTTCTCTGATGTGCACACAATTGAAAGTTTGCACACTCAAGGCTAAGAAAAAGCAGAAAACAGTCTCAGATTTTTTACAGAAGGGGCAAGGTTTGGGCTATAAGGCGGGTGAGCCAGAACTTCCAAATAGTTTTTGACCGGTCTTGGAACATGTGGCCAAGAGTTGTCATGATGGAAGATTATGGCCTCATGTCTGGTCGAATATTCTGGTCGTTTTTCGTTGATTGCTCTCTTCAAATGAATTCATTGTATTATCTACAGGTTTCCAGCAATCGTCTGGCCCGATTTCAACAGCTCATAATACAAAACTTCCTTCTGATCCCACCAAATACAGAGCATTACCTTGGCGCCATGGATATTCGGCTTCGGAGTTGATTTGGCTGGTTGGCCGGGCTTTAAATATGACTTTTTGGGCTTGGAGTTATCGTAATGTATTCAATTTTTATCACCAGTAACAATACGATTTAAAAATTACTTCTTTTTGTAGCGTTCAAGCAGCATTTCCGACATGCAAAATCGCCTTTCAACGTCTCTCGGCTTCAATTCATATCGGACCCAATTTCCTTGCATTTGAGTGAATCCCATTGCTTTTAAACGTAGGAAAATGGCTTGTTGTTTGACTCCCAATGATAATGCAAGTTCTTCTTGCGTTTGGCAACAATCTTCGTCGAGTAATGCTTCCAATTCCTCATCTTCAAACTTTTTCGGCTGACCAGGCCTCTCCTTCTGTGTCAAAATCATCACTTTTGAATCGCGCAAACCAACGTTCAGAAGTTTTTTTGAGTTGGTGCATGTTGACCGTATGCTTCTACCCACAGTTGATAACTTTCAGCAGCAGTTTTCTTCAAATGAAAGAAGGTTATCAGACTTCCCCGCACAAAATTTGACATTATTATAGCGATTGAAGAAAATGTGTGTTTACACTTTGGTGTCTATCGAATACTGAATTGTAATGACAGATGATAGTTATGACGTCTGTTGTCTAAATCGACATTATTAACTTGTATACCCAATACACCAATTGTCTCTTTACATAGATTATTGTGAAACTTGATCTAAATAAGTCCCTGGGGCCGGATGGTATACCAGCACTGTTGCTGAAGCAGAGCTTTTCAACGCTGGATTTTCATACCGCGCAGATGTATTCCTTTCATCCTGGAACATTGCCAATGTTCAGTCAACCCCCAAAAGGTATGCTGGTACTAACCCTAAAAATTGACATCCCATCCCAATCTTGTTAACCTTAGAATGTAGATCAAATCAGATTTATTAATATTCCTTCAAATGTAGATCAATACTTTCAGAAGTTTGGAGGGCAAAAGGCGGATTATGAATAACACACTTAAATGACCCGTTTGACAATGATGAGTGCAGTCTTGAAAAGCAGTGTTATCGATGTGAGAATTCAGTCCCATGGCCGTTATAATTAATACTTTTTTGACGAGTCAGAAGAAGCACCTTTCCAAAGAAAGCAATATATTAATTGCTAAGAAGAATTTCCTCAGTGTTGCTTCTCTTAAAAAAAAAAAAAAAATCTACTGCAACTTCCATATATTGGTAGGTCCTAAAGAGGACGTTGATGCTTCATTGGAGCATCGTCGGAATGTCGGTCGTGTGACATTTTTCTATCTTTATTTCCAAGGGAGTTGGTCTGCTGAAATAAGTTAACTTATTCCTAGAGACCGAGTTTCTTCCGCACAATTTATTACAGAGAGAATTCGATGACTAGTCGGACTATGTGGAATAAACTTCCCACAGACAGAGTGTATTCCACATACAGAGAGGTCCAAATATGGGTATATTTTTAAATCATATGTTATTTTGATACCGATGGATTTTTGCTATTCGAAATTTTGTTTATCAGCCAGTATCATACCTTCGCGGACCAAAATGAGTCTATTTACGCCTGAACAACGATGGAAAATATTGCAAACATATTTCCAAAAATGATTGCTGTGTTGTCTAAACTGGATTATGGAGTGTTGTTATCATTGGCCCATTTTTTTCAAAAATGTTGCTGGAAATGCAATAATAGTCAACAGCGAGCGCTAAAGACTTATGATTAGGAGCTTTTTATGGGCTGAAATGGAAGATGTGGTTTCAGAAGGATGGCGCACGATTTCACACAGCTCATGAAAGAATCGATCTTTTGCATACTAAGTTCGGTAAACGTGTTATCAGCCATCTTGTCGATGCCGATTGGTCATCTCGGAGCTGCGATTTGACCCCTTTAGACTTTTTCTTGTGAGGTGCCGTTAAAGATCGATGCTATGCCTAAGGCTAATATCGTCCGAGCCATTCGTGAGATAGAACCAGAAATCATCAACAAAATCTTACAAAATTGGACTGACAGGATGAGCTACTGCGAAGACAGGCGCGGCTGCCACATGAATGAAATCGTGTTCCATAAATAATGGGATTATTTGTTACTTTTAATGAAGCCATAATATTCCAAACGAAGTTAAGTTTATTTCATTTTATTAAAATTTAAAAAAGATACTTGTATTTGTATCACCCTTTACATATAATCGAATTCAAGTCCAAAATCTATAAACAGTTCATCTACTCATAACCTCTTTTCTCTATATCAGCACAAAGTACTGTATTTGTAGGGGACAATTTCTGGATGTTGATACATCACAAATACAGTTATACTCTCTTTGGATCAGTTAGAAGTTATAGTCATTCGTAGAAATTACTTAATTATTTGCTTCCTTTAGGGAAATCAATTATATCTGTCTCATTTTCCAAACCTAATTCATACACGCAGAGAAAAAACAAGGTTACAATATGATCACTGCTACTATATTGTGCTTGCTGCAATCGGTTATGGCTGTCACAACAAAGTTATTGGTTTTGCTAACCATCAACATGGACGCTACCATCATTATTTAGTAAATATTTTACTATTTTATGATTGGCACCTTCTACTTTATATCATGATTGGCTGTAACCATACTGTGGTAACAAAAATTCTGACTATGAAAAAAATATGATAATTATACAACGATAAAATGTTGGCAACAATCAATAAATAATTATACATACAATCAAAGAAAGAAAAGTTCTTAAAGTCTATGATTTTTCCGAAACAATTTTTCTTCAATTTTTTTTTTTTAGAAAAAACATTTCTAAAGGAAATATTCTTAAATTTAAAGAGCTTTTCCATAGTTTCTTAGAACTTTTTCTTTAAGAAATTTTCTTAAATTATGGATCATATAATTATAAACCAGGAATCATAATATAAAAATATGATAATTTTTTTATAATAACGTGCGTTCATATTATGATAAATGATGTGTTCCCAGGCCAGTTTTACCAACTTGAGAAAAAAAAAGTTTGGATCTAGGAGTGCCATCTCTTGGTGAGCGCATGAACTTTTCAACCAACCTGTTATATGGTAATTTTTGAATCATAATATAACTGTAGGGACCATATTATGGTACAATTATGGTTATTTTATTATCATAATATGATAACCATAATATAATATGATTATGGTTGGCACAACCATAAACCCAGAAATATATGATGCTCTTCGAATATGATTGACCAAACCATGTTTTCTCTTTGCGTGAACTTATTTTGTCTTAGCTTTAGTTCGATTTTATATTTTATCGCCAATGAAATTTATCTAAAATTGTCCCAGAAGTAATTGGTTGTTAAGTCAGTACTAACAAAAGCATAAGATCGGAAACAGATTCTTTAGCAACATATTTATTGGTTCCAACTAATTCTGGATTTTATGAGGTTAAGTAAAGATTCCAAAAAGCATTCCCGATCAAGTTGTATACCTTACTATATCTTAAGCAAACTGTTCTTCAAAACTTACCTTTAACTTCCTGAATATCTTCTAATTCTTTGCTATTAATCTCTAAAACTTTTGATGCAGACGTTTCACATTCCTTAATGCTATAATCTTTTTCCATAAATTCCTGTTTAACTTGTATTAACGGCATTGATGATGACGATGATACAGAGGTTGATGTCGATGCAGACAATGTTGGAACACACCATTCCACTGCTGGTGATGAGTGCGAATAAAGTGACATTAGTTCATCAGTAACACTTAAACAATTACTTAAGTCAATTTTCTTATTCAATTTCTGGTAATTATACTGACAATTACCATTTAAATGATAAAGCTTTGACTGTACATCAACAACCACCATGGAAGTATTACAAGAAATGGAATGGATAAAGACGAGATGGTGGATGTTGTTGTTGCAGTAGAAATACCTGACACTGCTACAAAACTATACACATCATCAACATTTTCAATGCCTTTAGCAATAATTTGATCATTAACACGGCTGGCAACAAGACTGACGACAATAAATAAGAAGTTGTAGATGAGAAGGTTAAAAATGCATTATTACAATTTTGTTGTAGGGAATCTATGTTGTATAAGACGTCATCGTCTTCTAAAGCTTGAAATGATGATGTTGATGATTGAGTGATTGACACTACTTCATCACTAGTAGATGTTGTTGTTGTTGTTATAATAGTTGTAACAGATGATGATGATGATGTATTATAGCTACTTGTTGTTGTTGTTGTTAGTGTTGCCAGTTCAGTTGCCACTGTTGTGGCATTTTCTGGTTGCAATAATAATAAAAATAATTTTGGTAATTTCAAACATTCTTCATTAATTTAATGTTTCTATTTTTTTTTCTGTTCTGCCAACTTAAATGTTATTATTGTGATTGTTACTCCTAAGTGGCCAATATTATGAAGTTATTACTTCATTTCTTTGCTTTATTATATAATGGAAGTTTATTATGTATTTTTTCTATTCTTTCCTTTCAAGCCTTCTCAAATAGGTGTGTAGGTGTTGTCAGATTGCGTACGCTCTTCGTGAAAGATGTCTTCAAAATTCATCTGTTATGAAGTAAAATTTTGTGATTTATGTGTATATTTTTGTTTGTTCCTTTAACACTCATTTTTAACGCTTTTTCATGGCAGATTATTATGTTGACCTTTGCCGTGGAGTTTTGGCTTTTTTTTTGTTGCTGTTGCATTAGCAGAGCAGAGTGTAGTGGCAATTTGTTGATGATTGCTGCTGATGATATTAGGTTCGTCTTTTTTCTTTTAAGTTGGCAACTGTTTTGTTGTTTTGTAGTTTTATTTTCGCTGCAATATGAATTGTTGTTAATTAAACGTGTGTATTTGTCGGTTGTGTTATGGAAGGTGTTGTTGAAAGCTTTAAAATTTGAACTTATTAAGTTAAGTAACTCATACACAATAGTTTTGACAAAGACAAAGAAAAAAAGAAAGAAACTTAAGAAAGTGCAATTTTATGGGTAATTATGTTGTTAAGTTGCATATATGCAATTTTATATACAGGGTGGCGCAAAAATAACCTTCCGATGTTTTTTGGCTGTAATTTAAAAAAAAAAAAAATGAAAAACTTTGATTCTTCTTGTGGATTATTTTTATTTGGTCTTTTAATTTTTTTAACATCAAGTCGAGAATATGATGTCATGTAAATGGCCGCCGCCACAGTTGATTGTCATTTGAGCCCTTTTTATGGCATTTTCCATCACTTTGGCCAAAACTTCCGGCGATAGGTCCTCACATTCTTGAAGGATATTGTCTTTAAGAGCTGCAAGAGTCTGAGGCTTGTTGACATAAACCCGCGACTTCAAAAAGCCCCACAAAAAGAAGTCTGGAGCGGTCAAATCAGGCGATCTTGCTGGCCAGTGCAAATCGCCAAAACGGGAGATTAGGCGCCCGGGAAATGCATCCTTCAGCATATCGGTTGTGGCATGTGCAGTTTGTGGCGTTGCACCGTCCTGTTGAAACCACATGTTTTTCAATCCCAATTCATCATGTTGCGGCAAAAAGAACTCGTTGATCATTGCTCTGTAGCGCTCACCATTCACAGTAACCGTTTGGCCCGCGACGTCTTCGAAGAAAAAAGGTCCGATGACTCCTCCAGCGAAAACAGCACACCATACAGAGACTTTGAGCGGTTGTAATGGCTCTTCGTGGGTTACACGCGGATTTTCAGTGCCCCAGAAGCGTAAATTTTGCTTATTTACGTACCCGCTAAGATGGAAATGGGCCTCATCACTCATGATTATTTTTGATGAAAAATCATCTTCATTATTGCTCAAATAAGTAGTCACCAATATTCCGCGTTCTGGAGCAGCGTAGCGTAACATTGTTTATTAACGTGTATTTCGCATGTGTTTACTACACAAATGTCAAAACAGAACTGACATTAGGGGCCAATCGCAAAATTTATAGCATTTTCTGTTAGGAGGATTACTTTTGCGCCACCTTGTATATGGAACAAATAACTAATAATGACAATATATTTATGGTTTATATTCAATAAAGGCTAACTACAAATACACGATTGTTGGGGAATCCTGGAAAACAGTTTTTTTTAAGGAAAGCAATACTCAGGAAGTTCTTTCTACTAGGAGGGATGAAAGGTGGTGAAAGATGAGGGGACTTCCAATATGGCAACACTGTAATTACGCTAGATGATAAATCTTAGAACAGTTGGTGCTCGCCATCTGATGTAGAGTTGGCGAAATTGTTGAAGTTTTTTTTCTTTTTAGGTCATAGCCCTGTTATGTTATTTTACCTCGGTGGGGTTGAGTGTTATGGGAACACCGAACTAAATTTTGATAGTAGATAGTTTGTTGCGACGTCATTTATTTTCTAGCTTTAAATAAAAACTAAATTAAAAGTCTAAATAGATGGGACATCCAGGAACATAAGTACCTCTAGGGGTTGTCCACATGGTGGAGCTTTGTCGCCTCTACTTTGACTCTGGTTATTGATGAGCTACTTAGACCAAGCACCCTTGAAACCAGGATGAACAAACTACCAAATTTTTAGCCACCCATGATGCCATGATGCGACTACAAAAAATTCTTAGCCGAGACCACAACATTCTCAGCCGATTTTTAGAAAAACTTAGCCTCTAGCAAGGGTTGTACCAATTCAAACATGTATATATTCACATCACAATCACTGAACTTGCGCTACAAGTTTTTCTTGGTAGTTTGTTCATCCTGGTTTCAAGGGTCCTTGCTTAGACAACTGAACGATCTAGGTTTTAAAACCCATGGCTACGCAGATGATCTTGTTATCTCTATCACTGATTGGGATGGGGGAAAAATTCCTAACCGCATGCAAGAGGCTATGAACCATACTACTAAATGGTGTCGGAAAAAGGGACTAACCATGAGCCCAACGAAAGCGATTCTGGTACCGTTTGTACCGTACACCTAGGAAGCTTCACTTGGTGAAGACGACGATTAACAGCATAAACGTGGGCTTTCTGACATTGTAAGGCATCTTGGGGTTACTCTGAATAGAGCACTTACATTGAACCAATATTTAACTTCTGTAACCAGCACCCCGTTTCTGTATCTGATGCGAGAAGTTTTCGCATCGAGGAATTTATAGTCACCCTATTTCATACGAGATGACTTAATAGATAATAAAGTTGATTGCATTTTTGCTGGAAATTTTTTTTTAACTTTTAAAGCTGTGGCAGAGAAATAGAATACAGCGATTTGTTATCTTCTTTAGAATAATTTATATTTAATTGCATGTGACTTACTATCCTATAGAAAGCAGAACAATTTTGCGTTTTACATGTTTTTTTGCGATGCAAGAAATACAGAAACAAGGTGCAGGAAGGCTACTAGGGCAAATTTTTTACTGTACTTTCAACAACTTTGTGAGGCCAATGGTCACCTCTACTGCTCTGGCATAGTGGCCCACGCTGGAGCAAACCCAGGCAAAAGGGGAGTTTAACTGGGTCTATCGCTTAGCCTGTTCGAGCAGAACTTGTTCGGGTAAGACGTGTCCCACTATTGCCTTTGGTGACAGCGCTTAATAATTGCTCTGTTGTGCTATTTTATCATATCTTGATAACTGAGGGCGCGTGTATTGGTTTTCTGCGTGTCCCGGAGTTTGAAAACATTAAAGGAGTTGATCTGTGGGACCAGGGTCACGGATAAAATGTTACCAACACAGATTTTTTGAATATGGACCAGCAAATCTTGGGAAACTGCACTGGGGATCACCCACGGCTCGAAACATATCAATAGGAACACGAATGCGGGCGTCTGTGTACTAATTTTCAGCGTCCAATTCCAATGGGCAAGTACCCGTCCATATTCCAGGTGAATATCTTCGCTATCCATGTATGTGCGTCGGAGTATCTTCAAAAGAGCACAAGGGGCCACCTATTTATGTTCTTTCGGACATTCAAACGGTACTCAGGAAATTATGGTTCTACGACGTGTCGTCTAAACTTGTCCTGGACTACATTCAGTATCTCAATAGACTCGGTGGATGCAAAAAATTAACCCTAATTTGGGTTCCTAGATATGTGGACAACGAACGGGCTGACCGATTGGCCAACTGCGGGACCCGTCTTCATTTATTGGCCCTGAACCTTTATGTGGGGTACATGAGAGAACTTAAGATATGGAGGAAATCCAAGTCCGTTGAGTGCTGAAATTGCAAAAACAAAGATTCAGTGAAACAGCTTATATTTCAAGGTAAATATATTTAAAATTTTAGGTTTCTAGCCAAAGGACAAAATATTTTCCCATTTTGCCCTTCCCCTTTAAAACATTTAAAAATCCGGTCTTAGCAGATATAGGTGATTAAGGAGACATTTTTTACGTTTATTTTAAACAACGGTTTTATTTCAAACTCTGCAGAAAACTAGCTCGTATTGCAAATTTCAGATTTTTAGTGCAAGGGATGGGACAAACATTTAACGGGACGACTAGCCACGTTTTAACACGATCCTCGAAAAAAACTCTTCATATTTTTCAAAACCACTTTTATTGAAAAAAAATTAAACCACTTTTCAAGAAATTTAAAAATGGTTAAAAAATATGTGAAATTCAGTAAAATTAAATATTTTTTTTAAGAGAAGCAACGCTAAAAAATTCTTTCTACTAATGAATGTGTTGTTTTTTTTCGAAAGGCTATAGAGGAGAGATGAAAGGTGATAAAAGATGTAGGGCTTCAAATATGTCAACACTGTATTTGCAAGAGCTGATAAATGTTAGAATTGTTCTTGTCCGCCATCTGATGGAAAGTTGCCGAAATTATTGAACCATTTTTAGTTCATAGCCCTGTTATGTTACTTCGTTGGGGTAAATTGCTATGGGAACACCGAGTAAGGAAAAATACGAGGGCGGATCAATGAGTCCGTGACTTTTTGAACTTCCCTCGTAGTTATATGAAACGCAACACTGCTCCACTGGAAGTACCACCTGTTAATATACTACTGTCAAATTTCGAGCAAGTTCTGTCATTTACTTTGCGTTTAACAGCTGTTGAAGACATACAACCTCGTGGATTTTTTTTTTAAATGGAAAATAGTTAATTTCGAGTGCTCATTAAACATTATTTTTTGCGAAAAAAACCGTCAATCAAACCAAGGAAAATCTTTATAAATACCTTACTATGGGGACTCTGCACCACCGATTTCAATGGTAAAAAAGTGGTTTATGACTTTCGTTGGGGCCTTACATGCACGGAAGATACCGCACGTCCTGGACGTCCAGTTGAGGTCTCCACACCCTCATTCACCTTATTCTCCGAAATAAGGCGAATGAGAGGCTCGGTGGAAAGAGATTTAGCTCAAACGATGAAATTATTGATCAAACAAATGCCTATTTAATGGACCTCGAAAAATGCTGCTGTTAAACACAAAGTAAATGACGGAACTTGCTCAAAATTTGACAGTACTAAATTAACAGGTGGTACTTGATGGGAGCAGTGTTGCATTTCATATAACTACGAGGGAAGTTCGAAAAGTCGCGGACTTATTAATCCGCCCTAGTACATATTATTTTTATAAATTGATGTTGCCGCCGCTGGGAATCGAACCCGCAAACTTCTGCGTCCAACGCTTACCATTACACCACTTAAATTGTTTTTCAATACTATGGGAAGACATTGAAAAATATAATTAAGTTCTTTTCCATCTTGTAGGACACTTGTGTATAGTAAAAGTATGTTAACACCTTGTGTTCATGTGTAATAAATGATAGCATTAAATTTGAAAATTTTCTTTTATTGATGTTAAATTAATAATCGTGAAATTTTTTTATTGAGAGAAAATTCATAAGGATTTTCTTCAAGTGTGTTTACTTATCTATAACAATATTTTTTGAATAAATAAACAATAAAATAAAAATATTATAAATAAAAAATCTTAAATAAACAAAAAAGAAATAAACCTTTTTAAATACCAATTTCCAATAATCAAATGACTAATATTTGCATTTTGTATTAAAAAATATAAATATTTCTATTAAAAGATCATAAAAAATCAATGACACAAAACTGATAAGATAACGAAATCACTCTTGTACAGCAAATAATGCACTTCCATTCATTCACCTGTGCAACGTCAATAAAAAACCTTTAAATACTTCATTATTGTTACATAAAACAAGTAAAAACATAAAATGCAATTTGTATGACAAATTTAACAATTTAATTGTTCTTGTAGTACTTGAAAAAAACGCAATTTTGTTTGAGTTTTAAATATAGATTTTTTTTTCTAGTTTTAGAAAAAAATAACTTCTATTCAAGTGGAAAGAATTGTTGAATAAAATAAAAAATCATTGAGGAAAAAACCGTTAATGTTTTATTATCATACATAACTTAGATGTTATCATTTTATTGTACATTTTGAATATTATGTTGTTTGCATGTCAAAAACAATTGCCGACAACAATTTGAGAAGAAGAAGAAATTATTTAAAAAAAAAAAAACTAAACAAATGCAAAAATATTTATAGGGTTTCTAAAGAGAATTAAATTTTATTCGAAAAAATTATATATTTTGTGTCAAATTATAATTTATCTTAGGATCATATTGTAAAGAATTTGTGTTCTATAAAATATTACTAAAATTTATAGGACCATTTTTTTAGTGTTCCGATTCGAAGGACCAAATACTTTAAATTAATTTATTATATATACCATCAATTAAATTTTTTAAATTTCTTTAATTTCGTGTACAAAAGTTAAGAAAAAAGTTTTTTAGGAAAACATTTTCCTACTATAAATTTGGTAAATTTCACTTGTGTATGTAAATATAATAAATATACACATTTTATGTGTAATTTTAAACATTGTGTTTTAACATACTATATGTTAATTCATTTAAAAAATTTATAAGTAAAATATAAATTTCATAAATAATCTTCTTCAAAATATATTAATTCCTATTAAATTTTTCCCCTTCCCCCTATAATGGAAACCCTATTTATTTAAAAAAAGAAGCCGCCAATTGTCATTACTTTGTTTCAATATCAAAGGCGGTCAATTTTTTCATTATTAATTGTATCTACTCGTATGTAGAATATTTTTTTTATTGCTGTTTATATTAAAGTTATTGTGATAATTGTTTTGTATTTATATTATGGTAATTGCTTTCTAAGAATAATTTTACTTCATGTATACATATTTTTTTTTTTTTCATTAACATGTTTTTCTTAATTAACATACATGATCGTAAACATAAATTTCTTGGTTCTAATGATAACAATTTGATTGATATAGATATGATATTTATCTTATAGATATTGTTAGCAGTAAAATATATTTTTAGTTTGTTTTAAAAATAGTTTATTTGTTTTTTAACACATAACATTTTATTGCTGTTATGTGATATTTTGATTTATTGTTTTGGAGTATTTTGATATTTTGTTAAGTTTAAATGGTTTATTTTTATTATTTATATTAGCGTTTGTATTTTAATAGTATAAATAATATTTAAAAAATTTATAACTCTGTGACAAAATGCCAATAATAGGTTTGTGGGTTTTCGCAATTTTATATAAATATTTTATACAAATTTAAAAAGATATAGACTTACTCAGTACTTACAGATATATCTGCTTAAAAATTAAAAAATTATAAAAATGCTGCCAAGTCTTGACAATTCTTAGCTTTTCTCTTTTAAATCTAAATAAAAATATTTTTTATTTGATTAAATATTAAAAAACAACAAAGTTATGCTTTGGCATGAAGGACTTTTATAACCTTACACAAAAAAAAAAAGAATTCTTTAAACATTAGGAAATTTTATATCACCACCTATAAAACTCATTTGCACGGGTAATCATTCACAAACTGTTAAAAGTATTTTCGCAGTCATTTTCCTTAGAGTGTTTTATATATAAACCTGTTCAAACCATCCTTAAAATTTTTTTTCACCTTTTCTTACATTTATAAAAATTAGTGTTTACTATTCCTTAGTAACATTTAATTATGATTTCAAACCTGTAAAATTCCAAAATATGTAATTATAATGACAAATATTAATATCACTACGTGTCAGTTTAAAATTATATATTCGTCAAACTATAAAAAAATATTGGTTTGGGCGCCATACCTATTTTACTTACAGAAAAATAAAATAGCAACCGATTTGAAAAGTTTATTTTGGTTGCGACAACCTAAAAATTCGGTTAGCACAACTAAATTTAAAATGTGACTTCTGAATATTTTGGATATTGCACCCTAAATTCAGTTGTATTCAGCAACTTTTATTGTGCACTCAGAATATTATATAGTTTACTGTTTGTTGTTTCAGTTCAGTTTAAAAGAAAGGATCATACATATATTTAATATTTCTTTTAACTTTTTTATACATTTGTTCAAAATGATTTACTGTCATTTACCGATTTTTTTAGTTTCATTCGTTTTTTTTCATTTGTTTGAAATGTAATCAAAATTTTATCCACAAAACGCAAATTTGCGATTTATTTGTTTTCGTTACAGTTATTACACAGAAAAAAGTATTACAAAATTTTAAGCAATTAAAAATATTTGTTAAAATTCAAATTCGATTTCTAACAATTTTTTGTTTGTAACGTTTATAAATTGTTATAAAAATTTTTTGTATTTACAAATTCCATTGTTGGAGCCTTTTTAAAAAATATTATTAATGTATTTACAAAAATATTCTATAAAAGATGTTCAATATTACAAATAGAATTTTGAAATTTTATTCTGTGTACAAATCAAAAAATCAAAAAATTCCAATTTTGTTTTTTATATAAATTGTTTGTCTTTAAATTGATTTTTTTCAATTCAAATTACCAGAACTTTATAAACAAACACACATACATATGGTCATTCACACAAAATATTTCTTAACACTGTGTTAGTATACTGAACTAATTTCAAATAAAAGAATAATCAGTTATTTTTAACAGTAATTTTTAACTGATTAATCATTTGTTTTTAATGATGTGTCAGCGGTTTAAACAACATATAAAAATAAATAACAAAAACAATATAGTTTAAATAAAAAATAAGTAGAGCGGTTTTTAAATGAAATATCATTTCTTTTAAATGGTATTATCTGTTATTTTAAATTCCAAACTATTTTAAGTGTAAAGATCTATATTTTGTTGTAATAACCGATTTTAGTCGTAGTAAGCGAATTTCAGAATTTTTCTCTTTGTGAATATATTTTTGCTACCGACATTGTGTTTTCAAAATATTTACTATTTTAGAAGTCGGTATTTTAGTTTAATGAAAAAAGAAAATAGTATTTTAGAATTAAAAACATCCGTGATCTGCACAAGGTCAAAAATATATCTTCAAGCCCTGCTCACAAATAGAAGCCATACTTTATCTCAAGCCCCTAATGCACGAATTTTCGTTTGATTTACCTCAATTATTTCAATCACAACAAAAATTTGTATCACATCCACAAACGGTTCTCACCTCAAAGATGTTCTTTAAACTCAATTTAATTTCTCAATTAAATATTTTTTCATTTTAAAACCTGTTTTTATAAGAAACTGCATCAAAAAGCAAGAGATATTCGAACTGAAGGCTACAACCCTACTAATCCTTTCATGACAGGCCGTGTAATCGAAGACAATTCATTTAAGTAAGTAATTTTGACACAAATATACGTACACTAGCTACTGCCTCAGTGTTGGGTGCCGTTTATTGGTCATTTTTCAAAAATTTCCATCTCTATTAATTCAGTTAATTTACAATCCAAACTTATCGTACTCAACTTAAGCAAATTAAAAACATGTCAAATAAATTATATATAAAATAACAAATAAACAAGTTAGAGCGGCTAAATTCGGCTATGCCGAATCTTATATACCCTTCACAATGCACTATGGGTAATTTATCACATTTTTTTGGCCAAAATTAATACCTTCCAGTCTTGAAAGTTTTTCGAACTGCAAAAGAAGTTTTTGGAGTAAGAGAACCCTTATTTAATGATTTGGGAAGATCTAAAAAAAATATCAACCCTACACTCAAAAAAATTAGTTAGTAAAAAAAAAGTTAACTAACTTTTAAATATCTAATTTTTTTAATTTAATTGTATAATAATTTTTAATTCAGTTTTGATTATCGTAAAAAAAATACGAACTCTTATATACAAAATTTACTTCTTAATGCTTTGAAGTATTCTTAATTAAACTGCAACAACAAAAGCTTGATTTTCAAAAGTGCGAAATTTGAATTTTGGCCAAAAAAATTTATCAAATTACCCATAGTGCCATGGTTGGAAAAAACTGAAGTTTATATATGGACAGATTTATATACGGACGCCTTTAAGAGGAAATTAACCATTTAGTTTGGTGATAAAACTTGGACTCGGGAAGATTTATGGTTCCAGAAAATAGGTATTTAAAAAAAATTTATGTTTTGGGCATAACTTTTTTGTATCTAAACCGATATTTCTGAAATTTTCAGCAAATATGTTATACTAACATATCATAGGTCATATTACAGCTCTAGAATAGTGTTTATTGTTTGTGTATAAAAGGTGAAGAGGTGAAAGAAAATAATTTCAACAAATCGTTAAAAGAAATCACTAGAACTGCATGTGTTTTACGTTTGATTTAGCTGGCAAATTTGCATTTAGGATTTTATTTCGCTTATTTATTACAAAATATTTTTAATTTCTTTAGCTTAATTTTAAAAATTTGAAGGAAAATAGTTTATAATTTTTTTTATAAATTATTATAAGTTATGACCTAAAATAGTTGCACTCAAAGGGAAATTATGTATAAAATTTTCTTAATATGTGAGAAATAAAATGGTTTAAAAATCTGTTTATAAATTCTTTTAAATCGGAGCAAAAAATAGAAATAAAAACGTTTGTATTTTGTTTGTATCAGAGGGTTTTTATAAAAATTTTAGCTTATTTATGGATTATTTAATTATTAATAGAAAATTTTATATAAATTACTTATTAAATAATAAAAAAATAAACAAAAAATAAGCAAAAAAAAAAAGTCTTAAGAAAATAAAAAAAAATGTACAAAAAAAAAAGTGAATTGACCGGGATTCGAACCCGCGGCCTTAGAGAAAAAAAGTATTTGTGACATAGCGTCTAGACAACTGAGCTAGTGAAGCTCACACAAAATTGTCGTCAATAGGGGTACATATATAAAAAGTCTACGTTCATTAGAGATTTGTTTGGTTTTTATTCAAATGGCAAATCTTTGTATGTGTTTGTTGTTTGTGTATAAAAGGTGGAGATGAAAGAAAAGAATTTCAACAAATGGATGTGTCTGTTATGCGTAAATTCTACATACATATTAAACAAAGGAATTTTACGGAAAAAATTAGACGTAGTCCTGGTTTTTTGCTAATATCTCAGCCATTTATTAACCGATCTGTCTGATTTTTAATAGCAAACAGAAATGGATCACATGTAACAGAAATAAATAACAATCAAGTCCTCATCATATCTGGGTTCTACGGAAAAACCATTTCAACACACAGACGGACAGATGGAGATCGTTAAATCAACTTCGCTCTTCATAGGACCCAGAATATATATACTTTATAGGGTCTAAGATCAATATTGTAGAAATTACAAACAGAATGACAAACTTATATATACCCTTCCACCTGTGGTAAAGGGTATAAAAAATAAAATAAAACAAAACAAAGCAAAATTTAAGAATTTTAAAAATTATGTGATTCTCAACTAACTTGGGAAAAATAAAGTAAAAAAAAAGCTTAAGTTACTACTTAAAGTTCATGCAGAGAGAAAGCATGGGTGGGGCAATCATATTCGAAGAGCATCATATATTTTTGGGATTATGATAATAAAAAAACCATAATTTTACCATAACTATAAAAAATTCTTTAAATATAAGAATATTTCTTTAAGAAATATTTTTCCTAAAGAAAAAATTTTATTAAATACTTTTTCATGAAACTTCTTTGATTGTATGAACTTTTTTAAAGCAAAATACTTCAAAAAATGTTTAATTCTAAAAATTTTTTTCTATAAAAAAACATAAATTTTATGCACTTTCTTTAAGATTTTTTAGATAGTCCTCAGAGTATCCGAATTTTTCTTTTAGAAAAAGTCCTTAGAATTTAAGAATATTTTTAGTAGAAATAGTTTTTAGATTCTAAATATTTTTCATGATGACAAGTCCTCAGAATCTAAGTTTTTTTTATAAAAAATTATTTTTATTAAAATTCTGAGTATTTTTTCCACAAGAAAGTCGTTATTTTACATGAAATTAATTAATAGATAGTTTTTTTTTAATAGTATTTTTTAATAATAATATTGTTTTTATTGAAAAGAATTTATATAGATTGATTCTGACAAAGAATTTTGTTCGACAATGAATTGATTAATATAAATTATAATGACATATGTATAAGGCATTTTCGAAAATAAAACCCCCAGGTGAAAATGATGACAGATTATCATTTTTACATGAGTGATGGAACTGATACAATTTTTTTTTTTATGAAATCAAGACAGTATTATGACTGTAAATGTCAAAGTCATGATCTATTTAGTTTATAATCATTTATTGATTGTTGTCGTCATTTTAAGTTTCATAATTATTATATTTTTTTCATAATCATAATTTTTGTTGCCACAGTATGGCAATCATAAAATATTTACTACAATAATGATGGTAGCGACCATATTTGTGGTTAGAACCTTTTCCACAGCCAGTACCTTTATTGTGACAACCATACCCAAGAATAATATAGTAGCAGTGATCATGAGGCAACCATGGTTTTTATCTGCGTGTTAGAACTTTAGAATATATACAGGGTGTCCACCGGGAAGCTGTACTACATTGTTTATAATTTTTATTATTAAATGAAAGAGAATGGATCTTATATTGATAAATGTTTTATTTAATATCGGCAATTATGTATGGAATACAATATCAGATAAATGTCCGCCTCTGTTAGCCTTACAAATGCGAGCCCTTTTGAGCACATTTTTCATTACATTCTCACACATTTCACGCGGTATTTCAATAATTTAATCACGAATATTTTGTTTGAGTTGCTTAAGCGTTTCTGGTTTGTTTGCATAAACTTTGCTTTTCAGATATCCCCACAAAAAGAAGTCCAGAGCAGTCAAATCAGGCGACCGTGGAGGCCAATCAACATCACCATTTCTTGAAATAACTTGTTGTGGAAAGTTTTCAATCATATCACGATATCGCTCCCCATTCACAGTTACCGTTACGCCGTTTTCTTTTTCAAAGAAAAAAATTGCACACCAGACTGTCACTTTTAATGGATGCAAAGGTGACTGATGAATAATTTGAGTGTTTTCCATTGCCCAAAACCGACTACTCTGTTTATTCACATATCAATTCAAATGAAAATGTGCCTCGTCACTCATTATGATTTTTTTTTCATGAAAATCGGGGTTGTCATGGGCGAAATCCTATTGACACATGTATGTACGGCGGCGTAAATGGTCTTGTGGAAAAGCTCTTGGAAACAAATGCAAATGCTTGTACAAAATTGTGGCCAAAGTTGTTCTTTGGGGACTAAGCTCCTCAGCACGTCGTCGAATTGAGGTTGATGGATTGTTTTGACCAGCAGTAATGTTTTCAGCCGATCTTGCAATACGTTGTGGTCCATGCTTGGGCCTATCACCTACAGACCCTCTTTCTTCGAAATCATTCACTACACGACAAATAGTGCGTTTTGTTGGCACGTTGTTTCTCCCAAAAATTTCACGTAACTTTCTCATGGTCACAGTAATCGATAATTGATTTTGATAAAATGTTTTAACGATTAACACACGTTGGTTTATCGAATATTTTTCCATAATAAATTTGCCACGTGTCTACTTCACGACTGCCAAATATGAACTGTCAAAACTAATGTTTACCAAAATGGCGGTAAAACAAAGTTGTATACCTTCCCGGCGGAAACTCTGTATATAAATTTCCTTTCCGATCAATAATTTTGAAAGGATCCAACAAATAATGTAAAAAATATCTGAAAATTAGATGCTAAAACCTTTTATGGGAAAAAACAATTTTTTTTATTCCTTCCAATTGACTTGAATTTGTCACCTATTAAAGTTTTAAAATAAATTAAAAAATATATATATATATTGCCGTCGGCAAATCATAAACGTACCGTTAAATTTCTAATCTACTATGGATAATACAACTTTACAACAAGTTGCGTTAAAAAGGAAAAATTTAGCTAATCCATCTTAAAGATATTTCAGTTAATTCCACTTGTAATGATAGACGTTAAAATTTTACTATTTTGACACGTCTGTCAGACGCTGTCAGACATATTGGCGTTAAAATTCACACGTTTAAAACACAACAACAACAACATAAGCAGCAACGTTGTAATGAAAAAAAAACAAACATTTAAAAACTGACTGGGAATAAAGTTGAAGAGAAAAAAAAAACACCAAAAAACGCACCCAAAGAACATGATATTAAATGTGGCAATGATGAGGATGATAAACTTTAACTTACAATCACAAAGGGGGAGCGTAAAAGGGTTTAAAATGACGACGATGACGTCGACATCGACGACGTTGTTTATATAAGATAACCACAAAAAGACGCGTAACTTTGACGTTGGACGTTTGGAGTTTGTATGTGTGTTTTTTTTTTTTTTTTGCTTTATTTTCTTTAGCTTGTTGATGTGTAGTGATTTAATTTAATTGTTTGTTTGAAAATAATTGAAGGAACGCGCGCGCGTTTTTTTCTTTCTTCTTTTTAATATTTTTTTTTTTTCTTACCACGACTGTTTTTAGCAGCTCCATACAATTTAGCCGCAAGTAATATTTAGTTAACGCCGCGTAAAAAAAAAATAAACAGCAAACACAAACATTTATGCCCCTTGAAGAAGCATTGTATTACTTATTATGGTATTGTTTCAACTAAATGGCGGTAAAAAAAAAAAATACTTAAACACTGAACAGTGTGAATTTTTACGCGATTTTGCGGTTTTTTTTTCAAACAAAGTTCTTTTTTGCTTTGTTTTCTTGCTACACTTTTTATTTAACCATAAACTACACAGTATTTTTCTCAATTACTTTAGCCTGTTAATGTTTCGGTTGGTTAAATTATTTCGTATTTTTTTTTTTTTGCTTTTTTTTGCTTTTTTTCACTTGGTGGACAAAAATGATATGGTTCAATACTAAATTTTGTATGTAATGATTGGGACACGCTTTTTGATTGACTTCCGACAAACGACTGAAAAAAAAAAACGTTAAAAAAATATTCAGTGTGTAAAAAAAAATTTAACGTGTATCCATAAAACATGATGATGCTGCCAAGCATTTTTACCAGACTCTTTTTTTTTCTTTCAATACTTATTACTACTCATGCCGCAACTTCTTCTTCTTCCTCTTCCAGCCGCCCCGCTTTCTTTAAATTTCTTTACTAACCTTCCATACATAGCCAGGCTTTGTATTCTTCCACTGTCGCACGCACGTCTATGTGATGCAATGTCGTCGTCGTCATCGTCCCCTTAATTTCTTTTATTTTCAACATTAAAGTTTTTTTTTTGCTCATATTACTTTTCAGTCGCTTTATTTTTTATATTTTAAATTTTTTTCTCGTTTTTCTTTTTTTATATTGTTGTGGGCCAGTTTTGGGTTTTTATATTGTTATCCTGGGAATTGTAGGAGTAGATTGGTATTTTTTTTGGTGTTTTTTTTTTTTCAAATCAAGTTGAGGGTTGAATTTTATTTTATGGGTTGTTACTTCTGCACAATGGATCAAACAAAGTGTTCCCTATTTCTGTACATTTTATTAAGTATTTTTATAGTATTGGTTGTAGTGTATTCTAATGGATGTTAGGATGTGGGTTAACATAAATTTTTTAAAATACAAAAAAAATTTTCAAAGTTTATAGAGAGGTTCATACAGAAAACAATTTACATTTTATTTTTAAAATTTGTAAATTTTAAAGATTTTTTTTTAAATATTATCAAGTGGGACAAATCGAATCATAGTCAAAAGTCTATACAGTTCATAACCACATTTGGAAGCATATTTATATCTTATATAACTCATATAAGGGCGTGCTAAATCTTATTGATATTCAAGAAAAATTTCCATTTAAAGCTAATTCACAGGGTACCTTTTTATTGGTGTTTGGTCTAAAAATTAATCAATTCTAATCACATTTAGTCAGGTTCGTCCTTGGGGCAATAGAAGATAATTTGCCGAATTTTTTTAAAAATATATTTATTAGTGTCGCAATAAAATATAGATTTTAATAAATATTTTTTCTGAACTTTACCGCTAAAGTAGATTATTGTGCCACTTAGTCTAATGTCGGTATAAAACCCCACATGCGGTACAGTGCAGTGCATCTATTACTATCAACCAAAATAAAGTATAAAACTACAGGTTGGTTGAAAAGTTTCTGCGCTCGAAATGAAAGAATACTGTTTTTGTTACGAAATATATTTTTTTATTCAATATAATCTCCTAGAAGCTCAATACACTTGTTCCAATGATCTTTCAATAATTTTATCCCATCCTTATAATGGTTTTCCGGAAGCTCTGCAAAATAACCGCCTTTCCACGAAGGAATTGTTTGAGATTTCTGAAAAGATAGTAGTCACTGGGAGCCAAATCTGGTGAATACGGTGGATGTTTAGCAATTCGTACTTAAATTCTTTGAATTTAGCCATCGTCAAAACACTTTTGTGAGCATTGTCTTGATGAAAAATGATTTTTTTTCTTCTTTAAATCAGGTCTTTTCTCACGAATTTTTTCCTCCAGCTGATCCAAAAGGCTGCAATAATATTCCTAGTTGATTGTTTTACCTTTCTGAAGATAATCAATCAACAAAATTCCTTTTGCATCCCAAAAAACTGATGCCATAACCTTCTTTGCTGATCGTTGTGACTTCACCTGCTTTGGAGCTGAACAACCAGCTTCAGTCCACTGTAAACGTTCTTGTTTCAATTTAGGATCATGGTGGTAGATCCAAGTCTCATCCATAGTTATAAACTAAGCAAGAAGTCGGTTTCATTCGGCTTAAAACGCTCCAAATTACGCTGAGAAATTTGTTTTCGATCCAGTTTTTGTTAAATTGTTAATGTGTGCGGCACTAACTTTCCAAACAGTTTTTTCATACGTAATTCTTCATGTAAAACATGGAGTACTCGTTCGTCTGAGATGCCTATGGCATTAGCAATTTCACGCTTAGTCAAACTTGGATCTTCACTAACCATATTATGTATCTGCTCAATGATTTCTGCTGTGGTTGCAGTTTTTGGTCGTCCTTCGCGTGAATCGTCTTCAAGGCTAGTACGACAACGTTTAAATTCACCAGCCCAAAATTCAACGGTGCGTTTTGAAGGTGAGGACTCCTTATACACTTCTAACAATTCTTCATGAATTTCCTTTGCTTTAAACCCTTCAGGGCGCAGGAACTTAACAAAACTTACACAGTTTAAATTTTATAAAGTTGTTTTGACTGTGCTAAATGGGCAGCATATACACTCAAAAAAAAAAAGACATGAATTAAAATGTAATCAAAAATTTCCTTCAAAATAGTTTATAAATTGTCCTCAATTTAAGTAAAATTTTATTAAAACTTAGAAAAAAATTCTTAAAACGAATAAAAATTTCTAAGTTTGAGAAAAAACGAAATAGTTCATATACTCAGAAATAGTCCACATTTTTCCTAAGTAATATTGCTTGATTTTAGGAAAAAACAAGTCAATTAAATACAATTTATTAATTTTAAGAAAAAACATTTTAGTTTTAAGAAATTTTCATACTCAAATGTAATAAAATTAAGTTTAGTTCAGAAAGAAAAAAAAAATTTAAGAAATAATTTACTCCCATTTACTTCAAAAAATGTGTCTAACTTAAATCGAGAAAGTACTTAAACTTAATGTGTGTTCATTTTTTGTTCGCGAGTAGTAAAATTAACTAAATTTTAGAAAGTCATTTCCAAAATCAGTTTTTAAGTATACAACTTTCTAATTTTGAAGAATTCTTTTCTAAAAATTAGTTCAGACAATTAAAAACAAAAAGTAATAAATTTTTTCCTATGTAATAATAAAAATTTACTTGATTTTAGAAACTGATGAACTATTTCTAAGGAAAATTTTCATGCAACTTAGTTCATATAAATTTTAAAAATTTTAATAAATTATTCTTTTTTTTAAGTAAAAGTTTTATAATTTTTAAAAAATAATAAAATTTGGTATAGTTTTTTTTGTTGGAAAACGTTTAAGTTATTTTTAACATTCTATTCCAAAAAAAAAAACAATCAATTAAAAACAATCCAGATAGTTTTCCTAATTTTCAAGAAAAAATATTATTAAATGAAAGAAATTAAAGTAACCATTTAAAAAAAACTATCGTGTATGATTGTAATTTTTGGTTCGTGATCGGGCATGACCATGCCTATCTCTAATCTTAACAGCATTAAATATTGAACTTAAAGTAGCTTAAAATATATTTTAAAATTTTTTTAGCAAAGGGTAAAAAATTTCGAATTTGCGCTATTATGTAATAAATTTGTTTGTTGACTACAATACAAAATATCGCAGGCACAATGGTTTTCCTATAATTGACGTAGCGCTCATTAAACTTTATATTTATTGAACTTGTTTTTTCACTTAATAATAAAAAAGTTTCAATTTGTATATGTAAATAAGCTAAAAATCCTAAATCCCAAAAAAACTTATGTCTTTTCCATTTTCCAATAATAACAAGAAATTTAACTGTGATATTAGTTAATTTAAGAAGACAAAGGACCCCCTTAGCCATAGATGCTGTGTGTCACGAAGGGTGTCCCTTTTTGTAGTTCTCTCAAGCAGAACCGTTAATTAACTACGAAAAGGATCTGACTTTGTCACAATTTATTACGTTTCAGGATATCCTGGAGTACATTTTTTTAATTTGTTTACCTTTTTGCTAATGAAATTTAATTTATATTTTAAATACATGAATTTAGTATAATTCAATTTAGTTTTAAGACAAAAATGTATAGCAAAAAGCTTGTTAAGAGCAGTGTCCTCACAAAGCGGAAGTCCTCCGAAAGTGGGAAAATACCTACTCAATGAGTGTAAAGTACTTTAAAATATATGGTAAAATATATTACCTTTACCATAGAAGCAGGATAAGGATAATTTTCACTTAAAAGAAGTGCTATTTAACTTGATGTTAGAAAATATTTTCTTATTTGTAGGGAGTTAAGTCCTAGTTTTTAGTAAAAAACCAAGAAAACATTTCCTAACTAACAGGACAATTTTAGATGATTTATGAAGTAATTAAGAGGAAATTTTACTGTTTTCTAATAAAAATTTACATATCAGTAGTAAAATTTTTCTATAATTTAGAAATTTTGACCAAATTTTAAGTAAACTTTGTTTCTTAATTTCAAGGAAAATTTTATTAAATATTAGTAAAAAGTATCTTTGGCGCCGTTTTCATTTCAATTTTTCAAAAGTTAATTTTTCTAAATTCTAGTTTATTTTTTTTTTTTTGAGTGTATTAATCACAGAAAAGCTAGAGAAATTTTCTTTGAATGGCATACATAATTTTTTCTCTAGGTTGCGAAAATTAAAAACTATCGGGTCTTTAACTCATCATTAACATTTCAGTATTTTATCACATAATATTTACATTTTTTTAATCTGATTTACTTTAAAATTTACATTTTTTAAAATTTTGTGAATTTCAAAGGTCTAGGAATACATCATTTTAACCCACTTCCGGCATCAATAGCAGAATCAAATGTCGCGTACTATGATTACTCGTAATAATATTCGAACCCGGTTTTAGGTTTCTGGAGTGTGAGCTTAAAAAATGTCCCACCAATCCACCTCCTTTTACTCCCCTCAGAAATAATTCACGTCCCAACCAAAAAAAAAAAACAAAAAACAAATTATATTTCACCGACTTTGGATTCAGGATTTCCTACCAACTTGTTCCACTTAAATTCAAGTTCAAATTAAAAAAAAAAATCTCTCTGGTATTGGGTTCAGATCTGAGCAATGGCGGTATATAAAATTGCAATTACTCTTTTAAATCTCTAATGCCCAAGGCTGATAAAAAGCGGGCTTTCGGATCTTAAGAAATTAGATGAAAATCTATTTTTGTATAAATTACTTTTGCCATCTTCGTGAGCATATAAGTAAATGCTTATTTTATTACGCCTCAGCGAATGGGTCCAAACATTGCTCTGAGACTTATCGGCTGTAGAATTCATCAATTAAATAAATGTAGAGGGGATAGAGTTCTTGGCTAACAATCAAATATTCTAGGTTCGAATCCCAGCGGGACTACGATATATTTAAAAAAAAAATATTTTTAATTATTATGAAAATCTTTTTTTAGACAAATTACTTTTCCGAAACTAGTAATCACTTCCTTTATCGCCTCCTAGATAATAGATCCATACATTATCTTTGGTCTAATCGCCTGCAAAATTTATCAGGGAAGTAAGATGTAAAGAAATGCATGGGCGGCTATGGCTAAACATTACTTTGTAATTAATGTGGTAAGGGGTGGATACTTCATTTATAAAATAATTGGCGATTAGGGTCACAATTCTGGTTATTAGTCTAATTTTTTCTGGGCATTATGTTAAAAAAATTTTTGGTTCAAAATCCACATTTTAATAAGGGGCCAAAAAATTCGAAACTAATTTCTAAACCCGAAATCGGGGAATGTGAGTGAATGCAATGTATGGACACCATAAAAAATCACCGTTACTTACTGAAAAAAAAAATTGAAACTCATTTTAACCTCCTAAACCCAGCTTGAGCCCATATGCTTATTAATAGAAATTTTTTAGAAATCCCAATAAGAGACTCTCTGTGTTAGTGGATATTTTTTGAAAATTTCGTAAACGCTCCCCTTTGAAATTTCGGAAACGCTTCCCCTTGCAGTTCTATTTAAACAGTGTTGCCAAGTCTCTTTTAATAAATTCTCGTAAATTGTCTATACCACCCAAAAAATTCCTCCAAAAATATTTTTTACGAAAATTTTCAAAATTTGTATGTTTTTGTTTTAAATTTTGTTAAAAAATTGTGGGAAATTTGAATTTTTGTATTGCAAAATCTATTCGTTTAAGTTTAACTGATTCCTTTGTTTTTTAGTCAAAATTTTAAATTATTATTTTAAGTAACTTCAGGTTCACCAATACGCGAAGAGAAATTTAATTTTTAAATTTAATTTTTTACCAAGACGAAACTACAAATTTTTATCCCCATGAAAATTCCCTAAACTACTGACAATCCCTAAATCCATGAGTAGAGCGCCTGACTTTGCAACTCTGTAGTTAAACCCCTGATTCTAGAATCTTAAGTATAAAGAGAGTTTTAGAAAGAGAAAAACGTATCCAAACCAATAATGATAGAGAAACTTGCAATTTGACATGTCAGATCCTCATGCAACAGATGCTCATTTCAGAAACGATTTTTTGAAAATTTAGATAGTGAGAAATTTTTACTAACCTTAATATTTGTAAGGAAAACAAGGGAAAAAAAGTTAAATTTCTTGTGCTTTTGAAATCTTCCAAAGAAATTAACCAAGAAATATAAAATTTGGCGAATTCGATCAGGAGAGTAATTTGGATGTACAGCTTAAACTTAGGGATTTTGTTAAAATCCATAGAACTTTAAACTTAACAAATATTATTAGAATTCTAAAATGTTCTTTTAGTTATATACGAGGGCTTATTAATAAGTCCGTGACTTTTTGAATGAAACATAGTTTTTTGTTTTTTGCAAAAAAAAAAAAATATTTTTCAACATAATCTCCATTTAGCTCAATACACTTAGTCCAACGTTTCTGCAATTTTTGTATCCCTTCCAAAAAATAGTATTTTCGATGTCCATAAAATAGACATTTGTTTGATCAATAATTTCATCGTTAGAGGTTAATCTCTTTCCACCGAGCCATTTCTTTAGGTTTGGAAATAGGAAATAGTCACTGGGGCCTAAATCCGGAGAATATGGCGGATGAGGTACTAATTCATGGAATTTTGCCATTGAGACTACACACGTGCATTATTTTGATGAAAAAGAACTTTTTTCTTGACCATATGGGGTCGTTTTTTTAAATCCTAATTAAATCTGTCCAATAAGTTGGCATAATACTCGCGTTTATTTTTTCCCCCTTTTTAAGG
This sequence comes from Eustalomyia histrio, assembly GCA_949748255.1. NCBI lineage: Eukaryota > Metazoa > Arthropoda > Insecta > Diptera > Anthomyiidae > Eustalomyia > Eustalomyia histrio. The sequence continues at coordinate 15,525,561 of OX456526.1, forward strand.
AAATCGATGTGGATTATCCCGGGCGCATCCCAAAAATCTGTTGCCATCACCTTATTCGCCGACAAACTTACCTTGGCCTTCTTCGCAGCCAGTTCACCAGGAAAAACCCATTGTTTAAACTGCTGCTTGGTCCGGAGACCATGTTTCATCCATGTTTCATCCACAGTTACAAAACGCCGCAAAAACACATTCGAATTGCGGTTAAGCAACTCCAAACAATCCTTTGAAGTTGTCACAAGATTACGTTTATGGTCAATTGAGAGTAAACGCAAAACCTCACTGCCATATGAAATGCCTATGGCATCAACAATCTCACGCACTTTTACTCTTTGATCGCCCAACACCATATCATGTATTTTTTTCGATATTTTTGAGTGTATTGACCTCAATTGGCCGTCCAGAACGTTCAGCGTCATTTGTATTTGTGCGACCACAACGAAAGTCAGTAAACCACTTTTCTACCATTGAAATCGATGGTCCAGAGTCCCCATAGTATTTATCAAGCTTTTCCTTGGTTTGATTGATGTTTTTTTGTCGCAAAAATTAATGTTTAATGAACACTCAAAATTCACTTTTTTCCATTTTTAAACAAAGCCACGAGCTTGTATGTTTTGAACAGCTGTTAAGCGCAAAGTAAATGACGGAGCTTGCTCAAAATTTGACAGTAGTGTTGCGTTTCATATAACTACGCGGGAAGTTAGAAAAGTCACGGACTTATTGATCCGCCTCGTATCATTAATTTAAACTGATGTAAATTAAAAGACAATTTTTCTGAAATGAACCTTAAATTTAAATTTAACTAGATAATTTAATATTTTGTCAGCTGGAGTCCTCTCGATTATGGAGGCCTTTACAAAGATTGTATCAACAATAACAACAATAAACTTCACTGTAAAATCACACACATGGTACGGTACAAATTTAATTAGTTTAATATGCTCTAATCTGAGCAATAAATATTACCAACAAAAAACTATTAATGTTGATCGAAAAGTGTTTGAAGGTAAAATATATGTAAACAACACGGTTTCATATTTCGACTTGTATTTACAGCAAAGCGTAACAGAAAAACAAATACATCAGCTGATACCTGACTTGACAACAAATGTTATTAACAGAGACTACTAAACACAGACAGAGTTCATAATTAAATTTCATAAATGAACGTAGGGTTAGCTTTCATTAACTATTTTCTTTAAAGTTATAACTTAAATAAGAGATGTTTACAATCAACAACAAATCTCTTACAGTATTTTTTTTCAAATTATCAAACCCATTATCTAGTAATCAGATTTAGCATAAGTCCTATATAAAAAAAAGTCATTACACTTTTGGTAGCTCGAAAAAGTCTAACTTCATATCCCGACGGCATTTTCAAAAAGTTAAATCTTCTGTTACTTTTTATTTTTTCACAATAAAGTATTATGCTAGTGTGAATGAAAGTTTAGTAATAAAACTGAGGAGCGTATGATAAATATTTTTAATTCCATATTACTTATACGTACAAATTTAGATTTCGATTCTTTCTTTGAGTGTAGACAATTACAAATTAACTGGAGTCAGAGAACATAACTTACTTTTCAAATATCCGCATTGAAGTTAATTAACTTGCAGAACTGAATTATTTAATATTGAATTAAATTATTTTTTTTTTAATTTTCTTTTCCCGTCGGTTTTTTTTTTAATTGCAATGTGCAGTATTATATCATTATTTCATTATGTATTTATTATTTATATTTTATGTCCTCTTTCGACATTTCATTAACACTCACGCACTTAATTGTAACGCACTTTATTTGAATTTTGGACAAAAAATAAAAAAAACGTGTTCAAAAGAAAACCACCAAAAGTCAACAACAATATGATTTGATGGGCAATATAAACTTGTATTGCAAACAAATTTATTTTCGGTTACGGCAAAAACTAAAAACGTACAGACAAAGACGAAAAAGATTGTGATAGAATTTTAAAAAAATTTCAAACACACAAACACACGACAATTGCAATGAAGAAAGCAATTGGCAACATAATGGATAATGGAGAAGAAGCAGCAGAAGATGATGATGCGAAAGATATTTGAATGGAGCAGCAATTTGATAATAATTTGTTGCAAAAGCAGAAACACACAATATTGCACTACATTGACAATTTCCTAAGAAGAGCATAAGATACCGTGTTAGAGAGCTTTAGTTTACAAATGCTGGAAAAATATAAGATCCACAGTTATAGAAGAAAAAGTTCTCCAAAACATTTAGTTTTTGTTTTGAAAGGGGAATTTTACACTCTAACAAATTTGAGCGAGTTTGTTGGTATGTAGAATTTCAGTTTATCTTGCATTATTTTGGATTTCATGTGTAGAATGTTGCTCCAATGATGCAGAGCAACTACTTTGCAGCCAATCAGCGTAAGATTGTTTGTAACAACATACAATTGTATTGTATACAACAACATGTATTTGTTTATCTTTTTTTAAAAGGCGCATGAGTATTAAAATACTAATACACTTTTAGAAAATAAAAAAAAACAAAAAAAAAAGGGGAGATATTGGAGCCACTAGCCATCAGCTCCCATATTTTTCAAATACTCTCCCTCTCTCTATCTTTTGCTGTGTTTATCTCTCTTTAAAAATTGTGGGTATTATTTTTTTTTTATTTTTCTTACGGACCATTAACTGGATGCTGTTTGTAAAGTTTGTTATAGTTTTTTTTTACTCCCTCCTTCATTCCCAACTTCAATTTCTATTAATTTCATTTGCTTTCATTAAATAGTGTCGCAAAATTTTATTTCTTTCCTTACAACTACACCATTTTCAAAATTAATTCAAAAATTTTCATTTTCGTTAAATTTGAAATACATAAAGCTTATAGAAAATAGAAACAGATGGCGCCCAACAAAAAGCCATTGAAAAAAAGCTTGTACAATTAAATTCTCCAATTTTAATGAAACTTTATTAGGTGACATCCAAATTTAAGAAAAAAAAATAGTTTGAGATCATTTTGAAGGAAATAAAAAAGGTTTATTTAAGAAAAATCTAAGTAATTTTTCTTAAATAAGAATTAAAACAATAATTTCGCGAAAATACTGAGAATCCATTTTGGTACAAAATTTTCTTGTTATTTTCCTATAACACCCACTAAATTTTTATAGCGGAATCGAATGAATTGTAAATAGAATAAAAATGTTAAAAAAACATTTCGCGGAAAAAATAGAATAAGACAATTTTGCAGGAAATGTGTATCAAAATGTCTCTATAATGTTATAAAGAAATAAAAGGAAATTGACAAAACCAAAATAAAAAAGAAACGAGAGACAAATAATTTCGCGAAAAATTTATGTTTATATTTTAAAATATTAAAAAAAGGGAAATCACTGCGATTTGTTTAAGAAAAAATCGAAAAAAAAAAACATTTCGGGGAAAAATCACTTTGCGAGAAAAAATTGCTAAAAATATTAATTTAAATGATACTATATTATTCCTTAAAAAGGATCATGAACTCGATTTTAAGGAATAATATAGTATAATATTGAAGATCGAATAAAGGAAAATAAATTAATTTAAATGTCTATAATAATATAGAAAAATAAAAACAATTTATTCTTAAGTAAATATTTCGCGGAAAATACATAATCGAAAATACAAAATGGAAAAACAATTTTGGAAATTTTTTCTTTCTTTCGGCATAAACAATTTCACCAAAAGTCAAAACAAAAAAATATTTCGTGCATAATCATTTTCGGTAAATGATTTGAAAAAATCTTTCCGCGGAAGTAAATAAGTGGCTTTTGCATCAAAAAAGAATTCGCGAAAATATTTAACGGTATACAATTAGCTTGAAATTTGTTTTCGCCAAAAATAATTTCGCCGAAAAAATCAGTTGCAAACAATATAACGGATAAAATTCGAGGACACAAATTTTACGGCAGACATGTTCGCACATACGAGTATAATTTTCATTTGCAAAAAAAAAAAAAATATTGTAAAAAGGACATGCGGTAAAAAAATTATCTCCAAACTTTATAGAGAAATCAAAAGAATTTGTAAAATTTTGGCGAAAAAAATTTGTTAATAAGCAGTTTTACAAATAAAAAAATTTCGCGGAAAAATTTATTTTTAAAGTTTTTTGGAACTAAAGAAAAACAAAAAATCGCAAAAAAATAATTATCGCAAAGGAAAAAAATTGCGAATAAAAAATTAAGGTGGTTTCGCTAAAAAAAATTAGCAAAAAAATTTTTGGGAAATTGGGGTAATTTTTTTGTTTTGCAAAAATTTCATAAAATATTTTTCTGTGAATTCTCTTTTCGCTATTTAATTTTTATTTATTTTATTTTTTATTTGTTTCTGGCGCAGAGTTGTTCCATGATTATCGGAAATTTTTTTAGACGCTACTACATATTTAAGTAGATGATATAAATACTGAAAATATTTAGACTTTTAATTAATTATGAGCGTTTTTTCTCGAAATTTACGGATTTATTGTGTAAAAATTGTTATAAGTATTCAAAGTATTGTCACAACTTTTTATTATCTTTCTGGCAACTTTCGGATCCCAGCTCGGAAGAGCGACTCGTAGTCAGAGGGAGCGATGTCTAAAGAGTATGGCGGGTGGGGTAGGTCTTGCAACATGTGGCCGAGCGTTGTCATATTGCAAAATCACTTAGTCGTGCCTTTCTTCGTATTCCGGCCATTTTTGCTCCAGTGCGCGGCACAAAAGCATGAGTTGATTCCAATATCGTTCCCCCTCGATCGTTTTATTCGGTTTGAGCACCACGTAGCAGATCACGCTGCTCTGGTGCCACCAAATACAAAGCATAAGCTTCATGCCATGAATATTCGGCTTTGCGAGGGACGTTCACTTTTCACGCTTGAGATTGTGGTATGGATCCACTTTCTATCGCCAGTCACAATGTGATGCAAAAACCCCTGTTCGAGGAGCTGTTCACAAGCGACAAATTGCCTTTCGACGTCTCGCAGCTTCAACTCGTATGGCACCCAGTTTCATTGCTTTTGAATTAATTTTAGGCGTTTAGTGACTGTCATCTCATCCACTCTCAATGATTCTGAGAACTACTGGGCAATGTTGACAATTCTTCTTCTTTAAACTTTTTTGGTTGGCCCAGCCGTTCCTCGTCTTCGAGATCAAAATCACCACTTTTAAATTGACTAAACCACCTCCGACACCATTATTCAAGTAAAGCATGCTCGCCGTAAACTTCCATTAATATTCGATGACCCTCGCGCGCACTCTTCTTCATATTAAAGTTATAAAGAAGAACTTCTCACAAAAACACTTTATCTGGTACGAAAGTCGACATGTTCAAGGCAATATTTTGTATGTTTGTTTACGTTTCAACCAAATGAAACAAGCTTTCAAAGACGCTCATTCACAATAGGTTTTAGCGACAAGACATTGGTACTAGAATATAGGTTCATGTATTAGTGGTGGCCTCTTGTGTGAAACGCTCATTATTAATTTGAGGTCCCAATGTATTTACTGTAAAGGTTTACAGCCATCTGCATAGATATTTGATTGATATTTAAAACACATTTATAAATCAAATCAGCATGTAAAACAAAAAATTTTCTTTATAAAATTGTTAAAATCCGCAAAGTTGTTTTCAATAGAATAAATTGTTTAATTGCAAAGAATTATATTTTGAACTTTTTCCACCAGTCATTCACTAATTAAAATACAATTATTTTTTTTTTTAGCTAAAAGATTTTAATTCCTAATGAAATATTTTTTTCCCCTAAAAATTGGCTCTTATGCTTGTTTTCACGTCACAGGTGGCATATATAAAAATATTTAATGAACTCAAGGACGACATCTGTGGCCCTTATAAGACAAACTAAAAATTATCTATATTATATTTAGTAGATAATATCCAAAAAATAATAACGCAGCATAAGAATAATATTGGTACACCTTTGGAGCTAATGTCCGCATAGACCATTTTCTCGATTTTCCGGTAAGGCAAAATTTCTAACTGAATTTTTAATTGTATACCCATTTGTATATTTAAAATAGTTTGTAGGTTAAAACAACAGAAAATATTAAAGAAATAAAATTTCATTTAAAAACCGGTGTACTTACTATTCATTTAAATCAAATGTTTTTTTATTGTTGATTAAACAACTGATATATCAGTAAAAATAAATGATTATTCGGTTAAATATAAATGTTTGAATTTTATTAAGGCATTGTTTCGTGTTTTTTGCATTTTGTTGTAGTTTTTTTAATTGGCAAAATGTACACATATACGCTATTAACAGATTTGAATGTCTGTATGTATGTGTATCAAGTTCTTGTAATTTAAATTAAAATAAATTTTGATATAAACGAACTATTTAAGTAAAAAAAAATAAACAACAATGAAACTGAAAAAAAACCGGCAAATGACAGTAAATCATTTTGAATAAATGTATAAAAAAGTTAAATTTTTTATTCTTATTTTATTTATATAAACCGAGCATTAGCAACAAAGACTATCGGCTCGTTGTAGCGAAAACAGACCAGAACCTCTGGTGGGAATTGAACCCACGATCCCAGCACTGATAAGCAAGCATGCTACCAACTAGCCTTCCGGGTCGCTTGAAAAAATAGTTAAAATAAATATTTTTTGGAAAAATAAATGTATGTTCTTTAATTTTTAACTGAACTGAAAACTTTTTAAGTAAACCACCCAATATTCTGACAAATATTAATACAATTCCATTTTAAGCCATTAAAATTTCGCATTACCCAATTAAATTTGATTATTTTTTTATTAAATTCTGTTTAAAATGGTGTAGCTCCTTGGTATTTGCAATTTCCTTAAATATTTTCCTGCCGGTTATTTTGTTTCACATCTCCTTTGCTAGTCAACTTCTTAATTTTATTGTCCTTCTTCTTCATGCTTGTGTTTGCTTTTCTATTTTCTTCCCTTTTACTTTATACTTAAAGTTGTAATTTCTTTTTGTTTATGTTTTTCGCTTAATTTTTTTGGAACGCAAAAATTTACTGCAATTTTTTGTGTCTTTAATTCATTGATTAGCACACAGAATAACAGAATACACCGCTTTTAGTCAGCCAGTATTTGAAATGTTTTGTTGCCTGTAGTATTGTTGTTATTGTATTGTAGTATATTTATGTGTGTTGTATTTTTGTATTGTGCGGTCGCTATATTTCGTATTTATTTGTATTATTTTGTTTTGATTTCATTTCTTTTCATCTTAAGTTTTAGTCTCGTGCTCTGAAAAATAAAAGCGATTGTATGTGAAATAAGTTGTTTTTCTTATTTTTTTTTTTTTTTTGGTTTACTTGTAATATCTTAACGTTACACTTGAGTATTTAAGCATTTTTAACAGTTAATCGATATAACATGTCTACCATTTGTATGCTTTAAGTTTGTATTTAATTTTTTTTTGTATTTCCTCTTTAAAGATTTAAGAATTTAAGGATACATGTTGGAGGAGGAACATTAGAGAAAAGTTAAATTTTGGTTAATAGTTTTTGTTTCCCTTTCTAATGATTCAAGGTCATTTTTTGTACCTCTACATATATTCTGTATTATTTAATTCAATTTTTTTCCATAGAGAACAAATTGTGCAAATAGAAGCTGCTTGCAAAAATTTAATGTAAATTAAGAATATAGATCCAATAAAACTTTTTGTATCTGATTTTTATCTCATCACTGTTAGTAGAACTGATTGACATAGAACTGGTACAGTTTATTCTATTGTCTTAATAAATCCGCATGTTTTAATGGAATCATATACGGAGCGTATGAGTGATATAACTTATATGTAAATTTAATATAAAGTATACGTCATGATATTTAATATTAAGTATACGTAAAGAAACGAATACGCTTAACCCATTTGGACCCAAATATAAACTAGAAGAAAAATTTTGAAAATAACTTTATTTCAATAACTATTAGAAGCTAATTAAACATTTTACAGTAAAAAATAAAAAAAAAAAAAAATCTTCGTTCTAGAAAAAAATGGCTGTCCTCAAATGGGGCCAATGGGCTTATGTGTGTAAATTTTCAAAACATCCTTTTTCGATGCAGAGTGTTTTGATGCATTTTTTACATTGCCAACGGGCTTTACTGTGGCATACGATGCATCGTAGTTGGCTTGTCAGCTTTGGAGGGAAGTGCCCAACATTATCTAGTTTCATACCTGACACCCCTGATGAAGGCTTGCGCCGCCTACCATCAGCTTTTTCACTGTCTAAACATCTCAAGTAATTTCTGGCTATACTTCGGCGAAACTGGAGCTGGTCCATATTATCTCCGGCAGTCAACAGATGAAGACGCCAAGCATTAGCCACAGACACTTCTAGCATATATGTAAATATAACCCACCACCATTTTTTGCCTCGTACAGCTGATCTGTATACTGCAACTGATTGGTCAGCTTGATCGATACCTCCCATGCCTTTGTTATAGTTCTGGAAGACAAAAGGGATGTTCACGTCTACCTTTCGTTTTTCTGAAGTGCTCCATCTTTTCACCTTGCCCAGGGGATAAACAAAATCGTAATTTGTACCCATGGTACATACGAAATTTGTACCCATCGCACGTACAAAATTTGATTGGCTGTATCAAATCGGTAGTTAAATTCTGCAAGATCTTTCTTTTTCATATTCTTGATAGACTCAAGTGGGCATTACTTCGTTCTGTTTTCCCTCACGGTAGCGGTAGCACGATAACCAGCTTCACGTAAATCTCGCAGCAATGCATGATTGGTGAAAAAGTTGTCGAAATAAAGGGTGTCCCAAGAAGAACGCAATTTTTAAATTTTAAATAAAACACAGATATTTAAAAAAAATCGTGAAACTTTATTATATTGTAAAGTAGACAGAATGAGGTTATGTATGGAACAATATATCGTGCAGATGGCCGCCGCGGCTTTGCTGGCATGCACGCGATCTTTTAATGAAATTTTCAATGACCGTTTTGCATGAATGCTGCGGTATTTTATTAATGCAGCGTCCAATTTCCTCTTTTAAGGCTTGAGTCGTCGTCGGCTTATTCGCGTAAACCATCGACTTCAAAAAACCCCAAAGAAAAAAATCTAATGGTGTTAAATCGCACGATATAGGCGGCCAATTCTGATCTCCAAAACGCGAAATAACACGACCGGGAAATGACTGATGCAGCAATTGAATTGTTTCTCTGGCTGTATGAAATGTGGCGCCGTCTTGTTGGAACCACATGCCCTCCACATTCATTTCTCCAATTCTAGGCAAGAAAAAACTGGTTATCATTTCACGATACCGAACACCATTGACTGTTTGCGCTTGACCTGCCTCATTTTCATAAAAAAAGGTCCAATGATTCCTCCAGCCCAAAAACCACACCACACAGTGACACGTTGAGGATGCATTTGCTTCTCGTGAATCAAGCGAGGATTTTCCTCACCCCAAATGCGACAATTCTGCCTATTGACGAAGCCATCAAGATGAAAATGGGCCTCGTCACTGAAGATGATTTTAACGGCAAAATCAGCATTTTCATGTTGTCTCTCCAATACCCAATCAACGAACTCCCTTCGCTGTCCATGGTCAGCTGGCTTCAGTTCCTGAGTCAATTGAACTTTGTATGCATGAAGATGCAAATCTTTCGTCAAAATTCGCTGTAAAGTGGATTTGGAGACACCAATTTGCTGAGCACGGTGTCGAATTGAGGTGGATGGAGTTTGAGCGACATCATCACGTACAGCTGCGACATTTTCGGTCGATCGACCTGGTCGATGGCGCGTTGTTGTCTTTACATCACTAACAGACCCAGTTTCGGCAAATTTATCCATTAATCTCTTTACAGTTGACTCTTTTGGAGCATTATTGTGACCCCTGTAGCCGCAAAACTTTCACCATTTTGGTAAAACAATTTCACAATGAGAATGCGTTGTTCATTCGTGTAGCGCTCCATTTTTACTAACCTCGTACCTTCTACTAGCAAACAATAACAATTGTTCAAATGTCAAACAATGACACTTCGAATGTTGCCAGATTTAAAAATTGCGTTCTTCTTGGGACACCCTTTATATGATATGCTCATGTGGTGCAACATTTCCTTTATTCAACAAGTTCTTGACCACTTTAGATCCTAACGGCTCATTACTTCTTTCTCTGCTGATTTCCCACAATATACGTCGAAAACATAACAATAACCATCTGCACTTGCAATCAATCAATTTTTGTATCCAAACCGTACAGGCTTTCCTCTTATGAATTGTTTGGCTGAATGACGTCCAAAATACTTTATCATTGATTCGTCTATTGAGAGATTTGCGGGAAATACGCCCCACCGCTGGAACTTTTTGATTAGCAAATCAGCAAGAGGTCGTATTTTAAACATCTTATCGAGGGATCCGAAAGCAGCTTCATTGTCACAGAAATGCAAAAATGATTTTATTTCCATAAACCTGTTTCTAGACATTGCTTTTGAAATAATTGCAATACTGCAGTCTTCATCTAGACTCCAGTATAATCGCTTTCGTGGAAGTGAACGATATCCAGTCAAGAGTAGAATACCAAAAAATATTTTGAGCTCATTCACACTGATTTGGAAGTTATGATACAACTATGTGTTCAGGATGATCATGTCAAAAACTTCTTCATCAAAAAGTTTCTCAAAAATGTTGACTGGTGTTTTACCTGTGAGCTCATTTTCAATATTTTCTTTTCGCTTTTGTACGTTGTTTTCTCTTGACTTGTTTGTCTAGGAACCGTCACATTTACGCCAACGTGGTTCCTTCGTGTCAAATTTGCAGTATCTTTGTAGGTGTTCATCATCAGTGCTATCCCATTCATTATTGTTTCTATACTCAATCACTTCAACTCTCCCTGGGATGTCACGCGGAAAACCGGTTTCCTGGAAGTTGTCTTCATCACCTTCTTCTTCATCCGTGAGAATACTCGGATCGGGAGGAATCCTCACTAACTAGCATCATAATCACCATCTTCGTTAAAAATGCTTTCAATAGCTTCCTCAAGGCCTCAATAATTATTTAACAAGTTAAACGATAAGAAGTCAGTAATATTACCAAAATGTATGCAAACCTTTTGACAACTAATTATTTTTCAACTTCGAAAACTATCTTGTTATACATTCAAATCAAAGGGGATTCCCCTAACTGAAGATAACTTGCTATAATACATATGAAATATATATAGTTGCTGTTATTTACTTATAGGTGTTGCAATATATATAGAAGCTGTGTCCCTGAAACACACTTGCAACAAGTAAAGAAAAAATATTAGCCCATTCGACCCATTCGGGGACACCATACTAAAATATGTCTGTCCCCTTTCGGTCAAACATTGTCATATACTTTCTATTTCAGGATAATTTGAAAAAAATACTGTATGTAAATGAACCAGGCTGAAAATGTATAACAGTACCCACTGAAATATAAAAAATAATTACGTAGCTTTGATCCATAACCTAGGTCACCAAAAAAATAAATTCAACCAACAATTTTAATCACTTTAAGCATTGAATCATAAAAGCTAATATTTTATTTTGAAGTCACACTCTTTGCCAATGCAAATTCGTTTATAAACAGAATACATCCTGCACAAACTAAATTGTATGGGCATATGAAGAACCGTCCTCATATGAGTACGCCGGGTCCAAATGGGTTAAATCAATGCTTCTCAGTGCACTCAAAAAACTAAACTAAATGTAATAAAAAATTTCCTTCAAAATAGTTTATAAATTGTCCTCAATTTAAGTAAAATTTTATTAAAACTTAGAAAAATTTTCTTAAAAAGAATAAAAATTCCTAAGTTTGAGAAAAAACGAAATAGTTTATATACTCAGAAATAGTTCATATTTTTCCTAAGTAATATTTCTTGATTTTAGTGGAAAAAAACAAGACAATTAATAAAAAAAATTATTAATTTAAAAAAAAAAACATCTTAGTTTTAAGAAAATTGCATACTTAAATGTAATAAAATAAAGTTTAGTTAAAAAAAAAATTTAGAACATAATTTACTCCCATTTAGTTCAAAAAATGTGTCTAACTTAAATCGAGAAAGTACTTGAACTTAATATGTGTTCATTTTTTGTTCGCGAGTAGTAAAATTAACTTAATTTTAGAAAGCCATTTCCAAATTCAGTTTTTAAGTATACCACTTTCTAATTTTGAAGAATTGTTTTCTATAAATTAGTTCAGACAATTAAAAATAAAAAATTATAAATTTTTTCCTATGTAATTAAAAAAATTTTATTGATTTTAGAAACTGATGAACTATTTCTAAGGAAAATTTTCATGCAACTTAGTTCAGATAAATTTTAATAAAATATTTGTTTTTTTTTTTAACTACAAGTTTTCTAATTTTTAAAAAAATAATAAAATTTGTTAAAGAATTTTTTTTTTTTTTTGGAAAACGTTTAAATTATTTTTAAAATTCTATTCAAAAAAAAAAAAAAAAAAACAATCAATTAAAAAACAAACCAGTTTTCCTAATTTTCAAGAAAAAATATTATTAAATAAAATAAATTAAAGTAACCATTTAAAAAAACTATCGTGCATGATTGTAATTTTTGGTTCGTGATCGTGCGTGAGTAAAAAATATCTCACGTGCCCATCTGTAATGTTAACAGTCTTAAATATTGAACTTAAATTAGCTTAAAATATATTTTAAAATTTTCTTAGCAAAAGGTTACAAATTTCGAATTTGCGCTTTTTTGTAATAATTTTGTTTTCTGACTACAATACAAAATAAAGCAAGCACATTTTATACATTACAGCATAGTGGTTTTTTTTATAATTGACGTAGCGCTTATTAAACTTTTTATTTATCAAACTATTTTTTTTTTTTTCACTTAATAATAAAAAAGTTTAAATTTGTATATGTCAAATAAAATTTAAGCTAAAGATCCCATAAAATTAACTTATGACATATTTCCATTTCCAATAATAACAAGAAATGTAACTGTGATATTTTCTATTTTTTCAATAATTTCCTTAAATTAGTTAATTTAAGAAGACAAAGGACCCCCAGTGTTCCTTAGCTATAGATGCCGTGTGTCACTTAGGGCATCCCTTTTTGTAGTTCTCTCAAGCAGAACCCTTAATTAACTAAGAAAAGAATCTGACTGTCACAATTTATTACGTTTCAGGATATCCTGCAGTACATTTTTTTAATTTGTTTACCCTTTTGCTAATGAAATTTAATTTATATTTTAAATACATGAATTTAGTATAATTCAATTTAATTTTAAGACAAACATGTATAGCAAAAAACTTATTAAGAGCAGTGTCCTCACAAAGCGGAAGTAAAGTACTTTAAAATATATGGTCAAATATATTACTTTTACCATAGAAGCAGGATAAGGATAATTTTAACTTAAAAGAAGTTCTATTTAACTTGATGTTAGAAAATATTTTCTTATTTTTAGGGAGTTAAGTCCTAGTTTCTAGTAAAAAAAAAATTATCTAATGAACTTAAATAAAATAAAATTTTTCTTAAAACCAAGGAACCATTTCCTAACTAACAGTAAGATTTTAGATGATGTATGAACTAATTAGGAGGAAATTTTACTGTTTTCTTAAAAAAATTTAGTTCTCAGTAGAAACATTTTTCTAGAATTTAGAAATTTTTACCAAACTTTAAATAAAATTCGTTTCTTAATTTCAAGGAAAATTTTATTAAATATTGGTAAAAATGTCTTTGGCGCCGTTTTCATTTCAATTTTTCCTCTAAATAAGTTAATTTTTCTAAATTCTAGTTCATTTTTTTTTAATGTGCTATTATTTTATCAAAATCCGTGAGCCCAGAAAAATAGTAAAAACCATTTTTTTTTTGTTCATTTCCATTGAAATTTTAGGTGAAAAAATTAAGAATTAAAATATAAAAACTACGATCTGGTTGTTTTTAAAAATCTCTTTATAAAAAAATCTTTAATTATTTTTAATTTTAATTTTTCTTTATCAAAAATGTATTAAATATCTTAAATTATTTAAAATTTTAAATTTGCTTTAAATTATATAAAAAAAAAAAACTAAATATAAATTACTAACTAATATTTTATTTTAATCTAAAAAAAAAGTGAGTTGCTGTAATTGAGTTTCTTGACCAAAAATATTACTTTTCCTCCTCCTTGTGTTCTATAACATTTTTTTTTTATCAAGAAAACGATTGTAAATTATATATTTATTTTTCATTTTTAATTTTCTTACTAAATTTCCAATTATAATATAAATTTTCACAAATATATACATCTATTCATTCATACTCTTCAGTCTTAAACATGAAGACCATTCATAATAATAAGCTAAAAATTCAATAAAAACGATAAAATTATTAAAAATGAAAGAAATGAAAATTGTTATTGAAGGATAAGCCAAACATAGAGAGGATTGAATGTATATCCTCTGTACATTTTAGAAACGTTCTACCAACAAAAAACATTCTTCATATGTTTTTTTTTCACATTTTTTGAAACAATAAACGTTAGAACAAATGGCTGAGTTTGCCTAGTGTTTGGCCAGAGGAAACAACCAACCAAGTCACTTACTACTATTACAAAATACGAGTTCGTTCTAATAATTTTATGTTCATAAATATTTAAAAATTAATTTCAAACTACCAGCTATATGAAGAAGTTCAGGAGGAAGTAGGAATAAAAAAACTAAATGCAATGAACTGTAGAATATGATATGAATTTTTTTCTTTTTTTTCTTAGAAACCGGGAAATGGGGTAAAGTGTGGGAGGTTATATGTAAACAGCCAGAGGAGTTTAGAATAATGCTATTAAGTAGCAATTTTTCAATTTTTTTATTTTTATATTAGCAAAAAAAAAATATATTAAAACCTAGACAAGTCCTTTAAGAAAATTGTAGGCATCTTCTGCCTAAATTTTTTTTATGGCTGGTTTGTATGCGTTGATGTTTAAACACTTTCTTTATGGTTCCTGTAGTTTCCTTTAAGTTTTAATTCATAATTGAAAATGTTTAATATTGCCTGGTTCTATGCTGATAGTGCCGCCTCATATATCATTAAGTTTTACAAAAGGATATACTTGACTATGCTTGGGTTGTGTTATAGCCTTACACTTAAAATTTTTTAAACTTACCATATCACTATATGCAAGCACAGACATGTTACAGCGTGGTATGGCATAGTTTTTGTTTTTTTTTTATATACTTACACTTATGTACATTGAACACAGAGGTGGGCAGGGAAATGGCAGTATTAAAAAGAAAAGCTGGGGTTTAAAAAACAAATCATCATACGAGACTGAGTTTTTAGGATGTAGATTATCTTTAAACTTAGTTTATCGCAGTTTTTAACTGGAATACTGCTTTTGAAATTTGGTTTTGTTCCAATGAAGACCTATTCCATGGAATGAAAAGTTATTCCGATAAATTTATGTTGATAAATTTGGAAATGTCAGACAAAATTCGTTTTCGGTTTAATTAATGCAGCTGCAGCAGTCGGGTTGAGAGCGCTGTCACTTTGGTCGGACAGTGGCTATGGTCACAGTGTTATCCTTAACATGATGACTGAACTTCCAGGCATCATTGACTACACGTCAAGAGGTACCAGACGCTTATACCGCATAGGGATTCGTAGAAACACTGAACTCTCAATGGGGGCGTTGTGTCGACTTCTATACCGACGGCTCTAAACCCGAAAATCAGGTAGTCTTCTGGGTCTACTCCAGGGACCTACAGCTGAGTATTGTGCGGAGACTGCCGAATCACTGTAGTGTTTTTCAGGCTGAAATTCTGGCCATTAGGGAGGTATCGGAGTGGAGGTATAATGTCCTTACAACAGTGAGGATTAATAAATTCTCTGATAGTCAAGCTGCCATTAGATCTCTGGATTCTGTATTCCTGGATTCGACATCAGCCCGGAACTGTCGCAGATCTCTTAACGAGATGGCTCAGCAGATCAGCATCAATGTTATTTGGGTGCCGGGCTACGTACCAGGGAACTGTAGGGGAGACAAGCTTGCAAGACTGGGGACTACCTTACACATTCCACTCGAATCGGCTGCGGGAGAGTGCTTATGGGTTAGCAAGAGATAGGCCCTGTCTGGATAGGAAGCGCACGCACAGGATGCTGTCACTATCAAGGCCCGATATATCCCTACTTGTGTCCATCATGACGGGACACTGTCTGATTGGAAGGCACGCGGTTAGGTTGAAGTTTGCGGCTAGTGACTTTTGCAGTAGCTGTGGTGACGAAGAGGAGGAGGAGTCGGTGGAGTACCTTCTCTGCACTTGTCCTGCCCTGGCTCGCAGGAGGGAATGCATTTGGGCTCATGTTTCTTTGAAGACCTGGGTAATTTGGCTGTTATCGATATCGGCCGGCTTAGGGGCTTTTTAAGGCAATCGGGATGGTTCGACGGGGGAAGCTAGTGATATGATTTTACTTGCTTCCGTGGTATCACAAGGGATTTTATAGTTCAAGTGAGTCTGATTGGCAGGCTACCACATCTACCTAACCTAACCTAATTAAACCAAGTTTAACTCACATTCCAAAAACTCGGCCTTACTGGAGAAATTTTAATGTGCAATAAAAAATACAAAACCAATGACTCAATTTTAGGTTTAAACCTGTTGAAACTGTTAATCAAGGAAACGATTACGGCTTTCACACTTATTTGGACAATAGATGTTAACATTGCCGATTTTAACCAAAATCAATCGCCCTTGGGCCAATGTGAGTTGGTACATATAATTTCATTTATATAAATTTATACACACAGATAAATTTTTTGTCAGTTTCCAACTGAAATTCGCTTACTACGATTTAAATCGCTTGATACAACTAAATATTGATTGTCACAACAAAATTTTGTTAACACAACTGAATTTTGCTTGCAACACCCAAAGTATTCAGCCATAACATTATAACATAACACCGAATTTATTTGTTGTCGCAATCAAAATACACTTTTCAATACGATTAACACTTTATTTTTCTGTGTGTATCTGCGACATGTAGCCTGCGAACAAGAATACATGGGCAAACAGAAAAACGGACGGACATCGATAAATCGACTCAAGAAGTGTTTCTTAATCGATTTATGGTTTTAATATTTTTTGTTGTTATAAACATCAGTACACACTCATTATAACCTGTCCACAGTGCAGAGATTCAAAAAACATAGTTCCGCGATCGAACGTCTTTATGAAGATGAAAACATTTTTCTGGTTATAATATATTTCGGAACATTCTTAAGGCGAAAATCAATTTTTGGAGGGAAGAAGTGTTTTGGTGCAAAAAAAAAATAATAAAAATTTACGAATCTCCATCGATCAGTTCCAACTGATAAAATGTTGCGAAAATCATTATCCGAGAGATCACTGAGATCTAGAAATCCTGCCGATTATAGTGAAGCTCCCTCAGAAGGGATGCGGAAATACCCTTTGTGCGGGCCTATCCAAGAGACTGTGGTCCGTTATGACGCCACCATATTCGAGATCTGCTTGCTCGAAAGAAATAGATAGCCCCTGCGCGCCTTGGACTTAGAGCAGGCCTTGTCATCACACAAGTTGCCTAGTAGCCCATCAAAGATAAAACACCCTCTTGGTGTATAGCCGGTTGTTCAACTTACAATTTGTCAAGGGAATACCGATCCTTTTAAATTCCACAAGGATCTGTAATAACATGATTCGTAGTCTTGGAGGTTTATCAGTTCTACTTCTATCCGGTATATCTTGCACCCATCGAGTCGAATGTCGGACTACTTGGTACTTTCATTTAAGTACATTCCCAGATTGCCAACTCTCTCCACAAATTACTTTTATAGATATTTATTCTATCTCATACTTAGATAATTATAAGTGCCTAAAATTGGTATAAATGTGGTATAAATTTTTAATGTCATGTTTTTTGAGTCCTACGGATATTTTTTTTATAAATTCTATACTAATCACTGATATATTTATGTGCTCATCTGCATACATCTTCTTTCACATATTTCCCTTCCTCTTTGTATCCTGGCCAGCATTTGCTTGCTATTTGCCATATCTACAATTCATGCATGCATATACATGCAATTCATATATTCCTACCTTTTTGCAATATTTGTTTTTGTTTTTTTTTTGGTCCTCATTTTATACTATGGTCTCATATTTTATATTCTTATGGTTTTATTTTTCTTCCTAACTGCCATTTGTTGGCTTGACTACTACCACTACTACATCCAGATGCCATTTACTTTGCCTGCATGCACAATATTTTGCCATTATACTTGCATAAAGAAGTTGAGCTGAGTTTTTTTTCCATTTCATTTCTACATAAAATTTCATTTATTTTTCTTTAATATCGCATAATGCTGGTTTGTGATGCTGCTACATATTTGCTGCATACATACAGGATATGAAAATTTTACCATAATTTTCTTCATTTTAAGTTTGTTAGAGCTTAAGTGTGTGCTGTAAATGTACGTAGTACGTGTGTGTGGCAGTAGAGACACTTAGGTAAAGGAGTTCGTTATGTACATTTTGCTAGGGAAATTTTATACACATTATACTAAAATAATTTGTATGTAAACGTTTGAATTTTTATGTGAAAAATGAAATAAAATTGTGATAGAGTTGTCGAGTTGAAGCTTTTCTTCTTACAAGTAATAAGAAACAGGATTGTAAAACCTTTTAGAATAAAAAATCTAGACAATAAATATTTGATAATTTTCAAGATAGATCACAATTCATCTTTTTAAGACTACGTCTTTTTTTAAGTCTTCGTCGTTGTTATGACTACGCCTTTTTTAAGTCGTCGTCTCTTTTATGATTACGTATGTTTTAAGACTAACTCTCATTAAAACTACGGCTTTTTTATATGATCGTCGTTTTTAAGATCTCTTTTGTTAAGACTACGTAACTTTTTAAGACTAGGTTTCTTTAAGACTACGGTTTTTGACAATTAAGTCTCCTTTAATACATTTATTTTAGGATTACGTCTTATTTAAGACTACGTCTTTTTTAAAACTACGTATTTTTTTAGACTACTCTTTTTTTAAGACTACGTCTTTTTAAGACTACGTCTTTTTTAAGATAACGCTTTTTTTAAGGATTACGTCTTTTTTAAAATTACGCCATTTTAAGGATTACGTCTTTTTTAAAATTACGCTATTTTAAGACTACGTCTTTTTTGAAATAATTTATTTTTGAAGACTACGTCTTTTTAAGACTACGTCTTTTTTTAAGATTATGCCTTTTTTAAGGATTACGTCTTTTAAAATAACGCCATTTTAAGACTACGTCTTTTTTGAAATAATTTATTTTTGACGTCGTCTTTTTAAGACTACGTCTTTTTTAAGATAACTCCTTATTAAAGGTTACGTCTTTTTTAAAATTACGTTTTTTTAGGACTACGTCTTTTTTAAATAATTTCTTTTTAAAGACTACGTAACTTTTAAGACCTCGTTTTTAAATAATGCGTTTCTTTTAATACATCTATTTTAAGATTACGTAATTTTTAAGACTACGTCTTTTTAATAGATCTGTTTTAAGATTACGTCTATTTAACTCTACGTCTTTTTTGAAATAATTTCTTTTTTAAGTCTACGTCTCTTTTAAAACTACGTCTCTTTCAAGACTACGTTTTTAAATACTACGTTTCTTTCAATACATCTATTTTAAGATTACGTATTTTCAAAGACGAAGTCTTCTTTAATACATCTGTTTTAAGATTACGTCTTTTTTAAAACTACGTCTTTTTAAGACGTCGTATTTTTTAGGACTACGTCTTTTAGGACTACGTCTTTTATAGGACTACGTTCTTTTTAGGACTACATATTTTTTAAGGCTACATCTTTTTTAAGACTACGTTATTTTAAGATTACGTCTTTTTAAGATTGCGTCTTTTTAATACTACGTCTTTTTAAGACTACGTATTTTTTAAGAATACTTTTTAAGCCTGCATCTTTTTTAAAATACGTCGTGCCCGCTTTTTTTTTTAAATACCTCTTTTTGCGATTACAACTTTTTGAATACTACGTCTTTTTCAAAACTATATCTATTTTATAACTACGCCTTTTTAAAAACCTTTATTGTGTTTTTATCAACGATTTCACCCAAAACTTCGACAACTCTATTCCCCATATACTTTATCATAAATAAAAAAAAGAACAAAGTTAAGCACCTACAAGTTACTATTTATTGTTCTGATAACCATATTACGGCCATATATTGAGGCCCAAATTATTAAAAGCAGCAAATATAACAAAACAAACTCCCTAAACTTTCCTTTAGTCAACCATAGAGATCCAACCATATACGAAAGTGTATCCACAACTCATGCTACAACACTTAACTTCCATTTTATACAACAAACAAACAAACAAACTCACTTACCAAACACAATATCGCAATATGAACATTTTATGAAAAAATGTAAAAAAGTTTTCATAAATTTTAGAAGCAAAAAATACAAAAAAAAAAAATCTTTTAAAAGGAACCTTAAATCCATCTATCTCGTTTCTTTCCATGCATAAGCATTAAAAATTGGTCTCTTTCTAAAGGAATTGTTGTTAGCATTAGGAAGCTGCTGGTGCTGGCTGATTTTTCTTTTCTTCATCCATGTAAAAAATAAAAAAGTCATTGAATAACAAAATACATACAGAATAGGAGCAAACATCTACATACAAACTCAAAAACTCAAACTTATATCTATGCAACATTTTACAATGCAAAAGCCATTTGTGGGTAGAAAATGTAAAAATGAAATGGTTGGAAAAAAAAAAATTCAAGAAAAATGGAAAATTTTTTTATTTCGAAGAAAATATTATATGTACGTATGTATGAATGTAACAATTTATGGCAGGAGCTAAAAAACAAAAAAGAAATGTACGTATAAGAAAAAACCTTAGGAGAGTTGGAGGTAGTAGAAGCAAGCGTAGGTTATGTCATAAGGAGGATGTGGGAAAGTAGTGTGGCAGAAAATATGTTTAAAAAAATGTTAAGCATATGAAAAATGAAAAGTCACAAATTCAAAAAATAATAATAATAATAAAATCCATTTTTTTTTGATTTTAACAATGGTACAGTGGTATGCCAAGAGTTATACTATTATTGAATCTCATCGACAGCCAGTTAAATCTTCTAATCTATCGAAGAGGTTGTAAAACATAACCGTCATAAACCTTTTTATTGCCAGTATTTTAAAATTTTAAAAAATTTCTCGATGTACAATTTATAAAAACAAAAAAATTTAAGATCTGATCATATCTGCTTAAATCTAATTAGATATGACTGAATATAATTAGATCTGATGTCAAATATGCTTAGATATTGCATATATGATCCACTTTAAGGATAGATCTGAACAGATATTTTACCAGATCTGTTCATATCTAAAGGGATCTGTAAAATTTGTTGATTTCTGTGGCCAGATATGAGCAAATATGCTCATATGGGATCATATCTGGTGCCAGATCTGTTTATATAGGGTCCGCCAATAACTTTTTTTTTTTTGAAAATGCTATAAAAAAAAACTACTGAATATTTTTCAAATTTCTTTTTTTATTTGAAAGTACAATTCATCCGGTTAATAATGGAAAATAATTTCATTCAAATGGCTGCCTCGGCTGGCCATGCAGTAGCCTACACGATGGGTCCAATTTTTAAGCACATTATCGATTGTGTGCAGCTGTATTTCACCAATGGCTTCACGAATATTGTCCTTTACAGCGTCAATTGTCCCTGGCTTGTCGGTGTAACACTTATCTTTGACGGCACCCCACAAATAATAGTCCAACGGTGTCAAATCGCAGCTCTGAGGTGGCCGAACGACATCAGCTCTGTGGCTGATAATGCGATCTTCAAAAACATCGGTGTAGCTTCGGCTGTGTGGCACATAGCGCCGTCCTGTTGAAAACAAATGTTGCCAATATCCTCCTCTTCAATTTTTGTGAACAAAAATTCGTTCAACATGGCCCGATAGCGATCGCCATTGACTTTAACGGACATTCCTTGCTCATTTTCGAAGAAAAATGGCCCAATTATGCCTCTGGACCAAAATCCGCACCAAACAGTGACTCGTTTTGGGTGCATCGGCTTTTCAATGTATGCGTGCGGGTTTTCTGTGCCCCAAATGCGACAATTTTGCTTGTTTACATACCCGCCAAGATCAAAATGAGCTTCATCTGAAAAGATGACATTGAAAAGATGACATTCTGCAACATTACCATGATTTTCAAAGTAATGTCGCAATATTTCCCAGCGTTGTGCAAGCGTATACACAACCATATTCGTTCAGCGGAAGGATAAAACTTATTATCTGTCAAATCAGACATGAGCTAAGTGTTACCATTCACGAAATAAGCACTAGTTGAAAAAAAAACGTTAGATGGCGGACCCTATACAGGACTGTACCAAAATAAAAATGTATACAAAAAAATTTTTTTTTTTAATGTATTATTAAACCTGATACCGAGCAAATTTTACCTTGTTATATATGGTGCGCTAGATCTGTCTAGTTTTATTCTGATCTTATTAGATCTGGTTAAAATAGATCTATTGAGATCTTTTCAGATCTGATATTTTTTATGGGGGAGTGTAGAAAATACTACTTGACTAAAGGTGTTTTATATTAAGAAAACAGTTTTGGTATTTAAATGCAAGTAACGTCATAGTGCGTGTTAGAAAATAAATTAACTAGATGTTTAATTGCTTAAAGCATAAGAATGGAGAAAAATATATATTTGTTGAAATTAAGGGGATGATACTATATGTGAATTTGACAGTATACATAAAAGAGTAGCGTTATAGGTATAATTATATAACATCATCAACGTCCAGCCGAAACCTCTAAAGGAAAGAACTTGAGGGATTTTTTTTAATTTTTTACGGGGAGGGTTAAAAGTGATAAAAAAAAAACTCCCCCATACCGGCCTGCATCGATCCAATTATCGAGCAACACCCAGCCACTGAGCTAAATCATAAATGTACCTCATACAACAAGTTTTCAATACAGTTTTTTTTACACATTCTAGTGGGTACAAAATGGACTTACGATTTATTTTTACCTTTTTTTTTAAATCACTGCCTTAAAAACTTGAAGTATGAGATACTTTTATGATTGGTTCGGTGGCTTTATGACTTTAACTTTGAACATCCTGTATAGTTGTAGTATCATTTTCAAACCCCTTTAGCTAGATCATGGGCTAATTCACCTACAGAGACGCTTTGGAATTTTCGCCAGAAACTTAGCAAAAATTAGGGTTTAAAAGAGAAAAAGTCTTCCTCAACAGCCTGCCCAAACCCCTTTAGCTGAAGACCTGACATTTAAAATATGTCTTCCCTTTCCAAATCACTAAAAAGAAAGTTTTTGATATTTTAGTCTGGAACGTGGGAAAAATAGTTAAAAGAGGGAAGTCTTCCCCTTAACTGCCTGAATTTGAAATTTAGTCTATATGTTCCCCGTAGTATGAAAAAATTCACTGATGAAGATTTTTGTAGTATAATTTTCGCCAGGATAAAAACGGGGGCTCAAAAGGGAAAAGGTGCCCTGAAATATAAAATTTAATTTATATGTTGGAAAATATATATTTGAAATATTCGACTGAAATGAGGTAAAAAGGGCGTAAGAACAAGAAAATTTCCCCACCTAAATAGCTTGCCCAGACTCATTTATCTTTAAACCTGAAATTTAAAAAAAAAATGTTGGCGTGTGACAAGGAACTTTTTGGATTTTTTGTCGGGAATGTGGTTAAAATGGGTTTTTAAAAGGGGGAAAGCGCCTGTCATAAATGCCTGTCCAAACCGATTTGACTAAAAGCTGAAATTCATAAAATGATTGGAATTGAAACTCTAAAATCAGGAAACGAAATGGCAAAGAACGGGGAACGAGCATAGTTGAAACACTACACAAGGGTACAAAACGGAATGGGTAACGGGTAGAAACACTATGCAAGGGAAACCAAAGGTAACGAATGCAATTGAAACACGAATTAAGGGAAACAAAATTAAATGAAACGGGGAACGAGTGAAATTGAAACACTGGACAAGGAAAACGAAGTGGAATGGATCGTTCAATGATTGTAATTGAAACTCTAGATAAAAGGGAACAAAATGCAATGGAACGGGAAACAAGTGTAATTTAAGCTATAGACATGGGAAAGGAAAGTAAAAAGAACGGGAATAGAGTGGAATTGAAAAACTAGACAATAGAAATTAAATGTGATCAAATTAAATAGGAAACAATTGAAATTTAAACACTAGATAGGGGGAACGAAATGAAATGAAATGGAACGAAGAACGAGTACAATTGAAATGAATTGTAGTGGCATGGGGAACGATTGAAATGAAAATACTAGATAGGGAGCAACAAAATAAAATGGAATGGGAAAAGTTTGAAAATTTAGTTATAATTTTGAAATTAGGCGCTCTGATAACGAATGTGAAGAACACAAAATAAAAGTGTCTGCATAAGCGAGATTATTATATGCAAAATTTGCACCCAATCCGATTATATATTTTCATATATAATAGTCAATTTACACACTCAGAATATTATGCAGTTTACTGTTTGTAGTTTAAAAAAAAAAATAAAGAAACATACATTTATTTTTCAAAGAAATATCTACATCAACATTTTTATACATTTGTTCGAAATGGTTTAATATCATCAACCAATTTTTTCAGTTTTATTTATTTTTTTTATTTGTTTGAAATTTAATAAAAATTTACCCACTTAACAGAAATTCGTGATTTATTATTGTCCGTAACAGTTATTACAAATTTAAATTTTGTTTGCTGTCTGTTTCACAATTATTCAAAAAATTCCAATTTGTTTTTTATTTCAATTGTTTGTTTATATACAAAATTATTTAAATTAAAATTACAAGAACTTCAAAAACACACATACGCATTCACACAAAATGTGTCTATAGACATTTATTCATTTTGTAAATTAAAAAATAAACAAAAAATACAAAAACGGAAACAATTTCAAATAAATGATAAAATCATTTATTTTTTAAGGAATTCGTAGGTAAACTTTTAACATTTATTTTAACTGATAAACAACATTTAAAAATATGTAAAATAACAAAAGCCTTAGAGTTAATTGAAAATCAAATAGACCGGTAGTTAAACAAAATATCATTTCTTGTAAATGGTATTTATGTTATTTTAACTTACGAACTATTTTAAGTGCACTTACGCAAAGTTCATCAAGTTTTAAGTGGATTAACGGCTCACTAAAATTTAACAGTTAAAACATATCAGTAAAACTCGGAAATAACTGAGCATGTCTTATGTGTTGTGCCTTCCCAATTCCATTTCTAATATATTTTTTTGGAACGAACAAAGGGGTTGATTTTTTATCCCGCTTATAAAAATCTAAAATCAAGGGGTTTTATTTCCAAACTTCATGAAAATCGGTAAATACCTTTCTTGTCCAATCCATTCTAGTGCCTTTATCCCAGTATGTCTATTGTAAACCATCCGTTCCAGTGGGTGACAAAAAATACTGCTTAGATATGTTGCTCATATTCTTAAGAAAAAAACGGTATTCGCCGGCATATCAATATACTTTCTAATTGTATATGATTTAAGACAGTTAATTCTAGAATTTTAAGTTAACATTTTAAATAATTTCCGTTTGTACCACTGTATACGAGTATACAATATACATACACCTCCTCTTTTTGAATAGATCCTTTTTTATATTTATATTTACATTTAGCTTTTGTTAAACAAAGGACGAAAAATTCCTATAAACACACAGAATGTGGGTGTTTATATGGGTTGTATTTATAGATTGCATAGTAAATATGCTACTTTAGAGTCTCTAGGGTCTTATAAATAACGTTGAAGATGGTCCTAAGCCATATAAGCATACTCTACAGCTCACACACATACACACACATTACTATAGCACACAATGCATTAGGCTCCTATTCCGTCTATTTCCATTTTATATGAATCCAAAAGGAGTAAAAAGCAGAAGAAAAAAAAAAGGCAAATGTAATATGAAATGAAAAATTATGTGTTAAAAACATTTTACCATTACTTTTTTTACATATCCTTTTTTTCCATATAAACACTTAAGCCAACCCCACTAAGGAAGGCACTCCATATGTTTACAACCAAACATGTTTTTTTTTTCTACCAGGAATGTGTATAAAAAAATGTTTTTTTTATCGTTTTTTAGCATTTTTTTTTTGTTATATTACCATAAGTCTTTTTTTCTTAGCCTTCTGCACTTCTGACTATAGACCATTTTTATAATCAAATATTTTCCAACACCATTTATTTATTTGTTTTCTCTTCTCCATCTCTATTATCAGTGGCAAACGACCGACCTTCTTTATTTTTTACTTCCTTCGACATTTTCTATTATCCTGGTAAGTATGTAAAAAGCTTATCTTTTCTTTGAAATCTATTTTGATTTGCAAAATGGAAAAGTTTTTATTTTTTTTTTTATATATTTTCTCAAAAAATAAAAAAAAGAAAGATGAAACTCTTTCTTCGTTTGCATTAGTGTATTCTTTTGAACCTTGTCTTGTGGGAGTCTGATAAGGAGCAGTAGCAGCAGCAGTAGCACTTGTTTTATGTTGTGTTTTTTATAACAATGTGTTTTTTATTGTTGTATATTATTATTTGTAAATGTGTGTGTGCGTCTGTAGGTTGCTAGGGGTTTGCTGCATGGGGGAGTTCTCCAGGACACATGCGCTTAAAATTGTCCAATAAAAATACTTGATTTTTTTTTCAACGTTGCTTTTATATATAAATTTTAAAATAATTTTAAATAACTAGAAAATTTAAATAGATATTAAAATTTTTTTATTAGGCGGGGACATTTATGAATATTTGAATACATACATACCAGAGAACTGCAAAATGTGATTGCAAAAACTTCATACGCAATCAACACAAGAATAAATATGTGTTTGCGTTCAAACGTTGAATATGCTCCAACACACATATTCGTTGATGATTTTAAATCAATCAAACGACGTGCAAATTGTTGTCACTGATTTATAATCAACGGTCGTTTTTATACCATTGATTTTATTATGTTCATTCGAGCCAACAATAATTATTTTGATGTAGAATAAATGAGAAAAAACAACAAACAACGTGTATGAGTGTAATCATAATTAAAACAAAATAGTTTCTTATCCATAAAAAGGGGGTGGTTTTGTAGAAACACATTTCATAAATGTTATATGTATATTAGGGTGGGTCTAAAATATGTTTTTTTAGAATTTTTATTAGGAATACCAAAAATATTGTGCTCTGTGATTTTTTTTTTAATTTAGGTCGACATCTCTGGCTCGCCCAATCCGATTAAAGTTAAATATTGCCTAATTTTCCAATCAAAATAGATGAAAAAAAATTTAGACAATATTTAAATTTTCCGGACTAGGCAAGCCTGAGATATCGACCTAATTTTTTTTTTCCAAAAAAATATTTTTATTTCACAAAGAAGAATATTTTAGTATTGTATTACTAATAAAAATTCTAAAAAAGCGGGTTTAAGTCCCACCCTAATGTACATTTATGAAGTGTGTTACTATTTTGTTGTAATTATGCGTTGTTTTTTGTTTTTTCTGATTAATTCAACGCTGACTTTTTGTTGAGTGATTACATTTGCAGTAAACATAATCGACATATGATTCACACTGATCCCAATTACGCGTTCAGTAACATGATGCTGATTTTATTCCACAGTGAATTTTGTTGAATTATTAAATGTGAACAAGAATTTTTTGTGTATGATTAAATAAAGAAAAAAGTTGATTTTGCAGTTCTCTGATACATACACGCTCTTAGATCTTGAATTGCAAAAAAAAAAAGACATGAACTAAAATGTAATAAAAAATTTCCTTTAAAATAGTTTATAAATTGTCCTCAATTTAAGTAAAATTTTATTAAAACTTAGAAAAATTTTCTTAAAATAAATAAAACTTCCTAACTTTGAGGAAAGACGAAATAGTTTATATACTGAGAAATAGTTATTATTTTTCCTAAGTAATATTTCTTGATTTTAGAAAAAAACAAGTCAATTAAATACAAATTTACTAATTTTTAGAAAAAACATCTTATTTTTAAGAAATTTGCATACTCAAATGTAATAAAATTAAGTTTAGTTAAAAAAAAAAATTTAGAACATAATTTACTCCTATTTAGTTCAAAAAATGTGTCTAACTTAAATCGAGAAAGTACTTGAACTTAATGTTTTTGTTAGCGAGTAGTAAAATTAACTTAATTTTAGAAAGCCATTTCCAAATTCAGTTTTTAATTTTGAAGAATTGTTTTCTAAAAATTAGTTCAGACAATTAAAAACAAAAAATAATAAATTTTTTCCTCTGTAATAATAAAAAATTTTAGAAACTGATGAACTATTTCTAAGGAAAATTTTCATGCAATTTAGTTCAGATAAATTTTAAAAATTTTAATAAAACATTTTTTTTTTCAACTAAAAGTTTTCTAATTTTTTAAAAATAATAAAATTTGGTATAGGAATTTTTTTTGTTGGAAAACGTTTAAATTATTTTTAAAATTCTATTCTAAAAAAACAACCAATTAAAAAACAAACCAGTTTTCCTAATTTTCAAGAAAAAATATTATTAAATAAAATAAATTAAAGTAACCATTTAAAAAAACTATCGTGCATGATTGTAATTTTTGGTTCGTGATCGTGCGTGAGTCAAAAATCTCTTACGTGCCCATCTCTAATTTTAACAGTCTTTAACATTGAACTAAAAGTAGCTTAAAATATTTTTTTAAAATTTTTTTTAGCAAAAGGTTAAAAATTTCGAATTTGCGCTTTTTTGTAATAATTTTGTTTTCTGACTACAATACAAAATAAAGCAAGCACATTTTATACATTACAGCATAGTGTTTTTTTTTATAATTGACGTAGCGCTTATTAAACTTTTTATTTATCAAACTATTTTTTTTTTTTCACTTAATAATAAAAAAATTTAAATTTGTATATGTCAAATAAAGTTTAAGCTAAAGATCCCATAAAATAAACTTATGCCATTTTTCCATTTTCAATAATAACAAGAAATGTAACTGTGATATTTTGTATTTTTGCAACAATTTCCTTAAATTAGTTAATTTAAGAAGACAAAGGACCCCCAGTGTTCCTTAGCCGTAGATGCCGTGAGTCACGCAGGGCGTCCCTTTTTATAGTTCTCTCAAGCAGAACTGTTAATTAACTACGAAAAGGAGCTGACTTTGTTACAATTTATTACGTTTCAGGATATCCTGCAGAACATTTTTTTAATTTGTTTACGTTTTTGCTAATTAAATTTAATTTATATTTTAAATACATGAATTAAGTATAATTCAATTTAGTTTTAAGACCAACATGTACAGCAAAAAGCTTGTTAAGAGCAGTGTTCTTACAAAGCGGAAGTCCCCCGAAAGAGGGAAAATACGTACTCAATGAGTGTAAAGTACTTAAAAATATATTACCTTTACCATAGAAGCGCGATAAGGATAATTTTCACTTAAAAGAAGTGCTATTTAACTTGATGTTAGAAAATATTTTCTTATTTTTAGGGAGTTAAGTCCTAGTTTTTAATAAAAAAAATTATCTAATGAACTTAAATAAAATAAAATTTTTCTCAAAATCAAGGAAACATTTCCTAACTAACAGTAAGATTTTAGATGATGTGTAAACTAATTATGAGGAAATTTTACTGTTTTCTTATTTCGTAGTAGTAAAATTTTTCTATAATTTAGAAATTTTGACCAAATTTTAAGTAAAATTTGTTTTTTAATTTCAAGGAAAATTTTATTAAATATTGGTAAAAAGTGTCTTCGGCGCCGTTTTCATTTCAATTTTTCCTCTAAGTAAGTTAATTTTTCTAAATTCTAGTTCATTCCTTTTTTGAGTGTAAATAACTTTTTCATAGTTCCGAATCATAATATAACAGCAGGGACGATATTATGGTAAAATTGTGGTGATTTTATTATCATAATATGATAACTATATTATAGTACGGCTATAATTAGCACAATCATAATCCTATAAATATTTGATGCTCTTCGAATATGATTGCCCCAACCATGTTTTTTCCATTAAATATACTTTCAATTGGAAAAAAAGTCTTTATTTTATTTTTATTGTTTGTATTTTATTTGAAATAAAATTTCTCAACCTCTAAAGGAAAACACCTTTTATGAGGTTATTTTAAGTTGCGTTTACATCTGCACTCAAATTTCGTAAAATTGAGAATTCGGGACAAATCTCATAAAAATCTCGAGATTTACCAAGCAAATGAAAATATCGTCAATTGACGAGATTTTTGGAAAATCTAATGAAAATCCCATTAATCAATACTGCGTTTGGGACAATCTGGCTTGTTTTTTTTTTGTTTGTGACACTATTTGACGCTTCAAGCGCCAATAAAAATATATAATTAAACTTTATTTTTATTAAAATTTTATTTTATTACATTTATGGGATTTTAGAGGACGCATCTGCGTACCAACAAGTACGAATTTTTAAGAAAATACCAGGCTTAAAGTCAGTGTTAATTAATTTATTTTAAAATATATTGTATAAATGTGTTAATTTAATTCCATCTAGTTTTGATATATTTGCGAATAATAAATTTGCATTTCTTTCTGAATAAAAGCAACTAAATGCTGGGAACTTTTTTCCGAAGCCATTCTCATTCAGATTGTGTCTTAACACTTTTTTTTTAAAATGTGCATAGTTTTGATTGCTGTTATTAACTTCCGCCAATTTTTTTTATAAAATTATTGTTTACATAAATCAGCTGTTTATATCAGCTGTCAAACCGAAATCTCGTAATTGCAAGTGTAGACACTCCTAGATTTCGAAGGATATTTTAAGTGAATTCTCGAGATTTAGTGCAAGCAGCACATATCAGTGAAGTGGTAAAAATATACAAAAACACAAAACGTATTTGATGAATTGAAATGTCAAAATTTAAAATACTTTATTTTAACTTTTGTTTAAATTTTTAACCTTAACATTTTAGAAGCAAAATTTTAAACAAAATTAAAAAAAAATACGAATTTTAATCTTTAACAGAAGCCAAGATACCTAACATATGCCACCGTTAGTTTATTATTATTTTTTATTAGGAGACGCTAAAAATAGATTTGGATGCCGGAATCTTTTTTTATAAACCGAAAGAACAATTTCTGACAATTTTTAAATTTAATTTCATTTAAATGAAACCCCTGCGCAAAAAGAAGGGGGTCAGTTGGGAATTGAGATTTGTCCCGTGAAAGGTGAAAACTGAAGAAAGAATTGGTTCCTACCACGTAACCGATTTAAAAGTCATGACATGTTCTTTGCCGTTGGCTCTGTTATATGTTTTTTGGGGTTAGTTGTGTGACATGTTCTTTCAGACCAGTCCTGTAACATGTCACAGAGGGCAATTGACTCCCTCCCCTATCACAATGAAATGGTAACTTTACGTGTCCTGGAATATCTCCTTTTCCCGCAGGGCAATTTCAGGTGCTACGGCACACAAAGCGCGCGAAGCAATGGCTTTATTGAGAAATCATTTTGCCAGTTAATTTTCCGTTCCGGCTCAAATTTCCCGTTCATCCCGAAGGACCGGTTTCAGTGTTTGAGGTCAGGACTTTGTGGAGGTGTTGCTAGCATATGTGGCTTCGGATCCTTGTGTTGTGGAAAATAGCTAAATCCATTTCTAAAGCAGTTTCCTGCTTATTATTTTTAAAAATATCTAAATAAAAATTTAGTTCATTGTGTTTTAATAAATACAAAATTTATAATATCCGAAGACAAGTAGCCCTATATCATAACAGTCTTAACAGTAATTATTTTGATTCAAAGATTCTCTTTTTCTACGATACACTTTTAAGCGGCCATCAGAACCAAATATGTTGTATTTCGATTCGTCTGTAAAACTGACTTTGTTCTAGAACTTTTTGTTTGTGTTTAAAAACATGTTTGCCTAGATTTTGCGCTTGCGTATGTTCAGTTTGTATATAAGTGTTTTTTTTTTCTTGATGCTCATGGCATTAGATACTGAGTAGCTAAACATCTTCGAATAGTATCGAGTGAAATTTTTGTGTTTCGGTACTTTTTGAGTTCATCGGCAATTTCTCTCAATGGTATGCTTTATATGTCGTTGATTTTTATCGGTCAACTTTGATCGATTCGGTTCTCATTTACTTTGCCTTGAATAACTTTTTTCCCCGTAAAACCACTGCAGTATACTATTTTAGCGATTTCACCATAAAATTTTTGTTCTTTCTCCTACAAATCGAATATAATTTGTCTCTCAAGAGTTAGCTGCTTGCGTGGCATTATTGTGTTTTTTTGGGAGCATTATTAAGGAAATTCTTCCTACTTAATATTGCATTGCTTCCTTTGGAAAGGGAATAGAGGAAAGATGAAAGATGGCAAAAGATGAAGAGCTTCAAATATGAAAATTATAGGAACAGTTGTTCCCCGCCATCTAAAAAATATTTGGGAAAATTGTTCAAGCTTTATATTTCATAGTGCTGTTTTGTGATTTTACTTCGGTGGGGCTAAGTGCTATGGGAACACCGAAGGAGGATGTTGCAATATGTATGAGGGATAAAAACTCATACATATTATTTTTTCTAAATTGATGTTGCCGTCGCTGGGGATCGTACCCGCAACCTTCTGTGTAACAGTCCAACGCGCTAACCTTTACACTATTTTAACTTAAGATATTTATTTAATTTATGTTTTTCGTGTTAATTGCTCCTCTGAAATTTCTAATGTACCATTATTCCATATAAACAATAAGTGTGTCCTTAGTTTTGCGTTGCCATATCATGAGGTAGTATGAATGTTTCTAATATTTTTTTTAGTAATTAATAGAAAATATCATAATATTTTTAATTAAAAATAAAGGACAAATTTTATATTTAAAATAAATATTTTGACTTGAAATTTTTTCTCAAACAAATACAAATTGTGTTCTTAGTTTTGCGAGCCACTGTATATTATTTATTTTATTTTTATTTATTAATCATATAATTACAAATTATATGTTAATACCCTAACCGAGCACTAGCAACAAAGGCCTTCGGCTCGTTGTAGCGAAAACAGACCAGAGCCTCTGGTGGGAATTGAACCCACGACCCCCGCACTGATAAGCTAGCACGCTACCAACTAGCCTACCGGGGCGCTCCACTGTATATTAATTTGTTTATCTTGTTTTCTAATAGCAAGGCTACCTTGCCTGTCAGAACTTATCTTTCAGTTATTTTTTTTTTACGCTTTTGAATTAAAGAAGTTTAATTATTTTATTAGAAAATACATTTCGTTAAATTTAAATCTCTCAGAAAAAATATATTTACAAAAAAAATCCTAACTTATCACAATTTACTACTTTGTAAAGATTTCATGAAAACAAAAAAAAAAATCATTTCATAAAAGATAACTTTAAAGATAAGACATCGTATTTCCAATAACATCACCTTACTTAAAGATAACGTTGGATGTTTTTTAACGGTCCATATCCATATGAAAGGATATCACTTGTAAAAAATCTCACTTTTTTTTTTTGGTTGCGTTAAAATGATCTCATTATCGAATATAAGTTAGGCACGCATCAACATAATGCTTAAGAAGATGATGAAGGCAAAAAGCAAAAACGCATTGCACCACAAGATGATAATATAGATTAGGAAAACGCATCACATACAAAAAAAAAACAGTGAACTAAACTAAAATACTGATGCACAAGATCTTTGTAAACTTCATTTGCTTAACAAGCCTTAAAGCATGATATTAACAAAAGCACGAGCACAAACAAACAAAAAACATAAAAATAATTCACGGCTTTACAAACACAAAAAAAAAAAAAACAAAGATGACCAAGACGGACATACACGTACAAGTGCTGGTTAACAAGCTGTTTTGCATGAGAACTTAAGATATTAAATTCAGTAAGATCACAGTGTACAGAGCTACTGTATGCCTGCCACCTAACTAACACATTCTGCACTCTGGTGGCAGTTGGTTACTCAGGCATTTATAATGCAGTTAATGTGGGAAAATACGTCAAGAATGCATGTTAAAACCAGTAAACACCACCTTCTACCATAAATGATGATCATCGTAGTCATCGTAGTGTAGAAAAAGTGTATTAATGCTACTAAGTGGCAACATTTAGTGAAACTATGCTACCAATTTACTTAAGTTAGTCAATATCATATGCAAACAGTTTTTTTGTTTGTTGTTGTTTAAACTGGCCTAAAGCAGGCTTTAATGTACTCAATATATATAAAAAAAAACAACTGATATGTGGTAAAGCCAAGCAAGCGTAACAAAATAACTTTAAAAAAATGTGTTTAGATGGCCATAATGGGTCATACGATACCCTACAAGATATTGGAGTATTAATGAATTCAGAGTTTAAATTATTTAAAAAATTTCTATTGTAAGATACTTAACTCAACATACAGTCGATATGCAGACCTTCCATTGATATACTTAAGAGGCGTTTTAGGTTATACATTCAAAATATTTTTTTAGTAACTTACTGTAGTCTACTTAAAAAGTTTTTTAAAAATCCCTAAATACGGATTTTCTGTTACAGTTAATATTTTCATTTAAATGTTTTATTACAAAAATATTATTTTTATTTTTTATAGTTCATTAAAGCAAAATAAATCAAAAGTCGTTTATTTTTATCCACTTTGTAGTTAATTTGTATGACATTTAAAAGAGAAAAATAAACGAAATATCAGTTATGTTTACGAATTTTGTAGATAATTTTTTACCAATTAAAATAAATAAATTAAGGAATTATCATTTGTTTTTACGTATTTATCATTAGTTGGTTAACAGTTAAAATATATGGAAAATCATTTGTTTTTAAGTGATTTTTTATTTATTTTAAGTTACTATACAATTTCAGTTTAATCTGGAGGTACAACTTTCTGTCACTGTTTGCAGAATTTGGGGTCGCATCGTACAAATAAATCTTGTTTTCCTAAATTTTAGACATATTTTCATATAAAAACGGTTTGATTTTTGGCACCACTTTTTAACCTTTAATCGTGGGATTGGATTGTAGAAAAAAGGGGTTTTTGTGTTTTCTTCTTCTCTGCAACATATCTATTTTTTTTTTTAAGATTTGTGTGGAGATTTCCCTTGTAAGTGATTATGCTACATAACACAGTCTTTGCAGGGTTGCTGGTTCAAGTACCGGTCACGGCTTAGACTTTAGAGACAACATTCTTCTACAGAGAATTTAACAATTTTATAAAAAAATACTTTGACAAATTAACATATAAACTCATTACTGACGATTCGGTTGTTACTCTGCGACCATTATAAATCTTTAGTACATCCAGAAACGTATGTCCTTATCACAAAACCTCGGATATTCACAGAGGGTACGCTCGGACAACTCAAACGGTAACTCAACAAACCTACAAACATCAGTTTTTGATGGACAAAAGATAATTTTCCCAATACCCATAAATACTGCATGGAATGGTTCAGGGACGATGAAGGGTCGAAGGGCCCCACGATTGTCGAAACAGTCTGCCTTTTCTGTCCTTCAAAAAAAAAATTAGGGATTATCTTCATTTGATTTTAAATTTTAGAAATTAAATAATCACGTAATTAATTTTAAGTTAAGGAAATTAAAGTTTTTTTTATAAACACAAAAAAAAATCAAAAAATTACCAAAACTGAAAAAATCCTAAAAATTGTAAAAATTACCAAAATTGGGGAAAAAAATCAGCAAAAATAAAGATTTCTCAATATAAAACAAAATACTAAAATTGGGAAAAATCACTCAAATTGAAAAAAAAAAAAAAAAAAATCAAATTAAATTAAAAATAAAATACTAAAATTGAAAAAAATCCCTCAAATTTAATAATATTGCAAAAAAAAAAAAATCGTTAAAATGGAAAAAATCGCAAAAATTTGTAAAACTCCTCAAATTGGAAAAATCATTCGAATTCAATAAAATTTAAAAATTGCTCCAATTCGAAAAACGCTAAAATTTAAACAAAAAAAAAATCCTAAAATTTAAAATAATCGCTAAAATTTAAAATTAAGTCGACAATTCCGTAAAACGCTAGAAATAAAAAATCACCAAAATTGAAAAACGCCAATATTTAAAAAAAGGGAAAAATTAAAAAAAAAAACGAAAAATAAAAAAAAATTATCGAATTAAATCGCTTACTACGGATACAATTTTAATCATCAAATCTCGAATACTAAAAGCGCTAAAGAAAAACTTTTTTGCGCCAGAAGTCTCAAACTTGAAGTTAAATTTATTGATCGCGTTTATCTCGAGAACTATTCATTGCAGAAAGAGAGAAGGGCTTTATTTGGCGATATACAATTTCTATTTTTTTACTGCAATTTTTTTTTATATTTTTTTATAATTTTTTTATTTTTTTTTTATAATTTTTTTATATTTTTTTTTTTTAATTTGAGCAATTTTTGTTCTTTATTCTTAATTTTTGAGATGTTTTAAAAGTTTGACGATATTTTGATCGTTTTTTCTTCAATTTCAAAGATTTGTTTTTTTTTAATATTAGGGGTTTCTTTAAACTGAATTATTTTTCAATTTGATCGTTTGTAAAACAATTTTAGAAATTTTTTTAATTAAATTTTTTTTTAAATTATGACGATTTTTTTTAAATTTTGGCGACTTTTTTTTAATTTTGGGTATATTTTTTAATTTTGGCGATTTATTTTTACAAATGAATGATTTTTCACTGTTAATTCAATAATTGCATTTTGTTGGTTTCTTTTTGTGTTTATGAAAAATCGTTAAATTTACTGTAGTAAAATGACAAAATTTTGAATTTTCCATTTTTTCTTTTTAAATCAAATGAATAAAATCGAATGTCATTCCTTAATTGCACAATCAGATGAGAGAAAAAAAAAACGAATAATTATTGAATTTTTAAATTGTTAATCGATAAAATAAGAAATCCAATGAATTCCTAATAATTGAACTCCTATTGATTTATAAAATCGAATGAAAAACATTGATTAAATTCCTTAGACATGGATTCGATGGAATGATCTCCAAAGAATGAATTATCTGCGAATGTTTAAAAGGGAATTCATTCGATTAAAAAATGAAATTGATTTTTAGGGATTTCATTCCACATAGAATTTAATCTTCTAAGCTCTGTTCTAAGTGCAAACTCAGTCATCTTTACTTCAGAATTATGTCAGTCGTATTTTTAACAGAGTGTAAGGTCTCTTTTATTTTCAAATCTAGAATTCTTTAAAACAACTAAAGACCAGATGTAGAGTGACTTAAAAATTTTAGTTTTTGTTCAATTTTTTTCTGTATATTTTGCATGTGGTTAAAATCTTTTGTATTTAGCTTCCGTTTGCAAATTTTGTTTGTTCAGCTTCTTATCTTTTTTTTTTGTTTTTCAATGGAGAAGAGGAAAACCAAGCTTTAGGCTATTTAAACTAAAGAAACCTTAACAACAACAACAGCAAAAAAAAAAGTAAAAGTTGCATGCGCACGCGCATTATCATGTATTGAGTGAATATTGTGTTGGATACTTTAAATAAAACAATTCACACCCGGTGTGTTGTTGGTGTTTCATTATATATATATATTTTTTTTTTGTTGTGTGTGGCAACAACCATAACCAAATCTTTTAACGTATCATCTTGTTTTCGTGCGTGTTTATTATTGCTCGCAATTGTTACAATTGTTGTGGTTTTAAATAGCCTCGA
The DNA here is from genome assembly GCA_949748255.1 of Eustalomyia histrio. NCBI lineage: Eukaryota > Metazoa > Arthropoda > Insecta > Diptera > Anthomyiidae > Eustalomyia > Eustalomyia histrio. Next base: position 15,563,198 of record OX456526.1, read on the forward strand.
GGACAACACTTTTAAATAAATGCGGAATATGGGTGGCAGTGGTATCATTGTGGGCACCAAAATCTGTTTATTTTCTAAAATAACTACTTATGTTGGATTTTTGTTTTGTGTATTTATCGCGATTGCAATTTAAACAGATGCTTTGCTATAAAAATACACAAAGTTTTTGTGCTGTATTAATGTATTAATGTGATTTTTTTGTTCTCTCTAAAGAGTTTGTATTTATTGTATGATCCTGTTGGTGCTACATTTGAGCATATGTTACTTATGTGTGTTTGTATAATTCACACCTGAAATAATATGAATGAATTTTATTTTGGCAGAACTCTATGGGTAAACTGTTTAACTTGATAATTTTACTTTGGAGTCGATGGTTGAGTGTATTTTTAAAAATATGGGCTACAGTGCGTCCGAAGAAATAATTTATGGGCTACATTATGGCCTCCCATTAATGGCTACAGCAATGCTACAAAACGACTTACAATTGAACATGGATTTAATGCTACAAAACTACATAGAATTAAGGCTACTACAAGACTACAAAATAGTATAAACTGAAATGCAAATGATACAGCAAAATGATCATCGATTGAAGCTACAAAACGAACTACAATTGTAGCTACTGCAAGACTACATAACTTTTAACTATTGAGAGTAATAACTTATAAGCCAGACAGGAAAATATCTTTGTTTAAGCCAAGAATTTTTATAATTATAATTTGGTCTTTTCAAAACCTTAAACCCATTTGAGGGTTAATTCTTTCTTTTGCGTTCCCTTTTTTCCCCACTCCTCTACCACTTTGTAAGGAGTTTTTACTCTTTTTATAACGAGTAAATAGTTAACTGTGCCTTAAACGTTGTTAGCTGCCACTCTCTTTCTATTTTTATTATTTAATTCGTTATTGGATATCAACAACAGCACTACGTGCAAAGAAGATTTTAAGGTAATATAAATATATTTTAAATAAAATTATAGAGACCATTTCTCTAATAAACCAATATAAAACTTTTGTTTTTATTTCCATATTTTCCTACGTCTACGACGAACATTTTGGTCCTTTGAACTGGATTAATAAGCAAAAGTTTTAATATTGGTAAAATTTTAATAAATATTTCCAGTAAGTTCTCCATTTTGAAGTGAATTTTGGCGATTCATCCCTATCATCAAAAAACTTTGTATTCCATATTTTACAAAGTCCGGATAAAAAAGGTGCGTATCATTTTTTAGTGCTAGGAAAAATAAAAAAGTGAAAAAATATACAAATTAAAAGATTTATTTAATTTGTTGATTGTGGTGGTTGATCGTATTACAACCCTACGCGGTAACTTTTTTATTGTTTTTACTCAACGGTGTGTTTGGTTACGCGAACGGAAAAACAGAAATTTATTTTCTAGAGAAAACACAATTTTGTGATTTTACTAATTTTTGTGTTGAAATTTAAAATAGTGTTTAAACTACATAGATAAATTATAAAATAGAATTTGTCTTATTATTTGCCTTAATTAAAAACCCGTCGGTAACCGTGTAATAGTGATTTATTAGTAATTTTTAATAAATTTACTTTTTGTAAGTTGGTACATTTACCATACGAACATACCTACATATATTTATTTTGTTTATTTTTATTTTGTTTATATTGCTTTCCTCGTTTGTTTGTACGCTGATATTATTACATACATACATACGTACGGTCAAAGCTAGTGCATTTTTTATATACGCTTAAAGTAAAAATATACACTGTATGGTTGTTGTACAATTGGTGACGTCATCAATATTACCCTACACGTATATATACAGGTCATAGTCGCTATATAAAGTGTTTGATTTTTTTATGAAAATTATTTTTATAATTTTTTTTTTCGGATTCTTGCTATATTTTATCGGTCACTCTACAGACGGTTATAGTCGCTTCCTATAAAGTGTATTTTCAATTAGAAAATTGTTTAAAAATATTTTTTCGAATTTTTGTGAAATTTAATAATTATTTCGGTGAATTATTTTATTTTATAACTAAAAATATTTTTTTCTTGTGCGGAATTTAATAATTATTCGAGATATATTTTAACAAGTTCTGATTTTCGTACATTTTCGGAGTTTTTCGTATTTTCTTTTAATTTTTTTTTTTTTGAAAACAACTAATTTTCGACATGTCAGTGACCGCACTTGACCTTTTTATTAGAGATTCGGATGCTCTAATTGAATTCGAAGCGAATTTTAACGACCTGCGCGAAGATTTTCATACTCAATGTAGTCTTGAAATTGAGGGCGCAGAATTAAAATCTTTGTGGGATACGGTAAAGACCACGTACAACGAGTGCCTGACGTATAACGCAACGTTAAAAAAGGCGGAACCTTCAGCTAATGAAGTGGTAAAATCTAAATACAAGTCCACCTATCGCGCGTATGTTACTTGTTTGTCGAAAATAAATGACAAGCTGCGAAAGTGTGAAACGGAAATGAAGTCGCAGTTAACGACTGAAAACTTGGTGGATAACGTCTGCCATAATTTGGCTCTACCGCCATGCGACACAGATGTTTTCGAGGGCGATTATCTTTCGTGGCCTACTTTTCGTGATCTTTTTACCGCCGTTTATATTAACAATTCGCGGTTAAGTAACATTGAACGTTTGTGCCATTTAGTTAGAAAAACGAAAGGCGAAGCTCGGGAAATTGTTTCTAAATACCCTCTTACGGATCAGGGGTTTGGTATGGCGTGGAAAAACTTGAATAGGGCATATGATAATCCACGTATGTTGGTAAACGACCAGCTCAAGACGCTTTTCGGTCTTCCTTATCTTGATAAGGAAACCAGTGCAGGGTTGAAATCACTTCAACGCGGAATAAATGGTTGCCTTTCTGCAATGTCAATTTATCAGATTTCTACCGAAAATTGGGATCCGATAATTGTTTTTATTTGTCTACAACGGTTACCATCGGCCACTGTGAATATTTGGGAACAGAGTGTAAGGGATAAATCGGCTTTACCACTCTGGAAAGATTTGGACCTCTTTCTCACGGAAAGGGCCCTAACTTTAGATTGTGTTCGTGACATAAAAGCTTCGGAAACTTTGAATAAGTCTTCTGGGAACAAAATAAGGACTCATTACACTAATGCGTCTTCTTCTTCTTCTTCCACATCATCAAAGAATTCTTGCCCTATATGCAAGAATCAAGATCACAATCTACGGCTTTGTCCACGTTTCAGGAGCCTGTCTGTGGCAGATAGATTTTCTACAGTGAAACGATTTCACTGCTGCATAAATTGTTTATCTCGGGCTCATGACTCAAAGAGTTGCAAGAGCACACACAATTGTACCATATGCAACAAGCGTCATCATACGATGTTACATCGTGATGCGTCGGTTTTGGAAAATTCAGCGAGACAAAATAATTCGAATACGAGCTCCGCTCGGCCTAGTGATACGAATTCGAATTTTGTTCGACAGAATTTTTCAACCAATGCGAATTCGGTTCCTGCTTATCAGCATGCGAACTTCACACAGGTTGATTCATCGCTACCATCCACTTCTGATGCCGCAGCTCGTGCGAATCAGCAGGTATTTCATACCTCGCAAAATAGGTCGGTTATTCTGGGGACGGCTATGGTGAATATCGTTCACCAGAGTATCACGTATGCAGCCCGTGCTCTTATTGATCCGGGTTCTGAAGCTTCGTTCATATCGGAACGTTTGCAAAACCGCCTGAAACTGTCTACGCATTTCACGAATGCTCAAATTTCAGGTGTGAATCAGGCAGTTGCTGCTAGTTCCAGAAAAATTTGTTCTATACAAATTGGCTCTCCACTAGATCCGTCTATTTCAATGGAAACTATGGCGCTTGTCCTACCTAAAATATCAGGAAATTTGCCATCCTTTGTGATTCCGTCTTATATAAAGGATAATTTGCCAAATCTACGATTTGCGGACAACAACTTTTACGACAGTCGGTCTGTTGACATTTTGCTCGGCGCAGATTTATATCCTAGAATTATTCTGGGAGAAATTAAACGCAATATTTTGGGTTCACTTTTGGCTCAAAAATCAGTTTTCGGTTGGATTATAACTGGTCCAATTTTTCAACCTCAAGTCCAAGTTTATTCCACTAAAGTAAATTTTTCTACGGAGGATAATCTCAATAGAAATCTTCTTCGATTTTGGGAACTTGAGGAAACTCCTAGGAAAAGAATTTTTTCAACTTTTGACAAAATTTGTGAGGAAAACTATGAAAAGACTACACGTCGAGGTTCTGATGGTCGTTTCATCGTTACACTTCCATTCAAGCCTGAATTTCCTCAAATATTGAATTTAGGTATATCTAGGTCGAATGTTCTAAAGCAATATCTTCGGAATGAATCTTCTCTTCTACGAAGACCAGAAATTAAGAGGATCTATGATGGCGTTGTTAATGAATACCTGGACCTGGGTCATATGAGACCTGTTTCAACTTCACCTCCTTCAACTACCTTTGCTTGCTATTTACCTCACCACCCTGTCGTTAAACCGGAGCGAAAGACTACAAAATTGCGAGTAGTTTTTAATGCTTCGAATAAAACTTCTAATGGAAATAGTCTTAACGACTGTCTTTACGTTGGGCCCACTTTACAGTCTGATTTGGTTCTTTTGATTCTGCGGTGGCGTCTGTTTAAATTCGTTTTTAATTGCGATATTGCGCAAATGTATCGGCAAATTCGTGTAGATTCTTCTCATACTCCTTTTCAGCGGATTTTGTTCAGAGATTCTCCAACGGAGAACGTTAATGAGTATGAGTTGCAGACGGTGACTTTCGGAGTTAATTGCGCCCCTTACCTAGCGATAAGAACGTTACTACGATTAGCTGACGATTCTGAGGCTGAGTACCCATTAGCATCACACATTCTACGGAAGTGTATGTATGTTGACGACGTTTTAGCTGGGGCTCATGACGTTTCAACTGCCCTGAGCGCTCGTGATCAGCTTATAGCAGCTTTGTCTTCTGCTAAATTTGAACTTAGGAAATGGACTTCTAATGAACGCATTATTTTGGACAGATTTCCGTCTGAGCATTTGATTGATGCTAAACTTTTGACATTTGTCGAGTCTAGTAGTTCAAAGACTTTGGGTGTTCAATGGAATGCTCAATTGGACTGTTTTTACTTTAATGTAAACCCTATAGCCCACAAAACTGTTCACACTAAGAGGGAAGTTTTGTCAACTATTGCGAAATTGTTTGACCCTGTTGGTTGGCTAGGTCCAGTAGTTGTTGTCGCAAAAATGATTATGCAAAGGATTTGGCTTGATAACATTAATTGGGATGATTCTCTTCCACTTTCTACGGAAAGCGATTGGCAAAGATTTATTGCTTCGTATCATGAAGTTAATAGGATACAAATTCCGCGATGGGTTCGTTATACTCCTGACTCTTCAGTTGAACTTCACGTTTTTTCTGATGCCTCGGAAAAGGCATACGCGGGGGTGATTTATATTCGTATTGAAACTCCCGGCGGTGAAATTTATACGCATTTACTATCTTGTAAAACAAAAGTAGCTCCCATAAAATCGATCTCTATACCTCGTCTTGAGCTTTGTGGTGCAGTTTTGGGTTCTGAACTTTTAAAAACTGTTTTAAGTGAAATTGATGTACGGCTTCAACAGATTTATTGTTGGACTGATTCTACGATAGTCCTTTCCTGGTTGAAGAAGGACCCTTGTTCTTGGACCACATTTGTCGCAAATAGGGTGTGTTTAATTCAGGAGAATGTTGGCCAACATAATTGGTACCACGTCCGATCTGAGGATAATCCTGCCGATTTGGGTAGTCGGGGAGCCGCTCCATCGGAGCTGGAAAATAATGAACTTTGGTGGCATGGGCCCCAGTGGCTTCGTCTTAATAAATCCCAATGGAATATTACCGATTTTTCGCGATTGGACACTGACATTGAAAATCGCTCAGTTCGGAGTTTTGCTTCGTTCTTTATAGACGAAGAGGGGAAGGATACATATGAGGATATTTTGAAGAACTATTCACACCTTGATAAATCACTTCGTATTATATCGTATGTATTGAGATTTTTCTATAATACCCATCCATCTCACAGATCTGATCGTCATTTTTATGAGAGTAAAACTCTTTCGGGTATGGACATAAAAAGAGCTAAGTTACGCTTAGCCAAGGTATCTCAACAGTTTCATTTTGCTAGAGAGTACAAGTGTCTTTTGGAAAAAAGGCCTTTATATACGAAGAGTTCTTTGCTCCCTCTAAATCCTTTCTTGGATAAAGATGGCGTTATGAGATTGAATGGTCGTTTAGTTAAATCACCGTCTCTTTCGTATACGGAACGACATCCAATAATTTTACCTTACGATGGTAAATTTACACTTCTGTTGGCAGAATTTGTGCATCTTATTTCCATTCACGGTGGAAATCAATTGATGCTGCGAATAATTCGCATTGAATATTGGGTTCCTCGATTGAGATCTAAAATTCGAGGTGTTGTGAGTCGCTGCAAACGTTGTATAATTGACAAAAAACGTTCATGCAGTCAAATTATGGCAGCTCTTCCTCCGGAAAGAACTGCGCTTGATAGGCCTTTCACCGTCACTGGTGTTGAATTTCGCAGGTCCTTTCGATATCAAGAGTTTTACTGGTAGGGCTTGTCGAATAACTAAAGGCTACGTCTGTATATTTGTCTGCTTTTCTACGAAAGCTATACATTTAGAGGCTACTACAGACTTGTCAACTGCAACATTTTTATCCGCCTTTCAACGATTTATTTCTCGCCGAGGGTGTCCTAGTACAATCTTTTCGGATAATGGCACAAACTTCGTAGGTGCGTCGCGTGAATTGGAAAAAGATTTTAAAACTTTTCTCAAGGAAAGTCAGTCCACAGTGTCTACTACGTATGGCATTCAGGGACTTTCATGGCGTTTTATCCCAGCTGGCGCTCCTCACATGGGTGGCCTGTGGGAAGCCGGAGTTAAGAGTTTTAAACTACACTTTAGGAAAGAGGCACAAGGCTTCAAATATACATTCGAAGAACTTTCGACTGTTCTAGCGCGAATAGAAGCATGTCTTAATTCGCGTCCTCTTTGTCGTATGAACGAGAACCCTCAAGAGCCCGTTGCTCTAACTCCGGGTCATTTCTTAATTGGCTCTGCAATTCTAGCTCCTCCGGAGCCTGAAATTAACGAATTGCCAACAAGTCTTGTTAATCGGTTTCTTAAAATGAAAGCTCTTTCTCAGCATATTTGCCGCCGGTGGAAAGATGAGTATTTGATGGATTTGCACAAACGCTACAAGTGGAAAAATCAGGAACGCGATATTCAAGAAAACGATTTGGTCGTGATTAAACACGAACAGCTACCTCCAACTTCGTGGAGACTGGGTCTAGTCGTGAAATTGTATCCGGGTAGTGACGGTATTGTTAGGGTAGTTGATGTGCGTACAGCGAGTGGGGTTGTAAGACGAAATATTACGAAATTGGTCCCTTTGGCCAATTAACACAAAATCACATATTTTTTCTTCTTCTTTTTTTAACCTATTTTTTTTCCTAGCACAATGGCCGCCTTATCGCAAAATTTGTCCGATGATGGTCTTTTGGAAGATTATGAGGAGGCTATGGAAATAGCAGAGCCTACATCTTCAGCAGCCCCTTTGGCAGCACCTTCTGAAGGAGTTACACCTACGGTTGTTGAGATTACTCCGTCAACAACATCATCGGTTTCCGAACCTTCATCGGAACCTAAAGGAACCTCGGGCTCGAATATTACCACCACTATTTCGCTTGATACCTCTGGTGTTCGGAAGTGTAGGGTCTGTAGGGACAAAAACCATCCCTTGCGTGCATGCGCCAATTTTCGTAAAATGAGTCATGAGAAAAAGTTGCGCATGGTGGTCTTACACCATTACTGCTCACGTTGTTTGGCCCACACGCACACGTCCATAGATTGTCCGAGTGTTTCGAAATGTCGCCTTTGCCACGGTGATCATAACACCCTTCTCCATTCGGGCCGCTTATCTCAGTCCGTCGTCAAAAAACCGCAGGAGCGTTCTGTTGCCAAAACTAAGGTTTCTTCGAAACAAAAAAAGGCCACTAATCGCCCGTCCTCGTCCGTCTCGACACTTTGTCACCTGCCTATTAGACATGTGGTGTCCTTTTCACCTACCCTTGTGGTAAAATTAAAAGTGCAGGCAAAGTCTATTTTGGTACGAGCAGCTCTGGACTCGTGTTGTAGCAACAGCTATATGTCTGAGTCATTGGCTGCACAGCTCAGACTACCCGTCTCTACGATGGATAACTACCGTTATTGTCGCCTGACTGTCGAATCAGTTTATGATTCGGCACAGCTTACTTTGACGGCGAGGGTTACAAAGATGAAGGGCGTGAACACTCCTCCGGAATCTGTCTCGGATCTGGTAAGGGAAAATTTTGCTGGGTTTCAGCTTGCAGACCCCCAATTTAACATTTCGGCTCCAGTGGCTCTTGTCTTGGGACCAGAACTGATCCCACAGATTTTGAAGGGAAGGATTCATTCGAGCCCGGGTCTTCCTTTGGCTCAATACACCATATTTGGTTGGGTCATCTCTGGCCAATCCCCTCTTTAAGGGAACGGTCCCCTTTGGACCAACGACCTCTGTGTCAACCCGGCCCCCTTTGGGTCAAACATTTTTATTTTTTAAACGACCTCTGTGTCAACCCGGCCCCCTTTGGGTCATACATTTTTATTTTTTTTTAATGGACCTCTGTGTCAACCCTGGCCCCCTTTGGGTCATAAAATTTTTATATTTGTAATAGACCACTGTGTCAACCTGGCCCCCTTTGGGTCACCGATCCTTTGATCGATTATAACAATTAGTTTTAAGTGTTTTTTGAAAAAAAAAAAATAAATGAATTTTTTTTATAATACTGAATATTTTAATACTTATATTTACCTTTAAGTCTTTATTGTTTAGCACTATGTTGCAACCCTTATAATGTTGCAAGGTGGCCGGCAATGTTTAAGCCAAGAATTTTTATAATTATAATTTGGTCTTTTCAAAACCTTAAACCCATTTGAGGGTTAATTCTTTCTTTTGCGTTCCCTTTTTTCCCCACTCCTCTACCACTTTGTAAGGAGTTTTTACTCTTTTTATAACGAGTAAATAGTTAACTGTGCCTTAAACGTTGTTAGCTGCCACTCTCTTTCTATTTTTATTATTTAATTCGTTATTGGATATCAACAACAGCACTACGTGCAAAGAAGATTTTAAGGTAATATAAATATATTTTAAATAAAATTATAGAGACCATTTCTCTAATAAACCAATATAAAACTTTTGTTTTTATTTCCATATTTTCCTACGTCTACGACGAACAATCTTATTACGATTGAAGCTAGTGGAGCGGTACAAAATGTTTATTAAGGATACTACAAAACTTCAAATAATTTAAGCATCTATAAAACTGCAAATATCTATGAATAAGGTTATTACAGCACTACAAAGCAACTTATGAGTAATATATTACAAAGATGCAAAACAACCCACAATTTAGGATAATACAAGCCTTTAAAACGACAAACAATTGACGCTGGGACAAAGCTACAAAATAACCAATGACTGAAGATATACGAAACTGGAAATGATTGAAGATATAACATAACATACGAGGGCGGATCAATGAGTCCGTGACTTTTTGAAAGAAACACAGTTTTTTTTTTTTGCAAAAAAAAAATTATTTTTCAACATAATCTCCTTTTAGCTCAATACACTTACTCCAACGTTTCTCCAATTTTTGTATCCCTTCCAAAAAATAGAATTTTTTGAGATCCATAAAATAAGCACTTGTTTCATCAATAATTTTAATGTTGGATTTAAATCTCTTTCCATCGAGCCATTCCTTTAGGTTTGGAAAAAGGAAATAGTCACTGGGGGCTAAATCCGGAGAATATGGCGGATGAGTACCAACTCGTAGCCCAATTCATGGAATTTTGCCATTGAGACTACACACGTGTGCAGTGCAGCCGTGCATTATAGTCAATTAATAGCAAACGCGGCACCCATCTTGCAGACAGCTTTCTTAAATCCAACTGATCATTTAAAATCGAAACCACACTGTCATATGAAATGCCTATGGCATCAACAATCTCAAGCACTTTAACTCTTCCATCGGCCAACACCATAACGTGGATTTTTTTCGACATTTTCGGTTGTATTGACCTCAATTGGCTGTCCAGAACGTTCAGCGTCATTTGTACTTGTCCGACCACAACGAAAGTCCGTCAACCACTTTTTTACCATTGAAATCGATGGTGCAGAGTCCCCATAGTATTTATCAAGATTTTCCTTGGTTTGCTTTACGTTTTTTTCGCAAAAAATAATGTTTAATGAGCAATCGAAATTCACTTTTTTCCATTTTTAAAAAAAATCCACGAGGTTGTATGTTTTGAACAGCTGTTAAACGCAAAGTAAATGACGGAACTTTGTCAAAATTTGACAGTAGTCTATTAACAGGTGGTACTTGATGGAAGCAGTGTTCCATTTAATATAACTGCGAGGAAAGAACTAATAGTCACGAACTTATTGATCCGCCCTCGTATATATCATTACAAGTAAGCTTACGATTGAGGCTACTGCAAGTCTACAAAATAACCAAGGTTGTATAAAGTATAAAGACCAACAATTTAAGATTATTATCACTACAGACTATAAAGAAACTAATTTGGGTACACAGCAAAACATTGAATACTCGGTGTTAATGTAGTTTTGTTGCCAGGACATCGTTGCGACAACTATGCGTTATCGCAAGGAGGGTGTATTGGTAGAAACTTTTATCGTATCAGCCTACTTGCCCTATGGCTCTCTTTACCCTTCGGCTTTTGAAGAACTTATGAGAATTTTTCGGTACGCGGGGAACAACAATTTGACATAATTATTGGCTGTGATGCTTTTACTCAACATATTGTCTGGGGTAGGACAAACTTGAATTTTGCAAAACTACGAAATGTTGATAAAAAAAAAAACAATATTTTTTTAATAATTGTGGACATCAGGTGATTGGTCACACCTCATCTAACAGAAAGCTTAGCTAATTGATTAAGAGATGGGGCGTTCTTGATGATATATCTCTGTGGGACCACCGTTACACCCAGTTCAGGCTTGGAATCGATTCTAGCTAGACAAAACATTTAAAAAGGGGATTGTAAAGAATATGGAACCAGGAAAGCTGAGAAAGAGTTCCAAGAAAATTCTAAAGCACACAATGTAATCTCGAAAGGAATCTGACTAGAAAAAATTAACATCTTAAAGGACTTGCAAAATTTTCAATAGGATAACAGAACGAAGTTTGACAGCCTTAAGAAATTTGATGGTACCTTTAAAATCTCGAAAGGAATCTGACTGGAACAATTACCATCTCATATAAAAAAAATACGAGAAGAAGTTGCGGCAGACCAAACTGGTTTATTAAAAGGCTTTGGAGGTATATGAATTCCTAAAGGACCTTGTATGTAATCTCCAAGATTCTCATAACTCAGGATAACACAGCGAAGCTTGTCTTCCTTAAGAAACCTGATGATACCTTAACGAACATCTAACAAAACAACAATGATATTCTATTGTCCACATAGATTACAAAGAGCTGCTGCTCTGGGTATTGCCATTATCTGGATTACCACACCTGGTGATGCTCTACCCCTGAATCCTCATATACAGGGTATAACATCAATATGAAGTCTCCGAGAAAATGGAAGTTGTCATATGGATTGCAACACAGAGCATGGAATTGTCGTTGAGAGGATTTCAGAACTTTGCCGGATGTTTCTAAACCCGTTAAATAACATAATGTCCTGTGTCGTATTCTCTGAAAAATATGTAGTAATGATTCCGAATGGGGAAGACTAGGGTAACCCAACAACATTCCCTTAGGAAGTATTCTGATACTTTTTACACCGTTGGATCCGGTTGGTATATGAACGATGTGAACAGGTACTTTTATGTCATAACAGAATTTCAACAGTCTTTTAGACTTAGATTTTAGCTATTTGTAATGAATTGGATAATCGATAATGGATAGAGGGACAGCAGACATGAAATCACATTCACACTGCGCCCTTACTAAAGGGTTTTATCTACATCGTTTACCAAAACCCACCGGGGTGACCCTGTACTTCTATGAATATTCTTATGCGCAATGAAGCCTGGATTGGCACATAAAGCGAAGAATGTAATTGTTGTTAAACTTATAAAAGGTTACAGCTTTTCGTTCTTGTAAAATAGTTTACAAAAACAACAACTTCATGTGTTACTCTTTTATGCTACTCCGTTATCTTACGGTAATTCAGATATGTACATATGATATAGCGATGCAGATTTTCGTTATATTTTACAAATTAGTTGTAATGTGAGAAGTGGTCGCGAACTATTTCGATATGAGTGGTGAAAATATTTTCCATTATCTTTCTGCTAACGCTGTTTCAAGGTATGTATTTTATAATAATTATTTTTTATTTTTGAAGTAAAAACAGTTGTTACATTTTTTGCCAAAGGCTATTTCATGAAGACAGGGAAGCATATTTTCTTCGCTTGATCGACGCCGAATCAGATTTGGATGAAACTGAGGATTTGTTTGGTGATGGTGATGAAGACGAGGATTATATGCCTAGTGGAGAAGCTGAAAATTCTGATATGGAACAGGAGCCTGAAGAAATTGAGCTAAACGATGAAAGTGATTGTGATGATATTGATGAACCGAATAATGAAAAACCGACAACTTCTTGCGGGAATGATTTGTATTACGAGACTAAAGATACTTTGAAATGGTACAAGGAGGTGCCACATATAAATCGCCGAGTATCGATCAATATTATTCGTGAAAACCTTTATATGGGTCCTAATCCATAGTTGATACATTTAATTGCATTCTCAGTGCCGCTGTTAGAGATTTAATTTGAAGATTTTCAAACAAAAAAGCCCAAGCTGTTTACAACAAATGGAATTCAGAGAACACTGATAAGCAACAACGTACTTGGAACCGATCACAGACGAGGAATTATCAGCATTTTTGGGCATTTTGCTGATAATGGGCAGCCACAAGTCTTGTCAAGAGCCCCTCGCCGAGCTTTGAAAGAAAAATGCATATCCACTGTATCGTGCAGCTATGTCGCGTAACAGATTTGCGGAAATTTTACGATTCCTTCGCTTTGACTGACATGCTACAAGAGTGGCTCGACAACAGGAAGACAAGGCTGCTGCTATTAGAGACGTCTATGATATGGTAAATTTTAACTTGAAATCGTATTATCGACCACATGAATCAATTACCGAGGGTGAGCAATTATTCGGATTTCGGGGACGAAAACGTTTCACGCATTACAAGCCTTCCAAGCCAGCAAAATATGGCATCAAAATCTGGTGGGCATGTGTTTCAAACACGTATTATCCACTTCAAGGGCAAATCTACACCGGAAAGGTAAACAATATAAGGGACACTAATCAAGGTGAGCGTATTTTAAAAGATTTAGTCGGCATTTGCAAAAACACTGGAAGAAATGTCACCATGGATATTTTTTTTACAACATTGCCATTAGCCATGGAGCTGGCTACTTGGAAGTTATCTGTTGTAGGCACAGTAAAAAAAAAACAAGAGATGTGTTCCCGAAGAATTCAAGCCTTCACAAAGCCGCGAAGTTACATCAAGTCTATTCGGTTTCTCCGAGAATGTTACGCTGGCCTCTTATGTCCCAGCCAAAAACAAATCAGTTGTTTTCTGGTCCACAAAATAAACCAGAAATAATTCTTTATTACAACAAAACTAAGGGTGGTGTGGACACCATGGACAAAATTTTGTCACAGTATTCCACAAAATGAGCAACAATGCGCTGGCCATTAGCATTGTTTTTTAATATTTTGGATACGGCGGCCCTTGCCTCATTTATAATATACAATGAAAATATAGCAGGGTCTGTAAAGCGATCTCAGCAAAAGTAGTTCATTGAGAGCCTTGCTGAATCCCTTTGTCATCCTCTAATATTGTCAAGGTCTAAAATACCACAAATTGTTGGAAGATTTTCAATCAGATCAGCCATTAAATGCATTTTAGGTAAAAATTTTGAAAAGTCAAAAGAATTGTTAACAGTTTTACTTTTTAAGTGAACCGGTCATCGCTACTTACCAGGATGATTATTTTGATGGATGCAACTGGCCGCATCAAAATAAAAGGCAAATTTTATATATGCTATTCTTCTAAACAAAGAAGAAATACACGGCAAGTTTGCAATAGATGTAAAAAGCCCATTTGTGCAGAGCACCAGGGCCCATCAAAATAAATAATAATTATATTATAATTACTAAAGTAAAATGAATTACAATTAAAATACATTATCTGTATAAATAAATCTGTATATGTTAAATAAATATGTTAAATTTTCTTGTGATTTCATAAAGGGTCACCCGGGTGCGTATTGGTAAACCGCGAAATAAAATTGAAAAAAACTAAAAAAATATATTAAAAAATTAAAAATATTATCTTGTTTTTGCGAAGTTCTCGACAATTTGTTCAGTGAGTAAAAATTTCCCCTAGATCGAGGCAAAATTAACCAAGTTATTAAAGAAACAAAACCGAAATGGTCACCCGGGTGGGTATTGGTAAGGCGAAGGTTAAATCTCTTATTATTTTATCCAGGATTGTTCTGAAGCGCAGACGCAGGCTCAATGAGGTTTGCATTGGTACATCGTAGGTCTTCTATGGATTGGGAAATTCTAGCCTGGGTCTTCTCTCTTCTAATTTCAATCATATTTCTCTTTTTCCCCCCCTTTTCTGTGCTTGTCCAACCCACCGCAACTCAACTCAGTTTTACTACTACTACATAACTGGATGTACAACTTTTCCTTAAGTATCTCTTTTTAATAAAGTAAAATTATTACATAAAGTTCAATTCTGCCTTAAAGATCCCATATGCAAAAAGCCCTTTTAAAATGTGTTTTGTTTTTTTTTTACATTGCAACTACAATACTATTTGGAATCCCCCACACACACACAGTATAGCACCCAGTCAACAACAATGCAACATACCATCATCAAATGACATTGCAATAAAATGTTTGTAATTGCACATACAAAATAAATATTAAGCTTGAAAACTGCAATAGCAGCAGCAGCAGCAAAAAAATACTGCAACACATTTTTTTCATCTTCTACGGTTTTGTTGCTAAATGGTTACCCCCATTAAAGCCTCATTTGAAATCAGACACGTCCGATTAAAATCTCATTTCTCACCTTAAGGAGTTCAGTTCACATTTATACGCTTAAATACACAAATGCAGCAAAAATGTTTATAGTTTAAGAAAAAAAAAAAAATAACATACAACACCAAGATGAAGAAAAAAAAAAATATATTGAATTGGTTTTAAAGTTTTCAGTTTAGTTTTGTGTTTGGTGATGGTAAGATGATGGTGTTGAAATGAACAACTATGACGACAAGAGGTATAAAATAAAAAAAAATAAGACTTAAAATCGAAACTAAATAGTGTTGAAAACTGCAACAGTTACAACTGCAGTAAAAGCGAGTAAAAAAACTCTTTACTACCATAACTATGTGGCAACATTGTTAAAATCCATACACACACTATTCTCTGTGTTATCGTTAACTTTAAGAGATAAATATTACACCAGTGCCAAAGTTAGATTAGAAATTTTTAAAATTGGAACCATGATTTACCTAAATTTGAACTAGATATTTGCTAATTTGTGTGTCTGATGACCATTTAAACCCAATTTAGAAAGTATATTTCGATGGGAGGTAGGTCTGAATATGAACGGACTCTAAACAATACTTCCTGGAGCAAATATAAACCTATGCTAAATTTAATCAAAATTGAACATATTCAAACATGTATACATTCACATCACAATCACTGTACTTGCGCTACAGTTTGGTATTTAAAATAAGCGAAATCGGTTTGGCGGTTCAAAAGTTATGAGTGAAAATGTGAAGGTACCTCTAAATTTTCCATACAAATTTGTACAATTTTTCTGTATCTATTTTAATTTTCTGTTAAGTAAGTAAAAATGTTATTAAGTCTTCTTATTGTTCGATTACATTTATTGTCTTACATACTATGAGAGTAATAACATTCTTAAAGCTATATGTGTGTTACTCTAATAACTATGTTAACGTAAAAAGCAGCAATGTTAAAGTTGCTAACAGAGCAGACCTCTGTAAATAATATTACTAAAACTAATTAACAAACGTTCTGTTACATAAATTGACAAAACATATTCATATTACAGTTCATGCAAAATTTAGTATATACGTATATCAACTTCAGCCCCTATGATTGCCGGAAGCTGGGCTCATATAGAGTTAATTATACCGACAAGAGAAAGATATGTAGATCCAGCCCAGATGGTGTTTTTCTCGCTTTCGTATATTTGGCTGACAAGCATATTATCGTGTAGCGCAAGTTTCTCAACAAATCTGGCGTGCAACGACATGGAGTACCTATAGAAGGGCAGAACATCGGCATTTTCATAGGCGTAACTATTTGAAAATCGTTTTATGGAATTTTCATAATTTTTTCCGATGCATTTTCTTAGGATTTTCCGTTCAAATATCTCCAATTCTTTGGCTACTATAAGAGATATAGTAAACCAGATTAGGTTTTTCTGTTAAGCTTTGTTGGTTCTTGTTTCATTCCATAAAATGTATTTTTTGTTTTTGTAACCAAAGACATTTATATCTAAAGAAATAGCAAAACACATAATTGCTTTAGTGCCGCTACTTTTGAATAGGTGGCACAGAATCACATTAAAACTATATCCTGCCCCATGGCGATATAGCCTTGGATTTGGCTTTCAATTAATTTATTTACCAGAAATATTAAATTAACTACATACTTTAAATTATAATGCATTCAGATGTCGATATTACATAATTTTAAAGTCAATTTTTCAAATGTTTGACGTAATAAAAGCATTTGCTTCACATTTTTATGCCAAAAGAGAAATTTTCATAGAGGGAAATAGTATTTTTTGTATTCTATTTGTATTTTTTGAGAATTGAGGGATTGGCAAATGTATATTTATGTTAATTTTTTCTTTTATAGAAAAATACACATGAATAAAGTGCAATATTGTGCTCTTAAACATCTAAATGAATATTGATTTAAAAAAATTAAGGTATAATATGCACATAAAACATATATTTTTTATAGTTTTTGGCAAATATTCAAATATGTTACGAAGAAAATAGAAAATTAATAATACTCTACTGCATATTGTAGCGCAATATGGCTAATGGAGACTAGCTCTGCAGCAAAATATTCCTAATGGAAAATGCACCTTCTGATGGGCCATCTATTGACAAATAGTTACAACTCATGTTCTTTCTTTAATAAATTAATTTCTTTGCTGTATTCTCTCTATTAGACAAACACACTACAATTTTTTAAATAACGAACATTCATTGCAACTATTTATCAATACGTGGCGCATCAAAAAGTGCATTCTCTCCATTAGGCATATTCAGATGCAGAGCTAGTCCCCATTAGCCGGAACAAAATTGAGTATTTGACAAAAACTATGCTTTAAATTGTGTTATTTGTGCAGTCCATACAAATTTAGTATAATTTCATAGTAGCGACTGATACATAACATATTTTCTCATATTTTTTCACAAGTCGCTTAGCAGTAAATATTTTGTATTCACCTCAAACATTTTTTAACCACTAAAATTTTTTTTCACCACAAAAAATTTTTTCACCTTAAAAATTTTTTTTCACCTCTAAATTTTTTTTCCACCAAAAAAGTTCTTTTCACATCTAAAAAAGTTTATCACCTACATAATTTTACTTAAAAAGTTTTTCTTATATTATTTGTATCAAAAACAGAAGAGAACATCTTTTTAGGATATGGTGGAGGGTATTCAAAGATTCGGCACAGCCGAATTTAGTCCTTTTTTAATTGTTTTTTTTATAGAAATCTGTACCAAAAAGTAAACTTTTGTATAGTACTACTTGCTGCAAAATTTGATTATTATTTTTTTTCGCCCTAAAATCGTAAATGGTGTTGTTAGATCAAAAACAAATATAAAAATTCAAGCTCTGACTGACTGTATAACACTATTTAATGATAGTAAGTGTTGCTACAAAAAACAACAATAACAACAACAATCATTTAATATTGAAGGCAGTATTATTTCACGCCTTTTTTATTGTTATTAAAATAACGTAAAACAGTATGATGACAACAACAAGCAACAACATCAACAAACGACGATGTTGTTAATACTGCTTTGCTGCTGGTTGATTCCTCAGTTACCATTGCAAGCAAATAGAGTAAATGCAGTATTTTGGATGCTGTTAAGTGACGATCAATAATCATATTTTTTTTTTTTGGTGTTTAAAAGGGTTTTTTTTACTATTACTTTGGTATTGCTTAAAAAAGTAATAATCAGTTAACCTTTAAATGTGATAACTGCTAAGGAAAGGAACCATATAATTAAGAAACGGAAAACTTAGCATGGCTTTCAAATGACCTGCGATTAGGTCTACAAAACTATCTTCAATAGGGCAAATACAAAACTACACATTTACCCAAGGACCATATAAACCAGGATGTACATAATGCCATATTTTTAGCTTCCAGTTTAGCCATGCTGCCATGATGCCAACAAATGGCATTTTGTACATTCTGGTTTATACAGTCCTTGATTTGCCAACGTTTGGTGGTACTACAAAACCATAAAATGATTTCAAATCAGGGTTAAAATAGGACTACAAATCTTCATACGATTTAAGATACAATAAATCTAAATGACCTATGATTGAATCTACTTCAAAATGACTTAAAATTAAGGGTCCCATAAGATGACAAAGCCACCAACCAAGAATACTATAAACATATGTACAGGATGTAGAATCCTTGCACCAACGATTGAGTATACTACAATTCTACATACCAGTACAATATAGAATATTTACTACAAGACTACAAATACACTTAAAATTGAGAATACTTCAAACTAGAGTACGGACAAAAGACCTACGACTGTCTTTAGACACCTTTAATAAGTGAATAATATGAAAAAGACTTCAAAAACGGCCAATGAATAAGGAAACCAACAGGCAGACATTCTTAGTGTATTCCCTCAGGTTTCAATGCAATAGGGACATGTTATAGAAGAAACGTATGAAAATAACTGGAAGGATGTGTAAAATACCTTTTATTTAATAACTAATTTCTATATTTTTCTCTAAGCAAACATGAACAAATCGGCTGAGACATTTTCCTGCTCGGGAATCGGATCATAAGACTATTAACTTAGTATAATGACCATTGGAACCACAAACAAACTCAAAAATGCTGCAAATATAAAGTTCGGCTCAATGATATCTTGGTGAACGCTTACACCTAGAAAGACTTTTCCATGGTACATACAATCTTGAGCTGAGCAGTAGTGTCCGTTGACATTCTCACGTAAAAGACCATGTGAGATTTGCCTGGTTTAGGATTTCCTTCATACTTTATTAAACCAAAAGTTTTTTTTAAGAAATCTTGCCTTGCGTGATTTCAGTCGGTCGCAAGCCCGATAAAAATGGCGAGTGTTTGAGATAAACACAGAGAAAACAGAATCATTGTAACAACCGAATTTCTTGCCAACTGAATGGTTTGTTTGGAGCCACTGATATATTAGTTTGTCGCAACCGAAATTCGGTTAATGCAATAGAATTGCGGTTGAAAGCAAATATTTTAATTGTATCAGGAAAACATTCGGTTGGGACAATTAAATAATTCGGTTACCACAACTAAAATATTCAGTTGGCAAGAAATTCGGGTTTTGCAATGAATCCGTTTTCTCCGTGAAAAAGTGGTCCGATCATCAGTGAAATTCGAACGTACTTGGGAGCTCAGAGCAAGCCGAATTTCGGGCCATACTTGGGAATTTTTCATTACCATTGCAATTTCATTACCATTAGTTGACACTAATGCAAATGAAAAAAAATTCATTACCATTTAATGGTTATGAAATTTTTTCCATTAAAAATTTCATTACTAATGGTAATGAAATAGCACAAATGCATAAAGAAACTAATTATAATTGATTGAAAAATCATTTGTTTACAAAAAAGTTTATACGATTTGAATATGCTCAAAGTAGCTTTTAATACAGAAAATAATAAAACAAAATATAAAATATACAAATGTCAACCCGCATAAATAAATTTTAACACTATTTACAATAAAAAATACGGTTAAACTTGCTTATGGTTTCTTTTAATGCATGATGTAGTCCCATGTATGTTTCGGTATCAGCCTCACAATTCGCTGTTCTACACTAAATTTAGTGTGTGTTCCTATAATTTCTGGAAATGTCTCCACCGGCTCATTTTCATCTAGCGAAAATTATATATATGATCAGAGAATGAGTGTTCTTCACCAATTCTCCAGTCTCTTATCTTATCTTTGTTATACAGAGTGTCCGGCAGGAAGGTATACTACTTTGTTTTGTCGCCATTTTGGTAAACATTAGTCTTGACAGTTCATATTTGGCAGTCGTGAAGTAGGCACGTGTCAAATTTATAATGGAAAAATCTTTGACAAACCAACGTGTTTTAATCGTCAAAAAAACTAATCATCGATCAGAGTGACGATGAGCAATTTACGTGAAATTTTTTGGAGAAACAACGTGCCAACAAAACGCACTATTTGTAGTGTAGTGAAGAAAGAGGGTCTGAAGGTGATAGGCCCAAGCATGGACCACAACGTACTGCAAGATCGGCTAAAAACATTACTGCTGCTCAAGAAAGTGTTCAAAACAATCCATCAACCTCAATTCGACGCCGTGCTCAGGAGCTTGGTCTTCAAAGAACAAATTTGGCCACAATTTTGCACAAGTATTTGCATTTGTTTCCATTTATGATTCAGTTGACACAACAGCTTCTTCCACAAGACCATTTACGCCGCCGTACATATGCCAATAGGATGTTACAGCTGGCGCATGACAACCCCGATTTTCATGAAAAAGTCATAATGAGTGAAGAGGCACATTTTCATTTGAATGGATATGTGAATAAACAGAATAGTCGGTTCTGGGCAATGGAAAACCCTCAAATTATTCATCAGTCACCTTTGCATCCATTAAAAGTGACAGTCTGGCGTGCAATTTGGTCAGGAGGAATCATTCTTTAAAAATGAAAACGGCGTAACGGTAATTGTGAATGGGGAGCGATATCGTGATATGATTGAAAACTTTTTAACGTCACAACTGCATGCTTACGGCTTAATTAACCTGTGGTATTAACAAGACGGTGCCACATCGCACACAGTCAGGATTACAATGGAATTACTGCGAGACCTCTTTCCTCTTTCCACAGTTATTTCAAGAGATGATGGTGTTGATTGGCCTCCACGGTCGCCTGATTTGACTGCTCCGGACTTCTTTTTGTGGGGATATCTGAAAAGCAAGGTTTATGCAAACAAACCAGAAACGCTTGAGCAACTCAAAAAAAAAAAAAAATATTCGTGATGGAATTAATGAAATACAGCGTAAAATGTGTGAGAATTTAATGAAAAATGTGCTCAAAAGAACTCGCATTTGTGAGGCTAACAGAGGCGGACATTTATCTGATATTGTATTCCATACATAATTGCCGACATTAAATAAAACATTTATCATTATAAGATCCATTCTCTTTCATTTAATTAAAAATTATTAACAAACAAAGTAGTATACCATCCCGGCGGACACCCTGAACGAAGAATCAACAGTAGTTTTTCATTAGAATCAAGCGTAGCTTTTTATAGGGAATAACCTAAATTCTATTTATATCAACTAAAATTGACTATTTAAGTTATACCGTTTGATGGTTAATTTGCTTGGCCTAAACAGTATGGTATGAGCATTTAAAGTTTTACTATTAACTACTATGTAATGGCTGTTGCATGGTGTTCTTTTTTTTTGCAGTTTCCAATTGACACTTTTGTGTGGGTTTATATTATTGTCAATTGCAGTCATATTATCGTATCTCTCGAAATATGCGATTATCATTTTTTTTTTCTTTTCAGTAGTAACTATTTAAAGGTTGTTAAGATCATAATGCAGATACAATTTTCATATTTATTACCAATTGTGGTATGCAATTGCTAGAAGATACTTTTTTTTAGCATTTAATGTTGCATATGTTACCCTGCATTAAGTCGTTAATAAGAAATATATGTTTGTTCTATTGTTTTGGAATAAGATGACCTGATTTTCATTTAAAATGATTTATAATGGACAAGTTATATTTTAAAATAATATAAATATTCTGGAAAATAGAATGGAAATTGTTGTTATGGCTTAAATATACACTGATAGAAAAAGTTTTATTATATTTATTAAACATTTTATGGAGATAAAAGTTTCGATGATTATTCGCCACCAAAAATTGCCGCCACCTTCGATTTGTTACTTAAAAAAATTTGTTTTATGTACCCCTCACATTTTTAGAATGAACCTAAAGCTGAATCTCGATTTTTCTCTCCTTTTAAACAGATGGACATCTAAACAGTGTTTTATGAATTTTAAATATATTTTAATTTCAAAAAACCTCGTTTAATATTCCTTGTTTCAAATTTCTAGGACAGTTATTCCAACTTGTGTTTTGACTACATCTCAATTTTCAGAATCAACTAAAGTTTTTACGATCTTATCATGATATAATTAATACCATCATCTACTTGGCAATTCTTAAACAAAATGATCTGGACATTTCTCACGGTTTCTCTAATGAATAAACACAGTATTTAACTGTTTATTTAAACATTTTCCATTTTAAATGGTATTAAAGAATTTTTTCTATTCCATTGAGGCTTTTGCAAAAAAAAAAAAGAGAGAAAAAAAATTATATACAAGTATTTATTACATATTTTTTGTGTTATACAACAACATTGACCAACATTATCAATATGGAAGTGACAACTAACCATATGAGTAACATTGAACAACAACAACAACAACAACACCACCAACCAGTTGCAACAATAGTAGTTGGGGCAGAAACTAGTTGTACAATATGTGTATGATGTGTGATAATAGATCATGTCAAGATCATGAGAGTTTGACAAGGTATATATGTATATTTATATAGAAAAAAAATCAAACTACAGACAGTAAAAGGTTTGAAAAAAGGATAATCCATGGTTGTGCTTTATGGAAAATAAATTAAAGTTCAATTGTAGTTATAAGCGGAGTATGAACTAAAAAACAGTTGTAGTTCCTCATGGAAGATGGACTAAGAATTATTTCGTGTTATTTATGGACTATAACAAAAGTCCATAGTAGTTTATTGTGGATAATCAATTCAAAGTCAATCGTATTTCTATGTGTAAAATTAATTGATACTTAATCGTAGTGTTTTATTGGAGTATGAACTAAATTTCAGTCGTAATTCCTTATGGAACATGATCTAAAAATCATTCTGTGTTGTTTATGGGTGGTCCAAATATAGGTATCTTTTTAAATCATATGTGATTTTGACACTGATAGATTTCTTCTGTTTGAGTCGCTTTAGGAAGCCTACAACAATGTTGTGAAATATTGCAAACTTTTTTTCAAAGTAAGTGCTTTGTTGCCCAAACTGTTTGTTAAGAAGAAGCCGATATCAAGCACTTACCGCGTGTTCTATACACAACTTTGTGCTCGTGAGACATTAGTATGCACCGTCGTTGTATGGTGCATACTAATGTGAAGCATACTAATGTGAATGTTGCTGCTGCGGCCGAAAGTGTGCAACTCAATTTAAGAACATCGACTTGCCATCGATCTCAAAAACTTGGCACTTCACGTACCAGCATAATGAGAGTTTTGCACAAAAATCCCGGATTATTTGCTTACAAAGTCCGATTGGTTCAGCAATTGAAAGCAAACGAGCATCCATCTCGTTACGGCTTCTCAGTTTGCGTCTTACAGAAGCTCCAATCGTACATTAAATTTAGCCGAAAAATCATATTTTCTGGCGAGGCGCATTTTCATCTCGATGGCTATGTCAACACACATAACTGCCGCAATCTGGGGATCGGAAAACCAGTACCTCATTGTCGAGAGGCCAATATATCCACAGAGAGTGATATTTTGTTGTGGATTCTGGAGTGGTCATCATGGACCCAATTTTTCGAAAATCCTGCAGGAATAGCCATTTCAGTGAACGGTGAGCGCTACACGCAATAATCACTGACTTTGTATGGGCTTAAATGGAAGATATGAACTTGGATAGTCTTTGCTTTCAGCAGGATGGCGCAGCATGTCACACAGCTCATCGAACAATCGTTCCTTGACGTACGGAGCTGCGATGTGACACTTTTAGATTTTTTCTTGTGGGGCGCTGTTAAAGATCGTTACTATGCGAATTATCCAGAAATGATCCACACCCTGAAGGCTTAATATCGTCCGAACCATTCGTGAGATAGAACCAGGAACCGTCTACAAAATCGTATTCCATAAATAATGTAAATATTTGTTGTTTAGAGATTATAAACTGTGAATTAATCAAATTTGTTTTTTAACCCTTTCATACACCCCAAGCAAAATTTAAAAAATTTTATCTCTACCTATGGGATATTAGTTGTTAAAAAAACTCAAGAGATTTCTTCCTTCTGAAGTATACTAGAGTTTAAAAGTTTTTTTTTCTGAATTTATGATTATTATATTTATATGAAAAAAATTGTTAAAATAGTACGGTTGTAAAAGGGTTAAGACACATTTTTAGACAAGAGATAGAACAAAAAATACCCCTACACAAATCATTCACAATAGAGGTATTTGCAAGAGTTTTTTTACTCTAGCTCTAACAGTTTTCTCTCGTCTGTAATTGTGCCTTTATGGAGTTCGATTTTAAAACCAGCCATGGTTAAAACAATTAATCTAGGTTCGTTATGGAGGTTAATTAAAAATGATGCTTTATTTTTTATAAAGACTGGATAAAAAAAACCAATAGTTCGTTACGCACACTGAATTAAAAGGCAATCGTAGTTCATTGTCAAATTAAGGATCCAGCCCAAATAGTCATAGCATTTTAAATACTGTCGATCACCGACTTGCACCTCTCTTTGGCATAAGCTTAAATCGGGTCGCTGTAATGGAAATTTGGAACGATGAATTTCAAACGATGGATCTTAAAATCAAGAATTCAATGTCAGTGGGCTAACCAGCTTAATTGACTCATTGGATTATCGTCGGAACGTGTGTTGTGTTACACAGTTTAATCGATATTGCCATGGGAGGTGTTCTGCCGAGATAAGTGAACTCACACCTTGGGCCAGCGTTTTTGTACGGAATACTTGCTTGCCTAACAGAGCACATCCGCTGGTTGTCGATTGGCCAGGAGATCGCACACCGCATTACATATAAAATTTGTTCTTTAGTCCTACTATCCGTATGTGGAAAAGTCTTCTCAAATATTCACAGACACTACTTCCTTCTTCCTCTAGCCGCCAACCTTACTTCCTTTCGCCAACGCAATGCGCAGCGTTAGTACACTCAGAAAAAAAAGTTAGTAGAAAAATATGTAAACGGTTTTCAATCGCACTGTACTATTTTTGTACTGATTTTTAGTAAAATATTATTATTTAGCAAATCGTTTTGCTATTTACATTTTACAAATTACAGAATTTTTACAGAATATTTACAAATTTTCGTTGCTAATTTCAGAAATCATTTTACAAATTTTTGAAAACGGATTTGCTAAAATTAGCAAAAAATATTACTAATTTTAAAAAAGTGGATATTGAAGGAAATGTTATTTCTAATTAAAACTTACACCTACAAACTTTAATTTCTTTAAAATGTTACATATATTAAAAAAGGAATCGGAAGTGAAGATACCGACTCATGTCTAAAAAAGGGACATTCACTTAAAATAGCACTAAAAAGTTTTTTTAATTCTAAAAATCAGCCCTAAAAACAATTAAAATTTAACCTTAAAAGTAAAAAAAAATTGACCAAAATATTTTTCAAAGAAATTACCAAATTAAAACAAAATGATAAATTCGTTTTCTAAAAAATAAAATCAAAATTTTTGATGCTCGATAAGAAAAATAAATTCAAAGCTTTTTACTAATATTAATAATATTTAGTAATTTTTTTTGCTGATTTTAGCAAACAGATTTTAAATTCCACTTTACAAAAAGTCTACTAAAATTTAGTAGCGGCTTCTAATTTTTCTACTAATTTCATTGTACTACAAGTCAGCAGACATGTGTTGCTAAGATTAGCAAAAACAGCAAAATTTTCAGTTGCCATTACAGACTTTTTTGGTGAGTGTAGGGGTATCTCCTCTGTGTGTTTGTTCAAAGTACAAAAAAAAAAACGCACTGGAAAATATCGTTGTAACTTTAAAAAAATTGCCGTTCGCATTTACACCAGTCCCAAAGAAGGCGCAAATCGGAGATCGTCTGTAGTAACACACTGAGAAAAAAAAAAGTTAGTAGAAAAATTTATAACCGGGTTTTAATCCCACTTTAATATTCTTGTACTAATTTTTAGTAAAAAAAATCATAATTTAGCAAATTTTATTGCTAATTACATTTTTACAAACTACAGAATTTTTACAAATTTTTGTTGCTAATTTCAATAATCATTTTACAAATTTTTGAAAACCGATTTGCTAAAATTAGCAAAAAAAAAATCTAATTTTAAAAAAGTGAATATTGAAGGAAATGTTATTTCTAATTAAAACTTATGCCTACAAACCTAAATTGCCCTAAAATGTTACATAAATCAAAAAAATTTATCGGAAGTGAAGATACCGACTCTTAGGACATCCACTTAAAATAATACTAATAACTTTTTTTAGTTCTAAAAATCAGCCCTAAAACAATTAAAATTTTACCTTTAAAGTAAAAAAAAATTACTAAAATATTTTTTAAAACAGAAATTACTAAATTAAACTAAAATGATAAATTCGTTTTCACAATTTTTAAGCCTTTGATTTATTTTTTTTTATTAATATTGTCTGAAATATATTTTTGAAAAAATAAATAAAATAAAAAAAATTTGATGCTTGATAAAAAAAATAAATTTAAAATTTTGTACTAATATTAATAATATTTAGTATATTTTTTTGCTGATTAAAGCAAATAAATTTTAAATTCCACTTTACAAAAAGTTTACTAAAATTTAGTAGTGGCAGCTAATTTTTTCTACAAATTTAATTGTACTACACGTCAGCAGACATGTATTGCCAAGATTAAGAAAGAAATACCGCTGGGCTCAAATTAGCAAAATTTCCCGTAATAACAGCAAAATTTTCAGTTGCCATTACAGAATTTTTTTGGTGAGTGTAGAGTATTCAAAAAAAACGGTTTTATTCGAAAAATTGTTTTTCATGCACGGAAAAAAATAAAACTCAAATAAAGATATTACTTAGAAAATATTAGTTTGACAGATATTTGTATACTAATACTGAACCCCAAAATACGTATTCTGTACTCCCCGTTTCAGTATTTCACGCCAGTTTTTCGCAGTTTTAACGATTTTATCACAGATCTAACGACTTTAATTTGTGTATTGCGGGAAAAGTCTAGCGATTTTTTATCCGCCATTTTGAAACCAGTTGTATTATAAAATTCACAAATTTATCTTATTTTTATAGAAAATGTATCTCTGAACGATTTTTTTTGCGAGATGACGGCATTTTCAGGTCTAATTTTATAGGGCGTAATATGCTGACTTTAATATTTTCCAAATTTTTTGATCAAATAATTGCATTTGAAAGTTGAAAAAGTTATATTTTTAACAAATTAACCAGGATTTAGTTATTACCACACTCAGAATATTATGCAGTTAACTGTTTGTAGTTTAATAAAAAAGTTTTCCGTTTCATTTGAAAATAAAGGAACGTGCATTTATTTTTCAAAGAATTATCTATATTAACTTTTTTAACATTTATTCGATATAATTTACTATCATTTACTGATTTTTTTCAGTTTTATTTACTTTTTTCATTTGTTTGAAATTTAATAAAAATTTACAGACAAAACGGAAACTTGTGGTTTATTTGTGTCCGTAACAGTTATTACAAATTTAAATTTAGTTTGCTGTCTGTTTCAAAAAAAAAAAATATTCAAAAAATTTCAATTTGTTTTTTTATTTAAATTGGTTGTATATATACAAAATTTTTCAATACAAATTACAAGAAATTCATAAAAACACATACATACACAAACACATTCATACAAAAAGTGTTTATAGCTTCATATGCATACATTTTGTAATGTACGAGTATATTAAAAAAAAAAACAAAAAATACAAAAACGGAAATAATTTCAAATAAATAAAAAAACATTTATTTTTTAAGGATTGGTAGGTAAAATTTTTACATATATTTTAACTGATTATATCATTTGTTTCTTACGGATGTGTCAGTTGATTAATCAACATTTAAAAATAAATAACAATGTAAGTTAAAATAACTGATATTTTCCGTTATTTTAACTTACAAACTTTTTTAAGTGTACGGACTTTAATGTCGGGTTTTTTCCTTTTAAGTGAATATGTCACCAAAAAACCGGCTAACCCAGCCAAAAAACCGGTTTGCGGTTTATTCGATTTTAGAAAAAATAAACCGAAAATGGTCGATTTTTCAAAAATGAAAAAAGAATTTTTTTCTAAACTCATAGTTCTTATTCCTGAATTAATCTTAAATTATGAATATTAAATTTAATGGTCCATCTATAACAGCCATCACTGCTCTGATATGACAGCATATACTTAACATATATGTTGAATGTAAATGGCCAGACATCAATCTCTAAAACTGTGACTAAGATTTTGTTCTATGTTTTATAGACATCAATGTAAAACATAAAAAATATTAAAAAAATTTATGGTAGATCTTATGAAAAAAATCTTGTATGTTATAATAATTTAAATTTAATAATAATAAAAATACACGCAATAAAATTCTTTAAGATATAATTTAAAAGCAAAAAACAAAAAAATATAAATTTTTGCAATTAACTTTAATTTTTTTTTTCATAAAAGATACAAAATCATGGTAAAACACGCATGTTTTCTATGAATTAAGAAAACAAAAAAAAAAACAATATCGATCACTTGCTGTAAATAAGTTTAAAGCTAAAGCTGCTGCTTAATCTTGGCTTAAGTTCTAGTCTTAAGATATTAACAGACAATTTATAAACTTTATGAACTTCTGTAATAGTTAACAGACTCCCACACAGACTCTCTGCCAATACCGGGATAAGAAGTTCATTTGGTAAAGTGCTTAATAAAACTGAAATAATAATCAGTGGTGTTTTTTTTTTGTCTTCTTCAATTGGATTTTAAAAGACAATCTAAATAGGCACTTGCATTATAGTCTTGAGTCTACTCTCTTTTTTTTTTTTTTTTTTGGTTTCTGGGGTGGAAGATCATTGTAAACTGATAAGATGATATTCTTGCCACAAAGCAATTTACAACCTCGTGCTTTACCAATTTTTTTTTTTTCTTTTGGTTCCAACTTACAGTCATAAGTTTTTACTTCAGATCAATTGAATGTACGATGTACTCTACAGCAGCAGCAAAAGTCACATGAATGTTAGCGATCGTTTATAATTTTTGCTCACCTTTACAATAGCAGTTAGTTTTTAAAACAGAAGAAAAAAAAAAACGCGCGAACGCATTAGTGTTGTAGAATAAGTTTATTTTTCGATTATTCTATAGATTACAAAACTAAAATCTACGATCATAGTAGAATATGGAAAGAAGGATTTCAAAAACGATAACTGACAACTTTAAATGGCTTGACTTGATTTAACATTAAGCGAGCTTTAACTTCCTATTACGATTTAGGAGTAGGAATTTCTCATAATTTGTGTTTTGACTTTAAATATTTTTCAACTATAGCTCGAGCTTCCTGAACATCAAGAACTATAACAATCGGATCAATTTAGAAAAGACCTGACTGGTCATAAGGAACTTATATCCGATATACTAAGGCCGAGTTTTTGGGATGTGAGTTAACCTTGGTTTAGTTAAACCGAAATCGAATTTTGTCAGCCATTTCCAAGTTTATGAACATAAATTACGGAACAAGTTGTCATTGCATTGAAGTTTGCTCTTCATTGAAATAAAACAACACACATGAAATTTCAAAAGCAGTTTTCCAGTTACAAACTCGGCCTAAATGTAAGAAATTCGTTTTTGGTATCGGTTTTTAATTTAAAATGAGTCTGACATGGATAACGGTATTAAAAAGGTATCGGTTGCCTACCTTTAAATTTGTCATTTGTAAAAATTAAAAGTGTCATAAATTTGAAATAAATAAAAATCAAAATAAATCATTAGAACCTTGAATAAGTCAAGCTAGCTGATCTTCAAACCCGTAGCAATCAGAAGTTCCAAGTTCGGGTGATCCTCGAGTTGAATACACAAAAAAAAAAAAATTAACTAGAATTTAGAAAAGATTATTTATTTGGAAGAAATATTGAGATTGATACACTCACCAAAAAAAGTCTGTAATGGCAACTGAAAATGTTGTTGTTATTACGGGAAATTCTGCTAATTTGAGCCCAGCGGTATTTTTTGCTAATCTTAGCAACACATGTCTGCTGACGTGTAGTACAATGAAATTAGTAGACAAATTAGTAGCCGCTACTAAATTTTAGTAGACTTTTTGTAAAGTGGAATTTAAAATCTGTTTGCTAAAATCAGCAAAAAAAATTACTAAATACTATTAATATTAGTACAAAGTTTTAGATTTATTTTTTTTTATCGAGCATCAAAAATTTTGATTATATTTTTTAAAAGATGTTTTATACAAAATGAAAAAAAAAAAAAATCAAAGGCTTAAAAATCTTAAAGGTTCAATTTAATTGTTTTTAGGGCTGATTTTTAGAACTAAAACCCCCTTTTTAGTGCTATTTTAAGTGGATGTCCTCTTTTTAGACATGAGTCGGTATCTTCACTTTCGATCCCTTTTTTAATCCTATGTAACATTTTAGGGCAATTTAAGTTTGTATGTATAAGTTTAAATTATTGAAATAACATTTCCTTCAATATCGACTTTTTTAAAATTAGTAATTTTTTTGCTAATTTTAGCAAATCGGTTTTCAAAAATTTGTAAAATGATTTCTGAAATTAGCAACGAAAATTTGTAGATATTCTGTAAAAATTCTTAAATTTGTAAAATGTAAATAGCAAAAAGATTTGCTAAATAATAACTTTTTTACTAAAAATCAGTACAAAAATAGTAAAGTGGGATTGAAAACCGTTTACAAATTTTTCTACTAACTTTTTTTTCTGAGTGTACGACGCCAGACACTTTTTACCAAAATTTAATTAAATATTTTACGAAAACAAGAAAAAAATTTTACTTAAAATTTTTATAAAAATTTCTAAATTATACAATAGAAAAATTATACTATTGAGAACTAAATTTTCATATGTCATCTTAAATTTTACTCAGTTAGGAAACGTTTCCTTGATTTTAATTAATTTTTGTTACTAAAAACTAGGACTTATCTCCCTAAAAATAAGAAAATATTTTCTTACATTAAGTTAAACAGTACTTCTTCTAAGTGAAAATTATTCATAAATTTGATAAAAATTGTCTAATACACTCATTGTTTAAGTATTTTCCCCTGATTTTAAGAAACTTTTTGCTATACAGTCAGATCCTTTTCGTAGTTTTTTAATGGTTCTGCTTGAGAGAACTACAAAAAGGGACGCTCTAAGTAGCACACGGCATCTATGCCTAAGCAATACTGGGGGTCCTTTGTCTTCTTAAATTAACTAATTTAAGGAAATTGTTGCAAAAATACAAAATATCACAGTTACATTTCTTGTTATTATTGGAAAATGGAAAAATGTCATAAGTTTATTTTATGGGATATTTAGCTTAAACTTTATTTGACATTTATAAAATTAAACTTTTTTATTATTAAGTGAAAAAAAAAAAAATAGTTCGATAAATATAAAGTTTAATAAGCGCTTATATATAGGGAAGCCGTTATTCCGTATTGTAAAAAATGTGCTTGCGATATTTTGTATTGTAGTCAGCAAACAAAATTATTACATAAAAGCGAAAATTTGAAATTTTTTACTTTTGCTAACAAAATTTTAAAATATATTTTAAGCCAATTTAAGTTCAATATTTAAGACCGTTTAGATTAGAGATGGACACGTGAGGGATTTTTAACTGACTCTGACGGGCGATCACAAACCGAATATTGCAATCATGCTCGATAATTTTTTTTATTAAAAGATACTTTAATTTGTTTCCTGAAATAATTATTGTTTCTTTTAAATAAGGAAAATTAATTAGTTTGTTTTTAATTTATTATGTTTTTTTTTTTTTTTTTTGCAAAAAAAAGAATATTGAAAATAAGTTACGTTTTCCCACAAAAACTAAATTTTTCCTCGAATTAAAAATAGTTTTTTCATTTTTTTTTTTAATTTATCTGAAGAAATGTTTACGAAAAAAATCTTATACCTAAGTTTATTATTTGCCTAAAAATTAAAAAACTTTTACTAAAAAAAAAAAAATATTTTATTAAAAAAAAAAAAAAATCTGAACTAAATTGCATTAAAAAATTTTACCTAGAAATAGTTCAACAGTTTCTAAAACCAAATAAATTTTTAGTATTACATTGGAAAAAATTTATATCTTTTTCTTCTTAATAGCCTGAACTAATTTTTTGAAAACATTTCTTAAAAATTAGAAAGTGGTAGACTTAAAAACTGAATTTAGAAAAGGCTTTCTAAAATTTAGTTAATTTTACTATTCGCGAACAAATATGAACACACTTTAAGTTCAAGTACTTTCTCATTTTAAGTTAGACACATTTTTTTAACTAAATAGGAGTAAATTATGTTCTAAATTTTATTTGAACTAGACTAAGTTTTATTATGCAAATTTCTTAAATTTAAGATGTTTTTGTTAAAAATTGATCTATTTTTTTAATATAATTGTTTTTTCCTTAAATCTAGAAATATTACTTAGGAAGGATATGAACTTTTTTTCTGTGTATATGAATTATTTCGTTTTTACTCAAACTTTGGACTTTTTATTAATTTTAAGAAAATTTTTCAAAGTTTTAATAAATTTCTGACTTAAATTAAAGAAAATTTTTAAACTATTTTAAAGGAAATTTTGGATTAATTTTTAGTTCAAGGCTTTTTTTTGGAGTATAACTTCTAATACAAAGCCTAGGCCAAGATCCTTGGTTAATGATTGGCTTGATGCTTTTAACTCTGTACATCCTGAAAATTTCATAGTCCTTGTTAAAATCAACGTATTAGAAGTGATTTATCACGAGCATCAGAAGCGATTTAACTGGACCCTTGCATTTATGACCCCTTTCCAAGTTAATTAGGTAAAGTCCTGAAAATGCAGTTGATATCGATTCATGTATCTAATACTTTGTACTTATCAACCTGGAATATAAAAAAAGTACGAGAATACATACCAGATATTTTCAAAAACTCGGGAACTTTGAATGCCATTCAGCACTTGTTTAGGTTTTTTTTTTTTTAAATATGTATAATTATTTTTTAATTTTTTTACATTTAAGAATAAATTTAAATTAATGTACTCTTAAAATCAATAAAATAATCATCCATTTTCTTGATATCTATCCTAATCTGATTATCGATTACATGATTGATCAGATTTCAGCATTTATTATGTAGTTTACAAAAAAAAATGTAACCTAAAATATGTTACATATTAAGGTCTCATTGAACTTTTTAACATAAGTTTCTTCAAAAGTTAAAGTAGCTAATTGCGTATGAGTAATATTATTTTTTATATACAATTCCATATTAATCATACTTAAAAAAATACACACTTTACAATATTGCTAAAATGTTTTATAAATTAGAGAAAGCCTTCAGGAAGTCAGACGAAAACGGTCAAACTAAATCGAACTTTAAAAGAAAATTTAGTGGCACAATTACTCGATTATCTTTAAGTTATGTTTGGCATCACTACAAACGCATTGATTTAACCTTGCTTTACGAATGCCTGCCTGTTGCTTGTTGTTAATTTTTGCTATTGTTGTTATTGACTGTTTTTCTTTTGTTGTTATTGCTGCTGCTGCCGGTAGTGGTGGTGTTTGTTTTTTTTTTTTTTGACCAAGTTGTCTGCTCTCTAATACAATTTTATTTACGAGTCATGCATCATGCCGTGCTTTTCGGGCTGTCTGTCTTTTCCAGTTTGTGCACTGTTTATTTGTGATTTTATTTTTCCTTTATTTTTGTTATTTTCACGTAATCGCGTGCGTTTTAATTTTTTTCACTCATTCATTCATGCGCTTTCTTCCTCATTGCGTTGTCGTGCTTTATGGTAAAACGAAAAATAGCAACAACAACAATATTATGATTTTCTTATTGATGTTGTTGTTGTAAATTTTCACTCACTCATAAGCTCACTGCAAAATATAGCACGCACTGCTTAACTTTAGATTAATTTAATATTATTATTATTTGTTTATGATATTAAAACAATAGCACAGGAGTTAATTAAAAATCAATTCAAATTAACGGTAGTTAATTTTAACAGCAAACTGCTTTTGGTGTGTACAGTATTAAATGATGCTTAAATAATTTTTAGTTTAAAACTAGAGATTAAAAATTGTATAAAAAAAATTAAAATAGTGTCCTGTAAAAGGGATCTACTGATAAAATAATTTGGACTTTTGAGGAACTTTCATTGGATGATCTACAGCACAGACTACACAGACAGGTTACCAATGACATATGTCAAACAAGAATTATCAAACCGTATCGTTATTTTGATAATGCAGTGATTTACAAAATGAGATAGAAAAAATAAACTCCATAAAATTGTATGGTACATATTTGTTTCTGTGTATCACTGCAATTTTGAGATTTCCTTTTACTCATTTTCTAGTCGCCATTTTGATTCAATCAGCTGTTTCCTGTCTGGGTAGTCTGTGATCTACAGTTTATGTAAAATTTTGACTTTTGAACTTAACAATTTCTCTTTCAGAATATTGTTCGACAAAAAATTAAAATCTTTCATATATCGAAAACGCTCTAGTACTGCTCTAGTCACTGAACCGTCCCAAGATATATAACTTGGTGACATGTCCTAAACTCAAATCAAAAGTTTCCTTATGTATATGAAAACCTTCATTAGTATGATGAACACTTCAAAGTTTTTCGTCTAATGAAACATTTTATAAATACACTGTGGTGCAAAATTATAGCCGCATGTACTTTTTACCAATTTTGTGCATTTACATAAAAAATTGCAGAAATCTGTGTATGACATCTGAAAGACCTTGAAAAATAATAACAAAAACAACAAACAAATATTTGTTTTTGTATATAAAAAAACAGTTACAACAAATTCTTAGTTTTTTTGTTGGTGCATAATTATAGCCGCAGATTATAAAAACAATTTACTCAGCTAACGGTTAAGCCAGTTTTAGTTTTTTTTTCTTTTATTCTTATTTGCTTTGATTATTTATTATTCGCTAATTTGCAAATAATAAATAATTTGATAATTTTCGAAATGCCACGCGGTTGTTATTTGTCCGATATTGAAAAAGGCAAAATTTCTGCTTTTCAAGAAGAAGGCGTTAGTTTTCGAGGAATTGCTCGGAGAATAAAGCGATCTGAAAAGGTGGTACGCAATTTTTTAAAAAATCCTTCAAATTACGGACAAAAGAAAAAAAATGCTGGACGAAAACCCAAACTTTCAGGTCGTAATAAACGCAAGATTATCAGAAGCGCTAGCAACTCCACGAAAAATGCCAAACAAATTGCACACGAATGTGATTTAAATGTGTCCCGTTGGACTGTAAATCGTGTGCTAAAGCAGTCTTCAGTTATCTGCCGCCAAAAAATGAAGAATGCACCACGATTACTGCCACGGCACTGAAGTGCACGCTTGGATTTTGCAAAAATAACATGAATACGGACTGGAATAAGGTAAGTCACATTTAGCTATCTCTAGTCAGCATTTATTTGAATTTATTTTTACAGATAATTTTTTCGAATGAGAAAAAGTTTAACTTGGACGGTCCGGATGGGTACAATTCATATTGGAGAGATTTACGTAAGGAACCGCTATATTT
The DNA here is from genome assembly GCA_949748255.1 of Eustalomyia histrio. Taxonomy (NCBI): domain Eukaryota; kingdom Metazoa; phylum Arthropoda; class Insecta; order Diptera; family Anthomyiidae; genus Eustalomyia; species Eustalomyia histrio. Next base: position 15,599,233 of record OX456526.1, read on the forward strand.
TTCCAAAAGAAATTTTGGTGGTGGATCATTGATGGTTTGGGGAGCGTTTTGTGCCGATGACATGCTAGAGTTGGCTTTCCCAAGTACCAAAATGAATTCGGCAGAGTACACAACTCTTCTCCAGACAAACCTAAAACCATTTTTTGATCGAAATCGTGACAAAAATATGATTTTCCAGCAGGATAATGCAGCTGTTCACAAGAGTAACCATACTCGCATGTGGTTAGTGTCCCACAACATCCCTCAATTGCAATGGCCAGCCTGTTCCCCTGATCAGAACCCCATTGAAAACATCTGGGGAATAATTGTACACAAAATATATGGTGGCAACAAGCAATATGACACGATTGGGAATCTTAAAGCCGCGGTAATTGAAGCTTGGGAATCCATCACAAGTGAAGTTCGTTTAAATCTAGTCAACAGTATGCCACAACGAATTTTTGAGCTCATCTCTAACAAGGGAGGCCCAACACACTACTAATGTATAAAAAAATTTAAAATAATTCATTGCTTTTTATTTTTTTTAATATTTTCTATTAATATTTATAAGTGCGGCTATAATTTTGCACCAAGAAAAAAACAAACTTTGTGTTATAACTGTAAATAAAATTAACTTATTTTAAAAAACTATATTGAATATTTATAGCGTTATTATTGCCGACAATTTGATATTATTAAGTTTTTTTAAATACACCGTTAAAGATAAAAAATGCCAAAAATTTGGGTGCGGCTATAATATTGCACCACAGTGTGTTATGGAAATTCTTTCATAATCAAGTTCGGAATTGTGCCCAGATCCAGTCCATTATTATTATTATTATCGCAGTGTGTTAGTATTCCACTAGACTGAACAACTTATTCGTAAAATAATAAGAAGTTATGAAACTTCATGAATACACTCTATAAAATGTTTGTAAATTTTCTACTAAAATTAGTAAATTTTTGTGCCAAGATTTTACTAAATTATAAATTACTTGGGACCAATCAAAAATGTATTTATTTTTTATTTTTTTGTATATTTTAGACAAGAAGATTGATCCATAATTTTTAAATGAATTTAATAGGAATGTAAGATAAAACAAATCCGTTTTCTAATAGAATATGCTTTCTTCTATTGGATGTTTCTAAAGGAAAAAGTTCTCAGAATCTGAAGCTTTTCCATGAGAAAGTGCTTGATATCTGTTGGATTTTTCCTATAGGGAATGGCTTCTGGATCTCAGCACTTTTTCTTATAATGAGGTATAGAATTTGAAACTTTTTCTATAGGAAAAAATTTCTTAGAACATGCATGTTTTTGTATAGAAAAAATGTTGCTTTAGTAGGGCTCAATATCTGATGGATTTTCAAAAAAATTGTCAGAATCTAATGCTTTTTCTTTTGACTTTGAAATTGAAGATATTTTCTATAAAAAACTCTCTTATTCTAAGAACTTTCTGGTGAAGAAAAGCCCTCAGATTTTGATGAGTATTCTGCAAAAATGCTCAAATTTTGAATACTTTTCAAATAGACAAAACCTTTGATTCTAGGGGTTTTTTTCCTAAGAGAATACATACCGTAGCTTCTGAGAACCTTTCTTTTTGAGAAAGCTTTCCTATAGATAAAAAACACTCAGATCACGAGCACTTTTTCTTATTGAAAGACTTTTCCTAAGGAGAAACGACTATAAGATGTTTTTCCTACTAAAGCCTGTATATTTTAAAAGAGAAAGCCGACAGAAAGAGTTATTAGAATCTGAGGCTTTATCTATGGGGAAAAGTGCTTATAAACATTTTTCAATAGGAAAGTGTTCTCAGATCCTGAGGCCTTTATTAGGCTTTAATATGATTACAATAAAATTATTATTACAATAAACAAAATATTTGAATAACAATTTTATTCTTCTTTTTTTTGGAAAATTTACACACATAAGTGGTAAAATTACACATAATTTCTAAAAATTTTATACGGATTTTCAATGTAAATTTACACATTTTGTGTGTAATTATCATACGCATTTTGTGCGTAAATTTTTCATTTACACGGAGTATATTTACCAAATTGATAGTAGGAGTACAGGGTAAATTCGGCATAATCTACGTAAAAGCAACAGGTATCTCACATATAAAAGCCCGATCCTGTAGCAGCTTGTAAGACTTTCGGAAGAGATCGCTTGTTTAAAAACTCTTAAAGAAATATGACTGAAAAAATATCGGAAATTTCTGTTTCGTAACGATTATACAGGGTGTCCGTCAGGAAGGTATACTACTTTGTTTTGCCGCCATTTTGGTAAACATTAGTATTGACAGTTCATATTTGGCAGTCGTGAAGTAGACACGTGGCAAATTTATTATGGAAAAATATTCGATAAACCAAGGTGTTTTAATCGTTAAAACATTTTATCAAAATTAATCATCGATAACTGTGACCATGAGAAAGTTACGTCAAATTTTTGGCAGAAACAACGTGCCAACAAAACGCACTATTTGTCGTGTAGTGAATGATTTCGAAGAAAGAGGGTCTGTAGGTGATAGGACCACAACGTACAGAAAGATCGGCTGAAAGCATTACTGCTGCTCAAGAAAGTCTTCAAAACAATCCATCAACCTCAATTCGACGACGTGCTCAGGAGCTTGGTATTCAAAGAACAACTTTGGCCACAATTTTGCACAAGCATTTGCATTTGCTTACATTTAAGATTCAGTTGACACAAGAGCTTCTTCCACAAGACCATTTACGCCGCCGTACATATGCCAATAGTATGGTACAGATCGCCCATGACAACCCCGATTTTCATGAAAAAATCATAATGAGTGACGAGGCACATTTTCATTTGAATGGATATGTGAATAACAAGAATAGTCAGGAGGAATCATTCTTTGAAAATGAAAACGGCGTAACGGTAACTGTGAATCGGAAGCGATATCGTGATATGATTGAAAACTTTCTAACGCCACAACTGCATGCTTTGGGCTCGATTAACATGTGGTATCAACAAGATGATGCCACATCGCATACATCCAGGATTACAATGGAATTACTGCGAGACCTCTTTCCACAACAAGTTATTTCAAGAAATGGTGATGTTGATTGGCCTCCATGGTCGCCTGATTTGACTGCTCCGGACTTCTTTTTGTGGGGATATCTGAAAAGCAAGGTTTATGCAAACAAACCAGAAACGCTTGAGCAATTCAAAAAAAAAAATATATTCTTGATGAAATTAATGAAATACCGCGTGAATGTGTGAGAATGTAATGAAAAATGTGCTCAAAAGGGCTCGAGTTTGTGAGGCTAACAGAGGCGGATATTTATCTGATATTGTATTCCATACATAACTGCCGACATTCAATAAAACATTTATCAATATAATATCCATTCTCTTACATTTAATCAAAAATTGTAAACAAACAGAGTAGTATACCTTCCCGGCGGATACCCTGTAAAAGCAACAGGCCCCTCACATATAAAAGCCCTATCCTGTAGCAGTTTGGAAGACTTCCCGAAGGGATCGCTTGCTTGACAGCTCCTTAGAAAATATGACTGATAATATATAGGAAATTTCTGTCTCTAATGTTTCTTTAAAGAAAGCAAGGAAACAAATGATTTAACCAAACTCTGCCGCTACAATTGGATCCTTGCTTCGGAAGGAACCGAGCGCAAATTGTTCAAACATGTGTCTTTCACTCAGGGAAAACACTCGCATCCAGTCCATCCGTTTTAGTAACACCGAACTAAAAGACCCAACAAGTATAAACTAGTTCACTTCGTTTAAATCGCTGAATAGTTCAACAAAACGAGCTCCTTTTAAATTTGGATATTTAAATTTTAATTGTTAGTTGTTATAATCGATTTTAAGTCTTAAACAACCGAATTAAAAGCTGAGTATATATACATTTATATACAGAAACAATTATTCTAATAACATTATTCTCAACTTTTTACAGTATGTATCAAATTTTCACTTGGTTTTCGCTTAGATTTCTTAAGTGATTTCAAAATACTTTTTTGCTGTATTGAAATTTAAGTTCACTTTGACTTAAAATTACACCTGCTAAAAATGTTTAAATCTAAAAAAAACTTCTTAAAACTTTAAGTTTAAGATTAACCCAATTTTGAACGAAAAAAACTAAAACAACACTATTAAATACAACAATTTACTGCAAACGATAACAAAAAAAAAAAAAATACGTCAAAGACCTTTTGTGCCGTTAACACGAACAACTGTAATTTCGCTAAATAGTTCAATGCCACCGACAATATTTAGTAACACCACCAGCAGCATCAGTCGGGAGTAGTGTTAGAGCAGCAACAGTCGGTTCATTTTTTGTTTTGTTTTTTTTTTCGTTTGAGATATGTGTCTCATTGCAGACAACATGTCGTCTTGAACATAACAACAACAAACCAAACGGACCGACCGACCGACTGACAGACAGACCACACACACACACATTCTTACACAATTACACTCGTAAAAATAAGTTTCAATTTAGTAGTATTTTTTTTTTTTCTTTTTTGGTTAAAGAAAAACTTAAAGTTTTTGTCTTTAATTTACCGTTGCACTATTGTAATCTATTTAAAGTGCGAGGGTAAGTTGATAAGTAATACATTTCTTTATTTCGAGAACGTTAAAAAAAATAACTTTAAAAACTCATCCCGATAGATATTTTATTTCTGCTCGTACAAACTAAATTATACGGTTTCTCAAAAACTAGTTGTAATGAAAAAAAAAAATCTGAAAATTCATAAATCTTTTGCAAAAAAAATTCCAGTCTCAGGGTCTGAAGGTTTTTTTGTGCTATTAACAGCATACGCAAATTATTAAAATTGAGTTTGTTGATCACTCTAATTTAGATGATTGAGTTGGACGAAAAAGGAGTTTTACTACACATCATAAACTTCCTGCAGACTTTTGGAATCAGGTTGCTGATCAGCAGATTATGGGTCGAAAATTCTGTACTGATGGGTTAGATTTTATACTTTATAGGCATTTTAAATATGTAAGTGGTAAGTCTAATCATTTTAGCTAAGTATTAAGGTCTCTAAGCGATTTCTGTACTAGTGTTAAGGAATAACAAATCTATGCTTTTACTATAAAAATAAAAATATACGAGGGCGGATCAATAAGTCCGTGATTTTTCGAACTTCCCTCGTAGTTATATGAAATGCAACACTGCTCCCATCAAGTACCACCTGTTAATAGACTACTATCAAATTTTGAGCAAGTTCCGTCATTTACTTTGCGTATAACAGCAAGTTTTTTCGAGGTCCATAAAATAGGCATTTGTTTGATCAATAACTAAATCGTTGGAGCTAAATCCCTTCCACCGGGCCATTTCTTTAGGTTTGAAAATAGGAAGTAGTCACTGGGAGCTAAATCCGGAGAATAAGGCGAATGAGGGGGCAATTCGTAGTCCAATTCATGAATTTTTGCCATGGAAACTAAGCAGTCACACAATTCTGTTGGTGGTCGGTTGTGAGTAAACGCGGCAGCCATCTTGCGGAAAGCTTTCTCAAACCCAAGTGATCATTCAAAATTGAAACCAGTGAGCCACGTGAGATGCCTATGTCTTCCACAATCTATCGCACATTGAATCTCCGAGCGGCCAACATCATATTTTTTCAATTGTTTTGGGTGTAGAGACCTCAACTGGGCGTCCAGAAAGTTTGTCATCTTCCGTGCTTGTAAGGCCACATCAGTAAGCCACTTTTTACCATTGAAATCGATGGTTCAAAGTCCCCATAGTACTAATCAAGCTTTTCCTTGGTTTGATTGACGGTTTTCTTTTTTTCTTTAATGAGCACTTGAAATTTACTTTTCCATTAAAAAAAAAAAAATCCACGACGCAACTTGCTCAAAATTTGACAGTAGTGTTTTTGAAGGGGGTACTTAATGGGAGCAGTGTTGCATTTCATATAACTACGAGGGAAGTTCGAAAAGTCCGGATTTATTGATCCGCCAGCGTATATGAAATAAATATGGATATATACTTAACAAGTAACTTCGTGGAAACATCTTACTGCTATAAATGCCTTGGAAAACGATACATTACGACTTTAATGCGTGAGGAATTATACAAAAAATTCTTTAGCTGATCTTTCGGAACTCTTTCAAACTGTCATTGATCACGTGACAGATCATGCGAAAAAAATGTCACTAAGTCAGTCGAGGACTCAATTTTTTTTGTTTGAGTAATGGAGTTGATTAATAGCATTAAAAAGCATAACGCCAACGAGAGATGGGGTTGATTGTTTGGTTTGAATCTTAAACAATTCTGTTCTGAAAGGCCAAACCACGCTAAAAGAGATGTCATCCGAAGAATATAACCCAACTCGAAAGATTAAAATAACGTATAAGATCACTTATTCCTTCTGTCGAATTTACCGACAGGTGGTCCAGAATATGATCGTCTTAGGTTATAAGTCGGATGCCCTATAGGATTTGGCAATTGCAGAGGAAATAACTTTCTACTCCTTCTCACCTGTAAAGCCTTCGCAGACCCCATTTACCTGTCAGCCAGTGATCAATCAGCACCCCGTCAGTCTTGAAACATCTTACCTACTCCTACTGAGGAGAGATTTGTGAAGCCCTAGCTCATAGTCGGACAACGTAAGGCTCGCGTTCCTACAAGTATCCAGTCCACGCCATCTTCCCCTTGCCTCTCTGAGGTGCCGCTAAAATATCCCACCCTTAATGGTTTCCAGCGTTGTAGCGACTTGCATTGCTGTGTAGTCATTTTAGGCAGACCCTGCTCTAGACAACTCTTCTGCTTGAGACGGGGGACTGGGATAAGGGACTTGGAACTTATACTCCAAAGTTCCTCCCTATACTGATAGGCGAGGATGGAAAATGATTCCTACGATTAACTTAGTTACAGCCGCACACAACACCCTAAAACTTCACCTGATAACCTGAATCCACGCCTGAAAGACATTATAGTGATCAGGTACCATGTAGGAGCTTCTTATGTCAGACATGAGCCTCAGAGGCTACCCGACATCACATTTTTGAGCCATTCTATGATGTCAAATACCGCCGTTGGATCCCTCATGCTGCGTTCCTCCCTTGAAGGAAAGCTGACCCAAAAAGGTCTACTGAGGTCGATCCTAGAATTATAGTATTCCAAGCGTAGTCTGAGTTGAGGGAACAACCGATGCAGAATTCTAGCATGTCCGTAGATTCTGATCTTCCAAGAACTCGTAGCAGTAAGTCGCACTGCTAGAAGAGCCGCCGCAAAAGTAACTCCAATAAAAGGCAGATGCTTCATTCTGCAGATTAAATTGCTGGTAAAATACGTTACACTGTAAAAAATACCAGTTGTAATAATCTATTTGTTGATTGATATTATTTTCAGAACCTTGACACTGTATCTCATTTTGCTTGTCGACGATTTGGCATAATCTTTAAAACGGATTTCTCGTATTTTTCAGCTTGAAAAATACTTCAAGCCTCTGATTGGAGGAATTTAGGTTTCGGTGGTGCTTTAATTTATTCTAACTCGACTGATTCTTTGTACATTTGATTTGTTTTTGCAACAATGGTGTAAATTATCAATGGACAACTTTTGTGTAAAGCCTTGGCTCTGTGCTTGGACAACTAAACACCAAGGTCAACCATTTAAAAGCATTTGCATATACTTCAACATGTCAAAAGGAAGAGGAGGAAATGTATGAAATACAATATCAGATAAATGTCCGCCTCTGTTAGCCTCACAAATGCGAGCCCTTTTAAGCACATTTTTCATTACATTCTCACACATTTCACGCGGTATTTCAATAATTTCATCACACATATTTTGTTTGAGCTGCTCAAGCGTTTCTGGTTTGTTTGCATAAACCTTCCTTTTCAGATATCCCCACGAAAAGAAGTCCAGAGCAGTCAAATCAGGCGACCGTGGAGGCCAATCAACATCACCATTTCTTGAAATAACTTGTTGTGGAAAGAGGTCTCGCAGTAATTCGATTGTAATCCTGGCTATATGCGATGTGGCACCGTCTTGTTGATACCACATGTTAATCAAGCCCAAAGCATGCAGTTGTGGCGTTAAAAAGTTTTCAATCATATCACGATATCGCTCCCAATTCACAGTTCCCGTTACGCTATTTTCATTTTCAAAGAAGTAAGGTCCAATCATTCCTCCTGACCAAATTGCACACCAGACTGTCACTTTTAATGGATGCAAAGGTGACTGATAAATAATTTGAGGGTTTTCCATTGCCCAGAACTGACTATTCTGTTTTTTCACATGTCCATTCAAATTAAAATGTACCCCGGCACTCATTATGTTTTCAATCGGGGTTGTCATGGGCATCCGTGATGGTCGTAAATGGCCTTGTGGAAGAAGCTGTTGTGTCAACTGAATCTTAAATGAAAACAAATGCAAATCCTTGTGCAAAATTGTCGCCAAAGTTGTCCTTAAAAACCAAGCTTCTGAGCACGGCGTCGAATTAAGGTTGATGGATTGTATTGAACACCTAATTGAGCAGCAGTATTGCTTTTAGCCAATCTTGCAGTTCGTTGTGGTCCATGCTTGGGCCTATCACCTACAGATCCTCTTTCTTCGAAATCATTCACTACACGATAAATAGTGCGTTCTGTTGGCACGTTGTTTCTCCCAAAAATTTTACGTAACTTTCTCATCGTCGCAGTAATCGATGATTGATTTTTATAAAATATTTTAACGATTAAAACACGTTGGTTTATCGAATATTTTTCCATAATAAATATGCCACGTGTCTACTTCACGACTGCCAAATATGAACTATCAAGACTAGTGTTTACCAAAATGGCGGCAAAACAAAGTATTATACCTTCCCGGCGGACACCCTGTACTAATTCCATCTAACTAGGATCACCTTAATAATTTCGACAACACTGGTGCCTATCTAAAAAATTATAAGTTTCACATTGAATATGTCTTAGTGTCGAGTACCTCTGTTCGGTTAAACCAAAAATTAAAGTTAAGATCAAAACTTCATAATCCTAACTCCTTTCGCTTAATTATGAAACGACCCTCATTTATCAGGAGATGTGGTCAAGTTTAAGATTAAAGTCTCTTCATCAGGAAAACTTAAGTAAAAAGCTACATATAATATAAGGAAACAACTAAAATAGAATATGAAACAAGTGAAATTCTTCTTCTTACTGCAAGTTACTTCAAAATACGAAAAAGAAAACTACAAAACAAGGAAATATTGTTCATTGAGGATACATAAAAACTAATCGATAAATGTCTGAACTAATGAAAGTCACACATACACAAGTATGTTATGTGTATAAATGTGCGAATACAAAGTAAATATTGCCGGATGCTGTTGATGAAAGTGGGTGGTGTGGCTATGGACAGTGACCTGTGGTAAAATGTGAACCAAAAATGTGCAATTCTCTTCTTACTAATAAAATCTTTTAAAAGGTACGAGTTATACACATATTCATTTAGATTTGTGTATATAAAATATATAAAACGAAAGAGTCAGTGCCAAAGATGGAGAGTTAAGTAAATTGGTAATTTTTTAAACAAAAAGTACCAAGAATTAAAATCTTATGTTTTGGAGATTGCCGGTTCAATTTCAACTGTAATCTTGAAACTGTTATGAAATGGAAAAAAGATTCATTCTAAGTAAGCATTTTTCCATTAAGATTATTAAACATTAATGCTTAATTCCGAAGCTTAATTTATCTAAAACCATCAAATCATTAAGTGGTCGTAAAACGTTTTAATTTGTAAATAATAAATTCTGATACTTTTTTTCAAATAGAAACAACACAAATCCAGTTAACATCCCTGTTACAGTTCATACATCTGGGTATTTGTTCAAGTTGTATATAAATGATTAAAAGTAATGTTTATATATTTGTTTGCAGTACGTTTTTATGTACAATATTAGCCCTTTCTCAAGTGTTTATCTTTAAGGAGTCTGCAATTGTATTAAATATAATTTTTCTTTACATGTACTCGTATGTTGGCTGTTGTTTTTTCCGTCTACTAAAGGTAAACGAACTCACAATTTTGGTAAAGACAAAAAGTGAAAGACTTATTACGTAAAGTATGAATTTTTTGTCGCTGACATTTTCAAGGTAAACCATAAACTAAAGGCGAAAAATAGGGTTATTAACCTAAATAAAGAAATAAAATTAAATGAAATAAAATTGATACACTTTTTATTAGAGGATAATGAACCTGTAGTAAAATGCCTCAAATTTTTCACTAAGAAATTTTGAACTTTTGGACCGATTTTGCTAATTTTTCAATTTCAATCTGCTGGTAAAAAATTTCAAAAAATCTTTGGTTAAAATAAGAAACATTTTCTGTGTCCCTGCTGCGACCTCTTGATTTTTACTCAGAAAAAAAACAGAGCCATAGTGAAAACTGAATTTATAGTTAATGGTGATAATCTAATTTCTTTAGTTGTAACAATACAAAAGCAGTTGAGATAACAGTTATTTGATTGTGATAATATACTTACGGTTGCCTTAACAAAAATTCGCTTGTCATAAAATTCAGTTGCATCAACCAAACCTCATTCTATGGGCAACTAATTCGTCTACCAGCACAAACCTGTTTTCTGTATGTACAAATAGCTGGAAACGGACATCGTCAGATCGTTTTAGATTTTTATAAGGATCATGAATATATATGAGCTTGAATTTTTATTCTTTAAAATCTTTGATATCGACTTTTTTTTTATGGCGATAGTTGGTCAAAATTATAGCTCCAAAAGTGTATAACCTCTGAATTTTTCAACACTTTATCAGGGTTTTTGTACAAAATGTTTTACAAAACAAAATGTAATAAAAGAAAATTTTAAATTAAAAAAAAATTAGATTATTTCTTTTAAAATTACAAAAAAAAAATTAAAAAAAAAAAAAACAAAAATTGTAAAGGTAAAATACAAAGATTTTGAAATTCAAAGTTAAAGATCTGAGGCAAATTTCTTCTTCGTCACATAACCTAAAATAGAGAAAGGCTAAAATCAGTCAAATCTGTCCACATTTGTAAAAGTTATGCAACCTCAAAACTTTTATAACCCAGAAATTGTCAACGGGGTTAACTATAAAACGGGGTAACTATAAAAATAATTTTCCCAAAGCCCAGGTCCATTTTTTTTCTTTTGATTTGCAACCACTGTGCGGTTTGAAAAGAAGTCAAATCCGCGCTCATTTTTTACTTTATTTGAAAAAACAAAAATCATAGTCACTTCTTATTTTTACCATTCTTAGTTTACTTAAACATATTTCAATGAACATAATGCCATAAAGCGCTAACTTTTGGCCCCCTCACCTTTTTATTGTTTAGATTTATAAATTGAATGTTGTTTGTAAATCCTGATTTAATACATTTGGAAAATTACATTGATTAAAAAATATTAGAAGAGGCCAATCTTTGGCCCAATGCTTTTTTGGTTTTAAGCCTAGGAAATATCAGAAAGCCAGAAAGGCCATCCTTTGGCCCCCTTACTTTCTTAAGATTTAGGGGGCTAAATGTTAAATTTTTTTGTATGTAATCAGTCAATTAAACTGGCTAATTAAATAATATTTCAGTTTGAAGATTTACAGAAAAGGCCAACATTTGGCCCTTGACCCTTTCTCGTTATGGTTCTGGAGTCCCAAAGTTTAATTTTTTTGTTATAATGCAGGGGGCCAAAGAATGATGTTTATGTTCAATCTGCATTTATTTTAATTGGTTATAATCTCTTGAATTGAGAAATATCAGAAATTTCCAATCTTTGGCCTCCTGAATCTAAACAAATAAAAATGTGTGGGCAATTTTATGATTTAAAATTCGTGTTTAGTACTCAAAAATACCTCCAAAAATTTTTACTAAATTTTGTGAATACAAAAAAAAAAAATTTTGTTAATAGAAAATTTTTGTTACTCTTAAATTTAGTTATATTTTCTTTTTTTATTTTTTTTCAACTACAAAAATTAAACTAATTAAAATTTGCTGACTTATGGCAATTTATTAAAAATTAAAAGAAATGAATTCGCCTCGAATTTACCCAGCTAATTTTAGATTTTTTTGTTTTTAATTTAATTTTAATTTTAAACGAATTTAATTATGAAAATCCTATTTTTCTACTATGCAGTATATGGAACAAGCTGGAAACGCAATTAATAAGTCTGTAACAAAAGCCTTATTTATTAAGAATCAAAAATTATTTCCGTGAGTCTTGAAAAATGCACTTTTTTCGGTTGATAAATTTTTTTATATTTATTTCTTTTAATTTTCTTCCAAAGCCTGTTCATCTCGATAAAAAGCAAACCTTTGTCTGATACAAAATCTTTAACATAAACTAAAGCCATTTTTGTTTTTTTTTCTTTTTTTGTATACAACTATTTTGATTTCTTCAACAAATTCAACTCCTAAATCTCTTACATTCCGATTGGCGACAAAAACCTAATCATCAATGCAATAAAAAACGACAAACAAGGCAACTAAAAAAAAAACAACTACAACAAAAGAAAAAAATGTGCATACAAAAGAAAAGGCGGCTCCAAAACATCTTGGGCAACATAATTCCACAAAAAATCTATTCATTCTCAAAACCACGTAATGAAAAAAGACAAGAATATTATGGAAAAACGTTAAGATGTCAACCAAAAAAAAAAAATAAATAAAATAAAAAAGAGTAAAAAATACAACCTAAGCCACTTAAAATTTAACATTTTTTGAAATGCAATTTTCAACATCTCTACAAAAGTTTTGTGGGCATGTCACACACAAACAAAACGAAAGAAAAAACAGGCGGTGCGTTTTTTTTTACTTCACATATACAATAAGGTAACACTTTTTTATGTAAACGGAACCATAAAGGATCTTCTACGTGGGTTATTTTTAAACCCAAATAGATTGAAGGGTTAATGCGGATTCTACATTTAAAATCAAGCAGAAAAAATTTTAAATATACAGGTTGGTTGAAAAGTTCGTGCGCTCGAAATGAAGGAAAACTGTTTTTGTTACGAAATATATTTTTTTATTTAATATAATCTCCTAGAAGCTCAATACACTTGTTCCAATGATTTTCCAATAATTTTATCCCATCCTTATAATGGTTTTCCGGAAGCTCTGCAAAATAACCGTCTACGGCTTCTATGGCCTCTTCATTCGACGAAAAATGCTTTCCACGAAGGAATTGTTTGAGATTTCTGAAGAGATAGTAGTCACTGGGAGTCAAATCTGGTGAATACGGTGGATGTTCAAGCAATTCGTACTTTAATTCTTTGAATTTAGCCATCGTCAAAACACTTTTGTGAGCAGGTGCATTGTCTTGATGAAAAATGATTTTTTTCTTCTTTAAACCAGGTCTTTTCTCACGAATTTTTTCCTCCATCTGATCCAAAAGGCTGCAATAATATTCAGAGTTGATTGTTTTACCTTTCTGAAGATAATCAATCAACAAAATTCCTTTTGCATCCCAAAAAACTGATGCCATAACCTGAACAACCAGCTTCAGTCCACTGTAAACGTTCTTGTTTCCATTTAGGATCATGGTGGTACATCCAAGTCTCATCCATAGTTATAAAACGACGCAAGAAGTCGGTTTAATTCGGCTTAAAACGCTCCAAATTACTCTGATAAATTTGTTTTCGATCCAGTTTTTGTTGAATTGTTAATGTGTGCGGCACTAACTTTCCAAACAGTTTTTTCATACGTAATTCTTCATGTAAAATATGGAGTACTCGTTCGTCTGAGATGCCTATGGCATAAGCAATTTCACGCTTAGTCAAACTTGGATCTTCACTAACCATATTATGTACCTGCTCAATGAGTTCTGCTGTGGTTGCAGTTTTTGGTCGTCCTTCGCGTGGATCGTCTTTAAGGCTGGTACGACCACGTTTAAATTCACCAGCACAAAATTCAACGGTGCGTTTTGAAGGTGAGGACTCCTTATACACTTCTAACAATTGTTCATAAATTTCCTTTGCTTTTAAACCCTTCAAAACAAAGAATCTAATGACTACACGATATTAAATTTTTTCCATATTAAAAAAAATCAATGACACGTCAACTTCAAATGGCTTGTAAACAAAGAAAGAATTGACAGAATGACTTGCAACTTTGCATGTGTTCTCAGGACAGTTATACCAACTTGAGAAAAAAAAAGTTTGGAGCTAGCAGTGCCATCTATTGGTGAGCGCAGGAACTTTTCAACCAACCTGTAATAAAAGCAGATTAAAATTGTTTTTTTTTTTAATTTGGAAAAGCAAAAAAAAAAAAAATCTAAAACAGTTTAAATAATTTATTAAATAGTAGTTTAAATACGAAAAAAATTATTTTAACAAAACTCATATTTACTTTAATAAGATTCATACTTAATTTAAAAATTTTCGTTAGAACAATAAGATGTTAATTTATATATGATAAAATAATTGATATAACTATGATTTGTCTCTCTCTGTAGGATGACAGATGAGGTAATTTATCAAAAATTAAGTATTTCTTCTAAAATTGTACAGAATTTTAAAAAAATATGTTTCTTATACACTCACTAAAAAAAGTCTGTAATGGCAACTGAAAATTTTGCTGTTATAACGGGAAATTTTGCTAATTTGAGTCCAGCGGTATTATTTGCTAATATTATCAACACATGTCTGCTGACGGGTAGTACAATGAAATTGGTAGAAAAATTAGTAGCCGCTACTAAATTTTAGTAAGCTTTTTGTAAAGCGGAATTTAAAACCGGTTTGCTAAAATCAGCAAAATAGTTTACCAAATATTATGAGTATTAGTACAAAATTTTAAATTTATTTTTTTTATCGAGCATCAAATTTATTTTGTTTTATTTATTTTTTTTAAAAAAATATTTTATACAAAATTAATTTCTGTTTTGAAAAATATTTTAATCAATATTTTTTTTTTTACTTTTAAGGTAAAATTTTAGTGATTTTGGAACTAAAAAAACTTTTTAGTGCTATTTTAAGTGGATGTCCTATATTCAGACATGATTTGGTATATTCACTTCCGATCCCTTTTATGTAACATTTTAAGGCAATTCAAGGTTGTAGGTGTAAGTTTTAATTAAAAAAAAATATTTCCTACAATATACACTTTTTTAAAATTAGTAATTTTTTTTTGCTAATTTTAGCAAATCGGTTTTCAAAAATTTGCAAAATGATTTCTGAAATGAGCAACAAAATTTTGTAAATATTCTGTAAAAACTCTGTAATTTGTAAAATGTAAATAGCAAAAAGATTTGCTAAATAATAATATCTTTACTAAAAATCAGTACAAAAATAGTAAAATGGGATTGAAAACCGTTTACAAATTTTTCTACTAACTTTTTTTTCTGAGTGTATAATTTATAATTTTAATATTTTATAATTTTACCTCTTGGAAATTATCTAAATTGTTCTATTTCTAAATTTTTTAAATTTTGGATTGAAAGTATTAGAATCCGTACCAAATTCCCCGTTTTGAATAACTTCCTCCCTAATAAACATACTTTGACTACAACTAACAAAAGTTTTGTTTTTTTTTTTTTAGAAAAATACAATTTACGTAGAATGAGTTGAAATAGCGCGAGTAGTTTAAGTTGGAGTTTACCACCACCATCACCACCACCACCACCAGAGATAGGCTTATGGATGGATGATTGTCTTCATAAAAACAGACTTCTGGCGGCATTTTTTGTTTGTTTATTTTGTTAGTTTGTTTTATGGTAAAGGACTGCTGTCTACTTTGATATGCATCCAATCATGTGAGGTTTTTTTTGTGCTCCTTCCACGTCCAACTCTACATACGAGTTGTTGTTGAGATCGTCGTGATGACAAAAGTTTTGCCTAAAGTCAAACATCAGTGGCGGTTAGGATTTTTTTTAAAACATTTGAGACTCCATTTTTTTTTTTGTTCTACATTTAAAGATTTAAATCTTTAAACAACAATATGGTTTGTTGCTTTGCTTTTAGTGTCAAAACTTTAAAAGAATTTATTCTTTTTAACAGAACCTGGGAATTGCAAAGAAATTCAATTAATTTTTTTGTTGGAACAAGGAATTGATCTCTCATGATAGAATCGTTGTACAAGTCATTTATTCTAACAGTGAAAAATCTTTTGCTCGAACTGTATTGTATTCGAAATTCTATAGAAAAAAACCGTATTAAAATAATTAAATTAAAATAATATAGTCGTGATAATGAATGGGTTTTATAGGCTTGCTTCGTTCGTGAACGAACTATTCACTCAATTCATCGAAAAACCGCTCTTTTACTTCTATCGTTCATTAAATTTTTCATGTTCGGGAAGAATTTTTTTTTACAAATCTACACAAAGTAAATAAAAGCCTTAAAACAATATTTATTTTCCATAAAATATTTTTCTTTTTTTTTATTATTAATTTTATTATTAATTAAAAGCAATGAAAAAAATAACAATAAAAATAGTTCGCTGACAAAATAGCCAAGTGCACGATTGAATGCTGTTATATGGACTATAGAACGAATTTGTTAATTAAAAAATTAAACTTAGGTCACCAAAATGATCCAGAATGCCCAAGTCTTTTAGTTCCAAAAAGTATCAAAAAAGGGCTTCGCGAAAATTTGGTTAAAATCTAATACATCACTAATATAAAAATATGTGAATGTTACAGCTGTATAAAGTACCCAAAGTTTTTAAAATTTTTAAAACAGCAATTCGAAAAGTGCCAAAAATTTATAAAAAAAAATTACCAGCAAAAAGCCTCAAAAATGCCTTTTCAACTTAAAATTCTATCTCATATCTAAATTTAATTAAAATCACAGTGTTTGGGTTGGGGTAGTTTCCTTGTTTGTGCTGTGTGACAAAATGCACAGAGAAAACAGATTCATTATGTTGACTGAAGTTTTTTTTTTGCCAACCGAATGGGTTAGTTGGAGCCACCGAAATTCGGTTAACACAACAGAATTTCGGTTGAAGGCATAAATTTCAATTGTATCAGAATACATTTGGTCAGTAGTGTGCCCAGGATTTTATTTCGGGGGGAGCCAAAATATGTTTCAAAATGTTTTTTTTTTAAAAATCTGGCTATTTCTAAACCCTAATTTTTTTTTTAATTTTTTGAAGCATTTAAAACAAAATTTACAGCTTTTAAATTCATAAACAATTTTTATTTAAAACATTTATTAGATTGACAGATCCAATGTATACGTTTAATATTAAGTACATTTTGATTGTTTTTGTGTTGTAAAGCTTCTCTGCGCTCCACAGTGGGAGAAATGGCCAATCTAGCGGAGATTTATTAATAACTTCTGAAAAAAAGCTGATATTATTATGCGGACAATTTTTTTATATAGATTAAAATATAATAAATAAAAATCAACAAAAAAAAAAAAAATGTCATAAAAGCAAAGTATTTTTTTTTTTTTTTAATTTTCATATAAAATTGCTATTCAGTATCTGATGAGCTATCATCTGACATGGTATTTTCTTCATCGGCATTAGAAAGAAGACTGATAACGTCATTATCTAATAGCTCATATTTTTTAGAAGAGGGTACTGAACTTTTCGACAACATGGTAATAAAAGGATCTGAAGAAATAAAAAGTGTATGTGCCAAGTCTTCCATTGTGTTTTTACGTGAATTTTTTCGAGTGTGATGTAAGCGAAATTTTCTTAGGTCTTTATTTTTGGCTTCGAAAGCTTCTTCTGACATCATGCCTATTGGAAGCGAAAAATGTTTTATAATATCTGCACCATGTATTAAAATTTTATGAACAGATGAGGGCATATAAAACCATGGATACAAATCAACAAAAATAGTTGCTGTTTGGTATGCATACAGCTGAAACGCGTCCGTATTAATTTCATATCCAGAAGCCATTGTGCGTAAAATAACACTGAAACGATAAATTAGTATGTAGCTTACACTAGTTATTTGAGCAGCCAGTTTCGGCTGTTGAAAAAATTTTCTGGCTGTGTTGCCGTTATTAGTTGTACCGGATCCAGGCACTGTAATATCGACCAGTATTGCCATATTGTATCTCAGTTTTCTTTTTATCAACAATCGCCTTATCACAACTACGAACCTGCCATTTTTAAATTGGAATTCTGTACGCGATATGAAGAATACATTCAAAGAAGCGAATTCACGCATGTAAAGTTGATAATCCATATTCATATAAATTTTCTTTGCACGTAAAATTTTTAATTACTTCTAACTTGTTCATTTCTTTTGGTGATATATCACAGATTCCACATTTTTGAGATGATGATTCTGCCACAACACTAAATACTTTCCCATCTATCATGGTCATATGAAACTGATGACGAACTTCATAATTTTCAAGTTACGTTGGCTGTATTTTGGCTATTTGACTCTTGAAATTATTTACTTCATCATGGATCAAATCTGCTGATTCCTTTTGACAAAGTAATTTTAATGGCCTGCAATAACGAGTGGATTAAGGTTTCATATTTTTCCAAAGTATGGTTGATTCAAGAACTATTTGTAATGGAACCAAGCACACCGCAAACATATGTTGGTCGATCATGCAAGTGTCAACCTTGTTAAAATTTTGTCGATATGTTGCGTGGCCACTACTACCATCACATCCCCATTTGTAAATGGCAGTTATATTTAAAGTTTTATTGCTTTCTGTATTTTGAAAATCTTGAGAATGCGCAGCAAATATTCTGGCCACGGTGTGATCAATCAAGCATTGTAAAGGCACCTCGAAAGATTGATCCGTAACTTGTAACCCATTAGGATAGCACAGTTTTTTCGCAGATCGCAGAACATCATATGTGGGAAATATATTTGCATTTCTCTTTTTAGTGCCGTTCTGCAAGTCCATATAAACTTTTTTTGTGTAACCGCCATCAATATATAAAGCCAAAGCTTCCTCAGCTGTGTATTTGATAAGTTCTTTATCATCGGATTGAATGGCAGATTTCAGTCTTTTCGGCAAATTTTCATCTGTATTCAATCTAGATACGACCATGGATGCATTTCTCTTGCCAGCTTTGTATAAACTAGTACTGGCCGCAGACATTAGTTCATCACATGGAATTTCCTTAGCAATATCAGAGACTTTTTTGTTTTTTCCTGACAGTCAGTAAAGTTTATTTCGGGTCGTCCAGTACTTGAAGTTTGGTCTACCAACACAATTTCACCATCTAACCAGACCTTGTTATTTTTTTCAAAAATCGTCCGATTTCGATGGCTTTCTCTCCATTTCATGCCTATTTTTGAAGTTAAATTTTTAATTTTCTTCGAAATTTCAATGGATTGATCGTCATTATATTTGCTTCTATCAATAAAATTGTCATATACATAGGATTCCACAGCAGAAAATTTTTTAGAAGTTTCATCTTTTTCACACTGACATTGTAGCTAAAAAAATAATTTCTCAAAAATTTGCGAAAAGATGCCGCTCATTTCTGACATTTCACATCACAACACACTGTATTATTTTTAAAAATTAAAATTAGATCGAATCCAATCGAATCACAGAAGTTCCACTCTATTTTTTACCAGCACCATAAACAACAAATAATCTAAAACCCGAAACACAATCACAGGTAACAAACATATTTTTTTTAGTTAATACATACCTTTAGCTTTAATAATAAATAATTAATAGATTTTAATTCTCACTTCAAAAAATTTTATTAAAAATTGCAGCTGGTTGCTAAAAAAGGCGGGAAAGCTTTTAACAGCAGCTGGTGCAACATATGTTGTGTTTGAAGCTTAACAGCTGTGAGAATATTGAGAGGAAAACAAAATGAAAAATGTCAATGATATATCTGAAGCATTATTAATCGTAAACTAAACTGTTTTGGCGCCAAAATAAATTTTAAAATTTGAATTAATCAGAGCTAGATTGGTTATTTCTCCTACTGTGCGCTCTTAGATCATTTTGATAAAAACCTATTATGCTACAAAATTATTTTGACGTAACGTCAAATACTCGGCGTGGAGCAATATACTATAAATTCTTCACCACGTTATCGTGACCGAAAAATCTATTTGTCAGGCGTAAATTTTTACCAAAAAATCGCGCGATTTTTGTTAAAAAATTTTCATTTTGTTTATCGTGTATTAAAAGTTGAAGAAGTTGGTGCCGCAGGCGAAAATTTTGTTTTTCATACATTAAGTTTCAAAATTGCCAAGCTCTAAAACGCAATGTCATAGAAAACCATTCGCTGTAAAATTTTATAAGATCGTCGGCTCTTTCATTGTTACCAGCATATTAAATAAGAACTGGCTGGGAGGACACATTCATTGACGGAGAGCAGAAATTTACTTAATTTTTGAACAATTTTGAATATAAAATAATTTTTATTATAATACTTTAAAATATTTCAATTTAGGTTGGTCCAAGTAACTTTAAGGATGTTATTGATTCCTTGCAATATAATTGAGTATAATGATGTGCATAAGCAACATTTCTTTGTTTTTCTTATTTTGGTTTCATTTTTCATTTCATCATATTTGGGGTCATTTTTTATTTCTTCAAATTAGTGTTAATTTACATAATGAATAGAGAGGCCTCAATCTAATAAGTGAAAATATGCCCCAAACTTAATTTTGGGGCTAATATTAATTTTGTTGGGGTAATTTTTCAGTTCATTTTTAGTGTTAATTTTCACTATGAAATTTTACCCCAAAATATGGGGCTTAATTACATTTAAGATAGGGGTCATATTTCTTGTGCCCATTTTGCATAACGCCACCGTTAACTACATCGAATTTTTAATACTAAAAAAAGCACAGATATGGGAATGCGGAAAAGCCGCATGCAAATTTTTACTCAAATTCAAAGACCATTTCAAAAACGATTTGATTGTTTCAAAAACATTTGAAATGACTCCAAATATAATTTATAAAGCATCAATTGAAATTCCAAAATACCAAATACCAAATAAAATAAGTATTTGTTGAATTTCAATAATTGTTTTAATTGCGTTTGGAATTTTTTAATTTTATGTGATCTTTTTAAGTATCGATTGCGAATTTTTGAATTTTATTTTTAATTTTTTCAATTTAAATTGTTTTCTTTCATTTCAGTGTTCTGTCTTTTAAATTGTCAACACGCATTTTGTCCGCATATATCGTTCATGTTTTTAGTGTCGTTAAATCGAATTTAAACGCGCCGTTTTTATGTCCAGTGTTGATAAAATAATAATTACAATAAATCAATTAATAAAAAAACTTAAAGGGGAAAAGTCTTTTATGTCTCTATTTGCCTGTGTTATTGTTGCTAGATTTTTTCCCTTCCCTTTCCTCTCCCTTTTTTAATTTTTTTCTCTATTTTGCACGGTACAACCGCCTTGTATTCTTTTTGTTGTTGGGCCAATTAGTGTGAAGGCATAGCACTGATCACTGAGTAACCAATTCAGCAACAAAGTGTGTACCCGGTTGTTGTACTCTTGCAGATATATTGCATATTGTCTGTACTCTTGAACACTACTCCCTCCCTCATAACATATTTTCCTAATTCTAACACAATGCACCGCATTAGTAGGGGAAATCCCCTGAGTGTTAGTCTAACGTAAAAAAAAAAAAAAAAAAAATTCGGATTTTAATTTTTTTTTTATTTCAATTGTCATTTTTGTGAAATTTTGTTTATTTTTTTTATAAAAAATGCTTTATTTTTATATCCCTATTTTTATATGGACTTCAACGGAATATAAATATAACAATTATATTTTATACCCTGTTATATGTACATTTACTAACAAACACATAATTTATTTGTTAGCTTTTGTTGGTTTTAATATTTTATCAAATTACAACCAAAAAATATTCAAATATTTTTATAACAAATATTTTTGTTTACATTTATAAAAGAAAAGCCAAGAATTGCCAAGACTTGGCAGCATTTTGATAAAATCTTACTTTTTAACTACTATAACTACTTTGAATGGCTATATAAAATAAGTTGTTAATTAAATATTTTCAATTTTAAATACATTTATTATGATATAAAAATAAAGTTATTAATCTGAAATTTTTGGGATTCCAGTTAAGACTTAATGTGGTATTTGAATCTCAGATTTTTAATTAAAAAATAATTAATACAATTGCAAACACGAATATTTCTGTTTTCTAAAAAAAATATATAAATTAAATAATTCAACTTAGGACCTGTACTAGGTAGCTAAATAAATTCAACACGAAATACAAATTGACAATAGATTTTAAAATTTCTCTAACAAAATATTTGAACAATTTTTAAAATTTCATAGAAATTTGGAAACCTGAATTTAGTTTATATTTTATTTAACCGGCTCACACCCACACAAAATACAACATTAAACTACATATACTCACCAAAAAAAGAAGTCTGAAAATTTTGCTGTTATTAAGGGAAATTTTGCTAATTTGAGCCCAGCGGTAGTTTTTGCTAATTCTAGCAACACATGTCTGCTGACGTGTAGTACAATGAAATTAGTAGAAAAATTAAATTTTAGTAAACTTTTTGTAAAGCGGAATTTAAAACCGATTTGCTAAAATCAGCAAAAAAAAAAAAATGTACTAAAAACTGTGAATATTAGTACAAAATTTTAAATTTGTTTTTTTATCGAGCATCAGATTTTTAATTTATTTTATTTATTTTTTTTCGAATAAGTTTTAATTTGGTAATTTCTGTTTTGAAAAATATTTTAGTCAATTTTTTATTTTACTTTTAAGGTAAAACTTTATTTGTTGATTTTTAGAACTAAAAAACTTTTTAGTGCAATTTTAAGTGCATGTCCTATTTTAAGACATAAGTCTTTATAGAGCAACTCCATATGAAAACGATCAAAATTGGCAAATTTTTGGACGACCCCTCTCCGATTTTAAAATAAATAGTCTCAATCGATTGCCCAGCAAAAAATAATGTACCTACATATTTTTTTTTTATAGTGACTGGTTTAGTGGTGGTGTACACCACTGTCATGTGACAAAATTGAAGAATTCTTCATAAGGGACCTCATTGAAAGTTGTTTTAAGAAAAACTACTAAAGCGTTGGAAAGGTATTGAATCAGGCTTTAATTGAAAAATAAAATTTTCCTAATTTTTCTCAGAAATTTACCTTTTTTCCCATGAAAATTAAATTTTCCCATGAAAATTAAATTTTTCAATTAAAGCCTGATTCAATACCTTTCCAACGAGCTATCACTCGTTGCGATCGCTTTAGTAGTT
This sequence comes from Eustalomyia histrio, assembly GCA_949748255.1. NCBI lineage: Eukaryota > Metazoa > Arthropoda > Insecta > Diptera > Anthomyiidae > Eustalomyia > Eustalomyia histrio. The sequence continues at coordinate 15,622,313 of OX456526.1, forward strand.
TTTTTTTTAAACAACTTTCAATGAGGTCCCTTATGAAGAATTCTTCAATTTTGTCACATGACAGTGGTGTACACCACCACTAAACCAGTCACTATAAAAAAAAAAAAATATGTAGGTACATTATTTTTTGCTGGGCAATCGATTGAGACTATTTATTTTAAAATCGGAGAGGGGTCGTCCAAAAGGTGATCGCTTTCATATGGAATTGCTCTATATTCACTTCCGATCCATTTTTTTTAGTCTGTGTAACATTTTAAGGTAATTTAAGTTTGTAAGTTAAGTGTTAAGTGTAAGTTTTAATTAGAAAAAACATTTCCTTCAATATCCACTTTTTTAAAATTAGTAATTTTTTTTTGCTAATTTTAGCAAATCGGTTTTCAAAAATTTGTAAAATAATTTCTAAAATTTGTAAATATTCTGTAAAAATATTGTAATTTGTAAAATGTAAATAGCAAAAAGATTTGCTAAAAAATATTTTTTTTTACTAAAAATCAGTACAAAAATAGTAAAGTGGGATTGAAAACCGTTTACAAATTTTTTACTAACTTTTTTTTCTGAGTGTAAAAAGATACTAAGTAAATATGTGAAAATTTTCTAAGTAAGTCACAAAAGAGCTTTTTTAATAGCTTATATTGTGTTTAAATTACAAAAGGTTTAAACAAAGAAAGAAAAAACTACATTTACAGATTTAAAAAAATATTTAAGAAAACCATTTTAGGCATTTTTTTTTTTGGCTCTCCTGTAAACTTTATAGAACTGGACTTAACACATTTTCACACTAATCCTACGTTCATACTGAACACCAAAATACGTATTTTTGTTGAAAATACCTCAATTTTGCTATAATTGACCCCACGAAAAATTTGTATCAGCTAGAACTACATTTATAGTAGTAAGTTTGAAGATTTTTTCGAGTCCAGATCAATGAATTAATTCTTTTAAAAGTTAAAGCAAAAATATGTTTTTTTTACATTGCCATCAACTTTTTACCATGTTGTCAATGTTTTACGACAACAATGAATTTTACTTCATTTTATATATTTTTTTTTTGTTTTGTAGCTCACTTCATTCACATCAGCATCTCATCACAATTCTTCATGATAATTGTTTGCAAAACTATCTGTCTGTCTGGTCAGCCGATGTCCGTCTGCACAACCAGCCTCAACCAATTTTACATGTATTTTTGCATTAAACTCGATTTGTTTTTGTTGTTCTCCTGCTTAACATGTCGTCTTCTGCAACGTTTGTTTAATTTTCTTGGTATGATGTCCTATAATGGCATCTCATCTCTTCCACTTCAATAGCTTTGGGGCAATTAATGGATGAATACTTTAAGTGAGTGATGGAATGACACTTTTCTTGTGACAACAAAAACTAAATATTCTACGTCGTTTTTTTTTTTTTTTTTTTTTTTTTTGTAGTTACGATATTATTGTGGCGGTTTTTGTTCTTGTGAACTTTATAAAAAATGTTGCCTGCCTTCTTTCTGTCTCTTTGCGTTCCTTGTACTCTTCCAAGATTTATAAGAGTTAGTATTTAAATTGTTTTCTTGTTGTGTATTTAATGAGCCATAAATTGTCATAATTGTTAAATAGGAATTTTAAATATTGAAATGAAAATTATATTTCTGCATTTACTATTTTACAAGGTAACATACAGATGTATGTATTTAAAAATTTACTGTTCCAGAAGATCATGTTTATTATGAGCGTTTTTGTACTAAGACTACTTTCAATGGGAATTATTATTGGTTTTAATAATTTTTATTTTATCTTTTCCGTTTAAATGTTGCAAATGTTTGCCAGGAAATACATAAATTTTTTTAAATAAAAATATTTTTCTTAACAAAATTTGTGGTAACAACACAACTTTAAGTTGTGACTTCATTAACAAAAGAATCTACTTGTAATAAAATGGAAAGAAAATATTTAAAATATTGACCTTAAAATAAACAATATGGAATTAAAAAAATTTGTAAGTAATAAGAAATTGTTATAGAAGCGTATAATTAATATTATAGGGTCCGCCATCTAACGTTTTTTTTTTTCAACTAGTGCTTATTTCGTGAATGGTAACACTTAGCTCATGTCTGATTTGACAGATAATTAGTTTTATCGTTCCGCTAAACGAATATGGTTGTGTATACGCTTAAACAACGCTGGGAAATATTGCGACATTACTTTAAAAATCATGGTAATGTTGCAGAATGTCATCTATTCAATGTCATCTTTTCAGATGAAGCTCATTTTGATCTTGGCGGGTATGTAAACAAGCAAAATTGTCGCATTTGGGGCACAGAAAACCCGCACGCATACATTGAAAAGCCGATGCACCCAAAACGAGTCACTGTTTGGTGCGGATTTTGGGCCTTTTTTCTTCGAAAATTAGCAAGGAGTGGGCGTTACAGTCAATGGCGATCGTTATCGGGCCATGTTGAACGAATTTTTGTTCACAAAAATTGAAGAGGAGGATATTCGCAACAATTTGGTTTCAACAGGACGGCGCTACGTGTCACACAGCCGAAGCTACACTCGATGTTTTGCGCCCTGTTTTTGAAGATCGCATTATCAGCCGCAGAGCTGATGTCGTTTGGCCACCTCGGAGCTGTGATTTGACACCGTTGGACTATTATTTGTGGGGTGCTGTCAAAGATAAGTGTTACGCCGACAAGCCAGAGACAATTGACGCTTTAAAGGACAATATTCGTAAAGCCTTTGGCCCTCTATACTACGACTGATGTAAATGATCAATTGAGTGTCTTGTATCAAAATTTAAATACAGCACATTCAGTTGTTCCTTTTATCAGACTTAAAATTGAACCTAAGCGTGATTCTTGGTTTAATTTGGGAGATATAACATATGCGGTTTCAATAAGAGATTTGGCTTATGCAACTTTTAAAGTTAGCAGGACTGATGATAATTGGAAAAAATATTGTAGATTAAGAAACAAGGCAAAATCTTTAATAAGGAAAAAAAACGTATGGCTCATGCCCAGTTATTTGAGAATCTTCATAATAAAAGTATGTGGAAAATGTTGAGAAATAATGGTATTCTAGAAAGTGAGTCTCATGGCGATCACCCTGATGCTACGGCTTTAAATGAGATGTTTGCATCTAATCAAATGAGGATATGCCTTTTGATCTTAAACTAACTTCATGCTCGAACAACGGATTTTCATTTAGATGTGTATTGCTGAGTGAAATATTTGATCAGTTTTATGCTATTGAGTCTAATGCTAGGGATGGATGTACGTTACAATTCTTAAAATTAATTTTACCATTTTATGGTAGGCATATTCTTCATTTAATTAACACGATTTAAACTACTTCTGCATTTCCGAATATTTGGAAAATAGCACGTATAAGACCAATTAGAAAACATGGTTTGTCTAATAATGTGGAAAATTTGAGACCAATTTCTGTCCTTCCTGTATTGTCGAAGGTTGTGGAGAGACTGATGAAAGCTCAGATAACTGAATATTTGGACCAAAATAATCTTTTGAGTAGCTGTCAGTTTGGTTTTCGTGAGAAACATAGTACTACTTCGCTTTTAGTGGGACTCACTGATACTATAAGGAATAATTTGAATACTGAACATTTATGTGTACTGCTGTCACTTGACCTTACTAAGGCATTTGATAGAATATGTCATAAGTTACTTTTAAAGAAACTTATTGAAGTTTATAATTTTTCAAGGACAGCTGCTTCATTAATCTGTTCATATCTTACAGATCGTGGTCAGTTTGTATCCTCGGTTGTTGATGTTTCTAATGTTATACCAGTCATAAGTGGTGTCCCACAGGAATCCGTTATTGGTCCCCTTCTGTTTATTATGTTCGTAAATGATTTTTTTAATATATTGGATGTTGGAAGATGTTATCTCTTTGGGTATGTGGATGATATTCAAGTTTTATTTTGTGGTAGAAAGGATAATTTAGATGTACTTCAGTCTATGTTAAATTATTCTACAAACTGTATTTCAAATTGGATGATTAATAATTACTTATCAATTAATGCAATGAAGACAAAGGCAATGTTATTTTCGACCTCACATAATTATGTTCAGGATGTTTTATTTATCTATTAATGGAACTAATATTGAATTTGTACACCATTTATCTATTTTAGGTGTAGTTATTGACTGCAATTTGACATTTGAATATCATATTAGATATCTTACGTCAAGGGTATTTTTTATTTTGAGGAGATTATATAATACAAATCTTATTATTCCTGTTTATGTCAAGGAAAGAATTGTTCACAGTACTATAATGCCTCTTTTTCTATATTGTTTGGAGGTATTTTCTGGTACTTGGGGTTATAATATTAGGGACATTCAATTGCTATTTAACAGAGTTATAAGATATGTATATTCAGTACGAATTCGTCAACATATTACAGAACATGTTATTCGTTTTCTTGGAACATCTTTTCGTGATTTTATTAAAATACGTCTCCTATTATATTTTTATCGAGTTTTTAGTATAAATTGTCCTTTGTTTATATCAAATTTTTTTAGATTTACTAGATCTACTAGATCTCATAGTCTAATTGCACCTTTCAATACTCCTTGGGTAAGTCGGTATTTTCATAGGCGTGTGGTTTTATTATTTAATGCGCTGCCAGCATCTTTAAGGCAATTCAATTATAGCGTTCATGTTTCTAAAAGAAAACTTTTAAATAACTTTCAATAATTACAACAATTTTCTTTTCTTTTTGATAATTTTTTATTACTACATTATTCTTTTTCTCGTTACAATTTGGGATAGCCAAATGTTATATACTTTATTTATTCAGTATCAAATAAATAGTTATCAGGGTTTTAATTTATAAATTTTAAGGTAACCTTAAGTGAGTGGAATATTGTAATTTATTAATTGGCCTCTAGGCTTTGAAATTACAAAATGTTGAATAAAAAAAAATAAAATAAAATACAGCTGCACACAATCGATAATGTGCTTAAAAATTGTACCGATCGTGTAGGCTACTGCATGGCCAGCCGAGGCAGCCATTTGAATGAAATTATTTTCCATTATTAACCGGAACTTTCATTATTAACCGGTACTTTCAAATAAAAAAAGAAATTTGAGAAAATATTCAGTAGTTTTTTTTTATAACATTTTCAAAAGAAAAAAAAGTTATTTGGCGGACCCTATACATAAATGTTAAGAAACAAATTTAAATGGTACATATTTAAATATTGTACCTTAAAATATTGGCCCTGACCCGGTTTCTTCTAACAGTATTTTGGGGGCGTATGATTAATGTTAAAAAAATCTTTATTACTCATACGTATCATATGTACTATTTTTTAACATTTTTAAGATTTATATTATTTTTTTTTTGCCATTTATTTGGTCAATATTAATAAAACTTCTTTTAATTCTTGTTTATTATTCCATTTCCCAGCAGATGTTTAATTGTCTCCTTATTTTTTTTTTAAATTCATTTTATTGTTTCAATAAAAGATCTATTATTGCATTTGATTATTAATCAATTAATTTAACATTCAAAATAAAATAAAAAAATTAAAACCCCAGAATTAAAAAAAAAGAGTTTAACCCCCCATGTGCTACAAAAGTTAAGCGCAATTTTAATTAAATTTTAAATGAATTTGTATTGCTTTACGTTCGCATTTATATTCTTTTCCTCTTCAAGTTTTTTGTCGCTGATCTTACAATTTGATTATAATGTAATAAATTAAATGTTTTCAATTGAATAATTGACCGACTTAATGAACATACGTTTAGTAGAGGGAGCAGCAAATGATCAAGTTTGGCCACAGCTAAAAGATAGAAGCAACACATCTGTGTAAATGATACTTATTAGGAGAGTGCAGGGTGTCATCTTCTTTCTTATGGTTTTGTGAATAAAAGTATGAATGAAATTTCGATTATATTATATGACGCTAAATTGTGACAAATAAATTGTTTGTTACAATATGTAGAATTTTATTAATTTTTTTTTTTAATTTTTGGTTGCATAATATTGTAATTGATATTATTTTCTTAGTATTTTTTTCTCACACTACTTAAAATTTATTTATTTTTTTTTATTAATCGAACGACAATGTTAGCTATACATTGTTACTGTGTATTTTGTTGTTGTTTGAAACAATAAATTTTCATTTATTTAGGCTTTGACTAATTTTTTTATGTGGGAGTATGTTTTTAATCAATTAACTGCATAATTGGTTTTTAATTATTTGTAAATACAAATTAAGTTTTGTCAAAGACATTTTGCATTTAATAATAATTGGAATTTAGGGGAATCTAATGGCAGGGTAGTGTAATGGTTACTGTGTTTGACTGGTACACAGAAGGTTGCGGGTTCGATCCCCAGCGATGGCAACACCAATTTAGAAAAATTAAATAAAGTTTATACATATTAAACTCTAAATATCTCAAATTAGAGTTGTAAATGTTATACGGGACCATAAATAATTCCTTCCAAATTTAAAAAATCGAATCTATTTGCCCCTAGTTCCCATATAAAAAGACATTTAAATAACAAAAAATACCATTTAAAAGAAATGATAATTCATTTAAACACCGGTCTACCTACAATACTTTTCATTTAAATCAAATGGTTTTTGTTATTTGTTTTTGAATGTTCTTTAAAAAACTGACACATCAGTAAAAAAGCAAATGATTAATCAGTTAAAAATATATGTTAAAAATTTTCCTTTATATTTATTTTTCTTTATTCGATCTTCAATATTATATTATTCTTCTAAATTGAGTTTAAGATCTTTTGACAAAAATAATGATTATTTATTTTTTTTTCCTTCCAATATTTCTCCTTATTTCAAAAAATGTTATATATATAAGTTTTAATTGTTAAAAAAATTTTATTATTTCCCAGAAGAAGTCACCAAATGTGGAGACGAAATATTGGAAGAAAAAAAAAATAAATAATCATTATTTTTGTCAAAAGATCTTTAACTCAATTTAGAAGAATAATATAATTAAAAATTTTCCTATCAATTCCGTAAAAAAATAACTGATTACTCATTTATTTGAAATTATTTTTTCAATCTACAAAATGTATACTCAAACAGTCTTAAGATATATTTTGTGTTAATGACACATACACAGGTGTGTGTGATTTTAATTGTAAAGTTCTATTAACAAACAATTTCAATAAAAAACAAATTGGAAGTTTTTGAATATATGTTTTTTGACAGTGAAAAAAATTAAAATTTTTACATAGTAAAAACATGGTAATGACATCACCTTATTTCGTACATTTTGTACTTCTTACATTTAGCATTATTATAAAAAAATAATATACTACCTATAATATGTTACATATTATTTTAAATTGAGCTTCAGATCTCTTTTTATTTATGAAAAATAATTATAAATATTTATTTATCCCAATATTTCGTCACCACATTGGGTGACTTCTTCAGGGGATTTTTTTTCAAATAATTATTAATTAATAATTATTATTTATTCGAATTTAAAATAATATACAAATCAAGAAGATCGAAGAAAACTAAAAGAATATTTTAAAATATGTTACTTACTTTATTATTATGGATAAAACAATATTAAGTTACCTGTAATGGCTTACCTTTTTCATTATTTTAATATAAATAATAATGAGTCATTGTTTATAGTTTAAATAACTTTATTTACGAAAAGAGTTCAATAAAACAAATTATACAAATAAGTTTAGAGTACACTCACCAAAAAAAGTCTGTAATGGCAACTGAAAATACAAAGAGAAATACGTGAAAACCTTGAAGTTTGGATTACTACTCATTATTTGGTAAAGTCTGATTTTGCTGGGTAATAATTTTAACGGACACAAATAAACCACAAATTTCCGTTTTGTGGGTAAATTTTAATTAAATTTCAAACAAATGAAAAAATACATCAAACTGAAAAAAATCATTAAATGACAGCAAATCATTTTGATCAAATGTAAAAAAAAGTTAAATTTAATAAGTTTTGAAAAATAAATGTACACTCAGAATATTATGTAATTTACTGTTTTCAGTTTAATAAAAAAGTTTTCCGTTTCATTTATTTTTCAAAGAAATATCTACGAGGGCGGATCAATAAGTCCGTGACTTTTCGAACTTTCCTCGCAGTTGTATGAAATTGCTCATTAAACATTATTTTCGCGAAAAAAAACCGTCAATCAAACCAAGGAAAAGCTTGATAAATACTATGGGGACTCTGCACCATCGATTTCAATGGTAAACAAGTGGTTTACTGACTTTCGTTGTGGCCTTACAAGACAGAATATGCCGAACGTTCTGGATGCCCAAAACAATTGAAAAAATTCACGATATAATGTTGGCCGATCGGAGATTGAATGTGCGATAGATTGTGGAAGACATAGGCATTTCACATGGCTCAGTGGTTTCAATTTTAAACGATCACTTGGGTATGAGAAAGCTTTCCGCAAGATGGCTGCCGTGTATGCTCACAGTCGACCACCAACGGAATCGTGTGACAGTTTCCATGGATTTCCACGGATTACGCCCCCAGTGACTATTTCCGAACCTTAAGAAATGGCTCGGTGGAATGGCTACGATACAATTATTTTATGGGCCTCGAAAAATCTTGCTGTTATTCGCAAAGTAAATGACGGAACTTGCTCAAAATTTGACAGTAGTCTGTGAACAGGTGGTACTTGAGCAGTGTTGCATTTCATATAATTACGAGGAAAGTTCGAAAAGTCACGGACTTATTGATCAACCCTCGTATATTAACTTTTTTTTACATTTATTCGAAATGATTTACTATCATTTACCAATTTTTTCTGTTTCATTCATTTTTTTTATTTGTTTGAAATTTAATAAAAATTTACTCACAAAATGGAAATTTGTGGTTTATTTGTGTCCGTTACAGTTATTACAAATTTAATTTTTTTTGCTGTCTGTTTCAAAAAAATATTCAAAAAATTTCAATATGTTTTTTATATAAATTGGTTGCTTATATACAAAATTATTTCAATTCAAATTACAAGAACATCATAAACACACATACATACAGAAACACATTCACACAAAAAGTGTCTATAGCCACACATACATTTTGTAGATAAAAAAAAAAATCATTTATCTTTATGGAATTGGTAGGTAAAATTTTAACATTTATTTTTACTGATTATATCATTTGTTTCTTACGGATGTGTCAGTTGATTAAATAACATTTAAAAATAGATAACAAAAGCCATTTGAATTCAATGAAATTTAAGCAGACCGGTTTTTAAATGAAATGTCATTTCTTCTAAATGGCATTTTCTGTTATTTTAACTTTCAAACTATTTAAAGTGTATGTTCCTTTATTTTCTAACTGAAATGAAAATTCTTTTATCGAACTACAAACAGTTAACTACATAATATTCTGTCTGTACATATCCGGTATTTGCTTAAATTAACTGTTTTTTTTTATTTCGTTCAGATTTATCTCTATATTTTCCGTCCTGTTCAAAAAAAAAGGGAACAACTCCCTTCACAGAACTTAAACTGCTTCTTGAAATTTCACCCAAATTATAAGTAGAGTAAGTTATCATATAGTCCGCATGCCCGACTTTAATCTTTTTGCAAGTTGATGAGCGACCCTTGTAATCAAACTTCTGGTCGCATTTGTGAAGCTGTAATTCTCCATGGACTAATTCTATTGGTGTTAAAATCGGTCTATGTTGCGACCTTCTAGCCATTGAAAGGTCCCATCTCAAATTAAAGCGATTCTAGGCAATTTTATACACGGGACTTGTGTGATTTTATTTATCAAGCAGTTAGTGATTTTTCAGGTCAAGAAACAACCCGTGTCATACTTTGAAAATTTTGCTGTTATTACGGAAAATTTTGCTAATTTGAGCCCAGCGGTATTTTTTGCTAATCTTAGCAACACGTGTCTGCTGACGTGTAGTACAATGAAATTTGTAGAATAATTAGCAGCCGCTACTAAATTTTAGTAAACTTTTTGTAAAGTGGAATTTAAAATCTGTTTGCTAAAATCAGCAAAAAAAAATTACTAAATATTTTTAATATTAGTACAAAATTTCAAATTTATATTATTTTATCCAGCGTCAAAATTTTTTTGTTTTATTTATTTTTTTCAAAAAATATTTTAGGCAGAATTAAAAAAAAAAATCAAAGGCTTAAAATTTATAAAAACATTAACGAATTTATCATTTTGTTTAAATTTCTTTTTGAAAAATATTTTAGTCAATTTTTTTACTCGTACGGTCAAATTTTAATTGTTGTTGGCTGATTTTTAGAACCAAAAAAACATTTTAGTGCTATTTTAAGTGGATGTCTATATTTAGACATGAGTCACAGTATATTCACTACCAATCCCTTTTTTTAATCTGTGTAACATTTAAAGACAATTTAAGTTTGTAGGTGTTAGTTTTAATTAGAAATAACATTTCCTTCAATATCAACTTTTTTAAATTAGTAATTTTTTTTTTTGCTAATTTTAGCAAATCGGTTTTCAAAAAATTGTAAAATGATTTCTGAAATTAGCAACAAAAATTTTGTAAATATTTTGTAAAAATTCTGTAATTTGCAAAATGTAAATAGCAAAAAGATTTGCTAAATAATAATTTTTTTTATTAAAAATCAGTACAAAAATTGTAATTGTTATTGTGTAATTGTACTAACTTTCTTTTCTGAGTGTATGATCATACATTACCCTCAAAACTCGAATCCGGTCATATATAAGATCATGTATTGTCATATATTAAACCATGCATGGACGTATATGACCACGTTTGCCCATGTATGACCAGGTATGTTCATATATAATTCGATTTTTATATGAGTACAAAATTTCAATTTACCTTTTAAACTAACAATTTAATCGTGTTTTATCTAAACAATATTCACTAAAAATTTCATAATTAATTTATGTTTGCTACTAATAAATGACAATATCATCAAATTTTTAATTTCCTTCAAATTTAAAGCACTTGTCATGTACGCATAATCATTAATCTCATGTCAACATTATTAACAATTCTAATATTAACACACAAAATTTATATCACTTTCCATGGGGGTATCTATGAAGCAGCAAACAACATTTGTATACAAATCCTATAATTTAATTAAAATTTTCTTAAATTAATTTTTGTTTTATTTTCTTATCACATGCTACCGATGAGAACAACTGACTGACTGACTAACAGACTACCCGTTGAGGTGGAATTTAGTTATTGTAATAATTTTTTAATATCATATTATTGTAAATTTTATGACTTTAACATTTCGAAGTGTATGTATGTATGTATGTATGTATGTGAATGTACTTGAGTTTAGTACTCGTATTAATTTGTTAAATGCAATTAATTGTTTCATTATATTTATCTATACGAATATGTTGTTTCAAATATTATGACACATATTGTTTGATCGTAAAGTTAACAACAAGATACAGTCAGTTAATTTATTAGAAATTAATTTAAAACATAATTTAATTATGTTTTGTGTCATAAAATTAAATAACGTTTAATAAATAAGTATTTAAGAAATATCTGTTAATATGTAGTTGACAACACAGAGAAAATAAATTTATTGAGTTAACAAAATTTATTGGCATTTGAATATATTTTCTCTGTGTATGTGTAAAGTCCAAGGAGATAAACTTAAGCAGGATCTTCTTTGAAAAAATATATAAGTGAAAAGTGTGCATCATTACATTAACATTATTTTGTTTACATCAATTCTAATTCAATTTTTATTTTTTACATTTTTAATACAATAAAAAAATTAACTAACCATAACTAAAAACTATCACATTAACTTGAAAGACAGTCGTATACAATTTAATTTTCTTTTTTTTTAGTTTAATTAAATTACCATAAATCAACAAACCATAAACTTTGTTTTGACAAATTTTTCATTAATTTTCATTTGAATATCAACATACTACCGGTATGTACATTTAGGGGTATAACTTTTAAGCAAGATAAAAAAAAATATTCAAAATACGCGTTCATTTTTGGATTAAGGATTTTTAAAAACCATTTGTAATAAATATTGATATTCTTCATACGAATTTATCAACAAATTTAAAATCTACTCATTAGTTTTTTTTTTTTTTTTTTAAATATGCAGCTTGACTCTATTTCAGGAAATTGTAGTTTAAAATATTTTTATATTTTAAAAAACTACATAAATTAATATTTCATTTGAGTATTACACAGTGCAACACATAAATTGGTTCCTCTTTCGTACCCGGTTTTTTTTGAAGTGTATATCGAAAATTAAAAAAAAAGGCGCAACGGACTTGGCCAGATTACATCGAAATTTTTTTTTATGGACACCCTAAGTTTTTGCACCCAAACATGATTTTTTTAAAAAAGGAAAATTTTTATGGAATCCATATATCATAAACCGTTCGGAATTTTGTTTTTATGTCTTTGGCAAAGTTGTAGATCCCAACCAAAGCAAAAAAATTCTCACATGGACCGACCCAAAAAAATGTTGAATTATTATGTAATTTTCAATTCAACTACTTAGAGTTTTCTATATTGTAACATTCATGTGACAGGAATCACATATACTTTGTCTTTGATGTAAAATAAATTTTGTCAAATTTTCTTAATTGTTTGAAATACTTTTGAATAAACATTTTAAATTATTGATTGTAAAAATAAAAGGATTTTGTGTATTTCATTTTAACCTGAAGACCAGCTTAGCAGTATTAAATTACAACAAAAAATTGCATCCACTGCATCAAAATTGCAAAAAATTGGGAAAAAATGCTATTTTTTTATGATTTTTTCATGATTTTGTAATGAAATGGCTTAAATACTGGGAATTTAAGAAATCTTTCTTCAGCTAAATTATATCTAACAACAATATAAACAACTCTCTAGTACATGCCATCTTAATACGAACATTCCTTAACCCTAGAAAGCACATCTTTTTGCTCACACTTATTTTGCATAGCCAATGTTTGTCGTTTCGACAAAGACAATTTTTTGCAATTTTGATGCAGTGGATGCAATTTTTTTGGGTCGGTCCATGTGAGAATTTTTTTGCTTTGGTTTGGATCTACAACTTTGCCAAAGACATAAAAACAAAATTCCGAACGGTTTATGATATATGGATTCCATAAAAATTTTCCTTTTTTAAAAAAATCATGTTTGGGTGCAAAAACTTAGGGTGTCCATAAAAAAAAATTTCGATGTAATCTGGCCAAGTCCGTTGCGGATTTTTTTTAGTTTCGATATACACTTCAAAAAAAACCGGGTGCGAAAGAGGAACCAATTTATGTGTTGCCATTTCAGGACAAAATCATGAAAAAATCATAAAAAATAGCATTTTTTCCCAATTTTTTGCAATTTTGATGCAGTGGATGCAATTTTTTTGGGTCGGTCCATATGAGAATTTTTTTGCTTTGGTTTGGATCTACAACTTTGCCAAATACATAAAAACAAAATTCCGAACGGTTTATGATATATGGATTCCATAAAAATTTTCCTTTTTTAAAAAAACCGTGTTTGGGTACAAAAACTTATGGTGTCCATAAAAAAAAAAAATTCGATGTAATCTGGCCAAGTCCTTTGCAGGTTTTTTTTAGTTTCGATATATACTTCAAAAAAAAACGGGTATGAAGGAGGAACCACACGATGACCTTAAAAATGCTGCACTGTGTTATTATTAAGTCAGGAAGAGAATACAAAGTTCAAATCATAACAAGAGAAGAATGGGAACTTCATCCCCCATGGTTGAAGGAAGATGCACAGAAGTGGTATACTGACGACTCCAAAACTTCTAGCGGAGTTGGAGCCGGTTTATACGGACTTAGGTACAGAATTCACATACCTCTGAGCAAAGATTCAACTATATTTACTGCAGAATTATATGCTATCTATACAGCAACGACCGAACTTCTGGACAGCCAGGCTGTAATAAAGGCCCTGAAAACCCCCGTCTATCATTATAGATCAGTGCTAGAGTGCCATAAAGCCCTCAGCCAACTGGCGACCAATAATAAGGTAACACTTATTTGGGTACCCGGTCACAGCGGGCATGAAGACAATGAAAAAGCTGATGAACAATCGAGACTAGGAGCGGAACTTTCCAAGCCTCAATTTGGTTTCACGAAAAAGAACATCACAAATATGTTATCAAATCTGATCAAGACGAAATCCATTGAATATTGGAACAAACAGAAACCAAACTCAAATGACAGAACCCAAACACTCAAAGAAGTTCTTATCATACAATGAAAATAGGAGCAGAAAAGCCCTTCAGATGAACAGACCAAATCTAAGACTCCTATGCAGAGCACTCACAGGACACTATCCATGTAATTACATCCTAAACAAAATGGGACATGATTGAGATACGACATGCAGATATTGTATGGAAGATGAGGAGACCATGGAGCATGTAATGGCTAAATGTCCTGCCTTTGCATACCTACGATTTATCACATTTGGCAGACCTGATATCATGGAGGAACAATACAAGAAGCTGAAAGTGAAGAACATTGTACTGCTACTCAAGGCTGCACTGGAGAAGAACTGCACGCAGAGAAAAAACATGGTTGCAAAATGATCACTGCTACTATATTGTGCTTGCTGCAATCGGGTATGGTTGTTACAACCATATTATTGGTTGTCTAACCATCAACATGGTCGCTACCATCATTATTATAGTAAATATTTCACTATTTTATGATTGCTGCCTTCTATTTTATAACATGATTGTCTGTAACCATACTGTGGTAACAAAAATTCCGACAATGAAAAAAATATGATAATTATGCAACCATAAAATGCTGGCAACAATCAATGAATAATTATACTTCAAATAAAACATGACTTTCACATATACAGTCCAAATAAGAGTATTGTCTTGATTTCATAAAAACCAAAATGTCTTAAAAAACAATCATATTTTGTTTATTTAAACTGGACCTATATCAGATGGGTAGAAAATACCTTTCATGTGGCATTAAAACATTGACCTATTCAGATCCAGTTTATTTTTTTTTTTAAACTTTAGAAGATTTTTTTGAGGGTTTTTTTTCGAAAATTCCTTATACATGTAATATTATTTACAATAATTAATTCATTGCCAAAAAGATTCTATATAAAGATTTTATATGGATCATATTATGATAATCCAGAAATCATAATATAGTTATGGTGACTATAATGTAATAACATTTTGAGTATACTATGATTACATGCAATCATAATATGATAAATTCAATATCATAATATGTTTATTTAGAATCATAATATGGTAATTTTTGGATCATAATATAACTGTAGGGTCCATATTATGGTAAAATTATGGATATTTTATTATCATAATATGATAACCATAATATAGTACGACTATGGTTGGCACAATCATAAACCCAAAAATATATGATGCTCTTCGAATATGATTCTCCCAACCATGTTTTTTCTTTGCGTGTGAGGAAAATACTAGATGGTGCACAATAGATCTACTTGGTCGCGGTGCTGGAGATACAAACAACTCAACAAAACTAAATCGTAATTATTAAGTCAAGATCTGGCCCACGCACGCAGAGAAAAAACATGATTGGTGCAATCATATTCGAAGTGCATCATATATTTTTGGGATTATGATTGTGTCAACTATAGTCGTACTATAATATGGCTATCATATTATGATAATAAAAAAACATAATTTTAACATAATATAGGCCAGCTACAGCTAAATTATTTTTGGAAACTATGAAAAAGTTCTTTAAATTTAAAAATATTTCTTTGAGAAATGTTTTTCCTAAAGAAAAAATTTTATATTTTTTTCAAGAAAACTTTTTTGATTCTATAGACTTTTTTGAAAGAAAAATACTTCAAACAAATTGAAATTCTAAGGACTTTTTAAATAAAATAAAAACAAGTAAAAAAGGGCTAAATTCGGCTGTGCCGAATCTTTGAATACCCTCCACCATAGGGGCTGAAGATGATATACGTATATACTAAATTTTGCATGAACTGTAATATGAATATGTTTTGTCAATTTATGTAACGAACTCTTGTTATTTAGTTTTGGTAATGTTATTTATTTAGTTTTAGCAATGTTATTTACAGAGGTCTGCTCTGTTAGCGACTTTAACATTGTTGATAGATACGGAAAAATTGTACAAATTTGTATGGAAAATTTAGAGGTACCTTCACATTTTCACTCATAACTTTTGAACCGCTGAACCGATTTTGCTCATTTTAAATACCAAACTGCTCGGGAGGATGTTCAATAATCTGGGTAAAAATAGGCAGCCCCGCTTGCGTCTTCGCATCGTGATCGCCATTTCAACAGACAGACAGACGGACAGACAGACAGACAGACGGACATCGCTAAATCGACTTAAAATTGCATAAGGATCACGAATATATATTCTTTATGGGGTCTTAAACCTATATTTTGACATGTTACAAACGGAATGACAAACTGATATATACCCTCACCATATATGGTGGAGGGTATAAAAACATAGATTATATGTACTTTTTCTAATAGAAAAATTCTTAGATTCTAAGGAAATTTTTAAGATTTTTTTTTAAAGAAAGTCTAAGAACTAAGGTCACAAAATGTTTCATTCCTTAGAATCTAAGTAGATTTTATGATGAAAAGCCCTCAGAATGTAAGAATTTTTTATTCAAAGAAAAGCGCAAGAATCTAAGTTTTATAAGAATATATGAATTTTTTATCTAAGAAACTGTTTGCAGAATCGGACAATTTTACTTTAAGAAAAAGTCAATCTAAAACTGTTTCTATCAGAAAATTTTCTAAAAAACCTTTTCGTATTAGACAACATGATGATAGGACCAAATTTTAGTTATACCCCTAAAGTACATATTTGTTAATTTAAATACTCCCTCGTTAGGTTAATTACATTAACTGTCATCGTTTCTGTATAAATTTAACAATAGTAAGAAAATATAATGTAAATGGGGGAAAATCTTAATTTTTTTTTTTAACTTTTTATTGATGTAGCTGTAACATGTTGACAAATTGGTGGTGATCGTTAACATAATCTGACTAATTACATTTGTGACTTTTGTTACACACAAAATTATTTAAAATATTTTTTTTTAACATCATCATAACTTTTACTGCTTATTTATATTTTCAAATCATTAATTAATGAACAAGTAATTAACAGAGGAATGTAAAAATAAAAAGGTATACCAAGTCGAAGGGGTTAACTTGCAATTGAAATCTTAAGTCTTCTGCAATTGACATGGGGAACAACTAAAGCCATTTACCGATAATGTAAAATGATATCATCAGAACGAATATAAACATTGAGCAAGTTTAGCAGAGAAACATGCTACCACTACTCATGAGTTGTAGGGCTTTATGATTTGCTTATAATGCTATTTTTATTTTTAAGTAAAAAATTTTTTTTTTGATTTTTTATATCTTTCTGGTTTTAATAATAATATTTTAGATTATTTGTTATTCTTTAAAAATAAATAATAATTAAATCAACCGGCAGCTGATGTAAAAAGGGCTATACACCCGTTGACCATCTCTGTCTACCCATATTTATTATTTCCCATAACTATTACTTCTTTGAGCCTAAGGCCTTGTAGCCATGGCCCTATCCACTATTAGTTTATAGTTTGTAAATATATTCTAGTGCTTCAAATAAATAAAAATAATAAATATTTCCCAGTTTTGCGGCAAAGCCATTTTCAAAACAGAATTTATTAAATTTCATCTAATCATCTTTAGAATAGCAACCTGTAGTTTCATAAAAAGGATCATTCATTTTACGTGGCCGGTCGGACATCGCTAAATTGACTCATCAATTTATTCTGAGTTGATTGGTATACTATGCTGCGTAAAGCTTTACCCTATTTTTGTGACCTAATGGCGAGTTCCGGTGAATCTCTGGAGATCATGATTGAAACTTAAGCCTGAAATAATCTGAGGAATATTTTGTGGCGATTCGCCCAGCCTGTCTTACCGGCTGAATTATTTCCAAAATAATTTGAATCTGCCCCACTGTGTGCAAATTCATTCAAAAGTTATCGTCAACTTTGTGATTACGAATTTCGTTTAAAAAATTTTTATGCAGTTAAATATTTAAAGTTCTTAAAAATAACTTAATTTTGTTAAAGAAATAAAGATACAAAACTTGTCATAATTTGTATTTTGCATTATAAATACAGGGTGTTTTTTTATGTTCCAGGCCGATATTTTTTTTTTAATAAATCTTAAACGATACAATAATTTTTAATAATATTTTATTGCATGCAAGTTTAGTTTATAACAATTATGTATGAAATAAAATATCGGCTAAATGGCCGCTGCGCAAATGTGTGCTCTTTTAACCATATTTTGCATAACATTTTTGCATATTACGTGTGTTATTGCTCCAATTTCTTTAATAATGTTGTTCTCTCGCATCCGAATTGTTGCCGTATACATTTCCCTTCAAGTACCCCGGAAGAAAGTAGTCGGGGTCAGTTAAATCGAAATTTCCCATTTTTGACATAATGCGGCCGGGGAAAAAGTTCTCGAAAAATACGGGGGTGTAAAGGCCGTCGATTTGTCAATTGAGGATTTGCAGGCCCCCTAGTATCGGATATAATGTTTAATAACAAAGCCAGCTAAGTCAAAACGTGCTTCTTCGCTTATAATGATTTTTCGCCAAAACTGGGGGTTTTTATATTTTTTTTATGTTTTAATAACTTCAACACGTTGTTGATGCGTTAGATCCTCCATAACATATTATTGAATTAATTCGCCAAAAAAAAAAATAATTCTATTTGTAAATCAGCGAGTTGATTCAATATTTTATAAATCAACTAGCGGATCCCGGTGG
This sequence comes from Eustalomyia histrio, assembly GCA_949748255.1. Taxonomy (NCBI): domain Eukaryota; kingdom Metazoa; phylum Arthropoda; class Insecta; order Diptera; family Anthomyiidae; genus Eustalomyia; species Eustalomyia histrio. Next base: position 15,641,109 of record OX456526.1, read on the forward strand.
GCTTCGCTACGCATGAATATTAATATTGAATCAAATTCATTGGTTCATTGGTTTCTCGATCCGCGAGTTCGATGAAAAAGAACCTTAAAATTATCACTCACTGACAGCTGTCAATGTTTATGCGTCATGCGCTACGTGTATTTGAAGTTTTCTAGATACGTGTGTATGAAGTTTTCTAGATATTCGCCATTTTGTAAAATGGTAATTTTTTTAAAAGGCCGGAATCTCGAAAAATAAGAGAGATAGGGCAAAACGGACAAAATGTTTGCTCTATTAGAGTATTAATATACTGTGATAAGAAAAATAGACCAGATCCGGAAGATATCCCGAGGTATCTATTTTTGTAAAACAGCCATAGGATGACCCATTTTTATACGAATATAATGGTACGTGAAACGAAATTTGTATTATCGGAGTATGTTAATTTATAATATCATCTAAATTGATAAAAAAAAATTATTCCCCCAGTAGCTGTTTTATAAAAATTCCATGAAATCCTTCAGGTTTAAAATTAAATTAATCATGATTTAAAAAAAATTATTTGAATACAAGAATCAAAAGAATTCTTTTTTAATTCACAAATCAAATCAAAATTGATTTGATTCTTTGATCCAAAAGTGAATTGAAATTAAGAAACAAATTTTACTTAAAATTTGGTCAAAATTTCTAAATTATAGAAAAATTTTACTACTGAGAACTAAATTTTTATTAGAAAACAGTAAAATTTCTTCCTATTAGTTCATACATCATCTAAAACTTTACTGCTAGTTAGCAAATGTTTTCTTGGTTTTAAGAAATATTTATTTTATTTAAGTTCTAAAAACTAGGACTTAACTCCCTAAAAATAAGAAAGTATTTTCTAACATCAAGTTAAATAGCACTTCTTTTAAGTGAAAATTATCCTTATTTTGCTTCTATGGTAAAGGTAATATATTTTACCATATATTTTAAAGTACTTTACACTCATTGAGTAAGTATTTTCCCTCTTTCGGAGGACTTCCGCTTTGTGAGGAAACTGCTCTTAACAAGCTTTTTGCTATACATGTTTGTCTTAAACTTAAATTGAATTATACTAAATTCATGTATTTAAAATATAAATTAAATTTCATTAGCAAAAAGGTAAACAAATTAAATAAATGTACTGCAGGATATCCTGAAACGTAATAAATTGTGACAAAGTTAGATCCTTTTCGTAGTTAATTAACGGTTCTGCTTGAGAAAACTACAAAAAGGGACGTCCTAAGAGACACACGACATCTAAGGATAAGGAACACTGGGGGTCCTTTGTCTTCTTAAATTAACTAATTTAAGGAAATTGTTGCAAAAATACAAAATATCACAGTTACATTTCTTGTTTTTATTGGAAAATGGAAAAGTCATATATATATTTTATGGGATTTTTAGCTTAAACTTTGATTGACAAACTATTACAACTTTAACTATTTTATTATTAAGTGTACAAAATAGTTCGAAGAGAATAAAGTTTAATAAGCGCTACGTCAATTTTAGGAAAGTTATTATGCCGTAATGTATGAAATGTGCCAGTGATATTTTGTATTGTAGTCAGCAAACAAAATTATTACATAAAAGCGCAAATTCGAAATTTTTACCTTTTGCTAAAAAAATTAAAAAAAAAATATTTAAAGCTACTTTATAATCAATGTTAAAGGCTGTTAAGATTAGAGATGAGCTTGTGAGCCATTTTTGAATCGCGCACCAAAAATTACAATCATGCACGATCATTTTTTGAAATGGTTACTTTAATTTGTTTCCTTTAATAATATTTTTTCTTGGAAATTGGAAAAACTAACTAGTTTGTTTTAAATTTATGTTTTTTTTTTTTTTTGGAATAGAATATTGAAAATAATATAAACGTTTTCCAACAAAAAAAAAATCCTATACCAAATTTTATTATTTTTTTAAAAATTAAATAACTTTTACTTGAAAAAAATAATATTTTATTAAAATTTTTAAAATTTATCTGAACTAAGTTGCATGAAAATTTTCCTTAGAAATAGTTCATCAGTTTCTAAAATCAAGTAAATTTTTATTATTACATAGGAACAAATTTATTACTTGTTGTTTTTTTACTACTCGCGAACAAATCATAAACACACATTAAGTTCAAGTACTTTCTCGATTTAAGTTAGACACATTTTTTGAACTAAATGGGAGTAAATTATGTCCTAATTTGCTTTTTACCTAAACTTAATTTTATTACATTTGAGTATGCAAATTTCTTAAAACTAAGATGTTTTTTCTAAAAATTAGTAAATTTGTATTTAATTGACTTGTTTTTTTCTAAAATCAAGAAATATTACTTAGGAAAAATATGAACTATTTCTGAGTATACAAGCTATTTCGTTTTTCCTCAAACTTAGGAATTTTTATTCCTTTTAAGAAAATTCTTCTAAGTTTTAATAAAATTTTACTTATATTGAGGACAAATTATAAACTATTTTGTAGGAAATTTTTGATTACATTTCAGGTAATGTCTTTTTTTTTTGAGTGCTTTTTGTCTTAAAATTAAATTGAAATATACAAAATTAATGAATTTAAAATATAAATTAAATTTCATAGCAAAAAGGTAAACAAATTAAAAAAATGTACTGGAGGATATTCTGAAACGTAATAAATTGTGACAAAGTCAGGTCCTTTTCGTAGTTAATTAACGGTTCTGCTTGAGAAAACTACAAAGTGACACACGGCATTTATGGTTAAGGAACACTGGGGGTCCTTTGTCTTCTTAAATTAACTAATTTAAGATTAGAGATGGGCTTGTGAGCCATTTTTGAATCACGCACCAAAAATTACAATCATGCACGATAATTTTTTTAAATGTTTATTTTAATTTGTTTCTTTTAATAATATTATTTCTTGGAAATTAGGAAACCTTACTAGTTTGTTTTTAATTTATTCTTTTTTTTTTTTTGGAATAGAATATTAAAAATAATTTAAACGTTTTCCAACAAAAAAAAAAAAAAATCCTATACCAAATTTTATTATTTTTTTAAAAATTAGAAAACTTTAACTTGAAAAAAAGAATATTTTATTAAAATTTTTAAAATTTATCTGAACCAAGTTGCATGAAAAGTTTCCTTAGAAATAGTTCATCATTTTTTAAAACCAAGTAAATTTTTATTATTACATAGGAAAAAAATTTTTCCTTTTTGTTTTTAATTGTCTGAACTAATTTTTAGAAAACAATTCTTTAAAATTAGAAAGTGGTAGACTTTAAAACTGAATTTGAAAATGGCTTTATAAAATTTAGTTAATTTTACTGCTCGCGAACAAAAAAATGAACACACATTAAGTTTAAGTACTTTCTCGATTTAATTAGACACATTTGTTGAACTAAATGGGAGTAAATTATGTCCTAATTTTTTTTTTAACTTAACTGTGATGTATTTCTCAAAATTTGAAAAATTTTTACTTAGTAAACCAGTTTTTTTTTCCTAAAATCAAGAAATATTACTTAGGAAAGATATGAACTATTTCTGAGTATTCGTTTTTCCTCAAACTTAGGAATTTTTATTCTTTTTAAGAAAAATTTTTTAAGTTTTAATCAAATTTTACTTAAATTCAGGACAATTTATAAACTATTTTGTAGGAAATTTTTCATTACATATTAGTTCAAGTCTTTTTGTTTGAGTTTAGTTTTTCGAAAATTCCTAATTTACCAATTAAGAACAAAAATATTGTTAGTTTTTCGAAAATTCTTTAATATATTAACTGAAATTTCTGATATTAATAAAAATATTGAAATTAAATATTAAGTTAAATATTGAAAATCCCAATATGGAAATCCTTGCTGTAGAGTACCTTTATATTCGACCATTATCATCTCAAATAATCTCATATATCGCTATTTTCATTATATGCAATGGAATTAAATTTACATAGAAATTTTTGCATTAATTTGTTTTAACAATATTTTTTATTTTCTTGTGAGTATTCAGCAAATTCTACTACATTTGTTTTTATGAACAAAAAAAAAAATTGACATAACTTTCAATTAATGGGATGGAAGACCTTGTAGTGAAACGCCTACTTCTTGTTAATTTAAATCGTTGCTAGTCATGTGATGATCTTGTAAAGTGGTTAAAATATGAATTTTATAAATGTTAAATTAAACAGAAAAAGGCATGTAGTTTTGTACTAAAACTCATGATATGTTTAATGAAAAACAAAAAAAAAATAAATAATAAAATACTGTATACAAATGTTAAAAAATTATGATTGTTAACAAAAGATGTAATGGTGGTACATTTTAAAATACATTTTTTCTATCGTATCTAAAGATTATTTTCTTTTAATTTGTATATGAATATTTTAAATTGTTTATGGAAGTATTTCATATTTAATTTCTAGATATCAGTTTCTTATCACATATTTTAACAAATTTTATAACATACAGGTTGGTTGAAAAGTTCCTGCGCTCACCAAGAGATGGCACTGCTAGCTTCAAACTTTTTTCTTCTCAAATTGGTATAACTGTCCTGAGAACACATGAAAAGTTGCAAGTCATTCTGTCAATTCTTTCTTTGTTAACAAGCCATTTGAAGTTGACGTGTCATTGATTTTTTTAATATGGAAAAAATTGAATATCGTGCAGTCATTAGATTCTTTGTTTTAAAGGGTTTAAAAGCAAAGGAAATTTATGAACAATTGTTAGAAGTGTATAAGGAGTCCTCACCCTCAAAACGCACCGTTGAATTTTGGGCTGATGAATTTAAACTTGGTCGTACCAGCCTTGAAGACGATCCACGCCAAAAATTGCAACCACAGCAGAAATCATTGAGCAGGTAAATAATATGGTTAGTGAAGATCCAAGTTTGACTAAGCGTGAAATTGCTAATGTCATAGGCATCTCAGACGAACGAGTACTTCATATTTTACATAAAGAATTACGTATGAAAAAACTTTTTGGAAAGTTAGTGCCGCACACATTAACAATTCAACAAATACTGGATCGAAAACAAATTTCTCAGCGTAATTTGGAGCGTTTTAAGCCGAATAAAACCGACTTCTTGCGTCGTTTTATAACTATGTATGAGACTTGGATCTACCACCATGATCCTAAATTGAAACAAGAACGTTTACAGTGGACTGAAGCTGGTTGTTCAGGTTATGGCATCAGTTTTTTGGGATGCAAAAGGAATTTTGTTGATTGATTATCTTCAGAAAGGTAAAACAATCAACTCTGAATATTATCGCAGCCTTTTGGATCAGCTGGATGAAAAAATTCGTGAGAAAAGAAACCTGGTTTAAAGAAGGAAAAAATAATTTTTCATCAAGACAATGCACCTGCTCACAAAAATGTCTTGACGATGGCTAAATTCAAAGAATAAAAGTACGAATTGCTTGAACATCCACCGTATTCACCAGATTTGGCTCCCAGTGACTATTATCTCTTCAGAAATCTCAAACAATTCCTTCGTGGAAAGCATTTTTCGAATGAAGAGGCCATAGCAGCCGTAGACGGTTATTTTGCAGAGCTTCCGGAAAACCATTATAAGGATGGGATAAAATTATTGGAAGATCATTGGAACAAGTGTATTGAGCTTCTAGGAGATTATATTGAATAAAAAAATATATTTCGTAACAAAAACAGTATTCTTTCATTTCGAGCGCAGGAACTTTTCAACCAACCTGTACTTACATTGTTTACTTAATCTACCTTTCTCACCTTAAGTGGTAGAAATTATTAAGGTTTTTCATAAATATTCAAGTGTTTTTATGGTTTGTTTAAATAATTTTCGTTCCCTATTTATTATTCCAAAGACCTGTTAGATATTAACTGGGATTTTAACTGAGGCATTTGTTGGTATTTCCCATATAAATTTTAAATTTGGTAAAATTTTATGGGGACATTGTATTATCGGGCCTTGGTGTTGTAAAAATTTTATCAACGAATTTCGAAGAAAAAATTGTGATTAATAATACAAATTATTTAATAAATAAATATACACACAATATTCTAACTTTATCAATATTTTTGAATACTCAGTGTAGTTGTTAAATAGACAGAGATATGGAAATGTAAATAAACCTTTTATAAGGTAAATAATACATTTCTACAGGTAAAATGCAAAACAACGTAACTGACGTTTTAATTTTTTTTTTTTTTTACAAGAAAAGCAAAAAATGTTTGTAAATATTTTAACAAATTCATTTAAAGACAATTTTTTGTGGAAACAAAAAAAAAATACGGAAAATTAAAATGCGGTGACGAATTACACTCACCAAAAAAAGTCTGTAATGGCAACTGAAAATTATGCTGTTATTACTATTGCTGATATTTTTTGGTAATCTTAGCAACACATGTCTGCTGACGTGCAGTACAATGAAATTTGTAGAAAAATTAGCTGCCGCTACTAAATTTTAGTAAACTTTTTGTAAAGTGGAATTTAAAATCTGTTTGCTAAAATCAGCAAAAAACTTTACTAAATATTATTAACATTAGTACAAAATTTAAAATTTTTTTATCGAACATCAAAATTTTTTTTATTTTATTTATTTTTTTTTTAAATATTTTAGACAAAATTAAAAAAAAGACCTAAAAATTGTAAAAAAATAAACGAATTTATCATTTTGTTTAATGTCTTTTTGAAAAATATTTAGACAATGTTTTTTTACTTTTAATGGCCTTAAATTTTAATTGTTTTTAGGGCTGATTTTAGAACAAAAAAAAAACTTTTTATTGCTATTTTACGTGGATGTCCTATTTCCGATCCTTTTTTGTAATCTATGTAACATTTTAGGGCAATTTAAGTTTGTAGGTTTAAGTTTTAATTAAAAATAACATTTCCTTCAATATCCACTTTTGAAAATTAGTAAATTTTTTTTGCTAATTTTAGCAAATCGGTTTTAAAAAATTTGTAAAATGATTTCTGAAATTAGCAACAAAAATTTGTAAATATTCTGTAAAATTTCTGTAATTTGTAAAATGTAAATAGCAAAAAGATTTGCTAAATAATAATTTTTTTACTAAATATTAGTACATAAATAGTAAAGTGGGATGCAAAACCGTTTACAAATTTTTCTACCAACTTTTTTTTCTGAGTGTATTGGGATAAATAAATAATTATATGAATTTTAAATAAGAAAAAATCTCAAGTTTATTTAAAATAGAATTTAAATAAAAAAGATTGAAGAAAACGCAACAGCATTTTGTTAATTTTATTAATTGTACACTCACAATATTATTTCGTTAAAAACAACCTAAAATACATATTAAATTAATCGAAAATACAATCAAAAAGAGTACTACTGATTTTTCATTATATTCAACCCATTTTGTTGTTTATTTTTAATCATTGTTTTATAATCGACAAAAGTAAAAACAATAGAAAGTCGTTTAAAATAACCATCAAATTTTTACCTACAAAAAGTTAGAAAAAACAACTTTTGTAGTTTGTTTTTCAAGTTGAAAGTTTTTTTTTATTTGTATGTAATTACAAAACAGAACACAACACATGCAGATGTATATATTTTTATTGGCTTTGTGTGGATGTATATTTGAGTAATTTCTTGTAATTTTTATTGAAATAATTTTGTATATATACAAACTATTTTGGTAAAAAAAAACAAAAATGAATTATATGAATTTCTTTTTTGTGAAGCAGAAAACATAAAATTTTACATTAAACTGAAAATATCAACTCCTACTGAATGTCTGTAAATTTTTATAGTTTGTTTTTTGAATGACTGATTCAAATAGTTAAAAAATATATTTCTATGAAGTTCAATTGATTCTTCATTTAAAAACAAACTTTAAGTATTACTTTTTAAATAAACTACAATCGGTAACGGAAAATATATTGTGAGTGTATTCGATTCTAAGTTGACTTTTTTGCCTCATTTGGAAAAAAAAAGATTCTAAATGTTTACTCCACCCTTGCATTTATTAAAAGAAATTGTAGTAATTTTTGTGATCCCTATACATTAAAATTTTTATATACATCATATGTCAGATTCAAATTATAGTATGGTGCAATAATTTGAAGCCCTCATGCTGATATTCATAGTGGACGTATTGAAAGAATAAAAAGGAAATTTATTATGATTTTCCTATTCCTAGATGTGAAGTCCGTTGTATGCATTTAGGATTAAAAATGTTGAAAACTCGACGCAAAATACAATCAATGTTATTTATATTTGATTTAATTAATGGTTAGATTGATTGCTTGAGTCTTTTGGAGAAAATTTCTTTTAATGTACCTTGTAGAAATCTTTGTTAATAATGATTTGTTTTTTGAAAAATGTTATTGGTTTAGTTATATTTTAAATAGTCTCCTAATAAGGACATTTCAAAATTATTATTTATTAAATTTTTATCATGTCATTGAATTTAATACATCAAAATCTAGTTTTAAAAACTTTTTGTTATATAATTTGTTTAAATCATAGTTGTTATTTTAGAAATAAATAAATGAATTTTTATTTAATAGACTTTATGAAATAATAAATAAAAATTATTTTCTTTATAAAACCATTATTTTTTTATCGTAGAATTTCAAAGTTTGTTGTAGGCCTTTAGTTTAGCCAAACAAATCATAATCATCAATAAAATCGGTTTCAAAAACTTTGTTGGTTACGTTGTTTTGCATTACACCTTACGATTTTTGAAATTTTTAAACTTTTTATTGAACTAAAAACGGGAAATTCCAAAACCAATCTAATGAATTGTGAAAAAAAATGTTTAATTTATTTTGCTTTTATAAATTTTATTTAATTTTAAACACTGTTTGACATCAAAATCTTTTCTGTAAATAAACAAGGTCAAGCTATAAGTTGCACCCTATTGGAAAGTGCTGCCATTTTTGCAAATGGCATCGTAAACGTGTGTGAAGTTTATGGAGAATAAACGCTTATAGGCTTTAAAAGCGAGCGAAAGACGAAATGGCTCATTTTTGCCTCAGCGGCGCCGTTAATAAGCAAAATTCTCGGTTTTGGAGGAAAGAAAATTCACGCATAATTCGTGAAGCGCCACTACACCCTCCAAAAGTTATCGCGTGGTGTGCAGTTACATTGGGAAAGGCTCTACACGGTGAACGGCGACCGCTATAGGGCCAAGCTGACTGAATTTTTCTTACCGAAAATTGACGATCTGGATGACATTGACTACACATGCACCACAAGGCGGAGTGAGTTGTCTTGCTGCACTCGACACTATGCGTTTCGATGATTGACTGTCCCGGACTTATTTTTTTGGGATATTTTAAATCGTTGATGTACGCGAACAAGCCCCGCACCTTGGAGGGGTTAAAAAACAACATCCTAACCGAAATTGACAACGTGACACCACAAATACTACGCACAGTTATGCAAAATGTAATCAGAAGGGGTCAAATCTGTAAAAAAACAAGTAAAAAAGGGCTAAATTCGGCTGTGCCGAATCTTTGAATACCCTCCACCAAAGGGGATGAAGATGATATACGTATATACTAAATTTTGCATGAACTGTTATTTGAATATGTTTTGTCAATTTATGTAACGAACTTTTGTTATTTAGTTTTAGCAATGTTATTTACAGAGGTCTGCTCTGTTAGCGACTTTAACATTGTTCATTTTTACGTTAACTTAGTTATCATAGTATGTAAGACAATAAATATAATCGAACAATAAGAAGACTTAAAAACATTTACTTAACAGAAAAAAAAAAAAATAGATACAGAAAAATTGTACAAATTTGTATGGAAAATTTAGAGGTACCTTCACATTTTCACTCATAACTTTTGAACCGCTTGACCGATTTTGCTCATTTTAAATACCAAACTGCTCGGGAGGATGTTCAATAATCTGGGTAAAAATAGGCACCCCCGCTTTCGTGTTCGCGTCGTGATCACCATTTCAACAGACAGACGGACGGACAGACAGACGGACATCGCTAAATCGACTTAAAATTGCATAAGGATCACGAATATATATACTTTATGGGGTCTTAAACCTATATTTCGACATATTACAAACGGAATGACAAACTGATATATACCCTCACCATATATGGTGGAGGGTATAAAAACAAAGGAGTTTTTTCTATAAACAAAGGTTATAGGGAAATATAATCAGATGATGGTTTTTGTCTTTGCCTTTGATCCCCTTAAGAGCCAGTCCAAACCGGTTTGGTAAGAGACCTGGAATTTTAAATATGTGTTTCCTGAAATAAACGCTAATTTAGTGATGAGACAATTTTTTTTAATTTGGCCAGGAGTGTGGCAAAAGTGTGAGTTTAATTGTGGTAAAGTTCTCCTCTTAACGGCCTGCTCCTACCGCTTTGCTTAACGACCTGAAATTTAACTGATGTGGTAATTTTAAGAAATTTCACAAGAAACGTGATACAAATTAGAGCAAAAGTCTCCCTCTCTTAGTGGCCTGCCCAAGCCCATCTGGCTAGGAATCAGAAATGTAAAATATGTAGTATATGTAAGCTAATATACTAAGGAAATACTTTTCGGAGCATCCAATAAGAATGCAGTAAAAATGGGATTGAAAGAATAGGTCTTTGACTAATCATCCAACTCAAACAGCAAAAGCTACACACAAAAAAATAAAGTGTCAACCGAATATTAAGTGTATTTTGGTTTAGCACATTCATATTCCTGAATATTTTGTTGTCAAAATGATTATACAGTTATTCCAATGGATTTTAGTCGTAGTAATCGAATATTACTTGTAAATACAGCCAGTTTTTTGCAACTGAAATTTTTGGAAATTTTAACGAGGAGGGGCATAAGGGGGAAAAGTCTCACCGTATCATCCTGGTATGGTCTAATTCACTAAAAAGAGGAAAATCTTCTGGATTTTCTAATGAGACCGTGGTAAAAACAGGGTTTAAAAAGAAAAAATTAACCAAATTGTCACCCAGGTCAAATGATAAGGTTTCTATTGTAGGCATCCTCAAAGACGGGATTTTTCCCTATTAACGTTCTCAAACCATGTGATTGGAAAGAAATTCGGTTGTTAAAAAGAATCCGTTTTTTCTGTGTGTAAGCTTCTGAAGAAATACTTTTTATAAGTTAAAATAAAAACATGGTCAAAATTAAGTTAAAAGGTTACAAATGGCCTCAAGCTATGTAGCTTGGATGACCAAAGCCGGCTTTGCCGAATAAAGTTTTGCCTTTAAGCCCTTTAAGCTTAAAATCTGTAACTTATATTTAAGGCATCCACTACAAGAAGAATAAACACATTTATTAATAAACAAGTAAGAGCGGCTAAATTCGGCTATGCCGAATCTTATATACCCTTCACCATGGTTGGGAAAAAACTGAAGTTTATATATGGACATATATGGAATGGACAGATTTATATACGGACGCCTTTAAGAGGAAATTAACCATTTAGTTTGGTGATAAAACTTGGACTCGGGAAGATATATGGTTCCAGAAAATAGGTATTTAAAAAAAATTTATGTTTTGGGCATAACTTTTTTGTATCTGAACCGATATTTCCGAGTTTTTCAGCAAATATATTATACTAAAGATTTTCGATCTTTTGCTATATAAGACGTATCCATAGGTCATATTACAGCTCTAGAATAGTGTTTGTTGTTTGTGTATAAAAGGTGAAGAGGTGAAAGAAAAGAATTTCAACAAATCGTTAAAAGAAATCACTACAACTGCATGTGTTTTATTTCTACAAAATAGTTTGATTTAGCTGGCAAATTTGCATTTGGGATTTTATTTCGCTTATTTATTACAAAATATTTTTAATTTCTTTAGCTTAATTTTAAAAATTTGAAGGAAAATAGTTTATCATTTTTTTTATAAATTATTATAAGTTATGACCTAAAATAGTTGCACTCAAAGGGAAATTATGTATAAAATTTTCTTAATATGTGAGAAATAAAATGGTTTAAAAATAATTTTATAAATTCTTTTAAATCGGAGCTAAAAATAGAAATAAACCCGTTTGTATTTTGTTTGTATCAGAGGGTTTTTATAAAAATGTTGATGTTTTTAGCCTGTTTATGGATTATTTAATTATTAATATAAAATTTTATTTAAATTAATTATGAAATGTTAAAAAAAAAAAGAAAAAATAAACTAAAAAAAAATCTTAAGAAAATAAAAAAAAATGTACGAAAAAAAGTGAATTGACCGGGATTCGAACCCGCGACCCTTCCACCTGTGGTGAAGGGTATAAAAACGTTTGTATTTTGTTTGTATCAGAGGGTTTTTATAAAAATGTTGATGTTTTTAGCCTATTTATGGATTATTTAATTATTAATATAAAATTTTATATAAATTAATTATTAAATGTTAAAAAAAACCAAAAATAAACAAAAAAAAAGTCTTAAAAAAATAATAAAAAAAGTAAATTGACCGGGACTCGAACCTCGAACCCGCGGCCTTAGAGAAAAAAAGTATTTGTGACATAGCGTCTAGACAACTGAGCTATTGAAGCTCACACAAAATCATCGTCAATAGAGATACAAATATAAAAGTCTTCGTTCATTAGAGATTTGTTTAGTTTTTATTTAAATGACAAATCTTTGTATGTGTGTTGTTTGTGTATAAAAGGTGGAGATGAAAGAAAAGAATTTCAACAAATGGATGTGTTTGTTATGCGTAAAATTCTACATACTACATATTAAACAAAGGGATTTTACGGAAAAAATTACGAGGTAGTCCTGGTTTTTTGCTAATATCTCAGCCATTTATTAACCGATCTGTCTGATTTTTAATAGCAAACAGAAATGGATTACATGTAACAGAAATAAAAAACAATCAAGTCCTCATCATATCTGGGTTCTTCGGAAAACCCATTTCAACACACAGACGGACAGACGGATATCGTTAAATCAACTTTGCTCTTCATAAGGACCCAGAATATATATGCTTTATAGGGTCTAAGATCAATATTGTAGAAATTACAAACGGAATGACAAACTTATATATACCCTTCCACCTGTGGTGAAGGGTATTAAAAGAAAAATCGCTAAAAAAATAATTTAAATTTCTTCTAAATAAATTCCGATATTTATAAATATCTTAAAAGATTGATCGGACTTTAAATGTAGTAGAGAATAAAATTGAAAATTCAAGAGCCATTTTTTAATATTATCCATCGTTTTTTTTAAATATCTTCCACCATATTTCACTGTTTTACAACTGTGTCAGATTAATATTAAACGACTCCCAAAAATGTCCATGTTAATAATATCAAACGAATATGATCTCCGATTTTGGATCTGCTATTTTACGTTTGAAAACCCGGTTATATATTTAAATGCAGATTGCCAAAACTTTCGGATAAATAATTTACAACGAAATTGATCTCTTGTGAAAAAATAAAAGCAATAATCCGGAATGTTAGATCTCCTGTATATTTTAAACTTTAAAAGTCTGATGTCAGATTCGTATTCTGCGACCCCTAAAACTCTCCAAAATGTGATTCAATACGAATCGGTTCTTTTTTTAAAAACCCATCTTGGATACGAAATTATGAATTTTAAAAATCGAAAATTAGATTCGTAATCAGCTACCCCTAAATTTCTAATTCAATACGAATCCGTTCACTTTTTAAGAAATCATCTTGGATACGAAATTGTGAATTTTAAAAATCAAATATTTGGTTCTCATTCACCGATCTCAAAAAACTATAATAAATTATAAAGCGAATGGTAAAACTTTTAAAACTCATCGGTCATTTTGTATCTGCCATTTTGAGTTTTAAAATTGTGATGTCAAAATCGTATTTAGAGAATCCAACAACCCCCAAGGTTACAAATTCCCAAGTAAATCCGTACACTGGTTAAAATCTCCACTCGTTTTTCCATATTATTTTAAAATTTCCCCATTCGACATTTTAAAGTAAATATAGTGCACGTTAAACCTAAAACTAATTACTAATTGTCATGTAAAGACAGGTGTAAATAAAATGGGATGTTAAAAAAAACAAAAACTTTATTTTAGAGAGCAGGAGATCTCCTGGTGTCATAAATTACCCCACATATTTCTAAATTTTCTTGACAATTTGCAAATTTATGCAACTTGTAGAAATATATATGCAACTGACTTTTACAAAAATTCGTGAATACCCCAAATACATATTTGTTCACACTCCATTGGCATTGGAGTTAAATAAAAATTCAATATGGCGTAAAAATGCAAAAATCTTTAATGCACAAAACTGAAAAAAAGGAACTACAAGTCTTCACAAAGACATTTTGTATTTTATAAATGAACAAAAAAAAAATGCCAGAAAGTCGGCAAGAGTTTTTGCATGTCTGGGGTTTTTAAATGCAAAACCAAACGTGCGATAGCAAAAGAAAATGTTACAAACAGGCCTACTGAAACTCTTAACAACCAAAGAGCCAACAGTCAGCCAGTTTGCCAGCCAGTCAGCAACCAATCAATCAAGTTTTTTTTTCGACACAGACCATACAAAAGTTTTGAATTGCATTGGCAGTAAAACGACCCAATATACATACAGTCATGATTGCATGCATGCATGCTGTTGCAAGATTGAAAAATTTACATTGCAAGGTGCAAAAGAAATCCAAGTTAAAACTGTTGTAGTTATGCATGTTGTTTTTTTGTTACAAAATGTGTATTTTTTGTATACACAAAGTTATTTAGTTTTTATCTGTTTGTGGCAATGACAGTCGTCGTTTAAGAATGATTATTATTGTAGTTTTTAGCATCCATCCAATGCAAACAGAGGCTGATTTCTTCGACTTTATCTTATGTTATTGTTGCTGCTGCTGCTGTTCCCCAACCTGTGGCAGCCATTGAATCAATTTTGTGTTTCTTATTTTATTTTTTTTTTTTTTGTATCAGAGCCACCACTTGGACGCCATCTGCATTTATTGAAATTGTAGTATGTGTGTTTTGCATTTTTATTTATTTTTTTATTTTTTCTACTCGACACAAACTATAATTTATGCATTTTCGTATTGGTTGGTTAGTCAATTTTTTTTTGTTGCTGTTGCTGTCGCTTGTATGCAATTTTCTGTATGTCTTTTTCTTTTGCCTTAACTCTTTATAACCCATACACTATGGGTTTAAAAATCCAGGAGAATATTTTATTTATCAAGAACCTAATGGAAGGCTAAGAGGTTTTCCCAAAAACGATTTTAACAAGAGCCATACTAACCGATCACTAAGAATGAACTTGGTCTTCTAACAACTAACTATTGAGATCAGAGAAACATTAAAGAGCTTAGCAAATTGCATTCAAGATTTTTAGATCGTTCCCTCTAAGGGTTTTACTAAACATTTAAAAACTCTCCAGAGATAGAATGGTGACCGAAGGTACCTAATACAGAAGACCGCCACTCGGTTAGGTGCAACTTTTGACAAGTGCCTTCACTACTGGTGATTTGAGAACATTTCCTACACTAGCAATGGAATTATGGGACAGCATAATCCTCCTGTTATCTTAATTAAAACTTCTTCTAATTTGATCGCTCAAAGACTGAATAAAATAAATAAGAATTTACTGAATTACAATTTTGATAGATTGTCAATGACAACTTTTCACTTAAATATGTCGCAATTACGGGATAGTGAAACTTTCGTTGACCTTTGCTGCCTAATGCGGTACACTGACTTAATTTCTGAGTTTAGCAATATCTGACCTCAATTCCCACAGTTTTTAAGTATAAATTAAGAGAATTATCTTGGACTTAATGTTGACAAGTGTCAAGGGGGCGTATGCTTTGCTATTTTTATATAGAGCCAGGAAGGCCTCTATTCATTGTCGTGATTTACCTTCACCTCAAGGATCGGTTTGGATTGCTGTCATCTGGATACTGGGGTCATACAGATCATGAGGGCAAGGAAAGAGCAGATGAATTGATGGATGGATCAATTTGATGGATGGCTTTATTTCTACTGATTGTGGGACCAGAGATGTACTGTGGGTTAAGCAGATCCAAAATTCGGGCCTTGATTGCTTAGATCGAAATATCTGTTGCGCGGGACGGAGGGATCGCTTCCTGTGTCTACCCTAGCGGTTGCCTTATTCGATTCTATTTCTTACAAAGGAAAAGAAGATAAGACGGCGTTCAGAGGGACATTTTAGGTAGTTTGGAACGAATCCAAATTTGGAAAGAATCTAAATTTTTTGAACGAATTCAATTTTTGGTTTGAACGACCATTTGGACCTAAAACAGCTGGATGATATGGACCTCCATAGCATGCGGCCGAACTAAAATTTTCAAGGAATCCGTATGAAGCCATTTGGGATCATTGGCCGAGTATCAATTTTTCGTGGCCTATTTGCATATTAGTATTGAGTTCAGTCAAATGACCTTTTTTCGAAAGCCCAAAAGTTTTTTAAACCTTCCGAAGTATGAAAATAAAGGGGAAATAGTGCAATGATTTAAAAGGGACACGTACTCTCACTTTATATCTGCACAACTTTCCACAAAATCAGTATTAACAATGTATCAGATTCTTATTATATGTTAATAAATTTAGAAGTGAACCTCCATAAACCTTACCATATATGTTAAACTCGTAATAATGCTAGCATTTGATATGAATATTTTTAATAGAAAAAATAATAAAAAAAGCTACCCTGCGGGAAAAGGACCTATCCCAGGACACGTCACATGACCGGTTCATTGTGATAGGGACCGGTCACTAGACCGGTCATGGGCTTGTCCTAGGAGGCGGTCAATTGCCCTCTGTGACATGTCACAGAACTGGTCTAAAAGGACAAGTCGTGACTTTTAAACCGGTCACGTGATAGGTACTTTAGAAACCGGTGCTCTTTTCACCTTTATCGTGATATGTTTTTTCGGAACCGGTTCAGTTTACACCTATCCTGGGACAGGTCCCAATTCCCAACTGACCCCTTTTTTCCCGCAGGGTACTTCTTAACAAAAAGTACTTCAATTTTTTTTTTTAATTTTTAATTGGAAATAATATAAAAATCAGTCATTTAAACTGAATTGTTTGTAGAAAATATTTATTAAAATAAAAAAAGCCTAGCGATATGTTAACAATCTGGAAATTTGTGCAAAATTCACATACGAGGGCAGATCAATACGTCCGTGACTTTTCGAACTCCCCTCGTAGTTATATGAAATGCAACACTGCTCCCATCAAGTACCACCTTTTAATACACCACTGTCAAATTTTGAGGAAGTTGTGTCATTTACTTTGCATTTAACAGCTGTTCAAAACATACAACCTTGCGGTATTTTTAAAAATGGAAAAAAAGTGAATTTCGAGTGCTGATTAAACATTATTTTTTGCCAAAAAAAAACGTCAATTAAACCAAGAAAAAGCTTGATAAATATTATGGGGACTCTGCACCATCGATTTCAATGGTAAAAAAAATGGTTGACTGACTTTCGCTGTGGCCTTACAAGCACAGAAGATGTCGAAAGTTCTGGACGCCCATTTGAGGGGTCTACACCCAAAACAATGTAAAAAATTTACTATATGGTGTTAGCTGATCGGAGATTGAATGTGCGATAGATTGTGGAAGACATAGGCATCTCACATGGCTCAGAGGTTTCAATTTCGAAAGATTACTTGGGTATGAGAAAGCTTTCAGCAAGATGGCTGCCGCGTTTGCTCACAATCGACCACCAACGCAATCGTGTGACAGCTTAGTTTCCATGGCAAAAATTCATGAAGTAGACTACGAATTACCCCCTCATTCGCCTTATTCCCCGGATTACGCTCCCAGTGACTATTTCCTATTTCCAAACCTAAAAAAATGACTCGGAGGAAAGAGATTTATGTAGCTCCAGCGATGAAATTATTGAACAAACAAATGCCTATTTTATGGACCTCGACAAATTCTGCTGTTTTACGCAAATTAAATGACGGAACTTGCTCAAAATTTGACAGTCTATAAGGTGATATTTAATGGGAGCGTTATTGCATTTCATATAATTGGAGGAAAGTTCGAAAAGTCACGGACTTATTGATCTGCCCTCGAGAAAAATTCTGTAAAAATTGTTTTGAGGCTCCCAGAAGAAAAAAAAATAACAAAACAATCCTAAATTTTGTGTAAAGGAAAAGTCTCCATAAATTCCTTTAATTTGTCGGTCGTCAAAGGTGGATATCACAGAATCGAAGTATTTTGGTCTTTAACTCATAAGAATTGTAAATTTTTTTAAATATTATATCTGGCCCACTGTGCGTTTTGATGGTTTGTTTAAAATAATCAATGATTTGTTTTTTATTTTGCAGTAGTTTGTCACTTAATATGCAATACTTTTTTATGTTGTTGCAATTGTTGCTGCTGTTGTTGAATTGTTTTTTTTTTTTTATTACTGTTTATTTAACATTTGTTGCAACTCTATGGCTGCTATGTGTCTTTGAAAACCCATTAATCATTGATGTACTTTGTGTATATCAGAGGACTCAATACAAACTGTATTTAAACACTACAACTTACTACCTGTTTTAAAATTTAGCATTTTTACTTAAAACAGCAACAACTGCAAAAATATGCAACACTGTTTGAAATCCACATTATCATCATCATCATCATGATCATCGTGTTGCAGGAAATGTTTTTCTACTGCTGTTTTTTTTTTTCATTTTATTATTTATGTTAAATATTTGTTCCCTGTTCTCTGTTTGTTACTCTGTGTGATTTTCATATTTGTTTGTTCTCAGGATCATTATTAAATCAAATATTTCTTTCACTATGGACTCACTCTTATCTATTCCATCAATTGTGTTAATATTATTTTCTTTTTTTAAAATAAAATTTAAAAAAAAGAAATAAACATCAATATACAATATTCAATAATTATAAGGAATTTTTGTAGCCAGCAAAAATAAAAACATAAACGATGCATTTTTAAATAATTTATCTTGGAAATGAAAACAGAACTCATTAAAAAACAGTTTAGATAATGACATAAATATGTACATTTTTCATTTGTCGATTTAAAGCTTTAATGAGAACAATAAAGTCATGAATATGAAACTGGAATAAGATTAAAATTTATAGAATTTAAATAGACCCCCAGTAGGTAATAAATAAAGTAAACCAAATGGAAATTTGTCAGTACGCCGAACTATAAAAAAATAAAATTTTCAAAAATTCTCTGGTTGTCCCAACCATTAGGAAGGTTTTTATAATAAAAAATATTATAAAAGAAATATCTTAAAAATCAGAATGTTCTTAAAAAAAAATATTTTTTATCAGTCAATTGTCTCCAATCACCAATATTTTCGAACAATAATAAATTTTTATGTGAATATTTTATTTTTAAAGCAAAGCTTTATTATTTCATAAGATCATAACTTGCTTTAATTTGGAGTTACTACAACAGGTCAATTGAAAAGTCCCCGGCCTACCATAATAAAACACATCTTTTTGGCAAAATTCGTTTTTCTTATTCAACATAGTTCCCTTCAAGGGTGATACACTGATTATAGCGACCCTCCAACTTTTCGATACCATTTTTGTAGTACAATTTGTCTTTGCTTCAAAATAGGCCTCAGTTTCGGCGATCACCTCTTCATTTGACGAAAATTTCTTCCCAGTGAGCATTCCTTTGAGATCTGAGAACAGGAAATAGTCGCTGGGCCCAGATCTGGAGAATACGGTGGATGCGGAAGCAATTCGAAGCCCGATTCATGGATTTTTGCCTACGTTTTCACTGACTTGTTTTTGGTCAAAAGCGAGCTCGCGCGGCACCCACTTTGCACAGAGCTTTCTCATACCCAAATATTCGTGAATAATATGATGTACACGTTCAGTTGATATCTTTAGAGTACCTGCTATTTCATTCAGTTTCAATTTACGGTCATTCGAAATCATTTTGTGGATTTTTTTTTGATGTTTTCGTCCATAACAACCTCTTTTGGGCGTCCACTGCGTTCAGCATCTTCGGTGCTCATTTCACCACGTCTAAACTTAGCATACCAATCCTTGATGGTTAATTTTCCTGGGGCAGTGTCCGGAAACTCGTCATCAAGGCAAGTTTTTGCTTCAACTGTATTTTTCCCCTTCAAAAAGCAATATTTTATCAACAAGCGAAATTCCTTTTTATCCATTTTTTTCACAATAACAAAAGTTGCTTCACTCAAAATGCTATAATTCACAAACTAATGATCCGACAGCTGTCAAATTTATACAGGTGTCTTTTGAAGGTTAGGCCTAACTAAAAATTATATCGATTTAGGTATAGTAGCGCCATCTATATATCAGGCCGGGGACTTCTCAATTGACTTGTTATTGTTTGTAAATCTCGTGATCAGTTTGCAATATGAGCAAAATCGGTTTAGTGGTTTCAATGTTATATGTGAGGAAACCTCGAAAAAAAAATATTATTTTGAGTAAATATTCCTAGTTGTTCTCACATTTTCAATCATAACTGTGGAAACTCTGAACCTATTTTTCTCATTGTGGGTGTGGTTTTATTTTAATAACGGATTTACTTTGATTTTAAGCTATAAACTTGTAAGAGATACAGTTACTTTTGAAATCTAGTGCATTCCAAGAACGGTCCGATTTTATAAATTTTCTTGAAGAAAATTCTCTATGGTTTTAGCGAATTTTCCTATATAAAATCGTTTTTATTTGTGGGTCTTTATTCTATAGAAAAAAACATCAAATTCTGATATTTTGGATTAGCAAGATTGTTTTCAGTAACATGAGATCATTTCACCGATCATGATGTAAAGAACGGGTATTGTGACAGAACCGAAATTATTTTATTTACAAGGAAATACATCCTATTCGTTTTTTAAAGGAGGCAAAGTACCTGGACTCTGGTTAAGACGTAGGAAATTAAGCTGTGATGCAGTTTATTTTCCAGCTGGGGTATAGCTCAGCTATCCAGATTCGCCAAAGGTCTGCTTCCTTTGAGGTAACGATGGCCGAAAATACGACTTGATTTAGAGGAAACCAGGTTTTGGTGTTGGAAAAGCAAGATTTACTAGAGAACTCTGTGCGTGTTTTGATCGTATATTTACCAAACTCTAGAAAGAGTTTCGGCTCGGCTAGTTGGATTAATTAGCAACCAACGGGGATAAACAGTGGTTCCCGTACTTGAATAATACGACTAACTACAAACGAGAATAAACAGCGGTTCTCGTGTTCAAATAATACAGCTGGCTAACGACGGTTCTCGGGTTTAAATAATACGAACAGCTAATAACGAGAATAAACAACGGCTCTGGTGTTCAAATAAAACGACGGGCTAACAGCGAGAATAAATAGCGGTTATCGTGTTCAAATAGTACGACTAGCTAGTAACGAGAATAAACAACGGTTCTCGTGTTCAAATAATACAGCTGGCTAACGACGAGAATAAACAGCAGTTTTCGTGTTCAAATAATTTGGCTAGGTAATGATGAGAATAAACAACGGTTCTCGTGTAGGGAGGCAGGAATCGGTAGAGAAATTAGGTTATACTTCGTTCACGGGTCGAAGTATTATCCGATCCGTCCCTCGGTTCTGGCTCTACATACAGCCTTTAACTTTCACACTATATGTAAATGATTTTCCCAACTTAATGAGTATTATATACGGTGTTGCTATAACGAATGGGTAAAAGTAGTAATACTAGGTATGAGGATAAGTAGATTCGTAACGGCACGTTACAAAGTAAATCACTTGGGGCACAGAACCACACTTTGTGAGGTTAGCCGTGCGCAACTAGATCGTGATAAATACTACTTTTACCGATCGTGAACTCCCGGAGACAAGACTGGGCTGCTGACTTTGGTAAAAGTCTAGGTACCTTCACACGATTTAAAGATGGTAAAGGGGACAGTGTCGGGAGTTTATTCAGGCAAACTGGACATTCGGGTATCCATACGGCTTTCAAATGATTGTAGCGTTTTCCTGATAATAATGGTACGGAATGTGGATCCATCATTCATTTGTATCTTACAGGGGAATCCTCCCAACGCAATTTGGACGAATCTTGAATATATTATACAAATACAAATTTAGGTATACTCCAATTCATTTTAAGAATTCTCTTGTTTGTGGAAAGTCTTGCTGCTTTAATAACCTTAGAAGACTAGTCCTTTAAGCATATTCGTCGACACTCAGTCAAGCGGACACACATTACCAAATAATATTTAAAGTAATGTGTAGCCAAAGGGGTCGATGCATTAATTTACATTTTACTTCATTAATTTTTCAGTGTAATACATGAACTTTATAGATTACAAAGTAACTGGTTACCTATATGGTTACGATGATGGGAAAAGTAATGTGACTAAAAATATTTTTTACAAAAAAAAAATTTATTAAAAAATAAAATTATTACAAATATTTCAAATGTTATTAAATATAACGTGGTCATGATGGAAATCAAAACTGGGAACTTTGGTTGTCAGTCAACAACTCTACCCACTGAGCTATCAAATAGTAATAGAGGCCTTATTGTACAGGGAGACGAGAACGGGGTGGACGACCTCGACCGCTTATGGGACATCCCGAACAATATCGGCGTTGCTTAATCCAGGGAGAACGAAATCTCTTATTGGTTTTGGTAAGCGGGCATTCAGTATATTTATAAGAATTCTCACAGGGCACTCTACAATAGGACAAATAGCTGTGTGCTGGATTTGCTACCATTTGGATGTAAGATAATGTAGGAGAGACAGTGCAGCATCTACTATGCGAGTGACCGGCATTAAAGACTTGGACAGTCTTCGGTATGCGCCTATATACGGTCACTAGGACTTTTTGAGGGAACATGGATCGTTTAAGGTTTTTCGGGTCATGGTTTTTCTATGTGCACGTTGGGGAGATTAAGAGAAATCGCAATGTGCCTTAACTAGTCGCTTTACGGATCCCATTTAACCTAACCTTAGTGCGGACGTGCATTTAAGGGTTTTTCGATTTTTTTTTTACTTTGAACTTTTTACCCAAAAGTTATTGTATCAGTTATATATTGAGGTCCACTTTGCGAATTGGTACAATTCATTCAGCAATTTTGTATCTAACGTTGTGAAAGAGAACTAGAAGGAACTGAGACAATAATTGGGGCGGGGTTTTTGCCCGTAGTGAGCATTATCTGCATAATGAATAAAATTATTTAGGTCTCGTGGAAGAAATTGCTTTAGATCGCTTGCATTTGATAATAACGTTTAAGCTCAAATTAGATTTTTTTTATGGTATCCAATTAAATTCTGAATTGCGATCTGTGGTATAATTACAAGAGTCATTACCCTGCGGGAAAAAAGTGGTCAGTTGGGAATTGGGACCTGTTCCGGGATAGGTAAAAACTGAACCGGTGCCGAAAAAGCATATCACGAGATAGGAGAAAAGAGCACCGGTTCCTAAAGTACCTATCACATGACCGGTTTAAACCAGTCCTGTGACATGTAACAGAGGGCAATTGACCCCCTCCTAGGACAAGCCCATGTTAAAGTGATCAGTCCCGTGACCGGTCCCTTTCACAATGAACCGGTCATTTAACGTGTCCTGGGATAGGTCCTTTTCCCGCAGAGTAATTTTACATGGATTTAGAGAACCATTCTGGCGTGGGTCTACGCCTATTATTTTTTCTACTTACAAACATCAGCCACACGCAGAGAAAACACATGGCTGTAATATGATCACTGCTACTATATTGTGCTTGTTACAATCGGGTATGGTTGTCACAACCAAGTTATTGGTTTTCTAACCATCAACATGGTCGCTACCATCATTATTTAGTAAATATTTTACTATTTTATGATTGGCACCTTCTATTTTATATCATGATTGGCTGTAACCATACTGTGGTAACAAAAATTCTGACTATGAAAAAAATATGATAATTATGCAAAGATAAAATGTTGGCAACAATCAATAAATAATTATACAATCAAAGAAAGAAAAGTTCTTAAAGTATGTGATTTTTCCCCTAACAATTTTTTTCAAAAAGTCCTTAATATTATTTTTTTTTTTTATAGAAAAAAACATTTCTAAAGGAAATATTCTTAAATTTAAAAAGCTTTTTCATAGTTTCTAAGAACTTTTCCTTTAAGATTATCCAGGAATCATAATATAGGTATGAGGGGCAATAATATGAAAACATTTTGAGCATACTATGATTACGTGCGATGATAAATTCAATATAACATGTTTATTTAGGACCATTATATGGTTTTTTTTTAAGTCATAATATAACTGTATGGACCATATTATGGTAAAAATATAGTTATTATATTATCATAATATGATGACCATAATATAGTACGATTATGGTTGGTACAACCATAAACCCAAAAATATATGATGCTCTTCGAATATGATTGACCCAGCCATGTTTTTTTCTTTGCGTGCAAACTCAATACATACTCTCTGCTCCACAAAGTGGTGCAGGATATAAAAATTCTAATTTCAAATATTTGTTTAGTTTTTTTAAATATTAAACAAAAAAAAATGCTGATTCAACTGCTATTGCCAATAAAAAAAAAAGGTGAAATTTCTAAATCGTTCTAAATATCCCTTGAGATCGATTGCAATGACTACACAAATATGAATCCCCATCACAAACTACATATTCCATTTTAAGTGTGTGTGGCTAATGGTCAAACAAAACAAAAAATAATTTTTATGCAAATCATAATTTCGCTTTGTTGAGTTTTCCAACAATTACAAATAAACATAATTAATCATATTAACATAAAAATGCAATCTACATTAACATGCATTAGAAAACTAAATTTACCATATAATCGCATATAAAACAGACAAAACGGGGGGAATAAAAAAGAAAAATGAATTGCAGTTTAAGGGAAAATGCCAAAGATACAAAATGCAAATCATTCTCACACAATTCAACCAAGTGAAAAAATGGACAAATATTAGGCGTTGCAAAAGAAACAAATTCACCAAAAAAAAAAAAAAACAAACGTTAAATGAAACAAATGATTAGTGAAATGATATAAAATATTATAACAAGGACATACATAGTTAATACAAATATCAAATGAAATTTGAGTCCTTACTTCTTTTTTTTTATCATGCAATTGGTATTAATTTACCCCTACATAAACATTGTGGCAGCGACGAATAATACGATAGAAAAAAAAGGGTGCGTTCAACACTAAACACCAGCAACGAACATTAAAATCCTTTTTCTTGAATTGTCCTATTATATCACAACTTATTATACTCATCATTATCTTTATAATCATCACAATTCTTATTGTTGTTGCTATTATTGTCAACCACTGTTTGGCGTCATTATCAATTCGTCCTGGTGTGTGTCTTCCAACTTGTGGTTTCAATTTTTGTTTTTTTTTTCGTTTTGCTTTACCCGCGCTTCTTAGTAAGGGTGGGAGTTAAGTTTTGTATTTTTTTATTGTCGTTTAGAAACCCGCTGTGTATGTTTTGGCCAGTACATTGTGGGGAGGTGTCTTAATGTTTTTTAAAAATATAATAAAATTGAATTGATATTAAAAAAAAAACGTTAAATGATCTTTTATGACGCGTGTCTTAAGGCAATTTTCATTGGTAATTTTCTATTGGTATTTTGTTAGTTGATTTTTTTTTTGTACATATAAATGCAGCGTTTAACGTGAGAATTGTTAGTTTTTATCTACTATATTATACATTTTGTTTACTTAGTAAAATAAATGATGAATAGGGCTGGGATTGCTTGGGCGAAAGACAATAATTAAAATCCTTAAAAATACGAATCTCTCGCCGTCAAGTGACATATTGTTTGCAACAAAATTAAGTCCAAAATTAAAAAAAAACAAGTAAAAAAGGGCTAAATTTGGCTGTGCCGAATCTTTGAATACCCTCCACCATAGGGGCTCAAGATGATATACGTATATACTAAATTTTGCATGAACTGTAATATGAATATGTTTTGTCAATTTATGTAACGAACTTTTGTTATTTAGTTATTTAGTAATGTTATTTATTTAGTTTTAGCAATGTTATTTACAGAGGTCTGCTCTGTTAGCGACTTTAACATTGTTGATTTTTACGTTAACTTAGTTATCAGAGTAACACACATATAGCTCTAAGAATGTTATTACTCTCTATGTAAGACAATAAATGTAATCAAACAATAAGAAGACTTAATAACTTTTTTACTTACTTAACAGAAAAAAAAAAAAATAGATACAGAAAAATTGTACAAATTTGTATGGAAAATTTAGAGGTACCTTCACATTTTCACTCATAACTTTTGAACCGCTTAACCGATTTTGCTCATTTTAAATACCAAACTGCTCGGGAGGATGTTCAATAATCTGGGTAGGCACCCCCGCTTGCGTCTTCGCGTCGTGATCGCCATTTCAACAGACAGACAGACGGACAGACAGACGGACATCGCTAAATCGACTTAAAATTGCATAAGGATCACGAATATATATACTTTATGGGGTCTTAAACCTATATTTCGACATGTTACAAACGGAATGACAAATTGACATATACCCTCACCATATATGGTGGAGGGTATAAAAAATATTTAAAAAATATTTTTTAATTATAATTCACTATAAGCCAAAGATATATTTTTAAAAGTTTTTTTTTATAAAATCCGCAATCTTAGTGTAATAATATTTGTTCTGATAAATATTTAGTTTAAAGACTTTTGCATAAGAAAATATGTTTTCCATAAAAATCCCAGCCCTAATGATGACATACTATACTTTTGGAAATGATACCACCTTTATTGAATATGATGGCATTTTTTAAAACAATTTGATAGAATTTATTGTCAGCAAAATTGTTAAAAAAAATACCCCTAAGTGTAATTGGAACTCCTTTAAAAAAAATTAATTTATAATTTATTGGCAATTAGTTTATATTTCAAATGGAAAAAAAGTATAACGGTTAAATATTGATTGATATTATCTATTCTAAGCACTTTTTCAATAGTTATTATTTGAATATTTAAAAAAATTATAAATAAACTATTTGAAATTTTGTAAATTTCCATTTAAAAATCCTTTAAAAGTTCTGAAACAACAACATTTTAGAAACTTAAACTAGCTCTTTAGAAAAAAACATTAAAAATAAAAAAAAAAACAATTATTTAAAAGTATTCTTCAAGGCAAATTTTTAATTTTGCAGTTTTAAATGTAATACAAGAGCGGATCAATAAGTCCGTGACTTTTTGAATGAAACACAGTTTTTTTTGCAAAAAAAAATATATTTTTCCGGCATTTTCGGATGTATTGAACGATCAGCGTCATTTGTATATGTGTGACCACAACGAAAGTCAGTACACCACTTTTTTACCATTGAAATCGATGTTGCAGAGTCCCCATAGTATTTATCAAGCCTTTCCTTGGTTTGATTGACGGTTTAAAAATAATGTTTAATGAGGACTCGAAATTCACTTCTTTCCATTTTTAAAAAAATCCACAAATAATATTAAAAATCTCTTAAAACCGCTCTGCTAACTTTTCCTTTCAAAAGAACTTTTACTCTGTTTTGAAATTTGTATCAATTAACTTACAATATCAGTAAATAATTTATTTTAAGTGTCAAACTAATTAGCTACAAAATCCATAAAAACTAATGAATTTTCCGTTATTTCGTTTTAAAACTGCCAACAATTAATTAAAAAATCCGTAAAAATATATGATATACCGTTTATTTATTTTTTCTTAAAATTTTATAAAAATTAACAATGCAGTCTGTAAAAATAAATAACTTTTTATTTTTTTTTGTTTATTTTAACAGACAGTAAAAAGTAAAACAAAAACAATTTTTTTAAGAAATCATTTTAAATGATAATATTAACTGTAACAGAAAATCCGTATTTATTAATATTATTTTACAAAATTTTTTTTTTATTAACTTTCAAACGTAACACGTCGGCTGAAAAATCCATAGGATGACACGTAGGTGGCGCCACTTATAAAATATCCATATGATATTTGGAACCTTCAAATGATAACTGTCTAAATTTAATGACAATTCGTTCATAGTGAACACCGTTCAATTTGCTCCATCGAGACAAATGATACACTCAAAAAAGTTAGTAAAAAAAATGTGTAAATTGTTTTCAATCCCACCCTACTATTTTTATACTGACATTTAGTAAAAAAATATTATTTAGTAAATTTTTTTGCTTACAATTTTTTTTTACAATGTTGAAATCATTTTACAAATTTTTGAAAGAAAATGTTATTTCTTGAGTTTATAGCAATTTACTAAAAGTTAGTAGCGCTTACTAATTTTTTATACTAATTTGATTGCACTAATATAAATAATATTTAGTAAATTTTTTTGCTGATTTTAGCAAGCAGATTTTAAATTCCACTTTACAAAAGGTTTACTAAAATTTAGAAGCGGCTACTAATTTTATTGTACTACACGTCAGCAGACATTTGTTGCTAAGATTAGCAAATAATTACCGCTGGGCTCAAATTAGCAAAATTTCCCGTAATAACAGCAAAATTTTCAGTTACCATTACAGACTTTTTTTGTGTGTGTGTAGAAAAGTGGTTCGCTGACTTTAAACACGGTCGTACAAATACCGTTTACGCCAAACGCTCTGGTCGACCAAAAGACGTGCTGATACCAGAAAATATCAAAAAAAGTTTAAAAAAATCGTTTTTTGCAGGCCGTAAAGTAAAATTACAGGAGATAGCTGATACCTTAAAGTTATCGAAGGAACGTGTCGGTTTTATTTTGCAGAAACAATTGTCCATGAGAAAGCTGTTTTCGTAATGGGTATCGCGTTTAATTACTGTAAACCAAAAACAACAATGTGTCGATGATTCCACATGATGGCCAAATTGCACGAATACTTTCAATTGCTTCCGAACCTACCGTATTCGCCATGGGCTCCCAGCGGTTTTTGCCGGTTTTCAGACCTAAAAAAATGCTCGCTGGAAAGATATTTGGTTCAAATAAAGAGGTGATTGCCGAACAGAGGCATTTTTTAAGGCCGAAGCTAAATCATTCTATAAATAAGGTATCCAAATATAAGAAAGGCATTGCAGTGATTGTATCACTCTTAAGGAGACTATGTTGATGAATGAAGTCAATTTTTGCCGAAAAAAAATTGTACATATTCAGTGACGTGGTGGTTAATAAAAAATATTTCTTCATAATTATTCATATTTTTTTCAAAAAAATATTTTTTTTTAAGTTACTACATTTTTAATTAAAAAAAATAAAAAAAAAATAATAATATTTTTTTTTATTAATTTCATCAAAATCGGCACTTTATTTCACAAATATTTCACTTTTTTTTTTTGGTTCCATAAATAACTTTTCAAAATGTAAAGAGAAGGAAAACTTTGCAGCCATCTCCACTGTGAAAGGTTAAATCGTTTATATATTCAAGAAACCGAATTTGTTGGCAATCACACACTCACCAAAAAAAAGTCTGTAATGGCAACTGAAAATGTTGCTGTTATTACGGGAAATTTTGCTAATTTGAGCCCAGCGGTAACTTTTGCTAATCTTAGCAACACATGTCTGCTGACGTGTAGTACAATGAAATTTGTAGGAAAATTAGCTGCCGCTTCTAAATTTTAGTAAACTTTTTGTAAAGTGGAATTTAAAATTTGTTTGCTAAAATCAACAAATAAAATTACTAAAAATTATTAATATTAGTACAAAATTAATTTTTTTTTTTTTTTTTATCGAGCATCAAAATTTTTTATTTTTTTAAAAATTAAAAATTGTTAAAAAAAATAAACGATTTTATCTTTTTGTTTTAATTTGGTAATTTCTGTTTTGAAAAATATTTTAGTCAAATTTTTTCTTAATTTTAAGCTTAAATTTTAATTGTTTTTAGGGCTGATTTTTAGAAATAAAGAACTTTTTAGTGCTATTTTCTTTTAAGTGGTATTTTCACTTTCGATCCCTTTTTTAATCTATGTAACATTTTAAGGCAATTTAAGTTTGTAGGTGTAAGTTTTAATTAGAAATAACATTTCGTTCAATATCCACTTTTTTTTGCTAATTTTAGCAAATCGGTTTTCAAAAATTTATAAAGTGATTGAATGTTCTGTAAAGATTCCGTACTTTGTAAAATGTAAATAGCAAAAAAATTAGCTAAATAATATTTTTTTTTACTTAAAATCAGTACAAAAAAAGTAAAGTGGGATAAAAAACCGTTTACAAATTTTTCTACCAACTTTTTTTTCTGAGTGCAGAATTCAAAATTCTCCTAAATTGTTTAAAAAATCCCAAAGATTTTCTTTACTAACAAAAAACTCCCCGTTAAAAATTATTGTTATAAAAATATGATATATGTTCGGTCTTAACAATCATTTTTATAAAAAATATGTTATATATTCGGATTTTATTTAATTTTTTTTAATAATAAAAAAAAACACAAAACAAATTTTTAAGAAATTGCTTAGGGTTTCTCCATTTTTCTAGCCAAGTTTTGATATTTTATTTGATTTTAACAGCACAGAAATGTGCTGACACAATTAATCATTGTATTGTAAATTTTTTATCTTCAAGGTCAAACAACGCCTAGAATAATTTTATTATCAGCCAAATTTTCCCCTAAGGCTCCTTTAAACGTGTAAAAAACTCATTAATCTTGGGAGAATACCACTAACTTGGTAACACTGAATATAAAGCTTGTTGCAGAAATTTTTGCTAGGGACACTGAATAGTAAGGGAAATTTTATTTAATTTTTTTGTATAATAAAAATTTTAATGCAATTTGTTAGAGTTTCTCCATTTTTCTAGCCAAGATCTGATATTTTATTTAATTTTAACAGCACAAAAAAGTGCTGACAAAATTATTCATTGCATCGTAACAGTTGTTATCTTACACCTAGAATAATTTTATTATCAGCCAAATTTCCCCTAACAACCCCCTAAGGCACCTTTAAATGTGCTTAAAAAAAACCCTAAATCTAGGTAGAATACTCCTAACTTGGTAACACTAAATATAAAGCTTGTTACAGAAGACACTGCAAAGTAGAGGATAAGCCAAATAAAAGCGAGCTAGCTACCAGGCCAAAATAGAACAGAAAATAGTGATTTTATACAACAGTTTGTTTTTAATTTTTATATGTTTGTATTTTTGCATTGAAAAATTGTAAAACAATTTTTAATAAATTCCGAAACAATTCTGAGTCATTTTTACAATTTTTCCGCATTTTTGTAGCTTAAAAAAATAATTAAAATATTCTATTAAAATTGGTTTTTAATATAAATTTGAAAAAAAAAATGTTGATGTACGAAAAAACTGTATCAGCAACAATTAGGGTAATTATGATAAATTTTTTTTACAGTGGACCCTTTCCTTTTTTTTACCTCATATGTACATTTAAATTTCTATTAAAAATGTCTACATAAATCTGTTTTTCAAATAAAAGTTTTCATATTTTTTTTGAAAATCCTCATTACCATCATCTTTTCCAACTCATCACCATTTAAACTAATCTATTCAATGATCAAAAACTCATTATATTAAATAATCTTTGATAAACACAAACTTTGGAAAAAAAACTTTAACTTCTTTTTAAAATAAGCAGCCTAAACAAAAAAAAAGAAAACACTGGTTATTCACTTCAAAAATTTAAAAAGAAAAAAAACTATGTTTTTTTTTTCTTTAACCATAATGACAATAGTGTTAAGTTTCTAGTTAAGGAAGCGTGTACATTACTGTCTATTAAACCATAACTATTTTTTTTCTCTTCAAGCTTAAAGATCTTTAACGATAAATATTCTACAGATCACGTATCTGATTATAGCAATTTTTTTCTTTTTTGTTTCTCTTGATTTTGACTTCTTCAAGTGCATAATGAAAGTACACTTGGCTATTATTTTGCAGCTAGAGTGTTCATGTACATTTAACTGGTTGAAGTTTTTAATAAAAAAAAATCCAAACTAAATGTTTATGAGGCGTAATAATCTTTAGGTTGAATTTTGTTATTTTTTGGATGATTATTTTAAAGACAAAACCAAAAAAAAATCGAGATTTTTTTGTAATAGTTAGCAGAATAAAATATATTTATAATAATGTGTTGATGGTTATGCACGCGCTCACGCGGCTAGACACGATTTTTATCGAAAAATAAAATCAAAACATTTTTTTTATAAGATTATTTATTGAAAAATAATGTATAAATTTTAATTGGGATATGAATTTTTCCTAAAAAAATATGGTAAATTTAAATGTTTAATAGATTAAGTTAAAGCTATAAATCTAAAGGATAGATTTTTCTCTAAAAAGTAACCGGTTATAAAGAAAAATAAGTAACCGTTAGGAAAAAGCTGGGAAATTGTTTGAAACGTGTAAAAAAGTAGTTTTTCAAAAACGGTTAACCGAGTACTTGGTAATCGGTTACTCGAGTACCCATATGAAAAATGCTAAATTTTTTATAAAACGTGTAAAAAACATGTTATTACATATTCTCATGCAAAAAAATACTGGTTATTCAAATAAATACCAACCATTACTCAATTTCTTATAAATATTTAAGTTTTTTTTTTTTCATTTAACATATGAATTTTTTGTTTAATGTTACTTGTTGTAGTTGTTGTTTGTTAACGATTTTAAACCCTTTTGGCAAATTGATTTATTGAAACCACAAATCGCCAAATCCAACCAACAATTAATTTAAGAAACATACCTCTCTATAGACAGAAATCTTCTGCAAACAATAAATGACAATACAGCAGCCGACTGCCTTGTAAGTAAGGTATGTGTAGCTGCAATTGGCGGTTTGTTATTTTTTTTTTAACTGAAATTGGCTACAGATTTTCTTATGGTAATACGATAAGCTATAATTAACTAACAAACCAGAGTAACGATGACATTTAAACTGTACAAAACGAAACGAAAAAAAAACGATTTCTGTGTTTTCAACTTTTTTTTTCTGTTCAAATCCTTTTAAAAATCAGGGCGTAAATATGCTAAATATGAATGGAAAGAGGCGTGGTTGAGATGTAAACAAATTTAATTTATACAATATGCAAAGATTTAATTTATATGTTGGTACTCTCCTGATATGTACCTGCAATCGGTAAAAACAATGTTAACATGACAAAAGTGAATATTAAAGTATAATTTTTAGTTTCTCATTTTTATTTTTGGAGGTGGAGTTGTTATGAATGTTAAAAATGTAAACTGAATATTTCCTTTTTATGCAACTGCAAACAAGTGGCGCCCAATACAAAAGGCATACAACTGCATATTAATACACTTGAAATAATGCATCTGTAATTTAACAAAAATGTTTAAAATAACATTTATGAAAATTTATTTTTTTTTTTTAATTAGTAGAATTTTTGTAAATTTAAAAATTTTAATTTTTACAATTTTTATTTTTATCTAAAATCTGTTTAATGGCAATTAAATTACACATATATTATTTTAAGTGTACTTCATATACCTTATTGACTTAAAAGCTAAAAACTTATTATTCATACAATAACGTTTTCAATACCCCAAAACTGTATATCACATTAAAAGTATTTCCAAACATATTTTACTTAGAAATTCACATTTGATTATAATTTTTTCAACAAAATATTATTATAAATATCAATCATGTGTAAAACCTCAAACAAAAAAAAAAAAGACTACAATAAATTCAATTGAGTAATAATTCATATTTCACCAGAATTTTAGAAAAAAAAAAACTCAAACACAAACAAAATATAAAATTATAATCATTTTCCGATACTAATTTGACAATTTAAATGGGTTTGGTTATGGTTTTTCTTCAAGTGTTGACTTTGTTAATAACAAATTATCTAGAACTGTTATTTTTTTTATTCGTTTGTTCCCATAATTTATTCAAAAGTCCAATTATTATTACTATTTTTTGTAAAGGGAAATTATTATTTTGTGTAAATTAGGGTGGGTGGTTGTTATAAAATTTGACACGCAAATTATTACATATTGAAACAGGTGTTGAAATTGACCACATTGTTATATGTATTAAATATAATAATTTAATAATTTTGGGGACTTTTAAAGAAATGAAAGGAGTGAATTAATGACTGCTCGCATAACGCGGTGTTTCTTGCTTTTGACGCTTAACATTTACAGCTTTTCCTACAAATACACTAGAATAAGTATAACGCGGGATTTCTACAATGTGGAGTTTTGGTGGAACGAATTAACCACGGTATATGAGTATTTGGAGTCTACTACCGACAAGTGCAGACATTTTGTACTGGTAAGCTTTTAAACCGTTCACCACTACGTGGAGTAGCTATCAGAGGTTTGTGCTGATGTGAGAAAAGGGGCGAGTTACCGGAATGAAAGCACATATCCTGTGATCTGTTGCGTGAACAATGAAAGCAGGGCGCGTCTGAAAGTATTTTCCATATTAGTTAGATGAAATCGATCGCCATAGAAAATACCTTTCCGAAATGGGCTTATTAGTTGTTGTTATTTGGGTTTTTACTTTAATTTGTAGAAAATTGAAAAATCTAGTCCTCATAAAAAATATCTATCCGATATTTCATTAATTGCCTCTTTTTGACGAATTAATTCACATTGTTTCTCTAATTTTTTTCTTTTTAATTGTTCCGCCCATATAAAAAGGATCAGCTAGGTCTCTTTCCGAAAATTCGACCAAATCTTACTATGGTGTAGAAATCACAGGAGCAGCAAAGACTTAGAGCGGACTATTAGTCAGTGATTTTTTCTATCTCCATATTGATTTTGCAATCATTAACCATTGTGACATTTCTTTATCACTAGAAGTTAACTTTACACCTTTTCAGTTGCCTAAGAGGGATTTGAGCAATATGCATGATGTGGAAGTTTGTACCGGACCAGAGTTCCAAAAATCGTGGATACAGCTTTTATCATCCTGTCTAAAAAATTTTGGAAAACTTGGTGTTCGATTCCTCAAAGGGTCTTTTAAAAAATTATTTACTAGTCCTTTAACAGTATATATAATTTTTTCCATTTGGCATTTTAGCCTAATACGATATTTATACCAAACCAGGATGAACAAATTACAAAACTTTTAGCCACCCATGATGCCATGATGCCAAATGGTGCTACTACAAACAAATTCTTAGTCAAGACCACGAAATTCTTAGCCGATTTTCACAAAAACTTAGCCTCTAGCAAAGGTTGCGCTACAAGTACAGTGATTGTGATGTGAATGTATACACATGTTTGAATTAGTACAACCCTTGCTAGAGACTAGCTTTTTCTAAAATCGGCTAAGAATTTCGTGGTCTCGACTAAGATTTTTTTTGTAGTCGCACCATTTGGCATCATGGGTGGCTAAAAATGTGGTAGTTCGTTCATCCTGGTTTATAGGGTCCTTGTTTATACAACGTTAAATTAAGTTGAAAAAGAGATATCGGAAATGGAAATTGCTAGAAATTCCATATATATGACTTCAAAGAGGTGATGATGAAGTTTGTAAATTTTTCTAATGACAACCCAACTGCAATCCCAGCATACAAAATGTTACCGAAACATATTTTCATTTAAAATTTTGATATTATAATTTCTGAATATAACTATGTACCAACTGCATCTGACTACAATTTATGGTAACGAAAGAAGAAGCAAAATTAAAATCTAGGGAATGAAATTAAAGTTTATAAACTTGAGATTAGACTGCTAAAAAAAGGATCTTCTGCAGATCTGTAAAACACAGACTTGAAGCGCTTGCTACACCAAAAAGCATAAACATGGTTGAGCCAATCATACTCAAAGAGCGTTTTATATTTTTGGGATTATGATTGTGCCAACATTAGTCGAAGTAATTTATAGTTATCATATTATGATAATAAAATAAACATAATTTTACCATAATATGGTCCCTAAAGTTATATTATCATTCGAAACTATGAAAATGTTCTTTAAATTTAGAAATATTACTTTAAGAAATGTTTTTCCTTAAGAAAAAATTTGACTTCTTAGATTCTATGAACATTTTTAAAGAAAAATTCTTTTAAAAATTTTTAAATTCTAATAACTTTTTTTTAATAAAAAAAACATCGATTCTATGTACTTTTTCTAGTAGAAAAAATTTTAGATTCTAAAGACATTTTTAAGATTTCTTTTATATAGTCCTTAGAGTCTCAGAATTTTTCTTTTACAAAAAATCCTTAGAATCTAAGAATATTTCTACTAATAAAAAAATTTTTAAATACAAGTATTTTTTTATGATGAGAAGTACTCAGAATCTAAGAATTTTTTCGAATCTTAATTTTTGTTTTTAATAACGTAAATTTTTATCTAAGAAACAGTTCGAAGAATCTGAGAATCCAAAAATGTATAAAAAACCTCGTACAAAGGAACTCTTAGTTTCTACAGACTTTTTCCTATAAAAAATTATTTTATTAATATTCCGAGTTATTTTTTTTTAATTGGTTTTGTTTTTAGTGAAATGAATTAAAAAATATAAAATCCCTATATAGAATCTTTTTGACAATGAATTATTTAGTGTAAATTATAATGTTATATGTATAAGGCATTTTGAAAAATAAATAAAACCCCCCAGGTGAAAATTATAAATTATATGTATTATCATTTTTACATGAGTGACTGAACTGATACAATTTTTTTTGAAAAGAAGGCAGTATTATTACTGTAAATGCCAAAGTCATGTTTTATAGCATTTTATAGTGTCATAATTATAATATTTTGTCATTGTCAGAATTGAACACAACTTGGTTACAGCCAATCATGTTATAAAATAGAAAGTGGCAATCGTGAAATAAATTAATGAACTTATTTATAAACCAATAACTTGATTGTGACAACCATATCCGAATGCAGCAAGTATAATATAGTAGCAGTGATCATGTTTCAACCATGTTTTATTCTCTACACCCAGAAAACAGTATCAGTTGTGGCCACCGAATTCGTTGCCAATCGAATTCTGGCGATTGCGACAATTGTTTTCATATTAACTTATATTTTTAGTTGTGAAAGCCAATATTCAGTTGTACAATTTAATATTTATATTTCACAAAAATATTATTACGTTCCACAAAATTTTATTTAAAAAAATTTTTTTTTAGATTTTTTTTACTGCAACACAACTTATTTTAATTTTTTTTAATATATATGTCATTTAAACTTTTGAATATTTAATTTTAAATAAAAAATATTTTTTTAATGTTTGCCTTTTTCGGGATTTGAACTCGGAAATTCGGAGTACTGAGCTACCTCTCTACCCAATTTTTAAACAATTTGTAAGGAATTTAAAAATTTGTTTATCGGTACCAATCATTGGTGACTTCTATAATCAATACCAATCCACAATTCGGTTGGTTCTACTGAAACCCTAATTAAATAATATATTTGATCAGAATAACCGTACTTGTAGTTACCACTTTTGAATATAGACAATTTTTTAATAAATTTGATAGATTGTACAAAATTTTTAAAAAATTCACTAATTAAATGGTTGCTTCCACCGCACGCACACAAATACTAAACGCATTTTATTTTAAAAGAAGTTTGGAAATACCAATAATTGAATAATAGGATTGATTTTTAGTTTATTTTCCCTATTACCAATACAATATTTTTGCTTTATTAATCAAATTTAGGTTATTCCAAATAAAATTAAATCCTCACAAATAAATGTTTATGGTTTTGATCGAATTGGGGATAAATACTACCGCAGTAATAGTATTAAACACTGCAGAGCAAAGCTGTGGAAACTCATATAATTTTAACAGATCCAGACAAACACACGGTGCCGGACAAGCAGCAATAACCTGTCCCTTGTTCTTTTACATCACGTGTCACTGCTCGCGGTACTAAGAATGCTGGAGATCCTGTATACAGAGAAAACAGATTCGTGCTGACAACCGAATTTGTAGCCAATCGAATGGTTCGGTTGTGGTAGCCGAATTTTTCGGTTGTGAGAACAGAAAACCAATTGAGGCATGAGTAATTTGTTTGTGACAAAAGTATTTCGATTGCCTCAATAAAAATTCGGTAGTCACAACCGAAAAATTTGGTTGCTGCAACTGAACCATTCGATTGGCAACGAATTCGGTTGTTAGCACGAATCTGTTTTCTGGGTAAAGACACAGACGTAACTGTTGGCGAAAAATCTCAACAGGCGGCGCACAGTGGTCAATTTCGCGAGATAGCGGTCAAAACTCTATAACTTTTGACCGGATTGGTATTTTTTTACGCAATTTATTTTGTTCAATAGGAGGGACTTTAAGCTCCGATTTGCGTGTTCAAACGTAAAAATCGACTGATTGGAACGTAAGTAATGTGGAGTTAAAAATGCATTTTAATTTTTTGTTGATTTCCATGTAAAAGTTGAATATTTTGACATTTTAAATAGGTATTTTTTTATAATTTCTTATTTTCTTCAATCGTATTTTACAACCAATACTTATTTATTATTCCCAAACTTTATTTTGGTCAGAAAATGCCAACATTTGGCCCCTGACATTTATTTAGTCTCAATATTCACAGGGGCCAAAGGTTGTTTTTTTTTGGAAGAAAGCTAATTCTTGTGAGGATTAAACTGAAAAATAACACTGAAATTCCCAACAATATCAATACCATTTGGATATATTATATACAGAACACAACATCGATAAAATTTTAAGTAAACTTTTACTATTGATTTAAAGTGCACATATATTTTATTTAAATGTATTAATAAAAATTTATGCTAAAATTAGAAACAAATTATAATCTTTAAACTAGTATTAATTAAACAATATTAGTAAAAATTTCTTCCAAATAGCTTTGATTTTCATTTTGCAGTAGTTGTTTAGCTTCTTCTTGGAAAAATTCCACAATTTTTTTCATTGGTTCGCTTCCGCAATTCTGTATATTGGTTTTTAGTCATTTTCAAATGCAAAAATAGTGCAAATGCTTCTTCTGAAGTAAATTTATTTTCTTCAGTTGGTGTCGGCATACTTTCTAAAATCCTTTTTGTGCGTCTGGGGCTTGCTTCCACTATTTTTTCAATGATAGCAATTTTACTCTTTTTAGTTTTCGATGGTTGAATTTGGTGCAGAAATGAATCCTTTATGATGCTACAAGAAACTTCTTCATTGATATGTTTAAGCTTGCGTCTTCGTGATCTTTCACTACTATTATCAATTGGCTTTGCTGGTCGACCACCTTTTCCAGTTTTCGTGGTAGTTACTGATGGCTTTTTAAAAATAAGTTTATTTCTTAGCCATTCTTGGTTGCGTGAGTAAAACAATTTCTTGTTTCTGGAACATTGATTGTACCGTTTTCTTAAAGTATTTAAAAAGTTTTTTTATTTTTAAGTTATGAATTTTAATTTCTTGTTTGTCGCATATTTTGAAGAATGGATTATTCATTATATGTAAAATAATGTCGTTTTCATCTTTCCTTTCAAAATATATATCAGATAGAACACTATAACTGAATTTAGCCATTGTTTAAACAATAATGAAGAAAAAAATGAATGCATGGATTAATATACTATTGCTCGAAGTTTCAACATGATCTTTTTTACCTCTTTGAAACATAATATAGCAGGTACTTGGTTTTACCAGTTATTTACATTGGTTTTAAATTTATTTGCAACTTTCAGGTATTTAAGTTATGTAATATTAGATGGCAATAAAATCATTTTTTACCTTTTCCTAATGAATTGCCAGATACCACATAATTTGAGAGTTCTATTGTCATTTTTGTCAAAATTTTGATAATTTTGGGTCAATAAGAACTCTTGTACAAAATTTCATCAGATATATGCATAATAGCCACTTTCACATACAAAAAACTTCTCAAAAAATATGACGTGCATTTGTACCGAATATCTTACCTTGGGTCAGAAAAATTGCTGTAGCTCAAAAAGTGCAGTCCCGATGCATGGACATGTATATATAGGAATGTAGGGGAGAGTTAGGACTACAAAATAGTAAATTTGTGTTTTGACTCAGCTTGACTCACAGGAGTTGTGCTCTATGAAGTAGGAAATTTCCGAGAAATTTTAACTTTTTTAAAAAATTGTTCTGAAAACAGTAGAGCTTCAATTTTTTTACCAGTAATAGGACAAAGTTACAACACAAAATTTATTTCGTCCAAAAATCTTGAAAAACAAAAAAGTTATGATCATTTAAACTTTAAAAATTAACTAAAAATATCATAAATTTACTAAATTCTGAAAAAGTCCATTTTGGACCACCCTGTTCTCAGTGAAATAGTTGAAATAGAGTTCTAATTTTTCGGCTCTCGAGGTCTACTACTGTCTACTTTCATATGAGTCTAATAACTTTAAAATCGGAGAACAAAAACCAAAAGGAGTTTTGGCCGCTATCTCAAAATATTGACCACAGTGCGACGGTACCAGCATTATCCAGAGATGATGCAACTGTCCTCAAGGTAAAAGTGAGAAAAAAGCTGCAGAGATCAGTGCCCAGTTTCTATTAGAAAATTATCATTTATCGTTTACTTTCAAAGTGTAACAAATTTGATAAAATACAGGTTTTGCATCGTATAGTTCAATAGCATGGAAGGTAACATATTTAAAATTATAGAATTTTAACTTCTAAAGTGGACTATAATCGTCGACACGCCGATAGCTGATGGTAAGCGGTTGAAATCATTACCTCTTAGCACCGGAGAAATATAAAAAAATCGTCGACCGAAGTCATCATGAGTGTAAGATGTGAACGGAATGATGGCAGATATTAAAGTAAAGAATACAGAAGACATTCGGTTGCTGCAATCGAAAATTCGGTTGCCCTAACCCCATTTAGTTTGTTACAACCCTATTTCATTTGCATCAACTAAACGCTTTGATTAAAACTACAATTTTTTCTCGGTGTCGTTATTATCCTTGCTTTTGAAAGGTAAAGCATTTTTAAACTTCTTGCTTCTAACCGCCCTTCCATTAAATTCGTATATCTATGATAAACTTTAATGTTTCTGCATATTCTATTTAATTATTCCAAACTGTTACAATAACATTTTATCATTTTAATGAGTCCAACTGGCCATTTAGTTTTTCAATGTACCAGTACGAGTATGAAATAATTCCAAAAATGAAAAACTTCAACAAACACAACCCTTAATACTAATTATAACTTTTTTTTGTGTGTGTCTTGATGCTGCTTTTACTCCTTAATGACTTTGTCTATTAAGAATAATTTTTGCAACAGAAAAATTATATAAAATATATTTGCTTGGCAACATGTTTGGAATTTATGATTTTATTATAGACACAACCCTTAAAATATTTGCTTTCCAAAAAAAATAAAAATAACCTCTTTCCCATTGTTTAAATTAAATAACGGTATTAAATTCCTTAGAATATACGTGAAAATCAAAAATAATTGTTTTCGAATCAAATAACATTGTATTTTTTAAGCATCTGAAAAATTTGCAAAACTATTTATAAAAACTATGGCAGACAGAGTTTTAAATTCTTTTGGAAGTTTTTTTTTTTTTTTTTTTTTTGTTTTTTTTGCATTCAGCTATAGTTGACAATACTATTCAAATTTGCCGACTTAATATAAATATATATATATGTATGTTTTTTTTGTAGTATGTAGCGAAAAATACGGTAGCATTGTATATTAGCATTAAGAACACATTAACATCATTGGCTCAAAGAATTGGCATTTCATCAAAAGAAATGAAGCAAAAACGGCAGCACCAGTAGAAGATGAAGATGAAGGAAATGAAAAAAATGTGAATATGTTAGCATCATGTTTACGATTTATAGGCAACAATTGAGGGAATGGTTGATCTTAAAGTGTTGCCAAATTAAGTTTTATTAATGTAGGCACTTGTGGCCC
Organism: Eustalomyia histrio; assembly: GCA_949748255.1. NCBI lineage: Eukaryota > Metazoa > Arthropoda > Insecta > Diptera > Anthomyiidae > Eustalomyia > Eustalomyia histrio. Next base: position 15,682,689 of record OX456526.1, read on the forward strand.
AAAACAATATAAATTATTAATCGATTATCAAAAGTAACCGTATATTTTTTAAAAACAGTAACTAATTTCGAATATGCTGGAAATTGTTTAAAACATGTACAATGTAAATGATATAAAACCGGTTACTCGAATTATTGATTATCGGTTACTCGGGTACCCGTTAAAAAATTATTAAAATATTCACTAAACCTACCATTATTAAGCATTTATGTATGTACTTCATAGTAGATAAGGCAATATTAAACTATAAACCTTTGTCAAAAGTAGCCGTTATTAAATATAATGGGGAATTGTTTAAAACTTGTGAAAATAACTTTCAAACCAGTTTTTAAATATGCTGGATATTATTTCAATAATGTAAAATTCAAATGATAATAAACGGTTACTTGAATTATTGATAATCAGTTACTCGGTTAAACGTTTGTCAAAGTAACCGTTATCAAATATAATAGAAATTGTTTAAAACGTGTAAAAAATAATATTCAAAATCCGGTTAGTCAAATAATTGATAATCGGTTACATAGGTACTCATTAGCAAAAAATACACAATCATACATCGTTATAAGTAACATAGTAATAGTTGAAAACGTGTAAAAAATAACATTCAAAATCCGGTTACTCAAATAATTGATGATCGGTTACATGGGTACTCATTAGCAATAAAATACACAATCATACATCGTTATAAGTAACATAGTAATAGTTAAAAACGCGTAAAAAAATAACTTTCAAAACCCGGTTACTCAAATAATTGATAATCGGTTACATGGGTACCCATTAGTAGAAAAATACACAATCATACACCATTGTTTCAATTGTAAAAATGTAAATGATAAGAAAACGATTACTCGAATTATTGATGATCGGTTACTCGGTTAAACGTTTGTCAAAAGTAACCGTTATCAAATATAATAGAAATTGTTTAAAACGCGTAAAAAAATTACGCGTAACATGGGTACTCATTAGTAAAAAATACACAATTATACATCGTTATAAGTAACATAGTAAATACTGTACTACAATTAACCGCTATTATTTATCCCAAAAATATTTTAAACTTTCTCTTACAAAGATTTGACAACCCTTTTCGGTCTCTTTAAAAAAAAAACAAAGCGGCATTTGTATCCTTATTATATTTGTACGTTTGTGATTTAAATTTTTGGCCAAACAACATTTTCATGCATAAAATGTTTTTAAACCAAAACAAAACAAACTTATTTATGCACGTTTGAATGCGGTAAAATGAATGATTTGACGAAAAGATGTCAATATTATGCGACGAAATATAACCAGAACGACCTTAAAACAAAAAAACAGGCTCCAAATCAAAAAAAACTCCAACGCAAATGAGGAAAACAAACAACTTTAACTACTATGTCGGGTGTGTGTGTGTGTGTGAGTCTCTGTGTTAAGAATGTCCAGTTAAAGTTAAGCATATTTTCTGATTCAAAGTAGCATCCAAAAACTATTTGATCCTAACCGCCAGATCAGAACAATTTAAATTTGTATTAGCGTGGAATTTATCACTCAAACCCAAGTAGTTATTATGAGTTTGTACTGATGCTTGTAACAACCACGGACCCAAAATGTGTTCTCTTTTCGCACTGTAGAGAGTTGATCCAGTAAGATTTATTAGGTGAGGTCTGAAGTACAAACGAACATGTTGTCAGCTTATGTGGAGAGCTTTCCACTTAAAAGGGATGTTTTCTTGTGAAATGATGTTTTGAAAAGGCTTAATGTGGCAAAGGAAACTGGATCACTGAATATAACAGGGAATTTTGTAGATCCAAAAGAAGTAAGAGCTGCGATATAATTAATGATTTTTCGGAGGCAGATTATACAAATGGTCTATGTACACCCACACATCTCTATTTATATTTAACGTCTGCGGACCAACAGGTGGTTTGAATTAAAAGGGTTAAGACAATATTCTGAGCTATAAATTTACATCTATTGGAATTGAACTGAAAAATTTAACCAAATATTATTTTAAATTTTAAATGATTTGAAAATCTAAATTCATTTTTTGGAATTGGTTACTAGAGTACTTGATAACACAATAAACAGAAAGCCACTTAAAAATGTGCCACATTAAACATTCCTAGTTATAATTCAACTACTTAAACTTAGTCTCACTATTTGCCTTAAATTTATTTACAATAGAAAATTCAGATAGATATAAGTTACTCCCTAAATTATCCATCACAAAGTAAAAAAAAAAGACGCAGAAAATGATTACAATTGTTGGATAAAATGAAACAAAAAAAAATATTAACCAGGAGTAGAAAAAATCAAAAGCAAATCATCATTTTTATACGTCATCTCCATGACGATCATCATTTTATTCTTTTTTCTTTCTCGTCTACTCTATATTGGCATCATCATTATTATTAGGTCTTTTGTAGAGAAAAAAAAAGCCTACTGCTACTGTTTTCGAGTATTGGCCAAGTTTTATTTGATTTTTTAGTTTTAAACATGTGAATGACAATGACGTTGTTTAAAATATAAGAAAAAAAGAGTTAAAATGTTGCTACTGCTTCTGCTGCTTTAGTCTACAATCGTATTGTTGTCCTGTATCCCATTTGATTTTACTGATGATGAAAGCGTCAGAAATTGATGGATGTGCATTTAGACACAGAACTTTTTGACGGTAATTTTTTCGCATTTCTTTGCTTTTTAGTTTCTGGCATTGGTATGAGTCTGTGTGAGTGTGTAAAAATGTTCAAAAAGGCGGCCGCTTTTGTTTGAACAAAAGTTTTATTCAATGCTTTTTAAATTTGTTTTGCTATGGTATAATTTTTAGTTTTAAATTAGAACTAGAAGTTAAGACTGATTTGATTTTGACATTAAAATGTACCGACTACTTTCCGGCAACTAATTATTCGGTAAAAATTGGACAGAATTTATAATCAATCAGAAATTTCATGAAACGTGGGAAAATCAAGGTTTTACAACACCGGTTACTTGAGTATTCGGTAATCGAATAATCGGGTACCCGTTTAAAAATATGAATAATTTTCAATGAAATAAGTAAAAAATAAGTTTAAAAAAAATTATAATAATATTTAGTTGAAATGAAAGCGTAATTTCAAATTTATGATGCTGGAGCTAGTTCTTGGCATTATAAATATTTGCAGGATTCATATATTTATGGCTAGGCATATTTAGCTCTGATTTTAAAATCTTAACTATCCAATTTCTCCGATTTTCTTAATTAAATTAATTTATATTTAATCTACTATCAAATCACCTGCTCACTACTTGTTGTTTTTTCTTATAAATTCCTAACAATTAATTTACTCTAGTTGATGAGTTAATAATGATAACCACCCCTCCTTGTACACATAAAGTTGTGCTGCTGCTTAACTTTTTAAACATTGTCAGAGATCTAAACAATTTCAAACGATGACTATAAATATAAATTATTAAAACACGTTCTCAAAAGCTTTTCAACTCATTTCAAACCAAAACGACACTTAATGAATATTGATAAATGGGGCGTTAAAAGAGGCGTTTTCAACCACAAATATACAACAAATAATTTACAACATAAAAACTTAAAACAACTAAACACCTTCAACGTCTATAAAAATAATGAAAATGCTATGACAATTCTATTAGAAGTTTAAACCCCACCTCATAAATTTGAAAAACATACTGCTTGAAATAAAAGACACACACATATAATATATAACAGAGCTTCTCTGTTGGATGTGCATACATAGCGGATTTCTGGGGCACGAAAAAATATTTAAAAAGTCACTATTTTAATTGGAAGCAACTAAGGTTGCGTAATTCTATTACTTAAATATTGGTAGCTAATTTTACGTGGTCAGGGTATAATGAGTTTAGGAGGATGTTTGTAACTACTTAAATATCGGACTTAGACGTATCTCATAGTATACCAATGGACTCAGAATCACTTCGTGATTTGATATAAAAATGTCTGTCTGTGTGTCCATGTAAACCTAATAATCAAACTAAAGGTTGTAAAGATAAAGACATTGGGTGAAATGATGTACTTAAGTTTATATTGACTCAAGACGAGACAATAAATTATGCCTCCGACTTTGAAGAATATCGGAACGTATCTGGACCCAATACACACATTCACGATATTTGTTTAAATGCCGTTTTTAAGTCATTCGATTTAGATTTTTCTCCATTTTTGTGTCCGGACCAGAAAATAAAAATCAGATCCCTTCCCAGAATTTAAAGCGCTTTCCTAAATAGTGCGAAATTATACTTGGGTATCGTATAGTCGTCATGACCAACTTTAATTTTTGTACCAGTTTTAATTGTAAAACTCTCCAAACTCTCCTCTCATTTATTTTTTTTTTTTTGGAAAAAAGTAAATTTTTGGAAAACTGGTGCTTACTTTTTTTTTTAAAAAAGTGTGCTATTATAATGATTGTGCCTTTTTAAATAAAAAAAATGTTTTTTATTTTAAAATTGGTTCCCTTTTTGAAAAATGTTACTTTTTTGTTAACTTATGAATGTTACTGTTCCGAAAATTGCACATTTATAAATAAATTTTTTATTTTTATCGAAATTGTTAAATTTCTTCCAATAAGATAATTAAATTATTTTAAATAAAAAATTTACTGTTTTTAATAATTGTTACGTTTTTTTTTTTTTGTAAAATTATACTTTTACGAAATAAGGAAAACTTAATTATTTCGTACACTTAATTTAATTTGTAAGTTAAAATAACAGAAAATTCCATTAAAAAATTTATATTTCACTTAAAATCCGGTGTACTTACTTTTCATTTAAATCAAATGATTTTTGTTATTTATATTTAAATGTTGTTTAAACAGCTGGCACATCAGTAAGAAATAAATGATAAATCAGTTAAAAATAAATGTTAAAATTTTACCAACCAATTTCGTCAAAAACAAGTTATTTATTAATTTGAAATTATATCCGTTTTTTTTGTATTCTTGTTTGTTTTTTAATATACAAAATGCATGCTGACACAGTCTATAGACAGATTTTGTGTGAATCACCATAAGTTTGTATATGCGTCTGTTTATGAAGTAAAAAAAGTCTGTAATGACAACTGAAAATTTTGCTGTTATTACGGGAAATTTTGCTAATTTGAGCCCAGCGGTATTTTTTGCTAATCTTAGCAACGTGTAGTAGAATGAAATTTGTAGAAAAAATTAGTTGCCGCTACTAAATTTTAATTTTTGTAAAGTGGAATTTAAAATCTGTTTGCAGCAAAAAAAAAAACTAAATATTATTAATATTAGTACCAAATTTATTTTTTTTATCGAGCATCAAAATTTTTTATTTTTTAATATTTTAGACAAAATTAAAAAAAATTTTTAAATCAAAAACGATTTTATCATTTTGTTTTTTGTTTGTAATTTCTGTTTTCAAAAATATTTTAGTCATTTTTTTTACTTCTAGAGTAAAATTTCAATTGTTTCTAGGGCTGATATTTAGAAATAAAAAAACTTTTTATTTCTATTTTAAGTGGATGTGCTATTTTTAGACATGAGTCGGTATATTCACTTCCGATCCTTTTTTTTTTAAACTATGTAACATTTTAAGGCAATTTAAGTTTGTAGGTGTAAGTTTTAATTAGAAATAAAATTTCCTTCAATTCCACTTTTTAAAATTAGTAATTTTTTTTGCTATTTTTAGCAAATCGATTTTCAAAAATTTGTAAAATGATTTCTGAAATTAGCAACAAAAATTTGTAAATATTCTGTAAAAATTCTGTAAATTGTAAAATGTAAATAGCAAAAAGATTTGCTAAATAACATTTTTTTAACTAAACATCAGTCCAAAAATAGTAAAGTGGGATTTGAAAACGGTTTACAAATTTTTGTACTAACTTTTTTTTCTGAGTGCAACTCGAATTAAAATAATTCAAATAAAAACAAATTGGAATTTTTTGAATATTATTTTTTTAAAACAGACAGAAAACTAAATTTAAATTTGTAATAACTGTAACAGAAACAAATAAACCACAAGTAAATTAACCTGAAATGTATCGGTAAGTGACAGTAAATCATTTTGACAAATGTATAAAAAAGTTAAAATAAATGTTTCTATGAAAAATAAATCTATGCTCCTTTATTTTTAACTGAACTGAAAACTTTCTTTATTAAACTACAATTAATAAACTACATAATACTCTTAGTTTACAAAATTCTTTTTTTTTAGTAAAATTCAAAGTTTAATAAAAATCAAATTTTATACTCCAAACGAGTGAAACAATGTCGAAATCGATTGAATTCATAAATTTATAAATCGAATGAATAAAAACAAGTAAAAAATGTTCTCTACTGTTTTTGATACAAATAATGTAAAAAACTTTAGAAATAAAATTATGGAGGTGAATATTTTTTTTTTTTTGGATGTGAAAACAAATTTTGTGGTGTAAAAAAAATTTCAAGGTGAAAAAAATTTTTTCAGGTCAAAAATATTTTCGCTACTTTGGAATTGTACCAAAATACACCAATTTGTATTTAAAATTTAGAGGTACCTTATCATTTTCAGTAGCAAACTGCTCGGGAGGATGTCCATTAATCGAGGTAAAAATTAGTATCCCCGCTTGCATCTCCAGGCCGTGATCGACATTTCAACAGACAGACGGACATTGCTAAATCGACTTGACAGCGCGTAAGGATAACGAATATATATACTTCATAGGATCATAGGACATATTTTTCGACATGTTACAAACGGAATGACAAACTGATATACCCTCACCATGGTGGAGGGTATAATGACATTAATTCGTCATGAAATTCATTAATGATTGATTAAATCTAATGACGATAAATAATCGATTTCGATTTACACAAATCAAATAAGACCGATTAGAATTCATTTGATTCGTAAAATGAGGTTTCAGAATTCAATTGTATTATACTTTTCAAGAATATTGTTACGATTTGACCCTTTATAAAATCGTTGATTTATTTACCTTTTAAATAAATCGAGTTCTTTCTATATTGCAAATAATAAACACTGTTTGAAATTATTTATTGCTCTATTTATTTATAACCGTCACTAAAAATAACAGAAATACACTTTAAAAGCACACTTTATTTACACGATTTAGATAAACTAAACGTTAGCCACACTTTAGTTCTTCACACTCTGCGTTTTACTTATAAACTGAACTACTGCGTCACCGAGTACCAGTATTTATATGAGTAGTCAGGTATTCTAGTTATTTCCAATTTATTACGACACTAGATTTTTCCAGCTGTTAAAATTAGTGTGAAGAAATTTCTAGGTGTAGAAATTTCGTGTAACAATATAAAATCGAGTTAAGGATTGAACTCTTTAGGAGCTCTGCTTACAAAAAATCGTGATCCTTTAATAAAAAATTGATAATTTCCATTGTCTTAACTAACGTTTATTTAGGAATCTATTGAATTTACAGCAGAAATAAGATTGACCTGAAGTACATCGCTTGTTAAAAAAAAATATTGTCCTCCTTTGCTTCCCATTTGAGTAGCTCTGTAAATAAACATTTTTAAAGATCTAGCTAAACTGTAATAGATCTTTATTCTTTAAAAAAAAGAACATGTTGAAAATATAATTGTTGTTTTTTATTAAGTTTATATAGTTTCAGTAACAATTTAATATTTTACTTTTAGCTTTTAGGATTTTTCTTTATAGAGGTGTATATCAATGTTTAGACCAAATTGGTAGGCTGCAACCTCTGGGTGTTTTTACAGGTGACCGCTAAATATTGAAAATAAATAAAAAATAAAAAAAATAAATAAAAAAACACAGCAAAAGCGTAGCTGTCAGTCAGTCATAATATTAAACGACAGTTAATTGAACTGACAAATGTCCTAACGTCATTGTAACGTTAAGTATTAGTTAAGAAGTTTACTTAGTTTAAGTATTTGTCGTTAGTATGTGTGTACTCTGGTAGTTTATTAATTAAGTTGAGAAAATATTTTTACTGTTCTGTACTGTTTTTTCAACTTTTTTTTTTTTAATTTGTTATGTGGTCAAGTCATGTAGAAGATTTATTTAATGTGTGCTCTTGGCCATAAATTGTCATATGTGAATTTATGAAATTGATATAACAATTGACTACAATTATGTTAGACAGATTGGCAGCTAGAAATTTAGAGAATTCTTTTTAAATGGCAATTTTTAGCGGCAAATAATTTGTAGAAAAGTTTTATCATAGTTTTAGTTAATTCGTAAGATAATGTTTCATTACACAGTCCTACAAAATTATGAGGTTTTGTAAGTAACATTGTAGAAAAGTGGTAGTTACAGATATCAGCACAAATCTATTATAACATACTGCAAACAATTAGTGGGTTAGGGTATACAAACTCTAAACATATATGATGTAAATGGCGAGTATTTGAGATAAAGGATCCTCAGTAAAGAGAGCGCACAACAAGCCGACCTTCAGGCTTAAGTATATGTCATGCGTCAACCTAACCTCTCTAAAAGGTATTCGGGCCACCATTTTCTCCAAAATTGGTGCATGTTTTTTATGGGTTTTGATTCTAAAAATCATTATCCCAGTGGCGTTTTTAGAATTTAATATGACAGATACCATATGGTGGACAAAATTTTTAAAATTGATTGAAATTTTTTACTCACATTTTTTGTTGTTGTTATATAACAATCTAAAGCAGGATATTCCAAATTACGGATCCAAAATAGATTTTTTTTTAATTTGTAGTATAATAAATTAGCCATTTTGAATGTTAAAAGTTTAACCTCAGATTTTTCTACATCAACCTACCGTATGAAAAGTTTCAAATAAGTTTGGTGAGTTTAAAAAAAAAATTGTCCGCCATTTTGGATCTGCTCTATTAAGCAAAACAGTTTTCGGTATTTAAAAGTACACTTTGAAGAAATTTGTAATTTAAAATAACAGAAAATACCATTTAAAAGAAATGATATTTCCTTTCATTTAAATCAAATGGTTTTTGTTATTTTTTTTTTAATTTTGTTGTTTAAACAACTGACACATCAATAACAAACAAATGATTAATCAGTTAAAAATAAATGTTAAAATTTTACCTAGCAAGTCCGTAAAAAATAACTGATTATTCATTTATGTTTCCGTTTTTAGTATTTCTGTTTGTTTTTTAATCTACAAAGTATATACTCACACAGTCCATAGAGACATTTTGAAGAGTGTTGGGGTCCAATTTGTTTACTTTTTATATAAAAACAATAAATAAAAATTTGGGGGCAATCGGATAAAGGAAAGTCGAGGCGGAAATAGATTGAAAATTTCAAGAGTATTTGTATCGGAAAATATGACTTTTTCTCAGTTTTTAGGAAAATTTCATTCTATATTTTACTTTTTTTCAACCACTTGTGTTATGAATCGATTTCAGTTTAAAATTATTAGCTACATAACTTTTAAATCGGTTAAGAACTCGCCAAGAAAAAGCAAATGCCCCAGACCAATTTTGTGCCAGAAAACACTAGGTCATTAAATTTCATGGCAATTTTTTAAAATTTCAGAAATTGGTTAAAGCCATAATTTATTTTTTGCTCTCTATACTTATAAATACTCAGATATGAAATATTGTTTTTTTTACCTGTTTGTTAACCTTTGCTTTTTGGAAAAATTTTTAAAACTCCATTTTCGATTTTTAAAAAATGTTCTTAAACAAATTTTAGTAAAATGTAATTTGCACTTCAAGTGCTTGTTAACAACATCCTAGAGATTAAGTTTGCCAATTTGAAGGTAAATCCCTTCATGGACCTGTCTGTGACAAACTCTTATTTTTTGTGGATTTTGAGAAAAGTGTGATTTTTATAAAAAATTAACTAAATTTACTCTTTTGAAGTACTTTGTATTAAAAATGAATCAATTTTGTACTTTTAAATGTTATATTTCATCCTAATAGCTTAGCGGTTTGGAAAAAATATATGATGCTTAAAATATAATAGCCAAATGTGCAGATCTTCCATGCTAAAAATTTTAAATAAATCAAGCAACGTTTACTCATTCCTTGTCAGGGCCAAGCTTTGAATTTTTGCATATTTAGAAAAAACTACATAATATTCAGAGTATAAATATTCTTAACCGATAATTTAAACCTACACCAATTGTGAAGAGAATCATTTTTCTGTTCTTTAAATTCTTTGTCGACCACATCACCGATCGATTTGATCCGCCATATTGAATTTTAAAAAAGGCCCCTGACATTGAAAAGTAATTCTCTTTTCATTAATATAAACCTACAGCAATTTTGAAGAGATGCGAGGCTCGGTTGACAAAGAATTTAAAGAACCGAAAAAAGACTTTCCTCAAAAATTGATGTAGGTTAAAATTATTGGTGTCAATTTTACAAAATTATTTAAAAATATTTACTTTTGATTGCCTATTGAAATTCATTATGTCGAATACAAGATGGCGGTCAAATTTTTTTAGAAATGACCGAATTTACTTGAAACTCTTTACACACAGACGGCTAAGGTTGATTTATGAGAATTTTAATTTAAATTTTCAATATGACGATTCTTCACTTTTTCCCTATGTTGGATCCGATTGAATTCAATATTGGCGGTTTGCCAAATCTCATAAATAATTTATTTTATTAAAATGTCATTTGTTTACAAAATGTGTTATGATTTCATATTTGATTAAAAAATGCTCTTAAATTCTAGAATATTTTCTTAAAATTATATGAATTGCAACACCGCTCCCATCAAGTACCACCAGTGAATAAACTACTGTAAAATTTTGAGCAAGTTCCGTCATTTAATTTTCGTTTAACAGCTGTTCAAATCATACAACCTCGTGGCTTTTTTTTTAAATGGAAAAAAGTGAATTTCGAGTGCTCATTAAACATTATTTTTTGCGAAAAAAAAAACCGTCAATCAAACCAAGGATAAGCTTGATAAATTCTATGGACTCTACACCATCGATTTCAATGGTAAAAAGGTGGTTTACTGACTTTCGTTGTGGTCGCACAACTACGACGCTGAACGTTCTGGAGGGCCAATTTAGGTCAATACACCCGCAAATGTCGAAAAAATCCACGATGGCCGATCGAAGAGTAAAAGTGCGTGAGATTGTTGATGCCATAGGCATTTCATATGGCAGTGGGTTTCGATTTTAAATGATCAGTTGGACTTAAGAAAGCTGTCTGCAAGATGGGAGCCGCGTTTGCTCTCAATTTAACATAATGCATAATGGCAAAATTCAATGAATTGGGCTACGAATTGGTACCTCATCCGCCATATTCTCAGTTTTTTGAGATGCAAAAGGAATTTTGTTGATTTATTATCTTCAGAAAGGTAAAACAATCAACTCTGAATATTATTGCAGCCTTTTGGATCAGCTAGATGAAAAAATTCGTGAGAAAAGACCAGGTTTAAAGAAGAAAAAATCATTTTTTCATCACTGCTTACAAAAGTGTTTTGACGATGGCTAAATCCAAAGAATTAAAGTACGAATTGCTTGAACATCCACCGTTTTCACCAGATTTGGCTCCCAGTGACTATTATCTCTTCAGAAATCTCAAACAATTCCTTCGTGGAAAGCATTTTTCGTCGAATGAAGAGGCCATAGCAGCCGTAGACGGTTATTTTGCAGAGCTTCCGGAAAACCATTATAAGGATGGGATAAAATTATTGGAAGATCATTGGAACAAGTGTATTGAGCTTCTAGGAGATTATATTAAATAAAAAAAATATATTTCGTAACAAAAACAGTATTCTTTCATTTCGAGCGCAGGAACTTTTCAACCAACCTGTAAAAGGAGATTATGTTGAAAAATAATTTTTTTTTTGCAAAAAAAAAAACTGTGTTTCATTCAAAAAGACTTATTGATCCGCCCTCGTAATACCATATCATATCAGATATCACAAAACTATTTTTAATACAACTTGATCAAACTATATGGAACAATTTTTCAGATCTATAGGGTATTCCAATAAGAACTTGACAACTTTTTTTTTTAAATATTTCTTGAAATACAATCAAAACATTTAGGAATGGAACTCGACTTTGTTCATATGGTCACCGCGGGCACGTCGGCAACGGTCGATTCGTTGGACCTATTTTTCGATGACTCGGTCACACATTTCGGGCGTAACGGCCGCTATTTCGCGTTAAATGTTGGCTCTGAGTTCTCCTAACGTCGTCGGCTTGTTGAGGCTTTAAATCGCACGAATGAGGCGACCAAACTTACTCTTCAATCAATCAATTGTAACGTGTGCTGTATGGTTTGTGGGACCGTCCTGTTGAAACCACATGTCGTCCAAGTTCATGTTTTCCAATTCGGGCCAAAATAATAGGAAATCATGGCGCGATAACGATCGTTATTGTCGACAAAAAAATATGGCCCAATGACGCCGCCGGCATTCAAACCTCACCAAACAGTTATTTTTTGTCGATCAAGTGGTGATTCATGAAGCATATGTGAATTTTCACCAAACCAATAACGCATATTTTGCTTATTGACGAACCTATTAAGCCAACAATGAGCTTCGTCACTGAAGCTGATTTAACGCTCATAAATTTGAGGTCACCGACTGCGAATTTCGGTAGTACATTTTTATGATTTGCATACGTTGTTCGTTCGTGTACTTTACCATAATGAAAATGTTGAGTTTACTGAAAAAAAGGAATGCAACAGTCAGATGATCAGTGAAATATTGCGTTCACAAATTACATTCAATGTTGTCAAGTACTACCTATTGGAAAACCTTTTATGTATTTCAAATCAGATCTCACGAGATCCCATGAGATCAGATTATGTATGCTATTATTCGAATCAAATAAGATATGATGTGATGTGGAATTATTTATATGACTAAATATAATTATATCTGAACTCTCTTTAAAAAGATTAATATTCTCCATTATTTGTAATATTTGGAGAAAAAAAATTGTGTCTTCTTGGATCCTGGTCAATGAACAAACAGCCATAAGGCTAACTAGCCTCTCCTCATTTCCAAGTAATTAAAATATATTACCAACTCTAGCAAGCATTAAAATAATTGAAAAATGTAATTTTGTTAAAGAGTTTACTCATAAAAGCAATAAATTTGACAATAAACTTAATTGCAATTTAATGTGTTAATCGACTATTTAATTGTATCTTCAAACTCATTTTAAAATTAAAAACGGATTTAGAAACAACTGGTTTTTATGTCAAATATCCATTAATGAAAAACATTTCCACTAAACTCCACTTTAATGCACGAGTCAAATGTCATCATTAACGGTGGAAAAACATAAATTTTAACTTAAACAAAACTTAAAAACACTAAATGGTCACATAACACTACAAACAATGTGGCGTTTTGAAACCTTTAAATGGGGGTACAAGAGTATCATGAATTATGAAAACACCCACTAAAAGGAGGAACAACAATTTCAAATTCAAACAATAGAAACATATGAAATTAAGGGTATTTTATTTTTGTTAATTCGAGGGAGGTAAAAAGATAAGAATCTTAAAGGTAGAACAACAAAGAAATTAAAAACCGCCTAAACTGTTTAACAAAAACTAACAAAACGCGCGTTTCAATAATGAAACAAACAAAAAGGGTCATAATAATATTTGGAACGCCGTTATTAGGTCAATTTAAACACTCTACTAGAGTAGGGGTCAGTTTCATGATGATATTGTAGGGGTTGAAATTGGAATTGATGTAACATTGTGTTGTTATTTTTTTGGAGGGGGGAGTCTGTAATATGAAGTGTGGCAAAAGTGTGATCACAACTTTATAGAGACTCTTTTTAATAAGGGTGGATTTTTATTTTTCATTGTCTATCACTCAAAAGGATGCTCTTGATCATTTTACGAATCCTTTAATAATGTGTTTGTGTGTGTGTTGTAAGGACACCTACACTTTGTTGGTGGAATTATCTGTGTAAATGTGTGTTTTTTTGAAACATAACATATATTTGTCAATACTCCAAATTGAACTGTGACATAAATCACATAATTTTTAGAGATGAACCAACCAGCATGTGTTCATTTTTCTTATGCAACTTTAGTAATGTCAACTACAGTCAATACTAAAGTATTGTTTAAACTTTAGAAAATTTCAAAGCAATTTTTTGCACCTGGATTAATGGTTACTATAGAGTTTTTTTGATTTGTGGAAAAAAATGTTACTTCTAATTCTGTAGTAGAGGGTGTTGCTTAATTGAGAACTGTTTTATTAGTATTTTTTTTTTTTTTTTTTTTTTGCTTTAGTAGTATTTTGGTCAAAATTTAACAATAAATTAAATAGAGCAGTTGTTTTTATTTCATTACCGCCGTTTGGTCAACACTTTTCATTGTAACGATTGTTTTAGAATTTTTCAGTTTTTCAGTTGCACTTTAGTGAAAAATTATTAAACAAAAGAATATACGAAATTTTTAGAAATTTCTAAACAATCATCATTAAAAGGACGTTGACAAACAATGGTTTCAATCATTTTACCTTTGATATCTCTATTTAATGTTTATGACTTTTAAGCACCTTTTTTTTTGCCAATAGAAAGTAACACATTTTCCAAGTCATTACATTAAGAATGATAGTGTTATTATAGGCACTTAACAATTGTATACATTTTTCAAAAATTATTTATTCCTTAAACTTAAGCTACTGTAAATCTCTTTATACCACTTCTTTGTACAGTTTAATTGATTTGTCTTTTCAAAAACCTCCAAAACAATTTTATAACTGCTTTTATATCAATGCATTTAATGCTGTAATAAAATTGCTTAAATTCTTAAGTTATAACCACCACAATTATGAGCCTTATGTTTGTCCCACACAGGGTTAAAAATGTTGTCCTTTTAACCGGATGTGTTGCAATTCTCAGTGGGATGTTTTAATTGGAATTTTTGAAAATCATAGAAATATATTTATACTTTCCGTTAAGTAGACTATAGAATGTGTTGTCAGGGAACAGTTGTTGGGTTAATATTGTTAGTTTTGGCGGTTACAGATGGTATATACGTAATATGGTGATTACTAAATCTTTCGAATAATATTTTTAGCGCAAATAGTTGAGCATACATGGGAATTAAATAGACTAATAGAAATGTTGATTCTATTAGCAACCCATTTACTCGGTAGGAGCAACTCCCTTACCCTGGGATGGATTCCGGGCCATGAGGGGCATGCGGGCAAGGAGAGGGCAGATTGTCTGGCCAACCGTGGAGCCCGTCCGCCCTTTATAGGCCCTGAACCATTTTGCGGGGTGCTATATTAGGGAGAAACTCAGGATGTGGAGGGAATCAAAATTTTACAATTATTGGCAAACATCTCGTGGCCAACGTCAGGCCAAGAGATTTATATTTATGCCCATTGGTGGGTCCGAGCGACTATTGGCCCTTGGTCGAGGGGACCTAAGGACCCTGACTGGATTCTTTACTGGGCATTGTGACCTTAAGTCAATCGGACACTGAGTTGTGCAGGTTTTGCGGGTTGAAATCGGAGACATCAGAGCATGTCCTCTGCGATGTCCTGGGCTTTGTGTCAGGAGGATCAGGTTTTTGGGCGACCGTTTCTTGTCGCCTTCCGACATTTGGAACACTTTACCTGAATTGACTTCATCAATAGCTTGAGTCTTTAGGGTAGTTCTGGGCAGCACAAAAGACTTATTATGATCGCGGTGCGCAGTGCCATTTGGAATAATAATAATAATAATATTATTATTTAATCCCATTTATATGAATCGTAACGACATTTAATTTTTTTGTTTTTATTTTCATGATAAATTTTTTTAATAATCTTTAACTGTGGAGGTGGTGCTAAATTTTACACTCGTCTTTACTCTTCTCTTTACATTTTATAATTTTTATTTATGAAAAAATGTTTTTTTGTTAAATTTGTTAAGGAAAATTATATCTCCTCCATAGTTAATTTATGAGTCTGATCACATTAATCAATGGTTATTGGTTTAAATTAAACTGAAATACAAAATTACAATTGAAACATAAATAGGCTTTTCAAAAAATCAATAAATAGTATATATCGGTAAATCAATTCAAATTGTTAAGTACAATTTAATTTCAGCTTTGCTCTATTCCACTTCGTTCCCTGTGTTTAGAGTTCCAATTTCACTCGTTCTCCGTTTCATTATCTTTCATTCCCCTTGTTAAGTGTTTTAATATATTTCTTTCCATTCCATTTCGTTCCCCATATTTCGTGTTCAAATTCAACACGTTCCCTATATCGTTTTATTGTGATTCGTTGATTATATTCCATAACATATATTAAAAAGAACATATAAGTGAGACAAGATAGTGGAACTGAGCTTTAGTGCATCGCATCATTTGACGAAATCGGTTGTCATCGAACTGGGAAAGAATATCCTCACACCATACTTAAGATTTGAAAATGAAGTACTCGATTCTACCCCGCAAAAAGATCACTATGCTCAAATCATCATAAAGAATTTTCAATTCTTCTTCTACCAAATTGTCGGCCATTTCGTCAGTTGCTAAATCAACATCTCATGTAAAAGTTTCTATAAATTTTTCGTTTTTTGGAGAAATTATCTTTAAATTTAATTAAATAATCAAACAATTCACTTTTAACACTTTTATTCGGCATCTTAAAAAATATTAATGATTGTCACATAATTGACAGCTTGTTTCCTTTTTTTTAAAGTTCAAATATTTATATTTTTTATTTAAAAAAATTACCGCTCAAATCAAAAAGAGTGCAATTTTTCATTTATCGAAGCAAAAAAAATCTGAAATTAATACCCTTAATGTTAATTGTTCTTATGTAAAAAATGCTTTGCTTAACAATTGTTACTATCCTGTGGGAAAAAGGGGTTCAGCTGAAATTTGAGCAAACAGGACCGGTGTGAAGCGATGAAAAAAGAAGCGGTCTGAAAGTACCTATTCCATGACTGCTGAAATTGAGCCGATCTGGAAGTTCCTAACCTGGTGGCTAATTTGTTGCGTGGCTAATTTTGTTGCGTTGTAACAAAAACACTGTGGAGGGCAGGGATAACATTCTTGGTTCTTTTTTTGTATTTCAGAGCCTTCAAAGTATCATGCTGCTACTCCCTTGACTCATTTGATACTATTCACAAATGTTTCACTTTTTATTATTTTTTAATTACTTTTTTGTGAACAATTTCTTTGAAATGGGGTTTTGGTAGAAAGTAACTTTTTCAGAGATGATAAAGTTAGTACTATAGTACTTTTTGTGCTACAATTAGAATCTCAAAAGTATTGTATTGATCACTGGTAGAAATTTTTTAGTTACGACAATAGAATAGAATCCAGGACAACTAAAGAAATTGTGAAAACATTCGTCCTCTTTTTTGAATCGGATACTTGATGTGGTGTAGGGCAGGAATATATCGATAAAAAGGTAAGGAGGACCTGAATTTATTGGTTAATTTTTTTAGCTTGAAAGTGATGTCGTAAGGACGTAAATGGAAAAAGTCACTTGACACACAAAAATGTTTGTTTTGTGAGCTTGAAACAGTCCGCGAAAGAAATCATTTGCAAATGTCCAAAACTCCTACGTCCTATTACAAAAAATTTTAGGTCTTCTGATCGGCTCTCCCGCACTTTGAGAAGGTAAACAGTCCGCGAAACAAATCATTTGCAAATGCCCAAAACTCCTACGTCCTATCACAAAAAATTGTAGGTCTTCTGATCAGCTCTCCCGACATATAAAGTATTGACACATACACAAAATTGAATAGCTCTACGCACTTTGAGAAAGTAGTTTTTTTTTTTTTTTTTGCTCTAGGTATTTCTCTTAGGTTGAGGCTTGTAATGAAGCCAATGACGTTACTGACCTCGAAGTTTTAGATATAGCATCACAAAATATTTGCATGACAGTAAGAGCCCCTTGTCATAAAAGCTCTTCATCAGGAGATTATGACCTCTTTTCAAGGCTTTATGTACATATCCTTCTGGGGATTATTACCGAAAGGTCCTAGTTTCAACTTCCAATATATTAGTTTTTTCTGGAATATTTTTGTGTATACTTCCAAAATCGAACATACCAAAGAGTAGAAAACTCCTAAACCTAGCAGCAGGTCGGGTACGAAAAAACTTTACTGGGAGTTTGCACAATGTGGTATATGTGAATTTTACACTGGGGACTTCGACCAAAATGATGTTTGGTTCAAGGGTTATAAGTAAAAAATGTTGTGGTTATAATCCTAACTTTTAGTGCGAGGTTTATGTCCGAAACAGTTTCGGACACAATTCCCAAATTGAAATTTGGGCAATATGACATGTCACCTTAGTACGTGATATATCATGGTCACCACACCCAGAGAAAATATTAGTTGCAATTCGATCAAAACCATTAACATTTATTTGTAAGGATTTTATTTTATTTGGAATAACCTAAAATCCATTATTATACCAAAAAATATGGCAAAGAGGGATACTATTATCCAATTATTGATATTTCCAATCAACTTTGCGAATTAAATTCGTTAAGAAATTGCATACAGTAGAAGCAATCATTTATTTAGTAAAAATTTTGTGGAACCTAATAATATTTATGTGGAATATAAAAATTAAATTACACAACTGAATATTGGCTTTCACAACTAAAACTATATTTTAATATGAAAATAGTTGTCGTAACCACCAGAATTCGATTGGCCACAACTGATACTGTTTTCTGGGTGCACGAACATTATCCCTATTTCCCATTTGGGGATTGTGTCGAAAAATGTTTCACACTGCAAATAGGCAATATGACCGGAACATTTTTCGGGGTTTTTTACTCAGTGGTATGTTCAAAGGGGACCTTCGGCCTTAGATGTTCTCTCCTCTGTAGATTATCCGATATAATGACCAATAAATGTTTGGTAATAACCTCCACAACAATTCCCATGGACCCATGGACATGACTATTTTACAAACGGTTATACAAACCGCTTTCAATGTGGGAATTTAGTCCTAATCATAATCCCCGAAATGAGAATTGAGATAAGAAAGGTTGTGCCTTGTCGACATTTTTGTATCCTATTTCCAGGAAGGAATGTACATTTTCGATGCAATTTCTTAAATTTTAATGGGAGCATTTGTAAATTTGTTTTGTAAAGTACCGACTCTGACTAATTTTATTACTATTTGTTATAACTTTAGGCAAATATGTATATTTTTATTTAGTTTACTCGTACTTTTTTTAATACCTACAAATTTTAAAAATCCTGTTTAGCTACAGAGTTGATACTTTCAATGCTCATAATCAGAGCGAGGAAAATGTGCTTGTAAAATTTAAAAAAATACATACATACATATGTATTTATTGTCGATGTTTATATTATCAATTAATTTTTTGTTTAAATTCCCTGTAGGAAGCCTGGAGTCAAGTGTCTACAAGTCACCACTTATCTCGACTATTTTGGGTGACTTTTTGGTGACATGTCCACAAAGCGTCTATACTTTTTACATTCCTTTTTTGCAGCTGTGCTTGTTCTTGATTTTTTTATTGTTTTATTTTGTTGAAAATACATGTGCATAGCTGAATGCAAAATTAAAGTTTTTAATAAAAATATAAAGAAAAATGAATTTAAAAGTTAAATTTACAAATTTGAACAAATCATGTTATGAGCGAAATAAATTACAAAACACTTGTGAAAAAAATCAATTTTGTATAAAAATAAAAATTACAAGAAAGATTCAACAATTTTTAGTGAAAATTGCAACTCTAAGGATTTTGTGGAGCCTGATGAAGATTTTACGGAGCCTGTGGATGATTTTGTGCAGTCTTTTGAAGATTTGCCTACTCCAAAATTAAATTTGCACGAAATTTTTTTTACTTGAATGAAATTTATAAAAAAAAAAGGTTTATTAATAAATGCACCTGTTTAATCTTATTTCCTTCCTAGTGTGGAAATCAAGTAAAAAGTTCCAAAAGTGTAGACTAGAGTTACTAAAATGTACTAGTGAATCTCTGGTTCCAATGTCAACACCTAGTCAATAGTTGTGGAGATTCGCACATGTTAAATGTTTACAGCAGAAAGCGTTGGCTGGGGCATAATTAGTCAGTAATACTGGTGACAAAGTCAATAGTGAATTAGTACAGTTTCACTATTGACATTTCCTACAGGATTGTTTTAAGAATAAAAATTACCGTTATACACATCAGAAAGTTAATAATTAAATTTTGAAAAATGTATTTACATGAACTTCCTAGCCCTACTCAAAATACAATTTAATAAAAAATATATAAAAATTCCAAGCAACACATTTTAATTTGCAACAATAAATTTAAAACTCAATAAAACAACAAACACTCTTAAGAAACAAGAACTTAAAATTTTTACAACAAATAGCAGAACGTAGCAAAGATTGAACCACAACCGAAGAAGAAGAAGAAAAACACTACATTGGCATTGAAAAAATTATAGCAGATCATAAAACGAGTCAATTGTATGCGTGTAATGGCTTCCTTAAAAACTGAAATCAAAAAAAAAAAAAAAATATCAGCAACAAAAAAATCATTGAGCCATGGCATGGATCAAGAACAATACAACTACAACAAATCACTAAATTCAAGTTCAATTCAATGCGTAAATAATGCGAAATAAAAAAAATCTTGTTTATTTATTTTTCTTCTACATTTGTTTGTTTGCTGCATTGCATTGCATTGCATCCTCTCACAGTCAAGGTAAATCTTAAAGTTTACAAAGAAGTTGATCACATCTTGTTGCTAATGTTGCTGCTGCTGCTGCTGCTGCCGCTACTGATGATGTGGATGATGATGGTAACCATCATGTTGCCAGTTTTAAATAGTAGCGATCATTGTCGGCAATCATGTTTGTGTATGGCATTTGTAAACTTTTGACAAGTGCCGCCATGCAATTGTTTCAAAATGTTGTGGACAACACTACAATACGATTTGTTGTTATTGTAAATGTTGATTTGAAGAAGAAGAAGAAGAACAGCAACTAATACGAATGCGGCATACAACAAGAAATAAAGCGCCTTTAACTTTGTTTTTTTTTTTTTTTGGTTGTAATTCTATTTTTGTATCTACTTTAAACTGGAGCAAAAAAAAAATTTTAAAACTATTCGTTAAGTTTAAAATTTTAAGTTCGAATAAAAATTTTTATTCGATTATAAAATTAGTCGAATATTTTTTTTTTTGGAAATGTTATATTTCAAATTATCTTAAACGTTTAAGGAAAGTATTTTTACACAAACGGTTACTCGTTTCCAAACCGATTACTCGAGTAACCACTTTTCAAAAAATAGAATTTTAAATGTTTTAGAAATTTTTAATCGAATAATTTATTAATCGATACCCTTTTAGGATGCATAAACATAGCCAAATTTTTAGTTTATTTAGTCTACATAATTTATAGAAAAAGGATTTTACTTTCCTATTCAGAAAAGGTCCACTGGAAGTAATATTTTAACTTTTTTCAAGTACATTTTAAATAATTTATCAGAAATTAGTCATTCGAAATGGAAATCGTATATATAACTTTTGTTAAACACATGCGTGTAGTTAATTACAGTTACATAAATAGATACAAATGTATATTTTATTTTATTATTGTAATATTGAAAAACAATTTGTTATAAAATTGATATGAAATTATAACTGCAGGTGTTCAATCAATCTACATTATTATAAATAAAGTCAATTTGAATATAAATGTCATGGTTTTGTAATCGAATAACAATGAAACAAATTAACTTCAATTAAAACATATTTTAATTAAAATATTTTCCATTTAATCGTTAATAAACAGAAAATCCTTTGTAATAAAAAAAAAAAAAAATATTTAACAAATTAATAACTTGTTAAATGAAGGCTTTTCTTTGTCTTTGATTTGTAATATGTGTATTTCTTTGTACTTAAGTAACTATTAACAATTTATGTAAATTTTTAGATTTTTGTTCATATGTATTAACTTAATTGGATAATTGCTAGACTGTGTTATTCATTTGACTCTTGTGGTTATGACTCCATCAGACTAGTGGTAGTCTTTGTTTTTGTAAAAAAAAAAAAAAACAAAAAGACTCTGGTTGGTGTTATTCATGGCAATCAGTCAAGCATAATACATATATTTTTTTTTTCAAGGGTTTATTTTGCATTTAAAAACGCCAACAACAGCAACAGCAGAAGAAAAAAAGGAAATATGTATTTGCAATTAGTTGTTCGTTTGTTTTTAGTGTTGACCACTTTGCATGAGCTTTTATAGCACCTTTAAATATAATAATCAGTTAGTATACAGAGCTTTTAAAGAATTCATTGATTTGACTTTTAAATTTCAAATTTAGACATATTAAATTCAATTCAAATCATTAGAAATTTAGCAAAGGTTGTACAGAATTTTTTTTTTAAATAGAACTTATTTCATATTAATTCTGATTAAAAATAATTAAAATCGTTAAATTTGGCTTTAACGAATTTCTTTTATGCGCTCAAAATCTATCAGATCGGAAGATGATATAACTGTCAATTTTGTTTTGATATTTGTAAAGTTATCAGATATAGAATACACGTCGACAAGTCATGGAACGCAGAATTCTCATGACTATTTTTAACGGAATAATTCCGTTTAAATTTGTTATAAGCGACGAGGCTCTGAGTATCCACGTGTAATTCACGAAGTGCTATTATATCCAATCAAAGTCTCTGCATGGTGCATCATTTACGCCGGAGGTGTCATCGGACCTTAGTTAGGGGTATACATCAAGTGGGGTAGGACTTCACATTTCAGCTTTTCCCAGTACACTCAGAATATTATGTAGTTTGCTGTTTGTAGTTTAATAAGAAAGTTTTAAGTTCAGTTAAAAATAAAGGAACATACATTTATTTTTCAAAGATATATTTATTTTAACTTTTTTTATATATTTGTTTAAAATGATTTACTGTCGTTTATCAATTTTTTCAGTTTAAATCATTTTTTCCTTTGTTGAAAATTTAATAAAGATTTACCCACAAAACGGAAATTTGTGGTTTATTTGTTGCCGTTGCAGTTATAACAAATTTGAATTATTTTTGCTGTTTCAAAAAAATATTCAAAAGATTTCAATTTGTTTTTTATTTAAATTTTTTGTTTATATACAAAATTTTTTTAATTCAAATTACAAGAATTTCATAAACACACACACACATCTGGTCATTCACACAAAATATGTCTCTCCACCGTGTGAATATACATTTTCAAATACATGAATTTTAAGATATTTTTTACCGAATTGGTAGGTAAAATTTTAACATTTATTTTTAACTCAATAATAATTTTTTTACTGATCTGTCTCATTTAAAAAAATAAATAACAAAAACCATTTGATTTAAATGAAAAGCAAGTAGGCTGGTTGTTAAATGAAACATCATATCTTTTAAATGGAGTTTTCTTACAAACTGTTTTAAATGTAGTTAATGACAGGTCTTGCAACATGTGGCCGAGCGTTTTCATGCTGCAAAATCACTTCGTCGTGCATTTCTTCGTTTTTCGGCCCGTTTTGCTTCTGTGTGCGGCTCAAATGCATGAGTTGAATCTAAAGCGTTCATTTGGTTTGAGTAGCTCGTAGTAGATCACGTCTCGCTGGTCCCACCATATACAGAGCATAAGCTTCGTGCCAATAATATTTGCCTTTGCGAAAGATGTTAATGACTATCCGGGCAAAACCCATGACGTTTTGCTCATTGCCAATCACAATACGATGCAAAAAAACTTTTCTTTTTTTGGCATTAGAGGAGCTTTTTATAAGCGAAAAATCTCCTTTTGACATCGCGCGGCTTCAACTTATATGAAACCAAGTTTTCTTGCATTTGAATAGATCCCATGGCGTTTGCTGACTGTCGACTTATCCACTTCCAATGATTCTGATAACTCTTTAAGCGTTTGGCATTCGTCTACATAAAGCAATCATTATTCGTCTTCAAATTTTTTGGGTTGACCTGCCAGTTCCTAACTAGTCTTCAAAATTACAAATTTTAAAACGGCGAAACCAACTCCGACAAGATTGTTCAGATGTAACATGCTTGCCGCAAACTTCCACAAAAATTCTATCACCCTCGGCTGCACTTATTATCCTATTAAAGTAATGCAGAAGAACTCCCCACAAAAAGACTTTATTTGGTACGAAAGTCGACATGTTCGGGGCAATATTTGGTATTGTTGCCATTCACAATAAGTTTTAGCGGCAAGACATGGGTAACTGGAATATTGGTTCATATACTAGTTGCGGCCTCATTATTAATTCAAGGTCCCATTATTTTGTGGTAAAAAAAAAATTTATGTGAAAAACTTTTTGGTGAACAGATTTTTGTGGGAAGAGGGAAATAAATTTTTTTTTTGTCTCTAGGCATCTGGTGAAAAAAATATGACAATTTGTGGTATTAAACACTCACTAAATCACACAAATTTTTATGGAAATTACTAAAAATGTAATTTAAAATAAATGAAAAATCACTTAAAACTCAGTCTATTAACTTTTTATTTAAATCAAAATAGCTTTTCATTTATTTTTAAATATTAAACTTACAATATCCGAAAATAATAAATGATTTTTTATTCGCATCAAATTTTAACAAACTATTTCTTTCTCTTAACTATTTCTTTATTTTAACTGTCAACTAATTAACTACAAAATCCATAAAAATAAAATAGGTTTCGTTTTTAAATATTTCAAAAATGAACTGCAAAGTCTGCAAAAATAAACGACTTTTCATTTATTTTGTTCGTTTTAACTTTCAGAAACTTTAATACAAAAAATAAAAATCATTTTTTAAAAATCTTTTTAAATGAAAATAATTTATTTTCATATATGAAAATAATTTATTCTAATTTATTCTTTAAATAAATCTAAAAATGGTTGAAAATATATATATTAAACTACTTAAATAAAAAAGATTTTAAAAATTCAAAATGGCGTTTAAAACAAAGCCACCAAATTTTGTCAAAATAATTTCGCACGCTTAAAAGGCCTAAAGGGAAAAAATTGGCTAAAGATACACAAAGGGACGTTTTCAGCTTCGATTTTTCACAATAAAAATATAAGAAATGAATTATGGCAGAACTAATATGGCGGCTAAAGATTGTAATTAAAGATCAATCTAGTAATAATTTTGCATTTAAATTAAAAAAGGCGAAAAAATAAGTCACCAAATGGAAAAACATTAACTGTAATTAAATCCGACTCAAGCTGGTTCAAATAGTAATAATATAGTCTCAAAAATTGATAAAAAAAAAATTGATGCCATAATACGGTTAGTCTGCACTGGTTTAAACACTATTTTTTCTACTGAAACATGTAGATTTTATAGAATAGAATGATTTTACGAACCTTTTTATAAAAAAAAAGCAAATTTAATTTCTAAGAGTATTCACCCTCCTTGATGAATTCATACCTTTAAAATCTCTGCTGGAGAACTTTTGTTTATAATGCATTTTTATTTTTTTTTTTTTTGGTTTTCAGTCCAATAATAATGGTAGTTAAAATTAAAATATTTAACATGCAACAAGATAATATACACAAATTTCCACTTGTTTCAATTTATTTAGTTTTAAAAGTTTTTTTATGTTTAAATTTATATTATTCAAAAAATATTTTATTTTTTTCAATTTATTTTTCATTTCTACATTATACGACCATATTTTTAATGAGGCGATTTTTTTGCTTATTAATTTTAAGTTATTCTTAATTTTTTTTTTAACATATAATAAATAATTTAATTAACTTTAACAAAAATTGATTAATGGCTATAAAGAAGATATACATATTTAAAAAAAAAATGCATTCGTTATTTACTAAAGCTTGAAAGAAGTTAAATTATTACTTTGCTTTTTTAAGTTGTATAAAATTATAATAAACAATTTATATTAAATATTTAAAAAATAATTTTATTTAATATTTTGTAATAGGGGGCAAATTATACAAAATCAGAAGATTCTCTAAGTATATTGCAGAAAAATTAAATTAATTCTGTATACTTTTAAAGTGTTTATGATAAACGATTAAAAAGGGATTCTTTCTTATACAGTAGGGCATCCCAACAAAGAGGGTCCTTGTAAATTGGTTTAATTAATAGCACTTATACGAAGCATTTAAATAAACTTAATATTGGGAAATATGTTAAGTAATGTTGAAGGGTTTTCCCTACCAGCGGCTGAAATTGTGAACGAAGAAAAATGTAGAGTTATTTTCTTAAATAAACAGCTTTTAAAATATTTCTTTAGGAAAATCACTTTACGTGCTTTAACATTTAATCTATAATAAAAACTCAAGTTTTTACCAATATTAATATATCCGTATTTCAATACAAAGAAATTTAATTTATTTTCTCTTTTTTTATTAATTTTTCAGATCAGTTGGTGAAATTTTATTTTTTTGGTGAGTCAAAATTTTTATTCTATTTAAATAAATAATAAAAAAATACAACATAACTATTAACATAGTTTTAAAAACAAAAATAACTTACGAAAAGTACACCTAAATTAGTTTGTACAGGTTGGTTGAAAAGTTCCTGCGCTCGAAATGAAAGAATACTGTTTTTGTTACGAAATATATTTTTTTTATTTAATATAATCTCCTAGAAGCTCAATACACTTGTTCCAATGATCTTCCAATAATTTTATCCCATCCTTATAATGGTTTTCCGGAAGCTCTGCAAAATAACCGTCTACGGCTGCTATGGCCTCTTCATTCGACGAAAAATGCTTTCCACGAAGGAATTGTTTGAGATTTCTAAAGAGATAGTAGTCACTGGGTGCCACATCTGGTGAATATGGTGGATGTTTAAGCAATTCGTACTTTAATTTTTTGAATTTAGCCATCGTCAAAACACTTTTGTGAGCAGGTGCATTGTCTTGATGAAAAATGATTTTTTTCTTCTTTTAACTAGGTTTTTTTTAACGAATTTTTTCATCCAGCTTATCCAAAACGCTGCAATAATATTCAGAGTTGATTGTTTTACCTTTCTGAAGATAATCAATTAACAAAATTCCTTTTGCATTCCAAAAAACTGATGACATAACCTTCTTTGCTGATCGTTGTGACTTCACCTGCTTTGGAGCTGAACAACCAGCTTCAGTCCACTGTAAACGTTCTTGTTTCAATTTAGGATCATGGTGGTAGATCCAAGTCTCATCCATAGTTATAAAACGACGCAAGAAGTCGGTTTTATTCGGCTTAAAACGCTCCAAATTACGCTGAGAAATTTGTTTTCGATCCAGTTTTGGTTGAATTGTTAATGTGTGCGGCACTAACTTTCCAAACGGTTTTTTCATACGTAATTCTTCTTGGATTTTCACTAACCATATTATGTACCTGCTTAATGATTTCTGCTGTGGTTGCAGGTTTTGGTCGTCCTTCGCGTAGATCATCTTCAAGGCTGGTACGACCACGTTTAAATTCACCAGCCCAAAATTCAACTGCGCGTTTTAAATGTGAGGACTCCTTATACACTTCTAACAATTGTTCATATATTTCCTTTGCTTTTAAACCCTTCAAAACAAAGAATCTAATGACTGCAAGATATTCAATTTTTTCCATATTAAAAAAAAATCAATGACACGTCAACTTCAAATGGCTTGTAAACAAAGAAAGAATTGACAGAATGACTTGCAACTTTGCATGTGTTCTCAGGACAGTTATACCAACTTGAGAAAAAAAAAAGTTTGGAGCTAGCAGTGCCATCTCTTGGTGAGCGCAGAAACTTTTCAACCAACCTGTAAGTTCAAATAACAAAAAATGCCATTTACCAGAAATTATATTTCATTTAAAAACCGGTTTACTTACTTTTCATTTAAATCAAATGGCTTTTGTAATTTATTTTTAAATGTTGTTTTAACAACTGATACATCCGTAATAAACAAATGATTAATCATTTAAAATAAATGTTATAATTTTACCCACAAATTCATTAAAAAATAAATGATTTAATTATTTATTTGCAATTGTTTCCGTTTTTGTATTTTTTTGTTTGTTTTTTAATCTAAAAAATGTATGTATGGCTATAGACCTATTTTGTGTGAATGTGTTTGTATATGTATGTGTGCTTATGAAGTTCTTTTAATTTGAATTGAAATATTTTTGTATATAAACAAACAATTCAATTAAAAAACAAATTGGAATTTTTTCATAATTTTTTTTTTGTTTTTTGAAACAGACAGTAAACAAAATTTAAATTTGTAATAACTGTAACCGACACAAATAAACCACAAATTTCCGTTTTGTGGGTAAATTTTTATTAAATTTCAAACAAATTAAAAAAATAAATGAAACTGAACAACTGAAAATCAGTAAATGATAGTAAATCAACGCGAAGTTTTAGAAAAGCTAGAGCCTTTAAGCAGAGCTTTAACAAAAAACCTATTAAAATATATATTTTTCTCTCTCCTTAGCAATGTAATACGTGACTAGGTATATTCCTAACAAGCACTATGACGTTACTAATGATATAAAATAATAATACAAAATTGCTTTGAATTCAAAAACTGTATTTTCTAAAAATTTATAAAAAACTAAAAAATAACATGGAATTTTGTTTCGAATATGATTTATCAACAAATTTTGATGACGTAGGAGCTTCATATTTAAGAATTAGCTTATTTGAATTCTTAATTGCACAAAGAGATAACCTCTTTAACTCTAAAGCTTAAACCAGCTAGTGAAAGAGTTAGGGAACAGTGGAAATTCTATTCAATTAGGAACAGTGGAAATTCTATTTAATTATGTGAATTTAGCAAAAACTATGCATACCATATTTTTAAGAATTTGCTCTTGAATTTTTTTGAAGGCAGCTCTTGCTTATCGTATTTAGGCATTTTTTTTATTCTGGACAAATTATAGGGCATGATTCCTTAAAAAATCTCTGGATGCTTTGAATGATCCTAAACAAACACTTAAGAGACAATAGACTTAACTTGATATTTTAGCAAAAAACAGCTCTTTGTGTTCTTATTGATGAAAGAAATACATTTATTTTGCAATAAACGATTAATCGATGAATCCCCAGCAAAACTCTGGTAATGAGTGCGGTATTCTCATGCGTTACCTTGTAATGATTTGCAAGCATAAAATAATAAGTTACTGATTATTGATTACGTAATATGTGATTTATAAATGTAAATTATTTATTGAAATATTTTTGAAAATCTATTTTTAGATACATTACTTTGTGTTTTTTTGTAAGCAAAAGGGTAATGTTTGTTTGTTTTGACAACACTAGCGAAAAAACGAAGCGCAACAATTCATTTAAGTTTAAAGCAATCAAATACTATATGCGTCGATAGCTCAGTGGGTAGAGTTCTTGGCTGGCAACCAGATTTCCCTGGTTCGATTCCCATCTTGACTACATTATTTTTAATAACGTTTAAAATATTTATAATAATTTTTTTTTAATAAAAATTTCTCTTATTTAAAAATCTATTTTTAGACAAATTACTTTTTCCATTCTCGTAACCCTTACATTATAACCTGCAATATAATGGGTATATACATTACTTTGAGGCTCATCGCCTGTAAAATTTATCAGTGAAATAAAGTGTAAAGTAATCCAGGAGCCCCTATGGCTACACATTACTTTTCACATTTTTTGGTCATGTGTGGTTTTGCTGGGTCGCCAATTTTTCCAAATAATCGACCCGAATAACCGATTAATCAATTTTCTAATGACCTAACCGACTAACCGGCAGGGTCAAATAATTGGAAACTCTAGTGAAAAGCAAAGTCTCTTTTAAATACGTACTCTGGTACTAGTGAATACTCCTTTGAAATTTCTTTCCACTAATAAAGTTTCTTTAGAACAACGGTTCCCAAATGGGGGTGGTAGCGACCCGTACACACAAAAAAATAAAATTCATAATTATTTATGAAAATTGTTCATAATTTTAAAGGTTCATATTATGTACATATGAAGCTTACTTACTATTTATGAAGTGTTCCTAACTTCCAAAAGTTTTTTTTTATTAAGTAAATCATAATTATTATGAACTTTGTTCATAAAGAAAAAAATCATATTAAATATGTCTTAATTATTAAATATTATGTAAATTTCATAACTTTAATATATTTCTACAATTCCCAGCTTTATTTGACATACATAATAGAAACATGTTCATATGTTTTAAGAACGGGTTCAGAATTACAAAATATTATGAAATACTACTATTATATTTAATATTTTTATATTTTCATATTTTGTTTTTTATTTTAACAATGATTTTATTTTTGTTATTTTCAAATTCAAATTCTTAAAAAAAATATTAATAAAACTTTAGAAAAACAATACACACATCATTTTTATTTATGTTATGGAGAGTTTCCTAGCTCATATCAATAGGTTCATAAAATTTATTTATAATATGAATTATTTCCTAACTAAAATCCCAGTATTATATGTATTTATGCACTCGTTCCTTAAGAATAAGATTTTGTACATTGGCAAATTTGTTAGGTACTTTTTCATAAGTAATATGTATATCTACAGATATTTTAAGAACCATTTCATAATAAACGAGTACACAAATTTTCCCAGTATTTTTTTAATGAGCTGTGAGTTTATGAAAAAGTTCTTAAATCAGTACATTGGAAAATTTTCATAAAATATTCATAAATAGTATGAATTTGTTTTTTGTGTGTAGCTGCATTCAAAGGGGTCCGCGAAGAGTTTGGAAAAAATTATTCAGAAATAAGAAGGAATAATAAATAATTTTCCAATGTCAGTTGCCATAATTGTATTTAAAAAAAAAATTCACAAAAAATTTATATAGCGCGGTTTTAAAACTTTTTAATGAAACAAGAACTAAGTGTATATTCCGGCAATTTTTTGCTTAAATGAATACACTTTAGTTTTTTTAAAAAATCAGCGGTGTATAAGTATGTTTAGCAATCAATTTTTCCTGTTAAAAAATCACGGATTCTTAGAAGTTTTTTTTTCATAGAAAAGCTTTTAACTTAATTATAATAAATTCTACCATAAAATTTTATCTGATAAATATCTTAAATTCTGTGAATTCTAATAAAAACTTTTCAACCTCTTTTTATTTATTCCATTTTTTTTTAATCTTCGGATTTAAATGTTTTTATTTAAAAATAAAAAACTTAAAAAATCTAGGGGTCCGTCAGCCAGTAGAAATTCCTTAAAGGGTGTGTGAAGAAAAAGTTAGTGGAAACCGCTGCTTTAGAAGATATAAAATAATACAAAAAAAACAAAAAAAGTACCAATTTTTGGTACAATTTTTTACCCCCTTTAACATTGGCAAAGAAAAAAGGTACACCTTAGATTCTCTAACACATATTCCACTTTTATAAAAATTGGTGTGTAAGCGTTTTGGTAGGGGGAATTCCCTTAGTGTAATTTATATTCTTATTTAATTTCTATTTGATTTCCAATTTCTTTTTCTATGTGTAGTGCAGAAGTATCCACTCTAAAGTGAACATGTTAATGCATTTTATTAGCCATAATATTCCCACACTTATTTTCTTTTAAAAATAAAATATTGTATAAATTGTTTTTTTTTTTTTTGACAAATTAACACTTTTATGAGGGCGGCAAAACTTGTGTGCAATTAAAATAATAAATTAATTTTTAATTTTTATAAATTAAGTACAATATTTAAATGATTTATCACTCTAAAATGATGACAAATATAATGTAAAACATATTTGTGCATAATAAAATTTTGCTCTTTCATGGTTTTGAACTCTTTTATAAAAAAATGCATTTTTATGAGAAATGCATATTTTGCAGTATATTTTTATTTGCATATTTTTCAAGTAATATTATTTATACAATATAGTATTGAGATTGAAAAAATGCAATTAGAAAAAAATTCATCGAATTAAAAATTATTTTGAATTACTTTATAAAGCGTCAATTTAAATTAAAATGCATATTTTATATGCAACATTTGTTATACATTTTTAAAATTTAATAGTATGAGTAGCCTAAAATTTATTTTATTAAATATGTCATAAAATTTAATATTTTGAAATTTACCGTTTATTCAAATTTTTTAAAATTTATTATGGAAATTCCCATATGATTTTTTTAAGAAAATTTGACTTAACAGAAAAATACGCAAATTATAATCATTTTCAATGTCTAGTTTTTATCTTAATAAATATCCATCTAAACTTACTGAATAAAAAAAAAATGCAAAAATGCATCGCGTGTCATATAAAAATTTACATTTATTGTTAAGTTTATATATTCAGAGTAACAAACAAGTGTATATAAAATATTAACGTTCTCTTGTTAATAAAAGAAGACAATTGCATGCAAATTCCACAAACTAAAAAGGGGGAAGATGCAGTTTTTATTTGTAAATTCGCAGGCATAAAAAATATTTTAAAAATTGTAATTTGCTAATGTTTTACGCGCTTTTAAAGTAGAGGTTTTCAATATGAAAAAAGAAGAATGGAACACTTATAATTAGCCCTGTTTTGCGAGAAAAAAAAACAGAACACTTGTTATGATTAAATACATAAAATTATAATATTTAGACGATTTTTTAAAAAAAGCATTTATTAAATGCAAAAAAAAATATATATATATGAAAATAAATTTGCATAATTTTTTGTATTTTATTAAAGAGGCGTGTGAGTGTGAAATTATACAAGTAAAGGCAATAGGAGGCAATTTGATGCAGGCAGGCAGGCAGGCAGTCAGACGCAGTCAGACAGATAGTTTAATATTTGAATATTAAAACACTATTATTTTCAAATAAATTTATATTTCCGCTGTTGGGTTAGCTGCAATAGGTGAAGAAAAATTGCTTTACAAAGCTAGAATATAAATTCTCCATTATGCTGCAGATTGTAACAGTTATCATGTTTAAACATGCTTAAAGTTTTTTTTTTGTATTTAATAACGCCACCTACTGTTTTTGACACTTATCACTGGCAACTTCAACTGCAGCAGCAGCAACTATGGCAACAGCGGCTCTAGTAGAACTTCAAGATATATATAGTGACTTCTTTGTTTTACAATTTTATGACTTGGAAATTCTAATGAATTCATTATGCTGATGACTTGACTGACTGACTTTTTGAATGTTTTGGTTAATGTTGATAATCATGATTATAAACATATAAAACAACAATGCAACATTAAATGTGCTGCAATGTAAGTAGTATATAAAAATATGAACTCATATGCATGTTTCTATGTTGGAAAATATGTAGTATGTAGTAAAAGCAACATGCATTTATCGCCCTCTAGACTGGAAAAAGTTTGCATGTCACCATTATTTTTTTGTTTTTTTGCTTTCGTTGCCAAAAGGAAGAAATGAAATTAATGAAATGTATATATGAAAATAAACACAGTTAAGTTCATAGAATTAGCATTTCTAAAGAAAGAAAGACCAACACCGAATCCGAATCATTTTCTAAACAGTCACACTGCAGGAGATTTTATAGTCTTAGCAAATTTTACCTCAAAAATACTATCAATGGCAACTCTATTTGCGTTTTGAACTTCATTTGATAAGCATTGCTTTTCGCCTTTGTCATTGTTTTTAATAAGGACATGGCACGTGATCATTGTTTCTCCTTCTTGGTTCTTCTCATTATCGATTTAAAGTCGAATCATACTACAACTGTTTTATGTTTGCTGGGGTACCTATGGCCTGGTGGTAGATGCTGGCCAAATGAAAATCTCAAAATTAATGTCATTGTAGTATTAAAATATTGATACATGATGTCATATATGACCATAAATCTTCGGATATGGTCATATATGATCATATATCCTAGAGTCATATATTATCAATATATGCTCATAATATTCATAATATATGACTCTAGGACTCTATTGACATATGAGATCTACTCTGTACTAATCATTGAGTGCATTCGGGCTATCAATTAACTTTAAAGAAGTAGCTCGCTTACACTAGGCTGGATTCCTGGTCACAAGGGATTCCGAACTAGCTTATTTCGGGGCCTTAGACCTTCTGTGGGGTACCCAGGGGGTTTGTTATGGAGAACCTTGTGAAAGGAATCTTACATTTGAGAGATTTTTTTCTCTATTCAGTGGAAGGTCGTAGCTTAATAATAGAATAATAGGTTGTAGCTTAATAATAGAAATTTAAGAAACTTAATGGGATAATTTGACTATGATCTTCAAGCGGCACAAGAAAGGTAAATCGGAAACTGATAGACGTTGGTTTTGTGAGTTGGGGTGTCGGAACATATACCCTCTGATTGTCTTGGGGTTTGTGAGCCATAAGTTAGATTGGATTCAAAAGGCGTTACGCACTGCGACCACCATATGCCTTTTGTGCTGCCAAGAGCTCCCAAAAAGTTTCAATCTACCGATAAAGCTAAAAATCCCACCAGGTGAAATATTCCAAATGAGGGCTGGCGACACGAGGCGGCCAGCCAGAAGCCAGTGTCCTCTAGCACAAAGCAGAGAACATGCTTCGACGTCTCCAATACCTTCTTTTTAGTACCTGATATCGCAGTGACCAGTAAAGTACCCCATCAAGGCCTGTAAGTCCTTCCTGTCAAAGGCCAGTATTCACTCCGATCCCCTGGGTAGAGAAATAAATCTCTTGGCTTGGTGTTGGCCAAGTGGTGGATCGGGGCCACTTAGATTTCTGGCAATTTCATGTCACTTATTATTGGGATCTTGAAGGAATAATGATAGTTTCCACAAGAGGCCGCCACTAATATATGAACCTATATTCCAGTTTTCAATGTCTTACCGCCAAAACCTTTTGTGAATGAGCCTCTTTGGCAGCTTGTGTTATTTGCTTGATATGTAAACAACAATAGTAAATATTGTCTCGAACATGTCGAGTTTCGTACCAGATAAAGTGTTTTTGCGGGAAGTTCTTCTTCATTACATTAATTGGAAAAAAAGTTTGAATCTTTGTAGAAGTTTAAGGCGAGCATGCGACATCTGTACAATCGTGTTGAAGGTGGTTTGGTCGCTTTAAAAGTGGTGATTTTGAACTTCAATCCAAAAAGCTTTAAGATGATGAATTGAAATCATTGCTCTATGTGAACGAATGGCAGGATTTCCTTCAGAAGTTGTCAGAATCATTGGGAGTGGATAAGTCAGCAAACGCCTAAAATCCATGATTCAAAAGCAAGGAAACTTTGAGCCTTACGAGTTGAAGACGCGCCACGTGGAAAGGCGATATTCCACCGCTAAAAAGGGAAATGTTTTTTGCATCGCATTGTGACTTGCCATAAAAGTGGATCCATTACGACAACCCAAGCGCAAAAAGAACATGGATGTTGCTCAGAAAGATATCGACATCCTTCACAAAACCGAATATTCCTGGCATGAAGCTAATACTCTGTTTTTGATGGGACCAGAGCGGCGTGATATACTACGAGCTTAGACCGAAAAAAAAAACGATCACGGGGGAACGCTATCGGATTCAACTCATGCGTTTAAACCACATACTGAAACAAAAATGGCTGAAATACGAAGAAAGGCATGACAAATTGATTTTGCAGCATGAAAACGCTCTGCCACATGTTGCGAGACCGGCCAAGACCTACTTGAAAACGCTAAAATTGGAAGTTCTTCCCCATCCATCAAGTGTCCTTAACAATGTTTTTAACTAGTAGCACTACCCTGCGAAAAAAGAACCTATCCCAGGACACGTGACCTATTAATTGTGTTAGGACCGGTCCATTTAACCCGTTGTTGTGTCTTGTCACTGGACTGATCTAAAAGAATTTGTCACTCAAATAACCCCAAAGAATATATCCCAGAACCAACATGCCTTTTAAACCGGTCTCGTGGTAGGTACTTTAATAACCGGTCCTCTTTTCGCCTATATCGTGATATGTATTTTCGGAACCGAACCAGTTTTCACCTATCATGGTACAGGTGCCAATTTCCTACTAACTCTTTTTTCCCGCAGGGTGATTATTTGCATATATGCAACGCGACTTTTGCTCAATTTTGTGAGCTAATATAACCTAATTTTAAAGCTTTGCCAGTTCCTTGATATATATTATAATATTCAGACTGAAGAACACACAATAAATGCCATAAATTCTGATATTATTTCAAAACTCCTTTTTATATCCAAAAAAGCATCCAAAATTTATTGTCGGAATTCAAAAATTCTCTTCACTACGCCCCCTTTACTCTTGAGATCCATTATTATTTAAGGACCTTAAGATGGCTACATTCTGGAGGATACTAATTTATTATATCCCACTTAATCACTGCTCTATTTCCAACCACCTCTGTGTGTTATAAAGTGAAAAATAACATACATTTGATTTTATCTTTTTACATACTTATTATACCCCAACAAAATCATTCAAACAACTTTAGATGTTTTTGTATACTTTGTATATATCAAATTACAAAAAAAAAAAATAAAATAAAATCTTCATTCTCTTCAAAAGACATCCCCTCCTTCTTTTGAGAATCTTTCCATATCATTTTCCGCCGTATCTTATGCATATTCATAATAGTTGTCTTAATGTTGTTTTTAATTTGGAGTTTGTTAAAATTGGATTTTATGACTTTTATTCTTGTCTTAATTCATATGTTAGGTGGGTGCATTTTAAAATTCACATCTTTATTAGCTACGAATATTTCATGATTTCTACTTTTGAATATTAAATTTTTATATAGGTTTATTTTACAAAAATTGTTAGATAAATTAACGGATTTTTAATTTTATTACTAATTCAGATTGTATGTTAAGACAATATAATAATTATATATACTTTTTTTTAAATAACTAATGCCAAATGTTACTTAAAGTTGATTATACTTAATTCGCACAATAGTTTTAGTAACTACAATAAATTTTGCTTAAATTAACAATGTTGTAGAGAAATTAAAAGAACATAAAAGTGTTCCTTAACAAGAATATAAAAGTTATATCTAAGATATATTGTCTGAGATTTAAAGTGAACGAGTTTAAAGCACGAACATTTCGATTATAAAAAAATGCAATATTTCAAATTATAAAATTTTTAACTTAATGAAAGTCTGCCCTCATAACTTTCGTATTTGATCATAAGGTAAGAAAGGGAAACAGTCTTAAGTGAACTGGACAACTTGTCGCCTAGGTCCCCTTATAAACCCAGTTGGGTGATATGTTATAAGTTAGTTCTGTGATGTATCAAAAGTGGGAAATTTTGACCTGCTAGGAAATTGGCGCGTATCTTTGAAATAATGGCTCCTTTCCCGCCATAGTTCGCGTAAATTTTACGTTGGGGACAAACAAATAAAATCGAATCGTTTTAAGTTAAATAACCGAATACTCTATTCACCCAACCTCTAGTTCCATTTTCGTAATAAAAATTTAATTTGTTAGCAAAAATATTATACGAATCGAAATAAAAGGGACTAAAGTCATAGCTTATAAATAATAACGTGGCTCAGAGTTTAAAAACATTTTTATCGAAAAAATTTCCTCACAATCCGCCATTTTTTTTAAAGAAAAGTTGCATAAAAATGAACTAAATAGGGAGCAGTTTTGTTTCACAAGCTATGAGTTCGCGCCGAAGAAAAAAAATATAACATCCAACATGGTAGCCTCTTTGTATAAAGAACAATAATATGGAAAACCAAATTATGAGTCATATTATAATGTGGCACTAACAAAGAAAATTTTCAGGGAAGACCAGTAAAATTTTTTTTTTGTAAATAAGATACATATGGTTAGGTTAGGCTAAGAAGAGTTATGCGCCCAAGGGACGCATTTCTACCCGGAGACTAATGAGGTCCATTGTGAATCCCTTCATTATAGAGGAAAAAGAAAGAGAGAGAGAGAGAGAAAAAGAAGTAAAGAAGAAAAAAAAGTTAAGAGGTCCGAAGAAATAAAGAAACTACGTAGGAGAAGACAGTCCCCTCACCAGAAACAGTCGTCCTATTTCCCTGACAAACCCTAGTAAATCGGCTAGATTACATGCAGCGATACACCCCAGTTCTATAAGAGTCCTGAGACCACTCCTATCCAATCCTAGTAAAACCCTGGTTGCCCCTGTGTCCAGTCCGGGCCATAACGCCCTCGACACCCTACAATCCACTCTATTCCTTCAGGACCGGTTAACGGCATCACGGAACTTTTCCCGTATCACCCCATAGTAGGGACATAAGGGGGGCTTTACCCTCCCTGTCCCTTACCCCTAAGTCCATATTCGAACCCTCCCTCGCGAGTTCGTCCACCACCTCATTGCCATCCACCTTGCAGTGTCCGGGTACCCAACACAGCCTTACTGTGAATGCAACCATAAGCTTCCTCAGAGCATTCCTACGCCGTCCGACCAGGCTCGATCGCACCGTGAATTTTGTCAATGCTCTTAGCGCAGCCTGACTGTCGACGTAAATTGTCACCACAGACCCCCCTACGATGTGATCCAGTATCACCTCCATCGCCCTCCAGATCGCTAGGCTCTCAGCATGGAAGACACTGCAC
The DNA here is from genome assembly GCA_949748255.1 of Eustalomyia histrio. Taxonomy (NCBI): domain Eukaryota; kingdom Metazoa; phylum Arthropoda; class Insecta; order Diptera; family Anthomyiidae; genus Eustalomyia; species Eustalomyia histrio. The sequence goes on from OX456526.1 coordinate 15,720,979, forward strand.
TCACCCGGGAGTCTGAATGACCTTTTCACGTCAGTGTCAGCAATATAAACAACGGCATCAGTGCCAGTGTCCATCTTGGACCCACCGGAATACTACCCTGATCAAGCAGACCCACCTCGTATAGAATTCTTGTGTGATCATCCCGCCTAGATCTAATCAACGAAGACTCATAAAGTCTAAGTAGTCTCCTAGCAGCCACACTCCTCACATAATGTTCAATGGGGGACAGATGTAGTAGGATATCCAACAATGATGTAGTAGGATATCATAATATGGAGTTCCACGTTGGTCGCCAAATTTTTTGAGTACTTTATGTGCCACAAAGAAAAGTTTAGCCATCAGAAATTGCTTCTAAGAGAATGTAACAATATGGCGACCAACATGGGTCCCGCATTTAGCTTTTATAAAGAATCTGATACGGAAACTAAACAGTATCCCACAGTTACACAAAACGTTGCGGTTTCGATAACTAGCGATGGTAACATCAATTTAGAAAAATAATGTTTTCTTTACCTCATACATATCGCAACGTCCTCCTTCGGTGCTTCCATTGCAATTAACCCCACCGAAGTAAAATAACATAACATAGCTATGAACTAAAAAGCCTTTCATTTTTCACTTTCCTATCTCCTCTTTCCAAAGGAAGCAACACATTAATTAGTAGGAAGAATTTCTTGAATGTTGCTTCCCTGAAAAAAAAAATAACGATCAGACTGAAAATCATCCCGTATACCACACCTTAGAGAGAAAAAAGGTTGAGAAAAGGAGAAATCAGATTGAAATTAGAAATTCTTAGAAATGCTTGCCATTTCCCAGTCTTCCTTATAAAACTGAGACTTGTTGCAGGAGTAGTTCATAATCCGAATTCATTAAAAAGTGCATCGCTACTCAAAATGTCCCATCTGGTTCTGTAGAGCACTGGACAGTAACATAAAAAATATTCTGTTGTGATCTCACACCTCAACCTGTGAGCTGACACACCTCAGCCTGTGTCCTCAACTGTGTGAATACACCATTTTGATGAGCAGGTTGTTGACAATTAAAAAGTACTTGCCAAATTATAGTCTTCCTTCCCAGGTTTGGGAATGAAAACCACCTTGACATCGCACCAGGATGACGGAGCATTTCCATGGGCCAAGCTGGCAGTAGTAACATTCCTTACCGCCGCCATCACTTTGTATCTCGGAAAGTTCGTGAATTCCTGAAAGCTTTAAAGGTACTTTTGGGAACTCAACATCAACTTTATTATTGTTATCGCTATTTTACATATTGGAAAAGATTTCTATAATATTCTTTAATAATTCTGATTCCGTGTTGACGGAATCTAAACAAAACTCTTTAGGAATTGAATCTTCAGGGCAGTTAATTCTTCCGTATATTTTTTTATTGGTATCACTTTTTAAATTTGTAACATTTTCATAGTTTTCGAAAACTTATTTAGTTTTGAAAATTTGTTCTTCAAACTTACTACTTTTCCATTCTCCAATCCACATATTAACATAATAACCCCAAATTTTAAATTTTCTTAATTTAAAATTCATTGCTTTTGAAAGTATTCATGTCATTATTAATTTAACACAAATTTCTGCATTATCATATTAACGACTTTAGGTCAAGCAGCCCCTTTAGAAGCACAACAATAAAGCACACATTTACATTAAATACTATTTCCGATAACTATTAAAATCATAACATCAAAGCCCAAAGATACAAACATAACATACATGATCCAAAATAAACCATAAAAATGACGAATTTCATTCATAAAATTTACACAAAAAAACCTAAAAATAAATTTTAATAAATAACAACATGCAAAACACAAATTAATTCATAAGAAACCAAAAAACAAAAACAAAAACGAATATTAAATAAACAATGATTGTGGTCAAGAAACGATGAAAAAAAATATTCATTGTATTCATACATAATTACAGGCGGTATTTAAATAAGACGCCTGCCTGGCCTGTAGCTAAAGAAGAAGTCGTACTGATGAAATTTAATCTACATGTGATATCTACTGCTCTTGATTAGAATGAAATTGACAAAGTGAGGGCAGCAGTAGCAGCAGCAGCAATATTATTCACACATAAAGTATTATTATCACATTTAAGTAAGGAGGGGGATATATTAGTTTATCATGGCGTTTGTAACACATCGAAATATTTCTGAAATCCGCAGACAGTCTGAAAGTGATAAACGTATTTCAAGCCAATTGTTTAGAAGGAAATAACAGGATAAGTCCACTAACACCGCTGCTTATTATGTTATCGCAGGGATAGCAAATACACTGTAGTTGAGACATATTGACCTGTGTAGCTTTATTGATATAGAGAGCACTTTCGACACCAACTCCTGCGATGGGTTCAATACTTCTAGAGTAGATTGCAGGGCTGAAACAAATAATGTCATTTTATAACGAGGTATTCGTTATCGCTTTTAATTTGGGTTTTGTTCAATAATGAGTAATTTAAAGAACAAAACCAATATAAATTTAATGCTATGTTGAAGTTTCTGACGTATCCATCATTTAGTAGGAGGAAAAAACAAATTTTGAAATGTATGCATCATCCTCTGAACTTCAGCTTTAAAAGATATCATGCTAAGGAGTTATCCACGCGTGTTGTTATAACGCATCTCAGACTATCAACTACTTACCAGCCTATTTACGCGCTTAATTACTTTTGTTCGCGATGCCTAAAAAGTAATGGCTACTCATTATTTTTTGGCTGTTCGTAAGCGAGAGGGTAATGAACACCCATTACTTTGTGTATTTTGTAAGTAATTTAGTAATGACCACTCATTACTAAATTAAGCGAGTAAATAGGCTGGTAAGTTGTTGATACCATCCATGGTTTTGCTAGGATCCTCATACCACGCAAGAATGGACCTAACGTTGAGCATGCTAAACTACACGACAATATTCAAATGAAAAAGATATATTTTATAATCAACTACCAGTGCCTGTCCCTATCGACAGGCAGGGGAGATATTTTGCGTTATTTCTTTGTAGTCTGGTCATAGATGAGCTACTTAAACAATAAATAAAATTTCTATTCAGAAGCTTTGAATATGTTGATAACCCAGCAAAAATATCGGCTGCAAAGAACCGGTTGTAGAACAACTTGTACTTGCATGCAACCTGTTCTACTTTAGGTTCTATCATCAATGATTTTTGTTTGAGTTTGTCCCAAAAGCAACTGGTTCTTTAACGCAAAAGTAGAATATATACCCGTTCTTTGGAACCTGTTCTGGAATATGTTGTTCCATTGGTGAATTTTATATGGGAATTTTAAAAAAGGAATAGATTCCGTAAAGCTTAACAAGAACTTGGAAAAATATGGGCATCTATTTTACCCCTAACTTCGTGTTTTTGGAGCTATGTTTCTAAACTCGATGTGTTCTTATTCTGAAGAACTAGTTCTACAACGCGTTCTACAACATGTTTAGTGCCACCGATTCAGTGGAACCATTAATAGAACGGGGCCTCGTTACCAGAGAACCTGTTCTAGAACAGATAGCTATAGCAACAGGTTCCACAATTTTTTGCTGGGAATCTTAGGGTATGCGTTATTGGCTGGTATGATAAACAAAAATTCGGAATGGGTACAAAAGCGTCTGAGCTCAAGCCTCAATATTTGCCAGTATAAGGGTTACCTTCTTCTTACCGGATAGAAGCGCAATCAACATAACGGTGTCCACTCTAAACGGCACGACAATAAGTTTCTCAGACTTTGATACTAAATTTATTTTATACCAAATTATAATGTTTTTGTAGCCACACGTTTGAACTCTTTGAATTAAAATTATCCCACATAAAATGTGGACTTTTTATTAGTATTTTTCCCCATATCACCATTTAATCAAAATCTGAGAGTTTGCTCTAAAAAAGTTTATTTGAAAGCGTGATTTCTGCACGTAATGACTTTAAGTTACTGATCCGCAATTCATGAATTTTCTCCACCCAGTGGGAATTCAAAGCGATTGTGGCCCTGGATAATAAGGACATGACGATCTTAATGGACTATATGTAGTTTCTATGAATAACAAAAAAAATATTATTCGAACTCCCGAGGCTTTACGACAAGAGAGCCCAATTCGTGGACAAACAATTTATAATCAAGACTTATCGTAAACTCTAACATTAGTGATAATAAGAAGTGGCTTTTAAAATTTCTCACCAAAAAATTAATTATAATATAGGGTGATCTATTTCGAGATACTTTTTTCAATAGCCATTTTTTGACAGATCACGTGTGAGTCGTGTCATGCTGTCATGTTATTTTTGTTTAGTATTGATTGGCATTTCATAATGGAAAGACTTACGCCTGAACAACGTTTACAAATCGTTGAACTTTCTGTGAAGAATGTGTTTAGTGCATTTCGCTTAACTTATGGTCAACATAATCGGCCTACTGAGCGTACTATTCGCAATACCATCACCCATTTTGAGACCCAGCATTTATTATTGAATAATATTCGACCGAATAGACCACGTCCAGCACGCTGTGAAGAAAATATAGCGGTCGTAGCTGAGAGTGTACACGAAGACCGTGGAGAGTCGATTCGGCGCTATCGTGCCATGATAACCGACTATTTGATGCCTAAAATTGAAGCTCGTGATCTTGGCGACATTTGGTTTCAACAAGACGGCGCCACTTCCCACACATCGAATGGATTTATTGAGAGAACACTTCGGTGAGCACATAATTTCACGTTTTGGGTCGGTCGATTGGCCACCAAGATCGTGTGATATCACACCGTTAGACTTTTCCCTGTGAGGATATGTAAAGTCTAAAGTTTATGCGGACAAACCCGCTTCGATTCAGGCCTTGGAGGAAAGCATCACGCGTGTCATTCGCCAGTTACCAGTCGAAATGCTCGAACGAGTCATCGAAAATTGGACTCAACGGATGGATCATCTGCGACGTAGCAACGGCCAACATTTGATAGACATAATCTTCAAAAAATAAATGCCAAAAAAATGTTCTTTCAAATGATAATAAACATTCCCCATTAAATTTGAATTTTCTGTGTTTTTTTCTTTAAAAAAGTTGGGAACCTCGAAATGGATCACCCATTATAAGTAACAGGAAAAACTGCTCCGAGAATTTAGATAAAATTACGTTACCCACAGCGATCATGATTAGCGGTAGAGATTTTTAGCTTCGGAATCCCAATATTCAAGTTTTTCTCAAAAATCGAGATTAAAATTTAAAGTTTTCTGTTGTGAATATTTTTAAATGCCAGATGGAATTTCAGAACAACTAATATCAGTTTTCGAAACTGTAGGCCTTAGCAAATTAATATTGAATCTAATCTAAATGGAGCCCAAACAAGTTTTCAAAAAAAGATTATTTTAAATTTCATACGCGACGGGCTGGGAGATTTGACAATTTCTGCATTTGTGTAGGGTGTAAGAAAATTCGTCCCGACCGTAGTTGTTGTTTTTTTTTTTTTCTTTAATGAAATTGAATTGAATTGTGAGAAATGACATGGCACATGCAGATGAGTCAAGTCAAGAATGAGTGGATGCCACTCCAAACAACGACAACAATAACAATAATCTTATAAGCAGTGCATGTTATTTAAAACAAGTTAAAATATCGCATTCACTTCATTTACATGTTTTGTTTTTTTTTTCAGAAACAGTCTTTCATTTCAGCAAAGATACCGCTCGCTGACATGACGATCTTTTAATAATTGCTGCTGCCTCTAGTGGCAAAGTGGTGGGAGTGGAGAGCTGTATGGAAGTGTATGTTGTAGTGTAGTGACAGAAGTTTTAAATATTCTAATTAGCTTTGTACATGATATGCAGAATTTGCTTTTTCTCTTTTTGTGTTTTTTTTTGCATATAAAAAAAGTGGAGATCATTATCGCGCCTTTTGGAGATCAGTAGTTCGTAAAGCCGACTTTGTATAATTAAGTGCTTTATTAGTGATGTTATTTTTTGCTTTTATTGTAAAGAGAGATATATTTTGTTTTTAGAAGTCAAGTTTGCTATAAAAGCAATTAAAATGAGATGTTTTTAATTTGTTAATATGGGGTAGTGAATTCAAAAAATATCTTGACAGGCTATTGCAGGACTGATGTTGACAAATACATTTTAAAATCAAGCAGAAACAACATTAAATTAAATAGGAACAGTATTGAAATCAAATAGAGATTTACATTTTTAATCTAAATACGTTTCTATTTATTTTAAAGAGCGCCCCGGTAGGCTAGTTGGTAGCGTGCTAGCTAATCAGTGCGGGGGTCGTGGGTTCAATTCCCACCAGAGGCTCTGGTCTGTTTTCGCAACAACGAGCCGAAGGTCTTTGTTGCTAGTGCTCGGTTAGGGTATTAATATATAATTTGTAATAATATGATTAATAAATAAAATAAATAAATAAATATTTCTTTTAAAAACATTATTACTTAATCTAAAATGTTGATATATTAAATGCAAAAAAGTTTAACTAAACTCAGGTTTACTTTAATAAGATTAATACTTAACTTTTTTTCTCTCTGTGTGTCATGTAAAGTCATAAATAGTAAAAGTCGTAGGTTGAATAATCAACGGAGAAATTTTCCATAATGTTTAGAAACTGATTTGCCTCTAAAAATAAACCAAAAAATATTTGTTTATCTTTTTGGTGGGGATACGTTTCATAGAGTGAGTCGTGTTCGAAATCTCAGCTTTAAAAGAAAACAATCAATTTTACTTTTAGAGAGTTTATCGATACAACTCGAATTCCCACATTAACCAATACTTCCCTACACTCAAAAAAAATTTATATCAAATTTTGTTGAATAACAAATTCGTAGTCAATTAATTATGTAATTGTTTCAATGAAAAAATTATCAATATTACAAATGATAACAATTATGTGTGAACATTTTAAAATTGTTCATATAGAATCAATTACAGAAATAATTGACTATGAATTTTTAATAGCAGGAATTTAAAAAATATATTTTTTGTGTACAATTACGAAATAAAACAGATTTTTTTTTTTTTTTTTTTGTATGACAATTTTATTATTATATTTATTTTTTATAATTATTATTTTTAAAATATTTTTTGTTTTATTTTTATTTACCATAAATTACATTTAAAATTAGTATTTATTTTACAATTTTTCTTTGACTTAAAAACTAAAAACATACAAACATTAAAAATTATTATCACAGTAAATATTTATTTAAATAAATATTAAGAATATTAATAATATATAGAAATTTACTACGATTTTTATTTTCACACACACTTAATTATATAATTTATAAAATTTTATTTTATGAAATTAAACATTTTTTAAAGGAAAATTTACTAGAATTTATAATAATTTTAAAGAAAAAAATATATATATTTGAAAAAAACGTAAGCCATTTCTAAATATTTAATTTGTTTTGAATTTTTTTATGTTAAAAAAATTTAAAAGAAATTAATCATTAAAAAAAATAAACATTTCAGTTGTAAAATTATCAAAAATTTTAGATAATTTTAAAAGGAAATATTTTCAATTAACGTTAATAATGATGAAAATTCTTAAAAGACTTTTAAAATTAAAAAAAATTTGGTTTCAATTAATTTTTAAAATGTAGAAAATTTTAAAAATATTTTTTTTTGTATTTTAATTTCTAAACAAAAATATTTTTAAAATATTTTAAATTTTATTATTTTTTAATAATCTTAAAATTTTTTTTTAAATTATTACTTGCCAAAATTTAAAATTATTTTAAAGAGGTGATGGATTTAATTTTAACTTAAAAATATTTATAAATTTTATTTTTCCATATAAATTCATTGATTTTTAAATTCTTTTTACCCTTAATTCTAAACCGATTTTTTATGATATTACAAATAGTGAACAAAAACAAGTGTTTAAATATTAAGATGAATATTATTTTGACTTAATATATAATTCGATTTTAATACTCAAATGTTTTTAAATTTTTATTATATTTGTTAAAATTTTACAGTTTGTCTTTTGTACCAAAATTTAACAACTCTTGATTAATTTTAAAAAAGATTTATTTGATTTAACAATCTGAAAAGAAAGAGAGGATAAATAAAACATTAATTTAAAAATAAATTAATTGATGGTCTTTAATCTGGATTTGATCATGGTAAAGTGGTTTAAAAATTGTAAATTTTTTCTTAAATCTAGCAAAAATAATACTTAAGAAATTGTTAAAATATTTGTTATATATTTTTTTTATTTTAAAAGTAATTGAATGTATTTTAACGATTTATTTTTTTTTTCAAAACCTTAATTAAATTATTTTCGTTTTTTATAAAATATTTTCTGTATTTATATTATATTTTTAATTCTCACCTTACTTATATTCTGCTTTAATTTTTGTTTTGAAAATTTTTTACTATTAAAATTTGCTGTCATTAAAAATTCCATTGCCTCAACGCCCATTTACAATTTTCCAATACTGTTTTTTTCTGTCCTCTCTTTCTCTCTCTCTTACATCATCATATAGGGTGACTCATCACCATTATCTGGACTATCCAAAGAGGGATTAATACGTTTCTCTTTTTGGCGGCGATTACAAAACCATACCCTTACTACTTCCTTTTCCATACACAGGCGATCAGCCAATTGAGTAATTTCTTCACTGGTAGGTTTTTGATTTAACATAAAAGCTTTTTCTAAAGCACCGCGTATGGAGGTTTCAATAGACGTTCTCTTTTTACGACGTCTACCCATAATTTCTGGTGTAGTGACGGTAGTTTGTAAAGCAGCGGGATCAAAAATACTGGAAGGGAAAAATAAAATGAAATATAAAATAAATAAGAAGAAGAAGGGGTCGAAGGCCCAATATAAAACGATGGATTACAGTAATTTTACCCCGTAAAGTATTCCTAATTCTAAAGATTATTTAAAATGTTAATATATTTTGCTAAATGAAAATGAAACTGTAAAAAGAAATGGTTCGAAGGACCAATTATAAATATTCAATTAAATAAATTTACGCGTACAGTCAAACCCTGGCATTAATGTGGAAGTTAGTCACGTAAATTTAGGACGATAAAATTAAAACAATATTTTTTTAATTCAAAATACATATTTTCTCGGTTTTCTAAGTTTACTGGAGAACTGATTTATGACTCTTTCAAATGTGGTGTTAATTGGGGGATTCGATAGTATAAATTTATGGTTATGGTGAATTGAGTTAGTTTATCATCATTTCCCAAATGTCCCATTTTACGCAAATAAGGAAACTTCTTTAAGGCGAACTCGAACAGAGAAGTTCTGCAAATTGTTCCTCACATTTGCTGAAATTTGGATATATTGTGGAGGAGGCAAAAGTAATGAACCCGTGTTTTTATGATGGGTTACAGCATACCTGTGATTATGAACATTAAGGGGGATTACTGCTTCAACCTTGCTGTAAAAATTTAAATAGTGAAAGTTTGAAAAAAAAAATATCCAAACTTACTCAACTAAAAAGCAAATAAAAATCTCTTTTGGCGTTCGAAGGACCACTGCAGAAATTTTTGATTCGAAATTTAGCGAGTTGCTTATAAAGGTCGAATTAAGTGGTCCTTCGAACCCCCAAATGAGAATTTTGTTTGCTTTTTGGGAAACCCTGCCATTTTGTAGATTAAATAACGTAGAACTGCGATTTAACCCGATTCGACACCCTATTAAAACCTTTAAAAATTACGATTATAAAAAGTGCGAAGGACCAAAGTTTAAATGATATATTTCTATTTCAAAATCTAAAACCTTTAGTGATTTTTCTGAATTATATATTATGTCAAAATCTTTGATCAAATACTTACCCTCCTGTAGCTTGTATAGTACGATCAGCATCATCTAACCATTTTTGCAGCAACGGCTTCAATTTACACATATTCTTAAAACTCAAATTTAAAGCTTCAAAACGTGATATGGTAGTTTGGGAAAAATCATTGCCATACAGCTTGCCCATGGCTAAACCCACATCACCCTGAGTAAAACCCAATTTAATACGTCGCTGCTTAAAAGTCTTGGCAAATTGTTCCAATTCTTCCAAATCGGTAGTCTCTTCTGGTGAGGGTTCTGAAGCTCGAGGGGCATTAGCTAAATTCTTAGGCATTTGTGGTGTCTGAGGACCACCACTGGGTGTATTGGGTGTTAGCAGGCCGCTGACTTTAATGGACCCAGAACTATTGGAGGGTGGTGGTGTTTGATGGGAGTTGTGTGACAAATGACTGGAGGCATACATTGATGGCAAAGGAGAAGTGGCAGGACTGTGTAGGGGACTACGATGTGTGGGAGTAGAAGTATGATGTTGATGATGGTGATTTTTCAATTGTAACGCCTCATGTTGTGTTAAGTGGGGTGTGGTTATGTGATCAGATCTTTCTTGTTGATGTTGTTGTAGCTCTTGTTGTTTTTGTAAAGCTTGTAACTGTTGGGCAGCCTGGGTTAAAGCTTGTCTTTGTAGTAGAAATTGTGCGGTAGCCACCTGAGCTGCTACTGTTGGATCGTCGGAAGGGCCTAAATTCAAGGAACCACTTCTTAAGATATCCAAATAATTTTGAAATTGTTGTTGTAATGCCAGTTGTTGTTGCTCTAAAGCTTGATGAAATTGTGAAAAATCATGAGACGACAGGGGTGTACCCAAAGCAGCTTGAGCCAATAAAGGATTTGTCAAACCCAAACCTGCAGCTGCTGCCAATTGTGCTTGTGGAGATGCTAGACCAGGAGGTACTAAAGGACTATGACTTAAATTGGGTACAGGTAATGATGCTTGTTGTTGCTGATGCTGCTGCTGCTGTTGTCCATTGGAGGGTGATATTAGCGAGGAGGGTTTCACAGATTTTACCGACAATGATGGAGATTGTGAGGAGTGACGAGAATTTTCACTTGTTAAATTTAATGCTCCTTCCTCTTCTTCTGTTCCATGTTGTTGTACATGATGTTTCATTAACTTTGGAGAATGACCGGTTGTTGATAGGGGTGGAGGTGGTGATGTATGCTGGTGATGGTGATGATGATGTAGGGTGTGTAAAGGATGAGGATGTAATGCTGATAGTTGCCTTCTTTTCAGCGGGGGATGTGATAATCCCATTGAGGGACTTTCTGGAGAACGACAACGATCACTAGAATTACCAGCACTGGAATTATTATCATCACAATCTGAAACTAAAATGAAATAGAAAGAAAAAATAGAGTTTTATTAAAATAAAACTTAAAGTTAAGCATTTTTAAAAGGGTTTGAAAATTAATAACATATTTTTAAGCATTTCCATGTACGAAGGACCAATATTGAAGCAATTGAAATTTAAAAATTGAGGCATGTTTAGGTAGAGCTTATTCCCCAAAAAATATGAACTTTAATAAATATTTATCCATTTCTTATAACTTAGTGTAATAAATGGTTCGAAGGACCAATTACTAACACATTTATACTGAACTTGTACATACGTAGTTTTAAATTTTTTTAAGAATTTCAGTTCAAAATTGATGAAATTTTTCTCTGTGTGTACGTTCGATATCTTTGTATGTTGCAAACATCAGCACAAACTTATTGTGTATTTTTTATATGACTCAAACTTCTCAACGGTTCGAAGGACCAATATTAGAAGCTTGTTAAGCAAAATGTAATTTTTTTGCTTGAGAGATTATAAAAGTTTTAATACAGTATATTATTCTCTATTATTGTGCTTAAAATTTTCATTTAAATTTTAAAAATTTATATTATTTTTCCTAACTCTGTTTTGCATTTTAAAGACACGTGTGTTATTATTGCTTTAAAGCTTTCAAAAGTATGTTAATTTTTCGTCAATAAAGGTACATATTTTTTTATTAACTCAAAAACATTTTGGTCAATTTCAGGCTTCATTGATTTGAAAGTAAACATTATTTAAAATATTTACACCCTTTTTTTGAATACAAAGACCCATAACACAAAAAATTGTCCACTTTCTCGTTTGATTAAATGGTATTTTCATGTTTTCTTTTCATTTTCTTCAAAATAAAAAAAAAAAAAAATAAAACATACAAGCAATTTTGAATTGCAAATTTTTCCTTACGCTTCGATTTGTAATTTCACTAGAATAAATTTCCCATACAATTGATTCTTTAGTTTAGTTTTTCTCTAAAAGCAAACTAAACATTTGAATATATATTTTTTTTTAAATTCCACCCTCGTTTATATAAAGTCCATTCCTCAACACACAATAGTACTTCATAAATATCATAACAACCCTTTGCCTTATTTCCATAAAATTTATTCACATTATTAAATTGTTACAACAAAAATTTCGTATTCATGTTTTTCTGCTGCTTTCGGTCAATTGTGGCCCTGTTTATATGGCCTTTATGGTTATTTTAAATTAACAGTTAAAACCTTTTCCCTCTTAATAATTGTATGCATCATTGCTTTTTCTTTCTTCATATCATTTCATTTTTTCCTATAACATCAATTTTCAATATATTTTTGCATATGTTGTCCAGAGAGTTTTTTTTTTTGGAATTTAACATAAAACATCAATTTTGATGACTTCTTCTATGGTTTTGTTGGTATTTTTTCTTATATTAAGGAGAAAAAAATCCTACGTGTGGTACGTGCAATATTTGTTATTCAGATGATGTGCAAATTTATTTTGTAGCTGCTCCTTCTAGTATTTTCAAACTCAAAAGAGTAGCCAACAACAGCAACACAATAAATGCATATGAACTGGTCAATAAGTATTGAAAATAAATAAACAGGGGCGTTGTAAAATAAATTTAACATAATTTTAGTTTCTAAGTGATTAAATGCTATTATAAGATCTTACTTTTAAATTATATAATTTATATAATCAGTTCGTTTGAATGTGGGCCGAAGGACCATAATATAATTTAAATTCAATGATTATAATTCGTCGCAATTGTCCTTTTTATATCCCTGATTTTAATTTTTAAAGTCAATTCAATAGGCCACTTTATCAATATTCAAAAAACATAATATAAGTACGGTTCGAAAGACCAATATTTTTTAGATAATTTACAGTTTAAAAAATAAAAATTCTATAAACACAGAAAAATATTAAAAACTTGAACAAAAAACTATAGGAAATCACTTCAGAATTTTCTGTAGACAAAATATTTTAAAAAACCCATTCGATTTTTAATACAAAATCCTATAAAAAAAATCTATGAATTTTTCTATGGAAAATATCTAAACATCTGAGCAATTTTTTTCGTGGGTAAAATAAATAAGAACTTTAAACAATTCTGAACTAAACTTTAAAAAAAAAAATACTTGTTACATAGAAAGTATTTTTTGGTAACATTTCCCCCAATACCATTTTGAAGATTATGACCAAATTTTTCGGACATAATCCCCAAAAAGAATTGGGTTATATAACCTTTAAGACCGATTTGTTGTGGGGGAATATGACAAAAAGTTTGTTAGTCATTATACCCATTTTCAATCCAAATGCCGCTACGAAAAAAGCTTGTCAGAGAAAACGGCCACAGAGAAAAAACCCTTAACACCAGTCAAGGTCGGCTACTCAAAAATGCTTTACTCAGCGAAGCGGACATTGAAATTCCCTAAGTCTGGCTGTCTACGCGGAAAAACTGTACTACAAATATGACTATCCCCATAGTGGGGATTATGTAATTTTCAACAATATGTCAATTTTTTTCAATGAATCTGGTCACAGTAATGCTAGATCAATAACAAGACTTGCTGGTATTAAATCATTAGGATTCGGATAAGAATGAACTAAGAAATGTCGATTTCGAGGAATATTAGGAATATTAAAAACTGAAAAAGTACTAAAGTACAAATTTTTCCATACCTTATTATGGTAAAACTTGATGTAAAACAAGTAAAAGCATTAAACACGGCTGATCCCGGCCTTGTTTAGCTTCAAACCATTGTTGTGGAAAATAAAATTCCAACGGAATTGAATTTTTCGCGAAAAAAATTTGTGTACTAAAAAGTTTGAAGAAAAAAATCATTGCGAAATTTATTTTTGGCGAAAAAGAATTAAATTAACTTTTTATTTGTTAACTGATATTTTTAAATTAAGTATGAATGTTATTAAATTAAATATGATTCTAGTTAAAATAAAAATTATCGTATTTAAATTAATATTTCAGTATTTTAGATGGTGTTTTCCCATTTTAAAAATGAATGGAAACAAATTTAAATTAAAAAAAGTAACCAAACTTAGTTTGATTTGCATACTGTTTCTATTTAATTTAATGTTATGTCTGCTTGATTTTAAAATATTTGTTCCTGTGTGTACCTTTCAGTACGCCCACCATATATCTATAATTGCTTCTGGTTAAGGATAGCAGAAGATCCGCAAAAGCAAGGTTAGCAGCTATTTTGGCCGCCAGAACTTAGGTCTGAAAAATGCGGGGAAAAAGGGGTCAGTTAGGAATTGGGACCTGTCCCGCGATAGGTGAAAACTGGACCGGTTCTGAAGATACATATCACGAGATAGGTGAAAAGAGGGCCGGTTCCTAAAGTACCTACCACGTGACCGGTTTAAAAGTCATGACACGTTCTTTTAGATCAGACCTGTGACATGTCACAGATCGGACCCGTGACCGTTCCCTATCATTATGAACCGGGCACGTGACATGTACAGGAATAGGTCCTTTTCCCGCAGGGTAGCTCTCCACAGAAAATCGCATCTTACAACCATCTGTGTAGAAATTAAGGTGGGAAAATTTAATTTTAGAAAAAACAGTTGGCACAGACGAACAAGGCCGATTTTTAGGTAAAAATAACAATTTGAAAAAAATTTTGTAATTTTTAGAAAATAATAAAAAAATATATTAAAAATAACAAAAATAAAAACTTAAATAAAAACATTTTAAAATATATTAAATTAAAAATTTTGACAACTAGGATTCTCATTTCTCATTTTCATATTAATCCATCATGATTTCAATTTTTTTTTACACATTTATACATAAATTATTCCTGCCACTGTCTTACCGCAATGTCATCAAGGCGCATTCAGCCTTCTCTCATTTCGCGTTGGAATCATTGAGCCTAAATTTCTCGTTACACTGTGTTATTTCTATATCAATAGAAACCTAATAAGCAGTAAGTAGTTTTTTATGAAAATATAAATTTAATTTTTATATATAAAATTTTATATCGCCATATAAAAATCGAAATATATATGAACATACGTGATTATACATGAGCTTATATATGATCATTCGTAGGCATACATGATCATATACGACCATATATAGTTTAATGTATGGCCATGTGATATGATTTCATATTTTCCAATAATCTAAGGATCCGTAATTTGAGGGCATATGGTCGTGTATGTTAATATATGTTCATATATGAACATACATGAATCATATATGATCATATGTGAAAATAAACGGCCACATACCTTTAAATTTCGGATCCGAAGATTTATAGAAATAACATATATGGGAGCATATGTATATTGCCATACATTTAACTATGTATGATCGTATATGATCATGTATGCCTATGAATGATAGATAGATATATATGACTTCATGTATGGTCATATATATGATCATGTATACCTGTGTATGATCATGTATGACTATGTATCTTTATATATAAAAAATTGTTGCAAGTGTGTTGTGACTTTACAGGTTGGTTGAAAAGTTCCTGCGCTCACCAAGAGATGGCACTGCTAGCTCCAAACTTTTTTTTCTCAAGTTGGTATAACTGTCCTGAGAACACATGCAAAGTTGCAAGTCATTCTGTCAATTCTTTCTTTGTTTACAAGCCATTTGGAGTTGACGTTTTATTGATTTTATTTAATATGGAAAAAATTTAATACCGTGCAGTCATTAGATTCTTTGTTTTGAAGGGTTTAACAGCAAAGGAAATTTATGAACAATTGTTAGAAGTGTATAAGGAGTCCTCACCTTCAAAACGCACCGTTGAATTTTGGGCTGGTGAATTTAATCGTGGTCGTACCAGCCTTAAAGACGATCCACGCGAAGGACGACCAAAAACTGCAACCACAGCAGAAATCATTGAGCTGGTACATCATATGGTTAGTGAAGATCCAAGTTTGACTAAGCGTGAAATTGCTAATGCCATAGGCATCTCAGACGAACGAGTACTCCATATTTTACATGAAGAATTACGTATGAAAAAACTGTTTGGAAAGTTAGTGCCGCACACATTAACCATTCAACAAAAACTGGATCGAAAACAAATTTCTCAGCGTAATTTGGAGCGTTTTAAGCCGAATAAAACCGACTTCTTGCGTCGTTTTATAACTATGGATGAGACTTAGATCTACCACCATGATCCTAAATTGAAACAAGAACGTTTACAGTGGACTGAAGCTGGTTGTTCAGCTCCAAAGCAGGTGAAGTTACAACGATCAGCAAAGAAGGTTATGGCATCAGTTTTTTGGGATACAAAAGGAATTTTGTTGATTGATTATCTTCAGAAAGGTAAAACAATCAACTCTGAATATTATTGCAGCCTTTTGGATCAGCTGGATGAAAAAATTCGTGAGAAAAGACCTAGTTTATAGAAGAAAAAAATAATTTTTCATCAAGACAATGCACCTGCTCACAAAAGTGTTTTGACGATGGCTACATTCAAAAAATTAAAGTACAGATTGCTTAAACCTCCACCATATTCACCAGATGTGGCTCCCAGTGACTACTATCTCTTCAGAAATCTTAAACAATTCCTTCGTGGAAAGCATTTTTCGTCGAATGAAGAGGCCATAGCAGCCGTAGGCGGTTATTTTGCAGAGCTTCCGGAAAACCATTATATGGATGGGATAAAATTATTGGAAGATCATTGGAATAAGTGTATTGAGCTTCTAGGAGATTATATTGAATAAAAAAATATATTTCGTAACAAAAACAGTATTCTTTCATTTCGAGCGCAGGAACTTTTCAACAAACCTGTATAACTCACGAAGGGTTAAACCGAATTCGATTAAATTTTTAGGGTCGTGTAGATGGTTTATATGTTATTATACATGCGTAGCGAACTACGCCAGAATCCGCTAATGTTTATATATATATTAATTTTCACATGGGCATTTAAACAAAAAATATCTTTCTTTAAACCGCTCCTGTCTTTTTTTATATTCTTGTGGTCAATTCTTTATGATAGCTATACCCCAGCATCATCTATCTTTTCATACTCAAACATACAACATTATTATCAACAAGGTTTTTGGACTAGCATCAGTTGTGCTGAATGAATTTTACATTTAACTCATGTGTTATAAACGAATAAACCCCCAAATAACAGAAGAAGAAGAAGAAAAATCTAAGCAGTAGACCTTAACATTAAGGCCAAAACAAAGCAAAAAAAAAATATATAAATTTTACATGTATAATTTTTGCATAAAATATATGTAAATTTCAATTCAAATATGGGAAAAGAAAAACTAACTATCGTATGTAACATAGTATATAACCAAACATAAAATCACAGTATTATATAGACAAATTTATAACAAAAAAAAAATGAAAAACAAATATAGACAAAATCAAATGTTAAAGAAATATAGGAATATTAAATAAATATATAAGACTATAACGAGAAAAAAAAGGTGTAAATATTCTCATGAATACTAAACAGATAAATATAAGAAGTTATTAAAGCCTTTAAATTACAACTGAAAATATATTTTCAGTTTAATTTAAAGCGAAGATGCCATCACTTTCCGAAATTTGAATTTAAACCTCTTCAGCTCTTTCTGCTAAAAAAAAACTTTTAATGATTTTGAGACTCTGTAAATGTGGTACAAGTCTAACTATTATCATTAATTTTTAATATTAAGAACTTAAAATTTATTATAGTTTTTCGGTTAAATAAACCCTTAAAACAGTTAAACCTACAAAGGTTTAACTTCTTTAATTGTTTTCAAAGATCTTTAATAACCCATAAGTATCTTGTATTTACACTATTTACCCAAAAGTTTTGACATCTTTACTTCTTTTTATATTTATTTATAAAATATCACTTACTTAACCCCCCCATTAAAATCGTATACGTACGAGTACCTAGGAAAAAAAAAAAGGTCTCCTAAATATTTCTTAAATAATATCTAACTTACGTTTGGCACACTTTGATTTTGTTTTTATAACAAAAGAAGGGTTGAATGAATCACTATTTTCGATTTCTATAAAATGCTGTCAATTGTTTTGTTTTCTAAATGAATCTTCTTCCTTAACTGATGTTACACAAATCCACTCCAAATAAAATTGATTCATTTCGGTAAAAACAGCAGCAGATGTTTTCAATTTTTTATAAACGTACAACTAACTCTACAACTAAAACTACTTATTGGTTTGTTACATTTAATATCCCAAGAATGCCAGTGGAGTTGTTGTATTCTCTCTTGTTCCTAATAAAACTGGTGCGTGGACAAATCGTAAATTTATCACACGTCAACAATAGTTTATAACCAAATGGTGTTGTTTTTGTGAAACATTGAAAAGTATGAAAAAAGAAAGGATTTTTATTTAAAATGAATAACAAACAATAAAACAGCTGTGTTTTATAATAGAATTTTATATAAATTATCATAATTTTTATATAAAATGTAAATAGTTTTTTTAAAAGAAAACAAGTAAGAGCGGCTAAATTCGGCTATGCCGAATCTTATATATCCTTCACTATGGTTGGGAAAAACTGAAGTTTATATATGGACATATATGGAATGGACAGATTTATATACGGACGCCTTTAAGAGGAAATTAACCATTTAGTTTGGTGATAAATCTTGGACTCTGGAAGATTCATGGTTCCAGAATATAGGTATTTAAAAAAATTTATGTTTTGGGCATAACTTTTTTGTATCTGAACCGATATTATCGAGTTTTTTTTAGCAAATATGTTATACTAAAGATTTTCGATCTTTTGCTATATAAGACGTATCCATAGGTCATATTACAGCTCTAGAATAGTGTTTGTTGTTTGTGTATAAAAGGTGAAGAGGTGAAAGAAAAGAATTTCAACAAATCGTTAAAAGAAATCATTAGAACTGCATGTGTTTTATTTCTACAAAAACATTTGATTTAGCTGGCAAATTTGCATTTGGGATTTTATTTCGCTTTTTTATTACAAAATATTTTTAATTTCTTTGGCTTAATTTTAAAAATTTGAAGGAAAATAGTTTATAATTTTTTTTTTATAAATTATTATAAGTTATGACCTAAAATAATTGCACTCAAAGGGAAATTATGTATAAAATTTTCTTAAATAAATTCTTTTAAATCGGAGCAAATAATAGAAATAAAACCGTTTGTATTTTGTTTGTATCAGAAGATCTTTATAAAAATTTTGATGTTGCAATCAAAGGGAAGTTATGTATAAAATTTTCTTAATATATGAGAAATAAAATGGTTTAAAAATCAGTTTGTAAATTCTTTTAAATCGGAGCAAAAAATATAAATAAAACCGTTTGTATTTTGTTTGTGTCAGAGGGTTTTTATAAAAAATTTTAACCTATTTATGGATTATTTAATTATTAATTTAAAATTTTATTTAAATTAATTATTTAATGTTAAAAAAACAAAAAAAAAATCTTAAGGTAATATAAAAAATTGTAAAAAAAAATTTGAATAGACGGGGAATAGACGGGAAGAAAAAAAGCATTTGTAACATAGCGTTTAGACAACTGAGCTATTAAGTTCATGTGGAATCATCGTTAATAGAATTAAATAAACAGTTTTCGTTCAATAGGGATTTGTTTGGTTTTTATTTAAATGACACATCTTTGTATTGGTTTGTTGTTTGTGTATAAAAGGTGAAGAGGTGAAAGAAAAGAATTTCAACAAATGGATGTTTTGTTATGCGTAATATTCAACATACATATAAAAACAAAGGGATTTTACGGAAAAACTTAGAGGTAGTCCTGTTTTTTTGCTAATATCTCAGCCATTTATCAACCAATCTGGCTGATTTTTAATAGCAAACAGAAATGGATCACATGTAACAGAAATATATAACAATCAAGTCCTCATCATGTCTGGCGTCTTCGGAAAACCTATTTCAACACACAGACGGACATCGTTAAATCAACTTCGCTCTTCATTAGGACCCAGAATATATATACTTTATAGGGTCTAAGATCAATATTTTAGAAATTACAAACGGAATGACAAACTTATATATACCCTTCCACCTGTGGTGAAGGGTATAAAAAAATAAATCCAATACATGAAGCCACAATTGTCATAAAATATTTAGTTTTAGCTACACCCACAGAGAAAAGCTTCTTTAATTTTTATACAATGCAACAATTTCATTAATAACATAATTGATAATAGTCATAAAACTGTCTTTAAGGCCGTCATTGTCTATGAAAAATATGAAATCCTCATCTATTAAATTTTTACTTTCCATGTATAAAAATCGAAATATATATGGACATATATGATGCCACATGAGGTTGTATATGATCATACAATGGTCATATATGTCTATGCATGGTTTAATATATAACCATGCATGATCTCATATACGACCATATATCTTCGGATCCAAAATTTGAGAATACATGGCCGTATATGCTCTTATATGAGCATACATAAATAATATATGAGTATATATGTTCATATATAACAAAGAAATTTCGTATCCAATGTTATATGGTCAAATATGAGATCATGTATGGTCATATATTGGACCATGAATGAACGTATATGACCAAGTATGTCCATTTATGATCAAATACAAGCCCAGGTATGATCATGTATGATCATATATATTTCGATTTTAACATGGGTTTATTAATATTTAAAAAAAAAGTATGTTAGATTTATGAAAAATTTTTTGCGTTTTATGATATGTTTCATAAATACTATAAAATGTTACAGTGGACAAAAATCTTTGACACATTTCATAGACATGATGAAGGTTTTTCTTAGAGTGTAAACTTTTTAAAGAAATTTTAAAATATTTCAGAAATACTTCATTTTAAAGAAGTTCAATTGAGTTTTTAGCGGAAGGCACTTTTTGGAGAAAAAAAAAATCGTGGGAAAAGTGAAAATTTCTTTGACGCGTTCGTGCACTTCGTGATTTTTTCGGTCAATTTAATCGTTCAAATGTGCGTACAATCGGAAAAATCGTGTAAAAATTTAAGCAAACCGGGTCTGTAGGAGATGTGAAAACACCAGTGCATGCTCGTACAGTTCGTACTACAGAAAATATTGCTACTGTTCGCGATAGTGTGGCTGAAGCGCCGCCCACCTCAACTCGTCGTCGTGCCCAACACTTGCATCTCTCACGCTTGTCGTTGATGAACATTATGCATAAAGACTTGCATTTATGCATAAAGACTTGCCTCTTGACCATTCCAAACGTCATCAATGGTCAGAATGGTGGCAAGAAATGGCAACAGTGGATGATCAATTTTCGAAGAAAATCATCTTCAGTGATGAGGCACATTTTCACCTCAGTGGATTCGCCAATAAGCAGAATTGCCGCATGTGGGCGAATGATAATCCAATGCACCCACAAAGAGTGACTGTTTGGTGCGGTTTATGGGCTGGCGGCATCATCGGGCCGTATTTTTTCCAAAATGAGGCCGGTCAGGCAGTTACTGTGAATGGTGTTCGCTATCGTGAAATGATAACGAACTTTTTATGGCCCGAATTGGAAGATATGGATGTGCACGATATGTGGTTTCAACAGAACGGTGCGACTTGCCACACAGCAACGAAACAATGGCTCTTTTGCGAAACAAATTCAATGGCCGTGTTATCTCACGTGGTGGCGATGTCAATTGGCCGCCAAGATCATGTAATTTGACACCGTTGGACTTCTTTCTTTGGAGTTATTTGAAAGAAAAGGTGTACGTCGATAAGCCAGCAACAATTCAAGAGCTGAAGGATGAGATAACTCGGCACATTAACGCCATAGAACCTCAATTATGCCTCAGCGTCATCGAAAATTTGGACCATCGGATGGAGGTATGCGGCCGAGGTCGCGGCGGCGATTTGGCCGCTATTTTGTTTCATATATAATTGAACCATACCATATTATCATAATAAAAAGAAATGACAATAATTTCCTAAATAATTTGTGTTTTATTCAAAATCAACATCGGCCCTTAAAATTTAACCACTCTTAGTTATTGAGCTACTTTTGAAGGATCTTTTTCAAAGAGTAGTTTATGGTTTAGCTTTATGCGTTGAAAAAAATAAAATTAATTTAACTTTTGGAAAAATTTTCCAAATGACCTCAGTTTAGCATGCTATCCTATGATTACATGTAAAATCAGTATGTTATAAAAAACTTATAAATATAAATAAAACTTATAAAAATATTTATTATTTATTGAACAGACGATGGCATAACAGGTGCACATGTTCGCATAGGAGGCTAACTTGGCACCGAAACAATTTGGAAAGCATAATATAAGATCTCCCATCAGTAGTGTGACAGACTTTTTGAGAATGATTTATTATGAAGCTTTAAAGGGAAAACGCGAAAATTTCTTAGAAGTCAGACGTCATATATGCAAAGATTAAAGATTAAAGAGATAAAATCTTCTGTAGCACTTTGGTGCTTAAGGATATCCCAAATTTAATCTGATAATACTAGTAATCGTATAAGATAATCTGAATCGATATTTGAATCTTATAGATTTTACTTCTGATATCAGCACTTTACAAGTGATCTATTTTTTTAAATCGGAACCATTTTTGACTCTACTAAAGTCATATTCTGGGAAGCCGAAATGATATATAATACCGTAGATGCGGAATAATCGATGAGGAACAAAAAAATGTCATATATTTTGCCATTATTTGTTGCTTTGGGTAATTCGGTGTATTAAATACTAAATTAGATTATATAATCTTAAATCGAGTGATGTGGTCTTTCTAAGCAAAATCTTTTTTGATGCTCAGTAAAAAAACAAATGACTAATCAGTTAAAAATAATCAATTCCGTAAAAAATAACTGATTTATTAAATTATTTAAGTTGTTTCCTTTTTTTATATTTTTGTTTGTTTTTTAGTCTATAAAATATATACATACACAGTCTATAGACATATTTTGTGTCAATGACCATATGTGTGTACGTTTTTTCACATAAACAAAATTGGAATTTTTTTTTCTGGACAGCAGACAAAATATAAATTTGTAATAACTGTAAGGGAAACTAGACTACAAATTTTCATTTTATGGGTAAATTCTTACACTCAGAGAAAAAAAAGTTAGTAGAAAAATTTGTAAACGGTTTTCAATCCTACTTTACTATTTTTATACTGATTTTTAGTAAAATTAAATTATTATTTAGCAAATCTTTTTGCTATTTACATTTTACAAATTACAGAATTTTTACAGAATATTTGCAAACTTTTGTTGATAATTTCAGAAATCATTTTAAAAATTTTTGAAAACCGATTTGCAAAGTTTAGTAAAGAAATTTACTAATTAAAAAAAATGACTATTGAAGGAAATGTTATTTCTTAATAAAACTTACAACTACAAACCTAAAATGTTACATAGATTATAAAATGGATTGGAAGTAAATAAACCGACTCATGTCTAAAAATAGGACATCCACTTAAAATAGCACTAAAAAGTTTTTTTTAGTTCTTAAAATCAGCCCTCAAAAAAATTAAAATTTTAGCTTAAAATCCAAAAAATTTAATAAAATTATTTTTCAAAAGAAAATTTAGCAAATTAAAACAAAATGATAAATTCGTTTATGTTTTTACTATTTGTAAAGCCTTTGATTTTTTTTTTTTAATTTTGTTTAAAATATTTTTTGAAAAAAATAAATAAAATAATTTAATGCTCGATAAAAAAAAAAAAAATTTAATTTTGTACATTTTTAAATTTTTTATTGCTGGTTTTAGCAAACAGATTTTAAATTCCACTTTACAAAACGTTTACTAAAATTTAGTAGCGGCAGTTAATTTTTTCCACAAATTTCATTGTACTACATGTGTTGCTAAGATTCGCAAAAAATACCGCTGGGCTCAAATTAGCAAAATTTCCTGTAATAACAACAAAATTTTCAGTTGCCATTACAGACTTTTTTTGGTGAGTGTATTAAATTTCAAACAAATGAAAAAAAAAATAAATTAAATTAAAAACAATCGGTAAATGACAATAAATCATTTTAAACAAATGTATAAACATTTTTAAAATAAATTAGCAAAATTTCCTGTAATAACAACAAAATTTTCAGTTGCCATTACAGACTTTTTTTGGTGGGTGTATTAAATTTCAAACAAATGAAAAAAAAAAATAAATTAAACCAAAAACAATCGGTAAATAACAGTAAAGCATTTTAAACAAATGTATAAAAATTTTTAAAATAAATATTTTTTGAAAACTAAATGTATGTTGCCGTATTATTAACTGGACTAAAATTTTTTTTTATTAAAAAATACCTAAAATATTTTAAGTATAGGATTCGAAGTTCGACTGAGAAAATTGTTCAGAAAGCTAAGAAAAAGAAACAGAGAAAATACTGAGTACGGGTTGCTTTTGGAAAAATTTCAAACAAAAGTTAGAGCCAACAATAGAATAAGTTAAAGGAAAAAAAGTTGTTCTACAACTGTTCCTTTGAAACAAGAAATTTCGCTGGGATGTACTTGATAATTGTGTGAATTGGGAAAGTAGTGAATTATGCTTTCTATCGAAATAATTCAGCTTCCTTAACTAAAGGCAAATTTCAGTTTAGAGCTGGCAATTTATGGTTATCGATAGTTTTCTGAAAATATTTGTTATTTAAACTTACCATTTGATTGCATAGGTGATGGAGATCTGGACAAACGGCTGATATCTAAAAAAAAAATATAATTTTTAAAAATTACTAAAAACTTAAAAGAAAATCTGAAACAAAAAATTATTTTAAAACAAATTTAAAATTTCAAAGACTATATTAAATTTCTCTTAAACTATGATTCATATCTAATTTGTAAGAAAATATATTCCAACATTTTTTATTACTCTGTATCTATTTCAACATGCAAACAAGTTATTAAAATTTTATTTGGTTTCCTTTCAAAAACCCATAATGCATTTATAGTCTGTGTTGGGTGATACAAATTTAACACTATCTGCAGAGAGACAACCATATGTTAATAATGATATTTTTAACTGAAATGTATTTATGTATATTTAAAAAAAAAAAAAGAAAAAAATCTAACAAAATATAAATACCTAAAAGTATTGACCACCTGGTCATCCTTGAATGATCCCCAGGCAACCACTTATACACAATATATAGACTATGCTGTCCAGTACGTGCTTAAAAGTAATTTGAATTTTTTCCAATAGAAAAAAAAAATAAACATTTAAAATTGTTAACCAAGGAAAAGTGGAAAATTGTCTACATGTTTATGGGAGTCTAGTGTTAATTTATGAGCTCAACAGACTTACCAAAAATGAACACTTATATTTTTTTATGTTTATGCATGCAGTTGTATACTATAAAGGATAACAAGGATAATGCGGTGGTAAAATACAAAGTATTTACTTAAATTAGTTTAAGATGGGTGGATTTTTTTTGGAGAAAAATAAGGTAAATTAAATGAAGCTTTTAAATATTGAAAACAAAGTTGCAAGAAATTTTTACGATTTATTTCTTTTACTACATAACAAGAATGTGAAATGATAAGAAAAATATTAAAATAATAATATTTTTATAAATTTTTCTCACACTACTCCCACTTTAACGTGGAAATTCTTCTTAAGTAAATAAAGTCTACAATTGCTACTACAGGCGACAAGCTTTAGAAAACTTACTTAACATCTCATTATTTTTGGTGTGTTCAGACCTGTCGTCTCAATTATATTTCCACATCTTTAACTGGAATTTGAATGTATTTTATTTTTTTTTTGTTTTCTTTTTCTATTCCTCTTCATTATTTGTATATATATATTTTTTCCTTATGGAAAATGCGTGTTTTAGATAATTACAATTTTGTTTTGCTTTTTGTATTCTTAACATGAAATGAAAATAAAGTATATTTTTTCCCCCTCCAAAGAAAAAACACTTTATACAAATTCAAGTATAGAATTTTGTAGCAAATTAAGAGATTAAAGTAAATAAATAAGAAATTTAAGATTTTTTTATACAAATCCTTTATAAATTTTGCCAACTATATCAGGGTGGTTTTTGTATCTAACTGACCAATTGGTTTTTCTATGCTTAAAAATACTCCCCATGGTTTTTCACTATTTATTGAAAATTTTAAAACATTTAAACGCAAAAATTTGCTGTATAAATTTTCTTTAGAAATATGATCTTCTCTCTTCCCACCCCCCGCCATCCATTGCAGTAACCATTTAAAAATAGTGGTTAAGTCTTATAAATAGAAATCTATTAATTATTTATTGTATTAAAATTACACAATAAAAGGTCATTTAACTAAAATTTTCCTAAAAAGAATAAAATTTGAAATTTTGAAAATATGTTGGAAAAAAAATGAGCATCTGTGTTTAGCTGGAATATGACTCTTTCTCACTTATAATGTAGGTGTTAATGTTTGTTGGGTATAAAATTTTAAAAGTGTGCCTAACCCGTGCTGTCTCTTACAATCGAGAGTTTTGAAAATGTGGGGTAGTTTTTGTGTTAACCACTTAATTTATATGACATTTTAACGCTGTTTTTACATAATTCTTTTTTTTCTAATTTATGTTAAACGGTTTTAAGATTTTAAATTTTAGCTCTTGTAGAAATATGTAGACAAAAGTGTGGACATCTGGTTTAAGTGTTACAAATTTTTAAGTTATAAATAGCCGACAGCATTAATTTTAAGTAATTTATATAAATTTTGAAAATTTTCTAAAAACAAACCATGACAGATGGAAAATAATTTGAATATTTATTTAGGAGTTTTAAGATTTTTACAAAAAAAAAGATCAAAGGGTTTAAAATTTTGTTTAAATTTTTTATTTGGACCAGTTGGCTCCACAAGAAATCGTAATGCTTAAACTATTTGAATTTGGCATTTAAACCCATTTGAGCGCCCCGGTAGGCTAGTTGGTAGCGTGCTAGCTTATCAGTGCGGGGGTCGTGGGTTCGATTCCCACCAGAGGCTCTGGTCTGTTTTCGCTACAACTAGCTGAAGGCCTTTCTTGCTAGTGCTCGGTTAGGGTATTAGAATATAATTTGTAATTATATGTTTAATTAAATCAATAAATAAATAAACCCATTTTGGGTGACATTTTTATGCCATATTTGAAGTCCTTCATCTTTCACCATCTGTCATCTCTTCTCTCTCTTCTTCCAAAAAATGTCTAAAATGTTAGTTCTCTTTTAAAACAAAAATATTTTTGTGATATGTAGCTTGCGAAAAATCATAAGAGCCAAAATTAACAGGCCCATACTAGTTAGGTTTGATTAGAATTTCAGCCGGCATCAGGTGAAGATAACTTGGACCCTGAGGTTTATTGTGATGTCACGAGTCAAATGGATCACTGCTAATCACACTCCATCGCATAGTTGGAGCTTTGTGCGAAGCTTAAGATGTGCGAGATGTCACCACCCACTGAGGTCAGTGGTATTCTTTTCGATTCATTTCTCCATTCGTCCATGGAACTCCTACAAAAGTCGTGTAAAGCGGTCGCCAACTTGTACGTGCCTCCCGACAAGACAGCGGCAATATACCTTCCGGATAGCGATAGAGGTTTCTTAGTGCTTTATCTTGCCCTTAGCCCACCTAAATTTAGTGGTCCTCGCGGCGCAGAGATGATTGCTCAACTTAAAAGTTGCCTGAAATTTGTAAGGTCGTTCCTTGGCTTGCAAATTCATCAGATTTACATATCCTCGGTATGTATTTGTGAAAGAGATCCATACGGATAGCCGGATATTAAACTGCTCAGCCCTCATATTTAAGGAGACGCGGCAGTTATCACAGTCATAGACTTTGATCTCAAGGCAGCTTAAATATGAAAGTAGATGCTAATGCTTGTTGTGGACAAAACATTACGGCCAAGACAAGCGGCAACCTCCCATATCGCTTTCACTCAAGCCTGAAACTTATTGCAGTGATGTTGAAATCTGCTCCGGACGAAGCAACCCTTCAAAGCCTATTCGGATCTCAATCTGATCCTTCCCTTTAAAGCCTTCTCATCGGAACGCCACCCGGCCAGGTGTCTCTGGTCGAAATATGTTCAACTTTAGGCGCAAACACACCATTCCCCAATAACTCACTCTGGCTCCATCCATTCTCAACCCATTGTGACATCGACCGCAGCCATATAGCTGCATTTTCCACTACCTGCTTCCCTAGTGTATATTCAAGGGACTAGGATATAGTACGTAGTGCTCTCGTAGTGTTCACAGAAGCCATTCTCTGTAAATATTTAAGATAGTTTAACTTATCCAGTGCAAACTGGATCAAAGGACTCTGGGGCTCAGTCCTTGTATAAGATTAAAGAGCAATCGCTGCCTTTTGGCCTCGCTGGAAGGTATTTTTGAACAGCTTATTGTCCAGAATTACAGATTTCTACACCGTCCGGAGTTACAGGCGTATAAGCGGGATTGTTATACCCTCTGTAAAAGCTTACAAGCTCTAACGTATTAGGATTTATCCCAAGTGCACAGGCCCATAACTAGACAGCCAGTTCCCTCATAGCCGTCTGCATTATATCCCTTTAAGTGAAAGAAGACTTCCCTTCACGACAGCGTAGACCACCAGATTCCTACCAACCCCTTCCCAGGAGAGAAGTACTGGATTAAGAGCATAATTCCACAGAGTGGTATCCCTCTTTATCCTAATGGGTTCATAAGAGTACCACCCACCTCAGCCCTTATGCGCCTCTTAGTCAGCAACAACCACCCCAGATTTAATAATTATTGACTCTACCAAGTCACGAACTCAATGTTTTTAAAAACCTCTGGCTTACTCTTTCATCAAGAAATAATTTTCGATGGCACATTTAACACCGTGCAGAGCATTTTGCGTTGATCTTCCCTTACTGTATGCCACCAGGGGGTTTCTTCTTTACCCTTGATTTTTCTTTAAAACAATATGCATCAAGAGATGCATCTTGTCCTACACAGAAAGAAAACACAGTAGTTAAATTAAAACACAGTAGTTAAATTTTAATTAACAGAATGTTTTACAAAAATGTTTAATTTTAGTATGAATCTTAATAAAATATGATTCTAGTTAAAATAAATATTTTCGTATTTAAAGTATTATGTCAACATTTTAGATATTGTTTTCGCATTTGAAAAATAAGTAGAAACATATTTTAATAAAAATTAAAACAAATATAGTTTGATTTCAAAGTTGCTTCTGTTTAATTTAATGTTGTCATTGCTTGATTTTAAAATATTTTTTTTCTGTGTGCAGAGAATACCATTAAAGTGCTTTCGGGACACGTAATAATATGGCGCCCAACTGATAATAAAAAAATTTGGGAAATTAACAAATTTCAGATTAAAATATTTTTTATTTCGTCTTGCATATTTTCATTAAAGCTGGTATATAAACTATTTAAGCACAAGCAGAATTAAATTACTCTTATACCTGCTAACTTATCTTAAAATAACCAAAGCTTATGTTTGAGCTAAGTTAGCCACCTTTAACGTTAAAGAGAGTGTAAGACAAGATTCCTTTAATAAACTAACTAGTGGAACTATTGCAATTCGCATAAATATGTTCATGTCTTTTCAAAATGAGTATCATTGGAACTATCTTGATTTCTGTTTGGTGTACAAGGCAAATGACCGTTGACTGAACATGCATGATCATGTTCATATATATTTAAATCGTATTTTTAAGCATTTTATTGTATTTTAAAAATGAAACAAAAATAATCTACAGTTTAGTCAAATCTTGATAATCTTACAACACTAGACCTTTTATTCATTCATAAATAAAACTTAATCCAATGTATTAATTTAAATGTACACTTAAAAAAGTTTGTAAGTTAAAATAACTGAAAATATCATTTAAAAGAAATGATATTTCATTTAAAAACCGGTCTACTTAATATTCATTTAAATTAAATGTCATTTGTTATTTATTTTTAAATGTTGATTAATCAACTGACACATCCGTAAGAAACAACTGATATAATCAGTTAAAATAAATTTCAAAATTGTACCCACCAATCCTTAAAAAATAAATGTTTTTTTCATTTATTTGAAATTATTTCCGTTTTTGTATTTTTTTTTTTTTTTTTAATATTCGTACAATACAAAATGTATGTATGCATATGAAGCTATAAACACTTTTTGTGTTAATGTATTTGTATATGTATGTGTGTTTACGAATTTCTTGTAAATTGTATTAAAAAATTTGTTATATATACAACCAATTTAAATAAAAAAACAAATTGAAATTTTTTTAATATTTTTTTTTGAAACAGACAGCAAACAAAATTTAAATTTGTAATAACTGTTACGGACACAAATAAACCACAAGTTTCCGTTTTGTGGGTAAATTTTTATTAAATTTCAAACAAATGAAAAAAATAAATGAAACTGAAAAAAATCGGTAAATGATAGTAAATTATTTCGAATAAATGTATAAAAAAGTTAATATAGATGTTTCTTTGAAAAATAAATGTATTTTCCTTTATTTTTAAATGGAACGGAAAACTTTTTTATTAAACTACAAACAGTTAACTACATAATATTCTGAGTGTATCATTGAACAACTTTTTTAAACATATTTGAGCAAGTGACTTAAATTTAAAAATTAATAACAACGTAAAAAGCATCATTAACATATCTTGTAAAACTATTTATAAAATTGTAAAAAAAAAAATATTTTTTTATCAACCATTTGTTTAAAACTACAAAATAAGAGTAACAACATTTAAGCACTTGTACTTGAGTTAAATGAAAACGAAATATCAAATAAATAAAAAAAAACGAAATTGTGTTAAACAATCAATAAATTAATCACTACTGTTATCAAAAAAAGTAAATCAATTTTTCAATAACAAAAAAAAGAGATTTCAATACATTTTTAGCAATATTCAAATATAAAAAAAATATTGCAGGTATTTATTTAGAAAAGAAAACAACGCAATAGTCATTGAAACTTCGTCAGAAATTATTGTTATCAATTAAAAATAACCCACATAAAATTTTTAATTATACATTATTATAAATAATTTGACCAAATTTTTAACTTGTTGAAAAAAATTTCCATAAAACTACTTGTGCAATATTTTTGGGTTTAATTAAAATTATGTATAATTTTCTTATCAATTTCTTAAAAAAAAAAAATTAAAATTACATACAAATTTAGATTTTTATCAATAATGTTTTTTTATTTGTTGTTATTTATTTTTGAAAATAATG
The DNA here is from genome assembly GCA_949748255.1 of Eustalomyia histrio. Classification (NCBI taxonomy): domain Eukaryota; kingdom Metazoa; phylum Arthropoda; class Insecta; order Diptera; family Anthomyiidae; genus Eustalomyia; species Eustalomyia histrio. The sequence continues at coordinate 15,752,198 of OX456526.1, forward strand.
GGGCAGGTATGGCGAAACATACAAAAATAATCATTAATATTTGTTGAAAAATAAGAACTTAAACATTTTCAAATATGACACATTTCCTATTAATGAGTATTAATGAAATTATAGGGTTTTTGGACAATATCAAGTGGACTTTAGATCTTTGTATATAGTCGAGTACGTGTATTTTAAAATAAGCAGTTGTAAATGATATTGGTTAATAATTTTTTAATTATTTAGTCATAGTTTTTTTTTTTTTTGATTATTTATTATATTATTTGATTAGTTATTAAATTTTTGACAGTATCGAAACAGGGGGAATAGAAAGAAGAAAATTGTTATAAGTGGCAAGATTTTTTTTAATAAAAAAAAATATATTTAATTATGTATATTAGACAGTGCTACAATAAATTCCCGTCCCAATAATGACAATGCGAAATAAAATTTAGGGATTTACACAAACTAATCCCTCCAATGATTGTACAAAGTTAGCTCGAACTTTTATTTTAATGCCTCTTAAAATGTCTGTTTTAATGGCAAATTACAGCTAAAATATCAAAATTTGCAGTTAAAAAAAGGAAAACTACATTTTCATTTAAATCAACTGCAATATGTAGTTATTTTTAACTGCCATAAAACAAATTTAGTAAAAACAACAAATAAATGTAGTAAATTTTTCTTAAAAAATAACCACAAATGTAGTTAAAAACAACTATAAATGTAGTTAAAAATAACTACAAGTGTAGTCAAAAAATAACTACAAATGTGTTTTAACTGCATTTTTAGTTAAAATCAACTAGAAATTTAGTTCAAAACAACTGCAAATTTAGTTAAGAACAACTATTGTACAAATACAGTTGAATTTCTATTTTACAAAAAAAGGAAAACTTAATTGTAAAGCAATAAAAATTCATGACATAAAAAAAAAGAATTATTTTAAAAATGTCCAAACAACCACATATCGGGTTATCCACATGCAGAGAAAAAACATGGCTGCAATATGATCACTGCTACTATATTGTGTTTGCTGCAATCGGGTATAGTTGTCACAACCAAGTTATTGGTTTTCTAACCTTCAACATGGTCGCTACCATCATTATTTAGTTAATATTTTATAATAATATGATCGGCACCTTCTCTATTACAACATGATTGGCTGTTACCAAAATTCTGACTGGTAAACAAAAATTCTGACTATGAAAAAAATATGACAATTATGCAACGATAAAATGCTGGCAATAATCAGTAAATAATTTTACTTCAAATAAAACATGACTTTGACATTTACAGTCCGAATATTGTCTTGTTTTCATAAAAAACCAAAATTTTATCAGCTCAGTCAGTTTGTTTTTACTACAAAATGTCTTAAAAAAACAATCATATATTGTTTACTTAAACTAAATAAATATCAGATGGCATTAAATCATTTCATCAATTGACACATTAAGATCCAGTTCATTTTTTTTTAGCTTTAGAAGATTTTTTTAAAGGTGTTTTTTTCGAAAATTCCTTATACATATAATATTATTTACACTAATTAATTCATTGTCAAAAAGCTTCTATTGAAAGATTTTATATTTTTTAATTCTTTTCAATAAAAATAATTAGAATTTAAAAAAAAATATGTTTATTAATTCATTTCTTGTAAAAAATTCTCAAAATATTAATAAAATATTTTTTATAAGAAAAAGTCTGGAGAACCCAAGATTTTTTATTTTTTTTTTGTATGAAAAGGGTTCTTATACAAAATAATTGATATCTAGAAATTTATCTGATAAAAGCATTTTAAGTTTCCATGGACTTTTCCTTAATCTAAAATTCTCCAAACTGTTTCTTAGAAAGAAAAAATCATAGATTCTGAAGACTTTTCATCCTGAAAAATACTTCGATTCTAAGGAGTTTTTCTAGTAGAAATATTATTAGATTCTAAAGACTTTTTCTTAAATAAATATTTCTAAAAACTTTCTAAAAAAAAATCTTTAAAATGTCCTTAGAATCTAAGATTTTTTTTATTTAAAAAAGTCATTAATATGTTTCAACAATTGTCATTTTTATTATTTTTGTTTGGAAATTCCTGTACTGTAATTTTAAGATTAAATCTTGTTGTGCAGGATAAGTAAATAAAAAAAATAATATTTAAAAAAAAATTGTAAGTATTTTTCTTAAAAAAAAAGTCCACAGGATCAAAGTTTTCTTGGAAGAAAAGTTCTTAGAATCTATAATTTTTTCCTTAACTATTTTTCTTCAAAAAGTCCTTAATATAAATTTTTTTTAGGAAAAACATTTCTACAGAAAATATTCTCAAATTTAAAGAGCTTTTTCATAGCTGTTAAGAACTTTTCTTTTAAGAAATTTTTTTAGATTAGGGATCATATAATGATAATACAGGAATCATAATATAGTTATGAGGGACCATAATATGATAAAAGTTTGAGCATACTATGATTACGTGCGATCATATGATAAATTTGATATCATATTTTTGAATCATAATATAATTGTAGGGACCATATTATGTTAAAAATATGGTTATTTTATTATCATGATATGCTAACCATTTTATAGTACGACTATGGTTGGCACAACCATAAACCCACAAATATATATTATGCTCTTCGAATGAAATTGGCCGAATCATGTTTTTTCTTTGCGCGCATTAAGTGTTTTCAAAACCGGCGGTCTGGCAAGGCATCTGAAGTGTCATTTAATTAATGAAAGGTTTGCTATTTACGAATATGGATCGTTTAACAACCGAAGAACCCGTCAAAATAGCTAAAACTTACTACAAAAGGAGTGGTTCAAACATAACCAATTTTCAAGCATTACGGGGTGATTATGGTCGTCATAATCGACCTACTGTGCAAGGAATTATAAAGAAATTTGAAGAGACTGGAAGCGTTACAGATGTGGTCAATGTGCGTATTACCGAAAATATCGCTTTTGTTAGTGAAAGTGTGGCGGATAATCCGAATTTGTCGATGCCACGGCGTTCTCAGCAATTGCGCCTATCAATTTGGCCTGCAAATAAAGATTATGAAGTGATTTCAACAAGACGGTGCCACGAGCCAGACAAAACAAACGATTTTGGTTCTATTGCATGGGAAGATTCAAGAACGCATAATTTCACGTTTTGGCGACGTCAATTGGCTACCAAGATCATGCTATTTAACGCTGTTATAGTTTTTTGAGGCTACGTCAAAGACCGTGTCTACGCGGATAATCCCCTTACGTTTGATCATTTAAAAACCAACATTCGTCAAGTTTCGAGCCTTCAAAACCCAAAAATGTTAACATGACTAGTTAATTAGTTTGAAAATAGGGTCTCATAAGATGTAAGAGGTTTTAAGGGTTTCATCTTCGAATAGTAAAACTACTGACTTTGTAATAAGTCATGTTTTAAAGAAATTAATGGTTTATTAAATAAGGGGTTTCAAAAATCAATTGAAGAGTTTTTTGTATAAATAAGGATAAGCTGTAAAAGCCGCATTACACTCAAAGTATATTATTAAGACACATATTTAAGGCAAATGTTTACATGACCATTAAAAGGGTGGTAAATTTAATTTAGGGAGTTAGGGGTTTCTTTAGATTACAAAGCGGTTCTTTACAAATAAGGGCTTCTTAACAAACAGTAATTGTTTAAATAAAACTTTAAAATCAATGACTTTGTACATTAAAGAAATTCAAAGGCAACAAGTCAAAGTAAAACCTCCTCGAGTTTTATATTTACACCAAGGGTTGTAAAATTAAGTCAGGGTTTTAAAAAATTTAAGGGTTTCTTGTGCAAATAACAATGCATTTGTAATTCATTAGGAAGTTAAAGAAAATTATCAAAATAAAATTAATTATTAACCCATTAACGATTTTAGCGAAGTATGCCCTTTCTGAAGATTAGACCTTAGATTCTTAAATAATTTTAATAAATAAAAACCTTTTGAATATAAAGTACAGTAAATTGTTGTAAAAATATTTCACTCAAACTTCAAACGCTTTAAATCATAATTAAACAATTTCTTAATTTTCTATGAAATTTGTATATTAAATTTGTGTGAAAACAAATTGTATACAATTTTCACGTGAAACTTACATATTATCGCAAAAACTATTTTTTATATACCTAAACAACTTACTATGCTCAATTACTAAATTTTTTAAGTGGGAAACGACAACTTTCTAATTAGTAGATAACGGTATATTGTTAAAATAGAATTCTGAGGATTTGTTCTATAGAAAAACTATTTAATTGAAATTATAATTTTTTTTATTGATATAGAAAAACTTTAGTATTGGGAGATTTCTTCTCAAAATGTAATAATGATAAAACTTTTTAAAAAAATTATTGAAATATTGAAGATTTTTTTCTTTGATAAAGTTGTAACTAAATGCTTGTTAAATAAATAGTTTAAATTTTCCAACTTTATTAAGAGATCTTAATAAAGATTTAAAATAACAAAAAAAAGGGGGAATTCCCGTACTTGCTACATGTTAACGGAGATTTTCCTGAAAAAATAAAAACGCTTATTTTAACTTGAAAATTTGTCACAATATTTTTATGCAGTTTTTTTTTAAAAAAATTGAAAATCAACAAAATAGCTTTAAAGTTATCACTAGGATCTGTCAACAAAAAAAAATTGTGTTAAAACTTTTTATAAAATAAATTTTCAAACTATATTTGTCAGTACACCCAGAAAACCGTATCAGTTGTGGCCACCGAATTTGTTGCCAATCGAATTCTGCCGGTTACGACAACTGTCTTCATATTAAATTATATTTTTAGTTGTGAAAGCCAATATTCAGTTGTACAATTTAATATTTATATTTCATAGAAATATTATTACGTTCCAGAAAAATTTTATTTTAAGAAAGATTTTATTTTTAGAGTTTTCCGGTATCGAACCTAGTTCACACTCTTGCTTACTGCACCACAACTAATTTTAATTTTCTTTAATATATTTGCCATTTAAACATTTTAATATTTTATTTTAATTAAAAAAATTATTTTTTAAATATTTGCCTTTTCTGGGATTTGTACTCGGAAATTCGGAGTACTGAGCTACCCTCTCTACCCACTACACCACAAACACTAATAAATTTTGAAGGCTAATTTTGAATTTAAACCATTTGTAAGGAAAACAAATATTAGTATAAAATTTGTTTATCAGTACCAATCATTAGGGACGTCTATTATCAATACAATCTACAATTCGGTTGCTTCTGCTGAAACTCTAATTAAATAATATATTTGATCAGAATAACCGTACTAGCAGTTCACTTTTGAATATCGACAATTTCTTAATAAATTTGATAGATTGTACCAATTTTCTAATATATTTACTAAATAAATGGTCGCTTCCACCCCACACAAATACTAAACGAATTTTATTTTTAAAGATGATTGGAAATACCAATAATTGAATAATAGGATTTTGAGTTTATTTTCCCTATTCAAAATTCCCAATACAACATTTTTGCTTTATTAATTATATTTGGGTTATTCCAAATAAAATTAAATCCTTACAAATAAATGTTTATGGTTTTGATTGAATTGCAAGCAATATTTTCTCTGGGTGTACTTTTGGGTAACAATTTGGCGCCCAACCAATAGTTGACTTTTTGGGCATTTTATTTATTTAATGTGGATTACCTTTAATAACTACAATTTGAGTATAGACGATACAACGCCAACTTTTTATCTCAACGGCCGAAGTTAAGCACTAAAACTTGTATTTGACAAAACTTCAAGTGAATTTTTTTTATTAAAATTTTTTATCTTTAGCCAACCCCTAGTGAAATTCACAGAAGAACATATTCGTAGGATATTTAAAATCTTAAAGTCTGCATTTTAGAGAACTTATTTTTTCAATAAGGACCTAAATGCCAAAATACAGGGTTAAAATATTCTACACAAAAGTTAAATTTAATGCTTGGCATCCAAACACAGAATTAAGCTCAGAAATATTTCCTTTTGGAATATTTTTTTTTGCGTTTTTAATAGTGAAGACCAAAAAAAGAGAAAACTTTTAACGACCATAAAATTTGACTGTACCCACGCAGGGCCAAACCCTTTGGGGGTCGCGTGCTCGATATTTGCTCAAAAATTAATTTTTCGTCTTATTTTAACAAACATAATATAAGGTTTGGTTGAAAAAGAGGATTCAGAAGCAAAGCTATTCTCGGCAACTGACTCATGTTCAAAAATAACTAAATAACATAAATAACTTAAGCCTAAAAAGGCGGCATGTGGTGGGCTCTCATGTAGGCTCAAATTTTACTGAGGTTCGGACCACTGCTTTGCCACAAACAGTCATCATTTTTCCAGGGCTTGCGATTGGATGATTTCAGTTAAGACAAGATTTCTCAAGAAAACCTTTGGCTTAATTAAGTATTAAGCAAGTCTCAAACCAGGCAGGTACAAAATTTGTTTATAAAAATAAATTTTTCAGCTGTAACACAACAAAAACATAATTTGAAAATCATATTTTATTTGACATGAAAACTTTTGATGTTTAAACAAAAATAAAAAAATTAATTCAGGAAGAAAATTCAACTACAGCAACCAAATATATTCCTAATACAATTTAAATATACACTCGAAATAGTTTGTAAGTTAAAATAACACAAAATACCATTTTAACTTAATTTAATTATAAAACCGGTATATGTATACTTACTTTTTTAAATCAAATGGTTTTTGCTAGTTATGTTTAATAGCTGTTTAAAAATCTGTGTCAGTAAAAATCAAATAATTAATCAGTTAAAAATAAATGTTAAAAATTTACCTACCAATTCCATACAAAATAACTGATTATTCATTTATATGAAATAGTTTCCGTTTTTTTTTGTATTTTTGTTTGTTTTTTAATCTACGAAATGTTTACACACACAGTCTATAGACACATTTTGTGTAAATGACCATATGTGTGTGTGTGTGTGTGTGTTGATGAAGTTCTTGTAATTTGAATTGAAACAATTTTATATATAAACAAACATTTTAAATAAAAACTAGTTGGAATTTTTCAAACATTTTTTTTTGAAACAGGAAACAAAATTAAATTTGTAATAACTGTAACGGATACAAATAAACTACAAATTTCTGTTTTGAGAGTAAATTTTTATTTAATTTCAAACAAAGAAAAAAATAATTTAAACTGAAAAAATCAGTAAATGATAGTAAATCATTTTGAACAAATGTATAATAAAATTAAAATAAATATTTTTTTGAAAAATAAATGCATGTTCCTTTATTTTTAAATGAACTGAAAACTTTTTTTATTAAACTACAAACAGTCAACTACATAATATTATGAGTGTAATAACAAAAAAAAAAACAAACACGTGATTAAACTGATTCTAACAAGCATGAACTTGCACTGTTAGGAAATGCAGGTTCGAATCCCGCAGCTGACGACTAGGCGATAATTTATAATAATTACAAACAAACAATTATACACATAACTATCAGTTAAAAAGCGAAAAAAGCCTTCTTCACAGAGTTTATGAAACATTTAATAAAAAAAAATTGTATGAAAACTTGCATTAACTTAATGAAAAGTTTCAATAAACAAGTTCTAAAGTCATTTCAGTGCTTACTTTTTTTTAATGTTTTTCTAAGAATTTGAGAAAAGCTTCATAGTTTTTATAAAGTTTAAAATTTTATGAAAACTTGATGAAAAGTTTTAATGAACGAGTTCCAATACAATTTCATTGCTTTTATGCAAATACTCACCATCATAAGGTAATTATCTCAATGAATAAAATAGCGTAAGCAAATATTCATTAAATCGAGGTTAAATTGTTTTGTTGCATTCACAATAACGGTAGTTAAAATCAAAATTATTTGTAAAGGTGTTGTTTTATTATGAAGTTTGAAATTTTTAACTCTTTAAATTGCTTTAAAATTTGCTACTTACATCGATTTTGCATTACATGATGATGGTGATGATGATGATGATGATGGGCTGAAGTTGGTGTTTTTAATAAATCACGTTTTAGTGAATTATTATTATCCTCCGGTGTTGTATGCCAACGTAACTCTGACATAACCATTTTTTCACTTATAGTTTATCAAAAAAAAAATTTATAAAATTTGTTCTGTTAAATTCTTTTTATTCAGAATTTATTATTAATAAGTTTTTTATTTACGAAAGAACTTCATTTACTTCTATTTCCAAAACACAACAAATTTTGTACTCAATAAAGAAAATTTCACTTGTTCCGATTGATTTCAACAGATTTTTTTACATCAAAAATTACGTTCTTTTTTTTTTGTAATCAAATTATTTTGTTGTGGAGTTTTTAGGTTATCATATTTTGTATCTTTATAAATTCATTTATATATATAAAAATTTTTGTTCTATATTTTTAGTTTTTGTGAGTTGTGTTCACATTAACGTTTCATATGAAACTAATTTTATGTTCGTAGACAAAGTGTTACAATACCTTTGTGTTCAATTGGAATTTTTTTTTCTATTCTTTTTGCATTTCAAAACTCAAATATTGTGCTACACGTTAGCATATAAAAATATCCTTAAAATTTTATTTCACATTAAGGGTTTGTTTTTTATTTGGAATTTATTTGCTTAAGAAAGTCTTTTATATGAATAAATTTTTTGTTGAAATTTTTCCTCAAATAATATTATACTTTTGCAGTTTTTTTTTTTTTTTTGGTAGATTTTCCCTTATTTTGGTTTGAATTTTCCCTTTGTGAGTTTTTCTTTTAAGGGGTGATTATTTTGTTGCTTTGTTTGATGAAAATTCATCCAATTTGAATTTTTCTTTGTTACTCTTGTAAAAGAAAATTTTTGTTTTGTTTATTGGTAAAATTCTCTTTTTCTTTTTGGTGAGTGAATTTTTCTATTTAACGTATATTTCGATTTAAGCGCTTAGTTTGCGATAAGTTTGTTTTGCTTTTGAAAAAAAAAAACTTTAGCCGTTATAGGTTTATCTTGTTGCACGTTATATTTCAAACTAACTAAGCACACATCAAGTTTGTTTTAAGACCATTTTGCAAAACAGCAAAAAAAATGTGCTCTCATTTTAATAGTGTGCTAGTGTGTAGTAGAACTTTTACCGTTTTATTTATACAAAATATAGAAATTCTAAAAAGAAAATAACAGTCAACTATATATGGATGTTGCAGGCCTATATGAATTTAGTTAGTTAGTTAGTAGTAGTTGTTTTTGTTTAAAGTCATCAACATTTTTCAGAAACCCCTTTTTAACTCTTTTTTTTTCTTATTAGATTTACTTACTATCAGAAAAGAGGGGAACAGAACAAAAGCAACAAATATAATCCACATGGAAAACTCTGCAAATATTTATAAAATCTCACTCTCTCACGTACTCTTTTTGAAGTTATAAGTTCTCTGTTTCTCCGTTTTTTTTTTGTTTGTAAACAAATACAAATTTGTATACAAATCGGTACTTTTTTTAATATGAAATGTACTACTTGAATACTTTTTTGCAAAAAGCTTTAACTTGTTGGGGAATTCGTATTTTTTTACAGATTAGCCTTGTCAGTTGATCAGCCTTGAGTAGTTACGATACTTTAAATTACCCAGCTTCACGGAAAGAATGCTACCAAGTCTAAATTTTGTTACAAATTTTGGGGTAATCAATTAATAGAAACACGACAGCGGGGTCTAAGTACCCAATTTTGAATGTACAATACCGATGGGCAAGTATTTAAGCATAATCTAGGTATAGATCGTCGCCATCTATGTATGTATGAATTTATGTGAGTGAGCACAAGTGGCCGCTTACTTATGGTCAATCGGGCGGTACTTAAGGCATTGTTATCCTATAATGCATGGAGCCCCCGTTTTCTCATTGAGATTTATGGATTTATCCAGTGGAAACTTCAGTAAAACTAATTTCCATTCGCAAGAAGAGTTTTAATACATTGACGAGATTTTTCACTGTCTGCTTATGTACTACTTGAGAACAAGAAGTATTTCTGTTACGTACACTTGTACGTTCTGCGAATTGAATGTTGACAAGGCGTAACGTGTACTTTGCGCCTTATCTTAGCGGCGCCTTTGGAAATATAAAATTATTGGTTTTATTAGGAGAAGTTTTGCTAAAAATGTTAGCATAAACCACCTAGAAATCGTTTTAAGCCGCTAAAATATATAAAGCCCGTTGAAATGTTGAACTTTTGTTGTACGTAAAATCACGACTTAAATATAGGATTTCAAAAAAAAATTCTAACGAAAATTCCCGTTATCAATTTATCTAAGGAATTTTCTACAAAAACAGTTTTACAAAGTAACCATGGGTTTGCCAATTATTAACAGTCTAAGGAAAACATTTTTCGAAATTATCTTAGCAAGATTTTGTGTTATAAAGATCCGGTTGTAGAAAAATTCTTTTGCTATTGTTTCTATTACAGATGATTTTTGCTCGTAAATACTTTATATAAGAACCAATTCTTAATTAAGTTCCATGAGACGGACTAAGAAATTGGTTCCGTAAATTCGCTTCTAGTTCATCAAGATGAACAGAATAACTCAGTCTTAGAACCAATTTTAAGGAATTTACCGGTTCACTTTCACAAAAAAATTTAGTTAAAAAAAACAAAATTTCTGCAAAAGTTTAAAAATCTTCAAGATTTAAAATACATTTTCTGTCAAAGATATATTACTCGATATTAAAAGAAGTCCCTAATCAGAGATCTTTATTGAAAATGAAAACCTTCACTTTTCAATCTTAAGTAAGTTTCGCCAGTAATGTCACCAAACATTTGGATTGAATTTCTTTCACAAATTCAATTAATTGTTCCTAAGAAGTTTTTCCAACGAAGAAATTAATGATATTTTGGCTTCATATGACAACAAAAAGTACCATTAGGGTCCAACAAGTTTATAACAAATTTGGTTTGGTACCATTTGAAATGATGTATTTTCTTTACCCCTCCAATGAAAAAAAATCAAATCCAAATTACAGCTCTGCAAATCTACACTCTTCTCTTTTCTGCTATTGGTTTGTTTTTGTTGGAGAAACAATTCTCGCTTATTCTCTCTGCTCTCCCCACTCAACAATTGTTGGTGTATGTATGAAAGTGTGTTGCTTTGATTTTATTTTTATTTGTATTTTTTATTTATTTTAAAATACTTTGTTGTTGTCATCACCGTTATGAGTTGTTAAAAGCACACCATGACGATGCCGCTCACGTAGTAAAAAACGTTCTCTTTCTTTTGTATGTGCAGATTTCAAAGGTTCAGCATCTTTTCAAATTGGTTTTTTTTTGCGATTCCAATTGAATTTCTTTGCAAATCCAATTAGTTTTAGCAGATTTCCCAATTGGATTTGAAAAAAAAGGTTTAAAAACAGGGAAATTTACTCAAATTTTTGCAGAAATCAGGGAAATTTGCTCAATTTTCCCCTGTTTTCTCCAAGTTTCCGAACCTTTGTATTCTGTATAAAATTTTATTTGGCTGTTGACGGCGTTGCATCCTCTATACTATTCTTCCTCTATGTTAAAAGTAATGTTTTATATGGGTGAGTGTGTGTGTGTGTGCAAGCGCCTCTTTATAATACTATAAATGTAGTTGTGTTTTAGGGGGAGTGGCTTAAAATTTAAATTTTTTACCGTTTTTTTTTATACTTTTCAATAAGCTGATTTTTTAAAGCCGTATAATGTGGGGGGATTTAAAGTTGTTGCTGTTGTTGCTTCTTATTATTCACATTGTTGTTGTTGTTGTTTTTAGTCTTATTGCTGTAATTCTTCATATTGTTGTTGTATTGTTTATATATTGTTTTCACTGTCATATTTAAAATATGAGTTTTTTTTTCTTTATGCTCGTTTCTTTCACTTCCATTTTACCATGTGTGCATATTCTAACGTTTTATGATTGGATCATTTTTATAGGTTAAAGGGGGGTAGTAGTTGGGGGGCCTTTTTAAATTTTACTTAAGGGAGTGTGTGGTGGTATGGGGCAATTTTGAATTTTAGAATTTGTTTAGAATTTTATATATTCAACATTTTCTCATTTTGTCCTATTTTATGCGCAAGGTAGTTTTTTTATGATTTTTTATTTCATTTTTTTTTTGTATTATATTTGCTGTAGGAAAATTTGATTAGAAATTTTTACTTGTTTTTGGGTGTCCTTTTGAAAAAGTTAGTTGGCAGAGGATAAATATGGTGGGGGGAGTTGTGGGACATTTTATATTTTATAATACATTATTGTACCTATGAACTCTTGTGTGTGATGTAAAATATGGTGTTGGATTTATTTGATATATGATTTATATATAATTTTCTTTGAAATATATTATTTTTTATGGATTCAAATATCCTATATAGGTATGATTTTAAGATTTTTTTACTCGAAAATTTAAGCGCACATAAGTCGTTAAAATTTTAATATTTATACATGAATTTTCTTGAACTATATCTTGTTTTCTTCGTAAAGATACAGATTCTTATTTTAAAAATATTCATTACAATTTATTTTTTAATAATTAAAAAATTTTTCCTCATTTTAGTTGTTTATATAAGAAATATAATTTCTGTGGCTATTTGGCAAAAGAGCTTAGTTTCTTCTAAAAAAAATTTTTTGAACTGCATTTTACAAGACATCAAGGTAGCTGAAAATTTTGTATGTTTTTTCCTATATCCTAAAAATTATTATAATATATTAAAATTCATAAAATTGTTGACAAAAAAATTTTGTAAATAAAAAAGTTTGAAACATTTTTGTATCCATTTTTTACACCCTATATTTGGCCAATAATAATGTGTTTTTTAGTTTTTTCCCTTATATGACATATCCTAATTTCATGAAATTCATTGACATAACTTCCTTGTAAGATGATTTATGTCTTTTTTTAGATATTTACAACTCGAATTGAATCTAGAACCTTCACTAGAATCTAGGGTTTCAAAACTATTTATTTTGTATTCAAAAAAGTTTTTCAAAATAACAACTTAGATTTTTCCACTTTGTTTTTTGAGGAAAAACATTAGGGAATTTTAAAAATACGGTTGGTTTTGAACCCCATTTTTTACCCTCTAAATCACCAAAATCGCCATCTAAGATTATTTTTCTTCTTATCAAGAAGACTTTATTTTGAAGTTAAATTTTAAGAAATTTTTTAAGCATTTAACACTACAAAATTCTAATAAAAAATTATCAAAGGTTTTAAAAATAATTTTTCTTCTAAGTCTCTTCAGATTTTGAACATTTTAATTTTGAAGATGTTTATTTAGTGAATGTACTGGAAAATTAGTACAATCTATTAAATTTATTAAAAAATTGTCAATATTCAAAAGTGACAATTACAAATACTGTTATCCTGATCAAATATATCATTTAATTAGGCTTTCAGTAGAAGCAACCGGATTGTGGATTGTATTAATTATAAACGCCACTAACGATTGATATTGATATACAAATTTTATACTATACGTGAAAGCTCCCGCAGGCGGACTCTTACCGTAGCGCTGATTTTGTCCGTTTACGGGAGATGTCCGCCTAAAGGATATTTCGTTTCTTATTAAGTTCCAAGAAGGGACCAATATGATTGTCCGTCTATGGGAACTGTCCGTCTGCGGGAGCTGTCCGTTAGTGGAGCTTTCAGCGTATAAGTTTTTCTAACAAATTATTGAAATTCAAAATTAGCCTTCAAAATTTATAAGTGCACTTAAAAAAGTTTGTAAGTTAAAATAACTGAAAATATCATTTAAAAGAAATGATATTTCATTTAATAACCGGTCTACTTAATTTTCATTTAAATTAAATGCCATTTGTTATTTATTTTTAAATGTTGATTATTCAACTGACACATCTGTAAGAAACAAATGATATAATCAGTTAAAATAAATGTCAAAATTTTACCTACCAATCCTTAAAAAATAAGTGTTTTTTTCATTTATTTGAAATTATTTCCGTTTTTGTATTTTTTGATTTTTTTTTAATATACATACTCGTACAATACAAAATGTTTGTATGCATATGAAGCTATAAACACTTTTTGTATGAATGTATTTGTATATGTATGTGTGTATATGAAGTTCTTGTAATTTGTATTGAAAAATTTTGTATATATACAACCAATTTAACTAAAAAAACAAATTGAAATTTTTTGAATATTTTTTTTTGAAACTGACACCAAACAAAATTTAAATTTGTAATAACTGTTACGGACACAAATAAACCACAAGTTTCCGTTTTGTGGGTAAATTTTTATTAAATTTCAAGCAAATGAAACTGAAAAAAATGGTAAATAAAAAAGTTAATATAGATATTTCTTTGAAAAATAAATGTTCCTTTATTTTTAAATGGAACGGAAAACTTTTTTATTAAACTACAAACAGTTAACTACATAATATTGTGAGTGTGTTTGTGCTGTAGTGGGTAGAGAGGTAGCTCAGTACACCGAATTTCCGAGTTCAAATCCCGGAAAAAGCAAACATTTAAAAATATATATTTTTTTAATTAAAATAAAATATTTAAATGTTTAAATAGCAAAGCAAGAGGGTGAACTATGGATCTGAATGCCCAGGTTCGATACCAAAAAAAATTTTAAAAGAAAATTTTTCTTAAAATAAAATTTTGTGGAACGTAATAATATTTCTGTGAAATATAAATATTAAATTGTACAACTGAATATTGGCTTTCACAACTAAAAATATAATTTAATACGAACAAAGTTGTAACCGCCTGAATTCGATTGGCTACAAATTCGGTGGCCACAACTGATACAGTTTTCTGGCTGTAGATTCTAAAGACCTTTTCATTCAATAATAGGAGTGCTTATTTCATGTATAAAATCTGGAGTGTTTATGGCATGTTTTCCTTTTAGAAAAATTTTATATTATGAGAGATGATAGACTTTTAAGATTTAAGATATTTTGCAAGGAAGGTGCTTTAATGTAAATACTGTTAATTTGTATAAATAAAAATTCTAAGACCGACTATTCTCGACTTTTTGTATAAATCGTGAATTTTAATAAACACAATGGGGTTAAAAAACTACCCTTTTCGATTTTGTAAATATTTTATGATAATTTACCCTAGAGAAAATGGAATGAAAAGGCTTTTATAATACTGTTCCTGGTACTTTTTGCGTTATAAAAAATGTTTTTCATTAGGCTCTTTATATGGAGGAGTGTACTGCCATGACTTTTGAATTTATATTTGTATACTCTATTTAATTTAAGAGGTCACGTATTTTCTGATTTTTGGTAGTCATGCTAATTTGGTATTTAGCGCTTTTTCTCCAAAGCACCTTGTTTTTTTTTTGGTACTTTTTGAAATAACTTGGCAAACCTGAGCTAAAACATTGGAATAATGTGTATTCAACCTCCTCTTTTTAAGAATCCATTATTATGCAGTTTTATCTCGAAATACGTAATTTTTTGATATGCTACCGAACAAAAAAAAAATACCAAAAATGGCTGATTTTCTTTCGCCTATTTTATAACCTTTATAGCCGAAGTAGCCATAAAAACGAGATAGGTCTTTCTTTTAGATCTCTGGTCTCTATAACATATCCAATTTTTAGACAAATTGAAGGGTTTGGAGTACTTTCCTTGATAGACTTTGAATCTTTTATAATAAAAAAACGGATTATGAAACAATTGCTTAAAATTGGAAATTTTTATTTTTTTTATTTAAAAATTCTCAAAATTGCCTTAACAATTTTTTTTAACGTAATTGGATATTAACCTACTTACCCCTCCCCAAAAATTTCCTAGCTACGTACCTGGATTTATATTTAAAGTTTGTATCGGTGTTGCCACGGAAAGGAATTAACCCACGAATTAGAGATTTGAGTTAATTCAGATTTTGTTACACATTTTTTTTTGTTATTAAAGAGTTTAAGAATTTTTAGTTTAGATTAAATTTAAGAGGCATTTATAAACTGATTAATATTATAGTGAGAGATTAAAAAGGCATTTGCAAATACATTTAAAAAATCTTCTATTTAAACGATTACAACAATTTGTATGGAAGAAAGTTTTGGTATATTTCCGTGGATTGCCGGGAGAATTGAGATATGTCACCCAATATTGCTAAAAATTTGGTTAAAATCGAACAATGTTAATCTGCGGGGCACAGTTGATCGAAATTTCGGATTTTTAGAACAAATCAAAAACATAAATTTTGAATATTATTATTATTTTCAGAATGCTGAATACGAATAGGCCAAAATAAATTTGAATCAAGCCCAGGGCTTCTGAGATATTCCAAAATATTTAATTAAAATCGCCTTAAAACCAGAATCCAGCTTAAAATTAGATATAATTAAAAATATCTCAAAAACACTGTGTCTGTTTTAATATTTTTTTTAGACATCCGTGTTCAGCATGTCAAAATTAATAAAGAAAATATTACCAAAATTCTGACCGGCAATCCTCACATATCCTAAAAAATACAAACTGCTGTCACCCTTAAAAAACACACTTAAAACACAGCTGATTTAAATATATTTTAAATTGCCCCTGCACTATATTGAAGTAATTGCTAAATAATTTTATAAGACAATTTACATAAACCATTTATAAATCGCTGTGAGAAAGTCCGTTACAAAAAGGAAATTTTTGCTTAAAATAACAACAAAAAAAGAAAATTGTCTTAAAAAAAAAATTGCAAAGAACTTAAAAAAAATCAAAAGTGAATAATTCAAAATCAGTAAAGTAAACAACCACTATTGAAATTTCATAAAAATCTAAAGAAATCTTATTAAAAAATCGCTATAAAATGCAAAAAAATCGAAATCATTGAAAAAACTACCCTCAAATAATTACAAAAAAAATAATTTGTAAAAAAAATAAGGGCGTCAATTTTATGTTTTTTATACTTGATATGATGTATAATTTCTTTTTTTACGCAAACTATTTTTTTTTTTCAAATTTCTTCTACTACAACTAATTGATATGCATGACTAAATTTACCTGAGATTTAAGATGTATGTTTGTGTGTCATGTAAACTGAACACGCAAATGTCATTGTTCATTCTAAAGATTAAAACTATTTTGGGATAAAATCTATAAAAAAAAACAAACGTTTGATTTTATTTAAGGGGTGTTTATTAGTAAAAAGAAGCCTAGTATTTTATTACATTTATAAAAAAAGAGAAATTTTTCTTATAAAAAAATCCATAGTGACATAAGACGTTTTTTTTAGGTATCAAAAATAATTCATTGCTATAACGGTGGTAAATCATCAGCTATAACAATGAAAAATAATATGATATTTAAGAAATTTGTTTGGGGACTTTTAATAAAATTTTGTTTGTAAGGCTTTGCATATGATGACGTTGTTTGTTTAATTTGGAATTGTTGAATGTTGAAATGCGTAATTGATGGAAAAAAAAATTGCGCGCCAAAATTATGCATTTTTTTTTTTAAATAATCATAATGTGTTCTTTAAGAATTTTTAATTTTTTATATTGAATTTATGAGTTTGGGAACATTTTCAGATATAATTGACATGTGATAACTATGAAATTAGGTTAAAATTAATCTTACCTACCCGAGTAAAAAAAAGTTTAAAACATACGTGGCTTTATATAATAATATATTATCATATTTAAATATAATTGTCGCCATGCATTAGCATATATAATTATATATTACATGAATTTTATTTTAAATTATCTGAAATTGTACCATACATTACCACATATAGTTATATATTGATCTTTATAAAATTTGATATGCCTTATATGATAAGATATATCATATCATATAAAATTATATATAACACTATATACAGGATTAAATAAACCCGTGTAAAATTATCAGATCTGAATAGATATCATTAGATCTAACTTTACCAGATCTAATTAGTTCTCAAAATTGGGGGAAAATTTGAGGTGTAATTAGATCCGACCAAATCTAGGCAGATCTGGTCCACCATATATAATCAGGTCCAATTTGCATATATAACAGATTCAATAAGAAAATGAAAAATTAAAATATATCTTTATTTTTATATACATTTTTATTTTGGGTCATTTGATTCAAATGGTTACGATCTGGTACTCCATCTGAGATATGTATTAGATAACACCAGATATGATCCCATATCATCAAATTTGCTCCTACCCGATCACATAACTCATATATTAGTACACTTAAAAAAATTTGTAAGTTTAAATAACTGAAAATATCATTTAAAAGAAATGATATTTCATTTAAAAACCGGTTTACTTAATTTTCATTTAAATTAAATGTCATTTGTTATTTATTTTTAAATGTTGATTAATCAACTGACACATCCGTAAGAAACAAATGATATAATCAGTTAAAATAAATGTCAAAATTTTACCTACCAAGTTCTTGTAATTTGTATTGAAAAATTTTTTATATATACAACAAATTTAAATAAAAAACAAATTGAAATTCTTTGAATATTTTTTTTTGAAACAGACAGCAAACAAAATTTAAATTTGTAATAACTGTTACGGACACAAATAAACCACAAGTTTCCGTTTTGTAGGTAATTTTTTAATAAATTTCAAACAAATGAAAAAAATAAATGAAACTGAAAAAAATCGGTAAATGATAGTAAATTATTTCGAATAAATGTATAAAACAGTTAATATAGATATTTTTTTGAAAAATAAATGTATTTTCCTTTATTTTTAAATGGAACGGAGAACTTTTTTATTAAACTACAAACAGTTAACTACATAATATTCTGAGTGTATATATGCTCAGATCTGGTATAAAATATAATTATATATAGTAATATTTAATTAAATTTAAGCAGATCTGAGGGTCAATTCTCGTTCTGTGATAATGTGAAGTGAAAAAAAACTTTTCATTTTCGTTTTCATAAGCACTTTTCACTCGAACTTTTCACAAATACATAAATTGCGATTCTCGTATGTATTATGAAAAAAATGTTTCATTCGCACTGTACCCATGAAAATTTTGTAACTGTGTTATCCTAAATTTAAAGCAAATGTCAAAACAGAGAAAAACGTAAACAAAAGTGAATTAAGTTCGTAAAATTTATTTTAAATAATTATATAAAAATATGTGGATTAATTGTATTATTGGATATTACTCAACGAATTCCGGATGAACAAAGGTAAGACAATGATGTTACAAGCATTTCATTGCAGAAAATAATTTAATAATTTATAGGAATTTTTTGAGAGTGCTGAGACGCATACTTAGTGCTGACCACAATCCATTCGAGATGACAACCGACAAGCACTTCATGGATTTATATCGGCTTACTTTAAGTGAACTATATTTGGTGCGCGTATGCAGTCTAATATTACTTAAAGAAAAAAAAAATCATAAAGAATATAAATAAACTATAAATAAATATGCCATACTTTTGCCATTTTTCACTGTCCTTTTGGGTCCCACTAAAACTGTTAAGGCTCACCGCTAATTCGTTACACTTTTCGTCTCTAAATTTGGCACCATCTGCAGTTACAAATCTGTAAATATGGGATTAATAAAAGTGTGATTATGGTTATTAAGCTACTTACTTATCGTTTGCAATGTCCACATGCTTTTCTTAATAATTAATTAAATACTCCTTTTGGATTTCGCTGGAACGCTTTCCTGTTACAATCTTCTTCATGTTTATTTCACTTATAAATAGTCTGTGTAAACAATTTTTTCATATGAAAATATTTTGACAGTTGTTTGCACTGTTACACAAAACAAGAATCGCCAGTGCTGTGCAATCGTGAAAAAATCTTGTTTCGTTCC
This sequence comes from Eustalomyia histrio, assembly GCA_949748255.1. NCBI lineage: Eukaryota > Metazoa > Arthropoda > Insecta > Diptera > Anthomyiidae > Eustalomyia > Eustalomyia histrio. The sequence goes on from OX456526.1 coordinate 15,771,866, forward strand.
ACTTTTTTTTCATATGAAAACGTTTTGATATTTCTTTACATTTTTTCACAGAACGCGAATCAAAAGTACTATGAAAACGTGAAAAAACTTTTCATTTCACCGTTTCACAGAACGAGAATTGACCCTCTGATCATATCTAGTTTTTTTTTTACTTTCACATCCATATTTATATATCACAAACAAAAGCTTATATCCAAGAGTTTTGCACCAAAGTGTAAATAATATTTAATATTAAAAAATATTAAAATTATTAGTTAAATTCTTAGAAGAATTGTGTTTTATTTAAGAAAATATGTTTCTAGGCTTACTAAGTTTTAATGCATCTTATTTTTAACTTTTCTTTTCTTTTCTTAAAAATTTTTTAGAAATTAAAAAATTTTCAAAAAGTAAATTTTGTATATTATTCGATCTATCTGTCTTAATTATATATTTTTAATTTTCATCACGCTCGAGATTATAATTTAATGTTACTAATTAATAGTAAAAACTAATTTTTTTATTAAATGGAAAATATTGTAAGGATCAGCGCTAGAGGGAGTGCACACTTCCGAACCGAGCGACCAGGTCATCTTCAGTCCCCTTATGAACCACCCAACCCACAAATAACTCATGGTTTTGAACAGGCTTTTATATCACACACTTTAAGGAAAATGACTATGCGAAATTAGTGTTTACTATTCGTTAGTAACATTAAATTATGATCTCGAGCCTAATAAAAATTAAAAATATATAAATTTTTTAAAAATTTATCAAAGCTTTCACAAATTTTCTATTATTTGTTATAATAATTATTATTATTTTTATTTCCTGAAGATGCTACACAATGGAGTAGCGAAATATTGAAAAATAAATAATAATATTTTTATTTATTAAAAAACCAACATTAAGCTCAAAAAATTTAAGAAGTCTAATGCATCTTGTTAATTTTTTGAGTCAAAAATTGGGGAAATTTAAGTTAAATTACAGACACACAATTTTGAATGTAAAACAATTTTTTAATTCGAGTTAATTTGCCACCAGTTTTATAAAGCAAAACAAAAACTCATCTCTCTAAACTTTAAGATTCATAAACAACTCTTTTCCCCTATGCTTTTACATTTCCCTAAATACGGCAACCCTAATTTCATCTTTGTTGCCCCCTTATAAAGGGGATATTCAGTTTTAATTTTATGCAAATCAAGTGCGGTCGAAAAATTAAAAACCTCCCGTTAATTTCAAAAGATATACAAATTCTAGTGAAAAAACTTAAATTTATGAAATAAAAAAATGAGAAATATAAAATTAAAGTATTTTTCTATAAATTGATGTAAAAAAATTGCCAAAAAGTGAAGTTTATCATAAAGAAAACAGTGTGTAAAGTTAAGCCTTACAAACAATTTTTCATAAAAGAATAAAAAAATGTATAACAAATTGATGGGCTTTATATTAGTGTTAGTAAATTAGTTTAGCAAGATGTGACAAAAGAAGAGGAGAATAAGTTAGTGTTCATATATAAGAGAATTAAAATTATTTGTTGTTTCTCTCCTTTTTGCCTTTTGAGTTTATTTCGAATTTATGCAAATCATCTCTGCATGTGGCAAGTGTAATTAATAGTTTGAGAAAATATGTATGTTAGGAAATGTTTTGCTTTTTGAAAATAAAATTTAATAAATAAAAAATTTAATCTTTTTTCTATATTTGAATATAAAAATATTTATGAAAAGTTAATAATTTCACAAAAAAAAATATTATTTAAAATTAGGTCTTTATATCTTTTAATAGGAGCGTTGATGTTGTTTTTGTTTAGTTTATTTAATGTGGCGAATTAGGGGGAGGGCGAATTAATATGTGTCATATAGTTTGTAAATTCTTATTAAGTTTACTTGTTTAGTTCTTATTTGAATGCAAATTAGGTGGGATCGCGAATTAAAAAAAATGTTTTTTTTGCACATAAAATTAAAGGTGATAAATGTAATGTTTTTGTTTTACAAATTTTAAAAATTTTTATATGTTAATGTAAAATTTTCTTAAAAAATTGAGAAGTTTACCTAATAACCGAAAATACACTCAAAGCCGGGTATAATGAGTTATAAATTGTCGCTTTATTAATATACAATATTATATATCGCAACATATTTTTTTTATGAATTTTATTTCACCTTTAGCATTTAAACATTTTCTGATATTACTAAAAATGTAAGAATGAACTGCATTACTCCTAAACTAGTAAGTTCAACAAAAACTCTGGGAGTTTGAGTCCAAATCCTGCCTGCATTGTTTCTTAACTTAATTGAACTTAACTTTTTTTTTAAATAATTTTCTTTTTAAACTTTATTTCATATAATATATATCAGAGGTGTTGTTTGTGAACGAACTAGTTCAATTGAACTACTCTTTACTTAAAACTAGTGAGATATTTCGTAATCTTTATCTCTTTTATGTCTTCAGGGTACCGATTCAAAATGATTTGCGAAGCTGCACCCAGAGAAAAGATTGGTTGCAATTCAATCAAAACCATAAACATTTATTTGTGAATATTTAATTTTATTTGGAATAACCTAAAATTCATAAATAAAGCAAAAATGTTGTATTGGAAATTTAAAAAAGTGAAAAGAAACTAAAAATCAATCCTATTATTCAATTATTGGTATTTCCAATCAACTTTAAAAATAAAATTCGTTTATTATTTGTGTTCAGTGAAAGAAACCATTTATTTTGTGAATATATTAGAAAATTGTTACAATCTATTGAATTTATTAAAACATTTTCGATATTCAAAAGTGGTAACTACAAGTACGGTTATTCTGATCAAATATATCATTTACTTAGAGTTTCAGCAGAAGCAACCGAATTGTGGATTGTATTGATAATAGACGTCCCTAATGATTGGTATTTATAAATAAATTTTATACTTATATTTGTTTTCCTTATAAATTGTTTAAATTCAAAATTAGCCTTAAAAATTTATTAGTGTTTGTGCTGTAGTGGGTAGAGAGGTAGCTCAGTACACCGAATTTTCGAGTTCAAATCCCGGAAAAGGCAAACATTTAAAAAATTATTTTTTTTAATTAAAATAAAATATTCAAAAGTTTAAATGGCAAATATATCAAATAAAATTGAAATTAGTTGTGGTGCAGTAAGCGGGAGTGTGAACTATAAATCTGATTTTCCAGGTTCGATACCTGAAAAATCTAAATATACAATTTTTTTAAAAATATAATTTTGTAAAACGTAATTATATTTCTGTGGAATATAAATATTAAATTGTACAACTGAATATTAGCCTTCACAACTAAAAATATAATTAAATACAAAAACAGTTGTGTTAACCGCCAGAATTCGATTGGCAACAAATTCGGTGGCCACACTGATACGGTTTTCTGGGTGTAGAAATAACTAAAATTGGCCCAGCCTATAATATATTATTGGACCTAATCTGATATAATCCGATGTGCCCTTTGTGGGATCAATTTAGATCTTACTTAATTCTTAAATGCACGATATATCTCGATCCAACATTTTTCGGATCAAATAAGATCAACTAGATATTACTGCGGACATAAAAGAATATCAAATTGGATATGATTTAATATTGCGCTAGATCAATTTTTTTTACCCAAATAACAATAAGATTTTTTTGTATCTGCTATTTAGGTGTGTGTTTTTTTATTGAATTTTAGAGATTTTTTTTGTTATCTAGTAGCTGGCTCTCTGCCTACAGAAACTTTTAATTATGATGTCAAAATACTTATAGAGAGATTGTTTCACACTCATTACAAAGTATATTGACATATAGTTGGCATTTTTTAACATTTCTGAAAATTTTTAGAAAAAAGCCTACATCACAACACCATAACTGAAAAAAATATTTTTTTTTTTTTTACTCAAATTCCTAGAAAATCACCACCATACATATTTTATTTCTTTGTAAGAAAAGGACGTCAAAAAGTCATAAAAATTATCTTTAATTTTTAAGCAATCACCTTTAAAAATTACTGGTAGTAATTAATATTATTAGATTTATAGTTCTTGTACTGACGACACAGAGAAAAAAGAGATTAAAACGAATTTTTATCTTGTTAAAACTACGGCTCTTTAAACCATAAAACAGTAGTAACTTTTATTACCCTATGTCGTAATACGGTGGCAGAAAATGTTATAATCCTAAGGTCTAACCGATTTTGTATAATTCCCATAAATAGTTTTCAAAAACTTCATATTGAAATAGAAATTAAACCTACTTTAAAACATTTAACGCGAATAATTTTCTGCGGAAAAATTTAAAATTTACAACGGTATCGGATCCTTTAGATGACACGCACACAAAATTTGAATTATTATCAGCTCAAGGGAACCACAACAAATGAAAAGTAGGCATATTGGGCGTTTACATCAATAAACTAAATATTACAGAGATCTGATACCGTTGTAAATTTAACAATTTGTCAGTAGAAAATTTCTATATGTTGTTGTAATTATATTATATTATTTTATTTTTTGAAAACTTATTTTTTACTTATCGTTCTGTTTATGCCTTAGTTCCTTAGTTGGTCTCAGGCTAGTCCCTTTACTAGTAAGCCGCAGGATCATGTCCCACCGAATATTTCTTTTTTTCTTTCAATTATTTTTTTCTATTTTTTCCAGTGCATTTCAATTTATTAAAATTAACAATTACAAAAAAAAACTATATTTTCAAGCCATGTTTAAAAAAGGAAAATTTCGCGCTGTTTTAAAAAAATTATAAAAGAAAAAAATTGTATGAGTTTTTCTCTAGAAAAAATCATAAAAATTGTCTTGGAAAAATTACTAAAAAAGGTCAGTCATAAAATTTGCTTTCGTTCTGACTTTTTAAAACATTGCACGCATTTGTGAATAAAAAAAAACAAGTAACTACAAAATCAGCATCTTTTTAAGTATTACACGCATTTTCTTAAATTAACTTATTCTTCTGGCTACCTTCCAAAAATAAGATAAAAAAAACACATAAAAACGCACCTTATGTCAATAGTAAAAAATAAAACAGTTCTAGGATGTTAGTCAAAATATATTTCTTGTTTTGTAACTCGTTTTTGAAACAATTTCTGTTTGTATATATATATTTTTTTGTTGGTATGTTTGTCGGCTTATACATGTTAATTAGCCAAATAGTGTTTATTTTATTTTTTGACTACTGTACAACACTTAGGTATACAAGTATGGTTGTTAAAAAAAACATGGTTTATGTATATTCTTCTTCTTCTTATCCGAGGCAGTCCAACAACAACATTCTGATATTAAAATACATTTTTTTTAACTCTCACGTTCACACAGAGTTGTTAAATTATATATTGTTTGGTGATTTTTTGACTTTTATTTTATGACTTTTTTTCTCCTTTTATGTTTATTTTTTACATTGAAACACCTTCCGAGTGTGTTAAATTGTTGTGTTCGTTTTATAAGCCTGTGATCTTTAAACGTCCTTGCGGCCACTTTGTTTTGTTGTAATAATCAGGGCAATGACTTTTATGCACTTATAAAATTAAAAATATGCAGTTCAAAAATGCAAATTATAGGCTTAAAAAATGCACCTAAAAGGACATATACTTACACTCACCAAAAAAAGTCTGTAATGTCAACTGAAAATTTTGCTGTTATTACGGGAAATTCGGCTAATTTGAGCCCAGCGGTATTTTTTGCTAATCTTAGCAACACATGTCTGCTGACGTGTAGTACAATGAAATTAGTAGAAAAATTAGTAGCCGCTACTAAATTTTAGTAGACTTTTTGTAAAGTGGAATTTAAAATCTGTTTGCTAAAATCAGCAAAAAAATTAGTAAAAATATTAGTACAAAGTTTGAGATTTTTTTTTATCGAGCATCAAAAATTTTGATATTTTTTAAAAGATGTTTTATACAAAATGAAAAAAAATCAAAGGCTTAAAAATGTTAAAAATTGTTAAAACATAAACGAATTTATCATTTTGTTTTAATATGGTAATTTCTGTTTTGAAAAATATTTTAGTCATTTTTTTTTTTACTTTTAAGGTTAAATTTAATTGTTTTTAGGGCTGATTTTTAGAACTAAAAAACCTTTTTAGACATGATTCGGTATCTTCACTTCCGATCCCTTTTTTAATCCTATGTAACATAATAGGGCAATTTAAGTTTGTATGTATAAGTTTAAATTATAGGAAATAACATTTCCTTCAATATCGACTTTTTTGCTAATTTTAGCAAATCGGTTTTCAAAAATTTGTAAAATGATTTCTAAAATTAGCAACGAAAGCTTGTAGATATTCTGTAAAAATTCTGTAATTTGTAAAATGTAAATAGCAAAGAGATTTGCTAAATAATAATTTTTTTTACTAAATCTCAGTTCAAAAATAGTAAAGTGGGATTGAAAACCGTTTACAAATTTTTCTACTAACTTTTTTTTCTGAGTGTATACATTAAAAACAAAAGTATATGCACTTAAAATCCCGAAATAAGCATTATAACCCAAAAAATCCAAAAATTTGCACTGAAAATCACAAAAAATATGCACTTTAAATTGTCGATTTTTAAAAACTATACACTCACAATAAATTTTCCGTTAAAAGGTAATACGTAGAGTGTGTTTTTAAATGTAGAATTAATTCAAATTCATAGAAATATATTTTTTATGTATTTGAATCAGTCATTCAAAAAACAAACTATAAAAAAATACATACGTTCAATAGGAGTTGATATTTTCAGTTAAATGTAAAAATTTAAAACTAGAAATTTAAATAATTCCTTTTTGATTTTTTTTTAAATCAAAATAGTTTGTTTATATACAAAATTATTTCAATAAAAATTACCAGAAATTATTCAAAATGCATACACACATAGAAAATAAAAATATATACATCTGGCTGTGTGTGTTGTGCTTTGCAGTTATACATACAAAAAACGAAAACTTTTAATTTGTAAAACAAACTACAAAAATCGTTTTTTTTCTAACGTTTTTTCAGTTAAAAATTGATGATTATTTTAAATGACTTTTGATTGTTTTTACTAATTTTGTCGGTTATTAAACAATAATGGAAAATAAACAACAAAATGGGCTGAATAAAATGAAAAAATCAGGAGTCCTCTTTTTGATTGCAATTTCGATTAATTTAATATGTGTTTTAGATTGTTTTTAACGAAATAATATTGTGAGTGTATTTATTACTCGAAGGTCTTGGTTTTACGATGATTTTCTTTTTAGTTTATGTTTTAGAATTATTTCTTTTGTTTATTGAATCTTAATTTTTAAAAAGTACACTCAGAATATTATGTAGTTGACTGTTTGTAGTTTAATAAACAAGTTTTTAGTTCAGTTAAAATAAAGGAACATACATTTACTTTTAAATTTTTTATACATTTGTTCAAATTGATTTACTGTCATTTACCGATTTTTTCAGTTTCATATATTTTTTTTTCATTTCTATGATATTTATTAAAAATTAATTCACAAAATGGAAATTTGTGGTTTATTTGTTTCTGTTGCAGTTATTACAAATTTAAATTTTATTTGCAGTTTCAAAAAAAAAAAAAAAATATTAAAAAAATTTCAATTTGTATTCAAAATTTTTTTAAATTCAAATTGCAAGAATTTCATAAACACACACACATATAGCCATTCACACAAAATGTGTCTATAGACTGTGTGTATACATTTTGTAGATAAAAAAAAACAAACAAAAATACAAAAAACGAAAACAATTACAAATAAATGAATACTCAGTTATTTTTAATGGATTTGGTAGGTAACATTTGAACATTTATTTTTAACTGATTAATCATTTGTTTTTTACTGAAGTGTCAGTTGTTTAAACAACATTTAAAAATAAATAATAAAAACTATTTAGTTTATATAAAAAGTAAATAGACCAGTTTTTAAATGAAATATCATTTCTTTTAAGTGATATTTTTTGATATTTTAACTAACAAACTATACGCAAAAATATGTCAAATAAATCATAAAATATGTACTTAAAGGCAAAATATGCAACAGCGAATTAGGGAATCAGGGAATTGCTAAAATTGTTTCAAAAATCTCTTGCCATCAATACTTTATCACAAACATGACGAAACTTTTGATATAAAAATCTCAATATTTTATTTTTTGAAGCTGACCCATATCTCGAAAACTGAGGGATATAGGGCAAAACATAAAAATTTTTTATGCAAGTAAAGTATTAACACAATTTTATAATGCAATTGAGCCAGGTCCCAGTTAATTTTCGAACCAGATTATTTTAGTAATATTTTTATGAAACGGCTTGATCATACACTCAAAATAGTTTTTAGTTTAAATTATTTGAAAATGTAGTTTAAAACAAATGAAAAATCACTTAAAAGTCGATCTACTAACATTTCATTTAAATCAAAAAAAAAAATATTTTTACATGTTAATAAATTAACTAACAATATCCATAAATAATAAATGATTTTATATTTATTTTAACTATTAACTAACTAACCCTTAAACTGTAAACAAAATGATATTTTCTTTATATATTTCTTTAGTCAACTAATTAACTACAAAATCCGTAAAAGGTAATGATTTTTCATTTATGTGACAATAAATTAACTAATTAATTCGTATAAATAAATGATATTTCGTTTATTTTCATTTTTAAAAAGTCGTAAAATCAATGACTTTATTTATTTTGTTTATTTTAACTAACAGTCATCTAAATATAAAAAAAATAAAAGCCATTTTAAACAAATAATTTTAAATGAAAATATTAAATCTTACAAACAAAAAATCCGTATTTCTTTAAATAAATGTAAAAAAGGGTCGAAAAGTATATTTATTTGTATTTCAACTATTTAATCATTTAAAAACAAATGTAGGTTTAACTTTTTTTATATAAATATTTTGAGTGTATGTATAAAATATTTCATTGAACAAAAATCTATGAAGTTTTTCAGAAATTTTAGGAAGTTTTTCATAAATACGCTGAATTTTTTTTTGATTATACAATTATTTAATTGCATTAAAATCGCTGCCCTGATAATAACAATAATAATATTAAAAAAAAAACCTACTACTAATTCCAAAAAGAAAATTATTTAAGTCAATGTAGTTTAGTTACGCGTATCATAAAAAAATTCTTTACAGCTCCTAAGTTTTTTTTCTTTCCTTGTTTGAAATATTTAGGTTACCGAAATTATGTTTGTAGGTAAAGGTTGTAAAATTTTTATTTCATTTCACCAGAAAGTGAAAATAGTAATAAAAATGTTTTAAAGGGTTGCTTTGTAATATTCCTATCTTCTTTTTTGCATTTTAATTAATATATTTTCAATTAAAATAATAATAAAAAAGTTATCTGGAAAGTATTAAAAACAACATTACAAATTAAGATTTTTTCTTATAAACTTTAATATTAAGAAATAATAAAAAAATATTATATGTAAACGATAATTTTAAATAAAATCACGTTTAACGAAAATTATTTTTATTTTCAAAAAAAAAAAATAACAACTTCCCACTATATGATATATTTATGGTAATTAAAATATTGTAGATTCTGAGATATTATTGCTACCGAAAATTGTTTAGATTCGAAGACATTTATCCAAGAGTTTAAATATTCAAACATTAGCTAAGTTTTGCACCACAGTGTAATTAAAAACTATTTGTAAAATTTTATAACATGTTTCTATATTTAGCAGAATATGTTTATAAATTTACTAAGTTTTAATAAAAATATTGTTTTTTCCACAAATTTTATTTTGAGTCAAAAATTTTAGGAGTATTTCACTTAAATTACAGACGCATAGTTTTGGGTGTAATTTTTTTTTTAATTCTAGTACATTTTTCAATAAAACATTTCTAAATTAATAATTTTATAAAGCTCAAAAATCATATCCCTCAAAACTTTAAGATTCATAACAAATACTTCCCCCCCCTATGCTTTTACATTTCCCTAAATACGGCAACCCTAATTTCATCTTTGTTGTCTCCTTCTATCACCTTTATTCAGTTTTAATTTTATGCAAATCAAGTGCGGTCGAAAAATTAATAACCTCCCGTTAATTTCAAAAGATATACAAATTCTAGTGAAAAAAGTTAAATTTATGAAATAAAAAGTGAAGAAATATAAAATTCAAGTATTTTTCTATAAATTGATGTAAAAAAATTTGCAAAATGTAAAGTTTATCATAAAGAAAACAGTGCGTAAAGTTAAGCCCTACAATCAATTTTTCTTAAAAGAACAAACAAATGTATAACAATTTGATGGGCTTTATATCAGTGTTAGTAAATTAGTTTAGCAAGATGTGACAAAAGAAGAGGAGAATAAGTTAGTGTTCACATATAAGAGAACTAAAATACTCTTTGATTTCTCTCCCTTTTGCCTTTTGAGTTTAGTTCGAATTTTATGCAAATCATCTACGTGTATCAAATTTAATAAATAGTTTGTGTTTTTTTAGAAAAATTTGGAAAATATATGAGGAATAATTTTGTTTTTTCAAAATAAAATTTAATAAATAAATAATATAATTGTTTTTCAATATTTCAATGCAAAAATACTTTTAAAAAGTTAATCATTTTATAAAGAAAATAGTGCTTAAAGTTTGGTATTATAGTTTTTTTTAATAGGAGTGTTGATGTTGTTTTTGTTAAGTTTGAATTAGGGGGAGGGAGAGTTAGTATTTTTCATCTTCTTTTGATAACTTCTTATTAAGTTTAGTTGTTATTTCTTTTTTATGCAAATTAGGTGGGATCGCAAATCAAAAAAATGGTACATATTTAGCATATTAAATTAAACGTTAGGTTTTTGTTATAAAAACTTAAGGAAAATTAAAAAAAAAAATTATATATTAAAAAAAACAAATGTTTAAAAATATGTGTAAATTTAAGTGTAATAAAAAAAGTGGTGAGTGAAAAAGTGCCTTCGACTGCTGAAGCTGGTGTTAAGGTAAGCCTATCATATGTCTCCTTTATGTTAGTGATATGTACAGCTACTTTTCACTTGCGCGGTTAAGTCTGATAAAAAAAAGAAATCTTTGTTAATTTAAGCTAACAAAATTTTTCTTTATTTCGAATTTTTTTGGTATCGCGTTGTGTCAAAAGTCAAGTAAATAAAAGACTTCGTAAGTGGAGAATTACCTGTTTAAGTTAAAGTATTTAAAAAAAATAAAGTATTTAAATATTTAAGCTACACTAAATTTTTTCGACTATTCCGGAGTTTTTTTTTTTAATTTTCACTTTTAAATATTTTATTAACGATAAAAGAAAAATAAATAAAATTTTGGGTAGCCCAATAACCGAAAATGCACTAAAAGCCGAGTATAACCTGTGATATATTGTCGTTTAATCAAATTTTAAAAGCTCAACACATTTTTTATGAATTTTAATACACCTTTAGCATTTCGAAATTTTCTGAGATTACTTAAAATGGACCGTAATAGTGGGTTAACGCCTAAACTAATAGTTTCAAAAAAAAATCAAATAATATATCCTAGATTTTTTAAAATTTTTCTTAGTATTTTTTTCTTAGTATTTTTTTTTAACAATTATTCGTTGCTTATGTTTTTTCTTAATGTTCAATTATTTTGTTAAGCCTGTAACTGTGGAGGTGGTGGTAAATTTTACCCTCTCTTTGCATTATTATTTAATTAAAACAAGGCTCTTAAAATAGATCGCCTGTTTTATTAAAATTAATAAAAATATACTTAATTTATTTGTTATTTTTAAATAAAAATAAAGTAGCTTTTAAAAAAAAATAACTGTTTTTTATAATTTTTTTTTTTGGAAAATATAAAAAAAAATATAAAATTTAAAAATATAAAATTTACCACCACGTCACTAAATACCCAGCAAAAAAAAAAAAACATTGCCAAATAATCGGTTTTAAAACGAGCATTAACTGGTTGAAGTTTGCCTGCAAAGCTTATTATTTTAACATAGAGATGTCATTGAAGGTAGCTAGTTACCTACAACCTTACGAGTAGGGAGTAAAAAGACTAGTTAATGGTAAGGTTAAAATAACTAGTTATAGGCAACGTAAAAATAACTGGTTGCTTATAAAGGGTACGTTACATAATGGGTGCAAATAACGCATTATCAATAGGTAATGAAAGAGTGGCTACATATAATGAGTTTATGAGGAAGAAATAACTACACCATTTCCAATTTAATTTCAAAAAGTGCCAACTATTTTTAGAAACTACATATTTAATTTCACATATTAAGACTTTTATTTCAGAAATTAATATAATAATAACTGAAATTAAACTAATAGATGTGATATTAAATTGATAGCATATGAAATTAAATTAATAACTACTGAAATTAAGTGATGAATCTGAAATTAAATTGAAAATTTCTTAAATTGTTATTTTCTAAAACTAAATTGATAACTTCTGCAAGTAGTTAATAATTTCTGATATTAAATTGGAAATGGTGTATAATGAAATAACATATTATATATTTTTTTTTTTTAAATTTATTTTATATTTATATTGATAAAAAAAACTTAAAAACAACATATGTACATTAGACCGTACCACCTTACAGGCAAAAAAAAAAAAGTTCACCGTACACCCTCAAATATAAAGTATTTTAACAAGAAAATTTCGAAAATGTTTTTGTTTTTTTTTTGGCCGAACGTAGGGGTCGCCATTTTATATTTTTCTTTATATCTTCGCCATTTACCGTCGGATCTTAAAGTGTTGTATATCAATGTTTTTTGTCTCGGGGAGACCGATGTTTTCCTCGAAGGAGCCATTGACCTCAAGTAACCCGTTCTAGTATTAACCCACCAGATCTCAGTTTCTACCACCTTAATGAACTACCCTAATATTTTAAAATGAAAGCTCGCAAAAAAGCAATAAACTTTTGCTAGGAAAGTATTTCAATAATTCCAGCGGAACTATTATTTTTTTTTTTTTTAATTTTTTTTGTTGCCGAATGTAGGGCATTTTTAATTTTTTTGTCATATCTTCTGTATTTACAGTCGGATCTTAAAGGGTTATATACCAATGTTTTTGTCGCAATGATACCAATTTGTTACATCGAAAATCATTGACCTCAAGCACCCTTTTATACTACTTAAGGGGTAAAACCTACGTAAAAAGCCTATATATAAAAGCTTCCTTTTTTTATTTTCTTTATTTACGGAGATGTGTTAACAAAGATTGGTTTTCACAAGATTTATGAAGGAGTACAAAAAAATATTTGTTTTACACAAAGTTTTAAAAAATGATAGTATATTTACAAAAGAGGTCCACGGCAGGCAGCATTACTTAATCAATTTTTGATGGATTTCTCTGAAATTTATAATGCATATGGAAAACTAAATTATCTATGGATGCGCGTAGGAGTTTTTGATAGGTCAAATACTTTTTGACTTAGAGCTGTTTCTTTACGAGTATAAAAAATAGATATTTTGACTTTAACACTTCGCTGTTTTGTCAAAAACTAATATACCCAAAAACTCATACGCTTTTCTCTAGATAATTAAGTTTTCTATATAAAGTGTATGTTTCAGAGCGATCCACCTAAAATTGGTTAAATTATGCTGAGTACCGTAGATCACTTATAAAATAACACAAATTTTAATCGATCATATTTTGGCGTGATTAAAGTTGGCTGTATTATTTGAGTCAAGAAAACTTCAATATGGACTTCTTAATAGCTATTAGTTGCGATGGAACTCCTACCAACACTGGCTACAAAAATGGAGTCATTGTAAGAATGGAACGCCATTTACAGAGACCTTTGCAATGGTTCGTATGCCTATAATTTAACCAAATTATCTAAAGAAAAGCGTATGAGTTTTTGGGTATATTAATTTTTGACAAAACAGCGAAGTGTTAAAGTCAAAATATCTATTTTTTATACTCGTAAAGAAACAGCTCTAAGTCAAAAAGTATTTGACCTATCAAAAACTCCTACGCGCATCCATAGATAATTTAGTTTTCCATATGCATTATAAATTTCAGAGAAATCCATCAAAAATTAATTAAGTAATGCTGCCTGCCGTGGACCTCTTTTGTAAATATACTATCATTTTTTAAAACTTTGTGTAAAACAAATATTTTTTTGTACTCCTTCATAAATCTTGTGAAAACCAATCTTTGTTAACACATCTCCGTAAATAAAGAAAATAAAAAAAGGAAGTTTTTATATATAGGCTTTTTACGTAGGTTTTACCCCTTAAGTGGCATAAAAGGGTGCTTGAGGCCAATGATTTTTGATGTAAAAAATTGGTATCATTGCGACAAAAACATTGATATATAATCCTTTAAGATCCGACTGTAAATACAGAAGATATGACAAAAAAATTAAAAATGCCCTACATTCGGCAACAAAAAAAATTAAAAAAAATAAATAGTTCCGCTGGAATTATTGGAATACTTTCCTAGCAAAAGTTTATTGCCTTTTGGCGAGCTTCCATTTTAAAATATTAGGGTAGTTCATTAAGGTGGTAGAAACTGAGATCTGGTGGGTTAATACTAGAACGGGTTACTTGAGGTCAATGGCTCCTTCGAGGAAAACATAGGTCTCCGCGAGACAAAAAACATTGATATACAACACTTTAAGATCCGACGGTAAATGGCGAAAATATAAAGAAAAATATAAAATGGCGACCCCTACGTTCGGCCAAAAAAAAAAAAAAACATTTTCGAAATTTTCTTGTTAAAATACTTTATATTTGAGGGTGTACGGTGAACTTTTTTTTGAGGTACGGTCTAATGTACATATATTTTATTAAATTCACAAAAAATAACTTTTAGATTAATTCATTCTAAATTCCAATTTAAAATGGTATAGGAAAAGTCGAATATTCAAATCAAAATCATTAAAAAAACAGAAATATATAAAATCAAAAAACTATTTTTTATTATAATTAAAATTTTCCGCTATTTATTTTTTATTTACTTTTAATTTTAATTTGAAAAAAAAAATTAAATAAAACCAAAAAAAGATTTTAACTGACAAAAATAAGCAGCTTAAACTCATTATTTTCACATTGAAAGTAATGTAGTATGCAAGGAGCTGACATGGCATATCAATGACTGTATAACACATTATTAGTAACTCATTATTTTCACTTTAGAAGTAATGCAGTGGGCAGGGGTAGGTCAAAGAGCAATGAGCTGCTATTTCTAAATTTTTCCTGGGTATGACCAAAAATGTTACCTTCTTTGTTTAAAGTGAATATTTTTTTAAAAATAATAAAAATTTTGTTTAAAATTAAATTTTTTTTTGTGAAAAAATTTCATGTTTGTTTTATTTGCTATTTCCTTACTTCGATTCAAATAAATTTTTTACGCAAACAAAATAAATTTTTGGCAAAATATTTTAACACTTAATAGAACATTATATTTTTTTTTTTTTGCAAAATTAATTTTGTATATAAAATAAGGATTTTAAATTGCTTTTCATTTCAGAGTTTTATTTTATTCATTACAGCCTATTGTCAAAAGGAAATTTGTTTAAATTCATTGGTTTTTATATTATTAATGGCCGTGAATTCACTGCTTAGATTTCTATTGCTTAAAATTACGAACATAAATATTGTTTCAACTTGATTTTAAAATCGTTTTTCCGGTTTATCTTTAGAATATTATGTAGTTTACTGTTTGTAGTTTACTAAACAAATTTTCAGTTAAGTTAAAAATGCATTTATTTTTCAAAGAAATAATTTTTTTTAACTTTTTTATACATTTGTTTAAAATGATTTTTTTTTCAGTTTCATTTATTTTTTTCATTTGTTTGAAATTTAATAAAAATTTACCCACAAAATGGAAATTTGTGGCTTATTTGTTTCCGTTACAGTTATTACAAATTCTAATATTGTTTGCTGTCTGTTTCAACCAAAAAAATATTCCAAAAATTCCAATTTGTTTTTATTTTTAGTTAAATTGTTTGTTTATATACAAAATTATTTTAATTCAAATTACACGAACTTCATAAACACACATATATTCATTCACACAAAATGTGTCTAAAGACTGTGTGAGTATACATTTAAAAAACATACAAAAATACAAAAATGGAATTAAATAGTATTTTCAGTTATTTTAAATAACAAACTATTTTAAGTGTATAAAGGTTTATAACCCCTACGAAGCTCTAGTGCTTAGGGTAGACTATACAATCTAATTAATCAAACATAATTAAAATATTTCTAAAATTTGTCAATCCTACAACTTTGATAGAAATATATTGATTAAATACAAATTTTAATTAATGAAAACAGGAAAAAAAATCAAAATAACAAACAAATATTTAAATACAAGGGTGGAAAATAGTACACCCCTCAAAACTAATAGATTTTCAGGAATTGATTAACATAAAGAAAAACCCCAGACTAAAATATATTTCATATAGAGAAAAAACTATAGATGATTATCATATTTTTAAACACAACCCAACACAACTGTGCAAATTTTCATTAAAAAAAATTTTGTAAATAAAATGCTATAGTATATGAATTAAAAATATTTATGTATAAATTAGACACAGTTTTTTTTTAATTTTTAAATAAAAACTTACCCTTAATTTTAGACAAATTTTCATTTTCAACCTCCGTTTCCCTTTTCCACTTATTTTCATTATCTGATAAAACTGTTGTCTTCCTAACAACAGCACTACTGCTGCTGCTGCAGCCACCCACATTATCAACAATTGAATTGTTTGAATTGGATGTATTTGAACTATTACTTGTTCTACGACTTTTGCTAGTTTTAATAACACCATCTAAAACATCCTCATTCAGCTGTTTTGTATGTAGCTGATGATGCTGATGATGTTGAAGACGATGATGTGAAGTGTCTCGTTGTAGTCCTTGTTGTATGTCACAAGCACGCATTTTTATGTTACTTTGGTTATTTAATTCAAAAAATTCATCACGTACTTTTAAACAACCAAGAACAACAGAAGCACCAGCGTTTGTATTATTTGTTAAAACTTCTTCAACATTTTTATTTGAGGACATACATTCTGTTGGCGACATTGTCATCCTGGTTGTTGGTTGAAAATTAAGCTTTGATCCTTTTTCATTTGCTTGCATAGTTAAACAATCACCATCATCAACCACCTCCTCATGACCAACATTTTCCATATTTAAGTTAAAGTTTTCAAAAGAAAGTTTTACATTCGTTACATCTTTTTTACTACGGTTACTACCATGGTCATTGTTGTTGTTAGAGGTATTCATCAACATTCCACTGCTGACATCGCGTATATTTATGTCAACATCATTATTGTCATCGTTATTCCCATCAACACTTTGGTCCTTTGTTAAATGTCCTTGTTCTGCAATATTCGCTAATAATGTTGAATTTTGTGTTGTTGTGGTTTCAATTATATTTGACAATGCATTTTTTATTGTGGTTGTTGCACAATTAGTTGGTGTCGATTTTCTTTTCTTGAAATTTTGTTCTATTTGATTTTTAAACAATTCAGGTAAAAATTCCAATGTATTGACCGAGGGTAAAGGTTGAAGTAGTGATGATGACATGATAGGTTTTGCATTGTTATCTGTTATGGAGTAAAAATAAGAAAATTATTAATATAAATAAATTTAAATGTGTAAATTGGTTAGTTCTTAAATGTAACCGATAAATGTTGTAATTTTAAGAAATAATTTAAAAAGTTTTTAAACGGCCGAAAACGTGTTATACCAAACCGGTTACTTAATTACCGGTTACTTAAATACCGGTTACTTAAATACTTAGTAACCAGTTACTTAAATACTTGGTAATCTGTTGATTTGTTTGAATTTCAGAATTTTGGATTTCATTAAAAAATGTCAGATTCTCAGAGATTTTCTTTATATATTTTTTTAACCGAAAATAATATTATTTCTGCAACCAAATGTTTATGAGATGTGAAGCTTTGGTCCAGGAATTCATTACCTGCTGAACTCAATAATTTGTTCATCTAATTCCCTAAAGGAATTAAAATTTTCGTTGAATTCCCTGAAGAAATTAACTTTTTCTTTAAATTTTCTCAAGGAATTTACTTTTTTTCATTAATTCCCTTATTTAAAGTTGTTCTTTTAATGCCCCAGCTAACATAATATTCATCATCTAGAGAAATGAATTATGAATTTAAATAAAGGGTTAATTTTTTCAGAGAATTAAGAGTGAAAGATAATTCCTTCAAAGAATTAAACAAAAATATTAATTACTTAAGTGAATTAAATATAACTTTAAATTCATTCAAGGAATTAAGGGAAAGTTTTAATGAATTCAGTAGGAACTGAATTTCTTTGAATTGGTTGGTGAAGGATTCAAAAAAAAATAATTTCTTTAAGAAAAATCGATTGAGAAAAAAGAGCTTCGTTCGTTCAATTTCTCTAATATGGTATGGATTTCATCCCGAAAATATAAACATAGTTAAAAAAGGGAATAAGGAAATTAATATCTTCGAAGCTTTTGACTAGAGTTGATACATTTCTGTTTAGCAGCATGTTTCCACATGCTCATATCAAAAGTGAATGTTTGCTATGCATATTACCAATGTTTTTACACAGGATTGCCATGTCATTGAAAAAATTAGCAAAAAAGAGCCGATCGATCCGTTCGAAAAGGTTTATAATCTATAGAAACAACGCCTTATAGTTTTTTAATTTTTCTATAGAAAAACACTTTACAGAAACTGAAAACGCCTTTTTATCTGAGAATTTGCTAATAGCAAAACATTAAAATCTGAGATTAAAAAAAATTATAATAGTCTGACTATTATTCCATAATATCGATTTCATGTATTCAAAAGCCTCTATGAACCAGTTTCCTTAAAATCACTTTTTGATGGAAAACTGGACAACAGCTACATCTATGACAAAAATTTTAGAACGAAAAAAAAACAATTTTAGTCAGATTTATTTTTGAATGCAATACCCTCTATCAACCACATTAAGGTAATCGACTTATTATAAATCTAGTATTACTACTTGTGTTTTCCTACAACTGTACTTAAGGTTATTTAAATCATTGACTAAAAATTGTTGGAGAGTACTTAAAAAATTTAGTTTTTTTTGAGATTCACATTAAAATTTACACAATTCATCGCCGGGAAGTATTAAAAAATCATTGAATAATTTTAAATCACCTTTGCGATTTTTTTAATACTGTAATAAATGGCGATTTTAGGTATTGGTTATTCTATTATTTTAAAATGGTCTTTGGTATAGTTTTAATTTCTTTTTTTGCATCTTAAATGGTGTTGGTAAACCATTCTTTTTAGCCAATTTAAGTAAAAGGCTTGTAGGATTTGTTTTTAATTGTGTCAAATAATTGTGTAAAAATCTATTCTCATTTGGGCCTTAGTATAAAAAACTTCTTTGTATTAACACTTGCAAAAACCAATCCCTTCGTTTAATATATGTTGTCTAAAAAAATAATTTAAAATTATTTAAATCAGTTGTTGACCAGAATATTATTATATTAAGATATGTAGCAATGTTCAATTCGAATTGTTTTTTTTTTAATTCTCTTGTTATTTGGTTGTTATATGTTTGCAAAAACATTAAGGAGAATGTTGATACCTTAATAAAATTTTAAATTATATATATTTTTTTTAATGTGCAATACCATCTATCAACCAAATAATATTTTAATTTTTCAATTGCAATAACCTCTATCAACCATAGCGCCGCGAATAACGTAAAGATTTAGTAGTTATATTTAAGAAGATAGAATGATTCATATTTTAAGAATTTTGTCATAAATCAGTTTTTCGCCTCTCCTTAAAAAAATGTATCTCCTTAAAAAAATGTATTTTGCTTTATAGAGGGTATTAAATAAAAGCTATCAATGTAAAATGTCTTAAATTCTTTGAAATGTAAAAATGTTACTTTTACTAAACCGGTTACCCAAGTACTTGGTAATCGATTATTCGGGTACTCGTTCCAAAAGTCTTCAGTTTTTCCAGAAACGTATTTTAAACTTGTTATTAAAAAAATTCCAATGTTTCACATAAAACATGACAAAGTTTATTGGAGAATGCTTAGATTTCAATTTTATTCTAAACGCCATTTTTAAGTTATGATTCAAATTCTTTTCATACTCAAACAACCAATGAAATTTATCTAAAATTCCCCTCTAAAAATATTCAAATCTCTGAAAAGGGTTGACATTAACATACTGTTCTAAAAAAATGGTAATAAAAAACTTATTCTCTCTATAACAAATTAACATAACATACAGGAATTTCATACAAAATGTTTTATTAAAAATCACAGCACAGAAATATACCATAAAAAACAACCCTTTTCCTACTTGAAATCGCAAATAATTCCCCCTTTGTCAAAGACATCCACAACAACCCTTTCATGAATATCCCGGTTCATGTAATAAAATTTAAATAACTTAAAAAAAAAAAAAACGTTAAAGGGATGATTTACATATTAAAACCGACTTCATTTTAATATTTCAAACCTCACAGGGTGGTTGCGTGTATAAATTTTACATAAAAAATAATACTCTTCAGCTAAACTGTGATTGGAGCTTTTTTATGTGAGGCAACATTTTTACATGTTATTTTTAAATCATACTCCATTTAAACAATTTTGAAATATTCCATAGCCTAGAAAACGGTAATGTGTTTTTTCTGTAGTATCCTTTTTTGAGTTTGCGTAAAAAAACTAGCAAAGTTATTCCCTGTGGCTTTTTTCAAACAGTTTTTTTTTTTTTTGTTTAAAAAAGTAAATATGTTTCCATATTGATAAGCATATCAGTGTTTTCCATAAATATGTGTAATATGCCTTAAGGGTCATATTATAAATCGTAAAATATCCAGTCAAATGCGAGTATTATGTTGGTTAAATCAGTGAGTCTCGAATCGTGTTTACATCTTCAGAGTCTAAGGACTTTAAAATGCAAATACTAACAAATTTTCTTTTGAAAAATCTGTGGGATGTTTTTTGGTTTTGTGAGAGAGTTTTCAAAATTGTAGTATGCAAGGGAAAATTGTTGAGAATCTCTGCCTTAAAGAATAAAAAAATACCTATGGTGTTTGTATTACCAGCTCAATATGCTTTACTTTTTTGTTAAAATTCAAGTACTCTTATCGTCAACACCTTTCTTTTTTTTTTTGCCAAAGAGGGTTAGAAAGAAAAAAGGATGTCATGCAGATTTTTGCAAATAACCTTCATGGTGTTCTGTTCTGTTTTTTAAAAGGGTATTAAAATGTGAAATTGATTCTTAAGAAATCAATCATTTAGAATAATAAATTTTAAAGATATTTATGAGAAATTATTTAAAAATTGGTTTGTTCGCATCGGTATTCCTAAAAAATGGAGTCTACATAAAATTTGATATTTACTAACAAGAGAGAGAAACTGATTTGGATAAATACGCACTTATTTATAAAACTCGAAAGTTTACCATACCGGTTACCCGAGTAGTTGGTAATCGATTACTCGGGTAACCGCTCCAAAACAAGAATAGTATTTTTTAATGATAACTTGTAAATACATGGACTATTGTGTCGATAGGTTAATTTAAGGTTCTAACGGTTTCTTTAGATAATACAAAAAAAATAATAAAAATTCAGTTTTAAAATAATTTTGATTTCTTGGAAATTCCAACACCTTGTCTTTATATTGTTTATTTTAATAAATAAATGATCTTTAAATAATCCTCTATCAACAATTGTTTCAAAACAAAGCGGTAAAAAATGAATGAAAGAAAACATTACTTTTGAACAAACCATTAAATTAATAGCATATTTTTTTTTACTGTTACTAAATATCAGAGCAGGTCTTTCTCTAATATTCTGTAACAATATCGACACAATTACAAGGAAATACTGTCAAAGCCAAAAAAAAAACCACCCATTTTTACATAGATTTCTTTTTAAAGGATACATAAATTTATGTCACTTTTATTGTAGAAATATTTTTTTTGTGTGTTATAATTAAATGCCTGGCTGTTCTTTGTAAAAAAAACATCTATTAAAATAGAACCTGCAAAAATCAAATGCTTCTTACAACAAACAAGAACATTTTTATAGAAATCATATTTAGAGGTCCTTTTTTGTGTCATCAAAAGATTGAAACAACAAAACATCTTTTGATTTTAAACTAATGAAGTATAGTCGATGAACGTATCCAGTGAGTGAGTGCAAATAGATGAAAATCATAAAAAGATAGAAGCCAGGTGTATCTATCCATATACCGCAAGGTATAAACAAAAATAAGTACTCGTACTTTGTCATATCAAAAGATTATGTGCACTGTATATTGCAGCGTGGGAACTGCATCTTGCGCAAATTAAGGTTACAGGTTTTCTTATACATAGCTAGTAGTTACATACATACAAATTCCATTGATTCAAATAAACAGTTGTCTTTTATATCTTCGTTGTTTTTTTTTTTTTTTAAATATAACAAAAGGGCTACTGCAAAATTTTTATTTAAAAAATCACCACACACTGTGTCAGTTTATAGATTTCATTAGATGAACTATAAAAAATAGAAAAAAATATACATTGTTTTATTTATAATGAAAGTAAAAAACAAAATCATAAAATCAAAAGACAAAAAGTCTATGATTGAAAATCAAACACATTTAAAATTTTCCTTTGATTGTTTGTTTCTAAATTTTCCTCTATTATAATATTTTTACACTAAATCTTAGGTATTATAGAGAATGTATTCCCCACAAAAAAGGTTTATATAAAGACATATATGTATAACTTTATAAAATTGTATATATTTATATATGTTATTTATATATAAGGCTATAAGTAACGATATATATGTTATTTATATCGTATACTTATTTTTAGAAAAATTTCTAATATAGCGCTATATGTATATAATTATATATCATTTTATATAATGAAATAATATTAGCTGATCTTCTTTATATGATCATATATACTTATATATGGATATATCTAGTAGAATTTAACAAAAAAACTCCCTTTTTTTTGCATATCCAAATAAAAAAAATTTTGATATAGTTATATATTATTTCTAGAATTTTTTTATGCAAAATATATATTTATACAAAATTATATAATATTGTATCTTCAATATATAATTATATATTTCTTTATATTACACTTTATATGGTATCCAATACATATTGATCCAATTACATATTGGTATATATGTATATGACAACCTATGGAATATGTTATTACATAATTCGATAAACGATAGTTTACTGTTTGTAGTTTAATATAAAAGATTTCAGTTAATGAACATAGATTTATTTTTCATAAAAATATTTATTTTAACTTTTTAAACATTTGTTCAAAATGATTTACTATCATTTACTGATTTTTTCAGTTTTATTTATTTTTTCATTTGTTTGAAATTTAATAAAAAATATACCCAAAAAAACGGAAATTTGCGGTATACGAGGGCGGATCAATAAGTCCGTGACTTTTGGAATGAAATACAGTTTTTTTCGCAAAAAATTGTAATTTTTCAAAAAAAAAAAATTATTTTTCAACATAAACTCCTTTTAGTTCAATACTCTTAGTTCAACACTTCTCCAATTTTTATATCCCTTCCAAAAAATAGGATTTTTCGAGGTCCATAACATAGGCATTTGTTTGGTCAATAATTTCATGGTTGGAGCTAAATCTCTTTCCATCGAGCTATTTCTTTAAGTTTGGAAATAGGAAATAGTCACTGGGGGCTAAATCCGAAGAATGTGGCGGATGAGGTACCAATTCGTAGCCCAATTTATGAAATTTTGCCAATCCTTTGAAATTGTCACACGATCACGTTTATGGTTAATTGAGAGCAAACGCGGCACCCATCTTGCAGACAGATTTCTTAAATACAACTGATCATTTAAAGTCGAAACCACACTGCAATATGAAATGCCTATGGCATCAACAATCTCACGCACTTTTACTCTTCGATCGCCCAACACCATATCCTGGATTTTTTCGACATTTTTGGGTGTATTGACCTCAATCTGCCGTCCAGAACGTTCAGCGTCATTTGTACTTGTGCGAGCACAACTTAAGTCAGTAAATCACTTTTTTATCATTGAAATCGATGGTGCACAGTCCCCATAGTATTTATCAAGCTTTTCCTTGGTTTGATTGCAAAAAATAATGTTTAATAAGCACTCGAAATTCACTTTTTTCATTTTTAAAAAAATCCACGAGGTGGTATGTTTTCAACAGCTGTTAAACGCAAAGTAAAAGATGGAACTTGCTCAAAATTTTAAAGTAGTCTATTAACAGGTGGTAGTTGATGGGAGCAGTGTTGCATTTTATATAACTACGAGGGAAGTTCTCCTCGACCTCTTATTTTTTTCCCTTACAGTTATTATAAATAAAAATTTTGTTTGCTGTCTATTTCATTGCTGTTTATTTAAATTGTTTGGTTATATACAAAAATTATTTTAATTCAAATTTCAAGAACTTCTTGAACACACACACATATGGTCGTTCACACAAAATGTGTATATAGACTGTGTGAGTATACATTTTGTAGATTACTTTCGACAAATACAAAAAACGAGAACAATTTCAAATAATAATTACTTTCAAAATTAAAACAATCAAAATTTGAAAAAAAAAAATTTTTTCAAAACTATTTTTTTTTAAGTCAAAACAATTTTGTAGAAATTTATCAAGTTATATCAAATTATATGTATTATCACATGAGATCTTACGGAATCCGATGAGAAGATTTTGTATGCCATTTTTCACATCAAATAAGATATGATGTAATACAGTATATAAATACATGACTACATATATAATTATAACGGAATCACATGATCACAATCATAATCATATGATCATAATAGCACATCTTATCAATCACATCTAATTACATTTCAGCAGATCATAAAAATTATTGCAATATTTTCTGAAAAAAAACGCGTATTTTTTTTTTTTTTTTGTTAAATACTCGTATAAGAAACTTTAAAATATTAAAAAAAATATATTTTAAATCTAAAATTATCTTTGAAATTGGAAACCAAAAATATTCTTTTTTTAATGTAGGAAAATAAATATTTTTATTAATGAAGTACGATACTTTTATAAAGTTGATGGTTTTAAATAAAATTTATTTTTCTTAAGAACTACCTTCTAAAAATTCCACAGTAGTTACAAAATATTTGCGTTGTTTTTGAATAAAATGTTCTTTATTAGCTTGGGGGCATATGTGACCCCATGTCCAAAAGGGTTAATGAGGTTATATTAATTCTTTTCCAAACCCTTAAGCTATTAAGATAAAATATAACATTTAAAAGTACAAACGCGATTCATTTTTGATACAAAATATTTAAATAGAGTAAATTTACTTAATTTTTTATAAAAATCACACTTTTCTCGAAAACCACAAAAAATAAGAGCTCGTTACCGAAAGGTCCATGAAGGCATTAACCTCAAAATTTGCATACTTCGTCTCTATGATGTATTTAACAAGCACTTGAAGTGCAAAATCCATGTTTTTTAAATTTGTTTAAGAAAAATTTTTAAAAATCGAAAATGGAGTTTTGAAAATTATGCAAAATTATGCGTTTATGCCTTATTGCGTGACAGGTTAACATACAGATAATTTCATACCTGAGTATTTATAAGTATAGAGAGCAAAAAACAAAAAATTTTATGGCTTTAATAAATTTCTGTAAGTTTAAAAAAGTGCCATCAATTTTCATGTCCTAGTGATTTTTTGCACAAAATTGATCTGAGGCATTTGCTATTTCTTGGCGAGTTTTTAATCCATTTTAATGTAGCTTTTTGAAAAGATAATTTTATACTGAAATCGTTTCATAACACAAGTGCCCAGCAAAACCACACATTACCAAATAATGTGTAAAGTAATGTGTAGCCATAGGGGCTCATGGATTACTTTACACTTTACTTCACTGATGTATTTTACAGGCGATGAGCCTCAAAGTAATGTATATATCCATTACTTAAATGGTTACGAGAATGGAAAAAGTAATGTGTCTAAAAATAGATTTAAAAAAAAGAGGAATTTTCATTAAAATAAATTATTACAAATATTTTAAACGTTATTAAAAATAATGTGGTCATGATAGGAATCGAACCAGGTAAATCTGGTTGCCAGCCAAGAACTCTACCCACTGAGCTATCGATGCATATAGTATTTGATTGCTTTAAACTTAAATGAATTGTTGCGCTTCGTTTTTCGCTAGTGTTGTCAAAACAAACATACATTACCCTTTTGCTTACAAAAAAACACAAAAATAGATTTTCAAAAATATTTCAATAATTACTTGACATTTATTAATCATATATTTCGTAATCAGTAACTTATTACTTTATGCTTGCAAATAATTAAAAAGGTAACGAGCTATCATTATAAGGTAACGCATGAGAATATCACACCCATTACCAAAGTTTTGCTGGGTGGTTAAAAATAAATTAAAATATAGAACGAAAATTTCATAAAAACTGGAAAAAGTCATATTTCTTCCATATAAACACTCTTGAAATTTTCAATCGATTTCCGTCTCGACTTTCCTTTATTCGATTGCCCCCACACTTCATATTTATTAGTTTTATATAGAAAGGAATCTCTTTAAAATCGCATTTTAATTTTATTGGACAACTCTAACGTACAGTGACTAAACTTTTTTTATTTTGAAAATTTTTCAAAATTAACTAAAATCCAGTAATCATACGATATACCTTGATTGTTTTTGAAACTTCGATCATGTAACGGAGACGGAAGATAATAATCGATTTTTTCCGTATTTTGAATATTTTCCAACAACTTTTTCGGAATCTAAAAATTCGGCCCACTCTAGTGTACACACAGAAACAAAGATTTAAATCAAGCAGAAAAACATTAAATTAATTAATGAAAATTTGAAATCAAACTTAGTTTGTTTTAATATGTTTTTAATTTAAATATGTTTCTACTTATTTTTAAAAAGTTTATTTTTATTACACTCGAAAAAATAAGTTAGTTGAAAAATTAGTAAAATATCTTGCATATCAAGTGTACTAGTTTTCAGCAATTTTTTTTTTGCTTAAATTTTGTTTTCAGCAAAAGTTTAGTTATATTTTTCAACAATAAACTTATTTTGAACTAACATTTTTCTAATTTCTTTTACAACTTCGGCCCACTCTAGTGTGCGTTTATATACTCTTCCTTATATATTCTTTTTTTCTTTTACCTCTAATTAAGCGACTTTGGTAACCAAATTTCATCTTACAATTCCTGGTACAGAGTATATTTTTTGTCGGTCTGAATTTTATTATATTCATATTATTTTTAAACCCTATTTACACTACATCCAAAAATAATAGTTTTTAAAGAATTCGACAAATAAATAAAACTATTTTTTAAAAATTTTAATTAGTTTTTGGATAAGTGTAAATGTAGTATAAGTTGTAAAATTTTGAAACTCATACATATAAATCTTATTATTGTAATAAATGGGAATTTTTTGTTTTTGGAATTTTGGTGTTTATACAAATATGCAATTTTCACTTTATATGAATAAATATATAAATTTTTAAATAATTTATTTTATTTGTTTCTTTTTTTTTAAGTTATGCTGCAAGCAATGTGTTGTAGTGTTAATGTTGTATGTTGGTTATGTGTTTTTGGGGTCTCCTCTTTTATATTTTTGCTGTGCAAAAATTGCGTGCCTTAAACCCATTTAGTTGCAATTACAAAATACAATAACAAATTTTTAATGCAGTTTCAGTCTAATGCATTTTATGTTAAACTTTTGCTATTCACTGCATAAACAAATTATGTTTTTTTTTTTGTAGTTGATGAAATTTTTCATTTTCCATGATTTTAAAAACTGCGTTTGTTGTTTTCTTTTAGTTTATTCCTTCATCATCATCACAAATTATTATTATTTTAAAAAGTGTAGTTCTTGTTCAGTTAATTTTTATGCGTAGAAACATGCAAATGAAAATAATCATACAGTAGTTGTAACAGATAATAAACAATTTATTTAAATTAAAAATATGTTATAATACTTTTTTTTTTAATTTTTTCTGAAAGGAGGAGTTTTTTTGAGAAAAGCTAGTTATGGGGAAAGATAAACATTTTTAAATTAGCAGGGAGTTAACATTTTATTAGTACACTTAATGCTTCAAGGCTTAAAATTTCGTTAAAGATTTACAGAAAGGAATAACGATTGAGGTATCGTTTTGACAATTAAATGTTGAGGAAGGCTTTCCAAAACGCTAAGAAGCAAAGAATCAATTAATTTCTATTTAATTCGCTGGACGCATTTGATCTTTTACAGTTTTCTTCAAAAGTTGAATCTTTTGTACAAATATATGTTCTTTTTTTTTTTTTTATCAAAATCATAAATTTATTACAAAAAAATAAAAATGTCGTTTTAATTACCTCTATCATTTTTAATAACTATAAGATTTTTCTGCTACCAAATACTGGTCTTTAAAATTACATTCATTTATAACTAACTAGAATATTGTTCAAACTTTTTTATAGAATTTAAAAATGCTCCCAAACCCATTAAAACTACTCTAAAATTGTCACATAAATTCTTAAATCCTTTCACAAAAAAAAAAAAAAATATATACAATATTTTTTTATGGGTTTTCTTAAAAAAATAAGGGTTTATTATAGCACAATTAAAAACGGCCTTATTAATTTTTTTTTAAAAAATAACAAAAATTTTCCCAAAATTAAATTGTATTTATTTTAAGGGAAAATCTTCAAAATTTTTCAGGAAAAAATTCACACAATAACTAAAAAAAATGCAGCTGTTTTTTTCGTAAGTGAATGCTAAAAAACGGTTGCAAAAAAAGGGTGTCATATAAAATATCAACATCATATTGCAACCCTACTTTACATGATTTTGTATATTGAATATTGAAATATTCTAAATTAAAAAAATGGAGTAAAATATCGACTACAAAGTACTCTACATTAGTCTGCTTGAAAGTCATTTGGAATTGAGGTTCAAAATTTTAATGGGTAAACAACCCAGCAAAACCACACATTACCAAATAATGTGTAAAGTATTGTGTAGCCATAGGGGCTCATGGATTACTTTACACCTTACTTCACTGATGAATTTTGCAGGCGATGAGCTTCAAAGTAATGTGTATACCCATTACTTTAGAGGTGATAATGTTACTTATATGGTTACGAGAATGGAAAAAGTAATGTGTCTAAAAATAGATTTTTAAAAAAGAGGAATTTTTATTAAAAAAAAATTATTACAAATATTTTAAACGTTATTAAAAATAATGTGGTCATGATGGGAATCTAACCAGGGAACTCTGGTTGCCAGCCACTGAGCTATCGACGCATTTAGTATTTGATTGCTTTAAACTTAAATGAATTGCTGCGCTTCGTTTTTTTCGCTAGTGTTGTCATAACAAACATACATTACCCTTTTGCTTACAAAAAAACTCAAAGTAATGTATCAAAAAATAGATTTTCAAATATATTTCAATTATTACTTTACATTTATAAATCATATATTACGTAATCAATAATCAGTAACTTATTACTTTATGCTTGCAAATAATGAAAAAGGTAACGAGCTATTATTACAAGGTAACGCATGAGAATATCGCACCCATTACAAAAGTTTTGCTGGTAATTCAAAAATCAGTTAGAAATTTTGATTTTGCCTTCTGTCAGGTATGTCCATAAGAAAATTCGAAAATTCAACAGTTTTCATCTTTGGGCTAAAAAAACTTAGTGGCCTAAATTTCAAAAAAATATATACATTAGTGACTGACTCGGGTAGAGGCAATAAGGGGAAGTCTGCCAAAATCCCTTGTACCAGAGTATGCGCTAATTCATTGATAAGGTACTTTTTGGAATTTCCGCCCGAAACGTGATTAAATGGGAAAAAGCCTCCTACTTAACGACCTGCCCAACCCGCCAAAATTGAAATTTTAAACACGTGTTAAATCAGTGATAAAGTACTTTGTGGAATTTTCGCCAGGAAAGTGGTAAAAATAGAGTTCAAAATTTCCGTCTTAACGGCATACCCAACCGGCTTGAATAGAAAACTGAAATATAAAATATGTATTCCATGGAGAATGGGAAGTAATTTAATGACAAGGTATTTTAAAAATTTTTTCCTGGAAGGTGGTAAAATTGGGTTTAGAAGGGGAAAAGTCTTTCCAAAACCGCTTTGGATAAAAAACTGAAATTTTAAATATGTGTTCCATGGATTATGAGGGAGTTTATTGTTATGGTACCTTTTAAAATTTTCGCGTGGAAAGTGGAAAAAATGGAGGTGAAAAATAGAAAATTTTGCCTTTTAACGTCCTGTCGAAACAGATTTGACTAGAATTCATACACTCATCAAAAAAAAGTTTGTAATGACAACTAAAAATTTTGCTGTTATTACAGGAAATTTTGCTAATTTGAGACGTGTAGTAAAATGAAATTTGTATAAAAAATTAGCTGCCGCTACTAAGTTTTAGTAAACTTTTTGTAAAGTGGAATTTAAAATCTGTTTGCTTAAGCATTAAAATTTTTTTTTCAAAATATATTTTAGACAAAATTAAAAAGATTCAAAAAAAAATTAAAGGCTTAAAAATTGTAAAAACAAACGAAGTTATCGTTGTTTTAATTTGGTAATTTCTGTTTTGAAAAATATTTTAGTCAATTTTTTTTTATTTTTAAGGTCAAATTTTAATTGAATTTTAGAACTAAAAAAACATTTTATTTAGTTTTTTTTACAAAAAATCAGTACAAAAATAGTAAAGTGGGATTAAAAACCGTTTACAAATTGTTCTACTAACTTTTTTTTCTGAGTGCATATTTGAAATCTCTGTTCTCTGCAATATGGGCTAATTCACTGAAAATATATTATTTTGGGGAATTTTTCCCTACAGCGTGGTAAAAAAAGGGTTTCGAATAGGGGAAATGTCGCCCTTAACGGCCTGCTCTATCGCTTTGGCTAGAAACCTACAATTTGAAGTCGAATTGGAATGCTTGTCTAGTCTTATAAGGGGACTAAAATGAAATGCAACGGGGATCGAGTGGAATTGAAACACGGAATAGAATGGCACAAGGAATGATTGGAATTGAAACATCTGACAAGGAGAACGGAATGAATTGGAATGGAACAGGAAACTAGTGGAATTGAAACATTAGACAAGCGGAACGAAATGGAATAGAATAAAACGAGAAACAAGTTGAACAAAATGGAATGTAATAGAGTATGAGTGGAATTAAAACAACACTAGGTTATTTCTCTAGCGTATACATTTACTAAGACTTGGAAATATTTGCGGATTGGGGAAAAATACGAAAAAAAACTCCAATTAGTATCCTGTACAAAAACCATCGGGGACTAAAATGAAATGCATTGGGGATCAAATGGAATTGAAATAGAATGTGCCAAGGAACGATTAGAATTGAACGGATTGGCTTGAAATGCAACAGGGAACGAGAGGAATTGCAACATAGGACAAAAGTTACAAAATGAAATAGAACAAAGCTTGAAACGAGTGGAATTGAAACATTAGGCAAGGGGAACAAAATGGAATGGAACAGAGTAAGAGTGGAATTGAAACACTAGGCAATGGGATCCAAAAAAAGTGGAACTGAGAACGAGTGGAATTGAAACACTCACTAAGATTTGGAAATATTTGCGGATGGGGGCAAAGTATTTCCTACTTTTCATTAGTATCCTGCCCAAAAACAATTGGCAAGGAAAATGGCAAATATTTTTTGGATTGTGAAATAAGAGTGAGGTAAAAATGAGTTAAAAAAGGCGAAAAGTTGTCATTTGGAAAAGCTTTAACCTAGAAATCTGAAACTTTGATTTAAATCATCTTCAACAAAAAGGTTAACCAAATTTATTTCAAGAGGAAATTCCATAGAAAAATAAATTTTTTTTAATATATTCCGATGTTTATAACAACCGCTAGGAAAGTATCGGGCCTTAAAAGTATGTTTATATGTGCGACCAGTAGCATGCGAACAAGCATAAGAACTAAATTCTTGGGGACCTTTAAAAGGCCACTAATTCTACGCAAAGAACGATTCTAACCAATATCAACATGTGTTGTCCTTGGTTCAAAATTGTATTAAAATATTTAAATTTTTGTGCCATATTTTCGTATACAGACAGACGGACATCGGCACACCGATTCAAAATGTAATTCTGAGTCGATTGGTATACACCAAAGTGGGTCTAGGCCCAATATGTTTTTTGTTGTTACAATCATTACAAGCACAAACTCATCTGTGTAGACACAGTACTGTAGGGTATAAATATATTCACATAAATTTGAAAAATCTCTACATAAAAACATATTGTACGCATAATGATGGTTGCTTATAAATATATAAATGACCTAATGACATTTGAAATTTTGTTGCGAAGTTGAAAAAAATTCAAAATTGTTTTTTTTTTTGTGTGCAACTGAAAGAGGTGTGTTTGATATATCATAGCCTTTGAAAATAAAATAAAAAAAGCAGTTGAAAAAAAAAATCGAAAGGATTTCATTGTTGTTACTATGAAAGGGATATGAAATTTGAAAACGCGTGCTTTTTTTATGCACACCTTTTTTGATTTGTGAATATTTGTATAGACTTGTATGTATAATGAAAATTCTAAAAGATGTATAAAGTTAAAGAATTGATCTGTGATGGGTGCTGGTAAAATATTTGATGTTGCTATTTTGATGACGAAATGAACGTGCTGTGCGCATGCGTAACATCCACACACACACACATACATTATATTAAATTGATGTAACCCAATACGTGAGTTTTAAGCGTGCTACTCAAGGGGTTACTTTTTTTCATTTTTCAAATCAAACGAGTTGTTATCATACAAATGTTATTTTAAAATATCATTTTTTTTCTATATGTATCTTTTAGTTGAAGTATATACGTAACATATGTAATAATAAAATTGAAAGGATATCAAAGGATGTCATATCAAAAAGGGATGTACTACGCATCTTTGTATTTTAACTGCGTAATGTGCTGGAACGTTTTCACTTTTCAGCATCATCGAAGAGATAGACGTTTAATTTGAAATCTTTTAACACATTTATCATCATTAAATAAAATTTCATTATATACTTTTATATCATTAGTTTTATATGTACGATATGTATGTGCAAAGGTACAGTTTTAAAATTTAATGAAATCGAAATTGGTTGCAATTTTAACAAAAGAACGACTCGTGTCAATTTTAATTTTTGTTTTTATTCGTTTGTGTTAGGGGTGCATAAAGTAGGGGTACTAAGTTGGTGAACAAAATATTGACACTTATGTAATGAATAACGGTTATTTTAATAAGTTTTTGATAAATTAAAAAAAAAAAACATGTTATCAAAATTTCTTGTTAAAAAAACCGTTAATGTACAATTAATTAAGTGACAAACTAATTGTCTTAACTTTAATATATTTTATTTACATTCATTTAGAAAAATTTTATTAAATCTATTTACTCGTTTTTAACGACCATCTTCTTTAAGCGTGTATTTTTGGAATGCTACAATTTAAATAATTTATAAGTTAAATAACAGAAAATACCATTTAAAAGTAATGATATTTCATTTAAAACCCGACTTCCTTTTCATTTAAATGAAATGTTTTTTGTTATTTATTTTTAAATGTTGTTTAAACAATGACACATAAGTAAAAAACAAAGGATCAAATCAGTTAAAAATAAAAGTTTTTAAATTTTGTCTAAGGATTTTTTGTAAAAAAACAACTGATTATTCATTTATTTGAAATTGTTTCCGTTTTTTTGTGTGAATGACCATATGTGTGTTTATGAAGTTGTTGTAATTCAAGTTAAAATAATTTATAAACAAACAATTTAAATAATAAACAAGTTGGATTTTATTTATTTATTTATTTATTATTATTTTTTTTTTTGAAACAGACATTAAACAAATTTTAAATTTTTAATAACTTTAACGGAAACAAATAAAGCAAAAAATTTCCATTTTGTAGGAAAAATTCTATTAAGTTACAAACAAATGAAAAAAATAAATAAAACTGAAAAAATCGGTAAGTGACGGTAAATCATTTTAAACAAATGTATAAAAAAGTTAAAATAAATATCTTTTTGAAAAATAAATGTATATTACTTTTTTTTTACTGAACTGATTCTTTTTTTTATTAAACTACAAACAGTAAACTACATAATATTCTGAGTGTATCAGAGTATTCCAGTAATATTTGAACATTTTGTAAATTTTATTTTATTCTAAAATAATTATTTTTTACAAACTCGTATTAACAAAATTCGACCTTAACTCTTTCTCGGGTTTTAGCCATAAGCTTTACATAAAAATTTTATTTGATTATAAAAATTGTATAAAATTATAAAAATTATATAAAATATTAAAAAAATATAGCCTGACAAGTTAACGCTGGCTTAAGGCAGACTTGTGCATTAGAGGGTTAATAATAATGATTTGAAAGGCCCGGTTTTATTGGTCATCATTTACAAAAAATTATAACAATTGACAGTGAGGCTTTAGGCAAAAAGTTAAAATGGACGAAATCGCTAAAATAGAAACATAAAAAGAAAACGGTAAAATCTGGCAAAAATAGGATTTTCGTATTAATAATAATATAAAAAAACCAACCTTTGGCCCGCACTTTTTTATTGTTAAGAATCAGGGGGGGGGGGGGGGTATTGAAGTTTGTGTGAATCTGCAGTTAGTTAAATTGGCTTACTAAATAATATAATAAATTAGAAAAAATCAGAGAATGCTAAACTTTGGCCCCTCTTATTTTTATGTTTGATTCAGGGATCCAAATATTAAAGTTTATTTGCACGACTTGTATTTAGGTTCAATTAGTTCAGGCAGTTAGTTTAGTTGGTTCATTGAAAAATATCCGAAAACGCCAACATTTGGCCCCCTGAATCTTTACCATATCTTTTACTAGATTCGTGAAATTAGGTATTTTATAACGGGGGATTTTCGGAAACTTTATGGCGGTCTCTGGGCAGGCTCGCTTGACTAGAAACCATAAAATGTATCCTCTTTGTAGAGTATAAGGTACATTTTGAAATTTTCGACAGGAACAATGTGGAAATGGGGGTTCAAAGGGAGAATTAAAATACTAAACAAGAGGACCCAAATGAAATGGAACACAGGAAACGAAATGTGATGTAACGGGAACGAGTAAAATTGAAAGAAACGAGTGGAATTGCAACACTTGCCAAGAGGAACGAAATGGAATGGAACGGGGAATGAGTGGAATTGGAACACTAAGCACAGAGAACAAACTGGAAAAGGGCTAGATTGGATTTTAACCATTTTCTATATTCAAGTAAATGTTTTTATAGGACCGTTGTTAAAAATGAGGGGTTTATAGAAAACTAAAACTCAAGATATGTATTCCCGGATAAAGAACTCATTTACTGTAAAGACGCTTTTTGGAATTTTCCACAGAAACGTGATAAAATTCCGGTTAATGTGGGTGCTACACAGTCTACTAAGAATTTAGTGAAATGGGGTTTTCAAAAGGGAAAAGTCTTCCCCTTAATGGCCTGACCAAACCGTTTTGGCTACAAATTTAAATATAAACTTTAATTGGGCGTATAGAAAGCTTAAAACTTCTATTGAAAAAAATTTTAGATTCTAAGCAAATGAGAAATAAATAACTGCATTATTATTTTTTTTTTTAAATATTATTATGTGTTTTTTTTTTCTTAATTTTTAGAGGAGTTTTCTTAGCGAAAGTGTATTTTGAAAAGGAAAATGAGTGCTATTTCATCTATCAAGACTTCCTTTCTCCTACAGATGTTGTCATCTAATAGCGCGTGTATAATCATATCAAATTTCCCTTTGACTTTTAAGAGTTTAACAACTCTTTTCCCTAACAACAAGGTGGTTTCTATTTTACACCATCCACAAGAAATTGACAAATATTAAACAAATTTTTTTCATGAAATTTGATCACTTTTTATAATTTTTTCTTTATTCTTTCTATTTGCAGTGATCTTTGAAACAGCTGGTTTTTCTGACGATCAAAGTAAGTACCTCTTTCTCATTTTGCTATTTAAAAATACATTTATTTTATTTTTTATTTATAAAAATATTTACATATGACTAGAGTAGAAAAGTTTTATTTACGTTTAAAGTTATTAAAAATTATTACCCTTTAACACGCAAATTTTATGCATGTTTTGATGCCATAATGTAGAAAGGATCTAACTACATTTTTTTTTAGAAGATTAGGAATAAATTTCCATGAAAGCTGAATAACTTGGTTTATAGATATTCTTTAAATGCAATTTTTTATTTTATTTTTTGCCAGTATTGATGAAAAATTTTATTAAAAGAAATTTTATAACTAATATTTTTACGAGTCTTAGGCTACTTTTCCACTGAACGTGTTTTGCATGTGTTTTAAATCAAAATACTGTTTTGTACATGTTTTCCCATATATTTTTTTTCGTCAAAACAACATGATTTGCTGAAAACCCGTAAGTGGAAACGTAGCATTAATTAACTTGTAAAAATATAAGATATTACTTTTTCTATAAGAAATTAAAAGTGTAGTTAAGTCCTTTCTACATTTAGCCATCGATATGCACACTTGTTGCCAACAATAGCAACAACAACAAGTTGTTCTTACACTCCATATATTGTTTACATTATTATAATTGTTACCTTTGTACTTTTAAAAACCCATGTTATCTAATCTATGAAATTTTTTCTGTGAAATATATTTTTTTGCCATTTGCATTTGAATACCTCTACAAAAAACTTTGCATATTAAGAGACAAATTACAATTGAATCTACGGACGTCAAACCACAGAATTTTTAAAATGAAATACGACAATTAATTTTGTTGTAAAAGATTATGACACTAATTTATAGAAATCCAAATTTGAATTAAAGAAAAAAGTTTTACGTCGTTTTTAAGGGATTTATTCCACAGGGTCCTTATTCCAAAAGTGTCCCAAAAAAAACAATTAGACTTTTGTTTACGAATTTCTTTCAAATCGGAGATTTTCAGTTGAAAAACTTTAGTTGTTGGTTTTTTTCAATAATTTTTTTTTTTTTTAATTTTTCATATGCCGATCTTTGCAAATTGCCGCCTGTAGTCTCTATTACAACTCGTCTCTTTTAGTTGCATATGATGAGTAGTTGTCGTTTTCTTTATAACGAACATGAAAAAGAGTTCATTGTCTTCTGTACGCATTTGCAAAATATATTCTATATTTACTAACACTTGTTTCTTTGTGAAAATTATTTCATATATTTTTTTTTCTAAAGAAATCGAGTTATTTTTTTTAATTAAGGTTCTAAAGAATTTACATTTATTTGGTTATATGTACTTGCAACCCATGTATGCAAATTTTAAAAATAAATATTTCTTTGCATGTCTTGCGACTATGATTGAAGAAGTCTTATCATTGTGTTGTTTTTTTTTTTTCTAAAAGGGGTTGGTATACAAAAATTGATGTCATTATTTAAATGATGGGTAATTAAATTTAATATACCTTTAATTATAGAGTATTACAAACGTTACACACGATTAAAGAGCTTTGTGTTCTGTGAGATGATTACAAACTACACAGCAAAATTTGCGGTTGCAAAAATATTTTCAGCAACTTTGTAGAAAATATTAACGCAAATATTAAGTCAGATTTGGGATTACTTACATAATATTTAGGTCATCGTAAAATCTGACTAGAAATGTGATGAGGAATCTTGAATTTGACTGATTTTTTGGTGTTTGTGTTAAGTTTAGGGCTTAGGTATGTTCTGAAATATGTAGTACAGTTTTATGGCCAGCATTTTTGTAGAACATTTCATTCCCGTCATACCCCTTTTTAAAGATTTTTTTTACGATTTGTTAGAATAGAGCCAAAAATAACCGTTATATGGGGGAGTTAGAGGGTTACTATGTTCCACAAAAATATTTGAATTAATATTTTTTTTCAAAGTTCATGAACATTTCCTATCTACATTTTACATGTAAGTAGTATA
The DNA here is from genome assembly GCA_949748255.1 of Eustalomyia histrio. Lineage (NCBI taxonomy): Eukaryota > Metazoa > Arthropoda > Insecta > Diptera > Anthomyiidae > Eustalomyia > Eustalomyia histrio. The sequence goes on from OX456526.1 coordinate 15,809,699, forward strand.
ATACATGTAAGTAGTCAAATACCGATATGCTACGCGAACTGGTCAAAGGTTGAAACTTTAACCCCCTAAAAATTCCGATGTGGTCTTTCAAAAGGCCGATACATGTAAATTTTTTTGTGTCTCGCCTGTCAGAATCCATTGTCAGAACCCCTTTTTTTTGTAAATAAGTTCGAAATTTTTGTACGGTGTTATCGAGAGTAACTTGAGTGGCATAGTCTCTCTATAAATTACATACTCTTTGGTAGTGGAAGTTTCAATTAAAGGTGCACTTTTAACTCTAAAATTTACCTCTTCAGTAATAAGTCCATCTTTAAAATGTTAGAGTTCCAGCTGAAGATTTTGGGTTTTCTCGAGATTTGTCCCCTTTTTACTCCTTCTCATAAAAATTTTCAAAAATTCCATCAGAATGGATTTCTACGCCAGAAAAGAAACCTACTTGTCAAATTTAAAGTTCCTAGCTCCAGCGGATGGGCTGGATAATTATGGGGGCGCATTTTTTACATTTTTAATCCTATATTTAGATCAAAGCTAAGATACACATATTTGCTGCGATCTAATCCTCAACGTTCTATTTGCCCACATGGTAAATTTTTTAAATTCTCTATCCAAAAGGGGTTTGGCCAGGCCGTTAAGTACGAGTCTTGAACTCTTGGACCCGCTTTTCCTACTATATTCCTTTCGAAGAATAATAAAATTTCCTTATTAATGACGAAGTCATAAATCATGGAATCAGATATTATAAATTTCATGATTCTAAAGAGAGCAGTTTGGGCAGCGCATTAGGGGAGAGTCTTTTCCCCATCTGAACCCCTGATCTTACCATGTTCATGTCGAAAATTTCAAAACCAACCTTTAGGAAGGTAAGGCGGACACTTTCCCCCTTTCCTCCCACCACCACTTAAAATTTGATAAAATATTGATATGTGATAGAAAAACAGTTTAAATCGACCTGTGTCGGCTTTGGGACACCTCGGAATTATAAGGGGTCAAAAAGTGGTCCAAAAATGGGTGTTCTTAATTTTTTTTTGTATCTTTTTAGGGTATTTCGTTTTGAAAAGGGATTTTTGAGGTAATTTTGTTGGTACCTTTTTTCTTGGTACACTTTACTACAAATTTTTTGGTACATTTTTGAATTTGCTGTTGCAAAAATTTTAAAAGGTTTGGGTTTTTTTTTTGGTTCTTTTTGAATTTCCTGTTGCACAAAATTTAAAAAGTTTGGGTACTTTGTATTGTGAAATATTCTGATATGGCTGTCAAATACAGTATTAAATTTCAGCGGACTCATATATTTCCTTTTTTTGATCTTTTTGCAATTTCGGATTTTAACAGATTTTTCATAAAATAATATGGTAAAACACAGGCATTATGTGTATCAAACTTCCTCCATTGACGACTAATATCATATATAGAATTGCATCATTTTTTTTGATGAATAAAAGTTTTAATGTTTAGGTAAAAACGATATAGTTTATATACTCATAAATAGTTCACATCTTTCCTAAGTAGTATTTCTTGATTTTAAGAAAAACACCTTAGTTTTAAGAAATTTGCATACTAAACTATAATAAAAATAGCTTTAGTTAAAAAAATTAGAACATGATTTACTCTCATTTAGTTCAAAAAATGAGTGTAACTTAAATAAGAAAGTACTTGAACTTAATGTGTGTTAATTTTTTTTAAACTAAAAGAAAACCATTTCTAAATATTATTTTTAAGAATACGACTTTCTAATTTGTAAGAATTGTTTTCTAAAATTTAGTTCAGGCAATTAAAAACTAAAATTAATAAATTTTTTCCTATGTAATAATAAAAATTTATTAGATTTTACAAACTGATGAACTATTTCTAGGGAAAATTTTTATGCAACTTAGTTCAGATAAATTTTAAAAATTTTAATAAAATATTATTTTTACAAGTAAAAGTTTTCTATTTTTTTTTTGGCAAGTAATAAACTTAGGTATAGAATTTTTTTCCTTAAAATTTCTTTAGATAAATTAAAAAAAAAAATTCAGTAAATTTTTCTTAAATCGAGTAAAAATTTAGTTTTTGTGGGAAAACGTTTTTTATTTGTAATATTTTTTTCCAAAGAAAAAAAAACTGAATTAAAGAAAAATTATATAGTAATTTTCCTAATTTTAAAGAAAAAAATATTGTTTCAGGAAACTTAAAGGTATCCATTAAAAAAATTATCGTGCATCATTCTAATTTCTGGTTAGTGATCGTGCTTGACCGTGAGTCAAAAATAGCTCACTTGTCACCTATAATCATAGCAGTCTTAAATATTAATCTTAAAATAGCTGAAAATATATTAAAATTTTGTTAAAAATTTGTTAAAATTTTGTTAAATTTCGAAATATCGCATTCACATTTTATATATTACGTCATAAAGGTTTTCCTATAATTGACGTTGCGCCTATTAAACTTTATCTTCGATATATATATATATATATATATATATATATAGAGTTTAATAGGCGCACTACAAAATTTTTTTTCAGTTAATAATAAAAAAATTTGTATAGGTCAATTAAAGTTTAAGCTAAAAATGCCATAAAATAAACTTATGACATTTTTCCATTTTCCAATAATAACAAGAAAAGTAACTGTGATATTTTGTATTTTTGCTACAATTTCCTTAAATAAGTTAATTTAAGAAGACAAAGGACCCCCAGTGTTTCTTAGCCATAGATGCCGTGTGTAACTTAGGGCATCCCTTTTTGTAGTTCTCTCAAGCAGAACCGTTAATTAACTACGAAAAGGATCTGACTTTGTCACAATTTATTACGTTTCAGGATATCCTGCAGTACATTTTTTTAATATGTTTACCTTTTTGCTAATAAAATTTAATTTATATTTTAAATACATGAGTTTAGTATTATTTAATTCAATATAAAGATAAAAACGTATGACTTATATCAAATTTAAGGATAAAGAAATCCTATTTCACTTAATATTAGAAATTATTTTCTTATTCTTAGGAAGTTAAGTCCTTATTTTTAGTAAAAAAAAATTATCTAACAAACTTAAATAAATTAAAATTTTTCTTTAATCCAATGAAAATTTTCCTAACTAACAGTAAAATTTCATATGATATTCTATATGAACTAATTAAGAGGAAATTTTACTTAAAAATTTATTTAAAAATTTAGTTCCCAGTAGTAAAATTTTTCTATTATTTAGAAATTTTTACCAAATTTTTAGTAAAATTTTATTAGTGCCGTTTTCATTTAAATTTTTCCTCAAAATAAGTTAATTTGTCTTAATTCTAGTTTTTTATTTTTGGGTGCAGTTTCATATTTATTAGAAAATTTTGTATCAAATTTAAGGATAATTTGCACTTAAAAGAAGTGCTATTCCACTTAATGTAAGAAAATATGTTCTTATTTTTAGGGAGTTAAGTCCTAATGTTTAGTAAAAAAATGATCCAATAAAATTTTTCTTAAAACCAAACAGTAATATTTAAGATGATATATGAACTAATTAGGAGAAAATTTTACTGTTTTCTAATAAAAATTTAGTTCGCATTAGTAAAATTTTTCTATAATTTATAAATTTTGACCAAATTTTAAGTAAAATTTGTTTCTTAATTTCAAGGAAAATTTTTTAAATTTTGTTGTTTTATTAAATTTTTGTACGTTTTCATTTAAATTTTTCCTCGAAATAAGTCAAATTTTTTAAATTTTAGTTCATTGTTTTTGGGTGCAGTTTCATATTTATTAGAAAATTTGTATCAAATTTAGGGATAATTTGCACTTCAAAGAAGTGCTATTTAACTTGATGCTAGAAAATATTTTCTTATTTTTAGGGAGTTAATTCCTAGATTATTTCATAACTAAAAGTGAAATTAAAGATGATATATGAACTAATTATGAGCAAATTTTGATCTTTTTTAAAAAAAATTTAGTTCTCAATAGTAAATTTTTTTCTTTTATAATTTAGAAATTTTTACCAAATTTTAAGTAAAATTTGTTTCTTAATTTCAAGGCAAAAAGTGTATTTGGCGCCGTTTTCATTTCAGTCTTTTCTCCACATAAGTTAATTTTTCTAAATACTAGTTCATTTTTTTTGAAGTAAAGTAATATTTATTTTTAATAGTTACAATTAATATTCTTAATCGCTGAATGTATTATATCATTCTATACATATTTATATTGTTTATTTTTCAAAATTTATCTCATTTTCACACGCTACTTTTGAAAAATAAGACTCATTCATTACAATTATCAAAAGATATTATTCATGCAAATTTAAATTTTTACTATACAATTTTGCATAAACACCCTTATATCCCTATCATGGCAAAAACAAATTGCATAAAATACATTTAAAAATTTTTGTATGGGAAACTCACCTGCATTTTAAAAGGTTATATCAAAAAAAAAAAAAAAGAAAATATAAACAATTTCTTATACAAGTCTTCCAAAAAGATGACAAGCATGAAAGATTCTTTCAAAAAGACGAAGAACAACAAGGACGATTGAAAACAACCAGGTAGTTTTTCTTACAAAATAAATGTTTGTCATAGTAATGATTATGATAATACTTTAGAATATTGTTACATACTATGAATTTATTTAAATTGCACTTTCACTTTTTTCTTTTTAACATTTGGCATCCTGCATACACTTTACACTAATAGAAAAATTGTTACACTAATAGAAAAATGTCTGTAAATTTTTTGGTTAAAGTTGCTACAAATTAGTTCAGAAGGGTTTTGCGGAAAAAAACTGCTGAAATTAGCAGATATTTTATGCTATATATTAGAAAGATAAGTACAGCAAAAATTAAACCGTTAAACATACACCATTTTTAGTAATTTTAACGGGACATTTAACTGCATTTAACTTTATTGTAACTAAAATTTTGTAAATAAAATATAACAGTCTGTTTTTTTTTTTTTGCTGTTTTTGTCAGCAAAATTTTCGCTGATTTTATTATCTATTAAAATTCAACTAACTTATAACTAAAATTTTTCATATTTAACAGTTTCATTTTAGCTGCTTTTTTCTTACAAATATTTAGCAAACAAATCTGCTAATTTCAAGAGGTTTTTCCGCAGGGCCCTTTTTAGCTAATTTTTCTACTACTTGAACAGATTTATTTCTATGAGTGTAGTATTATCCTGGCTGATGATGTATTCTTAATACTCATTATTATTTCATATGCATCAACGAAATAAAACTCTGAGAAAGTAAAATAAAGGAATACAAATTTTGTATAGAATAAAGGACGACACATCGAAAAGGAAGCCGTTTAGAAAAAAAACATTGATCATTGGCATTGTTTTGGAAATTATTTAAAAAAACACTTGCTTTTCTTACGTGGGAATAATTTTTATAAGAATGAAAATTTTCAGGGGTTAAAATTTTCTTACAAAATTGAAATTTTGCAAATCCTTGTTGTGTAGTCTCATTAAAAATAAATTTTATTTATACAACTTCTTCCATTATAATTTTTCAATTTATTTGAAATTGTTTGAAATCTTTAAATTAAATAAAAGAGTGAAATAATAATAAATGTAAAAAACCTGCTGCTTATGATTTGATTATAAGTAATTTTGTATTGTAAAATACATAAAAAGGTAATAAGGATATCTATATCCTATACTCGTGTGTATTTAGATATTAATAGCAGTCAATAAAAAAATAAATCTAAAGAACATCCTCCCCTCAACTGCCCTAATTTTTCACTTGCTTTTAAAGTAGTTAGAGATGTTTTTTTTTTCAAAAAATCATAAAATATCATTTATGAACATGTGGTAGGTATATTTCTGTTATAGTTTAATAGAGTTTTTTTTTTTTTGTTATAATTTTATTGTTTTTAGTTCTTATCGGTAGCGGATATCGTTTGAAATAATTTGATTGACTGGTCAAAAGAGGAAATCTATAATCATATTTATGAATTATTGTTTTTACAACTGATAATATAATACACAGTTCATTTTCTTATGATTTAAAAAAAAAAAGTACGAAAGTAATATTAAATTCATTTATAAAAAATAAGGAATATAATTCATAAAAAGAAAAAAAAAACAATTGTAGTGATTTTGAATTAAAGGTAAAATATTTCTAGATCAGAAAACCATTATTGATCTAAAACGGATCTATGGGAAATAATATTAAAATTGATCTAGAATTAATTGATTTTTGATAATTGAATTCATCACAAAAACGATGCAAAAGTGTTGGTAAAATTTACTCTTAAATATGTATTGTAATTGTTTATCACTAATTTAGAAAAAAACAAGTAAGAGCGGCTAAATTCGGCTATGCCGAATCTTATATACCCTTCATCATGGTTAAGAAAAAACTGAAGTTTATATATGGACATATATGAAATGGACAGATTTATATACGGACGCCTTTAAGAGGAATTTAACCATTTAGTTTGGTGATAAAACTTGTACTCGGGAAGATTTATGGTTCCAGAAAATAGGTATTAAAAAAAAATTTATGTTTTGGGCATAATTTTTTTGTATCTGAACCAATATTTCCGAGTTTTTCCAGCAAATATGTTATACTAAAGATTTTCGATCTTTTGCTGTTGTTTGTGTTGTTTGTGTATAAAAGGTGAAGAGGTGAAAGAAAAGAATTTCAACAAATCGTTAAAAGAAATCACTAGAACTGCATGTGTTTTATTTCTACAAAAACATTTGATTTAGCTTGCAAATTTGCATTTAGGATTTTATTTCGCTTTTTTATTAAAAATATTTTTAATTTCTTTAGCTTAATTTTAAAAATTTGAAGGAAAATAGTTTATAATTTTTTTTTTTATAAATTATTATAAGTTATGACCTAAAATAGTTGCACTCAAAGGGAAATTATGTATAAAATTTTCTTAATATATGAGAAATAAAATGGTTTAAAAATCTGTTTATAAATTCTTTTAAATCGGAGCAAAAAATTTAAATAAAACCGTTTGTATTTTTTTTGTATCAGAGGGTTTATATAAAAATTTTGATGTTTTTAGCCTATTTATGGATTATTCAATTATTAATATAAAATTTTATTTAAATGAATTATTAAATGTTAAAAAAAAACAAAAAATAAATAAAAAAAAAATCTTAGAAAATAAAAAAAAATGTACAAAAAAATTGAATTGACCGGGATTCGAACCCGCGACCCTTCCACCTGTGGCGAAGGGTATAAAAATGTTTGTATTTTCTTTGTATCAGAGGGCTTTTATAAAAATGTTGATGTTTTTAGCATATTTATGGATTATTAAATTATTAATATAAAATTTTATATAAATTAATTATTAAATGTAAAAAAAACAAAAAAAGTCTTAAGAAAATAATAAAAAAAAAATGTACAAAAAAAAGTGAATTGACCGGGATTCGAACCCGCGGCCTTAGAGAAAAAAAGTATTTGTGACATAGCGTCTAGACAACTGAGCTATTGAAGCTCACACAAAATCATCGTCAATAGAGGTACAAATATAAAAGTCTTCGTTCATTAGAGATTTGTTTAGTTTTTATTTAAATGACAAATCTTTGTATGTGTGTTGTTTGTGTATAAAAGGTGGAGATGAAAGAAAAGAATTTCAACAAATGGATGTGTTTGTTATGCGTAAAATTCTACATACTACATATTAAACAAAGGAATTTTACGGAAAAAATTAAGAGGTAGTCCTGGTTTTTTGCTAATATCTCAGCCATTTATTAACCGATCTGTCTGATTTTCAATAGCAAACAGAAATGGATCACATGTAACAGAAATAAATAACAATCAAGTCCTCATCATATCTGGGTTCTTCGGAAAACCCATTTTAACACACAGACGGACAGACGGACATCGTTAAATCAACTGCGCTCTTCATAAGGACCTAGAATATATATACTTTATAGGGTCTAAGATCAATATTGTAGAAATTACAAACGGAATGACAAATTTATATATACCCTTCCACCTGTGGTGAAGGGTATAAAAACAATTAGTGTTGTCAGATTTCAGGTTTGCTGATTTATTAGTAACAGATTTTGAAACTGTTTTTGTTTTTTAAAAGTTTAATTAAAATGAATTTTAATAAAAAATATTTGCTTTTCCATTAAAACAGTGCATTTATTTGAAAAGAATATTTTTAAATGCGATTATTATCAACATATATGAATAATATTTAAAATCACATGTAAAAATTGAAATATGTATATATATATGTATGTATGAAAAAACAAGATCATACATAGGTTTGTATATGATCATACATAGGCAGTCATGGCCATATACGTTCATGCATGGGTAAATATAAGACCCGATCCCGATGAGGGTATATGGTAATATATGAGCATACATGAATAATAATTGAGCATATATGATCATGTATGACCATATACGGCTAAATACTCTTAAATTTCGGATCTGAAAATATATCATCATATATGAGATCATGTATGCTCATATATTGAATCATGCATAGACGTATATAATCATGCATGCCCATGTATGATCATATACAAGATCATGTATAATCATTTGTGTTGATATATATTTCAATTTTTACATAGGGTATTAACATATTAACATATATGATCTAAAATATATGGTCATATATGACCATATACGGCCATATACCCTCAATTTTCAAATCAAAACATATAATAATGTTTGAAAATTATTTTAGTTTTATTCAATCTTCTTGATTTGTATATTATTTTAAATTGAGCTTAAGATCTATTTTTATACATTTCACCACAGGTGGGTCCTTATGAAGAGCGAAGTTGATTTAACGATGTCCGTCTGTCTGTCTGTCTGTCTGTCTGTCTGTCTGTCTGTCTGTTTGTCTGTCTGTCCGTCTGTGTGTTGAAATGGGTTTTCCGAAGACCCCAGACATGATGAGGACTTGATTGTTATATATTTTTTGTTACATGTGATCCATTTCTGTTTGCTATTGAAAATTATCCCGATCGGTTGATAAATAGCTGAGACATTAGCAAAAAAACACGACTACCTTTAATTTTTTCCGTAAAATCCCTGTGTTTAATATGTATTTTGAATTTTACGCATAACAAACACATTCATTTCTTGAAATTCTTTTCTTTCACCTCTTTTATACACAAACAACAAAAGTCATACAAAGATTTGTCATTTAAATAAAAACCAAACAAATCTCTTTTAAACAAAAACTGTTTATTTTTTACTTCTATTAACGACGGTTGCATATGAGCTTCAATAGCTCAGTGGTCTAGGCGCTATGTAACAAATCCTTTTTTTCTCTTAGGCGCGGGATCGATCCCTATTCAACTTTTTTGTACAATTTTTTTTTTATATTTTCTTAAGACTTTTTTTTGTTTTTTTTTTTAACAATAAAAAATTAATTTAAATAAAATTTTCAATTAATAATTAAATAATCCATAAATTGGCTCAAAACATCAAAATTTGTATAAAACCCCTCTGATACAAACAAAATACAAACGGTTTTATTTATATTTTTTGCTCCGATTTAAAAGAATTTATAAAAAAAAAATTTTAAACCCTTTTATTTCTCATATATTAAGAAAATTTTATGCATAATTTCTTTTTGAGTGTAACTATTTTAGGTCTCAACTTATAATAATTTATAAAACAAATTTTTATAAACTATTTTCCTTCAAATTTTTAAAATTAAGCTAAAAAAATTAAAAACATTTTTTAATAAAAAAGCGAAATAGCCGAATTTAGCCGCTCTTACTTGTTATTTATATAAAATAATTATAAATATTTATCCCAATATTTCGTCACCACATTGGGTGACTTCTTCAGGTGAAATTTTTTCGAATAATAAATGAAAATTATTAATTGAAAACTTATAAATAAATTTTTCAATTTATAATTTTCATATCTTAATTATTCGAACAAATTTCCGCTGAAGAATTCACCCAATGTGGTCGCCCTATGTGGTGGTGGTCACACATTGTGGTGGTTGAAAAAATTTGATTTTATTATTGAACATAGTTGCCTTAAAGGGCGATACAATGATTATATCGGTCATACAATTTTTCCATACCATTTTTATTGTACGATTTGTCTTTAGCCTCAAAATAGGTTTTTCCCTTTTCAAGATAGTCGATAAATATTATACCATGCGCATCCCAAAATACTGATGCCAAAACCTTGCCAGCCGACTGTTGCGTCTTTCCACGCTTTGGAGTTGGTTCATCGCGTGCAGTCCACTCGGCTTACTATCGATTGGACTCCGGTGTGAAATTATGGAGACATGTTTCATCCATTGTCACATATCAACGCATAAACAGGTTCAAACACAGCTCAGAATCATCAATTCGTGGTTGTTTTTAGTTGATTGTGAGCTCGAGCCCGCTTTGCACAGAGCTTTCGCATAGCTAAATATTCATTCACGATATGAGCGCCCCGGTAGGCTAGTTGGTAGCGTGCTAGCTTATCAGTGAGGGAGTCTCGATCAACTTCACTTTACGTCGGTAGCAGCCTCTTTTGGGGCGTTTACTGCGTGCATCGTCCTCGATGCTCATTTCGCCTCGTTTAAACTTAGCAAACTACTCGTCAACGGTTGATTTTCCTGGTGCAGAGTCCGAATAATGATTATCAAGCCAAGCATTGGCTTCAATACCCATCTAAAAATCGATCATACATGGGCATACATGGTCATATATGTCCATACATTGTTCAATATATGACCATACATGATCTCATATATGATCATATATCTTCGGATCCGAAATTTGAGGGTATATGGACGTATATGATCATATACGAGCATAGATGAATAATATATGAGCATGTATGATAATATATGCACATATATCACCATATACCCTCAAATTTCGGATCGGAAGATATATGGTCATATATGAGATCATGTATGGACGTATATGACCATGTATGCCCATGTATGATCATATATAGGCCCATGTATGATCATGTATGCTCATATATATTTCGATTTTTAGATGGGTAGTGTTTTATTTTCGCTAAAAAGCAATGAACATGAAATTCCTTTTTATTCATTGTTTACAAACTAGCAAAAGTTGTTTTCTCAAAATACTAGATCTCACAAACTAATAGTCCGACAGCTGTTGAATTTATACACGTGTCTTTCGAAGGTAAGGACTAACTAAAAAGCATATGGATTTCATACTAGTAGCGGCATCTATGCGTCAGCCTACGCACTTTTCAGCCAAACTGTTATATGATCATTTTCACAAAAAAAAAAAAAAATAGTTAACTCCTTCTGAGTTCACTAAAAAACAAATCCATTTTAAATTAAAAAAAAGTTTTCCCTAATAATTTCTATAAAAAAATTTACTAACTGTATTTATTTTAAAATTCTTTACACCATATTAATATCCCCATCTAAGTTACCCATTTTATTATTTAATTTATTAAATAAATCATTTTGCATCTGACAGTACAAAAAAAACATAAGGTGCAACCACAAAGATATTTTCCTAAGATAAATGGAAAAGCAAAAAACTTCTTGCGTTAAATTTTACACTTAAGTAAGTACTTTATTAACAACACTGATACAAATCAAATGCATATTTGTTTTTAAAACAAAACTATTGTTTAAATATTTAATCCAACTCGACATATTTTCCTTCACTTTTCCATTATACACTTTACACTAAAGTTAATGCAAATTTTACATATGATTTTTTTTTTATGTAAACTGTAGTTTTTATATTTGCCTTTGCAATGAAATTCATTACTTTATACTCGTAGTATGCTCGTATGGTTCATATCTAAACATGTTACACACGATAAATTTTCTAAAACATGTTAAGACGATTGTAAATGGAAAATTGCCATTAGTGGTGATGGAATATTATATAAAGGAATTGAGAAAATATGTAGACTATAGACTGACTATAACTGATTTAAAACAACAAAAACAGAGATATAAATTTGGTAATTCTTTTTGCAGAGAATTTTTGTAAACAGAAAATTAATGAATATTAAATAATGAAGGTAAAACATTTATTAAATAAAAAAAAGCGCTAGAATACAACAAATATAAAAAATTAAAAATAAATTTTTAAAAAGTGAAAAAACACTAAAAAACATTGTGCAACAATAAAAATGTCATATCGCCCAAAAAATTTGTATGTAATTTGTTATTGCAAATATTTTTGATTTTTTTTTGGCAATATGGCATCGATTGTTAATTTTTTTGACGAAAAAATCTATTTTAAGACATTTTATAATGCTCAAGACGAAGGGCATGGTATTGGGCATTATTGTAACTTTTTAGGCGATATGACATAGTTTTGGGCGTTACTACCCAACGACGAAATAACCACTGGAATAAGAATAGATTTTAATCTGTTTCCAACAAAACACTCACTTAAAAAAGTCTGTAATGGCAACTGAAAATTTTGCTGTTATTACGGGAAATTTTGCTAATTTGAGCCCAGCGGTATTTTTTTTTTTTTGCTAATCTTAGCAACAAAAGTTGGTTGACGTGTAGTATAATGACACTTATAGAAAAATTAGCTACCGCTACTAAATTTAAGTAAACTTTTTGTAAAGTGGAATTTAAAATCTGTTTGTTAAAATCAGCAAAAAAATTTACTAAATATTATTAATATTAGTACAAAATTTAAAATTTTTTTTATCGAACATCAAAATTTTATTATTTTATTTGTTTTTTCCAAAAAATATTTTAGACAAAATTAAAAAAAAAGCAAAGGCTTAAAAATTGTAAAAACATAAACGAATTTATCATTTTGCTTTAATTTCTTTTTTGAAAAATATTTAAGGTTTAGGACTGATTTTTAGAACAAAAAAAAAACTTTTTAGTGCTATTTTAAGTGGATGTATTTTCAGACATGAGTCGGTATATTCACTTCCGAACCCTTTTTTAATCTATGTAACATTTTAAAGCACTTTAAGTTTGTAGGTGTGAGTTTAATTAGAAATAATATCACCTTTTTATAAATTAGTATTTTTTTTTTGCTAATTTTAGCAAATAGGTTTTCGAAAATTTGTAAAATGATTCCTAAAATTAGCAACAAAAATTTGTAAATATTCTGTTAAAATTCTGGAATTTGTAAAATGTAAATAGCAAAAAGATTTGCTAAATAATATTTTTTTTTACTAAAAATCTGTACAAAAATAGTAAAGTGGGATTGAAAACCGTTTAAAAATTTTTCTGCTAACTTTTTTTTCTGAGTGTGAAAATTTAAATAAAGTGTTTTTTAATATTAGACTAGGTGAAAGAGGTGGGATTTTAATTCACCAAAAGCACTAAAGTCGCTGCCAATAATTTATAGTTTGTATCACTTATTAGCGTTTGATTGAATTTTTATTTATTTTGAATGTGAAAATCGAAATATATATGAACATACATGGGCCTGCGTATGGGCATACATCACTATAAATGGTCTTTCGTATGAGCATTTAAGAGCAGAAATTATCATATATATACATGCACAGTTCAATCATGATGTCATAAAATACCATATATATGAACATAAATGATAATATATGGGATTGCATATGATCATACATCACTATACATGGACATGACCATATATGTACATGCACAGTTCATTCATGATCTCATGAAAGACCATATATATATTTTCGGATCTGAAATTTGAGGGTATACGGTCTTATCTTTCTATATATGATCATATTTGATCATATATAATTCCTGTCTGCTCAAAAATGATCCTAAAATATAGGGAAATATATGAGATCATATATGATCTTATATTGAGCTCTGCATAGTGGTATATGATCATGTACGCTCATGTATGTTCATATACCATAGCCCATGTAGGACCATGTAAATTTATATATACTTCGGTTTTACTTGGGTGTGTTAAATTATTTTTTTATTGCTGATAAGAATTATGTCTGTCCCAAAAAATATCATTTTGACAGACATTCTCGTAAAACAAGTTCTAAAACTGGCTTTCTGTCGGTGGAAAACCGACGAATAAGTTTCGGACTTATTCCATGTAATCGGAATATATATAATTGGAAATCATTTGTAAATATTTTTGCTAAAAATTTCCAAAGGTTATAACAGGGGACATACAATTCACGCATTTTTAATCGTGTATTATATAACTACCCTGCGGGAAAAGGACCTATGCTAGAACAGGTCACCGGTTCATTGTGTTAGGGACCGGTCACGGAGCCGTTTTTTTATGAAAAGGACCGGTCACTTTAACATAAACTTGTCATGGGAGGGGGTCAATTTCCCTCTGTGAGATGTCATAGGACTGATCTAAAAGAACATGTCACACAACTAAAGCCAAAGAACATATCACAGAACCAACGCAAAAGAACATGTCATGACTTTTAAACCGGTAGGTACTTTAGAAACCGGTCCTCTTTTCACCTATCTCATGATATGTATTTTCGGAAGCGGTGTAGTTTTCCCCTATCGCGGGACAGGTCCCGTCAAAAAATATGACTTTAAAATTCAATTAAATTTTAGTACTGACCTTTTGTCAGACATTTTTGTACCACTTCACTGATAAATCCTGTTTTCACCAGTCACGGAGTATTTTTTAGACCGGCCTTCTTTTTAACGGCCATGAACAGGTCACTGTGTAGGCACTTTCAGATTCGTTATATTTCACCACACTGCGGGGAAAGGACCTATCCCAGGACATGTCATGTGACCGGTTCATTGTGATAGGGACCGGTTTTTTTATATGAAATGGACCGGTCACTTTAACATGGGCTTGTCGTTGGAGGGGATCAATTGCCCTTTGTCACATGTCACAGGACTCATCCCAAAAAACTTATTACAGAACCAACGCAAAAGAACATGTCATGACTTTTATAATAGTCACGTGGTACGAACCGGTCCTCTTTTCACCTATCTTGTTATCTGTATGTTCACCTTTCTCGTGATATGTATGATATGGAACCAGTCTAGTTTTCACCTATCACGGGACAGGTCCCAATTCCTAACTAACCCCTTTCTCCCCGCAGATCGGTTATGGGGTAGATACTTTGAGACCAAGCCTGTTTTTACTGGTTACGGGGACAGGTTCACCAAGTTCTCCTGACTCTTTTTTTCCGCACAGGATTGATAGTACTTTTTAGATCAATTGGTTCCTTATTTCTCTTAAGGAAACAACAAGAAATTTTCATTTTAATTTATTTATATTAAATCAAGTTATCACAATTATTGAAAATATTCTTTTACACCTCTGTCTTGTTAGATTATGTTGAACAGTAAGAGAGACAGTTTATGGTTATTTGTTATGTGAGGTAATTGTTTAAGAAAAAATTATGTTAAAATGGTATTATATGCTAAATATGGTAGATTAAGGCAAGACATAAAGTAATATAAACAAACTAAAGATAACTGTCATAAGAACATGAAATATAAAATTAACAAAATAAAAACTTTAATAAAATTAATTAACAATTTAACTATAATTGCATACTACTACTGCTATTAACTTAAAAAGGAAATTTCCAGTTAACTATTTTTAAAAACTAAACATTCTAAGTGGAACAGATCAAATATGATTAATAAAGTAAATTATGATTGTTAAGTAAAATAATAAATTGTCTAATAAATATGGTGGTATTAACGGGAACAAGTTTAGGGAAAGAACATTAATAATTTTTTACTGTTGAATCATAAAAATAATTTTCAATTACTAAAATATATTTTGTTCAATTTATTAAATGAAGGAAGTAAGAATTGAATTTGTCTTTTAACATTATGGTATTCTATATCCTGATTTCAGGCTTTCCGAAGTGATCTTCACACGCAAAGAAAAACATGGTTGGGTCAATCATATTCGAGGAGCATCATCTATTTTTGGGTTTATGGTTGTACCAACCATAGTTGTACTATATTATGGTTATCATATTATGTTAATAAAATAACCATATTTTTACCATAATATGGTCCCAGTTATATTATGATTCAAAAATTAAAATATTATAGTCCTAAATTAACATGTTATAATGAATTTATCATAATATGATCGCACGTAATCATAGTATGCTCAAAATGTTATTATATTATGGTCCCTCATAACAATATTATGATTCCTGGATTATCATTATATGATCTATAATCTAAGAAAATTTCCTGAAGAAAAAGTTCTTAGAAACTATGAAAGAGCTCTATAAATTTAAGAATATTTCCTTTAGAAATGTTTTTCTAAAAAAAATTAAAATATTAAGGACTTTTTGAAGAAAAATCATAGACTTTAAGAACTTTTCTTTCAAGAAAACTTTGATTCTGTGGACGTTTTTTTTAAGAAAAATATTTAAAACTTTTTTTTTTTTAAATTCTAATGACTTTTTCAATAAAAAAATCTTAAGACATTTTTAAGATTTTTTTAGAAAGTTTTTAGAAATTTTTCTTTAAAAAAAGTCTTTAGAATCTAAGAATATTTCTACTAGAAAAAGTCCTTAGAATCTAAGTATTTTTTTCAGAATCTATGAATTTTTTCTTCAAAGAAAGGCCTTGGAATCTAAGTTTGTTTGGAATATATGAACTTTTATCTAAGAAACAGTTTGGAGAATCTAAAAATTTTAGTTTAAGGAAAAGTCCATAGAATCTGAAAATGCTTTTATCAGACAAATTTATAAATTTCTATTATTTTGTGTAAGAATACTTTTCGTACAAAAAAAACAAAAATAAAAATCATGGGTTCTACAGACTTTTTCTTATAAGAATTTTTTATTAATATGTTGAGAACTCGTTACAAGAAATGAATCTTTTTTTTAATTCTAATTGTTTTTATTGAAAAGAATTAAAAAATCTAAAATCTTTCTATAGAATCTTTTTGACAATGAATTGATAAGTGTAAATAATATTAAATGTATATGGAATTTTCGTTCAGTGTAAAATTTAAGTGTAAATGTTAAAGTCATGTTTTATCATAGTATAAAATAGAAAGTGACAATCATAAAATAGTAAAATATTTACTAAATACTGATGGTAGCGACCATGTTGATGGTTAGAAAACCAATAACTTGGTTGTGACAACCATACCCGATTGTAGCAACCATGTTTTTTCTCTGCGTGCATTAACATTATTTGTTTGTTTGCCGAACTGATTTGTATATGAACATTTTCTTAGCTTGCCAATAGTCAGTTCTACTAATATATTTTTGCATATAAATTCAAGTTTAATCAACAGAAGATGAGCACTTTGACTATGAAAAATTTCTTCTCTATTGAAATTCTCAAAAAGTATCAAATGTTTTTTTTGAAATAACACGAACTATATATTTATTTCTGTACTGAAAATATAAATAAAAACTATAAAAACAAAATAAATTATAAAAATAAAAATTCTTTAAGAGAATTAATCTTGTTGCCGTTTGTTAGTTTTAAAATTGTTTGTTAAATTCAAAAATATTATTTAAATCTCTCTATTTTTTTTAAATCCAACAAATGCAAATTAAATTTGATATTTATTCCTCATCCGGTTTCATTCATAAAAATTCAATGATTTTACTATTTTTTATTCATACACTCACTCAAGAGTGGTCTTTAAAATCTGCATGTTTTAAATATTTCAATTTTGCTATTCGTTTTTTAAAGCGCTAGTATGCCGGCTGTTGTAGTATTTTCTCATGAAAATCAATTGTATAAAAAAAAATTTAACAAAATTTATGTTATTTGTTTAGGATGAAGACATAAAATGAACATTTTGCATGAATTGTAAAAAATAATTTTCCTCATATTTTCACGAAGCTAGATGAAAAATTTATTGTATTTTCTTTAGCAAAAAACAAAAAAAAGTGGGACACATATTTTTATATTAAATTGATGAATAAATAAATAAAAATCTGATTTGATTTGTATGTATCTTTCTTTGTATTAGAGGTTTGAGGTTTGATGTCAAATGTTTTATTTTTATAAAGGTTATATTGTTTTAGACAATATTTAATAACCTTGTTTAGACCACAAGTGGCTTTTGAACTTGTCAGGAGGTACACTTTTATCTAGGAGATATTTCAATTTAACATATACATACTTTGACAAAAAAAGTTTGCATAAAAATTCTTTTTACGTATGAGTAATATGAATTTATTAAAGAATATTAATCATACGCATCTAAATATTCTTACATTTCATGCAAATGTTGCTATTTACTCGTGAACTAATTATTTCATGTTAATATAGATTTTTTCTTGACTTTCTAAAACTAATTATTTAACTGAATCAAAAAAATGTCGTCGATTTGTTGCAAATTTGGATATTTTCCGGAATAAGACAATTAAATTAAAATTATAATTTTTGTTAATAAAATCAGATGTACTTTATAAATTGCAAATAATTTAAATATCAAATTAAATCAGTGACATTAGTCCCTAAAAATATTATTTCATTAAAATTTACCTTATTGGGTTACATTGTTATAACAAGGAAATTTAAATAAATTTCATTATATTTTCAGTTAGACATTTCAATTAGTGAAAAAAGTCCCAACAAATTTTCATATATAAAAATTTCCCTAATTGTGATATTTTGTTTGTATGAGGAAATTTAAATAAATTTTATAATATTTTAATTTAGACATATAAATCAGTGCTATAAAGTTGGAATTTCGTCGAAATATTCATAATTTAAAATTTCCCTAGTTGGGATATTTTGTTATAATAGGAAAATTTAAATAAATTTCATAAAATGTTCAGTTAGACATTTGAATCAGTGAAATGTAATCGAAAAGCACCAAAAATATTCAGAAATTATAATTTCCCTGATTGGGATATTTTGTTGTAATGGGGAAATTTAAATTAATTTCATATAATTTTAAGTTAGACATTTAAATCAGTAATATATAGTCGAAAAGCACCCAAAAATTTTCATAAATTAAAATTTTCCTATTTAGGATATTTTGTTATAATAGGGAAATTTAAATTATTTTCATTATATTTTAAGTTAGAGATTTAAATTAGTGATATTTAGTCTAGGAGCACTGAAAAATAGGCATAAATAAAAATTTTCCTAATTGGAATATTTTGTTATAATGGGGAAATTTTAATAAATTTCATAATATTTTAAATTAGGAAAGTTCTCAAAAATATTCATAAATTAAAATTTCCCTAATTGGGATATTTTGTTATAATGGGGAAATTTATATATATTTTATAAAATTTTAAGTTAGAAATTTAAATCAGTGATATGTAATCAAATAGACCCCAAAAATATTCATAAATTAAAATTTCCCTAATTGGGATATTTTGTTATAATGGGGAAATTTAAATAAATTTCATAATATTTTAAGTTAGAGATTTAAATAACTGATATGTAGTCAAAAAGCACCCAAAAATATGCATAAATTAAAATTTCCCTAATTAAGATATTTTGTTATATTGGGGAAATTTAAATGAATTTCATAATATTTTAAGTTAGAGATTTAAATAAGTGATATGTAATCAAAAAGCACCCAAAAATATGCATAAATAAAAATTTCCCTAATTGGGATATTTTGTTATGATGGGGAAATTTAAATAAATTTCTTACGATTTTATGATAGACTTTTAAATTAGTGGCATACTGTTCAAAAGTCCATAAAATGTTCATTAATAAAAATTTGCCTTATTGGGATATTTTGTTATAATGGGGAAATTTAAATAACTTTCATAAAATTTTAAGTTAGACATTTAAATCAATGATATGTAGTCAAAAAGCTTCAAAAATGTTCAAAAATTAAAATTTCCGTAATTGCGATTTTTGTTATTATAGGGAAATTTAAATAAACTTCATACTATTACATACTGTTCAAAAGTCTTTAAAATGTTCATAAATTAAAATTTCTCTAATTGGGATATTTTGTTATAATGGCGAAATATAAATAAATTTCATAAAATTTTAAGTTAGAAATTTAAATATGTAATCGAAAAGACCCCAAAATATTCATAAATTAAAATTTCCCTACTTGGGATATTTCGTCCTAATGGGGAAATCTAAACAAATTTCATACTATTTTATAATAGACTTTTAAATAAGTAGTATACTGTTGAAAAGTCCTTAAAATGTTCATAAGTACAAATTTCCCTAATTGGGATATTTTGCTATAATAGGGAAGTTTAAAAAAAATTCATAATATTTTAAGTTAGATATTTAAATCAGTGATATTTAGTCGAAAAGCCCCCAAAAATATTAAATTTCGATATTTTTAAACCGATATTTTTAAACATCCTAAAATCTTTTGATTGATATTAAAACTGAATCATTAAATAATATTTTTTTTTTATGAGTTTATGTTACTTTTTTCATCTTAAAAAAACAATCAAACTTATTATTGATCTTCTTTATTTCATTTTGATGGATTTGTGTCCTTTCAAATACCGTTTGTTGTTTGTTTTATTTTAAAAAATGCCGCCAAATTTTCAAGTTTCTTTTTTCTGTCTGTATTTAAACTTTGATTTGTTTTGTTCCTCTTTGGCTTATTATAATATGTTGGTATTAGCTTTAAGCTTTTTAACAGTTGACCATAAATGTAAAGGTAGACACAACAAGTTTTGTGTTTTTGAATTTCTTTGTATAAAAGGCATCAAGTGCAAGCTGGTTTTGGTGATTTTAAAAGCGGCAAATTACAAAAGAATTGTTTTGCAAATATTTTTGAAATAAGAAGTTTTTGTGAAACTGTTTAAAGTTGTGTGTATTGATGTATTCAGTGAATAAAAACAAATAATTTTAAATACTTTAGGTTAAGTTTTTTTATTCGGAGACAAAACAGAAGCTATTTTTGGGTTTTAATGAATCAGAATAAAATAAAAGAAAAAATTGAAAAATATCCCATTGTAAATATATTTCAAACTGTCTTAGCCATAGGTATACCTTTGAAAACAAAAGACCTAACAAACAAACTTGATTTGTATACTATAACCAACAACAGAAGACTTTAGCTGTAAACTTTTTATAATTACACCTTTCTCTATTAAACTTTCAGTAAATTTTATTTAAAAAAAATATTTAAATTACAAATATTGCTAATTGTAATGCAATGTTTTCTATTCAAATTAACATATTTCTTTGCAATTGAATGATTTTTATAAAAATAAAAACTTGCATTAGAGCTGCACACTTCACTTAACACTTAAACGCATAAATACTTTTTCTTTTTGCCAGCATACATTTCATTTTATTTGATTTGTTTTTTCCTTGCCATTAATTTGCATTCAGGGTTATTAAAACTCATTAATACGCAAAAATCAAATGAAATTATACTATAATTATGTTTGTGTAATTAACATAGATTTAATTACAACTAATGAAAAATTTTACAACAACTTAAAAAATTCCTACGAAATGCATCTAAAATATGCGGTGTTTTTGAATTTAATAGCGTAACAGATAGAGAGAAAAAAAATTTTCAAACCACAGTTTTATTCAAATCATAAATTGCATGCAAAAATTACTCAAAATAAAAACGCAAAATATACGTATAAAGATGAAATGGATAATATATTATTCAAAACGCAATTTATTTAAAAATCTATATGAAAACTTTGTTGTAGATTGTATTTCATTGCTTTAAAATTTTCTTACTTACTCTTTATATATGTATATACATTTTTTTTTGTGAATGCGCGCTAATTAGTTGCACAACAGACCGAAAAATACGCAAATCTACAAGCATGATATATTACAATGACGTGAATATACTCAACTTCATATAAATAAGGTTTTGTTAAAAAAAATAAATAATAAGGAAATTAAGATAACATTTTAAATTTAAGAAAACATAAATTTTCCTTATTTGAAAAGTGGAAAAGTTAAAGAAATTTTTAGTTTTAGTTTTTAAAACTATATAGATTAAAATTAACCATTTTGGGATATTTTTTTGGAACAAAGAAATTGTACAAAAATTTTGATTTTTAATAAAAATCCTTCAAGCCAGTAAAATTTGGTTAGAAAGGCACCAAAAATATAAATAAATAGAAATTTTCCTATTTGGGATATATCTACAGCAGTGATCGGCACTTAAAGTACTCAGGGGCCGAACACAATCGGCAATTTACACGTACACTACACGAAAGTCAATAAATCTCACAGCTAAGAGCACAATTATTTCATTCAGTAGTACGCTAACTTTCAACAGAGCAAGTATATGCCGCTTTGTTGAAGAAATAAAGTACACTCTAAAAATTTTTTTTTTATTATAGGTATTTTTTTTTATTGAAGGTATTTTGTTTACATTTTAAATTAAAAATGTGGAATTTTAAGTGGGAAGAATTTGTTGTTTTATTTTCTTGAAATATATTAAATGAGCCAGAGTGCCTTGTATGCAATTAAAAAATTATTATTATCATTATTATGAATTATTTTTATTTTTTATAATAGAGAAAACAAAAACATGAACTATTTTAATTCAATTTAATTTATCGATTTATTAATTTACTCTTTCATTCATTTATCTGGAAAGATAAAATAATTTCTTACGGTGTAAAACACCAATACATTCATATTCTTTCTTTCTGCCGACAACTGATCTACAGTTAAGAAAATTTTATAAAATTTTTAATTTTTCGGAAGTTGATGTCGGTGACATTTCATTAAAAGGGCTAAAATTAAGCACTAATGTAAATTTCCCCTTATGGGATATTTTTGTTTTTTGGGAGTAAAGTTATTTCACAAAATTATTTTTTTTTATGAAAAGTATTTAAATTATTTAAATTTTGCTGAAAATTTAAAAAATCCTAGAAAAATAAAATGTTCCCTTACGATAGTTTTACCAAATGAGAAAATTTACACAAAATTTGTTTTCTTCTAAGTCCCTCCAGTGATGTTTCAGTAAAAAGTCTTCAAACAAAATTAACAAAAATTTCCATTACTGATTTTTAAAGAACTAGATTAAGTCTAGTAATATTTTATTCGAAAGTCGGCTAAAATATTAATAAATAAAAATTTCCCTTCTTGAGATATTTTGATGGAGTGACAAAATTTTAGTAAAATTGCCATTTTTTGCATAAAATCATTTTTGTCACGGTGATTTTATGAAAAGTTTTTGAAAATAAGCAAGAACGAAAATTTTCCTTAATTTAATATTTTTTTTAATGAAATTTAAAGAATATTTAGATTTTTTTAGAAAATTATTCAAGTCAGATATATTTTTTCTAAAAATTACTTGAAAAGACAGGAGTTAAAATTTCTTATAATGGGATATTTTTCAACTTTGATATTTTTTACATGATCATTTAATTAAGGGATATTTCTATTAAAAGTTTTAAAAATATTTAATAATAAAATTTTTTCTAATTGGGATATTTTCAAGTAGTTAGAAAATGTTAATTCAATTGAGTAATTTAAAAAAAAATATATAGTAAATAAGCAAAAATGAAAATTTCCCCTAATGGGATATTTTTCGGAAATTTTATTTAAGTATGATTTTTTGTGCAAAATATGGATTTTTAGTAATATTTTCCTTAAAACTTTTAAAAAATTTTCAGTAATAAAAATTTCCCTTATTTTCACAGAATAAGGAAATTCGAATTTTTAAATTAAGATATTTAAAAAGTCAGTAATTTCAGTGATATTTTTTAATGAAAATTTTGTAAAAAATCAGAGACAAAAATTTCCCTACATGGGATTTTTTTTTTTAATCCGAAAATTTTATAAAATTGAGTAATTTTTAGAAAATTATTAAACTTATTTACTGACATTTCATAAAAAAATCACAAATTAGCAAAAACAAAAATTTCCCTTGATGGGATATTTTTTTGAAATTTTATTTAATTATGATTTTTTGAGCAAAATATTGATTTTTAGTAAAATTTTTCTTAAAACTTATCAGAAATTTTCATTAATATAAATTTTCCTGCTTGGAATATTTTATCGGAATAAGAAAATTTGAATTTTGAAATAAAGATATTAGAAAAATCAGTCATCATTTCGGTAATACTTTTGTATGAAGAAGTATATACAAAAGAAGAAGAAAAAAAATATCCTCGATGGGATATTTTTGTTAAAAAGATGAAATTTTATAATATATGAATTTTCTTAAGATAATCATTCAGTTCAGAGATATTGCAATGAAATGTTTTCAAAAATAATCATTAATAAATATTTCCCTAATTGGGATATTTTAACGTAGTGAGGAAATTTCAATAAAATTGGGTAATTTTTATAAAATTATTAAACACAATGATGATTCCTTAAAATATATTCAAAAATGAGCAGATATTTTTTTTTAATATAATTTCCAGTAAAATATATAAATTTTCATTAATATAAATTTCCCTACTTGGGATATTTTTATGGGAATGAGGAAATTCGAATTTTGAAATTAGGACATTTAAAAAAATCTGTCATTTCGGTGGTATTTTTGTATGAAAATTATGTACAAAAAGAAGAAATAAAAATTTCCCTCGATGGGATTTTTTTTTTGAAAAGTGAAAATTTTATAAAATTTGTATTTTCTTAAGATAATCATTCAATTCAGAAATATTGCAATAAAATGTTCTCAAAAATATTTATTAATAAAAATTTCCCTAATTGCGATATTTTAACGTAGTCAGGAAATTGCAATAAAATTGGGTAATTTTTAGAAAATTATTGAAACCAATAATGCTTCCTTAAAAGATATTCAAATGTGAGCAGAAAACAAATATTTCCCTTTTTGCGATTTTTTTTTTTTTTTTTTGAGAATTTGGAAAATTCAATTAATTATGATTTTCAGTAAAATATTATTTTTAGTGATATTTTGCATAAAAGTTATCAAAAAATTTCATTAATAAAAATTTCCCTACTTGGGATATTTTGTCGGAATAAGCAAATTTGAAAAAGATTGATATTTTAAAAGAATCGGGCAAGTCAGTGATATTTTTTTGTTAAAAAGTGTGAAAAAAGCGAAAATAAAAATTTCCCTGTATATTTTTTAAAATGTGTAAATTCAAAAGTATTAATTAACAAAAATTTCCTTAAGTGAAATATTTAAACGTAGCTAGGAAATTTAACAAAATTGATTAATTTGAAAAAATTATTGAATCGAATAATGCTTCTATAAGAAATATTCAAAAATGGTCAAAAACAAAAATTTATCCTTAGGATATTTTTTGGGGAATTTGGGAAATTCACTTTATTATGTTTTTTTTTTTGAGCAAAATATTATTTTTAGTGATACGTTGCTTAAAAGTTGACAAAAATTTTCACTAATAAAAATTTCTCTAGTTGGATTATTTAAGCAAAATGGGGATATTTTTACAAAATTGAGCTATTAAAAAAAATCTGGAAAGTTAGTGATATTTTTATTTTTTGAAAGTGTAAAAAAACCGAATATAAGAATTTCCTACTTGGATATTTTTTAAAATGTCTAAATTTTATTTTTCATTTGGTAACAATTTCCATTAAAAATTCATTCGCTATTCAAATTTCTCAGAGTGCTGAAAACACACATTTTTTATATGCCTTATATTGTATTTAAAAGGGTTTTTAACATGATTTTTGTAAAGAAATTTTTATACGTATCTTGTTGATTATTTTTTTTTTTGTTGCACTACTACCACGACTCTGTGATGGCTTTAAGAAACACGCATTGGCTTTTTAATGTACTGTGCATATGTAAATGTTAATGTTATATTTTTCTTTTACAATTTTTTTTTTTGCATTTGAAATTTTGTGCGTATTCCTCACACGGGCAAATTAACTATTCATTATAAACTGTAAATTTAATTTACGCGATTTACTTTCGCGTAAAGAAAATACAGTGGAACATTTAGATAAAGAATAGTCAGCCAAGAATTTGTAAGTTGTTGGGAAAGCTTCTACCGGGGTTTGATTTTTTTTTGATTTTTGATTTTTTGATTTTTTGATTTTTGATTTTTTTTATTTTTTTTTAATTGTTATATAAAGGTTTTGCTATTATTGCGATATTTGTTATTCATATTTTTTTCGATTTTTTCGATTTTTTGATTTTTTTTT
This sequence comes from Eustalomyia histrio, assembly GCA_949748255.1. Lineage (NCBI taxonomy): Eukaryota > Metazoa > Arthropoda > Insecta > Diptera > Anthomyiidae > Eustalomyia > Eustalomyia histrio. The sequence goes on from OX456526.1 coordinate 15,835,520, forward strand.
TGATTTTTAATTTTTTTTTGATTTTTCTTAATTTTTACTTAAAGGTTTTACTGTTATTGCAATATTAGTTATTCATATTTTGTAGAAAAAGTGCACATCTTGTGCTGTGTAACATTTAAAATTTAATTTTCTTTTACAAGCACTTTTCTCTTTGAGTTTAGTTTTTTCTTAATGCTAAATGATTATGAAGTGTTGTTTAAATATTTGTCTAATTAAAATTTTAATTATAATAGTAAAGTGGAAAAATATTAATAGAATTTGAATGAAGCTCATAAAAAACATACACAAAAGCGTGCCCGTTATGAACTATTTAATAGCTCCTGGTTGGCAAAAGTTGAAAATTTTCTCTCCCATGGCTTCGAGTAAAAAATAAAATTGTGCAAAAAATGTTGGCAATTTTAGAAAATTCTTCAAGGAAATTTAAGTAAATTTTCGCTGACTTACAATAAAGAATACATAAACAATTAAATTTTCCTAACATGATTTCTGACTCGAAAAAGTGCCAAATATGTGTGTTACTGATTTTAAAATTGTGTTATGATAATTTGCCCAGATGCATAAAATAAAATTTAACATTCCAACGAGAATATGCAACGAAAAAAGAGTTAAAGTAATTTGTAAATATACAATTTTTCTTATCTAATTTCTATCTTGTTTTATATTTAATTACGACATAAAATATATTACAAATTTCTTAAGAAATACTTAAGAAAAAAAGCACAACATTAAAATGCATTTATCATTCTTCGAATGTGCAAAACTCCAAAACTAATTATAATCGACAGGCAAATACATACAACAAAATAAACTCCAACTTTATAATGTTAATTTTTCAAACAATAATCAGCTTTGAAGGAAAATTATTTAAACAAAAGACACAATATTATACAGATAAATAATATATAAATTTTCCTTTAGAAAATGAAAGAATAAAATTAGATGTGTGCTAAAAAGTAGCAGTGGAAAAATAATCATAAATTTTTTTTATCACTGATACAAAAAGATTAATCATATTTACGAAAAGTTTAATATATACTCATTCAATGACACCAGTGGCGTGCCCCGAAATTATTTCAAAAATACAATTTTTTTACTCTGTTTAGTATACACTTAAAATAGTTTGTAAGTTAAAATAACAGAAAATGTCATTTTCAAGAAATGATATTTCATTTAAAAACCGGTCTACTTAATTTTCATTTAAATTAAATGCTTTTGTTATTTATATTAAAATATTGATTAATCAACTGACACATCCGTAAGAAACAAATGATATTATCAGTTAAAATAAATGTCAAAATTTTACCTACCAATTCCTTAAAAAATAAATGTTTTTATTATTTATTTTTAAATTTTTTCCCTTTTTGTATTTTTTTTTTTTTTTTTTTAATACAAAATGTGTGTATGCATAGCTATAGACACTTTTTGTGTGAATGTGTATATATGTGTCTTTATGAAGTTATTGTAATTAGAATTGAAATATTTTGTATATATACAACCAATTTAAATAAAAAAACAAATTGAAATTTTTTGAATATTTTTTTTTGAAACAGACAGCAAACAAAATTTAAATTTGTAATAACTGTTACGGACACAAATAAACCACAAGTTTCTGTTTTGTGGGTAAATTTTTATTAAATTTCAAACAAAAGAAAAAAAATAAATGAAACTGAAAAAAATCGGTAAATGATAGTAAATAATTTCGAATAAATGTATAAAAAAGTAAATTTAGATATTTCTTTACATACAAATATACAAAATAGCTTGTATTTTTTTTGTTTCCAATTGGTTTTTTTTTGCAAGTCCAATTGGGTTTTACCAGATTTTGCTGAAATTTGTGCAGAAATGAGAAATTTTTTCAATTTTTTCTTAGTGTCCTAACCTTGTAATGTGTACAAATTTTTATTTGTCCGATTCTTTCGTTGAAATCTCTATACTTATACTTCCAATATAATTAATTATTACTACACTCGTAATACTCAATAAAGTAAAAATAACCAAAACCGATCAATTTTTTTTTATTTAATTTAACGCCTTTTATCTTCTTTTCCAACGTTTTCTAAAAAAGGAGTAATTAAAAGTTGATTAACACATCGACTATCCTTATCTACTATAACTTAGTATTGGTTTTAAATATCAGTAAAACAACAAATTAATAAAAACGTTAGTTAAAAATATATGTACTTTATTGTTTTTAAATGTTGTATTTTGTGTGGGTGTGAGCTGACTAAATAAAATCTAAACTAAATTTAGGTATCCAAATTTCTATAAAAATTTTAAAAATTGTTCAAATTATTTTGTCAAAGAAATTTTAAAATCTTTTGTCAATTTGTATTTAGCTTAGAATTTATTTAGCTACCTCGCAAAGGACCTAAGTGGAATTATTTAACTTGTATATTTTCTTTTAAAACTAAAAACTTCCAGATTTCACTTTTATTACTTTTTTTAATTAAAATTCAGAGATTCAAATACCACTTCAAGTGTGAAATGGAATCCCCAAAATTTCGGAATTATGAGTTTATTTTTATATCAAAACATATGTATTTAAAATTGAAAATATTTAATTAACAACACTTATAAAGACTTTCAAAGTAGTTATAGTAGTTAAAAAGTAAGATTTTATAAAAATGCTGCCAAGTCTTGGCAATTCTTGGCTTTTATCTTTTAAATGTAAACAAAAATATTTGTCATAAAAATATTTGAAATTTTTTCTATTTGTAATTTAATAAAATATTCAAAACAACAAAAGCTAACAAAAGCTAACAAATAAATTATGTGTTTTTTAGTAAATGTAGAGCAGGGCAAACAATATAATTGCTATATTTCGTGTTCCGTGAAGTCCATATATGAAAACAAGTAGTTATAGATATACATATAAAGAAATAAAGCTTTTTATAAAAAAAGACAAAATTACCCAAAAATGACAGTTGAAATTAAAAAAAAAAAATCCGAAATAAGAGAACACAATTTAAATTCAAAAAATTACAAGCAAAATTCAAAAATTTGAAATCGATACTTAATAAGATTAATTAAAATTAAAAAAAAAACCAAACGCAATTAAAAAAATTATTGAAATTCAACAATTATTTATTTTATTTACAACTGATAAAGCGGCTTCATATTCACTGCTTTTTTTATGCTCTCAACTGTTCTTACAACAACATTAATTGGTAGCACACTAATATGTAGATATACATTAACAACAACATCTCGTATGTATGTAATAATAATAATAACAAATGAGTAATTAGTTAAGCTAAAATACATCAGACAACAAAATTTGCCGGTAAAGACACATCGAACTCACTTGTTTTTTTTATGTACAAATAGGAATGGAATAGTCAAATGTGTGTAGTACATTCCATATGTATATGATGCCATGCTATAATGGCAGTGGCAGCAGCAGCAACAACAGTACTGTAATTTTATATTTGCTAATTACACAGTAATGTGCGTTCGTTCAAAAAAAAATTGCCACCTCCTCAGAGCCACAAACGTAGAAAAAAATAAAATAAAATAAAAAAACGACAGTAAGACAAGTAAAAATAACTAAATACAGACTCACTACATTATTGGAGTCAAGTAAGTGAATACAAAATAATAATAAAGATGCATTATTGTGATGCATAAGGTGCATAAACTCCTTTTTTATGTTGAAAGCAAAAACAGAGAAATAAAAAAAACATTGAAACTTTAAACAAGGGGGTCTCCAAAAGATCAGACAATGACATGGCAAAAGCAACTGACTGCTGCAGACCACAATGGGCTAAAGGTTCTTGAATATGAAACATAAGTTTAGTTCTCAAATCTGTTGATTTGACTTTTGGGATTCTAAGAAGCATTAAATGAAGTCTTCAGTTATTTTAAAACCACTACAAAATTTTAATTAAACATAGAAAAAATTTAAGCAATATTTTGATTTTTAGGAAAACTTTAATTCAAAAAAATATATTAAAAGAATAATTTACTTAAAAGGGATATTTGTTTTCCAATGAAAAATTGACAATACAAAGTGTGTTGTTAAAAATAAAAAAAAAAAATCAATTAAAAAATAGATTAAAATTATAAATTAAAAAATTAATTTGTATTAAAAAAATTTCCTCTTTTGGGATATTTTGTTGGCAAAAGAAGCTTTACAAAAAATGGTACTTAAAAAAAAAATATAGTGATCAATGAAAGTTAAAAAATATGTAAAAAAAATAAATTCCCTAACAGTTCAACAGTTTTCAAAAATTCTAAAAAATTATGAAAAATAGAAATTTTCCTTTATGGGATAGTTTGTTGAATAAGGGAAATTTAAACAAATTTGTAATTTTGAAGAAAAATAGACATAACGGTAGTAATTTTAATCATGAATTTTGAAAAATATGCAAAAATAAAAATTTCCCTTAATGGGATATTTTTTTTTGCAGTGGCAATTAAAAATGATAATTTTTCTTTAAAAAAAAATTAAAAAGTATACACAAACAAAAATTTCCCTTTTTGGGATATTTATTTAGAATAGAAGTTAATGAGAAAATATAATTTTGCACTGATAAACATTTTAAAATATGTTATAACAAAAATTTCCCTTATGAGGATACTTTTTATAAAAGTGACAATTTAATAACAAAAAAAAATGATTTTATAAGAAAATTATTGAACACCGCTATATTTATGAAATTTTTAAGAAAACATTCATAACGGTAGTAATTTTAATCATGAGATTTAAAAAATATGCAAAAACGAAAATTTCCCTTATTGGGATATTTTTTTTTGCAGGGGAAATTAAACTATATTGTATTTTTATAAAAATACAATTAGAAATAAAAATTTTTCTTAAAAAAAACTTAAAAAGTATACACAAACAAAAATTTCCCTAATAGGGATATTTTTTAAAAAGCCGGAAATTTAATAAAAAATTTGATTTTATAAGAAAATAATTGAACACCGCTATATTATATAAAAAACTCGCAAAAATCAGACAAAATAAAAATTTCCCTCTTTGGGATATTTTGCTGGATGATAAAAATAAATAAAAATTATAGCTGTTTAAGAAAAGATTTGAAGTCAGTGGCATTTCATTTATAAATTACAAAAAAAAAAAAAAAACAAATCAAAGAACAAAAATTTCCCTTAACGGGATATTATTTTTGAAAAGTGGTAATTTATATAAAATTTTGTTTTTCTAAAAAAAAATAAAAACAGCAATTTTTCTTTAAAACATTGTAAAAAATAGAGACAAATAAAAATTTCCCTTTTTGGGATATTTTTTTGGAATAAAAATTAATAAATCAGATTTGTAGGTTCTTTAGAAAAATCATTTAAAAATTCTCAGAAAATCAAAAAATTCCCTTAATGGGATATTTTTTTGCAATATGTGGATTTAAAAAAATTATGCTTGTTTGAGAAAAACTTAATAAACAGCGATATTTTGTTAAAAATTTTCAAAAATATGCATAAATAAAAATTTTCCCTTCAAGGGGATACTTTAAACAGGAAATTAACCCAAAATTGTAGTTCTTCAAAACAATCATGCAAGTCAGTGTAACTATGTTTAAAAGTGTTAAAAAAATGTGCAAATAAAAAAACTTCCCTAAATGGGATATTTTTTCGAAAAAAATTTCAGTCAAAAGTGTAGATTTTATAAAAAAAAATGTACAAGTCATTGCTATTGCAATGATGTAAGTTTAAAAATATTCTATAACAAAAATTTCCCTTATTGGGATATTTTTTCAAATAGATGGCAATTGAATGAAAATTGTGATTTTCCAAAACAAAACATTTGAGACAGCTATATTTTTATTAAAAACTGTGCAAAAATATGCTTAATTAAAAATTTCCCAAAAAATTCCCTTTTTGGGATTTTTTTTGAAGGGACGAAATTAAATCAAATATATATTCTTTTTATAAATCTTAAAAATATGTTAAACTAAAAATTTACCTTAATGGGATGTTTTTTTTTTTCAAAATGAGGGAACTTCACAAAAATTTACAAAAAACATGTTTCGAAAATTTTAAAAAATTGTGATGAGCAACAATTGACTGAGTTCTTAAAAAAACTCTGTCCCAATGTTTTCAGTTATACACAAAGCTCTTGGAAAATTTTGTAAAAAGAAATTGTTGCTAGAGAATAAAAAGGAATTTTCTTCAAACGAAAATTATGCGTCTGAGTGGGTGTGGGTAGTGTACAACTAATGTTACAATACTCATTCATTTTTAAAAGGTAATTATGTGGAAACAAACTGTTAATTGTTGGGGGCAGATTTAACAGACTAATAATGTGAGTAGAATTTAAACTAAAAGAATTTCTTTAATATCTTTAAAGATATCTCAATTTTTTTTAAATATTCTGTTATGCAACAACAATTACGTACACCTGTGTCCCACCACAACTTTTTTTGATTCATATTCTTATTAGTTTTTTATGCAAAACCAACACGAGCAACCAGCATCTACAGCAGCAAAAATCGATTTAGTTTTTGGTCAATATGTTAATTTATTTATCCCAGCAGGAGTAAAATTCCGTATGTGTTCGTTAATATTATTTGCATTGGTGGCTGGCTGGTTGGCTGTAGTTAGTAAGAGGTGATGGTGGTGGTGGTGGTGGTGGTGGTGATGATGGTGATATTGGTTTCTGGTGGTGATATGCAGATTATTTTTTATGTTTTTCTTCACTGCATGCATAAATTGCTTTCCGTTTGGTATTTATTGTATTTTTATGCATTCCATATGATATTTATATTTTTTGTTTAAGGATTCCCATATATATTTCATCATTGATTTATAGAGAATTTGCATATCAAGTCATAATTTATGTTATGTTGTTTTTTTTTTGTTGTTCCACAGGGACTGCATAAGTAAATTTTAAATTAAAATATTTTATTTTTTTATTTGTACACTGAGAGAATTATCTACATGATGTAATTTAACTTTTCCATAAAAAATATCAATATAGTTTTGCTAGAACTCGTCCATATAAACTTTGTATTAAATAAATAAAATGTTATGAAATAAATCATTTTATTTAGTAAGAACTTTTTATAATCAATGAAAAAGTTTCATTAAAAATTTGTTACATACAAATAATGAAAACCTTTTTTATATTTAAGGAATTTTGTATATACCTTGCAAAGAAAACTTTATAAGTTAACTGAAAAACTTCATAATTCTCTTACAATAAAGTGTTTTCTGAATATATATTTTCATGGAATGGAAGAAATCTACAAAATGTGATATATTACACATTTGCGAGTTCAAAGTACATGAAAAAAATCGCTTAAAATTATAAAAATATGTGAATTTCTTATAAATCGCTAATATTGAATAAATGTTCAAAATTAAAAAAAAAAAACTTCCAAAATTCAAAAATCGCTAGAAATAAACAAAAAATCGCTAGGATGTAAAAGAATTGCTAGAATTATAAAGAAATCGTTGAAATTAGCAAAATCGCCATTTTTAAAAAACGCTAAAAGTGAAAGAATAACCAACTTTTTTTAAATACTGATTGAATATTCTCAAAAAATTAAAAGGTCATTAATATTTAAAAATCGCTAATTTTAAAAAACAAAATCGCTGAAATTGAAAACCAAAATTTTTAGAATTGAAAAAAATCTTCAAAGTTGGAAATCAAAATCTTTAGAAGTGAAACAAAAATCGACAAAAATAAAAAAAGTTAAATGAATAAAAAAAAATCGCTTAAATTAAAAAAAAAACTCCAATTAAAATATCGATTAAAATTTTGTCTCCTGTAGTTTTCAAGTTACACAAAAAAATTTACAAAATTCTGTTTGTAATACGAGTATTAAACATCTTTCTTTTTTTTATAGGCACCATTAATGGAATTTGTAAATGCAAAAAACTTTTTGTTATTTTTTTTTTGTAACTTACATTTTTATTTTCAAAAAATTTATATGAAAAATAACAATTTACAAACATTACAAAGAAAAAATTGTTAGAAATCGAATTTAAAGCTTAACAAATATTTTTAATTACTTAAAATTTTGTGATATTTTTTTCTGTGTACGGGAGAAATTCCAAAAAAAAAAAATTTTTTTTCTATTCGAAGCTTAGTTTTCGAGATAAGATTATGCTACAAATCTAGTCAACTAAGTCGAAATTATGGACCGATATTAAGGTATTGGAGCTGGGTTAATAAAATTTGATCTTAGAAAGTTGTTGTATCAGTGGCTAAAATTTACTGTAATTCCGTTTATCTCGAAAACTAACTAGAAAAAGGGTTGTATTAGGAATATCGTCCGTATCTAGAAAACTAAAGGTGATAAATGAAAACGAACACCGGTTTTTTCCCCACACTCACAATATATTTTCCGTTACCGGCGGTAGTTTATTTAAAAAGTAATACATTGAGTTTATTTTTAAATGAAGAATCCATTGAAATTCATAGACATATATTTTTTAATATTGAAGTTTATATTTTATAGTTGATCTTTTTAATACTTATATGTATGAAAATGTATTTTTTTCCTATGATCTCGAGTCAAACTTATATTTTTTAACTATTTGAATCAGTCATTCAGTATGAGTTGATATTTTCTGTTAAATGTAAAATTTAATGTTTTCTGTTTCCAAAAATATAAATTCATATAATTCTTTTTTTTTTTACAAAAATATTTTATTTATATACAAAATTATTTCAATAAAAATTATTCAACTATAGATAACATACACACATAGAAAATAAAAATATATACATCTGTGTGTGTTGTAGACTGTTAAATTACATACAAATAAAAAAAATGTCCAATTTGAAAATCAGTAGTCCTCCTTTTGATTGTATTTTCGATTAATTTAATTGTGTTTTAGATTATTTTTAACGAAATAATATTGTGAGTGCAGGAAGCCATAATTGGCTATTAAAAAAAACAAAAATCGTTTAAATAACATTTTAATTTTGGCGGTTTTTTAAATTTTGTGAATTTGTTCAAATTCAAGTGACTTTTGATTTATTTCAGCAACTTTTGTCAATTTAAGTTTAATTTTTGTTTTAGAGGTTTTTTTCAATTTCTAGCCATTTATACAATTTTAGTGGTTATTTCTAAAACGACGTTTTTTTTTTAATTTTAATAATTTCTAATTGTTATCTTTTATTTAACCTTTTTCTTTTTCCTGAAGATGCTACACAATGGAGTAGCGAAATATTGAAAAATAAATAATATTTTTATAAAAAAAAGAAACCTTAAGCTCAAGAAATAAATTAGTTTTTATTAATTTCTTAAATTTTGGCAATTTGTTTCAGTTTTAGCGATTTTATTTCAATTGTTTTGATTTTTTCAATGTCAGCGAATATTTTAATATTATTTATTGTTTTTTTTTTTATTTAATTTGAAAGATTTTATAAATTTTCATTTCAGCGGTTTTTTCACAACAGAGGTATTTAAAATTTTGGGTTTTTTAAATTTGACAATTTTTTCACTTGTAGCAATTTTGCTCAATTCTGCCATTTTTTAAATCTTATATTTTTTTGAATTCTTAATTCTCTGTTTTATTTTTAGCTAATATGTGATTTATTATTCTTTTTTAAAAATTGAACTATTTTTTCGGCTTTAATGATATTTTTCTAGATAGAATTTTTTTCAATGTTGGCTTTTTTTGTATTTCAGCTTTTTTTTTAAATTTTAGAGATTTTTCTTATCGATTTTAGAGATTTTTTCCAATTTAAGCGATTTTTTCAATGCTAGAGTTTTACTTTTAGGAAAAACATTCTAGAGATTTTTGCCTAATTTCATCAATTTTTATAATTTTTTTAGTTTTAGCGATTTGGTTTTTTTTAAATTTAGCATTTTTTTTAATCTAAGATTTTTTTAAAATTTTGTAGATTTTTAGTTTTAGCGTTTTTTTTAATTTTGGCGATTTTAATTAGCGTTTTTTGTTTTATTTTGGCGATTTCTTAATTTTAACGTTCTTTCCATTTTTAATGTATTTTTCTTTTAAAGTTTTTACTTTTACAAATATCATTCTAGAGATTTTTACCTAATTTCAGCGATTTTTAATTTTTTTTTTAAATTTAGCGATTTTTGAAATCTGAGAAATTTTTTTCAATTTTGGCGATTTTTAATTTTAACGGTTTTTTTAAATTTTGCGATTTATATATTTTAACGTTTTTTTTCGAATCATACTGTGTTTTTCTTTTAACGATTTTTCCCAGTTTTGGTGTTTTTTTTTTAATTTTCAGCGATTTTTTTTAGTAGCGATTTTTTGTAATTTAAACGGCTTTTCAGTTCTAGCAGTTTTTCTAGCGATTTTTTCTTACTTTTGGTGTGTTTTCTTTTTGAAAATTTTGTATTTTTACATATTATTTTTGTTTAAGCGATTTTAAAAATTTTAATGCGTTTTTTGCCAATTTTGGTGATTTTAGCACATTAGAGCTTACCCTGATTTAAATTTTACAACTCCTAAGTCCGTTTTTATGCAACGTGCAAGTGCAATAAACAAGGCAAGGGGTACACTTGGTTATATAAAACGCTGGTCAAAAGAGTTTAATGATCCGTACATTGCGAAAACATTGTACATGTCTCTTGTGCGCCCGATTCTGGAATATGGTTCGGTAATATGGGATCCAATTTACCAAACGCATTCTGATGCAATTGAATCCGTGCAAAAGCAGTTCCTGTTGTTTTGTCTTCGAGGATTACAGCTTAGCCCGTATAATTTGCCTTCATACACCGCTCGACTTGCTCTTATTAAGCTTCCTACTTTTAAAAAGCCGTAGAACTATGATGAATGTGTCATTTATTTTGAATATAATTAATGGTGATATCTGCTCTGGATTTTTGATTAATGAAATTTCATTTAACATTCCCCAACGTGCATCCCGTAATTTTTTACCATTGTCGGTAAATTTTTTTAGAGCTAATTATGCTGATGCTGACCCTCTCAGGAGAATGTGTAATACATTTAATCAATTATATAGATTTATAGATTTTTCACTTAATCCTAGAGTAATAAAAAACGCAATTATAATTTTTTTAAACTCTTAGTTAAGTTATTTTAATAATAATATTTTTAAAATGTCTGTAAGGAATAAAATTCCATAGATAAATAATAATAAATAAATAAATAAATAAATAAATAAATAAATAAATAAATAAATAAATAAACAAATAAATAAATAAATAATTAGTTTTTCTGATTGTGCTTACTACACACTAAACTTTTTAATTTAAAATTCTCTTAAAGTTATGCTTTGAAATTACACAAAAACTTGAATTTTATGTTAATCATGATTCAATTTGTGTAAATACTTTTTTTTAAAAAGAAATAAGAATACCAAAATCTAGTCTTATTTTGATGTAGCATAAACCTCTCTTCACATTCGAAATATTAAACACTTTAATAAAACGGTTTTTCTTTTACTCAAAGGAAAGAAAAAATGCGCCCTCTTCCAGGCAATAGCAAAACTAACATATAATTTTTGCAATATGTAGCTGCTTAGTAGGAATATCTAAAACAATCTAATTAGATTATGCCAATTCTAATTGATACAATCGATTTTATTGCAGCAAAGTAGAGTAACGTTTGTTTGTTAAGTCTTTTGTTTTAGAAACAATTGATCTATACAAACAAATACAATTTATGTTATATATAAAAAAAAAAAATTAAAAAAAATAATTAGATTTTTCCAATTCTCATTGATATAATCGAATTTCTTATCTCTTTATAGTTTACGTTTGTTTTTAATATGTTTTATTGAAACAAAATTTCTAATATAGAAAGCATTTTCTCAAAAATTCTACAAAATTCCAGATTTCATATAAAGATTTTACAAAAAGTTTTTAATTTAAAAGATCTAAAATATTATATTTAAATTCATATAATAAATTTTAAACAGATTTGTAACAAAATTCATACTTTATTTCCTATAACATTAATTGTTAAATAATACATATAAATTATAAACAAAATCATAAACAACTAAAACCAAATTGTTGTATTAACACACACACACACTATTTCAAAAAATATATACATAATTCCATTAGACATAACGACACTAGGTGAGACATAAAGGTGGAGTTAAGGTAATAAATGTTAAAAATTAACAACCAGAAAGACAGACATCAACAATAGAGAAAGAGTCTGATGCAAAAAAAAAAAAAAAATGTTAAATGTTTAACTGTTGTTGAAATAGTAATAGTGGTTAATAATACATTGACTAACAAATGATGAATCATATGAGCCATGTGCAGAATATTATTACCAACAACAACTATAACTTAGGAAAGAAAAAAAAAACGTCAATTGCATGTCGAATGGACCAACAGATATTAAATCTTTTTTTTACAACTCTATACTTTAAAAACATTGCCATTATATATAGTAACATATTTGCTATTGTTACACTTGTAAAATGAAACAAAATAAAACTATAGTAGATTTTGTAATAGTGGCAAAAAAAAGATTAAAAAAAAAACTAATATAATATAAAAGCTAGACAAGTTGCAGCCAATTTTGTTTAAAAAAATAATATAATAAAAAAAAAACAATCTTTTAACACACAATACTTTTAGTGTTTTTTAATAATTATAATAAAAATAATGATGATAATGATTATGATGGCGATTGCAGTGTGGTTGGCAACTTGATAATCATGATGAGTCTTAGTGGCAGTTGGTAATTAGTGTTGTATAATAGAAATAATATTATGGCTTGTACATAGCAGCAGTTAGACAAAAGATTAATTTTTTCCATTAATATACAATACTAATTGAGGTTATAAAGTGTTAACTATAGTTATGGTAAATTGTATGGTAATTACCATCAAATAATAAGAATAATAACAATAGCAACAAAGAAATATTTATAAAATTATTATTATTATTAATGTGTATATTAATGAAAATGCATTACTGCAAAAAAAAAAAACAAAAGACTTAAGCAACGAACTTTGTATGTATGTAACCAGTATTTTGATGAGTTTCGTTTTTGAGTTGTAGATTTTTATCACAGATTTTTATTAAATTTTTAGTTAGCAACAATTTTACAAAACATTTTTTTATAGAAGCATCAGACTTTTTGTTAATTTCGTTTTTTTTTTTTTTAAATTTTAAAAACCAATGCAAATGTACTCTAAAAATTGTGTTTACAAATTTTTTGTTATTCTTCAATATCGAGAGCTTTCATTTATTGTAATGCTCTCTATGAACCAAAAGACATCTATTTTTAGGGGAGACTAAAAACTGATTTGTGTCCAAATTCTTAAAGTACGCACAAAATTTATTTTTTAATGTAATATTTTATGTTATGCGCAGCGTTATGGTTGATAGAGGGTATTGCAAAATTCATATATTTTTTTTGGTTAATAGAGGGTATTGCAAAATTCATATATATTTTTTGGTTGATAGAGGGTATTGCAAAATGCATATATTTTTTTCTTGGTTGATAGAGGGTATTGCAAAATTCATATATTTTTTTTTGTTTGATAGAGGGTATTGCATAATTCATATATTTTTTTTTCGCTGTAACAAGTACAAAAAATTATTTTCTCTGAATTTTTTTTTGGAGATGAAGCTGTTATAAGTGAACCGTTTTCATTAAAAAAAGATATTTTAAAAAAATTGGTTTAAAGAGGGTATTGATTATAAAGTATCTATATATTTTTTTAAATACATCTATGAAATCTTTAAATAAAAGCATATAATTTTTAGTTTTTCTTTTCAATAGAAAACTTTTCCAGTCGAAATTTAATTCAGTCCAATAAAAGTTTCAAATTCCGAATATTTTTTTAATCTAAAAATACTTCCATAGTGAAGTTTGTATTTTATATTAGAACTTTTTATTACTTATATGTATGAAAATCTATTTTAAGTCTGATTTGAGATCATAGAGATTTTTTTTCAAATGAAATATTTTCTTATTTCTATTTAGTAATCATGGAGAATATACAGAAAAAGTTATTAGACACACAAGCTGAATGGAATGCATTTTCTGGTCCGCTCGACCTTCATCAACATTCTTCGTGCCCTTGAAAGTGCCAATTATAAATATCTCTATTTAACTCACAAAAAAAAAACGGAAAAATCTATTTATGCTAACATACAGTTGATTTTTTGTTATTGAGTTTAGATGAAATTTACTTACTATTTTATGATCTATGATGAATTTTCTATGATCTCGAACCAGACTAAAAATACTTTTTCATACATATAAAAATATTTCATAACGCGAAATAACGCTATCCCTAGATCTATGATTTCCCTTATAATCGACTACTTGTATATAACCTGCATATAATTGATATAGTTTTAAAAACTTAACTTTTAATACAATTTTTTTTTTGTTTTTTCCAAATCATATTATACTAAGTAACACGCTTATATTTAAATCTAAAAATACCTATAAAACTTTATGCCATGTACTCTTCAATAAATTTCTACGACAACAATCATAAAAAGAAAATATGAAAACCACGAAATACAATTTAAATTTAAGTTGTTGAACGTGTGTAGTAAGCAAGGTGCATATTATTATCTCTTAAAGGATTTATGACATTCGGCCAAAGGAAAGAAGCAAAAAACAAGCTCTTGTTCTTCTTTCAATATTAATTCTTGTATACAAATTCAAACAGAACAACAAATGGCTGGGTATATGGAGTAAAGGAAAAAAACTATAGCAGCAGTTACAAACATGAATGAATGAGAAAATTAGGCTTAAGCAATAAGTTTAAATGTAACAAAAAATAAAAATAAAGGTATACCCTGGACCAACCTTTAAATAAAAACATTGTTGGTCATGGGAATTTCTGCAATGATGCAGATGATAATGATGATGATTGTTGTTAGTACGACGCGTACGTACGTTACGTACTGTATGCGGTGGAAATTTATATACGTACGTTTGTTTGTGGCATTTAATTTGCATGAGGAACGTGCAACATTCAGAATCAACTTGATATTTGTATAAAATATACAAAAGAGCAATGCACTATGGGACTGAAACAAAAAAATCCCTACCACTTATGGAAAATAGAGACCTTAAGAATGATGTAGTTAAAAGAACACTACTCAACAAAAATCCATTTCTGCTAAAACTTTTTTAAGGTATTGAGGTCTCCTACACCCGAATTTAAATTCAAAAAATAGCATTTCTGAAATCTGGTTTGCTTATTCCTGAACCATGAAAAAATCTTTATGTTTCAATATTGAGGAGAAAAAGTTTAAAATATTCTACTTTTTACGAATTTGTGTTCTGGATAAAGTTACCTTTAATTTTAAATATTAAGGGATATTTTAGGGACCTCGCACAGAAAAAATTATTGCCAGAAATTTTCAATTAGTTTTTTTTTTTTTATTTTTTTTTTTTCGTTTTCAATTAAAAGTTTAATCATATCAATTAAATTTTTAATTGATAATGAACTTGGTCAAGAAATACATCTCGAATCCCTAAACAAAACAAAAATCTTTATTAAATATATTTTTAATATTAAGCGTATTAATAAAAGCGTTATAATTTAATTGTTGTAAGAAAGAGAATCGCTCTCATTGTTTAAATTAACATAAACAACATAGTCTATGTAGTCTTTGTGTGCATCATAGTGTATGTACAACAGTCTTGCTAGATAAGGGGATTTGGCTTCAGATTTGAAAATTAATTGATATAAAAAATTAAATTTGGATAAATTATTCAGATCGATAATCGAAAGCAATTTCTACTAAATTAATGACGTATTGGTTTTAATGCAGAGCTTGATAATTCATTTTCGTTCATATTATAAATTTTCTGATTCCATGAATAAATTTTAATCTCTTCATATCAATGATTCAATTTTGACTCGAATGAATAATTTGATTTGTGATTCTGTTCGCAAACGATTTTTGGTTTTTTGATTTGTTAAAATTTAATTAATAAAGATTCTATAAAAAGAATCAACAAAAATCAAATTGATTCTCTGAATTTGATATTAATTCAATAAACAAACAATTCAAACAATGAATACAATTTTGAATCAGATTTAAAAATTAAATCAAGGAAT
Source organism: Eustalomyia histrio (assembly GCA_949748255.1). Taxonomy (NCBI): domain Eukaryota; kingdom Metazoa; phylum Arthropoda; class Insecta; order Diptera; family Anthomyiidae; genus Eustalomyia; species Eustalomyia histrio. Next base: position 15,851,487 of record OX456526.1, read on the forward strand.
CATATTTTTAAAGATCTATTTTAAAGTTTTAAAAAATTGTTAAAATTTCAATTCCTTCATGAAGCCGGTTTTTTTTCTAGAATATTTTTTTTTTTTAATTTTTAGCAAACAAATTCTTACAAAGTACGAGGGCGGATCAATAAGTCCGTGATTTTTTTTAATGAAACACAGTTTTTTTTTGCAAAAAAAATATTTTTCAACATAATGTCCTTTAAGCTCAATACACTTAGTCCAACGTTTTATCCCTTCCAAAAAATAGGATTTTTCGAGGTCGATAAAATAGACATTTGTTTGATCAATAATTTCATCGTTTTAGCTAAATCTCTTTCCACCGAGCCATTTCTTTAGATTTGGAGATAGGAAATAGTCACTGGGAAGTAAATCCGGAGAATATGGCTGATGAGGCTGATGACCTCAATTGGCGTCATTTGTACTTGTATTACTTGACCACAACGAAAGTCAGTAAAACACTTTTTTACCATTGAAATCGAAGGTTCAAAGTCCCCATAGTATTTATTAAGCTTTTCCTTGGTTTGATTGACGGTTTTTTTTCGCAAAAAAAATGTTTAATGAGCACTCGAAATTAATTTTTTTCCATTTTTGAAAAAAATCCACGAGGTTGTATGTTTTGAGCAGCTGTTAAACGAAAAGTAATTGACGGAACTTGCTCAAAATTTGACAGTAGTATATTAACAGGTGGTACTTCAAGGGAGCAGTTTTGCATTTCATATAACTACGAGGGAAGTTCGAAAAGTCACGGACTTTTTGATCCGCCTGCGTATTTAGAAATTTTCATGAGTTAATGTATTACACACACATATACATACATATATATTTGATAAAAAAATATTGAAGATTTGATTAAAATTTTAATTGATTTAAATCTGGAATTTCAATAAAAAATTTTATTAAAATTTTAATTCATTTGATGCTGGAATTTCAATTAACAAATTTATTAAAATTTTAATTGATTTTTGTTTAGAACTTTGATTAAAGTTATAATTGATATTATTATAATTTTAATTAAAAATATTGAAGATTTTTGATTAAAAATTTAATTGATTTGAATAAAAAAATAATTGAAAATTTCAATTAATGTTGACAAAAAAATTAATTGATATAAGAAATTCTTTTGCTGGTCCAATTCAATTAAATTTTTAATTGTATTTACAAATATTTTAATTGAAATCCGAATTGATTTTTTTTTAAATTATCACCAGAAAGATCATATTTGCTGAAAAAATGTTTGACTCATTTAAATTATATTCATATTAGACATTTTAATGATAAACAGAGGGGCCAAACTCGCAAATATATGGAGCATATCTGGAATAGTTGAGAAATAATCAAAACTTAAACCAAAATTGCATTTTTCTGTGCATTTTTATTCTTGTTAAAATCTAGGGGGCCAAAGGTGGCCGTTTTCTGATATTTTTCAATCTATAATATTATATAGTAATGCTGATTGTAAAAAAAATCAATCTATGGCCCCCCCAAAATCATAACAAAATATTAACGAGTGGGGAGAGGGGCTTTTCTGATGCTTTAAAATGTGCAATATAACATAATTAGGCAATTAAACTAACTGCAGATAGCACACAAAAAATTTAACCTAAATCTTGGGAATCAAAAATAATGGTGCTAAAAGTTGGCCTTTTCAGATATTTTCCAATCTATCAATATTATTTCAATAACTAATTGAACTAAAAACAAGTTCTGTACAAAAAATTAAATCTTTGTCTCCCTTAATCTTAAGAACAAAGAAGTTCGAAGGGCCAAATGTTGGTCTCTTCTAATATTTTCCAATCTATAATAATATTTAATTAGCTAATTGAACTACCTGCAGATTTACACACAAAACTTAACCTTTGGCCCCCCTGAATATTAACAATAAAATGAGCGGGGACCAAAGGATGGCAGTTATTTTATGATTTTTATAAAAAAAAATTGGCAAGGATAGTTTTACAATTAAACTAGAACAGGAAAATCTTAAGGAGTTAAAGGAAAACTATTAAAACCCCTAACAAATTTTCGAAACTCACTGTTTTTTAAATTTTTAACTTTCCTCTGAATTCTAGCCTATAGTGCGATATATAGAATTCTATGAGTTAATGCAAAAACCATACAAAAAAGAAAAAGACAAGAGTCATCAGCAACATCATCATTATTGTTATTATTATCATTACAAATAACAGCAACAACCTCAACAACCTACAATATTAAACAAATGTTGTTCGTTCAATCTAAACACTCGTTGCCAACATTGAAATTATTATTGTTTTTTGTATCTTGAGAGTCGAGTAGAGTGGAGTAATATAAATCGCTCGCACTCATTTTCCTTTTACGCTTTGAAAGCCTATCATTATGATTATGACGAATATTACTTTTAAAACGAAAGGTTCTCTGCCATTTGTTGTTTGTTGCTGTTGTTCTTACCTTAGTTGGCCAGATGACTGCTTTGCATCTTAAAGAATATGTATAGTTTTGCGATTTGTTGTCCGTCCTTCTGTATTTTTGTTTTGTTGTTAGTCTTTGCATCTCTTTTGATTCGTGTTGCAAATGATTGGATTTAATTCATGCTGCCTTTAAATAAGCTCCAATATAGTCAAGGGTTTAGTTGTTGTTGTAGTTATTTTGAATGTACTAAATATAACAGAAGCTTATATTCATATACCATCAGGTTGCTTCTGCTGCCGATGATGACGATGATGATTTTTTTTTTTCCTAAAACATGTGACGTTGTTTTGGTTCTTTAGCTTTGAATTCTGTTTTGGTTGTTGTTCTGTTTTTTTTTTTTTTTTTTTTGGAGGAGAGTACGTGCACTTGTAGTGAAGGCGTGTTGCATCGACAACAACAACAACAACAACAGCAGCAGCCAAGTAACCACAAAAAATGGTTTTAAGATGCATATCTGAAATTAGTTTTCAAAATCTTTTTCTTAGTTTTTTGTTGTTGTTTTTGGTTGCATTATAGTTTGTTGCTGCTGTTATGTTGGTAGTCTTTTTAAATTCTTCTACTTCTTCATTTCTTTGGCCAAGTTAGTACCAAACTTTCTGGTGTGGCTGCGAAAGAAGATCCCTCTTTCATGTTAAATTTGAATTTCTTTTTTTTTTTTTTGCTTTTATTTTGGTTTATTTCAACATTGTTGTATCTCCTGCCAATGCATGCAAACTCTGTTAGTGGAAAGATGCTAATTATGAGCGGGTGGGAACTTGAGATAAATTGTTCTTGATGATGAATAATAAAATATTATATTAAAAAAATAACCACCATCACTATAAATGTAATGAACAAAAACTGAAGAGGAAAAAAATATTCAAAGTAATTTGTTTTATATATTTTTTTTTTTTTTTACAAATCCTGGGAACTTATTTTAGTGGAAAATATAAAAAATACATTTTAAATTAAATAGCTTTTAGATTAGAGGTTTTGATCTTTAAAAGTAAATGTAATTTATACAAAAGGAAAATATTATTTTGATGCCGAAAATTCTATAACACCAAATAGTTAGAACTTCGGTTAATCAGGAATATCGCAAATGCTTTCATTTTAAAAGAGGATTGAGTTGAAAAAGCATATAGGCAAGGTCAGGGCTCTCAGACCAAAAAAATAGTTATTGTAGCATACCCCAGAGAGTAAAAATAAAAGAACAAAAATGAGATTGTAATTAGAAAATAGAAAGAGAAGAGTCTCAGGCTAAAATTTTCCAGTCTTCCTTATTTACCTGAGAAAATCAGGCAGGGGTAGATTATGAATGGAATCTATAAACGTTACTGTCCAATGTGCACAGTTTGGTTCTGGAGAAAACTGGACAGTAAAAGACGGGTTCTAACCTTCCATACATGACACAAAAAATTGGTCATCCTTGACATATGACAGGTACAAGCGTTGTGTCCCAGCAGATTTGTATCTAAAGTCATGCTAGGACTAATTAGCCTCTTTAAACAATTTGAGGGCAAATCCTTTTACCACCGGAAGTCTGAGACGCCTATGTGTGGTTCCTCGTGTTAACAACACTAGCGTAGCCTTGTTCGTATTAAGAGCAAGCCCAATCTCTTCCACGAGCTGACCATCAGGTTCACAATAGTTTTTATATTCTTACAAACTCAAAAGCCTGAAGCTCCGCCAAAAGTGATTAGTATTAAAAGCTCCATCAAAAGCCCCTCGATGCCAACAAAAAACACTTACCATGTATACCTTTTGTCTAGACCCTTTTTGAGCATAGATCATATAGAGCCGTCTCACAGGATCTTAAACTTTGATACAGACATTATTGACAATTAAGAGGGCTACGGAGCAATGTTATGATGTTCATTATGATGCCAGGAGTCAAATGGATAAATGCCAACCAGACTCCACCATTAAACCAATTATAGCTCTGTGTGAAGCATAAGAAGTGCAAAATCGAATTACAAAATGACCTCGAATCCAGTGAAAGCATCCTACGCCTCGTCAGAACCGGACATGAGCAGATAAAGTAATCGATGCTTTCCTCCTCATCCTCGTCGATACAACTCGTAGAGCTATGTCCGTGTCTCTGATAAGACAGTAGCCCGTTATTATCTCCACCATATCCGAAATATCCCTCCTGGACGGCAATAGAAGTACCTCGGCGCGACTCAAAGTAAGGGCTGGCCAGATATGCCTTTAATTGCATATGGGACTAGTCGTGCTCTCGAAGTAGGGCCAATTGCTCGATTTAAAAACTGCCAGGGCATTACAAAGTTGGTTCCCAATCTTGCAAGTCCATTAGCTCTACATTTCCTCGGTATGTATCTGTGCCCCAGGACTCATACGACGAGAATATTAAACTGTAATGCCAGTCATCATAGTCCGAGACGTCGACCCCAATGATTACTACAGCTTAAAGATTGCCGTAGACAGAACATTGCTCCCAAGCCAAGCGCAACCTCCCTTATTGTCGACACCTAAGTTGAAACACGCTGCAGTAATTTTGCTTTCTCCGAGCTGGCTCAAAAGCAAGTTCCTCGGAATAGACCCCAAAGCCAACATGCTTATCAAGCTTTGATCTGCACCGGTACGCCACCCGCCCATGAGTCCCTGGGCAGTCACCGTAGTCATATGATCCACATTTGGCAGAAAATCACCATTTCCCAATATCACACTGTAGTCACACCTATTGTCGTCCCCTTTTGACTGATGCGGCTTTAAGTCTGCCTGCATCAGTCGCTTACATAGTATATCCAAAGATGCAGTAAATATTCGATGTAACCGATTGTGTACTAGTACATAGTGTCCCGTAATGCTCACATAAGCAACTCTCTGCACCATTTGCCAATATTAAATAAAGAGTGATTCAAGTAGAGATACTTTTTTCAATAGCTTTTTTTGGACAGATCACGTGTGAGTCGTGTCTTGCTGTTATGTTATTTTTGTTTAGTATTGTCTGGCATTTCATAATGGAAAGACTTACGCCTGAACAACATTTACAAATCGTTCAACTCTATAATGAAAATTCACGTTCTGTGAGGAATGTTTTCGAGGCAAATTTTGCTCAGCGATGAGGCCCATTTCTGGCTCAATGGGTATGTAAACAAACAAAATTACCACATTTAGGACGAAAAGCAACCTGTAAAGATTCAAGAACTGCCACTTCATCCAGAAAAACAACGGTTTGGTGTGGTTTGTGGGCCGGTGGAATCATTGGTCTATATTTTTTTTTTTTAAATGATGCCGGTGCGAACGAAACCGTCAATGGCGACCGTTATCGTGCCATGATAACCGACTATTTGATGCCTGAAATTAAAGCTCGTGATCTCGGCGACATTTGGTTTCAACAAGACGGCGCCACTTCCCACACATCGCATCAATCAATGGATTTATAGAGAGAACACTTCGGTGAGCACATAATTTCACGTTTTGGGCCGGTCGATTGGTCACCAAGATCGTGTGATATCACACCGTTAGACTTTTTCCTGTGGGGATATGTAAAGTCTAAAGTTTATGCGGACAAACCCGCTTTGAGTCAGGTCTTGGAAGAAAGCATCACGCGTGTCATTCGCCAGTTACCAGTCGAAATGGTCGAACAAGTCATCGAAAATTGGACTCAACGGATGGACCATCTGCGACGTGGCAACGGCCAACATTTGATAGACATAATCTTCAAAAAATAAATGCCAAGGAATGTTCTTTCAAATGATAATAAACATTCCCATTAAATTTGAATTTTCTGTGTTCTTTTTCTTTAAAAAAGTAGGGAACCTCGAAATGGATCACCCATTATAAGTCACCTTATCCAGTAGCAAACAATCGCAGTGTATATCCATCGACCGACTCTGGGACTCAGTCCACAGCGACCACCCATAGCCCGCCTAGAGGAGTACAAAGTAATCGCTGGCTGTTTCGGACTTTTTGGACGTTGTGTTTGAAAAAAAGCTTTCTGTTTAGATTTACACCACTCTGTCAGAAACTTGGATTTCCACACCTCCCTTTAGGTGAAATCCTGCATCCACCCCCAGACTAGATAATGTCCACCACCAGAGTCGATAAAATCAAGCTAAAAGCCCCTCTATGACCAAAAAAAGCTATCATGACAATATTTTTCACCGAGAAAGACTTCTCTATGATAGTCACAACCGCGTGAATATCACAATCCATTGAACTTCTCTTACGGTATGCATGTTGTCGTGCAGACAGCAGCTTTTATAAACCCAATACATGTACAATGTTTAACAAATATTTTACCAACATTTATTTCAGATTTCATTCGGAACTTCTTAGTATCTATTAAATCCACAATTTCACTCTAAAAGGATACATATTTTAATTTAAATCTATTTTCCCTAAAATAAACACCTACATCCGTATTTGATTTGGTAGGTGTTAATTTTTATAATAAACATTTGTATATTTTAGCAGTAAAGATATTTTTTTTTTGAATAATATCAAAATGTTTTAATATTTAAAATTGACATTAATACCAAGAATTTTGAAATTCAATACCTTAGAAAAGCCACTATGTTGTTGTTGTTGTTGATGAGCAGCCACCAAGAAACCATTAATCTTAAACAACAAATTGTTAAACATATTCAAACCAGAAAATCTAGTAGAAATAACAGAAGCCTTTTTCTTGAAAGGCGGTTTTAATCTTTTGATTTCTTCCAAGCTTCCTCGACAGCAGACAAAGGATGAAATATTTGCAAAAAAAAAATTAAATACAAATTAAAACAAAGGGACTAAAAGGTGCCCCAAAAGCTTTTGGCGCATACCACCTCAATATCGTATTATATTTTTTTTATTTGTTTGTGCAGCTTAGAGGCACCGCTACTAAACCGTTAGGGTTAGAGTTCTTTCTGTGTGTACGTTATGTTTTTGTTTTTTTTTTTTAGGCAAAACAAAAGGATGTTAAAAATGTATTTCGTCTTAACTCATAGGGTATTGGATGATTGTGTTTTGACTTAATTGTCTTCCGTTGAAAATTAATCCTCTTTAATTTTTGTTGAAAATTTCGCACTAATTTGCGTATATGCAAAAAATTCAAAGTCAATTAAGTTTTATTTTCAGGCAGAGAGAAATAAATATACAGCCATGCAATTATGTTAGTAAAAGGTAAAGAAATTTTATTTTTTATAAATGTAAATAGCATTAGGCTTTTATCATATTTAGAAAAATTTGTGTGAGCTGCCCATCGTTCTGTTCGAGATCATGAAAAAATTTCTAAATGGATATAAAATTTATAATTTTTCTAATCGTGAACGATACACAGAAAAAGTTATTAGACACTATCCAAATGAAATGCATTTTCTCGTCAGTTACGACCTTTAGCAACATTCTTCTTGTCTTATAGTTTAAATTGTTAATATTTTTGATTTAACACACAAACTAAACTATATTTTTTTCAATAGAAGCAACACAGGAAATTCTTACTTTCTTTGGAAAGGGGATAGAGGAGAGGTGAAAGGATGAAGCGCTGCAAGGTGACAACACTGTAATTGCGCGAAATGATTAATCTTAGAACAGTTGTTGGCCGCTAGCTCATGAAAAGTTGGCGAAATTGTTGAAGCTTAGTTCATAGCCCTGTTACGTCATTTTACTCCGGTGTGGTTAAGTTCTATGAAAATACTAAAGGAGGACGTTGCGGTATGTTTAAGGGATGGAAAATTTAAACTGGGGATTGAACCTGCAACCATTACACCACAATGAAGGACACTTGTGCCTTGTTTTCTGTTTTCCCTCGCCATTTTATTTATAGAAACTCAAACAATTTCTATTAACTTTAACCATTTGTGTTGGTTGTGTTGACTTTTTCCTGCTTAGGACAAGTTAAACGATTCTGCGCCGTACCGTGTCTGTGATTTTATACTGAAGTATATTGCTGATCTGTAGAAATTTTATGCGACATGTTCTTATGAAGTACTTTATGTACTTTCCATGAAGAACATCGTTTATTAAGGCCGTGAGTCGTTTTTTTCTAAAAAAAAAAAAAGAAATTATCGGAAGGGGAATACCGAGAATAGTTTTTGCTGACATAATCTTATAGTGCGATCCTTAAGGCAACTCGATATGAATCGGGAAACAAGTATTAAGTCTTAAGACCAATGTACGATGATTGGGGAACATTCCAACACTATAAAAAAGATACTCATACTCATTTTTAACCCCTAAATATCAACTTGGGTTGATATTTTTTATAATTTGTTTCACTCTTTTAGGAAACCAAATTTCATAGAAATCACGAATTGTCCCATTTTCCCAGCGGCATCAACATTGCATTGTTCACAAGTAGAGATTTCAGTTAAATTGCTAATAAAAAATAGTTAAGTTCGACCCAACAAGCCTTTTAACAAATAAACAAAAAGCAAATACTGGCTCTCGGCTACAGAAATGGTACATTGATTCAAGTTAGAGGTTCGTGCTTTTCAGGTAGGTTATGCATTAACAAAAGGAATCAAACTGTCATTCAAAGAACGTAGTCAAACTGAATTTGCGTTGACTGCGGTATCCATTGTACTTCAAATGGTGTAGCCTTTTACGATTCCCGAGATGAAGCTAACTGTATTCAATCAAATAAATTGAAACTAAGATCATATACTGAACAATCTGCCGGTGATATGGGATGTATGATTAGAAAATTTTATCCTTTATTTCAATTTTTCGAGTTGGCTGTAATTATTCGGATATCGGCTCCCTGCGAGTGTGGTCTTTCAAAACGAGGGCGTTAGAGCTGGTAAACAAAGAATTAAAGAAGCAGTAATACTTTTCATTGTATCTAGATTTTTGCTGGATTGTTATTCATGAAGATGGGACCTACGCTATCATGGACATCTCCTAGATGAAGTTAGAGATTACATAGGGTCATGATTCTGTTCTAACCAACCGATATTTGGATCTCTGTACTACTCTGAGATTGTGCTAAATGTGTTGTTATGTCGCATCTATAATCGAAGGAGTTTCAGATAAATTCAATGGTACCGCAAAGTTCGGTCTTTTCTGCTTTTCTTTTACTAAACTTTATTAATGATCTTCTTGAGCAAAATTTTAACGCTTTAGTTGTTGACAGAAAGATTTGTCACTAATTTTCTTTTGGTGGTAGGACAAATCTTATTAGGGTTTGTGACAAAAGGCAGATAATGAATGAAACACACAATCGCGGAGTGGAATTCTCTTGATGTTTTAGGCAAATAATTTCGTTGTAAAAAATATTTCACCCCATTCGATTTACTTTATATTTATACCACCTACACTCAGAAGAAAAGTAAGTACAAAAATTTTGTAAACGGTTTTTAATCCCAATATACTATTTTTGTACTGATTTTTAGTAAACAAATTGTTATTTAGTAAATTATTTTGCTATTTACATTTTACAAATTGCAGAGTTTTTATAGAACATGTACAAATTTTTATTGCTGATTTCAGAAACCATTTTACAAATTTTTAGAACCCCAATTGTTAAAATTAGCAAAACAAAAAAAAAAAAATTACTAATTTAAAAAAAAGTGGATATGAAGGAAATTTTATTTCTAATAATTAAAACATATGAGCATACAAACTTAAATTGCCTTAAAATGCTACATAGGTTAAAAAATGGATCCCAAGTGAACATAGTACTAACAAAATCTAAAAATCTGTCCTTAAAATCATTAAAATTTGACCTTAAAATTAAAAAATTTTACTCTAAAAATATTTTCTAATAAAAAAAATTAGCAAATTAAAACAAAATAATATATAATGATATAATAAAATATTTTTGGAAAAAATAAATTAAATTAAAAAATGTTGTTGCTCGACAAAAGAAAAAAAAAAATAAATTTGTTTTTTTCGAAAGGCAATTTTAAACAAGTGTATTTAAAAATTATTGAAGTGATTTGTGCATTTTTATTAATTTTTTTTATAAATTAAAATTTTTCAATATTTTACAATTCATTGAGTTTAGTTCCCTAAAATTTTTCAAAAACTTTTGAGTTTTACTAATATTTTGTAGCGGTTATAAACTTTGCTGCTATTTCCATTTCACTAATAATTAGTAAAATTTGTTGCTGATTTTAGTAGATCGATTTTAAATTGCATTTTACTGCAATTTACTAAAATCTAGTAGCGCTTACTAATTTTTTATACTAATTTCATTGTACTACACGTCAGCAGACATGTGTTGCTAAGATTAGCAAAAAAATACCGCTGGGATCAAATTAGCAAAATTTCCCGTAATACCAACAAAATTTTGAGTTGTCATTACAGACTTTTTTTGGTGAGTGTATAGGCGGCCGAAAATGGAATACAACTCCCATATATTAGCAGGAGCTTCAAAGGCTATTTTAGAGCTTTTGTACCGTTCATTAAAAATATTGGAATATCCACCTCTATTGATTTATTGGAGCATTATCGGAATGTGGGTTTTACCAAGGAAAGTGTTTTGCCGAGGCAGGTAAACTGCTCTCTAGATCTCGGAGAAATTACAGGAAAAATTCATGTATCAGCAATATAAGCCCTATGTGAAATTAACTTCTCTTAAGAGGTCTTCCTTGTTATTAACAATTTAGAAATTTAAAGTCAAACGTCCACAAACACTACACTCTCTCTCCATCTTTCGAATAATCTATTTTTCAACACAATGCTTTGCATTAGTAGGGGTATCTCCTGAGTTGTGGTATATCTTTAAGAAACCATATTCAGACTTGATTTCACACAAAAACCAGTCGATTTTTATACTTTTTAAACTATTAAAAGACAGAGTGGACCGCTTATAAAAAAAGTAAGTATAATTTTCTTCTTCGTAATATTGAAATTTTATTAAGATCTGCGGGTCCGTTCCAGGGTACCTGGAAGCGTGGTCTTCTCTCATTTTACTACAAGTTTTGTCTGAGTGTATTCATTGCTAATTTAGGCGCCCTTTTTTGTTAAATGAATGTAGAAACAAAACAGAAACACACAATTTTTATGTTATTTCAAATTGCTGGCAATTTACGATGTATTATAAAGTTTGATTTCATTATTTTCCAACCACATTATTAATCCCTGTTTTGACTAGTTTCATTCAATAAACTAAAGGATACTCGTACCTTTTTTTTCTTCTTACTTTGAAGCGATTTAGCGGTATGACAAGCAAATTTTTCTTCCTTAGTGTATTGTGGTTGTTATAGTTCCATTAAGACAATTTGAATGTGTCTTATATTCTTTAGAAAGAGATTTTTCTTGGAGTGAATTTAAGCAAAAATATATTTTTTTTATCTCAAATTATATTTAAGTATGATCAAGTTTTAAGGTTCCTTTTTTTGTATCTTTTTTGGGTCATATTATGATGACTTGCTTGCTTTTTTGGCTTTTATGTTTTAATACAAAAATTGGTCTCCTGTTTTTAGTGTTTCAAAAAATAAAGCAATATTTTGTTTTATAATAAAAAGCGGAAATACTAATGATAGGTTTTCACGCTTACCCCCATCGTTTCATAATTAACATACACACATACATTCAAGTCAATACATTTGTCCGCAGAAGATGATTGCTCAACACTCACAATCAGCCACTCTAGAAAAATGCATCCTTTTTTTTTAAATTGTTCTCCGTTTGTTAGCTGATTTGAATGTCTTTTTCCCTGTATAAATGTTTGTTTGTTTGTTTGTTTGTTTGCTTGTTGTGGTCAACAATATATCTCGTATCTGCGCCAAAAATATTATTTATGATAATAATTTGTATTTTTATGTGTTATTTCGACATCTGCTGTTGTTATATCTGTTGCCAATTTTTTTTTTCTGTTTCTGTTGGCCCAAAGATGTTGATGTCAATTTGGTTGTTGAGTCAAAGGGTTGTGTTGTGCCATAGTGTTTGGTGTTGTTATTGTCTGGTGTTTATAGGCAAATTTTGTTGGTCGCCATAAAAATATGAAATATCACGTCTCAGTTTTATTATCTTTAATTTATTGTGATTTTTTTTTTTTGTTTTTTTCGGCAAATGTTATAGAATGGTTTAAGAAATTATTTAAATTATAAGTTGTAGTAAAAAAAATATAACAACAAATTTTGAATTTTAAAAGTTAAATTTTTAATACGCGGATGTTATTAATAACGATGGTAAAAACTATTAAAGGATTTTTGTTTAATTCTTTCAAGAACATTTTGAGTTTGAAAATTTTACTAAAATCCCAGTTAAAACAAAATGCTTTCCTTTTCCTGTGAAGTCTCATTAACATATGTGTTATAATCATCTTAACCAATTATCATGATTTTATTTATAATTCTTAACTTTTAATTTATAACAGCGAAGTATTGAAAAATAAATAATATTTTTATAAAAAGCCAACCTTAAGCTTAAGAATTTAAGTTCTTTTTGACCTTCGCTAGAGAGTTACAAGTCACTAAGTTAATTCAATTTAATACCATGTCATGAAATTTTGTCGACCACACATATTTTGTTTAATTTTGTCGGTTTAAACCAATTAACCAAACAAAAATATAAAATAAACAACACTTCCTTTGCAACATACAACTTATGATGGCTATTAAGTGTTCAGTTTAAAAATATATTATTTTATGGCTTTTCAACACCATTTTGAAGCTTTTAAAGTTTTTTTTAAAATACTGTTATAACATTCTGATGAAAGCGCCATGTAATTACTCACGAACACCAAATATAAATAAAATTGACAGCTATTCTTAAAATTGAAGATTAATTTGCTTTAAAAAAAACAGCTACAAAGTTAGAGATAGACGAGTCAGACTCGTTGTTTTTGTAACCCCCTAAATTTAAATTGAACCAAAACGAAAGCCAACAACATCTAAGTTTCAGCGAAATCACTTGTAGGTCATACGAAAACATACAACAAAAAGTAAAAATATTATCAGTCACAAAAGAGCTTCCAAGTCGGAAAAACAGTTTTGTTAATTGCTAATCTTTAAAGGAAAAAATTGCATTTACAGTTTTAAAGAAAATTATACATACAATTTTAGACAATATTTTGTCTCTCTTGAAAACTTTTTAAAATTGAACTTAGTCCCTTTACACACTAACAAGGGAATCCCAAAAAATTGCATTTACAGTTTTAAAGAAAATTATACATACAATTTTAGACAATATTTTGTTTCTCTTGAAAACTTTTTAAAATTGAACTTAGTCCCTTTACACACTAACAAGGGAATCCCCCACCTCTTACACCCTGATGTATATAAAATTCGTATATAAACTTGGCTTGGAAACAAAACCATTTTTGTACTTTTTTGTCCCATTTTCAAAATTTTAAAGGCCTGCCTGTCTTTGTCTTCTCTGGTTATTATACGTAAGACAAATTTTCAGTTCTTCTTTTTTTTATTTGTCATTTTTGTTTTTTTTTGTTTGCTTTTTTAGATTTTCCCGTTTTGACCCTGTGGGAAAGAGGGAGTCAATTGAGAATTGGGACATGTCTTGTTATAGGCGAAAACTGGGCCGATTCCGTAAATACATATCACGAGATAGGTGAGAAGAGGACAGGTTTCTACCACGTTACAGGTTCAGAAGTCATGACATGTTCTTTTGCATTGGTTCTGTGATATGTTCTTTGGGGTTAGTTGTGTGACATGCTCTTTCAGACTAGTCCTGTGACTTGTCACACAGGGCAATTGTCTCCCTCCAAGGACAAGCTCATGTTAAGGTGACCGGACCTTTTCATATACCACAATGACGTGACGTGTCCTGGGAGCAGGGGAGCTTTAAAGGTGCTTTTTCATAAGATTTTTAAGCTTCAAATTGCTTTTTTCACATTTTTGATCTTAAATTTTTTTTTTTAAATAAACAAAAATATTCCTATTTTAGTTTTGTTCTAATTTTTTTTGATTTTCACAAATATTTTTGCTTAAATCAGGGTTGGAAAGCAATAACACTAAAATACCGTTATCGATTCAAAACTACCGTTACGCTTAAAATACCGTTGCCGAAATATTGGTATCCCTAAAATACCGTTTCCGGAATGACTATTGGGACCTTTAATTAATAATGAGTGAGTTTTTTTTTCGAAGTTTACGTATTTATTGTGCATAATTGCTTACAATGGCTACCAGCTCGGAAGAACGCCTCGTAAATGGATGAGGCAATCCAATCATCGAACCATTTTATTTTTATTTATTTATTTCAGACTAGTTCACATTTTTAACTTATTTAAATGATGCATTGTTCATATGAAATGAACTTCTGCTAAGGCAGGTCATGTGTCATCGACCGGAAGAAGTAGTGTTGTTAAGGACTTCCCGTTTCAACATTTCCAAATACGGCTTGATCGGTCTTGCAACATGTGGCCGAGCGATGTCATGCTGCAAAATCACTTTGTCGTGTCCTTCTTCGCATTTCAGCCGTTTTTGCTTCAGTGCAGGTCTCAAACGCTGAGTTGAGTTCGATAACGTTCCCCCGTGATCGTTTCATTCGGTTTGAGCAACTCGTAGTAGATCACTCCGCACTGGTCCCACCAAACACAGAGCATAAGCTTCATGCCATGAATATTCGCCTTTGTGAAGGATGATGATGACTGTCCGAGAGAAACTCCATGATTGTTTGCCCTTGGGCTTGCCGTAAATGGATCCACTTTTCATCGCCAGTCGCAATGCAATGCAAAAAGCCCTTTCTTTTGTGGCGTTCGATAAGCTCTTTACAGGCGAAAAATCGCCTTTCGACATTGCGCGGCCTTCACTCTCATGGCACCAAGTTTCCTTGGCTTTTAAGCGTTTGCTAACTGTCGAATCATCCACTTTCAACAGTTTTGACAACTCTTGAGAGTTTAGCATTCATCCACATATCGTAAATCAATGATTCCAATTCTTCGTCTACAAACTTTTTGGGTTGATCTGGCCGTTCCTTCTCAACTAGCTCAAAATCACAATTTTTAAAGCGACCAAACCGCCTCCGAGACAGTGCATGCTCGCCGAACACTTCCACTAAGATTTAATGACCCTCGGCCACACTTTTCTTCATATTAAAGTAATGGAAAAGAACTTCCCGCAAAAGCTCTTTATCCGGTACGAAATTTGACATGTACGAGGCAATATTTAGTATTATTGTTTACGTTTCAATCAAATGACACAAACTACCAAAAACGCTCATTCACAATAGACTTTAGGGGCAAGACATTGGAAACTGGAATATTGGTTGATATACTAGTGGTGGACTCTTGTGTGAAACGTTATCCTTAAAATAGTGATACCGAAATAAGTGAACTATCGATACCCTTAAAATACATTTAATGAAATACCATTATCCTTAAACTACCGTTACTGTTATTTTTAACCCTCTGGTTTTTTGTTAATTGTTCGTATTTATCGAGTTGATAAACTTGTTTTGATTCGCTTTTGCTTTTGCTTTTCATTTTCATTTTCATTTTAGTTTTTTATTTTTGTAAAAAAAATTTCCGTTATGCGACAAAAAACTTACTACCGTTACCGAAATAACTGAAAGACCGTTACCCTTAAAATACCGTTGGCGAAATAACCGCCAAAATAAATTAATTAGTGTTAATCTTAAAATTCCGTTATCGAAATAATGTAAAATAGCGTTACCCTTACCGCATCGTATAGATAACCACAACTATGTTTTAAATGTAGTGTATTTCTTCTTTGATGATTTCCTACACCACGTATAATAATTGCCAAAAATGTTCAATACGGTTCGCCCTTGGGTCATGTATCGAATTGTATCCAATAACTGTAGGTTGGACTGACATAGTTAAATCGATTTACCAAACGATTCTAAGTTGATTGTTATACTATCAGCATAAATTTATTACACCCTGAGCACTTAGTGGTGTAGGGTACAAAAATTGTCGAATTCAGAATTAATTAGGAAGTGGGAAACAAAACTCATCTTAATAAAGAAAACTCTTAGGAAAATATATGAAGGCAATAGAGTTTGTTTACCTTTTTCATAAAAAATGGCTAAAATGCTGTTTTTTAAACTTTTTACATTACAAACATCAACACTGACTGATGTAAGTAAAATCAACCAATTTTTAAGTTGTGTGAAAAAAAATCTCATGTGCTCTGCTCTACTAAAAATAGTTCAAAATTAGTAATATTATATAAAAAAAAATCTAAAAATCATTAAAATTTTATTGAATTCTAAAATGGAGTTTCAATTTAAAATATTTTTCTGCTTATTTAAAAAAAAAAAAAAAAACAAATTTACATTTTTAGTTCACATGCAAAAACTGATGATCTTAAATTAATGATAAAATATGTATGCATAAAATATTCAAGTCAAACAAAAAAAATATATATTCCCACAATACTGAAGGTGCACGAATTGTATACAGAGAGTCTACAGTAAACGCCTTCACTTATGCTTATTTTTTTTTATTTAGCCATCTCAAAGCTTTGAAAGAATTAATTGTTAAAGCAGGAGATATATTTGCATAACAAAGGTGATTATATTGTAAATAAAGCAGAATGCTTGCATAATTAAAAAAAAAAAAAACAAGATATAATTTAAAAAAATCTATGGATAAATACTGAAGTTATGACCAATTATGTGCTGTCACTCCGTTACGGTAAAAAGTCAGATATTACAAAAATGATTGATCTTCGCACTGGTAAAAATTTTACCGTTAAGCCCAAACCAGATAGTGAAAGTGCCAGTGGCAGTCCTGTTAAACTTTGTTCTTGAATTTTACGAAAACTATAAAATATTTTAAAGAATTTTTTATTAAATTTTGCTTGAAAGCAGCTTTTGTTTATTTAGAAAAAATTTTCTTATACGATGATGGGTCAATAAGTTCGTGAATTTTTGAATGAAACACAGTTAAAAAAAATTATTTTTCAACATAATCTCTTTTTAGCTCAATACACTACAACGTTTCTCCAATTTTTTTATCCCCTCTAAAAAAATAGGATTTTTCGAGGTCCATAAAATAGGCATTTGTTTGATTAATAATTCCGTCGTTGGAGCTAAATCTCTTTCCACCGAGCCATTTCTTTAGGTTTGGAAATAGCTATATTTACTAGTAAATAGTCACTGGGGGCTAAATCCGGAGAATAAGGCGAATGAAGGGGCAATTCGTAGTCTACTTAATGGATTTTTGCCATAGAAACTAAGCTGTCACACGATTCCGTTGGTAGTTGATTGTGAGCAAACGCGGCAGCCATCTTGCGGAAAGCTTTCTCATACCCAAGTGATCGTTCAAAATTGAAACCACTCAGCCATGTAAGATGCCTATCGCACAATTAATCTCCGATCGGCCAACACCATATCGTGAATATTTTCAATTGTTTTGGGTGTAGAAACCTCAACTGGGGTCCAGAACGTTCGGCATCTTCCGTCCTTGTAAACCACTTTTTTACCATTGAAATCGATGGTGAAGAGTCCCCATATTATTTATCAAGCTTTTCCTTAATTTAATTGACGGTTTTTTCGCAAAAAATAATGTTTAATAAGCATTCGAAATTCACCTTTTTCCATTAAAAAAAAGAACCACGAGGTTATATGTTTTGAACAGCTGTTAAACGCAAAGTAAACGACGGAATTTGCTCAAAATTTGACAGTAGTCTATTAACAGGTGGTACTTGATGGGAGCAGTGTTGCATTTCATACACTCAGAATATTATGTAGTTAACTGTTTGTAGATTAATAAAAAAGTTTTCCGTTCCATTTAAAAATAAAGGAACATACATTTATTTTTCAAAGAAATATCTATATTAACCTTTTTATACATTTATTCGAAATAATTTACTTTCATTTACCATTTTTTTTTCAGTTTCATTTATTAATTTTCATTTGTTTGAAATTTAATATAAAATTACCCACAAAACGGAAACTTGTGGTTTATTTGTGTACGTAACAGTTATTACAAATTTAAATTTTGTTTGCTCTCTGTTTCAAAAAAAAATATTCAAAAAATTTCAATTTGTTTTTTTATTTAAATTGGTTATTGGTATATATACAAAATTTTTCAATACAAATTACAAGAACTTCATAAACACATATACATACACAAACACCTTCACACAAAAAATGGTTTATAGCTTCATATGCATACATACATTTTGTATTGTACGAGTATATTAAAAAAAAAAAAAAAATACAAAAACGGAAATAATTTCAAATAAATGAAAAAAACATTTATTTTTTAAGGATTGGTAGGTAAAATTTTGACATTTATTTTAACTGATTATATCATTTGTTTCTTACGGATGTGTCAGTTGATTAATCAACATTTAAAAATAAATAACAAATGGCATTTAATTTGAATGAAAATTAAGTAGACCGGGTTTTAAATGAAATATCATTTCTTTTAAATGATATTTTCAGTTATTTTAACTTACAAACTTTTTTAAGTGTATACTACGAGGGAAGTTCGAAAAGTCACGGACTTATTGATCCGCCCTCGTATCTCGACAGTGACAAATATAGCAAATAGAAAACTTACTTTTTCGACAAAGGGTCGCAATGAGGTAAAATACTGTCGACAGCGCGTTTATCTAGTTTGGACTTTAAAAATATAAATTTATTAATGAATGAATTCTTTTAAATCTCTATTTTCTGCCAACAATGGCTTTAAGATGGCACAAAAAAAGTGGTTTTATGAAAGAGATGAGATAATGTTGTATTATACATCGTAGAAGTTGTTGAATGATCGGTTGGAGGTTTATTTTGCTTTTCCGAAGGAGGAGATGCTGATGAATTATGTTTTAATGCTTCTTCTACTCATATGCATGCTAAAACTTTACTCTGCTTCATACCACTCAACTCATCATCAGCAACATCATTATGATCATTGATGATGGTTAGAAATAAAGAGCGCCTTAGAGTGTTTGATCCAAAAGTTTAGACACAACAAACCACAAAAAAATTAAAGGCAATACAGGGAGCTCCGCCCCGAAGGCATGCAAAATATATACATATATATAGAGTACAAAAGCAAAGGATATACCCTGAATGTTGTTTGTATATTTTGCATGCTTGCAACAATAATATTTTAACGCATTTAGTTTGATTTGTATGAACAAAAAGATATGAATATGGAATGCATAATTTTTGTAGGCTGAAAAGTAGACCTTAATAAATTAACATCAGTGTTGTTCTTGTGAGTTTTAGACATTCTGATTCTTAAGTTAATGCCCTCGAGCTTTACTTAACAAATGTGGGAGCTTTTTGTTTTTTTCTTGTGCTTAGTTTTAGTTTAAAATTCTATAGAAAATATATTTTAATATTTATCATTAATATTCGTTTATAATTTTTAATAAGTCTTTGCTACAAAACAAAACTCTCATGATTTTGTCATAAAAATGTTGTTGCTGTTTTTAAGCGCTTTTGGCTATTTTTTAAGTTTTGTGTTTCACATTGCATTAAAAGCTTAAACTTTTCTTTCTTTCATGTTCTCTTTAAAGTGCCAATTAAATAGTAGTAAAGTTTTTAATTAATGCCTTCTTTCTCTCACGAAACAAAATTTGCCTTCTGTTTTGTTTTTTTTTTTTTTTTTATTAAGTTTGTGTGAGTCCTTTAATATTGATGAATTTTTTTCAGCATATGTTTATTAGAATATTTTTTTGTTTTTTCAAAAATTTATTTCAAATTCGTGATATTTAAAAGGCATTATATAAGTTCTTAAAAAATCCTCTTAAGGTCATCACGTAAATAATAAATGGTTTGAGAAATAATATTTTAGATTAAAGTGACGCTTTTTTGTATGGAAATTTTTGTTGGTGAATTTAAAAGAATAATTCAAATAAAATTGATTATAAATATCAAAACCTTTATATTTTTAGTTTTCAACAATTTACTACCACCTTGCCCATCTTTTTCCATTTAACTATATTACAGCTCTATCTTTGTTCTGTTAAATGTCCGATGTCCGCTCCGGCTACGATTGAAACTCCTCAACATACTTTTTGGCTGAACTCTTTTTAAAACTCAGTTCTGTATTTTTCGTGTTGGTACTTTTAGTCTTTATAACTTTCGTAATAAATTTAGTACCTTTTATGAATCCTTTATTATTTTTGATTTTGGTACTTTCAGTCGTTAACTTTGGTACCTTTTTTATATCCACGATTATTTTTCGTTCTGGTGATTTTAGTAGTTGAATTTAGTATCTTTTATGAATCCCTATTATTTTTGGTTTTGGTACTTTATGTCCTTTGGTACTTTTTATAAGCCGACAATTTTTTTTTTGTTTTGGTACTTTAAGTCGGTAAATTTAGTAGCTTTTATGAATCTCCTGTTATTTTTTGTAATGGTATTTTAGTTATAAACTTCGGTACTTTTTTAAATCCGCAATTTTTTTTAGTTTTAGCACTTGTAGTCTTTAAAACTTTCGTTATGAATTAAATACCTTTTATGAATCCCCTATTATTTTTGGTTTTGGTACTTTTAGTCGTTAACTTTGGTACCTTTTTTATATCCACGATTATTTTTCGTTCTAGTACTTTAAGTATTTGAATTTAGTACCTTTTTCGAATACCCTATTATTTTTGGTTCTTTATGTCTTTAACTTGGTACTTATTATAAGCCCACGCTTAGTTTTTGTTTTGGTACTTTTAGTCGTTGAATTTAATAGCATTTTTGAATCTCCTGTTATATTTTGTTGTGGTACTTTTAGTTATTAACTTAGGTACTTTTTTAAATCCACGATTATTTTGCATTTTGGCACTTTTAGTCTTTATAACTTTCGTTATAAATTTTTTGTTTTGGTACTTTTAGTCATTCACTTTGGTACCTTTTTTAGATCCACGATTCTTTTTCGTTGTCGTACTTTAAGTCGATAAATTGAATACCTTATATGAATACCCTATTATTTTTTTTTTTGCACTTTAAGTCGTTAACTTTGTTACCTTTTATAATCCTTGGATTATTTTTCTTTTTGGTACTTTTAGTCATTAAATTTAGTAGATTTTATGAATCGCCTGTTATTTTTTGTTACGGTACATTTGGTCATTATCTTTGGTACCTTTTTTAAATCCACGAATATTTTTCTTTTTGGTACTTTCAGTGGTCGAATAAAATAGCTTTTATAAATCCCCTATTATGTTTTGTTTTGGTACTTTGAGTCATAAACTTCGGTACCTTTTTAAATCCACGATTATTTTTTGTTTTGTTACTTTTATGAGTTAATTCTGGTACCTTTTACACCACGATTCTTTAAGTCGTTAAACTTAAAGTCATTAACTTTGGAACCTTTTTTAAATCGATAATTATTTTTGGTTTTGGTACTTTCTATCGTTAAAGGTACTAACCTTTTACGAATCTCCGATTATATTTTGTTTTTGTATTTTTAGTCGTTAAATTTAGTATTTTTTATGATTCTACGATTATGTTTGGTGTTAGTACTTTTAGTCCTTAACTTTGACAACTTTTCGAAACTCACTATTATTTTTCGTGTTGGTACTTTTAATTAACTTTGGCTCCTTTTATAGATTCGTGTTTTTACATTTACAAAATTTATGGTTCGTTTTCATGTCGGTACTTTTAGTTCTTAACTTTGACACGTTTTAAAAATCTGTGTTGGTACTTTTAGTCCCTAAGTTTGGTACCTATTCTAAACCTGCTATTTTTTAGTGTTGGTACTTTTAGTCCTTAACTTAGACATCTTTTATAAATTCACCTCTTTTTTCGTTTAGTACTTTTAGTCGTGAACTTTGGCACGTCTTCGCAATCTACGATTAATTTCCGTTCAAATACTTTTAGTCGTTAACTTTAACACCTTTTGTAATTAAACTATTTTATTTTTTTGGAACTTTAACTCGTTACGTGAGGTACCTTTTTTTAATCCATTATTTTTTTTTTGGTACTTTTAGCCGTTGACAGTAGTTTTGATAAATCTATGATATTTTTCCGTTTCAGTACTTTTAGTCGTTAATTTTGGTACATTCCATAAATCCACTGTGGTTTAAAATTTTAGTCGTTTTAGAGAGACACATGTTTTCCATTTTGAGTATTTAATTTTTTTTTCACAATTTCGCTATTAAAAAATAATTAACTATTTATCAAATTAACAATTTCTATTAAAATTATAAACTTTATACAATTTTTTCCCCTAATAACTACTGAAAATTATAGTAAAATTACTTTAAACGAATAATTGCTACCGCAGCAATTATAAGCAATTGCTTCTGCAATTGCCAAAGCTGATAAACAAAATACGAACCAACTTTGAACAACAAAAAAAAAACACAATCTGGCCAGCAATACATCTAGTCATTTAGACATTCAAAGTACAAGTTAAAATGTTCATCTTCATTAATCATTTTTAATAATAAAATCATAAAAAAGGCTTTAACAACCGAAAAACAAAAACACTAGGCACGAAAAACGTTAACCGAAACAGTGGTTAAATAAATGTTTTGAGTATTTTTTTAAAAAAGAAAAGACAGAAAAAATCAAAAGTTTGTTAAAGGTGACGTGCCATGATCATCATCGTCATCATCAGCAGCAGCATTAAATACAAGAAACTTTAGTAATAAGCACAAAAAATGCCGCTGATAATCATTGCAAACAATGGTACACAAATGTGTTGAAGTTTTATGCGGGGAAAAAAACAGACCTCAAGGGAGTCGAACTGCTCTGCTAGGTAGAGGATTAAAAATTCCAGCTATAAACGTAACAGGCAGGGTTATTAAAAACTAATTTGCATAAGTTGAGAAGTTAAATAATATTTAACCATTTAGTGCTTAAAAACCAAAAGTTGCTACATTTAATTTTAATATTAAAAATTATCCATTTTGGTGTTTTTTGTTTTGGTTTTGCGACAATTTCGATACCTTATTTTTTGTAAAAGTTTCTTATCCTTTAATAAACTCACTTTTTTGTTGTGTTGTTAGGTTCTACATTTTAGTTTATTCCTTAGATTGATAATTTTCCATTTAAGTACTTTACTACAAATTTTTTAAATTTTTTAGATACATTTCCGTAGTTTAATTTTAATTCCCTTTGAGAAACATAATTTTCCTCCTTTTTACACTCTAAAAACTATTTTTGATACTTTCTATAGAAATAACAATTTCGTACTTTTCAAAACAGTTTTGGTTCTTTTCAATATAATGTTGGTACTTTTTACATATTAATGCATTTTGAAAATTTTTGGTGCTATTGGAACTCATTTTGAGAAATTTTGGTACCTTTTATAAATCCAGATTTTTTTCAATTTGGGACTAATTTTTATTGCTTTTATAGATCCACACGCAGAGAAAGAACATGGTTGTAATATGATCACTGCTACTATATTATGCTTGCTGTAATCGGGTATGGTTGTTACAACCAAGTTATTGGTTTTCTAACCATCAACATGGTCGCTACCATCATTATTTAGTAAATATTTTACTATTTTATGATTGGCACATTCTATTTTATATCATGATTGGCTGTAACCATACTGTGGTAACAAAAATTCTGACTATGAAAAAAATATGATAATTATGCAACGATAAAATATTGGCAACAATCAATAAATAATTATACAATCAAAGAAAGAAAAGTTCTTAAAGTCTGTGATTTTTTTCCTAACAATTTTTCTTCAAAAGTCTTTAATATTAATTTTTTTATAGAAAAAACATTTTTAAAGGAAATATTCTTAAATTTACAAAGCTTTTTCATAGTTTCTACTTCTTCTTTTACCTTAAGATTACCCAGGAACCATAATATAGTTATGAGGGGTCATAATATGATAACATTTTGAAAATACTATGATTACGTGCGATCATATTATGATAAATTCAATATAACATGTTTATTTAGGACCATAATATACTAATTTTTGAATCATAATATAACTGTAGGGACCATATTATGGTTATTTTATTATCATCATATGATAACCATAATATAGTACGATTATGGTTGGCACAACCAAAAACCCAAACATATATGATGCTCTTCGAATATGATTGACCCAACCATGTTATTTCTTTGCGTGCACTTTTTTTGTTTTCATATTAGAGCATCCAAAAACCATTTTGTACCTTTTATAAATTCAAGTGTGTTTCAATTTTAATATTTTGGGACTAGAAACACAATTTTTTTCCATTTGAGAATTTTTAAAAATAAATTTCCTACTTTTTTTCATTTTAGTTCATTTATAAAATTCAAGATTCTTCCACTTTTATCTTTTGGAACTGATCTTGGTAAATTTTGGTACATATCCACGATTTTCTTAAAATTTGTAATTTATTATATAAATTTGTTACTTTTGGTACTAATTTTGCTACCTTATATATATCAATAATTTTTCAATTTTGTACTTACTACATTTTATTTAACCATATTTAAATATCATATTGTTACTTTTTAAAATTAATTTGCTACATTTTTTCATTAAAGTACTACTAATTTAGGTACCTTTTATATAATTCTGATTTGTTTAATTTTGGGTACTTATTTTAGTGCTTCATATAAACCCACAAATTTTTCATTTGATACTATCATTGGCACCTTTAACATATCCATGATTTTCGTAAAATTTGTAATTTAATATATAAATTTGTTGCTTTTAGTACTAATTTTGGTCCCTTTGGTATAAATCTACGATTTTCAATTTGGTGGTAATTTTAGTACCTTTTAGGGAACCATATTTAAATATCATATTGTTACATTTTAAAATTAATTTTCTACTTTTTTTTTTTAATTTTGGTACTTTTGCGACTAATTTATGTACCTTTTATATAAATATGATTTATTTAATTTTGGTACTTTTTAACTAATTTAAGTGATCCGTATAAACACAAGATGTTTTTATTTGAGACTAATTTTGGTATCTTTTACCAAGGACCGTAAAAACCAGGATGTACAAAATGATATATTTTTAGCTTCCAGGTTAGTCATGCTGCCATAATGCCAACACCATGAAATTTTTATGTACCAGGAATGTACAAAATTTCATGGTGTTGGCATTATGGCAGCATGGCTATAAAAAATAAGGCATTTTGTACATACTGGTTTATACGGTCCTTGCTTTTACAAATCCAAAACTTTTTTTCAGCTGAATAGGTACCGAAAACGGCCCCAAAACGAACAAATTTATATATTTTTTTGATACTTTTTATGTATTCAAGATTTTTGCTTATTGGTACTTTAAAAACTAAGTTTGCTACTTTTTATGGATGATCGATTTTTTTTTCTTGGCAACTTTAAAAACAATTTTGGTTTTTTTAGATCTGCGATTTTTTTGTTTCGATTTTTTCCTTTTAACGCTAAAATTTTTATAGACTCACAGAATTTTCCGTTTTGGCACTTTTTGAACTCATTTTGAAACCTTATTAGATTCACGATTTTTCTTGTTTTAATTCTTTTCGAATTCACATATTTTTTGATATCCCGGATTTTTCAGCTGTGGTACTTTTATAATTTTGGAACATTTTTTTGTTTGGCTTCTTTTTTGGTACTTTTACGTACGTTTTATAGATTGGCGGTATATTTTCGATTTTAATATTTTGGGTACTTTTTAGAAATTTTGTTGATCCACGATTCTGTTTCCATTATTTGGTTTTATAAATGCAAAATTTGTTTAAATTTTATTTACTTTTTGACCTTCCACACAAACTGGACTTTTTTCAATATTGAAACTTTTGGTACTAATATATTATCTTTTGTAGATTACCATTTTATTTCATATTTGAGTAATATAACTATTTTTCATTTGGATGCTTTTCTCAGTTGCGCTATTTTCATTTTGGTGCATTTAGTACAATTTGTCCAATGTATTTTAAGAAAGGTTCCAAAAAAAACCACAAAAGTACCAAAATGAAAAAATTCTGGTTTCATAAAAAGTACCAAATATATTTTTAAAAGTGCCAGAAGAAAGGTACCGAATTTAGTTACAAAAGTACCAAAATGGAAAAATTTTGGATTTTTAAAAAGTAACAAAATGGAAAAATTCTGGTTTTATAAAAAGTACCAAATTTATTTTTAAAAGTGCCAAAAAAAGGTACCAAATTTTATTACAAAAGTACCAAAATGGAAAAATTTTGGATTTTAAAATAAGTACAAAAATGTAAAAAACTTAATCTATTAAGAAAAGAAACCCAAATTGGTCTGAAAAAATGAAAAAAATAATTTGGTACTTTTTATCAATTCACTTTTAGATACATTTTTTTTGTTTGTTCTTCTTTGTTAATTTTTGGTTGCATTAAAGGGTTAAAAACTTCAAAACGGAAATAAAAGCTACTCTATTCTACAAAAATGAATTTTCTTTGTTTTGTGTTTAGCACGAGTTCTTGATAAAACCACAGGGATTAAGTAATAAACCATTGTATAAATGCCGTCTCTATAAAACACACACTACAAAAGACTTTACTACACTTTGTGTATTGTTTAGTTCTTCAACGAGTTTTTAATGATTTTAAAGTTGTTTTGTTTTCTTTTGGTACATTTGTATAAAGCATTTGTAGTTAAAAGTTGTTAAAATCCCTTAATTGTTTCTTATAAATTGATTCGAGTGATTTATTCAAATTGCTACAAAATTTATGAAACATTATTGTATGGCTTGTAAACACTAATTGCCTAGCAATTAGTCGACAAGTGGGTTTAACTTTACTTCTTCTTCTTTAACTTTTTTTTTATGGGGAAGTGAAAATTTTCTTTTCTTTATTTTGATTATAGAGCATTTTATTTCGCATACGAAAACAGGCGGTTCTTAAAAATCAATTTTGTTTTAATATAAATTGTAGTAAACTTAATTTTTTTTGGCATCTTTATATACTTTGTACACTCACTGATTAACTATAAAAATTGAAGTTTGGTTATGGAAAAAAAAGATGCACAACAAACTGTGAGTAGTTTGTTGTTCATCTTGTTGGAAAACCTGTTCAAGGCCGTTGCCAGCATTAATTATATGTTTACAAGCCTAAGCGCTAAGTAGTTGCCGACTTTAACACCTTTTCATCATCAGCCGCACATTAGCAGGAAAGTAAAAAATAAAATAACAATATGAAAGTAAAAAAAAATGCAATAACAGGCAATTTAGTGGCTTTTTAGAATATTTTGTTTAAATGGATTTTATAGGTTTTATCACTGTATGGCTAAAGTAAAATGGATTTTAAGAAATTTTTGTATAGTAGGATATTTTTCTATGAGAAAGAAATTGATTGATTAATGAATGATCATTAGTTAACTAAAATCACTCGACAATGATCAGTTTTTTGTATCAAAATATGATACAGTTTTTAATGATCAAAAAAAAAAACATCTACTTTTAATTAAAAAAATTGTTGATTCAAGGAGAAATTTATTTAAAATCGGTCTATATAGAAATTTAAATAAATTTTTAGTTTATTTCCAATAATCCAAACATTAAATTTATGTTATGAAAAATTAAATAGCGTCGCTAAAAATATTTAATTCGAAATTTAATTGAATCCATCTATAGTTGGTAATCGGTTACTTAAAACCAAAAAAATAATCAATTACTTTTTCACTTTACCACCTCACTAAATTTATCGTGCTTAAATAGTGTTACAAAAATTACACCACATCATTTTTCAAATTGTATTATAATTTATTTCCTCCCCCCCACTTTACATTGAACGACTGCAATAAAACAAATTAATTGCTTAAGTGCAAAATTTAAATTTTTTTCCTTCTAGATTTTGTATTTATATTTGTTCAACGAAATAACACTGGTGTAATAATAATCTTCACTTTTTTATAATTAATGTGTTTTTATTTTGAACGTCAGTTAATGCAGTAGACAGAGTTGCATTACAATAAGTACTCGGTACAGTCTAAAAAGTTAAAGTAACAAAAAGTCACAATTTAAAAAAAAATAAGAAGCACAGTCTTGATAGCATTAACATAAACAATAATATTATAATTTAAAACCAAAAACATAGATCGCGTGTTAAAAAAATATTAATTTTATCAAAAAAAAAAAAAAGAATAATGGAAAAAATAATATTCAGGAAAATTAAAGAAAAAAATATTAAGAAAAATTCAAATATTAAAGGCAAACCGACAAACTTCATAAAACATAAATATACATTTAGCCCTTAAGATACGCAGTTTTTATATCAGAACCAGGTGCCATTTGCCGTATATACTAAGGACGGCTAAATCGATAAAAAAAAAAAAATTGTTAAAAACTACCCTGTAGAAAGCCTGGGGTCAAGTGTCTACAAGTCACCACTTTCTCGTCTATTTTGGATGACTTTTTGTTGACATGTCCACAAAGCGTCTATACTTTTTACATTCCTTTTTTGCAGCTGCAAAGCTGTGCTTGTTCTTGATTTTTTATTGTTTTATTTTGTTTAAAATACATGTGCATATCTGCATGGAAAATTAAAGTTTTTAATAAAAATATAAAGAATAATGAATTTAACATTTGAACAAAATATATAATGAGCAACAGAAATTGCAAAAAACTGGAGAAAAAACAATCAATTTTGTATTAAAAAAAAATAAAAAGAAAGTGGTAACAATTTTTAGTGAAAGTTGCAACTCTAGAGATTTTGTGGAGCCTGATAAAGATTTTACGGACCCTGTGGATGATTTTGTGCAGTCTTTTGAAGATTTGTCTACTCCGAAATTAAATTTGCACGAAAATTTTTTTTACTTTAATAAAATTTATAAAAAAAAAAATTGATTAATAAAATATCTAATTTAACAAAATAAATGCATCTGACTAATCTTATTTCCTTCCTAGTGTATAAATCAAGTAAAAAGTTCCAAAAGTGTAGACTAGAATTACTAAAATGTACTAGTGAATCTCTGGTTCCAATGTCAACACCTAGTCAATAGTTGTGCAGATTCGCAATGACACGCACATGTTAAATGTCTACAGCAGAAAGCGTTGTCTGCGGCATAATTAGTCAGTAGTACTGGTGACAAAGTCAATAGTGAATCAGTTCAGTTTCACTATCGACATTTCCTACAGGGTAGTTATAAATAATGTTGAAATTTAACAGTAAAACTTAATGTAATTTAATTCAATTAATCTGCCTCGGTATTTTTTCGGACCTGGTTCATACCAATTTAGGGTTTTAAATTTCAAAGGAATAAACATTTAATTCGATGTTATCTTTCGACCCTGTCACAGGACATGTGAAGAAACTATTGAGGCAGGGACCGCTCATTGGACTTTGTTTGTTTTACATAAAAAGAATCGATCACTTTAAAATGGTCTTGTCATAGCAGGGGGTTAATTGCGCTTTGCAACATCTCATAGGACTGACCAAGAAGTGCCTGTAACGGTACTAATGAGAAAGAACCCGTCACAAGCCTAAGTCAACAAAAACAGTCCCAGAACTGACTTTGCGTCACACCTGGGGATGGATTTTCACTCAATTAATCAAAATAGTAACTTTCTGCTTACAGGACAAACGCTTGACCGTCTAAGCTATTGTTTTGATTTTCTATTCAAATAAATAAAAAAAGAAAGAGAAAACAAAACGAAGAATACAAGACAATAAACGAAAAAAATAGAAATAGGAAATAAACCAGCATTAAAAAGAAAACTTTTTACAAATTTAGTGATATGCCACGGGTGACCGGTCACGGGATAGGTCATTTAAGGGCATTAGTCCTAGTAGGGTAATTAAAAATTGAGAAACGAAATGTAAATTTAAAAGAAAATTTGTTTTTAAAATAAAAAAGTCAATTACAATTTAAACATTTAAATTAAAACAACAAATAACATAAATTTAAAAAATCAAAAATAATTTAATTTAATAAATCAAAAAGAAAATTAAAAATTTAAATTAATTGTAAATAATAAATAAAAATACAACTTTAAAAATCATAAATAATTACAAAAAAATATTTAAATAAATTACTTCCTGATTAGAAAAATTTACGTTTTCTCAAGCTGATATGTGCTGGATATGTTAGGTTTGCACCAGTAATTGGACCGGTCCTATTTTCACCGGTCACGGGACAGGTCATAGGTTTATTTTTCTTTATCACCCTGTATCAAAAGTCATGGGGAGGTACCTTGCGCGGAAATGACACGTCACGTGACCGGCTCATTGCGGTAGGGACCGGTCATGGGACCTATTTTTTTTTTTTATAAAAAGGACCGGTCACTTTAACATTTGCTTGTCCTAGGAGGGGTCTATTGCCCACTGTGACATGTCACAGGACTGGTCTAAAAGAACATGTCACACAACTAACACCATATAACATCTTACATGATTCGTATTTTGAAACTTATCACTTGATGAGAACCGGTACTGTTTTCAGCTAACACGCGACTAGTACTTTCAGACCCAGTACGTGATAGAGACTTTTTACACCGATCACGTGATAATTATTTTACACAGGACTGGTACTTTCAGACTCATCACATGATATATACTTTTAAACCGTTCACATAGTTGGTACTTTAGGAACCGGTCCTTTTTTCACATATCTCGTGATATGTATTTTCGAATCCGGGCCTGTTTTCACCTACCACGGGACAGCATCCAATTCCCAACTGACTCTTTTTTTCCCGCAGGCTTCTTTCAGATCGGTCCTGTTGTCACCGTTCACGGGACATGTCACAGGATGTGTGTTTCAGACTGGTCCTGTTTTGACCGGTCACGGGACAGGTGCTCGGTCACTATTTCCCCGACAAGGTGTTTAGTTGCTAATAAATTTTCCGCTTTTTCAATTAATTCTAGCAAAAATACAATCCTATGATCATTGCCCCTTCCAATGTACTTTTTTGGATATGACATCTATCTTTTTTAGTTTACAAGACATAAGTCATTTTCATAAAAAATAAAACGAAATTACAGCATCTTCGAAATTTTAGTTATACTTACGGCGCCATCTGCCGGATAATAGTAGACAAACTAACAAATAATATAAAATAGTGTTGAAATTTCGTTTTGAACTTAAATTTTTAAATATAGTTTTTGTAACCGTCATTTAGACAATCGTAACAAGTACGGGGGCGGGTCAATAAGTCCGTGACTCTTTGAATAAAATACAGATTTTTGGATAAAAATCATTTAATTTTTCAATATATTCCCCTTTTAAATCTATACACTTTGTTCAAAGTTTCTCCCATTTTTATATCTCTTCCAAAAAATAACAAAATAGGATTTGTTTGTGAGATGATTTCATCGTTGTTGTCAAATCTCTTTCCGCCGAGCCATTTCTTCAGGTTGGGAAACAATAAATAGTCACTCGGAGAATAGGGCGGATGAGGGAGCCATTTGTAGCCTAATTCATGTATTTTTGCCATGAAAACGAAGTTGTCACATAATTGCGTCAAATGATCATTCCAATATAAAACCACTGAGCAATGTTAGGTGCCTATGGCTTCCACAATCTCTCGCATTTTCAATCTTCGATCGGCCAACACCATATCGAAAATTTTTTCAATCGTCCTGGACGCCCAGATGGTGCAGAGTTCCCATAGTATTTATCAAGCTCAGCCTTGGTTTGAGTGATGGTTTTTTGCCGAAAAAAAAATAATGCTTAATGAGAACACTTAATTCACTTGTTTTTCCATTTTCTCCTCAAATCAGGCGGTAGTTTGCTATAAATGGCTGTCAAACACAAACTAAATGACGCGGCTTATTCAAATTTTGACAGAAGTCAATTGACAGGAGCAGTTTTAACTCTTCGAGGAGCAATAAGTTACGGACTTACTGACGCAGCTTCGTATTAGAATAATTTTATTAAAAAATTTCAAAGTACCTTACATTTATAAACACTTTTGTTTCATAAAAACTAAAAAAAAGTATTAAATATTTATTTTTTCCTTTTGTTCTGTTGTAGGAATTGAACCCACAATCCAAGCACTAACTGCCTATCACCAATTTTTTTTTATATAATTTTTAAAATATTTCATACTCCGTTCTCATCACTTTCTATATGATGGTATATATAATTTTTTATTTCACAATCTAATCTACCTTCTATATCGAGGGCTAGCTGTACACTACATACTCCACCAACAATGTCTTTTTAAAATAAATTTACAAAAACACACATAATAATCATAATGATATTCACAACACATATCTAACTTGTAGGACAGACAAGGAGCTCCAATTGAAAGAATGAGATCGAGTCACCTTAATGGCTAATGATATTAAAATGAGATGAGGTGAAGAACACGAATGTTGTCTTTTTTTATGAATGAATGTCTGGCATTATCTTTTCTTTCTGTATTGAAGTTTGTTTTTCTTTTGTTTTTTTTTGTTAACATACTATTTATACAATTTGTTTATAAAATAAGAATGTTTTAAAAATCTTAAATTTTTATTTTTCAAATTGAAAGACTTTCGTGACTTTTTAATATTTTCATGTTTGTGTTTATTTTAGACAGGAAATGGTAAAATATTTATAAAAAAAAAGAATTAGACTACAAGAAAATGATCTCAATGGGTTGGTTTTGAAGTAAGAAAATCAAAAATATTGCAATTTTTAATTAAACATGAGGTTCCAGTGATAAGAACTTTTAAAAATTATTCAGTGATTTGCAAAACGCTAGTCTATCAGGCTTTTTGCCAGATAAACATAATATTTCTGTCGCTTTTTTAATTTTAAACACTTATCTTTGATTTAACTGCCATTTTAGTAGATTCTACCAACAAACTTTTTTGATTGTTGAAATATAGTATTGTAGTACATTTCTGAAATAAATTCTTTATTTTTTGTCTAGTATTCAGAAAACGGATATTTATTATACCCTACAGCACTGTGTGGTACAGAGTACATTAAATTAGTGCTGAAACTACTAAAAATATAGGACGTACATAAACCAAGTAGTATTGACGATCGATCGAAAATCATTTTCTGAGTCGATTTAGGGTTGTCTATCGGAACGATCGATATTAAGTATATAAGTTTGTATAACTCCAACGAATGTTGCTTAAGATGGTTCCAACTATGGATGAGCTATAAAACATCAGGCTGCATATATCGAAAATTATTTTATTTTGTTTGACAATTTTAGATTTTTGAAACAAAATTGGTACACACAGAAAAACAAAGTGGCAAACGAATAGAAAAAGGGAGTTTTGGTTGCGACAACCAATAAATTCGGTTAGCACAACTCAAATTTGATTGCTGAATATTTTTGGTGTTTCAACAAATATTCAGTTGTACTAACCGAATTTTGTTCTAGAGACCGATATTCCATTGTAGTAACCTATTTTATTTTGAAACTAACAAAATTTTTCTTAGTGTGTACACAGAGAAAACAGATTTATCGTGACAACTGAATATTTGGTTGCAGCAATCGAATTATTTAGTTGCCAAATGTTTTTCTGATACAATTGAAATATTTGGTTTCAACCAAAATTCTGATAAATTAACCGAATATCGATTGCGACAAAAAAAATATATCGGTGACTCCAACCAAACCATTAGTTTGGCAAGAAATTTCAATGTTACAATGAATCTGTTTTCTCTGTGTAGAAATTAACGACATTCTTTTCTTTTTTATCAATTTACAACTTTTCCATTCCCGCCATTTCAATTGGTGATAATGGCGGATTAGGTACCCAATTCATGGAATTTTGCCATTGTGACTATAAACGTCAAACGATTACGTTTATGGTCAATTGAGAGCAAACGCGGCGCCCATCTTGCAGACAGCTTTCATAAATCCAACTGATCATTTAAAATCGAAACCACACTGCCATATGAAATGCCTATGGCATCAACAACCTCACGAACTTTAACTCTTCGATCGGCCAACTATCGGGTGTATTGGCCTCAATTGGCCGTCCAGAACGTTGAGCGTCATGTGTACTTGTACAACGAAAGTCAGTAAACCACTTTTTTACCATTGAAATCGATGGTGCAGAGTCCCCATAGTATTTATCAAGCTTTCCTTGGTTTGATTAACGGGTTTTTTTTCGCAAATAAATAATGTTTAATGAGTACTGCAAATTCACTTTTTTCTATTTTTAAAAAAATTCCACGATGTTATATGTTTTGAACAGCTGTTAAAAGCAAAGTAAATGACGGAACTTGCTCAAAATTTGAGAGTAGTCTATTAACAGGTGGTACTTCTTCTGCCTCGTACGCATATGATTTCTTTCCAAGTTACATAATATTTCGAGTACTCAGAACATTTTAGTTCATATTAACTTCCTAATTTGTGCACCAGAAAACATAGCAATCACTTATTTAGTATTGAGTTTAAAATAAATTTATTTTTAAAGTTTTTTTTTAATATGTTGATGTCGTTAGATTAAGTAATTCTTATGCCAAATACCTGAGTACTCGTTGATTAAAAAAATTACCCCAAAACCGTAACATTATGAGCTAAATAAGTTCTTTACGTTTTTTTTACCTGGTATAATACAGTAACCGGTAACTTTTTGAGATATTAAGCTGTTTAATACACTTGTTGTTAATTCCTTAGAATATGTCATTGTTGTAGCAAGTACTTGAGTACCAAAGAACTGCAAAATCAACTTTTTTCTTTATTTAATCATACACAAAAATTCTTGTTCACTTTTTATAATTCAACAAAATTCACTGTAGAATAAAATCAGCATCATGTTACTGAACGCGTAATTGGAATCAGTGTGAATCATCTGTCGTTTATGTTTTATGCAAATGTAATCACTTAACAGTGTTCAGTAACATGATGCTGATTTTATTCTACAGTGAATTTTGTTGAATTATTAAAAGTGAACAAGAATTTTTGTGTATGATTAAATCAAGAAAAAAGTTGATTTTGCAGTTCTCTGTTGAGTACCCATTTTCTTTCAACTGTGAACCAATAAAGGGAAAATTAATTCTAAACTTTTCATAAACAAATTCAAGAAAAATTTTAAATACTTGTGTAAAAGAACTTGAACAAAAAACTCGTAACCGATTACCTTACAACAAAAGTAGCCGTTTACATGTTTGCTTATATTGCAATTAATTCTTTGATAAAAACAAATTTATTAAATTAACTAAATTGACTTACCCAATTTAATTGATGACGACGACGACGATGTTGTTAGTGTTGTATTAACAGGTGTCAAAGATGTCATTGATAAGTTACCAACACTAGTTTTAATGTCAGCTTCCACTAGATCAACAGCGGCTGGTGGTAAACACGACGAAGACAATGAAGCATTTGATGTTGTTACTAGAGATGCTAACGTAGTTGATGTTAAGGTGGTCTGTGCTTTGGGCAATTTGTTATTGTTTTGTTTAAGTTGTTGCTGCTGCTGTAGTTGTTGTTGTTGCTGGTTGGCGTGTGTTGTCTCATTATGTTGTCGCTCTAATGAAGTCATATTACAATCTGTATTATGATGCAGACCAACCATATTCACAGCCGCAAACGTTTCCATAGGTGATGACAATAGTGTTGTTGAAGAATTGGATGAAGTCTGTGTATGTGTTGTAAATGATTTACATGTTTCAGGGCCAAAAACCGGAAGTGTTTCGGTATTTGTGGCCTGTATTAAATCACGCAACATTTGTTGTTCATGATAATGTTGCGGCAACATGTTGCCATAAAATTCTTGATATATTTGCTGAAATTGTTGTTGTTGCTGCGGTGATACGCCCGATAATAAATGTTGTAAATTATTTGGATGAAATATAGGTGATGCCATCAAAGGCATTGTAGTGGCGGGGTTGGGATTATTTAAATTTATGCCAAATATATTATTTAAATGTTGTAAAGGAGAAGTGGCGGCCATAATATTTTGTTGCATTAATTGATGTTGCATTATTAATTGTTGCTGCTGTTGTGGAACTTGTTGCTGTTGTTGTTGATGTAATGGTTGCTGCTGTTGTTGTCCATACAAAGTACCTTCTGCTGTTGTAGTCGAATCGGTATTTAATTTATATTTCGTTGTTGTAGAAGGTATTGACATTTTTATTGTTTTATATTCTTTGTCGTCTTCCTGTAGTTGTTGTACACTGTGATTATTTTGTATTCTATCTCTAATATAACAATTATTATGTTCCAGTAACATAACACCGTTTTTAATGGAATTTATAGAATAATCATAAATATTTTTTGGATATTTTATTAGCAATATTGACATAATCGTTTAAGTTTGATTTGTAAAAATCCTTTGTTTAGAGAAGACATTTATGTATATAAAATCAGTACACTTTTGCTAAAAATCTGCAATTAAAATTAAAAAAATACTAAACAGATTATAAATATTTGTTTTTGAGGAGTTATGTTCTAATAGGTATCCAAGTAACTGGCTACTTAAATGTATGTAAATATATACAAGGTATTTAAGTAGATAAGAATGTGTTTTTATGTGTTTCTAGTAAAACATCATATTTTGTTTACGGGTACCCGAGTACCCGATTGCTTTTATTTAAGTAACCAGTTTCACATAAATACCTTTTTATTCTTTTTTTAAATATCTATATGATTTAAAAAACCAATTGATTTTTGAAAATCTGATATTAAATTGAAAACTATTCGAAAAAAAAGTATTCAACAAAATTTTCAAATTACGAGTATTTTGAGATCTTTGAGCAGGTTTCTTGCTCAATTATTTTATATTGTAACGGATGCCCAAAGAACTGATTCATTTAGTTATGTAGATGTAAAGTGCAAAAAGAACTAAGAATGTTCAAGCCAAATACCATATTGTGGTACTGCGTACCCGAGTAACCGGTTACTTTTATTTAAATATTATTTACACTTTAATAAAAAAATTAATTTAAAAATCCGTTCACTTATTTTAATATCTTTTAAAACATTAAAAGCAGACATGAATGGATAGAAATCAGTTAACTTTTTTAAAAATCTAAAATTAAAATTGAAAATTATTATAGCAAACTTTGACTTTTGCAAAATTAATTTACATTTTAACGTGTACCCGAGTAACCGGGTACCTTTATTGATGTAGATGCAAGATGATTAAGCATCTAAGAATGTATTCTACCTAGTTTTATTTTTTTGTTATCGGGTACCCGAATAATCGGTTATTTATATTTGAGTAACCGGTTACACAAAAAGCAGTTTTTTACACTTTTCTTAAAAAATTAAAACACAAAAATTTTTAATACAAAATTAATTTTTTTCCGTGATTATTTATTGTAAATATACTCGTATATAATGACTACGTATTTATAAATCAATATCAAAAAAATTGTACAATTTTATTGATTAAATTTTAAAGAATGTCTGTTTTCACTAACAATTAAAACAGAATAAAACAATTTTTTATTCCTCCTTTCTTAACATTATGAAATATTCTGGTTTATTTATACGATATTATGAATCACAAATCATTAAAATACAACCTTTTAAACAACAGGCTAATCTACACTTGACAATAAATTAAAAATAATTTAGATAAATCAAACTAAACAACTATAAAAATAACATGATTATTTGCTAATAAACACTCTTCGTTAAAAAAAATAAAACAAAACAAATTAAAAACAGCTACTGTGCATTAGATAAAATAATTTTAATTTTTACTCTTAACAAGAAACCATATTTTCGATAAATACCTTTGAGAAGACAAAAAAGATGGTCATACACTCTCACTTCTTTCCCAAGAGTTTCCACTACTAGCAGTAAGGTAATAAAAAAGTCGTTTAAGTTGCTTTTCTAAAGCCGATTAAAAAGTAACAATTTATAACCATTTGTAAGCTAATCTGTTTTTTTTTTTTTAGGCAAATTACTTAAACCCCTCTAAATTTAACATTTCCAATTCAATTGCTGTCTATATTGATGTTATTACTGCATTAGATAACGCCAAAAGAATTTATTTATAATTTCGAATTTTTTCATTAAAATGATAACGACTGGTATGAATATCATCACACTACAAAAATAGAAACATGGTTACATATTTAACAATTGTCATAATTATGGCATGAAAATTATAAATTGTCTTTTATATCAGAGGGTTTATTGTATTTTGTATGTTTGTTTGTTAAAATACAAACAAATTTTAATTAATCTTCTGGTGACTTGTTATAAGATTAAAGAGATATGTTGTTTTGTTTTTGTACAAAATTAGAAAATTAATTAAAATGAATTTGTGGGTTCATTTGAAAAATAGATAAAGGTATGAATATTTAGTATAAACTGCGATATTTTCAAAATCCGAATACCGTACATGCTTGATTAAAGTTATTTGCACCTATTACTCGAATAATATGAATAATTTTATTACCAGTTATTTTGTAAATTGAGTTGTGTGCACAGCGAGTATATTTTGTAGATCATAGCGCCCAATAGTGGAGATGTTTGGAATTAAAGGAAATTAAATTAAAAATTTCATCAATGGGTTAAGATTTTTTCAAAGTTTCAAATTTTGTCTTTTCTGCCTCAAAACTCTAATATATAAAATTCCAAAAACTTTTTACCATTATTCATCATTATTTTTGAGTATTTTTTAAAGGAAATTATGTTTGCTTATTTGAACTATTATTTATAAATTGTTGCAGGGCAACCCTGGACAAGTAATTTTTAATAATACACTTCTCGAAAAATCGCAATTTTTGCACAGACTTCTACTATATTATTTTTAACGTATATTGGTCTCCTGAACCCGAATCTGAAGTCAAAAAAATTCCATCAAATCACGTTTCCGAAATATGTCCCATTTTGATCCCTGACAAGAGAAAATTAATATATGGCAATGATTATTAAAGTATAATCATATCGGAAGATGTTAAAGGATCTTTTAACGACCTCGAAAGGATCTTGAAAATAAAGTTTTTTTTCGTTTATTTTACTAAACTGTTTTGTTGTTTTGACATTTTTTTGTATTATTATGCAGGGATTATTATCAGTGCATTTAATAGAATTAGTAGAATCTTATTTCCTACTTTACAGTTTTTGTACGAATTTTTTGTGTGGAAAATCATTTTTTTAGTAAAACTTATACTAATAATCGTTTTAGCAAAATATTCTACTAATTTAAAAGCGAGTTGCTTAAATTTGCAAAAATTATTAATAATTTCTTTTTCATAATTGAAAGAAAATTTCTTTAAATTAAAAATTTTTATACCATAAAATATAAAGAAATTGTCAAAAGATATTAAAAATGAATTTCAATATTAAAAAATGAATACAGAGTGGGACAAAAACCATTATCTGATTTTCTGTCGCCATCATTTCTGTTGAAAGTGAAAATTTGGATTTTAACTTATAAATTTTGTTTTAATTTATTGGGGAAAACAATGTCCTATAAATTTCCCTCCTGTCGGCGTTTATCCACATTAGAGCTTATGTGATTAGATTTTACATAACTATGCACAGCATTATTAATGCCACGGTATCAATTCCGACTCGAATGTTGTTCCTTAAATCCCCCAGGGCTTATTCGCGTACGCTTCATAGATCCCCAGAAGAAGAAGTCCGGGATAGTCAAATCAGGGGAACTTGCTGGCCAAGCCAAATCACCGAAAGGCGAAATTTTACGGGCTGGGAGATCATCATTTAAAATATGCATTGTGTTACCAGCAGTATGAAAAGTGGCCCCGTCCTGTTGGAACCACATGTCCCCCAAATCCAGATCGTCAACTTCTAGTAAGAAAAATTCAGTCAGCATGGCTCTACAATGGTCGCTCTACAATCGACACCTTCAAAAAAATATGTTAAGGTGACTTTAAGAGGGTTAATTGGAGAGAAATCAGATTCATTGCGACAACCGAATATCTTGCAACCTGAATTATTTAGTTGCAGCAACCAACATATTTTGTTTGTGTCAACAGAAATTTGGTTAACACAACAGAACTTCGGTTAAACAATAATTCAATATTGCAACGCGACCATTCAGTTGGCAAGAAATTTCCTCTGTGTCTTTATAAATTATGCGTGGATTTTTCGTCCCCCAGAACCATGAATTTTGCTTATTATGTAATGTGGCCGCTGAGATAAAAATGAGCCTCGTCGCTCAAGATGAATTTTGATGGAATGCCATGCGTAGAGATGGGATTCTACCCGGTATTTACCTGATGCATGGGTAAATACCGGGTAAATAAGAGATAAATACCTTTTTTAGGAATGTATTTGGGTGTTTATAAAAAGCATTTGGAATCTCGCCAATAAAGACTTTCCCCAAGATTGTACCGACTGAGGATGTAATCAATTTTGTTAATTTATTTGAGGAAGCATCTTCCACTTGCACTAGTATCACCAATTCTAGACCTCATTGTTCGTTTAATTATTTTCGTAGTGAAAATGACGATGAAACATTCAGCGACAGTGACATTGATTTCGATTGGATAATGTAATGTTGCAAAAATAACTATGTATATTAGGGTGGGTCAATTTAGCAATCGATATCGTGCTATCGATTGTTTAATAGCTTTTGGCATGAGGAAAAAAATTCCATTACGACATATCAAAAAATATCATTTTCGAGGCGCCCAAATTTGAATTTTTGGACTTTTTCTCAGCTTTTATTATTAAGGTTGTTTTTAGTAGGTAATAAAAAAATCGGCTGATTTAATATTTTTTTTAAATACCACCTTTCTAAGGTGACATACAAATATACATTATATTTGTTAATTTTTTTTATTACCTACTAAAAAAAACTTTAAAAATAAAAGTTAAGAAAAAGTCAAAAAATTTGGCCCCTCGAAATGATTTTTTTGATATGCCGTAGTGGAACTTTTTTTTCCTGATGCCAAAAACTATCTAAAAATCGATGGCACGATATCGACAAATTTTTGTTCTTACAAATCAGCCCACCCTAATGTATATATAATATAGTTATTGCCTTAAGTTCTTTTTTTCCAACTCCTCTGTAAGCATTTTTTATTTTTATAAAAAAAATTTAGTATAAAATTCATTAAATTTTGCTGCAAAATGTTTTTGTTCATCAAATTTTCGACGACAGTTTATACCCACCTTTTTGGTAAATACCCGGGTATATACCCATTTTTACACAACTTACCTATTTTACCGGGTATTTGCCATTTGGGTATTTACCCTTTGCCCATCTCTACTAATATAGCAAAAATAAACTAAATAAGAATTTTCAAAAAAATCAACGAAATTTTTTATTGTTAAATAACTTACAAAAACTAACTGCTAACAGCAAGAATTCTGTTATTGTAGTTATCAATAATATGTATTAAAAATTACTGAATTAAACAAATGTTACAATGAATTTAGTACTTTTCTTTAGATTTTTTTAAATAACTGTAATAACAGTTTTTGTTGTATTTTTCCATAGAAAAACAACTGTAATTACAGTTAAAAACAACAACTATTGATTACTGAACAAACAACAGTAAAGAAATCGATATTAAAAAATTTATTTGATGTCACTAAATTTGGGAAATGCAATCATTCATTCTGCGTTAAGATTTGAAAACTGGGCTAAAGACACTTTTTACCAATATATAATAAATATTTCCTTAAAATTAAAAAACACATTTTATTTAAAATTTGTTAAAAATTTTACTACTGAGAAGTAAATTGTTATTCGAAAACAGTAAAATTTCCTCCTAATTAGTTCATACATCTAATGTTAGTTAAAAAATGTTTACCTGGTTTTAAGAAAAAATTTATTTTATTTAAGTTCATTAGATAATTTTTTTTTTACTTAAAACTAGGACTTAACTCCCTAAAAATAAGAATATATTTTCTAACAACAAGTTAAATAGCACTTTTTTTAAGTGAAGATCATTCTTATCCTGCTTCTATGGATAAAGTATTTTACACTCATTGAGAAGGTATTATCCCACTTTCGGTGGTCTTCCACTTTGTGAGGACACTGCTCTTAACAAGGTTTTTGCTATACAATTTTGTCTTAAAACTAAATTGAATTATACTAAATTCATGTATTTAAAATATAAATTAAATTTCATTAGCAAAAAGGTAAACAAATTAAAAAAATGTGCTGCAGGATATCCTGAAACGTAATAAATTGTGACAAAGTCAGATCCTTTTCGTAGTAGAGAGAACTACAAAAAGGGACGCCCTACGTGGCTAAGGAACACTGGGGGTCCTTTGTCTTCTTAAATTAACTAATTTAAGAAAATTTTTGCAAAAACACAAAATTTCAAAGTTACATTTCTTGTTATTATTGGAAAATGGAAAAGTCATAAGTTTATGGGATTTTTAGCTTAAACTTTATTTGACATATACAAATTTAAACTTTTTTATTATTAAGTGAAAAAAATAGTTTGATAAATATAAAGTTTTATAAGCGCTATGTCAATTATAGGAAAGACATTATGCCGTTAAATGTGCCTGCGATATTTTCTATTGTAGTCAACAAACAAATTTATTACATAAAAGCGCAAATTCAAAATTTTTTACCCTTTGCTAACAAAATTTTAAAATATATTTTAAGCTACTTTAAGTTCAACTGTGAAGATTAGAGATGTGCAAGTGAGAGATTTTTGACTTACGCACGATCACGAACCAAAAATTACAATCACGCGCTATAGTTTTTTTTTTAAATGGTTACTTTAATTTCTTTTATTTAAAAAATAAAATTTGTTTTTAGTTGATTGTTTTTTTGGAATAGAATATTAAAATTAATTTAAACATTTTCCAACAGAAAAAAATCCTATACCAAATTTTATTATTTTTTAAAAATTAGAAAACTTTTATTTGAAAAAAAAGAATATTTTATTAAAATTTTTCAAATTTATCTGAACTAAGTTGCATGAAAATTTTCCTTAAAAATAGTTCATCAGTTTCTAAAATCAAGTAAATTTTTATTATTACGTAGGAAAATGGGTTTCTAAAATTTAGTTAATTTTACTACTCGCGAACAAAAAATGAACACACATTGAGTTCAAGTTCTTTCTCATTTTAAGTTAGACGCATTTTTTGAACTAAATAGAAGTAAATGATGTTCTAATTTTTTTTTAACTAAACCTAGTTTTTTTTTTTTGTTTTAGAATGCTAATTTCTTAAAACTAAGATGTTTTTTCTTAAAATTAATAAATTTTTATTTAATTGACTTGTTTTGTTCCTAAAATCAAGAAATATTACTTAGAAAAAATATGAACTATTTATAAACTATTTCGTTTTTCCTCAAACTTAGAAATTTTTATTCTTTTTAAGAAAATGTTTCAAAGTTTTAATAAAATTTTACTTACATTTTTGTTTATTTCTTTTTTTTTTTTTGAGTGTAGTTATGAAGACTGAATTCTTTAAAAGCTGTGGTGTTTAACAAATTTTCTTAAAAAGTTCTCTAAACCATGATTTTTTATAAGAACATGTTCTTCTATTAAATGACTTAAAAATATTTCAAAAAATTTTTCCCAGTGTTTTTACACCTTCTTAGCTTTTATAATATTTATCTACGATCACGCAATTGAGAAAAACGATTGAAAAAAAAATATATAAAAACACTTGTTGAAGCGGTAAATAAAAAATAAATGTTGCCAAGTCATTACAAATTAATGTCCATTGACCATTTAAGCTGCCACAAAAATAGTTTTCATAAACACATCTTTGCCAGGAACAGGTAATAAACGGATAATTGGTAATCGTATTTAAATTGTTTGTTTGTGATATGAAGATGAATGAATAGACAAATAGAAAACAGATAATTAATTAAACAATATTAAAAACCTTAAGAATTTGTTAAACAATTTGTATATTTTGACACTTGATGATTTGACAAAAAAAAACAAAAAACACAAATATTGAAATTGACGGGTAATGGAAAATGTAAAGATTTCATTACATATTTAAACTTGACGACTGCCGTTTTTAACGTTACGATTTGGAACCTTTTTTTTTAAAAATAAGAGCATTTAAAAAATTTTTAAATACTCTATTTTGAAAACAAAATATAATTTTCCCGTTTAATACTTTTTATAATAATCTTCTTTG
This sequence comes from Eustalomyia histrio, assembly GCA_949748255.1. Taxonomy (NCBI): domain Eukaryota; kingdom Metazoa; phylum Arthropoda; class Insecta; order Diptera; family Anthomyiidae; genus Eustalomyia; species Eustalomyia histrio. The sequence goes on from OX456526.1 coordinate 15,895,558, forward strand.
TTATAGATACAATAATTAAATTTATTGAATTTTTCTATAAAATTCTTAGAAATTTAACTTAAATTAAATTTATACATTATACGGCGCATTTAAATAATAAAATATTTATGTGTCATTATTAATATTTACAAAGTATGGCCGTTATCAAATCTATTTACAATATGTCAATAAACTTGAATTTCCTTTCCGAAGGGAATTTTTTATTTTCTTCAAAGAACAAAAAAAAAATTGATTTTATAAAGTATTTTACAACAGGTAGATATAGAAAAATAAAATGAATATTGATATATTTTTTTTACATTTTTTTTTATTAAATATCATAATTTTATGTAAATATTGATAATTTGTATAAATAAGTCATTTAAAGCGCAAGATAAACAATGATTCGTAACTGTGTACACAAAATTAATTTTTGTTTTATAAGACAGAACTCTAGAAAACTAAAAATACGTTAATAAATATAATCATGTTATAAAAAAAAAATGAGGGCAAATATCAGTTGATTTGTTTTATTTATTTTTTTTTTATATAAAATTGATATACAACAATGTTTATTTACAATAATTTTCATTTAAATTCAACGTGATCAGGTTGATACCAAATTATTGTTTAATATTTTTTTTTTAGGTTTTTTCTACAATTACTTACAAGAACACAATAAATGTAAAATACATATTTAGTTTTTTTTTGTTGTTGTAGTACATTAAAGATAAGATTGTTGGTGAAGATATAAATACATTCCAATGTAAATTATTTTCTTAAGAAAGTGAGAGATTTTGGAATATTCAAGTATTTTATTTCAATGTGACCTTATGATGGTACAAAAACGTGTTTTTTGGATGGTGTAGTTAAATATTTTAACATTTTTGTAATGGTTACTCGAGTAACCGGTTACTTGTATTTGAGTAACCGATTTTGTAAAATTCAAATATTGATGTATTCTTGAGTATCTGGTTAACTACACATCGTAAGAAGAAATTTCAGCCTTAATGATGTAAATGAAAAGTGAAAGTAGACCACAAACAAATCCTGCAAAAGGTTTTGCAGAGTTACGATTTACGATGTAGTTGAGTTGAGTTGTTTGTATCTCCAGCACCGCAACCAAGTAGATCTATTGTGCACCCTCTAGTATTTTCTTCAGTTGTTCTCCAGTGCAGCCTTAAGTAGCAGTACAATGTTCTTCGCCTCCAGTTTCTTGTATTGTTCCTCCAGAGAAGAGTTTTTTTTATTAACTTTTGAAGTTTATTAACTTTTTAAGTTGTCTGTTTCAACTAAGATGCCGGCTTAAGGTCGCTATATAGGTTACCAATTTTTAAGTAGATTATTTATTATTCTCCTAAGACGCTTTATTACATTTTTACTCAAAACTTCTCAACCGCTGGACCCATTTTGATGATTTCCAACACAAAACTGTAGGAGAATAGTTGGATTATTTGGTTCAAATATCAGCTCATGGTCTCGTAAGCATCAACTATAGTCAATAAGCGACTTTGTTTTGAAAATTCACAACACCCTTAGGAAGCTGATATCTGGAGAACCAGACCCAACCGAAATATTGGATAAACGAATTGTATCACCCAATCCTACACTCAGAAAAAAAAATTAGTAGAAAAATTTGTAAACAGTTTTCAATCCCACTTTACTATTTTTGTACTAATTTTTAGTAAAAAAAAATTATTATTTAGCAAATCTTTTTGCTATTTGCATTTTACAAATTAAAGAAATTTTTACAGAATATTTACAAATTTTTGTTGCTAATTTCAGAACTCATTTTACAAATTTTTGAAAAACGATTTGCTAAAATTAGCAAAAAAAATTACTAATTTTAAAAAAGTGGATATTAAAGGAAATGTTATTTATAATAATTAAAATTTATGCATACAAACTTAAATTGCCTTAAAATGTTACAGAGATTACAAAAAGGGATCGGAAGTGAATATACCGACTCTAAAACTCTAGTTCTAAAAATCATCCCTAAAAACAAAAAAAGTAAAAAGTAAAAAAAAAAAATTACTAAAATATTTTTCAAAAGAGAAATTACAAAATTAAAACAAATTAATAAATTCGTTTATGATTTTACAATTTTTAAACCTTTAATTAGTTTTTTTTATTTTAGTTTGGTCTAAAATATTTTTTGAAAAAAATAGATAAAATAAAAATATTTTCATGCTCATATTAATATTAATAATATTTAGTAATTTTTTTTGCTGATTTTAGCAAACAGATTTTAAATTACACTTTCAAAAAAGCTTACTAAAATTTAGTAGAGGCAGCTAATTTTTTCTACAAATTTCATTGTACTACACGTCAGCAGTCATGTGTTGCTAAGATTAGCAAAAAAAATGCCGCTGGGCTCAAATTAGGAAAATTTCCCTTAATAACAGCAACATTTCCAATTGCTATTACAGACATTATTTTGGTCAGTGTACGTGTGATAACTACCACAAGTAATCCAGTATAGAATCGCCCAAAGTTTTATTTCAGATGCCCTGTAGTGCCGGGTAATTATAAAAAAAAAATAAAAAATTAATTTGTCTGACTTTGAACATTACATATAAATTAACAAGTTCAGACTGTCTTTTCTAACTTGGTAGCAATATTAATTGCTTATTTTCTGCATAAGTAATCATTATTCATTATATAAAACACTTTAACTTAGTGACTAATATTTGATAAGATTATTTTTTTTTAGTTAATCAAGAAATATTCAAATCGAATGATCGTAACTAAAGCAAATATTAATTGTATTAATTTGTCAATATCCGCCCTTATAATTTCATATGTAGGGGAGCTTGGGGTAAAATATATCTATTTCCGAAAATTCTTCGAAAAATTAAACAAATGTTATTCTGTAAGAGATCCCTTAAATGAAGATTATCATATAATGTCAGTACATTTTTGAAGTTATACAAATTACCCATTTCACCCCACACCACCCTATTACTGCTCTTTATCATTTCCCTAGTCAGACAAGTGTTTTAACTTAATTTAAAAATTTGTTTTTTTATTTGATTTCCATAAAATGATTCTCATGTTCGATAAGCAAATTTTGTTTGTTTTTGTATAAATTAAAACAACAATAAAATAATCATTTGTGTTAAAATTTCGCAGGTGGTTTTTCCAAAATTCATTTCAAATTGATAAAAAATTTTAAATAAATTGATAGGGAAATAACTGTTATAATGACATATCACGAAATAAGGCTTTGCAGGCTAATTTATAGTAATATTTTTTTAAAATAAATATGCGTAATTATTCAATCTTATTTAAATAGGCAACATTTTAAGACTAAAGGAATAAAATATAATGATATGATTTTGTGTGATATACTTTATAAATAATACGCTCGAATAATTATTAATTTACTTTTGTAGCCAGAGTAACTTTTTAAATAAGAAAATCTTAAATTATGCTAAGTGATGTCTTTGGAAAAAATACTTTCAATTTGCCTAAAGGAAATTTCGCAAATATTTATTCTGAAATTTTTATTAACTCATTTCAATGTATTTCTATTCCTTTTTGAGGAATATGCAATTTTCAGAAAATGCCATCTTCTTTGAGTTAAGTTTCTGTAAAAAAATAACCTTTAAGTAACCGGTTACTCGAATAATTGCAACCCGTTACTCGGGTACCCGGTATAAAAACTATGAAATTTACCATAAATCATTTGTAAATAAAATTATTTCATTTATTTTACACCTTAATATAATCAGTTTATGTATATAAAATTTTGTCAAACAAACTACAAAAAATATTTAAAATTTTCTCTCCGATAACTGACTTTACATACAATTTATCTAATTAGTCCAAATTTACTTAGGTCTTACAAATTTTAATAAATTATTATCACAATCTGACATATTGATATTATAGTTTTCTGTAAAATGATACTTTTATTTATTTATTTTTTATATTGCACCTCATAATCAATCAATCGTATGCATGCAGAGCATTCACTTTAAGATATTTTAAATAAAAAAAATTGTATAAATGAAAATAAACAATTAAAAAATAAACAAACTGATAAGTATATTTGTTATTTTATGTTCTTGATACGCAAAGTGCTTAGCACAACCTGTCATTAGTAATAAACATAAGAAAGTCAGTCACACGTCTGTTTAACCGAAACGCTATGGGCTAGAAATACTAACAAAACAAACGCTAACAAATTTTTTTGTTTAGTAAGAAAGTGTTAAAGGATTTCTTTTTTTAACAAATTTTGTGGAAACAACAATTTATGCATAAGAAATACTTTTTATGACACTTTTCCCATTTTGCATTAAAATTTGATCATAATCGAAGACTTTTGCTTATAATACTTTTCTTGTCACACTATTTTAATTTCCATATGATAAAAATCATCAGAATTTGAGGATATCTCTAAAAAATCCTTTAATTAAAGCACTCACATGAGTAATATTAATTTTACTTACACGAATAAGAGAGAATTTTTTTTATTTTAAAATACTTTTTAACATCCAAAATAAATGATTTCTTTCCCATAGTGTTTTTAACAGTAAAGCTCTTATGCAGGCATTTAACACCTATTTTTATGGAAAAAAGGTGTTGTTATTATTGTTGTTTATTTGATAATATTATTGATAGAATTATTGTCATTGTAATATTAAACAAGCATACGAAATATGGCTGATTAGTCGTGATATGTATGCAGACATGGGGAAAATGTATGGTAAACAAAATATATAAAAATTATCATATAATAAACATAAATAGGTATGTATTTATAAGGTGTCTTAACATAAACACACTATTAAAACGCAAGTGTTTTATTAATAACACTGTAAAACACATTTTGCACCCCAAAAAAAATGAACTAGAATTTATAAAAAATAAACTTATTAGGAGGAAAAATTTAAATCAAAACTGCGCTAGAGACACTTTTATACTTAAATTTAATAAAATTTTCGTTGAAATTACGAAACAAATTTTACTTAAAATATGGTAAAAATTTCTAAATTATAGAAAAATTTTACCATTAAGAACTAAATTTTTATTATAGCAAAATTTTCTCTTAATTAGTTCATATATCATCTTAAATTTTACTTTTTGTAAAGAAATGTTACCTTGGTTTTAAGAAAAATTTTATTTAATATAAGTTTATTAGATAATTTTTTTTACTAAAAACTAGGATTTAATTACCTGAAATAAGAAAATATTTTCTAACATCAAGTTTTTTTTATTATCTTTAAACTTCATAAAAATTTTCTTATAAATATGAAACTATTTCTATGGAAAAGGTACTCGAAATAAATTTTACCATATATTTTAAAGTACTTTACACTTATTGTTTAAGTATTTTCCCTTAAAAAGCTTGTTAAAAAGATTTTTGCTAAACATTTTTATATTTAAATTAAATTGAATTATACTAAACTCATGTATTTAAAATATAAATTAAATTTCATTAGCTTTAAAAAAATGTATTGCAGGATATCCTGAAACGTAATTAATTCTGGCAAAGTCGGATCCTTTTCGTAGTTAATTAATGGTTCTCCTTGAACGGACTACAAAAAGGGACGCCCTATGGCTAAGATACACTGGGGGTCCTTTGTCTTCTTAAATTAACTAATTTAAGGAAATTGCTACAAAAATACAAAATATCACAGTTACATTTCTTGTTATTATTGGAAAATGGAAAAATGCCATAAGTTTATTTTGACATTTTTAGCTCAAACATGTACAAATTTTAACTTTATTTATTTTTAATTTAAAAAGGCAGTTTTCATGCCTTCGATAAATAAAAAGTTTAATAGGCACAACGTCAATTATTAAAAAGCCATTACTGTAGTCAGCAAACTAAATTATTATTCGAAATTTTGTACCTTTTGCTAACAAAATTTTAAAATATATTTACTTTAATTTCAATATTTAAGACTGTTAAGATTAGAGATGGGCACGTGAGCGATTTTTCATTCGCGATTACAAACCAAAAATTGCCATCATGCATGATAACTTATTTTTAAAAGGTACTTTAATTTGTTTCCTTAAATAAAATGTTTTTCTTTAAAATTAAAAAAATTAATACATATGGTTTTAGTTTATTATGTTTTTTTTTTTTGCAAAAAGAATATTTAAAATAAGTTACATTTTCCCACAAAAACTAAATTTTTTCTTGATTTAAGAAAAGTTTTCTCAAGATTTTTTTAATTTATCTGAAGAAATGTTTAGGAAAATATCCTATACCTAAGTTTATTATTTGACAAAAAATTAGAAAACTTTTACTTAAAAAAAAAACATATTATTAAAATTTTTATCTGAACTAAATTGCATGAAAATTTTCCCTAGAAATAGTTTATCAGTTTTAAATTCAAATAAATTTTTCTTATTACATAGGAAAAAATTTATTACTTTTTGTTTATAATTGCCTGAACTAATTTTTAGAAAACAATTCCTAAAAATAAGAAAGTAGTAGACTTAAAAACTGAATTAAGAAATGGTTTTCTGAAATTTGGTTAATTTTACTACAAGCGAAATAAAAAATGAACACACATTAAGTGCTTTCTCATTTTAAGTTAGACGCATTTTTTGAACTAAATGGGAGTAAATGATGTTCTAATTTTTTTTTTTTTTTAACTAAACCTAGTTTTTTTATATTTTAGTGGGCAAATTTCTTAAAACTAAGATTTTTTTTTTAAAATTGATAAATTTTGTTTTAGTATACTTGTTTTTTTCCTAAAATCAAGAAATATTAAGAAATATCAAGTTCATATTAAGATATGAACTATTTCTGAGTATATAAATTATTTCTTTTTTACCCAAACATTCTTTTTAAGCAAGTTTTTCTAAATTTTAATAAAATTTTACTTAAATTAAGGAAAATTTTTAAAATATTTTAATAGAAATTTTGGATTAATTTTTAGTTCATGCCTTTTTTTTTTGGTGTGGGTTATCGTTTTTAGTTTCAATGGTTCCAAAGAGAAATATTAGTACACTATTGCTTATCGTGTTGGACTATTACACATAAGGTATAAGTTTTCTATCCCTCACATCCCAAAGCATCTAACGTCACTGAAGTAAAATAACCTTAAAAAAGCTTCAAAAAAGTTCGCCAACTCTTCATAAAATGGCACGCATGAAATATTTTAAGATTTATTATATCACGCAATTACAGTGTTGCCATATTTGTTACCAACTTTCATCACTCTTCTTAACCCTTTTCAGAAAAAAGCTACACATTATTACTGATTAATGTGTAGCTTTTTTCTTCATAAATATAATTTTTTTTTTTGGAAAATATAGAATTCTAGTTAGCAATTTTAAAAAGAGTTTATTTGAAGAAAAAGTGTTTAGGTCGCCCACAATTAATCATTTATATAATTTTTATAAGTTGACTAAATTCTAACCGATTTACCCCAAATTTGACACATCTAATAAAAAACAGCGGATTAGATACCCGATGTATAAATTTTCCATTTATTTTATCGAATAAGCTCTTCTTATTGCTAACTGAGAGTCTATTTTATCATTTTGTGATGAAACACCTGAGTTTGAAATTTCCTGTTGCACTGTGTAATTGATAATGGTAATCATAAAAGTGTTCTTTTTTATGTTTAATAGTTAAGTTTTTTCTCAATATTTTTTTTCTCAATATTCTCTTTTACTCCAGTTATCATGTGGTCACTTTTAAATATCATTATTCTGCATTCTTATTTTGTTTCTAGAATTTTATAAAAATATGATTTTTCTTTAATATTTTTTTTCTTCTAATTTTTTTATTTATCAATTATGCATATATTTACTATTTAAAAATCTTTGTATATTTTTAAATTATGTGTGTGTTTCTAGTCTACGATTTATAAAGCGGTTTCTATTTAATAATTTCACAATTGGCATGTGTTATGATAAGGTTTCCATTTGAAGATAATCATTATGGAATAATTTTATTATATTTTAAACACATACTATGTTAATTTAAGCTTAAACATATTTATTTGTCCAACTGAATTTGTTAGAATCGATTCTCTCAGCATCCACTAAAAAACATGTTTTTTTGCAATTAGTTCCATGAAACAGGAACTAGAACTTATTCTTAAAAGTCAAAATGTTAGGTTTTGATTTCCCAGAATCGAATCTATACCTTGTTTTCGTAGCGATTTGTACGCAACCTTTGTCTTCCCTTTTTTAACCCAAAACACAAAGAAAAAAATAAATGTCTATTAATTTGTTATCCTGAACAACATATTCAAGTTTCATTAAGATCTGCTATTTTCCTTTTCACTATGTCCTTCATTGAGCGATTTTTTGACGCATGTGAACGGCCAAGGCCTTATTTTATTCGTAAGGTTATCTTCGCTTAAAAAAGTTGATGCAATTGCATTTCTAGAATGTAGTTTTAAAGCGTATAAAATATCACTGTTATATAATTTGAAATCTTTTCTATTAATCTCTATATTTCATTTTGTAAAAAAATATTTTAAACTTTGTGACTAAATTTCTCAAAATTTTTAGAAGGCTTTTGAAAATCTCAAACAATTCTTCACTCACTGGTAAAGGGTGATTTTTAAACCATTTGGGTTTTGAAAATTGATAAAACTTCCATTTGCAGTTTCTTCTAGCTACATAATTTCCTGAGTGTAATGAAACTTGTTTAGTGTAAACAATTTTAGCATGGCAATGCTTTTTTGCTATTTAGTATTTCAGTGTAAAAAAAAAAAGATTCGTGACATGTGGTAATGCCAAAAATCCTCAGTAAGTTTTGCCATTTCACCATGATTAGAATAACTAAAAAATGCTTGCATATCATTAAATTTTATTTCACTATAAGAAGACTAACAAAAAATAATTTATTTAATAATTTTATTATCAAAATTCGTGCTGTGTGAGAAATGTGTTTTGTAAATTACGCCCATTTTATGATCGTCATAATCGACCCACTGTACAGGCTATTCACCAGTTTCACTTTATGTAACATTGATTCACCAACCCGTATGCGAAGAGTGCGTAACGCGGAAAATATTTCTGCTATGTCGGCCAGTGTCAATGAAGATCGCGAATAGACATATGTCTATTCGTCGCCGTTTTCACCAATTTGGCTTGTGTTATTCGATCAAGATTTTACCTAAGGACCTCGGTATGAAATCATACAAAATACAGCTGCTGCAAGAACTGAAGCCAGATGACGTACCGCAATGTCGTTTGTTTGGTGAATGGGCCTTAGAAAAGTTGGATGAAGTTCCAGTTTGGTATTGAAAAATTGTCTTCAGTGACTAAGCTCATTTTTGGCTTAATGGATACGTCAACAAACAGAATTACCGACTTTGGTCTAAAGAGTAGCTAGAAGCAGTTCAAGAGCTTCTAATGCACCCTGAAAGATGTACAGATTTGTGCGGTTTGTGGGCCGGCGGCATCATTGGACCGTAATTTTTCAAGAACGTTGAAAATCGCAACGTTACAGCCAATGAATCAAGGTATCGTGCGCTGATTGCCGACTTTTTAAATGACAGGCATTCATTTATCGCCCTAAATAAATATTTCATCCACTTTTGCAAATTTTCTGTATTTTTTTTTTTCAATTTTCAAAACCCAAGCGGTTAAAAAATTACCCTTTATTATACCATATATGCTCACATGTTGTATTATTTATAAATATACATGATCAACTTTATCCATATATGGTCATATACCAGGCTATTTTTGATCATATATGGTGTCAACTGATTTTTCTTTTTTCCTAAAAATATAAGTATTTTTAAAGGAACCAGGCAAAACTTGCTATTACCGTGTAATGGAATAAGAAAACAAAAAATGTGAGTACTTTCATTTTGGCAAATTACATTTTATTTTAACATGTAATTGGAGGTAAATGGTTACCCAAAGCTTACGGGTATTAACATTAAAAGTCCTTGAGAAGAAATTACCAGCATAAGAAGTTAGTTGTAATATTGAAATTGCTGGTTAGCAATAAGCGCTAAAATAAGTACATACTTGTAATGAGTATAATAAATAAATTAAAATTTTACAAAAATCGGTGAACAATAATAAAAAATGCATATTTCTTTTTCTGCATTTATGTTTATATTAATTTTTTTATTATTGTAACCCGATTTTTGTAAATATTTATTAAAGCTAATATTTTTTCAAACTTTAATTTTGCGATTGATTTTAACATAAATCGATAGCATATAAATTTATAAAATTTGTGCAATGAATTTAAACTATAAAATTGTACTTGCTCATTAAAAGTACGAGTAGTTATATAATACAACACCAAAAGCTCATTATTTGTATCCTTCTTAATCAGTTATTATTTTACACAATTTCAGCATAACATTATTTTATAGCCTGCATAACAGTAATGAAATATATCAATATTGGTAACTCATTATTTCATAACTTTCAAATAAGTATTGATATATCATAATATTTGTAACGTATTACTTTAGGTTTCAAAGAAAAATATAAAGGATTCCTGAAATAGGTCCAACCCTTTACCAAGATTTTTCTGGGAATGTTTGAATATCTCTTTAAAATTCCAGGAACTTTTCCAGAAGTTGTTAATTTTTTTTTTGTTGGGAGAATAATCCAAAATTTTATAACGTTGTCTTTTATATATAACATATATAACTTTTATTCCTTTCGTACAATATAACGAAGAGAATCTAATTCTTTTTTAGACTATATCAAAATCGTATAAAGTAGCGCGTAAATCAAGGGTATATTGTAATTACAAGTTATGTTTATCCTAAATCAACAATTATTGCTGGAATTATTTGCTTCGTGTAATTTCGAATTCTGATTTTTTAAACGAGTACCCGAGTATCCGGTTACTCAAGTAATCATGTTTTTTTTTTCTTTTAATTGAATAAAAAAAATACATTTTAAACACATTATACAACATTACATTTATTTTTATAGTTATAAACTTCTAATAAGCAAAAAAAGGCTTTCAAGTTAAAATCCCAGGATTGTCAAAGACCTCTTCTTTAATTTTAGAAGTAAAAATTTTTAAAATTATAAAATTATTTACCTAATAAAACACTTTTAAAATTCAAATAAATTTTGTTTTTTATTTTTATTATTTCTATTGAAACAAGTTTTCACATTTTTTTTTTTTTTTTGCAAATATTTCTTTACTTTTCTTTCAATTTTCACACTTTGTTTTTCAATATGTTGTAACTTCTTTTACATTTTATATAAATTCATTAAAAAATTGCCTGAATTCCATCATAAAAAACAACAGATTTTTTAAAATATTTCATTCCATAAAATACCATAACGCGACGGCTTTTGTTATTTATACAACATATGGTCTTGAAGTTTTATCTTTTGCTAACAGAAACAAAAGCGAAACAAACAATGAAACGAAACAACAAAAAAAAAATCGCGAACATAAATATAAAAACGTCACGCACGCGCACTTGAGTTACAGCAACTACTGGTTGCATACACCATTTACAAAAAGATGAGCACCAACAAACCGAATACAATATTAAAAATCTAAACAGCAAAAACGAAAAAAAAATAGTGTAGTCGCTGTTTATACTTTTTGCGAATAAAATGCAAAATGTAAAGACTAAAAAAAAACTGCAATTCAAATAAAAAAAAAATCATCTTAACTCTTTGTATCTCTCTCTCTTTCTCTTTTTAATAAAACCAAACCGAACATGAGCATGAATACAAGTTTTTATTGTATTAACAATAGAGATTACTTATTGTCTTTTGGATGAAACAACTACGCTTTAATCATTTTAAGTTATTGTCAATGAAGAGGGGGATAGATTAAGTAAAATCATAGTGCATTCAGTAGTAACAGGAATAATAAAGTTGGTACAACTAGTACATATTTTGGTACTTTTTTTGAAATTAAAAGTACCAATCTAATTTTGGGAATATTTCATGTTTCGAAATACTTTTGGGCTGATTGTGTGATGTAGGGGAAGTTTTAGAATCTGACTAATTCCAAAACTGGTTCCTAATGGGACAATCTCAAACAAATTTATCAGTTTCAGAACATGTGAAAAATACCCTTCTCTTCAATTACTTTACACGTTCTACGTCATGTTGCTTATTAGATTTCTTCGAAATTATTGCACTGTTAATCTTGTTCTAATGTTTTACGGTCCATTTTAAGAATTCGTTTTGAAATTAAGTCTCATAACTCCCACGAACATTATCCCATTTCTATGATGGGGATTATGAACCAAAATTTTTGTACATAAAGTGGTATTATGACCAAAAGTTTTTTGGTCATTATCCCCAATTTGCAGCCGAAACCCGTAAAAACGGTCCTAATGCCCATGGGGAGTATGTTAATTTTTAACTGGAGATTATAACCAAAATTACGTTGGGTTTATTGGGGGTAATGACCGATAATTTTTCGCCCAAATCAAAAATGCGAGTTTCGTCACCAAGCAGTTTATAGTTCTAGAATTTGGTATGATTCCTATCACAATGTCTCGTTAGTTACTAAATAATACATTTAAAATTAAATGTTGGTTAAATTTAAAGGAGATATTATAGTTGAAGCTTATCCATTCACCAGTTTGGTAAAACTGGCCTTCAATATTATGTAGCACGGCAAACTGGTTATCAAAGCTTATTATTTTTGGTGTCGGTAATGACTTTGCACGATTTATTTTAAGCTTCCTCATACCGGGTGGGCCATTTAAAATTTGAATCGGCTATAAAAACACGTGCTAATTATTATTTCGAATTTCTGGTTTTATTGGAAAGGTTGAACTTTGTCATTTAAGAATGGAACATAATATCATTCATATGACTACCACGACTGGCTCGGCAGCACCTCATTCGATCAACCCAATATTTCAGTACATTTTCGATTGTTTCGGCTCGAATCTCTTTAATGGCAACTTCGATTTTATGTTTCCACACTTCAATTGTCTCTGGATGGTTTGCGTAACATTTATCCTCAATGGCTCCCCACAGAAAATAATCCAAAGGGCTCAAATCACAGCTCTGAGGCGGCCAATTAACATCACAATTTCGGCTGATTATTCGATTTTCAAAAAAAGTGCGTAAAATATCGATGGTTGCGTTTGATATGTGACATATGGCCCCGTCTTGTTGAAGCCAAATGTCGTCCATGTCATTCTATTGAATTTTTGGAAATAAAAATTCGTTGAACACCGTTGACAGTTACGGCGGCTCTTTTCTCATTTTCGAAGGAAAATGGCCCAATGATGCCGCCAGCCCAAAATTCACACCAAACAGTGACTCATTGTGGATAAATTGGCTTCTCAATAGTCACGTGTGTGGGTTCTCTGAATCCCATATTTTGCTTATTGTAATAGCCACCGAGATGAAAATTAACTTCATCTGAAAACACGATTTTTCGGTAATATTCTTCATCTCGCCCCAGTGGGAGAAGTGGCAACGCATGGGATGGTCATCAGGCTTCAGTTGTTGGACCAATTGAACTATGTAAGCCTTCATACCGAGGTCTTTATGCAAAATTATTCTCAAAGAAATGCGATAATTGTCCAGTTCCTCGGAACGATGAAGAGTTGATAAATGGTCTTGGATATTCTCAGCCACAGCAGCAATGTTTTCGATTGAACGCACTGGGCGAGAACGTACACGGGTTGGTTTGTCCAATAACGATTCATTTTCATAGGAAGTACCTTGCTAAGCTTAAACGAGGCCAAATGGGCACCGAGGACGATGCACGCTGTTACCGACGAAAACATCAAAAAAGTCCACAAATTAATTTTGAATGACCGTAAATTGAAGTTGATCGAGATACTTGAGATTTTAAAGATACCAAAGGAACGTGTTGGACATATCGTGAATGAATATCTGGCCATGCGAAAGCTCTGTGCAAAGTGGGGCCGCGCGAGCTCACAATCAATCAAAAACAACAACGAATTGATGATTCTGAGCTATGTTTGAACCTGTTTAATCATATCAAACCCGAATTTGCGCGCCGATATGTGACAATGGATGAAACATGGCTCTATCATTTCACACTGGAGACCAACCCACAGTCAGCCGAGTGGACTGCACGTGATGAACTAACTCCAAAGCGTGGAAAGACGCAACTATCGGCTGGCAAGTTTATGGCACCAGTATTATAGGATACGAATGTTATAATATCCATCCACTACCTTGAAAAGGGAAAAACCATCAACAGCGATTATTACATAGCGTTATTGGAGCGTTTGAAAGACGAAATCGCGGAAAAAAGGAAGAATAAAGTGATGTTTCATCAAGACAATGTACCGTGTCACAATTAACTGAAAACGATGGCAAAATTATATGAAATGGGCTTCGAATTGCTTCCGCATCCAGGTCTGGCTCCCAACGATTTTTTCCTTTTCTCAGACCTCAACAGAATGTTCGCTGGAAATAAATTTAGCGCCGATGAAGAAGTAATGGACGAAACTGAGGCCTATTTGAGGCTAAAGACAAATCGTACTATAAAAATGGTATCGAAAAATTATATTAAATAATAAAATCAAATTTTATCAAAAAATTTTTTCTATGTTAGCCTGCGAGCTTTTCATCCAAACTATTAAATGGGATTTTATCTTTAATTCAGGGTGACCGCAAGTTTCGATTCTTTATCCCTCTCTTGTTATTTACTTCATCAATGAACTTCTTGATCAAACTTTCGCTGATGACAGCAACATTTTTCACTCATTTTCCTTCGTTTGTAACCCAAGACTTTTGAAGTTTGGAAGTAAATAGCAGATTTTAAAGCTGTTTGTTGGTCAGTAGCTCTGCGAGGTTGTCGATGTCATCTTGATGTTCTGGGGTGAGAATTCAATTTCATGAAACTATCATGGAGGGCGTTCGGCGCCCACTGAGGACTGTAGGCAATCCAGCTCTATTTACTTATTGGAGCATAGTTCTAATGTGGGTTGTGTATCACTTTTCAAATAGTGGTGGGGCTTTACAATTACGTCCCTGTGCCGACTTGAGACAATGTTAATGGAAAGTAAGCGATTGCTTACTTTCCATATGAAAGTATCCCTAGATGGGAATGTGAAAGGTGCGTTAGGTCCAATGTAGGTAATTTCGCATCATCACTTAAGATTTTCTTAACCTTTTCACGACCGATTATGAACTGCTGGAAAATTTGATTTTTTTTTGCGTCTTCATGTTTATTGAGCTAGAGGGCCCTCCGCATTGGTCTTAAACTATCAAAATTAGAGTAGCAAGGACAGTGTCAAATATATTTCATGTAGCATGTATATGTCGTATGACACACATTTTTTAATTAATTTTCGTATATCTTAAAAATCTTTTACTTTAAGAATCTTTTACCCTGAACAACAAAAGACCCACAAAAGTTGGCAAATGTATGGCGCCCAACTTAAGGTTAATAATAAAAAAAGCAGTAAATATATTATAATTCAAATAAAAGTTGACTAATTTATTTTGTTTGCAAAATTTTAAATTATTTCAGATGTTTTAGGAATTTCTCTTTTGAAGTCATCTGCGAATTAAATTTTCTTTTAATACGACTTTAGTTAAGTATATTACTTTAGTACTTTTTTAAATACATTATTATCTCTAACTTATCATCCCTAATTCAGCTGTAAGATTACATGACTTAGCAGAAAGAATTACAATAGATTCAAGACTCTACTTATTAAACACAACGCAATTTCTTTTTTATCTTTCTTAAAAAATTGTAACAATAAAAAACAATTTACGATCAATTGCCTAAAAGACAAAACAAAAAAGGTACTAAAAAAATATATTAACAGTTCAGTGCGGTTTATAAAGAAATAGCGCACTAAAACAAATTTTTTATAAATTTATTGAAATTTGAAAATAATCTAAAAATCGTAATCAAGTTCTAAACCATACGTTGATATTTCAAAATAATAAATGGCTTTTGCGATCAAAAAACTCACGTGCATACTGACAAGGGATCTCCCCCTTATTGATAGTATGAATCAAACTTAAATTAATGAGAGTATCTCCCCATAAATTTTGCTCTATGTTTTTCTAAATCTCTTTCCCCAAAATAAAATACGATCCACAAGAGCGTTATACAAAATTAGTTAAAGGTAGTGGTGTGTTTAGCTTGGTATTAGTTTATTATAATTCTCTTTAGTCTCTATACAAAACTTTACTCAGAGAACATTTAGTAGATCTCCAGCCAAGTGTAGGTGTTTAAATATGCCCCCCATTTTTAGCCCAAAACAACAAAAAAAACACGAAATCTCATTTGGTTGTATGGGTGTGAGCTTCATTTATTTACATTACGGCGAATTGATTTCGTCTTCTCTAATTTATATTTAAATTTTGTATCCATCGTATTTCTTTTTAATCGCTTACTTAACTACTGCCTGCTCTTGCTTTAGATATGTTAATAACAGATCATTATAGTCTTCTCTTTTTTTTCTTGGTATTTTGTCTCTGTTTCTCGTATGTTTCTTTTTTACTAAAACCTCTTTATTGAATAACGATCTTCTAAATCTGTTTTGTTTAAATTCATAAACAAAAAAAAAATAGCAAAACTATTTTGAATTCTTAAGTAGTTGTTTTTGTTTCTTATCAAATGGGTGGAGTCTATTGGGGATTTTGTGATTTATGTGCGGATTAAAAATAACTTAAATATCCAATGGAATTGATTCTTTGCAATCGTTTAAGAAAGTTTGAATTTTACAAATTAATGCAAATTTTATAGTTAAGTATTTTACTACCCAATACTCGGCTGACCATTACTTAAATTGCTCTATTTAGCAAGTCGGTTGCTAGTTGATTTACTTGATCTACCAGCACTTGCTTTTACTAACGGAGACTCTTTCGCATTCATTGTAAAGTTCCGAATTGAAAGCCTTCACTACGTACAGTATATCCGAAATCATTTGCAATGGATAAATGTAGATCTTTGTACAGCTTTTTAATCGTTTTTAAACCTTCAATAACACGTATAGGACTTTAAAGAGGGAATAGAAATATTTTATCTCAAAATAATTATAAAACGGTTTTATCTTATATTAAAAACGAGTGGGAATGTCAAGAATTCTAAACAGTCTTATAAGATTAAATTAATAAGGGCTAAGGAGACCCTACATAGGATGTACCTCCCTGTCCCCGTTGGCATCACTCGATATAATGCTACGGATGCTATTGGTGAAATGATAAACATCCCATCACTGGGCTTTATATAAACTTAGCTACTCGTGAAATGAAGTCGGTTGAACTACTTAACCCTGTGTCTTCACGTGCAATAAAATGATAACAAGCAATTGTCAGATCCATTACAGAGAAATTTATTTTACGTTAGAGAAAAACACTTCCCCTTTCATTGCTAAGAAATGTCATAATTTTTTTATTAACAAAGAAAAAAACAAAATTTTATCAAAAATTAATTTTTTTAACAAATATTATAAACTTTTCTCTGCTTTAATTTACTAAAATTTGTTTTGTTTTTTATTGATAAACTAAAATGAAAACTAAAAGTAGCATTTCATACATTTTTTTTAGATTACTTAATTTTAAATATACAAAACAAATAACTAAATTTTTATTTAAATTTAATTTTTATCTTTTATTTAACATTTTTCTTTTATTATTAATAACTAATTTATTCTTTGAGCTTAAAGTACTTTTCTTTTTTTTTTTTAAATATTATATATTTTTTAATATTTCGCTACTCCATTGTGTAGCATCTTCAGGAAGATGGATTTTAAAACATATTACATTTTTATTTTTTAATACTTAAAAAAAAAGAACCTCAAGCTTAAAGAATAAATTAGTTATTAATTTCAATAATTTAATTAATTGCGTAAAGGTTGGACTCAATTATATTTGTACCATTTCACTAAACAGTGGATCTGTCATGTATTCATCCAACACGGGACATTTTTTTCTGTTTTCATCGGTCACGAAGCATGTGATCGAACTGCAACTGATCCCCTTTTCCCACTGGGAAAATTAAAAATTTACTTTTTGCACAAATGTCGATCAAGAAATGTAACCCAACGAAAAATAATTTATAGCTCAATATTTGGGATTTGAATTCTAAATGAAATTACTTTTCATTTGTCGCAAAACATTAAAGGGTATTTTAGGGACCTGGGAAGGGTCTAGATTTTTTTTGGACAAACCCCAAAAATACTCCGGCTGCGGTCATAAGGCTATATCTCCATGCATTGGTCCTGAACTAGGACTAAAAATCTTTGGTGGTGCACCTCACTAGATATATTTATCTATTAACTATGGGTACCCAACGGCCCAATCTCACATTTGAGGGTATTTTGAAATTGCATCCAATGTTGTGCAAAATATATATTTAACAGATCTCAAACTATAAACCTCATGTTTACCCCCTTAAGACGAGATTGGGACACCACAATTTCTTTTTGTATCAAATTTTGATTAATTTTGTCCCCTCTATCATATATCCAGAAGCCTGAGGTTTTGCATTCTCCAAATTAAGCATTCCGACTTAATCAAAAAT
The DNA here is from genome assembly GCA_949748255.1 of Eustalomyia histrio. Taxonomy (NCBI): domain Eukaryota; kingdom Metazoa; phylum Arthropoda; class Insecta; order Diptera; family Anthomyiidae; genus Eustalomyia; species Eustalomyia histrio. The sequence goes on from OX456526.1 coordinate 15,913,955, forward strand.
TAAAAATCTGATGAAAACATGTAAAATATAAACAAATTGGAAGAGCTTTTGTATTTCAAAGCATATAGAAAATTTTTCTGAATAAGAATATTGTATTCAAATTTCATTTAAGTTGTACGGATTGACATTGAGTGTAATCTTTTAAGTTTAAAAAATATATACGTTAAATAACTTATTTCGATACCGGGACTTGTAGGTTCAGTGATCTTAACTCATAGGCATTTGAAAATGAAAATCGAGTGATCATTCTCCAATATGGTCCTAATGAGATCACCGCATATGTTCGGGTTAACACCATTTTAAGTTTGGACAAAAAAGCAATGTCTTTAAAAATAACACTTTTGGTTAAAGTTCGGCACTTTTCATTACTATGAACCAAATTTGGAGAAATCGGTTAATATTTAGACTAAGTGCATAGATCAGCAATAAAAATTAGAGAAGATTCAAGAAAACTAGTGGGTACGAATATTGGAGTCTAAAATAGAGCCTAATTTTGTATCGGCAAATTTGCAATAAGTTATTGTAGACTTCCAAAAAGTCGCAAGACATCGTTTTGCTCAAAAATGATACATGATAGAAAAATTTGGAAAACAGATTTGGAATCAGAAGACGATAATCTTAAAAGTTCAAATAATCCGTGGAAATTCGGAAAGTTCGAGCATATTTAAGTATGATCGTGCTAAATGTGTCGAACTTAAAGCACATTGAGGTTCAAAGAAGGAAAATGTCTTCCTCAGAACGGTTTGCCCAACGCGATTGGCCTATACGCGTGGTAATGTCATCGTAATGAATGGGCATGATAACGGAACAGAAAACGAGCGGAATTTAAGCACTAGACAGGGAATTCATCAATGGACGGAATGGAACGGTGGAAAATTGGAATTGAGGGACTTGTCAGGGGAACGAAATATTAAGTAAGGGAGAATGCGTGGATTTGAAACTTTGGACAATGAAAACAAAATGGAACAAAATGGGAAAATGACTGAAATTGAAACACTTGATAAGGGAACTAAACGCAATGGAAGGGGAAACAAGTGAAATTGAAGTAGACAAGGGAATCGAAATAGTATGAAATCGGGAACGAGTGGAATTGAAACACCAGATAAGGGTAATAAAATAGAATAGATCGGGGAACGAGTCGAAATGAAACACCATACAATATGAATGAAATGGAATGAAACGGGGAACGAGCGGAATTAAAACACTAGACAGGGGGAATTAAATGGAGTGAAATTAGAGCCGACCGACCGACTTGAACATAAATTTTATTTTCTATTTTTTTTAGCGACTTTTCACCATTTTTACTTTTTTCCAAAAGAGATCGCCCAACTTTTATCAAAGAATTTAAGAACTTGAAATTTGATCCAGCTTGGACATCCACCAAGACGAGATTTTTCGAAGTTTTTACTGGGAGGGGAAAAGCCTCCCCTTGACACTCTTTCCAAACTCCTTCGACTTTAAATTTATTTATCTATCAAAGCGTTAGCAACAGGCTTGATAGCACTGTCCTGTTATCCGAATGATAACAGCGGCCAACCGTTGAATGGAGCGAATTTCCCACCTTAACGTTGGTAAATCAAAAAAATTGATGAATTCCAAATACCTATTAGTTATTTTGTACAGAGTGGGAATTACAAGAAAAATATTGGCTTTTCAGTAATTATTTTCCTTTTGTATAGTTGGCAATTTCTGTCTGGGTAGTTTGATTTTAATTTTGGGTATCTGCAAGTTAATGTTATTTCTATTTTATATTTTCTTTCTGTGTTCCGCCTGGATGATAGTTCAATATAAAATAGTGGTCCTTCTCTCCCTGCTAACTATGTTAATCCGAAAAGTTTTTGTAGTATATCTAAAAGTGAATTCGATAATTGGAAAAATTATTATAATAATTTGTAATGCCACTAAGAATCAGACCCCTCCTTGATGTCAAAAAGTCATCGTTTAATAGGTTTGCAAAAGTTTTATCGAAGTAGACCTTAAAATTTGCCTTAGAAACAGTGAACCAGGCTTCCAAACAAGCTGATCTTAGTCAAGTATTCTTAGGGAAAAATCGAGGCAAACTTGCTTTCACTTTCGACCGCAAATTTGATTTTTAAATTAAGCTTATATTTACAAAATTCCTTGTCTAATTTGATATCCAAAAAAATTATTCACACGGTTTAATATATACAATAGTTTATAAGTTATTGACCTCTGTTAAATGATTACAATCGATAACTGTTTAATAGCGTCTTTAACTTTTTAAATTAAAATCCCTTTTAATAAACATACCACATTGACAAATCACATAACTAATAATTATACAACTTCAAATTGCAAAATACAAAACGACATACAGACAAAAAAAAAAAGCAAAATCCAAAAGAATTTGAATGAAAATTATAAAGATGCCAAATATGCAAACAATTTAAATAAACTTGCCTTAAAACTGGCCGCATTCAAATTAAACCACGTTTAACATACCATATGAGAAGACAGGCTAATAACCCACGATGGACACATGGTATGCGCGCGCATGCGTGGAGTATGGATGCATGCATATGGAGTTGTCTTAACCATATTCAAAATGAGTAGTAGTTTCAAAGTATTTGTTTGTATGAACGAATGTGTTGTATTTATGAGAAAACCTCCGACGACTAAGTTCACAAAAACCAAAATAAAAAAAAAGAAAACTTAAAATGACATTCAATAAAACAAAAATTTCAATTGTTCAGAAGAAAAAAAGATCAATATAAGAATGTTTATACTATGTACAATAATGAAAACCACAGTTCATTTCAGTTAAATTTACTTTAGTTAACTACAATAGAGCCAACAAGTTGACCAAACCTTACTTTACGTTACGTTCATATGGTAAACAATTGGACAGAAAAAAATATGTTGGTTGCATATTCACGATTTGACAGGGCTTCGGTTATAAAGAAATAACAATTTAAACAAATGACTGAATATGCAACATAACAAACCCATAAGATGCATGAGTAGCAGAGCCTTGAAATAGTTTAATCTATTTCAAAACACATTAAGATTTTTACAACTTTTTTTTAGGTATTTAGGCCTCCTTAATACGAATCTGAAGTCAAAAAAGTTCCATCAAACTATGTTTCTGAAATGTGGAACTTTCTTTTTCTTGACCCCTGACCTAGGGAGAAATAGTTTATAGCTAAATATTGTGAAGAAGTAATTCGAAATCTTATACTTCTTTAAAGATTTCAATTCAACATAAAATTACCTTTCATTTAAGTATACGAGGGGGGATCAATAAGTCCGTGACTTTTCGAACTTCCCTCGTAATTGTATAAAATGCATCGCTGCTCCCATCAAGTACCACCTGTTAATATACTACTATCATATTTTGAGCAAGTTCCGTCATTTACTTTGCGTTTAACAGCTGTTAAAAACATACATACAACCTCGTGGATTTTTTTTAAAATTGGAAAAAATTGCTCATTAAAATTTTTTTTTGCGAAAACCGTCAATCAAACCAAGGAAAAGCTTGATAAATGCAATGGGGACTCTGCACAGTCGGTTCCAATAGTAAAAAAGCAGTTTACTGAATTTCGTTGTGGCCCTACAAGCACGGAAGATGCCGAACTTTCTGGACGTCCAATTTAGGTCTCTACACCAAAAAAAAAATTGAAAAAATTCACGATATGGTGTTGGCCGATCGGAGATTGAATGTGTGATAGATTGTAGAAGACATAGGCATCTTACATGGCTCAGTAGTTTCAATTTCGAATGATCTCTTGGGTATGAGAAAGCTTGCGGCAAGATGGCTGCCGCGTTTGCTCACAATCGACCACCAACGGAAGCGTGTGACTGCTTAGTTTCCATGGCAAAAATCCATGAACTAGACTACGAATTGCCCCCTCATTTGTCTAATTCTCCGGGTTTAGCCCCCAGTGACTACTTCCTATTTTCAAACCTAAAGAAATGGCTCGGTGGAAAGATATTTAGCTCCAACGATGAAATTATTGATCAAACAAATGCTTATTTAATGGACCTCGAAAAATCCTGCTGTTAACCACAAAGTAAATGGCGGAACTTGCTCAAAATTTGACAGTAGTCTATTAACAGGTGGTACTTGATGGCAGCAATGTTGCATTTTATATAACTACGAGGGAAGTTCGAAAAGTCACGGATTTATTGATCCGCCCTCGTAATTATATCGGGGAACACCAAACTTTGGTGCTTGCACTTTTTTTTCTGCATTTATTTTAATTGACTAATTTAATATTTTTATTGTTAATATTGTTATATCAAAAAATATCAGAAAAGCCAACCTTTGGCTCCTGTAAGTTTTTGTTCTGTTTTTGCGTTCAACTTATATTTTGGTCTGCTGGTCATATATATAGTATTATAGAATGGGAAATATCAGGAAATACCCACCTTTGGCCCTCTTGTTTTTGGTTCTTATTTATCAGGCGGGCCAAAGCTTGCATTTTTAATGAGCAACTGCACTTTATCAAATTTTTCTTGATGCAGGGGCCATAGGTTGATATTTTGTATGCAAACTGAATTTGGTTCAATAGCTCATTAAATAATATTGTAGACTGGAAAACATCAGAAAAGTCCAACACTTGACCCTTATACTTTTTAATGACTTAGGGGGCCATTTGTAGATTTTTTTTGGTAAATATGTAGTAAGTTAAATTGACTAACTTTACACTATTATGGAGTAAAAATATCAGAAAACGCCAACTTTTGGCTCCTGTAATTTTTTGTTCTTAAAATTTAGGGAGCCCAAAGTTAAAAGTTGTTGTGTTCAATTTACATTTAGATCAGTTGGTTATTTGAATAATATCATAAAATCAGAATTGTCGGAAAATGCCAACCTTTTCCCCGTTCTTTTTGGTTCCTAATATCTGGCGTGCCGAAGCTAACATTTTTATCTGCAACTTCACTTAATTCAATTGACTAACTAAATAATATTTTGATTGAAAATATCAGAAAAGCCCAGCATAGGACCCCCCTCGAACTTTCTTAATACAGGGGGCCATAGGTTCATTTTTTATATGCAATCTGAATTTAGTTCAATAGGTTATTAAATAATATTGTAGACTTGAAAACATCAGAAAAGCTCAACATTTGACCTTCGTACTTTCTTTTGAATTAGGGGGGCCATAGGTAGGTTTTTTTTGGGGAAATATGCATTTACTTCAATTGGCTAACTATGTAATATTATTGAGTAAAAATATCAGAAATCGCCAACATTTGGCCCCTTGAATCTTAACAATAAAGAAAAATTGAGGGCCAAACTTTGGCGTTTTATAGCATTATTTATAAAATTGAATGGCTGAGGTAGAAAATTAACAACAAAACTATAATAAAAATGTGCAAATTTGGTTCAAAATTTTGAATTATTTTTCATATATTTCCAGATGTACTTAATAAATTTGCAATGTTGACGCCTTCACTTGTTTACTGAAGTGCCCAAAATAAAAATGATTTGAATGTGTCCAAAGTATTTTTTTTTTAACAAATATAAACGTTTAAGGGCAAATTAAAAGAAACTCAATTTTCGATATCTTTCTACCTATTTGTTATGCTGAAATGAAATGTTAATTTATTTAGAATTCATTTAAGTAAAAGTTAAAATATTGCACCAGAAGTAATTTTTCCCTGGGCGAGGGGTCAAAAAAAGAACGGTGCGATTTGATGTAGCTTTTCAAATTCAGATTAATTTTTAGGAGGCCAAGATACTTTAAAAAGGTTTTAGCGGAATCGGAATTTTATTCTTGTGGAATAATTTCTGATAACTGGATGAATTTTTTGTCCAGTTTTTATTTGAAATTGTACCAAATTCTTACGGTTTTTTAGTACTAATACTGGTGAGGGAAACACCAGCTCTGTACTAAGTTTAGAGTTATTAAAACCCTACATTCTGGTACCAAGGATCCAGATCAAGAACTTATTATATTAAGATGTTCCAAAATAGGTGTATGTTAAAAAGTCACTGCTAAATTATTTACTGTAGTTTTAAATGGAATAAAATTGGCGAGGGAATTAATTCGTTTAAGTCTCTGCTCGTATCAATCCTATCTTCATGAGTGGATTTGATTTCAAGTCAAGTCGGCTTTTTGTATGTTTTAATGCAGAGATCAAAAGTTTAAAGCTCACGGCGCAAAGTAAAGCCTGAGTGGTTTTTAGGCTTTTTTTAATTGGTCTTTAAACAGCGCAGTAGATTTTACGGTTTATTTGTAGAATTGTGTCAGTAGTAGTAGTAGTATTAGTCGCCGTCGTTAAAGTTAACTGACGGTATTGTGAATAGTTTTGTTTAGAGGAGTCAGCCTCTTGTCATCATCTCTTCATTATTAACATCAGCAGCAGCAGCAGCATCATCATCATTATCGACAGTAGTTAGTTGTGGCGGTTTTATTTAACCACAAATAAATACTAAAGAAAAAAAAAGAGATTATATTTTACGATAACATCAAATAAAACACTGATCGTGTTGCCCAGATAAAGCTACTGTAACATTTTATTTCTTGTCGGCTTTTGAAGTTTTTATTTTTTTTTTCCTGAAAAAACAAACGCATTGTACTAACTTTACTACATACATACAAACATCCATAGTTCAGACCAAGTTAAAGTAATACAACATATAACAATTACCTTTTTGGTTATTTCTTTCTGGTGTTTTATCCGGCGTTTATCTTTTAACAAATTGTGTTAAAAGTTTGTTGTATTGTATTTTGTTTCTTTGTTGTTAAATAGGAATTTGGTAACAATTTGTTGTTATTTATTTTTTCGATAACTCTAAAGTTATTTTTTTTTTTCTTTGAGGATCAAAGTGTTTTGTTTTGGGTGAAATTGTGAAAATTTTTTTGGTAATATATTTATACATTGGATTTTCGATAATATTAATGTTTGATAAAATAATTAGATTTTTTTATAATTAAAAAAAAACAGTATTTTGTTTAAAAATTTTATAAAGAAAGTTTTTCTTCACAACGGAAATTTTGCTTTTTACTTAATTGCTGAGAAATAATATCATTTCAAAGATTTAGTGCTGCCAGACACGTTTTAAAATATATTCTTATTATGCAAGTCAAAAATCCCCCCAAAATATCAAATCCTCAAATTTGGGTCAAAATTCTCTTATCGGACAAATCTTTTCAAGACAAAAAGAAATGTGAGATTAAGTTATATGTTCCCAAAATAGTATTTAAGCTCTTTAACTGTTCCGTCGTATAATTTTTTTAAATACATTTAACTTCACGTTTTGCTTTAAAAAGTTGGCATCACTGACACTACACACATATAAAATACATGGTTGGGGCAATCTTATTTGAAGAGCATCATATATTTTTGGCATTATGATTGTACCAATTATAGTCATACTATAATATAGTTATCGTATTATGATAATAAATAATTTTACCATAATATGGTCCTTACAGTTATATTATGATTTGAAACTATGAAAAAGTTCTTTGATTTCAAAAATATTTTTTTAGAAATGTTTTTCCTAAAGGAAAAAATTGATATTAAGACCTTTTCTAAGAAAACTTCTTCTGCATGCTCGCCCAGTTTGTTCTGCCAAAAACATGGCAGTGTTATCTCACGTCGTGGCGATATTAGTTGGCCGCCACAATCATGTGATTTGACACCGTTGGACTTCTTTCTTTGGGGATATTTAAAAGAAATTAGTGTACATCAATAAGCTAAGAACAATTCAGAAGCTAAAGGATGAGATAATTCGGAACATTAACGACATTGAACCTCAATTAGAGTCATTGAAAATATGGAACATCGGATAGAGGTATGCCACCGAAGCCGTGGCGATCATTTGGCCGACATTTTGTTTTACACATAATTGTCAATATTAAGATAATTCTTTGAAAACTTTTTGTTTTATTTTTAATTTACATCGTGCATTAAGGTTGGACCACCCTTTACTAGAAAAAGTCCTAAGAATCTAAGAATTTTATATCTAGAAAGACCTTAGAATCTACATAATTTTTTTTTAAGAATACGTATATGAATTTTGATCTTGGAAACAGTTTGCAGAATCTGAAAATTTTACTTTAAGGAAATGTCCATCGAATATACAAATGTTTCTATCAGAAAAATTTATAAAAATCTAGCATTTTGTATAAAAAACTTTTTTGTACAAAACAATTCTTGGGTACTACAGACTTTTTCTTATAAAAAATTATTTTATTAATATTCTGAATACTTTTTCCACGAGAAAGTCCTTATTTAACAAGAAATTAATAAATAAATAACATATATCTTTTTTTTTTTAAACTTATTATTGGTTTTTCAATAAAACTAAAAAATATAAAATTTTTATATTGAATTTTTTTTGACAATGAATTGATTAGTGTAAATTATATTGTTATATCTATAAGGCATTTTAGAAAATAAAATTCCCCAGGTAAAAATGATTATATATTATCATTTTTCCATGGGTGACTGAACTGATACATTTTTTTATATTTATTTGATTTATAAATATTTATTGATTGTTAGCAGCATTTTATTGTTTCATAATTATTATATTTTTTTCATAGTCTAGAATTTTTATGACCACAGTATGGTTACATTCAATCATGTTATAAAATAGAAACTGGCAATTATATAAATAATAATAAAATATTTACCAAATAATGATGGTAGCAAACATATTCGTGATTAGAACATATTTATAAAGCAATTAGTTGATTGTGACAACCATACCTGAATTCAGCAATCATAATATAGTAGCAGTGATTATGTTGCAACCATGTTTTTTCTCTGCTTGTTACAGACGAAAAAGGAGTAAGAAGAAGTTCACTTTGTTGTGTCTTAAACCAATATTCGTAGGTATTATAAATCGAATTCCGAACTGTTGTTTAAATCTACAAAATGTGTACTAAAGATACATTTTGTGTGAATGATTATATGTGTGTGTTAATGAAGTTCTTGTATTTTGAATTGAAATAATTTTGCTTATAAACAAAAAATTTAAATAAAAAACAAATTGGAATTTTTTGAATATTTTTTTTTTTTTTTTTTAACCAGACCGCAAAAAAATTTAAATTTGTAATAACTGTAACGGAATCAAATAAACCACAAATTTCCGTTTTGTAGGTAATTTTTTTTATTAAATTTCAAAAGAAAAAATTGAAACTGTCAAAAATCGATAAACGACAGTAAATCATTTTGAACAAATGTATAAAAAAGTTAAAATAAATATTTTTTTTACATAAATGCATATTCATTTATTTTTATGTGGAACGAAAAACTTTTTAAATTAACTACAGTTAACTACATAATATTCTGAGTGTATGAGCAAAATTTATTATAAAATATGCATTATTCATTATACGCCACAGGGTCTTCAGATTTAAATATCGTCAAACTTAAATGTAAAAGGGCGTAACTAACCTATTTATGTTTTTACAGGGAATCAAAAAATTTTAATTGAATTTTTAGCAAACTCATAAATAAATCTGATAGTTTCGATCGTAAAACAATAAAAATGAGACAAAAAGTAGTTCAATCGCATTTAAAATTTTTACAGGGCAACCAAAAAAACATTTCTAAACCGAATTTTGTTTATAAAAGCGATATTTTTATCCTAGAATCCAGAAATTTTTTGTAGACATGTAGTTTAGTCAAATCGAATAAATGGAATTCCGAACTGCTGTATACTTCTCATACAGTGGGTTGGAGGTTAAAAAAAATAGGTAGATTTAATTTCAATTAATATTTTGACTTTAAAATGTATTTCACAAAAAAAAAAATTATAAATTTTCTCAATTGTATCATTATTTCCAAACTATAAAAAAAAGAAAATTTGAATTTATTTTTTTTTAGTTTTTACTTTATTAATTGTTTTATTTTTAATGCAGCTTTATTAAAATTTTTCACTGGTCTTAAAATATGGAATTTTGAAAAGCATTTTATTGACACTCAATTATCAATCAAAAATGTATTTGTTTTAATTAGTTTTAAACAAAACACGCTATTTATTCATGGTTACTCACCCAGCAAACCATAAGCTTCATTATTTTATCCAAATCTTTCACTTCCAAACAAACCCTTACTTATAAAGTGTTTACACTGCTGTAAAATAAACTGGAAGACTTTCAAGTGCAAACAAAATTAAAATATCTTTTGGTTAGAAGACTTAACACAGAGAAAAGGATTTTTTAAGGCCGTGGAATTTGTGGAAAAAAAAACAAATTGGTTGTCCCCTCAAAATGGATTTCTTTATGAATGTGTGAATAGTTTAAAAGTAGTAATAAGTTGTGGCATGCTACAAGTACTTAATAGGGTATTCAAACGGCGAGTTGTTATTCGGTGTAATCGAATAATAAAATATCTTCCATGAGCCTAATTAATTTTTCAATAAAAAACCGTTTTTGTTTTTTCTTCTTTGTAAAACACTTGAAATAAATTATTCGAATAATTTAAAATTATTCGATTAATGTCAAATTGTTTAGGATTTTTTAAATCAAACTAATTAAAAAATAAACATCAAAAGTAGAGCAGCTATTGGAATAAATAAGTAAAACAACTCAGTCAGAAATTGCCAGTGGTAGAAAAAATCAAGTACTGGCAAACCACTGGTCAGTCATGATATTAAAATTTAATTACTGGCTGAACATTTCTCTGGGATTCTTTGTCAGCGCTTGCAGTAAGCGTTTTCCCAATATTTATTTAAACAAATTTCAGCGTATTAGAAAAAAAATCAATGGCAAAATATTGACCTAAACCGCTATGCCAGCTATGCAAAAATTAGTTTTCCAGTTCTACCCAGTCAGAAATTACCAACGCTACAAGAGTCAAAGCACTGGCACAGCATTACATTTATAAAAGTAAAACATTTTCTTTCCCCAGTGCTTTTCCAACGCACTTAAAACAGCCGGCACTTTATGTAATGATGTTATCATTTGGGATCAAGAAAACACTTTTTTTCCAGCACTTGTACCAGATGTTAAAGTGCGTGGGAAATGCTCGTCCGTTTCTGTTTTTCTGGCTGGGAAATTATCATCAAGTACACTTAAAATATTTTTTAAGTTAAAATAACAAAAAATACCATTTAAAAGAAATTATATTTCATTTAAAAACCGGTCTACTTACTTTTCATTCAAATCAAATGGTTTTTGTTATTTATTTTTAAATGATGTTTAAGCAACTGACACATCAGTAAAAAAAAAAATAAATGATTAATCAGATAAAAATAAATGTTTAAATTTTACCTACCAATTCCATAAAAAATAACTGATTTATTCATTTGTTGTTTCCGTTTTTTCTATTTTGGTTTGTTTTTTAAACTTACAAAATGTATTCTCACACAGTCTATAGATACATTTTGTGTGAATGACCATATGTGTATGTTAATGAATTTCTTGTAATTTGAATTCAAATAATTTTGCTTATAAAAAACATTTTAAATAAAAAAACAAATTAGAATTTTTTTAATAGTTTTTTTGAAACAGACATTAAACAAAATTTAAATTTGTAATAACTGTAACGGACACAAATAAACCACAAACTTCCGTTTTGTAGGTAGTATTTTTTTTATTAAATTTCAAATGAAAAAAATAAAAGAAACTGAGAAAAATCGATAAATGACAGTAAATCATTTTGAACAAATATATAAAAAAGTTAAAATAAATATTTTTTTTTTTTTTGAAAAATAAATGTTTGTTCCTTTATTTTTAAATGGAACGGAAAACTTTTTAATTAAACTACACACAGTTAACTACATAATATTTTGAGTGTATGAGCAACATTTTTGTATGCCACAGGGTCTTCAGATTTAAATATCGTCAAACTTAAATGCATAAAGGCGTTACTAACCTATTTATGTTTTTACAGGGAATCAAAAAATTTTAATTGAAATTTTAGCAAACTCATAAATAAATCTGATAGTATTGATCGTAACACGATAAAAATGAGAAGAAATGTAGTTAAACCCCATTTAAAATTTTTACGGAGGCAACCAAAAAAGATTTCAAATTAAAATTTTGTTCATAAAAGCGCTATTTTTATCTTAGAACCCCGAAATTTTTTGTAATTTAGTCAAATGAATCATAATCATCAATAAAATTGGATTTCAAAATCTCGTTTGTTACTCCCTTTTGCATTTCAGCTTACATTATATAGAAACTCTCTAAAGAGCAAATAGCAGTTTGGAAACGAGCTGCTAACTACCCAGCAAAAAATCGTGTTATTTTTTTACAAACAACATCTTTCATTGCTTCTAAAGTATTTGTTAGTATATTTTTACTGCTTCTTTAAAAGCAATTCTGAACAACATCCAAAATATCACTTAATTATTGCTTCTATAGCATTATTACTTTCAAGATGATGATAAGAAGTGCATTTCCCATCAGAAAATCGCGCGTTCAAATCCTAGCTGGGCCAATATATTATTTCATTTTTATTTTCAAATATTTTTCTTTTAATATTTATACAGTGTTCTTAGTATTGGTCTCTATAATTTATAATGGATTTATAAAAACACATGGAATTAATATATTCGGGATTCATCGGATCCTATGATGGAGGCATCTGATCCTACGACAATGCTCGAATCTGCCTAACTTCAATTTTTCATTATTAATTCTAAAAGTTACTTTTATTTGTCCCCAGCAAAACTTTGTCAATTGCTGCGATATGCTCATAAATTACCTTGCAGACAAAAAGTAATAAGTTTTCCGATACCGATAATTGATAACGTATTGCATGATTTATAAACTTGAAATGAAATATTTTTGTAAAACTATTTTTAGGCTCATTGCTTTGTGTTTTTGTGTTCGTTTCGAAATCACGAACGAAAACGCGAAGCACAACAATTTATTAATGTTTAAAGCAATTGGATGTTATATGCGTTAATAGCTCAGTGGGGTAGATTTCTCGGCTGGCAACCAGAGTTACCAGGTTCGATTCCCATCATGACCACATTATGATTAATATTTTTTTAATATTAATATTTTTATTTATTTTATTTATGATGAAAATCTTAGTCACATTACTTTTCACATCCTAGTAACGATTTAAGTAACCGGTGGCGGTAATAAAAAAAATTTTAAAAATAAAAAAAATATATATATATATTAGTTTTTTTTTAATTAATGAAAAATAGTTCTCTTTGCACTCATTAAAAACAATGTACTGAAAAGATGTGGAAGTGAGAGTACTCTCCTCCTATGACAGATCAGTGTAAAAATCCCAGCAAAACCACACATTACCAAATAATGGGTAAAGTAATGTATAGCCATAGGGGCCGATGGATTACTTTACACCTTACTTCATTGATGAGTTATACAGGCGATGAGGCTAAAAGTAATGTTTATACCCATTACTTTAGAGATGATAATGTAAGGGGTTACGAGAATGGAAAAAGAAATGTGTGATTTTTTAAAAAGAGGAATTTTTTTTGAAAAAAATTATAAAATAATGTGGTCAAGATGGGAATCGAACCAGTGAACTCTGGTTGCCAGCCAAGAACTCACCCACCGAGCTATTGATGCATATAGTATTTGATTGCTTTAAACTTAAATGAATTGTTGCACTTCGTTTTTTCGCTAGTGTCGTCAAAACAAACATACATTACACTTTTGCTTACAAAAAATTACAAAGTAATGTATCTAAAAATAGATTTTCATAAATCATATATTACGTAATCAATAATGAGTAACTTATAACTTTATGCTTGCAAATAATGAAAAAGGTAACGCATGATAATATCGCACCCATTACCAAAGTTTTGCTGGAATGATTAGAGCTTCAGTTTAAAAGAAGTAATTTTAGATAATTTATTGTGATGCTTTTTCTCCAGCTTTTGCATCTCTTTTTCCTGGGTAGTTTAATTAAAGTTTCTACCATACCAATTATTCGAATATTTGTACGAATAATCGAAATCTAACATGTTTAAAATTCTCTACACTTTTTTTTTACTTACTTGCCAAAAAAAACCCCATCAAATCTAACTTGATCGTAATTTTTGCATTTTTTTTTGATTTTAGAAAAAAATTTGATTAATATATTGAAGTAATTTTTCCTCATAAAGAAATTCTACTTAGGCGGCCGTTTTGGATGGTTAACGTTCCATGCATTTGAGTTTTTAAATAGAGAAGACACTGATTAAACCACCTTCTTTATTAAAAATGAAATACATTTATATTTCCTAGCTATTTTTTTGCCATATGAACGTAGTTACAGTTTATAATAATAAAGGAGTCATTAATTGCTTATTTGATGGCATTTTATTTAAATTCCAAATTTCTCTTACTTTTAATTGTGTTGGTTTCATTCTTAACCAGATAACACAATGGAAGATTGTAAAATCTATAATATTATTATGCTACATATTTTTTGTTTGTTTTCAAGTCTTACTAAAAATATGTATTAACTTCTTGTTAATGAGTTGCTTTAACCAAATACTTGTTTATAAATTGTTAACTTTATGATACCTATTAAATTATTAAAAAAAAAAAATGTTCATTAAGTACTATTTTAAAATTGCATAAATACATAAATGAGTTTGGAGGCTACTGCTTTCTTTGCACATACAAGGTGGCGCAAAAGTAATCCTCCTATCAGAAAATGATATAAATTTTGCAATTGGCCCCTAATGTCAGTTCTGTTTTGACATTTGTGTAGTAAACACATGCGAAATACACGTTAATAAACAATGTTACGCTACACTGCTCCAGAACGCGGAATATTGGTGACTATTTATTTGAGCAATAATGAAGATGATTTTTCATCAAAAATAATCATGAGTGATGAGGCCCATTTCCATCTCAGCGGGTACGTAAATAAGCAAAATTTACGCTTCTGGGGCACTGAATATCCGCGTGTAACCCACGAAGAGCATTACACCCGCTCAAAGTCACTGTATGGTGTGCTGTTTTCGCTGGAGGAGTCATCGGACCTTTTTTCTTCGAAGACGTCGCGGGCCAAACGGTTACTGTGAATGGTGAACGCTACAGAGCAATGATCAACGAGTTCTTTTTGCCGCAACTTGATGAATTGGGATTGGAAAACATGTGGTTCCAACAGGACGGTGCAACGCCACACACTGCACGTGCCACAACCGATATGCTGAAGGACGCATTTTCCGGGCGTCTAATCTCCCGTTTTGGCGATTTGCACTGGCCAGCAAGATCGCCTGATTTGACCGCTCCAGACTTCTTTTTGAAGTCGCGGGTTTATGTCAACAAGCCTCAGACTCTTGCAGCTCTTAAAGACAATATCCGTCAAGAATGTGAGGACCTATCGCTGGAAGTTTTGGCCAAAGTGATGGAAAATGCCATAAAAAGGGCTCAAATGACAATCAACTGTGGCGGAGGCCATTTACATGACATCATATTCTAGACTTGATGTAAAAAAAATTAAAAGACCAAATAAAAATAATCCACAAGAAGAATCAAAGTTTTTCATTTGTTTTTTAAATTACAGCCAAAAAACATCGGAAGGTTATTTTTGCGCCACCCTGTACTAAATTGCATTTGCTAAATTTTGTCAGGTAGAATGTTTTTTGGGCGGGGGGAAAAAGGGACAAAAAGAGATTTATAATTTTGTTATAAAAAGCCCAAAAGAAGTACATCATAATTAACTATAAAATTCAGTAGCTGCATATGTCCAAACTTATTACCAATTGTCTTGGTAGATGATTTCAAATAGTTATTAATCTTAAAATTTTTTAATAAATATTTACACGGAACGAATTAAATTTATTTTACATACAATTCATTGCGTAAAGTTGTTTAAAAAAGCTTTTATACAGATTTTCTTTATTGATTTTTCACTCGCTTTTTAAGGAATCACTTAGTTCATTAAAACAATTTTTTGTTAAATTTCGCCCAAAAAAACTCTCTGTTTTGTATTATTATAAGAGTTATATACAGGGTGGCGCAAAAATAACCTTCCGATGTTTTTTGGCTGTAATTTAAAAAAAAAATGAAAAACTTTGATTCTTCTTGTGGATTATTTTTATTTGGTCTTTTAATTTTTTTTACATCAAGTCGAGAATATGATGTCATGTAAATGGCCGCCGCCACAGTTGATTGTCATTTAAGCCCTTTTTATGGCATTTTCCATCACTTCCGGCGATAGGTCCTCACATTCTTGACGGATATTGTCTTTAAGAGCTGCAAGAGTCTGAGGCTTGTTGACATAAACCCTCGACTTCAAAAAGCCCAACAAAAAGAAGTCTGGAGCGGTCAAATCAGGCGATCTTGCTGGCCAGTGCAAATCGCCGAAACGGGAGATTAGGCGCCCGGGAAATGCATCCTTCAGCATATCGGTTGTGGCACGTGCAGTGTGTGGCGTTGCACCGTCCTGTTGGAACCACATGTTTTTCAATCCCAATTTATCAAGTTGCGGCAAAAAGAACTCGTTGATCATTGCTCTGTAGCGCTCACCATTCACAGTAACCGTTTGGCCCGCGACGTCTTCGAAGAAAAAAGGTCCGATGACTCCTCCAGCGAAAACAGCACACCATACAGTGACTTTGAGCGAGTGTAATAGCTCTTCGTGGGTTACACGCGGATTTTCAGTGCCCCAGAAGCGTAAATTTTGCTTATTTACGTACCCGCTAAGATGGAAATGGGCCTCATCAGTCATGATTATTTTTGATGAAAAATCATCTTCATTATTGCTCAAATAAATAGTCACCAATATTCCGCGTTCTGGAGCAGTGTAGCGTAACATTGTTTATTAATGTGTATTTCGCATGTGTTTACAACACAAATGTCAAAACAGAACTGACATTAGGGGCCAATCGCAAAATTTATAGCATTTTCTGATAGGAGGATTACTTTTGCGCCACCTTGTACACCTACAGAAAAAAATTAAAATCATTCAAAAAATCACATTACATTAGAGAGAAACAGCTTTTATATCAAACTACTTTTGTTTTCTTTTAATTTTAAATACACTCAGAATATTATGTAGTTTAAAAAAAATTTTCCGTTCCATTTGAAAATAAAAGAATATAAATTTATTTTTTAAAGATTAACTTTTTTATACATTTATTCCAAATGATTTACTATCATTTACCGATTTTTTCTGTTTCATTTATTTTTTTCATTTGTTTGAAATTTAATAAAAATTTACCCTCAACGGAAATTTATGGTTTATTTGTGTGCGTAACAGATATTACAAATTTAAGTTATGTTTGTTGTGTGTTTCAAAAAAAAAATATTCAAAAAATTTCAATTTGTTTTTTATTTAAATTGGTTGCTTATATACAAAATTATTTCAATTCAAATTACAAGAACTTTATAAACGCACATACATATCCAAACACATTCACACAAAAAGTGTCTATAGCCATGCATACATTCATTTTGTAGATGAAAAAAACAGATTACAAAAACAGAAACAATTTGAAATAAATAATAAAATCATTTATTTTTTAAGGAATTGGTAGGTAAAATTTTAACGTTTATTTTAACTGATTATATCATTTGTTTCTTACGGATGTGCCATTTAATTAAATAAGGTTTAAAAATAAATATCAAAAGCCATTTGGTTTAATTGAAAATTAAGTAGACATGTTCTTAAATGAAATATCATTTCTTGTAAATGGCATTTTCTTTTATTTTAACTTACAAACTATTTTTAGTGTATTTATTTGAACAAAAAATCAGAACAATATAACTGTTGATTTTTTAAGCTTTTTTATCTTGAGTGAACATTTATTTTTAGACGTATCCCCAAGTGTGCCCTTTGCGTCAGTTCTGTGGCTCAAGCTCAACTCACCCGCTCCCAAGACAAGCTCATGTTCATGTTCATATAAAAAAAATCCGAGGACCGGCCCTTGTCCCAAAGAACCAGTCACGTCCTGTGACAGTGTCGTTTCTCCACAGAATACAACATCCTTCTTAAAATTTATAATCACAATTCCAAACAATACTGCAATTATTAAATTGGAGATATAACAAAACTATTTTGTTTTCTATTTACAGAAACGCAGAGAACAAACATAGTATCATATATTTTTGGGATTATGATTGTGCCAACCATAATCTTACTATAATACAGTTATTATATTATGATAATAAAATAACCATAATTTTGCAATAATATGGTCCCTTCAGTTATATTATAAATTCAAATTATAAAAAAGTTCTTTAAATTTAAGAATATTTCTTTAAATTTCCCTTCAGTTATATTATAAATTGAAATTATAAAAAAGTTCTTTAAATTTAAGAATATTTCTTTAAATTTTCCTAAAGAAAATATTTGATATTAAAGACTTTTTCAAAAAAAACTTCTTTGATTCTATGGAATTTTTTAAAGAAAACTATTTCAGAAAAATTTTTGAATCCTAAGGACATTTTTAATAAAAAAGAAAATAGATTCTATAGACTTTTTCCAATAGAAAAATTCTTTAGATTCTAAGGACATTTTTAAAATTTTTGTAGATAGTACTTAGTCTCAGATTAAGAATCTAAAAATATTTCTATCAGTAAAAAATTCTAAAAATCTAGTACTTTTTTAAGAAATCTTTTCGTACAAAACAACTATTGGGTTCTATAGACTTTTTCTTATAAAAAATTATTTTATTAATATTCTGAGTACTTTTTCCACAAGAAAGTCGTTATTTTACAAGAAATTAATTAATAAACATATTTGTTTAACAAAATTTGTTAATGTTTTTATTGCAAAGAATTAAAAAATATAAAAACTTTAAATATAGAATCCTTTTTGACAATGAATTTTTTTCGACGTTCAGTCATTTTCGAAAATAAAACCCCCCAGGTGAAAATGATCATATATATGAACTGGTACAATTTGTTTTTATGAAAACAAGACAGTATTATGACTGTAAATGTCAAAATCATATTTTATTTCATTTATAATTATTCACTGATTGTTGCCAGAATTTTTAGTTTCATAATTATTATATTTTCTTTTCATAGTCAGAATTTTTGTTACCACAGTATGGTTACACCCAACCATGCTACAAAATAGAATGTGGCAATCATGAAATAATAAAACATTTACTACTCCTATTTTAATTTTGGGTATCTGCAAGTTAATGTTATTTCTATTTTATATTTTCTTTCTGTGTTCCGCCTGGATGATAGTTCAATATAAAATAGTGGTCCTTCTCTCCCTGCTAACTATGTTAATCCGAAAAGTTTTTGTAGTATATCTAAAAGTGAATTCGATAATTGGAAAAATTATTATAATAATTTGTAATGCCACTAAGAATCAGACCCCTCCTTGATGTCAAAAAGTCATCGTTTAATAGGTTTGCAAAAGTTTTATCGAAGTAGACCTTAAAATTTGCCTTAGAAACAGTGAACCAGGCTTCCAAACAAGCTGATCTTAGTCAAGTATTCTTAGGGAAAAATCGAGGCAAACTTGCTTTCACTTTCGACCGCAAATTTGATTTTTAAATTAAGCTTATATTTACAAAATTCCTTGTCTAATTTGATATCCAAAAAAATTATTCACACGGTTTAATATATACAATAGTTTATAAGTTATTGACCTCTGTTAAATGATTACAATCGATAACTGTTTAATAGCGTCTTTAACTTTTTAAATTAAAATCCCTTTTAATAAACATACCACATTGACAAATCACATAACTAATAATTATACAACTTCAAATTGCAAAATACAAAACGACATACAGACAAAAAAAAAAAGCAAAATCCAAAAGAATTTGAATGAAAATTATAAAGATGCCAAATATGCAAACAATTTAAATAAACTTGCCTTAAAACTGGCCGCATTCAAATTAAACCACGTTTAACATACCATATGAGAAGACAGGCTAATAACCCACGATGGACACATGGTATGCGCGCGCATGCGTGGAGTATGGATGCATGCATATGGAGTTGTCTTAACCATATTCAAAATGAGTAGTAGTTTCAAAGTATTTGTTTGTATGAACGAATGTGTTGTATTTATGAGAAAACCTCCGACGACTAAGTTCACAAAAACCAAAATAAAAAAAAAGAAAACTTAAAATGACATTCAATAAAACAAAAATTTCAATTGTTCAGAAGAAAAAAAGATCAATATAAGAATGTTTATACTATGTACAATAATGAAAACCACAGTTCATTTCAGTTAAATTTACTTTAGTTAACTACAATAGAGCCAACAAGTTGACCAAACCTTACTTTACGTTACGTTCATATGGTAAACAATTGGACAGAAAAAAATATGTTGGTTGCATATTCACGATTTGACAGGGCTTCGGTTATAAAGAAATAACAATTTAAACAAATGACTGAATATGCAACATAACAAACCCATAAGATGCATGAGTAGCAGAGCCTTGAAATAGTTTAATCTATTTCAAAACACATTAAGATTTTTACAACTTTTTTTTAGGTATTTAGGCCTCCTTAATACGAATCTGAAGTCAAAAAAGTTCCATCAAACTATGTTTCTGAAATGTGGAACTTTCTTTTTCTTGACCCCTGACCTAGGGAGAAATAGTTTATAGCTAAATATTGTGAAGAAGTAATTCGAAATCTTATACTTCTTTAAAGATTTCAATTCAACATAAAATTACCTTTCATTTAAGTATACGAGGGGGGATCAATAAGTCCGTGACTTTTCGAACTTCCCTCGTAATTGTATAAAATGCATCGCTGCTCCCATCAAGTACCACCTGTTAATATACTACTATCATATTTTGAGCAAGTTCCGTCATTTACTTTGCGTTTAACAGCTGTTAAAAACATACATACAACCTCGTGGATTTTTTTTAAAATTGGAAAAAATTGCTCATTAAAATTTTTTTTTGCGAAAACCGTCAATCAAACCAAGGAAAAGCTTGATAAATGCAATGGGGACTCTGCACAGTCGGTTCCAATAGTAAAAAAGCAGTTTACTGAATTTCGTTGTGGCCCTACAAGCACGGAAGATGCCGAACTTTCTGGACGTCCAATTTAGGTCTCTACACCAAAAAAAAAATTGAAAAAATTCACGATATGGTGTTGGCCGATCGGAGATTGAATGTGTGATAGATTGTAGAAGACATAGGCATCTTACATGGCTCAGTAGTTTCAATTTCGAATGATCTCTTGGGTATGAGAAAGCTTGCGGCAAGATGGCTGCCGCGTTTGCTCACAATCGACCACCAACGGAAGCGTGTGACTGCTTAGTTTCCATGGCAAAAATCCATGAACTAGACTACGAATTGCCCCCTCATTTGTCTAATTCTCCGGGTTTAGCCCCCAGTGACTACTTCCTATTTTCAAACCTAAAGAAATGGCTCGGTGGAAAGATATTTAGCTCCAACGATGAAATTATTGATCAAACAAATGCTTATTTAATGGACCTCGAAAAATCCTGCTGTTAACCACAAAGTAAATGGCGGAACTTGCTCAAAATTTGACAGTAGTCTATTAACAGGTGGTACTTGATGGCAGCAATGTTGCATTTTATATAACTACGAGGGAAGTTCGAAAAGTCACGGATTTATTGATCCGCCCTCGTAATTATATCGGGGAACACCAAACTTTGGTGCTTGCACTTTTTTTTCTGCATTTATTTTAATTGACTAATTTAATATTTTTATTGTTAATATTGTTATATCAAAAAATATCAGAAAAGCCAACCTTTGGCTCCTGTAAGTTTTTGTTCTGTTTTTGCGTTCAACTTATATTTTGGTCTGCTGGTCATATATATAGTATTATAGAATGGGAAATATCAGGAAATACCCACCTTTGGCCCTCTTGTTTTTGGTTCTTATTTATCAGGCGGGCCAAAGCTTGCATTTTTAATGAGCAACTGCACTTTATCAAATTTTTCTTGATGCAGGGGCCATAGGTTGATATTTTGTATGCAAACTGAATTTGGTTCAATAGCTCATTAAATAATATTGTAGACTGGAAAACATCAGAAAAGTCCAACACTTGACCCTTATACTTTTTAATGACTTAGGGGGCCATTTGTAGATTTTTTTTGGTAAATATGTAGTAAGTTAAATTGACTAACTTTACACTATTATGGAGTAAAAATATCAGAAAACGCCAACTTTTGGCTCCTGTAATTTTTTGTTCTTAAAATTTAGGGAGCCCAAAGTTAAAAGTTGTTGTGTTCAATTTACATTTAGATCAGTTGGTTATTTGAATAATATCATAAAATCAGAATTGTCGGAAAATGCCAACCTTTTCCCCGTTCTTTTTGGTTCCTAATATCTGGCGTGCCGAAGCTAACATTTTTATCTGCAACTTCACTTAATTCAATTGACTAACTAAATAATATTTTGATTGAAAATATCAGAAAAGCCCAGCATAGGACCCCCCTCGAACTTTCTTAATACAGGGGGCCATAGGTTCATTTTTTATATGCAATCTGAATTTAGTTCAATAGGTTATTAAATAATATTGTAGACTTGAAAACATCAGAAAAGCTCAACATTTGACCTTCGTACTTTCTTTTGAATTAGGGGGGCCATAGGTAGGTTTTTTTTGGGGAAATATGCATTTACTTCAATTGGCTAACTATGTAATATTATTGAGTAAAAATATCAGAAATCGCCAACATTTGGCCCCTTGAATCTTAACAATAAAGAAAAATTGAGGGCCAAACTTTGGCGTTTTATAGCATTATTTATAAAATTGAATGGCTGAGGTAGAAAATTAACAACAAAACTATAATAAAAATGTGCAAATTTGGTTCAAAATTTTGAATTATTTTTCATATATTTCCAGATGTACTTAATAAATTTGCAATGTTGACGCCTTCACTTGTTTACTGAAGTGCCCAAAATAAAAATGATTTGAATGTGTCCAAAGTATTTTTTTTTTAACAAATATAAACGTTTAAGGGCAAATTAAAAGAAACTCAATTTTCGATATCTTTCTACCTATTTGTTATGCTGAAATGAAATGTTAATTTATTTAGAATTCATTTAAGTAAAAGTTAAAATATTGCACCAGAAGTAATTTTTCCCTGGGCGAGGGGTCAAAAAAAGAACGGTGCGATTTGATGTAGCTTTTCAAATTCAGATTAATTTTTAGGAGGCCAAGATACTTTAAAAAGGTTTTAGCGGAATCGGAATTTTATTCTTGTGGAATAATTTCTGATAACTGGATGAATTTTTTGTCCAGTTTTTATTTGAAATTGTACCAAATTCTTACGGTTTTTTAGTACTAATACTGGTGAGGGAAACACCAGCTCTGTACTAAGTTTAGAGTTATTAAAACCCTACATTCTGGTACCAAGGATCCAGATCAAGAACTTATTATATTAAGATGTTCCAAAATAGGTGTATGTTAAAAAGTCACTGCTAAATTATTTACTGTAGTTTTAAATGGAATAAAATTGGCGAGGGAATTAATTCGTTTAAGTCTCTGCTCGTATCAATCCTATCTTCATGAGTGGATTTGATTTCAAGTCAAGTCGGCTTTTTGTATGTTTTAATGCAGAGATCAAAAGTTTAAAGCTCACGGCGCAAAGTAAAGCCTGAGTGGTTTTTAGGCTTTTTTTAATTGGTCTTTAAACAGCGCAGTAGATTTTACGGTTTATTTGTAGAATTGTGTCAGTAGTAGTAGTAGTATTAGTCGCCGTCGTTAAAGTTAACTGACGGTATTGTGAATAGTTTTGTTTAGAGGAGTCAGCCTCTTGTCATCATCTCTTCATTATTAACATCAGCAGCAGCAGCAGCATCATCATCATTATCGACAGTAGTTAGTTGTGGCGGTTTTATTTAACCACAAATAAATACTAAAGAAAAAAAAAGAGATTATATTTTACGATAACATCAAATAAAACACTGATCGTGTTGCCCAGATAAAGCTACTGTAACATTTTATTTCTTGTCGGCTTTTGAAGTTTTTATTTTTTTTTTCCTGAAAAAACAAACGCATTGTACTAACTTTACTACATACATACAAACATCCATAGTTCAGACCAAGTTAAAGTAATACAACATATAACAATTACCTTTTTGGTTATTTCTTTCTGGTGTTTTATCCGGCGTTTATCTTTTAACAAATTGTGTTAAAAGTTTGTTGTATTGTATTTTGTTTCTTTGTTGTTAAATAGGAATTTGGTAACAATTTGTTGTTATTTATTTTTTCGATAACTCTAAAGTTATTTTTTTTTTTCTTTGAGGATCAAAGTGTTTTGTTTTGGGTGAAATTGTGAAAATTTTTTTGGTAATATATTTATACATTGGATTTTCGATAATATTAATGTTTGATAAAATAATTAGATTTTTTTATAATTAAAAAAAAACAGTATTTTGTTTAAAAATTTTATAAAGAAAGTTTTTCTTCACAACGGAAATTTTGCTTTTTACTTAATTGCTGAGAAATAATATCATTTCAAAGATTTAGTGCTGCCAGACACGTTTTAAAATATATTCTTATTATGCAAGTCAAAAATCCCCCCAAAATATCAAATCCTCAAATTTGGGTCAAAATTCTCTTATCGGACAAATCTTTTCAAGACAAAAAGAAATGTGAGATTAAGTTATATGTTCCCAAAATAGTATTTAAGCTCTTTAACTGTTCCGTCGTATAATTTTTTTAAATACATTTAACTTCACGTTTTGCTTTAAAAAGTTGGCATCACTGACACTACACACATATAAAATACATGGTTGGGGCAATCTTATTTGAAGAGCATCATATATTTTTGGCATTATGATTGTACCAATTA
Organism: Eustalomyia histrio; assembly: GCA_949748255.1. Lineage (NCBI taxonomy): Eukaryota > Metazoa > Arthropoda > Insecta > Diptera > Anthomyiidae > Eustalomyia > Eustalomyia histrio. Next base: position 15,938,555 of record OX456526.1, read on the forward strand.
TAGTCATACTATAATATAGTTATCGTATTATGATAATAAATAATTTTACCATAATATGGTCCTTACAGTTATATTATGATTTGAAACTATGAAAAAGTTCTTTGATTTCAAAAATATTTTTTTAGAAATGTTTTTCCTAAAGGAAAAAATTGATATTAAGACCTTTTCTAAGAAAACTTCTTCTGCATGCTCGCCCAGTTTGTTCTGCCAAAAACATGGCAGTGTTATCTCACGTCGTGGCGATATTAGTTGGCCGCCACAATCATGTGATTTGACACCGTTGGACTTCTTTCTTTGGGGATATTTAAAAGAAATTAGTGTACATCAATAAGCTAAGAACAATTCAGAAGCTAAAGGATGAGATAATTCGGAACATTAACGACATTGAACCTCAATTAGAGTCATTGAAAATATGGAACATCGGATAGAGGTATGCCACCGAAGCCGTGGCGATCATTTGGCCGACATTTTGTTTTACACATAATTGTCAATATTAAGATAATTCTTTGAAAACTTTTTGTTTTATTTTTAATTTACATCGTGCATTAAGGTTGGACCACCCTTTACTAGAAAAAGTCCTAAGAATCTAAGAATTTTATATCTAGAAAGACCTTAGAATCTACATAATTTTTTTTTAAGAATACGTATATGAATTTTGATCTTGGAAACAGTTTGCAGAATCTGAAAATTTTACTTTAAGGAAATGTCCATCGAATATACAAATGTTTCTATCAGAAAAATTTATAAAAATCTAGCATTTTGTATAAAAAACTTTTTTGTACAAAACAATTCTTGGGTACTACAGACTTTTTCTTATAAAAAATTATTTTATTAATATTCTGAATACTTTTTCCACGAGAAAGTCCTTATTTAACAAGAAATTAATAAATAAATAACATATATCTTTTTTTTTTTAAACTTATTATTGGTTTTTCAATAAAACTAAAAAATATAAAATTTTTATATTGAATTTTTTTTGACAATGAATTGATTAGTGTAAATTATATTGTTATATCTATAAGGCATTTTAGAAAATAAAATTCCCCAGGTAAAAATGATTATATATTATCATTTTTCCATGGGTGACTGAACTGATACATTTTTTTATATTTATTTGATTTATAAATATTTATTGATTGTTAGCAGCATTTTATTGTTTCATAATTATTATATTTTTTTCATAGTCTAGAATTTTTATGACCACAGTATGGTTACATTCAATCATGTTATAAAATAGAAACTGGCAATTATATAAATAATAATAAAATATTTACCAAATAATGATGGTAGCAAACATATTCGTGATTAGAACATATTTATAAAGCAATTAGTTGATTGTGACAACCATACCTGAATTCAGCAATCATAATATAGTAGCAGTGATTATGTTGCAACCATGTTTTTTCTCTGCTTGTTACAGACGAAAAAGGAGTAAGAAGAAGTTCACTTTGTTGTGTCTTAAACCAATATTCGTAGGTATTATAAATCGAATTCCGAACTGTTGTTTAAATCTACAAAATGTGTACTAAAGATACATTTTGTGTGAATGATTATATGTGTGTGTTAATGAAGTTCTTGTATTTTGAATTGAAATAATTTTGCTTATAAACAAAAAATTTAAATAAAAAACAAATTGGAATTTTTTGAATATTTTTTTTTTTTTTTTTTAACCAGACCGCAAAAAAATTTAAATTTGTAATAACTGTAACGGAATCAAATAAACCACAAATTTCCGTTTTGTAGGTAATTTTTTTTATTAAATTTCAAAAGAAAAAATTGAAACTGTCAAAAATCGATAAACGACAGTAAATCATTTTGAACAAATGTATAAAAAAGTTAAAATAAATATTTTTTTTACATAAATGCATATTCATTTATTTTTATGTGGAACGAAAAACTTTTTAAATTAACTACAGTTAACTACATAATATTCTGAGTGTATGAGCAAAATTTATTATAAAATATGCATTATTCATTATACGCCACAGGGTCTTCAGATTTAAATATCGTCAAACTTAAATGTAAAAGGGCGTAACTAACCTATTTATGTTTTTACAGGGAATCAAAAAATTTTAATTGAATTTTTAGCAAACTCATAAATAAATCTGATAGTTTCGATCGTAAAACAATAAAAATGAGACAAAAAGTAGTTCAATCGCATTTAAAATTTTTACAGGGCAACCAAAAAAACATTTCTAAACCGAATTTTGTTTATAAAAGCGATATTTTTATCCTAGAATCCAGAAATTTTTTGTAGACATGTAGTTTAGTCAAATCGAATAAATGGAATTCCGAACTGCTGTATACTTCTCATACAGTGGGTTGGAGGTTAAAAAAAATAGGTAGATTTAATTTCAATTAATATTTTGACTTTAAAATGTATTTCACAAAAAAAAAAATTATAAATTTTCTCAATTGTATCATTATTTCCAAACTATAAAAAAAAGAAAATTTGAATTTATTTTTTTTTAGTTTTTACTTTATTAATTGTTTTATTTTTAATGCAGCTTTATTAAAATTTTTCACTGGTCTTAAAATATGGAATTTTGAAAAGCATTTTATTGACACTCAATTATCAATCAAAAATGTATTTGTTTTAATTAGTTTTAAACAAAACACGCTATTTATTCATGGTTACTCACCCAGCAAACCATAAGCTTCATTATTTTATCCAAATCTTTCACTTCCAAACAAACCCTTACTTATAAAGTGTTTACACTGCTGTAAAATAAACTGGAAGACTTTCAAGTGCAAACAAAATTAAAATATCTTTTGGTTAGAAGACTTAACACAGAGAAAAGGATTTTTTAAGGCCGTGGAATTTGTGGAAAAAAAAACAAATTGGTTGTCCCCTCAAAATGGATTTCTTTATGAATGTGTGAATAGTTTAAAAGTAGTAATAAGTTGTGGCATGCTACAAGTACTTAATAGGGTATTCAAACGGCGAGTTGTTATTCGGTGTAATCGAATAATAAAATATCTTCCATGAGCCTAATTAATTTTTCAATAAAAAACCGTTTTTGTTTTTTCTTCTTTGTAAAACACTTGAAATAAATTATTCGAATAATTTAAAATTATTCGATTAATGTCAAATTGTTTAGGATTTTTTAAATCAAACTAATTAAAAAATAAACATCAAAAGTAGAGCAGCTATTGGAATAAATAAGTAAAACAACTCAGTCAGAAATTGCCAGTGGTAGAAAAAATCAAGTACTGGCAAACCACTGGTCAGTCATGATATTAAAATTTAATTACTGGCTGAACATTTCTCTGGGATTCTTTGTCAGCGCTTGCAGTAAGCGTTTTCCCAATATTTATTTAAACAAATTTCAGCGTATTAGAAAAAAAATCAATGGCAAAATATTGACCTAAACCGCTATGCCAGCTATGCAAAAATTAGTTTTCCAGTTCTACCCAGTCAGAAATTACCAACGCTACAAGAGTCAAAGCACTGGCACAGCATTACATTTATAAAAGTAAAACATTTTCTTTCCCCAGTGCTTTTCCAACGCACTTAAAACAGCCGGCACTTTATGTAATGATGTTATCATTTGGGATCAAGAAAACACTTTTTTTCCAGCACTTGTACCAGATGTTAAAGTGCGTGGGAAATGCTCGTCCGTTTCTGTTTTTCTGGCTGGGAAATTATCATCAAGTACACTTAAAATATTTTTTAAGTTAAAATAACAAAAAATACCATTTAAAAGAAATTATATTTCATTTAAAAACCGGTCTACTTACTTTTCATTCAAATCAAATGGTTTTTGTTATTTATTTTTAAATGATGTTTAAGCAACTGACACATCAGTAAAAAAAAAAATAAATGATTAATCAGATAAAAATAAATGTTTAAATTTTACCTACCAATTCCATAAAAAATAACTGATTTATTCATTTGTTGTTTCCGTTTTTTCTATTTTGGTTTGTTTTTTAAACTTACAAAATGTATTCTCACACAGTCTATAGATACATTTTGTGTGAATGACCATATGTGTATGTTAATGAATTTCTTGTAATTTGAATTCAAATAATTTTGCTTATAAAAAACATTTTAAATAAAAAAACAAATTAGAATTTTTTTAATAGTTTTTTTGAAACAGACATTAAACAAAATTTAAATTTGTAATAACTGTAACGGACACAAATAAACCACAAACTTCCGTTTTGTAGGTAGTATTTTTTTTATTAAATTTCAAATGAAAAAAATAAAAGAAACTGAGAAAAATCGATAAATGACAGTAAATCATTTTGAACAAATATATAAAAAAGTTAAAATAAATATTTTTTTTTTTTTTGAAAAATAAATGTTTGTTCCTTTATTTTTAAATGGAACGGAAAACTTTTTAATTAAACTACACACAGTTAACTACATAATATTTTGAGTGTATGAGCAACATTTTTGTATGCCACAGGGTCTTCAGATTTAAATATCGTCAAACTTAAATGCATAAAGGCGTTACTAACCTATTTATGTTTTTACAGGGAATCAAAAAATTTTAATTGAAATTTTAGCAAACTCATAAATAAATCTGATAGTATTGATCGTAACACGATAAAAATGAGAAGAAATGTAGTTAAACCCCATTTAAAATTTTTACGGAGGCAACCAAAAAAGATTTCAAATTAAAATTTTGTTCATAAAAGCGCTATTTTTATCTTAGAACCCCGAAATTTTTTGTAATTTAGTCAAATGAATCATAATCATCAATAAAATTGGATTTCAAAATCTCGTTTGTTACTCCCTTTTGCATTTCAGCTTACATTATATAGAAACTCTCTAAAGAGCAAATAGCAGTTTGGAAACGAGCTGCTAACTACCCAGCAAAAAATCGTGTTATTTTTTTACAAACAACATCTTTCATTGCTTCTAAAGTATTTGTTAGTATATTTTTACTGCTTCTTTAAAAGCAATTCTGAACAACATCCAAAATATCACTTAATTATTGCTTCTATAGCATTATTACTTTCAAGATGATGATAAGAAGTGCATTTCCCATCAGAAAATCGCGCGTTCAAATCCTAGCTGGGCCAATATATTATTTCATTTTTATTTTCAAATATTTTTCTTTTAATATTTATACAGTGTTCTTAGTATTGGTCTCTATAATTTATAATGGATTTATAAAAACACATGGAATTAATATATTCGGGATTCATCGGATCCTATGATGGAGGCATCTGATCCTACGACAATGCTCGAATCTGCCTAACTTCAATTTTTCATTATTAATTCTAAAAGTTACTTTTATTTGTCCCCAGCAAAACTTTGTCAATTGCTGCGATATGCTCATAAATTACCTTGCAGACAAAAAGTAATAAGTTTTCCGATACCGATAATTGATAACGTATTGCATGATTTATAAACTTGAAATGAAATATTTTTGTAAAACTATTTTTAGGCTCATTGCTTTGTGTTTTTGTGTTCGTTTCGAAATCACGAACGAAAACGCGAAGCACAACAATTTATTAATGTTTAAAGCAATTGGATGTTATATGCGTTAATAGCTCAGTGGGGTAGATTTCTCGGCTGGCAACCAGAGTTACCAGGTTCGATTCCCATCATGACCACATTATGATTAATATTTTTTTAATATTAATATTTTTATTTATTTTATTTATGATGAAAATCTTAGTCACATTACTTTTCACATCCTAGTAACGATTTAAGTAACCGGTGGCGGTAATAAAAAAAATTTTAAAAATAAAAAAAATATATATATATATTAGTTTTTTTTTAATTAATGAAAAATAGTTCTCTTTGCACTCATTAAAAACAATGTACTGAAAAGATGTGGAAGTGAGAGTACTCTCCTCCTATGACAGATCAGTGTAAAAATCCCAGCAAAACCACACATTACCAAATAATGGGTAAAGTAATGTATAGCCATAGGGGCCGATGGATTACTTTACACCTTACTTCATTGATGAGTTATACAGGCGATGAGGCTAAAAGTAATGTTTATACCCATTACTTTAGAGATGATAATGTAAGGGGTTACGAGAATGGAAAAAGAAATGTGTGATTTTTTAAAAAGAGGAATTTTTTTTGAAAAAAATTATAAAATAATGTGGTCAAGATGGGAATCGAACCAGTGAACTCTGGTTGCCAGCCAAGAACTCACCCACCGAGCTATTGATGCATATAGTATTTGATTGCTTTAAACTTAAATGAATTGTTGCACTTCGTTTTTTCGCTAGTGTCGTCAAAACAAACATACATTACACTTTTGCTTACAAAAAATTACAAAGTAATGTATCTAAAAATAGATTTTCATAAATCATATATTACGTAATCAATAATGAGTAACTTATAACTTTATGCTTGCAAATAATGAAAAAGGTAACGCATGATAATATCGCACCCATTACCAAAGTTTTGCTGGAATGATTAGAGCTTCAGTTTAAAAGAAGTAATTTTAGATAATTTATTGTGATGCTTTTTCTCCAGCTTTTGCATCTCTTTTTCCTGGGTAGTTTAATTAAAGTTTCTACCATACCAATTATTCGAATATTTGTACGAATAATCGAAATCTAACATGTTTAAAATTCTCTACACTTTTTTTTTACTTACTTGCCAAAAAAAACCCCATCAAATCTAACTTGATCGTAATTTTTGCATTTTTTTTTGATTTTAGAAAAAAATTTGATTAATATATTGAAGTAATTTTTCCTCATAAAGAAATTCTACTTAGGCGGCCGTTTTGGATGGTTAACGTTCCATGCATTTGAGTTTTTAAATAGAGAAGACACTGATTAAACCACCTTCTTTATTAAAAATGAAATACATTTATATTTCCTAGCTATTTTTTTGCCATATGAACGTAGTTACAGTTTATAATAATAAAGGAGTCATTAATTGCTTATTTGATGGCATTTTATTTAAATTCCAAATTTCTCTTACTTTTAATTGTGTTGGTTTCATTCTTAACCAGATAACACAATGGAAGATTGTAAAATCTATAATATTATTATGCTACATATTTTTTGTTTGTTTTCAAGTCTTACTAAAAATATGTATTAACTTCTTGTTAATGAGTTGCTTTAACCAAATACTTGTTTATAAATTGTTAACTTTATGATACCTATTAAATTATTAAAAAAAAAAAATGTTCATTAAGTACTATTTTAAAATTGCATAAATACATAAATGAGTTTGGAGGCTACTGCTTTCTTTGCACATACAAGGTGGCGCAAAAGTAATCCTCCTATCAGAAAATGATATAAATTTTGCAATTGGCCCCTAATGTCAGTTCTGTTTTGACATTTGTGTAGTAAACACATGCGAAATACACGTTAATAAACAATGTTACGCTACACTGCTCCAGAACGCGGAATATTGGTGACTATTTATTTGAGCAATAATGAAGATGATTTTTCATCAAAAATAATCATGAGTGATGAGGCCCATTTCCATCTCAGCGGGTACGTAAATAAGCAAAATTTACGCTTCTGGGGCACTGAATATCCGCGTGTAACCCACGAAGAGCATTACACCCGCTCAAAGTCACTGTATGGTGTGCTGTTTTCGCTGGAGGAGTCATCGGACCTTTTTTCTTCGAAGACGTCGCGGGCCAAACGGTTACTGTGAATGGTGAACGCTACAGAGCAATGATCAACGAGTTCTTTTTGCCGCAACTTGATGAATTGGGATTGGAAAACATGTGGTTCCAACAGGACGGTGCAACGCCACACACTGCACGTGCCACAACCGATATGCTGAAGGACGCATTTTCCGGGCGTCTAATCTCCCGTTTTGGCGATTTGCACTGGCCAGCAAGATCGCCTGATTTGACCGCTCCAGACTTCTTTTTGAAGTCGCGGGTTTATGTCAACAAGCCTCAGACTCTTGCAGCTCTTAAAGACAATATCCGTCAAGAATGTGAGGACCTATCGCTGGAAGTTTTGGCCAAAGTGATGGAAAATGCCATAAAAAGGGCTCAAATGACAATCAACTGTGGCGGAGGCCATTTACATGACATCATATTCTAGACTTGATGTAAAAAAAATTAAAAGACCAAATAAAAATAATCCACAAGAAGAATCAAAGTTTTTCATTTGTTTTTTAAATTACAGCCAAAAAACATCGGAAGGTTATTTTTGCGCCACCCTGTACTAAATTGCATTTGCTAAATTTTGTCAGGTAGAATGTTTTTTGGGCGGGGGGAAAAAGGGACAAAAAGAGATTTATAATTTTGTTATAAAAAGCCCAAAAGAAGTACATCATAATTAACTATAAAATTCAGTAGCTGCATATGTCCAAACTTATTACCAATTGTCTTGGTAGATGATTTCAAATAGTTATTAATCTTAAAATTTTTTAATAAATATTTACACGGAACGAATTAAATTTATTTTACATACAATTCATTGCGTAAAGTTGTTTAAAAAAGCTTTTATACAGATTTTCTTTATTGATTTTTCACTCGCTTTTTAAGGAATCACTTAGTTCATTAAAACAATTTTTTGTTAAATTTCGCCCAAAAAAACTCTCTGTTTTGTATTATTATAAGAGTTATATACAGGGTGGCGCAAAAATAACCTTCCGATGTTTTTTGGCTGTAATTTAAAAAAAAAATGAAAAACTTTGATTCTTCTTGTGGATTATTTTTATTTGGTCTTTTAATTTTTTTTACATCAAGTCGAGAATATGATGTCATGTAAATGGCCGCCGCCACAGTTGATTGTCATTTAAGCCCTTTTTATGGCATTTTCCATCACTTCCGGCGATAGGTCCTCACATTCTTGACGGATATTGTCTTTAAGAGCTGCAAGAGTCTGAGGCTTGTTGACATAAACCCTCGACTTCAAAAAGCCCAACAAAAAGAAGTCTGGAGCGGTCAAATCAGGCGATCTTGCTGGCCAGTGCAAATCGCCGAAACGGGAGATTAGGCGCCCGGGAAATGCATCCTTCAGCATATCGGTTGTGGCACGTGCAGTGTGTGGCGTTGCACCGTCCTGTTGGAACCACATGTTTTTCAATCCCAATTTATCAAGTTGCGGCAAAAAGAACTCGTTGATCATTGCTCTGTAGCGCTCACCATTCACAGTAACCGTTTGGCCCGCGACGTCTTCGAAGAAAAAAGGTCCGATGACTCCTCCAGCGAAAACAGCACACCATACAGTGACTTTGAGCGAGTGTAATAGCTCTTCGTGGGTTACACGCGGATTTTCAGTGCCCCAGAAGCGTAAATTTTGCTTATTTACGTACCCGCTAAGATGGAAATGGGCCTCATCAGTCATGATTATTTTTGATGAAAAATCATCTTCATTATTGCTCAAATAAATAGTCACCAATATTCCGCGTTCTGGAGCAGTGTAGCGTAACATTGTTTATTAATGTGTATTTCGCATGTGTTTACAACACAAATGTCAAAACAGAACTGACATTAGGGGCCAATCGCAAAATTTATAGCATTTTCTGATAGGAGGATTACTTTTGCGCCACCTTGTACACCTACAGAAAAAAATTAAAATCATTCAAAAAATCACATTACATTAGAGAGAAACAGCTTTTATATCAAACTACTTTTGTTTTCTTTTAATTTTAAATACACTCAGAATATTATGTAGTTTAAAAAAAATTTTCCGTTCCATTTGAAAATAAAAGAATATAAATTTATTTTTTAAAGATTAACTTTTTTATACATTTATTCCAAATGATTTACTATCATTTACCGATTTTTTCTGTTTCATTTATTTTTTTCATTTGTTTGAAATTTAATAAAAATTTACCCTCAACGGAAATTTATGGTTTATTTGTGTGCGTAACAGATATTACAAATTTAAGTTATGTTTGTTGTGTGTTTCAAAAAAAAAATATTCAAAAAATTTCAATTTGTTTTTTATTTAAATTGGTTGCTTATATACAAAATTATTTCAATTCAAATTACAAGAACTTTATAAACGCACATACATATCCAAACACATTCACACAAAAAGTGTCTATAGCCATGCATACATTCATTTTGTAGATGAAAAAAACAGATTACAAAAACAGAAACAATTTGAAATAAATAATAAAATCATTTATTTTTTAAGGAATTGGTAGGTAAAATTTTAACGTTTATTTTAACTGATTATATCATTTGTTTCTTACGGATGTGCCATTTAATTAAATAAGGTTTAAAAATAAATATCAAAAGCCATTTGGTTTAATTGAAAATTAAGTAGACATGTTCTTAAATGAAATATCATTTCTTGTAAATGGCATTTTCTTTTATTTTAACTTACAAACTATTTTTAGTGTATTTATTTGAACAAAAAATCAGAACAATATAACTGTTGATTTTTTAAGCTTTTTTATCTTGAGTGAACATTTATTTTTAGACGTATCCCCAAGTGTGCCCTTTGCGTCAGTTCTGTGGCTCAAGCTCAACTCACCCGCTCCCAAGACAAGCTCATGTTCATGTTCATATAAAAAAAATCCGAGGACCGGCCCTTGTCCCAAAGAACCAGTCACGTCCTGTGACAGTGTCGTTTCTCCACAGAATACAACATCCTTCTTAAAATTTATAATCACAATTCCAAACAATACTGCAATTATTAAATTGGAGATATAACAAAACTATTTTGTTTTCTATTTACAGAAACGCAGAGAACAAACATAGTATCATATATTTTTGGGATTATGATTGTGCCAACCATAATCTTACTATAATACAGTTATTATATTATGATAATAAAATAACCATAATTTTGCAATAATATGGTCCCTTCAGTTATATTATAAATTCAAATTATAAAAAAGTTCTTTAAATTTAAGAATATTTCTTTAAATTTCCCTTCAGTTATATTATAAATTGAAATTATAAAAAAGTTCTTTAAATTTAAGAATATTTCTTTAAATTTTCCTAAAGAAAATATTTGATATTAAAGACTTTTTCAAAAAAAACTTCTTTGATTCTATGGAATTTTTTAAAGAAAACTATTTCAGAAAAATTTTTGAATCCTAAGGACATTTTTAATAAAAAAGAAAATAGATTCTATAGACTTTTTCCAATAGAAAAATTCTTTAGATTCTAAGGACATTTTTAAAATTTTTGTAGATAGTACTTAGTCTCAGATTAAGAATCTAAAAATATTTCTATCAGTAAAAAATTCTAAAAATCTAGTACTTTTTTAAGAAATCTTTTCGTACAAAACAACTATTGGGTTCTATAGACTTTTTCTTATAAAAAATTATTTTATTAATATTCTGAGTACTTTTTCCACAAGAAAGTCGTTATTTTACAAGAAATTAATTAATAAACATATTTGTTTAACAAAATTTGTTAATGTTTTTATTGCAAAGACATCCAGCTTGGACATCCACCAAGACGAGATTTTTCGAAGTTTTTACTGGGAGGGGAAAAGCCTCCCCTTGACACTCTTTCCAAACTCCTTCGACTTTAAATTTATTTATCTATCAAAGCGTTAGCAACAGGCTTGATAGCACTGTCCTGTTATCCGAATGATAACAGCGGCCAACCGTTGAATATTTATAATTATTCACTGATTGTTGCCAGAATTTTTAGTTTCATAATTATTATATTTTCTTTTCATAGTCAGAATTTTTGTTACCACAGTATGGTTACACCCAACCATGCTACAAAATAGAATGTGGCAATCATGAAATAATAAAACATTTACTACTCCTATAACAATGATGGTAGCGATCATATTGATGGTTAGAACGCATTTATAAACCTACAGCTTGATTGTGACAACAATACACGAACGCAGCAAGTATAATATAGTAGCAGTGATCATGTTGCAACTATGTTTTTTCTCTGCGTAAGTTAAGAATATATCAGTGATAACAAATTTTTTATTTTGTTAAATAACTACTATAAACTTACTGTTTACTGAAAAATACTGTTTTAAACAACTGTTACGAAATACAGTAATTTTCGTTAGGTGTTTTTTTAAATAACTGTGATAATAGTTGTTTTGTATAAAGAAAAAAATACAATTACGACACAAACAACTGTTGTTTAACTGAAGAGATTTTGGGAATCAATTGGCTGGAAATAAGTTTTATCTTAAATCAAGTCCTATATTATTAAAAAAGTTAAAATAACAAGTAATTAAATTAAACAAAGTCAATTTCAACTAATTACGTCAGTTTTGTATCCAATCCCCCATTACTATCCAACCAGTGATATCCCAATCATCCCACTTGTATATAATTTTTCAAATTTCCACAAGATAAGTAAAACATGAAAGCAACTACAAAACATATTTAATTTAAGTACGTTTATGTTTTTTAAATGTTAATATAACTTTTGTTTAAATTATTTCATAGAATTATAGTAAAAGCCATGAGAAAGGTGTAAAGAAAACCTTAAGATTCTCTCTATGTAATTACTATGGTGTGGTGTAAATAGACTGTATTTTTAGTGACAAATTGCCATATTATACAACTGGCATAATGTTGTTACAGGAAAATGAAAATAATATTAATACCAACATAATTGTTTCTATTGTATTAAAAACAAATTTTTGCATTTTGTAAAAGGAAAGGTAATTACAACTATTATAAGATAAAAAACAAAACAAAAAATTGTGAAAAAAGTGTTGTTTTTTCAATTAAAAAATCGTGTTAAAAACACATAAAATTTATTAATTTTTGTAACAACAAAAAGGTTGTTAAAATAAATGTTATTCAAAATGAAAATAATTTTGCATTAGCATTTATATCATCTGATACGAGTACTTACGACTGTTGTTAACACTATTTCCAAAAAGGTTTTGGAAAAATTTATTAGCCTTGTTAAATTTATAAAAAATTTTAATAAAAATAGTAAAAAAAGAAGAAAACAATTTATAAAGTTGTCAAAATAAAATAATCGAATGAAAAAATAGTAAATACAAAAATTACAAAAATCGGGGAAAAACCATATGCGGAGTGCAAATTTTAAAGCAAATTATAAAAGTTAATTAATTTAAAAACTATTAAATTTTATTATTTATTGAATAAAAAAACATGTTACTACACTGATTATAATCCATGCATAAAATGACGAAAATATGTCAAAATAACAAAAATTTTGTAAAATAAACGAAAATTGGTTGATTTTACAATTTTTTTTGTTTTGCTAATAATTTCGTATTTTCATGCAATACATATATTATTATGAGCATAGTTTTTGATGGAAGGAATTTTTCTAGTAAAAACTAGTAAAATTTTTCCTTAATTTTTTTACTAATTCTTACTATTTTTTGTGTATTTCCAACAGATTTTTTAGTAAATCTAGTAAAAATGCTACTACTAGTAAAAAAAAAATCATGTAAACACATACAAATATTATATAAAAAATTATTTAAAATATCACTGTGCAATACAGGCTTGCCCCAGATTGTTTTTATCATTATCCCTAAACAAATTGGAAAATATTTCCAAAAAATCACCAAGATTTTATATATTGTACTCAAATTAACTTTTCAGCCGAATTTATTATACAGTTAAATTCAAAAATACGTTGCCAGGTTTTAAAAAAATATATCCCATAAGAGATTGCAAAGAATCCCAACGAAACATCGGATTGACAAAAAAAAAATCGAATTAATTAGTTTTTATTTGCAATATACCCCATTCATACTGAGCCTCAAAATACGTATTTTCGTCATTTTCGCCATTTTCAAGTTTTCGATTTAAAATTTGTATGAAGTTAAAAACTTGAAAACAACTTTAAGACATCAATAAACTAAATTCTTTTCATTTTTTAAAAATTTGCATATTAATAGACATTTTTCTAAAGATTCTTCGGTTCATATTTATAGCTTTTTCCTACAATTAATATGACAATTGTTCCAATATTTTCCAGTTTTATTAAATAAATTTTAATTACGATAAAAAATTTTTTGTAGCGCTGTGAAACTAAGCTTTGGCTTTTTAAAGAGAACTCAGCGAACTGCACCATTTTTAAAAAATGTCTATTTTCTGAGATTTTCCAGGCATTATTAAGGTCGCATCTTATAACATATCGAAGCTTCCGTTAAATTCTGCAAAATTATCAAAAACTAGTGTTTTTTCGAGATACAAGAAGGAGCACAAAGTAACTATAGATAAGTGCTGTAATTTTTGCAAATAACACAGTATGTAAGTTTAGTTTTGACATTCGTGAAGTAAGCACGTGTGAATTTTATAGCGAATAACAGTGAATTGCTAAACACTTAAGACGTATGATTTTTAAACTTAAAGTTGATATTCCATTAAAATTGATCATAAGCGGAGAGTCTCATTTTTTATCTCAGCGGCCATGAGAATAAGCAAAATTCACCGTTCTGATGGAAGGAAAATCCACGCATAATTCACGAAGCACCATTACACTCTTGTGTAATGGTGGACCTTGTTTTTTCGAAGGAGCGGACGATAACGCTATTCATGTCAAGAGTGACTAAATTTTTCTTACCGAAAATTGGCGATCTGGATTTGGAGGACAGGCGGTTTCAACAGGACGGGGCCACTTTTTGTCATACTGTACGCGATACAGTGCATATTTTTAATGATGCCTTCCCAGAGCGTTTGATCTCGCGTTTCAGTGATTTGGCTCAGCCAACCCTGTCTCCCGATTTGACAGTCTCGGGCGATATTTGGAGAAGTTAATGAAATTGACATCGTGACACTAAAAATGCTGCGCACAGTTGATCAATCAAAGGGGCCAAATTTGCATTAGCGCCTACGTCGGCTATTTGTCGGATATAATTTCTCCAATTAATTGAAATGAAATTTATAAGTGCGAATAAACATAAACAGTTTAAGACCAAATGAGTTTTCACTTTAAATAAAAATTACAGCGAATGAAATTCAGTTGATGGTTTTTGTCCTTTTCTGTATATATGTCAAATTAGCATATTTTAATATATATTTGATTAAAGAGAGTGTTTTTTTTTTCTTTTTGCAATACTGGCGTTTGGATTTTAGCAGATTTTTTCACGCACAGAAAAGACATGGTTGTAACATGATCACTGCTACTATATTGTGCTTGCTGCAATCGGGTATGGTTGGCACAATCAAGTTATTGGTTTTCTAACCATCAACATGGTCGCTACCATCATTATTATAGTAAATATTTTACTATTTTATGATTGCCAACTTCTGTTTTATAACATGATTGGCTATGACCATACTGTTGTAACAAAAATTCTGAAAATGAAAAAATATGATAATTATTCAATCATAAAATGCTGGCAATAATCATTAAATAATTATACATCAATTAAAACATGACCATAATATTATAACATTTTGAGTATACTTTAATTACATGCGATTATATTATGATAAATTCATTATAACATATTTATTTAGGACTACAATATGGTAATTTTTGAATCATAATATAACTGTAGGAACCATATTATGGTAAAATTATGGTAATTTTATTATCATAATATGATAACCATATTATAGTACGACTATGGTTGCCACAATCATAAGCCCAAAAATATTTGATACTCTTCAAATATGATTGTCCCAACCATGTTTATTCTCTGCGTGTTCAAAGTCGAAAAACTATTGGCAAACATAAGCTTACAAAATTTATAGCGAATCAATTTATTTAATCGAAGATTTAATACGAATCTTTGAAGGCTATCGTATTAACTTGAATAATTTATTGTGAAAACGACTGGAATTTTTAATATTTATCAAAGAATTGAATGACCAACATATTTTTAAACTTCCCCTAAAAGAACCCTGTTCTATTTTCCTCTGGGGCAGTAGAGCAACAAGGAAATCTTTTTCTTTGCACGTATGAGTGATATAAATAACAAATTAAATGTAAAATTAACCTAAATCTTTTTCTGTAAGACCAGTATGTAGTATCATAGCAGATCGGTAGTATTGTCAAAATTTAAAACTGAAATATTTTTTTTTTTGTTTAAATTAAGGAAATTGTGTAGTTACAGAAAATATAATAAACTGTTAATTTATATGCAAAACATTATATTTTAAAAATTTTTTGTTTTTGTGTTTTCTAAAAGTAGCTATTTAACACGCATGTAACTCTTCTTCAAGAGAAAAAAAACAAAAGAAACATCTGCATTCCTCATTAAACTTTTTTTTTATAATAAAAATTATTCCAACTGCGTACAGTACTTGCAATTAGTACATGTACCATTTATTCATTACCATAAACATATTTTTTTTATTTGCTACAAAAATATGTTCAGTTTTCTTTATATGATTTTTTTTTTGTATCAGACTCGATGGTGGTTTGTTTCAGCTCATCCATTACAAATGTGTTTTTGGCGTGTAGTATTTGTTTGCATCTATTTGAATTTGTTGAAGTTTTTTTCATCGTTTTAATAAAATATATTTTATATTAAAATTTATAATATTTGTTTTAATTATTCGTAATGTGGTCTTAAAAAATATTTTATTTTTCTATTTAGTTTTATTTGTAAAAGTCATAAATCACTTAGTGTCCAAAAAAAAACCAGATGATTTCACTGTCTAGACTTTAGGTATAGAAAACGGTTTTATAAAATTTATTGTTTTCTAAACATTATAGGATTTTTTTTTTATAAAAGCGCACCATAGAGAAAATGCATATTTAATTATTTTCGCTAATGAGTTTAGCATTAATAAAACGGCATAATTGAATCTATTTAAATTTGATTTAATTTTTCGGAAACCTTTTGATGTTTGAAACTATACTCTTAACGATTTCTGCAAAAAAAAATATCTTAAATGAATTTAGTGTTAGTGAAGTTTATCATAATAATTTTATAAAAATCTATCCCGTAACTTCATTACCGGTAGTTTTAAAAATTGAAATATATATAAAAAAATTTGTTTTCTAAGTATAAATAAATTAGTTGTAGGTTTGTAATTTCTAATTTAAAGGATTTTTACAGGTCATTAAAATAACACTTTTTGTCTCTTTATCCTGATTTTAAGCACGCTTTATTTGGAAATTATCTCTTCGTAAAGTTTCGTCAAGTGTCATTTGCTTAAGCAAACAGCGAAACTGACCGCACTTTACTTAAGGAAAGTGCGGAACTCATATTTTAAATGTCAGATTTCTAGCCGAAGGTTTTTAGGCAAAAATATTCAAAAAATCTCTTCTAAGTGGATATCTATGCTGGTGCAGGAACCTACATGAGTAGTATGGATATGGCGGCTTTATTCCAATATTGTAACTCCCTTTCTCTTCCCACATATCGTCATATCGTTCATGTTCAGCAATATTTATCAAAATCTCACCTCCCCTTTTACTTGCTTTTAGCGTTAATACTGAGCAGCTATAAGACCTAAAATCTGACTTGATAACTGCTTTCAGGCTAGGTTTCATCACTCTGGCAGCCCTGTTGGTTTTGAACACTCTGGCAGCCCTGTTGGTAAAATCGAAAAATGTGGAAAGGGCAGATTTTATATGTTGCTGGTATATGTTTTCGAACGATTTTGTACGCTTTTGCTATGTAGAGACAAAGATAGAGAAATAGAGCTCTCTTTTTGGACTAAAGGGCTAACTATATTATACTTTTGCTAACTTAAGCTACTGTCAAAAATTAACGAAAAGTCCGTCAAATGCTTTATCAACTTATTGACAACTTTTGGGTGGCTACAATGTACTTTTTAAACTTAAATACTTACTACACTTAGTTGCAAATATTTGTACTTTTGCAAAAACTGTTTTTTTTTTCTTATATTTCCAAAATATATGTATCTTTTCGAAAAATATTATTTAATGTGTTCAATTTATAAATATTTTACAATTAACAAGTAAATCTATATAATTTTAAATAATTTAAAGAAACAAATGAAAACATAAATAAAAAAGTACTAAAAAATGCAACAGTGCTTGCATCTTAATCGAAAAACAAATACAAAACACCCCTTTTGTTATACATGCACGTTTGTTTTTTAACATTTTCAATTAAATTTTCTATAAAAATATTTTCCGCGTACATTGCAATTTGTTTTTTTTTTTTCATAAACAGTTTTTCTAAAAACACATGATTCCTTAAGTAAAGTGCGGTCAGTTTCGCTGTTTGCTTAAGCAAATGACACTTGACGAAACTTAACGAAAAGTTTGTTAAGTACAATATAGTTATACACATTTAATTACATGTTTTCGCACATTTGCTTAAGCTAGCAAAAGTATAATATAGTTAGGTCTTAAAGCTGCCATATCCATACTACTTGAATGTGAAGTTTAAAGTTTCTAGCGCCAGCGGTTGGGTTGGGTTTTAAAGGCAGCACTTTTTTACCAAAGAGTATATCTTAAGTAAATTAGCACATAACTCATGTAACACACATTTTAAATTTCAGTTTTCTACACAAAGCAGTTTGAACAGGCCGTTAAGGGGGATACTTTTTCCTTTGCGGTTCCTATTTTTCCGTGTTCCTAATGATAAATTCAAAAGGAACTTTTCGATTCGGAATTTATTCAGCTACGCTGCAAAGCTGAGAACCCCTAAGCTCGACCACGCAGAAAAGCTTTAATCAAAAATCAAAATCCTAAGCTCGACCGCTGGCCTTCTAAGTAGAAAAACTTTACTGGCTAATGGAGATTTTGTCCTTTTATAAAACACTCCTTATGCCAATGTGGATAATGTTGGTGCGATCACAAAAGTCCTTAGGGTTACCCCTCGTATGTGGACCGGACAAGAGTAATTTTAAGACTGGGGATGATGGGAAATCTAACAGGCCACTCTACACTATGATCACACCTTTCGAAATTGGGTTGGAGTGACTGTGGTGTGTAGCGTCTGCGGGGAGAACGATGAGACCCTGGAGCACTTCCTCTCTTTTTGCCCAAGCACTATCACGGGGACGTTATACTGCCTTTGGTGTACTTGGTGGGTTAATTTGGGAAAACTTAGGGGATACCTGAGGGATACAGAGTTCTTAAGGTAGACTGGAATGTTTATTCATGCAGTTTTAGAGAGCCGGTTTTCTGGCATAGGTGTATATCACCCATTTTCGTGTGATCATGTAGGCCGTATGACCCTTCCTCTTTTCGACTTAACCTAACCTAATGCTAATGGGGAATATGTATATTTTAAATTTTCTAGTAACAGTCCAATTTTTGATTTGGGGGCTATGATCGAAAAATTTCCAACCAGAGAAAAACATTGATTGGATCAATCATATGCGAAAAGCATCATATATTCTTGGGATTATGATTGTGCCAACCATAGTCGTACTATAATATCATAAGCATTATGATAATAACATAACCATAATTTTACCGTAATATGGTTATATTATGATTCAAGTTCCTTAAATTGATAAAAAAAGGTCCTTAAATTCAAGAATATTTCTTTAAGAAATGGTTTTACTAAAAAATATTTGATATTAGGGACTTTTTCAATAAAGCTTCTTTGATTCTATGAACTTTTTAAAGAAAAATTTTAAGCACTTTTTTACCAAAAAAAAACATAGTTTCTATTGACTTTTTATAATAGGAATATTCTTAGATTCTAAGCACATTTTTAAGATTTCTTTTAGATAGTTCTCAGAGTCTCACAATTTTTTTTTAGAAAATGTCCCTAGAATCTAAGAATAGTTCTACAAAAATAGTCCTTAGAATCTAAGTTTTGTTTTGAAAGAATATATGAATTTCTTTACAGACTTTTTTTCGTAAAAAATTATTTTATTACCATTCTGAGAACTTTTTTCATAATTAAATCATTATTTTACAAGAAATGAATTAATAAACTTTTTTTTTAACAAATGCATTATTGCTTTTATTGAAAATAATTCAAAAATTAAAAATCTTTATATAGAATCTAATATATTTTTTGCAATATTTCACTACTCCATTGTGTAGCATCTTCAGGAGTAACAAAATATTGAAAAATAAATAATATTTTTTATAAAAAACAAACCTTAAGCTCAAAAAATTAATTAGTTATTTAAAAGAAAAAGGTTAAATAAAAAATAACAATTTATATAGAATCTTTTTGACAATGAATTTTTCTATAATGAAATTATAAAATTATAACGTAATATGTATAAGGTATTTTTTAAATTAAAACCCTCAGGTGAAAATTATCATGATAAGGAAAAGTCCATACATAGAAACTAAAAATGTTTCTATCAGAAAATTTCTAAAAATCTAGTATTTTGTTAAAGGAACCCTTTCTTACAAAACAACTCTTGGGTTCTACAGACTATTTCTTATACAAAAAAAATTATTTAAATAATATTCTAAGTACTTTTTTCACAAAACCAAACATCGGCTACGCAAATTTATGTGGAAATGACATAAGCCAACTCGGATAGTTTGCCGTATAAACGCAAATATTATTATTTTTATTGCAAAGAATAAAAAACTACGAAATCTTTGTATAGAATCCGTTTGACATTGAAGTTTTTTGACAATGAATTGATTAGTGTAAATTACAATGTTATATGTATAAGGCATTTTCGAAAATAAACCCCAGGTGAAAATGATCATATATTATCATTTTTACATGCATCAAAATATATTTTCCGTTACTGACAGTAGTTTATTTAAAAGTAATACATAGAGTTTATTTTTAAATGAAGAATCAATTAAAATTCATAGAAAAATCAATTTAAGAATCAATTAAAATTCACAAAAAAAATATATTTTTTAACTATTTGAATCAATGATTTAAAAAACGAACTACAAAAAATACAAACTTTAAGTAGGATTTGATATTTTCTGTTAAATGTAAAATTGTATATCTTCTTTTTCTAAAAATAGAAATTTAAATAATTCATTTTTGTTTTTTTTTTTTTATCAAAAAAGTGTGTTTACAAAATAGAAATAAAGGGTGTCCCAAGAAGAACGCAATTATTAAATTTTAAATAAAACACAGATATTTAAAAAAAATCGTGAAACTTTATTATATCGTAAAGTAGACAGAATGAGGTTATGTATGGAACAATATATCGTGCAGATGGCCGCCGCGGCTTTGCTGGCATTCACGCGATCTTTTAATGAAATTTTCAATGACCGTTTTGCATGAATGCTGCGGTATTTCATTAATGCAGCGTCCAATTTCCTCTTTTAAGGCTTGAGTCGTCGTCGGCTTATTCGCGTAAACCATCGACTTCAAAAAATCCCCAAAGAAAAAAATCTAATGGATTTAATTCGCACGATCTAGGCGGCCAATTCTGATCTAAAAAAGGCGAAATAACACGACCGGGAAATGACTGATGCAGCAATTGAATTGTTTCTCTGGCTGTATGACATGTGTCGCCGTCTTGTTGGAACCACATGCCCTCCACATTCATTTCTTCAATTCTAGGCAAGAAAAAACTGGTTATCATTTCACGATACCGAACACCATTGACTGTTTGCGCTTGACCTGCCTCATTTTCATAAAAAAAAGGTCCAATGATTCCTCCAGCCCAAAAACCACACCACACAGTGACACGTTGAGGATGCATTTGCTTCTCGTGAATCACTCGAGGATTTTCCTCACCCCAAATGCGACAATTCTCCCTATTGACGAAGCCATCAAGATGAAAATGGGCCTCGTCACTGAAGATGATTTTATCGGCAAAATCAGCATTTTCATGTTGTCTCTCCAATACCCAATTAACGAACTCCCTTCGCTGTCCATGGTCAGCTGGCTTCAGTTCCTGAGTCAATTGAATTTTGTTTGCATGACGATGCAAATCTTTCGTCAAAATTCGCTGCAAAGTGGATTTGGAGACACCAATTTGCTGAGCTCGGTGTCGAATTGAGGTGGATGGAGTTTGAGCGACATCATCACGTACAGCTGCGACATTTTCGGTCGATCGACCTGGTCGATGGCGCGTTGTTGTCTTTACATCACTAACAGACCCAGTTTCGGCAAATTTATCCATTAATCTCTTTACAGTTGACTCTTTTGGAGCATTATTGTGACGCCAAATTGATCGCAATTTGCGAACTGTAGCTGCAAAACTTTCACCATTTTGGTAAAACAATTTCACAATGAGAATGCGTTGTTCATTCGTGTAGCGCTCCATTTTTACTAACCTCGTACCTTCTACTAGCAAACAATAACAATTGTTCAAATGTCAAACAATGACACTTCGAATGTTGCCAGATTTAAAATTTGCGTTCTTCTTGGGACAGCCTTTAGAAAATCAAAATCAAAATATATAAATCTGTGTGTGTTGTGTTTTGTAATTCCATACAAATAAAAAATAAATCAAAAGTCGTTCTTTTCTAAGGTTTTGTCAGTTGAAAATACATGATTTTTTTAACGACTTTCCATTGTTTTTACTAATTGCGTCGATTATTTAATAATGGTTGAAAGTAAACAACAAAATGGGCTCAAGATATTGAAAAATAAGTAGCCCTCTTTTTAATTGTATTTTCGATTAATTTATTATGTATTTTAGACTGTTTTGAACGAAATAATATTGTGAGTGTGGTTGACTAAACTGGTACAATTTTTTTATGAAAATAAGATAGCATTATATCTGTAAATGTCAAAGTCAAGTTTTTTTTTTGATTTATAAATATACATTGATTGTTGTCAATATTTTATCTTTCCTTTATTATCATATTTTTTTTCATATTCAGAATTTTTGTTACCAGAGTATGGTTACAGCCAATCATGTTATAAAATAGAAAGTGGCAATCATGAAATTATAAAATGATGGTAGCGATAATATTGATGGTTAGAAACACAAATGAACCAATAACTTGATTGTGACAACCATACCCGAATGCAGCAAACATAATAATAGTAGCAGTGATCATGTTGCAAGCATGGTTTTTCTCTGCGTATAGGACTTTAATAGAAGGTTATAAAAGCGTATGTTTTTTTTTTTTAAATCGGTGCAAAATTAGAAAATTGGTAGGCTTTCAAAATTTTTGCACATTCGAGGAGCCCTATTTTTGTGGACCAAATGCCTCAGATCTCACTGTGTTTTTGGAGTCTCTCTTCAAAACTTTAGCTCGAAATTATGCAATATTTTAAACTACTCTTTGTCCCACTGTGCACTGTAGTCTTTAAGTGTAGAAAGGATTAAGCAAAAGTTTACATTTCGTATACCCTACACCATATATAGTAAGGTTATATATCAATTTGTCATTCCGTTTGTAACATGTCGAAATATAGGTCTAAGACCCCGTAAAGTATATACATTTATATGAGTAATCCTTAAATTAATTAATTCATAGAAGCGACTAGTACATAATATATTTTTTCAAATTGTTTTACCAGTCGCTTAGACGTGAGTAATATTTTGTATTCACCTAAAATTTTTTTGACCTCAAAAAAATTTTTTTTTCACCTCAAAAAATTATTTCACCTCAAATTTTTTTTCAACCAAAAAATTTGTTTTCACATATAAACAAGTTTTTCACCTAAAAAAATTTGTTTCACTTCCATAATTTTACTTCAGATAACATTTTTTTAGCATACTGGTGGAGGGTATTCAAAGATTCGGTACAGCTGAATTTAAGCCTATTTTACTTGTTGTTTTGAAAATTAGTATATTTTTGTACTTGTTTTCTAAACTGCTGCTTTACCTGACTCATCTGCTATTATTTTCCCACTTAAAATTTAAATTTAATTGTTGGTAAATTTTTTATAGGGAACTTAGCATATATAAAATTTTTAACAAAAAATGTAATTATTTAGATTATTTTTTAAACGCCATTTTCTACAACAGCTTTTTCTACAACCACATACAAAAAAATAACGAATAGATCCACCTTTTTTTAATAAATCATCATGTAAATGTTTAAAAAAAACACCATCATGTTTTTTATTCACCAAACAGCAGCAGCAAAAGCAACAGCAACAACAACAACATTATGTTAAACACACACAAGCACATATTGGTGAACATCATATCTTGAATACCAATTAGCATATTAAAGCAGACTTAAACGAACAAAAAAAAAACAAAGCAACGTACTCTTTCTTACTAAACATGATATTACAGATTAATCTAAGCTTAAAAATAACAACAACAACAACAGCAACAAACAAAATAACAGACACATATCAAATTGTTAAGACAAATACTAACATTTCATCTTAAACTCCGCCTTGTTTTTTTTTTTCATTTCGTAGATCGTTTGTTATTTTATTTTATTTATTCAAGCATTTCAAGCATCTACTTACAAATTCGTCTGACTATAAACCAACAGCAACAGCAAGCAGCCTTCTTTATTTTATTTTTTAATTCAGAATACAAATCCATCCATACCATTAAATAAAACAAACTACATAACAACATACATACATACATGTTAACAACAACATGTGTATCTGCCAGGCAGCATATTGTTGCTAACACACAGAGAAAACATATTAAATGCCCAAACATGATCGTTAAACAAACGAAATATTAGTTTATATGGATTACAACCATAAATAAATTTGGTTGATACAACAAAATATTTCATTTAGCTAAAAATTTCAGTTGCCTAAACTGATATCTTTTATCAAAAGCTCAATTTAGTTGTAACAACTAAATTTGAATACTGTAACCATCATTTCATTTAGAAATTAACAACTATTTTTCTTTGTGTGTATGTTGTTGCTGTTACTCTTCAGTTTATCTTGCATATGATTAACAAGAAGCAAAAACAACAAAACAAACAAGTTGTTTGTGTTGTCTAGGGAACAAAATGACTGCAACATTTTTTTTGTTTTCAATGCAGCATCTGTAGTTTACTGTCTGCCATTCGTTGTTGTTGTTGTTGTTTTTATGTCTACATTAGCATATTTATGAAAGCTAACATGGAGTTATGATGTTGATAAATAACAACAACAACAACAAAAAATTGAACAATGGCTGCTGTGGTCCATAAATAATATGGATACGGAATACTGAAGCAGATTAAGAGTCTTCTTACTTTGTATTCTTAATATGGTGGACTATTAGAATGAAATACAAGGTGGCCCAAAAATATTCATACGATGTTGTTTTGCTATATCTTTAAAATAAAACGACATAATTTTTATTTATTTTCATACCCTTTACCATATACTATATCAGTTTGTCATTCCGTTTGTAACATGTCAAAATAGAAGTCTAAAATTAAGTCGATTTGGCGATGTCTGTCTGTTGAAATGGCGATAACGATGCGAAGAGGTAAGCAAAAGTGCCTATTTTTACCCAGTTTATTAAACATCCCCCCAAGCAGTTTGTTGTTGAAAATGAGCAGAATCGGTCCAGCGGCTAAAAAGTTCTGAGTGCAAATGTGAAGGTAGCTCTAAATTTTCCATACAGATTAGTGTATTTTTGTACACTTTCATAGTAGCGACTGGTACATAACATATTTTCTCATATTTTGTCACCAGTCGCTTAATATTTTGTATTCACCTCAAATATTTTTCACCACTTAAATTTTTTTTACCACAAAAAATGTTTTATGAAGTTTTTTTTTGTATTGTTGATCTGTTATTTTGTAAATGAATAGTATTAATAGGATTTTTAGATCATATAATCATATTCTTTTTTATAAATTGTTTTATTGCAAAGAAACATGAAAGATTTATTAGTAAATTATAGAGAATAAAAATTGAAAAAATTTCACAGTGCCAGCAGGATAGAATATTTACTATTTTCGGTTGCCGCAACACAAAAAATTTATTTCAAAAAATTTTTTTCACCTCAAAGTTTTTTTCTACCAAAAAATTTGTTTTCGCATCTAAAAAAGCTTTTCACCTTAAAAAATTGTTGTCACCTCCATAATTTTACTTCAAAAGTTTTTTACATTTTTTGTATCAAAACATTTTTTTAGGATATTGGTGGAGGGTATTCAAAGATTCGGCACAGCCAAATTTAAGCCTTTTTTACTTGTTTTAATGTTTTTTTGGATCTCTAAAATTTCTTTTCCATTAATTTTTAAAGATTATATCGGCTGTCATCTTACGTGATTTTTTTTTACTGAATTTTCCATTGTTCTGGAGGGAACTTTGGGCGATAAGTTCCCACGCTCTCGTCGGATATTCTCTGAGAGAGCTTTCAGAGTCTGTGGATTGTTCACTTAGACCCATGATTTTAAAATACTCCAAAAAAAAAAACAGTCTAGGGTGGACGATCTTGCTAACCACTTCAAATTTGCCACCACAAAAAATGTCCATTTTTGCGCAAGATCTGTGTGCAGTTGAGCCGTTCTGTTGAAACCACATATTCTTCAGTTCCGATTAATCAATTTGCGTTAATTTTAACTTGTTGATGCTGTGTCACTCACCAGTTACAGTGAACGTGTAGCATTGTTTTAATTATAATTATCAGTACACTTAAAATAACAGAAAATACCATTTGAAAGAAATTTTATTTCATTTAAAAAGCGGTCGACATACTTTGCATTTAAATCAAATGGTTTTTTTATTTTTAAATGTTGTTTAAACATATCACACATCAGTAAAAAAAAAACAAATAATTAATCAGTTAAAAATAAATGTTAAAAACTTCCCTATCAATTCCGTAAAAAGAATATCTGATTATTCATTTATTTGATTTTTTTTTTCGGTTTTCCGTATTTGTGTTTGTTTTTTTAGCTGCAAAATTTATACTCACACAGTATATAAACACATTTTATGTGAATAACCAAATGTATGTATGTGTACTTGTGTATGAATTTCTTGTAATTTAAACTGAAATAATTTTGTACATAAACAAACAATTTTAGTACAACAACAAATTGGAATTTTTTGAATATGTTTTTTGAAACAGAAAGCGAACAATATTTAATTTTGTAATAATTATAATGGAAACAAATAAACCTCAAATTTCCTTTTTTGGGCAAATTTTTACTAAATTTTAAACAAATAAAAAAAAATAAATAAACGAAACGGAAAAAAATCCGTAAATGACAGTAAAACATTTTGAACAAATGTATAAAAAAGTTAAAATAAATATATGTTTCTTTATTTTTAACTGAACTGAAACTTTTTTTTATTAAGCTACACACAATAGTAAACTACATAATATTCGGAGTATATTTTCTACCGATAAACTTTTTTAAGTGAAAGATTTGAAATCAGCATATCAAACATTTATTAGAATCCAAGCACAAAACCAAAAAAACTACATATAAATTTATCAATATTTTAAATGAAAACCAAGTTCTTTTAATGAAAAATGTATGAACTAAAAATAAGTTAACACCTTACATAAATAAAAGCTATGAGTTTTTCTTAAAGATTCAAAAAAATGCTTTAAAATAATGCAAATTTATTTGATTTATTTGACTTTCATTAACTTAAAGATAGGAAGACATTTTTTTTTTCTTTATTTAGGTTAAATGTTCTTTAAAAACTTTAAGAAATTTGTTTTTTGTTTGTAAATAATGTTAAATGTTAAGAATTTATGAACAAAAAAATTAGAAAATTTAAAATTTTATGAAAATACAAATAAAGTTTATTCAGCATTACCACGGCATCAAGCGTATTAAAATGTAAGCAAAATTTACTCGTTTACAAATAATTCTTCCTAATTTAAGAAAAAATGTACATTAAATTTAAATAAAAAAATAAACAAAATTTTAGTAAAATTCTAAAAACTTTGAATAAAGTAATTTAAGTAAATTGTTTGTAATTGTTTTCAAGAAAATGGTACACTTGAATTAAGTTAAAAAATACTTGACTTAAGTTAAAAAAAGCCAAGTCATTCTCAAATTTCTTACTTAATATTTGTAAATATTTTTCTGAGTGTTTATATTGCATAAAATCGTAAATTAACTCTCTAATGATCTTTCTTCAGATATTTATAAAATTTATACTATTTGATAACTTACTGTGGCAAAAATTTTGATTTGTCGCTTCATTTAGGCGATATTGCACAATAAATGTTGAAGACGTATCAATAAATTCAGTAGTCAAATAGTTTTAATTTTTGCTATAAATAACACTGTTAGTAAAATAAAATTACATACCGAATATTGTTGATCTAGTGTTTTAATTTTAGAAGTTACAGCGATTTTCGCTTTTTGAAAATTGCGAAAATGAGCAAAATTGACACTAAACATTATTAAATTTTACCTTAATTAATTCCGCTTACTACAAAGTCTGGATGTATTAGCTTCGCTTAATTTCAAAAAAGTCTATTAACTGGCTTTTGAGTTAGAGAGATGTTCTTGAAACATGTCCTGGACGGAGTGCTTTTGCAAGTAGAAGAGGTTCTTATCATCCTTTCTTATTATCAATAATGTATGCCAAGCGCAAAAAGGGGTGGTCCAACTATAATGCACGAAATATCAGAGAATTATCTTAAATTTTTTTATTATTATAGAAGGATCTATGACAATTATGTGTGAAGCAAAATATCGGCCAAATACTCGCCACGGCTTTGGTGGCATACCTCTATCCATTGGTCCATCTTTTCGATGACTCTGAGACATAATTGAGGTTCAATGTCTTGTATTATTCTTGACTTATTGAGGTACACTTTTTCTTTTAAATATCCCCAAAGGAAGAAGTCCAACGGTATTAAATCACATCATCATGGCGGCCAATTAACATCGCCACGAAGTGAGATAACACGGCCATTGAATTTCTCGCGTAAAAGAGCCATTGTTTCGTTGGCTGTGTGGCAAGTGGCACCATTCTGTTGGAACCACAAGAAGTCCGTTATTATCTCGCACGACAACGCGTCGAGGTTGACGGCTCTTTTGCCACACTATCGCGAACAACAGCAATGTTTTCAGCTGAACGAACTGGGCGAGCCTGCACAGGTGTTTTCACATTTCCTACTGAATTCGTTGAAATTTGCGCACAATTCTCCCGATTGTGGACACATTTGATCGATTATGCTGATCAAAAGAATCACTAAGTGAATTTTGATTTGAAATGCATTTTGATTTTTACCCGTTTGGGTTTTGAAAATTAAAAAAAAAAAACAGAAAATTTTCAAAAGTGGATGAAATATTTATTTGAAATATTTATAAATGCGCGGCTACGTCGTAGGTGGTCCATCCGTAAGCTCCAATTTTAGCATAATTTTTCCAGCATTTCAGCCGGTATCTCACCAATGGCAGCTGTAATGTTCTTGGGATAAGCTGGAAGCCAGCTTATCCCTGACACGAGAGACTTCACGTATCACAAAAAATAGTCTAGTGGGGTCAAATCGCATGATATTAGCGGAAAATGGACTGCTCCGGTAATTCTATTTGTTGACGTACACTTTAATTAATTTTTTGTTAAAATTTACCCAACTTATAGTAGGAAACTGTACTCCTACTATAAGTTGGGTAGATTTACTCTGTGTGCGTAATCGAAAAAAAGGACACACATTATGCGTAAGTTGGTGCACACATAATGGGTAATTTTACATCGAAAGTGCGTACAAATTAAATGAAATTTTAAAGAATATTCGCAAATTTACTAAAATTTTGCGTAAAAATCTATTTGAAGTGTAAATATACGCATGAAATGCCTAAAATGCACTTCTAAATGCGTGAAAATAACAAAAAATCTGTATATTTACCAACGCAATGCTTTAAATTAAACTGCACAAAATCATTTGATTTAAAAGTTATAAATTAAAAATTTATTTTTATTTCATACATTTATGATTTAATAATTAAAAATATAATACAGAATGCGTTTAGTAACATTTACATCATTTAGCGCAGCTTTCTAATGGCATGTGCAATAATGGTCACCTTCAATTTAAAGTATGCGGCATGATTTGTATCCTCTCCTCCATTTAAAGAGCAATCTTTGCAGAGATATAGATTTTATACATCCATGTACTTACAAAGTTGGCTGTAGTTGTCTTGCAAATATGTGGATCATGTTTTTAAAAATTGTACCTCAGTTTTTTTTTTGTATGGATAAATGATTTTGATTTATTATACCTTTTTTGCTTTTTTTTAATTTTTTATATTTTCCAATTTTAAAATGTCAAAATATTTATTACCATTCTAATGTAGTATAATTACAAAATTTGTGCGTAAAATTTTAATTTAATAAAATAATACTAATTTTAGGCACAACGTGTTTAATTTTAAACATATTATGTTTAAAAATACTTTTTGTGTGTATTATTGTATATAAAAGTGTTAACAAAAAAGTTTTACGCATTTGGTGTTTGTATTAACTGAATTTTCGTAATATTACATACAAATTTACCCATTTTATTGTAGTAAATTTACAAACATTTTTTAGAGTGTGAGCCAAAAATGAGCTTCGTCGCTAAAGACAATTTTTTGATAGAAAAATGGATCTTCATCCAACTTTTCAAACGACGTTGTGGTACGTCAACTGGCTTTAGTTTTTGCAGCAGCTGTATTTTGAATGGTTTCATAAAAATCCTTACGTAAAATCTTCCAGGTGGTCAGATAACACAAGCCCAATTCTTGACAAGGGGGACGACTTGACATATCGCGATCTTCATTGACTCTGGCCGATACAGCAGGAATAATCTCCTCATTTTTCACCTTTAAATCATGAAAATTAAATCTAATCACCTACACTAATTCACGCATAAAATTACAAAATTAATGTTAAAACAACAAAAATTTCGTAAAATTAACGAAAATTAGTTTTTGTTATTTTAAAATTTTTTTTTCGTATTTTTCTGCACAAATTATTATCAATGTAATTTTTTTCTCCCTTAAAAATTATTAAATCTATATCACTTTTTGTGGTGTTTATTAAAATGATCATTACTAAAAGGCGGCTCATTTTTATCTTACAATAAAACACAAACCATATAAAGTTCTTTTTATACCAGTCTTCTTACAAAATGGCATAACACAAGATCAATCAATTGTTAACAGGCGGCAAATGATGTACAAAAGCATCAATTGCATATTGAATATAAACAAAAGACAGTCCCGGCACAACAACTACAACAACATCAGACAGTTAAAGCAAATTCAATATAGATTGCAAAAAAAAAAAAAAAATAGATCGGTCTAGTTTAGTCCATAAAAGGTAAAATGTAGAATATTTTAAAAGACATTTAAAGCAAATAAACAGTTAAATGACATGATGATTTGATGAAAGCTGTAGTAAAAGCTGTTTCCAATACCAAAGTGGGTGCAATTAGAGCACATTTGTAGAGATTTGAATCTGAAAAAAGGAGACTTTTTTTGTAATATTAAAATACAACAAATTATCTTAAACACTGCTATATTGTAAAATCATTAATAGTTTTATATTTATGTGTCATTAACTTCTTTTTTCCTTGATTTTTTTGTTATATCTTCTTATTCACCAAACATATCATCACGTTAATTTCAATGTTGTTTTATATATAAATATATTTTTTTTGTTGCCGCGCAATTACAATAAAAATAATCACTGTTATTTCTCTGACCATACTTTAAATACATTGACTGTCTGAATGTCTGAATGTTTGATTGTTGTATTGATATTTAACACCATTTGCAAACTGAATTTTAGAAAAATCGTTTTAATAAAAGTCAGATTATAAAAAATAAGAAATTTGTTAGAAACCCATTCAGATTCTTAAACAGCTTTTTTGAAATTGTTTAATTTTGCCTGGTTTGACACTTCTTAATGCTGAAATAAGCCAAAGGTTTTCTTAAGAAATCTTGTGACCGCCTAAAATCGCAAGTATTTGAAGTAAATGAGTGGTTCGATCGTCGAGTATAATTCGAACCTACTGAGAGCGCATAACAAGCCGCCTTTCGGGCTTAAGTGTAATTCCTAAAGGGAGTAAAGGGTTGGTTTAAAATTTGTTAAGCCTTGTCCATACACACAAAAAACAAAATCATACTATTTATGAATATTTTATGAAAAATTTGCCAATGTACTAATTTAAGAACTTTTTCATAAATTCTGGTTGTATTTATGAACAGTTGATAAAAAAAAAAAACTGGTAAAGTTTGTGTACTGGTTTATTATGAAGTGCCCTTCAAAATATATGTAGATATACTTACTATTTATGAAAAAGTACTTAAAAAATTTGCCAATGTACAAAATCATAATATTTAGGAACTAGTACATAAATATATATAATACTAGGAATTTTATGTACCTTTTCTTAAATGTTAGGAAATAATTCATTATATTATAAATAAATTTTATGTACCTATTCATATATGCTAGGAACTTCTCCATAACATAAATAAAATTGCTGTGTGTATTGTTTTTCTAAAGTTGTATTATTATTTTTTAAAGTATTACTTTTTAATTAACAAAAAAAAAAAAAAAAATTCATTGTTAAAATTAGATAAAAAAATATAAATAACGGATTGTAAATTTTTAATACCAGTTTTGTTTCGTGTAGTCAGAAACTATAAAAAATTATGAAAAATTCTGACATAGAACGATACTGGATTTAAAAATCGAAAATTCGTAATTTTATTTAATTTACAAACACTTTTTTTTTTTGATAAAAAACACACTATTTTTTTTGTTTTTTTTTTTTTTTATTATAACAAAAATAATACAGCATCATCGTTTCTATAACAAAACTAACGGCATATTTTTATTAAGCCTGTATTCAATGTTGCCATTTTGCTGCTTTTTGTGCTTAACTTATTAAATTTGAATACGTTGTGGGTAAGCGGAAAAATAACAACGTATTGAAATAGCATCTAACATATAATCAATTAATAACGTGTCACAGAAAAAATATTAATATTCAAAAAATCAAAAATATGTCAAGTTACCCACGGTTCTTTACTTTTTTTTGAGACTTGTTTTAAAAAATATTATATTTTTATTAAATTAAAAAATTGTGTAACTAACTAAATTACTTTTGAAGTTGCATTTTACTGAAGTACTTCGGCTTACGAAATGCAAAAACTAACGAATTGCTATTTAAGTGATATACTTGCAAATGGTTTAAACTTCAAACTGCTATTTTACAACCATAGCAAGTTAGCACTTAAACTCACAGTCCCTTCAATAATTCTAAAAAGTCGCGAAGATAAATATTTTTTGAAATATGAAACTATATATTTTAATAGACGTTTGTAAAAGTGCAAATAGTGAAATTCTAAAGTTTTATAATTTCTAAACTTTATTCACGTTAATATCTTTAGCCATATTTGAGAAAAAATTATATTTGTTCTTTTTTACGAGTTAGTATTTTTTAAATTCAAAAGTTGACAACACCGTGAAATTACTTTAGAAATTCTGTTCTTACATTTTAAGTTATTTGAATTATTATGAACTACTTCTTAATATTTATGGAAAACGTAACCTGTAAAATATGAAGTATTTCATAATATTTTATAATTATGAACCCGTTCTTAAAACGTATGAACAGGTTTTTATTATGTATGTACGTCGTCATAATATAAAATAGGGAATTGTAGAAACATTTTTAAATTATGAAATTTTCATAATATTTAAGAATTTGAACACATTAAATATGATTTTTTTTTTATGGACATAATTTATAATAACTATGATCGAATTTATAAAAAACAACACTGGGAAGTTAGGAACACTTCATAAATAGTAAGTAAGCTTCATATATAATATGAACGTTAAAAATTATGAACAATTTTCATAAAAATTATGAATTTTATTTTTTTGTGTGTATGTCAGGTGGCATCACTGGCTGGGATTGGGTTAAATTGAAGTAGCTCAACTTATATTTTAATTACACAAGTTTAAAATTACTTTGCAGAATTTTAAAATTATTAAAACAATTTCCAAAAATTATTAGGATTTTTTGCTTAGAAAACACCAAATTTCCCTGCTCTTTTTCTAAATAGAATCATTAGCTTCTGAGGATATTTTACTATAAAAGATTCACAGTTTTAACTTAAATACTTATTGACAATATATGTAATAACAAGTAAAAAAAGGCTTAAATTCGGCTATGTCGAATCTTTGAATACACACAAAAAACAAATTCATACTATTTATGAATATTTTATGAAAATTTGCCAATGTACTAATTTAAGAACTTTTTCATAAAATCAGGTTGTATTTATGAACAGATTATTAAAAAAAATACTGGGAAAGTTTGTGTACTCCTTTATTATGAAATGGTTTTTAAAATATATGTAGATATACTTATTATTTATGAAAAAGTACTTAAAAAATTTGCCAATGTACAAAATCTTATTATTAAGGAACGAGTGCATAAATAAATATAATACTGGGAATTTAGTTAGGAAATAATTCATATTATAAATTTATTTTATATACCTATTCATATAAGCTAGGAAACTCTCCATGACATAAATAAAAATGCTCTGTGTATTGTTTTTTTAGAGTTTTATTTTTTTTTTTTCAATAGTTTGAATTTAAAGTCAACAAAAAAAAAATAATTATTAAAATTAGGTAAAAAATATAAAAACAATAAAATATTATATATAATATTAAGTATTTCATAATATTTCGTAATTCTGAACCCGTTCTTAAAGCATATGAACATGTTTCTATTATGTATGTCCGCCGTCATCGAATAACGTAGTAAATTGTAGAACCATTATCAAGTTATGAAATTTTTATAATATTTAAGAATTAAGACATATTAAATATGATTTTTTTTCTTTATGAACAATGTTTATAATAATTATGATCGAATTTATAAAAAAACACTGGGAAGTTAGGAACACTTCATAAATAGTAAGTAAGCTTCATATATAATATGAACCTTTAAAATTATGAACAATTTTCATAAATAATTATGAATTTTATTTTTTTGTGTGTACCCTCCACCAATGTCCTAAAAAAATGTTCTCTACTGGATTTGATACAAATATGTTAATGTAAAAAGCTTTTGGTGTAAAATTATGAAGGTGAAAAAAAATTTTTGAAGTTAAAATCTTTTTTGGATGCGAAAACACATTTTTTCGTGGGAAAAAAATTTTGAAGTGAAAAAAATTTTTTAAGGTGAAAATATTTTTTTGTGGTAAAATAAAAAAATTAGTGGTGGAAAAATATTTTTAGGTGACTACAAAATATTATTCACCTCTAAGCGACTGGTAAAAAAATATGAGAAAATATATTATGTACCAGTCGCTACTATTAAATTGTACTGAAATACACCAATTTGTATGGAAAATTTACAGGTATCTTCACATTTCACTCATAACTTTTTAACAGCTGGACGAATTTGGCTCATTTTCAATAACAAACTGCTCAGGAGGATGTCCAATAATTGAAGACACCCGCGTGCGTCTATGCGCTGTGATCGCCATTTCAACAGTCAGACATCGCTAAATCGACTTGAAATTGCATAAGGATCACGAATATATATACTTTATGGTGAAGGGTACAAAAATGTATCCATACTTTTACTCGTTACACAAAATTAGCTATAAAATCGGAATTTTTACTGATTCTTCTAGCATCAACAAAAGAAAAATAAAAACCTGTATATTTTCTGTTGCAGACAAAACGTTAGCTTACTATTGGTTTGACGCAATGACCATTTTTGAAAAAAATGAGTTAGGAATGGATTATACATTTATTGTAAATATCCTCTTTCCCTTTTGGAAATCTGTTTTACGATATCTTGTATCATATTTTAAATTATTATGCTGCATATTCCTAATTTTAACATTTAATGAACATTGTTTTACTGGCATATACAGCAAATTAAAAAAATAAATAAGAAAAAACGTTATTATTGTGTTGCTGCGTTTGACATATGCAGCAAATTTGCATACAGAAATTCGGAAATATTATTTAGTATTGTTTTCCTGTATTGCTTTAACCACGAATGTAAAGCAAAACAAAATAGAGAACTACATTGAGATGCACATAAAAGAATGGCCATAGACACTCTTATTTGGAGGAAAAATTGAAAAGAAAATGGCGCCAAAGACACTTTGTATCAATATTTAATAAAATTTTCCTTGAAATTAAGACACAAATTTCTAAATTACAGTAAAATTTACTCCTAATTAATTTATAAATCATCTTAAATTTTACTGTTAGTTAGGAAATGTTTATTTTATTTAAGTTCATTAGATAATTTTTGTTTTATTAAAAACAAGAACATAACTCCCTAAAACTAAGAAATTATTTTCTATCAAGTTAATTAGCACTTCTATTAGGTGAAAATTAACCTTAAATTTGATAAAAATTTTCTAATAAATATGAAACTGTTTCTATGGTAAAGGTAATATATTTTACCATATATTTTAAAGAACTTTACACACCCACTTTCGAAGGACTTCCGCTTTGGGACGACACTGCTCTTAACATGTTTTTTGCTATACATTTTTGTCTTAATATTAAATTGAATTATACTAAATTCATGTATTTAAAATATAAATTTCATTAACAAAACGGTAAACAAATTAAAAAAAATTTCTGCAGGATATCCTGAAACGTAATAAATTGTGACAAAGTCAGATCCTTTTCGTAGTTAATTAACGGTTCTAATTGAGAAAACTACAAAAAGGGACGCCCTAAGTGACACACGGCATCTATGACTGAGGAACACTGGGGATCCTTTGCCTTCTTAAATTAACTAATTTAAGGAAATTGTTGCAAAAATACATTACATTTCTTGTTATTTTTAGAAAATGGAAAAGGCCATAGGTTTAATATATGTAATTTTTAGCCTATACTTTAATTGACATATACAAATTTTAACTTTTTTATTTTTAAGTAAAAAAAATAGTTTTAGTGCCTTCGATAAATATAAAGTTTAATAGGCACAACGTCACTGATAGAAAAGCCATCAAGCCGTAAAGTAAAAAATTTGCTTGCGATATTTTGTATTGTAGTCTGCAAACAAAATAATTACATAAAAGCGCAAATTCGAAATTTTTTACCTTTTGCTAACAAAATTTTAAAATATGTTTTAAGTTCAATATTTAAGACTGTTATGATTAGAGATGGCACGTAAGCCATTTTTGACTCACGCTTACCCACGATCACGAACCAAAAATTACAATCAGCACTTTCGCATTTTTATTACACTTAAGTATGCAAATTTCTTAAAACTGAGATGTTTTTCTTAAAAATGTATTAAATTTTTATTTAACATACCTGTTTTTTTCTCCTAAAATCAAGAAATAATACTTAAGAAAATTATGAACTATTTCTGAATGTATAAACTATTTTAATTTTTCCCCGCGCCCCGGTAGGCTAGTTGGTAGCGTGCTATCTTATCAGGGGTCGTGGACTCGATTCCCACCAGAGACTCTGGTCTGTTTTCGCTACAACGAGCCAATAGCCTTCGTTGCTAGTGCTCGGTTAGGGTATTAAGATATAATTTGTAATTACATATATGATTAATATAAAATAAATAAATAATTTTTCCCAAACATAGGCATTTTTATTAATATTAAGAAAATGTTTCTAAGTTTTAATAAAAAATTTTATGAAATTTGAGGAAAATTTTTAAAGTATTTTAAAGGAAATTTTGGATCAAGTTTAGTTCATGTCTTTTTTTTTAGTGTATTTTAGTGAAATTATAGACGCATAGTTTTGAGTGTACAATTTATTTTATTTATTCTAGTATATTTTTCAATAGAAAATTTTTTAATTAATAATTTTTAATAAAGCTTAAAAAATCTATCTCTCAAAACTTTAAGATTCATAATAAAAACTTCTTCCCTGCATGATTTTATATTTCTACCAAGTGTGGCAACTCCATTTGATCTTTGTTGTCTCCTTCTATCAACTTTATTCAGTTTCAATTTTATGCAAATCAAGTGCGGTCGAGAAATTAAAAACCTCCCGCTAATTTCGGAAAATATACAAATTCTAATGAAAAAAATTAATATATTGAAATAAAAAGTGAACAAATATAAAATTCAAGTGTTTTTCTATAAATTGATGTAAAAAACTTGCCAAAATGTTAAGTATTTTGTAAAGAAAAAGTGTATAAAGTTAAAACCTACAAAGAATTTTTCTTTAATGATCAAAAAAATGTATAACAAATTGATAGGCTTTATATTAGTGTTAGTAAATTAGTTTAACCAAAAAAAGAGGGGAATAAGTTTATTGTATTTAAAAGAGAATTAAATAGTTTTTGTTTCTCTTCTTATTATCTTTTGAGTTTAGTAATTATTTTATGCAAATCATCTTCGTGTCTCAAGTTTCATATAAAATACCTTGTATTTTTTTCGGAAAATTTAAAAAATATGTGGGGAAAAGTTTTGATTTTTGAAAATAAAATTTAATAAATAAGTAATTCAAATGTTTTTCTATACTTTAATGCAAAAATAGTGTTTAAAGTTAGGTCTTATAGTTTTTTTTAATAGGAGCGTTGATGTTGTTTTTGTTTAGTTTGTATGTTTCATCTCCTTTTAATTAGTTTAGTCAAAAAGTATACAATTATTAAAATTATTAGCATTTTGTTCGTACTTTAAAGCAAATAAGGTGGAATCGTGATTTAAAAAGAAATAAACATATTTTGCATATAAAATTAAGGGTGGTAAATGCAAAGTTTTGTTATAAGAATTTAAGGAAAATTAAAAAAAAAATCATCAATCTAAAATTACAAAAAAAAAACAAGTTTAGTATTTTTGTATGAAATGAAATACACAAATATTTAAAAAATATGTCCAAATTTTGTTTATGTATGTAATCAACAAAAGTTTTATGTGCTAGTGAAAAAGTGCCTTCGAATTTTTGACTCAATTTAAGTAAAATTTTGTTAAAACTTCGAAAAATTTTCTTAAAATGAATAAAGATTCCTATGTTTAGGTAAAAATTAAATAGTTTATATACTCAGAAATAGTGCATACCTTAAGTAATATTTCTTGATTTTAGGAAAAAAAAAAAAAAACAAGTATATTAAATAAAAATTTATCAATTTCTAGAAAAATATCTCAGTTTTAAGAAATTTGCAAACTTAAATGTAACAAAACTAAGTTTAGGTAAAAAAAAGAACAACATTTACTCCCATTTAGTTCAAAAAATGCGTCTAACTTAAAATGAGAAAGCACTTGAACTTAATTTGTGTTCATTTTTTATTTCGCTAGTATTAATATTAACTAAATTTTAGCAAGTCATTTCTTAATTCAGTTTTTAAGTCTACCACTTTCTAATTTTTAAGAATTGCTTTCTAAAAATTAGTTCAGACAATAAAAAACAAAAAGTAATAAATTTTTTCCTATGTATTAATAAAAGTTTATTTGGTTTTAGAAACCGATGAACTATTTCTAAGGAAAATTTGCATGCAACTAAGTTCATATAAATTTTAAAAATTTTACTAAAATATTTTTTGTTTTCAAGTAAAAGTTTTATAACTTTTGAAAAAAATAAACTTAGGTATGTGACTTTTTTTTTGTTGGAAATTATTTTTATTATTCTTTTCTAAAAAAAAAATCAATAAAAAACAAACTAGTTCGTTTTTCTAATTTTCAAGAAAAAATATTATTAAAGGGAAGAAAATAAAGTAACTATTTAAAAAAATTATCCTGCATGATTGTAATTTTTGGTTCGTGATCGTGGGTGAGTGTGGGTCAAAAATGGTGCCCATCTCTAATCTTCACAGTCTTAAATATTGAACTTAAAATAGCTTAAAATATATTTTAAAGTTTTGTTAGCAAAAGCTAAAAAATTTCGAATTTGCGCTTTTATATAATAATTTTGTTTGCTGACTACAATACAAAATATCGCAAGCACATTTTACACATAACGGCATAATGGCTTTCCTAAACTTGACGTTTTAAACTTTATATATATCGAAGGCACTAAAAATATTTTTTTTTACTTGTATATGTCAATTAAAGTTTACGCTAAAAATGTCATAAAATAAACTTATGACATTTTTCCATTTCCCAATAATAACAAGAAATATAACTGTGATATTTTGTATTTTTGCAACAACTTCCTTAAATTAGTTAATATAAGAAGACAAAGGACCCTTAGTGTTTCTGAGCCATAGATGTCATGTGTCACTTAGGGCGTCCCTTTTTGTAATCTTCTCAAGCAGAACCCTCAATTAACTACGAAAAGGATCTGACTTTGTCACAATTTATTACTTTTCAGGATATCCTGCAGTATATTTTTCAATTTGTTTAACTTTTTGCTAATGAAGTTAATTTTTTTTTAAATACTTGAGTTTAGTATAATTCAATTTAAATTAAAGACTTAAATGTATAGCAAAAAGCTTGTTAAGAGCAGTGTCCTCACAAAGCGGAAGTCCTCTGAAAGTGGTAAAATATATTACCTTTACCATGGAAGCAGTTTCATATTTATTAGAAACTTTTATCAAATTTAAGGATAATTTTCACTTAAAAGAAGTGCTATTAAACTTGATGTTAGAAAATATTTTCTTATTTTGAGGGAGTTAAGTCGTAGTTTTTAGTAAAAAAAATTATCTAATGAACTTAAATAAAATAAAATTTTTTTTAAAACCAATGGAACATTTCCTAACTAACAGTAAAATTAGATGATGTATGAACTAATTAGTAGGAAATTTTATTGTTTCTTAATAAAAATTTAGTTCTCAGTTGTAAAATTTTTCTATAATTTAGAAATTTTTACCCAATTTTAAGTAAAATTTGGTTTTTAATTTCAAGGAAAATTTGATTGAACATAGGTAAAAAGTGTCTTTGACGCCATTTTCATTTAATTTTTTCCTCCAAATAAGTTAATTTTTCTAAATACTAGTGTTAATTTTTTTGAGAGTATGTCCAAAAATTTTAACTTGGCAGTTAATGGTTAATATTTATTTGGTTTGTTTAATATTTAACGTTAAATAAGTTTGTTTAGTATTGTAATTTTTTATAATTTCATCAAAAAATTTATTTTTTTCTCGCGACAAAAATTTTATTTACTCGCAAACTCTTTGATCCAAAAGAAAGAAAATATACGCAAATAAAAATAAAATCGGGAAAAAATTTTCACTTAAAAACTTTTTTCACTCAAAAAAATTTTTTTTCAAAATATTTTGTTGTTTTCTCCTTAAAAATTAATGAAGTACAAAATACAATCATCGAAAAAAAAATTCAGAAGTCACGTGTTTTCTTAAATTATTTTCCTTGGCTAAAAATTATTTTTTTTAAGTTTTTTTTATAAATTTATAATTTTATGGAAAAATAGAAATCTTTTTTTCGGGAAGTACAAATAAATTTTCTTTCCACGAGAGAAAAAGTTACATTCTAAAAATTTTGTTTCTTCATTAAAAAATTACTTTTTGTGCAAAATGTATATTGTTTCTTCACGAAAAGATAATATTTTTGTGTGCAAAATTTAATGAAAAAAAAAATTATTTATATTTTTCCATTAAAATAAAAGCATTTTTTATTAAAGAAACCAAAAACAAAATTGTTTTTCCGGAAAATAAAATGCATTTTTTTTATAAAAAGCAAAGAAAAAATTAGAAAAAATTATTTTCAAGCAATGAAAATAATTAAACAAAACACGTGCGCGATAAAAGTACAAAAATAAAAAATAAAAATTTTGCTTCTGAAGAAACCAATAAATCTTTCCACTAAATTGTGTCAAGAAATTCCCACATTATTAATGAGTGGTAAAAAATTGCTTAACAATTTATATTTTAAAGATGATTTTTTGCGTATTAAAAAGTAGAGAATTTTTAATAATATTTTCATATAACTAAGGAAATGGTGTTAAAGTTGTTTTAAGTTGAGTTGGTGGTGTTGCTTATGGCCTTATAAAATGTATGGAATCATGATGACATCTTTAAAACGCAAAAAAGTGCTCATATCTTCTTCGATTTTTCTCCTTGTCCTCAGCAAGATCAGTGGTAGTATATTGTAACTTAAGTAGAAGATGTTGTTGTTTACCGCCTTTTTCTACCAGTTTAGAATTTCAATGATCTTTTTTTTTTTTAACCATCTTGCTCATCATTGTTCATCAACTGGGTGATGAAAATCTTAATGCTGCTTATGATGAAGCCTCCTTCAACTCATTCACATTTTAACTGGTTTTTTTTTGTAAATGTTCCTTCGTCTGACTGCAAAGAAAAAGTGTAAATGTTTTTGTTTTTTTATAAAGTACTTGCAATTGTTGTTGTTTTTTATGCAAGAGATTAAAAATCTTGTTTGACGTTCTTTAAAAGGTTTTTTTTTTTTAAAGATTAACGCGCTGGTTTTTAACAATCTTCCACGATTAACTTTATATTTTCAATTTAATGACAATTGCCGAGTAATTGGTTCTGCATAATAATGTGTAAAAAATTTTCAACTATAAAATCAAGTTCATTGTTGTTATTAAAATTCGTTTGAAATAAGTTGTTACAGGGACTATTAAGTGAATGCATTCATTTAAAAATCGTTTAAACACAATTTTTTCAAAATTATACTCATATTTATGAAATTTTCCTTACAAGAATTCTTCAAAATTGTAGAATTTTCTAAGATTTAAATATTTCTTTACTTTAGGAAGACCAACTGTATGTGCTTTTTACA
This sequence comes from Eustalomyia histrio, assembly GCA_949748255.1. Classification (NCBI taxonomy): domain Eukaryota; kingdom Metazoa; phylum Arthropoda; class Insecta; order Diptera; family Anthomyiidae; genus Eustalomyia; species Eustalomyia histrio. Next base: position 15,980,710 of record OX456526.1, read on the forward strand.
AAATTCCACTCAAAGTGTTCTATGCGTTTGTTTTTTAAAATTGGTCACCACTCCACAAGGGAAGGGCTTTTATATTCTAACCTACAATGAGAACTTTTCTTGTTCACATGAAGAACACTCGGGGGGGATTTTGATCTCTCTTATTCAAATTGAGTTACTCTTTAACTTTAAAAAGAATGCAAAGTATTTGGAAGTAACTTTGGTTCAGGAATACCAAGTAAAAGAAGGCTTTTGGAAAAAGTTGTAATCTACAGTCGTATATTATCTCGTTTGGGTTCAACAATTATCTTAACTGAGTATCACAAGAGCCATTCTTTCCTCAACCAGGGCTAAAAATTATTCTCGGCATTTTGCTAAAGTTGCAGAGGAAACGCACTTAGAACACCGTAAAGTTAGTTGTACACAACTCAATCGTGGTACGAGCTTTTGAGCTTAAAATTCTACGAAGGCCTGGGCCGTAGACTCGGTTATTCAGAGGAATAGTATGTCGGTTTTTACGGACAAAGTAAAGGAAGAAATGGGGAAGGGGGTTGGAAGCCTTATCAGAGGAACTATATATTCGAATGTCCTTGCGACTTCCGAAAGAATGTAGCGCTAAGATAATAATGGTGGAACGGTATATAGATCCATTTTCCATTAGCATCTTCGATTTGTATGGGGGATGAAATACTAATACAAAGTAATTTTTTTTAAATTGATGTTGCCGTAGTATGGAGAACAAGATGGCTGATAAATGTGCTAGAAATATCTGATAGGCAGACCACTCAGAATATTATTTAGTTTACTGTTTTTAGTTCAGTTAAATATAAAGGAAAATACATTTATATTTCCAAAAAATATTTATTTTAACTCTTTAATACATTTGATCAAATTTGTCATTTGTCAAAACTGTCATTTACCGACTTTTTTCAGTTTCGTTTATTTTTTTCATTTGTTTGAAATTTAATAAAAATTTACCCACAAAACAGAAATTTGTGGTTTATTTGTTTCAAAAAAAAAAAAATAAATATTCAAAAAATTCCAGTTTTGTTTTTTATTTTAATTGTTTGTTTATATACAAAATTATTTCAATTCAAATCACAAAAACTTCATAAACACACTCACACACATATGATCATTTACACAAAATGTCTCTTTAGACTGTGTGAGTATACATTTAGTAGATTGAAAAACAAAAAAAAAAAAATACAAAAAACGGAAACAATTTCAAATAATAATGAATAATCAGTATTTTTTTACGGAATTGGTAGGTAAGATTTTAAATGAGTAATCATTTATTTTTCACTAATGTGTCAGATGTTTAAACAATATTTAAAAATAAATAACAAAAACCATTTGATTTAAATGAAAAGTAAGTAGAGCGGTTTTTAAATAAAATATCGTTTCTTTTAAATGGTACTTTCTGTTATTTTAACTTACAAACTAATTATACCCTCTACCATATATAGTGAGTGTATATATCAGTTTGACATTCCGTTTGTAACATGTCAAAATATTGGTTTAAACCCTTTATGCAATTTTAAGTCGATTTAGCGGTGTCCGTCGTCTGTCTGTTGAAATGGCGATCACGAATCGAAGAGGCAAGCTGGGGGTCTATTATTACCCAGATTATTGGACATACTCCCGAGCAGTTTGGCATTGAAAATGAGCAAAATCGGTTCAGCGGTTAAAAAGTTATGAGTAAAAATGTGAAGATACCTCTACATTTTCCATACAAATTGGTGTATTTTATTTAGTACAATTTCATAGAAGCGACTGGTACATAATATATTTTTTCACCAGTCGCTTAGAAATGAATAATATATTGTATTCACCTCAAATCTTTTTCACCACTAAATTTTTTTTCACCACAAAAAAATTCTTTCACCCAAAATTGGCAATTGGCTCAATTTTGCACCAACAAAAAAATACTCAATTAAGGGTGCTAAAATTGTTTATACTAATTATAAGTTTAATTTTTTTTTAATTTCATGCATAACAAAGTAAAAAATAATAAAAAAAATTTCGATGAAACCAACAGCCGATAACGTGAAAAAAGAGGTGCTGGAGAAAGCTAAAAATGGTGATTCCACACGTAAAATCGCCAATTTCTTTAAAATGGGTCGGCGAACAGTGGCAAGTATTATTGCAAGTGAGAAAAAAATTAATCCAGATCAGTATCCGACACCAAAAATTGGAAGACTAAAAAAATCAGTGACACTGAAGCTAGAGCCATTGGACGTCTTTTCACTTCGGGTAAAATCAAGAGCAGAAAAGAGGTAGTTTCTGAATGTTCGGTCAATGTTAGCAGATGGACAGTCCCAAGGGCTCTCAAAAGCGTTGGCTACAAAGCTAGTATTAAAAAGAAAAATACAAAACTATCACTAAAAAACGTAAAAGGGCGAAAATTATTTTTGGAAAAATATAAATTTTGGACAGTTTTTGATTGGCATAAGGATGATTATTTTACTAGCATATTTTGTCATATATGTAGCAGTTTTCTTTATTTTGTAGATAATTAGATGATTAGACCAAAATCAACAGATACCAATCGGATGGAAAAGTTTGGTATTGGGTCAAGCCATTGACCACACCAAGCCCAGCCCATGGAACTCAAACAATAAAGCACGGAGGTGGTTCTCTTATGCTTTGTAGATGTATAACACCATGTGGTGTGAGCCCACTTATACGGGTTGAAGGTATTAGGCGAAAGGAGGACTATCTTCGCATATTACAAGAGAATTTGCCTTTAGCTCTTGCCAAAATGCTATCTTTCAGCATGACAACGACCCCAAACATTCTGCGAAAATGGTTAAGGATTGGCTTGGTTCTCAGGTGTTTAGGCTCATGGAGTGGCTACCTCAAAGCCCCGATCGAAAATGCTTGGGTTTACATAAAATGTCGTTTGGCAGATTACGAAGAGCCTCCAAAGAGTATTAGCTGTGGGAGAGGGTACAGGCTGAATGGAAAAAAAATTCTGTGAATTATATATCGAAACTGTACGAATTTATGCTATGGAGAATAAATCAGTTGGAAAAAACAAAGGGATACTGGATAAAGTATTTAATTTAGATTAGAAAACCCTTGGTGCAAAAGTGAGCCAATGGCCTGAATTTCAAAGTATTATGTTTTTAGATACTTAAGTTTGGATTACATGCTTATGTTTTAGTTGTTTTATTTTTTAATGATGTACATATATTTTTGTTGAAGTAAACAGTTTTTAATTTATATAACAAACACCATAAAAAACAAAGGTTGGTCGTTTTATTTTAACCATTGGCTCACTTATGCACCAAACTGTATTTTCTTGGCAACTCATTTTTGTTGTCACATCTTTTTAAATATATTAGAGCCAATTTAGACGGCGGCTTTGTTGCATATAATTATTACGTGCAATTTTTGATTGTTGTCGAACGGGATAGAGAAGCAAGCGGGATAACAAAAAAGGCACAGTTTTCGTCTTTCGTGCATGTTTCTGTTATCTCTCTTTTACACTCAATATTTATTCTTATTTTGTTGCTTTATTCACATTCAGTTTTCGTGCAATTAAAGTCACCATATAAATAGACAAAACTTTGGAAGCAACTTTGAAAAGGGATTTAAGAAAATTGCACGCAAAGAAAAATTTGTTACATTTATCGAATTATTGTTGCTATAATTTTAAAATAACAAATAGTTTGTTATCTACTTAAATATGATATTGATCTCATAGATTTTTGTACCTTATTTTACATATTTTTGTTATATTATTTTAATGTACAACAGCATTTTCTGTAAAGTTTTTTTGTTATGTTTATTAAAAATAAAAAAATATGTAAAAAAAATCTATAATTGGTGTTTTATTTTTGAATACTAAAAAAATGGTACAATTGAGGTCAAGAAAGTACAATTTGTTAATCACTTTTGTCCGAAATTGAAATTCTCATTTCGCATCCCTGGTTTATATCAATCCTTTGCACTTTTTATTTGATCGCGTTTTTTATAAGTATACAATATTATGCATTTTTCCCTTGGTTCGAATTTGGTGAGAGTTTTCTAAATATCGAGAGAACCGTGTGTAGCATTGTTTTTCTATAGTAGTCAATAAATATTATCTAAAGGAGATACATACTCTTTTTTCCGGCTTAATATTTTAAATTATAAAATACCGATATTAATCATACACACCTATAAATTATAAGGGAAACTTGGACTTTATGATTTTTTCGCTGAATCAATTGATTACTATTACAACATGTCTAATTTCTTTCTCAATATCAATTTGTTGTATTTCAATGAAATTGATTTTTGGAATAGTTTAACTGCACACAAGTACATTTTGCCTACCAATTATGGCAGATTATGGATATTTTTTAATAAATCCCTGTGAACAGGTCCATATTTATACACCTAATATGGTATATTTTTTTTACATACTCCTTGCTGAAGATTATAACCTGCAGCAACAACAAAAACCCAAGATATTTTTACATAACTTGTCGTTATTTTATGATTAATGCGTGTTTTTTTTTTTTTTTTGTTATTTTCTTATTGGTTGTTCAATCTACTAGTTTTACGCACCTTTTTTCTAAAACATAATATATATGATTTATATCTGAACTAATCAATCCGCTGTATGAAATCGTGGGAAAATGATAGATTTCATGGCGTTTATCAATACTAAAAAAGGGGGAAAGTCATCGTCGTCATCTCGTCATCTTATAATATGTTTTAATGTACGTTAGTTTATTTCAAAATTTTTTTTTCTATATTTCTAAAACAACTTAAAACATCATAATGTGTCTAAAATGTTACAAGTTACATGACAACAAACATATACAATTATTGGAGTATAACTTGTAACTAACGTAGTACTTTATATTTAATACTTAAATACATCTAGAAGTATGTACCGTGTATTGTACAATTGATGATTTTTAGAAAAAAAAAACACAAAAAAATTTTATGTATTTATACTGAAATGTACTGAAAAAAAAAAAACTTCAATGACCACATTTTATGTAATGGTTGTTTTAAATTATATTATGGGTATTCACTTCAGAGTGAAAATAAATAAAATAAATTTTCGATAAGGAAAATTAGGGTAAATCGATTTAATCTGGTTTCATAAAAGTGAAAAAAATAAGAATCTTTACTATTTAAATGAATCTTTATAAAAATGAATTTTCGAAAATTTTACCACACGGTCCCAAATTTAGCTTGACTTAGCGTCATATCTGCCGAACAAAATATTACCAAGTTTTTAAAAAAGCCAAAATTATGACCACAAAACCGTATTCAGAATTTCAATCATTAAATTTCTTAGTTAACACTTTCCATCATTTGCCTCCATTAAGTGAATACCCCTTATATATATTTTAGTTAGTATAAGCTGTTTAAACAAAAAATAAATGCCTGTCTATATCGGTTTTATTAAAAAAAGATTATTACCAATTTGGTATTAAATTGAATATTAATGAATTTTTTTCATCTACTATTTGATCAATGTTTCGTAAAATTAATGCATTAAAATTCATTAAATTTGTATTTAAGTAGAGTATGGTTTTTTATCGTTGAAGGTTTTTTGCATTTTACTCTGTATGCATTTAATTTATGTTAAAATTTTTTACATTTTTTCTAATTGGTATTATTTTAATTTTTCTTTAAAGTTGTTTTTCTCTTATTTTCAGGTCTGTCTGTTGTCAAAATTGGTAAGTTTTAATTAAAATGTATTTAAGTTTTGTGTAAAACAACATATTTTGGTTCAGTTTTGTTTTGTTTTTTATGTCTAGTAGTTGAAAATGCTAATCTTAAGGTATGTGAATTTTATGTTTTTGAGTGACTTTTGATTTGATTTCAGTTGATTTTAGACGATTCAATTTTAATTGGGGGGGTTGTTTTTTTTTTATAAAGAATGTTGTAACATTAAAATCCAGTTTTATTAAATACGGTGGATTTCAAAATAAAGCTATTTCAAAAGATAGATTATATTAAAATTTTTTTTAAAAAAATATGTCGTGAGAATTTTTAATTTAGGTCTCTTTAAATACGTAGCACATATTTTTTAAACATCAGAACGAGATTGTAGAAAAAGCCCGACAAAAAAACATTTTTTTCTGTATAAAATCTAATTCCTGAAAGTCTAAAGGAACTATTAAAAATAAACATCACATTCGTAGGATACTCCCCTTGAAAATCACTAAAGTCTGATGAGAATGTGCGAGATCTCGGTACATGCTTCTAAAAAATACAATTAAAATAAAAAGTCTTAATTTTTTTGATACCCTCTACCAGGTATGATAAATGAAGAGTTTCAATTGGGTACCAAACATCATTAAAAATAGTAGTTTTTCGACCCTTTTTCAGGGTGTAGCCGAAAACAAAAGGAGATTGAATGATGTTGAAAAAGAAAATCGCTCATTAAAAAAAGAAATAAAAGATTTAAAATCATCAGTAAAGCTTTTAAACGAAGTTCGTGTAAAGAATGATTGTATCGTTAGTGGATTAAAGGTTGCTGATAGTGTAACAGCTGTTGATTCAGTTCTGGAGCTAGCCAAGAGTGTTGGTGTCAATATGGTACCTGAAAATATTAATTATGCATACTTTCTTAGCAAAAAAAAGGGCACAGATGATAAGAAAAGTGTTGTTGTGAAGTTTTCTAACAAATCGTCAAAAGACAAACTCATGTCTGCTAAACCTAAGTTGAAAGAAAACAAGGATTCAAGAGAAGTATTTGTCAACGACTTTTTGAGTAAGGAAACCTTGAATCTTCTTAATTACGCTAGAGCTTTAAAAAACGTTGGTTACTCGTATGTGTTTGCAAGAGGTGGAAGAGTTTTGTACAAGAGGAGTGAAATTTCCAAGGCGCAAGTAATTAATTCTGAAGACGATGTTGATAAATTGCTCCTGAATGCAACAACTGCCCAACCCTGGAAACGTAGATCGATGCGCAACAATAATGATGCTGCTCCAGATGATGATGGCACTGATGATGATAAAGAATCGTATGTTTCTCCATCTTAAACTGTATATTTTGTTCTTTTTAATTATGATTTATTTATTTTTTTTCTTATTTTTATGATGTATAATCAATATTTTAATAATTTTTCTAAATACAATAATTATATATACAATTTAAATAGCACATTTCTAAATATTATTTGTGTAAACATTAGAAGCGTTTCGTCAGTTACAAAATTTAATAAATTTAAGTCAGTTGTTGCGAGTTTTTCGAAGTTGCCGGATGTTATTGCTATTCAAGAGACTTGGTTCGATGAAAAGATAATACAGATATTTTCGATTCCTGGATATTCTAACATTCATTGTTGTAGGAATGATGGATATGGTGGAACATCGTTGTATATAAACAAAAAACTACAATTTACTGTAGATCGATGCAAAAGTGAAAATTTTGTTGATTTTATTTCAGTTTCTTTACACAACTTTCGGATTTCTAATAAACCTTTAAAGATAGTGTCTCTTTATCGTTCGCAAAAGTGTATGGTTGATCAGTTTTTAGTTATGATTGAAGAATTTATGGAAGCTCATGCTCAAAATCCACTCATTATGATTGGGGATACGAATATTGACACACATCAAAACCCACAATATCCTGACTTATTAAACTTATTTCTTAATTATGATTGTCACAGTTGTCATTCTCTTGTGACAAGACCGATCAGTCGTACTTGTATAGATCATGTGTTTAGTAATATTTATGGGAGAATATCTGTGGATTCAGTTGAGTGTACATTGACAGATCATAATATCATATGTTGCAAGTTGCAAAGTGACTTTGTTCTAAATAAAAATATTGAAGTTGAAAAAATTCAGTGTGATTACAATAAAGTCATGGAGTATGTGAAATGCAAATTAAATGAAATTAATACAAGTTCTAATTTATCAGACTTAACTGAGGATCTAATACGTTTTATTAGTGATGCTGTTACTAATTCAACAAGTTATTCTAAAATTAAAAAACAACTTCGATTTGAGCTTTGTCCATGGATAAGCAAAAACTTACAAAATTTAATATTATATAAACGTAAGCTGTTAATTAAGAGACGAAAATCCAAAGAGTTCAAATATGAAGATTTGCTGAAAAGAATAAGTAAAATCATAAAGATTGCCTGTAAACTGGCAAGAAATAATTATTATTATGATAATTTGTGTAGAGTTGATGGAGATCCGAAAAAATGCTGGGCGTTTTTGAATAACATACTGGGCAGAGAGCCAAAAAGAACCGTTAATCTAACAACATCTGAAGGTGTACCTATTTTTGATGACTTAGTAAAGGCTAATAAAATAAATCAGTATTTTGTACAGTCAGTTAAACAATTGAGGGCACAGATACAAACATATCCTGGTGATAATTGTAATCAACTTAGAACATTATCTCGAAGTACCGATCGTTTTTCTTTTCAACCAGTTACTAATTTAGATTTAGAAGTTATTATAGATGATTTGAATATAAAAAAGTCAACTGGATATGATGGAATTTCGCCTAAATTAATGGTTAACTGTAAAGAAGTTATTTTGCCAATATTAGTTCATATTTTTAATAAAATGATAAGCTCGTCTGTTTTCCCAGATTGCTTGAAAATCAGCAAAGTTATACCTATTCCAAAGGTTTCAAATGCTTCTGCGGTAAATAAATTTCGTCCAGTCGCAGTTCTTTCCACTATTGACAAAATTTTTGAAAAATTAATCCATCAAAAGCTTTTGTTGTACGTTGAAAACAATAATTATCTTTACAAATACCAGTTTGGTTTTAAAAAAGGTTGTGGAACAGAAGAAGCAGTTATAAATGTTGTTAATTATATATGTAATGGTTTGGATACAGGTTCAAATGGAGTTGCTGGGCTTTTTCTAGACTTTAGTAAAGCTTTTGATTTAGTTGATCATGATATAATGCTAGAAAAATTGAAATACTATGGTGTGGATGGAAGAGAGTTGATGGTGTTTGAGAGTTATTTTAAAAATCGGAAGCAATATGTGCAAATTAATAACATTAAAAGCGATATGTTAAATGTTGAGTGTGGCGTGCCACAGGGTAGTTGTTTAGGTCCTCTACTATTCTCCATTTATTTAAATGATATACGTAATTTGAACTTGACTGGCCGTTTGTATATGTTTGCAGATGATGTTTGCCTCTTTTATCCATATAAATATGATTTGGCTTTAAAAACAAATATGGAACGAGATGTATCTCTGATTTTTGAGTTTGCTCGTCTAAATAAATTAGTATTAAATGCTGATAAAACAAAATTAGTTAGATTTAGACCGCATGCTGTAAGCGAAAATTTTAACATTTATGTTGATGGTAATATGATTTATGAGACAAATTCAGTAAATTATTTAGGCATAACACTCCAAAATAATCTTGCTTGGGATTTGTATATACGAGAAATAAAATCAAAAATAGCTCCAGCTATTGGTATATTGTATAAAATGAAATATAAACTTAATGAAAAAACCAAGCTTCTGTTATATCATGCACTAATACAAAGCCATTTAAATTATATGGCTATAATATACGGCTTTAAAAATACAACAACTTTAAAAACTCTACAAGGTATGCAAAATAAGTCGCTAAAAGTAATTTGTAATCTGCCTGTTTTATTCCCAACCCTAATTCTTTACCGTGATATTTGTTATCCGATTTTGCCAATTCATGGTTTGTATAAATATAAAGTTCTGTTGTACATATTTAAATCATTGAACAATATTGGTTATCATACTGTCAAATTTGTTCAAAACCAATCACTTTTTAACACACGCAATCAGCAGAATCTTAGAGCACCGAGATGCAGATTAGAAACTACGAAGCAGCGTGTTGAATATATGGGTGTTGTTGAATACAATAATATGCCTGTAACTTTGAAAACACCCAACAAAATTTCAGTTTTTAAATCAAATCTTAAAGACTATTTGTCACAAAATCTTGGAACGCTTCTACTGTAAATATATCTTTCCAATATTAATATGATTACTAATGTAAATATGTATATAAATTATTATGTAAATCATTTTGTACATGAATCTATTTTTGCCAACTTGTCTCAATAATGTCTACATGGTGCTGAGACCAACATAATTTCGAAATTATTTGTACATGAAATGTAAATAAAATTTAAAAAAAAAAAAAAAAAAGCACCAAATTTGTTCAATTAAAAAAAGTCACAAAATCTTAGAATAAAATATGATGGCAGTTGGACAACACCGCGACTTTTTAAATTTCCCTAGTAGCAGACCCTGGAAAAGATAAATCTTTATTAAATGAATTCGCGAAAAATGTAATTATATTTGATTCAATATTTAATAAATCAATTTATTCAATCTGATTTAAAACTATAGTTAATTAATCAATTTCATTTGAATCTTTTTTGATTCAATTGTATCAAATCAAATCATTTCAAACATAATTCTTTTTCAATTTCGCGGATTAAAAAAAGATTGATTTAATTTGCGAATTAAAATAGAATAAAAAACATTAAAATTGATTTGCAAATCTTGCTTAATTTTTTAAATATTCGCCATTTTTTAAAATAGTAATTTTTTAAATGATCGCTATCTCTAAGCGAGATAGGGCAACATTTTTGCTCTATCAGAGTATTAATATACTGCGACAATAAAAAATAGGCCAGATCCGAAAGACATCCCGATGAAGCCGTTTTATAAAAATTCCATGAAACCATTCGGGTTTAAAATTAGATTAATCGTGATTTAAAAAAAAATTATTTTAATTCGAGAATCAAATCAAAATTGATTGATTATTTGATTTAAAATTGAATTATTCAAATTGAATTATTTTTTTGTTTGATTTATAAAAATAATTATTTAAATCAAGTTGATTCTTCTAATAATATAAAGATTCCATAATTCAATCGGAAAAATTATTTTGCGAATTAAATTGTCAAAATTTTAATCAGATTTGAAAATTGATTTAAGGAATTATGTTTTTAAATATGTGCCTAGTAGTTACTTAAAAAATTAACCCTGCTCCTGCCATCTATAATATATTTATATACTACCCAGCAAAATGTCTATTATCCGGTAATGAGTCTTGTAAGAAGAAATAAAGATAGGCAACCTCTTACTTTTATAATTACAAAGCATATTATTTTTGCAGGGGTATGTTCATTGAAGTAACTCCTTGCCTAGTGAGATATTATTCTTAACTTATCTGAAGTAATGCAAGAGCCAAGTAATGCATTGAAAGGGGGTTTGAGGTATTATTATTAAACGTGGTACTACCAACAATTACATATCAATGATTAATTGTACCAGATTTATTTAGATCCCAAAATTGGGGACAAATTTAAGATCTAATTAGATATGATCATATCTAGACAGATGTAATAGGTCCAATTTCCTCTGGAAATTATTGTAGTTATATCCATCAGATTTAATAAGAAATTGAAGAACACCTTTATTGTTTTCCTTCGTTGGCTTTGAAAACGCCTCAAATGGCTAAGATCTCGTACCGATCTATGATCTCATATGACTAGATTTGCTCATATCTGGCCACAAAAATCAATAAACTTTTGAGATTTCTTTAGATATGAACAGACCTGGCAATAGATCTGATTAGATCTATTAATAAAGTGTATAACATATGCAATGCCTAATCATATATGAAAGATCAGGCACCACTAATTAGATATGCAGTTAGATTAAGGCAGATCTAATCAGATATAATCTGTTTAACTCGGGTACTGGCAAATTTTGAGCATTCTGCGTGATATAATTTGTGTTTGGCAGCCATTAAAAGCTGAAAACCTCATGAATTTCGACGAAAATGGAAAATAGAGAATTTCTTGTGCTAGTCATGCACAAGAAATGCTTTATAAACATTATGGTGACTCTGCACCACCAACTTCTTTGTATAAGATCTGGTTTATTTAATTCCATTGTGTAACGTCAAACGATGAGGTCGCCCAAAAGATGTAATCACACCAGGAACCGTCGAAAAATCCATAAAATTGTATAAACGATTTGAGAATGAGGTGGTTAAGGCTACAGGCATCTAAACTGATCGGTTAAATCAGATTTTTCATGAATATTTTGACATATATCGAGCTAATGCTTGGAAACTAAACGTTTTTTTTTTATGCAAAAAGTCACTGACTTATCAAACCGCCCTCGTGAAAGCTGCTTTTAAAATTGTGTCCGTCAAATGGCCGCCGTAGGCGATGTTACACATTTGGGCTCTCTGATTAAATTTTGCATAACTGTGCGCATTTATGCATCACGTTGTCGATTTCGGCTCGAATGTTGTTCTTTAACTCCTCCAAGGTGCGGGACTTGTTCGCGTACACTAACGACTTCAAATAACCCCAGAGGAAGAAGTACGGTACAGTCATATCGGAAGATATCGCTGGCTAAGCCAATTGATCGTATTGCGAGATTACTCAGCCTGGAAAGGCATCCTTCAGAATACTGGCTCCATGCAATAGGAAGAACATGTCTTCCAAATCCAGATTGTCAACTTTGGGTAAAAAAAATTCAGTCAGAATGATTTTATAACGGCTGCCGTCCACCATAATAGGGCTACTGTCGGCTTCTTCGAAAAAAAAGAACAAATCACCTTTTCCGAAGGTGTAAAAGTGATTAATAAATTTTCCATCCCTAAGAACTGAGAATTTCGCTGCTGAGATTAAAATGAACCTCGTCATGATCAAATTTTGTGGAAAAACATCCACTTCAACATTTTCACAATTATTGCGCGTCCTTGAGGCGTATAGCCTTTCATTGTTATTCACTATAAATTTCGCACGTGCCTACTTCATGAATGTCAAAAGCAAACTGGCATAAGATGCCATTTACAAAAATGCCAACACTTTCTAATAGGGTGATACTTATTGCCATATCTTGTACAACAAAATATTTTAACCACAAAATTTCACTACCAACTTTTTAACCGCTAAACTGAGATTGCTCATGCCAAACTGCTCGAGAGAATTTCCATTGATCTAGATAAAAATGAGTAACTTCGCTTTTGTCTTCGCGCCGTGACCGCCATTTCAACAGACGGACATCGCTAGATCTATTTAAAATTGTATTATGATCACTAATATATATAATTTATGGGGTATTTGACCTATATTTCGACAGGTTACATATAAATGATATATACCCTCGTCGTATATGGCGGAGGATATAAAAATATTTTCAGAAGGGTTTTTTTATTGGAAACTGGTCACAGAATGTAAAAATCTTTTATATAAAATATTTCCTATAATATTTACATAGAAATTCACGAATTTTATTTGAAAATTTGGAAATCTCCAAAAATAACAAAAATAACTTCTTTCACGCAGCTTTTCCACAACCAGTTAACCTCTAAGAGTATTAAAAATCCATACAATAGATGACTTTTAAAAATTTTCTGCTTTGATTTTTTTAAACAATCACAACAGTAACCACATTTTTATACCCAATCATCAAAGATGATTATTAAAAAGATCATTATCACACTTTATCAATAATAGTCCACGTACAAGACTGACACGAATAATAACAAAATTTACATTTGTTGTATTTTGTTCAACATTAATTACTTTGAATTCATGAATAAACAGAAATTATTAAGATTTTGTTTTGAGTTATGATTTTTGTTTTCTTGTATTGTTATGTTTGTGGGTTAATTTAATTACCTTCTACTGAATAGTAGGTACACTCAAAAAATATTCAGCTGTTACGACAACAAAAAAAAATGTGTTAATTCAACAAAAATGTTTAATATTTTTATGACACTACGTGCAAGCAGTTAGAATAAATAAATCCAGCGTTTAGTTTGCAGAGTCTTTTTACTTGCAGTGTCAATTAAGTCTATTATTACATCCCCAATACCAAACATGGACTCGGCTAATATATAACCACATCGAAACTTTTTATCTGTTTTGCTTTAGTTTTGTGTTATTAGTTAAATAACAGTTTTTCAAATTTCTTACTGACTTATTTCTTTGAGTGTATTATACGGTAGTTGATATGGTGGTTGCTGATTGACGTGATCTTTTGACTGAAAGGTAGAGAAAAAAAAAAAAATATGACTGTTGTGGAAAAAGGCTTATTCTAATTAGCGTTAAGTTTGTTGACTGTTTTATGTTTGGAGTTGCTGTCGAATACAAACTGTTGCATTATGGGTCAGAAATTCATTTTTTTTTTTCAAAAAGCATATAAATTAAAAAAGAAATAAAATTAATTTCATGTATATTTGAAATACTAAGAATAACTACTAGTTTATGTTGTTGTCTGTAAAAATTGCAATTGTTACAAAAACAATTCTCATAAGAAGTTTACTTCACTTCACCATTTATAAAGTAGATAATTTTCATACAGGGGAGAAATGGAAAATTTTACAATGGACTGTCTTTTTTTCTATATAACCGATTTTTATCTTAGCGGCCACCTCAATTAGCGAAATTCTCGATTCTGGGAGAAGGAAAATCCATGCATAATATATAAAACACCATTACACCATCTCAAAGTAACCGTGTGGTATATTTCTAAGGAGCCGACAGTAACGCTATTACAGTGAACGGCGAACGCTGACTGAATTTTTCTTACCGGAAGTTGACGATCTGGATTTGAAGCCTTGTGGTTTCAACAGGACGGGGCCACTTGTCATACTGAATGCGACAAAATGCGTGTTATAAAGTATACCTTGCCAGCGCGTGTAATCTCACGTTTTGGTGATTTGACTTTAACAGCCAGATCTTCCGATTTGACTGTCCCGGACTTCTTCTTTGGGGGATATTTAAAATCGTTGATGTAGGCGAACAAGCCTCGCACATGGGAGAATTTGACCAACAACATTCGAGCCGAAATTGATATTGTGACTCCGCAAATGTTGCGCACAATTATGCAATATTTAATCAAAAGAGCACAAATTTGAATCAACGCCGGCCATTTGTGGGACATAATGTTCCCCAATTATTTATGGGTTTTTCCCTACCCTGTGTACAGCACAATTAAGGTTGAAGGCTAACCAAAAAGTCAAACAATCAAATAATTTTGGTTTTACTATAAATACTCGAATTACCATTAGTGAAATAAAATTACATACCGAAAATTGTTGTTCGTTCTAGTGTCGTTATTTTAAAAATTATAGCGATTATCGATTTTTGAAAATTGCTAAATTTGGCGAAATAGACACTTAACATTAATAAATTTTAGACGAAAATTAGTTTTTCTTAGTACTAGTTCCAAGAGTATAAGCTGTGCTTAATTAAAAAAAAATATCTGTTATACTGTGTACATATTTCCTGAGTTAGAGATTTATTCCTGACGGTATCCAAACTGAAAATAATAACTCATTTTTCAAGTAGAGATTCTAAACTAACTCTGTTATTACCAATAAGGTATTCCAAAACCTAAATAAATTTTGGGCGATTTTTCCAATATATTTTTCTGTTTTAAAAAATTTTTTTTTTTGGTTTTAAATTGACAAAATTTTTACTTTACATCCTTTTCGCTTGAAAATAGTTTGAAGAAAAAAAAATTAGCAAATCATGTTTTCTATAGATATAATACTATTTATTTAATAAAGAATTATAATATAACCAAAAACAACTTTAAAAGTGAAGATTAAATTTTGGTGGCTTCGATCATTAGAGAATTCAATTTGAACTGATCATAATGACATCAAGTTAATTATTAATTTTTGTAATTAGTTAATATTATCCTGAGATTATCAGGGCAGGCACTTTGATGCAAATGCATGTTTGTAGTCAATTTGAGCAAATAGTTTTTCAAATCAAAGAATTTGCAAGAAAATGGCATCGATTTGTTGTTGCATAATTTGTTGTAAATGTATATTTTTGCATATTTGACTTTTGAGTGCATTTTTTTTTTTTAATTTTTCTTTTTTTGGATATTTGATGTTTTTAATGCATATTATTACATATTTTGTTATAAATGCATATTTTTGCATATTGGACTTTTATATGCATTTTTTTTTGCATATAAAATATTTTTATTTTGAATATTTTGCATTTTTTATAAAGTTTTTGTGTATTTTCTTTAAATTAAAATTATGCTTTAATTAAAAATACTTAAAAAATTATAAATCTTGATTTAGCTTATATTAAAAGGAAAAGCATCATGTTTCAATGTTTTTCATGGATTTTTGCCATGGAAACTAAGCTGTCACACGATTCCGTTGGTGGTCGATTGTGACCAAACGCGGCAGCCATCTTGCGGTAAGCTTTCTCATACCCAAGTGATAGTTCTCAATTGAAACCACTGAGCCATGTGAGATGCCTATGTCTTCTACAATCGCACATTTAATTTCTGATCGGCCAACATCATATCGTGAATTTTTTCAATTGTTTTGGGTGTAGAGACCTCAACTAGGCGTCCAGAACGTTCGGCATCTTCCGTGATTGTGCGACCACATCAAAAGTCAGTAAACCACTTTTTTACCATTTAAAATCGATGGTGCAGAGTCCCCATAGTATTTATCAAGCTTTTTCCTGGTTTAAAAAAAGGCACGAGGTTGTATGTTTTGAACAGCTGATAAAGGCAAAGTACATGAGGCAACTTGCTCAAAATTTGACAGTAGTCTATTATTAGGTGGTACTTATTCATATAACTACGAGGGAAGTTCGAAAAGTCGCGGACTTATTTTTCCGCCCTCGTATATTGTATTTAATTTTTAAACAAACGCTCTCGAGTATAAAATATGATTTATACAAATCAACTTATTTTTAGTAAACATTTTTTTAGAGCATATTTATGGTACATATTTTTTGGTCTTGAGTGCATAATAGCTTTTAAATGATTTTTTTTGTGCATACAGTCAAAATTTGGTGAGGGTTTTTCTTATACTGAAATATTCGTTATATCGCTACACATTTTTGTATGCATTTGTAGCATTTTTAAAATTTTTGAGATTACTAAAAATTCAAAAACGAACTGCAATATTCAAATTATTTTCTTAAATTTTTTAATTTTTTTTTATATTTATTACGAATTATTCGTTATATGGAGTATAAATATTCGTTATATAAGGAAGTTAATGCACAGAATTAGGTCGTCCGTAATATTGCGTTTTCGTAATACCGAGTATTCGTTATACCGGGCTTTAACTGTATGTTTCATATTTTACTGCATATTTAAGCTGTATATTTTCAGTCAGTGCATGAAACTCGCTGCTCTGATTTTTATAAAACAAATCACTAAAAATAACAGGTATTTTCTACCGTTAAAATTCTTTATTATAATTGATGCCCATGTTGTACAGTTTCTTTTGACACTCGCAGTATGTATAACATCTATCCTCAACTTGCCTATTTCTATTCTAAACGACATGCCTCCAAAGTCTAAATTTGTTTACATGACATACACTTAATTGCAAAAAACAATAGACCGATTTGAGGGTAAAAGTATTTTTAAGTTTCTGAAAGCCAGTTGTCCCATAGTGTTCCGCAGCTACTGTATTTACGCATGTGCGTGTTATTCAAACATAAATCCACGAGTAATAAAAATATTTTTATATGGCATGATGCTGCATAAAATTGCCTTTAAACGCATTAAATTGTCTGTCAACAACAATGTCAAATGATTTCAATTTTTTTCTATTCCATTTTATCATTTTTTCATATATTTTTTTTTTGTAATTGATGTAAGGCGATTTAAGCCAGACTTTAGTTGATAAATTATATTTCTTTGACTAATTATGTACTAAACATACAAAACGTATGTAAGATTTGAATTTGTTTCAATATTTATTTAAAAATTGTGCTTTATTTCATATTGAACTGATTTTTTTTGTTGGTATTGATTGCTGTCATTTGTTTAATCGTGCACGGAAGTAAAGTCATGGGTTTTAAATTAATTTTCTTTTTTTTGTTACTAATAATTTTTTATTTATTTAGATTTACCTTAAAAAAAACGTGGTATTCTTTGATTAGAATAAATTTTGTCGACAGTTGTTAAGTCACCCAAGTTTTGTATGACGCCATGTCATGTTGTAAATCTGTAGATTAAAATTGAAAAAATTTATTAATTAGCTATTCACTTTAATTAACAGGTTGTTAATGATATATAAACTTATTATATCCGCTTTGAAGATGTTTTTTAGTTTGGTTGGATATTTTAGTAGATCTAATTCTTTAATAAATATTCCTTCCTGGATATTCACTCTTTCAGTAGAATGTAAATAATAAGTCAAAATTTGTTTAGTGGGAAAGTTTCCATGTAATTTTAATTTTTTTTTACTATTAAATAATTATTTTTCAGCATTTTTTTATTGCTTAATGTTACTTTCGTGAGTTATTAATATAAACTAAAAATCACTTTTTATTCGAAAAACTTCAACCCTTTCTGGAAAACTACTCATAATCAATCAACCCTTTTTTTATTGAGTTCCAAAGGACTTAAATAAAAAAGTTTAAGTATATGGGGTGAGTTTTTTATACATTTAAATTTCCAATAAAAGGGGTAACAACAATTTGAATACTAAAAAGTTGTATAAGTATTAGAATTGACATATAGATGGAGCCTTAAAATATAAACCATACTATTAACACTAAACCTACCAACACCTCATTTTAACGGATTGGAATTTAACACGATATAAACAAGGGATATTTATCGATGTCTTTAGTTTTTATCCAAATCTCAAGATTTTCCCAAATAGTTAATGAAATATTAATATTTTAAGGTTTATTTTATAAAATTAAGCCGATTGGGCCACAAATGAAGATTAATTTAAGTAATTTTAATTACTTAGATATCTTTTAACCAATAAAATCCGGCCTTTAATATTTCTAAGTGGAATATCCCACCACAAATTTTATTCGTTTGAATTATAACTTATTCATATCCTACTATTTTTAATATTATTCAATTTAAACTTATAAAATTTTCTAATAACAGGATGTTCATGTAAAAGTAATTAATAAAAAAAAGTACTACAACAAAATACTTAACTCATCTTTATAATTATTATTGAATATTTAACTTTTTGTAAATGTAATGCAAAAATTTCCAATGCATATTTAAAGAAAGAAAAAGACAGAACAGAGAATATAACAGAATAGCGTTTCTTAAGAAAAACATGGCAAAACAACAAAAAAAAATTGTCAATGAATTCAACAGGATGACATTAAATACTTTAATGTTTTTTTTTTTCAATTCTGAAGTTCTTTGCTGTCTGTTTTCACTACTCTGTTCTGATCTCTGTTCTGCATCTGTTATTTAAAAAACAATAATTTATGAGATGCCTTGTTTTATATCAGTTTGTCACTTGTTGATGATGGTGACAGAGTTTTAATAGAATGCATTATTTTCAAGCAAGAAATTCTATTAAGTGTTTTTTACCCTTCACTTCCCTGTGGAATTACTCCTGGATCCACATTATATTAATACATATTTCCGAATTAATTGAACCAGAACTCACTCACAACTGCAAATTTTGTGATGTTTTGTTTAAGTTTTGATCCTATATTGCACTTCCGCATTTCATCTGGCATCATCAACCTGAAAATATTGTCCTGGTAGTTGCAAAAAGTCGGCCAGTAGATATCCTGTGGGGAACAGAGCTGTCACACGACACGTGACGTGACTGGTTCATTGGAATAGGGACAGTTCCCCAAACCTTTGAAAGGGTCCAGTCATTTAAACATGGGATTGCCATAGGTGGGGTTGAATTGTGCTTTGTGATATGTCACAGGACTGACGCAGAAGAACCTATCACATAATTAACGCAAAAGAGCCTGTCCAAAGTACCTTAAAAGGCACACCTGGGGATATGTAAAAATAATTTTTTTCTCAATTAAAAAAATAAAGTTAACATTTGAAAAACAAAATTGCTGGGCGCCAATAGGAATCTATCACACAGAAATCTGCTTCAAAGCCCTGCATATTGACCGATTAATGTTAGCCACTTGCACAAGTTGATTCAGCATATTAAGTGTCTAAAATGTTCTACTTCTAGGCATGAGTAAAAAATAACAGAAAAAATGGAAATGGCGGGAAAGAATAAATGGGAGAAGAATGACAACACAAATACTTTGTTCCTGTAACCGGTCATGGGCCAGATCCTTTGAGTTCAATTGACTCGTCATTCTCCGTAGAATAACTAGAAATTGAGATATAAATGTAAATTGCAATGAAAATTTAGAAAACGTTTTTAAAATGCTGAAACCACAATTAAAACACAATTAAAGTTTAAACAATTACTTAACAAAAATTAGACAACATAAAATTGAAAATTTAATTTAAAAAATCAATCCAAAATAAAAATTTAATTAAATGAAATTCCAAATATAATAATTAAAAACGATTTAAGGATAAAAAATGTAAAAAAATATTCAAATCGAAGAAATTTAAAAATTTAATTTTGGATATGATCCCAGGAAACAAAAAGTAAATTTTAATAATTACAAAACAGATAGTTATTGGCGGACAGATTAAAGAAATTAACTTTTTCTCAAGCATATTTGTGCCACTTCACTGAGATGTGTTGAGTCTGTCCTGTATTCACCAGCCACTTGATAGTTTTTTCATACCGATCTTCCTTTCACCGGTCAGACCAGTCCATACTTTACCAGTGAAGAGCTAGATACTTTCAGACCGGTCCTGTTTTTATTGGACAAGGGACAGGTGCTCGAACTTCAACTGACCTGTTTTTCTTATAGGTTACGATGTTCATTACGAATCAATTAACATATATTATGTATATTTTTTTAATTTGATTTTAACTATCTGAAACTTTTTGAACTTTAAACGTACAGGTTGGTTGAAAAGTTACTGCGCTCTAAATGAAAGAATACTGTTTTTGTTACGAAATATATTTTTTTATTCAATATAATCTCCTAGAAGCTCAATACACTTGTTGTTCCAATGATCTTCCAATAATTTAATCCCATCCTTTCCCATCCCATCCCAAAAAACTGATGCCATAACCCTCTTTGCTGATCGTTGTGACTTCACCTGATTTGGAGCTGAACAACCAGGTTCAGTCCACTGTAAACGTTCTTGTTTCAATTTAGGATCATGGTGGTAGATCCAAGTCTCATCCATAGTTATAAAACGACGCAAGAAGTCGGTTTTATTCGGCTTAAAACGCTCCAAATTAAGCTGAGAAATTTGTTTTCGATCCACTTTTTGTTGAATTGTAAATGAAAGAATACTGTTTTTGTTACGAAATATATTTTTTTATTCAATATAATCTCCTAGAAGCTCAATACACTTGTTGTTCCAATGATCTTCCAATAATTTTATCCCATACTTATAATGGTTTTCCGAAAGCTTTGCAAAATAACCGTCTAAGGCTGCTATGGCCTCTTCATTCGACGAAAAATGCTTTCCGCGAAGGAATTGTTTGAGATTTCTGAAGAGATAGTAGTCACTGGGAGCCAAATCTGGTGAATGCGGTGGATGTTCAAGCAATTCGTACCTTAATTCTTTGAATTTAGCCATCGTCAAAACACTTTTGTGAGCAGGTGCATTGTCTTGATGAAAAATGATTTTTTTCTTCTTTAAACCAGGTTTTTTCTCACGAATTTTTTCATCCAGCTGATCCAAAAGGCTGCAATAATATTCAGAGTTGATTGTTTTACCTTTTTGAAGATAATCAATCAACAAAATTCCTTTTGCATCCCAAAAAACTGATGCCATAACCCTCTTTGCTGATCGTTGTGACTTCACCTGCTTTGGAGCTGAACAACCAGGTTCAGTCCACTGTAAACGTTCTTGTTTCAATTTAGGATCATGGTGGTAGATCCAAGTCTCATCCATAGTTATAAAACGACGCAGGAAGTCGGTTTTATTCGGCTTAAAACGCTCCAAATTACGCTGAGAAATTTGTTTTCGGTCCACTTTTTGTTGAATTGTTAATGTGTGCGGCACTAACTTTCCAAACAGTTTTTTCATACGTAATTCTTCATGTAAAATATGGAGTACTCGTTCGTCTGAGATGCCTATTGCATTAGCAATTTCACGTTTAGTCAAACTTGGATCTTCACTAACCTTATTATGTACCAGGTACATTGTACATTGTACATTGTACCTGCTCAATGATTTCTAGGTTGCAGTTTTTGGTCGTCCTTCGTCTTCAAGGCTGGTACGACCACGTTTAAATTCACCAGCCCAAAATTCAATGGTGCGTTTTGAAGGTTAGGACTCCTTATACACTTCTAACAATTGTTTATAAATTTCTTTTGCTTTTAAACCCTTCAAAATAAAGAATCAAATGACTGCACGATATTCAATTTTTTCCATATTAAAAAAATCAATGACACGTCAACTTCAAATGGCTTGTAAACAAAGAAAGAATTAACAGAATGACTTGCAACTTTGCATGTGTTCTCAGGACAGTTTTACCAACTTGAGAAAAAAAGTTTGGAGCTAGCAGTGCCATCTCTTGGTGAGCGCAGGAACTTTTCAACCAACCTGTATTCATACTTACATAAGCTTTCACTTTTCGTATAAACCCCGCGGGAAAAAAGGGGTGAGTGGAGAATCGGAACCTATCCAGTGATAGGTGAAACAGGACCTGTTCCTAAAATACCTGACACGTCATAAGTGAAAAGAGGACCGGTTCCTAAAGTACCTACCAAGTGACCGGTTAGAAATTCCCTATTACGTGATGGGTCTGAAATTACCAGTCCTGTAGTAGGTGGAAACAGTTACGGTTCCCAAGAAACTTAACACGTGATTGATCTAAAAGTGTCTATCACGTGATGGGTTATAAATTATAAGTCCTGTGGTAGGTGCAAATAAGACCGGTTCCTAAAATACTTATCCCGTTACCGTGAGTGGTCTAAATAGGAGTAAATCTGACAGATTCTTAATGTAATGGCCGGTTAAGTATCTTTAAGGGAGGCATTAAAAGGGAGAACTCCGACTAAACTAAAAAAAAATAAAATAAAAAAGGACAAAAGAATTAAAAGAAAAAAACAAGTAAAAAAGGGCTAAATTCGGCTGTGCCGAATCTTTGAATACCCTCCACCAAAGGGGATGAAGATGATATACGTATATACTAAATTTTGCATGAACTGTAATATGAATATGTTTTGTCAATTTAGGTAACGAACTTTTGTTATTTAGTTTTAGCAATGTTATTTACAGAGGTCTGCTCTGTTAGCGACTTTAACATTGTTCATTTTTACGTTAACTTAGTTATCAGAGAAACACATATATAGCTCTAAGAATGTTATTATTCTCATTGTGTGTAAGACAATAAATGTAATCGAACAATAAGAAGACTTAAAAACATTTTTACTTCCTTAACAGAAAAAAAAATAGATACAGAAAAATTGTACAAATTTGTATGGAAAATTTAGAGGTACCTTCACATTTTCACTCATAACTTTTGAACCGCTTGACCGATTTTGCACATTTTAAATACCAAACTGCTCGGAAGGATGTTCAATAATCTGGGTAAAAATAGGCACCCCCGCTTGCGTCTTCGCGTCGTGATCGTGATTTCAACAGACAGACAGACGGACATCGCTAAATCGACTTAAAATTGCATAAGGATCACGAATATATATACTTTATGGGGTCTTAAACCTATATTTCGACATATTACAAACGGAATGACAAACTGATATATACCCTCACCATATATGGTGGAGGGTATAATAAAAAATCATGTTTTTTTAATATTCCAAACTACTCGATAAAGAAATTGGTATCAAATTGAAGGTATTTCTAAGTTATTGACCGTCTTCATATAAGAACAACTCTAAATTTTTGGATGGCAATAGTCGTCCGACTTATTAAATAAAATTATTTTCTGAGATCTAATTGTGTTAAAAAATAAACGTTTTTGTAATGAGGAATTAGTATTTCAATAGGGATTTTAATTACACCATTTGAAATTATGTTATAAAATATCGTCCCATTGTGTTCTATGACATGTTTTTTTTACGTCAGTTCAGTGACGTTTTCATTTGCGTTGGTTCTATGATATGTTATTTTGCCATAGTTAAAGGATATGTTCAATTGACACCTGCCAGGACAAGTCCATGTGAAAGTGACCGGTCCCATTTCATATAAAACAAGTAAAAAAGGGCTAAATTCGGCTATGCCGAACCTTTGAATACCCTCCACAATAGGGGCTGAAGATGATATACGTATATACTAAATTTTGCATTAACTGTAATATGAATATGTTTTGTCAATTTATGTAACGAACTTTTGTTATTTAGTTTAGTAATGTTATTTATTTAGTTTAGCAAGGTTATTTACAGAGGTTTGCTCTGTTAGCGACTTTAACATTGTTGATTTTTACGTTAACATAGTTATCAGAGTAACACACATATAGCTCTAAGAATGTTATTATTCTCTATGTAAGACAATAAATGTAATCGAACAATAAGAAGACTTAATAACATTTTTACTTACTTAACAGAAAAAAATAGATACAGAAAAATTGTACAAATTTGTATGGAAAATTTAGAGGTACCTTCACATTTTCACTCATAACTTTTGAACCGCTTAACCGATTTTGCTCATTTTAAATACCAAACTGCTCGGGAGGATGTTCAATAATCTGGGTAAAAATAGGCACCCCCGCTTGCGTCTTCGCGTCGTGATCGCCATTTCAACAGACAGGCAGACAGACGGACAGACAGACAGACAGACGGACATCGCTAAATCGACTTAAAATTGCATAAGGATCACGAATATATATACTTTATGGGGTCTTAAACCTATATTTCGACATATTACAAACGGAATGACAAACTGATATATACCCTCACCATATATGGTGGAGGGTATAAAAACCAGTCCCGTGACCAGTGCCTATCACTATGAACCGGTCACGTGATGCGAGCTGTGATAGATCTCTTCCCGCACGGAATAGATGAAATCAGTTTGACAATTGCTTACTAATATTTCATTGCATGTGAAGACACCGGGTAAACAAAGCTATTGGATAAAATGTGTGTCAGATAGTTTCAATCTCACTCTTGTAGATACATGTTATCAAAGAACCAAGTCCATAACTGGCAATTATTTAAAAGTCAACTAAAAGTTATGTAAGCCGTATTGAATGAAAGTTTAGTAGTTCTTATACACATTTTTTTAACTTATATCTTTTAGGATAAATTATTTAACTTTTACACAGAAAATATATCTACTTAATTCCACCTATTAAAGATGTTGAATAACAAAGCCATAGTCAATTAATTTTGTAATTGATCCAATTACAAAATGATCGGTAGTAAAACTTTCATTAATTTGAATCAATTACAGAATAAACTGAACATGAATTTGTTATTCAAAAAAAAATTTCAATTGAAGGAATTTTAGGGATACTTTTTTTATTAACTCTTTAACTGTCCCCAAACAAAAAAATTTTTTATACCGTACGTCACATATGATACACGGACCAATATTTCAACTATTTATTATTGAAGCGTTCTATACATCGCATATGATTCATGCTACTTTTATTTTTTACTATTTATCTATTTGATTTTCGGTATTGTTTAAACTATATTATATAAGGTATAATGAAATTATCTCAAGTTTTACTTTAAACAAATTGTGTATCACATATGATGCGCAGGCGTATCAATCATGACGCCTGTGCATCATATGTGATACATTGAAAAGTCAAAGGGTTAAATATGTTATGGAAGATTTTAGAAACATTTTTTGTCGAAGATTTTTTTCGGGAGCGAGTCGAAAACTTTATACAATTGAATTAAAGCATGAATTCATTTATCCTCTGCCTGCTAATAGCAAACTTTTCTAAAACAAACATCAACGAGATGTATTATTACACGTTTTTGTGTTTTTTTTTTTGTGTGCTTAATAGATTTTTTTCTAACTTACAAGTTAAAAGTTCTTGGAAATGACTGTAAATATTTATTAACATTTTTTCTTCCAAACAATTCCAACTCCTGTACTTTTGAATTATTTTACATTGGTTTGTTAAGATTTGTTAGTTACATACTAACAACACTTGAAGTTTGCTGAAGATTGTCTTTAAAGATGGTAGATGTCTCTTGGTGTTGGCCAGCTAGGTTGTTGTTGTTGTCTTCTTCATGGCAGTTATGTGCAGTTGCCTTCTACTTTATTAATGTTTATGTAATTTGTAAATTATTTTAATGTTTTCATAATTTATCAGCATTTTACAATCTACATTTTATATCTGGTAATGCTGATATTCTCATGATATTTTGCTATTTCTATATAATTTTTTTGCCTGCAGCTCTTTTGTTTTTACTTTTCTTATTAAACAAGATTTATTAATTATTTCTTAGTTTATAGTATTATAATTGACAGATGTTTTTTTCTTTTTTGTTAGATAAAACCAAACTGAAGATTTATTGGAACGTGTAAAAATTTTAATACTTTTGGGATTTTATCGCTTTAGTTGCTGATACAACTAATTAAAAAAAGACAAATTTTTAATTAATCAACAAATTGATTTTAAAGTTCACATTTTTTTATTAATACATTTCTGTGGTTTTGCTGCCTGGTTGAAATACACGGTACGCTACCTACGTGGTTATTGCTGAAAACTTAAAATTTAATAAATATTTTTAAATAATTTTGAGTCCTTAAAAATTAAGCCTTTAACGACCAATATTAAAGATTTAAACAGATATTGGCACATTATTTGCATATTTATTATGTTTTTCTTTTTTATTGAAAAGTTTTATTTAGGAAAGTCGGAGTTGGGCTATCCCAGAAGAAAAAATTCTTAAGCTCCGCCAAAGGCCGTCTATAGATGGCACCTTTTATCAGCGAAGCTGGTATTGGACATATCACAGAGGAAACACCCCCAAGTCTGGCCACCCATTAAACATTTAAGCTAAATTCACAATACTATAGTACTCAACTCTGCAGAGAGAAATTTGTTCCTTTCTCATTCGCACGTTCATATTTTTTGCATCAAGCCTTCGTTATTTAAGTACACTCCGCCCTGCAGCGTGGATTACTCCAGCATTGTAAATGACAAATTAGTCGATGAACTGAAAATAGAACTAGAATAAATTATGGAGATCATTACCCTTTTTTTGGGCTTTATGTCGGTTTTTTCGTGGCTTTGGCCATAGTCTCAAATTTCACAGCACTTTCGGACATAATTTAAAAATGAAAAATTAGGATAATTTCTCTAGGGATCACCATGAATTTTTTACTTATTGCCCAAGACAAAGCACCTTTAACTAAAAAAAAAAACTCCTTTGACGGGGAATGGCACATCATTACATTTAATTTTACCACAGCATCCTGTAGAAAACGAAATATATCAACTCAAAATGTCTTGATGCTTCTGAAAACTTGAAGGACTTAACCATATCATACCAAAAGTTTTATCCTATGTGTCCACCACAATCGAGAAATTTCGTTCCAAAATTTAAAACAAAAAAAAAATCATATTTGAATTCATATCATATTATTTGAATTTAGAATTATTATTACTCCGCTCTGAGACAATATTGATCTGAAAGCTACAACTATTCTCTAACCATTCGCATTAAGTTTGAAAAATTCGGTTGAAAAATGTCACATTTTCCATCGCTTTGGAGAGAACTTCGGGCCATAGGTCTAGAGCGGTTAAATCGGTCAATCTTGTTGGCCCCAGAAGTAAAAAAAAAAATGTGTTTCTTTACGTAACTCAGTCCCTCGCCTAGTAGACGAAGAGTATTCCGCGTTCCTGAGGAGTTTGACGTTCCACGGCTTGCAAAAGTTATAGCATCTTCCAATAAGGTGATACCTTTGGGCCACCTTATGCAGAAAAAAAACATGGTTGGAGCAATCACATTCGAAGAGCATCAAATGTTTGTGTGATTATGATTGTGCCAATCATAGTCGTACTATAATATAGTTATCATATTATGATAATTAAATGACCATAATTTTACCATAATATGGTCCCTACGGTTATATTATGATTCGAAACTATGAAAAAGTTCTTTAAATTTAAGAAAAAAATTAAAAAAAGGGTTTTTCTTACAAAAAAATTTGATATCAAGAACTTCTTGAAGAAAAATTCTTTGATTCTACGCACTTTATTAAAGAAAAATACTTTTAAAAAAATTTTGAAATTCTAAGAATTTTTTTAATAAAAAAAAAACAGATTGGACTTTTTCTAATAGAAAAATTCTTAGATTCTAAGAACATTTTTTAAATTTTTTTTTTTTTAGATAGTCCTTAGAGTCTCAGAATATTTCTTTTAAAAAGTCCTTAGATTGAGTATTTTCAGAATAAAAAGTCGTCAGAATCTAAGAGATTTTTTAATCAAAAAAGGCCTTAGAATCTACATAAGTCTTTTAAGAATATATATTTTTTTATCTAAGAAATAGTTTGCAAAATCTGAGAATTTTCTTTAAGGAAAACTTCATAGA
The DNA here is from genome assembly GCA_949748255.1 of Eustalomyia histrio. Taxonomy (NCBI): domain Eukaryota; kingdom Metazoa; phylum Arthropoda; class Insecta; order Diptera; family Anthomyiidae; genus Eustalomyia; species Eustalomyia histrio. The sequence continues at coordinate 16,008,993 of OX456526.1, forward strand.
ATCTAAAAATCAGAAAAATTTATATAAATCAAGTATTTTTCTAAGAAACATTTTCGTACAAAACAACTTTTGGGTTCTACAGACTTTTTCTTATAAACAAATTTTTTAATTAATTTTCTAAGTAATTTTGCGACAACACCAAATATTGGCTTACCTCAAATTTATATTGGAATTACATAAACCAACTCATGTAGGTTGCCGCATAAACATAGGCATTGTTTTTATTAAAAAAAGTTAAAAAATATAAAATCTTTATATAGAATCTTTTTGATAATGAATTTTTGTCGGCAATGATTAGATTAGTGTAAATTAGAATGTTATAAGTACAAGGCATTTTCGAATATAAAACCCCCCAGGTGAAAATTATCATAGATTATCATTTTTAACATGGGTGACTGAACTGATACAATTTTTTTTTATAAAAAAGGACAGTATTATAACTGAAAATGTCAAAGTCATGTTTTTGATTGATTTATAATAATTTATTGATCGTTCCATAATTATTATATCTTTTCATAGTGAGAATTTTCTGTACTACAGTATAGTTACAGTCAATCATATTATAAAATAAATCGAGGCCATCATGAAATCATAAAATAATTATTATAATAATGATGGTAGCGAAAATATTAATATTTTGAACCTATTTATTATTGTGACAAGCATACCTGAATGCAGTAAGCATAATATAGTTGCAGTGATCATGTTGCAACCATGTATTTTCTCTGCTTGCTTGTATAACAACAAATAAAAGTGCGACATATATAAATCGTGAAAGGGTTAATAATAAAAAACAACACTATAATTTTGATAGTCTACATCAGAGTGTATTAAAGAAGTTTGATATATGCCCCCGGTTTTATTTTTTTGTCCTAAGGTTGTCAAGTTGTTCCAAAAAGTATCAAAATAGGGCTTCGCGAAAAATTTGTTAAAATTCAAAATAACACAAATATCAAAAAAGAAAAAGTAAGTGTCTGATGAAATCTAATTATTAAATTGTATGAATTTCTCCATATAAAGAACCCAAAATTTTTTATATTTGAACAACAGCAAATTCAAATAACAAAAAAGTACCAAAAAAGGTTCCCGCAACAATTCCTTTTCAACGTTAACACACTTGCTAAAAAAAAAGCTAAAAAAACGAAAAGAGACTCATTTTTAAGCATTCAAAAATATGAAGTGATCCAAACGCTAAACAAGGTCGATCTTAAATTTTTTTTTTACAAATGAAATTTCAGCAAATTCGGAGTATTTAGGTTGGGTTACTTGCCCAGAAAAATATTATTATTTTGTAAACTAGTGTAATCCAAATACAAATACTGCTAAGAATAAAACTATATTTTAGTTTTGCTTATTTTCTATTCAATTAAAATAACAGCCTAATGAATCATTTTCAACATTCGTTTTTTCACTAAATATGAGTGCTTATGAATTTCAAACTAATTTGTGCTATTTTTTTTAAATATTTTAATTGGAAAATGTTACAATTTTATTTTACAATGATACTATGAGTAATTTTAACAATTTGCATAAAAATTTGTACAATTATTATTTATTTAAAATTACACATATGGACGCTTTAACAATAATTGCTTAAACTCAAACAAACATTCCAAAGTATAATTTCAATACCATTTAAATGTATTTCAAAATCAATTGTTGCTGGTGACAATATATTGTTATTTCAAAAAAAAAAATAATAATGAGGTTGACCAGTTAAGCAGTTAGGAGGGGATTTATTTTCTATTTTTTGTAATAATAAATTTTAAAATAAATATTACAAATGATATTTATATGGTAATGACCATAATTGCAAAAAAAAAAAATAAATAAATATTATACAGATTTAATTTTAATTTTAGTTTTATATAAAAATTAAGGCAATTAAAATTTTTCAAGTTTATATAATATGAAAATCATTAAAAACTAGTAAAAGTTGTCTACAAACAAACTTCTCTAGGGTATACAAAAACCAAATCAAAAACTTGAATTTGTTTATTGCAAAACATTTAAATTATTTTTATTTCTCTGAATATGGTTAGGTATTTTATTTTAAAATTTAAAATTCGTGTTTCTGTTGTAGTGGTTTTCCTTTTAAAGCCTGTCAATCAAAATGCAAATGACAATTGTGTCACCAGTAAATCAACTCTAAAAAAAAAATCAACATCCCAAGTAATCACATCATTCATTATTGAGGTTCTCCAACTCAAATTACATTTAAATTCTTTGTATCGAACAACAAGGTAGAGATAAACAAATAAAATTTACATTTTTAGTGTTTTTCAACATGAATTTTTTTGTTTCAAAAATTCTTCATTCATTTAAGAGTATTTATTTTTGCAAAATAATGTTTTTCGTTATTTAGTAAATTAAATATTTTATTTTTAATAAAATTGCATAAAATTATTTAATCGTTACTTTTTATGTATACCTGCATTCAATGTATTAGTGAGTGTTGACAAAAACAATGACATTTTGGTGAAAATGTCACACTGACAGACAGGTGTCATTTAACATATACGTGTAGAAATATGTGTACAAAACGAAACTGCATATTTATTGAAATCAAACAAATTAGGTGTTTCATTTTTTTTTGTTCTCTGTTATTTTTCTCTATAATTTACGAGGTTACAAATGTTTTATTATTTTATTATTATTCAATCAATATTATTCTTATAAACATGTTGTTTATATTGAAATACAATTTAAATGGAAATTTTTAGCGATGAAACAAATAATTTATTGCTTAGAAAAATTTACATAATTTAATTTATCATTGGAAATAAAATGTGAATAAAAAAATCATTAACAATAAATCAATCTTAAACAAAGTCATTCGTTAACATTATATTGAAATACTAAAATAAAATACAATAACAAAGCAAAATACAACTCTGTTTAAAATAAAAACTAATAACTAGCAATGCCATATTTTAAAAGAGAAATACGCTATGGTTACCTTTAAAGGAGAAATTCTCTTATATTCTTGTCCTTTGTTTTAAGTTCCAGATCTAAAATATTGTTCGTTGTCTTCTTTAAAAAACTCATACATTTAATTTTTTTCACCTGGCAACTCTTAAGTAAAAAACTATAAATAAACCACTGATTTTTGTCTTACCTCAAAAAAAAAAACTAACCCTTTTTTCTCACCCCTTTAAAAAAACTTCCAGTTCTAAAAAACTTACGTCAAAGGGTTATAAAAAAGAATCACTTTAATTTTTCGAAAGGGGTTGTTAAAAAAATCATAAATATTTTTTAAGTTGCCAACCACCCCATATTAAAAAAGCGTTTTTTTGTTGTCAATTTATATTCCCTTAAAACTTGTTCTTTCATTTGCTGCGCATATTCAAATTTTAAAATATTGGAAACCATTGGAAAATATGTTCCCCTCATTTGCATACTTAAATTGGTATAAATAGGAAGAACATTTCAAAAGTAGCTCACATTACGGTTTTAAACGCGTTTAATAACACATCGTTTCGTGCAAAATATTGGGAATAAAGCAATACAATTTTTGGATTACCTAACACTTTTGGATAACACATTTTTTGGATTACACATTTTTGGATTACAAATTTTTGGATTACTATGGATACGATATAACATCTGAAATTTTCTATTTGAGTTTATATCAGAAAATGTTTCGGATATTATCCCCACACTGGAATTTGGGACTATGACCGAGTCATTTTCGGTCGTAATGCCCAGAAGGCAACGGTCATAAAGTCCAGAATTAGGGTCATAATCAAGTTCTGTATTATGTTCACCGACTTCTTTTCCAAATAATGGTTTTGTGGGTGGCTGGCCATGGGCCGGTCTTAGCCTTTTTTTTTGCCTCTGAGGTATGTCCAATACCTGCTTCGCTGATAAAAAGTGATAAAGGCCAACCTAAGGATTAAAACTTTTAAATTCGAATTTATTGACGATTATTAAACTTTAGACTTCTACTATAAAAAGCAATAATCAAAATTCTAATATCAATTTTTTTTAATTTTTATTGTGGTTGCCCTGTTAAAATACAAAATGGTGTTGAATATTTATGAATCAGTGCATTAAACAACTGTTTTGCACAACATTTTATCGTTACATAATCAAAACTATCAATTTCCCAGCAAAAATAAATGGAAGTGATTGTTTAGAAATCAACTTTTCATTGATGCCAAAGTATTATTTAGTTCTGATTTTCCCATTCTAAAGAAGTGCTTTTTCACATCTTTCAAAAAAGCTTTTTTTTAATGAAATTACCCTGTTTTTCAAATCTATGGCGGGTTTAAAAATAATGAAAGTTAAACGTTAACAATAGATATTTTCATATTTATTTGATATTTATAACTATGGTTAAATACTAAACTTTGGATATTTTAAAACAAGTTATCAGGTTTATGTGATTTGTATCTATTTTGAATTTCGATTAAATTAATTTAAAAAATAAGTCACGTTTACTGAATGTACCGTTATAATTTACTCAACAGTCAAACCATAACTTTATGTGGGAAACAAAAACAAATGTGTTAGTTAAATTCCCCGGTAGAAGCTAACGGAACATTGAGAAAATTAGGCTAATGCCGGATTACCGAGTGTTCTGTTAATATTTAAAATTTAATGAAAAATTCAAAATTAAATTTGGATCATGAAAATATTTAATTTTTCACTTAACCATGAAATGAAAAAGAATCATAAAAGAAAACTTCCTTCCTAGATACCCCTATGTAAAAATCATTGGTTCCGATCCATATATTTACAACACCGGAATCAAAAACATCGCTTCTTTTTCTCTTCTTTTGCTACTTTTTTTTTTTGCTGGGCTTATAAACGAATTGGTTAAAATTTCTATTAAAGTTTTTTGCTTCTCCTGTAAGAAAATGTCAGTTATATTGTTTTGTATTTCATAAAAAAATGATTTTTACAAAAAATCCTCAATTTTAAAATGGAAATTTGTAAAAAGTCGCCTAATTCAAAAAATTAACTGGAACCACACACATGGTACGGTGCAGAATCGTTTAATATGTTCTATTCAGAACAATCAACATTGCTAGCAACAAATTGTTGCAAATAATTGAAAACATATGTAAACAGCTGGGTTTGACGTTTTAATATTTGCATTTGTAAAAAAATAAAAACAAAAATCAAACAAATATCTTTCAATATCAGCCGACAGCTGATTTGGGCATAAAATAATAATACAAACTACTAAACCTAGCTAGAGTTTTTAAATAAATTGAATCCTAAACTCACTAAATCAACATCAGATTAATTTACATTAGCTTTTTCTTTAAAAATTGCAATGAAAATAATAATTTTAATTAACTCTATAAAACCTTAAGGAGGGCCGATTTCGACCAGAAAATGCTTTTCATTCGGCTCATGTCTAACATTTTTTTGCGTGTTCTACATTATTGCAAAAATTATAATTTTTCTATTTTTGCCTCGTTTATAACTGCATTGAAATCACGAGATTATGACAAAAATCGAGAGTTCAGTAAAAATCTCGTGTAAAGTCTCAAGATTTTCCATACAAATGAAATCCTGCACATTCATGAGATTTGTAAGAAATCTAATGAATATCACTGCGTTTCGCTTACTTTGTAGACTTTTTGTAAGAAAAAGTGGCAGCGCAGGTCAACAGCTAACAAAAAAAATGTCACAAAATAATAAAATAATTATTAAAGACATAATAAAAATAAATTTAAACAGAATAAAAAGGTTTTCTAATAAAGAAAGCGTTGCAAATTACCTGTTTTCCTCCCCTCAATACATTGAAAATTCTTCCCTATAGAATCTAGAGGGAAGAGTCTAGATTGTAGTTCTAGCAGAGTTATAAATTTTGTAATTATAATTTTTGTACTAATTTTGTAGAGTTATAATTTTTGTACTAACATAACTAGCGCTAGATTTTTACATAAAATAATGAAAATTGTACTCCGCCAAAGAAAAAAGCCCTTTTTAGAAATATTTTTAATTTGAGATTATTTTTTATGTCGGCCCGTTTACGCAAAACTGTGGTTGTCAAATCGAAATCTCGTTATGTGAAATTACAGATTTAAAGCCAAATATAAACGTACAAAATTAATTTTTATTATGAACGAACGAAGATATTTACGAACGAAGAATTTTAATGAAGGGGATCATTATTTTAATGACATTTTCATTAAAGACATGCCACTGATTTCATTAATTTAAACCCAAATGTTATAAAAGTTTTAAATAAATAATGAAAAAATCATTATTTATATGAATTTTTTAATTGATATTTAAAATTTTAATTTTTTTCATGATTTCTTAATTGGTTTTACATTGCCTCTATGAAATGAATTCATTAAATCATGAAATTATCATATGTGCGAGGGCGAATCAATAAGTCCGTAACTTTTTGAGTGAAACACAGTTTTTTTTGCAAACAAAAAATTTTTTTTCAACATAATCTTCTTTTAGCTCAATACACTTAGTCCAAAGTTTCTCCAATTTTTGTATCCCTTCCAAAAAAATAGGATTTTTCGAGGTCCATAAAATATGCCTGTGTTTGATCAATAATTTCATCGTTCGAGCTAAATCTCTTTCCACCGAGTCATTGCTTTAGGTTTGAAAATAGGAAATAGTCAATGGGGGCTAAATCCGGAGAATATGGCGGATGAGGTACCAATTCGTAGCCCAATTCATGGAATTTTGCCATTGAGACTACACACGTGTGCACCCGTGCATTATGGTCAATTGAGAGCAAACGCGGCACCCTTCTTGCAGACAGCTTTCTTAAATCTAACTGATCATTTAAAATCGAAACCACACTGCCATATGAAATGCCTATGGCATCAACAATCTCACGCATTTATACTCTCCGATCTGCCAACACCATATCGTGGATTTTTTCGACATTTTCGGGTGTATTGACCTCAATTGGCCGTTCAGAACGTTCACCGCCATTTGTACTTGTGCGACCACAACGAAAGTCAGTAAACCACTTTTTACCGTTGAAATCGATAGTGCCAGAGTCCCCATAGTATTTATCAAGCTTTTACTTGTTTTGATTGACGGTTGGTCAATCAAAAATTACTTTTTCCATTTTTAAAAAAATCCACGAGGTTGTATGTTTTGAACAGCTGTTAAACGCAAAGTAAATGGCGGAACTTGCTCAAAATTTGACAGTAGTCTATTAGCAGGTGGTTCTTGATGGGAGCAGTGTTGCATTTCATATAACTACGAGGGAAGTTCGACAAGTTGCGAACTTATTGATACGCCCTCATATAATAATTTGTTTATATTATTAATGAAGCCATTCGTAGATTTTATAAAAATAATTCATTAAAACAATGAAATATGTTATTTATAGAAAAAAAATAACAAAAATTAAAAATTTCTTCTCTGGTCGTATTGGGCTTAAAATTTTATATAAAGGAATCCAATTATAAATGACAAAGTCCATTTGCAAACTTTGCACAGAAATAATTCCTGACATGAGCCTTTCGGCGAAATTTTTTTTTCAAAATAACATCAAAAAGTATTATTCGGATGTGCCTTTGAAGTAGAGGTGGGCACGTGACTCGAAATTTCATTATTCACGTGACTCACGCGTGAGAATGAACCAAAATGAAATTACTTGATTGTGATTTTTTTGTCGTCATTTTATCATTTTTGGAGATTATTCCTTTTTATTTAAATTTAAATTACTCATATAATCGTGCGTGAGCGTGAGTAGAAAAAATTCTTTGTGGGTGATTGTAATTTTTGGTACGTGATCGTGCGTGAGCGTGAGTTAAAAATAGTTCCCGACAAAATGGGGAAAACGTGAAATTGCAAATAAAATCAATTTTTTAAGGTTATGCAAAAAAGCTTCAAAAAATTGTCATTAATTTTATAATTTTTTTTATGAAATTATAAAAAAATCTTTAAAAATTTTTAACAACAGCAATGAATTTTCCTACAGTTAATGCAAATTTTTATTAAAATTAATTAATTTGTATTAAATCAATTTTATCAATTAAATCTTTTAATGAAACCTATACATTAATACTAGAAACAAAAATTCTAAACGTGTACGTTTAACTTATTGGAACTGACTACAAAAAAAAAATACTTTTTAAATTTGACTTTAATTTAAATAATTTTTTTTTTAACAAAAACCTTACGAAAAGTATATTTTTTTTTCAAATATTTTAATTGGCTTAAATTCAAAACAATCACAAAACTAAAAATAAATCAACAAATTTAAAACAAGTTTGTTTTAATTTTTTTTCATAGTACGGCTGATTATTTATCTCTATAACAAATCTACTCAAAATATTTTTTATTCTAAAGAAATTTTTCTAAATTCAAAACTTTCAAATTATTGAAATATTCCAATAAAAATTGTTTTCGAAAATTGTAAACTTTTTTATTCTTAACACACATATTAGTTTCTCATACACTCTAAAAAAAATTAAAGTTATGAAATAATATTTCATTGTAAATAGTTAAGCTACTAGATTTAATATATTATACATGATTACTGATCATATTATATTCACTTAGGATGATTTTATCATTACTAAGAATTATAAAGGGTGTCCCAAGAAGAACGCAATTTTCAAATTTTAAGTAAAACACAAGGAAAAGGAAAAAATTTTTCATTTGAAAAAAAAAAAAAAACTTTTCCTATGATCTCGAGTCAAACTAAAAATACATTTTCATACATATAAGTATTAAAAAGATCAACTATAAAATATAAACTTCAATATTAAAATATAACTTGGCACGGTTAAAAGAATTGTTTAAACATATGTAAAAACAATTTTAAAAAACACATGTCTTTAGTATTAGCTAATAGCTAATTTGGACATACGGTAAACAAAGGAGAATATAAATAACACAAAAATAGTTAGTAAATTTCATCTGTACTCAATAATAAAAATCAACTGTATGTTAGCATAAAATAGCTTTTTCCGTTGATTTGTGAGTTAAATAGAGATATTTACAATTGGTATTTCGGCACAAAGAATGTTGATGAAAGTCGTAGCTGACCAGAAAATGCATTCCATTCGGCTGGTGTCTAATAACTTTTTCTGTGTATTCTCCATGTTTACTAAAATTAAAAAATAAGGAAAAAATTTTTCATTTGAAAAAAAAAAAAAAAACTTCTCCTATGATCTCGAGTCAAACTAAAAATACATTTTCATACATATAAAACACAGATATTTAAAAAAAAAATCGTGAAACTTTATTATATCGTAAAGTAGACAGAATGAGGTTATGTATGGAACAATATATCGTGCAGATGGCCGCCGCGGCTTTGCTGGCATGCACGCGATCTTTTAATGAAATTTTCAATGACCGTTTTGCATGAATGCTGCGGTATTTCATTAATGCAGCGTCCAATTTCCTCTTTTAAGGCTTGAGTCGTCGTCGGCTTATTCGCGTAAACCATCGACTTCAAAAAACCCCCAAAGAAAAAAATCTAAAGGTGTTAAATCGCACGATCTAGGCGGCCAATTCTGATCTCCAAAACGCAAAATAACACGACCGGGAAATGACTGATGCAGCAATTGAATTGTTTCTCTGGCTGTATGACATGTGGCGCCGTCTTGTTGGAACCACATACCGAACACCATTGACTGTTTGCGCTTGACGTGCCTCATTTTCATAAAAAAAAAGGTCCAATGATTCCTCCAGCCCAAAAACCACACCACACAGTGACACGTTGAGGATGCATTTGCTTCTCGTGAATCACTCGAGGATTTTCCTCACCCCAAATGCGACATTTCTGCCTATTGACGAAGCCATCAAGATGAAAATGGGCCTCGTCACTGAAGATGATTTTATCGGCAAAATCAGCATTTTCATGTTGTCTCTCCAATACCCAATTAACAAACTCCCTTCGCTGTCCATGGTCAGCTGGCTTCAGTTCCTGAGTCAATTGAACTTTGTATGCATGAAGATGCAAATCTTTCGTCAAAATTCGCTGCAAAGTGGATTTGGAGACACCAATTTGCTGAGCTCGGTGTCGAATTGAGTGGATGGAGTTTGAGCGACATCATCACGTACAGCTGTGACATTTTCGGTCGATCGACCTGGTCGATGGCGCGTTGTTGTCTTTACATCACTAACAGACCCAGTTTCGGCAAATTTATCCGTTAATCTCTTTACAGTTGACTCTTTTGGAGCATTATTGTGACCCAATGTAGCCGCAAAACTTTCACCATTTTGGTAAAACAATTTCACAATGAGAATGCGTTGTTCATTCGTGTAGCGCTCCATTTTTACTAACCTCGTACCTTCTACTAGCAAACAATAACAATTGTTCAAATGTCAAACAATGACACTTCGAATGTTGCCAGATTTAAAAATTGCGTTCTTCTTGGGAGACCCTTTATTATGATCACTAGGATCATAATATAATAATTTCAATCACAACATGATGCTAACATATCATAGTTTGATAAAATAATGATATATAATAACTATATTATATTTACTACTATGGGTTTATTAGTAAACCCAAAAATAAATTATGCTCTTCAAATATGATTTTTCTTTGCATGTAGCGTTAATTGTAATTTCTGTTTCTGCAACCAAACTCGATTTTAGCAACCAATTTTCATATAAGTAGTATAAAATGCATTAAATTTTTTTTGGTTTGCCTTAAGTATTTTAAGTAACTGCAAACTTATTCTGAATGTTTATAATTAAAGTAGAATAATAACAACATCAATTACATGTATTTGTTATTGTTGTTGTTGTTTTTATAATTCTTTAAATAAATACGTGTTAAAGAACAATTTTAAAAGTTTTATTAGTTTAGTTTAAAAACCTTAACATTTTAATAATAGGTCTGCATCATTAACACACTACATGGTTAAAAACAATCCTCACACGTCATAAAAGGCTGTCTTGTTTGTTTAAATCTTTAGTTATTAAATATTTTTGCATAATTTTATTACTTAATTAAAATTTGAGAAAATTTTCATAATTCAATGTAAAAAATAAACACGTAATTTAACAAAATTTAAGCCAAATTAAACAAGAAAACTTTTTTAACATAAATTATACAAAAACTTAGGTAAGAAAAGTTTATGTAAAGTTGAGTTTACATCTGCTTTTAAATCCAATGGAAATCACGCACAGAAATCTTGACAGTTTACATTTGGACTTAACCAGATTTTGTTTTGACAAACATAACAAAAACTTAAACAACATGAACAAAATTTTACAATTAAAACATATTAAATAATTTATATTTGATACAAAGTGTAAGCGCCATTTAAACACTTAAATTAATTTTCATTATTTTGTTGCAAAATTTACAAACTTTTGTTATAAATTGTATTTCTTTATCTTTTAATCTTAACTCTTTTAAGTTTTTCTACAAAATTTATTACATTTTGATAATAAAATTTTGTAAATTTTATCTTAAATTTTGCTACTAACTAAATTTATGTTTATCTCACACCTCAATACTCCAACATTTTTTGAAATTTTTACACATAAAACAATTAGAATTTGTAATTCAAATTCGGCATTAGTAAAAATAAACCACCCGCTTGTCCATAAATATTACGCTCAATAAATTTTTAGGATTATTTTCTTTTTTGTCGGATTTTATAAATATCTTTTTTTTACATTTAAATGCAATGAAAAAACTTGTAGAATATGTACGAAAACAAGTAAAAAAATATGAAAACAAAAAATTTAAATTACACCCACGCACGAAATCTTTTGAATAGTAAAACTTCTACTGAATATGTATGTACAAAGAGAAGTTTTTTAATATTAATTACTGTATAGCGAAGTGATATATCAGCGGAGCATTTCGTTTTTTTTTTTTCTTTTTGTGTAATAACTAATTCAACCCACTAAATTATAATACAGCCAAGAAATTTCAAGAAATTTACAGCCAGGCTTGTTAACGGATTTAATATGTTTTTTTCTATTTTATTTTTTTTTTAAATAGACAAATTTTAGCACACGTTTAAATTATGACTTAGAATAGGAGATGTACAAACTATGGTACCTATAAAATAAACTTAACCTCATACAATTGATCGAAAATATTTTTATATCGTTCGCTTTTAACAGAGATGCACTTTAGGAAGCCCCATAGTCAATTTAAGGATACGATAGCACTATAAATATACTACTTTTTTGTTTGCAATTTTTGACATGTTTTAAAACTAAAAATGACCATTAATCCCATTTCTGAAATCGTGATCATCAGAGATGGCAAATAAAAGACAACGAAAAAAATTAAAAACGGTTTTCAATTAAAAAATTTGTTTATGCCATTTTGGTTGGACCCCCAACCATAATGCCCGATGTTTTAGAGAATTATCTTAATATTTTTTATTATAATAAAAGGATCTATGACAATTATGTGTTAAACAAAATATCGGCCAAATGCTCGCCACGGTGTCGGTGGCATACCTCTATCTGATGGTCCATATTTTCATTGACTGAGACACAATTGAGGTTCAATGTAGTTAATGTGTCGAATTATCTCATCTTTTAACTCTTGAATCGTTCTTGGCTTATCGACACTTTTTCTCTTAAATTTACCCAAAGAAAGAAGTCCAACGGTGTCAAATCACATGATCGTGGCGGCCAATTAACATTGCCATGACGTGAGCTAATACGGCCATTGAATTTCTCGCGCAAATGAGCCATTGTTTCGTTGGCTGTGTGGCAAGTGGCACCATCCTATTTAAACCACATATCGTCCATGTCCATATCCTCAATTTCTGGCCACAATATGTCCGTTAACACCTCGCACCACGACGAGTCGAGGTTGACGGCTATTCTGCCACACTATCGCGAACAACAGCAATGTTTTCAGCAGAACTAACTGAGCGAGCATTCACAGGTGTTTTCACATTTCCTACACTCAGAATATTATGTAGTTTACTGTTTGCAGTTTAATAAAAAAGTTTTCCGTTCCACTTAAAAATAAAGGAACATACATTTATTTTTCGAAGAAATATCTATATTAACTTTTTTATACATTTATTCGAAATAATTAATTAACATTTACCGATTTTTTTCAGTTTCATTTATTTTTTTCATTTGCTTAAAATTTAATAAAAATTTACCCACAAAAGGGAAATTTGTGGTTTATTTGAGTTCGTAACAGTTATTACAAATTTAAATTTTGTTTGCTGTCTGTTTCAAAAAAAAAAATATTCAAAAAATTTCAATTTGTTTTTTATTTAAATTGGTTGTATATATACAAAATTTTTCAATTCAAATTACAAGAACTTTATAAGCACACATACATACACAAACACACTCACACAAAAGTGTCTATAGCTATGCATACATACATTTTGTATTAACAAAAAAAAAAACAAAAAATACAAAAAGGGAAACAATTTCAAATAAATCAAAAAAAAAAACATTTAGTTTTTGAGAAAATGGTGGGTAAAATTTTGACATTTATTTTAACTGATAATATCATTTGTTTCCTACGGATGTGTCAGTTGATTAGTTAACATTTAAAAATAAATAACAAAAAGCATTTAATTTAAATGAAAATTAAGTAGACCGGTGTTTAAATAAAATATCGTTTCTTTTAAATGATAATTTCTGTTATCTTAACTTACAAACTATTTTAAGTGTACAGACCCGGTTTGCTGAAATTTGCGCACAATTCTACCGATTGTAAACACATTTCGTCGATTATGCTGACCAAAAAAATCACGAAGTTCACGAAATGCATTTTGATTTAAATGCCCATTTTCGTAAAAGGCTTCAACAATCTTAACTCGCTGTTTAATTGAGTACCTCTCCATGGTTGAATTTGTCAAACACTGAAATAAAGAAAAGTAAAATTAAGTTGGCAAAAAACTTGACTTTAAAGTATAACTCACAATTAAAATCGTGCATTATGGTTGGACCACCCTTTACTAAGGAAATTGTGGAAGCAACTAAAATAATTTATAACTATTTGCTTGAATTATTTTAAACCAAAATATTAATCATTTAAATTTAAACTTTGTTCAAAATTCTGCAAAAATGTTTAATATAAATTTTAATTAAATGTTTAATTAAAATTCTGCAAAAAAATTTAAATCACAATTTTTATCACATCAATTAAATACTTAAAAAAAATCGTATCATATTTCTATGAAAATAAATTTGGAGAGATAATACTGATATTGTATACAAAGGCAAATTTTAATGAAAATATTCAATAAACTAATGAAGTCTTCTTCACAAAAAGAATGAAAATTTTCTTAGATTTAATAAAAAGCTTCATAATTTTCATGAAATTATTTTATTTTTATAAAACTCTATTCTTGAGACTATAAAATAAAGGCGGGCACGTGAAACAAGATTTCATGATTCATGTGATCCATATGTGAGCGTGAGCCAAACTTTGAATTACTCATGTGATTGTGAGCGGTAAAAAAAAATTTCGTGCGTGAGAGTGCGTGAGTCGATTTTTTGTCATGATTTTTCGTTTTTTTTTATTTTTTTCGCAATGTAGCAAAACTCTTTTTATAACCTTAATTTTGTATCATGTCGCAATATAGATTAAAGACCCCATAAAGTATGTATGTTATATTCGTGATCCTTATGACATTTTAAGCCGATCTAGTGATCTCCGTCTCTCTCTGTCTGTTGAAATGGCAATCACGACGCGAAGACGCAAACGAGGCTGCTCATTTTTACCTAGATTAATGTACATCCTTACGAGCAGTTTGTATTTAAAATGAAAAAAATCGGTCCAGCGGTTGAAAAGTTATGAGTGAAAATGTGAAGGTACCTTTAAATTATTGATACAAATTGGTGTATTTCAGTACAATTTCATAGTAACGACTGGCAGGTAAAATATTTTCTCTTGCTTTGTAACAGGTTTCTTTGAATTGAATAATATATTCACCTCAACTATTTTCAACTCAAAAAATTTTTTCACCACTAAAATATTTTTCCACCACAAACAATTTTTTTACCTCAAAAAAATTTTTTTTCACCTCTAAAATTTTGTTCACCTCAGATATTTTTTCCAACCACAAAATTTGTTTTCAAATCCAAAAAAAGTTTTTCACCTCAAAAAATTTGTCCACCTTCATAATTTCACTTCTAAAGTTTTTTACATTATGTGTATCAAAAACAGTAAGAACACTTTTTTAGGACATCGGTAGAGGGTATTCAAAGATTCAACGCAGCCGAATTTAAGTCTTTTTTACTTGTTTTTTTATGTATAGAGTATGGCAACACTTTATTCAAGTGGTTCAAGTGAAAAAAATGATTTTTTAACAGTTTGGGTTTAGAAAATTAAAAATTGGCAAAAGTGAATAAAATATTTACTTTTTAAAGATTATTTCATGTAATTGTTACCCGCGGCTACGGAATCTTAACAATGGCAGCTGCAATGTTATCTTCCAGGACTGGAGTGAAATCGCATGATCTTGGGGTCAAATCGCATGATGTTGGCGGCCAAAGGACTGCTCCAAAACGTGAAATTCATTTCTTACAATAGGTTCATGGTATCGTGTGCCGTGTGGCATTTGGCACCGTCTTATTGAAACCACATGTCAACCAAGTCTAATTCTTCCATTTTTGGCACAAAAAATGTCGATTATGTTCGCACAGTACCTTGCACCATCGACTATAACGTTGCGATTTTCATCGTTCTTGAAGCAGAACCGTTCAATGATGCGTTGTTTTATGATGTACATTACCAATTATTTTTTTACTTAAAAACCAAATATCAAAAAAAAAAATCACCCTTTATAAACCTTTATGATCCTTAAATTTCGCATCCGAAGATATACGGAAATATATGAGGTCATGTATGGTCATATATTGAACTATGCATGGACGTATATGAGCATGATCATATACAAGCACATGTATGTTCATATATAAATACTTAAATTTTTACAAGACAAATTAAAATTAGGTTGTCCCGAATTTCAAAAATTTCCTGACGTAATAGCACCCAAACGATATGTATTATTAAACAAATTATGGGCAAAACCCAACAACAAAAAATTCAAGCGTACTTATAACAAGTACTATGCAAAATAATAGGATTTGTAGAGTTAAAAACCAAAAGCTAATCATAAAGTCATCAATCCCCCGAGCCAACTTGCCTTATATTATATGATCTTGGCTCGGTGGCTTTTTGGTCTAGCTTTAAGTTCGCTATTCGCATTTTAAGTTGGCCTTTCT
Source organism: Eustalomyia histrio (assembly GCA_949748255.1). Lineage (NCBI taxonomy): Eukaryota > Metazoa > Arthropoda > Insecta > Diptera > Anthomyiidae > Eustalomyia > Eustalomyia histrio. The sequence goes on from OX456526.1 coordinate 16,025,130, forward strand.
GGTGTAATTAATTTTTTTTCTCGAATTAATAGACAAACACGGGAAAAATTTTTATAAAATTTTAATGGAGTATTTTTGGTGATTGCACTGTCTGCAGATTTTTATTGGAAATTCCAAAAAGAAGATCTAGTAACCTAGCCCATATTTCTTAGACATATTAGATAAGATTTTCGAAAAAAGTAAAAATTTATAAAAGACGCTCAAATGAAAAAAAATTCAAAGTGATAAATTTCACTAAAATCTAATATCGCTGTATTCCATTTCGTTTCCTGTATTTAGTGCTTTAATTCCACTCATTTGCGTTCCATTCCATTTAGTTCTCCATGTTTCAATTCCACTCGTTCCATGGTCCAATCAGAAAGAAAAAAATGTGCATACATACATTACCCTTGTTTCAAATATATCCACCAAAAAAAATTGGAAGCCATGCTTTACAAACCACTTCTTTCATTGCTTGTTAAGAATCCGTAAGTATGTTTTTATAGATTCTTTTAAAGTAATTTGGATTCAGTTTAATTTAAGACACACGATCGTGGGTTCGATTTCGGGACTAATCTTTTTTAATTTTTTTTTTTTAATATTTTTAAAAATATGTGAATTTTGTATATTATTCGATCTATTTGTTTTAATTATATATTTTTAATTTCATCAGGCTCGAGATCATAATTTAATGTTACTAACGAATAGTAAACACAATTTTTTTATTAAATGAGAAAATTGTAAGGATCAGCGCTAGAGGGAGTGAACAACTTTACACCCGAGGGACCAGGTAATCTTCAGTCTACCAATGAACCACCCAACCCACGAATAACTTATGGTTTTGAACAGGCTTATATGTATATTACACACTCTAAGGAAAATGACTATGCGAAATTCCATTTTGCAGATAATAAATGATTACCCGTACAAATGAGCTTTTTCCATCTATTTATATATGGTTGATCTTCGATTTTCGAAGCACAAATTGACAGGGTTGCCAAATGTTGATGTTTGCATTTCTGGGAACGAATTGGGAATCTGGCATACTAATATTTTTTCTGAGCGCCACGGTAGGCTAGTTGGTAGCGTGCTAGCTTATCAGTGCGGGGGTCGTGGGTTCAATTCCAACCAGAGGCTCTGGTCTGTTTTCTTTATAACGAGCCGAAGGCCTTTGTTGCTAGTGCTCGGTTAGGGTATTAACATATAATTTGTAATTATATGATTAATAAATAAAATAAATAAATAAATATTTTTTCTTTCACAACATACATGTTACTATTCGTTAGTAACATTAAATTATGATCTCGAGCCTGATAAAATTAAAAATATATAATTTTTAAAAATAAATAGAATGAAAATGATAAAAATTGCTTTTAATGCATTGTTACTTCCAATTGATGAAAAAGAGTCTCATCAATTTTTCAACTCGTAAAAAGTACTGAAAAAATATTAAAGTGGCCGTACTCCTATGAGTTTCTGTATGGGAACGCTTTTGCGAAAACATTAGCAAAACCGAAAACATTATACAAAAACCGCTAAATTTTGATCTCACTTCCTAACTCCTAAACGTAAGATTGGGCCACTAAAGCAAATACGTGTCTCTTAATTTCCTCTATCACATAACCGAATTTAATTAGTATCTGGTGGAAGCCACCGGTATAGTTTCCTTGTTATTTGAAGCCAAATTATATTTTAAACAAATACTTAATTGGAAATTTTTGAACAATAACTTGATCTGTCTATCACAAACTAAAAATTTATTAAATGTGAGTACTTTTATTTTTTTTTTTCATATGATGATTTTCTTGTGGCCCCCATTACCTTTTAATTTCTTCACCTTTCTGCTTCATAATTCTTTGTAATTTTTTTTTTTAGTTTTAATAGTCATATTTCAATTCCTAGGATTATGTATTAAACTTCAACACAAATTTTGGTATAAATAATTTTCCAAGAAATTCATATGGGATTTCTTTTTATGTACATATTTTTGCAACCAAAATAAAATTTGCGTGTCAATGGTATTCAGATATCAAAGAGATTGCTGTACGATATAAACAGAGTGGCAAATGCATGGATACAGAAATTTCAAGTAGAAAATTTCAACGTAAATAATAATATAATAATAATAATATGTATGTGCATATGCATTTTGTGCAATGATTGCAACAAAACTTAATTGCCATTGTTTTGCCTGAACGTCGCCACATGCGGTTTTTTAATGCTATTGCCACTAATATAACTGCTATCGTTACTTTTATAATCTGCCATGATTATTTACACAAATAAGCTAGTGAGGAGGAATTGCAATTTAAGCGTTAAGATATAACATAGATTTTAGTTTGAAAAATTTTTTTAAAATGGCAGGATAAAATTAGAAACTGCTTAAGTATCTAGCAGCAGACAGTAAGAATAGGCAACAATTAACATTTTGTTATATTAATAAATAAATTTATTGTATTTACAAATTTCTATCGTTTTAAAGTCAAATTCATAAATACAATTAATTTGTTGATTAATATGGCAAAATTGTAATTGAAAATGGGCCAACAATACAAATAACATTTTTCTGTGTGGTCAGCGTAGACTTAAATTTAATTTGATTAAGAGACTTTGCAGCAAAGTTTTGTTTAAAAGTTTAACAAGGCCAAACTTAAAAAATAACACTAAAGCTGCAATAAATGTGGTTGTCGTCTTGACGCCGCTATTGTAGTTTACCTTTAAAAATAATATATGTATCATTTCAAAGACATGATATAATTAAATAAGTTGGTTAACAATATATTTATGTATATATAAATTAACATTTTGTTTGCAATTTTGTGAAAAATTTTTTCACTTAGCAAATTTAGTTTATTTTATTTTTTTTTTTTTTTTTTTTGTATATTAAATTGTACAACCAACTATCAGTCTATGCAGCTAATTAATGTAATTAATATCATTAGTATAAGTGGATGAAAATAATACTAAAAAACAAACAAAAAAAAAAAATTTTATGAATTTTTGGTAAGACGATCCATTTACTGACTAATCGTACTTTTAAAGCTGCTTCTGTTTCTTGTTATTTGCAGTTTGTACGCAAAGTGCAACCAACCAAATTGAGTTTAAACTGTGTTTTTTTCATATTTTTTTTTTTTTTCAAACAATAAATATGTAGTTGAAAACATAATTTAACACTGCAAATAATTTATATATTTTATTTAAAATTTCTTTTTCTTATAATTTTATTAACAAATACAAATATTTCGTTTACCATTACAGCAAAAAAGAAAAAATAGTTTGTTATTTAAGTCTTTTGTTTTGTAATAAATTTTTAGATTTCTTTCATGTAAGATTAAAATCTTTAAGCTTTATTTATTTAGCAAATTAAACAAAATCATTTTATTATAAATACTGGCAAACAAAATAAACTTAATTTTTTTTTAATTATCACACTTGTTTCTCCAAAATTTGTATATGATTTAGTTAAAATTATTAATCAAATCTATTTTAACTAGATTTCGTTTATAATCTAGATTATATTAAATGTATTATACATTTTATTACAAATCTATATTTTACAGAATACAACTACAGGGAAATCTTAACAAAATTGTACAGTGAACCAGTCCATACTCCAGCGAACGCATTTTTTATTTATTTTATTTAAGTGAAGATTTCAATACAGTTTTCCAGCCAAAGGAGATTTTGGCAGAACGTCAAGGTGAGACTTTTCTCCCCTCCCGTAGGATTTTTAAAAAATCCCTTCTTAACTGCTGTCTACATTGGTGGAGGAACTTCAATATCAAATTTCACCGTCCTAGCTCAAGTGGTTTTGGCAGGCCTTCAAGGGAGAAAATTTCCCCTTTTGGCTTCCTTCCTAGTTTTTTTTTCATAGCTGATGTCTACACAGGTGGAAGAACCTTCATACCAAATTTCAGCTTCCTAGCTCTAGCAGTTTAGGCTGGGCGATGTTGAGTAAGTGAGTAAGGCAGTCGGTAACGTTACACTCACCAAAAACCTGTAATGACAACTGAAAATTTTGTTGTTATTACGGGAAATTTTGCTAATTTAAGCACCTCGGTATTTTTTGTGTTTGTTGATCTTTGCAACACATGTCTACTGACGTGTAGTTCAATGAAATTAGTAAACGGTACTAAACTTTAGTAAATTACTGTAAACTGCAATTTAAAATCGATCTGCTTAAATCCGCAACAAATTTTACTAAATATTAGTGGAATGGAAAGAGCAGTAAAGTAAATAACCGCCATTAAACATTGGTAAAATTCTCTACAAAGTTTATTAAAATAAATAAGCTCTAATTTAGAAAATTTTTTAATAAATTATGTGTTATACAGCCATTGATATTCCATGTCAGCTCCATACATACTACATTACTTTCAATGAAAAAATAATGAGTTACTAATAATGTGATTTAACTACTTATTTTTGGCAGATAAAATTTATTTTTGATTTTGTTATTTAAATTTTTTTTTTCAAATTATCAAAAATCAATTCAAATTTAAAGCAAATAAAAAATTAATAGAAAAATATTAAAACAGTATAAGAAATAGTTTTTGATTTTAAATACATATACATATCTGTTTTTAATGATTATGATTTGAAAATGGGATTTTTCCAATACCATTTTGAATTGGAATTTGGAATCAATTAATCTGGAAAATATATTTTTTGTTAATTTAATAAAATATATGTACATATCGATGCCTTACTTTCTCAACCTCGTATCTTAAAAAATACAACTTTTCAGGAGAGAAAATAAAACGTTTCATCTTTTTATATTAATAATATAATTGGTGTGGCAAATTATCATAAAATGAATGATAGTCGGCTGTAATCATACATTTTAAATCATGCATGTCGTCATAATTTCTTTTTGAAGTGAAATGTTATCATTGTGCAGCACTTGTGGTCGCAATTTACGATGAGGCAATAGTTGCCACTCTTCATCAAAACATAATTTGTATTGAACTCCGTCATTACAGGTATATTTTAGAGCTCGTAAATTTATAACACATGGGTCGCTTTTTTTTGTGCCTGGTCGAATTGATTTTAAGTAATGGAGTAAATGTATGTTTTAAATAATGTACTTAATACCGTTGCAAAAATCTGGATTGTTGTATAACCATATTAAAATCAGCTGGCACATATAGTTCTCTTCCTTTCTTCCTTCGCTCTATGGAGGCATGCACAGAATCCCACTCTATTTGAGTGTGGCCAACTACCAGGTATTTTTGCTGAATTTCTGCTTGGTGGGTATTTACCTAATATTGCAAGGCACAGCACCCGTCGCTGTAAATTATTAAAGGCATTGATTTGTCTTTTAAATTCTGTAAATGGTCCAGCAAGCAAGAGGTAAATACATTCGAGTCCATGCCGCCTTAAGCTTCATGCCATACGAAGCAAGCAACATTTTTGTCAAATTCGTTATAAATTGTGAACCGGTGCACACACAGTTTTGTTTTAAAGTAGTTTGCTCCAGTAGAGGAACTGTTTGCACTGCTTGCAAGTCCACCGTTAACATTTGAATATCACCTCTTGACGTTGTTTCTTGTCTTCGGCTTTTTCTTTCCTGGCGCGCTCTTTACTTTTTATGTGAAGTTGATATTCATCTTCTGGGACGTTTTTATTTTTATAAGCAAAGCAGATATCACATTAATCTTTCTTGAGTCATTTTATACTAATATTAGCCTTGTGTATTGCGTCTAAGAAGCATGTGTACGTTACCTTTACACCTCATCAATTGCGATCCATCAAATATTTTTCAAAATCTGTGTACACTTCTGCCCAAGTCTTGTACTGAACGTCTATATATTATATAGTTGTAGTATGTCGGCAATAATGTGATGACATCTTAGGCAAATTTTGTAGAAAAAAGTTTACGTGATTTATTTTGGCGATGTTTGTTTTGCTTTGACGATTGACTGGTTCACTTTTCTTAACCATGCCAACGTCGCTTGTATGTAGATTGCCAGTAACCCATTTGGACACGCTCCATTTACCCAGAAAGAGTGTACACAAACAATTTTTTTACAAACAACCTTGATCTCCCCAGAAATTTTCAAAGTGTAGACTAATGTGTTTACTCGCCGAGACACCATTGCAACGACATACGCTTTTTCTCTTCCCAGGAACGTGACCAAAATATTTTAAAAATATTCTTTCTATCTTCTTCTGTAATTTCGTTGCACTGCTTACCGAACTTTTTTGCACATATTTCCGAACGGCAACGAGCATTCAAAGTTCTTTCTTTTCTAATTTCCATTACTCCTTTCCCTTCTATGCTCCTCTTTATCAATGAATACTCCTGGCCACGCATTCGCTTGAGATTTTTACGGTTTCTACTCCAGTTTTGCTTATTTCCCTGGCCTTTACGTGATCTTTTAATTGTAATTACGCCAGAGGATTCATCCAACAATACAGAAGAAGATGCACTGTCAAACAAATCGGAATCTGTGCTGGGATGGTACTCGCTTTCACTTGCTGAAAATCAGATTTGGAGGAAAAGCTTGAGTGATCAGAATCCACTGAGACAAAATGTCCTGTTTCATCATCCAAAATTACGTTTCCAGTTTGTTGTGGTTTAGGTTCTTGGTAATGGTTCTTGAAAACAAAACACCCTGTTCCAGCATCTAGAATATCGATTGTATCACTCATTTTACAATAAAAACTAAAATTCCTCAAAATTAGATTTTCACCAACCAAAACAAAGATCACAACTAAAATGCAATTATGTATATAGGCACCAAGAATTTATACCACAAGTACTACAAAAATAAACTATAAATAACGGGACTCCCATGCATCACTTACTTAATAACTAATATAGATACTCATTTCAATGCTATTGTGAAGAAGGATAAAATAAAGAGACACATTTTAGTGGGTAAATTCGCGACTCAAAGATAAAATTTTTAAAATTTTAACTGTTTAACAACTGCACATATTAAGATAAGAGTTTGGCGCAGTTATGAAAATAGGAGTGAATGAGATACGACAATATATTTTATTAATATTTGCAGAATTGAGACAACGTATTGGAATAATAAGTTGTTGCAGTAATAGAACACAAAAATAGCAATCGTTTGATATGAAAAAGTCAAAACCGTATTTTTTTAAGATACGAGGTTGAGGAAGTAAGGCATCGATATGTTGTATTTAAGTTTTTTATCATTATAAATATAAAATAAATTTTATAAAAAAATATATAATAGGTTTGTTTTTTTCGATTTTTATATCTATATATATAACTACTTGTAAAAAAACGACTATCCCTACTTACCTGACTTTTATTTATTTTTTGTAAACAAATATATTTTGAACATTTGGGCCGCCTTTGTAAGAAAGCTGTTTTCGTGTATGGACTTCACGGGAAAGCGAAATAGAGCAATTATATTGTTTCTGAAATGAAATTCTTAATATCTGAAATAAAATAGTTTCTGCAAATAGTTGGTACTTTCTGAAATTAAATTGGAAATGGTGTAGTTTTTCATTTCATTCCTTGTTATCATTTCTGAAACGACTTATAAACTCATTATATGTAGCCACTCTTTCAGTACCTATTGATAATGCGTTATGTGCACCCCTTATGTAATGTATTATTATGTCCTTTATAAGCAACCAGTTATTAACTACCTTCAAGCCACCAGTTTTTATTATAAGAAGTGCGTTACCTATAACTAGTTATTTTAACCTTACCATTAACCAGTTGTTTTACTCGTAAGGTTGTAGGTAACTAGCTACCTCCAATGACATTCACATGTTAAAATAATAAGCTTAGTAGGGAATCTTCAACCAGTTACTGCTCGTTCTGAAACCCATTATTTGGCAAGGTCGTTTTTTGCTAGGAAACTCAATAAATTGTAAAATTTAGAAAAATATGAATTTATAAAAAATGTTATTAAAAAATGCACATATTAACGAAATTATTCCTAAATACACTTGTTGCCCTCTGTTATTGTACACCAAACTTCTCCCAACCCTGCCACTACAATTTCGAGAATATTTTTGTGGAATTCCAAACTAGCACAAACATTGAAAAATTAAAAAATATTTGTTCGCTGAACATACATGAAAAAATTTTTATTTTTTTAATATCTTTGAATTCAAACTGCTTAAGTAAAAATATTCCATTAAACTTTTGTTTCTTTTATGAAAGGCTCGTTATTTATTATCATCTTAATCATCTTCTTCCTATAAAAGCTTCATGGCTGTGACTTTAACAAATTTGTTAATTAAAGTTGGTATTTCATTATTACTTTTTTTCATTATTAATTTTAAAGTTTTTTTGTTTTAACTGAATGAAAAAATATATATATTTTATTCATCTCTATACGATATATGCATGTAAAGTATGCTATTCAAGTCTATATTGTTATTTATAATTTCGTACATGAAATTCTAATTTGGCACGCAAACATATTTTGATTTTTGTAACATACTTTTCACTAAATTTACTTAAAAAACACTTTAAGTTTATTAACATTTTTTCCTTGTATGAGAGAAAAATAATAAAGAATTTTTTAAATTGTATTTACACTAAAGATATTTATTTAAAAAAAAAATACAGTGAAAAACATAAATATTGAAGTCCATAAATTGTACATTATGTCTATAACTACATGTATAATTAGTAGTAATATTTTGTTAATAGTTGTTTTCTTTTAATTAAATTTATAAATTGGCAATTTTCCAAGGCGTTCATTGGGAAAAAAGGTGTTAAACATTGTTTCCAGAGAGTGTAAGTTAAATTGTGAAAACAATTAAGCATTAAAAGAAATAAACAATTTGTTTTAATGTGAGAGCAAAGGCGTTAAAATTAATATTTATGGTGTAAAACATTTATTTTTTCAAAATGCTGAAGTTTTAGTAGAAATTTTACCTAATTTAACGGCCTTATTAAAATTTAATTTGCAATCGTTTACAACTGTTTGTACGAGGACGGATACAAAAGTCCGTGACTTTTCGAACTTCCCTCGTAGTTATATGAAATGCAACACTGCTCCCATTAAGTACCACCTGACTACTGTCAAATTTTGAGCAAGTTCCGTCATTTTTGAGTTTAACAGCTGTTTAAAACATACAACCTCGTGGATTTTTTTTTAAATGGAGAAAAGTGAATTTCGAGTGCTTATTTAACATTATTTTTTGGGAAAAAAAAACGTCAATAAAACCAAGTAAAAGCTTGATAAATACTATGGGGACTCTGCACCATCGATTTCAATGGTAAAAACGTAGTTTACTGACTTTCGTTGTGGTCGCACAAGTACAAGTGATGCTGAACGTTCTGGACGGCCAATTGAGGTCAATAGAACCGAAAATGTCGAAAAAATCCACGATATGGTGTTGGCCGATCGAAATGTAAAAGTGCGTGAGATTGTTGATGCCATAGGCATTTCATATGGCAGTGTGGTTTCGATTTTAATGATCACTTGGATTTAAAAAAGCTATCTGCGAGATGGGTCCCGCGTTTGCTCTCAGTTCACCATAAACGTAATCGTGTGACGTGTGTAGTCTCAATGGCAATATTCCATGAATTGCGCTACAAAACAAAATCCTCATCCACCATATTCTCCAGATTTAGCCCCCAGTGACTATTTCCTATTTCAAAATCTAAAGAAATGGCTCGGTGGAAGAGATTTAACTTCAATGATGAAATTATTGATCAAACAAATGCCTATTTTATGGACAAAAATTGGAGAAACTTTGGACTTAGTGTATTTAGCTAAAAGGAGATTATGTTGAAAAATAATTTTTTTTTTTGCAAAAAAAAAAAACGTGTTTCATTCAAAAAGTCACGGACTTATTGATCTGCCCTCGTACCTCTTGAATGTGTTTATGACTGCAACACTTTAAAATTGATTTAAAAAACCACAAAAATGAAAATTAAAATTGTTACTAATGAGCTTGAGATTTTTTTTTTAATTTGTAATTATTTATTTCGTTACCACATTGGGTGAAAAAGTCGTCTCGTTCTTATTGGATGTTCGAAAAATCATATTTTAAATATCTGATTTCTAGCAGAAGAGATTTTGGCAAGACGTTAAGGTTAAAACCCCGTTTGCTTCTCCCCACAAAAATTTTTAAAATTCATTTTCACGATTCAGATTCCTAGACGAATGGGCTTGCGTTCAAAGGCGAGACTTGTTGCATTTTTATTCCTCGCTGAAATACTTTTTTAAAACCGGTCTTCCTGGATGCCCACGATTTAGTATGAACCATATTGCCGAATGCCAAGTTTCTAAATGCAGTGGTTTGGGCTGGATAGGGCCATCTTTTCTATTTTTAATACGTTCCTATTGGAATTTTTAAGTTCTATATATTCAGTAAACATATCCAAAGGAACACATATTCACAGTGAAACCAGATGTTTTGCGACAACCGAATTTCGTGCCAACCGACTGTTGGCGTTGTGGCCAACCAACTGTGGGCGTTCTGGTGTAATGGTTAGCGCGTTGGACTATTACACAAAAGGTAGCGGGTTCGATCCCCAGCGATGGCAACACCAATCTCTCATACATATCGCAACGTCTTCCTTCGGTGTTCCCATACCACTTAGCCCCACCGAAGTAAAATAAAATGGCAGGGCTTTGAACTAAAAAGTTTAAATAAATCCCCCAACTCTTCATCAGCTGGCGGGCAACAATTGTTCTAAGAATTATCACCTTCGCAATTACAGTGTTGCTATATTTGAAGCGCTTCATCTTTCACCCCCTTTCATTTCTTCTCTATCTTCATTCCAAAAAAAGCAACACATTAATTAGTAGGAAGAATTTCCTGAGTGTAGCTTTTCTTAAAAAAAGAATGATTTGGTTGGAGCCACATGTATATTTGTTTGTCGCGACCGAAATTCGATTAATTCAACAAGGATTTCGGTTGAAACCAAATATTTCAATTGTAGCAGGAATACATTTGATTGGGGCAACTAAATAATTCGGTTGCTGCAACCAAAATATTCAGTTGGCAAGAAATTCGGTTGTTACGGTAAATCCGTTTTCTCTGTGCTTTAAATTTATTATTTTTAGAAAAAGAGGTTTGCGCAGGCCGTTTAAAGAGATTTTTCACCACGTTTCTGACGAAAATTCCAAAAAATATCCTTATCAGTGACTTAGCCCAAACTCCAGGGAAGACATATTTCAAATTTCAAGTTTCTGGCCATAGCGGTTTAGGCAGGCTGTTAAGAGATCACTGTCCCCTTTTCTAACAATATTCCTGGTGAATAAGCACATACCCCATTGAACACATATTTTAAATTTTAGATTTCTAATCAAAAGGGTTTGGGAAAGCCGTTAAAGTGGAACATCTAAACCTCTTAAACTCCAGTATTTTGCGAAAATTCCCAAAAGTACCTTATCATTTCAAATTTCGAATTTTTCTATCAGGCTTTTTCCCATTTTTACCAAGTTCCCGTCAAAAATTCCAAAAAGTAACATATGCTTTAATGAGTCCATACATAAGAAAATACATATTTTAAATTTTAGTTTTTGGACTGACTGTTACTTTCCCTTTAAACCACCACTTTTATCACGTTCCAGACCGGGCTACTAGTCGATTTGCCCATACTGCGGGAAAAATATATTTTAAATTTCTGATTTTAGCCCAAGCTGTTATTATAACACTAGGCAACAGCCATTTTGTTATTTGGTTCTAGCATACTTTTTCTCATGGATTTGGACCTACTGAACACGAAAATGAATTTTAAAAATTTTTCTGTCGATTGGTTTGCGAGATACAAATTTTTTAATTTTTTTTTTTTAATTTTTGGAGGTACACTTACTATTTTGAGCATATCTTTAGTCTTCTTTGACCTATTTTATCCTACTACTACTCAAATTAAAGACAATTGAGCCGTCTACAACTTATTCTCAGAAAATTTTCAAATCGGGTTAGTAGTTTTGATGTTGGCGGCTTAAAAAGGTTAAAAAACTGCGTTTTTTTAGTAAAAATGTGGCTGAAAAATTCATATAAAAATTCATATAAAATGTAAAACGCGATGTTAACAGCGATTTTAATTTTTTTACGTATAGCTGACACTTTTCCAAAGAAAATAAGCCCTTACTTAACAAAATCTGATGACAAATGGCCGACTTATTATTTTTTTGGTAAACGACCGAAATTCCGCTATTTCACGATTTTTTGATTTTCATTATTTGCACAGCTTACCTACCCAACGCAAACGAATAAATACATTTGAACTTAATTTAAAATAAACAAATTAGTCTTCGTATATTATTTTTTAATTTATTTACAGCACTACATGCTCAATGTATCGCACAATTAGCTAAACTAACGAAATTAAACTAACTAATTAAATTAAGCAAATCAACGCACAAAAAAATGAGTAAAAACAAAGATATAAGTGTACATTTTATGCCATGTGGAAAAACTGCTGACTTCTTCTTTGTTTTTTGTATTCGCTGCAATCGGTCTCACGTATTAGGGTCCAAATATAGTCACCCATCATAGCCGTGTCATAGTTGCCCTGATAGCGTCGTTCCATAGCCTTCAATTCCTGATGAAAGCGCTCGCCGTGTTCGTCGCTCACGTCTCCTAAATTCTCAGGGAAAAAATCCAAATGAGAATCCAGAAAGTGTATTTTAAGTGGCATGTGCACTCCCATGGCTTCATAGTTCTTTACCAGATCCTCGCTTGCATTTGACTCAGACTCTTCTTCTGACGATTCTGCTTTTTGAAGAGATGCACCAGGGCACACTGGATATGGCACATCATGCGAATGTGGTACTGGAAGCGCAAACGATCCCACTTGAGCGTAGTTCCATTTAAAAAATCTTCCTACCCCACTGTTTGTGGTGAGGCAAAAATAACAGTCTGTGGAATGGCATAGCGGCTTTTTCCACATCATTGGTGTATCGAATTTCATATGGCGGCTAAAATTAAAATAAATTACTATATTCGCTATGTATAATGTGTTTAAATAAAAATTCTTACCTTCCGCCAGCTGCCCAGTTGGTTAAGATTATATAGCAAAGATCACACAGCGACTTAGGTGTCCATGGTTCTGTGATATTTGGTGAAATACCAAAATAATTCAAATAGTGCAATTGTACTGCTGGAGTAAACTTGTGTGCGTGATTTTTTTTTATAAACTGGCCACAAACATTGCAGAAATTGTCTGGATCGTTCAAACACTCGAACACACGTAGTCTTTTACTCATTGTCTTCCTTGCGTTTTCTAAATATTAACTTCTTTACACTTTCACAGACAGTTTTGAAATGCAATTGATAACCGTGTCTCCTTATGTTTAAATATGTATGAGCATGTAGTGCTGTAAATAAATTAAAAAAAAATATACGAAGACTACTTTGTTTATTTTAAATTAAGTTCAAATGTATTTATTCGTTTGCGTTGGGTAGGTAAGCTGTGCAAATAATGAAAATCAAAAAATCGTGAAATAGCGGAATTTCGGTCGTTTACCAAAAAAATAATAAGTCGGCCATTTGTCATCAGATTTTGTTAAGTAAGGGCTTATTTTCTTTGGAAAAGTGTCAGCTATACGTAAAAAAATTAAAATCGCTGTTAACATCGCGTTTTACATTTTATATGAATTTTTATATGAATTTTTCAGCCACATTTTTACTAAAAAAAACGCAGTTTTTTAACCTTTTAAGCCGCCAACATCAAAACTACTAACCCGATTTGAAAATTTTCTGAGAATAAGTTGTAGACGGCTCAATTGTCTTTAATTTGAGTAGTAGTAGGATAAAATAGGTCAAAGAAGACTAAAGAAATGCTCAAAATAGTAAGTGTACCTCCAAAAATTAAAAAAAAAAAATTAAAAAATTTGTATCTCGCAAACCAATCGACAGAAAAATTTTTAAAATTCATTTTCGTGTTCAGTAGGTCCAAATCCATGAGAAAAAGTATGCTAGAAACAAATAACAGACAAAAGTTTGTTATTTGTGACCTAGTGTAATAGAAGTGAGGTCAAACAAACTTATGTGAAAAATAATGAGTATGAAGGGTTCAGATATATAGAAAAAGCAGCCATCTGTCAAATTAAAGTCGGTAAGGCAGTGCCCTTGATATGATTTCAATTGATGGCCAAAAAACTAGAATCTAGAAACTATGCAGAAACTAGCAAGTGTCTTATAAGCTTCAGACAGGGACTTTTCTCCTTTTTACCCAAACCGTAAATATTTCTGAAAATTCCTTCTAAATATAATTCCCGTTCCATTCCACTTCATTCCCTATGTTTAGTGTTGTTCTTCGTTTCATTTCATTTGTTTACCTTGTTCAATGTTTAAATTCCACTCGTTCTCCATTCCATTTCGTTTCCCAATTTTTAATCTCTTCAAATTTCAAGTTTCTTGCCAAAGACATTTGGACAGGCCGTTAAGGGGACTTTACACTGTATGCTCCTTTCCTATATTTTAAACTTCAACCTTATAGCTCCTGCTGATTGGGCTGGGCGGTAAATGCTTATTTTAAATATTGACGAATCACGATTGCCAATATAACCGGTATAGAGGATTTTAAGGCCGTCATTGACCGATTGAAACTTTCTTGTTTCTTTCTCTTATTAGTTTTTGCTAACGCATCGACAATGTATAATATAGAAATGTATTTTAAAATGTAATATTTTGTATCTAACTACTTATTATCATACAATGTAACATGTAAATTTATTTAAGTGTGAAATACTGCAAATCCATGCATGCATACACTAAAATGCATATTTAGTTACGTCTGTTGGAAAAGAAAATTAAATTCTCTAAATTTTTATACTACTACACTACTACGTGGTCAGAGTAAAATGAGTTTATGCTAATGCTTGTAAAAGCCTAAAATATTGGTCATATATCGAAATTTTGTATACCCATCGACTCAAAATCACTTTCTATATTGAATTAGCTATGGCCGTCTTTTCAAAGTTCGCACTTACAAAGATAATTTGACTGACTCATATTAGTCCAGGGATGAACTCTATAGATTTTGGTTTAAATCGTTCCATGTTTAAATATATTTCCCCTACAAATGTGTCCTGAGAATGGGATTTTATTCTCGTCCGTAGGCTACAGATCATAAATACCAACCTATTTTAATGTATTTTGGTACACTGACACTGATATCTTGTTGCAGGACAAACCCTATTGATTTCACTTAAAATCGAATCATTTTTAGATCTAGTACACATTTAACCGATTTTCTAATACTTAATATGCGTTTTTTGTACTATTGATCAGATTCATTGAACATTTTTGGACACAAGCCCAAGAGCCAGACTGGTGTAGGGTATCATATGGTCTATGTTGACGATATTTTTTGATTTATATAACGTACATAATTATTAACATTAGGGTAAGATTTATAGTAAAATATTTGAAATTAAAATTTAGTAAAAGCTTTTCAATTAACACGAGTACTACGAAAAATTCATTTAAAAATTTATATGAGAGTGGGTCAATAATTCGGTGAATTTCCCGCCTCTTAACTGAAAAGACAACACTGCTGCTGTCAACAGGCATCTGTCAGTTGACTCCTGTCAAAATTTGAACAAGCTACATCATTTAGTTTGGCTGTTAACATTGATAGCAGACCACCGCGTGATTTGAAGACAAAATGGATAAAAGTGAATATCGTGTGCTCATTAAGCTTAATTTTTTGCGGTAAAAAACAATTACTCAAACTAAGGCTAAGCTTGATAAATACTATGGGAATTCTGCACCATCAATTTCAATGGCTAAAAAAGTGGTTTACTGCATTTCGTTGTGGGCGTACAAGCACGGAAGATGCCGAACTTTCTGGACGCCCAGTTGAGGTCTCTACACCCGAATCACTTGAAAAAATTCACGTTATGGTCTTGGCTGATCGGAGATTGAAGTTCGAGAGATTGTGGAAGCCATAGGTATCTGTCATGGCTCAGTGATTTCAATTTTGGATGATCACTTGGGTATGAAAAATATTTCCGCAAGAGGGGTGCCGCGTTTGCTTACAATCGACCAGAAACCCAATCGTGTGACAAGTGCACTTTCTAAGGCACAAATCCGTGAATTAGGCTTTGAATTGCTCTCTCATCCGCCCCATTCTCCGGACATAGTCCCGACTGACTTTTTTTTGTTTCCAAACCTAAAAATGGCTGGGCAAAAAAAGATTTGACTCCAACGATGAAATCATCCCATAAACAAATACCTATTTTTATGATGTCGACAAGTCTTTTTTTTTTTTTTGGAAGGGATAAAAAAATGGAGAAACGTTGAACAAAGTGTATAGAACTATGTTGAAAAATAAAATGATTTTTTTATCCAAAAACCTGTGTTTCATTTAAAAAGTCACGGACTTATTGAACCGCCCTCGTGTAATGAAAAATATCGTAGAAGTCCGATTTAAAGCTTCGAAATTAACTTCTTTACCAATCATTAAAAATTTAAATTACAATTGGACCTCCTTTTAAATGAATTTCGATTTAAAGTCGTTTTTGTTTACAAAACCGCTTCTCTATAAGTGCAAGTAGAAGAATTTTACTGTAACTTTTTAATTTCAAAACAATTGCCACCATAATATGCACAGATGTGGTCATTAATTTTAAAATAGTTAATATCTCTTATTATCTTAAATAAGGCGATAAAAAATAAATTAACACTTTTTTCAACTTCTTTTCCCACTTACCCACATAGTATTTTGTTTACTACTTATTATTTCATACTTTGTATTTCTACTACAGGAAGAAAAATTAATTATATAATGTTCATAATTAGTAGGGCTAGGAAGTTAATGTAAATATGGGCACTAGTAAAAACACCATTACTTCTGTGCCAGAGTACACACAGTAGAAAAATATTCCAGATTGAGATTTGAATTAAAGATTTAATTGAGTTTAGCCTAGAGGAAAAAGCAACGGGCTGGCAAACAAAGGTCGTTGGTTCTAGACCAGTTCGCGGCATACAAAATTTTTAATTTTTAAATAAATTTTGTGGAATGCAATGTTCTAATTTTTTTTAGAATATTGCAATCAATAAACATACAACTATTTTTAAAATATTACAATTCATAAACATAAAACTAAACAATGAGAAATATGCCCTCTCATAATATTATGTAGTTTACTGTTTCTTTTATTTTTCTTCTTCTCCTGAAGAAGTCACCCAATAAGGTGACGAAATAATGGGATAATTAAATATTTATAATTAGTTTTTATAAATAAAAAAAAAGATCTTAAGCTCAGTTTATACTTTAAAAAAAAGTTGTCAGTCGATTAAAAAAATTATTTTAACATTTTTTTTTATACAGTTGTTTAAAATGATTTACTGTCATTTACCGATTATTTTCAGTTTCATTTATTTTTTTCATTTCTTTGGAATTTAATAAAAATTTACCCACAAAAAAGGAAATTTGTGGTTTATTACAGACTTAAGTTTTGTTTGCTGTCTCTTTCAAAAAAAATATATTCACAAAATTCCTATTTTGTTTTTTATATATTTCAATTCACACATAACATACACACATATGGTTATTCATACAAAATGTTTCTATAGACTGTTTGAGTATATATTTTGTAGATTAAAAAACAGACAGAAAACGGAAAAAGTTTTAACCCTCTGCAGCTGACGTAGTAGTCTAACAGACAACAATAAGCACTACTGTTTTACATGAATCGTGGTTTTGAATTAGAAAAAAATTATAATTATACAACCTACACCCTTAAATGATAAAAAAAAATAATTTCAATAGGTTAACAAAAGAAAACTTTGAAAATATAAGCCGCTGAAATGGTTTCTGGTGTTCTACCACGTCAGTGGAATTTTGAAAATATGTCACGTCAGTCGCAGAGGGTTAAATAAATGAATAATTAGTTATTTTTTACGAAATTGGTAGGTAAAGTTTTAACATATATTTTCAACTGATTAATCATTTGTTTTTTTTACTGATGTGTTAGTTGTTTAAATAAAATTTCAAAATAAATAACAAAAACCATTTGATTTAAATGAAAAGTAAGTAGACCGGTTTTTAAATGAAATATCATTTCTTTCAAATGGTATTTTCTGTTAATTTAACTATTTTAAGTGTAGGAGTATCCTCCTAGAGTTGGTTCAAATTAAAGAAAAAAAAATCATTAAAATATGTCAATTGTTGCGACCTGAAGCAAGCGAAGAATAATACATAGGCGGGGATCTCCAAATCGGCTCAAAACATGATTTTAATTTGATTAAAAGGTGGGTCACAAACATCAGCACATACTCCTTATACCTACTTAATGGTGTAAGCTATAAATACAAAAACTAAAATGATAAATTTAAAAACGCTCCAAAATATAATAAATGGACATTTTTAAAATTTTATGTGCATTCCTTTTTCAATTTTTAATACATATTTCATGTACATTAAACCCGATTATAAATACCTGAACTTCCTAGCCCTAATAATTAGCAACTCCAGTGGTGGATAAAAACTAATTTTCATTTTTACACGCTACATTTTAAATGTAAATATATATTTTTTTTAATATTAACAAGATTTTATGTTTTAAATACATGGCGATGAATATCTCTTTCTTAATTATTTGAATGCATTGAAATGTAGGTTCAGACTAAAGATTTTTGGAAAATTTTTAATTTTAAAGTAAATTCAGGTTTAATCCTTTCACAGTGTTCGATTGGTGAGGCATTTTCTTAATATTTTTAAAACTGCATAAGATCGAATCTGACGATATTTTCATATCTGTTTTAGAAATTATAATAGACAATTCCTTTAATAAATAAATACTTAAAGTTTCATTGTCATCTAAATATATAAAATATAAAAAAAGCATGTGATATTTTTCATGTTAGTCATAATAATCAACCCCTGTTAACCCTTGTTATTATAGTTGGGGTATTAATGTAGATGGACGTGTGACAAGTGAATTTCCTTTAGATAACATAAATATCATCAGCATCGTCATCATCATCATATTGCTTTCTTCACTAAACGGATGCAAAAATAAACAAACAGCAGCAACAAAAAAAAGCAAACTAAATAAAATGTTGAATATGTATTTAGACGCATGTCTAATATGTAGATGGACTTTTTTTCATACACATCTCATCACTGGGTCTTAAATATCATAAAAAATGTCCTTTTTATGTTATCACACATAATATACAATCATATCCTACTATTATGAAACATCATACATAGACGAATAGAATTTATAACCAAAATAAAAAAGAAATACTTTGAATATACTATATGTATAAAAAAGGAAATAAAATATAGAAAATCCATAGAAATACTTACAATAACAAAATAAGCAAATGTAAAGAACAAATATTACGGTGGTACATATTTAACTCTACTAAATAAAAATTGTATTCCATTTTTTGCCCAGACTTTTATTGCAACTTTTTTGAAGTGAAGGGTGATTTTTTGGCTATTTGCTTGCAAATCATTAAATGTTATTATCAAAATATTTATTTCAAAATTCGAAAAATTGTCTTTAGCGACGAAGCTAATGGCTACGACAATAAACACACGCAAAGAAAAAGCATGGTTGGGTCAATCATATTCGAAGAGCATCATATATTTTTAGGTTTATGGTTGTACTAACCGTAGTCTTACTATATTATGTTTATCATATTATTATAATAAAATAACCATAGTTTTACCATAATATGGTCCCTACAGTTTAGAGTATTGAAAAACTGAAAACCGTTCAACCAGTTTCTTTTTTTTTTTAACCGATCGGTTTCGAATATTTTGTTAACTGGTCTATTTGGTCTCTTTTATTTTTTTCGAACACTTTTAAAATCGTTTGTTTGGTTATGAAGATTTAGATGTAAGTCTGATAGATTCCGAAGAAGACTTAACTTTGGATATTCCAAATTCAAATAGTTTAATTTCTGATCTAAATAACACAATAAACAGTATTCAAAATTCTAAAAAACAAAAAGTACATAATTTTCTATAGAGCATGTTTCTCTCTTACGAACTTTTTAGTACTCTCTTAGAACACAAACATAGTTTGGCGGCAACAAAGGTGAGTTTTGGTCGGCAACTTTTAGTAGTGTTTAGCGGTGCTGCCATATAACCAATTTTAACTATTTTTTTGCCGTTTTGCTAGAGATTTTTCAGATTATTTCATAAAAAAAAATGTTTTTTTATTTTATTCATGTATTTTTACAGATTTTTCATATAAAAATATAATATTTGTTCAATATACTATTTATTGTTACTAAAATTAGACATGTCTAATAAAGTAAAAAAATACAACAAAAATTTGCAATTGTGTTAAAAAATAATTACGAATTTAAAGATAACATTGTGACATGAAAAGTATTAAAGTGTGTACAGACACATTGACCAACTATGTCTATTCATATCCATTATTTCACATTTCTATATTAAAAATATATAATAAAGAGAATAAATATGCTATTAATTGTTGCAACATATAACTAAAAACCTATAAAAAATGCAATAATTTGAAAAAAAAAAAAATTGTTTTCATGAAAAAACTGGTAAACAGTTAAGAATCCCAAAAACTGGGATAAAAAATTACACTGTTTATGTGGCAGCACTGCATACACCAAATTTAATGTAACACTTTAGCAACTTTGAATATGTTGCCCTCTCATTTAAAAATGTTGCCGCTGAACTCTGTACCATGTTGAATTTCTGGTAGAGCGGGAAAAATACTCTATAGAAAATTATATACTTTTTGTAAAAAAGAGCCTGTACAAAATCATTCATCATTATATGATGATTTCATATATCTTGATAAATGCGACAAAAGAACTGAAAAGTTGGAAAATTTATATCAATGTCTTTTGACTATTTGTCCAATATCTACTATTAGTGAAAGAGTATTTTCCACTTCTAGCTTTATCAAAAGCAAACAAAAAAATCGTTTTAAAACGAAACATTTAAATTGCATATTATTTCTAAAATATTATTTTAGAAGTGAAAAATAGATTTTATTTTTAAATATTTATATAAATTTTTTTTTTTAAAGAATGTATTTTTTATTACTTTATATATTAAATTTTATTTTTTTAGTTTGTAATAAAAACAATTAACAAATTATATCAGCTTTTTATTCAAATTAAAAAAACCGAAAAAACCGGTTGACCGGTTTTTTCTGCAAAAACGGAAATCGAAACCGATTTTTTTAAAATTCGATTTTTCGAAGAAAACCGAAACCGGTTTTTTCAAAAGGCCGGTTTTTTGAATACTCTACTACAGTTATATTATGATTCAAAAATTACCATACTATTATCCTAAATAAACATGTTATAATGAATTTATCATAATATGATCACACGTAATCATAGTATGCTCAAAATAGTATCATATTATGGTCCCTCATAAGTATATTATGATTCCTGGATTATCATTATATGATTTCCTTTAGAAATGTTTTTTTTTTAAATAATATTAAGGACTTTTTGAAGAAAAATTGTGGATTTTTTTTTACGAAAAATACTTAAAATTTTTTTTTTAAATTCTAATGACTTTTTTAATAAAAAAAAATCTTAAGATATTTACAATCTAAGAATATTTCCACTAGAAAAAGTCCTTAGAATCTAAGTATTTTCTTCAGAATTTAAGAATTTTTCATTCAAAGAAAGGCCTTAGAATCTAAGTTTGAAGTTTTATCTAAGAAACAGTTTGGAGAATCTAAGAATTTTAGTTTAAGGAATAGTCCATAGATTCTAAAAATATTTTTATCATATAAATTTTTAAATATCTATTATTTTGTGTAAGAAACCCTTTACAAGAAATTAATTAATAAACATATTTAAAAAAAAAAAATTCCAATTGTTTTTGTTGAAAAGAATTAAAAAATATAAAATTTTTCAATATAATCTGTTTGACAATAAGTTTTGATTTTTCTAACGAACTTTCCAACATTTTTAATTTTTTTATAATTTTTTATTTTGAAACAACTTAAATGCAATGTAACAAATTTCCAGTTTCTTTCCTATTCAGCCTAAATTAATATTCTGATTTTTTTAGCAAAAAAAATTAAAAACTAAAATTCTGTCCCATAAAGTAGGTTATTAAATATCAAGCAACAATTGCTTTATTTTCGCCTGGCCAATATCCGTTAACTCAGAAGAAACTCAAAGTAATCCTAAATGAATTTTAGGCAAAATCTTATTCAGTACTTTTCGCATGCGTCTTAACTTTTAACGTGTATAACTATCAACATTAAAAATTCAACATTTATACATTTTTAATACTAACTTAACTTCTTTTCGTTACTTTGCATAAAATTCCGCCGACTTACGTTCGATTATACCGCAAAAATATTAGTTGATTTTTATTTCACTTTAATCTGTACCCTAATGTGCAACACTATCCTCTAACTTATTGAAATCATTCAAATAAGTGTCAGCCTAAATACATTTTATGTTGAAATAAAACTTGAATACTGGAACTTTTTATTATCATTGAAAGAAATACCCTTAAGTATTTTTAGTTGTATGTATTTTTTGTTTTCTGCTTATCTATCAAAAAACATTCACACTTTTCTAATACTTGGACAAAGGCATCAAGCGAATAGAAGAAGTAACAATACCAAGGCATTTAAACAGTAAAAGTATTTATGGAGTAAGGTATGAGTTAAGTACTTTGAAATTTAATTCCTATATAAAATCAATTTCACTAATACACAAACACACTCATGCACATGTACACACAAACTAATACCAATCAAATGCTTTATATTTTAAAAAGGAAATCTAAATCCTCTTTATATTCTTTTTCCTATTTCAAAAAAAAAAAAACAAACCTACATGTCATTTCAATTGTAGTGTTGTTTTTTAAGGAATTACAAAAATTTTCTAATTGTATTCCTTGTTAAAAAAAAAATTAAGAAAAACTTTTTACATCTTTTGATCCTCTTTTTAAACAACTTTTTTTACACTTTGTTTAAAAAGGGAAGGAGTCTGTATTTTGCTTACAAAAAAGAAAAATAAAAGAAATTTAATTTTGTTAATAGTAAAATTCTTTGAAAGCGTTAATAATGTGTTTTATATATGTATTTTGTTTTCTAATGTATACAATTAGGGGATATTGTATATACAAAAGTATTGCCTATTTTTAGGCAAGTTTTCGTTAAAATTAATACGCTTGTGTGAGTAAGAATATCTCATAAAGTGTTCTCTTTTCCATCAAAGATATAACAAAACTACTTTAAAGTTTTATAAATTTGATTAAATTCTGGTTTAAAATCTTAACAAGAAACAAAATGAAATAGTTTTTAATTCCTTCATTTATTTTATTCTAGAAATTTACACACTTTTTTTCAACTTCTGTCATAAACACATTAAAAACTTGTTAGAGTGTGTTAATTATACATTTTGGACACACATTAACAAGACTTAAAATAAAATCACTAATAATTATAAAAAATATTTATGAAAAGTATAATAATTATATAAAAACTCTACAAACATATTGTTAATTATAATAAACAATCTTTAACATGGCTGTTATAAAGCCATAGAATAAATATAAAATTCTATATTCTAAAATTGTTTGACCATGACATGTTGGATCAGTTGCTAAATTCATACAACAACAAAAAAAATATATATTATAATTGATATGCTATAACTTACACTTAATTTAATGGAAAATATATAAAATACATAATTAGTATTTTAATTAATATGACGTTTTACAAGTAAATCTTATCAACATCTCTTAGCGTTCCAAAACAATATAATCGAATAAGACAGTATGTATTTCCTGCTACATGCAACGTATTTATGCCGCCCTTTTGAAACTAAACTGATCCCTCGCTTAGCTGGAAGAAAGGCTTAAATCAGATCAATTGAGTTATAATTCATTGAACTGCAATTCAACAAAAATCTACTGTTTTGCACTGATTTCTACTAAAACTTTTCCAAAGTACTTTTGCATCCTTAATATGAATATGATGTTAAAAAAGTTCCATTAAATAATGGCTCCCTTCTTTTTATGACCCCTGACTCAGGTCCCTGACTGAAGAAGAAATAATTTGTGGCTTATTATCGGTGAGAAATAGTTTAAAATCTTTTAATTTTTACGTATTTGAATTCTGGATAAATTTACATTTCACGAAATTTTAGAGGGTATTTTAGTGATTTCGGAAGAAACTCGAAAATTCAGTTTTTTTTTTATTTTTAACAAAATTTGGATACATTAAAACCATATTCATACCACATACTTAAATGAACAAAGAGAATAAAGATACTGACCCGCAAATACATTGAGTAGATCTAGAAATATTTAGAAAATATTAACATTTTAAACCAAGTTTGTATATTTATTGCAACAATACATTTTAATATAGAATTTGTTTTTTTTTTTTTGTAAATTTTCTACCAAAAACCATTTAATTTTACATTCACCCTTTGGAGCCTCTATTTCTTTATGGTTTACACACTAGGTCCAAAGTTTAAAAAATGTAACTAAATGCAGATTGTACAAAAAACTCAACATTTGGCTTCCAAATTTATAACAATAAAGTACGAGCGTCAAATGTTGAGCTTCTCTGATCTTTAAAATCCACATTGGCCTTATAAATCATAACAAAAAAAAGGTCGGGGCCAAATGTTGGGCTTTTCTGAAATTTTTCAATCTATACTATTATTTATAGTACACAAAAACTTTTAACTTTGAGCTTCCTGAATCTTAAATACAAAAAGTAATGGGGCCAAAGGTTGGTATTTTCTGAGATTTTTCAATCTATACTATTATTTAATTAGCCAATTTAACTAAATACTGATTTAAAGGCAAAATTCCATCTTTGTCCACCCTGAATCTTAACAATAAAAAAGTCGGGGCCAAAGGTTGGCGTTTTGTTGCATTGTTGATACCAAAACACCATTTAATTAGACTCTAATGTAAAATTATGTTTATTTATTTCCTCCTTACAGTTGCTAGAAATCTAAGGAAAAACAGAAAAATTATATTAAATTTTTGTTTGTTGCAAAAATATGCAAATTTGGTTTGAAATTCTTTACTAATTTTTCAAACATTTGACGTTTCTAATCTGAATATGATTTTAATGTTATCAATTTTTTTTTTTTTGGAAAATATAAACGTTTTGGGAAAACATTCAAAAAGACTCAATTTTCGAGATTCTTCAGAGATAAAAAAAAAAAAAATTAGGTTTATGTTAAAGAGGAATTAATTCAATTGAAACAAAAAATGGAATACTTTTTTTGTTTTAAATCTCAAAACAATTAGGTTTTCAATCACAGATCGAAAAGATTTGATTCGACTTATGAAAAAGAAAACAATTTTGTCGGTGAATTAACTCATTTGAAAAAAAAATAATAAACAGTAAATTTTGAATTTAATTTAATTTCAATTCTGAATTTTAAAATAGAATTATTGAATTGAATCTTCGTAGTTATACTCAAAATAAATAAATAAATAACATACAATCTACAGGTTGGTTGAAAAGTTCCTGCGCTCACCAAGAGATGGCACTGCTAGCTCCAAACTTTTTTTTCTCAAGTTGGTATAACTGTCCTGAGAACACATGCAAAGTTGCAAGTCATTCTGTCAATTCTTTCTTTGTTTACAAGACATTTGAAGGTGACGTGTCATTGATTTTTTTTAATATGGAAAAAATTTAATATCGTGCAAAAGGAAATTTATGAACAATTGTTAGAAGTGTATAAGGAGTCCTAGCCTTCAAACGCACCGTTGAATTTTGGGCTGGTGAATTTAAACGTGGTCGTACCAGCCTTGAAGACGATCCACGCGAAGGGCGACCAAAAACTGCAACCACAGCAGAAATCATTGAGCAGGTACATCATATGGTTAGTGAAGATCCAAGTTTGACTAAGCGTGAAATTGCTAATGCCATAGGCATCTCAGACGAACGAGTACTCCATATTTTACATGAAGAATTACGTATGAAAAAACTGTTTGGAAAGTTAGTGCCGCACACATTAACAATTCAACAAAAACTGGATCGAAAACAAATTTCTCAGCGTTATTTGGAGCGTTTTAAGCCGAATAAAACCGACTTCTTGCGTCGTTTTATAACTATGTATGAGACTTGGATCTACCACCATGATCCTAAATTGAAACAAGAACGTTTACAGTGGACTGAAGCTGGTTGTTCAGCTCCAAAGCAGGTGAAGTCACAACGATCAGCAAAGAAGGTTATGGCATCAGTTTTTTGGGATGCAAAAGGAATTTTGTTGATTGATTATCTTCAGAAAGGTAAAACAATCAACTCTGAATATTATTGCAGCCTTTTGGATCAGCTGGATGAAAAAATTCGTGAGAAAAGACCTGGTTTAAAGAAGAAAAAAATCATTTTCCATCAAGACAATGCACCTGCTCACAAAAGTGTTTTGACGATGGCTAAATTTAAAGAATTAAAGTACGAATTGCTTGAACTTCCACCGTATACACCAGATTTGGCTCTCAGTGACTACTATCTCTTCAGAAATCTCCAACAATTCCTTCGTGGAAAGCATTTTTCGTTGAATGAAGAGGCCATAGCAGCCGTTGACGGTTATTTTGCAGAGCTTCCGGAAAACCATTAAAAGGATGGGATAAAATTATTGGAAGATCATTGGAACAAGTGTATTGAGCTTCTGGGAGATTATATTGAATACAAAAATATATTTCGTAACAAAAACAGTATTCTTTCATTTCGAGCGCAGGAACTTTTCAACCAACCTGTAATTAATTTCTGTTGAAATTTACCCAACTTATTGTAGGAAACTACGCTCCTATTATAAGTTTAGTAAATTTGCTTTGTGTGCGTAAATGAAAAAAAAAAAAAATACACACATTACGCGTAAGTTGATAAACACAAAATGGGTAAAATTACATTAAAAGTTTGTAAAAATTAAATGAAATTTTGAAATAAAAGTGTTAATTTACCAAATTAATGCATTGAGAAACACGATTTTCCTGTAAATGTACACATTTGTAATAAAAAAAATAAATTTATAGCTTAGTAATTCACAATAAAAAAAAAATCAATAAATTTATTGTTTCGTAACTCAGAATAGGAATAAAAACAATAAATGTAAAAGTTTCTATTTAATTTTTAAAATTTTTTCGTTTTTTTTTTTTCTTTGTCAATTTAAAAATGTCATAGTCTTTTTTTCCATTATAAGTTAGTATATTTACAAAATAAATACTAATTTTAGGCATAATGTAAACACATAGTGTCTAAAAATACTTCGTGTGTATATTATTGTATATGAAAGTGTGCGCAAAAAAGTTTTACGCAATTGGAGTTTATGTTTACCGATTTTTCGTAATATTACACGAAAATTTATCCATTTTATTGTAGTAAATTTACAAACATTTTTTGGAGCGTATGAAACAAATACTCTTCATAGAGCTATACCGTTTAACGAGTAATCGGTGTATGTGTGGTAGTATGGAAAAAAAGCTATAATATAGGGTGGTCCAAATCCAGGTATCTTTTTAAATCTAATGTTATTTCGGCACTAAAAAATATTTTCTTTTCGAAATATTGACTATCAGCCAGTGAACAACGTTGGAAAATATTGCAAACTTATTTCTAAAATGAGTGCTGTGTTGCCAAAACTGTGCGTTTGTTGTGAAAAAGAAGCACCCACCTCGCATGCTGTACGCAAGTTTGTACAAAAAGTTTGTGAGACTGTCTTGCTAGTGGGCAACACTCATCTTCGTACCTATGAGAACATCGATTTCAAAAACTCGACATTTCATGCACCATCATTTGAGAATTTTGCACAAAGATCTCAGATTATTTGCTTGCAAGGTCCAATTGACTCAATAATTAAAGGCAAGCGACCATTCACTTCGTTACGGCTTCTCAGTTTGGGCCTTACAGAAACTCCAATCGAACATTGAATTTGACTGAAAAAATTACCTTTTCTGATGAGGCGTATTTTCTTTCCGTTGGCTATGTCAACAAACAGAATTCAACACATTAACCGAGAGTGACACTTTAGTGTGTATTATGGGGTAGTGATGTCATTGGCCCATTTTTTCGAAATGGATTACTGATTTTTTTATGGGCTGAAGTGGAATAAATAAACTTGGATAAATTTTGGCTTCAGTAGGATGCCACACCATGTCACACAGCTCATCAAACAATCGCACTAAGTTCGGTAATCGTGTCATCAGCCGTCTTGGCGATCTCAACCACAAGCGGCAGTCACATGTTTCATGAATAATGGGAATATTTCTTATTTATAATAAAGCCATTATAAACCAAAATAAATTAAGTTTAGTTCATTTTATTTCATTTTTAAAAAGATACTTGTATTTGGAACACCCTTTATGTATGTAGGTACTTACAACTTTTACAACATAATTTTTAATTTAAATAAATATGTTAATTTTATGTTTTTATAAATATTTTTTATTACAGTTTTCTTTGAAAAATTGCAAACCAATGCCCAACATGTCTACACCCATTTGTTCATGCTGGACTAATTTATTTTTTTTTTTTCTGATTTACAACAAAATTGTCTGACACATGACTATAAATTTTTCAAATAAAAGTTATAAATTTAAATAGAATATTACAGAATTAAAACATGCATGCATTTGAGCTGTAAATATTTACTAGAGTGGGCTGAAAATCACAAATAAAATTGATAACAAATAAAACCGAAAATGATGGGAAAAGACAAATGTGGCAAAAATAAAAAATTAATAATTTTTTTCATTCCATTTTTGCGGTTATCCACAAAAATATCTAATAAATATTCCAAGCTGAAATCCTTGATTTCTATGATATTTGGATATTTAAAGAAATTTAAAAACAACCCGTCCCTTTATTCGACCCAAAATTTTGTTAATTTTTTTATTTAAATAAGTTTCTAATTATTTTTAAAATCCTAAAACGAAGTATAAATTGTTTAAATATTTCCATATTTATTTAATAAGTTTCATACTTAGTTTAAAAATGTTATATGATAAATATAATAATTAATTTAAATATGCATTTTTTCTTGGTACATCAAAATTTTAGTGAACTCAGTGGATAATCCCATAGATAATCTCTTTGTGAGTTCACAATAAACAGATACTTAAATAAAATCAGTTTTCTCTCCCTCTCTCCCTCTTCTCTCTCCAAAATAAAACATGTTGCATAAGCATCGTTACTATGTAGCAGGGATGGAAAATATGTTTTCTGTCATTGTACCAACCAGACAAACAAATTGTACTTTTTCGATCCTCACGGTACCAAAATTTTTTCCGCTTTTTTTTAACAATTTTATCGTATTGAGTAGGATTTGCTTAGACACTAAAAAGACTTAAAAAAATTCAAATTGACGGTGTGAAACAAAATTTATCGTTAATTTTATGTAGTCGTATAATTACCATAAAACTTTGTAAAATTTTACTCTAATTTTTATAAATGTCACACCTTTTTTTCTGTCTGTCCGCCACGTTTGGGGGGCAATTTAATATTTTCAGGATTTGTTATTAAAAAATTTAAAGGCATTTAATAGCTTTTTAACAATAATACACTTTTTTTTAAAGTCGACTTTATGTTATGTTGTTTTATCAAGTTATAAGTTGAAAATTTTAAAAAAATTCAAATTGTACTAAATGAGCCGCAGTAGTACCACGGTACCAACCAAGGTAAAAATATACCAAAAAAGTACAATTGTACCATGTTTTCCATCCCTGCTATGTAGTCTACCAAAAACTCATAAATCTATCTACTCCTGCCAATTATTAATCAAAATATTTACCATACTGCCATTCTGAATGTCCCAATATAAATCACACATAAAGAAACATAAAAGTAAATTTCATAAATAAATTCAAATTTTCCTTAGTAGTTTTCTTTAAATTATGCTTAATACAAAAAAATTAAGATAGAAAATTTTACTTGCAAAAAGGGCAAGTGTGTAGTATTGTATACCACGCTTAGCATTTTAACTTAGTTAGCAAAAAAATTTTTGGATTTATGTATAATTTAAGCGCTCTAAATATGATTCATTATCTTGATATAAAACTTATACTAATGTTGTAGTTTTATTTGTTTTTTTTTCTCTTTTAATATAAGCTACACAGAAAAAAAGTTGAAGATTAAAATACAGCTAAACTAAATTCTTAATATATTAGCAAAATCTCAGTATTGAGTGATTATTATTAATATCTAAATAATAAGTAGTAGAAATAGGGTCTCCTGCATATAATTCGGTGACAAAAGTCATTAGTAATATAATCGAAAATCGGTAACCACTTTCTTTAGAGCAAAGG
This sequence comes from Eustalomyia histrio, assembly GCA_949748255.1. Classification (NCBI taxonomy): domain Eukaryota; kingdom Metazoa; phylum Arthropoda; class Insecta; order Diptera; family Anthomyiidae; genus Eustalomyia; species Eustalomyia histrio. The sequence continues at coordinate 16,055,284 of OX456526.1, forward strand.
GAAACGGAAAAACAAATACATGTTTTTTAATATCAGCCAATTGGACAGATGTAGTTAATAGAGATTATTGAACACAACTACAGTTCGTAGGTTAATTTCATCTTAACTCAATAAATCAACTTGAGTAAATTCTCATATACCTTTTTCTGTTAAAGATGTATAAAACGTGAGAATGTTGACGAGGATCGTAGCTGAGTAGAAAATGTTTTCCATTCAACTAGTGTCTTAAAACTTTGTGTTTTATTCCACTCTCAGGGAAAAAAATCATCATATTTATGAAAAGTTTCCCAAATATAACGAAACTATTAGATAAAATTGAAAATTGATAAGATTTTTCTTTATATTTATAAAACCTTCCTTAAATATGATGAATAATTTTTAAAAAATATTATCATAAAAATTTGGAAACAAATCCAGGCCAATACATTGTTTAGCCCAAACCTTACACTACGGGAAAAAAGTTTCATCATATTGATGAAACTTTTTCATAAATCATTTGTCATCAATTCAAATTTCATAAATATGATAAAGTATTTTACAAAAATGTATGACATAATATTCATAGATCCGTATGATTTTATAGAAAAATTTTATAAAAAATGTGATGAAAAATTTAACAAAAAAAAATAATAATTAAAACAAGTAAAAAAAGGCTTAAATTTGGACGTGCCGAATCTTTGAATACCTTCAACCAATATCCTAAAAAAATGTTCTCTACTGTTTTGATACAAATAATGTCAAAAACTTTTAAAGTAAAATAATGGAGGTAAAAAAATTTTTTGAGGTGAAAAACTCTTTTGGATAAGAAAGCAAATTTTTGGTGAAAAAAAAATTTTGAGGTGAAAAATTTTTTTGAGATTAAACAAATTTTTTGTGGTGAAAATAAATTTTAGATGTGAAAAAAATTTTTTGAGGTGAATACAAAATATTATTCATGTCTAAGCGAATGTTGGAAAAATATAAGAAAATATTAATGTACCAATCGCTACTATGAAATTGCACTAAAATACACCAATTTGTATTGAAAATTTAGAGGTATCTTCACATTTTCACTCATAACTTTTTAACCGCTGAACCGATTTTGCTCATTTTCAATACCAAACTGTTCGAGAGGATGTCCAATAATCTGGTATGGCACCTCCTTGCGTCTTCTCGACCTGATCGCCATTTCAACAGACAAACAGACGGACATCGCTAAATCGACTTGAAATTGCATAAGGATCACGAATATACACATATGGTCATTAAAATAGGTACCACCTGCATAAATGTAAAAAACGAAAATTTCTTGTTTTTTTTTTTAATAAAAAGATGAAAAGAAAGAAATACAATGTGTTAAAAACATAAAAAAGTATTACATAAGGAAAAATAAATTAAAATCCACTGTGCCCACCATTATGTTCACTACCTTTTCTTATTCTGTTGGGCATAAAAGTTATTAACTTACGGCAGGTCTCTAAGGGGATGTCACACCATATTCCTGAACTTTTTGCCGCAAATGTTTTCTGTAGGGTTAAGATCGGGTGATTGGCTTGGCCAATCCATAAGGGCCACTTAATATTCTGGAAGACATTCACTTATAAACTTAGAGGAGTGTTTGGGGTCATTATCTTGTTGAAAACACCACCGCAATGGCATTTCCTCCTCAGCAAAAGATAACATAACTTCTCCAAGAGTGTCCTTGTACACTTCTTTGGTCATAGTTTCTATAATAAGGTATATAGGGCCTACTCCATTCCAAGAAAAACAGCCCCAAACCATTATATTTCCGCCTCCATATTTGATGATTTTTTGTGAAGCGTGGGTTAAATTCTTGACCCTTAGGTCTAACAGATCGTCCGGCATCGTTGCCAAATAAATTTATATTGGTTAAATCACTCCAGAGAACATTATGCCACTTTTTTACACCCTCTGGACAACACCATTACTTATGTTTGTGTGCAAACTCTTTCCTCTTCTGTAAGTTTGCTTTTCGAAACAAAAGAACTATACGCGTTATTCGTTCCGGAAAATAATTGTCACATAGTCGACGCCTTACATTTCTAAGTGATATTTTACTATTTTAATAGAATTGGTTTTTCGCACGCCAACAAGTTTTTCTGTTACTTTACAAGGCTCGTTCCAGTGATTCAGCTATAAATTTTAATGATTTCTTCTGTTTCCAAAGTTTTAGAGCAAGTCTACGCTCCTACACCGTACAATGTTAGTGATATTAATATAAGTTTGTAATTCTTGTTGGATTTCAACTTTATAACAAATCTTGTAAACTTTTCTCGACCTTTAAATCTGACAATAGGAAACTATAATCGCAAAAGTTCCTATTTCAATGGCCACAATACTTTGCTATTATTTTACAAAAATCGGCCTGAGAAAGCATAAACACAAAATAAAATAACAAAATTTTTTATGTGAAAGGAAAACAGTTTTGACTAAAATAAATTATAGTTTCAACAACATTAATCAATTTTGAAAAACAGTAGAAGAAATTATTACATATAATGCGGGGTAACTATTTAAATGACCACATGTGTATACACTTTATGGGGTCTTAGACCTATATTTCGACATGTTACAAACGGAATGACAAGCTGACATATGTATATGGTGGAGGGTTCAAAAAAACTTTATCATATTGATGAAACTGCTTCATAAATGTGATGAAACTTTTTTTTAAATGTGAAGATATTCTTTCATTAATTTCCTAAATATGAAAAAAAAATCCTTTATAAATATGAAAAAGAATTTCATAAATTTTTATAAGTATCACACAGCTATAGTTTGTAAAATTTCAATAAATTTTGCTCACAATTTTTGTTAAGTGTATATACTGCGATATGCACACATAGGTAAACAAAGATTCCTTTTGTCTCAATATGAAACAACCCTTAAGGATACAGCAATTTTCTTTTAAGTCTCTATCATGGTAGTGGTAAAAATTATATCGTTTGTATTATATTTTCCTTCTAGTTTCTGCTTTGAGTTTTATTTATGAAAATTTAGATTTATGTCTTTGTATTATAAAAGTAAAACTTTTTTAGTTTGTATTTGCATAATAAGATGCAGAATATTAAATGAGATTTATTTCTAGAAATAAATATTTTCTTATAAACAATTTAAAAGGATAATACATATTATAGTAGTATAAGCAAACAAGTAAGAGCGGCTAAATTCGGCTATGCCGAATCTTATATACCCTTCACCATGGTTGGGAAAAAACTGAAGTTTATATATGGACATATATGAAATGGACAGATTTATATACGGACGCCTTTAAGAGGAAATTAACCATTTAGTTTGGAGATAAAACTTGGACTCGGGAAGATTTATGGTTCCAGAAAATATGTATTTTAAAAAAATGTATGTTTTGGGCATAACTTTTTTGTATCTGAACCGATATTTCCGAGTTTTTCAGCAAATATGTTATACTAATACAGCTCTAGAATAGTGTTTGTTGTTTGTGTATAAAAGGTTAAGAGGTGAAAGAAAAGAATTTCAACAAATCGTTAAAAGAAATCACTAGAACTGCATGTGTTTTATTTCTACAAAATAGTTTGATTTAGCTGGCAAATTTGCATTTAGGATTTTATTTCGCTTTTTTATTAGAAATATTTGTAATTTCTTTAGCTTAATTTTAAAAATTTGAAGGAAAATAGTTTATAATTTTTTTTATAAATTATTATAAGTTATGACCTAAAATAGTTGCACTCAAAGGTAAATTATGTATAAAATTTTCTTAATATGTGAGAAATAAAATGGTTTAAAAATCTTTTTATAAATTCTTTTAAATCGGAGCAAAAAATAGAAATAAAACCGTTTGTATTTTGTTTGTATCAGAGGGTTTTTATACAAATTTTGATGTTTTTAGCCTATTTATGGATTATTTAATTATTAATATAAAATTTTATTTAAATTAATTATTAAATGTAAAAAAAAAAACAAAAAATAAACAAAAAAAAAATCTTAACGAACCCGCGACCATTCCACCTGTGGTGAAAGGTATAAAAACGTTTGTATTTTGTTTGTATCAGAGGGTTTTTATAAAAATGTTGATGTTTTTAGCCTATTTATGGATTATTTAATTATTAATATAAAATTTTATATAAATTAATTATTAAATGTTAAAAAAAACCAAAAATAAGCAAAAAAAAAAAGTCTTAAGAAAATAATAAAAAAAAAATGTAAAAAAAAAGTGAATTGACCTCACCGAGATTTGAACCTCGAACCCCACGGCCTTAGAGAAAAAAAAAAGTATTTGTGACACAGCGTCTAGACAACTGAGCTATTGAAGCTCTCACAAAATCATCGTCAATAGAGGTACATATATAAAAGTCTTCGTTCATTAGAGCTTTGTTTAGTTTTTATTTAAATGACAAATCTTTATATGTGTGTTGTTTGTGTATAAAAGGTGGAGATGAAAGAAAAGAATTTTAATTATTAATATAAAATTTTATATAAATTAATTATTAAATGTTAAAAAAAAAAACAAAAATAAGCAAAATAAAAGTCTTAAGAAAATAATAAAAAAAAATGTACAAAAAAAAAGTGAATTGACCTCACCGAGATTTGAACCTCGAACCCCACGGCCTTAGAGAAAAAAAAAAGTATTTGTGACACAGCGTCTAGACAACTGAGCTATTGAAGCTCACACAAAATCATCGTCAATAGAGGTACATATATAAAAGTCTTCGTTAATTAGAGATTTGTTTGGTTTTTATTTAAATGACAAATCTTTGTATGTGTGTTGTTTGTGTATAAAAGGTGGAGATGAAAGAAAAGAATTTTAACACATGGATGTGTTGTTATGTTCAAAATTCTACATACATATTAAACAAAGGGATTTTACTGGAAAAATTAGAGGTAGTCCTGGTTTTGTGCTAATATCTCAGCCATTTATTAACCGATCTGTCTGATTCTTAATAGCAAACAGAAATGGATCACATGTAACAGAAATAAAAAAGAATCAAGTCCTCATCATGTCTGGGTTCTTCGGAAAACCCATTTCAACACACAGACGGACAGACGGACAGACGGACATCGTTAAATCAACTTCGCTCTTCATAAGGACCCAGAATATATATACTTTATAGGGTCTAAGATCAATATTGTAGAAATTACAAACGGAATGACAAACTTATATATACCCTTCCACCTATGGTGAAGGGTATAAAAATATGTTTATGAATATATCAGGAATAAAATAAATGAAATACATTTTCTTAGCGAAATTTTCTTAATAATGTGTAACATAGATGACAAATAATGTGTATTTACTTACTGATTGCGGGGAAATTTTCAAGTATTACTTAAAATCGCACTTTTTCAAGGTACTTATTTATTTGTCTATCAAATTCCTTGGTACTTTTCATGCATCACTTTCGCTTCCACCAAATTCTAAGGTGTTTTAAACGACATATCATTAGATTCTAGGTCGATTGGATATGGGTCTAGTATTTTTTATTCAGATTTTATATGAATTTTATGTGTTAAAAATTGATGATACTAAATTCATTGTTAATTATACTAAATGACTCTAAATAAATCTCTTTATCATATGAGATACCAGAGAACTTAAAAAAGTACGAAGTTATTAGTAGGTACCAAAGTAATTGGCAAGTACCAAAGTACTAGAAAAGTATCGATGCAGTTGGTATTTACCAACGTTCTTTAGTACTTAAAAAATACTTTTGCATAAAAATTTCAAGTACCAAGTATTCGTTGCATTACTTAATTTATTTTAATTACAAGTACATATTTAAAATACCTCTGGCCTACAATGATTTCTAGTGAATATATTTTTATACCATATTACAATCATTTTTTTTTTGTTAAAAAATATCACACTGTACGTGTTTGTTATATATATTTTTTTTATATTTTTGTTGCTTTGATTTCCTATTTCCTCATTTGCCTGGCATCTTAGACACCATCATGTCTGCTTTATCATTATGCTACTTTCATATTTGTTTAAGAAGTTACATGTCTGGAACTCAAACCAACTAAAAATTCAACGTATGTACAACTATTGATATAAACATTATATTCAGGAATTGTGGTCTTAGGCAGACACCCTTTTCCGTTGCAGTACGAGTAAAAGACGAGTAAAAGAAAGTTTTGTATATTTCCAGTAAAGACATGCAAAGTTTTTTTTTACTATTTTTATGCTATATCCTGTATCCGTTTTGAATCAGACAAGAACAAAAAACTATTAACAAATATGAAATTTCTAAAGGAAGTTCTATGACTGTCTATGACATAAAATCAATATTATACAATATATTTGAAAAAAAGGGAAGTTGTCATAAATGTTACAAAAAAGAATGCATTTGCAAGATTATTTAAAAAAAATTGGAAATGGAATATATTTTATGGTATTGTAGATTTAATGCATAAAAAACATTTTTCCCCCTGAGGCTCAAAATGTGGTTACTAGTTGTCACATAAATAGCACCCAACGTGGGATCATTCGGCTGTATATATTTCAGTAAAAGGAGAAAGTGTGTCCTAAGCTGGCACATAAGTATGACAAAAGAGTTAACTAGTGTCTTGAAAGCCAGGATCACTTATATACTATTCACGAAACAACTTTTAGTCAGACACTTTGAGATAAGAATATTTCACAACCGCACTTGGGAGCCAAAACTAGGGCACCAGGTGAGGTTATCTAACTGCTGCTAATAAAGACAGGTTTAGGTGCGAACAGACGGTATTTTCAGCTAGCATAGTTGTCAAAAATGGCGCCCAAAGTAAGACCAATCTACTGAAATTTTTTGCTGAAAAGAAAGTGGCGAAGTGACCGAGCATACACTCAAAAAAAAGTTAGTAGAAAAATTTGTAAACGGTTTTTAATCCCACTATTATTTAGCAAATCTTTTTGCTATTTTCATTTTACAAATTACAGAATATTTATAAATTTTTGTTGCTAATTTTAGAAATCATTTACAAATTTTTGAAAACCTATTTGCAAAAAAAAAAATTACCAATTTTAAAAAAAGTGGATATTAAAGGAAATGTTATTTCTAATTAAAACTTACACCAACAATTATAAATTGCCTACAAATATCACATTGATTTAAAAAAAGGGATCGGAAGTGAAGATACCGACTCATGTCTAAAAATAGCATCCACTTAAAATAGCACTAAATACTTTTTTTTAGTTCTAAAAATCAGTCCTAAAAACAATTAAAATTTGACTTTAAAAGTAAAAAAAAAAATTGGCTTAAATATTTTTCAAAACACAAATTACCAAATTAAAACAAAATGAAAAATTCGTTTGTTTTTAAAATTTTTAAGTCTTTAATTTTTTTTAATTTTGTTTAAAATATTTTTTGAAAAAAATAAATAAAATAATTTTGATATTTAGAAATATTTTTTTTCTGATTTTAGTTTACTAAAATTTAGTAACGACAGCTAATTTCTTTTTCATATTTAATTGTACTACACATGTGTTGCTAAGATTAGCAAAAAATACCGCTGGGCTCAAATTAACAAAATTTTCCGTAATAACAGCAAAATTTGCCATTACAGACTTTTTTTGGTGAGTGTATGAGGAATGCTTAGAGGTCAAGTCATGGTTTGATTTCTTAGGTCGCGGATAGAATGTTGCCAGAACAAGCTTATGTTAGTCACTTCATTAATAGAATATTTTACCAAAGCATAAGGATAAACCGATCTGAACCTGAACAAGGCGCTTAGGTGAAGTTCACTGAAACGGGCAATGTATCCGAGATTCGCTATAAGTTTTTGTGTAAATTACTAGAAAGCTTTCCTTAGTGATAAATTGGGAAAAATTTATTTGACCCCTATGTTTCCATTTAATTCAATCTCATTTCTTAGGCGTAAAAGGAAAAACCTGGAATTGCTTGTATTCAAATTAACCAAATTCAAATTTTTTTTGTACATATGATTAAAGTGCCGCAGAAAAGAAAAAAATGTTGATACCCACAATGCCTAGAATTTTAAGCCAGAGCTGCCTATTTGAAATATAAAAATATAGATGAAAATAGCGTTTAGAGAAAAATCAGCTAAAACTCAAAGTTGCACCAATTTGTATAAAATCCGGAATATCTTCTAGCTTAAATCGAGTGACATATAAAATATATTTAAATTTTAGCTGCAGAACTCGGTGATATCACATAACCTTAACAGATATTATTCGAATTTCTGATTTTGGGATTTTGTTAAAAAAAATTTGCGGGCATAACTCCCACAATGGAAGTTGACGTTATATTTGAAACATGTTTGGTCGTGATGCCTAGCTGAAAATGGACATAATTATGGTCGTAATCCTCATAACATTTTTCAATTTTGTAAAGCGTGTTTTTTTTACTTTAAATTGGCATCACTGCTTTATTTGACAACATATTTAACAGCTGATAGTTGCTTTTTGCTTAAATTGCTTTGAAATTTCATTATGATTTGACTTACACCAGAGCAACGCGTGCAAATTGTTGAAATTTTTAATCAAAATAATTGTTTTATTTGTCAAACTCATCGTGCACTTCTTTCATTTTATGGCGTACATAATCGTCCTTCAGAGCGGCTAATCCGAAGAACAATAGATCGTTTTCTGACCATTTGGAGTGAGGAGAATCCACAAGGTTTTGTCGAAACACCATAACATCCACAGAAAATTACTGTTTGTGTGCTTCAAAAACGATAATGGTGAGAATTTTACTGTCAATGGTGAACGGTATAGAAACATGATTCGAAATTTTTTCGTACCTCAATTACGTGGCATTAATCTTGCTGATATGTGGTTCCAACAGGACTTACTCTAAGAAACTGTTGATGAAAAAATAATTTCACGTAATGGCCCAATGTTTTGGCCACCAAAATCGTGTGATTTAACCCCATTGGATTATTTTCTTTGGGGTTATGTTAAGTCACTTGTCTACGTCGATAGATCACAAACAATTGAACACCTGGAAATCAACATTCGAAGAGTTATCGGCAGAATACGGCCGCAAATGCTGCAAAAAGTTGTTAAAAATTGGTGTTCCAGATTGCGCCTTCTACGCGCCAGCCGTGGCGGCCACATGGCAGAAATCATATTTAAACATTAATTTGATAAGATGTTCTTTCCAATAAAGCTCGTTTCATTGATATTAAAAATATATTTCCTTGTTTTATTATGATTTATACTTATGTCACTATAAAAAACACCCTTTATTATTTATTCTGTGGGTGGAATATAGGAGTTTTCGCCTCTAATGTATGTCCAATACCGGCATCGCTGACAGAAGACTGTGTAGATAGCTTTAGTCAGGCTTATGATTTTTCTTCTCTGAGAAGTGTATACCTCCGGCTTCGCTGACTAGACTTGGAGGTAATTCCATTAATGTAACGTCTGTGCACCGCATATATTTAAGAACTTGCATGTTTTGTATACCACGAGATATCTTTTTTAAAGTCTTGAAAACCTTGTTTTCCCCTATTTGCCATAATCGTTTAACCCCGTTAACATAATTTTGGTGCAAAAAGGAAAATTATTCCGATATTCCGATTGAAATTCTTCCTTGGGAGAGCTTCCTTGTTGTTGGAGGAAGAAACGATAAAATGAAGATATGTTATTGTTGATTTAAGTTAAAGGAAGAGATGTTATTTGATAGTCACGCAGAAATGAAGGCTTTATTGAACTTTAAAATGACGTCTAGAGCTTTATTGGATTACATTCCATCGACTGGATTGAAGTCATGGATAACTAGAATACCGAATATATAGGAACTTCGGTGACTGCAGTCTCTTCATTGCCTTATGGACCATACTGAACATTTGTGGCCTTAAGTACCAAAGAGACATAAGGACGACAATATCTAAATGTTTTGTGGACTAGAATTTAATACCCTGAAATATGTTTTATTTGAGTCCTCTAAGCTTTGTGATAAGAGTTTTTGGTTTTCATTACACCTTTCAATCCGCGACTTTGGCTTAAAATCATACAATTTTAAAATTTGTTTGATAAAAGTTGAAGCCTCCATTTTGAGAGACAAAATTTAACAGAAATATTTGAAGTTGATTCCGAATAGGCAAAAAATTTTCAACGCACTAAATATGTCTGCTTCACTTTTAAAGCCTTCATCATAAATCAAATGTATATGTAAATAAGTATCAAATTAATAAAGGATATTAAGGACTCTACCCTGTCAGATATATCATTCTTGCTTGTTTCTCTAATACGCCTGCTCAGTTGGTAAACATTAAATTTTTATATATATTTAAATTTTTAAGGTTCTTAGCTTGAATACTTAGGGGGTTATTTTTTAATAAAATCTCACGTGAATAAAAAATTTTCTGTCTCTTTCATTAAAACGCCTAATTTTATATAAATTATAATGTTTTCACTTACACCCCTGAAAGTATGCAAATTAATACAAACTAAAATGGGGTTGTACCATCAAAAGGTGTTTTAGAAAAAGCTTAAAAGGGTTTTTGAAAAATGGCAATGGCTTTTTTTAAAGAAATATCTGAATGACAAAATGACAAAACAAAGTATGTAAATATCCCTTAAATTTTATATGTATGTAAATTCAATTTGGGGTGCATACTTTAAGGGGCGTTAAATACATTATTTTAAAGGGGATAATTTTCTATTGAATGTGACATTTTTTATAATTGAAAGTTGTCATTTTCAAAATTTCTTTAAGTTAAATTTGATTTTTAGTATATTTAACCAAAATTCAAATGAGACTATTGTCAAGTACTACTCCCTGGCAATCATCAATCATATTTATAATCATTTTACTATTCATCTTCAATACATTCTCTTTTTATACAAATTACACGCTATTTGACAGTTTAATTTGGTTACAATTTTTCTCTAAGGAAAAATCAAAATTCTTATTAACATTTTTCGATGTTTTTTACTTACATATATTTCAAACAAGAAATAAAATGTAATCAAGTGAGTAAATCAAATTTTAACAGATTATGGTGTATGAAAATTGTGGCAAACGGACACATGAAGTTCAATATAATGAATGGAAATTTCTACATTGTATGTGTATAGAAGCTTATGGCGTCACCAACAGCTTTTTGAATTTGAAACATCATGAATCTTCAAAATAACCAAAATGAGATGAAATACTTTATGTAAATGTGTATGAAAAATGATGTTGATTTTCCACATGCTGTCTGCAGTGAGGCGGCGGTTGTCATGTAAAGAACTTGAAAAGAAAAATGCTTAAAGGCTACAAATATCCATTCATCATGACACCCGATAGCATTTTTACACATACACATAAACAAAAACTCAAGAGTATTTATTATGCAAGCTCATGGTTGTCGAAACCAAACTTAACATATGTGTCCTTGTTGTAGTTTTTCAGGATTTCATCTAAATGTAACCGTACCTCAACTATGGGGTAGAATCTAGGAAAATTAAGGTAATATTACTAAATATTTTATTCTTTTCTGTTGTTTTTTCATGATAGTAGTGATATGTGTCCAATAATCGGCGGATGTCATCTTTACTCTAGAATCGATCGCGCAAAAGAAGTTCAGTTTTCCACTTTACTCTACATTACCCTTGAGTTGGAGGTAGATAAGACAATCACAAATGCTAAACCGTGGCATTGAAAATATAAATTATTCATTGTACCATAATCTAGAAATGAATTGTAAAGAAGATAAAAAGTTAGATCGACATAAAAAGAACAAATATGAAGAAGGCCCTGTATGGAATTTCTCAGTGTCCTAAAAGAACTTTGAAAATCAGACAGGAGTTGTCCATAAACATGACGTCACTACCTAAAGTTAAATTTGATTTTAGTGGAGGAAGCTAGACAGTACCAAAGAAAATGCGCTGTAGTGTCATCATTTTCCAAACGTAATGTAGATAAGGGGTCACCGATAATGTCCATTCTAACCATGATGAATACCGTAATCAAGCCAATTAGTCTGCTGCAATGAACTCAACTCAAACTGAAAAAGTATCTTGACTTAATATTGTCTTTGCCCCCTGCGGGTAGTTTCGTTTGACCATCTTCTCAACGAATATAATTTTCATATCCAGTTTCGGTTTAGGATTCGTCGCTACTAAAACTGAGCAAATTTTTGCCAAGATCAGCCCTATGACCCGAAACAGAAGACTAACGCTGTTCTCCATAGAGATCTCGTTGAGTCTGCAACTTTAGTCCTGAACGATCCTGACTGAAGCTATCGGAAATTTTATTGTCTGAAGCGCAATCTGACTGTCACTAGAGATACCGACCCATCTATCCTTTATCAATTATACAAAATAGAGAATATCTCTGAAAAAATGTTACCATTTTTTTCATACAGATGTCAGACGGATACAGTACCGTTAGACCTCCTAGATCGATTAGATAAAAATTTTTGAGTTATTCACCTGTAATTTCGTTGGGTTGTCCCTCCCTACTTGGAATAATCATTCTTAATTTCCCAACCAATTTTGATATAGGATGTCATGTCATCTAAAGGCAGTTTTGGGGTTATGTCCGAAAATGTTTCAAATAATCTCTACACTGTAAGCTGAGATTATGAGAGGTAGCATTTTCGGTCGGAATCTCCAGAAGAAAACAGACATAAAGCCCATAATTGGAATTATAAACCCCACTATATTTTCGAATTCTGTAATATGTTCAACAAATACTTTGCCAAATAAAGGTTATGTGGGTGATCAGCATTTTGTTGGAATCAGAAGTTTCTCCTTTGGGGGATGTCCAATACCGACTTCAATAAAATATGTAGTACAAATTATTTCGGCTATACCTAATCGGAGGTAAAGTCCATCGGACAGAGTTCCGAAAGTCTTTCTCCTATGAGACCATGCCTTGTTTTGCATTCCTTATGGCAGGTTCTATTTTTCCGAAACCTTCATAGCCTTGTCTTTTAAATGAAGATACAGGTGTGGCATATTCTACATAACACTAAGATCGTTGGTACCAATAACACCCAGAGCCTTTATTCATCCTACTGGGAATGGTGAAGCCTTCCCAAAAATCCTTCCAGTACGGCCGGACATTCCGACATCCCTGAGATACCTTGAGTTTGGTGATATGACATTTACTCCAACGGTTAAACGGTTTTAGAATTATGTCCCAAAACTTTAGAGACATAACCTCAAAAATGGCAATTGGGATCATACAAGAAATGGGTTCACCCCATACACTTTAGAAGAATACTTCATGCAGTATAAAATATCATTATTAGAAGCCCCTTGAATGTTCTTAAATAAACACAGTGTGTATTTAATTTTGTCAAAATCATTCTCAATTTTAAAAATAGGATCCGTACACTTAAAAAAGTTTGTAAGTTAAAATAACTGAAAATATCATTTAAAAGAAATGATATTTCATTTAAAAACCGGTCAACTTAATTTTCATTTAAATTAAATGCCATTTGTTATTTATTTTTAAATGTTGATTAATCAACTGACACATCCGTAAGAAACAAATGATATAATCAGTTAAAATAAATGTCAAATTTTTACCTACCAATCCTTAAAAAATAAATGTTTTTTTCATTTATTTGAAATTATTTCCGTTTTTGTATTTTTTGTTATACCCTCCACTATATATGGTGAGGGTATATATCAGTTTGTCATTCCGTTTGTAATATGTCGAAATATAGGTTTAAGACCTCATAAAGTATATATATTCGTGATCCTTATGCAATTTTAAGTCGATTTAGCGATGTCCGTCTGTCTATCCGTCTGTCTGTTGAAATCACGATCACGACGCGAAGACGCAAGCGGGGGTGCCTATTTTTACCCAGATTATTGAACATCCTCCCAAGCAGTTTGGTATTTGAAATGAGCAAAATCGGTCAAGCGGTTCAAAAGTTATGAGTGAAAATGTGAAGGTACCTCTAAATTTTCCATACAAATTTGTACAATTTTTCTGTATCTATTTTTTTTTCTGTTAAGTAAGTAAAAATGTTATTAAGTCTTCTTATTGTTCGATTACATTTATTGTCTTACATACTATGATAACTAAGTTAACGTAAAAATGAACAATGTTAAAGTCGCTAACAGAGCAGACCTCTGTAAATAACATTGCTAAAACTAAATAACAAAAGTTCGTTACATAAATTGACAAAACATATTCATATTACAGTTCATGCAAAATTTAGTATATACGTATATCATCTTCATCCCCTTTGGTGGAGGGTATTCAAAGATTCGGCACAGCCGAATTTAGCCCTTTTTTACTTGTTTTTTTTTTTAATATACTCGTACAATACAAAATGTATGTATGCATATGAAGCTTTTTTGTGTGAATGTGTTTGTGTATGTATGTGTGTTTATGAAGTTCTTGTAATTTGTATTGAAATATTTTGTATATATACAACCAATTTAAATAAAAAAAAAAAACAAATTGAAATTTTTTGAATATTTTTTTTTTTGAAACAGACAGCAAACAAAATTTAAATTTGTTATAACTGTTACGGACACAAATAAACCACAAGTTTCCGTTTTGTGGGTAAATTATTATTAAATTTCAAACAAATGAAAAAAATAAATGAAACTGAAAAAAATGGTAAATGATAGTAAATTATTTCGAATAAATGTATAAAAAAGTTAATATAGATATTTCTTTGAAAAATAAATGTATGTTCCTTTATTTTTAAATGGAACGGAAAACATTTTTATTAAACTACAAACAGTTAACTACATAATATTCTGAGTGTAGGATCTTAAACTTTTCGCCAAATTATTGTCAATCATCCCAGGTTTGGTAACGAAAACCACCTTTGCATCGCACCACGATAATGGAACGGACATTGTCCCCATTTCTTATTTGGGGTTTGTAGACGAAAAATATATGACCAAACGGCCTTTGTCTGCAATATGAGAATAATGGCCAAAAAACTCTTTATAATAATTGCCACAAACAAATGTGTCTTAACCCTCAATGGGAACGGTCATACATCCCACTTATTATTATGTCCTAAAAATTTCCGTCATAATCCCCAAAATGCAAATGGGTATAATGTCAGTAGGAGTTATGATGGAACTATTCATGGATCGAGTTGGCCATGGGGAAAGTTCTACAATTCCTAGCCCATTGTTGATACATTGTGTGTGTAAGTATCTTTATGTTTAAGGCATGCTAATCTACAAGTAGTATTTGTAAAATGTTCTTTGAAAATTAATGAAATTATTTTCTTTTACATACAATTCACATTATTTAGTTTAAAAGCAGATACCTTCTTCTTTGTTTAATGATATGATAAAAGTAGAAGAAGCCACTTATGTATGCATAAATGTTGTTAAATTTTATGCTACCGCTTTTTGTTTGTTGTGAATGTGAAATTTTTCACAAAGATGTTGATGTATCTCCTGTCTTGGCTTTGTATGTGTGTGTGTGTATGAGTGTTCGAACGTATGCCATTTCTCAAGTGTTTTGTTGTTTCTATTCCTTTTTGGGTCAAACATTATAAGTTTTCTAGTGTTCCCTTGACCAAAGGGGAGCTTTAGAGAAATTTCAGTCTTATTTTCCTAATGTTTCATAAAATGATTGATTAATTTTATGTAAATTTATTTACCTCTGCAAAGGGAAAGTTGTTTAAGAAAATATACTGTAATATTTAAAATTTAAGTTTGATAATTTTCACAAGAATTTTCGAAAAATAAAATGTAAGCAATCCTGGTACACTTACATCACAAATTGGGCAGTTTCATTTAATGGAACAAAAAACAAAGAAGTAAATTGGTTTATTTTTCATATAATTTAAAACATATGGATATCATATTTTGGAAATATTTTTACAAAATACACTTCTCTATATATTATACATTTTATTTATAACATTTTGATTAACTTGTTTTTTAATAAATGTGTCTCTAAAGTGTAGTAAAAACTCATAAATTTTAAATTTTTTTAAAAAAGGCAGGAAGTACTCGACGAATGAGGAGTTGGAGGTCAAGAGAAAAAAATGTAACTTTTATAAAGTGATGGCTTGAAACGCATGAAATTACATGTGTGTGTGTGTGTGACCTCATACACATGCCAAATGAAAATAAAAAAACTGCTGACCCCACCACAATAAAAATTACACATAAAAAAAATATAAAATTCCACCCCCACCTCCTACTCCCTTGATACGACCATAACTTAAAACTTATTCACAACAAAATAAACATAGAATGTGCAAATTCTCTAAGGAATACAAAAAATATAAATTCTAAATAACATTAAAAAAAAATTCTTTATAATAATGTAAAGAAAATAAATATAAAAAAATACGAAAATCTTTTAAAAACATGAATTTTTTAGTAAAAAGTAGGGGAGAACAACAAAAAATGTTACGCATAAAAAATTTGAAAAATTCATGTTTCCAAATGGGGTGTTTGTGTGTAAATCCTTTATGAAAGATTACCACAAATAAAAATGGACACTTGATGTCATATTCCTAAATAATATATAACACACTTACACATGTACAATAATTCAACATCTACAATAAATGTAACAAAAGGATATGTATACAAATCTTAAAATGTTTTTTATGCTTGTGTTAGTGTGGTTTGATTGTATATATTTAGAAGTTTAAGGAAACGGAAAGCATTTTGACATGTTATTATGCTGAAATAATTTTATAATTTATTTACTTTTATTTTTGGTTTTGTATATTTTAGTTCCCATTTTTGTTTTCTTTTTTGTACGGTGAAATGAAATATCGCCAACGAACATTATCGAAAATTTCGGTTTTTGAGGTTATGTTTCGGACATGATCCCGATATTGCAAATTTGGAAATATGACCGAAGAACTTTTAGCTGTAATCCCCGGAAGAAAACGGACATAAGCCCAGAATTAGAGTCATAATCTCCATAACATTTTTGATTAATAAATTCTTTACACCGACTATTTGGGCCAAATAAAAGTTTTGTGCACTCAGAAAAAAAGTTAGTAGAAAAATTTGTAAACGGTTTTCAATCCCACTTTACTATTTTTGTACTGATTTTTAGTAAAAAATTATTATTTAGCAAATCTTTTTGCTATTTACATTTTACAAATTAAAGAATTTTTACAGAATATCTACAAATTTTCGTTGCTAATTTCAGAAATTATTTTACAAATTTTTGAAAACCGATTTGCTAAAATTAGCAAAAAAAAATTACTAATTTTAAAAAAGTCGATATTGAAGGAAATGTTATTTCTAATAATTTAAACTTATACATACAAACTTAAATTGTCCTAAAATGTTACATAGGATTAAAAAAGGGATCGGAAGTGAAGATACCGACTCATGTCTAAAAAGAGGACATCCACTTAAAATAGCACTAAAAAGGGGTTTTTAGTTCTAAAAATCAGCCCTAAAAACAATTAAATTTAACCTTTAAGATTTTTAAGCCTTTGATTTTTTTTTCATTTTGTATAAAACATGTTTTAAAAAATATAATCATAATTTTTGATGCTCGATAAAAAAAAAAATAAATCTAAAACTTTGTACTAATATTAATAGTATTTAGTATTTTTTTTTTTTTTTTTTTGCTGATTTTAGCAAACAGATTTTAAATTCCACTTTACAAAAAGTCTACTAAAATTTAGTAGCGGCTACTAATTTTTCTACTAATTTCATTGTACTACACGTCAGCAGACATGTGTTGCTAAGATTAGAAAAAAATACCGCTGGGCTCAAATTAGCAGAATTTCCCGTAATAACAGCAAAATTTTCAGTTGCCATTACAGACTTTTTTTGGTGAGTGTGGGTGATCGACATTCGGCCGGTCTTCGCTATACCTAGGCCGGGCTTAAAAATTTTCTCCATTGTGGTAGGTATGTATATCCAACTCTGGTTTCGCTAGATACACTGTTTTTATATATAAATTTAATAAAATAAAAAGTATTTCAGCCATAATCCCAATAAAAATGGTCGTAATACTAACTGATGTTATGACCCAGTCATAAACCTCATTTTCATGGTTGTGATTATGACCGACATTTTTTGGGACATAACCCCAAAATCGGATATAAGGATAATGTAAGTTGGGGTAAGGTCTGAGAACCATAATTGGATATAAATTGGAAAACAAAAGCTAAGATCGATCTGTCTCGGCTTTTGGGTCACATAGGATTTTAAACAGTCATGAAGGACTCTAAATGTGGTGCTTTTCCTTTTAGTTTATTAAGATGTTTAAACTAAAGGAATCATATGCAAGTGGTGTATAGTTAAAAAGGGATTTTGAGGGCTTTTTACAGATACTTTAAGTTTGGTACTTATTTGGTTTTTTAATAACTTATTTGATTTTTAAGGTACTTTATATAAACAAGCTTACTGCTACTGCTGCCAAATTCACATATTTTTTTCCTTATTAAATTTCTGCAATTTTTTTAAATTCGTTCTATTTTGGATTTTAAAAATCTTTTCGCGAAGCCCAATTTGCAACTTTTTGGAACATGTATATAAAACTTCCTCCTTTTCTGAATATATTTTTTTAATGCAGTTTTTATAAAGAATTGCGAACATTTCCAACATGCTACGGACAAACATCATATACATATATTATTTTCAAAAAAATCTGAGTGTATAGATTGGGATGTTTTTCTGTGAGTCGATCTGAATTTCGGCAATTTTTTTTATTATTATGTTCCAAAAACTATATTTTTGTCCCTTTTAAGATTTTAATGTTTAAGTGTACATATTTTCCAAGCAAATAAATAACTGTACTTTTCTGATGAGAAAATATGCGCTAAATCCTAATCTGCTTTTCCATTTCGGGATTTCGAGCTATATAAACTGAAAAAATCTCCCATATAAATATCCACGAGGAATTTTATAACTTTAAATGCTTAAATGCAGATTTAGAAGAAGCTTTGATAAAGGATTCAAATTTAAGGTTCACCTATTCTTTCAAGTGTTGGCTCTGATGTTTTGGAGATAGAAAAGGGTGGCAAAATTTGTACTCTTTTCGTTTTATTTTTCGTATAACGAACTTATACCATTTCTCCGCCGATATGATGAGAATAGATTAACTTTCCGAAATTTTAACAGCTTTCCGGAATATGGCCCAAATTGGTGCAGATTATTTCATGATCGGCATTGACCGATTATAATTTTCTTACTTGTTTAAGTACAAGTTGAAGATTATTATGAAGTTTATTATGCTATAAAAATTTGTAAGATGGATTGGATCTAAGATTTCGAATCAAAATGGTAGATTCAAAAGGGCAAATATTTTTTTTTAAACATAGAATCTGTAATGCAGTTTTATTTTGAGCAACGTTTTGAAGAAGAAATAACTAACAAGGGGGTAAAATGGAAGGGTAAGCAGGATTTTTTTTTTTTTTTTTTTTGAAGAAGAAAAAACTAGAAAGGGGGTAAAATACACGGGTAAAAAGGATTTTTAAAATAATTCCTATTTCTCCCAAAGCAAGCATTGGTATTTTGGGTATCAACGAAAAGGTAGGTGTTGTGGTGTAATGGTCAGCGTGTTGGACTGTAACACAGCAGGTTGTGGGTTCGATTCCCAGCGACGGCAACATCAATTTAGAAAAATAATTTGTATGAGTTTTCTATATCACCGAAGGAAAAAACATAAAGAATTTCAACAATTTCGAAAACTCTCCATCATGGCGGGCAACAACTTTTCAGCGTTACTATATTTCTCACCACCTATTATATTTTCTCTTTCTTCTTTCCAAAGAAAGCAACACATTAATTAGTAGGAAGAATTTCCTGAATGTTGCATATCTTTAAAAAAAAGTTCATGTTATTAATGAAAACACTTTAATTTTAGTGGGTTTTGTATGGAGATGTAATTATATGAGTTCAGCTTCACAATTTCATTCCATATTATGGACTTTATTGTACTTTTTCGGAAGCCCTTTTTTAACTATTTATCAAATATTTACAATAGGTGGCAAGTCTGCGTTCAAAATATTGGCAATATGAGTATCAAAACATTTCTTTTCTTGTGTACTTTGACTTTGTGTTAGTCGGTAATTCCCGAGAATTTTTCTTACACCAAAGAAGTGTAAAATTTAGTCATTTTTTTCGCTGGTTTCGTTGGCGTTTTCTTCTAAAAGAATTTTAATATTTTAGGATTAAAATATTTTTATTGTTTTAGATTGAAATGGATTAAAAAAAAAATGCGCCGAAGGCCAAAATTTTAAAATTAAATTTCTAATTTCTGTCCCTTTCTAATCGTGAAGAAATTTCCTTTCATTTAAGTACTATTTTCAAATATAAATAAAATGTATTATGATAATGATATTGAAACTCTACTGAAGATCACTTAGGAGATTGTGTAATTATGATATAGAATACCAGAATGTATGTAGCTCTTAAGAAATTTAATTTTCTATACTCTCTTTAAAAAGAGAAATTTAGATTTGTCTACTTACAGCATATCCAAGTTTTATTGAGATCTAGGAATTCACCATCGAAAACCTTTGTTGTCAATTCATTGTTACACGACTGCTGCTAATTGCATCTACAAAACGGGCTTGAAACTTTAATCGGGTTAGATATCAGTTTTTTTTTTCAGTAACCAACTTTGATAATATATTGAAATAATTTTTTAAATTTAATGAGAATTATAATCAGAGAAATCGAAGTCATAATCCAAGCATTCGTTTTAATGGTAACTCTTAAGCAACTTGAATGTTCATAAATGTTTTTTTTTTTTTTTCATTTTGCTGATGATTTTTTACATCATTTGAAAGGATTTGCAATATTTTCATTGTATTGTATGGTAGAGCACGTAAATAAATTCATATTTATTATTGTAAAATTATTACAATATAGTGTAATTTTTCATAATGCCACCACCACCGACACAGCAACAACAACATTACAACTACAACAATATAACTATAACCCTGGCAACTAACCACATTTACCATATCCTTTCACTCCCTATCAACCTCCAGCAAGTAGAAAGTCCTTTCTTTGTACATATTTGCCTTATAACCTTTTGAAGCCACCCAACATTTTGTTCATATATACATACATCTTTCTAACAACTTGCTTTATGTTAAGCTTCGATGAAACTTGACAATTTTTTTTTATTTTTCTTATTTTAAGCTGCCATGGCGAATGTGTCGTATGTTGGTTGTGTGATGATGTTGATGTTGCAAATAAATGTAAAAATATAGTTATGATAAATTGTTGTTTTATTTTTCATATTTTTTAGTTTTTCTTTTGTATTTTTTTTTTCCTTACTTTGTACGCTTTCAAAGTTTTTCCATTCTTTAGATTTCAGTTTACGTGACAGTTGGTTAAATCCTTGGCAGCTTTTGTGTTTTTTTTTTTCAAATTATTGCTGTTGCAATTTCTGTCTGGTTGGGTAAAATAGAAATGCTATGAATAAAATTTAAATTTGATAAAACAAAAATACATACTTTGAAAATATTTTAAATTATTGAAATAGAAAATTTTATTTATTGCATTAAAACTTAATGCAGTCGCTCTCTTGTAGCAAAATAGAAGTCACTAGCGCTAAGCGAATTAAAAATATGGCTAGGGCAATCATTTTCAAAGAGCATTTTTGGGATTATGATTAAGCCAACCATAATCGTACTATATTATAGTTATTATATTATGATAATAGAATAACCATAAATTTACCATAATATGGTCCCTACAGTTATATAATGATTCGAAACTATGAAAAAGTTCTTTAAAAACACTTCAAAAAAAATTTAAAATTCTAAGGAATTTTTAATAAAAAAAACATAGATTCTATGGACTCTTTCTAGTAGAAATATTGTGAGGTTCTAAGTACATTTTTAAGATTTTTTAGATAGTCCTTAGAGTATCATAATTCTTCTTTTAGGAAAAGTCCTTAGAATCTAAGCATATTTCTATTGGGAAAAGTTCATAGAATTTCAGAATCTAAGAATTTTTTAGAATCGTAAGTTTTCTTAACAATACTTTATATGAATTTTATCAAAGAAACAGTTTGCAGAATCTTCAAGAAAAAGTCCATAATATCTAAAAATGTTTCTATCAGAAAAATTTTTAAAACTTTAGTGTTTTGTATAAAAAACCTTTTCGTAGAAAACAACAGACATACTTTTTCTTCTAAAAAAAAAATTTTTTATTAATATTCTGAGTACTGTTTCCAGAAGAAAGTCGTTATTTAACAAAAAATTAAAAATTATAAAATCTTAATATAGAATCTTTTTGACAATGAATTTTTTCGTCAATGAATTCATTAGTGTAAATTATGTTATATGTATAAGGCATTTTTGAAAATATAACTCCCCAGGTGAAAATAACATGTTGCCCCGTCTTGTTGAAACCAAATGTCGTGCATGTCATTCTCTTGAATTTTTGGAAACAAAAATTCGTTGAGCATGGCACGGTTACGCTCACCGTTAACGTTAACGGCGCCTCCTTGCTCATTTTTGAAGAAAATGGCCAAGTCGTGGTAGTCATATGAATGATATTGTGTTCCATTCTTAAATGACAAAATTCAACCTTTATTGGAAAGGAAATTTTAAAAAATAATCAGTACTTTTTTTATGGACCACCCTATATAAACCAATAACTTGATTGTAGCAATCATAATATAGTAGTAGTGATCATGTTGCAATGATGTTTTTTCTCTGCATGTGAGATTTTTTCCACAAAATGTCATAGTAGAAAAAAATAAGAGGAAGAAAAAAGGACGGAAAAAGACACGTCAAAAGGACGGAAAAAGACACGTCAAAAAATCCCCTTTTTATCTAAGGATGTTATGCGACTAATATTTTTCTTTTTTTAATATAGTTCATATCAATTACACTCGGAATATTATGTAGTTAACTGTTTGTAGTTTAATAAAAAAGTTTTCCGTTCCATTTAAAAATAAAGGAACATACATTTATTTTTCAAATAAATATCTATATTAACTTTTTTATACATTTATTCGAAATAATTTACTATCATTTACCGATTTTTTTCAGTTTCATTTATTTTTTTTATTTGTTTGAAATTTAATAAAAATTTACCCACAAAACGGAAACTTGCAGTTTATTTGTGTCCGTAACAGTTATTACAAATTTAAATTTTGTTTGCTGTTTCAAAAAAAAATATTCAAAAAATTTCAATTTGTTTTTTTATTTAAATTGGTTGTATATATAAAGAGTGTCCCAAGAAGAACGCAATTTTTAAATTTTAAATAAAACACAGATATTTAAAAAAAAATCGTGAAACTTTATTATATCGTAAAGTAGACAGAATGAGGTTATGTATGGAACAACATATCGTGCAGATGGCCGCCGCGGCTTTGCTGGCATGCACGCGATCTTTTAATGAAATTTTCAATGACCGTTTTGCATGAATGCTGCGGTATTTCATTAATGCAGCGTCCAATTTCCTCTTTTAAGGCTTGAGTCGTCGTCGGCTTATTCGCGTAAACCATCGACTTCAAAAAACCCCAAAGAAAAAAATCTAATGGTGTTAAAATCGCACGATCTAGGCGGCCAATTCTGATCTCCAAAACGCAAAATAACACGACCGGGAAATGACTGAAGCAGCAATTGAATTGTTTCTCTGGCTGTATGACATGTGGCGCCGTCTTGTTGGAACCACATGCCCTCCACATTCATTTCTTCAATTCTAGGCAAGAAAAAACTGGTTATCATTTCACGATACCGAACACCATTGACTGTTTGCGCTTGACCTGCCTCATTTTTATAAAAAAAAGTTCCAATGATTCCTCCAGCCCAAAAACCACACCACACAGTGACACGTTGAGGATGCATTTGCTTCTCGTGAATCACTCGAGGATTTTCCTCACCCCAAATGCGACAATTCTGCCTATTGACGAAGCCATCAAGGTGAAAATGGGCCTCGTCACTGAAGATGATTTTATCGGCAAAATCAGCATTTTCATGTTGTCTCTCCAATACACAATTAACGAACTCCCTTCGCTGTGCATGGTCAGCTGGCTTCAGTTCCTGAGTCAATTGAACTTTGTATGCATGAAGATGCAAATCTTTCGTCAAAATTCGCTGCAAAGTGGATTTGGAGACACCAATTTGCTGAGCTCGGTGTCGAATTGAGGTGGATGGAGTATGAGCGACATCATCACGTACAGCTGCGACATTTTCGGTCGATCGACCTGGTCGATGGCGCGTTGTTGTTTTTACATCACTAACAGACCCAGTTTCGGCAAATTTATCCATTAATCTCTTTACAGTTGACTCTTTTGGAGCATTATTGTGACCCCAAATTGATCGCAATTTGCGAACTGTAGCCGCAAAACTTTCACCATTTTGGTAAAACAATTTCACAACGAGAATACGTTGTTCATTCGTGTAGCGCTCCATTTTCACTAACCTCGTACCTTCTACTAGCAAACAATAACAATTGTTCAAATGTCAATGACACTTCGAATGTTGCCAGATTTAAAAATTGCATTCTTCTTGGGACACCCTTTACAAAATTTTTCAATACAAATTACAAGAACTTCATAAACACACATACATACACAAATACATTCACACAAAAAGTATTTATAGCTTCATATGCATACGTACATTTTGTATTGTACGAGTATATTAAAAAAAAATAAAAAATACAAAAACGGAAATAATTTCAAATAAATGAAAAAAACATTTATTTTTTAAGGATTGGTAGGTAAAATTTTGACATTTATTTTAACTGATTATATCATTTGTTTCTTACGGATGTGTCAGTTGATTAATCAACATTTAAAAATAAATAACAAATGACATTTAATTTAAATGAATATTAAGTAGACCGGTTTTTAAATGAAATATCATTTCTTTTAAATGATATTTTCAGTTATTTTAACTTACAAACTTTTTTAAGTGTATAAATTCGATTTGATAATGACTTAAAATTTAAAAAATATAAAATATGTAATTGCTAAATGTGCTGGCATGGTAGGTAGCTTTTGTTAAATTCAATACCTTTATGGTGTAGGGAAAATGTAGGGGGAAAAGTTGTGTGTGTAGGTAAATAAAGGAAATTTGTACAATATAATAATAGTAAGGAACTTTCAAAATAGCTTATTGTACGATAAAATGTCAAGATAAAAAAATCTTTCGTAAAATAAACGAAAATTTGTTTATTTTACGAAAGTTTTTGTTGTTTTGATATTAATTTGGTATTTTTATTTATGGATTATTATGAGTAAATTGATCTTTAACGCTTTTCATGTGAAACAAAGTGAATAATTTTTTCGAAGTCGCATTTTGTTTACGAGAAAAAACAAAAAATTTCGCTAACATAAAATTTGCAGTCTTCACAACGAATTTAAGACTAAAAATCACTCAAAACAGTAAAAATTGTCTTTTTTGTCCATCAAGTTTTTAGACACCACGTGGAGAAGTTATAAACAGTTTGGGCTGATGTTTGTAAAT
Source organism: Eustalomyia histrio (assembly GCA_949748255.1). Lineage (NCBI taxonomy): Eukaryota > Metazoa > Arthropoda > Insecta > Diptera > Anthomyiidae > Eustalomyia > Eustalomyia histrio. The sequence goes on from OX456526.1 coordinate 16,080,568, forward strand.
ACTAAAAATATTTGACCAAAACCACCTTATAGTAAACCAATTGACTCAGAAGCACTTTTTCAGCCGATGTCCGTCTATTCGTATTTTCATGTAAACTTAAAGACATTTGGATGAAATTTGGCGCATAACTTTCGGAGACAAAACTTATTTAATTTGCTTATGCATGGTTTTCACTATGTCATTTTTAATGTCAATTTGTCCAAATTGTTGGCAATTGTATGAAAACGGGTTGTCATATGAATTTGCAGTCAGTTATACACACGAACTGCCTTCTAAAATGACATACAAGTGAAAACGTCAAATTTTAGTTTGTCAGCAGATATGTCAGCATTTTTTATCTAAAATAAAATTGACAACAAGTTGTGAATTTTATTTTTGTTTGGCGAGCGCAAAGCTGTAATTTTTTTTTCCTGGAAAAATAAATTTCAATGCTTTCTTTTATTTTTCCAAGCCCTTTAGTGTTTTAATAACTCAAAGCGCCGCACTAGCTACAGCCATTTGTTTCTTTTTATTATTTTTAATTTTTTTCCACTTTTTATTTACCCCAAAATTTTATGCATCACATTTGACCTTTGTAATGAAAACGGCGTGTCAGTCAACTGACACCAAAATTTGGCATAAGTCTTTGACACGTTCTGCTTTATCGACTTATTGTCAGTTTTTAAGATGTAATGAAAACGCATTTGACACAAAATGACGAGAATTCATTTGAGTCAGTTTTTGTTGTCAGTTCATATGACATAATGAAAACCAGGCATTAGAACTAGTCCATATTTAGAAGTACTCCCCATTGAAAGGTCCCATCTCGATTGGCGTAAAATTACATTTATACCCAAAAAACCTATATGAAAATGTTATTTCTGTTGTGAAGGCTCTGCAGATCCATAAATAATTTCTCCAATTTTAAAGAAAACCAGACCTAGTCTTCATATTTCAAAAAAAAATTGGTTAAATCAACATTTTCGTTCAGATTTTAACTATTATTATTGCAACATTTATTTTTCCACCCATTTAATAAAGACCACTTCCCAAAATTTCGTCCGATTCCTAGAACATAACCCAATTCATACTGGGGTGACTTACTTGGTTTATTTTTTTCTCGTTGATAAGAAAGAATGAAGAAATATTTTTGGTTCAAAATTTTAAGATATTCAAATGAAAAACTCAAGTCGAAGATGTCTTTCGTTTTGACTGAAACTTTTCAAAAAAAAAATTTGTACCCCTATCCACAACAATTCTACTCCTGCCGTAAACAAAATTCCTCCAAAAGTCGAATTTGATCCACCATATTAGTCATAAAAGATTCAAGATATCAGTAGATAAAGGAAAAACATTATTTTCTCTTTATATAGAGCTCTCTTAGGTGGGAGAAAGTGACTCATTGTAACATATCACCGAAATTTGAAACAACCTGTGATAAGCAGGTCTTATTTTATGAACTCAATGAGTATTAACTTAATATAAAGGGTGTCCCAAGAAGAACGCAATTTTTAAATCTGGCAACATTCGAAGTGTCATTGTTTGACATTTGAACAATTGTTATTGTTTGCTAGTAGAAGGTACGAGGTTAGTAAAAATGGAGCGCTACACGAATGAACAACGCATTCTTATTGTGAAATTGTTTTACCAAAATGGTGAAAGTTTTGCGGCTACAGTTCGCAAATTGCGATCAATTTGGGGTCACAATAATGCTCCAAAAGAGTCAACTGTAAAGAGATTAATGGATAAATTTGCCGAAACTGGGTCTGTTAGTGATGTAAAGACAACAACTCGCCATCGACCAGGTCGATCGACCGAAAATGTCGCAGCTGTACGTGATGATGTCGCTCAAACTCCATCCACCTCAATTCGACACCGAGCTCAGCAAATTGGTGTCTCCAAATCCACTTTGCAGCGAATTTTGACGAAAGATTTGCATCTTCATGCATACAAAGTTCAATTGACTCAGGAACTGAAGCCAGCTGACCATGGACAGCGAAGGGAGTTCGTTAATTGGGTATTGGAGAGACAACATGAAAATGCTGATTTTGCCGATAAAATCATCTTCAGTGACGAGGCCCATTTTCATCTTGATGGCTTCGTCAATAGGCAGAATTGTCGCATTTGGGGTGAGGAAAAATCCTCGAGTGATTCACGAGAAGCAAATGCATCCTCAACGTGTCACTGTGTGGTGTGGTTTTTGGGCTGGAGGAATCATTGGACCTTTTTTTTATGAAAATGAGGCAGGTCAAGCGCAAACAGTCAATGGTGTTCGGTATCGTGAAATGATAACCAGTTTTTTCTTGCCTAGAATTGAAGAAATGAATGTGGAGGACATGTGGTTCCAACAAGACGGCGCCACATTTCATACAGCCAGAGAAACAATTCAATTGCTGCATCAGTCATTTCCCGGTCGTGTTATTTCTTGTTTTGGAGATCAGAATTGGCCGCCTAGATCGTGCGATTTAACACCATTAGATTTTTTTCTTTGGGGTTTTTTGAAGTCGATGGTTTACGCGAATAAGCCGATGACGACTCAAGCCTTAAAAGAGGAAATTGGACGCTGCATTAATGAAATACCGCAGCATTCATGCAAAACGGTCATTGAAAATTTCATTAAAAGATCGCGTGCATGCCAGCAAAGCCGCGGCGGCCATCTGCACGATATATTGTTCCATACATAACCTCATTCTGTCTACTTTACGATATAATAAAGTTTCACGATTTTTTTTTTAAATATCTGTGTTTTATTTATGTGCATTCTTTTAACTCTTCAATAGGTAGTTAGTAACAAGTTCCTTCACCTAAAAATTTTTCTTTTATTTTGTTTTCGTCATAAATATCTTAATAAAATATTCATCTCATTGCATATTATCTGTTTTATAATAAAAAAATAACCATTCAAATTTTCTGTTCAATAAACTTGAATTTTTTATAGCAATCGTCTCCCCTTAAGGACAAAAAATCAAGTCGTAAATTATTCAAAACTATCATCATCTTCAATGAATGTAGTCTTTATGTAAAAAAAGAACAGAGAAAAGCAATTGACTTAAGCCATTATAATCATAAAAATTTTACATCTCAACGACAAAAATAAAAAAAAATATAAAAAATAAAAACAAAATCAACATAATCATTGATGCAATTTCGTATTTGCAAACAAAAACGTATAAAAAAGTCGAAAAAATAGATAAAATGACGCACAATTATTACTATTGTAGAGACGATGAATATAAAAAATGTATAAAATGATGAAGAATCAAGAAAATGATGATGACCAACATGGCAATGACCAAACACAAAATTCAATTATTCGCATTTACTGTAGTATACTTACAGGAGAGTACATTTGTTATGTGAAGGACCTGTGTAATGCAAAAACGAAGGAAAATGTAATTTTTTTATGCCAGAGTTTTTTTTTTAGACAAAGCTTTTTTATGCTGAATTTTATAGATTTTATTGATATGTTTTTATATATTTTATTATACTCGATTCCATGTTTGTTTAGCAATTTCAATATATTATCAAAATGCGATGGACGGACAGACAGAAGAGTCCTTTTTACATATTCACACAATAAAATTGGCAAGAAGAAATGGAAAAAAAGGATACAATACATTTATACAATGCCATACATGTGTAATATTAAACAGAGTTTCTCAAATTGACAAGATGCCGCTTTATTCGAAGCTCATTTGGGGTTTATATGTATAACTTTACTCAATTTAAAAGAAATATCGTACTTATAATTATTGACTTACAATAAAATTTGTTGGAATTCACAAGTTTTCTGATAAAAATTAGTAAATTTACAAAAATTTTATCATTTGTATTAATTAAAATTTCTTGTTGATTTACTGATTTTTAATTGGAACCTTGTTTATTTCATGAAATTTTATGTTACATTGAAAAATTAGAAGTACATATTGTTGCTGAGAAGGCAAAAGTCGGCAAGGAATAGTTTAAAGCATATGTTCACAATTCAAAATAAAATAACGGCCAATATATTTTATTTACATAGTTCCAGTGCGCATTAGGGCGGCAGCAATTTGGTGAAATGTCTAGTTTTAAGATGAGCACATTTGGGTGTATCAAATTTGATCTTTGGGGAAATTTCGCTTGAGGCAGGAATAGACAAGTTGTCGACAGATAAAGATATTTTAGCCAAATCAAAATTGATCTCCGACTAGCGCTTTGTATCTGAATATCTAAAATTTTTGTTTCAAAATCCAGAGTTTTTTCACGAAAATATTCATTTATTACCTCTTACACTACTCGACAAGGTTTTTGGACAGACTTCTACTAAATTTTTGTTAAAGAATTTTAGCCTCCTCAACCCCAATCTAAATGTTCCATTATTTTTAGTTCTTTTGTTAACAAGGAGTTCCAATTCTGTTTTCGTTCGTTCTCTTGCACATCACAGTGCTCTTATGATTTTCGATGCCGCGGATTTTTACCATATGTCTTGGATATTCATATTTCCGCATTTACAAGAAATTCCTCTTACTGCTACGCTCACTGTCTCTCTCTCTCTCTTGTATTTCTCTCTGATTTCAGGCTCCCTTACGTTCTTGTAAATTGTTACCATGCTCCAATAACAAATTCTTCAAGCTTTCTTGGACTATTACGATGCACTTTGATATACATATTTTTCCACATTCTCGATTCTCCAACATTTCTTTGGATTATCTTACTCTTGGATTACTTCCTGACTATATTAGATCTATAATTTCGTGTTGACAGGGAATTCCGATATCAAATTCACTTAAGCTCATTTTAAGATCGGTGCCACTACGAAACTACCACGAAGAAAAAGAAGCAGAAACACCTTTTCGGCATATACCTTACAGAAAACGCAAAGGAAACTTGTCTTAGATTACAGTATAGGGTTGACAAATTTTATTACTTTTGAATACTACAAACTATTTCTTACTTTTTAATTGAATTGACTCAATAGTACATAATACTTTAACAGATTTTTTTAAAAATGAATAATGAAGAAGATCATAAGCAACAAAACTGAAGTCATAGTCAGTGTTGAGTGTCAAACCTTCTCGATAGATTTTGTTGTGACTTACATATGTATGTAAACAATAACTGAATTAACTTTCAATGAACAATCTTGAATTTGACTAGTTTTTGGTGTTTGTGTTAAGTTTCGGGCTTTGATGTGTTCTGAGATTTGTAGTAAAATTTGATGGCCAACATTTTTGTAAAACATTTCATTTACGCTCTTCCCCTTTTTAGGGGTGTTTTTTACTATTTGTTAGAATAGATCTTAAGATTATAGTTATATGCGGGAGTTAGAGGGTTAATATGTTCCACAAAAATATTTGCGTTAATATTTTCCAGAAAGTTGCTTAAAATACCCTACACCTCAGAGATAAAGAACGCATATTTTTCTTATGCCGATATGCTGCAAGAACAGGCCAAAGGGGGGAAACTTTAACCCCCCTAAAATAAAATTCCGATATGATCTTTCCATTGTCAGAACACCGTAATTTTGGAAAAAGTTCGAAAATTGTTGTATGTGGAGTCTTGCAAATAGGGTTGATTTTAATGTATGTAAGACCCAATGATGTATGTATGTTGACCCATAGGCTTGTGGCGTCGTCAACGTCATCAGAAATATGTGGGTAATCTGATAGATGTTAATGTTGATTGCATTTTTAATGGAACATTTTTAGAGCTTTTAACTTTTAAAGCTGTTTAAATATTTACTTTTTTAAAATACCTTATTAGATAGAGAAATAACATGAATAAAGCGCATAGTTATCTTCTTTAGATTGATATATATGTTATTTGTACAAGATAAACAAAGAATTGAGACATTCTATACACTTAACCAACTCATATCCAACACTTATATCCAGCTTATTTCACTTAACAAAACATCCAGCACACACCCAAAGCCACATGATTCAACCAAAAATTAAGCAGTTAGCCATCGTGCATCCAAACAACACAATCGTTCAGTCAATTTCATCGAAATTCTCGGGCTTGCAAGGCACCGATCACCCGGCTCCATCGATTTCTTCTTCCTTCCTTCTTTCAACACTTTCCAACGTTTCATAAACTTTTCCTCATTCTTCCATCCAACCAATTTCACGGCCACCATAAAGCAACGGCTTGCAGAGCACCGATCACCCAGCTTATCCTTCTTTCAACATTAATACTCCTTTCTTCACCCAACCAATTATACGGCCAGCACACAGCAACGGGGTGTGGATCACCGATTACCCAGCTCATCCTTCTTTCGAGATTTTCAACACTTATAAGCCTTCTTTCATCCAACCAACTTCAAGGTCACCACCCAGCAAGGCCTTCTGGATCACCGATCACCCAGCTTATCCTTTTTATCCAACTTTCAGGCTTCACATTGATATTCTTTTCTAACATCCGCACCGACTGGCTCCACCTTCTGAATCAACTACCTGGCTATATCTGTTGGTATATTCAGTGGTATTATAAGTACCTTTGACGTGTCAAAGTCCATGTTGATTTACAACAGAGGTCCCATATTCGAATGGCTCCCGTGGTACCAAATTTATGGCCCTTCTAGCCGAAGCTACTCCCATATGACCCAGGAGTGGTCACCCCAGATTAACGAGAGACGCAAAAGCACCTATCTACCAGAAGTAGATAGGGACAGTAGGAATCTCATTAATTCAACTTATCAATGACAGTAGGGAATCCAGCTCCATTGGAGCATGGTCGGAATGTGGGTTTTGTGTTATTGTTCTATCGATATTCTACCGAGATAAGTGAACTGATCCCTATAGTTCGGGTTTATATTGACCACATCGACGTACCGCCATGAAGTCTTATTATTAAAGTGAGTTGAGAATCTCTGCTAGTGTATGTATGTTATGTATATTTTTTTACTTTGTTACCATACGAAATAAAAAACGCATACCATGTACTCTATAAGATGCTCCTATAAACCATCATACTGTGTGCTTCAGCATATTTGGGTGGTTGTATTCTTATTCGAATTATGGCTTTGATTCCATGTCATGTTTCATGTTGTTTGTATTTTGTACCAGTCAATGGTTCCTTACTCATACATACGTAGTTGTTTTATTACCATCATTGGGATGGGGTGTGGGGTAGGTGGTTGCTGATGCTGACAATGATGGTTTGATTTCAATGTTTAGAGGGTTTCATACTTATTGTATATTCAGACGTTCATTTTTTATGTTTTTATTTTTATGCATAAAAATACTTAGCATACAGTCGTAAAAAATGTACGTCCTTACGTATTTTTATTTATACCCCCATCGGCATTGGGAATACTATGTAGTATGTACCCATGTATGCCAAATGTTGTAAGTAGATACCAGTAAGTGTACACTTGCTGTTACTGTTTACCAGACTTGTTTAGGTCCTTTTTAGCTGGCAGGATAAGGATCTTCTTGTATTTTTTTTTTTTTAGTTTATTTGTATGTGATTATGAATTTATGGCACTTACAAGTAAAATAGATTGGTCTTTTTACATTTTTTAAGATGTAATGATACACTGAAAGAAATATTTTTTAGGTGAAATAAAAAAACTTCTGAACCTGCAGGAGAATATAACTGAAAGAATTTTTTAAATAATTATGGAAAACTCATAAAACAAAATCTTCACAGAAGTTTTTAAAATCTTAAAGGAAAATTTTTCTGAAATTACATTTATTTGGCAAATTCTTTAAACATAACAGTTAACCTTATATTTTTTCTAAGTGTTACCAATAACAATCATCTTAAAAAAACACTATTACTTTTACTGCATAGTATTTTGAAAAAAAAGAACAACAACAACAACCAAAAAATTGCTGATACGAATTATGATCATATTTATTTTTTATTTGCCTATGAATTTTCCACTACTCAATATCAGAATAAAAATAAAAAACATGTAATAATTTTAGGCAAATTGACCACCACCACCACCACCATCACAACAACTACAACCACGCGCTGATGCTTTTTGTTACAAATACCACCTCACTGACACAGGACACACAAAAACTTAAATCAAGCATTATCTGCAAAAAGAAAATCGAAAACAAACTAAATAACATTATTTTTATTATTATTACACAACATTTACGAGATAAAATGTTAAAAAATAACAAGATATATGAATGAAAACGGTAAATGGATAAAAATTCATTCGCTAATAATTCATTCAACATGTAACTGAATGGCTTCAGTCGATGGGTATAATAGAAGAAAATTGATTTTAAATGTTAATTTTATGGAAATTAAATGAAAGTGTAGTGAAAAATGTTAGATTTTTATGGTTTTGTTTATTTTTTTTTTTTTTTTTTTTTGAGGAATTTTTATGTTAGGGTGCCAAAGGATTTATTGTGTTCTATGATCAGCATTTTTTTTTTGTAAGGATTTTATACATAAATAGAGTGGTCTTTTAAGTAATTGAATTTAAGTGGAGAACAAAAAGCTTAATAGTCGAAAAATTGAGCCAAAATTGTTGTTACCCTGGAAAAAATTACTTGAGCTTGTATATAATTTCACTGTTACTGAATCCAAATTTGTCCAGAAGTTTTTAAAAATTCGTTATTGAAAATTAAAAAAAAAAAAATTGTTTTCAGTACAAAAGTACAAACTCATTCGAAAGTTTTGTTTTTCTGTGTTTTTTTCTAAGAGAAGTCACTTTCAGTTAATTTTTCCTACTAATTAATTTATTGTTTTTTTTTTTTTTTGCAGTGTTGCCACTTTTTTCAAAAACGCAACTGCTTACACATTCGTTGAACAATTTATGAATTATCAGAATTTTGTGTAGTTTTTGTGTAATTTCACTTTTACAGAAAATTTAGTTTTCATTAAATCAATACATCGGCTAAAACAACAATTTTTTAGCAAAACTCGACTTTATTAATCAACATAGTCTTCCTTTAGAGCCATAGAATCACTCCAACGCCTTTCTAACATTTTTTAGAATGATTTATCTTTGGCCTGAAAATAGGCATCTGTTTCGGCAATCACCTCTTCATTCGAACGAAATCTCTTTCCAGCGAGCATTTTTTGAGGTCTGAAAACAGGTAAAAATCGCTGGGTGCCAAATCTGGCGAATATGGTGGGTGCGGAAACACTTGAAAGCGCAATTCGTGTAATTTGTACAGCTCTCAGAATCATCGACACGTTATTGTCTTTGGTACACTGTGAGCAAACGCGGCATTCATTTCGAAAACAGCTTTCTCATGGACAAATGTTCATGCAAAATAAAGCTGACATGTTTCTTCGATATCTTAAAGTTATCAGCTAACATATCTCCTGCATATTCATTTTATGGTCTGCCAAAACGATATTGTAAACTTTTTGATGTCTTCCGGTATTATCACCTGTTTTGGGCAACCAGAGCGTTCGGCGTCAGCAAAACACTTTTCTACCATTTGTCTGGATGGAGCAGAGTCTGAAAAAAAGTTATCAAGCTTTGTCTTGAATGGTGTTTGTTCCCATTAAAAATCAATGATAATTGCTTTGAATCCATCGTTTTCAAAATCGCAAATGTGCCGTCACTAAAACAGCTGTAACTTGTTTACTACACTCACCAAAAAAAAGTCTGGAATAGCAACTGAAAATTTAACTGTTATTACGGAAAATTTTGCTAATTTGAGCTTAGCGGAATTTTTTGCTAATTTCTTTTAAATATACAAATTTATATATTTTTATCCTGTAACACGTTTTTATTTTAATTATTTTTTTCAAATAATATTTTAGACAAGATTAAAAAGAAAAAAATTCAAAGGCTTTAAAAATAGTAAAAACATAAACGAATTTATCATTTAGTTTTAATTTGCTAATTTTTGTTTTAAAAAATATTTTTTGTAAATTTTTTTGAATTTACCGGTCAAATTTTAATTGTTTTAAGGGCTGATTTTTAGAAGAAGTTTTTAGTGCTATTTTAAGTGGAAGCCCTCTTTTTGGATATGAGGATGTTATGAAAAGTATCTTCACTTCCGAACCCTTTCTTCAACCTATGTAACATTTTAAGGCAATTTAAATTTGTATGTAGAAGTTTTAATTATTAGATATAACATTTCTTTCTATATTCACTTTTTCAAAATTGGTAAATTTCTATTTTATTATTTTAGCAAATTGGTTTTCAAAAATTTGTAAAATAATTTCTGAAGTTAGCAACAAAAATTTGTAAATATTCTGTAAAAATTCTGTAATTTCTGTAAAAATTAAATAGCAAAAAAAAATTTTAATAATATTTTTTTACCAAAAACTACATAAATAGTAAAGTGGGATTGAAAACCGTTTATAAATTTTTCTTCTAACCTTTTTTCTGATTTTATTTGTGAAGGTTGGTAGTTCCAAAAAATCATATGGATTTTCATTAGTGGCGCCACCTATGTGCCGTCCTAGAGATTTGTCAGCCGGTGATATTTGGCACAAATTTAAAAGTTTTTGTTAAATTATTATTTTAAAGTTTTATCCACATTAAACCGATTTTAAAAGATTTTATTTTATTTTGTTAATCTGTTGGGAAAATATTTGTCAAACGCTATATAACACAGATAATTTTTCTCTTGCGTGACAAGACCATTTAAATGCAGCGTAAAAGATTTATAATTGTGACTTTCAAAATACTGAAGCAATTTTCATAGTTTTTATTAAAGTTTTTGGTAAATTTCCCATTGATCAGTCAAAAATAAAGTTAAAGCCGGGAAATTGATATGATGGCCCTAATTAGTGTTTAGGGGGTGTCCCAAATTTTCTTCTAAAATTTAAAATATAAACTTAAACAAAACAATGCTTTCCAGCATGGTTGGTAAGTAATACCTTTTCATTATAACGGTAGTTGTCTACTACACTCTGATCAATACAGACACAAAAATTTTAACACTGCGATTCCAATAGTGACATGTGTCTTTTAATATCACGGGGTTTATTTCACAACATTACTTTTTACATTTTGCTATATCTGCAAAATACCGTTATAAATCGGTGTTTCGGTAATTTAGTATTATTTTAACGATAGTTTAAGATATTTCAAAATTAAACCGATAAAATAGCGCAATAAACCCGGTTATACCAAAAGACAAATGCCTTTTATGGAATCGCCATTTCAAAATTTTCATATCGGTCTTAAAGTGGCAGTAGTAGCCAACTACCGTTATTATGAAACGGTTTTGAATGCCAACCATATTTTCCAGGCATGTTTTTTTTATTATAAATGAATCATTAGTGGACCCAAATTACTTAAATAAAAATTTAAAATAATTATTATTATATTTCAGTTATCACAATATGATTCCAAAATGATACGAATATTATTATATTATTGTCCTACATATCATTCTATAATACCTATATTATTCTTCCAGTGTTCCTTGGATTAAATTAATTTCAATAATTAAAATAAAATTAAATCTTGTCAAAAATACAATTTCATAATATATGCAAAATCAACATATTATGTTCCTAATGATCATATTATTATACTGATGATCATAATATATTTCGAAAAATTATATTATGGTTATGTAAAAAACTTTTTGATGATTATCATATAATGATCATGAGGAATATATTATGATCATTTCAAGCCACAGACTACAAAACTTGTAATTTTTTTTACCCATTTTACTTTCATCCATAATTAAAATCCGTGGCATGCTCTTCAACTATATTTTTTTCTACGTGATTTGTAAATAATATATCACTTTTACTTAATTTATATCACTTAGCACTTTTATGCACAATACATGTCACTATTAGAAATAATATTAATATATTGTGTTTCTATTTTTTATGTCTTGTCTTTTTGTTTAATATAATTTTATTTGATTACTTCCCACAAAATCTCAAAAAAGAATCACGCTAAATGAACGATAACGCCAATAAAAATATTGTATTGATTATTAGCATGACCATGACATTATATGTCATGGCCAAACTATTTATACTAATGATTGCTATAAATATAAAATGATTTTGATTATTATTAACATGATCTCTCTCAATTAACATAATTGCAATTAGAATAGAGAAATATAATTATACCGATAATAGGTATAGGATAAGGGGCGAGAGTATAATATGATAACCAAAAGAAAATATAAATTTTAATAAAATCATTTTTGGCGACCATATCATTTGCAAAGTATGATTTATACAATTCTCCAGCGATTTAGCCTGAGCGGTATTGAGTCAGTAATTTTATCGTGGTACTCTTTTCTACATTATGCAATAAAAATTTTAAGCAAAAGTAATAAAATACCGTGAGAGGAGTTTGGTTAAGAATCTCTAACTTTTGTATTTCTATGGAAAAAAAAGTTCAAACTATTGAAATATGAAAAGAAAAAATTACAAACAATAAAACAAACATCTAACGAGAATAAACCCCTTAAGAACGCATTTTTTTTTAAATTTTTCAAATTGCTTTTTTTAAAACAAAAATAATGTGTTCTTAGTTATAAAAATAACAATAACATATGCTTCTTAAATAGATTTGTATTATAGCAAGATATTCATACATTTGCTATAGTTTGAAACAAAAAATTGCCATATACCAAACAAAAGTATTCCCAAAAGGACAATTTTTGCAAATTCATTTTTTATCAGACCTCACACTATATATCTCTTAATACATACATATTTATGTGTAAGAAAAGATTTCCAAATATTGTACATATGGAAAAAATCCAATTTAGTAAAAATAATTCCTAGTATATATGCGAAATGGATTTTCCACTCAGGCCTTTTCGTTTTTTAACAGACCAACCACACAAATGAAATTGGGCTCTAATGCTATTAACATTTTGTTCATACAAACGATTATAATGTAAAAAAGAAAATAATTCATGTAAAAAAACTAAAAAGGTGTACATTGCTCCACAACACATAAAGACATTCGCACACAGATACAAAACAAAACTTCCCAGCAAAAAGTTTCATGACCAAATAAATGGTTGCAGTACTATGAAATTAAATTTTATTTGCAACTTTTAATTCGAAATAACTACTAATAAGAATGAGTGTAAGACTTATAATTTTGAACCACTTATTTTTGAATTGCTTATAAGGATACAGTACAGTGCTGGCAAGATGCTTCAACAGGTGGTACAAGTGCTGTACCATTCATAAAATGATAACATTATTAGTCCAAAGGTCTGGCCGTTCGTAAAGCGTGGGAAAAACTCTGGGAACACAAAATTTCTAGTGTTGGGAAAATGATGCTAAAAGCAAAAACAAGGTGGTCTCAAAAAAGGTTTTCCAAAATAAGATAATACATTTTTTTTCATGCCGGGATTTATACCCAGACCGTCAGATTATCAGACAAGAACTCTAACTTAAGCTAACGAGACATATAATATTTGAAAGCTAGAATCCTGAATAAATGATAAATGTCTATAAAAAAGCTCTTCCACAATACAAATCCTTTTTATTTAAAAAAAAAACATATGCCCGTAAGCGGACTCGAACTCAAAACCTTGGAACTACAAACCTTTTTTAACAATGATTCAGAATTTGCATAAATACAATTCTCTGTCATGGATTCTTGTACCGCTACTGGGTATTAGTGGAAAACTCTTTTTGCAAACACTGGCATAGCGGTCTAAGCCAATTCTTTGCCATTGCTTTTTTATAAACCACTAAAATTTTTGTAAAATAAATACTGGCAAAACACTTTTTGCAAACGCTGGCAAGGAGAATCTAAATTTATGAGATGTAATCATTATCGGACTCGACATCGGCTAAACTAGTTTTGTATCTGCATCAAAAATGAAAAATTAACACAGACAATAAAGTGCGACCTTTTTTATATATAATTTAAAAGTTGTCATGAAAATTCTCACCGCAATGTCGTCAAGACGCATTTAAATGTTCGATGTCGTGTGCAGCGATGCCAACTTAGTGCCTATTTATGGTGCTTTTTGATGCCTCAAAATGCCAAAATTTTATCCATAGTGCCAAACTAAGAAAAAGCACTAACTTGGTGCTTTTTCAATTTTTCGTTAGTGCCTTTAGTGCTTTTTACAATTTTTATTTTTCTAACATTTTTTATTTAATTATAAGGTAAAAATTTTGTTTAGTGTAAAAACATTCGTTTAGTTTGGCAACTTTTTTTAAGTAACTCACTACAAAATGATATTCTAAGGTACATTGTTTTTTTTTTATTGTGATACAATATTTATTCTAAAGAAAGCAACGGTATTTTACGAAAACAAGTTTGAAAGAAAATCAATTTGTGTTCTGTGAAAAAATCGAAAGAAAGAAATTCTAACAAAAAACTAATAGAAATTACTATTTCTTAACAAGAAAAAGGAAAGAAATATAAATTCAAACAAACAAATATTAAAACTTAAGTAAATATTCTTTTTTGCAAGTCATTTTGTTTTCGTGTTGAATCTAATATAAAATATTTTTTAGATGGATTCCAATACTCAAAAATATCGAATAGCTTGGGAAAAAGATCTTCTTTTCAAGAAATGGCTACGCCCAACCAAAGATGTTTTAAAAGCATCTTGTTTATATTGTAAAACAGAAATTGGAGCACGATATGCTGATTTAATTCGTCATACAAAAACCTTTAAACATAAAAAAGCTATACAGCCTTTTAATGGACTACAAGTTTCACAGCCACAATTATCATTTGCCTCAAAAGATTCAAACGAAAAACAAAAAGCCCAGGGTAGACTTTCTCTATATGTGGCCGTTCATTCATCATTTCTGGCTGTAGATCATTTGTCTGCAGTTTGCAACACAGAATTTTGTGACAGTAAAGCCTCAAATTTTTCATTGCATCGTACAAAATGTGCTAAGGTAAATTTGGCATTTGAAGCAGACAATGCTGATCACGTTGAACTTTATAATGATTTCTATTGATTACTTAAACTTTTGACGAACAAAATTATAGTTCGCCAAGAAAACTTCGATGATATAGACGATATTTTACATGAGTTTTGCTATTTGGGGTACAATTTTGAAAAGGCCTGTAAAGATTTAAAGATTTCAGATGATGAAAAGAAAGTGATAAAAAAAGTTGTATTTATTTTACCAAAAACCTTATTTACGAAATTAGAGCTAGGCTTCCTAGCAATTTGGAAATTTTACAAAACGTTGCACTGTTTAGTGTTGACAACATATTAAGTAATCGTATTAAAAACGATGTAATTGTTTTCGTTAAACATTTTATTAATATTATTGTTTCAAAAATAGAAAATTGCTTGGAAAATATTAACAATTGTGAATGGAAAAATGAACAACGAACAGATCTTTTTTGAATAGAAGTCAACGATTTCAAAGATTCAATAGGACAAAATCCATTTTTAGATTTGGCCAATTTTGTATTAAAAATTTTAAGTTTGCCATACTCTAACGCGGAAGTTGAAAGAACATTTAGTTCGATGAACTACAGTAAATCCAAAATCAGAAACCGATTATCCTTGAACTCCTTTAATTCAATTCTTCACATTAAATATGGACTTCGTCGACATAATTCATGATGTAATGACTACAATCTACCACCTAATGTCTACAGAAATGTTTCTTGGAACGAAACATACAAAAAATCCAAATATTACTTAAAAACTGTTTTATGGCCCAATTCAAACTCAACTGATGATGATCCAAATAATAATAATTTTTAATAATACATTTAGAAATTTGTATATACAAATGTAAATATATTTATTATTTACTTTTAAAACATATCCATGTACTTATAAAAACTTTTTTTTAGCTGTGTACATTTTTAATTCTTAAATAAAATAACAATTTTAGTTTGTAGTTCTAAAACCTGTTTTGTTACTTAAACTTATGTACAAAAAATGGTACCCCAACAATGCCCTCGCCATTTCTTTAAATATTGGAAATATATAATATTCGGCTCAGCCGAATGTAATTTGTTTTGTGTTTAATTATCGATTAAATTGCAAAAAATGGCTTAGTGCTTTTTTACGCTTTTTTTTGCTATAAATAGTGCTTTTTAGTGCTTTTTTTAAAGTTTAAAGTGCTTTTTGCTCTCAAAAAGTTGGCATCACTGGTCGTGTGTTGTGTCCAAATAATTTTTCGCCTACCGAAACTAAAGCCTTCTTGACGCTGATAAAACGTCCTAAGTAAGTGTTTTGCTAGTAATTTTAATTTAATTTCTCGGGTGGCAAACATTTATACAATCCAACGGTTAGTAGTCACCGCCAAAGTATTTTTTAGTTAGCCGTAGCCGATACTATTGGATTCAACCGACCGTTTAATACATGAAAACAATCACAGAAAATAGATTTTAAAAGAAATTATTTCCCAAATTTATTTCTTAAATCATAAATAAATTTCTTAATGAAAATGTATTTTTAGTTTGATTCGAGATCATAGGAAAAGTTTTTTCTAAATTTTTCCTTATTTTTTAATTTAAGTAAACATGGAGAATACACAGAAAAAGTTATTAGACACCAGCCGAATGGAATACATTTTCTGGTCAGCTACGACTTCCATCAACATTCTTTGTGCCGAAATACCAATTGTAAATATCTTTATTTAACTGACAAATCAACGTAAAAAGCTATTTATGCTAACATACAGTTGATTTTTATTATTGAGTATAGATTAAATTTACTATTTTTGTGTATTTCGGCACAAAGAATGTTGATGAAAATCGTAGCTGACCAGAAAATGCATTCCATTCGGCTGGTGTCTTATAACTGGTTTTTATTTTAAAATGATGTTTAAATAACTGCAAATTTTTAGTTTTATCCACCGATTCATTAAGCATAAAAATATTATTCAATTATTTGAAATTGTTTAGTTTTTATTTTACAAACACATGTTTTGGAAAGGCCTTGTGTAAAAGAGTACTTTAAAATATTTTTACAGTAACTGACTGTAGTTTACTTAAAAGATTATCCATATCATGGGTGTTAAATGATTAAATAGCTAAAATACAAAGAAATATATTTTTCAACTTTTAACATTTATTTAAAATATAAATATTTAATAAGTACAATTAATATTTTCACCTAAATTTTTTTGTTAAAAATAAATTGTTTTTTTTTAATATTTAATTGACGGATAGTTAAAATAAAGAAAATAAATAAAAAGTCGTTTATTTTTACAGACTTTGTAATTAATTTTAATGACATTTAAGAGAGTGATATAAACGAAATATCATTTATTTTTACGGATTTTGTATTTAATTAGTTGGCAGTTAAAAGAAATATATAGAGGAAATATCATTTGTTTTTAAGTATTTATGAATAGTTTTTAATAGTTAAAATAAATCAAAAATTATAAATAAATGAAAAGTTCTTTTTATACAATTGCAAAGTTAGTAGACCGGTTTTTAAGTCACATTTCTTTTTTTAGTTTATTAAAACCACAAACTATTTTAAGTGCATAAAAAAGTTTAAATAAATATTTCTTTGGAGAATAAATTGAATGTTCCTTTGTTTTTAAATTAACTGAAAACTTTTTTTTATTAAACCACAAATAGTAAACTACATAAAATGCTGAATGCACAGCTTTTTATTTAGATGTTAGTAATGAGGAACTATTTGTGAGATTTTGCTGGGTTTTACAAGAAATAGAAAGTATAAAAACTATACTACCAATTGACCATTAAAATTATACCCATAGGATTCAATAGGGGGTATTCATATTGTACTTTCTTCGTGTTTTGTGAAATAAAAAAATAACATTTGTAAAGCATTAAATCTTTACCATAAGATTTCGATTTTCAAATTCACATTAAAATAGTAAAAAAACACAAGAACATAAGATGCTGCTGCTTTTAGCATATGATTACGATTTTGTATTCGTTTACACAAGTGTAATATTTTCACCATTGTTATGCTAAATCGAAATTCTATGGCCAACATTTCTATTTTTTTTTTTCTATTTGTTGTCATTTCAAAACAGGGGAGTTTGGTTTGTGGAAAGCTAATAGTGGCCTTGTTGTGGTTTGAGATATTATTCGTGTGTTAGAGTCATAATTTTTCTTTTTAATGTGACATTTTTTCGATTATTTTGTGAGAATATAATGGGTTTTTCTGTAATTTTTGGACATATCCTATTATGGATTTAGTGTTGATGTTTTATTGTCTTGATTTATAGTATTTTAAGGATTTATTTGTAACATGTAGAGAAAATAAGCAAAATATGTTTATTTATATTATGAATTGGATACAATTTTTATAATTATGAATATTTGAAGTTATAAATATTTGTTGCAGAATCAAAAGCTTTAAAGGAAAAATTTTAATATTTCTTTGGTTGCAATTAAATTAAAACATTTGTTTTTTGTTAACTTTCAAATTTCATTTATTTTTTTTTTTTGTTTTTAATAACCCCCCAACGATTTTTGGAAAACAATAAAAATCTAATCACAATTTTCTCAACTATTCATTTAAAAAACCATTTTGTTTGCCATCAGGTATTTTCTAATCAACATTTCATTTCATCATGCTCATCAAAAAGCAATTCTTTTTAGAACAAAAATGTTATAAAAAAGAATAAATAGCCAAAAGCATTTTATAAATTCAACAATACCCCAACTCCAAACTCACTCCCTTTCACACACACACACACTCATACATAAGTCAATTCAATTTAATTTTAATTCTTATCAAAAAGTCACACAAAAATGGCTAGAAATTAGTTTCTTCATTTCACAAAAAAAAAAAACGAAATAATAAAAAAAAGGACTCAAGGTGTGTTCTACTAAAGATAATGGGAATGCTCTTATACACACAAGTATGTATATCCTGAGATCCATTTTGTAAATACATTCCTACGCATTAAGATTTAAACTTCGACTCACTCATACACACACCCACTTTAAAATTCCTTTTTTCCCATTTTTTGTTGATGTTGTTAAATTTTTTTATTCTACAACATGTCATTCAAAAGTCCTTAAACAAAAATTGTAAAGAACTGAAAGCTGAAAAGTTTTATTTATTTTTTTTTTCATTATTTATAAAAGTATGCTGAAAATGAATAAGAGGAGATGGGGGCTGTATTTGTAGAGATTTTTACAAAATGAAAATTTTATTTGACGTGTGTTCTATTCAGGCGTACATATCATTTAGACATACGAACAACGCTCATAAAAGTTTGTTGATGAAATCTACTGAAAATTACAATTAAAACAAAGGTATATGCAGTTAAAATGGTAATAAAGTTATTTATCTTTAAAATAACTACAAAATTTTGTTGTTTTTAATTGTTAACAAACAACTTAGAAATCCAGTAAAAATAAATAAGAATTTCGTAAAAATATCTGGAAAGTTTTTACAGCAAACAGTTTAAAACAACTGAAAAGAAAAATTGATTAAAAAAATTACTGTAATTTGGAGTTAATTTTTTTGAAATTTTAATTAAGAAATACTATGTTTTTTTTTCAATTACAAAAAATGTATCTATATGTAATTACTTCATCCGTACTTAAAATTTAAAGACGAATTTGTACAATAAAATTTTCTGATTTTTATTTGTGAACTAAGAATATACGATTAGTAATAACCAGAGAAGAGAAATTTGCGTGTTTTCCTGCTTTTGCTTTATTTATTCATATATGCTTTTTTCTAATTTTTTAGCTTTAAAGTAACTTTTTCTTAAGAGTTTTGAGTTTTAAATTGATTTTTCAGATTTCTTTTTGCCTCAGTGCTATTCATACATGGGACTAATGCATTGACTGGACTAATTAATTAATGATTTCATTACCATTACATTGACATTAATTGTAATGAAAT
This sequence comes from Eustalomyia histrio, assembly GCA_949748255.1. NCBI lineage: Eukaryota > Metazoa > Arthropoda > Insecta > Diptera > Anthomyiidae > Eustalomyia > Eustalomyia histrio. The sequence goes on from OX456526.1 coordinate 16,100,247, forward strand.
AAATTTAAATTAATTTTAAATTAATAGTTAATATTTGAGTGTTTTATATATATATGTTCCCGTCGTTCCTATAAGGAGAATAGGGCCTCCGGTTTCTGTAATCGTTTCTATTTAGGATGTAGTAGCTGATTGGACTTCTCCACCCGATCCTGGTGTTGGGGCTGCCAGTATATATTTAGACAGACCCTCGTTGGCGTTAACAGGGGTCACCAAGTCCATTCTGGACAGTGGGTGAGGTTTTTAATTGGAAAGGATTGGCTATGTGTACAAATATACGTTTTATTTGTATTCGCTTCACTTTCCCATTAGACTAGAGTATTCAAAAAACCGGCCTTTTGGAAAAACCGGTTTCGGTTTTCTTCGAAAAATCGAATTATAAAAAAACCGGTTTCGGTTTTTGCAGAAAAAACCGGTCAACCGGTTTTTTCGGTTTTTTTTTTAATTTGAATAAAAAGCTTATATAATTTGTTTATTGTTTTAATGACAAACAAAAAAAAAGAAATTTAATATATAAAAAAAAAAATTCTTTGAAAAAATATTTTATAATATTTTTTATTGTATAGGGTCCGCTAAATAACTTTTTTTTTTTTGAAAATGCTATAAAAAAAACTACTGAATATTTTCTTAAATTTCTTTTTTTATTTGAAAGTACAATCCTTCCGGTTAATAATGGAAAATAATTTCATTCAAATGGCTGCCTCGACTGGCCGTTACAGTCAATGGCGATCGTTATAGGGCCATGTTGAACGAATTTTTGTTCACAAAAATTGAAGAGGAGGATATTGGCAACATTTGGTTTCAATAGGACGGCGCTACGTGCCACACAGCCGAAGCTACACTCGATGTTTTGCGCCCTGTTTTTGAAGATCGCATTATCAGCCGCAGAGCCACCTCGGAGCTGCGATTTGACACCGTTGGACTATTAGTTGTGGGGTGCCGTCAAAGATAAGTGTTACGCCGACAAGCCAGAGACAATTGACGCTTTAAAGGCCAATATTCGTGCAGCCATTGGTGAAATACAGCTGCACACAATCTATAATGTGCTTAAAAATTGGACCGATCGTGTAGGCTACTGCATGGCCAGCCGAGGCATCCATTTGAATGAAATTATTTTCCATTATTAACCGGAAGAAATTTGAAAAAATATACAGTAGTTTTTTTTATAGCATTTTCAAAAAAAAAAAAGTTATTTGGCGGACCCTATATTTCATTTTAACATTTTATTTATTGGTTTTAATATTTTTTAATATAATATCTTAAAAATTAATATTATAAAACTATATGCATATCAAATGAGGTCATTAAGTTTGTAAATTGGTAAAATTAAGTACGTTAGTAATTTGAACGTTTAAAACGTTTGACATTAAATAAGTTTTTTTAATATTACATTTTAAATATGTAAAAAGAAAATCTATTTTTCAGTTCTTAAATAATATTTTAGAAATAATATGCAATTTAAATGTTTCGTTTTCTTTATAACCAAACAAACGATTATAAAAGTGTTTGTTGGTGATGTAATTAAAAAAACCGGTCAACCGAACAAAAAAGACCGGTTTTCGGTTTTCTTCGAATTTACAAAATATTCGAAACCGATCGGTTTTAAAAAAAAAGAAACCGGTTGACCGGTTTTCGGTTTCGGTTTTTGAATACTCCACATTAGACCGCCAAGTGAGTGTTTTATAATCTTTTATTATTTTCTGTATTGTTTTATTATTTTCTGCTAAATTGATAAACTGTGTAAACTTTTTTGTCAAAAAATGATTTTTCAATCAATTACAATTAGTTTTTTTCTGCATTTGTTCTATTTTATTGCCGTTAGTAATAATTTTTTTTTTCATTTGCATTAGTGTCAACTTATGATAATAAAAAAATCCCAAGTATGGTGCTATTTCTAAAAAAAAAAAAAAAAAAAAAAAAAACATTTCCAGCTAGTTTTATTCTTTTAAAAAAAAAAGTGTTTTCCTCCAATTTTTTTGCTTTTGCTTGTTTTAAGCTTTTTTGTCAAAATATTTGTGCTTTAAATACATTAAAATTTACTTTTTTGTCTTCCCTCGGAAAAACAAATATAATATATGAAATTTTTTATTTTTTTAAATAACTAACAAAAATTATCTATTTTCTGTGGTGTAATGGTTAGCAAGTGCGACTGTAACAAAGAAGGTTGCGGGTTCGATCCCCAGTGATGGCATCATCAATTTCTAAAAATAATATCTATTAGTTTTCTATCTCGCATACATATCGCAGCGTCATTCTTCGGTGTTCCTATAGAAGTTAAAGCCACCGAATTCTAAGGTCTATCAACTCTCGCAATTACAGGGTTGCGATATTCGAAGCCCTTCATCTTTCTTCACCTTTCGAGTCTTCTCTATCCTCTTATTAAAGAAAGTTATACGCTGTACAAAAATCTATGTTCCAGCATTAAATTTATAAAAACTTTGTTAAAAAAGGTTTGCAATCGGGATGTTTCGAGTTCGAGTGCGGTTACAGGCATATTTTTTTTTTAATTTTTTTAAAATTTTTTTAAATAAAACTTTTTTTCTCAACGTTGTATTTTGAAACTCAAACATTTTTTCACAAAAATTTATTTGGCGGAAAACAGATGTTGTTTGTGTTGTTAAATTAGATAAAAACAACTTCAAGTAGTTTTATTTTTAAAGCAGACTTTAACGATTAAAGTATACTTTTACTTGTCTATAGCAGGCCTAAAGTATACTTTTAAGAAAAGTCGACTTTAGAACTCCTAAAGTATACTTTATTTTTACTATGATTATGCCGCAATGTTTTTATTTTTATTTTAAAAAATCTATTTTTAAACCACCTAATTTTTGGTTTAGTCAACATTGAAAATTTGTTTTCTAGTAATTTTCGAGGTTTTTTCAAAAGCGAGCCCTTTTGTCTAATGATGTTAACATTTTGGGATTGAAAAAACAATTTATAAAAGCACTTTTTCCACCTTTTAAAGTGCCTTGGCAAAGTTTTCTTGTTTAAAGACAGTCAAACTTTTTTGAGTGTATTTAAGTATGTGTCTATAGGAGACATTTATTTGTAAAAGCCAGTTTCCCTTAAAAAAGAATGACATAACCTGGTATTGTTTTGCCATGAGAAAAATGAAGTTTTCTTCAATAGCATATTTCAATGAACGCTTCTCCAAAATCCAGAGCTGGAAAATAGTAATCACCCTATTGTACTATTTGTACATAAAATTCCTGCTACTTCTTTCAAAAAGAATCCTAAATTTTAGTTTTCTTTAATTTTAAATTGCTGATTTTTTTTTTTTTGTGTTTTTCTTGTCTTTGTTGTTTATATTTGAAACATGCTAAGTAAATATGTAATTTTTTTCAACATGATATTGTACAAAAGAAAATATATAATACGAGGGTTAGCATTAAAAGATATTAAGCAGATGAAATTAATAAATGTTAAGTTAAAAATTGCATATAGAAACAATTAAAATGCTTATAAAAATTTAATTTGAATTAAATATACACTTAAAAAGTTTGTTGGTATAATCTATTGAAACTAACAGTTAAAAACGACTTAAACATATTAACATTTAATATAACTAAAAATTTAGCTATTTTTAACTGTTTTAAAAAACAACTAACAAATACAGTAGAAATAACTAATCATAACATAAAAATAAGAGACAAGTTTTTACTACAACGTTTTTTAAAGTGATAAAATTAGTAAAAACTACTGGTTTTAACAGTAATTTTTTTGATATTAAAAGAATGTATTTAAATAAGAAACTTTAAAAACAAAACAATTTTTTATTACAGTTCAAAAAAAAAGTGCAATTACTTTGTTGTTTTTAAAATTTTTTTAAAATAATGAAAAAAAAAAACTATTTACTGCGCAAAAAAAATGTGTTGGTAGTTTTTTATTATAATATTAAAAATAACTATTTTAAATAACTGTTACGAAATAAAGTACTTTTCGTTAGTTTTTTTCAAATAACTGTGATAATAGTTGTCTTGTCTTATCACATATAAAACAACGATATTTACCTACAAATTACTACACAAACAACTATTGTGTAGTAACTCACAAACTTTTTTGAGTGTAAGGGTGATTTTGATTTAAATACGAAAAAATTTCTTTTTAACTAGAATCATATATACTTTAATAAGATTTATACCGAATTTAAAAATGTTCATATAAAAATAAGATGTTAATTTAAATATAATAAAATTATTTATTTAACCATGATATTTTTCTTTGTGTACATGATTGAAAATATTCATTATTTTTAAAACTTTTATACAGGTTCATCTGTAGTTCCTTTTATATCTAAACTTCTTTCAACTGCCCTCGTATATACAAGTTTATATGTTTTAACAAAAAGTCCTTTCTATTTATTTGTTAACAAATGATGTGCTGGACATTTTAAACTTTCATTTTCATTTCATTTGTATAAAGATTTATATATATTTATTTTACTTTTGTTTATTTTATAATCCGAAATCGTATCCAGTGAAGTGCACATTCTATAAGTTAATTGAGAATACCGATTACATCCAATAATACATTTACAATTGTCTATACCAAAATCCTGTCCGTATAAATTAACTCAAAAATCGCCCAATAATTTTTTCACAATAAAATGTGTTGGGATAAATAAACAATTGGTCTGTTTCAAGTGGTTACCGTGGGAACCCTCGAAAACCTAATTAACTCTAAGCGAAAACAATTTAGACACATATTTGACAATAGGAAAGCTGTTCGGCAAAAATTTGTTTCCGCAGTAATGTACGTGTAACAACGCGAATATGTTCGTTTTTAAAATAACGTTTCGTTCCCAAATTTATGCAATATGTTTCGAAAAAGGTTTAGTGTAAATCAGTCGCAGATTTTCTTACTAAAATGTATTGGCAACAGAGAACTCATGGAATTGAATTGTAATCACTGGCAGAACACTTATTTGGGAGGCTATACCAGCGTTTGCAGAAATCATTTTGCCAGTACTTATTTTACAAAAATTTTTGTGGTTTATAAAAGAAAGTACAGGCAATGCAAGTTTTTGAAAAAAGTGTTTTTCCATTAGAAGCCAGCCAGAAATTGCCAACGGTAAAATAAAAAGTATACTGGCAGAGCAATAAGTATGAACCTTTGTTAAAAAAGCATACATCGAAATATAGATATAAGACCCTAGAAATCATAGATATTCATAAACCTTATGTAACTGTAATGCGATCTAGTCATTTTCATTTGTCTGTCCGTTGAAATCGTGATCTCGGCGCGAGGACGAAAGCGGGTTGATCGTTTTTGCAAATGGGCAAAATCAATTCAGTATTAAAAGTTTTGAATGAAAATGTAAAGATACCCCCAAATTTTTCATACAAATTTATGTATTTTAGTAAATTTCAGAGTGAAAATCACCAGATGTCAAGAAGTGAATAATATTTTGCATTCACCTCAAATTTATTTCAACTCCAATTTTTTTTCATAAACTTATACCATTTCCGAGGCATTTCAATACATAAATAATCAAGAAAAACACTTCTGGTGTTCGTAGTTTTTGATTAAAGTTCGTTCCGACAAGACATGTGTTGCATTGTTAATAAATTAATAAAGAAAATCAGAATAATTTTTAACAATCCAGCACACACACACCTTCATTGCTATACCGCTACCCTAATAGTTATGATTAGGGCAAGTTTTTTTTTATTTTTCTACTTATTTAAAATATAGTCAAAAGCCAACTTTGATTTTTATTATTTTAAAAATTAAAAATTTAGGAAAAAGTTTGATCAAATACAAAACTTATTATCTTTAGTTGTCACTATCAAAAAATTAGAAAATTTTCTTAATATACAAGATCTGCCTTCAAAGAAAACTTAATCAAAAAATTCTTAAAATATTGAATTGTTTTCGCGAAATTCAAAAACAAAGTTTGATAGAACGGCCATTGTTCACTGGCACTTTTACTACCTTGTATATAATAAAAAATATTATTTTATTGCCTCCCAGCAAAACCACACATTACCAAATAATGGGTAAAGTAATGTATAGCCATATGGGCCGATGGATTACTTTACATCTTACTTCATTGATGAATTTTACAGGCGATAAGCCTCAAAGTAATGTATATACCCATTAATTTAGAGGTGATAATGTAAGGGGTTACTTATATGGTTACGAGAATGGAAAAAATAATGTGTCTAAAAATAGACTTTTAAAAAAGAGGAATTTTTATTAAAAAAAATTATTACAAATATTTTATTTAAAATGTGGTCATGATGGGATTTGAACCAGGGGACTCTGGTTGCCAGCCAAAAACTCTACCCACTGAGCTATCGATGCATATAGTATTTGATTGCTTTAAACTTAAATGAAGTGTTGCGCTTATATTTTCTGATTTATTCATATATGATTATACATATACAAGCCCATATCACATTTCTACCTGGGTTGGTAAAACTGTTAAAGTAAAACTTTTGCCAATTTTGCTGCTTTTTGCATACCATTTTGCCAGCAAATTTTTATTTATTTTGGTTTCATATTAAACTTGCCCTAATTATGACAGTCACTACAACGATAACAACTTAAATCATAATAGATTTAATATATTGCAATAAACTACAAATTAATAACTAACACAGACAACCATACCACATCGAATTTTCGCCAAAAAAAGTGTCTTTGTTTGATTGTATATGTTATGTTTGTGAAATGATGTCCTTCTTAAAATGAGTGTTGCGTTAGTTTATTGTACTTGTACTAGTGTTTTTCAATGATAAGGACATTTAACGAGACAACAAAAATTAAATGAACTTTGAAATTAATATTTACGTGTGGAAAGTATGTAGTGGCATTACTTTTATATTGAAATAAATTTTCGTTTTTCATAGATTTTACAAATGTTACAAAAAATAATACTATGAGCAAATTATTTATATGTAATGTGTACTTTAAGACTTTTCCAATAACAAGGATAATTTACTATAAAGCTCATCGTATAATAACTTTTTGTTAAATATGGTCATAATTCTTAAATAAATTAGATTTTTAATACGAACTCATCGTTGCAGGCGTTGGTGGAGTAAAGATTCACACACATGATTTTCCTGCTCCAACATAATGTTCAATTGATATGTAATACACAATACCTTATGGTAGCTAATAAAAGAAAGAAAAAAAATAGATATAACTGGCTTTTGGAATATTCTATTTGCCTCCTCCATTGCAGGCGGGGGGGCTTAAAAAGTCACATTTATCAAATTGATGGCCACTTTATTATTGTCACCCATAAAAAACATACCATAAACTAACTCCTTTGCAAGCAAACACAATCCTAGCTAACTGCTCGTTTTTTTTAAGCGTTAACTCAAAAATAAATCACCATTAAAACAATTCCGCCATTGAAAATTATGGCCAAAATGTTGGAATTATCCTGAAAATGTCCATAAAATAAAATTAACTTAAAAAACCAAATTCTCATTTTATTTATATCGTATTGTTTTTTGTAACAACTGTGGTCATAACTTATCATTTTAATCCTTTAAATTGACCATATTTTTTGTGCCTGGTTTATATTATATTTGGTCTATAATATTTTGTTAACAACATTATCATTTAAATCTAATTTATAACAATAAATTTTAATGTTTTCTATGATCATGATGATTTAAAGCAAATAAAACAAAAACTAATGATTATTCCCACGATTAGAGATGAGAAAGTATGTTTTACAGCAACATAACATATTATTGCGATAATCTTAATGTGATGGAAGTGTAAGACAAAAAAATTATCGGAAGGAGTATTGTGTCAACAGAAATAAATTAAAACCTTACTTTTTTCATTAATTACAGTGTTTTTTTTTTTGAAATCTTACTCCATTTTAGTTTTAGAAGGGACACTCACTTCAAGAATGATGCAAATTCCCAATTTAGCATTTATGCAAAGACCAAAATTTTTGCCGTGAATATCCTTATAATTTTAATTTAAATGCAAAAATAAACCTTTTTAAATTTTCCATCGAAATCATATACAAAGAATGTTTTTATATTCGATATTCGTGAGAGTCAGACGTGTTTTATATTGTGCTCCGTCAAAAATACACAAATTCTTTAAATTTAAATTAATTCCTGAAAAACAATTGATTTAAAAAATCAACTAAACTTCATTTTATTGAAAAATTATACCGGCTTTGTTTTGTTTTTTTTTTTTAAATCTTGTTTTTTTCATAAAAAATATAATATATTCACATCAGAGCAGAGAAAGAAAGAAGAAGAAAAATATAGACAATAACAACATTAACTCTTATAAGCTAAACTCAATGCATAAAAATAGTACAGTACTAATGTTTCCCGAAACGATCACTCAGACCTAAATGAAACTTGTACATGAGATGTAACTATGAATATGTATTTTTTTTTTCTAAAAAGGAAAGTCTTTTGAGGCGGTCTTCGAATATTTAGAGTGCTCAAACATTTTTTAAAATTTTATTATTTCGGATAGATCTTCAAAATACTTTTTTTTGGTACATATAGAGACTATGAAATAAAGTCTTCTATATCCAGAAAAATTAAATGGATGTTATTTATTACGAATCTCTTTTTCAGAACATCCAAAGAAGTTAATAGTGCAAATTTTTTGATTTGTAAGAAGTCATTTTAAACAACTTCCAAAATGTTGATATTGGCCCCCACTATTGAAGTCATAAAAATAAAATTGTTTGTAACAATTTCATTGAAAAGCATAAAAGTTTTTTAATTTTAATATTTATTTATTTATAACAACCCAGCAAAACTTTGGTAATGGGTGTGATATTCTCATGCGTTGCATTGTAATGATAGCTCGTTACCTTTTTGATTATTTGCAAGCATAAAGTAATAAGTTACTGATTATTGATTACGTAATATATGATTTATAAATGTAAAGTAATAAATGAAATATTTTTGAAAATCTATTTTTAGATACATTACTTTGTGTTTTTTTTTTTGTAAACAAAAGGATAATGCATGTTTGTTTTGACAACACTAGCGAAAAAACGAAGCGCAACAATTCATTTAAGTTTAAAGCAATCAAATACTATATGCGTCGATAGCTCGGTGGGTAGAGTTCTTGTCTGGCAACCAGAGTTCCCTGGTTTGATTTTCATCATGACCACATTATTTTTAATAACGTTTAAAATATTTATAATAACTTTTTTTAATAAAAATTCCTCTTTTATAAAAATCTATTTTAAGACACTTTACTTTTTCCATTCTCGTAACCATATAAGTAGCCACTTGCACTATCACCTCTAAAGTAATGGGTATATACATTACTTTGAGGCTCATCGGCTGTAAATACATCAGCGAAGTAAGGTGTATAGTAATCCATGAGCCCCTATGGCTACACATTACTTTACACATTATTTAGTAATGTGTGGTTTTGCTGGGAATTAATAAGTATAGTAAAAAAAAAGCAATTATTTAAATGCTCCATAAATGGTTAATTTCTGCAGTCATTTAATGCCTTATTGAAAACACTTTGTTCTGGTCGGAATAATAATATTTATTTTGTAGTCCCTATATTTAACAACTTCCGTGAACTAATGAAAAAGTCCATATGATCATCTATTTTTTATAGCACCGAATCAAATTACTTCCTTCAAATGACACTAAATTTTCACAACTTCGGGTTCAGTAGTTGTAGTGTTTAACTACTTATTCCTCCGCTCTAATTTTGCTGGGTATTTAAATATTTTTAAACAAATAAAAATTTTATTAAAGTTTTGAAACTTAAAAATAAAACAAAGTTTATTTGATAACTTGTTTTCATAAAAATTTTAATTTTGTTGAGTGGCTGCTCGCCACAGTACACATTTTTCATATAGTTACAGTTGGAAATTGGGGTCTGTCCCGTGATAGATGAAAACAGGACCGGTTACGAAAATACATATCACTTGATAGGTAAAAATAGGTTTAAAAGTCATGGTATGTTCTTTTTGACAGTCATAGAAAGCAATTGGCACCCTCCTAGGACCAGCCCATGTTAAATTGACCGTGACCGGTCCCTAACACCATAAAGGAGTATGTCCGTGACCGGTCACGGGACCAGTCACTTTAACATTGGCTTGTCCTTGGAGGGGGTCAATTACCCTCTGTGACTGGTCTAACAGAACATGTCAGGAATTTTAAGCCGGTCACGTGATAGATACTTAAGGAACTGGTCCTATTTTCACCCATCTCGTGATATGTATTTTCGGAACCGGTCCAGTTTTCACCTATCTCGGGACAGGTACCAATTCCCAACTGACCCCTTTTTTCCCGCAGGGTAAGATTAGATATAAGATTGAACAGTTTGGTTCTATACCAGCATTCCAATTAATTTATTTATTTTTAAATTCTATAATTAAAATTTAAATTCTTTAATTGACTCAGTTATTTACTCTATAAAAATTATAATTTTAACAATTTTCAAATGATTCATCATATGACCGATATATCTTAGAACTATATACTGATCATCAATTAATATAACAGTGAGGTAAAAGTGTAGTATCTCATACACTCGAAATATTATATAGTTTAGTTGAAAACAACATTAATTTATTCTGCAAAGAAATATTTGTTTCAATTTTTTTTTCAAGTTATTTAATATAAATATTTGTTTGCTAAATGTTTCAAAAGAGTATTCAAAAAATTCTCTTATAATTTTTAATTTCAATTTGAATTAGAGCGCCCCAGTAGACTAGTTGGTAGCGTGCTAGCATGCCAGTGCTGGGGTGATGGGTTCGATTGCCACCAGAGGCTCTGCTCTTCTTCGTTGCTAGTACTCGGTTAGGGTATTAAAATATAATTTTTAATTATATGATTAATATAAATAAAAAAAAATTAATTACCAGACACACATGCATAAAGTCATACACAAAATATGTGTTTGTAGTGTGTGTGAATACATTTTGCAAATTAAAAAACAAACAAATCGAAACCGAATCCGTTAATAAAATTTAAGCATTTATTTATTTTTACTGAACAATAATTTGTTTTTACTGATTTAAGAAAAATTACACAACCAATTGATTTTAATTGAAAAGAAAGTAGACCGAATCTTATGGCTTTCGATAATATAACTTAAAATAGTTTATAAGTTAAAATAACAGAAAATAGTATTTAAAAGAAATCATATTTCATTTGAATTCTTGTTATGCGATAATGTGAAGTGAAAAAAAAAACTTTTCATTTTCGTTTTAATAAGCACTTTTCACTCGAACTTTTCACAAATACATAGTTTGCGATTGTATGTATGTATTATGAAAAAAATGTTTCATTCGCACTGTAGCCTTTTGTAACTGTGTTGTCCAAAATTTATTTTAAATGTCTGGATTAATTGTATTATTGGATATAACTCAAAGAATTCGGGATGAACAAAGGTAATACAATGATGTTACACGCATTTCATTGCAGTTAATAATTTAATAACTTATAGGAATTTTTTGAGAGTGCTGAGACGCATACTTCGTGATGGCCAAAAATCCATTCGAGATGACAACCGACAAGCACTTCATGGATTTATATCGGCTTGAACTATATTTGGTGCGCGTAAAGAAAAAACATTTCATAAAGAATATAAATAAACTAAAAATAAATAAACCTTAAGTCGCTCCAATTCTTTTTCCATTTTACACCGTCCTTTTGGGTCCCACTAAGACTGTTAAGGCTCGCCGCTAATTCGTTACACTTTTCGTCTCTAAATTTGGCACCATCTGCAGTTACAAATCTGTAAATATGGGATAAATAAAAGTGTGATTATGGTAATTAAACTACTTACTTATCGTTTGCAATGTCCACATGCTTTTCTAAATAATTAATTAAATACTCCTTGTGGCTTACGTTGGCACGCTTTCCTCTAACAACCTTCTCCATGTTTATTTCACTTATAAATAGTCTGTGTAAACAATTTTTTCATATGAAAATATTTTGACAGTTGGTTGCATTGTTACACAAAACAAGAATCGCCAGTGCTGTGCAAACGTGACAAAATTTTGTTTCGTTCCACTTTTTTTTTTCAAATGAAAACGTTTTGATATTTCTTTACATTTTTTCACAGAACGCGAATCAAATATACTATGAAAACGTTAAAAAAACTTTTCATTTCACCGTTTCACAAAACGAGAATTGACCCTCCGGTCTATTTAGTTTTTATTTAAAACAAACACATTAGTAAAAACAAATGATTAATCAGTTAAAAATAAATGTTAAAATTTTAATTTTATTTCAAATTGTTCCGGTTTTTTGTTTGTTTTTTAATCTGCAAAATGTAGACTCACACAGTCTATAAGCACATGTTGTGTGAATGGCCTGTAATTTGAATTGAAATAATTTTGTATATAAACAAACTATGTAAATAAAAAACAAAATTGGAATTTTTTGAAAAAAACAGCAAACAAAATTTTGAATTTTTAATAACTGTAACGTAAACAACTAAACTAAAAATTTCCATTTTGTGGGTAAATTATTAAATTTAAAGAAATAAAAATAAAAAAAAATGAAACTAAAAAAAATCGGTTAATGACAGTAAATCATTTTATACAAATGTAAAAAAAAGTTAAAATAAATATTTCATTGAAAAATAAATCTACGTTCTTTTATTTTTAACTGAACTGAAAACATTTTTATTAAACTACAAACAGTTAACTACATAATATACTGAGTGTAGAGTTGTTTATAAAGTAATGTTTATGTTTTTCTTCTTATGTTTTAAGGCGAATTTCAAAGTTGTTAACAACTAGAAAACATTACTATATAATTTTTTTTATTAACGTAAGTTTGTATTCATTTATATAAATATATACTTTTGAATTTTTTATAAGAAAAATAAATAAAATTTACAAAATCAGCAAAATTTGGGCATAAAAAACCTTTTTAAAAAAAAATTGCTTATTAAGGGGGAGAGTTGCAAATACAATAATATAATTCAATTGAATATTTTTGGTAAAAAAAATAACATTTTTATAAACGATGGAATTATACTTAAAAAAAATATTTTCTTTAGCATATTATTTGAGGTATATTTTTTGTATGTTTTATAATAAAAAATAACAATTTTTTTTGTAAACTCCCCCACGGATTGAAAATTATGTTATTGTTAATAGAAAACATAAAAATATTTGCAGATATCGGTTAATATGAACTTTATAAGGCGCTACTTTATATTATAGAAGAGTCATTTCGCAACAAACTTTTTAGAGATTTATCAGCAAAAATTTAATTTAAATATTTTTATTAAATTAATTTTTTTAATTTTTTGTTTGACGGACTGGTTGATATTTTTAAGTCTTCAGTTCGATTCCACTGAATAATTGTATGATTTTCTATAAGAATATCCTAGATTAGCTGCTACATTTTTAAATGTGAATATATGTATTAATTTATTTATATTTATATTAATCATATAATTACAAATTATATATTAATACCCTAACCGAGCACTAGCAACAAAGGCCATCTGCTCGTTGTAGCGAAAACAGACCGGAGCCTCTGGTGGGAATCGAACCCACGGCCCCCGCACTGATAAGCCAACTAGCCTATCGGGGCGTAAATGTGAATATAGTTTAACATGTTTTTTAAAAGTTTTTTTTATATTTTTAAATTACAGTGTAGAGCATAAAAAGTCGAACTATGCATTTCTAAAAAAAATCTTTTGGTTTCTTCTCATTGTATGTTAAAATTCAATTGCGTATTTTTTAACATTTTTATTTTCAATTCAATAAATTGAATTTGTAAATATATGTATGTACATATGGAGAGATGTAATATAACAAAAAAATATAAAATTGCAAAAAATTATTGTTAAATTGTTGTTGAAAATGATTTGATTTTTTTTTTTTTCTTAGCCTGTGGCCTTTGAAATTTAATGAAGTAAAGTGTATCAAATTGTTTATAAAAACCTCGAGAAAAAAAAGCGACTGTAATTTTTTGACATCATTAGTAAAGTATTATTCTTTAGCAAATCGTATCAACAATAGGGGTTGATATAAAATCTAATATTTTTATATTCTTTTGTCGAGAAAAAAAAACAAAAATTTAAACCTTATTAACTTGTTTTTATGTGTGGATAACAGTACAACTTTAGAATATGTACTATTATTACAATTTGGCATTTGTTAAAATAAACATCATTCTGTCGTATTTGTTTACAGATAAAATACTTTTTTTAAGCTGCTTTAATGTCAAGCCTATACGAATTATTTTTATAAAATGTCCTTACATGTATATGTAAGGATGTTATTGTAGAAATACATAAAGTTTAGAATTTCATTTTATATGTATAAATGTTGGGTTTAAAAAAAAAACTAAATAAGTTGAAGCATAAAATCTGCTTATTGTAAAATGATTAAAAACTTAATATGACGTTGAGAGTGTTTTAATAATAAAAAAAATATATATATTAATTAATGGTGTCGTTTTTTTTTTCAGTTGAACCTCTATTTTTTAAATTTGACTCTAGTTGAACTAATTTTTTTCATATTAAGATTAAACACATTTAAATTGAAAAGAAAAAAACTTTTTAGGAAATGACGTATTCAAAATTTTTTTAAAAAATTTTATATTTTTTAAAGAATTTAAGGCAAATTGTGTATCGAATAAATAAATGGTCCTCGAAAGGCTTATCTTGTGGTATAGAAGACATTGTAACGAAGCCTACGACCTGGTTCTACCTCCTCCGGTGCGGGGCTACCTATAAAGCCGGCCCGGATGTGTTCTTTTCCCCTTCAAATGTACATTTGGGTTCAGTAATAATTATTTTAATTTTTATATCGACAATCTATCTTTTCTAATAAAACTTATAACTTTGGATAATAAATTTCCGATAACAAATATTTGATCAATATTTTAACCGTTAAACAAGAAGGAGTATATTTTGGTTTTACGAAAGAAAATATCGAATTTGGTATCCAACTTTCTCACTTTACCATTAACACTGGGTAAATTTAAATTTAATGTTGTTGACTGATATTTGATAACTTATAATCAATTCCAATGAAATTTATCGAACATGTATAAATGTAACAATTACAGTCATATGACTACCACGACTAGTCCATTTTGTAACAGCACTGGTTGCTCGGCATAGCCCTGTTCGGGTTTTACCAGTGAAGTACATTTTTACAATTACCACTAGTCCAAATGTCTGTTATAGGCACCAGATGTTTGGGAACCACTGGCCATGACCCACCCCATTGATACCAATAGTACCACCATGGTTATATTTTAGCCAAATAATCAAAATATAACCCCTAACAAATATTTACTTTGTTGCTCTTAAAAGTTACCCATTTATCCCCTTCGTACCATCACAAGTCAAAAAATATAAATTTAGGCCATCATCATATTTTCAAAATAGATTAAAACTTCATTTATTGGACATTATGAAATTCTAACAACAGAACATAAACACAATTTTTGAAAATTAGAAAAAAAAAATTTTACAAGAGGAAACCATGAAAATTTTAATTCAAAATACAAAAGTGAAAATAATATAGAATATGTATTGATTTTATAAATGTCAAAATAATCTCGAATTTTGTTTTTCTGATTTTAATTAAAATTAGAAAAATTGTTAATGATCATTAAGAAAATAAAAGAAAACAAAGTTAATTTGATTTCAAATAAAAATGTACATGAATATTGTAGGTAATTTTCCCTGTTACATAACAAATATTATATTTCATTTTTATATCTTACCAAAAGAAATCTCCAACGATGTTATGGCCATAAAATCGGGAACATTAAGCTTGCACCTTTTTGCAAATTGATTATACTCAAAATAATAGGTTAGTATTAGGGGAAAATTATATTTTAAAAATCGAATTAATAATAATTGTTAATGCTTAAAATGAACTATTTAGATAGCACTAAATCCGTATCCAGCGAAATTCCACGACACACATAGATTTATACTTTTCCGGTTCTACTGCAGCTTTAGGATGTAATATCGTATGTTAATTGTTGCATTATTCCAAAATATTATAAGTTTGATTTGTCGGCAATTTGTGAAAAAATACAGGAGTTAAAGTTTAATTTCATAAAGACAAAAATTATTGAAAAAAATTTATGTATAATTAAATTTTTTTTTTTATGCACAATTTATAAATTTTATATAACAGTTTTCTCTTTTCTTTTCTATTAGTGTTTTTTTTTTTTTTTTCAATCTTCTTAAGTTTTAAATTGCACACACTCAGACTTCTAAATTTCTAATGAATTGATTTTTTCTATAATTTTTTATTTTTTTTTTTTTTTTCCTTTGACAAGCTAAACAAATTTTCTTCAATGAAATATTGATTAGAAAAATAAAATATTTTAAAACTATACAAAGTAGATATGTACAAAGTAAAAATCACAGCCGTAACAATTTTTCTTCGAAAATTAGCAAGGAGCCGCCGTTGTCGTCAACAGTGAGCGTTACCGTGCCATGCTCAACGAATTTTTGTTTCCAAAAATTCAAGAGAATGACATGGACAACATTTGGTTTCAACAAGACGGGGCCACATGTCATATAGCCGACGCAACCATCAATATTTTATGCACTGTTTTCGAAAATCGAATAATCAGCCGAAATTGTGATGTCAATTGGCCGCCTCGGAGCTGTGATTTGAGCCCTTTGGATTATTTTCTGTGGGGAGCCATTAAGGATAAATGTTACGCAAACCATCCAGAGACAATTGAAGTGTGGAAACATAAAAACGAAGTTGCCATTAAAGAGATTCGAGTTGAAACAATCGAAAATGTACTGAAAAATTGGGTTGATCGGATGAGCTACTGCCGAGACAGTCGTAGTAGTCATATGAATGATATTATGTTCCATTCTCAAATGACAAAGTTCAACCTTTCGAATAAAATCAGAAATGACCCACCCTGTAAAACAAAAATCTTGGTGCTATCAAACAGGTTACACCTTATCCTTTCGAAAATACCCAACCAAAATCAAACAGTTATCGGCCAAATAAATTTTAAGTTGTTACCATATGAAATTCACCAATTGTGCACGATTTTAAATTTTAAAACAAATTCAACGGCTTTTGCAATAAAACCCTATTGTTATAATTTAACGTTAACAAAACTCATGAAATTTTTGCTTACCGAAACGAACTAAATCCGTCATCTGATTAGCAAAGAATTCCCAAAATTTTCGTAAAAATTCTAATTAAATTTAAAATATCGTATGCCCAGTTTTATGATTCAAAATTTATTCACAAAATGCCAAAAAAAATGTTTAATATATTTTCTTAAGCTGCTTACACACGAGTTATTTGCTCGTGCTCGAGAAGCGGTATGCGAACAAATTACTCAAGTGTGGGCAGTTTTATCGAATTGGATTTAAAATTTCAAATTAAAATAAATTTAAAATCTGCTTTTCTGACAACCACCGTAAAATGTTAATAATAAAATAACTAAATAATTTAGTGATAGGCTCAAAAAAATATATTCGTTTAAACTCGACCATGTTCATTTATGCTTAATTGTTTATGTTATTTATAAGAACACAAATATTTTAGGGAATTTTGTATGTGCGTGGTATGGATAGCTTGACCAACCAACCAGCTTTTGTTGGGATTATCTCGGTTTAAGGCTACATATGCCGCTTTTTAAACAAAAATACCGCTCTTCATTTTTGAGATCTTCTAGACACATTCTGCGTAAACAATAATTAAATGGTTTAAAAGCTTTTAATGTCAAAAATCTTTCGATTCAAAACTTTGTTATGATATAAACTTTTTTATTGGAATCTGCAAATTTACTAAATACTTTTTAAAATCAGAAAATATTTTCTGACAATTTTTAAAAATAACTTTTCACAATCAAAGGAAATTTTTTTCGAAAAATATGCGAATTCCGGCAAATGCTGCTGAATAAAAGTACTTTAAATCGGTAGATGTCGGTCTACTAGTTCCAAAGAAATACTCG
Organism: Eustalomyia histrio; assembly: GCA_949748255.1. Taxonomy (NCBI): domain Eukaryota; kingdom Metazoa; phylum Arthropoda; class Insecta; order Diptera; family Anthomyiidae; genus Eustalomyia; species Eustalomyia histrio. The sequence goes on from OX456526.1 coordinate 16,118,147, forward strand.
ATTTTAGTTAATTTTTTATTTTCTTGCCAACTATTTCAGATTCAGAAAAGCTAAACCATTTTTGAAATCTGCAAGTCCGAGCTGACTTAAAATTTAACAGAGTATAACTACAAATTTTTTTTTTTATAAATTCAACATATTTAATTTTCAAATTTATGTAACGTCATTGTGCTTGTTAGAAAATCAACTTAACCGGGTGTTTGATAGTTAAGAAGTCAAAAATTAAGCCTTCTTCTGGAAGCTGAAGCTTTTCTTAAACAAATGATTATTCAGTTAAAAATAAAAATGTTAACATTTTAGCTATCAATTCCGTAAAAAACAAATGATTTATTCATTTATTTGAAATTGTTTCGGTTTTTTGTATTTTTGATTGTTTTTTAATCTGCAAAATATATACTCACACATTCTATAAACACATTTTGTGTGAATGGACTCATGTGTGTGTGCTTTTATAAAGTTTTTGAAATTCGAAATGAAATAATTTTGATATAAAAAAAAAATAATTTAAATAAAAAACAAATTTTGATTTTTTTTTGCAGCAGACAGCAAACAAAATTTAAATATGTGATAACGATCAATTTTTATTAAATTTTGAACAAATGGAAAAAATAAATGAAAAAATTGGTAAATGACAGTAAATCATTTTGAGCAAATGTATAGAAATGTTAAAATAAATATATGTTACTTTATTTTTAACTGAACTGAAAACTTTTTTATAGAACTTCAAACTGAAAACTACATATTTTAAATGCATAAAAACAAAAAAAAAATGAAAAATAAGATGATTTAACTTTAATCAGATTAAGTTGCAGTTGATTTCAAAAGTGATTTAATAGTTCCATACCAAGTGTAGGTCAGAAACTGAAAACTACATATTTTAAATGCATAAAAACAAAAAAAAAAAATGAAAAATAAGATGATTTAACTTTAATCAGATTAAGTTGCAGTTGATTTCAAAAGTGATTTAATAGTTCCATACCAAGTGTAGGTCAGAGATGGCGTTGCCGCAGGGCAAATTATACATTGTTTTGAGTAAGGTCATATAGACAATCTTAATTAATATTATAATTAATTACTAACGAGTTTTTTAAAGTGCTCATTTACAAGAAAAAGAAAATATTTTTATTTTCAAAGTTTTTTAAATAATTTTATTATTCCATTTAATTTGTATATTTTTTCAAAGGAACTTTCTGCTGCTATTTTTACTTCAAACATAATATTATCTAATAGTGGTAGGAGATATGACAGATCTTTTATTTGGCTATTTCCATTTTCTTTAGTCAAATTTTACATATTTTACTTAAGTAAAATATACATAAATATAAACATATTTATGTACAATTTCATTACATCATTAATATTCCTGACATACCATCAACTTGTAGACTTAGTTTATACATTTTATCATATTCCTTTTTAAGTAAAATACAAACACTTATTTCAAATTATCCTTTTGCTAAAACAGATTTTTTTTATACAATACATATCTACTATAAATATATATGCCGACATATATGTACTTGTTGTGTTGTTTTTGTGGTGCTTTGGGGGAAGGAGGAGGAATTCATGTGTAGAGCTGGGATATGTATGTTATAATGTAGCCAGGATATTCATCATGAAAAATGAATAATGTCTTTACTTAATTTTTTTTTTTTCTTCATATTCCTTATTTTTATAGACAAACATATCGTCTTATAACTTTATTCAACAATATTGTATCCATTTTTATCTTAGAGTAGTCACACATATAATGAGTCCAGAGTATATTAGGAAGATACTTATTTGTAGGGAGAGTTTATTGTATGTCGCAGACCTTTAAAAGCAAATACCAGGATTAAATTTTAAATTCTGATTCAATTTATTTGGAAAATTCTTTTTATTCATTGAGTAATTTTCTACTTTATTTAATCAACATCAAATTTAAAGAATCAGTTTTATTTTTGTTAATTATTTTTGTAGAAACAAACGAATTGATGCCATATTAATAAATCATTTCAATCTAAAATTAGTTCATTTGATTTATGCTCCGTAAATGGAATTATAAAATAGATTATTTAATCGAAATTGAGTCAACATAAATTAGATTAAATCATTATCTCACAAATTTAAAGTGCTTATAAATTATTTACTGATTCATAAAATTAATAAATTTTTATGTAAATCGATTTTAAAAGAATTATCTTTTTCAATCTCTGAAATTATTTCGATAATTACTCAGGCTTTTTTTAACCTAAAGCTTCCCAGCAAAAAAGAATTGTAGTCATTCTGTGACTATAACTTCTTTCATTGCTACCTAAACTTCAGTTGACATTCTTTTATGATTTTTTGGTGTTATTCTAAGGCACTTGCAAAAGAATTCATGTGTTTATATTTTAAATGCAGTGATTTGGATATAAACCCGATGCATGTCTTAAAAAATCGCTATTCATTACTTCTAAAGCATAAGTTATAGTATATCGTATATTTTTTAAATCTAATTATTATTTTTTAAATCTAATTAGTCAAATTGAAAAAATAGGTCTGAATAAATTTTTAAATTTTTTTATTAAGTCATTTTTTTTATTTTAGTTTGAAATGTCATGAAGGTTAGAATTTTTGCAATTTTGCAATTTTTATAAAAGTTTTGAAATATTAAGAAAAACAGATTTTTTTTTAAACTTTAATTGAAACTAGCTGGCCTGTCATTTGCATTTTTTCAGCCTTAAATATTTTTTTGACAACGCAATCTGTGCATTTTTGCATTATGTTTATTATTTAATACTACACCATTTCCAGTTTTAATTCGAAATTCATCAAAATAATTTTAAAATTGTGTAAAAATTATTTCAAATTTCCCAAAAATGTTTTAAAATTGTGCAAAAATTATTTAAAATTGTTCAAAAATATTTTAAAATTGTCTAAAAATGTTTCAAAATTGTACAACCAGTTTTTAAATTATCCAAAAATATTTCAAAATTTGTCTAAAAAATCATTCAAATTTTTGAAAATTGTTTCAAAAATGCTTTTTTACTAATGCAGAATTATTTGTTTGTTTTAATAAAAAGTATATGTATATCAATGCATAAATTTCGCTTCTTTAAACTTATTTTTCTGCATTCTTATGAATTATATTTTCATCAAAGCTTAAATATTACAAAGTATATGAACATTTTTCACTCATGCATCAAAATATCTAAACTTATTTTTCTGTATTCTTATGAATTATATTTTCATCAAAGCTTAAATATTACAAAGTATATGAACATTTTTCACTCATGCATCAGAATATCTAATCATTGTATTATCATTGCTTCCTTAGAGTAAAGTATGAGTAATGCTAGTAGTTACATTTGAATACTTTCATCCTATGACACACCAATATTAAATTCATCGATGAAATCATTAGAAAAGAAGTGATGCCTTTGCCATAGTAGTGATGCTTTTATTGCTTCTTTGGCAGCTTCATTTTTGCTGGGTTATAATGAGTACTAAGTAAATTATGTTTTTATGTATGGATTTTAAAATAAAACTCGTAAAGTGAACAGAAAATTGATAATGTTTTAAAATCAAAAATTTGTGTTTCTAAAAATTCGTTTGATAATATAACAATTGTAGTTGAGCCCCTACATTATTATAATTATTTTCTCGTTATTTAGCCTTTTCTCGGCAAAATGAATTCAATAAATTGGCATATACAAATGTAAAATATATGCCACCCTAATTTACATATGTTTGTTTGTATGTTTTAGTATTTTGCACCCCATTATAATAAAGGCGTGAATCTCAAAACGTGAGTAGTTTGCAATTATATCTATTACAATCCAAAAATATTGAAAGAGGGTTTGTAGAACTACATATTTATTTATGTTCACTTTTCTCTACTTTCTTTTTTTTTTTTTTTTGCTTAGATACGTGTTTTTGTTACTTTTACATAAAAATCTACTTTACATGTTGCATTGTTATAGTAACTTGAATATTAATTATAAATAATGGGTGAAAGAAAAAAAATATCCCCCAAATATAAGTAATTTATGATCGGTAGTAAAAAAAATTAGTTTTGAAAGTTGCACAAAAATTAAAATTGTCCGTTATAGAAATAGTTCGTTACAAACGTGTGCATTATAAACATGTTCCACTGTAGTACGAAACTCATTCTTTGGTTTTTCTTTACAACCAGACCTAAGGGAAATTTGCAATGTATCATCGTAAAGCTTAAACAGTTAACCCTCTTACCGGCAAGTCTGCCTCTCTTGTTTTTAATATATTCCCATAGAAAAGAAAATTTACTATATTTTCGAGAAATTTGGTAATTTTTTTGTATGAATACATTTTCAAAAAAAAAACTAAGGAACATATTAAAGTTGACCGCTGAGAATGAATTCAATATAAAATTAATCCTAAATATAATAAGTAAAGCGATTAAGTTGTATTACTTTAGATTGAAGGTTAGTTGCGTTTTCGCTTAAATTCATGTTTTATAAAAAACACAAAATATTAAATTTTTAGATTATAAGATGAGAGAAATAAATAATATTCACTATCAACCTATTTCGCCCAAAGAAGTGCAATTACTATTTATTTTTCTTACCGACTATATATTATAAATTTTATTTCACAAAAAGCTTAGGCCGATTTGAGAATCTAACGAAATTTACTCACTATATATTTTTAATTTTATCAGGCTCAAGATCAATATTTTTTTAATGATACTAACGAATAGTAAACACTAATTTTTGTATTAAATGGAAAAAATTGTAAGGATCAGCGCTAGAGGGAGTGCACACTTTCGACCCGAGCGACCAGGTCATCTTCAACCACCCAACACAAATAACTCATGGTTATGAACAGGCAATTATATCACACACTCTACGGAAAATGACTATGTGAAATTACATTTTTCAGTTAGTGAATGATTACCAGTACAAATGAGCTTTTTCCATCTATTTATAGAATTACCCTTTGGCAACCATCTTCGATTTTCGAAGCACAAATTGACAGGGTTGCCATTCCAAATGATAATGTTTCCATTTCTGGGAACCAATTGGGAATCTGGCATACTAATATTTTTTCTTTCAGAACATATTTGAGTGTTGTTTATTATATTAGTTTATAAATTACATCGTGCCCTATGTTTTTGTATGTAAATTTACTCATTTAAAAAAAATAATTGCCATTGATAGATAAGGTTTTCGAAAAATGTAAAAATGGACAAAAATTCGCTAAAAACATAAAAAAATATGGTCGAATCAATAAATATGACTAAAATCTAATCTCGTTTAATCCGATTTTTGTTCCCTGTGTTTCAATTTAGCGCGTTCTCCGCTTTATTACATTTAATTCCTCTTGCCAAGTGTTTCAGTTCCACTCGTCCTCCGTGCCATTTCATTTCATTTCTCTTGTCAAGTGTTTCAATTCCACTCGTCCCCAGTTCCATTTCAATTCATTTCCTTTATCTTCTGTTTCACGTTCACTCGTTCCCTATTCCATTCCATCTCGTTCAACTTGTTTAGTGTTTTAATCCCACTCGTTCCCCGCTCGTTTCCATATCATTCTCCTTGTCTAGTGTTTTAATTACACTCGCTCCCCGTGGCATTGCATTCGTCCCCTCTCTTTAGTGTTTCAATTACACACATTCTCCGATCCATGCCATTTCGGTTCCCTTGCTTAGTGTTTCAATTCCATTCGTTCCCCTGTCATTCCATTTCGTTTCTTCATTTTAGTGTTTCAATTCCACTCGGTCTCGGTTTCTAGCCAAAGCGGCTTCGGCACGGAAATTCCAAAACATACCTTATCATTGTGTTAAGCGAGAAGTTTTCGAACCGAAAACTTTTAGAGCTGTGGACTTATTTTATTTTGTTAAATTTCTTATTAGATACATGTTTTTTGCGAAAACTTTATTGAAGCGAGAAATATAGGAACAAGGTGCGAAACATAATTTAAATTTCAGTTTTCTTGATATAGTTGTTTGAAAGGCTTTCCACCTTTTGAACCCCCATTTCTACTTATTACCTTTTTTTCTTTTTTGGAATATATATGAACATGCATAATCATATATAGTCTTAAAAACAGTCATACAGGCATAATCATGTGCGTACATGCATCGTTCAGTATAATAAAGCCATAGGCAATAAAGCCATATGACCTTATTTCACACCGCATTGCGGAATAAGGCCATATGGCTGTATTTCCACAGAAGGACTGAAATAAAGTCATATTTGTTTGTCAATTGAAGTGGAAATAATGCCATACCAGTGTAAAATGCAATTAATTGTAATAGTTAGTTACATATGTATTGCGAAAAGAATGCGTTGTTATTGTCAAGCGTTGGAAAAATATGGCGTACAGACGTTGGAAGGGGGCCTGCGCGGCGTCTTCGTGGCCGGCGCGGCAATTAAGCGCCGTATTGCATTTTGATTGCTGCTCTTCAAGATATTAAAGCATTTTTTTTCTGGCGACTGGCTATGCATGACGAACCGTTAGTTAATATGAGCACGTTTTTCTTCCCAAGCGTTGTGTCCAATTTATCGTGCCACTATCAAGGATAGCACGCACATTTATATATTGTTAATTTTTAAAAAAATCGATACACACATTTCCATTTGTTAACTGAACTTTTTTTATTTTTGGTAATTAAAAGGAATCAAACATACTATAAAAAAAATTTCACAGAAAATTATCAAAGGTGCAATAAAGCCATATGGCTTTATTGCCTATTGCTTTATTACACGGCAACATTCTAATCCAAAATGTGAAGATATATTGCCGGATATGATCATATATGAAACATATTTGATCATGTATTATCAAATTTCCGACCCAAAGATATGTATATGGTCATACATTGAACTCTAAATGGAGGTATATGATCATGTATACCCATGTATGATCATATAAAAGACCATATAGGATCATATATGTTCCTATGTTCATATATATTTTGATTTTCACTTGAGTAATTGAATATCCAATAATATATAAAATGTCCGAGAAATTCTAAGTACTCCTCTTATTCGAAAAAATATGTTTTGAATTGCATTTAAACTTTATTGCATTGAATTAAATATCTTGTGCATTACTACTTATTTAATTTTATTTAAGTGGTATCTGAACTATTTCCGATATTCCGAATATTTCGAATTAATGGCGACATTTCCGAAAGTGTTTCTAAGCCATATTTCAAAACGTGGCAAATTTTTTGGTTTGAATACCTTTAAATGTGTATAGATAAATCTTATTATTGTAAATTTCAGTCATGTATTTATATAAAAACTAGTTCACTTTTTAAATTTTAAACATGTAACATATATAACCTGTTATCTTTTAAAAGTTTTATGATTATTTTTCTTTCATCTACGCTTATTTCTATTCTCCTTTTATGAATTATTTAAAACATGGGGGAAAACAATAAGATAATAACGATGTAAGTTTTCACAAAGTTATAAATACGTAACCTACTCAAATGAAGATCAATTGATGACTTATAAGCTCACAATAATAATATTTATTTATTTATTTTATTTATATTTATTTTTTGGTCCCCTATATCAGAATCCGCTGTCGGAACCTTTTTATTGGAGGAAAATTATCCGCTATTATAGTGTTGTCATATTTAAAGTTTTTTTTTCACATTTCACTTTTTATCTTTCCTCTATCCCCTTTCGAAAGAAAGCAACATAATTTAGTAGAAATAATTTTCTGTGTGTTGCTTCTCTTTAAAGGCTCATATTTCGGAAGGACAATTTGAATGAGGTGATTTGCCTTCAGATTCGCGTTTAGAAGGCCAAGATGTTTTAAAAAAGTTTTATCTTTGAAGTTCAAACGAAGTATGTTTGCTTGCACGTTTGTGATTACTTACTGTAAATTGAAAATGCTACGATTAATTAAAATTACTCTTGATTAAAATTCCGTAAATATTTTTTTCCTTTGTATGTCCAATATGTTCAAGAATTCGAAAACAAATTTTTACAGAAATAGGCCAACTTCAAACGGGGGTAATGAGCTATAATTATCCTCGTTTTTTTTTCATTATTTTTTCCATAATCAGCTTGATGCCGATAGTGTCCATATTTGTGTAAATTTTAGTTCGGGTATTGGTGTAAAATATCCTATATAGAGAATTTATGGCGATTTATGTTAAATTCGAGATCCAATGTGTAATTTCGAAACTGTTAACCCAATTTTGTTCCACGTTAGCTTTGTGCTATTTTGTCATATACAATTAGTTGAAACTTATGCTGTCTTTTGCAAAAATTTGTGTATGTCACAGTTGAAATTTAGAGTTTCTGTTCAATGGTAACAGGTTTTTCCACCCTATACACTATTTCAATTTAAACTTACAGTATTCCTTGCATATTCGTAGCCATCAGGATTAACTAAAGGTACAATATAGAAATTCAATTTACGCAACAATTCACGATGGCGAACATTTTTCTCCGTCAACTAATGAATACAATTTAAAGCTACAGTTATAGATATCCATTTACGAGCATGAGTGCCCCCCTCAATGAAGACAATATTACGCCCTGCTTCAGCAGAATCATCAACGTCTAGATGTTTAAGGTCAGCAATGTAGACGGGAGCAGAACGTGCACGTAATTCTTTAGGCTGAGCCCATAAATTTCTCTCCCTATTCCAATTGATTTCAATACATTTGATGGGTCGTCGTTCAAACGAAAAACCCAATGTACGGATTTTAACAAATTAAACAAATCGCACCTTCAAATAATCCAAATAAAGCATAATGTCACTGTAAGATAAATAACTGTGTAAAACATCCGGACGAGGAATTGTGGCCAATTTAATAAAAACCGTTGGTATTTTTTAAGGTTTCTTATTGGTTGTCGTTTTATTACTGCTGCCAGTGCGAGATCGAGTATTTGTACGAATAATTTTATTTGGAAGATTTTCCTTGGTTTTTTGATAGTTTTTAATTTCCGGTATTAAAGACGAAAAATCTTAAGATTTTTTAAACTGACCAGTGAAATGTTTTGTAGGATCCACAAATTGTACAGATATTTTTTGTAAATTTTCAATTTTAACCATTAATCTTTAATAATTTTGGAAATAGTTTAAATAACTGTTTAATTTTGTACGAAAATTTCATAAAATGTTTTTATTCTTTATATTTTTGTTTGACTTCTTTCACAAATGTTGTTTTTTTTAGAATTATTTCCGTTTCAATTTTATTTTGTTCTAACATTTCCGCTTAATGTTATTATGTTATTGCAGGGGTACGATGATTTAAAAACTAAATTATAATTTTTTGTATATATCCACAATTGTCATATCACGATTGACAAAAAAAAATGAATTTTTAAGTGATATTTAAGTGACATGAGGATTGAGAGAATTTCTATGTAAATAAACTTATCGCAGTTAAAACAATTATCACGTGGATTTTCATAGGAGGTCCAAAATTTATCTTATCATAAATAACCTACATACCACTTTTTGGGAACTCTATTAAATTAATGTTAAAATGCAGATGTAAGCTCAAATCAAATGGATCTTTTATTTTAAAAAGAATTTCAATTCTCCTTTAGCCCATAACGCAATTTTAAATTCAAAACACATACATTATCCTAACAATATAAAATTGAAACTTTTTTAAATTAAAAATGTCCCTTTTTGACAGAAAAAATAAACAATTCAACAAGAACAACAAATAAATGGAAAGAAAAACAAAATACTTAATACAAATATTGTAAATAATTTTGCAACATGTTCATCAAAATGTACAGAGAATAGAAATGAAAACACAAGTTTTTTTAGTAAATAGATAAATATTTACTATGGCCGTAAAACAAATGTTATAAATTCTAATAAAAAATTGAATTGAATATGTATTAGCAATACAAAAATTGAAATTGAATGCGACCATTGAAGGATAAAATTACACTAAGAAAAAAATTATATGTATAAAAAGAAATTGTAAAAGAAAATTATGGCAATAGTCATTGCTTTTTTCAGTAGAATTTTTAACAAAATTGTAAAAAAAAAATTTATTAAATAATTATACTGACTCAAACTTAGTAAAAGTAGCTAACGGCGGGGTTCATTTTACAGAGTTAACTTTAAGTTAAAAATTGAAAAATTGAACAAGAGAAAATGTTAAAAAATTATATTCAAAACAACAAAATTTTGGGTTAACTTAAAAGTTCAATTTGGCTCTAAATAAGTTGAAAACCTATTATTTACAAACAATAAATTCATGTTAACATTTTTAAAGCAAAAACTTTTTTAAGTGTAGATATTTAGTAATACGAGTATGTATAAAAAATAGCAAAACAAATACAGTAGTTTTTTATTAAAAAAAAAAAAAACTATAAAAAAATAACAACAATTTTTTTATGCAAGTTTTGAAAATATTTACTTAACAGGGGTGTGTGTGTGTGTGAGATGGGTGAGGAAGAGTGCCGCATGTATGTATATTTAAGTTAATATTTGAGTTTAATGTTTCCGACAAAACAAAAAAAAATTATATAAAATAAAACTCTGTCATTAGATTGATTGCCAAATGTATGAGATATGTATTTGTTGAATGGGTGGAGGTGGGGTTGAATTGGACAACAACAACAGTACATTAAAATTGTTGTCCTTTGTTATTGGTGCAGTGTTGGAAATATTTCATTATTCATTCATAGTAATCAATATTCATTTAACCCTTTTTTTTCTTCATTTGGATTCCTTACATGGTTAATAGTGAAATCTTTAATGTCTCCGTGAACAAAAGTCATCTATCATTTTCATTTGCACTTTTTTGACATTTTCTAATTCATAATTTCATTTTGACTTTGCAAAAATATTTCGATATTTAATCAATTTACTCAAAAACATTATTTACTAACATTATCAGCCTCATCATTCTACACATCATTAATATTAAATGACAATGAAAAAGTTTTTTTTTTTTTTAATACACAAAAAGGGTTAATGAACTAAAAAGCTTTCGTTATGCAGAGCTACTATTATTCAATGAACAGTTGTGTGTAAGAAAATAGCAATAAATAGAGAAAAATTCGCAATACTTATTAATATTTTCAATTTGGATACTCGATACACTCACCAAAAAAAGTGTGTAATGGCAACTGAAAATTCTGCTGTTATTACGGGAAATTCTGCTAATTTGAGCCCAGCGGTATTTTTTGCTAATCTTAGCAACACATGTCTGCTGACGTGTAGTACAATGAAATTAGTAGAAAAATTAGTAGCCGCTACTAAATTTTAGTAGACTTTTGTAAAGTGAAATTTAAAATCTGTTTGCTAAAATCAGCAAAAAAAAATACTAAATATTATTAATATTAGTAAAAAGCTTTGAATTTATTTTTCTTATCGAGCATCAAAAATTTTGATTATATTTTTCAAAAAACGAATTAATCATTTTGTTTTAATTTGGTAATTTCTGTTTTAAAAAATCTTTTGGTCAGTTTTTTTTTTACTTTTAAGGTTAACTTTTGATTGTTTTAAGGGTGGATTTTTAGAACTAAAAAACCTTTTTAGTGCTATTTTAAGTGGATGTCCTCTTTTTAGGCATGAATCGGTATCTTCACTTTGGATCCCATTTTAAATATATGTAACATTTTAAGGAAATTTAAGTTTGTAGGTGTAAGTTTTAATTAGAAATAACTTTTCCTTCAATACCTACTTTTTTAAAATTAGTAAAATTTTTTGCTAGTTTTAGCAAATCGGTTTTCAAAAATTTGTAAAATGATTTCTGAAATTAGCAACAAAAATTTGTAAATATTCTGTAATTTGTAAAATGTAAATAGCAAAAAGATTTGCTAAATAATAATTTTTTACTAAAAATCAGTACAAAAATAGTAGAGTGGGATTGAAAACCGTTAACAAATTTGTCTACTAACTTTTTTTTCTGAGTGTGCCAATCAACACATTTAGCATATTTTTAATACTTAAAAACGGTGACATTTTTAATTTTTTTTTAACTTTAAATTGAATTTATACAGGTATTAGATTGTCCTCAATTTAGAAAATTTTCTAATTTCGTAACGTAGTATCACTCAAGCAATGAATATTAATGAGCTCATTATGGAAAAAATATCAAAAATAACTAGGGTACTTATGGTACACGCGTTTGAAGTTGTTCTTCGTAGGGTATTTTATTTTTTTAATTTCTTTCTCGAATAAGGCTGAAAATTTTGAAAATGTTGACCATATTGTAGGAAAATACTTATAAAATTTCCATAGAGTAATTGTGGTCCATCACAGCATTTGCGAGTTTTTTAATTGTACTAAATACAACTACAAAAATATGAGGTAGTATCTTTTTAGTTTCGAGTACCCAAAAAACGAGCGAATCTTTGGATACTCGATACTCATTACCCTTTCTTTTACCAGCACTAACGTATACCACTTATGAGAGTTTACATACGAACTATCCCGCTACCGGAAAAGTATGTGTGATTAATTCAGAACGTACAGTATTTGTTGTCTATCCCTGTAGGAAAAAAGGTATCAGTTGAAGTTCGAGCACCTGTTCCGTGACCGGTGCATACAGGACCAGTCTGAAATAATCTAGCCTGCTACCTGTCTGGTGACCGCTGGTTTAAAAGAACCTATCATGTGGCTTGTCCGGTGACAGGGAAAACATGACCGGTCTGAAAGTATCTGGTGACTGGCAAGACAGATCTAGCAGATATACGATGAAGTGGTAGTAATACACTTAGAATATTTTGAAGAATGTTTTGTACTGTAGTTTAATAAAAATGTTTTCAAAGTTTTTTCCTTCTTATGAACAATGTTTATTTTCAAATTATATCTATAAGGTGTTAAAAATAAAGGAACATATATTTATTTTTCAAAGAAATATTAATTTTAATTTTTGTATACATTTGTTCAAAAAATTTTATTTTTTCATTTGATTGAAACTTAATAAAAAATTTACCCACAAAACGGAAATTTATGATTATTACAGTTATTAGAAATTTCAAAAAATATTCAAAGAATTCCAATTTTTTTTTTATTTAAATTATTTGTTTATATAGAAAATTTTTCCAATTCGTGTTACAAGTACTTTATAAACACACACATAAGGCCATTCACACAACATATGTTTATAGACTGTGTGAATCTAAATTAAAAAAACAAACAAAAATACAAAAAGCCGAAAAAAATTAAATAAATGATTAATCATTTATTTTTACGAAAATGATAAGTAAAATTTTAACATTTTTTCTAACTGATTAAAAATTTATTTTTACTGATGTGTCAGTTGTTTAAGCAACATTTAAAAATAAATAACAAAAACTATTTGATTTAAAATAATTTCAGAAATCATTTTACAAGTTTCTGAAAACCGATTTACTAAAATTAGCAAACAAATTTACTAATTTTAATAAAGTGGATATTGAAGGAAATGTTATTTCTAACTAAAACTTACACCTAAAAACTTAAATTGCCTTAAAATGTTACATAGATTAAAACTAGGGATCGGAAGTGAATATACTAACTCATGTCTAAAAATAGAACATCCACTTAAAATAGCACTAAAAAGCTTTTTTAGTTCAGAAATCAGCCCTAAAAACAATTAAAATTTGATTTTAAAAGCAAAAAAAAAATACTAAAATATTTTTCAAAACAGAAATTTATTTAAAAATGATAAATTCGTTTGTTTTTGAAATTTTTAAGCCTTTGATTTTTTTTTAATCTTGCCTAAAACATTTTTTGGAAAAAAAAATAAAATAAAAAAATTTTGATGCTCGATAAAAAAATTAATTTTAAATTTTGTACTAATATTAATAATATTTAGTTTTTTTTTGCTTATTTTAGCAAACTGATTTTAAATTTCACTTTACAAAAAGTTTACTAAAATTAAGTAGCGTCTACTAATTTTTCTACTAATTTCATTGTACTACACGTAAGCAGATATGTGTTGCAAATAAGGTAGCAAAAAATACCGCTGGGCTCAAATTAGCAATATTTCACGTAATAACAGTAAAAATTTAAGCTGCCACTTCAACCTTTTTTTATGAACAGGGTACAAAATTTAGAAAAAAATCCAAATGAAATTGCCGAAAAATCTTATTTAAACAAATATCAGGAAGGTGGGTTTATAACTCATAAACTCTTTTTGAAATTGCGGCAACCAAAAATACTAAGTATTCTATCCTGCTGGCTCTGTGGAATTTTTTAAATTTTTATTCTCTATAATTTACTAATATAATAATTTTCATGTTTCTTTGCAATAAAAAACAATTTATAAAAAAGAATATGATTATATGATCTAAAATCTTATTAATACCATCCATATTCGCAATTTTGTATTAAAGACTTGTTTCCTTTGCCTCTTATAGCTTACGAATTACAAGACCTTGAAGATGTAAAAATAAATCCAATTCAAACCCCATTTATTTATCAAAAAATTAGTAATTTAAAATAACAGTCATTTCTACTCTATCTCTTAAAGCCTACAAAATAAGTGATTTTTCCAGTGCTATTTTAAAGCTCTCCTCTGTCTATTGTTTAGTATGTAGTTTTTGCTGGAAAATATATTTTAATGAAACATAATATTTTTGTAAATTTTAATTCTAAATATAATCAACCCTTTTTCCTAAATACAATACTCTATACCATAATTACAAATAACTTTTTTAAATGACTCAAATCGAAAGTATTCGAGACATGGTTTAAACATCAAGAGGAAAAAAGTGTTGTGTAAAATAGATTTTCAAATGTATTTAAAAGTAATTTTAATATATATTGTTAATTTTAAATAAATGAATCCAAAATATCAAAAATCTTAAATACAGGTGTACAGTCAAAATAAAAAGTCTGTAATTTTACATAAATATTTCTTATTTTGGCTTAAATTAAATTTGCTAAAATTTACAATATTTTATGTTAAAAACTAGAAGGTTTAGTAATTTTTAAATAATTTAAAAATTTAGTAATTTTAAAATAAAGTAAAAAAATCAACTATAAAATAAAAATTTCACTATTAAATACTACTTGGTACGGTAAAAAGAATTTTTTGAACATATGTAAAAACAATTTAAGCACATGTCTTTAACATTAGCTAATTGCTGATTTCGACATACAGTAATAAAGGAGAATGTAAAAAGCACAAAAATAGTAAACAAATTTCATCTAAACTCAATAAAAAAATCAAGTGGATGTTAGCATAAATAGCTTTTTCCTTTGATTTGTAAGTTAAATAGAAATATTTACAATTAGCACTTTCAAGGGCACGAAGAATGTTGATGAAGGTCATAGCTGACCAGAAAATGCATTCTATTCGCCTAGTGTCTAAATAACTTTCTGTGTATTCTAAATGGTTATTAAATAAAAAATAAGACAAATTTTTTTCATATGAATATAAAAAAATTCTGTGATCTTGAACCAGACTAAAAATACATATTCACAAAATGTTAATTTTAACAAATTTAATTTTAAGCTGAAAATTAAAAGTTTGTCTATTGAAGTTTATATTTTATAGTTGATCTTTTTAATACTTATATGTATGAAAATGTATTTTTAGTTTGACTCGAGATCATAGGAAAAGTTTTTTCAAATGAAAAATTTTTTCCTTATTTTTTAATTTTAGTAAACATGGAGAATACACAGAAAAAGTTATTAGACACCAGCCGAATGGAATGCATTTTCTGGTCAGCTACGACTTTCATCAACATTCTTTGTGCCGAAATACCAATTGTAAATATCTCTATTTAACTCACAAATCAACGGAAAAAGATATTTATGCTAACATACAGTTGATTTTTATTATTGAGTACAGATGAAATTTACTAACTATTTTTGTGTTATTTATATTCTCCTTTGTTTACCGTATGTCCAAATTAGCTATTAGTCTAATAACTTTTTCTGTGTATTCTCCATGTTTACTAAAATTAAAAAATAAGGAAAAATTTTTCATTTGAAAAAACTTTTCCTATGATCTCGAGTCAAACTAAATATACATTTTCATACATATAAGTATTAAAAAGATCAACTATAAAATATAAACTTCAATATTAAAATATAACTTGGCACGGTTAAAAGAATTGTTTAAACATATGTAAAAACAATTTTTAAAAAAACACATGTCTTTAGTATTAGCTAATAGCTAATTTGGACATACGGTAAACAAAGGAGAATATAAATAACACAAAAATAGTTAGTAAATTTCATCTGTACTCAATTATAAAAATCAACTGTATGTTAGCATAAATAGCTTTTTACGTTGATTTGTGAGTTAAATAGAGATATTTACAATTGGTATTTCGGCACAAAGAATGTTGATGAAAGTCGTAGCTGACCAGAAAATGCATTCCATTCGGCTGGTGTCTAATAACTTTTTCTGTGTATTCTCCATGTTTACTAAAATTAAAAAATAAGGAAAACAAATTTTTCATTTGAAAAAACTTTTCCTATGATCTCGAGTCAAACTAAAAATACATTTTCATACATTTAAAAATTTGTCTGTAAAATTACAGACATATAATTTTGAGTGTAGTTATTAAAAATGTAAATTTTTTTCTTAATTATAAAGCCATATCATCAACCCCTTTTTGTGATACCTTCAAAAACATCATGTTAATTTTTTTTTTTAGAAAAAGAAATTAGGCGCCATTTTTATAGCATCATAAAAGTGATGGGGTATATTTCTCAACCCTTTATTAATCTGTATTTGGTATAAATTTCGTAAATTATACAAAAGGCTTAAATAAGTGTAAATAAACACTAGTCATCAATCATAATTATTTTAAGCTATGTCATTTCTTCTGTGGTTAACATTTTGATTATAATGAAAAATTATTTAAAATAATAGAAATATTAGAACAGTTGGTAAAAAAAAGTTTTGGCAAAAATTGTAACAAGAAAAATCCATTTAGAATAATTACAAAAAAAAAAAAAAACAATAGTAACTTTTGAGATGTACAAAATTTGATATTCGAATAAATCTAGTAAACTTAAAGGTACAATATATATATCCGAGTATGTTTTTTAGTTAAAACTATTTTTTTAATGCATACTTAAATTTTAGTTTTTCAATAATGTATCCAATCTAATACTTGTCAATAATAATCTAAAATATATTCTGTCTAATATTATATTTCACATGATTAATTTAAAAATAAAAAGAAACTACCGAAAAATCAGCACGTTTTTATTTTACACTCTAATAAACACATGCATTAGGAAAATTTTGAATGGACAATTATTCCAGCCAACAGAAAAAAAATCAAATCACACTAATGATCAGTCAGTGCGTTAAGAAACTCGAAATGTTTATAATAGAGATGTAAAAGTAATGAATGAATATAAAAAAAATAAATAATTGCAAATATTTATAGTATAGTTAACTACACTGAGGGGTTAAAAGAGAAAAACATGCAACCTGAAATCAACATCAAAGTAATAAGTAAAACAACATGCATTTGTATTTTGAATTTTTTTGGGGGGGAAAAAACCTAAAGATCAAACATACAAAGAAACGTGTCCAGGATTAATAATTAAACACACACACACACTAAAATGTATTTAAGCAGGCAAACATATACAAACTCACACACGTTGAAAGGATATTGAATCTGGTCAATGATGATGATAAACTATAAACCAGTGTAAGAAAGAATGAAAACTTATTTATTTAATTAAGTAACAACTAAATTTTAAATCAAAGAATTTATAATGGATTAAAAATTTATAAAAAATGATTGCAAATTGTTTCAGATTAAAGTGACGATTGAAGTATTCGTTAGACATTAAAAAAATTTGATGATTTTCGAACTTTTGGAAAGTTTACACTAAAACTTTGAAGGAAATTATGATAGATGTTATTGTCTCACCATCATCATAAAATTTTATTTTTATTGGAATTGACGGGTGCCCTCAAGAATACCTTCCTTGTATTTACACCCTACACTTAACAAAAAGATTTTACAAAGAAATTGTATTTTTTTAAATATTGATCAGATTTTGTACAAAAGTCTATTTCGAGCCATTAAAATTTTGAATCCCGACTTTTGTGGAATTTTATCTAGATTAATGTAGGGTATCATATAGTGGAGATTTACTGACTTGAATATTTTTTAATATGTTTTTACATCAATTTTAACTCGAAAACTATTAAGGCTTCATTACTTGAGCGTAAACGTACCCCTTCGTAAACGTAAACGGGGAACTTCTGTCATATGGTTTGACAATTGCAAAGTAAACAAACGAAAAAACTTTTTTATGCTTTGTGGTAAAATTAATTTAATTAAAAAAAGTATTGTAAATATATATAAATATAAATCATTTCTTCAAAATGAATGTGAAAAAAAATTTTGACATACACTCAAAAAAAATTAACTAGAATTTAGAAAAATTAACTTATTTACACTCAGAAAAAAAAGTTAGTAGAAAAATTTGTAAACGGTTTTTAATCCTACTCTACTATTTTTGTACTTATTTTTAGTAAAAAATTATTATTTAGCAAAACTTTTTGCTATTTATATTTTACAAATTACAGAATTTTTACAGAATATTTACAAATTTTTGTTGCTAATTTCAGAAATCATTTTACAAATTTTTGAAAACCGATTTGCTAAAATTAGCAAAAAATATTACTAATTTTAAAAAAGTGGCTATTGAAGGAAATGTTATTTCTAATTAAAACTTACACCTGCAAACTTAAATTTCCTTAAAATGTTACATATATTAAAAAAGGGATCGGAAGTGAAGATACCGACTGATGTCTAAAGAGAGGACATCCTCTTAAAATAGCACTAAAAATGGTTTTTAGTTCTAAAAATCCGCCCTAAAAACAATTAAAATTTAACCTTAAAAGTAAAAAAAATTACCAAAATATTTTTCAGAAATTATTAAATTAAAACAAAATGATTAATTCGTTTTTTAAAAAATATGTTCAAAATTTTTGATGCTCGATAAGAAAAATAAATTCAAAGCTTTTTACTAATATTAAAAAAATTTACTATTTTTTTTGCTGATTTTAGCAAACAGATTTTAAATTCTACTAAAATTTAGTAGCGGCTACTAATTTTTCTACTAATTTCATTGTACTACACGTCAGCAGACATGTGTTGCTAAGATTAGCAAAAAATACCGCTGGGCTTAAATTAGCAGAATTTCCCGTAATAACAGCAAAATTTTCAGTTGCCATTACAGACTTTTTTGGTGAGTGTAGAGGAACAATTGAAATGAAAACAGCGCCAAAGAGACTTTTTACCTATATTTAATAAAATTTTCCTTGAAATTTAGAAACAAATTTTACTTAAAATTTGGTCAAAATTTCTAAATTATAGAAAAATTTTGCTACTGAGAGCTAAATTTTTATTAGAAAACAGTAAAATTTTCTCCTAATTAGTTCATAAATCATCTAAAATCTTACTGTTAGCTAGGAAATGTTTCTTGGTTTTAAGAAAAATTTTATTTTATTTAAGTTCATTAGATAATTTTTTTTTACTAAAAACTAGGACTTAACTCTCTTAAAATAAGAATATATTTTCTAATATCAAGTTAAATAGCACTTCTTTTAAGTAAAACTTATCCTTAATTTTGATTAAAAAAAATATTTAACCATAAGTAGTTTCACACTTTCGGAGGACACTGCTCTTAACAAGCTTTTTGCTATACAATTTTGTCTTAAAACTAAATTGAATTATACTAAATTCATGTATTTAAAATATAAATTAAATTTCATTAGCAAAAAGGTAAACAAATTAAAAAAAAATGTACTGCAGGATATCCTTAAACGCAATAAATTGTGACAAAGTCAGATCCTTTTCGTAGTTAATTAACGGTTATGCTTGAAAGAACTACAAAAAAGTGACGCCCTAAGTGACACACAGCATCTATGGCTAAGGAACACTGGGGGTCCTTTGTCTTCTTAAATTAACTAATTTAAGGAAATTGTTGTAAAAATACAAAATATCACAGTTATATTTCTTGTTATTATTGGAAAATGGAAAAATGTCATAAGTTCATTTTATGGAATTTTTAGCTTAAACTTTATTTGACATATGTATACAAATTTCAACTATTTTATTATTAAGTGAAAAAAAAAGTTCGAGAAATGTAAAGTTTAATAAGGGCTTCCTCAATTATAGGAAAGCCATTACGCCGTAATGTATAAATTGTGCTTGCGATATTTTGTATTGTAGTCAGCAAACAAAATTATTACATAAAAGCGCAAATTCGAAACTTTTAACCTTTTGCTAACAAAATTTTCAAAAAATATTTTAAGCAGCTTTAAGTTCAATGCTAAAGACTGTTAAGATCAAAATAGCTTGTTCAATATAATTAGTATCAGTGGTCAGGTAATTGACTACGTGGGATCTCTTAGATGTCTTGGAGTTATAATTGATTCTAATCTAAATTTTAATAATTTAATTGATTTACTTGTACAAAACCTTTTGTCTTACTTTGAGAAGATTGTACATACTTTTTGAGGGCATACACTCCAAGACATATAAGACATCTTTTAGCTCATTCCCTAATACATATGTAATTGGCCTTCAATGCTTCCTTTGTATTGATATTAAATAAATAAATAATTAAATAAATAAATAAATAAATAAATAAGATTATATATAAGCATGTGAGCCATTTTTGAATCACGCACCAAAAATTACAATCATGCACGATAATTTTTTTTAAATGGTTACTTTAATTTGTTTTCTTTAATAATGTATTTTCTTGGAAATTAGGAAAACTAACTGTTTTTAATTCATTGTTTTTTTTTTTTTTGGAAAAGAATATTAAAAATAATTTAAACGTTTTCCAACAAAAAAAAATCCTATACCAAATTTTATAATTTTTTAAAAATTAGAAAACTTTTACAAGAAAAATGAATATTTTATTAAAATTTTTAAAATTAATCTGAACTAAGCTGCATGAAAATTTTACTTAGAAATAGTTCATCAGTTTCTAAAATCAAGTAAATTATTATTATTACATAGGAAAATATTTATTACTTTTTGTTTTTAATTGTCTGAACTAATTTTAAGAAAACGATACTTAAAAACTGAATTTGGAAATGGCTTTCTAAATTTTAGTTAATTTTACTACTCGCGAACAAAAAATAAACACACATTCTCGATTTAAGTTAGACACATTTTTGGAACTTAATGGGAGTAAATTATGTCCTAAATTTTTTTTTGTGAACTAAACGTAATTTTATTACATTTGAGTATGCAAATTTCTTAAAACTAAGATGTTTTTTTAAATTAATAAATTTTTATTTAATTGACTTGTTTTTTTCCCAAAAACAAGAAATATTACTTAGGAAATAATGAACTATTTCTGAGTATATGAACTGTTTCGTTTTTTCTCAAACTTAGGAATTTTTATTCTTTTTAAAAAAATTTTACTTAAATTGAGGACTTGAAGGAAATTTTTAAATACATTTTAGTTCATGTCTTTTTTTTTGAGTGTAGGGACTTCCAATTGCTTTGCAACTTTCATCCAAGTTTTTTTTTTTTTTGTCCGGCAATTTTTATTGTACAGCACATCATTGCCCTGAACCAACAATATTAGCTTTTTATTTCTTTTTCAGATAAAGAAAAACTAATTAGCTGTTTTATACTGTCACGTTAAAACGTATAGAAAATCGGGTTTTCACAGAATTGTCCGCAAAATTACGAAACCTACACGTTCGAGTATTTATTTTAATATTCTCTTCATAAAGCTAACGGATCAACTTATTACGCACGTTTACGTCAGAGTAATTTGGTCTTTACTATTCTCTACATAGAGAGAATTTCATTGGACGTTTTTTAATGATTTTTTTAAGTAAACTAATAAAGTTTTTTTTTCACAAAGTGAATGCAGAAATTATTAAATTTAAGGCTCAACTACAATAGGCTTCAGAAACTTAAGCTTTTTTTCCAGTTTGAAACAAAATATTAGAAATATAAATTTTAAATTTAACAAAATTTTAAATTTTCGTTTCATACCGATACCTAGCTTAAGCCTTAAATGAAAATCTTAATATTTAAATAACTTATAAGAATTTTATCATAAAATTTAGTAAAAATGTGCAATTAAAAAAACAGTAAAAGGTATAATATATTTATAAAGGTATAATATATTAATTTTTTTTTAAGTTTAAATACTTTTTATTTTTAAAGTGGATTTGTTTGACTAAATTTTCCTCATATTTCAAATCAGAATTTTCAACTTTGGCGATATTTCCTATACATTATTTTCAATAGAAAACTCTCCAATATTCAAAAACACAAAATCCACTTAATGAATGAATTCTTTAAAAACTCTTGACTACAAATATATTCAAATAATTATAAACATTCAATGGATTTAAAAACTAAGAATAAATAAGAGTGAAAAAATGTAATGAGGACCAGACATTGCAGCTTAATTATAACTGGTCATTTATTTCGGATAACCTAACGAACACCTCTCATACACAATCGCACACACACACACACACACTACACACAAACATTAATGCGAGTGTGTACATTGGGATACTCCCCCTTATTTGTGTCCCAAATAAAATTTATTCAAAACGTGCTTTTTCTTTGACCGTCCGAATTTTTTCGTTTCCATATCATTGAATTTGTTTAACAATTTGTTAAGGTTTCTGTCATTCACTATTTATTCTTATTTACGATACAGTACTTTCTTTTATAAAACTTTCACATTCTTTTTTTTCCACCCCCACATATGCAAAATATTTAGTTTTCCTACTCGGTTGATGTTGCGAATGCTGTAAACCATACCAACCAACGATGAATATTCTTCTAACACATCATTTCTTATTTTAATCCTATAATTATTTAGATGAATGTGTATCTAAAGCAACATTTTATAGTTCCACATGTAACATTAGGGTAACAAATTTTGTATTTTTTTTTATTTGAAATGCACGATATTCTTTATAAATATTGTGATTTTACGAAAATAAATTTGTATTTTAAAGAAATATCTGAAACTATTTAAGAAAATATTAATTATTTTACCGCTAATAGTCTCTCTCCCATCAAAATATGCTCTAAAAAAGTCAGAGTGTACGATGTTATTGTAATTTATTCCATCTAATTGTAAATGGGACAAACCAATATCTTGTCAGAGTACACTCAAAAAAATAAGTTAGTCGAAAAATTAGTAAAGTATATCAAGTATACTAATTTTCAACATTTTTTTTTTCTGAAATTGTATTTTCAGCAGAAACTTAAGATATATTTGTTATACACTTAAACTAACTGAACTATTTTTTTCCTAATTGTTTTTTGCTAACAAAATTGTGCTGATTAACTCATTAATAATGAGGACAACAATCGGATATACAAGAGTTCTTAAATGTAGTACAGACAAAAAATAACATTAAAAATACAACCGTGGAAGATTTTTGTATCCATCTTTCATATGTGCATAAAACAAAAGGGCGCCAAAACTGTATCTAGAAAATGTGATATATTCAAATGTTTTTTTTTTAAATAGGGATCTTTAAAGAATTAAGTGAAAATAAAACAAATATTGAGTTAATTTTGTTTCTATTTTATTTCTAATTATTTTTATACGAGTATATTTGTAGATTTCTAATTAATTTATGTCCACAATGCGGAAGTCTGGATAAATTTTTAAAGTTTTGTTAATTATTTTCAGAATCACACCAAAAACCAATGTCTAGGTCTAAATTTTCAGCAAATAAATTAACAAAAATATATTTTTTTAAGTTTCTTCAGTCTATTAATATTCAGCAAAAAACTTTATTGGATTAAGCAAGAATTTTTTTATTTACAATCCACTAAGTGTAGCACAAATTTTGCTGAATTTATTTTTTTTTTTTTTTTTTGCTAAAAATCAGCTCGCCGACATTAGCAATTTTTTAGCAAGCACCCTTCTGACTAAAATTTTACTGACTCAGCAACATTTCTTGGCTGATTTTACTAACTTTTTTTTTTTTAGTGTGGACCTACCAAAAAATGTAATAAAATATGGCACAATAAAAAGTACCACCCTTTTGGGTCTGAGACTTGGGACTTTAAGAGTAAATCCGAGTCAAAAAAAACTGTTGATCCAAACATGCCAAATATCTTGGCATTGTCTTAGACTCGAAACTATCGTGATATCTTAGCACCGAGCACAAGGTTAGAAGGACGATGGTTGCTTTTCACTCCTGCACTCACAATATTATATCGTTAAAAACAACTTAAAATACATATTAAATTAATCGAAAATACAATCAAAAAGAGGACTACTGTTTTTCCATTATAATCAAACCATTTTGTTGTTTATTTTCAATCATTGTTTAATAATGGACAAAAGTAAAAACAATAGAAAGTCGTTTAAAATAACCATCAAATTTTTACTGACAAAGAGTTAGAAAAAACTACTTTTGTGGTTTGTTTTTCAAATTTAAAGTTTTTTATTTTTATGGAATTACAAAACAGAACACAACACACGCTGATGTATATATTCTTATTGGCTTTATGTGTATGTATATTTGAATAATTTCTTGTAATTTTTATTGAAATAATTTTGTATATATACAAACTATTTTGGTAAAAAAAACAATAAGGAATTATATGAATTTCTATTTTTTGAAACAGAAAACATAAAATTTTACATTTAACTGAAATTATCAACTCCCACTGAATGTCTGTAAATTTTTATAGTTTGTTTTTTGAATGACTGATTCAAATAGTTAAAAAATATATTTCTATGAATTTCAATTGATTCTTCATTTAAAAATAAACTTTACGTATTGCTTTTTAAATAAACTACAGTCGGTAACGGAAAATATATTGTGAGTGTGCAGGAAGATGCTTCAAGATGGGGTTTGAGTTCAAAAATAGTGTTGAAGATATACTCGGCCATCGTAAGCCCAACACTCACTTACGGCAGGTGGTTATGAAGCAACTGTATAGGGTTCAGCGCTCAGCTTGTATTGGAGTTTTTGGTGCGACAAAGGACTTGCCCGTTCGAAGCTCTCAATGAATAGTGGCCCAGAAATATTCACCAGATATTGTTATGCTATATCTTTAAGATGAAACAACATAGATTAAATTTTTTTTTGAAGATTAGTATTGCGCCGACATTGTTGATGATCATTGGGACTCTTCTAACCACATTTTTCATCGTTTTTTAGAGAATTTCGAGCGACAAGTTCCTACACTCTTGTCGCATATTCTCTTTGAGAGTGGCTACACACAGAAAAATAAAGTTCCAATCAAATTAAAAAGTGTGTTTTGGTCGCGGCAACCAACAAAATGAATTTTAGTTGGAAACTGAAAAAATTTTTCTCTCTATGTAGAGTCTGTGGATTGTTCACATAGGCCAGTGACTTCAAAACACCCCAAAGAGTCTGTAAATCGCCAAAACGAGTCATTACACTTAAAATAATCCATGCATAAAAGTACGCATTTTATGTCAAAAAAACAATATTTTAATGCATTGATTATTGTCAGTGTAAGCGAGCCGAACCATCTTTCAAAATCTCTATAGTCGCTCAAGTTGTATATGCAGTTACGCCGATATGTTGGAACCACATATCCTCCAGTCCAAATTTATCAATTTGCGGCTATAAAAACTCGTTGATCATGGTTCTTTATCGCTCCCTAGTTACAGTGACTGTGTTACCCAAGGCGTTATTCATACTTGCTGCTACGCAATCTTGGAAGGTCAGATCCTAAGCAAATTCTTTCATTCAAGAAAGCTGGCAGACTCTCGTGAGCGGTTGATGCGTGAGAAACCGTGGGTATCTTCGTTGATAGCCAGAATCGCTTATGTTTCTGAAATCGTATATTACATCTTCACTCAAGAAAAAAAGTTAGTAGAAAAATTTGTAAACGTTTTTTAATCTCACTTCTATTTTTGTACTGATTTTTAGTAAAAAAATAATTATTTAGTAAAATTTTCTGTAATTTGTAATTACATTTTTGTAATTGTAAATACATTTTTACAGAATATTTACAAATTTTTGTTGCTAACTTCAAAAATCAAAAAAAAAATTTACTTATTTTAAAAAAGTGGATATTAAAGGAAATGTTATTTCTAATTCATAATTAAAACTTATACATTCAGACTTAAGTTGCCTTAAAATGTTACATAGGTTGAAAAAAGGGATCGAAAGTGAAGATACTTTTCACAACCGACTCATTCCCAAAATAGGACATCCAATTAAAATAGCACAAAAAACTATTATAGTTCTAAAACAATTAAAATTTGACCTTAAAATCTAAAAATTTTTCAAAACAAAAATTAGCAAATTAAAAAGAAATGATAAATTCGTTTATGTTTTCGCTATTTTTTAAGCCCTTGAGTTTTTTTTTTTTTTTTTTTTTTGTCTAAAATATTTTTGGAAAAAATAAAATTAAAAAAATGTTGCTCGATAAAAAAATATTCGTGACGCAATTTGAAAAGAAATTTGCAGCTTTAAAGTGTAACAAGTGTATCTAAAAATAATTGAATTTATTTGTGTATTTTAATAATCCTTTTTGTTGCTGATTTTAGCAGATCTATTATAAATTGCAGTTTACAGCAATTTACTAAAATTTAGTAGCGCTTACTAATTTCTTATACTAATTTGATTGTCCTAATATTAATATTTAGTACATTTTTTTTTTTGCCGATTTTAGCAAACCGATTTTTAATTACACTTTACAAAAAGTTTACTAAAATTTAGTAGCGGCTTCTAATTTTTATTTACTAATTTCATTGTGATATAGGACTTAGGATTGGAGATCCTATCCGTTACCTCAATCTTATGGGTTGCATCTAGTTCTCCGAATATTAGCTCCCTTAGAGTGGTATGGTCCTTTTAAGCGGGGTTGCTTTTTTTACTCTCATTGATACTTGCGATGGCGTGAGCTGCCACTTGTTCACGATTTACCCTTAGATGCAATAAATTAGAACACAAATACAACAACATCACACACTCTGCTTTCTTAAAGTCCATTTTTGGTAGGGTGATAAATAGAGTATTCAAAAACCGAAACCGAAAACCGGTCAACCGGTTTCTTTATTTTTAAAAACCGATCGGTTTCGAATATTTTGTAAATTCGAAGAAAACCGAAAACCGGTCTTTTTTGTTCGGTTAACCGGTTTTTTTAATTACATCACCAACTGGGTTACTTGGCCTCTTTTATTTTTTCCGAACACTTTTATAGTCGTTTATTTGGTTATGAAGATTTAGATGTAAGTCTGATAGATTCCGATGAAGACTTAACTTTGGATATTCCAAATTCAAATAGTTTAATTTCTGATCTAAATAACACAATAAACAGCATTAAAAATCCTAAAAAAGAGACTGTACATAATCATTCATTATATGAAGATTTCATATATCTTGATAAATGCGACAAAAGAACTGAAAAGTTGGACAATTTATATAATTGTCTTTTAACTATTTGTCCAACATCTACTATTAGTGAAAGAGTATTTTCCACTTCTAGCTTTATCAAAAGCAAACAAAAAAATCGTCTTATAACGAAACATTTAAATTGCATATTATTTCTAAAATATTATTTTAGAACTAAAAAATAGATTTTCTTTTTACATATTTAAAATGTAATATTAAAAAACTTATTTAATGCCAAACGTTTTAAACGTTCAAATTACTAACGTACCTAATTTTACCCGATTTACAAACTTAATGATCTCTATTCATTTGATATGAATATAGTTTTATAATATTAATTTTTAAGATATTATATTAAAAAATATTGGTTTTAAGTTAATTTTTTGTTGAAATGAAATACAATAAAAAATTAAATTTAAATGAATATATATGTATATATATTTTTTTTTCAAAGAATGTATTTTTTTATTTTTATTACTTTATATATTAAATTTGTTTTTTTTTGTAATAAAAACAATTAACAAATTATGTAAGCTTTTTATTCAAATTAAAAAAAAACCGAAGAAACCGGTTGACCGGTTTTTTTCTGCAAAAACCGAAACCGGTTTTTTTTAAATTCTATTTTTCGAAGAAAACCGAAACCGGTTTTTTCAAAAGGCCGGTTTTTTTAATACTCTAGTGATAAACAATTAGAGTTGAAAGAGCGCTTCTAGATCTACAGTGCTGCTAAAATTATGTGTATAATTTGCTGCAAATGTTCTATAATAGATATTGAAATTTTATTTGAAATTCGTATACTTTTAAGGAGTTTTTTCCTTTCCAAAAATTTTAATATTAATTAAACTATTTGCTGCCACCCTAATATACTTACACAAAGTGTTTTTTTTTTTTTTTTTTTTTTCTTTTTCCATATCCACAATATTATATTATTTTTTTGTGTTTTTGCCAACATTAGTTTTATGTGTTTAGCTCCTTTTATATGTAGATTTTTTTTTTTTTTTTGTTTTTTCCTTTTAGTGAGTTCCTTCAGTTTCTATTATAATATTTATTTTTCTTTTTGTACGGCTGTCACCCTTAGTTTCCATTCAAATACATATTTGTGTTGCTTTTGGCCAAATGTGTAGGACTAACGATATTTGAATATATTCAAATATTTACAAAATATACAATTTTGTGGCATACTAATGTATTTTTGGTAGGATTTTATTTGCTTTATACAACATTTATTAGCATACATACAAACTACACACAAACTCATACACAGACTACATACACAGACTCATATTAAAATATCGATTAGAAAGTTAAAGATGTTAGAAATTTTATGCTTCAAGAAATTATTATTATTTATATAAAACTTTCTCTGTGATATTTTCCCATAATAATTTGGAAAAACTTAAATTAAGTTCAAATTTTTGGTTAAAAAAATCTACATTTTCGGGCTAAAAACTAAAATAAGTTTTTATTATGTTCTATCAATTTGTGGAAATATGAGTACTAACTACCGAATTCTGGTTTATGCAACCGAAATCCCATTGTCATAGTCAAATTAGTGTTGTTTCAACTGATTTTCTGCTGAAACACCTGAAAAATTCAGCTACTATTTTTATACGCGATCCCAGCAAATAATCATAGGAGAAGACTCATACGGCAGCAACGTGCACAAGTCCCTGTGTTAGTAGTTTTTTGAATACGTTGGCACATAATTTCTCCCCTTAATTATGTTAATGGGACTAAGAGAATTGAGTCGATAAAATTAATTACAATTGCAGTTAAAAAAATAAAATAATAAATTAAATTAAATTGCAGTATACAATTGAATGCAATTGCAGTTAATTTTACCGGCATAAAACTCTTAAGTGTATTAATCGAGTTATGTAGTACTCGTATGAGGTTTAGTTCTACACTTATAAATTATGTTAGCACAATAACTTAAAATATTATTGCTGAATATTTTGGATAATAACCAATTTTTGTAGTAATCTTATAGTTGTATTAAACGAATTTCCATTAGAAACTAACAAAAAAAATTGCTTATTAGCTGCTCGAGCATAAAAATAAGTCAAATTTAAGAATTTGTTTTTTTTATTTTTGTAAAAAAAAAAAATATGTAGCTCCCACTACAAAAAAAAATAATTATTATTCTATTTATAATAAACAATTTTGTTTGAATTCAGATTAAAATAAATTTGAATTGCAATATTTTTAAAGCACCCTGTCGTTTTAATATTCTAAAGCACTCAAAACTGTAATTGTAGCCAGCAGCGCTTCCTTAACTTTGAAAATATTTAGTTTAGCCGTAAACCTAAAGACATTTATTTGCTATGAAGGGAATAACTTTTTGTCTCCAGGTGGCGCAACAGAAAGTACATTTTCTCCGTTAAAACTATTCTGCTGCAGAGTTAGACTTCATTAGCACTCAGAGCTTGGAAGAATTAATTCTTTTTTGAATTAATTCTCCATAAGTCGAATTTTAATCTTAAATTAATTTTTTTTTTGTTTTTTTTATTAAGTGAATGATAAAAATTTGATTTTAATCACCAATTTTAAATCAGTGTACGGTAAAAAATTGATTTTAAATCAGTGAACAGTAAAAATTTAATTTTAAATCCCTAAACGCTAGAGTATTCAAAAATCGAAAACCGGTCAACCGGTTTCTTCTCTTTCAAAAACCGATCGGTTTCGAATATTTTGTAAATTCGAAGAAAGTTGGACAATTTATATAATTGTCTTTTGACTATTTGTCCAACATCTAGTATTAGTGAAAGAGTATTTTCAACTTCTAACTTTATCGAAAGCAAATATAATTTCTAAAATATTATTTAAGAAGTGAAAAATTGATTTTCTTTTTACATATTTAAAATGTAATATTTAATATTATTTGATTTGATAGATATATATATATATATATGTGTGTGCATAGCGCAAGTTGCGGGGACGGTTTTTCGTTCCATAAGTTACTATGAAGACATTTTGTTTCTTTGGGGACTGTCTTCAAACTTTTCTTTATTCTACTGTATACACTAAAGACATTTTACTGGATAAAGAGCATTTTATAGGGACTTTTTTGGCTGTATATACAGATGTCTTCAAAGTATGTGAAATGCATATATATATATATATATATATATATACATATATTCAAAGAATGTATTTTTTTTATTTTTATTACTTTATATATTTTTTTTTTGTTTGTAATAAAAACAATTAACAAATTATATATATATATATATATATATATATATATATATATATATATATATATATATATATATATATATCACATACATGAAAATTGAAACAGATTTTAAAATTTAAATAAGAAATTATGTATATTCTAAAAGGTCTTCTGGAATATAGCGATGCTTTTAATTGTTTGTTTTTTTTTTTGTCAACTCCCATAATCTTTTTCAACTCCCGCAATTGAAAAACAAATTGTATCTATTGAAAATATATAATATTCTTCTGTGAGTCTTTTTATTTTGACATATTAGCATTACAACAGTGCTAATTTTTTTTTATAATTATTAAATATAATTATCAAATTAAATATAAAATTATAAATGAAAACATACACAAAATAAAATAACATTTATATTTTAATATTTAAGATACTCAAATATTTAGACAAAAAAAAATGTATGTATTCGTAAAGCCTAAATTAAAATACAAATTAATATAACATGAAAAAATACCACATAGTAGTTTTGTTTTTTTTTTTTTCAAGCCACTTAATACGCAATTGAAAGCAAAATCTAGTTACAACTAGATTTTGTAATTTTATATTTCATATTGTTTATAAATCTAGATTATCAAAATCTAGTTATGACAAGTTTTTGCTAACACGCTGAATTAGGTATAAAGTGGCAAATACACCATCAATATTGTGCAAATATTTTTGAAAATCATTCAATCCGAACAAAATTTTTGATATTTTATTATGTTGTTTTAATTGACTGATTTACAAAAGTACGGTCAGTTATAATGAAAGTGGATACACTTTTTGACTTAAAACTGAAAATTAAAACGAAAAGGTAACATAAGGTTTGAAATGTATATGAAATACTAGTATTTGTTTAAGAAGAATCCAATAAAAATTTCAAAACTTTTATTTTATTAATTTATAAAAAAAAAAAACTACAGCAAAGAATAAAATTATAGCATAAACAAATTTTCAAAATAAACTTGAAAGAGAAAAATTTTAATATTTTTTGGTAAGCTGTAATAAATGAAATAATTTAAATCAGGTACCCGAAATAACTGTTATTATTTTTTAAATATGCAATAGGTTATGGAAAAAATAATAAAAAAGTTATTATTTTTTAAATATGCAATAGGTTATGGAAAAAATAACTGAAAAAAAAATTGGTCCTGTAATAAAAATTTTAAATTAACCAGAAAATTTTAGTACTGCCATAAGCATTATGAAAGATTATTATTTTTTTGGTATTTGATAACCAATATGAAAGATTTTTATTCTTATTGGTCTTTGGTAACCATTCTAAAAGATTTTTATTTTTTCTGTCTTCTATAACCACGCTACAGTTTGTTACTTATAATGAAAATTTCTTTTAATACAGGAAGACCAAAAAAAGAAAAATCTTTCATAATGGTTATGGAAGACCGAAAAGAAATCTTTCATAATGGTTACAGAAGACCACAAAAAATTAAAATATTTTATAATGACTATAGAAGACGAAGGCCAAAAAAAAAATGAAAATCTATTGTAATTGTTATGGAAGCCCAAAAAAAAACAAACTATAATAGTTATCAAAGACAAAAAAAATTGGTTATTTGTAACTATTATTCAAAGAGCAGGTTTTTAAAATTCGTGATAAATTATTATTTCAGGATTTTTTCAAATATTGGTTATAACAGTTATGTCCCTGATTTAAATTGTATTTAAATATTTTTTTTTTTCAAAACTTAAGAAACTTTTAGAATTTAAGTGTGCTATAATTTAGTTTTTTTACTACAAAGTCTATAATAAAAACTCATATGTTGGAATACATATCAAATTTTAAAAACAAATGAATTAGATGATGATTTTTCTTCATAAATAAATATAACTGGATTAAACTTTTTATAACAAATATTAAATATGTTGTTGACATATTGCAATTTGACTATTATGACCACAAGTAACTTCCAATTTATTTAATTATAATATTAAATAACTAAATTTAAATATATTTATATATTGAAAGTAGTTATTATTAAAATAAAATGTCTTTCATATTAAAAAAAAATAAGTTTATTTTTTTTTTTTTTGTATACTTTTAAGGCAAATTTTTTATATTACTTTTGTTTCAAAATCATATTAAAATTTTTATATAAATTTCTTAGAGAAAAGTTAAACTCTTTTTGAAACAGAGAAAGTAATATAGTTTTTTTTTTAAGTATTTCTAAGGTGGGCTTTTGTTAGATTTGTGTTACCTATTAAAATTCTCTATATGTATTGTATATTTTTTGTTATAATTTTTTTTTTTAATTGTGGCTAATACAGTATGTATATTTTTATAATTTTAACTTTTGTTTAGGCTAGAGCACCTTTCTTAGATTTTTTTTTAATGTATTTTTAATTTTTTTTTTACATTCTAAAACTACTACAATTTAGTTTAATATAATACATACATTAAAAACAATAAATACTTAAAATTAATTTGTAATTTTCTCATTTTTTAAAGGTACACCTTCTTCGGCATGTACATCTGATACTCTTTGACGTTCTGGTGGATTATTCCAGGCCTGTAATTCGCCTGTACCCATAATCAAATAGACAACAGCACCAGAAATGTAAGTACCTGCTAAAATCCAAAATACAATTTGCCATTGATGATAGGATTTCTGTAAGGGAAATAAATGTTTCAATAGAGTGGAGTTTTTTTTTAATTTTAAATTTATTTTAAAATTTCGAAATTCAATGTTTTTCGGCATAGGCCTGCTATTTTTTTTAATATTTTTGCCCAAGGAGTTGAACAATTGATTTTATTTAGAGCAGCTATAGATATTGTGGATTTATATGTCGTCATTTCACGTTTCTGCCGAAAACGATTTTTTGTGGAATTTTTGATACGCATCAATTAAACAAAGAGATACTGAAATTCCACCGGTGATCTTTTTAAGGAGAAACATGACATAGAAAACGACAATGTCTATAGTTCTTAATAAAATTGTCTTTACCTTTTAGAAAAACAAAGTAAACTATTTACATTTAAAAGCATTAATTTTACATTATCAAAAAAGCCTGATAAAGTTGCTTAACAGTGGCGTAGCTGAGTCATGAAGGGCCCGTGTGCAAAACATCAAATTGTACAAAAAATCATGAAGTAATTTTTTTTTTAATTACGGCTAATTTATATTTCAGCTTGTTTACCGTACTTGGTATTTTTTCATTGGCATTGAAATTTCTTTAGCATTAGTTGAATAATGCTTATGTCAAAATGATAATGAAATTTTCTGGATATTTTACTTGCTTTACATAGGCTCGGGATATCTTCCGAACCTGGTCTATATTTATTAACGCAATTGTCATGGTAGAGCAAAAATTTTGCCCGTTTTGCCCTATCTCGCTTAGTTTACAAAATGGTGAATATCTCCAAAGATAAGCGAGATTGCGCCAATTTTTGCAAAGCTCGTCAAAGGTTAGGATATACAATTTTCGTTTCGCGTTCCATTTTTTGCCTATATAAATGGGTCGAACATTTGGTCAGTTTTGCCCTAAGTCGCATAATTTTCGAGATACCGGCCATTTTAAAAAATTATAATTTTACAAAATGGCGAATATCTAAAAAAAAAGCGAAATTTGCAAGTCAACGCCTGTGTATAAAGACGTCTAAAACCTGAGTGCATTTTTCAAAAAACTTTAAAATTAAGTTTTGTTGGAAAATCTTCATTTGATTGAATTGAAAAAATTTTAAAAGTATATAAATATAATCTAAGTTTGTGTGGAAACTGAAGTACGCTTGCAAAATTACGTAAAAGTTTAAATAAAAAAAAAATTATTTTGTGGTCAGTGGTAACTGCAAGTCTTAGATGATGAAGATGCAATTCAATGCGATGTTTATGAGAAAACTCTACACTCCGTTTGTACGAAGCTTTTGTTTTAATTTGCAAGTCAAATCAATCTTAGAATTATGTTTAAAATGATTTGATTCAATTGAACTAAAAAAGTTTCAAATGAAATTGATTAAACAATTGTGATTTTAATTCTGATTTAATGAATGGATTTATAAAGTGTTTAATCAATTCGCTGATTTACAAAGGGAATTCTTTTTAATTCAATAAATATTTGTCTTTTTTAAGGTCTGCATGACAGTGCTGTGATTATTATTTGGAACTACTTAAAGAAAAATTACAGCATTGGCATTCAAATTTTTTTACGTATATAAAGTACACAAATAAATAAATTCATAAAAAAAAACTATTTACTACTCTAAACAAAGGGCCCCTATCGGCCATGGGCCCTTGTGCAGTGCACCACCCAGCGACCATTAACTTACGCCACTGTTGCTTAATGAAATCAGCTATCATATATGTAGACTACTGTAAATATAATTTTTTTTTTCAACTTACATCTTCATACGTCAAAGCTCCTACCATCCAAGTTGATAGAAATCCTCCAAATGATGATAGAGTATTAGCTAAACCAAAAATGGTACCACTGAAATTGGGAGCGATATCCAAACCATTACCCAAATAACCAGGTGTCACAGCACCATGTGCAAATAGAGCCAAAGTGAATATGGCAACAGACCAAGCAGCTTCACTGCCCAAAAATACTTGTGCTACCATTAACAGGCCAGGAGTTGTAAGAGCTAAAATACAAAAAAAAAAATATAAAAATAAATATTTGTTTTAAAAGAGTTCTTAAATGGATGCTTGTTTTAACTAAGAAAAATAGTTAAGTATCGTCAATTTTGATTTTTTTGGGAATTAATATGTGCACTCAAAATGAAATTAATCCTTTTTTTTACCAATATGTCTTTGAGGCACAGCTACACTCAATATAATAAGTCTGTTGGCTCAACAAAAATTTTTCCTACTTTTGGCTTAGAATCAGATTTGTAAAGCAATTTTTGTTAAATTTTAACAAAAAAAAAAGATTTTTAAACTACTGTTTAATTATTATTTTTTTATTTTTTATTTTACTTATATTAATCATATAATTACAAATTATATCCTAATACCCTAACCGAGGTATCGGCTCGTTGTAGCGAAAACATACTAGAGTCTCTGGTGGGAATTGAACCCACGACCCCCGCACTGATAAAGCTAGCACGCTATCAACTAGCCTACCGGGGCGCTCACCTACTGTTTTTTTGTATTATACTGTGGTATAAAATTTGTTGAAATTATAGGGTCTTAGGATCCTCCCCAGCCCTAGTCCATATCCACTAAGGGCATGTATGGACACTAGGCATATAACTTAGTTTTCGGTTTAAAAATGCTTCGCACCAAACGTGATTTCTAAAGTCAGAATTTTTTTTTAATATTTTTATTTTAAAATTTTTATATGAAATAAATTTTAAGTTTAAAGTATGTGATGATTTACACAATGGCTATACGATCTTATTATTATTAGACTATGCGAGTTTTCGAATAACTTGCTTGTTTTTTAATTTTTTAAATATTGAAGCAACATTTTCTGAAGAAAATTTGCTTTTCGGGAGGGTGGGGTACTACCCTTAGCTCCATTAAAAGGGTTTTGTAATTTTCGGACGATTATTAGTTATATAAATATCTAGTGCGGAAACTTCATACTTTTTTATTCTCTATTCGACTATGCTATGCCATTTTTCCTTGTTAAACAGAAACAACATTTTTGCTGGATTTGCTCTATCTAGATTAGATTTCGAGGGCCCAGGCCCCGCTAAGGTTCATTTTTGGTAAGTGATTACATTTTCATGCGGTAAGGTAAACTTACGAGTAGTCACAACTTTGGTGCATTTTGCTCATTCTCATTTAGTTTCCAAGATATAAAAGCGAGAAGGAACAAAATAGTGCCGTCTTTAAAACTTCGTATAATTTGGAAAATTAACTCCCAAAATCAGTACAAAAAAACTAAATATTTTTAGAATTGTAACAAATGGAGATAACTAAAATTTTTGTTTCAATATAAAATTTGTTAAAAATTATTGTAATCGATTTGAAATACATTTGACATATTTTTTTTACTGGCTTATTATCTTAAGTGAACTTTTTAAACAGTCGATATCTTTAGATAGGAAGGTCTTGAATATAAACAGAGCATACATTTTTTAATTCAAGGAATTAATTATTTAAAAAGATAAAAAAACAGGAATTAATAACTGTGCACCTTGATTGAAAGATTAAGCAATAAATTCAAAGATTTTATTCACTAACGAATTCATTTAAATCTAGTTATTTCAACTTTTAAGCGAGGAATTTTTACCCTATGGAATTATTCGCTTAATTCCCTTAAGGGATCAACTTTTCGCTTCCCTAATTAACATTTTTGTTAAATTCCCCAAAGGAACTCGCTTATGCTTTTTATTCACTAAGTAATTAACTTTTAAGTTTAATTTTGTGAAGAAAGAAAAATATGTTCACAAACAAATTCCTGAAAAATATTTCATTATTTTATGCTTCAAAATATTGTTAAAGGTAACAAGTTATTATTACAAGATAATGTATACAGCATTTTTTTTTTTTACCTTTTAAAGATAACTTGGTACCTCCAACATTATTGTTATTATAACTCATAACTAAAATAAGAGCTAAAATAATAGGTTACACATCGCAATACTTTAATATAAAAAATAATGGCACATTTTTCCGACAACACATTATTTTTGTGTTTTTTTCTTTAGAGAATAAAACGAAAAAGTTTATTTCTTCAGAATAAATTCCTCTAAGATAAATCGAATGAAAAAAGGAATTAATTTTATTTCTGGTTAACGAATTTATTCACCAAATATAAATTCATTTCAAAAAAGGAATTGGAAAATTAATTCTTAGAAGCTCTGGCTATACATATAATTTAAAAAAAAATATTCCAACCGCCATTACAGGGTTGCTATACAATGATTAAAACTCTTTCAAATTTTGGAAGCGTTTTCGTTATTAATATTAATAATTTAAGCTAATTTTTTTCAACTAGCAAACAAGACTAAAAATTAAGTAATTATATTTATCAAATAAAAAATTTTTGAAATACTTAAATTAAAAAAAAAACAAAAATTGAATGTATGTGAAAAACAAATAACATTTTTTCAAATTTTTCACAGAGATTTGTCTTATCGCAATATAAAAGACATATCCAAAATTTACAGATAGAAAAACATATAAATTAAACAGAAACAACTTTAAATTAAATGTTGAAATATTATTTTAAATGTTTATTTTAACTGAAATCATATTTACTTTAATAAGATTTATACTTAGTTTAGAACGGTTCGTGAAAAATAAGATGTTAATTTAAACATGATATAATAATTGAATTAAATACGCAAATGCGAGCAAATGGTCAAAGTATGTATTTTTATTACTTATACTTGTTCAATTCACAACGGATATTGTATTATTGTATCGGTTGTATTGTGTATTAATTTACAATAGTGTAAAATAATTGATACAACTTTACAACTTAATTTCCTGTGTTTATTAAATGTTGTATTATGAATCATAAAAGTCTCAAGTGAATGCCATTTTTTTCACTTTCACCTTTATTTTGCATTTTATTTTTATTTTTTCTTCTTGTTTCAATAAATTTATAAATATATTTATTTCTCTTCTTTACTATTTGAAGTATTACAACATGAAAGAGTATTTCAATAAAACATGCAAAATACAACACCGACTGTGAAT
Source organism: Eustalomyia histrio (assembly GCA_949748255.1). NCBI lineage: Eukaryota > Metazoa > Arthropoda > Insecta > Diptera > Anthomyiidae > Eustalomyia > Eustalomyia histrio. The sequence continues at coordinate 16,156,236 of OX456526.1, forward strand.
TGCTCAACTATCAGCAATAAAATTACAGGTTGGTTGAAAATTTCCTGCGCTCACCAAGAGATGGCACTGCTAGCTCCACTCTTTTTTTTCAACTTGGTATAACTGTCCTGAGAACACATGCAAAGTTGCAAGTCATTCTGTCAATTCTTTCTTTGTATACAAGCCATTTGAAGTTGGCGTGTCATTGATTTTTTTTTAATATGGAAAAAATTTAATATCGTGCAGTCATTAGATTCTTTGTTTTGAAGGGTTTAAAAGGAAATAAAATGTATGAACAATTCTTAGAAGTGTATAAGGAGTTCTCACTTCAAAACGCACCGTTGAATTTTGGGCTGGTGAATTTAAACGTGGTCGTACCAGCCTTAAAGACGATCCACGCGAAGGACGACCAAAAACTGCAACCACAGCAGAAATCATTGAGCAGGTACATAATATGGTTAGTGAAGATCCAAGTGAAATTGCTAATGCCATAGGCATCTCAGACGAACGAGTACTCCATATTTTACATGAAGAATTACGTATGAAAAAACTGTTTGGAAAGTTAGTGCCGCACACAATAACAATTCAACAAAAACTGGATCGAAAACAAATTTCTCAGCGTAATTTGGAGCGTTTTAAGCCGAATAAAACCGACTTCTTGCGTCGTTTTATAACTATGGATGAGACTTGGATCTACCACCATGATCCTAAATGGAAACAAGAACGTTTACAGTGGACTGAAGCTGGTTGTTTAGCTCCAAAGCAGGTGAAGTCACAATGATCAGCAAAGAAGGTTATGGCATCAGTTTTTTTGGGATGCAAAAGGAATTTGCTTGATTGATTATCTTCAGAAAGTAAAACAATTATTGCAGCCTTTTGGATCATTGGATGAAAAAATTCGTGAGAACAGACCTGGTTTAAAGAAGAAAAAATCATTTTTCATCAAGACAATGCACCTGCTCACAAAAGTGTTTTGACGATGGCGAAATTTAAAGAATTAAAGTACGAATTGCTTGTTTTCACCTGTATTGGCTCCCAGTGGAAAGCATTTTTCGTCGAATGAAGAGGCCATAGCAGCCGTAGACGGTTATTTTGCAGAGCTTCCGGAAAACGATTATAAGGATGGGATAAAATTATTGGAAGATCATTGGAACAAGTGTATTGAGCTTCTAGGAGATTATATTGAATAAAAAAATTTATTTCGTTACAAAAACAGTATTCTTTCATTTCGAGCGCAGGAACTTTTCAACCAACCTGTATATGTACATATATTAATTACAAAAAATGCTTAGTAGGAATTCGACCTATCTTTCTAACAAATTTCGTAAAAAAAATTCAATCACGAACGATGAGAGGTAGAAAATGACAACAAAAAATTTTTTTAATATGGTACCACTTCGCTACATAATTGTTTAACAGATTTTAATGAAATTTTTAATGTTCAAAAATATATATATAATTTTACTCACCAAATGCGGTAAAAATTTTTCTAGTGGCTGTCGTACTCAAGGTACCTCTTTTGCGTAAATAATCAGCAAAACATGATGAACCCAAAGCCATAACATATTTACCCAAATATGGCAAGGACGAAAATAGACCATTCTAAAAAACAACAAAAAACATAAATATGACAACATTAAACTATCATTAATAATAATCTTAAAAAAAATATTCTACCTTTTTAATATCAAAATGCAAAATTTGTTTCATAAATGTTGGCAATTGATTGATTACCGTAAAGAAACCAAATACTGACAAACCATGTGTTATTATAATGGCCCATACGGCAGGAGAACTGAAAAGATCACCCCATGGCACATAACTGGGACGTTTTTTAGAGGTTGAGGTACCAATAGCTTCTTCAATTTCACGTCTCTCCTCGGGTGTTATACGTGGATGGGTAGCAGGAGTTTCAAAGACAAAAGTAAACCAACAAATAGACCATAATAAACCAACGGCACCTGAAAGCAGGGGAAAAGTAAATTTGTTTATTAGAAAATTTTCTTTTTTTTTTTTTGCTTTTTTTATTAATATTCGTTAATCGCCCTTAAATTATTGCTTGTTAAATAATTTATTACAAGATTTTTAAATAATTTATATACTAATTTGTACGTGTCAATATTGTTGTTATTGAAATGTTTAAGTATTTTCTGATTTATGTTTTAGGCAGAGATGATGGTAATAAAAATATTTATTCTATTACAAACTTTTCATTTGTCAAAGAAATTTTTATTTTTGTGGCCCATAAATGAGCAAAGCAACATTATTAAACAATAATGTTAATTGTGAATATTGGCTTTTATTCATTTCCATCACTATATGTAAATAATGGTAATCAAAATAGGTAATGGTCATTACAAAGTAATTAATTAATTAATTTGGGCGTTATGGTATAATGGTTAGCGCGTTGGACTGTTACACAGAAGTTTGCAGGTTCGATCCCCGTTGACGGAAAACATCAGTTTATAAAAATAATATGTAGCAGTTTTCTATCTCTCTTACATATCGCAAAGTCTTCCTTCGGTCTTCCCGTAGCATTTAAAACCAGGACAGTGAAATATCATAACAAGGCTATGAACTAAAAAAACTTGAACAATTTCGCCAACTCTTCATCAGATGGCGGGCAACAACTGTTCTTAGATTATCATCTCGCTCATATACTGTGTTGTCATATTTAAATCCCTTCATTATTTACCACCATTAATCCTCTCCTCTTTTCACTTTCCAAAAAAAGCAACACATCAATTAGTAGGAAAAATTTCCTGAATGTTGCTTCTCTTTAAAAAAAAAAAAAAAAGTAATTAATTACTTCCAACTCTGATGTTAAGTAAATATAAATATGTGTTTTTTCATTTGTTTTATAAATTTTAGAACAGCCTCAGATAAAAATATATAATATATAATAAATAACAAAGCTCGTCTTTAACAGTTTGCAATCTAATGATTCATATTCAAAGGGAGTAGATCAACAAGAGAAATCAATCAGGCTTCAAGTGAAAATTTGTTGCTACTTCGTTACTTTTCCATTAATGTGTTTACACTTTTAGTTTGCAATATCCCCCACTTTAGAGACTTTGAACTTGACTTACACGCTCTTTATTCTAGTCCGCATTGCTCAGACACACCATACAAAATTGTTGCCATTTCAGGGGATTTATTTTCGTTTACGGGGCGCTTTAGGAAAATGAATTGTTTATGAAATATTTCTGTGCGAAATTTTTTAGGGATTTCTAAAAAAAGTTGTAAGTTGTTATAATTAAAATTATAACTTTACCGGATCAAAAAGTAATGAAAGCTTACATCAAGGCGATTTTTAAAATAATTTAGGTTAATTCAAAATGAGCTGGCAATTCTCTTGAGTGGAAAGTGCGATTTTATCAAAATACCTTATAATACATTCTAACTGAACCCCAAAATAACTATTTTCGTGTTTAGAAGTTTTCGACTTCTAAATTCCATACAAATTTTAAATCTAAAATTTTTGAAAAAAACGTAAATACGTATTTTGGAGTTCAATATGAAAGTATTATTAGTTATTGAAACATAAACACGTCTGTTATTAGGTCAACCATCCATGCCGCCCAACGCAGAGGAAATTCATAAAAAAATAACAACTACTTTTTATAACTTTGTATTGTAATTATTTTGTAACTTTGTATTGCAATTATTTTGTTTTTTATTTCAATACTATTAAATCATTAATTTTATTATACAAAATACTTTGTATTAAAATAACAATTTGATTAATTTCCCTCAAAAGCCCACACAAAAAATTATAAATTTCCCAAGAATTATAATAATTGTTTTAACACTTAAAAAATCAAGCTCAAACAACAACAGCAACAACAAAATGCAAACTATATTATGGAAATGTCAATAACCTCCTAGACTACAATTAAATATGTAAGACTAGCTTACAAACCTGCTACTTCGTTAGCGGTAGTTTAAAATATCGAAATACATTTAGAAAAAAATTTAATTCTTTTTTCTAAGAATTTTTCCGTCTTTCAATAAATTTATTTAACTTTTTTGTAGTCTATAACTTTATTAACTATAAACTTTATTAATAAAGATACAAAAAATTAGTTTAAATTGCTCTTTTTAAAAAAAACTGCAGAAATTAGCAAAAATTTTTGCTAAATATTAGTAAGATTAGGCAGCAGAAATAAAACTGTCAATTATACCAAGTTTTTGTTAAATTTAAGTTAAATTTTAGTTAACTAGCAGTTACAATTAACTTTGCCAAAATCGGCAAAATATTTTGCTAAATATTATTTAGAAGACTAAAAAAATCACAAAAATTAGGAATTATTTTAAATGCGATTAAAAAGTTATACACTTCTAAAATCAGTTGTCTATTCTTTTTTTTAGCAATTATTGCTGTTAAATTTTACTTAAATGTAACTACAATTTTGTAAATATAACAGTATATTTGCTGTCTACGAATATTCAGCACAATTTGTTCCTGATTTTAGCAGGGTAAGGTGTCATTTTCAATTAACTAAAATTCATCTCAATTATAACTAAAATTTTGTTAATTTAAGAATTTTACTTTTAATATTCTTATTTTACTAATATTTAGCAAAAAAAAAACTAATTTCAGCAGGTTATTCCGCTGCCAGGTCCAGATTTGTTTCTATTAAAATTCAAAAAGTATATCTTCCTAGCAAAAACATGGCATCAAATACTTACCAGGCTATTTACTAGCTTAATTACCTTTGTTCGCGATGTCCCAAAAGTAATGAGTGGTCATTATCTTCTCGCTTACAAAAAACACAAAGTAATGGGTGGTCATTACCCTCTCGCTTACGAACAGCCAAAAAATAATGAGTACCCATTACTGTTTGGACATTGCGAGTAAATAGCCTGGTAAGTAGTTGATACCATGTTTTTGCTGGGTTTAATGAATTATTCTACTTCTTAGAAAGCAAATATGTATTTTAAGTTTTAGATTTGTACAGGCCCCTTCCCGTAAAAGTGTATAAAAATTCCAAAAATTCCAGCGGAAATTTCAAAAAATATCACATACTCCAGGGAACACATATTCTATTGATTTGTGTTGCCAAATTTCAAACTCCTAACTGCAGCGGTTTTGGCTGAGTGATTTAGGAAGCACTCTTTCCTATTTTTAATTCCATTTTTATCATTTGAAATTTTCAAAAAGTATTTATTTATTTTATTAAACATATAATTACAAATTATATTTTAATACCCTAACCGAGCACTAGCAACGAAGGCCTTCAGCTCGTTGTAGCGAAAACAGACCAGAGCCTCTGGTGGGAATCGAACCCAGCACGCTACCAACTAGCCTACCGGGGCACTCATTTTCAAAAAGTACTCCAGTTAATTTCTTATCAAACATATATCGCCCATTTGCGAGAAGACCGGCATAACTCCAAAAAAGCAATTTCTAGAAGATTGCATGTAAAGTTTTCAATTTAGCTGAGTAAAATACGAAACACTTTTGGTCGCCATTTAATGAGGGAAGGAGATATCAATACCATTTTTTGATATGTTTTAGATTATGGTGTGATCCACATTTCTGCATCATTAACTCATCATTAATCGCGGTTTTTGAGTTATGCCGGTCTTCTCGCAAATGGGAGATATGTTAAATTTAGAAGAGGTTTGAGCAGAAAATTTATATCTAGACTTTTCCCTTTCTGTCTCTTCCCTCAAAAATTTTCTAAAAATTCGCCTTAGCGAATTTTAGGAGGTAAAAACTACATTCCATATTTCAAGTTCCTAGCTTAAGCAGTTTGATCAGAGTGATTAAGCTGCAGCTTTTCCTCATTTAAGTTACCCTAATGTTTTTACATGTTCCTATCAGTATCTCCGGTTTCTAGAGAAAAGTTTTGGAGTGGACCGGTAAGGCAAAGACTTTTCTCCTTAAAACACCTATTTCTAGCACGCTCCTGGTGAAAATTTCAAAAGTTCCTTATCAGTGAATAAGCCCAAACTTCATCGAAGATATATTTTAGATTTCATGTTAACACCAAAAGCAGTTTAGGCAGACCGTTAAGCAGAAAGCCAGGGAACACATATTTTAAAATTCGGGCTTTTATAAAAAGCGGTTTAGGCAGGCAGTCAGGGAATTTCCAAAAATCCGATCCTAACAGATTACTAGCTCTAGCAATTTGGGCTGGGCTGAGGTCAGTCAGTAACGTTACTCTTGTTTGTATAGAGAAAATTTTAAGCGAAAAAATCTAGTATTACATTTTTTTTTTTAATTTGCAAATTAATCTAGAAATACTAGACCTAGATACAATGCCAAAGAACAACTACAATAAATTAACAATTAAAATAAAAATAATTACAAAAACAATTGATTTTTTATGAAACATGACAAGTATTTAATATTATTTACAACTTACCAGTTAAATAGAAAACACTAGCCCACCCCGAAACAGAAATGAGATAACCACAAATAGGCATAGTAATAGCAGCACCCAAAGAGGAAGCTATAAAACGAGGAGATTAAACAAATATTAAACTTTTGCTGAAGTAAAAAAAAAAAATTGTTTGCCTACCCATCATATTAGACATAAATTTCGATCTTTCCATGGGTGGAATCCAAACAGCTGCCACAGGATGTATAGCAGGCCAAGAGGCACCCAACATAAAACCTAATATCACACGTACAACTATCAATACCACATAGTTGATGTGGGCCGCCAATGGGGTAATCAATGTTAACAAACTGGCCCATAACATGGAATGACCAAATACACGACGACCACCTATTAGTTCAGCCAATCTACCACCTGGTAACTCTGTTAGTATATAACCCCAGAAAAAGCAACCGAGTACAAAGTTCTGTTGATATGAATCCCAAGGAAATTTTTCATCTATACTGCTACTACTACTACTACTGCTGATGCTGCTGCCTGTGTTGTTATTATCTGCTATTAATGATGCTGCCGTTTCTCGACTTGCTGTAGTGTTAGTTGTTAAATTATCAGCGATTGTAAGATTTTCTGGTTTAACCATTTCTACAATGGCTATTGTTAGATTTACACGCAGGGCATAGTTCAGCATAAAGCCGAACATAGTTAAGATATTTAAAACTTGACGACATGATAAGAAATCTGTAAAAGAAAAAGAAAATAATTATTTAGTAAGAGATAACCAGGTCATAATTTCAAAATTCAATTCGTCATATTTATTTTCATAATATTGGAAATTTTCCTATGACAAAAAGAACTATAAATCTGATGTGAAAGATTTTCAATTTAAAAATGTTACCATTAACGATAAAATAAAGTAGAGTTTCAACTAAAAATTTAATTGATTTTATTGAACAAATTACTTCAAATTGCACCAATTAAAATTCGAATATATTCAAATCGGATCAAGGAATAACCAGACTTATTAAAACTTTAAGATCCAGCAAATTACTCCCATTTCTTTGTCAATAAAAATATTAAGGAAATTTTTAGTGTTGCCATATAACATATATTTATATTTAAAAATACGAAAATTATAAAAAAAAATGTGAAAAAGTTTTTCTAACAGAGTTTTTTTTGGCAAAATATTAAAATTTCAATTTCGAAAAACAGTCAGTTACTAACTGGGTCTTTAACTGGCACATTTGTTGTTGTTTTCCACTTAACATTTGATTAAAAATTTTATTGAAACATTAAGTAATAGGGCCTAAGTACATGCAAAGTTTAAATTTTAGTTACTTATCCCACCGCTAGAGGGTGCAATCAAAATATAAGAATTACAATAAACTATTAATGGTAAATACGTATTTATAAAGTGTGTTAAAACATTTTTTTGCATATAACAATAATTTTTCGAAATCAGTAGATTTTTTACAATTGCTTTTAGAAAATTCCTTAACAATTTATGTTTAATAATTTACCGGTTTTATCAACTATACGACGTAAAAATTGCAATATGAAATAAAGAAAAACTGATGTAATTTATTATTTTTATTACATCTTTTAAGGGCTTTTCTTAACAATGGATTATTATTGATAAGTCAACAAAATTTAAATAATAATATAAAAAACAGACATATGCGAAAAATAATGCACTCACAAAATTATGTCGGTAAAATTAATATAAAACTACAGCTAAAATAACTGCTGACAATAGCAGTTAGTTTTAAAATGTTAAGAAACAATGAACAAGTTTAGCCTCTGTGATTGTACAACCCATCACAACTCAACTGACAATTCTAGTAAATGTAACTACAAATGCAGGTTAATTTACAGTAAAAAAAAATTGTTAAACTTCTCTTTTAAAAAAACTAGCTTTTTCACTTTCTTTTGTCAACTAAGAACTCATATATTTCTTAAATTTTGGAAGAAACAAAAAAAAAAACGAGAATTATAAACCAATTAGAATGCATAAAGGAAAAATGTTTTAACAATTATATATTTAAAATATTAGTAAAGTGCAATAGTTTTCCTTAATTTAATTTTAAAATTACTATCGAAATAGTTGTTTATATTTCCTATAGTAAAATAACTGTAATTGCAGTAAAAAATAAACATTACACAAATAACTGCAGAATTTCTCTGAGTGTAAACTCAAAATAAAAACTTTGTTTAAACATTTTCAATTGATAAATCAATTCGGTTACTTATCAACTACTTTTATTTGCATACTAGACACTACTTAAAACGATTTTTTTTTTATTTTTTTATTAAAATTATTCTTATTTTTGGCGCTGCGAAATAAACCCCAATTAAAAAAAAACGTTTTTATAAAATAATATAATTATTTATTAATACCAATATTTCGTCAACCACATTGAGTGACTTCTTTAGGGGAAATTTTTATATAAAGTAAATAATTAAATTTAATAAATGTAAATTTTTGAAATTGTTATATATAAAATTTTATTTAATTATTTTTATTTTTTTTAAATTATATAAAAAATTTTCCGTGAAGAAGGCACCCAATGTGGTGACGAAATATTGGGATTAATAAATAATTTAAATAATTTTTTTTATAAATTTTTTTAAACAAAAATATAAATCAAGAAGATCGAAGGAAATTAAACAAAAATTTGAAAACCCCAATGAAACAATGTTACCTACAAATTATCGGGATCTAATTAATTTCTTCTGAGTTTTATTTCATCTTTTAATTGCGGGATTATTTCATTATGAAAATCCCCAAAGGAAAATTTCCAAAATTAACTTTCCTTGAAGATAATTTACTTTTTATTTTATGTTTTTTTATTGGAATTCTTCATTTCTTTCTTTGGGAGTTATATCATTATGAAACAAACCCCAAACTTTAGAGGTTTTTCTATTTTAGATATTTAAAGTTTTTCTTTTGGGACTTATTTAATTTTTTGGGTTTTATTTCTTCCCCTTCATTTCTCTCTGTGGGTGTTATTGCATTTGGATTATACTGAATAATATTTAAGGTTTTAAATATATTCATAAACGAAAATGCACTCACAATATTTTTTCTTTAGTAAAATAATTTAAAATCAGTTAAAAAGTCCGTATTTTGTGTATTTTGTTTTTTTAAATGAATGTTAGAATATTATTTAAAAAATATATTTTAATTTGATTTAATTATTTAGTCAATTGAAAACACTTTTACCAATTTACTTTTAAAATAAGCAATTAATAAACTTTTATACCTAAAAAAAAATCAGCACATTTTCTATTCCTAATGTTGGATTGTTGTTGTGATTGTTTTACATATTAATTTGTTTTATAAGGCTGTTATAAAAATACAAAAAAATTATTTTGCATTTGACTATTAACCTTTACTGTAAATATATTGTGAGTGTAGTTGCGCACAATAAAACGACTTGAATTAATCTTTTGGATTACACTGGTATGCAAGGTTTTTTGCACAGACTTATAAAGCTCTTTCAGATATATAGATTTGCAAGTTTGAGCTCTTGACTTATTTTATCAAGTGTCTGATATAGATACAGCTGTAATGTGTCCAAATTATTAGCAAATTTTAGAGCAATTTCAAAAAGTGACAATTTTCGATATTTTTAAAAGGTGCTTTAAACACCGTTAAATATTTCCGGAGAAAATTATACCCAAATAAGGGGTAAGAAAATATAAAATTTTTAAAATATCCATCAAAAATTAAGCTGTCAATGAAGCAATAAATACATTAATACAATGGCAAAGGCATCACTTCTTTTCAGATAGTGTCTTTGATGAATTTAACATTGGCGTGTCATAGGATGGAAGTATTCAAATATAGCTACTACAATAACTTATTCTTTACTTCAAGGAAGCAATGATAATACAATGATTAGATAGATATTCTGATGCATAAGTGGAAAATGTTCATATATGTATTTTGTAGTATTTGAACTTTGATGAATTTGAATTCATAAGTATGCAGAAAAATAAGTTTAAAGAAGCGAACTTTATGCATTGATATAGAAATACACTTTATTAGAAAAAATAAATAATTATGCTTTAGTGAAAAAGCATTTTTTTGAAACTTTGAAACATTTTTCAAAAATTAATATTTAAATATTAATATCAAAATAAGATCGAATAAAGTTATATAATTTTTATTTTTCAAAAATTTAAATGAATTTTTGGACAAATTTAAAATATTTTTGGATAATTTAAAAACTGGTTGGACAATTTTGATACATTTTTAGAAAATTTTAAAATATTTTTGAATAATTTTAAATAATTTTTCGACAATTTTAAAACCTTATTGGGCAAATAAAAATAATTTTTACAAAATTTTAAAATTATTTTGGATAATTTTAAAACGTTTTTGAACAATTATAAATTTATTTTTATACATTTTAAATTAAAACTGGAAATGGTGTAGTTTTATATAAAATACACAGACTGCGTCATCATAACTATTTAAGAATAAAAAAATGCAAATGACAGGCTAAGCTAGTTTCAATTAAAGGTTAAAAAAATCTGATTTACTTAATTTTTTCACAACTTTTATAAAAAATTGTAAAACTGCAAAAATTCCAACCTGCTTTAAATTTGAAACAAAAACTTAAAAAATGATTTAATAAAAAAATTATAAAAGATCATCAGAACTATTTTCTCATTAAAATTTTTGATTTTGTAATCAGAAACCAATATTTTGAACCAAGCAATTAAAAGTAATTTTTTAAGATATGCATCGGGTTTATATACAAATCATTACAATTGAAATATGAACATATGAATTCTTTTGGGAATTCCTTAGAATAATATCAAAAAATCATTAAAGAATGTTAACTGAAGCTAGGAAGCAATGTAAGAAGTTATACTCAGAGAATGGCTACCATTTTTTTTTTGCTGGGTACTTTTTCAGTGGTTTAAAAATGAAATGCCCACAATTCAAAAAGACGATTCAATAAAAACTTTGTTCATTTTAGATTCGGGTTTAGCAGGTTTTGGTAGAAGTCTAAGCAAAATCTTTGCCGATTAGTGTTATTCAGCACTTTAATAATACATGATTCATTTGACTGATTAAAAGACAATATCATAAATATTAATTTCTAGTAGACAATACTTAGACGAAAAAAAACCAATAAAATGTTATATTTGCATATGAACAAAGAAATTTAATTTATTAAAAAATCAATATAATTAAACAAGCCGGTTTAATAAAAAAAATATTAAGGTCAGACTAAAAAATGTTCTAATAAAATGTTTTAAAATAACATTAAAAATTGTATAACATTTTCAACTCAACATTATTCAAAATTTTTATTGTTTATAAGAAATGCTAAATATTAAAATTTATAAAATAAAAATTTTGCGTTGCCAAGCTACATATAAATCCAATATTTAAAGTATATTAGCTTTTGGGGATTTGTAGTTAAGAGCTTAGCTTGTCTTCTACATGAGACATAAAATTAATGTTAAAACACGAAAACATTAACAACAAAAAAAAATTGTTGCTCTGCATGTATTATTCGTGTTTTAAAATTAATTTTATGTCTCGTTTAGACGTCAAGTTATTTAATTTCCAAAAAAAAACGTCTTAATGGAATTTCATTAAAACATGTTCATATATTCCAGTTTATTGCAAATTTTACAAAAAAAAAAAAAATAAAAAAGCAGCAACACGAATTTAGTGTAAACAAATTTTGAAAATTTATTTAAATTTTGTATTTATATATAACATAATCATGTTTATAAAACATTAAAAAATTTCATATACATAAATCTTTTTTTTTTTTTTTAACCACACACAGACAGATTGTCTGTCAGACAAATTAATATTTTCTTGTATTTATTTCCTTTTTACAAACCAAAGTCAACAACCTCTTAAGTGGGAGCAACACAAAATATTATATTCATGTGTACCTTTTTTGATAATGAATTATTTTATAATTCTTACCAATTCTGGGACAAAAAAGAAAAAAAAATCAAAATTTATTGTAATTTGAAATGCTTCCAGAAATATCATTAAATAAGCCACCAAAAAAATGTCAAAATGTCAAAATGGAAACCTCATTAACATTAATGCTATTAACATGTGTTGTAAAAGTGATCATACACAGAGAAAAAAATCATAGTTAATAATATCTTAATATCTTATTGTTCACGAAGTTGTTTCAATTAAGTATAAATCGTAATGAATGCATTTTAAAGTAAATATGATTCTAATTAAAATAAACTTTTTCGCATTAAAATTAACATTTCATTATTTTAGATTTTATTTTCGCATTTAAAGTAAAAACTTATTTAAATTAAAAAGAAGACTTAAACTTAGTTTGATTTCAAAGATGTTTCTATTTGATTAAATGTTGTTTCTGTTTGATTTCAGATTTTTTTTCTGAGTGTAAATACAATATTTTTTAATTTACTTTCTTTATGTTATTGAAAATTTTTTAAGTAATTAGTGTTAAAGTTATTCTTATAAAAAGGTTAATCGTTTATCGTATAAATTTTTTTAATGAATAATAGCTGATGTAATATAATTTTGTTGAAGGAACTTAGCAAACAATTGTCTGTGGGTTTAACAAAAATTGTTAAAATTTTGTATATTAATTTTTGGAGAATCGGCTTCTTTTATAATTAAAGTTGCTTATGATTAATATTTTTTATTTTATTTTGGCCATTTAAAAACGAATGTTTGGAAGTTTAATGTAAAGCTACACAAAAACATTGTATTCACAGTTGTCAGATTTATTGTGCACAAAATCGTCAGAATTTTAGGAAAAAAAATCGTCAAATTCATGATTCTCTTTTAAAAAGTCATCAAAAAGGGTCTTTAAAATCATCACCATTCTAAAAATAATCTATTTTATTTTAATAGAGTACAAACCGCTTATTAGGGAATGTAAAAATTATGCCTTTTTGATTAGCAGTGCGATTTTGTAACTTTTTAATAGAGATGCACGATCACGAACCACATATTTTTGCTCAAAATACGCTTCAAAGTATTTCGAAAAATTTAATATGAACTGACTGAACAGTAACAAACCTTTTTGCTTTTTTGCAAACTTTATAAAAAAAAAAAATATAACCGCAGCGATGGGTTTTTCTTATATTTTTAGGTACTTTACGCATTGCCTCGTGGATCTCTTGTTTTTTTGTTTCCATCAGCTCTCTTTAGATTTTTTTTATAAAGCAGTCCACTTTTTTCGGTATATAACCCTTTCCATAAACATTTCTTTTTAAATTTGCCCAAAAAGTTGCAATTAGTCGTAGTTGAGGGACGTTTAGGGAGTTTACCTGCTCTGGTACAAATTCAATATTTAATGTCTGGCATAATGAGACGACGCCAAGTCTGTCCAAAATATGATTTTGTCATTTTTATCATACTTGTCGATAAAGTGTTTAAATACAGAAAGACATTCATTAATATACACCTCAGCGTTTACAGCTAAACTGGATTTTATAAACACTGGCTCGCTGACACCACGCTCACTTATCGCCAGCCATAATAAAACTTTGTTTTCATAGTGTTAGTTACACTGTCAGGTGGTGTACAATCAGGAAGCTTAATATAATATGTTGGTGTCCATTCAAGGCCCTCCTTTGTAAAATAACTCTCTTCATCCATGATGCAAATATGTAGCGATTCTGCAGCAAAAAAAATTTGTGACAAAACATGTAGTCGCTTTTTAACCCATTAAGATCCTGCGTTGCGTTTTCGCAACGTTCATTTCAGTCATCTACCAGGCTTACCCAGATTAATCTATATTTAAATTAAGAATAAGGAAATAAAGATTCGTTCAATATATGAGAAAATGGACCTAGTGTGTCAACAAACGGGTTTGGACTTAAAAAGTGGATTCTGGTACCTAAAAGGGTGTAGAATAAGATGAAATGAGTTAGATTTCTGATAAAAATTTATTTACCCCATAAAAACGTACAAAACGTACTTGGGAAAATCGATAAAAATGTGAATAAATGAGAACGAACAGAGCAGCAACAATAGCAAAGGTATTGTCACACTAAAAGCGAAAAAAATACGTCACCACATAGGCATGACGTCACCAAAGTCGGCACCCAATCATAACTAACCATACCAAATCGCATCTCCCAACTGAAGGTGTGTTTACAGTGATAATGCGTTATGAAACTTTAAATGCGTGTTTCACAAAACTTCATTTTCACACACTAGGTCCCTTTTCTCGAAAAATGCCACATATGTTAAGAATAAACGATTTGTTTCAGAATTTTTTTTTTTCAAATATAAGGTTTTCACATTTTAAATAATTTTTCAAAAAAATTAATTTTTCAACAAGACATACATTTGCCGTGTCGCCAATGGAGCAGTCAAACTATTTATAAATCTAGCAGTGCAACCCAAGTATTTTTTCATTTTTGAATGATGCCATTAATTTTGTTATAAAAATTTAATTGTAAAAATAAAACAAAAATGTTTAGTGTTAAAGTCCATCGTTGCGTTTTCACAACGTGGGTTAACTTGGCTCCCTCCACATGGATTTTTTTTTTAAACACACAGATCTTATTTGGGCAAAAGCAATCATGTTCTGAAAATTTCATCCCTCTAGCTCAACGGCATCACAGTTCAGACCTTAATGGGTTAATAAGAAGCGACTGCTTTTCTGACACTGCGGGCACGGCTTTTTTGCAAATCTGATTACTCCCATATCTGATTTATATTTTTTTTATGGTTTTGTGCACAATAAGATTTCTGCCTTCAATTTAGATCGTGTTTTGTAAAGGACATTTTTTTAGCGGAACCGCGTTTTATTTCAAACGATTTTCCACTCTCGAAAGCCTTTGTTATAAATATTTTTTTTTTTTTTAATTTTATTTCATTTCAGAAAATTACGAAATATTTAATTTTTAGTTTTGTGTGGATTATTTTCACAAAATTTACAAGTTCATTTGCAACGTTCTATTTCTTTCAGTGACATGGTTGATCTGATCTCTATTCAATTAATAGCAAATTTTGTTTTGCTATTGTAATTTGTTATGCATTTGAAATGACGGTTGGAAATCAGTTCGTATTTCATTCCGTATACGTTAATACAATTTATTTTATCACTTGAACCACTTGAATAAAATGTTACCATATTTAATATAATACAGAAAAAGTCTTGCTACAGTAGATATAAAAAAAATTCGAAAAAATAAACAAACGAATTTTTTCAAATCAAATCAAATTCACCTCTAATTGTTATTTCTGCATATCTAAATTAAAATAAAATTCATTTAAAGTAATTTTCTTCCAGCACTCAATGGCCTTGGATTCCCTCAAAATCCTAGGTTTTTCTCTAATATAACCCATTGAACACCACAGAAAGGTTTAAGGGCCAAAGAAGTGACGACGGGCCCCGCAGTTGGCCAACCTATCGGCCCGTTCGTTGCCCGTATGTCCCTAGTGCCCAGGAACCCAGGTAAGAATCAATTTGTTGGATCCACCGAGTATATTGAGAAGGTCTTGTGAAATACCACTTTAGATCCTAAAACTATTTTTTCTAAAAAACTAAATTTTTAATAACGAACAATATTTTAGATTTAAATCGTGTATTTCATGCTTTTAACAAAAAATATAATTTTTTTATTAAATTTTATGGAAAAATACATTAATTTATTGAAAATTCATTGATATTACACAAGAATTAATTAATATCATATACATAATTTTCCCAGTGTAGTAGAGCTATTTAAAATGGGAAGTGGGTATGAAATTAGTTATTAATAGATAACTATTTGATATTTCCAGATAATAAATAAATAATACAAAAAATGAAACTCCGGCTAAAATGATCAACCTTGAAGTACATCTCTGCTATTAGGTTAGAATTTATTTTTTTTATCAAAAGTAAAAAGTTTATAGAAAAAAGTAAAAACTAAGAAAAAAAATATAAAAACGTCGGTAAAAAATGATTTAAATACTTGTTTTTCAAAATAATAAAATTTAAATAAAGAACATACATCGAAAAATAAAAATATAATTTAAAATTTCTCGCTTTTCAAATTTAAAAAAAATGCATTAAAAGTATTAAACAAAAATTGCGTATTGAAAATCTTTTGCTAATTTAACTTGGAAAGTTTTTAATGAATTTAGCAGACCTTGATTCTCTATTGATTCTTTAATAGAAAAGTTCTGCAGTCGCAAATATAGATAATGTTTTTATAAACTCAGCAAAATTTTGTACGATTTTTTTTAATAGTGTTGGGTCTAACAAAGTTGGCAGTTTGAAAAAATGTATTTTTTAACTAAAATATGTTATACAATTTATGACAATATCAATATTAACACACATTGTAGAAATAAAAAAGTGGGGAATAAAACCTTTTGCATACACCAAACTCACTTGGATATTAAAACTATGTTTTATCAAAAAAAAAAACTATCAAAAATACACAATTTAGGTTGGGTATCTTATCAAACCAATAACCAGTGTTAAATGTTAACCACAGATATTTCCATATAAATTTTACATTTAGGCAGGTCTTAATTTATTATTTATATTCATTAAATTGATAAATATTTATGAACTTTTTATCATGATTTCTACACTCATAGAAAAAGTTTGTACAATATTTTTTTTTGCTAAATCTACTAAAAACTAAATTAAAATTACGTTGCAAAAAACTGTTGAAAATTGTATTTTTTTGGTAAATAATTGTAAAATAATAATAATATCGAAAATAAAACTGTTGAATATAAAAATTTTTCTTTATGTTTGAGTTAAAATTTTATAAACTGAAATTTATCATTCTAAAATTAGCAAAAGAAATACAACACCAAGAAATGTTAAATTTTCAAAGTTTTTCTTAGACATTTTTTAATGCCAAAAAAAATCCCAGAATTCTGAAATCAGCAGTTTTTTTTATTATTTAGCATCTATTTCTGTTGATAGATTTTTATTTGCAAACAACTAAATTAAACTTAAATGCAACTTAAATTAAAGGCCTTAACAGTTTAATTTTTGCTAGAGATGATAATCTACTATTCTCAGCAGTTTTTTTGCTGCAAGGTTAATTTTAACTAATTTGAAGTAGCTTTTCTGCTATTTTTACATATTTATTTCTATGAGTGTATATACCGTACAAAGAGAAAATTGTTTGCAAAAAAAAAATAAAAACACATTTCTCTTTTCAAGGTCAATATAGACTTAATGAAAATTTTTAGACGTTGTTATGAAAATGTAGACTCAAAATCACACGAGGGTGTGTATTTAAAAAAAAAAAAAATAATGAAAATAGATTTCAAGTGTTTCGATATAGAAAACAATTTCCTATAATTTCAATTTTGAAAAATAAATTAAAAAACAAAGAACTTATGTGTACATACACTAAGTAAATGCAGTTTAAATAAACAAATTAAATATTTTAAATTATTTATTGAAACGGAAATTATGTTTTTGTTTTGCAATTTAAAATCTTTTTTTAGCCGGTAAATTTTATTAACATATTTTCAATAAAATATTTATATTTCTATTGTTTTTTTTTTGTCATGGTTACACCGATAACGATATTTTAGCGTTACTGCCTGCCAACTAGTGTTTCCAATTATTCGACCCTGCCGGTTAATCGGTTAGGTCATTATTCGAAAAATTAAGAAAATTGTTAAATCGGTTATTCGGGTTCAGTGGAAGCAGTGGAGTAGCTGAGTTATCAAGGGCCCGTATGCAAAACAGTACAAAAAATCATGAAATATTTTTTTTAAATCACGACTAATTTATATTTTAGCTTGTTTACCATACTCGGTATTTTTTTCATTGTCATTAAATGCATTGTTGAATAATGCATAGGGTGTTTTATAAAATCAATCAATCGGGATATCTCCCGAATCTGGTTTAAATTATTTACGCAATTGTCATGGTAGAGCAAAAATTTTGCTCGATATACCGGCCCTATTCTATCTCGCTTAGTTTTCGATATACCGGCCATTTTACAAAATGGCGAATATCTCCGAATCTAAGCGAGATTGCGCAAATTTTTGCAAAGCTCGTCAAAGGTTACCCTTCGATTCGGTTTTTATAAAACAGCCACAAGGTGAATATTTTGTTATCAATTAATATGAAAATATAAATTAACAAACTCCGATAATACAAATTTCGTTTCTCGTTCCGTTTTGTTCGTATAAAAATGGGTCAAGCATTTTGTCAGTTTTGCCCTAAGGCAGCAATTAAAAAAAAAATACCATTTTACAAAATGGCGAATATCTAAAAAAAAATAAGCGAGATTTGCAAGTCAATTTTAAGGTTTATCTATTTTGTTTTAACTCGCAAGTCAAATCAATCATAGATTTATGTTTGAAATGATTTGATTCAATTGAATCGAAGAAGATTCAAATGAAATTGATTAATTAATTATGATTTTAAATTTGATTTAAATAATTGAATTTAAAAATATTGAATCAAATCGCTAGTTTACAAAAAGAATTATTTTTTCGCTAATTAATTTAATAAAGATTTGTCTTTTTACAGGTCTGCATGACAGTGCTGTGATTATTATTTCGAACTACTTAAGTACACAAATAAATAAATACATAAAAAAAAATATTTACTACTCTCAACAGAGAGCCCCTGTCGGCCATGGGCCCTTGTGCAGTGAACCACCCAGCGACCATTGACTTACGTCACTGAGTGGAAGTGAACCCTTAAAAACGCAGTGTACTTTGTGTTTTACCGAAATGGGACATTTTGTCCATAAAGTTGGTTTTTATTTTTTAATATGACACTCACCAGAATAAAAAAAATAAAAATGCCTAAATAAACAAGAGCTGCCTTCGAAATTCACAAACAAAGTTTGATAGAACTGCCACTGTTCACTGGCTCTTTCACTACCTGGTTTAAGCTTTAGAGTTAAAGAGATTATCTATTAGACAAGATAATAAAATCGCGTTATTCCAGACAAGTTCTCACCGATAAGAATAAGCGAATTCCTTAATATTTTTGACTAAACAACTTAATTCTACTGAAATTTGTTGATTAATCAAATAAGAAACAAAAATCCCTATTGATTTTTAGTTTTTATAAATTTTTTCATAGAATTTTAAATGACTGTTTAAAAAAAAAAAATCTAATTTAAAGCAATTTTATATTATTATTTTATTGCATTAGTAACGTCATAGTGCTTGTTAGGAATACACCTAGTCACATGTTTCATTGCAAAGGAGAAAAATATATATTTTAATAGATTTCTAGTTAAAGTTCTGCTTAGAAGCTCTAGCTTTTCTAAAAGATCTATTGTCAGCTAGAAATGCAAAATATAATTTTATATTATTTAAAATTTATTTATTAAAGGAATTGAAATAAAAATTGTCTATCATATTTAATTTGATTGTACTTAAGTTGATTGATGATTAGGAAGTTTTAAGAAAAATAACAGAAAATTCATATTAAAAATTTAACCGGTTAATCGACCTATTTTAAACGATTATTCGGGTGGAATAATTATTTGAGATTTAAATTATTTGTTTCGACAATAACAGAAATAGAGGTGATTGAGGAATCGGTTAATCGATTAACCGAATTGAAAACACTACTGCCAACACTGTTTTTTTACTGCTGGCTCATTTTTCATAGTTTTATTTTTTTGCTAAAGCTACACATGTATGTAATTTGTTTTACTCTAAAACACACCCCTTTGGCAAAAGTTTATTGTATTGTGATGTTTTTGGAGGTCTTTTTTGAGATGACTCAACTTAACAACTTGTTGTTTTTTTTTTTTCTAAATACTCTGGGCACATGTTTCGGCTTAAGTAAATACAGCAAAAAAAAAAACACAAAATACATATTAACGAACTTTATTTTCAAACTCACGTTTAATCCTAATACATTGTTTTATGTATTTTTCTCACAAAAAAATTTGTTCGAATAATAAAAAAAAACTTCATCATGACGTATACAAAACACGTTAAAAATTATAAAATTACAGTCGGTCAGGACAGACCATTTGATACCCTACACCAGTATTGGGGTTAGGTCCAAAGCTCTTCTGGGGTCTAAAAATTTGATTTTTTAAAATAAAGTCAAAAAATTGATACTCGTATTTTGTATTATTTTTAATTTTTCTTTTGAGAAAATCGGGTCCTAAAATGGCTCACAATCAGATGGTCCAAAAATATAATCTGGGGTTTTTTTATAAATACATGTTATTAAAATTCAGTTAACCAGATTTATGTTGATTCCAGGCGTACTATTTATCAGAGGACTGATTAACACGGATAAATTTTAACAGATTTCGTTCCAATAGAAGTTTATATAAAAATTTCGTCCAATTATCTTAAGAATTGCGACCAGTTTGATTACAAGGATACACATGAATCGACTCAAAAGTTCATTCTGAATCAATCGGTTAATTTAAAGGTCGAGTTCCAATTATCAGCACACATCCAATACAGGGTGGTAGAGGTGTGTAATATATATAAAATAATTATAAAAAATAAGAACAAATTTTAAAATACTTTACACTAACCTACATATTTTAATACCCTACACTAATCTGAGGTACAGTGTATATTGAGTTTGTGCTTAACTACGAAAAATAATGGGCATAAACCCACCTTATATACCGACTGACTCGAATCATGTTCTGAGTCAATTAGCGATATCTGTTTGACCCTCCGTCTGCCCATATAAAATGAACGACCCTTGTGATTCTGAAGATAATTGGACAAAGTTTGGTATAAAGTTTGCATTACAAATCCTTTTAAAAAAAGTAAAAATCGGTACATAGAAAGTCTAAATTTACGCTTTATTAGTATTAGCAAAGCGATTTCTTTCACGGGACCTTTATAATTTTATTCATGTTTTATAAAGTGCTTATACCGTCAAAAAAAACCTCATCAGTTCCTCCCGGTTCTTGTTTTACAGCAAAAGTTCTTAAAATTAAAAAAATTTGATTGCTCTTGCTGTTGGTTTTCACATTTTTTGTACAAATATATTAAATGAGTCGTACCTAAAACTTGAGGCCTAACTGATATACAAACTTTTGGGCGCCGGACCCGGCGTAATCGATTGCCATTTTGGGATTTATCTCGAAAACTATCCAGCCGATATTTCGCATAAATTTTCTCATGGATATTGAATGAAAAACAAACTCTATAAACATTGTTTTTTAATGGGTCTCATGTCACAGGGACTTTTACGGTAATGAGCGGGCAGGCAAGTTAGCAAGAGCAGGATATGCCTTAAATATCTCAACTGTGTTGTCAGTCGCTACACCACTGGAAATTATTAAAGGTGGGATCTTCGAGCACTGTCTCCATAAGGCGAGGGGCAGAGAATCTCTTCTCATTAGGAGCTGACTAACGCTGAAAACCATACACGGAAGCACTCGTAGAAGTACTCGTAGGATATGACAGTCGGCCATTTTCTTTTCGATTGCCGACTCTACAATGCATCCGAGATAGAACTTTGGGCGATCATTTTCTGGACAATCTGCCGGTGATATTATCCGTTATCTCAATCTTTCGGGTTGGATTCAGTTATCCGCAAGTGATGTGGTCTTTTAAAACGAGGTCGTTTTTTGATGCTTACGAAGGCGTGAGCTGCCACTTTAACCAAACAGGAATCCTTTTCTCATATAACATCCGCATTCGTAAAAAATCTTTTTCCGTTCAGATATATTTTCAGGTTGGCGAACAAATAGTAGTCGCTGGTGGGGAAGTTGTTTGTAGTGCTATAAGTTTAATTTTTCTATAGCAGATTTAAGTCATGTCAAGCAGGACGGAATGGACAGCGAAAATGAACTCCGAAAGGGACTCCGGTGTGGGAGCGGGGGTCTTTGGACCCAACATGAGTATATCGAAGCCAATGGACAAGCGGCCAACGGTATTTTAAGCTGAACTACAGGATATACTCATGCGCTAGACTGAATATTTATATAGGTCTAAAGGGCGCATATATTTCGATCTTCTCTGATAGCCAAGCAGCACTCCAGGCTTTGTCGTCATGGACATTCACTTGATTAATAATTCTGGAGTGTGTTGATACCCTTTAACAGTTGGCCGCGCGTAACAGGATACCTGGTCATCGTGGACATGTTGGTAACAAGGTAGCGGACGAATTACCTAGAATGGGTCTTTCCACATCTTTAGTAGATCCAGAATCGTACTGTTGGGTAAACTGGCCCACCATAGCAGCCCTGATTATGAAGGGAGAACTACCAATGGCAAAGGACCTTTGGAAAAATTCTTTGGGGATGAGACAGGCAAAACTACTGGTCAACCCCATTTCCAATGGGAACATTTCGGACCTTGATGGGAATGACATTAGGTTACTAACAGGGTTTCTTACCGGACATTTCGGATTAAAATACCAGTTGTGAAAAATGAATCTGTTTCAATACCATTTGTGAAAAATTAATCTGTTTCAAGACGAAACAATCATCCACATTTTGTGTGTGTTGTATGGCATAGGAGCAGAAGGAAACTTTTCAATAGGGAATTTTTAGGTCCAGAAGACGTAAAAAACTTCTTCTATATTAAAGTTCATAGGGAATACAATACAGAATTTGGTTTAGTTTTATGATTCTTGGTACAAAAGATCCATATGGGTCGCAGTGCAGGTCGTGGGGCCAAATATTGACTTAATAATAATTATAATAGGTAAAATTTCAAATTGTGGCGCCCATCACGTAAAAAAAAAACTTTTTTAAATACTCACATAATATATGACAAACACATTCTGTCGGTATTTTAATGGCATGGATAGCATTTTTTTCGATTACTTTTTTCCTTATTAACGAAATATCATGAAATTACTGAAGACTAATTAAGATTGGTCTACTGTATAAGGCCACGGACTTTTGACCTCATGAATTTAGTGTTGCATTATTTTATAATATTGTGTGCCTTTAAAAATATTTATTTATATAATATTAACTTTCAAAATGTTTTTAATGTTAACAACTCAAAATGTTTCCCAAATATTTTGTGTAGGGTGCGCAAAAGTCTTTTGTATTTCTCATTTCAAAACACCGCAAATTATAAAAGATTTCTTAAGAAAAATATCGCTACAATTATAAAAAAATGTTGCATAAAAACTTATACTTAATTAAGCAGTTTTAACAAAGTGTTTTCTAAGAAACAACAAAACAAAAACAACTTGTTTTTTACTACTTTTAACAATTCAAATCAAAGTTTGAAAAATACCAAAAAGCTTAAAGCCACCAAGGCGTATGATTAATATTAATTAAACTAAATTTAAAATTTTGAATGCTAGGATTTGCACTGAGATTTCTTTGTAATTTTATAAAATCATTAAACGTGTTTTGTTTTGTGATTATTATGCACAAATATGGAAACTTGTTTTAAACAATTAATTAAGTCTTTGTCTATATAAAAAAAATAACACAAAATAACTAACAATAGCCGTATGCTCAATTAAAGGCTTTAGATATTACAACATTTCCGTTTTTCATTTTTTTTTTGCAATCAATACATGTAATTGTGTTACGGAACTAGCCTTGTTTTTTTAAATATAAATTATATATTTTGTGTTATTAAATGTTTTTTTAAATTTACAATAAGAAAACATTTCATTGTTTTTTTTACAATAAATATTCATACATAACCTTTGATTTAATATGTTCAGTTTGCGATTATAGTAATTTTTCCCCAGTTATTCTCTTACTCATTCATTGATAATATTTTGTCTTCATAATTGATTATAACTGAAAAAAAATTAATTACGTCGTAGCAGTAGTAAAATGTTGCAACTATAACCAACTATCACTGGACTTGTGTCCCAATTTCTATGTACTTTACATTCATTATTTTATTTATATAAACCCAATAATTTATATTAAGTTGAACTATAATTACAAGGCACTTTATCAATTTATTCTTATACTATTATTGCAAGATAAACTTCATTTGAACTGATTTCATAGAGACAGAAGAAAAAAAAAACACAGAAAAAATTCCATGCACTATGTTTTTGTTGCAGTTATTTTTATTTTTATTTCAATTCAATGGAAAATTAACAAGAAATGTAGATTTGATTACTTAATAAATATTAAAAAAAAACAGAAGAATATTTTATAATATTAAAAGTTCCCACAATACTGGGCGGAAGTCATTTAAAGAAGCTGTAATTTTTACATAAAAAATATCTGATTTTTTTGTTTAAATTTCTTAAATTGTAATGAAATTTAGGGAATTCGATCTTTAGCCGTTCGATGCATTAAATTTATTGAAGTTATTAATTTGATTTAATAAAAATACATAGCTATGGCATTTTAATTATTTTGTTTGGATCAGAACAAAATGTAAACCGGGTTTTAAGACATCCGCACTCACGTCCATATTCGTCTATTTCGAGCCAACAGTAAACTAAACTTGAGCTTTCTGATCAAGCTCCTAAAATCATTTGGTCCATAACATAATGCTGAAGTACTTTTTGAACATTTTTTCGCTAACATCTATGGCTACCCTTAACCAAGGGGTCGTCCACACAGTCAAGCTGGTGTCTATGGTAACCATAACTGCCACATATCCTTAAAAGAGATGGCTAAGTAGTTTGATATTCAACACGTATGGGTTCCCAGGCACAAAGACATACCCGGGAACTGTATGTGCAGGTTCTTGCGGAATGTGTAAGAGTTGGTATTTCCCTAGCAATTTTTAAGCAAAAGGCAAACGGTATTACTCCGAGAGGGCAAATCTGGTCCATTTTTTATTCAGGGCGATTCAATCGTTATCCAGAAGGAATATTTCGGATATGGTGAAGGTAATAATGGGCCACTGTCGTATGGGGAGGCTCGCACATTGGTTGGAGGTCGATTCACATGATTTCTGTAGGAGCTTTATGGATGAGAAGGAAGAGAAAAGTATCGAACATTTTATCTACTCGTGTCTGGCGATGGCAGGGTGCACGATGCTTTCAGTAGGAACAGCTGTCATCTCGCACTCCTTAAGCTTCATGCGGAGGTTCAACTGGTTTAACGGTAGTGTCTGATTGGCAGTAATCCATCTTAATTGTAGCATTACAATGGACCAAATGACACCGGCTGCCACTTCAACCGAACCTACTCCTTAGAATACCAAATTTCTGGAGTCCTAACGAGTTCATAATGACAGTAGCTCAAGTAACTCATCAATCTCCGCAATAATGGCGATAAAACACCGACCCGAGTACACCCCCTATAAGCAGAACCTATGCGAAACGTGATTATCCTAGAGCTGAGCATTTCCAAACTTCAGTCGATTGTATAGGTTTGGTGTATTTGTTCGGAATCTTAATAGTTATAGATTTCGATATGATATGTATCAGGGGTGGGCACGTATTTAACACCAAGGGCCACATTGAGGTTTTCCATAAATTATAAAGGGCTGCATAATATTTATAAAAGTCAAAATATATATCGTGAACGAAGCATTCGGTTACTAATTTTCGCAAAAAAAAAATCGATTGACTGACTTTTAGTTGCAACACACAAAATTATTAGGAATCACATTTGAATAAGGTTGTACTAACAGAATTAATATGTTGCAGCATCCAAAATATGCTTCACAATTTGCAGCAAAAAATGTTATTTCCCTGTAACATTTTGAAAATTTTAATAAAACTAACATTTTTGAAATTTTCAATAAAACCATTTTCTCGTCAATTCCAGGGATTTTCAACCCTTTGACTGTCCCCAAACAAAAAAAAATTTTATAGCGTACTTCCACGTACATAATCTAGTTAAAGGAAATAAGACTAATTGTGTATCACATATTATGCACAAGCGTATGAATCATGACGCCTGTGCATCATATGTGATACATTGGACAGTCAAAGGGTTAAGAACTAGTAGAGACTTTTAATAACATTTTACTTGGTCTGCATTCGGTATTGTGTATGGACAAATTTTGCTACGAAAATATTTTTTGAGACGATTTGATTGGACTTTGAGTGTAGAATTCAAAAAAAGTCTGAGGTAAAACAAATAATTTGGCTACAATGTCTCCAAGACAGCAAACCCAACGAAATATTGATTTTTTTTTTGCCGAACTGTTTAATTGGACCCATTCAGCATTAACCTCCAATTAAATTTAAATTTTATATGGGAAACAACAACGAATTTCAAATTTCTTCGAGGTCCCCACTAAAATCGATGAAGGGCCGCACTTGCCCACTGTTATTATATATTGTAAACAAATCCAGCAAAACCACACATTACCAAATAATGGGTAAAGTAATGTATAGCCATAGGGGCCGATGGATTACTTTACACCTTACTTCATTGATGAATTTTACAGGCGATGAGTCTCAAAGTAATGTATATACTTTAGAGGTGATAATGTAAGGGGTTACTTATATGGTTACGAGAATGGAAAAAGTAATGTGTCTAAAAATAGATTTTTAAAAAAGATGAATTTTAATTAAAAAAATGATTACAAATATTTTATTTAAAATTTTTGTAATTAAAAATAATGTGGTCAAGATGGGAATCGAACCAGGGAAATCTGGTTGCCAGCCAAGAACTCTACCCACTGAGCTATCGACGCATATAGTATTTGATTGCTTAAAACTTAAATGAATTGTTGCACTTAGTTTTTTCGCTAGAGTTTAAAAAAAAACACAAAGTAATATATCTAAAAATAGATTTTCAAAAATATTTCAATTATTACTTTACATTTATAAATCATATATTACGTTATCAGTAATCAGTAACTTATTACTTTATGCCTGCAAATAATGAAAAAGGTAACGAGCTATCATTACAAGATAACGCATGAGAATATCGCACCCATTATCTAAGTTTTGCTGGGAAAGACTATATACCTTGAAATAGAAATAACTATTCTTCTCAAAAACTTGATTACTCCCTTTTCCCAACTATTTTTACTGTCTAAACATGACTTTAGGCCGCAAAGATACGGGCCTGTTAATTTTGTTTCTTTATCATATGTTCAAAGTTCAGCGGAATCGGAGTTTTTGCTAAAGAGAGTTTCTTTGTAAGCCTTCCTTTTTAAACAGTTTGGTATAAGTTTCCATCAGCTGAAAAAGTGCACAATTTGATTTAATGCCTTCCAACGCTTTTTAACAGTTTGCCACCACTCACATACTGCAATTATTTGGTAATGAGAGTATTTGCAGATATTATCGCTTGTTGTTCCAATTATATTAATCTATGGATTAGCATAAAATCATTTTACAGCTTATGAATATTTAGATCAATAGATTAAATTCCATTTACCACAATTAAAAATATATAATACTAATTTTAATATTATAGATTTAAATTTCATTAATAACTTTTTTTATATTGTAATAAACAATCAATCATACTTATGTCAGTAAAATATCTCATTAAAACATACAAAAACGCTTCTATTTAAATGTTTGTTTTTCTACTTAGAAACAACGTGTTTTTTCCTGCGGTTACTAGAAAATAACACACAGAAAAAATTTTATAATAACATAATTGTAGTACACGAGAGTGATATGCCCCTCAAAACAGTTGTTCTTAATTGGAGTCTTAAGACAAATTTTCAAAAATATTTTAAATAGAAAAAAAATTTCTAAGAAAAAGATCTTCATAATCTGTGGAATTTTGTAAGAAAACGGTTTTCAGAATTTGATGAACAAAAAATATATTCCCGAATGTGAGGCGATTCATAATAGTTGGCAAAAAGTATGGATTTAAATTTGTCAGTTTATACTTCGCTCTTACTGAACCTCGCAAAAAAACCTATTTTCATTTTAATAATATTTGAAATAGAAAAACAGTTTCTTCGAATAAGTTCCTTAGCACTGAAGGCATTTGTAAGAAAACTGTATTTAAATAGAATTTGATGAACAAAATATATATAAGAATATAAAGAAACGATCTCTCCATTTTTTTAGTATTTACTAAGTTCATTCTGAACCCCAGAATACCTATTTTCGTTTTTTTTTTTTCAAGTTTTCAATTTAATATTTGTATCGAATTTGACAGTCGAAAACTTGATTTTAAGAATAATTGAAATAGAAATAACAGTTTCTTCGAATAAGATCCTCGAACACTAAGGAATTTTGTAAGAAACCGGTATTTAGAATTTTATGGACAAAAATATATTTCGGAATCTGAGGCGTTTACTAATAGTCTACAAAAACTAAGGACTTAAAGAAACGATGTCTCAAATTTGTTAGTTTTATACTACGTTCACACTGAACCCTATTACGTTCACACTGAGCCCTATTACTGAACCCTATTACCTATTTTTGTTTTTAAATTTTTTTGATTTAAAATTTGTACACTCGCAATATATTTTCCGTTACCGACTGTAGTTTATTTAAAAAGTAATACGTAAAGTTTGTTTTTAAACGAAGAATCAATTAAAATTCATAGAAATATATTTTTTAACTATTTAAATCAGTTATTAAAAAAACAAACTATAAAAATTTACAGACATTCAGTAGGAGTTGATATTTTCTGTTAAATGTAAAATGTTATGTTTTCTGTTTTTAAAAATATAAATTCATATAATTCCTTATTGTTTTTTTTTACCAAAATAGTTTGTTTTCATGAAAAATTACAACAAATTATTCAAATATGTAGATACACACAAGAAAATAAAAAAATATATACGTCTGTGTATGTTGTGTTTTGTAAAATTTCACACAAAAAAAAAAAATTTTAATTTGAAAAACAAACCACAAAAATCGTTTTTTTCTACTTTTAAACATTGATGGTTATTTTAAACTACTTTCGATTGATTTTACTACTTATGGCGATTATTAAACAATTATTGAAAATAAACAACAAAATGGGCTGAATATAATGAAAAATCAGTAGTCCTCTTTTTGATTGTATTTTCGATTAATTTACATATTAAATTTTAGATTATTTTTAACGAAATTATATTGTGTGTATGGAATTTAAAACATAAAAAAACGAAAATGAAAATAAGTATTTCGGGCTTTAGTATGAAAATAGTATTAAATAAAAACTATTTTAAAATTTTAGGATAAAAACACAGAAAAATTTTAAAATCATGAAGAAACAAGAAACAGCTTTGAAATCAAGTCAAGTTTGTTTTCTTTTTAATTTATATTTATACTTTTTTAGAAATTCAGAAATAGTAAGAAATAGTTTATTTTAACCAGAATAACATTTACTTTAAAAAGATTTAAAATAAATTTAAAAATATTCGTAAAAAGTAAGATGTAAATTCAAATATAATAATCGTTGTATTATTTTTTTTTTATTAAAATAACACAGTCAATACAAGGTACACAAAATACAAATAATTCGGAACCTCTGATCCAAAATAAATATTAAAAATTTACTAACATACAAAAATACAAATGATACTAACACAAACAAAACTAGGGGGCTCGTCTTAAATAATTTTAAGGTTAAGGTTGCCATAGCAATTTGTAATACAAAAACAAAAAGTAGAAACATTTTTAATTTGTTTAATTAAAATTTTCAATATATTTATAAAAAGAAAAGCAATAATCATAAAAAATATAAATTTAATTTAAAAAGAGAGAAGGGAAAATATTTGTTTTACTTGGTACTACCGCAGACCTTGTTATCGTTAATGCTGTCATTAATATTTTTTTATACATTTTTTTTTTATTTCCATTGAAGATCTTACGGGTCAAAGCCATAGACTACATTTAAAATGTCTACTATAGAAATTATAAAAATAAAAAGATTAAAGTATAAAAAGAGAAGAGATTAATTAAAACAAATATTAACATTAATTTAATTATTTAATTAACTTTTAATGAAAACTTAATTTACACATTTATAATTGTTAATTGTATTTTAATTTATAGTTTAAATTTCTATTTTTGGTTTGTTTGTTTGTTTTCAAAAATTTCATTTTAATTTCAATCTAATTAAAATTTATTTCTAATTTCCGGTTACAGAGAGTAACATTTTTCGTTTGTATTTTTTTTTTTTTTTTTTAAATATCTAACAATGTCATCTTGTTGGATCTACGTTGCTGTAAACTACTTATATCTAGATATTGCTAGTTTTTCAAATTCATTCATTCGTTCATATTGATTTCATATGAAAAATGTGGATATTTTTTTAAGTAAACACTTTTTCTATCGATAATACACGTTTGTTTTATTCGTTTTACGAGCGCCACCACAAAAAGTTTTACAAAACTATAATTTCGATTTACACAGAGAAAAAAATTATAATTAAATTAATTGTATATTATACATACATATATAATTTTTAAATTATGTAGGTATGAATCTTATTAAAGTAAATATGATGACGCCAGTCCAAAAATAGGCAGAATCTAGATCAACGGTACCCAAATGGGGGGTCGCGACACCCTGGGGTCCGTAGCTGCATCCAAAGGGGACCGGGAACTGTTCGGAAAAAATTCTTTAAAAATAAAAAGGTAATAATAAATAACCTTCCATGTCAGTTGCCATAATTGTATTTAAAAAATCAAAAAAGGGAAACTGATAAAAAGTTGTGGTATTCCAATTCTTAAGACTTTTCAGACTACGGCATTAGTTTTTTGTTTAATTGAATACACATTATTTTTTTTATTTTATTTATTCTATAGAACATGTTCTAAGATGCTAAAAAAAAATTATCAGAATGTGCTTACGAATCAATGTTTTCTATTAAAAACACCTCAAAATCATAGAGTTTTTAAGTTTTTCTATGGTAATTTAATTGGAAGATTCTTCCTAAAATTTCATCTGCTAAATCTCTTTTATTCTAAAAATTTTACAATTCCATCTGTCGTATTTTTACTATTACTATTTTTTCTAAAAATATTCGGATTTAAATGTTGTTATTTAAATATAAAAAAATTTTTAAATTTGGGGGTCCGTCAGCTAAAGTGAAAGTTAGTGGGAATCACTGATCTAGATAGTCTCATTAAAAATTTTAATAAATACAATTTTCGAATAGCAAACTTGTATAGAAAAATTTACATATGTGACCTTCTCCGAGTAAAGGAACCTAGTGTGTCAAAAAACGGGTTTGGATTTAAGAGTGGATTCTGGTACCTAAAAGGGTGTAGAATAAGATGAAATGAGTTGGAATTCATATAATGTTATATGTCATCACTGGCCGGGAATGTGTTAATAAAAACTCATAAATTAAACATAATAAAAATGCTATTTTTTATTTTTCCTATTAAGTAAAACAACTTCTGAAGTTTTTTTTTATAAAACTAGCTTAAACAATGGCCGCATTATATGAATTAATTTTAAAATCAAATATTTAATTGAAAAATTTATGAGTGAATGAAAAATGTTGTATTACTTAGTCATATCTATATAATATTTTTATTATTTTATTACAATATATATATTATTTTAAAGTTGTATTTTATAATAATTTTAATTTTATTACGATTTAAAATAACTCTTGTAAAAAAACTGGAAATTTGCAATGACGTTATAACTACTGTAACTTTTTTTTCACATGTGAATGACTACGCTGACCAACGAGCTATAATAATTATAATAAAATAATTAAATCACCAACAAAACTAAATTATTTAAATAAAAATAAGAATAATATAAATATCGATGGAATTATAAATAATACTAGAATATTTAATATATAAAAAAATTGTATATTTTGTTGTAAAATAAAAAAGAATAGGTTTGAAATGAAGTTGATCTGACAAAGACTGCATTGTAAATACGAGTTTCGTTTATTTAACTCACAACTTTAAAGTAAAAGGCTAATCAAAGCTAAACCATTTTGTTTTATTGAGTTAAAATAAAATTTACATACTCGAGCTATGTTTAGCAATCTCTTTTATTAACATATGTCAAAATCAGCTGATATTGAATGACAAGTGTTTGTTCTTCATTACTTTTAAGAATTTTTTCATTAATTCTCCGTTATCAAAATTAAGTTTGTGTAGGAAAAATACCCTACATACAAACAATATTTGTAAAAAAAAAATTGGGTATAAAGCTTTATCCAAGTTTTTTATAATTTTATTTTTCAGCCCTAAATTAAGAAAATTTTCCAAATTTTTTACTAAAAAATGTAACAACATAATTTCTCCAAGTATTTCTAATGTTTTTACATTCTCTTTACTGTGGAATCTTACGTAAATTTTCGGAATTTTTTGTTCAGAACTTTCTTTCAAGCTACTCTCAATGAAATACGTTTTGATAAGAATGTGCGGGAACTTATTTATATAACTGTAATAAAGCAAAATGTAATGAAGCTGTTTCATATAAATTCATTTTGATTTCATAAAAATCATGTAGAACTTTAAAAAATATTAAGAAAGATTTATGAAATTCTTCTTCATAATTTTGAAGAAGTATATTGAAAATTTAGAAAAGTTTCATCAACATTTAAAATTAAAATTAAATCAATATTTATAAAGAAGTCTCATCAATATAATGAAGTTTTTTTTTATTATTTTTTAAGAAACAAAAACGCAAACTTAATGAGAATTACAAACATCAGTATTTTGCAACCAAAATAATTATTTTATTAGATTTTTTTTATTAAATATGTTTATTATTTATTTATTTATTTATTACCAATAAAATGTCGCAAGCCCAGTACTACAATACAATTTCAACAATTCATAAAATAACTTAAAATCATAATTATTATAAAGAAAAACATGTATAAAGTCCCTGATATTTGCACAAACCAAACCCTAATATCGCATAAAGAAAGAATTAAATAATACCAGCTTGCTATAGTAAATCTACAAACTCGACAATAAAATGGCTTTAAAAATCGATTAAGAGAATGAAAATCTACGATCCTGGTAAGGTATCGTAGAATTCCACAATCTAGTGGTGTTAACACAAAATGACCGTCGCATAATGAGTGAGAAATGTCTGGGGAAAATTAAACTATGCGTTCTAGTAGAAGCACTAAAATGGAACTTGTCTAACAATTAAGGCGGATTATTATATTTTACAGCTTTATAGAAAAAATAAATTTGCCTTAAGTATATATATTGACTAAATTCACATCCCAAAACATGTCTTCGATATTCAGCAACATGATCTCTAACATGAAGTCCATATATGTAACGAATAACTCTATTGAAGCATTTTTCCAACCGATCAATATTTCTGGCAGATGTACATGAGTAAACCTCAATACAATAAAGAAAATGTGGAAGAAGCAACGATAGGGCAACACTATATCGTACAGTAAACGGCAATTAACATTCACCATTATAAAGCCTACGCAGTGTTCAACAGACTCTAGATATTACCAAATTAACATGTCGATCAAAAGAAAGACTATTGTCCAAAATAAGACCTAATGATTTATATTGTGAGACAATATCCAAAGGCTCATTATCCAGCAAAATATTTAAATTTATATCAGAGTGATGAAGATTTATGAAACATTATCTATGAAAAACAATTTATGAAATAATTTATTCAATATAATGAAACTTTCTTCCCTAAAAGGATAGTATTAAATTCAAAAGTGCCGCATCTTTTTATAAAATTTTGTAAAAAACTACGCAAATAATGTAATTTTTAACAATGTTGTAAAAAAATTTCACAAATATTTTTTTATTCTTTAATAAAATCCTTGAAATTTAAACTCGTGTTAATTAAAGCGTGTAAAAAAAATCTCTATATTCTAATTAAAACTTATACAAATTTTTTGCTTTGAGTCTGTATTTACCGCAAGTGTTATTTCAAATTTATACAATTAATGTAGGTGTGAATTACATTCGGCGATAAAGATAATTGAGTCAATTTGTATCGGAAGCAGTTTTTTTATTTGTGTTAATGTATTATTAAAATAATTTAACAGCAATTAATATTGTTATTTAAATTTATTTTAGTACATAAAAAACAATTTTAAGTTTTTTATAGAGTAGCTATAATTTTTTTTAAATGTTTACATTTATTATATAATTATGGATAATTATGTCATGTGAGTAGAAATTGATGTATGTTTTGTGTTATTTTACCCATGTAGGTGCCAAAAGGTAAGCATTTTAGACACCCAAAACTTTAAATCAATTTACTAATTATCAAAAATATGTTAAAAAAAATTTTAGTATTTTACTAATAATATTGAGACAATCCAATAAGTACCCAGCAAAAATGAAGCTGCCAAAGAAGCAATAAAAGCATTACTACTATGGCAAAGGCATCACTTCTTTTCTAATGGTTTCATCGATGAATTTAACATTAGCGTGTCATAGGATGAAAGTATTCAGCATTACTCATACTTTACTCTAAGGAATCAATGATAATACAGTGGTTAGGTGTTCTGATGCATGAGTGGAAAATGTTCATATATTCTGTAGTATATTTCATTAAAATGCAGAAAAAATAAGTTTAAAGAATCGAAATTTATGCATTGATATACAAATACTCTTTATTAAAACAAATAAATAATTCTGCATTAGTGAAAAAGCGTTTTTAAAACATTTTTTAAAAATTTTAATGAGTTTTTAGATAAATTTTAAAATATTTTTGGATAATTTAAAAACTGGTTGTACAATTTGGAAACATTTTTAGACAATTTTAAAATATTTTTGAACAATATTAAATCATTTTTGTACAATTTTAAAAGATTTTTGGGCAATTTGAAATAATTTTTACACAATTTTAAAATTATTTTGATAAATTCTGAATTAAAACTGGAAATGGTGTAGTGTTAATTAATAAACATAATGCAAAAATGCACAGATTGTGTCGTCAAAAAAATATTTAAGGCTGAAAAAATGCAAATGACAGGCCAGCTAGTTTCAATTAAAGTTTTAAAAAAATCTGTTTTTCTTGATATTTCAAAACTTCTATAAAAATTTCAAAACTGCATAAATTCTAACCCTTATGAAATTTTAAACTAAAATATAAAAAATGAGTTAATAAAAAAATTAAAAAATTTCATCAGAACTATTTTTTCAATTTGCATTTATGCTTTAGATTACAAAAATATACGATATACCATAACTTATGCTTCAGAAGTAATGAAGAGTGATTTTTATACCCTCCACCATATATGGTGGGGGTATATATCAGTTTGTCATTCCGTTTGTAATATGTCGAAATATAGGTTTAAGACCCCATAAAGTATATATATTCGTGATCCTTATGCAATTTAAGTCGATTTAGCGATGTCCGTCTGTCTGTCTGTTGAAATCACGATCACGACGCGAAGACGCAAGCGGCGGTGCCTATTTTTACCCAGATTATTGAACATCCTCCCGAGCAGTTTGGTATTTAAAATGAGCAAAATCGGTCAAGCGGTTCAAAAGTTATGAGTGAAAATGTGAAGGTACCTCTAAATTTTCCATACAAATTTGTAC
Source organism: Eustalomyia histrio (assembly GCA_949748255.1). Taxonomy (NCBI): domain Eukaryota; kingdom Metazoa; phylum Arthropoda; class Insecta; order Diptera; family Anthomyiidae; genus Eustalomyia; species Eustalomyia histrio. Next base: position 16,191,804 of record OX456526.1, read on the forward strand.
AATTTTTCTGTATCTATTTTTTTTTCTGTTAAGTATAAATGTTATTAAGTCTTCTTATTGTTCGATTACATTTATTGTCTTACATACTATGATAACTTAAGTTAACGTAAAAATGAACAATGTTAAAGTCGCTAACAGAGCAGACCTCTGTAAATAACATTGCTAAAACTAAATAACAAAAGTTCGTTACATAAATTGACAAAACATATTCATATTACAGTTCATGCAAAGTTTAGTATATACGTATATCATCTTCATCCCCGTTGGTGGAGGGTTTCAAAGATTCGGTACAGCCGAATTTAGCCCTTTTTTACTTGTTTAAGGTATGCATCGGGTTTATATCCAGATCACTGCATTTGAAATATGAACACATGAACTCTTTTGGAAGTGCCTTAGAATAACACCAAAAAATCATAAAAGAATGTTAACTGAAGTTTAGGAAGCAATGAAAGAAGTTATAGTCACAAAATGACTACCATTTTTTTTGCTGGGTATATATTGGCAAACATGTAGATTAAAACTCTGCAAAATCCTGAATACAACCTTGTAAATTCTCATCTAAAACACTATTGTGATTGAATTGTTTAAAAAAAATTGACTTTGAAATAACATTTTTATCGCTTACAGACAAGCGATTATATTCCCTTTATACAAAATAATTAAATTGTTATTGTTACACCCATCCACCCACCTGTAAATATTTACGTTTAATGAAATATCTTTTGTGTTATTATAAACTTGAAAATGAAAACAGAAACCGGCAATACAAAATGACATACTGACATTTATTGTAAAAAATAGACTGACTGACTGACAGAGAGATATTTGTTTACAAAATTTATTATAGCGTGAATAAACTAAAACTTTAATCCATAATATAGTGCAAAAACTGAAGGTCATGATGTTTAAAATTAAAAACAATAAAACTAAATATGACAAATAATGATAATGAAATAGGATTTTAAGGAGTGGACGTTAAAGAAATTATAGACAATACAAGACTCTATTAAAAATGCAACCTTGTCTTATTAATATAAACTTGAATGTTTCAAAAAATATTTATGAATTTTTATTCAACGAAGTTTCTAGAATTAAACAAATTCTTACTAATATGTTTGTATGATAGTATTATTCATCATGCGTCAATCATGCTATTTTTTTTTTTTTTTGTTTGTTCAAATTTAAAGTTATAACCTCAATTTATAAAGAATATTAGCAATCGATGAAAGTGCGTCTGGCAATTTATGATTTGAGGTTAAGTTCATTTAATGTTTGACAATATATTGACAAGCTTACAAATTTATTTGCTCTTCAACAAAATGCATATTCAATACAATTCTCTAGAAGTTTCTCATTCATCAATTATTAATTGATCTTAATGAAAAGTCAATTTTTTAAGTGAATGATCTGATTTTTATTCTAGAATAGTGTAAACAAACAGACATGTTAATTTTTTCTTTAGTTATCCAGTTGGCTCCGTCTTCAACATATATTTTTATTTCATACATGTATTGTGAATACTATGTAAACCAATATATGTAAGTTCACAAGTCTTATGTCGAGCTACATAGACTTTACACAGTTTTCACGGTATATGAGAATTTACGATAAGTTAAAAATTTGTTCCTTCAGCTAATAATCGATAACGAATATTTCCATTATATCGTAGTTCAAGATAATGTCAGCGGCAAGAAAAATTAAAAAAAAAAATCATCTACGAAAATTGCCTACTGGGTGGGTATCGTTGTAATGACATAAACATTAAAACCGTTACATAACAGTGTTGATATCATAATACATATTATGTGTCGCTAAATGTTCAGAAAATAAATATTTTAAAAATAGAAAAGAAGGCTCGGCTTGAAGACTGTATGTAGTCTCTTTCATTTTTTATATCAATACGCTCAGAATATTATGTAGTTTACTGTTTGTAGTTTAGTAAAAAAAACTAAATTTTCAGTTAAGTTAAAAGCAAAGGAACATTCATTTACGAGGGCCAATCAATAAGTCCCATCAAGTACCACCTGTTAATAGACTACTGTCAAATTTTGAGCAATTTCCGTCATTTACTTTGCGTTTAATAGCTGTTCAAAACATACAAGCTTAATAAATACTATGGGGACTCTGCACCATCAATTTCAATGTTAAAAAAGTGGTTTACTGACTTTCGTTGTGGTCGCACAAGTAGAAATGACGCTGAACGTTCTGGACGGCCAATTGAGGTCTATACACCCGAAAATGTTGAAAAAATTCACGATATGGTGTTGGCCGATCGAAGAGTAAAAGAACATGAGATGGTTGACGTCATAGGCATTTCATATGGCAGTGTGGTTTCGATTTTAAATGATCAGTTGGATTTCAGAAAGCTGTCTGCAAGATGGGTGCCGCGTTTGCTCTCAATTGACCATAAACGTAATCATGTGACAACTTTAAAGGATTGTTTGGAGTTGTTTAACCGCAATTTGAATGAGTTTTTGCAGCGTTTTGTAACTGTTGATGAAACATGGATTTAAGTATTTGTATTTGGATTTAGCCTCCATTGACTATTTCATATTTCCAAACCTAAAGAAATAACTCGGTGGAAAGAGATTTAGATCCAACGATGAAATTATTGATCAAACAAATACCTATTTTATGGACCTCGAAAAATCCTATTTTTTGGAAGGGATACAAAAATTGGAGAAAAGTTGGACTAAGTGTATTGAGCTTAAAGGAGATTATGTTGAAAAATAATTATTTTTTTTTTTTAAGCAAAAACTGTGTTTCATTCAAAAAGTCACGGACTTATTGATCCGCCTCGTAGTTAAGTAAAAAAAGTTTTCAGTTAAGTTAAAAACAAAGGAACATTCATTTAATTTTTAAAGAAATATTTATTAAAACTTTTTTTTTTAATTTTTTCAAAATGATTTACTAACATCTATCGATTTTTTTCAGTTTCAATTATTATTTCTTTGAAATTTTAAAAAAATTTACCCACAAAATGTAAATTTGTGGTTTATTTGATTTCGATGAAACTTATTACAATTTATTAAAAAAAAATATATGTATATTTAAAAAATTTTATTTTTATTTTTTTTTTATTAAATTGTTTTATTTATAAACTAATTTATTTTAATTTAAATTACAAAAACTTGAAAATGACACACACATATAAAGCCATACATAAAAAATGTGTGTGTGTGCAGCTTAAAAAACAAAAATTACAAAAAACCAAAACAATTTCAAATTAATGAATATTAATTTATTTCTTCCTAATTTGAAGGTAAAATCCAAAAACATTTATATTTAAACTGGAAATTTATTTGTTTTGCTGATTTGTCAACCAACATTTAAAAATCATTAAAAAACCATTTGATTTAAAGGAAAAATAAATTGATCGCCTCTATTTCGGTTAATGTCGAAACAAACATTTTAAAACTCAAATAATTATTCGACCCGAATAATCGATTAAAATAGGTCGATTAACAGAATAAATTTTTCTGTTATTTTTCTTAAAACTTTCTAATTTTTTTAACTTCAGCAAGAAAGTTGTAAAAAAAACCTCAAATAAAATACAATCAAATTCTTTTCAAATCGACTGAATCAAGGCAAATGTTATGTAGGCTTTAGGAGATATGATAGACAATTTTTATTTTTGTTTCAATTCCTTTAAAAAATTAATCTCAAATAATATAAAAAATTAAATTTAAATAATATAAATTAATTCAAACTCCGTATACATATATTTCGAAGTTTTAGAAAAGCTAGAGAGTCTAATCACGTGACTAGGTATATTCCTAACAAGCACTATGACGTTACTAATGTTTTAAAATAATAATATAAAATTGCTTTAAATTCGAAAACTGTATTTTCTAAAAAAACCAGTTTCTTTTAAAATTTTCTAAAAAAAAATGAAACTTTGTTTCTAATTTGATTTATCAACAAATTTGGATGAATTAGACTCTTCAGAAGAATTAAGTTGTTTAGTCAAATATATTTAAGAATTCGCTTATTCTTATCGCTTATATCTTTACTAATAGATAACCTCTTTAACTGTAAAGCTTTAACCATGTAGTGAAAGAATCAAGGAACAGTGGCAGTTCTATCAAACTTTGTTTGTAAATTTCGCAAAAATTATTCATATCATATTTTTAAGAATTTGTTATTGAATTTTTTTGAACGCAGTTCTTATTTATTTAGGTATTTTTATTTATTTTTTATTCTGGATTAATCGCCAATTTTTCCGATTAATGACCTAACCGATTAACCGGCAGGGTCGAATAATTGAAAACACTAGTTTTTAATAAAATTTAATTTATTTTAAATGGTATTTTTCTGTTATTTTTAACTAACAAACTATTTTAAGTGTAATGCGACATACAGAAATATTTTCTTGTTAATTATTTTATGACTATTAAAAAGAGTGACACCATCTTCGGTACTCTTGTATGATAATAAATATTTTTATAAAAAAAATTTTTTCATTTCATTAACCTTTTTAATTGCTAAAGTTATGCGTATGTGTATGTACGTGCATTAGAGTGGCGACTATTTGGCGAGATGAGGAATTCTTAAATTTGCGAATTTCAACGAATAACACAATATAAATTTAATAAATGTAATATTAAAAATTTTGTTTGTATATTCTGAAACTTTGATTCCCGTGTGTTGCGGTTTAAATTTGTCTGATTTAGTTAAAAAAATTCACCATATTCTTTTTATAGATCAAATGTAAAAATACAGAGGAATAACCATTTCGAGTTTTTGCATTTCGCCAAGTAACTGCTACTCTAATGTGCTTATTTCAGATCATTTTTTAAAAGTTTGTGGAAATTTTCATAATTTTTTATTTAAGGCATTTACTCACAGCTTAAGTGCAAAGTTTAAAATAGAAATGGGCACGTGAGCAGAATTTTGCATGATTAACGTGTGAGTATAAGTGAAACCGTAATTTGAGTTGAGGCGGATTGGACAAGCACAATGGCAAGTCTTATCCATTGCACCATAAAAATCATAATTTACTTAAGTGAATGTGAATAGAAAAATATTGTTTCGAATTTTATTAATATTTTTTAATAAATATTTATTTTTTGCGATTTAATATTCTTGGGGTTTTAATATTTAAAATAAATAGCAAAATTATTATTTACAGATGTTTGAAAATTTACAATTTAACTTAACTTTTTGCATTTTATTTTTTCTGGAGAGATTTTATTTCGTGAATTTTAGCACTTTCACGTCAGTAAGAGTAAGATCGAAAGTTTGTCACGTGAACGTGAGTTTGTGCAGAAAAGTAATGTTCGTGAGCGAGTGTGGATTTTTTTTTCGTGTATGGTACTCACGTACCCATCTTAAGTTTTAACCATACCATCATTATTTTAAATTGATAAATTAAATTTGACAATTAATTAAAATTTTATAGAATACAGTACTTACTTCTTATTTTACTAACGCCCTGTTTTTCTGTATTAGACATAACTTTTTAATAGACACTGCAAAAAATAAAGAGAAAATTTCAATTAGTAAAATATGAATTTTAAATTCTTAATATTGTAGTATACAGCTTTCCAATTCAAATTGAAAATGTATCAAATAAATTATATATTTTAAAATTTATTAGGTTCGAGATCATAACTAAATTTTACTAAGGAATAGTAAACACGAATTTATAAATGTAAGAGAAGATGGAAAAAATAGTGAGGACCAGCGCATTTTAACTATGTTAATAAAGAGTGGTTCATAAGGAGGCTAACGGTGTCCGAGGCGCTTAGGTCAAAAGTGTGCACTCCCTCTATCGCTGATTCTTACAATTTTTTCCATCTTCTCTTACATTTATAAATTAGTGTTTACTATTCCTTAGTAACATTTAATTATGATCTCGAACCTAATAAATTTAAAAATATATAATTTAAACATAGAGATCGAAATAACAAACATTACATTTGTGACCTTCTCCGAGAAAAGGGACCTAGTGTGTCAAAAACGGGTTTGGACTTAAGAGTGTAGAATAAGATGAAATGAGTTAGATTTCTGATAAAAATTTATCTTTTCCTTTCTTAAAGTTATTTTTACAATGTTCTTCGTTTTAGTATACGTACATCAACCCTTTGCTGAGAGCGAACAGATAGCTGAGAACGAACAGAGCAGCAACAATAGCAAAGGCATTGTCACACTAAAAGCGAAAAAAAAAATACGTCACCACATAGGCATGATATCACCAAAGTCGGCACCCAATCATGACTAACCATACCAAATCGCATCTCCCAACTGAAGGTGTGTTCACAGTGATAATGCGTTATGAAACTTTAAATGCGTTTTTCTCAAAACTTGATTTTCACACACTAGGTCCCTTTTCTCAGAGAAGGTCAATTTGATATATAAATTTTTATTTTTCTTAATAAAATTCTAATTTTACAAAATAAATGAAAATGATCCGTTAAATAACGTTGGTTGTGGATATCGAGTATTTATTAATTTTTTTTAACAAAATTGAACATTTTTAACGCTAATTGAGCAGAAACCGTGCAAAAATCGTGTTAACAGCAATTCGCAACTTCTTTAAAAAATTAAAAAGTATAGCAACCCGAACTAATATCGGCCGGTATAGCATATTTTATATCGGTTAGGGTCAATGTTTTTTTAAAAGCAACGGTTACACTATTTTAATCGCTTAGTGTTTTCAATTGAAACATTTCAGCAGTTTCCGTTTTCGTAACGGTAATTTTTTTTTCTATATTTCTGTTAAAGTCAGTATTTTTTAAGGTATTTTAAAAATATTGAAAATCCTCATCAGCTATATTACGAACTAAAATAATGCTTCCCAATAAACATTGAAAAGTTTAAAATTCAAGTGCCTTAAATATAGCTTGTATTGTGCTTTATTTTAAATGATTTTTTATAGTCCAAATCAAGTACATACAAATAAAAATAATTTTATGTTTTTCGGTTATTGTGCATAATTTAAAATAAAATTAAAACATTTGTTCAAATTTACAATTTTCCTGTAAAGATTTTTTATAAATCTGAATTTCTTCCATAGAATTTAACGAAATGGTAAGCCACATTTATTTGGAGCTAAACTCTGTCCTTACAATTTCTCTTTTCTTATTTCAGAAAGATTCTACAAATTCCTACGCTTCTAAATAAAAAAAGGATTAGTGGAAAAACATCGAAAGTCAAAAAATCAATATTAAATATACAAAACTAAAATTATAAAAATGTATGTAATGTAAAAAAAAGAGTTCATAAATTGTACCAAAACCAATCATTATCGTGTTTTTATGGCTTTATTTAAACCTGAAGTTAGGGCTTGAAAGCAAGTGTTATTATGCTGTTTGAACTTGAATTGAACTGTGATTCAAGGCTTGAATGTTCGACTTGAATTTTAGTGTCCGTTTTGCTCGAATATGCTGTTGAATGAAAGTGTAAAGTATAAGCCACGACTTGAAATTGGAAAACATGACTTGAATAACACTTGATTTTAGCTTTAATTTCAGCAAATATTTTTATTTGGATACCAGTCATTCAAAATGAAAATGATAAATAAATATAAAATTTGAATGGAAAGTAGAAAACTTGAAAAAAAAAAAACGAAAATACGTTTTTTTTCTATTACATGGGTGGTATCAGTTTACAGTGAATGTTCCGTTTAACACCTTGTCGCTAGTATAAACATGCAATCAGGACTTTGAAGAATTAATTAGCCATAACTAGAATTCAACTGCCAACCCTGTTCAATTTATCAACCGACCAGTGTAAACAAAAAGTTTACTCAACCGTTCAGTTAAAAAAAAAAATCTTTATTTCCTTGATTTAAAATCAAATATTTACTAATCAGTTAATAAAAGAAAACAAGAGAATATATTCAGCAGATTTAAGCCTGGATTAGCCACACAACAAAGGAAAATAACAAATAATGCAAAAAAGATACAAAATAAACTGCTATTTTCTAAACACATGCAGCTCATTGTAGTCGTAATACAGCTGTAATACATACCCATAAAAGTTTGACACTTAATACATAACAGATGTTTGTGTAGTTGTTATTTTTAACTGAAATTACCAGAGAAGACAAATTTGCTAGTTTTGCTGTTTTAGCTTTTTTACTCATATTTGCTTTTTTCTGCTTTTTTGGGTTTTGAAGTTTTAAGCTTGTTTTTAAGATTTTTTTAGCTTTAAATTGATTTTTTTCACATTTGTTTGCCTCAAAAAAAATATTTTTTTCTGTTAGTTTTATTCTTTTTTTTAAAAAGTGTTTTTCCCCAATTTTTTACTTTTGCTTGTTTTTGCTTTTTTACTAATATTTTTTTTTTTTGCTCTAAAAACAGATGTTTTTCTACACACAGAAAAATCCTTGCCAAGTAATTAGGAGAATTTCAACTAATATAGTTTTTTTCAAACATTATGCGAAATTAGTAACATTTCACCAAGTTTTTCCTTGTTATATCCTTACACTTATAAATATTTGTTTTATACGATAATTGATATTATTTTGTATATCGAAACATCTCTGACTCCTCTTATTTACTCCACTGACGCAAAGAAAAAAGATGGTGGCAACATGATCACTGATGCATTCGGATATGGTTGTCACAATCAAGTTATTGATTTATTAATAGCTTCAAGCCACCAAAATGATCGCTACCATCGTTATTATAGTAAATATTTTATTATTTCATGACTGCTACTTTCTATTTTATAACATGATTGCCTGTAACCATACTGTGGTAACAAAAATGCTGACTATGAAAAAAATATGATATGAATAATACATTTTTCTTTTAAAAAATAAGTTTATTAGTTCATTTATAAAATTACAACTTTCTTCTGGAAAAAATACTCACATATTAATAAAAAAAAATTATGATAAAAACCTGTAGGACCCAGGAGTTGTTTTGTACAAAAAGGTTTCTTATACAAAATACAAGATTTTTGCACGTTTTTCTGATAAAAACATTTTTAGATTCTATGGGCTTTTTTATAAAGTAAAATTCTCAGATTCTGCAAACTATTTCTTAGTTAAAATTTCATATATTCTTAAAAAACTTGGGTTCTAAAAAATTCTTAGATTCTGAGGCCTTTTTTATCATGAAAAATACATAGAATCTTTTTCTTGCAGAAATATTCTTAAATTCTTAGCACTTTTTCTAAATTAAAAATTCTGAGACTCTAAGGACTTTCTAAAAAAAAAAAATCTCTAAAAAAGTTCTTAGAATCTAAGAATTTTTCTATTAGAAAAAGTCCATAGAATCTAGATTTTTCTTAAAAAAAAGTTCATAGAATTTAAAAATTTGTTTGAGATATTTTTCTTTAAAAACGTCCATAGAATCAAAGAAGTTTTCTTGAAAAAGTTCTTAATACCAAATTTTTTCTGTAGAAAAAACATTTCTTAAAGAAATATTCTTAAATTTAAAGAACTTTTTCATAATTTCGAATCATAATATAGTTAGTAGGGACAATATTATGGCAAAGTTATGGTTATTTTTTAATTATAATATGATAACTATATTATAGTACAACTATGGTTAACACAATCATAATCCCAAAAATATATGATGCTCTTCGAATATGATTGCACAAACCATGTTTTTTTTCTCTGCGTACTAATATACCAATTTTTCTTATTGAAAAGAGTCTACTTCTTTGAGTTTATATTCTTTAGATTAGTCATCTTACAAGCAACTAAATTGGTCTGCATATTAAATATTTATTTTTCTAATCTTTTTTTTAAAGTTTATCATTTTTTTCATCTTTTTTTTTAAACATTATTGTTGAAAATCATAGGGGAATATTGTTTATACTTTGTGTCTGCAAAATGCTTTGTTTAAAAATTATATTTACTTTCTAAAAATAGATTTGAAATTTTAAAATCTATTTATTTTCTAACATGAGATTTAAAAAATAAATAAAATATTATTGATAAATATAACAAGGAATATATGCATCCAAAAAACTAAAACACATGCCTTCATATTGCAAATAAAATTAAAAAATTTGCATCAAAAATGTTTTGTATTTTGCACTAAAACAATTATTTTTGCAAAAATAAAAAACTTAAAATATGAACAATAAGTTAGTTATTTATTCACATATTGGAATTAAATTAAGATCGGAGGAAACCAATCGGAATACTCTTTTTGTCAGTCAAAAGACAATCTAATAAAATGTTATATCATTTGATATGTCATGCTTCTACCATCCATAAGAACAATTTTTAACAATAATTAAAGTTTTACGACCTCATTGGTACATCAATATTAGTTTAATGATTAAAATAACGTATTAAACAAAATAATAAATACAAAAATAAATAAAACGGTTAATTTGGGTTATAACTTTTAAAATTTAAAAAAAAAATCAAATCGCCCCTATCCCCCTATCGTAGGCTCTATAATAAGGGCGTTAAAAAAGATTTCGCACGAATCCCATTGTAAATAGGAATAAGAAATAAAAAAAAATAACAATAACAATATGTCATCTGGCAATATATCAATAATTTCTAATAAATAGTGGTATGTTGATTGGAAAATGGAATATTTTGGAAATTGCCCTTCCTGCTTAAGGTTTTTATTTCAATATCATCCAAATAAACTGTTTTAGTATAACATCGACAATCTCGTAGCTATATGACCGAATTTTGGTTATACCCCTACTATTCATTTCTCTTCTGTTAAATTATATATCACTTAAAACTGATCTTGATAGTTTTTTTGTGGCACATGTGTACATACTCCATAAATTATCTTGTAACTTTGTTTGCTCCAAAATTTTAAAAAAAAACTATCTGCTACTAACTATTTGTAGAAACAGTAAAAGCCAAAAATAAATATCGCTTAAATTTCTAAGAAATTAAAAAAGGAAACAGACTATTTGTATTTACTAATGTAAGATCGGAGGGAACATCCTTTAAAGTCAAAACGTGGCGTGAACTTTCGATCATTCGACAAATTTCAAAAGGAATTTATTTATATTTTTAAATTTTGTTAATTTTAACCAAAAGTTCAAATCTTTTAAAATTTTTTAATATTTTTCCTACAATCATCTGACATACACATGGGATTTTTTCATTGGCATTGAGCTTGCATTAGCATTAATTGAATAATGTTAACGCTAAAAAAAATTGCATTTAATGGTAATGAAATTTTCTGGCATTACCATTTATCTAATGCTAATGAAATCGTACTAATGCCTCAAATTGTTAAAAAAAAGCATTAGTTTAAAATGATTGGAAAAACTAAAGGGAATAGTGCAAAGCGGACAAAATTTTTGCTCGACAAAGGTTTCCTTCGATAGTATATATTCGGTAGGTGCGCGAGCGGGTCCCATGGAATTTTTATGAAACAGCCACAGGGTGATTTTTTTTTATTTTATATGATAATATAAATTAAAACACTCCGATAATACAAATTGTTTTCCCTTTTCATTCCATTTCGTTCACAGTGCTTAGTGTTCCAATTTCACACGTTCCCCATTTTATTTTATTCGCTTTCGTTCCTCATTTTTATAGTGATCACGAGACCGAGCAATAATTTTCCAGATTTCAGAAATTTATCTCCAATTTAAAGATTTTTAAAAAGCTTATCTGTCAATTAGTTCATTACAATTGATATTAATAAAATACTAATGAAATCATCACATTAAATTATGGTATGGTTTAAGTGTTCTTCGCTAGATTTGCAAGTAAAACTCAAACTCCTCAATATTGTATTATTAGGGCAAGAAAGTTTATGCATTTATAATAGTGATTTATGTACATAAAATATTTATTAATATTTATTTAACAGTTTTTCAATATTATTAAATTCAATTATATTAATTTTTATATTCAAACGTGGTTTAAAAATCTAAAGTTATGATTAATAATAATCAGAAATTAACATGATATAAATTGTTTAAAAAAATGCTTTAAACATGAATTTCTTGCAAAATATAAATTTAAAGCAAAATATGAATTTGAATATTTCAATATATGCATTACAATATGTATTTATAGCAAAATATGCATTAAAAAATCGATGCAATTTTCTTAAAGAATTGTTCATTCGGAAACATATTTCGTTAACGTTGTTCTCCAGCTAGCAACAACAAACACGTGTATACATAAACTTCCGAACCCTAATTATTATAATTACCAAAATTATGGAAATTAATGTTGATTGCCCCGAAGTTGACAAACAATTTTATTTTAATAAATCTTAAAGCTAAAAAGCACTAGCAGACATAGGCTATCGGCTTGTGATTTAAAGTATTAATTTAAAATTTTAATAAATTGACATTTTTGCACAATTAATCACTTTAATTTACATTTTCATTGTATTAATGATTTTTATAAACGTATTTTCCTAAAACGCTGAGTAATTACATTTATTATTATTACAATAGAACACTATGACAATTTTTGTCGAAATAAAAAAGAACAATTTTCATGTCGATAATCATAAGTTGACACTCTTAGCTTGAATATCAACGCTTGGACAGTTTGTGACAAGCATGATAAACGATTTTTCCAACATTTTGCATATTTATCTCAAGTTGTAAAAATAATGGCATTTTTTAGTGCCATTTTATGACCAGCAATATTATGCAAATTAATTTTTCGTTTATTGTTGTTCACATTTTCAAGTTAATTAACAAAGCGCAAATAATATACAAAAATATTATAAAATTAACAATTGTTTTGAAGATTTGTTTTTGTTTTTTAGATAATTTACGCAAATTGCAATTTGAATGATTTTTAGGGCTAGGAAGTTCGTCTAAATACATGTTTGTTGACGTTGGGTGGAGAAAAATGTTAACTAAATATATTGGGGATTAAAAAATTTGCAACAAAATTACATTGATTTGTTGACGTATATTTTGCTATAAGTGAAAAATAATGGCATAGTCTGTTGTAAATGCACAGTTTTTGCTAAAAATGCATAATTTAAAGCATATTTTTGATATTTTACTAAAAACTATGATTTTGTGCAATTTTTATTTTTCATTAATTTAAACAAAAGTTCAGAAATATATTTTTGAAAAAATAAATCATTATTTAACAATTAGATATTTAAGACAAATATATAAATGACATTGATAATATTGAAAACATTCAAAAATGCATATTTAAAAAAATTGCATGGTTTTTGATTTTTTATACATATATTATGTGCACACAAATGCTAAAACCCCATTATAAATGCATGAACTTATTAATGGCAGCCTTAAAATATGTACAAGTTAGTCATATGTAAGGGCGCCTTAATGCAGGCAACAGGTCTCGTTGTTAAAGAAAAAATTAATTTAATATTCTTTCTCTCTCTTTTCTTTAGCATGTTGGTTATTTCTTTTTTGTTGTAACTACTTATTAAGAACCAAAAACACCAGTGATGGCAATATTTTAAGTATTGTAAAAAGTATTTTATTTGCTAAACAGGCGTAAAAAAACTTAATTTTTTAGATAAAAAAATTTAAACAAAAGTTTCAGAAACGTATAAATATTATTTTAAATAGAATTACTACATTTCTTCACCTACATTTTCAATGTTAAACAAGTAAAAAAGGGGCCTAAATTCGACTGTGCCGAATCTTTGAATACCCTCCACCAAGGTCCTAAAAAAAGTTTTCACAGTTTTTTATAAAAAATAATGTAAACAACTTTAGAAGTGAAATTATGAAGGTGGAAACAAATTTTTTGAGTTGAAAAACTTTTTTTGATGTGAAAAAAATTTAGAGGTAAAAAAATTTTTTTCCACGTGAAAAAAATTTTTGTGGTGAAAAAAAATTTTAGTGTTGAAAAAAATTTTTCGAGGTTGAATTTAAAATATTTTACTTGCCAGTCGCTACTATGAAATTGTACTAAAATTCACCAATTTGTATGGAAAATATAGAGGTACCTCCACATTTTCACTTATAACTTTATAACCGCTGGACCGATTTTGCTCATTTTCAATATCTAGGGAGGATGTACATAGATCTTATTGAAAATTAGCACCCCCGATGGCGTATTCACGCCGTGATCGCAATGTCAACAGACAGACAGGCAGACGGACATCTTTCAATCGACTTAAAATCGCATAAGCATTAAGAATATATTTACTTTATGGGGTGTTAGAGCTATATATCGAAATGTTACAAACGGAATGACAAACTTATATATATGGTGGAGGGTATAAAAAGTGCCAAAAGCACTTAAAAAAAATTACAAAAACACCAACTCACCGATTGCGCTGAAATTTTTATGTATTGTTATTTTTTACGTTTTTTTTTTATTTTTGCATAATTTTCATATTGGATATCAAACGAAAGATGTTTTATAGAGACCTATCAAAAAATGCATAAATTTGTTTAAAAAATCAAGAAACAAAAAAGTTTGAAACAGGTTCGTTTTAATTGTTTACCCCTGGATTAAAGCTTAGGCCGTTAAAAATGAATTGATTTTTTCCTCTATCACATAATTAAATGTAATCAAAATCGCTCTTCTAGGGAAGCATAGCATAACTTCCTTGTGAGGTCTCAAAAATCACTAAGTTGACATCACTGAAACAACGTATCTTGAGTAAATATACTAAATATTTATACATATATATTGTTTTTTTTAACTTTAAACAAATTTTAATAAATCAGCTTTAACATTTTTCTGCATCTCATTTTATTTTAAAACAATTTATATGTCTATTTCCACACAATGTAGTATATATTTTTATATTTTGTTATAAATTAAAACATTTTAAATAATATGTTACCATACTATTTACATACTTGTGTCCCATAATGTTTTTTTTAGCATATCATCACCATCGTCATCTTTATACTACTCGTGTATAAAAATAATTAAATCTATTATTAGTTGTTAAGAATACAACGACATTAGTTTCAAATATTATAGCTTTTCTTTTTTTTTTTTTTTGTTTTTGTTTTTCAATATTAGTTTCTTTTTCTGTTTTAAGGGAAGCAACACTCAGGAAATTCTTCCTACAAATTTATGTGTTGCTTTCTTTGGAAAGGAGATAAAAGAGAGATGATATATATGTTAAAGAACTTTAAATATGGCAACACTGTCATTGCGGAGATGATAAATCTTAGGTAAGTAAATTATTGTTGCTTCGGGTAATTTGGATTCCCGCGGTAACCACTTGGAGGATACCTATCATTTGTTATTCCTATTTCAAATTTGTTTCGTTTTTATTAAAAATTTATTTGAATGCAAAGAAGTTGATCGTAAACGTTTTCGTATCACAAGTGTTTATTATCATATATGATAAAACATATCACCTAATTGATATCGATTGGTTTGTTGGGTAGGATCACTTGAAGAAATAGATTTTACTCTAAAATCGAAATTTCCGATATTTAAGTTTTTTTTTTTGTTCTAAGCTCTAAGCTCAGTGTGAAAAGGCCAAATCCAAATATTATTAAAATTTAGATTTTAATGTGGTATGATAAAACAAGTCAAAATAAATCATTTACAAAAAAGCTTTACAATTTTTATGTTTCTTCTTTCTGTTATGCAGTGATGTGAAAAGAGCTAAATCCAAATTTTGAAAGAAAAGAGGCTAAGCCCCGTAAAAAAAATAAATAAAATAAAAAACTGATTAATTACAAATAAAATTTTGTAAACTTACTAGATTTTTAACCCATCTCCCTCAGTTGGGTACATAAATATTTAAAACTAGAATAGTCCTAGAAAAAAATCTAGGTAAAGCCAAGTGAAAGGTATCAACAAGAAATAGTTTTCATGGACAGGCAGAGAAAATACATCTACTAAAAAAAGGTTCAGTTATATAAGATAACACCAGGTGAAACTCAGCGTTACTATGTACGAAAAAATGTGCGAAAATGGCTTTAAAAAATTAAATTACTAAAAAATCGAAAACGCTCTTGGCTCGAAATACCCCTAGATGTTTTCTATCTTAGAAAATAATACTCTCCTGTTTGGTTACACTGACCTGGACTACGAAAAACTAAAGAAAACAAATTGTTATTTTGTTACCCGCTAAATTTTCGATAAGGTAAAAACGAGAAAATACGGGTCTGCTCTATCATGTATCCAAAAATAAATCGCTTGAAAGTCCTTTAAAAAAACCCCCAAAAAAAACCAAAGAATATGTGTAAAGTCTGGCAAGTCGTTTATATTTTGTTCAGCTACAAAAGATAAGCAATAAAAATAATCTCTGTGCCGACTTACTAGACTTCGCACATTTTCAATTGTTAATTTTTGAAGGACTTTTAAAGGACCAATTACAGAAGAAAATTGCATTTACAGATTTAGGGAATATTTAAAATAAATCATTTTGGATAGTTTTTTTTGTCTCTCCTGTAAATCTTAAAAAATAAAATTATTCTCTAAATTTGATGAAATTTGTATATGAGATGCAAAAAAAAAACCTAAAACCCACCTGTATCGGCTTCTAGGGCAACTCGAAATTTTAAGTGTCAAAAAGGGGTTGAAAAAAAAATTTTTTTTTTTAGCATTTTAAAATATTTAAACTGAAAGTACTATATACAAATGTGGTATCATTAGGGGCTTTTTACTTATACTTTTTTTTTTGTCCTTTTTGCTTGTTTAATTTTATGTTGTAAAAATTACAAAAATTTTGGGTTCCATATAAAGGAAAAATAAATATACAGATATGGTTGCCAAATTCATATATTTCATGCCTTGTTAAATTTCAGCGAATGAAATGTTTAACTTTTGAAAAGTTTTAATAGAAGAGTTTCACTAAAATTTTATTGATTTTATGCAAAATTCATTAATATCATAAAAATAATTCTCTCAGTGTAGTGTTGAAAATTAAAAATAAATAAAATTTCACAATTTTCTGTTCTAACCCGAACTTGGTCCATTTTTATCAACAGATAACACTAGTACTCCAATGAATCAAGAATTTATTTTTTTTTCAATGGCAAGTCACAAAAATTTTTATTAAAATAAACTCATAAAATTCATGAGGCTAGTTTTCAGAATTAATTAGTTTTAATTACTGAGTAAAATACAATTAATATACAAAATGAAAATGCACGAAAAAAAATTGTATAAAGTGTATAATTATCGAAGTACTTTGGTAAAATACATCTTCTAAAGTTTTTTGGTGAGTTAAAAAAAATTTTTAATTTAACAAATATTTTTAGATAAAAATAGTTCTGAATTCTGTTTTACTTACCTTAAAAAAATTCACCAACAATTTTTTTATTTCCAAAAAATTAAATTTATAATAAATGCAATACAAAAAAATTATCACTAAACCAGAACAAACCACTAAATTTTCGACACTAATAAATGCCGAAAATAATAATAATATAAACAACAAAATAATAACGTTTTTTTTCTTTAAGTTTGAATGTCACTGTCACTGAATTACAAACTTATATATTTACGCAAATTGTGATTTACAACAAATTTGAACCCGAAAAAAATAATTAAAACAAAACATAAAAAAAGTGCACACAAAAGAAATTACTGTGAAAAAAAATTGAAATGTTGGCGGGTAGTTTTGTGTTTACACCAAAAATCTGCCAAAACAGGCAATCAGGCGTCTTTTTTTTATACTGTAATTTACCAACAAAAATTCTAAACAGTTTAATATATTTTTGTTTTATCTTCTTTTGTTAACATATGGTGTTAATTTAATTTATTTTTGAATTTAAAATATTGTTTTATATTTTTTTTAAATTATTTAATATATTATTTAAATTGTTTTTGTTTTAAAAACTATATGTATAAAATTATTTAATTTTATTTTTTATAACTTTTAGCGCGTTTAAATATATTTATTTTTAAGACAACCACCGCCAGCTAGAGTAAGTATTCAACTGAAAATTTTACTTGAATTGCCGGGCCTTTTTTAATGTGCTCTCAGCATTTGAAATCAGTTGTGTTTTGCTTATTTTTGCTTCGTATTTAGACTACCACACTCAAATGTTTAGTATGTTGTTCATTTTTATTGTTTTACTTTGCTGTTTAATTTAGTATAATTCCCTGCGATGTCAATTCATCTGTTTTTAGACAGAAATTCAGCGTTTTATTGAAATTCACAAAAAAAAAAGTATACACAATTTTTAATTAGGACAAAAAAAATTCAAAATTATGCATGGAGGCGGGGCTGTCATCTCTTTTTGTAAGTTTTAATTCATTTAAAAAATATTGATTATATTTTTAAGATCTCAGAATCTGGCATTTACCTCTTGAAACATAATAACTTTTCTAAAAGAAAATCTTTTTAGAATTCTTTTCCTGTGAATATTTTAGATATCCTTAAAACGTTGGGGTGAGGATTATACAGAATACAGTCCTTAGGATATTAGGGTTTTTCTAAAGAAAAATTTCTTTATAATCTGACCATTCATTCAACAACAAAATTCCTTAAATATAAAAGTTTATACAGAGCAGTTCTCAAAGTTCGCAAAGTTCTCTATAGAAAATTTCCCTTAAAATATAAAATTTGTTCAAATAAAATCTGTATTGAATACTCTGTGTATAATTAAAATTTAAGACAACTAAAACATTTTCATATAAATGATTTTAACTTATCAGAAAAGCTTTTGCTCTATCTCTGGCAGTCTTTCCTTCATACGATTTAACCCATTTTTTACAGCTCGTCGATTCCGTGCTAATTTTTTTTACAAAATTTATTAAAAATGTGAGAAGCCGTCATGAATGGTTTGGCTGAAGGCACCGATATATTTGTTTGTCGCAACCTACATTTGGTTAATGCAACAGAATTTTGGTTAAAACCAAATATTTTAATTGTACCAGATAAACATGTAATTGGGACAACTAAATAATTCGGTTGCTGCAACCAAAATATTCAGTTGGTAAGAATTGCAGTTGTCACGATTAATCCGTTTTCTCTGTAGTAGAAAAATTTTTAAACAGTTTTCAATACCACTTTACTATTTTTGTAGTTATTTTTAATAAAAAAATTATTATATGTAAATTTTCTTGCATTTTACAAATTACAGAACTGTTACTGAATGTTTACAAAATTTTGTTGCTAATTTCAGAAATCATTTTAAAAAAACGGATATTAAAGGAAAGGTTATTTCTAATAGTTAAAACTTATACATAAAACTTAAATTGCCTTGAAATGTATCAGAGGTTAAAAAAGGGATCGGAAGTGATGATACTTTTCACAACCGACTCAAGTCAAAAAATAGGGCATCCACTTAAAATAGGACTAAAAAGTTGTTGGAAAGTGAACTACGCAGTGGGAAATAAAAGACGACCGATTAATGTTAATGCTTTATTGTAACTAAAAATTAAAGTATGAACAAGTATAACTAGAACTTAAATAACAATAAGTAATAAAGTAAGAAAGTAACGGGAGTATGTTGTAAACAAAATAAGATCAAAAGGGATAAATGAATGACAGTTATTTTAAGTAAAGTTTACAACAAATATATTATCAATATGAATATTAGTTGTATTCACATTGTATGACATACATATATTAACATACGCTACCTCAACGAATATTCATAGATAAATACAAGTATTAGAAAAACTTCAAATTTAACAATTTACAAAAATGGGCATGTTTGATTTTATATAAAAATTTAGTTAACAAATCAGCGACATTTTGATCAGTAGAGACATAAATTATACACATTTCTTTTGATAATATTTTTTCTTTAATATAATGATAACGAATATCAATATGTTTACTGCGTTTTAAAGTCATCTGATTCTTGGCAAGAAATTGTGCACTTTGGTTATCACATAGTATTTTGGTTGGCTCTTTGACTATAGAATCGAAACCCATTTCCTGCAATAAACTACGGTGAAAAGCAATTTCCTTGGCTCCTTGACACATGGCTATATATTCGGCCTCCATTGAGCTAAGGGCGACAGTATTTTGTTTTTTCGATTCCCAACTAATAGGTCCACCTGCGAAGAAAAGAACAAAACCACTAATTGATTTACGATCGATTTGATTCGATCCCCAATCCGCATCTGTGTAGCACAACAGTTCTTCATCATTGGCATAAGTGATGGAAACCTTTGGGTTTTTCTTCAAGTAACGTAAAACATGTTTGGCAGCAGCAAAATGATCTTTGTGTGGATGAGAGTTAAACTGACTTAACATGGAAACAGTGTGAACGATGTCTGGTCGAGATATTGTTGCTAAGTACATCAAACCGCCGATTAGTGATTGATAAATTTTTATATCTTCTTTTTCTTCACAATTTTTGATTTCACACTTGGATAAAACTGTACCGGATGGCATTGGAGTTGAAGCTGGTTTACAATTTTGCATGTTCCACTCATTTAACAAATCATTTGTATATCGGTTTTGATGTATTTTAAACATGTCGTCAACGTAAAAACCGATTATGTTGACCTCTTGCTCTGTTCTCATGACATACACACAGTTATCACTTTGACTTTGAGTAAAACCAATACTGTGCAATATTTCGCTTATTTTTATATTCCAGTCTCTTCCAGCCTGTTTGAGACCATATAGTGATTTATTTAATTTACAAACTTTGTTTTTATTTTCTGCGTCTATGAACATTTCTGGTTGATACATGTACACCTCCTCTTTTAGTTCTCCATTTAAGTATGCTGACACTATGTCCACATGGTAAACCAACAACCTAAAACGTACAGACAATGCCAAAATTAAACGTATAGTGCAGTGACGAACAACTGGCGCATATGTTTCTGAATAATCAATATTTGGTTTTTGAAAGCAACCCTGAGCTACAAGCCTAGCTTTGTGCTTCTCGATTGATCCATCAGGTTTTCTTTTTGTAGTAAATACCCATCTACATCCAATAATATTTTTGTCTACAGGACGATCAACTAGCTCCCATGTTAGATTTTTTATAAGGGTGTTGTATTCAATCTTCATAGCTGATTTCCACTTTTCGACATCTTTACTATTCATGGCTTCGTTTATGTTTTTTGGATCTATACTTATTTCCGAAATTACGTTTAAAACTTGAGGTTTTATATCTCTTAAATAGTATTTATGGGATCTCTCTGAACTTTTCTTTTTGGATTTGCCAGATGGTCTACCACGTTTGGGTTTTTCACCATAATTTTCATGTTCTTGTGTTTGGGTTTGTTCTAAATCTACAATTTCTGATTCGACTTCAACTGGTTCTATATTATAATTTTCTACTCCTACCTGAGATGAACTACAAGACGTTTCTTCAGCGATGTTGTCGTTACGATCAATAATAAACCAATTGTCATTACTAAATTCATTTTTGCAACCAAACGATTTTTCAAAAAATAAAACGTCTCTCGAAATAACTATTGATCTGTTTACTTTGTCATATAACCTAAAGCCTTTTGTAGTCAAAGAGTATCCGACAAACGATAAAATACTTCCTTTCGGCTCCAACTTATTTCTTCCAGGCTTTTTATTTAGAACTACAGCATCACACCCAAAAGTTTTAAGGTGTGAAACAAATGGTTTTTTACCACACCACATAGAGTAAGGTGTATTATTTTTCAGAACTTTGGTGGGAGACCTATTACGTATATAGACTGCCGTGTTGACTGCTTCGGTCCATAAACTTTTTGGTAATTGTGAATCTGCTAACATGCATCTCGCCATTTCCATTAGGGTTCGGTTTGCTCTTTCGGCTATGCCATTTTGTTGAGGAGTATACACATTTGTTTTTTGATGCAGAATTCCACGTTCTCGAGCGAATTTATCAAAATCGCTTGTTAAGTATTCCGAACCGTTATCACTTCTTAATTTTTTGAGTTTTTGACTGGTTTGATTTTCAGCCATATTGACAAAGTCTTTAATTACGTTAAATGTTTCCGATTTTTGTTTTAAAAAATAAACCGTAATAAAACGCGAAAAATCGTCTATAAACGTTATGAAATAAACGGAACCACTTTGAGAAGCAACACGAATGGGACCACACAGGTCTGTATGCACCAGCTCTAATGGCTTTGTTGAAAGGGCTTGATTGTAAGATAAAAAAGGTTTTGTTGTTATTTTACATGTAGCACACGTCACACAAGGATATTCGTTTATACTGTTTTTATTAAAACCACGAACCATTTTTTCTTTTATTAATTTGTTCATATCACGAAAATTCAAGTGTCCGAATCGTTTATGCCATAGTGCAGTTTCCGAGTCTTCGACGTTTAACATAATACATTCTTGACTTGGTTTTAGATTTACTTTAAATATTTCACCAACTTGTTGAGCGATAATTATCAATTTATTATTTGATTGTTTAACATAAGCTTTGTCGTCTTTAAACATAACGGAATTACCATTCTTAATTATTTTGCTAACAGACAAAAAATTAGATTTTAACTCCGGTGCAAATAATACGTTGTATAGTACAATGTCAGCATGTGCTGATTTCAATGTCACATTGCCTATACCTTTTGTTGTAACACACTCTCCCGAAGCTAAAAAAACTTCTTGATAATGAACTTTTAATGATGTAAACAGGTTCTTAGAAACACAAATATGTGACGAAGCCCCGCTATCCAATATCCAATCATTTTCATTTGTTTTTATTCCTTCATTTGCACATAAAACAACAGGGGGATAATTATTATTGCGAGAGTTTCTGCACTCAGATCGAATATGACCACGTTTTCCACAACCATAACATTTTATGTTACGTTTTTTATTATGCTCGTTTCTCTCTTCATTTGATTTTTGGAAATAATTTTTTCTTCTCTGGTATTTTTCCACTTTACCCTTTAAAGCAAGCACATGTTCCTTGTTTTCACTGTTACATCTATCACCTCTTCTTTCTTCTTCTTCTAAGATTTTTATTTTCAACTTCTCTAGTGATGGTAATGCATCACGACTTTCTATGGCTACAACAAAATTTTCTAATTCTGATGGCAAGCTGCATAAAAGTAAAATACTTAATAAGTCCTCTGGCATTGTTATATCGATTTCCTTCAAATCACTGGCAATAGAACAAAAATTATTTATTTGAACACCAAAACCCTCCGCTGTGTTGAACTGGAACCGAACTAATTTTTTAAATAGGTTGACTTTTCTTGCTGGCCCCCTCGCCTGATACGTGTTGTATAATTTGTACCATGCCTCCTTACTCGACTTACAGTCCTTTATGTATTGGAGTTCCGATGGTTTAACGCTTAGCACTATTGCAGCTAAAGCTTTATTATCAAGCGCTTTCCAAGCTGCATATTCCTCGGCCTTCGTTCCAACAGGAGGATGGTGACCTTCGACAGTAGTCCAATAATCCAACGAAATGAGTAGACTTTTCATCTGGACTGACCACGATGAGTAATTTTCGCAACTCAATTTTTCGATTTGCATTAACTGACTCGACATTTTATTTTTTTTTCTAAACACGTATCACAAAAATTAACATTTATTTCCCGAAAACAACAACAATTTTTTTTTTTACTTATAAAAAAACACATGTAACACCTGGGCCCATAACCAATGTTGGAAAGTGAACTACGCAGTGGGAAATAAAAGACGACCGATTAATGTTAATGCTTTATTGTAACTAAAAATTAAAGTATGAACAAGTATAACTAGAACTTAAATAACAATAAGTAATAAAGTAAGAAAGTAACGGGAGTATGTTGTAAACAAAATAAGATCAAAAGGGATAAATGAATGACAGTTATTTTAAGTAAAGTTAATATATGTATGTCATACAATGTGAATACAACTAATATTCATATTGATAATATATTTGTTGTAAACTTTACTTAAAATAACTGTCATTCATTTATCCCTTTTGATCTTATTTTGTTTACAACATACTCCCGTTACTTTCTTACTTTATTACTTATTGTTATTTAAGTTCTAGTTATACTTGTTCATACTTTAATTTTTAGTTACAATAAAGCATTAACATTAATCGGTCGTCTTTTATTTCCCACTGCGTAGTTCACTTTCCAACATTGGTTATGCGCCCAGGTGTTACATGTGTTTTTTTATAAGTAAAAAAAAAATTGTTGTTGTTTTCGGGAAATAAATGTTAATTTTTGTGATACGTGTTTAGAAAAAAAATAAAATGTCGAGTCAGTTAATGCAAATCGAAAAATTGAGTTGCGAAAATTACTCATCGTGGTCAGTCCAGATGAAAAGTCTACTCATTTCGTTGGATTATTGGACTAATGTCGAAGGTCACCATCCTCCTGTTGGAACGAAGGCCGAGGAATATGCAGCTTGGAAAGCGCTTGATAATAAAGCTTTAGCTGCAATAGTGCTAAGCGTTAAACCATCGGAACTCCAATACATAAAGGACTGTAAGTCGAGTAAGGAGGCATGGTACAAATTATACAACACGTATCAGGCGAGGGGGCCAGCAAGAAAAGTCAACCTATTTAAAAAATTAGTTCGGTTCCAGTTCAACACAGCGGAGGGTTTTGGTGTTCAAATAAATAATTTTTGTTCTATTGCCAGTGATTTGAAGGAAATCGATATAACAATGCCAGAGGACTTATTAAGTATTTTACTTTTATGCAGCTTGCCATCAGAATTAGAAAATTTTGTTGTAGCCATAGAAAGTCGTGATGCATTACCATCACTAGAGAAGTTGAAAATAAAAATCTTAGAAGAAGAAGAAAGAAGAGGTGATAGATGTAACAGTGAAAACAAGGAACATGTGCTTGCTTTAAAGGGTAAAGTGGAAAAATACCAGAGAAGAAAAAATGTTTTCCAAAAATCAAATGAAGAGAGAAACGAGCATAATAAAAAACGTAACATAAAATGTTATGGTTGTGGAAAACGTGGTCATATTCGATCTGAGTGCAGAAACTCTCGCAATAATAATTATCCCCCTGTTGTTTTATGTGCAAATGAAGGAATAAAAACAAATGAAAATGATTGGATATTGGATAGCGGGGCTTCGTCACATATTTGTGTTTCTAAGAACCTGTTTACATCATTAAAAGTTCATTATCAAGAAGTTTTTTTAGCTTCGGGAGAGTGTGTTACAACAAAAGGTATAGGCAATGTGACATTGAAATCAGCACATGCTGACATTGTACTATACAACGTATTATTTGCACCGGAGTTAAAATCTAATTTTTTGTCTGTTAGCAAAATAATTAAGAATGGTAATTCCGTTATGTTTAAAGACGACAAAGCTTATGTTAAACAATCAAATAATAAATTGATAATTATCGCTCAACAAGTTGGTGAAATATTTAAAGTAAATCTAAAACCAAGTCAAGAATGTATTATGTTAAACGTCGAAGACTCGGAAACTGCACTATGGCATAAACGATTCGGACACTTGAATTTTCGTGATATGAACAAATTAATAAAAGAAAAAATGGTTCGTGGTTTTAATAAAAACAGTATAAACGAATATCCTTGTGTGACGTGTGCTACATGTAAAATAACAACAAAACCTTTTTTATCTTACAATCAAGCCCTTTCAACAAAGCCATTAGAGCTGGTGCATACAGACCTGTGTGGTCCCATTCGTGTTGCTTCTCAAAGTGGTTCCGTTTATTTCATAACGTTTATAGACGATTTTTCGCGTTTTATTACGGTTTATTTTTTAAAACAAAAATCGGAAACATTTAACGTAATTAAAGACTTTGTCAATATGGCTGAAAATCAAACCAGTCAAAAACTCAAAAAATTAAGAAGTGATAACGGTTCGGAATACTTAACAAGCGATTTTGATAAATTCGCTCGAGAACGTGGAATTCTGCATCAAAAAACAAATGTGTATACTCCTCAACAAAATGGCATAGCCGAAAGAGCAAACCGAACCCTAATGGAAATGGCGAGATGCATGTTAGCAGATTCACAATTACCAAAAAGTTTATGGACCGAAGCAGTCAACACGGCAGTCTATATACGTAATAGGTCTCCCACCAAAGTTCTGAAAAATAATACACCTTACTCTATGTGGTGTGGTAAAAAACCATTTGTTTCACACCTTAAAACTTTTGGGTGTGATGCTGTAGTTCTAAATAAAAAGCCTGGAAGAAATAAGTTGGAGCCGAAAGGAAGTATTTTATCGTTTGTCGGATACTCTTTGACTACAAAAGGCTTTAGGTTATATGACAAAGTAAACAGATCAATAGTTATTTCGAGAGACGTTTTATTTTTTGAAAAATCGTTTGGTTGCAAAAATGAATTTAGTAATGACAATTGGTTTATTATTGATCGTAACGACAACATCGCTGAAGAAACGTCTTGTAGTTCATCTCAGGTAGGAGTAGAAAATTATAATATAGAACCAGTTGAAGTCGAATCAGAAATTGTAGATTTAGAACAAACCCAAACACAAGAACATGAAAATTATGGTGAAAAACCCAAACGTGGTAGACCATCTGGCAAATCCAAAAAGAAAAGTTCAGAGAGATCCCATAAATACTATTTAAGAGATATAAAACCTCAAGTTTTAAACGTAATTTCGGAAATAAGTATAGATCCAAAAAACATAAACGAAGCCATGAATAGTAAAGATGTCGAAAAGTGGAAATCAGCTATGAAGATTGAATACAACACCCTTATAAAAAATCTAACATGGGAGCTAGTTGATCGTCCTGTAGACAAAAATATTATTGGATGTAGATGGGTATTTACTACAAAAAGAAAACCTGATGGATCAATCGAGAAGCACAAAGCTAGGCTTGTAGCTCAGGGTTGCTTTCAAAAACCAAATATTGATTATTCAGAAACATATGCGCCAGTTGTTCGTCACTGCACTATACGTTTAATTTTGGCATTGTCTGTACGTTTTAGGTTGTTGGTTTACCATGTGGACATAGTGTCAGCATACTTAAATGGAGAACTAAAAGAGGAGGTGTACATGTATCAACCAGAAATGTTCATAGACGCAGAAAATAAAAACAAAGTTTGTAAATTAAATAAATCACTATATGGTCTCAAACAGGCTGGAAGAGACTGGAATATAAAAATAAGCGAAATATTGCACAGTATTGGTTTTACTCAAAGTCAAAGTGATAACTGTGTGTATGTCATGAGAACAGAGCAAGAGGTCAACATAATCGGTTTTTACGTTGACGACATGTTTAAAATACATCAAAACCGATATACAAATGATTTGTTAAATGAGTGGAACATGCAAAATTGTAAACCAGCTTCAACTCCAATGCCATCCGGTACAGTTTTATCCAAGTGTGAAATCAAAAATTGTGAAGAAAAAGAAGATATAAAAATTTATCAATCACTAATCGGCGGTTTGATGTACTTAGCAACAATATCTCGACCAGACATCGTTCACACTGTTTCCATGTTAAGTCAGTTTAACTCTCATCCACACAAAGATCATTTTGCTGCTGCCAAACATGTTTTACGTTACTTGAAGAAAAACCCAAAGGTTTCCATCACTTATGCCAATGATGAAGAACTGTTGTGCTACACAGATGCGGATTGGGGATCGAATCAAATCGATCGTAAATCAATTAGTGGTTTTGTTCTTTTCTTCGCAGGTGGACCTATTAGTTGGGAATCGAAAAAACAAAATACTGTCGCCCTTAGCTCAATGGAGGCCGAATATATAGCCATGTGTCAAGGAGCCAAGGAAATTGCTTTTCACCGTAGTTTATTGCAGGAAATGGGTTTCGATTCTATAGTCAAAGAGCCAACCAAAATACTATGTGATAACCAAAGTGCACAATTTCTTGCCAAGAATCAGATGACTTTAAAACGCAGTAAACATATTGATATTCGTTATCATTATATTAAAGAAAAAATATTATCAAAAGAAATGTGTATAATTTATGTCTCTACTGATCAAAATGTCGCTGATTTGTTAACTAAATTTTTATATAAAATCAAACATGCCCATTTTTGTAAATTGTTAAATTTGAAGTTTTTCTAATACTTGTATTTATCTATGAATATTCGTTGAGGTAGCGTATGTTAATATATGTATGTCATACAATGTGAATACAACTAATATTCATATTGATAATATATTTGTTGTAAACTTTACTTAAAATAACTGTCATTCATTTATCCCTTTTGATCTTATTTTGTTTACAACATACTCCCGTTACTTTCTTACTTTATTACTTATTGTTATTTAAGTTCTAGTTATACTTGTTCATACTTTAATTTTTAGTTACAATAAAGCATTAACATTAATCGGTCGTCTTTTATTTCCCACTGCGTAGTTCACTTTCCAAAAGTTTTCTTAGTTCTAAAAATCAGCCTTAAAACAATTATAATCTGACCTAAAAATGCAAAAAATTTACTCAAAATATTTTTCAAAACAAAAATTAGCAAATTAAAACAAAATCATAAATTTGTTTATGTTTTTACTATTTTTTAAGCCTTTGATTTTTTTTTTTAATTTTGTCTAAACTATTATTTGAAAACAATAATTAAAATTAAATAAAATTTTTTTACTCGAATTCGTGAGGCAATTTTAAAAGAAATTAGGAGCTTTAAAGTGTAACAAGTGTATTTAAAAATAATTGAGTTTTATTTATTTATTTTATTTTTTTAAACATATAATTACAAATTATATCTTAATACCCTAACCGAGCACTAGCAACGAAGGCTATCGGCTCGTTGCAGCGAAAACAGACCAGAGCCTCTGGTGGGAATCGAACCCATGACCCCCGCGCTGATAAGCTAGCACGCTACCAACTAGCCTACCGGGGCGCTCGACAATTGAGTTTATTTGTGTATTTTAATAATCCTTTTTTTTTTTAATTAAAATTTTGTTATATTTTACAATTCATTGAGTTTAGTTCACTAATATTTATCATAAATTTGTCTTTATTCGAGATAATTTATTTTAATTAACTTTGTACATAATTTTACCAATCTTTAGTAGTGGTTATTAACTTTTCTGCTATTTCCATTTCACTTAAACTTAGTACAATTTATTGTTAATTTTAGCAGATCGATTTTATACTTACAGCAATTTACTAAAATTTAGTAGCGCTTACTAATTTTGTATACTAATTTCATTGTACTAATGTTAATAATATTTAATAAATTTTTTTGCTGATTTTAGCAAACCGATTTTTAATTTCATTTTACAAAAAGTTTACTAAAATTTAGTAGCGGCCACTAATTTTTTCTACTAATTTCATTGTACTTCACGTCAGCAGACATGTGTTGCTAAGATTAGCTGGGCTCAAATTACCAAAATTTCCCGTAACAACAGCAAAATGTTCAGTTGCCATTACAGACTTTTTTGGTGAGTGTAAAATACGCTTATATGAAAATTAAAGTTTTTAAAAAATTTATTTTTCGATAAGGCAAATCTCTGTAAAAAACTTTCAAAAAAAATTAATTTGGCACTTTTTAAAAGATTTTCAAAAATTCTTTGCTCAAATTTTGAGTTTTGTTATATTGCCTCTAAACTTTTCGAACTTTATTGAAAAGTTTTACTAATAATGATTGTGTTCTAATGCGCCGCTGTAATCAGGCCTTATAAAATTTAAATGATTTATGTTATGCTGATTCTGCCAGTGTCAGAAAAAAATTATATCCTATTCTAAAATTTCCAACGGATTTATAAAACATTTGGAATATTCGTGTTCAGCGTAAATTAAGGTACAAACACTGTATCACTCACATTTTTTGGAAACTTGAAACCTTCTATCGCTTATCGGAGCCAGAAAATATTAACCAATTTTCAAAATATTTTTTTTTCGGATTTGAAATCGAAAGAGAGCAAATAGTTAAAAATAATAAATATATTGAAAAGAATTAAAAAAAAGTTTAAAAATGCATTTTTAAAAAAATTAAGGCTAAATAAATTCTTAACTTAATTCAGGTTTCCAAATTTCTTTGAAATTTAAAAATACATTTTTAAATATTTTACAAAACAATTTAAAACACTTTTTTTTAATTTGTATTTAGTTTATAATTTATTTAGCCAATTCGCACAGAACCTTAATTTACAAATTCAATAAATATGAACAATTTCAATAGAAAATTAAAAAAATAGTTAAAAAAGTAAAACAAAAAAAGGAAAACGTTAAAAGTATTTAGTATCGAGTATACAAATTAAAAATATATATGAAAAAGTAACCGAATTTTCGAGAACAGAGAAAAATCGTGTATATCATATTTGAATTTATTTCTGATTTTTACCAACATTTTTAAATTCAATATAAATCTTATTAAAGTAAATATGATAATAGTTAAAATACTCATTTTTCATGAATTCTTTTAATTTTAATATACAGGTATAACGAATACTCGGTATAACAAATATTTGGTATAACGAAAACGCGATATTACGTACGACGTAATTGTTTGCATAACTACATACCTTATATAACGAATATTTCTGAAAATTTATACTCCATATAACGAATAATTGGTAACAAAATATAGAAAAAAATTTAAAAAAAAATAAAAAATTTAAGTAACAAAATAATTTGAGATTTTTGGCTTCTGAACCTTCTACTTAAAGCGTGTATCATTATTGCAGTCCTTTTTTAAATATTTATTTTATATATTTAACGAATATTTCGGTATAACAAAAGGGCCTTACGATGTATCATTCGTTATACCAGGATTTGACTATACATGGAAATTTTTTGTTTGTTAACATTTTTAATATAACATTTTGCAGCCTCCGTATATTTACAAAACTAAAGCAAAGAAATCATTTTAGCTAAGTGATACATGTATTTCGATGCGGCAAAAGATCTCCTCAGAAACCGAACAGAACAGGCAGAGCTTTAACAAAAAAAACTTATTATTCTTTTCTTCTTAGCAACCGAACGTTACTAAACTTTGAAGAAAAACAAAATATTCTATTTGTATTATTAATTTTACTCTTACTCAAATATTTCATATTTAGGCTCCGTGCGGACTGGCTAAATTGAAGCTAAACTAAACTAATTCTTCCGTCATACTTACTGCTTTTTAAAATTTAGACTGAGTTGTGCGGAATCCCATTTTGACGTTAACATTTAGTTCATAATCCAGAAGTTTATAAATTTGTGATTTTTTCACAAAAAGTTAATAAGAAAACAATAAAAAAATAATTTGAGATACAACAATTTTTATAGAAATTAATTATTTTCAATTTTCAAAACAAAACATTTTTAGTTTTCAAAAATTGACAACAAATTTAGTTTAGGTTTTCAAATAATTTAGCTCAAAAACATGTACTCTAAATTGCGTTGTCCACTTTTATACAGAAAATGTATAAGCTTAGTTTTAAT
Source organism: Eustalomyia histrio (assembly GCA_949748255.1). Classification (NCBI taxonomy): domain Eukaryota; kingdom Metazoa; phylum Arthropoda; class Insecta; order Diptera; family Anthomyiidae; genus Eustalomyia; species Eustalomyia histrio. The sequence goes on from OX456526.1 coordinate 16,222,867, forward strand.
TTAGCCTGTTCGCACACACCCTTAAATTTATATTTCAACATTTTATATTTTGTTTGCACAATTTAAAAATAAGTAAAAAGAAAACAAACTTTTTAAAGTGTTTTTTATTGAATGTTGTTTTTGCTTGGTTTTATTTTACTAACAAATTCAGCACTAATGAACCAGAAATATTTGTGTCGACAACACTGTTTTCTTCGGCGTTGTGTTCTTTTTTAAACGTATGTTTAGTGTTGCTAACTTCGTGGGATGCAAATTATAATGACAACAGCAACAAATACAACATCATCATTATCATTTTAATATCATGATTAACATTATCATTATTGTCATTTATAATCATAATGTTGTTAAACATAATCATTATAAACAACATTTTTCCTTTGGCATCTTTTTTTTTTACGTTGACGTTTAATTTTTTTTTATTTTGTGTGCAAAATTGTATAAATCTTAATACACTGGTAGTTTTATATAAAATGCATTTATGCATTCGTTTTTATTGTGCCAAAACTTACGTTTTGTGATGTCAATTTGAATTTATTTTACTTATTTCATATTTTTCTACATAAAGATTTATATGCTTTTTTTGTAAGTATATATTTATTAGGTTTTTACATTTTAATTGTCAAGTTTTATAATTTATTGGAATTCGGTTTAATTGTTCAATTAATATGTACTTTATTAGTTATTATTTTTTTTTTAATTTTTGATAACTAAAAAGGTTATCAACATAATTTCTGCAACATTGAGAGTTTTATGATATGAGATAAATTCAACAATGTTGCTGAAACATTACATACTGATGTTGGGTTAATGCCACTGAGATGCAACATCCAAAACATTCAGTTATCACGTTTGAATGTGGTTGTGCTCACCTCATTTATTGGTTATCGCAACCAATATACGCTTTTCATTTCGGTTAGCACTTTATTTGCCTTTGTGCCATTTTTTTAAAATATTTTAAATTTATAATCATAAAAATTTTAAATTTATACCAATATTTTATTTGATAAAAATGTTTTCAAGTATTATTTATTTGATAAACAGTTCATCAAATATTTTATTTGAAAAAATTAATGCAAGTATTAATATTTCAATATAAATTTGAATTATTTGAAAATACTTATACTTGAGCATTCAAGTACAATTATTTTCACACTTACTGGAACACTTTTCAAGTAATTATAAAAATATTTAAACTTGAAACTTTGAAGTGTAAGTATTTTTTATTTACTTAAAAACATTTTTACGTAAATAAGAAAATATTTTTACTTGAAAACCAAAATATAGAAATAAAAAATATTTCAAAATTTAAATGTATGTACCAGGGTGGGTCAATAAGTCCGTGACTTTTTGAATTAAACTCAAGTTTTATCATTTTATTTTCCAACATAGCCTCCTTTAAGCTCTATAAACTTAGTCCAATTTTTTAATCCCTTCCAAAAAAAACAAGATTTGTCGAGGTCATCAAAATAGGTTTGTTTGTGAGATGATTTCATTGTTGAAGTCAAATTTCTTTCTGCCGAGCCAATTCTTCAGGTTTGGAAACAAGAAAAAGTCTCTCGGGGCTAAATCCGGAGAATAGGGCGGATGAGGGAGCAATTCATGGATTTTTGTCTATTTTCTCCTCAATCCTCAAATCAAACCACGTGGTAGGGTGATATCAATGGCTGTCAAACATAAACTAAATGACGTTGCTTCTTTAAATTTTGACAGGAGTTAACTGAGAGCAGTGACAGGAGCAGTGTTCCTCTTTCAGTTAAAAAGCGGGAAATCAAAAAAGCCACGGACTTATTGACCCCCCTCGTATTTAGTATATGTACAGTGGTGTTTAAAACATTTCCAACAGAAATCACATTTTGCCTTATTATTTTTTTTAACAGACTCAGCATACGTTTTTTTATTTTTTTTTTTTTTTTGTTAAATTCAGTTATTCATAAATTTACAACAATAATCAAAAATTAAGTTTAACAAAATTAGTCTAAATACAAGTGTTCATAACATTTGCATCTCTTAAAAAAATTATTATACAAATCGAAAAATTGATTTCAATATTCAGTATTTTGTAGCAAAGCCGTTATTGTTTATTACCTCAGAACATCTTTAAGGCGTTTAGCTATGAGCTTTTTAATATAATCTTCGGGAATTTAATTCGACTGCTTTTCCAACTCAGCGAAAAGTTTATTACCATTTGGGAATACTTTATTACTAATATTTCGTTTTGCATTCATCCACATGCTCTCAATCGGGTTGAGATCGGGAAATTGTGGCGGCCACGACATGACACTAATATTATTTTCCTCCAACCATACTTTAACAACCCCTGCCGTATTTTATGGGTCGTTATTGTCGTAAAAGTAGCATTTCCCATTCAGCATATGGAAGCATAACTGAGCTTAAATGGTCTCTATATATTGTGGCCGTCATTGTATTAGTAATCCGGTGAATTGAGCCAATCCCATTTCCCGAAAAACACCGCCACACCATAATGTTTCCACCGCCGTGTTTCAGTGTGGCGATTGTGTATCTGCCCTGCGGGAAAAGAACCTATCCCAGGACACGTTACGTGACCGGTTTGTGATAGGGACCGGTCACGGGTCCGGTTTTTTAATATGGAAAGGACCGGTCACTTTAACATAGGCTTGTTCTAGGAGGGGGTCAATTACCCTCTGTGACATGTCAAGGAACCGGTGTAAAAGAACATGTCACACAACAAATCCCAAAGAACATGTCACAGGACTCCTACTTTCGAACTCATCACCAAACACAGTACTAGTACTTTCAGACCCAATACGTGATAGACTTTTTATACCGATCACGTAATAGATTCTGTTTTTACCAACCATAGGACAGGCACTTTCAGACTCATCACCTGATATAGACTATTAAACCCTCTTTTCTCCTATCTCCTGATATGTATTTTTGGAACCGATCCCGTTTTCTGCAATCAGGGGACAGGTCCAAATTCCTAACTGACCCCTTTTTTCCCACAGGGTGGGATTAAAGTTTTCGCCTCGTGGTCGTCATATGTAGGCTCTTCCATCTGAACTCCGGAGGTTGAATTTGGACTCATCGGACCATAGTACGTTCTTCCATTGATGTTGAGTCCAATTTATATTGTTGCGGGCAAAGTTAAGCCGAGCTTTTCTATTTTTTTCCGACACAAAGGGTTTTTTGTTTATCTAAAACTTCTAAGACCATATTCTCAGGCTCTTCTTTTGGAAAAGACTGGCATCAATGGAATGTTTAGTTTAAACTTCTCTAGGAACTCCTTTTGGATATTTCGTGAAAAAATTATTAATTTTTCTGTCTTCTTTTGCAGTAGTAGTACCGGATCTTCCTCCTTTGTGAGTTATTTGGATGTTGATTTTGAAACGGAATATTTTAAGGATATGTCCTTTTGAGAAAGTCTACATATTTTTAAAGTCATTTAAAACTTTGACCTAGAAATCAAAATTGTATTTCTTTCCTGCTATTTTTCACAAAAGTAATTCTTACGATGTTAATGCTTCCAATATCTTTTAAAAACTCTTATAGCAAAATAATTATGATTAGTTTTTTTTAATAAAATGCAAATATCTAAATTGCGAATTAATAAAAGGAATGCGATTACCGTTATTTCCTAGAAATTTGTTTTTTTTTTATATTTTTACAAAAACAATGTATAATGACATGAAAAAAATAAATTTTAGTAACGAAATGTGATTTGGAGAAAATTAATCAATGAAAAGTTAAAATGCGATCTTAGTTCAAAATGTTTTGATCACTACTGTTTGTAGACAGTGAAATTTATTTATGTCAAAATATATATGCGCAATCCCATTTTAAGCGTATAAATTCATTTATCTAGGAAATTAACACAATTATAATATTACAGACATTAATACAAACATATTATTGATTCTTAATGTCCTCAAAAGTTTTTTTTTATTATTAAAACCGCAAAATGTAAAAAAAAATACCTGTGACTTAAAAATAACACGTGATAATGACGAATTAAATTGTTTTAATTTCATTGTCTTTACAATGATTAATTAACACTTGTTCAGCGTCTGTCTTTTTGATTTGTTATGAAACACGAATTTTTCGAAAAATATTTAAACACTAAAAGAAACTGACTTCAACCAGTTTTGAAAAAAAAAATGTTAACTGCTAAATCGCCAAACTAAAATATCACAACTTATACAAACATATTTAAAATGCTAAATTCGCAATAAATCAGAAAAAACATATTTGTGAACTTTTGACAAAAGCACTTAAGGCGACTAAAAAAAATTTTTTCAAAATTTCTGTAGTCAATGAAAATTTTTAGCGTATCCATCTATTTCTATCTAATCTACACATTTATACGCTAAAATATATAATACCGCTTTAAAACAGCCTATTTCAAACTTTTTTTAATTTCTGTTGGACAAAATAACACCAAAAATAAATTAACTAGAATTTAGAAAAATTAACTTATTTGCAGGAAAACTTTAAATGACACTTTTTTTGCCAATATTTAATAAAATTTTACCTTGAAATTTAGAAACAAAATTTTACTTAATATTTGGTCAAAATTTCTAAATTATAACAAATTTTTGATATTCAGAACTAAATTTTTATTTAAAAACAGTAAAATTACCTCCTAATAAGTTCACATATTATCTTAAATTTTACTGTTAGTTAGGAAATGTTTCCTTGGTTTTAACAAAAATTTTATTTTATTTAAGTTCATTAGATATTTTTTTTTACTAAAAACTAGGACTTAACTCCCTAAAAATAAGAAAATATTTTCTAACATCAAGTTAAATAGCACTTCTTTTAAGTGAAAATTATCCTTAAATTTGATAAAAAAAAAAAATATTCAACCATAAGTGTTTTCCAACATTTGGAGGACTACCGCTTTGTGAGGACACTTCTTTTAACAAACTTTTTGCTATACATGTTTATACATAATTAAATTGAATTATACTAAACTCAGTAAAAAAGTACTGCAGGATATCCTGAAACGTAATAAATTGTGACAAAGTCAGATCCTTTTCGTAGTTAATTAACGGTTCTGCATGACAGAACTACAAAAAGGGACGCCCTAAGTGACACACGGTATCTATTGTTAAGGAACACTGGGGTTCCTCTGTCTTCTTAAATTAACTTATTTAAGGAAATTGTTGCAAAAATACAAAATATCACAGTTACATTTCTTGTTATTATTGAAAAATGGAAAAATGTCAATTATAAAATATTGTCTTCAAACTACATTGAATTATACTTAACTCATATATTTAAAATATAAATTAAATTTCATTAGCAAATAGGCAAACAAATTTAAAAAAACTTTACTGCAGAATATCCTGAAAAGTAATAAATTGTGACAAACTAGATCCTTTTTGTAGTTATAATGGTTCTTCTTGGAAGAACTAAAAAAAGGGACGATCTAAGTGACACACGGCATCTATGGCTAAGGAACACTGGGGTCCTTTGTCTTCTTAAATTAACTAATTTAAGGAAATTGTTGAAAAAATACAAAATATCACAGTTACATTTCTTGTTATTATTAGAAAATGGAAAAATGTCATAACTTTATGTTATGACGTTTTTAGCTTAAACTTTAATTGACATATACAAATTTTAACTCTGTTTTTATTATTGATTAAAAGAAAATAGTTGAAGTGCCTTCGATAAATATGAAGTTTAATTGGCGCAAAGTCAATTATAGAAAGTCATTATGCTAAAATGTATAAAATGTGCTTGCGATATTTTGTATTGTAGTCAGCAAACAAAATTATTACATAAAAGCGCAAATTCGAAATTTTTACTTTTTACTAACAAAATTTTAAAATATATTTTAAGCTACTTTAAGTTCAATATTTAAGACTGTTATTGGCTTTTTACACTGAACAACATCTTTGTGAAACGCATGGAAGATGTTGAAAATATGAAACAAGTGTTCACATTGTCAACATCTTTCATCTGTTATTTATTCCGCTGTCAAAAAAATTAAAGAAAAAGACGCACAATTTTTGTTAAAAATAAAAAATGGATTTAGAGAAAGCATAAATCATTGGAGTAGTTGTTGCTTTGCAAGAACAAACTCGAATTTTAATACAGTACATTAAAAAATATAAAGGCAATTCTGGAAGATGATGATGAAGAAGAATTTTTGGTAGACATAAGTATAAAATTCTTCCATCTGCCGTTCATTTTCCTTTGTTAAATAATTTTTTTTTGTTTATTTTCTGCAATGTCAGTTTGCTAGTGATGGCACAAAGAAATCGATTTTTTTGCTCATGTTTTTAGTGATGACACTTAAAATAACGAAAGATGTAAGATGGAACTAAATGTGAAAGGATCATCTTATGTAGATGTAGAAAGATGTAGAATTTTTGGCCTTGTATAATTCTTATGGGAAGATGTTAACATCTTTGCCAATTGATGAAAGATGAAAGGCTATTAAGATTAGAGATGGGCACATGAGCGATTTTTGACTCAAATGAAAGTAATGTTAACTTTCATTTGTTTCCTTTACTAAAATATTTTTTTGTTTAAAATTAGGAAAACTAACTAGTTTGCTTTAAATTTATTGCTTTTTAAACGTCTTCTAACAAAAAAAAAACTTTACCTGAGACTATTATTTTTCAAAAATTATAAAACTTTCATTTGGAAAAAAAATATTTTATTAAAATTTTTAAAATTTATCTAAACTAAGTTGCATGAAAAATTTTTCCTAGAAATAGTGCATCAGTTTCTAAAATCAAATAAATTTTTATTATTACATAGGAAAAAAATTTTACTTTTTGTTTTTAATTGCCTGAACTAATTTTTAGAAAACAATTTTTAAAAATTAGAACGTGGTAGACTTAAAACCTGAATTAAGAAATGGCTTTATAAAATTTACATAATTTTACTACTCGCGAGAAAAAAATTTACACACATTAAATTCAAGTTCTTTCTCATTTTATGTTAGACACATTTTTTGAACTAAATGGCAGTAAATTATGTTCAAATTTTTTTTTTTGAACTGAACTTAGTTTTATTATATTTTAGTATGCAAATTTCTTAGAACTAAGGTTTTTTCTTAAAAATTTATAAATCTTCATCTTCAACATAATTGTTTTTTTTACCTAAAATCAAGAAATATTACTTAGCACAGATATGAACTATTTCTGAATATATAAACTAATTTGTTTTTACCCAAACATAGGAATTTTTATTAATTTAAACAAAATTTTTTCAATTTTTAATAAAATTTGACTTAAATTGAGAAAACATTTTTAACTATTTTAAAGGAAATTTTGAATTAATTTTAAGTTCAAGTCTTTTTTTTCAGTGAACTTATTTAATTTGTAAAATTAAGATTTTTTCCATGCAAACAAACTAAATTTTAAAAATAAAGAATAAAATGTAACGTTTTCATACAAACAGTTTTATAAAAAGGTAAATGAGTTTTTAAGCTCTCTTAAAAAATTGTGTTTTTAAAATAAGTGCTTTTTACAAATGTACACAGATATGTACAATATTTAAAAGAATAGGAAAAAAGCTATTTAATAGAAAATTAAACAAATATTTTTAATATTTAAAACGAATAAAAATATATATACAATGATTTTGAACATTTTGTTTATCCTTTTAAAACACGCTAAATATTTTTCTCATGTGCTGGTTGATTTAGGGCAGATGTTTTCCAAATTTCAATGCCGTTTTCCTTTTTTTCTTTTGTTTTTAAACAAAACCCGCAGTTTTATGTTCAAAAAAAAGTTCAGTACCTGAACCTTTTGGGTGTGTAAACTAAAAAGACCTTTAGACTTTAAATATGCATTCTACAGATAATTTGAAATATTTTCTAATTGGAAATTTAAATGATTATTTCCTTGTTTGTTTTTAATAAATTTCATCTTGAAAGTATTAAATCATAATCCTCTTCAATATTTTATTGCGCTTATCAAAGTTCATTTAATGCCGTTTGACGTAGCAAATCAATCAATTTAATTTATTTATTATTATTTTTAAATTTAAATGACTTTTCTGTTACATGTTAAAATAAAAATAAACAATGATATGAAGTTATTATTAATTAATCTCAAAAAATTATATAAAATGTGTCACTTTAAAAATTTAAATTAATGTGTAATCGATTAAAATATCGTACATATGTATATTTAATCTAAAAAAATGCATTCAAAATCAAATCTTTTATAATTAAGAACTGTGCGAGTTTGCTGAATTCATTCTACTAAATTAAGTAGAAATTGAGAGAAAGATTTAAAAATTTCTTAAAAAAATATTTGTAAATGCGTATGTTCAAATTTTGTAGATATTTATAACCCTGAACTTGGTTTGGATTTAGGTATCTTAGCCTTCAAAAAATAATATCTAATATATAGGGCAAGGAAGTTCATACATTTATAATCGTGTTTTATGTATGTATTAAAAACGCAAAATATGCATTTTAAATTTTAAAAATATGTATTCATTATTGATTTTTTAAAGCTATCATTGTCAATTGAATTTGAGTACCTTATGTTTTAAAAATTGAATAAATTATGTAATTGAATATTTTTTTGTTATTTTTGTGTTCGTGATGAATCAAAATAAAATAAAAAATATTTATAACCTGGAAAAATTATTTTTTTATGAATGATATAAATTGTATAAAATCCAGCTTTTATCAAAAAATATGCTTAAATTAAAACTTAAATTTTTAGAAAAATATGCATTTATAACAAAATATGTATTTATAGCAAAATATGCATTTATAGCCCAATATCTAATTATAGAAAAATATGTAAAAATATGCATTAACAAATCGATGCCATTTTCTTACAAAATTGTTGATTCGCAAAACTATTTGGTTAACGTCGTTCCCCAGTTAACGACAACAAACATGTATTCATTCGTATTTACATGAACTTCCTAGACCTACTTATATATAACACTTATTTGTGATTTCACTATAAGTTTTAGACAAAAAATTTCGTTTAGTGAGAAACATATATGGAAAAACATGAACCACAAAACTACAAGGTGGGGTAATAAGTATCACCCAATAGGAAAGTGGTTATTTTGCAAATGTCATCGTGTCAGTTTCAAGTAGACATATGCGAAATTTATTGTGAATAACAATGTAACAATGAAAATTTGATTATGAGCGACGAGGCTCATTTTTATCCCAGCATAGAACTGTTTAGTTACAGGAAGTTGATAATCTCGATTTGAAGGACTTGTGGTTCCAACAGGCCGGGCAACTTTTCATACTGCACGTGACAGAATGAGTATTTTTAAAAATGACTTCCCAGCGCATGTAATCTCACGTTTCGGTGATTTGTCTTGACCAGCCAGATCTCCCGATTTGACTGTCCCGGACTTCTTTCTCTGGGTATATTTGAAGTCGTTGGTGTACGCAAAAAATGTCCGTACCTTGAAGGACCACCTTACAAATCGACTCAATCACTATAGGTTGCAAATATACAGATATTTGAATGAAATTTAGTATATACACACAGAACACAGCTTTAAAGCTGCAACCGAATTTTCGTAGTGCCACCTACCATCACTACAATACATTTTTAATACTGTTGTAATAACCGAAATGTTATTTACAAATTCTGAATTTTTATTGTAATTGTTGATTGCTTTTCTATTAATAGACTGTAATATTCTATAAGTAGACATTCTATAAATAGATATTCTACAAGTAGAAACGCGTTCCATAAAATTTTTTATGCCGCGATGTATTAAATTTTTTCTGGTCAAAATTTTAAACTTATTTGAATATTTTTGTTTAAAAACAACATACCAGCCACAACAAAAAATAAATTTTCCTTTAATTTTAATCAATGAAAAAAAAATATTTAAAAAAAAATAAAATTCCTAAGGGTTTTGAACTCAAAACCCTAAGACTAGCAAGCTGTGCCTCTACCCAATGCACCACAGACACTTAAGGCAGTCATACACTTCGTTCTTTTCTGGCAGTTTTCTCCGCACTGTTAAACACGAACAACGATCATATCCACATAATTAGCCGACGTTCTAATCAGTGATGCTTTATGATTTTTTTTTTTTTTTGTTTTGGGCCAAATTGACGATTAAAAAGGGCCAAAATATACCTTTGATAGGGCCAAATTTTTTTTTGGAATATATTCATCAGATTTTTGTTTAAATAAATTTAAATCTCTTAGGCTGAGTTTTTAAGATGTACATATATTATCTTTAAACTCAATTTATCGCAGTTTGTAACTTGAATACTAATTTTGAAATTTGTTTTAATTTATTTAATTTCAATGAAAAACAAAATTTTATGTAACGAAAAGTTGTTCCGACAAATTTAAGTTAATAAACAGAGAAATGGCAGACAAAATTCGATTTCACATCCCAAAAACTCGGCCTTAGTCATGGGTGCACTCAAAAAAAATGAACTAGAATTTAGAAAAATTAACTTATTTAGAGGAAAAATTGAAATGAAAACGGCGCCAAAGATACTTTTTACCTATATTTAATAAAATTTTCCTTGAAATTAAAAAACAAATTTGACTTAAAACTTGGTCAAAATTTCTAAATTATAGAAAAATTTTACTACTGAGAAGTAACTTTTTATTAGAAAACAGTAAAATTTCCTCCAAATTAGTTCATATATCATCTAAAATTTTACTGTTAGTTAGGAAGTGTTTCCTAGGTTTTAAAAAAATTTTATTTAAGTTCATTAGATATTTTTTACTAAAAACTAGGACTTTACTCCCTAAAAATGAGAAAATATTTTCTAACATCAATTTAAATAGCACTTCTTTTAAGTGAAAATCATCCTTATCCTGATTCTATGGTAAAGGTACTTTACACTCATTGAGTAAGTATTTTCCCACTTTCGGAGGACTTCCGCTTTGTGAGGACACTGCTCTTAACAAGCTTTTACATTTTTGTCTCAAAATTAAAATGAATTATTCAAAATTCATGTATTTAAAATATAAATTAAATTTCATTAGCAAAAGGTAAACAAATTAAAAAAATGTACTGCGGGACATCCTGAAACGTAATAAATTGTGACAAAGTCAGATGATTTTCGTTCTCCATGAGAGAACTACAAAAAGGGACGTCCTAAGTGACAAATGGCATCTATGGCTAAGGAGCACTGGGGGTCCTTTTTCTTCTTAAATTAACTAATTTAAGAAAAATGTTGCAAAAATACAAAATATCACAGTTATATTTCTTTTTATTATTGGAAAATGGAAAAATGTTATAAGTTCATTTTATGGGATTTTTAGCTTAAACTTTATTTGACACATGTATACAAATTTAAACTTTTTTATTATTAAGTGAAAAACATAGTTCGAAAAACATGAAGTTTAATAAGCGCTACTTTAATTATAGGAAAGCCATTATGCCGTAATGTATAAAATGTGCTTGCGATATTTTGTATTGTAGTCAGCAAACAAAATTATTACATAAAAGCGCAAATTCGAAATTTTTAATCTTTTGCTAACAAAATTTTAAAAAATATTTTAAACTACTTTAAATTCAATGTTAAAGACTGTTAAGATTAGAGATGGGCATGTGAGCCACGCACCAAAAATTACAATCAGGCACGATAATTTGTTTGAATGGTTACTTTAATTTGTTTCCTTTAATAATATTTTTTCTTGGAAATTAGGAAAACTAACTAGTTTGTTTTTAATTTATTGTTTTTTTTTTTTTTTGGAATAGAATATTGAAAATAATTTAAACGTTTTCCAACAAAAGAAATCCTATACCAAATTTAATTATTTTTTAAAAATTAAAAAACTTTTACTTGAAAAAAAGAAATTTTTAAAATTTATCTGAACTAAGTTGCATGAAATTTTTTCTTAGAAATAGTTTGTCAGTTTCTAAAATCAAGTAAATTTGTATTATTACATAGGAAAAAATGTATTACTTTTTGTTTTTAATCGCCTGAACTTATTTTTAGAAAACAATTCTTAAAAATTAGAAAGTGGTATACCTAAAACTGAATTTACAAATACCTTTCTAAAATTAAGTTAATTTTACCACTCGTGAACAAAAAATGAACACACATTAAGTTCAAGTACATTCTCGATTTAAGTTAGACACATTTTTAAAGTAAATTATGTTCTAAATTTTTTTTTTTTAACTATTAAATTTGAGTATGCAAATTTCTTAAAACTAAGATATTTTTTCCTAAAACTAAGATGTTTTTTCTTAAAATTAATAAATTTTTTTTTTTGAATTGACTTGTTTTTTTTTTTTTCCTAAAATCAAGAAATATTACTTAGGAAAAATATAAACGACTTCTGAGTATATAAACTATTTCGTTTTTCCTCAAACTTATGATATTTTATTCTTTTTAAGAAAATTTTTCTAGATTTTAATAAAATTTTACTTAAATTGAGGACAATTTATAAACTATTTTGAAGGAAATTTTTGATTACATTTTAGTTCATGTCTTTTTTTTTTGAGTATTTTGTTTCATTTAAATATTACACACTTTGTTTCACAAATAACATTACTCAAAAGCAATAGGAAGTTTATTTGTCAATACAAAATTTTATTTATTTATTAATCAATTTGACAGTCTAACTTGTTTCTTTTTTGTATTTACTTGATATTCTTCAAAGAGTTTTTATTTGAAACAAGACTAGAGTATTCAAAAACCGAAACCGAAAGCCGGTCAACCGGTTTCTTTATTTTTAAAAACCGATCGGTTTCGAATATTTTGTAAATTCGAAGAAAACCGAAAACCGGTCTTTTTTGCTCGGTTAACCGGTTTTTTTAATTACATCACCAACTGGGTTACTTGGTCTCTTTTATTTTTCCGAACACTTTTATAATCGTTTGTTTGGTTATGAAGATTTATATGTAAGTCTGATAGATTCCGATGAAGACTTAACTTTGGATATTCCAAATTCAAATAGTTTAATTTCTGATCTAAATAGCACAATAAACAGTATTCAAAATCATTCATCATTATATGATGATTTCATATATCTTGATAAATGCGACAAAAGAACTGAAAAGTTGGAAAATTTATATAATTGTCTTTTGACTATTTGTCCAACATCTACTATTAGTGAAAGAGTATTTTCCACTTCTACCTTTATCAAAAGCAAACAAAAAAATCGTCTTAAAACGAAACATTTAAATGGCATATTATTTCTGAAATATTATTTTAGAACTGAAAAATAGATTTTCTTTTTACATATTTAAAATGTAATATTAAAAAAATTTATTTAATGCCAAACGTTTTAAACGTTCAAATTACTAACGTACCTAATTTTACCAATTTACAAACTTAATGATCTCTATTCATTTGATATGAATATAGTTTTATAATATTGACGGACTATTAACGGACAACTCCGTTTTTCATCCGATATATCCGGTCCGTAAACGGTCCGTCATTGACGGACTTTTAACGGACAACTCCGTTTTTCATCCGATATATCCGGTCCATCATTGACGGTTTTTAAACGGATTCGAATCAGTTTCAATGTTCCTTATAATCCGTTTTCTGGTCCGTTTACGGATAAAGAAAACGGTACGTAAATGGAGTTGGATTCCGTTTATGACGGACCGAAACCGATACGTAAACTGTACGTATTGTTTGTTGGGTATATCTATTTTTTTTTCAAAGAATGTATTTTTTTATTTTTATTACTTTATATATTAAATTTGGTTTTTTGTAATAAAAACAATTAACAAATTATATAAGCTTTTTATTAAAATTTAAAAAAAACCGGTTGACCGGTTTTTTCTGCAAAAACCGAAACCGGTTTTTTAAAAATTCTATTTTTCGAAGAAAACCGAAACTGGTTTTTTCAAAAGGCCGGTTTTTTAAATACTCTAAACAAGACAGATTTGCAAATAAAAGTAAAGAGTTTTTCTTTGACAAACAAAACATTGTTGTAAATAAAAATACTCTCCGAAATAGGGCGAAAATTATATTGAAAAATGCACTGAACGGTTTGAAGTAGTTGAATTTTGAGCTGAAAGTGCCAAAATAGATTAGAAAGTATCACAGGGCCAACAAACATTCAAAAGTGCCCGTGCAGTTTAAACTGCCAGAAAAGAACAAAATGTGTGGCCGCCTTTGTTGAATATAAATATGTATATGAATAAAAAAGCAAAAATATAATACATTTTAATATTTTGTTATAATAATAACAAATTTCCAATTTTATTGGGGAATTTTGTTGTTGTATGTGTTGTTTGCATTTCGGTTAATTGAAGGCAAGCCGCGAATAACGTTGTAAAAGACATTTTTTTCAAAACCGGTTTTCTTGCAGATTACCGTTAACATTAATCTCTAACATTGCTCAAACACTAAATCTGCCAAAATTATGCAGCTTATCGCTATGAAAATGCAATTAGAAAGAGTCAGTCAGTGGAAGAACGTTGTAACTTACTTATAAAATGATAAGAACGGAATTGTCAAAAGTAATTGATAAGTGTAACAGAGGCACAAAAAGGAAATCTAATGTTGAAATGTGGAAAGATAATAAAAATAAAAGGTTGAGAAATAGTGGAAATGAGTATAAAACAAGAAAAAATAAGAGTATACCTCAAAAAAACGCTCCGGAGCAGGTAATGTGGAAAAACGTTTTAAGTGCACATCACGTTATTTTTTATTTTAATTCTTGGTATATAGGTTTGTGATTGCATATGCTACTTTAATTGCAAAAAATTTTGCATAGGTCAAATAAAGGACAATTTTTATAAATTCTACGAGCAAAATTACAATGAACAAACGGCTTTTTTATCGTCTTTAATGGAATTGAGGGAGCCTCAAAGAAGAAGAGTTAAAGAAGGCATTTCTTATCGCAACGTTGCTGTCAATTATTTTTTGCGTAGCCAGAACGGTAAAAGAGAGAGAGTATGCAAAAAAATGATTTGCCACACATTTCAGGTAAATTTTGTTATAGCATAGAGCCAACTGATTTGAGGCAAGATATAACAGTTTTTTTTTCAACGAGAACTTTTTTTTATTATTGCAAACACTATAGATAACGCAACGCAGAATACAAATGCTGGTTGAAAAATTAAAAAATGGAATTAATATTAATGACCAACGCGGCAAGCATGAGAATCGTCCTCATAAAATCGTAGACGAAGAAAAAAGAAGTATTGCGGAACACATATTAAGCTTTCCTAGCCAAGAAAGCCATTATAGTCGTTCCTCTTCAAAGAATGATTGCTTAAGCCCTGATTTAAACATCAATACAATGTATAAGTTATTCAAAGTAAAATACCCTGATACTTTGATATCTTATAATACATACAGGCATATTTTTAATACGGAGCACAAGTTACGATTTGGTTTTCCAAGAAGCGATACTTGTAAGGTTTGTGATAAGCTTTTTATTCAAATGGTTGCAGCTGCAAACGATGAAAAATTTCATAGCATAGAAAAATCCGCCAAAGCACATCACGAAAAAGCAGAAAAAGGCTATGCCCAACTTAGAGATGATTCCAACGCTGCCGTTAATTTTGATAACATTGTTGTTATTTGTGTCGATTTGCAGCAAGTGATTTTCACGCCAAATCTTACACATTCTGATGTTTTTTATCAACGTCAATACTCCAATTACAACTTCGCTGTACATACTCTTCCACACAACAAGGTCAATATGTACACATGGCACGAAACTATTGCAAAAAGAGGAGCTGCGGAAATCGCTTCATGTATTTTGAAACATACCCAGCAAAAATGAAGCTGCCAAAGAAGCAATAAAAGCATCACTACTATGGGAAAGGCATCACTTCTTTTCTAATGGTTTCATCGATGAATTTAACATTAGCGTGTCATAGGATGGAAGTATTCAAATATAGCTACTAGCATTACTCATACTTTACTCTAAGGAAGCAATGATAATACAATGATAAGGTATTCTGATGCATGAGTGGAAAATGTTCATATACTTTCTAGTATTTAAGCTTTGATGAAAATTTAATTCAAAAGAATGCAGAAAAATAAGTTTAAAGAAGCGACATTTATGCATTGATATACAAATACTCTTTATTAAAACAAATAAAAAATTCTGCATTAGTGAAAAAGCATTTTTTAAACATATTTCAAAAATTTTAATGAATTTTTAGACAAATTTTAAAATACTTTTGGATAATGTAAAAACTGGTTGCACAATTTGGAAACATTTTTAGACAATTTTAAAATAATTTTGAACAATTTAAATAATTTTTGCACAATTTTAAAACATTTTTGGGCAATTTGAAATAATTTTTACTAATTTTAAAATTATTTTGGTAGATTCTGAATTAAAACTGGGAATGATGTAGTGTTAAATAAAATACATAATGCAAAAATGCACAGATTGCGTCGTCATAAATATTTGAGGCTGAAAAATGCAAAGGACAGGCCAACTAGTTTCAATTTAATGTCAAAAAAATCTGTTTTTCTTGATTTTTCAAAACTTCTATAAAAATTCGCAAAACTGCATAGATTCTAACAATCATGAAATTTTAAACTAAAATATAAAAAAATGATTTAATAAAAAAATTAAAAAAGTTCATCAGAACTTTTTTTTCAATTTTAATAAATGCTTAAGATTCAAAAAAAAATATACGATATACTATCTTATTCTTTAGAAGTAATGAAGAGTGATATTTTTAGATATGCATCGGGTTTATATCCAGATCACTGCATTTGAAATATAAACACATGAATGCTTTTGGAAGTGCCTTAGAATAACACAAAAAAATCATAAAGGAATGTCAACTGAAGTTTAGGAAGCAATGAAAGAAGTTATAGTCACAGAATGACTACCATTAGTTTTTGCTGGGTATTTCATGTAACTACAGTGTTCTTAAAAAGGGGGAAATTAGAAAATTAATAATATGGTCTGATAGATGCGTTGGACAAAATAACAACTGGACAATAATTTCATTGTGTCACAGTCTTCTAACAAAGTACTTTTCTGAAATCAATCAAAAATTTTTAACTTCAGGTCATAGCTTTCTTCCATGTGATCGAGATTTTGCGCTTATTGAAAAAAAGAAGAAAGCATCACAACTCTTTATTCCAGAAGATGTTTGCCGGTTAATTGAGTCTACGAGACAATCGAATCCATTTAACGTACATCAAATGGGTCTAAATGATTTCAAGAATTTTGATGTTCTTAAAAAAAATTTATATAAATATCCTAACTGCAAAATAACCGATGCTAGATGGCTTCAGATTTCTACTGATGATCCAAATATACTAAGAGTACGAAAAAATCATAGTATTGCAGAAACGTGGTCATGCTACAATTTATACTCCAAAAGAACACGAAACTTGACAAATTATACGATGCAACCTCTTCGGGAAGAACCCATTACAGTAAGTGATGAAAAGAAAAAAGATCTCCTTGCAATGGCATCATATTTGCCTGAGAAGTACGCCGAGTTCTATACATCGATCTGCGGTTAAATTAAAACATAAAGTTTTTGCTTGAAAGCAAACCAACATTTTTTTTTTTATGTATTTAAAATATGTATATATTTTCTTTTGTGTTCTTGAAACGAATTTTTGTTTTGATGTTGAATTAATTTTTTGTTATAAATAAATAAATTTTTTAAATCTATGTATAATGTTCCCTTTATTTAAAGAATAGAAAACAATCAAATTTTTTATAAGAATGTTTTCTTTGCGAGAATAACGTGGAATAACGTTTTAAAAGACATCGGTCATGATGCTTTGCGTAGTGGAAAAACGTTTTAACTGCCATCGTGCTTTGGATATGAAACGTTTTTCCACTGAAAAAAGTTTTAAACAGTAAATTAACATGCAATTTGAAATTTAAATTTCTTGATTTTTTGCAAAAAAGTTTTTATTATCCTTATTTTTGACAAGCTAAAAAAAAATTAACAAAAAACAATGATCTTGCCTTTAAAAAACGTTTTTTGCTATACTGAACAATTATGATTTTGTAACTTACAACGTTATTCGCGGCTCGCCTTCAATTGATGTTTAGCCTGATTGGTACCCAATGCATCATCGCAGACATAAATTTCGGTTACTAATCTTAATATTTTATTATAATTACCAAAATTAATGGCTGATTGCACTAATGTTGATAAACAATTTGACATTATACTAAAATTTATTGGAAAAACTAATATTTTAGATAGGGAAACAGAACTAATATTCTATTTAAATGACAAAATCTTAGATAAATTATTGGTTGTGGGTATTAAAGATAATGAAGAAGATAATATTTTTTCAATATTGATTACAAAAATTAATATTTTGGATGATGTGACAATGTTTCGGATAATTTGATATAATTTTTGTTTATAATTAAATTTAACTATTCTGATGAAGAACTTTAAGTACATGTAATTAAATATTTTAAATAATGATACGGTTTTGGTAATAGCGATAGAATTCCAACCAATTTATTTTCTTTGTGTAAATTTCTATTGGCCCAAGAACGAACCCTCTTTGGTTTGACTAGAATCGGCCCATATTCAGAACTTCCTCCCATACACCCAAAAAAATAACTAGAATTTAAAAAAGTTAACTTATTTGTAGGAAAAATTGAAAGACCCTTTTTACCAAAATTTAATAAGATTTTCCTTGAAATTAAGAAACAAATTTTACTTAAAATGTGGTAAAAATTTCTAAATTATAGAAAAATATTACTATTGAGAACTAAATTTTTATTAGAAAACAGTAAAATTTCCTCCTAATAAGTTCATATATTATCTTAAATTTTACTGTTAGTTAAAAAATGTTTCCTTCGTTTTAAGAATAATTTTATTTAATTTAAGTTCATTAGATATTTTTTTTACTAAAAACTAGGACTCCCTAAAAATAAGAAAATATTTTTTAACATCAAGTTAAATTTCACTTCTTTTAAGTAAAAAATTATCCTTAAATTTGATAAGGTTCTCCTTGAGAGAACTACAAAAAAGGACGCCCATGTCCTTTGCCTTCTTAAATTAGCTAATTAAAGGAAATTGTTTTAAAAATACAAAATATCACAGTTATATTTCTGGTTATTATTGTAAAATAGAAAAGGTCATTAGTTTATTTAATGACATTTTTAGCTTAAACTTTTTAATATAATATAATTTGATATATTAAAAATTAAATTTTGACTTTATTTATTATTAACTCAAAAAAATTGTTGTAATGCCTTCGATAAATATAAAGTTTAATAGGCGCAACGTCAATTATAGGAAAGCCATTATGACGTAATGTATATAATGTGATTGCGATAACATATTTTGTATTGTTGTCAGCAAACAAAATGATTACATAAAAGCGCAAATTCGAAATTTTTTACCTTTTGCTAATAAAATTTTATAATATATATATTTTAAAATATTTTTAAGACTGTTAAGATTAGAGGTGGACACGTGAGCGATTTTTGACTCACGAACCAAAACATACAATCATGCACGATAATTTTTTTTTAATGGATACTTTAATTTGTTTCCTTTAATAATTTTTTTTTTTTTAAAAAAGGATAATAAAATTTAAAAAAATATTGAAAATATGTTAAACGTTTTCTAACAAAAACTAAAATTTTTATCGATTTAAGAAAACTTTACTCAAGATTTTTTTAATTTATCTAAAGAAATTTTTAGAAAAAATATCCTATACATAAGGTTATTATTTGTCAAAAATTAGAAAACTTTTACTTGAAAAGAAAAATAATATTTTATTAAAAATTTTAAAATTTATCTGAACTCTCGAAAATTATCCCTAGAAATAGTTCATCAGTTTTTTTAAATCAAATAAATTTTTATTATTACATGGGAAAAAATGTATTACTTTTTGTTTTTTATAGCCTGAACTTATTTTAAGAAAACAATTCTTAAAAATTAGGAAGTAGTAGACTTAAAAACTAAATGGAGGTAATTATATTCAATTTTTTTTTTAACTAAACTTGGTGTTATTATATTTTAGTATGCAAATTTCTTAATACCAAAATGTTTTTCTTAAAAATTGACAAGTTTTTACTTAATAAACTTGTTTTTTTTCTAAAATCAAGAAATATTACTTAGGAAAGATATGAACTATTTCTGAGTATATAAACTATTTCGTTTTTAACCAAACATAGGAATTTTTATTCATTTTATAAAAATTTAAATATAATAAAGGGTGTCCCAAGAAGAACGCAATTTTTAAATTTTAAATAAAACACAGATATTTAAAAAAAAATCGTGAAACTTTATTATATCGTAAAGTAGACAGAATGAGGTTATGTATGGAACAATATATCGTGCAGATGGCCGCCGCGGCTTTGCTGGCATGCACGCGATCTTTTAATGAAATTTTCAATGACTGTTTTGCATGAATGCTGCGGTATTTCATTAATGCAGCGTCCAATTTCCTCTTTTAAGGCTTATTCGCGTAAACCATCGACTTCAAAAAACCCCAAAGAAAAAAATCTAATGGTGTTAAATCGCACGATCTAGGCGGCCAATTCTGATCTCCAAAACGCGAAATAACACGACCGGGAAATGACTGATGCAGCAATTGAATTGTTTCTCTGGCTGTATGACATGTGGCGCCGTCTTGTTGGAACCACATGCCCTCCACATTCATTTCTTCAATTCTAGGCAAGAAAAAACTGGTTATCATTTCACGATACCGAACACCATTGACTGTTTGCGCTTGACCTGCCTCATTTTCATAAAAAAAAGGTCGAATGATTCCTCCAGCCCAAAAACCACACCACACAGTGACACGTTGAGGATGCATTTGCTTCTCGTGAATCACTCGAGGATTTTCCTCACCCCAAATGCGACAATTCTGCCTATTGACGAAGCCATCAAGATGAAAATGGGCCTCGTCACTGAAGATGATTTTATCGGCAAAATCAGCATTTTCATGTTGTCTCTCCAATACCCAATTAACGAACTCCCTTCGCTGTCCATGGTCAGCTGGCTTCAGTTCCTGACTCAATTGAACTTTGTATGCATGAAGATGCAAATCTTTCGTCAAAATTCGCTGCAAAGTGGATTTGGAGACACCAATTTGCTGAGCTCGGTGTCGAATTGAGGTGGATGGAGTTTGAGCGACATCATCACGTACAGCTGCGACATGTTCGGTCGATCGACCTGGTCGATGGCGCGTTGTTGTCTTTACATCACTAACAGACCCAGTTTCGGCAAATTTATCCATTAATCTCTTTACAGTTGACTCTTTTGGAGCATTATTGTGACCCCAAATTGATCGCAATTTGCGAACTGTAGCGCAAAACTTTCACCATTTTGGTAAAACAATTTCACAATGAGAATGCGTTGTTCATTCGTGTAGCGCTCCATTTTTACTAACCTAGAAACTTCTACTAGCAAACAATAACAATTGTTCAAATGTCAAACACTGACACTTCGAATGTTGCCAGATTTAAAAATTGCGTTCTTCTTGGGACACCCTTTATAATAGTTAATTTAACTATATTTTTTTCTCAGTGTATGGTCTTTAAAATAATAAAATCTTCATAAATTTTGTGTTGCACGTTTTATGTATATATCTGACTCTTTTTACATTTGCGACATTTAATTTTATGTCTTTCCTGAATTTTTACATTTTATTTACTTTCTGTCCTGTCCACCGTATTGCTAAAATCAGCTGTTTTGTATACGTGTATAATGTTAATTACCTGATTACCAGCAAATATGCCCCAAAAATCAGTGTTTTATGCGCATAAAATATGCACTAAAAGCATAGAAATATGCTCTTAAAATTTAAAAAATATGCTCTAAAATAAAAAAAATTCATACATTTTTTTAAACAAAAAAATATTTTCTATTGAAAAATCAAAACAATTGAATTTAATATACACAAAAAATTTGCGAATTAAAAAAATAAGATAAACATAACAACTAAAACGAAAAAATAAAGGAATGCAGCACAATAGGAACTTTAGTTTTTAAAAGGTATTACGAAAAACTGTAAATTTTTACATATTTCTGTCAATTCTACATTTAGTAAAAAAAAAATATAAATAATTTTCTTTATTTGGTTAGATGTCTATTCCGGACTCTTTCGCATTTTTATTTTTTTATAATCTTTTTTTTAAACGGTTTCTTCTTTTTGATTTAAACAATAAGTAGAAAATAAAAAACAGGAAAATGTTTAAAAAATTACATCTTTTAAATTTGACGAGCTTTTAAATTTTTGGACGGTTTTTTTTTATAAAACAATACGATTTTCAATTAAGGTTGTTGTTGCAATAAACTACAGTATTTTGACTTTAATTTTTGTTCTATCTAAGCATATTTTTATACATTTAAAAAGTTCTTTCAACATCAACTGATGTAATGGGGGCGTATTTAAATGCTAGTACTTCTTTAATATCATATACCAACACTGATTTTATTGAAGATCCAGTCAGCTGTTTGATTATTCTTTCTTTATTCAAGTAAGTTCTTAATATCTTTTTTGTTATAGCATTCTGAAACCTTGTCAATATTTTTGATTGTTTCTGTTACTAACCCATATTGCTCAAGAAGTGCGGGTTTGGGAGGGGGCGGGGAAACACTAACAAATATTAGTTTATCCTATATTAAAATGAAAAAAAATATGTATAAAAGAAGTCCAAATACGCTTTAAAAGACACAAATATGTTCTAAAAATATAGAAATATGCCCTAAAAATATGCTTTTACCTAAAAATATGCTCTTAATGCTTAAATAGGCAAAAATATTCTTTTAAAATATGCTAAAATATGCTCTAAGAAATCGATGCCAGAATTCTTAAATTGTTCTGAATCGGATAAATATTTTATCAATGGGTCCATACGACGCATTACACTTGCTAGTTTCTAGATTCTAGTTTTTTGGGCCACCAATGCAAATCTTATCGTATAAAGAACACTGTATTACCAAAGAATTCCATGGAAATGTTTGTTTTTCTTGACAATCCAAAACCTATATGGATTAATTATTTATCAAAATCGCAAGATGTAGAACAAAATGCTATCGATTTGTTTTTGCATACTTGTGCATATTTTTTGATATAAAATTCATATTTGCTGCATTTTTTGTACATTTTTTTTTTTACTTTTTAATGCATACCAAGGGAATTCCATGCAAATGTATGTTTTTCTCGACAATCCTAAACCTATATGGACTAACTATTTATCGAAATCACAAGATGTAAAACAAAATGCCATTGATTTGTTCTTGCATATTTGTGCATCTCTTTAAATATTTTTTAAAATAAAATGCATATTTGCTGCATTTTTTGTGCATATTTTTTTAATTTTTAATGCATATTTTTCGTATATAAATGTATAGATTTTTTAATATGCTAAACAAATTAAATCTATACATATATTTTCATATTTTATTCAAATAAACTATTTTTACTTTCAAAAATACGCATTATCAAAAATCTTGCGAGTTGAAGAAAAACATTGAATTCTATTCCTAATAAAAAAAATAACTAAACTAGGCTTTAATTTTGGTTTTCATAAAATAACTGTTTTAAGCGCATTTTTTACAATATGTTTTAATGCATTTTTTTAATGTATTTTTATACTTATATATTCGATTTTTCAGGCGCATAAAATTCTTTACTCTAGTGATAATTAAAAAAATGTACCTCTTCAAAATTTAGCTTTGTACCAGTGCTTGCAGATCCATATTAAATGTTTGCACTAAATTATTTAATATTTCGTCATTTTTATTAATAAGATTTGCAAATCTACGTAATTGTTTTAAATACGCAGCTGGGAAAAATTATTGAAAAATATTTTTTAAATTTTTATTTTGTAAATATAAAAATATTTATACCTTTGTACCCAGAAAGTCAACAAAGCGTAAGTATATTTAAGCTGTAGCATTCCTACTCTAATAATAATACTAATCATTCCCATCTTATCATGCCACTCTATATAAGTTACAAGGGAAGCCTCCCAATATCTTACAGCCGATTTGAATAAAACTTGATAGTGGGCCATCTTCAATATTTAGAGAGCAAAAAAAAAGGTTTCAAAAATTATTACTTTTTCGTTTTTTAAATAGTTTTGATATGTCTTCTAAAAGAACTGCAAAAACAAGTGGAAATAGATTTTTTAAGTCCCCTGCGGGAAAAGGACCTATCCCAGGACACGTCACATGACCGGTTCATTGTGATAGGGAACGGTCGCGGTACCGATCACTTTAACATGGGCTTGTCCTAGGAGCGGGTCAGTTGCCCTCTGTGACATGTCACAGAAAATTCGTGACTTTTAAACAGGTTACGTGATAGTTACCGGTGCTCTTTTAACCCATCCCGTGATATGTTTTTTCGGAACCGGTTTAGTTTTCACCTATCCCGGGACAGGTTCCAATTCCCAACTGAACCCTTTTTTCCCGCAGGGTCATTAATAGTCTTTTTACACTGCATAGTTAAACTAGTGAAAAGTAGATTATCATCTGAAATTAATCAGTTAATTCACTTTTTACTAAATTTCGAGTCTAAATACAGTATTAGTTTTGGTACTTGTTATTGTAAAAAACAAATATGTACAATTGTGGTACTTTTTATGGAGATGTATAATTCAAGAACTCTCATAAAAAATGAAAACGTACTATTTTTCCGGTATTTGTAGTTTTTCGGATATTGACGAACTTTTAACAAAGCCATTTTCTGCTACTTTTATCAACAACTTGGCAAGGCAGCGCCAATATGCAATATGCATATCTCTTTCGACGAGTTCGATAATAATAAGCCGGTTTTTCGAATTTCGAAAATTTTTACATGCTACCGACAAAAAAAAATTACAAAAATTTCTTTTCATTCTCGTTTTTACTTCTTAACATTAAGATGGCAAAAATGAGGTCAACCTTTATATTCTTTATCACACATCCGAGTTTCATTCCAATCGGCGTGTAAGCATTAAGACGTTTCTCTTGTTAGTGCAAGTAAAAATATACACAAAATAAATTGTACAACAAATGCTATATACATACAATACATTAACAATTTTTTCGAGAGTATGTTCATACACAATATAATTTGGGGGCTCGTTTTAGGTGTTGGCCTCTAAAATAAACACACACAAACCGCAGCATATAAATATATAAAATTTGTTAAAATAAATTTGTAAAAAAAAATGAATTGAAAACTGATGTTGAAAATATGAATAAGTCATACGACCGTATATACTGAATATAAATATATAGGGGAGAAGTGGGGTAATTCGCTTGTTAGGCTAATGTAGATAACTTCAATTTTTTTACATGTATGCATTTTCAGAAATTCCAAATTCTATATTTTGTTGCTTAATAAGTTATTCTCACATTTAGCTATCCATATTCTAAAAAGAACTTATTTTGAAAAAAAAATTTTGTCGTGTTCACATTCTCACATAAAACATAAATTTGACCTAAAATTTTTAGTTAAGTAAATATAACAAAACATAATTTTTTATTTATCTTTCGAATGACTAAATAATTTTCGCAAATAATTAAATATTGTTTGAGCCATGTTCGTGGTGTTTTTGTAGTATTTAATGCCAAAGGGAAATATTTTTATAGGCAAAAAATCTTTTAAGCCACACTCAAAAAAAAGACATGAACTTGAAATAACTACAAAATTTTCTTCAAAATATTTTAAAATTTTTCCTCAATTTAAGTCAAATTTTATTAACACTTCGAAAAATTTTCTTAAAATTAATAAAAATTCCTATGTTTGGGTAAATTAGTTTATATACTCAAAAATAGTTCATATATTTCCTAACTAATATTTCTTTATTTTAGGAAGAAAAAAAAACAAGGATATCAAATAAAAATTTATAAATTTTTAAGAAAAACATCTTAGTTTTAGGAAATTTTCATACTAAAATATAATAAAACTAAGTTTAGCTCAAAACAAAAAATTTAGAACATAATTTACTCCCATTCAGTTCAAAAAGTTTGTCTAACTTAAAATGAGAAAGTACTTGAACTTAGTGTGTGTTCATTTTTTTCTCGCGAGTTATAAAATTAACTAAATTTTAGAAAACCTTTTCTAAATTCAGTTTTTTTAGTCTACCACTTTCTAATTTTTAAGAATTGTCTTCTAATAATTAGTTCAGGCGATTAAAAACAAAAAGTAATAAATTTTTTCCTATGTAATAATAAATAAATACATAAAAATAATAAAAATTTTCAAACCAATTAGTTCAGATAAATTTTAATAAAATATTTCATTTTTTCAAGTAAAAGTTTTCTAATTTTTGAGAAATAATATTGTTTTTTCTAAAAATTTCTTCAGATAAATTAAAAAAAACTAGTAAATTTTTAGTAAAAATTTAGTTTTTGTAGAAAAACGTTATTTTCAATATTAAAAAAAAAAAAAACAATAAAGTAAAAACACACCAATTTTAAAGAAAAATATCATAAAAAATTAAAGGATCTATTAAAAAGAATTATCGTGCATGATTGGAATTTTTACAGTTTTAAAATTATATTTTTAAATTTTGTTAGCAAAAGGTAAAAAATTTTGAATTTGCGCTTATATGTAATAATTTTGTTTTCTGAACACAATACAAAATATCGCAAGCATATTTTATTCATTGCGGCATAATGGCTTTCCTATAATTGACATTGCGGCTATTAAACTTTATATTTATCGATGGCACTAAATCTATAATAAGAATAAAAAAAGTTTAAATTATAAAAAACATTAAAATTTGTATATCGTATGTCAATTAAAGTTTAAGCTAAAAATACCATAAAATAAACTTATGGAATTTTCCATTTTCTAACAATAACAAGAAATGTAACTGTGATATTTTGTATTTATCGAATAATTTCCTTAAATTAGTTAATTTAAGAAGACAAAAGACCCCCAGTGTTCCTTAGCAATAGATGCCGTGTGTTATTAAGGGCGTCCCTTTTTGTAGTTCTTTCAAGGAGAACCTTTAAAAAAGGATCTGACTTTGTCACAATTTATTACGTTTCAGGATATCCTTCAGTACATTTTTTTTATTTGTTAACCTTATTGCTAATGAAATTAAATTTATATTTTAAATACTTGAGTTTAGTAGAATTGAATTTAATTTAAAGACAAAAATCTATATTGAAAACCTTGTTAAAAGCAGTGTCCTAACAAAGCCGAAGTCTTCAGAAAGTGGGAAAATATATGGTAAAATATATAACCTTTACCATAGAAACAGTTTCATATATATTGGAAAATTTTGATCAAATTTAAGGATAATGTTCACTTAAAAGAAGTGATGTTAGAAAATAAGTTCTCATTTTTAGACCGTAAAGTCCTAGTTTTTAGTAAAAAAAAAATTGTCTAATGAACTTAAATTAAATAAAATTGTTCTTAAAACTAGGGAAATACATATTTCCTAACTAACAGTAAAATTTAAGATGATATATAAAACAATTAGTAGGAAATTTTACTGTTTGCTAATAAAAATGTAGTTTTTTCTATAATTTAGAAATTTTGCCCAAATTTTAAGTAAAATTTATTTCTTAATTCCTTAATTTAATTATATATTGGTAAATAAAAAGTGGCTAGTACCGTTTTAATTTCAATTTTTCCTCCAAATAAGTTAGTTTTTCTAAATTCTAGTTAATTTTTTTTCGAGTGTAGAATATAACCACACTTTGGGATGGATCTATGTATATCTGGTGATTTAAACAAAATATTGATTTCTTAATCGGAGCTAGATAGAGGGATTAACCAATTTACCCCACCTTCCCCTAAATTTTAAGGTATTTCTTAAGTAACTAACGGTCGATTTTTTGATGCTAGTACCGTAAAGTTTTTTTCCATTTGCTATCAAATGTACAAATTTGAATCTATGCTTCAAATTCGCGCGAAATCGAACATCAGCCCGCGACACACCCTTAATCAAAATTCTGATTTTTCGCACAGAATATAAAAATATATATTTTATTAATGCTGAGTTTAAGAAGAGGAAGTTTTTTTCTAAATATTATAAATAATATTAATTTTTAAATCAAACCAGACTATTTACTAGTTTCCGTTTTTTTTTTTTTTCTATGGACAGGCGTAATCAGTGATTTCACATTAAATTGTTTTTGGTAGAATTGTTATATAGAGACTAGAAAGAAGTATGGCTGGATTTTGTTTTTATTTAGGCCCGTTATTATAACTTGCCGATAGCTAAAGTTAGAATGTTAACGGGCAGATTATTAGTTTTTCGTTATTATAAGTATACTTTAAGCTAAAAGTGACCGATAAGCTAAAGGTAAGTTCATCTAACCTTTAACTTTTAACGTAAGGTTTAAGCATTTGGTTTATTTCTGTGTTGATAATGTAAATTTTTTACAAACATTTTTTTTTTACACAATTCGAAGAAATAAAAGTTGCCACTACGTATTTTTAAGAACAATTTCAATTTGTCAAAATTAATCGGTTTTTGCTCTGGTAATGCCATATTTTCAAAAAACTTAATTTAATTTTATAAGGAAGTTGTAATAAACAAAAAAAAGTTGAAGGTCACTTTATTTCTCACTTTAGCTAAAGTTACCTTTAACTAACACGCACCTTAAAGGCAAGTTATAATAATGGGCCTTGGAGGCATGTGTTATGGTTCTTTATAACAGTTTTGTGTGTCTAAATACCATTTAAGCCAAAATAAGAAGGTATCTCTCTATGGAAGGTGGGTCTGAATATTGACCGATTTTACCCAAGTTTCTATATTTGGATTAAAGTTAATTTTTGCAAATATCCTAGGCGGTTTTTGTGGGGGCTTTGGAGAAATATGGTCCGTTTTTCTTCAAACTCGTAGACTTAATAGACATCTTAGGTTTTGTCTGTCTAAAAATGCAATAGGGGTTCGTCCCAATAAAAACCTATGAACCAAATTTCATCCAAATATCTTTCTATTAGCGGCCTGTAATTTGATGAAAAATCTCAAAATGGAATGTGCAAACATCAGCACATTTTGGTCCCGTTGTCGCCTAATTTTGCCCGGCAATCCTCGAATATCAAAGAAATACTAAATGCTGTCACCCTAATGTACATATAAATATTTTTGTTAAGAAAATACCACATTCATTCAAATGTTGTTTTTATTAAAGTTCTCATTAGAATAACAAATTTTTTTATAAAAAAATTTAATCAAAATATTTGTACATCAACCAAGCTCGATAGTTTGCAAAACAAAATATCATTAAGCAAAATTAGTTGTTTTCATTTTCAAACCGTACCATCATCATTGACCAGTGTAAAATAACACGCCCTTCCTTAACTTCTGCATTATTTTTAAACAAAATATCTTAAGTTATCTCACCATAAATTCTGATAGATTTTAGGATGAACTAGATCACGAATGTGATCACCAAATTTAAAAAAGTAGCTCTACTTTTTGAATTATTGGCACATTTAACCTTTAACGAAATAACAGTTTTTTCTATACATTTTCTTTTAAAATCATCATATCAATTTATTTCGATTACATAAAGAATGTATGATATTTTTTTAATAAAGTAAAAACTAAATTGCAAATCTTATAAAATTCCTTAATCGGATTTGTAAAATTTTAACACATGTTTTAAATTAGTTTTGTGTGAATTTTGTATGGTGAAATAAAGTAAGTTTTTCGACATGCACATTCAAAAATCATTATTATACCCTCCACCATATATGGTAAGGGTATATATCAGTTTGTCGTTCCGTTTGTAACATTTCGAAATATAGGTCTAAGACCCCATAAAGTATATATATTCGTGATCCTTTTGCAATTTTAAGTCGATTTAGCGATGTCCGTCTGTCTGTTGAAATGGGGATCACGACGCGAAGACGCAAGCGGGGGTGCCTATTTTTACGTGGATTGTTGGACATCCTCCCGAGCAGTTTGGTATTGAAAATGAGCAAAATCGGTCCAGCGGTTAAAAAGTTATGGGTGAAAATGTGAAGATACCTCTAAATTTTCCATACAAATTGGTGTATTTTAGTACAATTTCATAGAAGCGACAGGTACAAAATATATTTTCTCATATTTTTTCATCAGTCGCTTAGAAATTAATAATATTTTGTATTCACTTCAAATATTTTCACCTTAAAAAATTTTTATCACAACTAAAATTTTTTATCGCCACTAAAATTTTTTTTCACCACAAAAAATTTTTTTTCATCTTAAAAAATTTTTTTCACCTCCATTATTTTACTTCAAAAGTTTTTTACATTATTTGTATCAAAAACAGTAGAGAACATTTTTTTTTGGATATTGGTGGAGGGTATCAAAGATTCGGCACAGCCGAATTTAAACCTTTTTTTACTTGTTTTTTTTTTTATTTTTTTTTTGATTTCTCACTTTAACTAACAAAATCTTTGTTGGCATTGATTTAAACAAAACATGCAGTTTACATACAGTGGCTCAATAAAGTAGTCGGACAAGCATTGCTAAAAACAAAATTTATTTTGAATTCATTTACAAAAAAATCATCAATGTATGAAATACCCACAAAAAAAGTAGTCGGACACTTTAAATACATTTATCTTAAACTATCGCTATTTAAATTTAAAACTTAGTAGGAAGTCCTTTGCCTTTTGTAACTGCTTCTAATCTTCTTGACATTGATTCGACTAGGTTTCTGCAAACAGCAGGAACAATTTTATTTTATTTTTGTAAATGAATTCTAAATAAATTTTGTTTTTGTTTTGTTGTAATTCGACATTGTATTGTTTATAATAATAAAGAAAAAAATATGCAAAATATTAAAATCAAAATAATTTAAATGCTTGTCCGACTACTTTATGGAGCCACTGTAGCTAAATGTTTTTTATCTAAATTTTATCAATGCATTTTTGTAGCATACTCCTTATTTTTGGAATATAAAAAAATATAAATTATTTTCAGTTTTAGTAATTTTTTTTCTTAAAATTAAAGCACAAAGTACCGAATTTTATTTCATAAATTAAGTAACCTGTAGGGTTTACTAAAGGTACAAATTAAAAATTTGAACCATATTTTCGTTGAATTGTACATTATTTATTTACTAAGACCAGCAAACGTATCTCAGAATAATCAAAGCTTAATGCCTAACCATAGTTATGAATAGCAAATTTGTATGGAAATATCTGTAGTTAACGTTTTACTTTTGTTATTTATTAGATAAGTTATCCGCCCTAAATTGTGAAAAAAGTGAAATTTTAACTTTAAATAACATACAAGTATTCTTTTGCAAATATTTCTTAAACAATAGCTAACTTTGAAATTCTAAAGACACATTTGGTATGTGCATCCCAAAGTCTAAACTTTTTCTTAAAATGTTGTACTGTGTTATTTATTATTAATTTTGTTATTTGCTCATTCTGCGCCACCCTGTATAACCAAATAATTGGTAATGTTTTTCTATACCGTGCAATTTATAAATGTATAAAAATAACTTTAATTTATTACAAGTACATCCTTGTAAGAAATTCACTTTCATTGATTTAAAAAAAAGGAGTTGCCTTTAGAAGTTTTAATTAAAACCTTTACTATTTTTATATCACGGCTTAAAGAAGATGCATGTGTACATAACTATAATTTTTGTATAAATTATAGTTCTATTTTTAAAAATTCCACTACCAGTTTTTTTTCTATGCATTTCTGCGAAAATGTAATGCAAAAGAAACATGAATTGTTTAGCCACAAACTACATAGAAGAGATACCAGGTCTTAAATGTTATTCTACCACCAACCATATCAAACGATACCACCATCAGCATACTAATCAAGTTTACAAGATCGCTAACGATAGTTAGTTATCGAGATCAACATTGACTAACTATTGACTCTTTTTTTTAATGTTGCAACTATAACTGCCAGAGTTGCCAATTAGTTTGCTTTAAGTAACAGTTTAATTAATTTTATGTGCATCACGAAAACATTTTAAACAAAAAATATTAAAAAAGTTGTCAAAATGTAAAAAGTACTCGAACGTAAGGATTGTAAAAATAGTAAGCAATGAAAAAATAAAAAAACGGGGAAAAATACACGCAATATGTCAAATTATAAAGCGACTTACAAATGTTAATTTAATTGATTTAATAAAAGTTAATTTAAAAAAAAACATGTTATTTGTTTTTACTGGTAGAAATTGTTCAAGCGAAAACTAGAGAAATTTACATACGAATACAATCTTAAACGCCAAACGAATGGTTTGGTTTAAGCCACCGATATATTTGCTTGTGGCAGCCGAAATTCGGCTAATAAGTTTGGTTGTGACAACTAAATCATTCGGTTGCTGCAACCAAACAATGCAGTTTTCAAGAAATTAGGATGTTAAAATAAATCTGTTTACTCCACTAAAATTCAAATAAGGGCTACACTTACGCAAGCTATACACCTTGCGACCGATGGCAAAACTTGCTTGGTAATCAAGTTGGGCGTTTTGCACACAGACAATACAATTTTGTGTACAAACTCAATGCATAACTTTATTTTGCAAGCAAGTTGTTTTAAGAAAAGATGGCTAGCACAGAATATTTTTGCTATGTAGTCACCACAAAATAGAAAGAAGTTGGGCAACATGTTCATAAACGTTGCGACCGAGTTGTACAACCTGACAAAAAAAATCAAAACTTTTTGATTTTTCGTACAACCAAAGCACAACCTCATACAACAGACCCACACACTTATCAAATTATAGTAACGGTTGTAACGTGTATGGCTTGCACAAGGACTAGAATTTATTTATTTTTTTGACTACATAAAGTCCATTCGTTTACTTTTCTCAATAAGAATTACTCAGTAACAAACTTACAAAGTAAGAAAAATTTACTGTCAAAATTAAAAATGTCTGAAAAAGTACGCGAACGGAAAATTTGCAATAATTTACAAGTGTATGTGTTTGTTGTTTGTGTATAAAAGGTGAAGAGGTGAAAGAAAAGAAGTTCAACAAATAAAAAAAAGAAGAACAACCACAAAAATAATGCCAATCAGTGTTGTCATATTTTTTTTTCAAAAATCTTTTTAGTTGTAAAAAAAAAAACTATTTTCAACCAAAAAAATATTTTTTTTACAAATCGTTAAAAGAAATCACTAGAACTGCATGTGTTTTATTTCTACAAAAACGTATGATTTAGCTGGCAAATTTGCATTTGGAATTTTATTTTGCTTTTTTATTAAAAAATGTTTTTAATTTCTTTAGCTTAATTTTAAAAATTTGAAGGAAAATAGTTTATAATTTTTTTTTTAATTATTATAAGTAATGACCTAAAATAGTTGCATCCATAGAGAAATTATGTATAAAATTTTCTTAATATATGAGAAATAAAATGGTTTAAAAATCTTTTTATAAATTCTTTTAAATCGGAGCAAAAAATATAAATAAAACCGTTTGTATTTTATTTGTATCAAAGGGTTTTTATAAAAAATTTTGGAGTTTTTAGCCTATTTATGGATTATTTAATTATTAATTTAAAATTTTATTTAAATTAATTATATAATGTTAAAAAAAAAACAAAAAAAGTCTTAAGAAAATATAAAAAAAAATTGTACAAAAAAGTTGAATAGACGGGGATCGATCCCGCACCTAAGAGAAAAAAAAGTATTTGTGACATAGCGCTTAGACAACTAAGCCATTGAAGCTCATACGCAATCATCGTTAATAGAAGTAAATAAACAGTTTTCGATTAATATAAGAGGTGAAAGAAAATAATTTCAACAAATGGATGTGTTTGTTATGCGTAAAATTCAACATACATATTAAACAAAGGGATTTTAGGGAAAAAAATTAAAGGAAGTCGTGGTTTTTTGCTAATATCTCAGCCTAAATGGCAACCGATCTGGCTGATTTTCAATAGCAAACAGAAATGGATCACATGTAACAGAAATATATAACAATCAAGTCCTCATCATGCCTGGGATCTTCGGAAAAAGCCATTTCAACACACAGACGGACATCGTTAAATCAACTTCGCTCTTCATAAGGACCCATAATATATATACTTTATAGGGTCTAAGATCACTATTGTAGAAATCACAAACGGAATGACAAACTTTTATATACCCTTTCACCTGTGGTGAAGGGTATAAGAATGAATATATCCTTATTTTCGAAACTTTTATATGCAATATATAAATAAACATTTCAGACTCTGACAATGCTTTCCGTTTTATTTAATACATATAATTTTTTAAATACTTCTACAGAAAACGTTCTAAGAAGGTTTCCTACTTGAACTCCTCAGATCCAAAGATTATAAAATCATAAGAAAACTGCTAGACATAGAGCAAAAAACGCCCATAAATAGCTTAAATTATTCACAATAGAGCTCATTAGGAGTGGGTTTGTTTATCTCTATCAGTTATAGAAATATTTTTTCCTATTTTTTTTTGCAGAAAAGTCCCCGAAATTATTGTTTTTAAGTTTTTTTTAATTGAAAATTTTTCCCAAACTTTTATTTTTTTTTTTGCAAAATTTTCTAAATTCTGGTTTGTTATAAAGAAAACGTTTTCCTTTCAAAAATCCGTGGAGTTATGTACTGAACCTTACAGGCGACCATGTCAATGTTCCGGAACATTAAAATTTTTGTTGTCCTGTCTATGGCTCAAAATTTACAATTTAAATACACCACTAATTTTCATCACGATGGCAACCCTTAAAGAGTTGTTAACCTGTTTGTTTTGTTAGCTTACATTTTTTTCAGCAACTGCAAAAAACCTTTTCAACATACGCACATTCCAATTATTTTTTGTTCATTTTATTGAAATGATAATGATGACTATGATCATTAAGATCTAAAACTGCTAAGGCCTCCAGTTAAGTTGGTATAGTTACTTCTGTAACTTTAAAGCCGGTTAAGTTTGGTTTTAAATCAAAGTCGAGCCTCTTTTTTTTATTATATTCATTAGCTCAAATGTCCCAGTAAAACATTGCTAAAATGTTGATATTCAGATGACAGTTAATGGTAATACATTAAACTTCTTACATATGCATTACTTTGAAACCAAAATGAAATCTCGTACTCATGATGTATTATATTTTGGGATTTGTAAAAGAAAACTAACAACATTTTTTTTTATTACAAATCCTTAATTTTTACACCCTATTATATTATACAGGGGTGTTCTTGATAACAAATCCATATAAAATTATTTGTTTTCATATAAAATTACGTGTTGTAGATCCATGATTTTATGTGGATTCGTTTTCCAGAACACCCCCGATATACTACTTTTATACCCTACACAATATATGTTGAGGGTATATGTCAGTTTGTCATTCCGTTTCTAACATGTCGAAATATAGGTCTAAGTCGATTTAGCTATGTCCGTCTGTTTGTTAAAATTGCGAATAGTATATAAAATATTTTCTCATATTTTTTCACCAGCCGCTTAGAAGTTAATATTTTATATTCATCACAAATATTATTCACCTCAAAATTTTTTTTTCACCACTAAAATTTTTTTCCGCCACAAAAATCAAAAAAGTTTTTCATTCAAGCAATTTTTTTCAATTCCATAATTTCACTACAAAATTTCTTAAATTTTTTTGTAACAAAACAATGTGGAGGACAGGGTAAACAATTGTTTTTTAAGAACATTGATGGAGGGTATTGAAAGATTCGGCACATTTTTACTTGTCTTAGTTAAAAATTTGTAAATCTGAAATTATATTCGAGATAAAAAATATTCTAAAAATTAATGGACATGCACTTGGTTAAACCACGACATTTTTAATTTAAAAGTAAGAAGTTGCCCACAATAATTTTTTATTGAAAAACTAATTACTGGGTAATATATGTTTTTGTTAGGATCTTTGTACAGACTTAAACATGTGTTGTTTGTTTTTTCATGATATGATTATACATAGAGTTGTTATATGTAAAGGATGGCGCAGAATGAGCTATATGGTTCAAAATATTTTTAACTTTTTTAGTTAACCTTATATGGAGGTGAAGTTTTTGGACATAATCATTGACGTGGTTGTAAATTTTACCCCTTTTTGTGGCACATTTCAGCATATTTAACCCTTTCACTACCGTACTATTTTAACCATTCCAAGTTTAAAAAATTTAAAAAAATTTGTATCCCTCAAAAGGAAGATATGTGCTGGGATTATAAGTCCCATTAGGTTTTTTGAATTACATAAAATGGGACTAAATATTCCATCGGTAGAGATATGATTTTTTAAATTTTGCTTGGGATGCATAATCCCGTTGATAATGAAAGGGTTAAATCATGTTTAACATACACTAGGCAAAAGATTTAAACATACACATTAGCTCTGTGCGAGGTAATTTTTGGGGCAGTCTGGTATAATGAGAGTAAGCAAAAAATTCTCTCACAAAGCCAAAAAAATGCCCAAAATACTGCGAACGCAAAAAACCTTATTTCATACTCAAAAATAAACGTCAAATTTTTTTATTAAAAAAATATATTTAAAATGGCAAATTACTATTTCCATTTTCAAATGTATTTTCCAGGAGAAAAAATTTTTTATTGTAAATTATTTTTTTAACTTTAATTTTTTCACAAATACAAAACAGCTGATTTATTAGAAGCAGATCATGATTTGACATTTTGCGGACTAAAAAGTGCGGGTAAGTTCTGGTAAAATTTTTTAATTTTTTATCTTAAAAATCACGCGATGTTTTAAAAAAATTTATATTTTTTTTATATGGACCACATGGGATCAAAAAACTAAAAATTTAAACATTTTTAAAATCCTAAGGAAATTTACTTTCATTTGAGTACCCATACTTATGTTACTACAATAAAAGTTCCATTAAAAAAAAAATAGTCAGAAACTTTTATAAAATGCTTTTTAATAAAAAATACAAATTTTAAAAGTCTCTTTCACAATAATGAATTTAAAGGGAAAATTTGGTACAATTTATTTGCACAAATTTAAGACTATTATTTTTTTTTTTTGATGCAGAAGTTATTTTTTATGTTTAATAAATTTGTGTCTTCCATTGAAGTTCGAGTGCAATTTTTTTTTGCGGGAAAAACAATTTACTGTGCTTCAAGTTAAAAATAAAGAAACAAACTTTTTTTTTTCAAAGAAATATGCTTTTCAAGTTTTTTATGCATTTGTTCGAAATGATTTACTACCATTTATCAATATTTTTAATTTAATTTGTATTTTCATTTGTTTGAGATTGATTGACAATTTGTTTTCGCTATAATTATTATAAATTTAAATTTTTGCTTACTGTTTAAAAAAATATAAAAAAAATCCTATTATTTTTTATTTGTTTGAATTGTTTTTTTTTTATACAAATTTATTTCAGTTACATAAAAATATTTATAAAAGATGTGTTAATAGTGTGTGTGTCTACATTTTGTAGATATAAAAACAAAATACAAAAAAACCGAAACAATTTCAAATAAAAATTAATAATCATTTTTTTTTACCGAATTGGTAGGTAAAATTCAAAAATTAGTTTTCAACTGAACAGTCATTTGTTTTTACTGATTTTTTAGTTGTTAAAACAACATTTAAACATAAATAACACACAAAATTTTATTTAAATTAAGAGTAAGTATTCAGACCGAATTTTAAGTAAAATTTCATTTCTTTTAAATTACATTTCTGTTGTTTTAACCTACAAACTATTTAAATGTATGTTTCTCCCACTAAATATAACATTGGGCCGATAAAAAAAATACATGTTTACTTTTTTCTGCCTTCTTCACCCACCACTTTTCCAAATTTGACTAAATCAGAGTGAACCACTTCAAGATCTTCCTTGTAAGATATTTCTTAAATTCCGTTAAATTGCACAAAAGTTTTCATAAGAGAAATATTAATTTGCGACAATTTTTATTTATTAATAAATCATATAATCGAGCAATTCCAGCACTTAATTAAAAAAGAATTTCTCTTAATTGTTTTAGACATCATAACAAGACTTTTTTGTATGCAAATACTTTAATAAATTTTTGTTAATTCAAATCAAGATCATGTAATAAAAGAAAGAAATAAATAAATCATTTTATCTGGAGATTGCGTAATTTGTTTAAAAGAACTTAGAATGTTTTAGATTTTTTATCCGAAAAATCTAAATATAGTTTTTTCAATTTCTTTAGGTCATTATTAAGTTAATTTTAAAACCGATATGGCTTCTTAGAAGAAAACTATCTTATGTTATAATATTCGATTTGATGAAATTTGAATATTTTATAGAAAAACAAATTCGTAGTTTGGGGTGTCTGATATAATATAGCATATCTTTAGCGTTAAAAGTGGGATACAAATTACCTACTTTTTAATTTTATCAATTTTGTTGGCATTTGAACCAAAGAAACTATACACCAATGTTATATTTTCGAAAAGGCATTTTCAAGGGCCGTTCTTTGGTACTTTCTTTTTGTTGTAAAAAATGTGTTAATTTTAAAGTACTTACAGTCATGTGCGAAAAAATAGGGACACTTGCATGCAACAAATTTAAAGTAAAATAAAACCCACGTACATTTTGGGTAGAAACTAACAATATTATTTTTATATAATAGTACAACAACAACTCATTATTGTAAGCAACAACTCAAACTTTGTTGTTGCAATTGCAAAAAAACAACATTAAAAAGTATTATAATTTCCTATAGTCGAATGTGAATACAAATAGGGACGGTAAGAAAATTGTTTGCAATATTATAAGTATTTTATATTTTATTTATGGAAATATAATAGTGGGCATTGTATCTAATATGTAGATGTACCCATTTCTGTATCATATTTATATACACAGGTGTACAAAGGTATGGGATGAAAAGGTATGGGAAAAAGGTATGGGATATAGAATATCGGAACAGATTGCCATATGCATGGAATTTTCAAGTTATGTTTGTGCCAGACTACTTCATTGGTATTGTTTATCAATTATAAGGCAAACAAATGAAGACCTGATCACTATTAAGTTCTTAGAAAGCTGATTTTCTATCGAAAATCGGAAATTATTTACAAATTTTAAAAAGCATCGAGTTAAATTTTGTTTTTGGGTTTTTTAATTAACATTTTAATAATTAGTTGATAGTTTTTAAAAGTAACGTGTTAAATTAATTAATGCACTCTTTACATTTAACAAGTTTGTGTGTAAAGAAACGTTTTACGTGTAAATGTACACTTAAAATGCGTATATTTACCATCACGAACAGCTGAACAATTTTTTTTTTTGTAATATATAACAATAAATTTTTTTTATTAATAATGTGTTTTATTTAGAGTATTCAAAAACCGACACCGGAAACCGGTCAACCGGTTTCTTTTTTTTTTAAACCGATCGGTTTCGAATATTTTGTAAATTCGAAGAAAACCGAAAACCGATATTTTTCGTTCGGTTAACCGGTTTTTTTAATTACATCACCAACTGGGTTACTTGGTCTCTTTTATTTTTTCCGAACACTCTTATAATCGTTTGGTTATGAATATGTAGATGTAAGTCTGATAGATTCCGATGAAGACTTAACTTTGGATATTCGAAATTCAAATAGTTTAATTTCTGATCTAAATAACACAATAAACAGTATTCAAAATCCTAAAAAAGATACTGTACAAAATCATTCATCATTATATGATGATTTCATATATCTTGATAAATGCGACAAAAGAACTGAAAAGTTGGAAAATTTATATATTTGTACAACACCAACTATTAGTGAAAGAGTATTTTCCACTTCTAGCTTTATCAAATGCAAACAAAAAATTCGTCTTAAAACGAAACATTTAAATTGCATATTATTTCTAAAACATTGTTTTAGAACTGAAAAATAGATTTTCTTTTTACATATTTAAAATGTAATATTAAAAAAACGTTATACACGTTCAAATTACTAACGTACCTAATTTTACCCAATTTACAAACTTAATGATCTCTATTCATTGGATATGAATATATAGTTCTATAATATTAATTTTTAAGATATTATATTAAAAAATATTAAAACCAATAAATAAAATGTTGAAATGAAATACAAATAAAAAAATATTTTAAAATATTTTTTTTTTTTTCAAAGAATGTATTTTTTTATTTTTGTTACTTTATATATTAAATTTCTATTTTTTTTTTGTTTGTAATTAAAACAATTAACAAATTATATAAGCTTTTTATTCAAGTTAAAAAAACCGAAAAAACCGGTTGACCGGTTTTTTCTGCAAAAACCGAAACCGGTTTTTTTAAAATTCGATTTTTCGAAGAAAACTGAAACTGATTTTTCCAAAAGGCCGGTTTTTTGAATACTCTAGTTTTATTAATATGAGTTTGCACCTGAACATGGTAATTTTAAAAATAACTTTAAAAAAGTGTTAATTTTCTGAAATAAAATAAGAATATTGAATTTATATTTATCAGGAAAAAATAAGAATATTATTTTAAGACCTAGGAAAATAATATCGAGCAGTTTCATCAATACCCTTCAGAAATATGTTATATTAATATGTTAAAAAAATTAAAATCTTCTAAAATTTTACCTTTGACCTTAAACAGGGTTGATTGATTGATGTATTTTATATTTTTTGTAAATATTTCGGCCAATAACAAATGGAATTTGTAAAAACTTATTTAAAACTTTCCTAAAAGCGTAATAGGTGAGAAAAATCGCTGTTTTCTCAAAATCCGCTGAAATAAAAACGCTGCCGTCGCTAATTCGCAAAAAAATACCTTCAGTTTTTTGCATTTTTAATCCCTTATATTTGCTTAATAAAACTTTAAAGGTCAATGATTCATTTTTTTTGAAATTACTTAAAAAAAATTTTAAATAGGAGATTTCGAATTTGATCTTTATGGAATTATTTTAAAACAAATTAGATGAAAAATACTTCTCACCTAAGTACATTGGAAATAAAACAATCCTTGTTCAAATTGTAGGGCCGATGCGGCACCTCTTTCCGAAGTCCGAATATCCTAATTTTTTGCAAGACGTGGTTTTATACAACCAAATTAACATTTCGCTTGCATTTGTTTCCCCTTTTACAAGCTTAACATAAGCAGCAATAAAAACCATGTTGTTTCTGTAATATAACACTTGATGTAGAATTACCACCACCTGTAAAGTGCGCTTACATTTGTTTCTCTTTTTACAAGCTTAACATAAGCAGCAATAAAAAACCATGTTGTTTCTGTAATGTAACACTTGTTGTACAATTAACACCACCTGTAAAGTGAATTTGCCTCGATATCAAATTTTTGATTAAGGCTCGATTACTGAATGTTAACATAAAATATAACAGTTAATTTAAATTTGATATGGGAAACAACAAATGTATCAGTTAAAATTCCAAGTAGTAGCTATGGAGAAATGAAAATTAAAATATTTTTTTTTTTCATTTAACTGCCGCCGCCAAATAACTTGTTCGCCG
This sequence comes from Eustalomyia histrio, assembly GCA_949748255.1. Classification (NCBI taxonomy): domain Eukaryota; kingdom Metazoa; phylum Arthropoda; class Insecta; order Diptera; family Anthomyiidae; genus Eustalomyia; species Eustalomyia histrio. The sequence goes on from OX456526.1 coordinate 16,264,027, forward strand.
CAAGTCTCTGTTAAAATTAATTGTGAAATACATTGTCAACAAAAAATATTTCATATTTGTCTCCGGTCACCTTTTATTTGCTGACATTTGTCAGAGTGAAGAAGAAGAAGAAGAAAAAATATTTCACAATTTTCGTCAACAGCAAGAACAAAAAAAATGCGAATTTCGTCAAATAACAAAAATTGTAGTCTTTATACAATTAACCTTAAAACAAATAAAAGTTTTAAAGTTAGTTAAGTATAACAAACAATAAGAAGAGGAACGAACAAATGTATCCCAACACAAACAGTGCCACATGTCCATGGGGTCAAATTACTAAGCAAACAGTAGAATCAATGAATTTTGCAGAAATTGTAAAAAATCAAAAGCACGAAAAAGATATAAAAGAGGCAACGGAAAGGGAAAAACTTAAAGAAAAATAAGATATTGAAAAAGCCTTACTACGCAGTGTGGAAGAAGCTACAAAATTGGATGATGGGTGGGATGTCATTGATATGACGGAATTAGATGCCAACTTACAACCAGAAGTTTTGACTTTTCTTAAGACTAAAGAAGAGGAATTGACACCAGCATCCGCGTTGGATAGTTGTGATTCCGATGCTGCAATTGCCCAAATACTACAAGCTCAATTTGATAAGAAGTATAATAAAGATTTAAAACTTATTGAAAATGGTCATAATAACCAATCCAAAATAACTTTAAGGTTGGATAAATATATGAAGTCTCATATAAAAGATGTTGGCGAAGAATTTGATGATGTCGAAGAAGATGGGATTTTGAGAGAAGATCGTGATTGGGATCGCTTTGATACCAATAAGCGTTTGTTGGAAGCAATACCAAAATTTGGTTATTGTGTTGATAAGGTAGGCGAAATGATTATCAAGCATAATACCGATTTGTATGGAACACGTGATGTCTGCAGAATGATAAATTTGGCTACAGCTAATGAGGAGGAATTTACTACAGGTAATGGAGCTGGCTTTGTTAGGAAATTGTCCAATATGGTGAGTTTTCTTTTTGTCTATTCTCGAAAAGGCTACTCTATAAAAATGATATCTAAAAGTTGTTTTGGCACTATAGAAATTTTATTCTAACTCGCTTCTAATTTTGTTTTTTAAGAAAATTTATTTGTAAAAAAGAAAGCAGCTTCTTAATTCTAATAATTTTTTATGAATCACGTAATGTAAAAATAGTTGTAACTTTTAATTACAGGCATTTAATCAATCCCGTAAAAGTCAAAAGAAATATGCTCGTATGCAGGATCGTAAAGAAAATGCAGCCACTGCTGAAATATGTGTTGATGGTCGTACACGTCTTCTCTTGTATAAACTAATCAATAACCAGATACTTGAACAAATAAATGGTATAATTTCCACTGGCAAGGAAGCGGTTATTTTACATGCCAACTCCGACCCTACATATGTGGGTAATCATCCAAATTGTCCACAACTTATGCCAAAAGAATGTGCAGTGAAAATTTTTAAAACTACTTTAAATGATTTTAAACAACGTGATCGTTATATTAAAGATGATTATCGCTTCAAAGATCGCTTTAGTAAACAAAATAATGTGGTAATTATAAATATGTGGGCGGAAAAAGAAATGCATAATTTAATACGTATGCAAAATGTTGGCATTATTTGCCCAGAAGTAGTTATTCTGAAAAAACATGTATTGGTAATGTCTTTCATTGGTGAAAACAATCAACCAGCTCCTAAACTTAAAGACGCTTTTTTAACTTCGTCAGAATGGATAAGGGCTTATGATGAAGTTGTAGAAACTATGTATAAATTATTTAATGATGCTAAATTAGTGCATGCGGATTTAAGTGAATATAATATATTATGGCATGATGGTAAATGTTGGTTTATTGATGTAGCCCAAGCTGTAGAACCACAACATTCTTCGGCTCTTAAATTTTTAATGAGAGATTGTAACAATATAATAACGGTAAGTTATTATTCATTGATATTTTCTATTAAAAGATTGTAATTATAATGTGTTTTTTTAATAGTTCTTCAGCAAAAAAGGTGTACCACATTGTCATACTAAAAAAGAATTATTTAAACATATTACTTCTCTTGATGCTGAAACTCTTAATGTAGCTATGTTAAAACGAATTCACACAAAGGGAGGTAATATTCAATGGGCCACAGCCCCTAATAAGCATGAATGCCCAGATGAGTTTAAACCCTTGGAATATTCTTTTGATTTTGCTTGGAACAAATCCATTGAAAATTGCAGTAAAGTACATGAACAAAATAATGCTATAATCGATGAAGCCGCTGATACTAGGAATATTAAAGTTTAATATCGTATACAGTCTTCGTTAAACGAAACTAAAAAAATTCCCAAAACATATTGGCGTGAATTCTGTCTCAAACACTGCCACTCTCTATTGGCGAAATATTTTTTATTTAATTTTACATTTAGGATGTTTTTATACTTTGCTCGTAATCTAGTTTAAACTAGATTACGATAGTAGTTTCAACGCTACTTTAAAATAAAGCATACCAAGAAACTAAATAATATTTGTCTTAATTTTTTGTAAAGCAGTAATAATACGATAAACAGAAATTCGTAAACAAATTTGGGTAAGATTAAAATGTTTATTGTTGCAATGTAGTTCAAAACTGTCTTAAAAAACTTATAATGGACCCCTTAAAAAACTTATTGTACTTTTTCCTTTTTTACCTGTTTTTTTTTTTTTTTTGTTCTCAGTGTAAATGTAGTACTAGACTCAGAGTTTTTGGGATGTGAGATAAACTTGGTTTAATTAAACTGAAAACGAATTTTGTGAGCCATTTCCAAGTTTATTAATATAAATTTGTCGTACATTTTGGTCTTCATTGAAATAAAACAAAATAAACCAAATTTTAAAAACAGTATTTCAGTTACAAACTGTGATAAACTATACTTATAGTGTTTGTACCAATCTAGAGTTTGCTTATTTTTTATATATGCGTTTTGACCAAAGATTGAACAAGTAAGAGCGGCTAAATTCGGCTATGCCGAATCTTATATACCCTTCACCATGGTTGGGAAAAAACTGAAGTTTATATATGGACATATATGAAATGGACAGATTTATATACGGACGCCTTTAAGAGGAAATTAACCATTTAGTTTGGAGATAAAACTTGGACTCGGGAAGATTTATGGTTCCAGAAAATATGTATTTTAAAAAAATGTATGTTTTGGGCATAACTTTTTTGTATCTGAACCGATATTTCCGAGTTTTTCAGCAAATATGTTATACTAAAGATTTTCGATCTTTTGCTATATAAGACGTATCCATAGGTCATAATACAGCTCTAGAATAGTGTTTGTTGTTTGTGTATAAAAGGTTAAGAGGTGAAAGAAAAGAATTTCAACAAATCGTTAAAAGAAATCACTACAACTGCATGTGTTTTATTTCTACAAAATAGTTTGATTTAGCTGGCAAATTTGCATTTAGGATTTTATTTCGCTTTTTTATTAGAAATATTTGTAATTTCTTTAGCTTAATTTTAAAAATTTGAAGGAAAATTGTTTATAATTTTTTTTATAAATTATTATAAGTTATGACCTAAAATAGTTGCCCTCAAAGGTAAATTATGTATAAAATTTTCTTAATATGTGAGAAATAAAATGGTTTAAAAATGTTTTTATAAATTCTTTTAAATCGGAGCAAAAAATAGAAATAAAACCGTTTGTATCAGAGGGTTTTTATACAAATTTTGATGTTTTTAGCCTATTTATGGATTATTTAATTATTAATATAAAATTTTATTTAAATTAATTATTAAATGTAAAAAAAAACAAAAAATAAACAAAAAAAAAATCTTAACGAACCCGCGACCCTTCCACCTGTGGTGAAAGGTATAAAAACGTTAGTATTTTGTTTGTATCAGAGGGTTTTTATAAAAATGTGGATGTTTTTAGCCTATTTATGGATTATTTAATTATTAATATAAAATTTTATATAAATTAATTATTAAATGTTAAAAAAAACCAAAAATAAGCAAAAAAAAAGTCTTAAGAAAATAATAAAAAAAAATGTACAAAAAAAAAGTGAATTGACCTCACCGAGATTTGAAACTCGAACCCCACGGCCTTAGAGAAAAAAAAAAGTATTTGTGACACAGCGTCTAGACAACTGAGCTATTGAAGCTCACACAAAATCATCGTTAATAGAGGTACAGAGATTTGTTTGGTTTTTATTTAAATGACAAATCTTTGTATGTGTGTTGTTTGTGTATTGAATTTTAACACATGGATGTGTTGTTATGCTCAAAATTCTACATACATATTAAACAAAGGGATTTTACTGGAAAAATTAGAGGTAGTCCTGGTTTTTTGCTAATATCTCAGCCATTTATTAACCGATCTGTCTGATTTTTAATAGCAAACAGAAATGGATCACATGTAACAGAAATAAAAAAGAATCAAGTCCTCATCATGTCTGGGTTCTTCGGAAAACCCATTTCAACACACAGACGGACAGACGGACATCGTTAAATCAACTTCGCTCTTCATAAGGACCCAGAATATATATACTTTATAGGGTCTAAGATCAATATTGTAGAAATTACAAACGGAATGACAAACTTATATATACCCTTCCACCTATGGTGAAGGGTATAAAAAGATCATTTTACGAATCATAATTCGTTTTTATTCACTTTAAAAAGATCATTTTACGAATCATAATTCGTTTTTATTCACTTTAAATTAATGATTTGATATTAAATAAAGTAAGATGATTGAGTCAAATTATGGTTAATGATTTATTTGCGATGTATAAATCAAATAAACTATTTTTGGTTAAATCCTATTAAAAGAATCAACAAAAATCAAATGGAGCCTGCATGTGATATTTATTAATTAAAGTAAAAAATAATAATTTTGGGAATCGATTTGTGATTTAAAAATTAAATCAAGAAATATTGTTTTTAAAGGACGGTTTTGACAAGTAAAAACTATTTTGGATTACAATGAAATTTTGATATACGAGAAGAAAGTAACAGACATATTTTTTAGCAGCTCAGCTCACCTTTAAGCAGAGAGACCCAAAATAAAACTGTTATAATTCAAAAAAGTCACAAATTAAACTTTATTAAATCTAACATTTAATAAATACACTAATGCTTTCAATACTATTGCATCCGAAAAGCACACAATTTCGCAAATATTTTTTATATATTTCTGATTTTAATTTTTCATAATTTTTTTATTTTTATAGTATTTCAATAGTGAAGTTTTTATTTTAATGTTAATCTTTTTAATTTTCTCATTTTTTATTTAGTAACCATGAGGAATAAATACACAGAAACAATATTAGACACAAGCTGAATGGAATGTATTTTCTGGTCCGCTACGACCTTCAACAACATTCTTTGTGCCCTTGAAAGTGCCAATTATAAATATCTCTACTTAACTCACAAATCAACGGAAAAGCTATTTGTGCTAACATACTGTTGTTGTGTTGATATTTGGCTTCCTCTAGATCCATTTGGTAAGATTTCTTTAAAAATTATAAATTTTTAGAAAATATCGCGCGATTTTTTCTAGAAATTTTTTTTTTTTTTTTTGGAAATCGCCCCAAAAGGGTCTTTAACGGATCTAGATGTAGCCACATATTATTAATTATGATGTAATAGCGCCGCAGGCAAAAATTAAAATTTTTATTTTTTGGAAAAATTGTCCCAAATGGATCTAGAGGGAGCCACATAAAATGGATCGTGAAACAAAATGCATATTTGAGATTCTATGGAAAATTCCTTTCATTTGAGTACCCGCACTTATATGTTACTACGCGTACCAGTTTTTGAGGCCTGTGGGGCTTCACAGGGCCCGCCCCCAAAAATGCATGATAAAACAGTTTCCTTTTTTATTCCGGAGGGGTCATATATATTTTTTGTTATTGCAATAAGTTTATAACCCAGCCCATGTGGCCATACATGGTTAAAAAGACTACTAATAAAGTAAACTCTACTTTTTTCTAGAAGTTTGTTATTAAGATAGTAGCTTTAATTAACCACATAAGGCCCTAATGGCTCGGTTATGTAAATGAAGATTTAATAAAAAAAAAAAAAAAAAAAAAACTTTCAGGACCCTAAAGGGGGTCTTATATGGATCTAGAGGGAGCCACATACCATGGATCGTGAAACAGAAGGCATATTTGAGATCCTGAAGAAATTTCATTTGAGTACCCACTTACACTTATATGATTCTACGCGTAGCAATTTTTGGGCCCTGGGGGCCCCACAGGCCCCGGCCCCAAAAATGGAAGATAGAAAAAAAATTTCTCTTTTTTATTCCATAGTGTGCCATATTTTTATTTATTTATTTTTTTTTTTTGAGCAACGCCCGACAAATTGCATTTCAGCCAGATTTTACTTTTTGAATACAAAAATTAGAATAAAAGAATTGACTATTTTCTGACGAAAATTAAGTTAGTAGCCTGACGAATTTTTGATTTTCGTATAAAATGTAATTTTTTTAGCTTTTACTTTTACCTTTGTGATTTTACTCTTTGTGCAAAATTATAATAACAATACTACCCACAACATAAAATTCAATGCTTTAGAAATATAGTTAAAACTAATAAATACTTTCTAAAATATTATATATGAATTAACAAATAAATAACGGCTATGTTACTCGGCGGCGGCCTTAACTAAAAAATTAAATTGGCGGCGGCTACGTGTCGTCTACGAGCCGCGTGAACCGGAACTCTTGATTCTCAACGCGTAATAGACAAAGAATTTCAACAAATACACAAATTGGAATATTCATACAATTTACTGTTAAAACAAACCTAGTAAATAATAATAATTTTAGTTATCTAATTTAATTGTAATATATAACAAATAAACAAATGGCTGCCAATATAAACAACAATTTGAACACCAGTGCCACATGTCCATGGGGCCAAATTGCTAAACCTCCAATAGAATTAATGGATTTTGCAGCAATTGTTAAAAATCAAAAGCAAGAAAAGGAAATAAAAGAGGCTACGGAGAGGGAAAAACTAAAAATTAAGGAAATACAAGATGTAGAAGAAGCCTTAGTAAACAGTTTGGAAGAAGCTACAAAAATAGATGATGAGTGGGATGACATTGATATGAAAGAATTTGATGCCAACTTACCACCAGAAGTTTTGACTTTACTAAATAAAGAAGAAGATGAATTGGCAGCAGCAGACGCAGCCGCTTTGGCTGCCTGTGAATCCGATGCAGTAATTGCCCAAATGTTGCAAGCTCAATTTAATAAAGAGTATAATGAGGATTTGAAACGTATTGAAAAAGCTCATAATAAACAATCTAAAGTAACTGTGTGTTTGGATAAATATATGAAGCCTTATTTTAAAGATGTCGGAGAAGAGTTTGATGAGGGGGATATCGAAGAAGATGAGATTTTGAGAGAGAAGCGTGATTGGGATCGGTTTGAAACAAATGAGCGTTTGTTCGAAGCTATACCAAAATGTGGTTATACTGTTGATAAGGATGGCGAAATGATTACCAAGCATGACGACAATTTGTGTGGTATACGTAATGCCTGCAAAATGATGTCTTTTCCTGAGGAATTTGCAACAGGTGATGGGGCTGGCTTCGATTTGAAATTATCTAATAGGGTGAGTGTGTCTCTGGTTTTTTTAAGAACAAGTGCTTTAAAAGTTGGAGGCTACTTATCTGATCAGGACGAAATGTAAACTAAAGAAAAGTTTTCTAAAATGTCTTTATTGAGATCTATATGACCCCTACATAAACCAATTGAGGATTATTTTTTTTATTATATTTTTGTGAATAGCCTATTAATTCAAAACTCAGCCTATTAATCCGAGAATGAATATCGGCAAGTCATTTTCAATAAAATGAATAGTCAAGACTTTAAGTTCCACTTAAGATTAACTCACCAAGATTTTCAGTTTGCATGTTTTTAGGGTCAACTTTGAATTTAGAGGCATTTGGTTTTTTTTTTTTAAGTATTTTGGCTGTTTAAAGTTTTTCTGTGTAGGGGTTTTCTTCTATCTGATAGGCAGATAGTGGCCTCGCTGAATAAGGTTTTTCTGTTTAAAAGACAGTTAAGTGGCTTCGCTGAGTAAAGTTTTTCTGCAGATAATTTTTTAACTAGTAACCAGCAAAAAATGAAAAGTTCCCAAATTTAATATTAAAAATGTAAATATAAGCATAAAACTTAAATACAGATAAAGTACAAGTTTGACTTTCAATAACTTTAGCATCTAAAGTTTGACTTTCAATAACTTTAGCATCTAAAAGCTGGAGAGGAGATGCCATGTGATACCTTGAAGTGTTGGCTATCCATCGCTATAATCTTTCAATATATATAAAACCTAAAGACATAACGACAACAGATCAATTGTGTCAGTTTAAGTAAGTTACATTGGTCAGTTAACTACTAATTGGGACGTTAACTGATACATTTTTTGTAGTTTAATATAAAAAATTTATTTATTCATTTATTAATAAAAAAAATTAACTCGCATTAATATCAAAGTTCATTACTTTCTTTTTAAAATTTAGTTTTTTTGCATTGATAAAAATTGTAGAAACGTCTAATGTTACAAATGAAATAAGTTCTTTAGTCAAATGGAAAATAATACAAATTTTAAATAGGATTTTTTTTTAGTGTAGAAATTTGAAGATCAGACATAAATATCTTGTATTGTTTTATCGATTTTTTTTATATATACGTTTATATATGTATATTATATAAAGCTATGCCAATAATATTGCATTGTAAATAAATAAATATGCGTATTCAATAGTTTTATGGACAACAATTGTTTAATTTCCACAGAAATAATTGTTACATCAAAGTTTATTATTTTTATTTCAGGTATTTAATCACTTAAAAACCCACTCCCGCAAATGTCAAAAGAAAACTCTTCGTATGCAGGATCGTAAAGATAATGCAGCCACTGCTGAAATGGGTGTAGATGGTCGTACACGTATTCTTTTGTATAAACTAATCAATAACCAGATACTTGAACAAATAAATGGTATAATTTCCACTGGCAAAGAAGCGGTTATTTTGCATGCCAACTCCGATGCTACATATGTGGGTACACATCCCAAATCTCCACAACTTATGCCAAAAGAATGTGCTGTGAAAATTTTTAAAACTACCCTAAACGATTTCAAACAACGTGATCGTTATATTAAAGATGATTACCGTTTCAAGGATCGTTTTAATACACGCTTTAATAAACAAAATAATGTGATAATTATCAATATGTGGGCGGAAAAAGAAATGCATAATTTAATCCGTATGCAAAATGTTGGCATTATTTGCCCAGAAGTAGTTATTCTGAAAAAACATGTACTGGTAATGTCTTTCATTGGTGACAATAATCAACCAGCTCCTAAACTTAAAGACGCTCTTTTAACAGCGGCAGAATGGATAAGGGCTTATGATGAAGTTGTAGAAACTATGTATAAATTATTTAATGATGCTAAATTAGTGCATGCGGATTTAAGTGAATATAATATATTATGGCATGATGGTAAATGTTGGTTTATTGATGTAGCCCAAGCTGTAGAACCACAACATCCTTCGGCTCTGGAATTTTTAATGAGAGATTGTAACAATATAATAACGGTAAGTTATTATTCGTTGATATTTTCTTTTAAAAGATTGTAATTATAATGTGTTTTTTTAATAGTTCTTCAGCAAAAAAGGTGTACCACATTGTCATACTAAAGAAGAATTATTTAAACATATTACTTCTCTTGATGCTGAAACTCTTAATGTAGCTATGATAGAACGAATTCAGGCAAAAGGAGCCAACATTCAATTGGCCACCGCTCCTAATCAAGATAAATGTCCAGCTGAATTCAAACCTTTAGAATTTCCCTTTGATTTGGCTTGGGAAAAAAGCGTTAAAAATTGCAGTAAAGTACTTGAACAAAATAAGTATGTGGAGGATCAAGCTGCTAATGAAATAAATGTTATCAAATGTTGTCTACAGTATTCACTCAACGAAACTTTAGATGAAACTTCAAAGTTACCAAAACCTATTGGCGTAAATACTATCTCTGACACTCCCACTCATTAAGGTTTTTATATGGTCTTCATAATATTTGTAGGTATTGTCTTTGTGAAAATTTTTTCTGTTTTACATTTAAGTGTTTGTTTAAACGGACTTTAATCAATGTTGGCCACCGATACCTTTTTAATACCGGTATTACAAAACCTTTCCCTTAATACCGGTATCGTACTGGTATTGAATCGGTTTTTAACAAAATCCCTTTTTTACGTTTTGAGCAAAAAAAAAATATTTTTTTTAATACAAAATATCCAAAATTCTCAATTAATTAAATAAAACACCAAAACAAACAAAAAAAATATCAATACTGTTTTTTGTTTCGGTTGCCAACCTTGGATTTAATCCAATTTAAATAAAAAAATAACTTATAATGACAAGAAATATTGTATTTTATTTTTCTTAAATTTTTGTGTTTAAAAGATGAAAACGAAAATAAAAAATTTCTAAAATAAATTCAAATAAGATGTGTATTGTTTCTGTATTTATTGTGAAAGAAAACAAGTAAAAAACGGCTTAAATTCGACTGTGCCGAATCTTTGAATACCCTTCATTAATATGCTAAAAAATGTTTTCTACTGTATTTGATACAAATAATTTAAAAAACTTGAGCAGTAAAATTATGGAAGTGAAAACAAATTTTTGAGGTGCAAAACTTTGTTTGGGTGTGAAAACAAATTTTGTGGTGGAAAAAAAATTTGAGGTGAAAAAAATTTTTTTAGGTGAAAAATTTTAGTGGTAAAAAAAAATGTTAGTAAAATTAAAAATTTGAGGTGAAAAAAATTTTAGTGGTGAAAAAAAATGTTAGTAGTGAAAAAAATATTTGAGGTGAGTACAAAATATTATGTACTAGTCTGTACTATACACCAATTTGTATGGAAAAATTAGAGGTTTCTTCACATTTTCACTATAAACTTTTTAACCGCTGGACTTATTTTGCTCATTCAATACCAATCTGCTTGAGAGGATGTCCATTAATCTAGGTAAAAATGAGCACCCCGCTTCCGTCTTCGCTCCGTGATCGCCATTTCATTAGGATCACGAATATATATAAATCTATACTTCAACATGTCACAAACGGAAAGACAAACTAATATATACCCTCACCATATATAATGGAGGGTATAACAAATATATTATTCACTGATATCAAAATTTAAGATGCAAAGCCTTTGGCCATTCTAATTTTCGTTGAAAATGTCGTACGATTTCTTAAATCAGGATAATATGGGTTAAGTATAAATCACAATTTAAGAGTTTAGAGCTAGTTTAATATTATGCACTTTTGAAACAAGATTTCTAACTTAGGTATATTTTGCTATATCTCTCAACAGTAGATACGAGTACTTCAATCAAAAAGATGCCAGTATTTTAATTTCATCTTGTTCAAATTTGTTTAATTTTTATTTAACTATTTTGCATTAATATTAAAAGAATATACATTTAACCTGATTTCTAATTGATTAGCTCTCTGGGTGGAGGATTAAATGGTATTTTCCCTGGTAGAAAACAATCAGCTTTAAAAGCTTCTATCTCTTCAGGAGTTAAATCTTCCATGCGACTATATAAGGTTGTACTACGTTGTGTGAATGTATTATTACTAGCAGCTGGATTTTGATTTTGCAATGGAGGTTGACTTTGTAACTGCTGTTGCTGCTGAACTGGAGTCTGTTGAAAGATATTTGCTGAATTCTGCTGTGGTTGTTGTTGCATAGCTTGACCAAACATGTTTTGTGTTTGTTGGGCTGCTTGACCAAATAGACCTTGTCCCGCAGCTGTTTGTTGTGGCATTATCTGTTGACCTGCTTGGGCAAATAATCCCTGCTGCGGTGGTTGGGGTTGCTGTTGCATTGATTGTGCAGCTTGAGCGAATAACCCCTGTTGTGGTACCGGTTGAGCAATTTGTCCAAAAATATTTGTAGTTTGTGGCAATTGTGTCTGTCCAAAAATGTTAGTGCTCTGTTGCTGTGGCTGTTGTTGTTGTCCAAACATTGACGCTTGTTGTTGAGGCTGTTGTTGGGATTGTTGAGAAAATAATCCAAATCCTTGGGATGTCTGTTGTTGCTGTTGCACTGGTTGTGCAAAAAGATTGCTACCCACAGCTGGGGCTGGTTGCTGTTGGGGTTGCTGTCCAAATATTGAAGTTTGTTGCTGCATGCTAGTGTTACCACCACCAAATATAGAATTTATAGGCTTTGCAGATTGACCAAAAATTGAAGTTTGTTGCTGTTGTGGTTGCTGCTGCTGTTGTTGTGGTTGTTGTCCAAATGCTGAAGAATTACCGAATGCATTTGAAGACGCCACATTAGAGGAACCAAAACTGTTTCCACCTATTGTACTTGTACCAAATATATTAGTTGCTGGCTGGGTGACCGCAGGTTTAGCAAATATAGAGCCGGCTGTGTTAGCTGCTGCATTACCCACCCCAAATTGATTATTAGTTGTATTATTGGGTTTTCCAGCAGCTGCTACTCCACTACAGGTAGTATCGGAAGGTGTATCATATACATTAATCACTACATCGATAATTTCTGGTGTCATTTGTAATAAAGCCTTCATTTTATTACTAGCTTCCAAAGCCTCCTTGCTAAACTGTTGATGGAATTGATCAAAAAAATTCTTTTGTTTGGCTTCATAGCACAGCAGACGTATTTCTTCAAACGATTGATCTTCTATAAAATTGGGTATCGATGGTTTATCCTTGAATGGCCCATAAGTGGACAGAGGCCACTGTTTTCCATTTACGGCCGCTTCTATATCAGTTTTAATAACTTGTTTTACGTCGAAATGTTCATTGTTGCATTTGGAACCAAAGCGACAAGATCCTTGTTGGAAAAATTTACACAAAACCATATTGTTTGCTAAAGTTATCAATCATTTTAAAACAATGCAGGAGAACGAAATATCCAAATCAAATCACAGTAGATTATATAGCAAGAGTACATGGTTGCTTTTGCCAGGCACATGTTAAAGTGACAACAAACGGTTTATCATTTTATATTTACACACGGCACAAGTCTCACAGATTTCAAAAGTTTTCGATAACCTTATGATTATTTTCCCATAACTGGTCACAAAACGAATAAGAGCTTTGGAAAACTAATTAGATTTGTTATACAATGCATTTTATGTATATTTTATTGCATTCTAATTCCAACGAGTTGCAAGACTTGTCGGTTCTGTTTTTAGTTTATGACAACACCGTAACACAACAAACTAAACAGACTCGACATGAGATATTAAAGTCTGGCAAGATACAGCAGTTTAAAAGCCTATAAATATGCTCATTATTAGTTTCACTTATATGCCAAAAAGTTTGTTACCGACTTTTTGGCATAAAGTTTACATAAATTTTTCTTAAAATTTACTGGTAAATATTTTTTTCGCTATCGATGTGTTGTGAACAAAATTATAAATTTTCATTCATTTAAATAGAATAAGTCATAGTAAATTAAGCTTTTACAAAAGAAAAAAATATCTTGTTTTGTACTGCATATCAATTTTTTTTTTAATTTGACTGGTTGTGCTGTATAACCATCATACTTGGGTATTATTTAGTACCATTGAAATTTCATTACCATTAGTTGACACTAATGAAAATGAAAAAAAATTTATTACTTATAATGGTAATGATATTTTTTCATTACTAATGGTAATGAAATAGCAACAATTGATTTGTTAATAAAAAATATACGAATTAAAAAAGTAAACCTAAATAATAAAACAAAAAATACAAATATTAACTCGCATAAATAAATATTAACACATAAAATGACTGTTAATAATGCTTATGTTTTCTTTTAATTAATGCACTAGTATTGATAATGAAATTCGAAAAGATTGTCTAAAATCAATGAAATAAGATTCTTAAGTCATTGCCATTAATTTGAACATACATTGGACTAATGCACTGATTGGACTAATTAAATGATGATTTCATTACCATTACATTGATAACAATGGTTATGAAATAAATTTCATTGCCATTGTTTGAATTAATAATAATGATTTAAGGATCTGTTTTCATTGATCAATGACAATGTTTTTGAATTTCATTACAATTACTAATGCACCAGTTAAAAGAAACCATTAGCATTATTAACTGCCATTTTTATGTTAATGCTTATATTAATATTTATTTATGCGGGTTAACATTTGTATATTTTATATTTTGTTTTATTATTTTCTGTATAAAGCCTCTGATAATTTTCAAATCGAATAAACTTTTTTGTAACCAAATGATTTTTCAATCAATTATAATTAGTTTTTTTATGCATTTGTGCTATTTCATTACCATTACCATTAAATGGTAAAAAAATTGCATTACAGATTTCATTTGCATTAGTGTCATCTAATGGTAATGAAAAATTCCCAAGTATGAATTGAAACAATGGTAATGAAATTACCATGTATGATAAACTATTTTATTTTCATTTGCATTCGTTATTATGGTAATGCAATAAAACAATTATGAAATATATTTTAGAATTTGTGTGTGCAAATTTGATGCATATGCCACAAATCTGAAACAATAAAAAAAAATATTTTTATGTACAAAATTTGATTAGCATCAGTGGTGTAAGTAGCAAATCAATATAAGAGTTAGGATGAAACAAACATAAAAGACTATAAATGTTTTTAATAACTTTTTTTATTTTTTCTTTCGCATTCACTTTATTTTTATTTTTTAAAATTTACAATAAAACTTGGAATATATAAAATAATACATTCCGCTAAGAAAATAAAATAAGTTTTTTCGTTCAGGCAAAATGGTGAACGATTATTAAATGACAAATTGACAAAAAAAAACTAAAAATTACGAATATTTTTAGTTTTAAGAAAAAAAAAAACAATTTATATTTCTGAAAATTAGTATAAATATAGCTACATACAAAGTAAACGAATTAACGCAATTTAAATATAACGGTATATCATTTTAATTTATTTTTTTCACATAAAAAACGTACATATTAGAAAAAACGCTTAGAATTCAACAGAAAAAGAAATAGATAAATCCTCGAAGACTCCAAAGGCAGAATAAATTATCATCGAAAGAACTATTTTTAGAAAAACTTTTAAGGATAAAATTAAATGCAATTTGGCATTTATTTTAGTTATTGGTGCTGAATCGTAATTAAAATTGTAAAAATAAATAACTTTTTATTTTATGACAAAGGATACAATAACAATGAACTCAAAATGTATATTTTTCACTAGAAAAATAATAGTCTTGTGTATTAAATTTACGTAAAATTCATTATTTTTTCATGAAAAATATATATTTATGTGCTTAAATTGGGTATAACTTAAGTATACGCAAAAATGGAGCAGGAGAACATTATCTTAGTGTTTTGTAATTATTATTAAAGTACAGTCGTGATCACACAATTAAGTCATTCGAACTCACGTTATTCTTATGAAGAATAAATACTACAATATTTTTGAGCCATAAAAAAATAATTTTTATTCATTTGTCTAAAACCTTATAAACTAAATTAAACATAAAATCAAAATTTATTCACGATCACTTAACTGCTTTTTTCAACTTTTTTAAAAACACTATAAATATTTTGTGGTCAAATAATTAAGTCATAAAATAAATATTATTTGAATTAATTGAAATTTAAATTGTTTTAATCAATGGTATATTGCATATTTTAATATTTTGTGGGAAATCCTTTTTGATGTATTAATTCGGCATATCTTTTTGTCATTGTTTTGACAATTTCACAACACTGATCATAATATTATACCACTTTTCTTAAATAATCTTCTACAGATTTTTTACATTTGTAGATTTTCTTGCTGAAACAGCCTGTCTTATAATTCCACATAAGTCCTCTATTGGATTCATACATGGCCTTTGTGCTGGCCACTCAAGAACATTAATGTGATTCCTTTCCAGCCAAGACTTGACGACCGAGACTTATGCTTCAGGTCGTTATGTTGTTGGAATATCCATGCTAGTTTTAAATCATCAGCATAATCACTATCCAGATAATTTTCTAAGATACCTCTATGCATTTCGTCCCTCATTTCGCCTTAAATTATCGCTATCAATGAGGTAAAGCATCCTGATACGATCACCGACGACCGACCGTGCTGCACTAGTTTTATGTTGTATATATGGGATTTAATTGGGCGTTTTTTGGACAATTTACATACGGTTTGACATCATTATTAAGAACATTAAACTTAGATTCATCGCTTCACACAACCAATTTCAAAAAATGTTGGTCTTACAGTTCTTGCTGGACCTTATTTGCGTGATGTAAAGAAAAAGTAATATTTACTCATTAACCTATCTGCAGAAGAAGACGTTTTTCGGTGTTTTTATTTTTTTCGGAAAAGTATTGAAAATATTATATTTATAAAATATTTAATTGCATTGACTATTTTTCCACGCGATAATGAAAGTGATTTAACCGAATAGCGAAATTGTGGAAGCATTTCCAAATAAGTTCCCTCTCTGCGGGGGAGTACATCTATTTTATTATAGTAATTTTGTAATCAAATATTTATTTTTCGAAGCTTATTTACCTAATTTAAATTAGGTGACTTAATTGTGTGTCCACTTAACACTCAATATTCTAAGACTAACTTGATTGCTAGTTTGAACATTTCAACGTCAAATCGTTCAATTCTTTTTTGTTTAAAATGAATGAACAAAAAGTCAAGGAACTGCTGTAAATGTACTCAGACAAAAAATGTTAGGACAATGACTTTATTTTGTGAAATTTTTCAATGGGCTTTTGTAACTTTTGGTATTGTGAAAAATTCACCATTTTGTATGCCAACGGAGTTTGATTAGTTTTGCACAAACAAGAAAAGTGGAAAATAATTTATGTTGGCCACATTGTGCAAATTTTATATCCCTCCAAAAACAGAAGAATATATTGGCAGTAATATTGCAAGCCGTACACTAACTCCAAACTTATCTAGTTGTATAGTTACATATAACTTAGGTAATGTTCTCCCACTTTTTCTAAGTGTAATACTTATGTAAATGTGTTTTGAAACAAAAAAGTTAACTTGAATAAAATATATGTAGGAAATAAATTAATATTAAAATGATGTTATAAAACTTACCGGTATTTTGGATTCTGCTTAATAAAACCATTTTAGTTTAATCTATACAGCCAGAAGAAATGATTCGGAACAAAAAATGTCCAGCAGCGCAAAGCAAAAAAAAAAAACATTGTTTTACATTAAAGATTTAAACCTAGTTTTTGGCGGACGCTCCCTCTTTCCCATTTGATTTACGATTCTAGTCGTAAACTGTAATTGGCTTAGAACAAAATACACATCTTTGGAAAAGTGTTTGAAAAAAACGATTGTGAGACAATTGGAGATTTTGTATTTTTTTATTACTTTAAAAAAAAAAAAAGCCTATTGATTCACTAAATGACCAAATATATGGTTTTTATGTGGACAATTATTTACAGCAAAAACTATGATTTTATTTAAGGTACAATAACGTCGTTACTCTATTAATTTACATATGTATTTAGTTCCTATTAGGTGTTAAAATTTATAAATTTTTCGATTTCAAATAGGAATCCAAATGTTTTAAACATTTTATATTCAAGTGTGCGCATCATATATGATCCTAGAGAGGGTTACGAAATTTAAATAGAAAAAATGCTTCTTCGATTAAAACCCTTTCAACTGACTACGTTACACCGCTACACCTTAAAATACCGTTATCAAAATAAACGAAATATCGTTACTCCTTAAATACCAAAAAGATTAAAATAATGTTGTTTAAAAAAATCGATGCCGAAATAAATGATATAACGGAGCCACTAAAATACTTTTAACGAAATCAATAAAAATACCAATATCCTTAAAATACCGTTACAGGGTTAAAAATCCTTTTTTATTAATTGTACTTATAACCTTCTTTTTTTTTTATTAATTGTACGTATGTATCGAGTAAAAGCAATAAGTTGACAAACATGTTTTCTGATTAGTTTTTTTTTTTTAATTCTGCTATGCGACAAAGAACTGACTACCGTAACCCTTAAAATACCGTTACCGAAATACCTGAAAGACCGTTCACCTTAATAGAACGTTACCGAATTAACCAAAATGCTGTTACCGAAATAACTGAAATAAATGAAATAGCTTTTAACTTAAAATACCGTTTAAGAAATAATGTAAAATAGCGTTGCCCGTACTCATATTCGTTTCGGTCACCAACCATGATTTATAATGAAAACAATGTGGTTTGTATTTATATAACACCGCAGGCGATAATTTTTGGCAAAAGTGCACTTCATCGGGCATTGCTCAAAAAAAAAATATGACCCCTATGATATAAAAAATAATTATCTGATGAATGATCCATTTAAGACCAGTTGGGGTCCAATTACACTTTATCGGACGTTGCTTGAAAAATGTTCTTTTATATCTAACGGACCCACAGGCCACGATCCCGGCCCCAAAAACCGAACAAATGGTTCAATTGGAAGTCACACTTAATAAATCATAGAACGATTACACATACATGTTTTTAGTTATACCGCATTTGAGGACCTCGTTAATTCTATAGGGCTATTACGGAAAAAACTATTCCAAAGATATACATTTTGTTCTGATCCAATTTCTGGCTTAAATCGGAAAACAAACCTTGAACACGTACCCCACTGATGTTATTTAATGGAGAGTTACAATAATTTTGAAGTCACCCCACCCAAGTTTATTACCATTATAATGTTAAATATACGATCAACTTATATAAAGTTCACAAAATTTACACACACTTTAATAACCTTTCGAATTTCATTAGTTATTGCAACGACATATAAAAGAGTTATTGCTATAATTAAAACACTTCTAACTAGAATTCTTTACAATTATCACAATATACAACAATTTCAGTTTAATTTTTTCTTTTTTGTAATAAAAGTTCTCCAAAGAAAAAACATGGCGGTTTATTTTTTTTACCAAAACTTACTGAGTTGCCAGATTGTTTTGAATAAATATTAGATAACGGCCAATTGACATATGCGATAATAAGAGTTTTAAGTAGTTTATTCTTTTCTTGCTTTAAAATAATTTAAAAACTTTAATCGGAATTAATGATATAGTGTGAGAAAATTTTAAGGGAGCGTGTATAAATATGAAAATTGTTTTTATTATACCCTCCACCATATATGGTGAGGGTATATATCAGTTTGTCATTCCGTTTGTAACATGTCGAAATATAGGTTTAAGACCCCATAAAGTATACATATTCGTGATCCTTATGCAATTTTAAGTCGATTTAGCGATGTCCGTCTGTCTGTCTGTCTGTTGAAATGGCGATCACGACGCGAAGACGCAAGCGGGGGTGCCTATTTTTACCCAGATTATTGAACATCCTCCCGAGCAGTTTGGTATTTAAAATGAGCAAATTCGGTTCAGCGGTTCGAAAGTTATGAGTGAAAATGTGAAGGTACCTCTAAATTTTCCATACAAATTTGTACAATTTTTCTGTATCTATTTTTTTTTCTGTTAAGTAAGTAAAAATGTTATTAAGTTATTACATACTATGAGAATAATAACATACTTAGAGCTGTTACTCTAATAACTAAATTAACGTAAAAATCAACAATGTTAAATAACAATGTTAAAGTCGCTAACAGAGCAGACCTCTGTAAATAACATTGCTAAAACTAAATAAATAACATTACTAAAACTAAATAACAAAAGTTCTTTACATAAATTGACAAAACATAGTATATACGTATATCATCAAAATATATCATATCATCAAAATTTAGTATATACGTATATCATCTTCAGCCCTTATGGTGGAGGGTATTCAAAGATTCGGCACAGCCGAATTTATCCCTTTTTTACTTGTTTTTTACAAAATTTTTATTGTGTTAGTTTGCAGGTGACTTGTGTGGATATGGGGCCGGGGCAGGGCCCTGTGAAGCATCCCAAGCCCCGAAAACCGGTACGCATAGTACCATATAAATGTGGGTACTTAAATGAAGGCAAATTTCCTCAGGATCTCAAAAATGCATTTTGTTTCTTTATCCATGGTATGTGGCTCAAAAGTGGAACGATAAATGTCATGTA
The DNA here is from genome assembly GCA_949748255.1 of Eustalomyia histrio. Taxonomy (NCBI): domain Eukaryota; kingdom Metazoa; phylum Arthropoda; class Insecta; order Diptera; family Anthomyiidae; genus Eustalomyia; species Eustalomyia histrio. The sequence goes on from OX456526.1 coordinate 16,284,149, forward strand.
AAATATGGGCGCAGGCTTTTTATAAATATGTAAAAAAATATAATTGGTTTTTTTAAAGGGGTGTGAAATAAAGTTTCGGCAGTAACGGCAATAAACATGTACAACACAATAATAAAATCATACTTTGAATTCGGCTCCACAATTCTATGCACTTGCTGCACAACAACACAATTAGAAAGACTACAAAAACTTTTAAATAAGGCTATGTGGTCTATACTAAAATGCAAATAGATGTATTCCCATAAAAACCATTTCAGTGTCTCATAAAAACAAGGTCTGAAATTTAATACACTAAATTTTATCCAGAAAATGAAAATAGAAAATGCTTCAGAATACTTAATCGTTCAGTTAAATTACTTGGGGGAAGTACAACCATATTTTCCTTTAGATTGCAAGGGGTGAAGCCACAAGAAAAACAAAGAGATATAACATGCTACCTAATTATATTGAATCGGAAGGAAATATTAATGTATTTAAGAGGAATATCGGGCAATTTGTAAGAAATATAGGAAATAATATAAGTCAATAGAATGTATGGAGAAAATAAGTAAATTATATTTATATGATTAATTTAAAGTATAATAAATATAATATATACAAAATTGTTTAATAAATGGGCACATGCCTCATTAAAAAAATGCTATTCCAAAGATATATATCATGTAACAAAACTAGTACTTTTCAGGCAACATTTTTTTTTTGAAATTTAAAATAAACAAAAAAATAAATAAAAATTTCACAAGTTTATTATAAAACATGTTTTTTGTCTTTCCTGAAAAGTACTACATACTTATAAGAACCCGATTAAGATTAAACGGATTAACAGAATTATGTCTTTGTGAACCTTTGGTCCCCATTCTTTGGCAAAAAGAAATATCGTGAATAATGAGATTTATCTGTCCTGTAACATGGTAAAAATATTCGGCTATAATGAATTTCCTGTAGGTAATTGATGTCTAACTCTAATGGGAAAACATTCTGAATTATTTATCCTTAGAGACCAACCAAATAAACATTCTATCATTTGCATGTTTCAAATGTGTATATTGTATTTTGTGCTAATCCGATTATTAGTTGTGGGTTAAATCAGGAAAAAAATTTATAACTTTGAACTATTGCCCCCACGATTAACACTTTAAATTAAGCACTAAAATAAACTCTTAAAGATCACAAAATTAGCAAACATTTTAATAAAGCCCGTATGACATCTGCTATTTTTTACTGTTGACTATTTTTGCTCTGTGAACATTTGGAGATATGCCACCAAACCAAATACATTTTTTAGTCCCGAGATTCTAGTTTTCATATTCCATTGTGGCTTACTCCAGATGATGTTCAGGATTCCAGTTTTTTATTACAATTATGATATTGAATCATGTTGTGTATTATAAATGGGCCCACCAACCAAATACAGATTTTCAGAATTAGCAAAAAATCCTGAACGGGATTTAATTACATAATTCGATATTTAAAAAATCACTGGTTTCGGAGAGACTCTTAATAGGTTTTTTTGATAAAAAAAAATCATCACAATCGGTTCACGAGCTAATAATATAAGACCTTACAGAATATGTATATGTTTCCTGATCGGATTAGCATTTCAAAACTTCTTAAAAATTCATTATTAAAATTTTAAGTACCGCCCATACTCAGTATGTAATCTCTAGTCAATTGGCCAAGTTTAATGTAATTTGGTAAACTTCAGATAAGACATTAGATTTTTTTGCAATAAAAATAATTAAATAAAATTGTCGAAAATCACTTACCACTAAGTTACAGCATGTTATTTCCATTATTTAAACACCATTTTAATAAAATCTTAACTCACAAAGATCACAAAATTAGTAAACAATTTAATAAACCTCTTTATTTCATTAGTTATTGCAACGACTATATAGACGTGCTATTGCTGTAAGAAAAACACTTTTTTCTAGAATTCTTGGCAATTATCACAATGTACAACCATTTGAGTTAAATTTAATAAAATTACAAATTAATGTTCTTTTCTTTTTTTTATAACACAAGTCTGTGATAAAAGTTCTTTAATGAAAAAACACGGCGATGTTATTTATTCCCCGAAACTGAAAGAGTTGCCAGATTGGATAACGGTCATTTGACATGTGCGATAATCAGAGCTTTAAAGCAGTTTTTCTTTTTTTGCCTTAGAATAATTTTAAATCGATTTAAGAAATTTTATTTTTTAAACTTCAAGCGGAACTAATTATACATAATAGGACAAATAGAGGACACGAGTGAATTGCACAATATCGTGTAATATATCTAAATAAAACTAAATTTTATATAAAAGAAATGACAATCTCAAGTAAAATTGTTTGATCTGGCAACTGTGGTAAGCATGGAAAATGTTTCGAAAAAATGTGTGTTTGCTTACTAAATTTTAAAACGTCTGTTTTTGTAACTTTTTAAAAAAAATCAAATATTAATGATATTTTTCTAGAATAAATCTAAATATTTGGAAGAAATATTTAAAGATCTAAAATAAAACTATTGTTTGTTTTTATATGAAAAAAGATAACAGAAAATGTGTTTTTATTGAATTCTTTCATTTTAATTCAAAATAAAAATTAAATAAAATTCCTTTTATTTTTTGTTTTTAATATTCTTTTTAATTTGTTTTCATTTTGTTGTTTTTTTTAATAATACAACTTAAAATTTAAAAAGATAATAATTAATAATGCTTAACTTGTAAAGGTTTTTTTATGTTTTTTTTTTTTAATTATTTTGTTTTTATGTAATTTATTATAGTTTAAAGTTATTATTTCTATATATAATATTTATAATATAATAATTATTAATAATATTAACTTGCTAGTTTGTTGGTTGTTGATTTTTTTTTTATTATTTTTTTAAATAATTATTTATTGAATATAGCAATATATTTAACGATGTTTTTATATTTTTATATTTTGTATTTTACATTTAGTTAATATTTATTTTTTTAGAATTACAACATACAACTAATATATTCTATTTTTTTAATTTTTAAATTTAAAAAGCTGTACAAGTTAAGATTTATATATATATATATTTTATTTTTAAATTTTGTTTTATTAGAAAAAGTTTGTTTTGTTTTAAGACAAATAGTTAAGGGAATATAGAAAAAGTTTTTTTTTTTTTCTAAATAGTAGGACTAATATATACAATATTGTTTTTAATTTTTTTATATATTGTGGGGGACAGACGACAGACTGTTGCACTATATACATCGATTTTTTTATTTTATTTTTATGTTTTTAGCACAGCAAAATGTTTAAACATTTTTGCTTGATTGTTAAAATTTAAAAAAAATGATTTCAAATATTTGTTATAAGAATTATAATTAAAATCCAAAAAAGTTTAAGTTATTTAAATGTTTATTTAAAGTTTAATATCTTTGTGTTTCTATAATAATAATAAAAAAACAAAACATTATAAATTTATTTTAAGCTATGTAAAATAAAATAAATTTAGAATGTTTTATGTAAATAATAAAAAAAAAATAAAACAATAAAATTATAAAAAATAATAATTACACAGAAAATATATTGAATAAAAATTTATTTTTTAAACAAAACTTATATAAAAAAAAACAAAAATATATTTCAACAAATTAAGTCTTTAAGTAAAGTTTTTTATATAAAAAAGCTTACAAAGTTTAAACATTTTATAGCTTTTTAATATATATTTACTAAAGATGTTCATAAAAAGCCAATTGTAAAAAATTTCATATACTTGAAGACATTCAAGTTATAAATTTTTAATATATTATTTTTTGTTAAGCCAATTTATATTTAAAATATTATTCTGTGCTTTTGGCAGTGTGTTTTTTTCTTCTTCTTGTAATTGTTAAAAAACCATAAATTTATTTTTTTTTAAATAAAAAAAAAATAAATGTAGAGTTTTTTGGTTGAATTGCAAAAATTTTCCATGTATAATTTCTCTTATTGAAAAAACTTAAAATTAAAAGCTTCTAAGGCTGTAAAATTATATTTTGTTGTTAGAATTAAAATTAATGGAAAATTTTTTAAAATAATATAAAAAAATATATATATATTTATTAAACTTTAAATAACATTTAAGAACAAAAACGAAATTGAAAAATAATGTATCAAAGAAATATTGAAACAAAGTAATAAAATAAAAACATTAAATAAATCCATAATTTAAAAACTAAAAAAAAAAATAGGACCAAATATTCGGCCTAATAACAATTGTCGAATTTCTATATAAATTGGTTTGCGTATTTCGGAAATTATATCTGATTTCTATTAGTGATAAATTCATTTGTAAAATAGTCTTTAACAACATTTCTGCTACACGGAAAAAAATAATATGTAATTTTTGATGAAAATTTTGCAAGTTTAACAAAAAATAAAATTAATTGGATTTTTCACAATTTGTAAATAACAAAATTGTAATTGAAAATGTACCAACAATTATAAATAATTGTTTTCTGTGTAAGGCCCGATAGTTTTACACCAATGCAACAATTTTATTAAAATCAAATTATTTGAATTTAAAAGTACCACTTGCAATTGAAAAAAAAAATCAATCAAAGTTAAACAAATATTTTTTGTAATCCATTAAATATAATTTAAAATATAAATTTTAGAAATCCATCATTATAATTTACAACTCATTAATATCAATTCATTTTAAAATTTTTGAATGCAAGTGTTATTTTTGGAGTTGAAAAGCTGACAATGGTTGTTCTTTTTAGCCTGTTCAAAGAAATCATATTATGCATAAAACTGCTTCTTTAAGAAAGTGGCACAAGCAAAAAAAATTCCATTAAGAAATGGTTGTTTAAATTAAAAAAAAAAATAATTATAACAGACAACTCAAAAAAATTGTAAAAAAAAACTTTGAATATTAAAAATATTTAAAATTTTAAAAACTAATAAAATATTTGTGACCTTTTTACAAAGGCACTTAATTTTTGTGGGGGAAAATTTTTAACTTTTTTCGTTAGATTTCAAAATGTGTGTGTTTATTATGAGTCCAAGGAAGCTGACATCACAAACTTCCATAATCTCTTAAAAATGCATGCAAAAATCTGAATACATTTTTGGACAAAACAACTTAAGATTTAAATTCATTTGTCAAAAGTCCATAGTCAAATTTTAATTATTCACTGTTCATCACTATGTAATGTGACTGTAAAGTTGCCAATGTTGACAAACATTTAAAAATGTTAAATTAAGGCAGATTTATAAAAAAAACGCTAAATTATTTTCATTAGTGTTAAATATATTTGCAAACATTTATAATCTTTATAAACGTCATAATAGACAGTGTACACGATCAAGTTTATAAAAATGATTCAGATTACAATAAACTCAATGTAAATTCCACTTTTTCCAGCTCAGATTATGATTTAATAATGTACATTGTTAACACTGGCTATTTTAACATTGTAAGATTATGATTGTTTGGAAATTTATAGTTGACAATTATAAAAGCAATAAATAAGTTCACAAGGTGCAGCAAGTTAGGTTGTATCGTTGTTTTACTTCACTATAATGACGATTTTCTGTTAGGTTGGTTAGGTTTTCTCTTTGCTGGCACACTTTAACATAGCACACTAAACATGGGTTAAAATGTTGTATCATCCCATGATTTATTGTTGTATATGTATTTTAAAATAAAATTTTTACAATTCTGTTTTTAATAGGATAATACACATGGCTTGCAAACAACCTAATTAATCTACACAAATATTATACTTTATATTAAATTGTTTTTGTCATATTTTTTAAATTATGGTCTTTATTTTTGTTTATTCATTACTTTATTCCTTTTTAGATATTTTATTTATTATTTTGCTTTATTTATTTTTCCTTTTTATTATAGTTTTTGTATTCTCTTTTTTGTTTTTTAGGAAATATATAAAAAGTTATAAAATGTTCTTTCTTTTGCATAAGTTGAGATCAAAAAATAATAATAAATTAATTTTTTTTGTTTTTTTTTTTTATTTTTTTTTTTATTTTTATTACATTACTACTTATATTTAAATAAGTAATATTAATTGCGTAAGCATATGTATAACTTAAAAAAAAACTTATATAAAAAAAAATAAAACTACCATTTATAGAGAAAATTTTAGTTTAACATTTAAAAAAACGATTAAAATTAAAAGAAAGTATTTCACAAAAATTTAATATCAACTTATAACAGCTGTTGGTTTTATGTTTCTTTAATTTAAAAAAAAAAATTAAAATAAACATAAAAATCTTTATATTTATAAAAAAAAGTATAAATTATTAATAAAACACTGTTTTTTATGATAAATATAAAGAAGTAGTGTGTATAGTACAAGGGGTTTTGATTTATATTTTTTAATTAATATTTATTTTTTTTAAAGATATTTTTTACATTTTTTTAACATTTTGTTGGTTTTATTCTATCTATTAGTTTTATGTATATTTTCAAAATTTGTAGTTTTTATTTTTATTAATTATTAGATTTGTAGTTTATTTTTTATCATTTATAAGATTTTGCTACAATATTGTTGTCGTGTTTAAATTATTATTTTGTTTTTTTTTTATATGATTTAACATTTAATCCATTGTTTAATTAATTAATAATATTAATAAAGCATGAAATCATGCCTTGGCTCTGTAGTGAATTTTATGCTGATTTTAATTTAAAATACAAGTTCTTTTTCAATCATTTGTTTTGAAGTATCATCATCATTTTATTTAAAAGTTTGTTGTTTTTTTTTTTTTTGTCTAGCTGGTTTTTATTAAAAGTTCTAGCCGAGTTTTTTTTTAGTTTCATAATAGTTTAATATTACTTTATACTCACTTATTATTTCTATTTCGCATTTTAGACTGTAGCAATTACTATTAAAAGATGTGCTATATCTGCAACGCGATTCTTTAGATCTGGTGCAGCCTTTTCCAAGTTCTCATTAGCAAAATCACATGATGGAAATATGTGTACAACGTATGCCGCTTGTTCACTTCCCGGCATTGCTATATTTACTATACCTGCTGCCATTTTTTGTTGCAAATAGGTTATAAAACCCGATTGTAAATTTCTAGATTGTTGGAGTACATCAGCATGATCTCGCCCACAGGGTAAAGCTAACAACATACAATGTTCATTTTCAAACTAAAAGAAAAATTAAATAATTTTTTTAATGTTTAATAACATGCTAAATTGAAAAAATTAGCCACTAGGTAAAATAAAACAAATTGTTTAAGCTTCCAAAATATATTTTATAAAAGGCCCTTTTTAAAAAAGTGTATTTTATGAAATGGTACTATAAAATGTTATAAAAGCAATTTTTTTTTTATAAAAGGTACTTTTTATAAAAGGTACTTTTTTATAAAAGGTACTTTTTTATAAAAGGTACTTTTTTATAAAAGGTACTTTTTTATAAAAGGTACTTTTTTATAAAAGGTACTCTTTTTAAAAGGTACTTTTTTAAATAGTACTTTTTAAAAAAGCTACGTTTTTTATAAAAGGTATTTTTTATAAAAGGTACTTCTGTATAAAAGGTACTTTTTTATAAAAAGCACTTTTTTATAAAGGTTCTTTTTTATAAAAGGTTATTTTTTATAAAATGTACTATTTTATAAAAAGTACATTTTTATAAAAGGTACATTTTTATAAAAGGTAAATTTTTATAAAAGCTACTTTTTTATAAAAGCTACTTTTTATAAAAGGTACTTATTTATAAAAGGTACTCTTTTTAAAAGGAACTTTTTTATAAAAGGTACTTATTTATAAAAGGAACTCTTTTTAAAAGGTACTTTTTTTTAAAAGGTATTTTTTATAAAAGGTACTTTTTTATAAAAGGTACTTTTTAATAACAGGTACTTTTTTATAAAAGGTACTTTTTTATAAAAGGTACTTTTTTATAAAAGGTACTTTTTTATAAAAGGTACTTTTTTATAAAAGGTACTTTTTTATAAAAGGTACTTTTTTATAAAAGGTACTTTTTTATAAAAGGTACTTTTTTATAAAAGGTACTTTTTTATAAAAGGTACTTTTTTATAAAAGGTACTTTTTTATAAAAGGTACTTTTTTTATAAAAGGTACTTTTTTATAAAAGGTACTTTTTTATAAAAGGTACTTTTTTATAAAAGGTACTTTTTTATAAAAGGTACTCTTTTTAAAAGGTACTTTTTTAAATGGTACTTTTTAATAAAAAGGTACTTTTTAATAAAAAGGTACTTTTTTATAAAAGGTACTTTTTTTAAACGGTACTTTTTTAAAAAAGGTACCTTTTAATAAAAGGTACTTTTTTATAAAAGGTACTTTTTTATAAAAGGTACTTTTTTATAAAAGGTACTTTTTTATAAAAGGTACTTTTTTATAAAAGGTACTCTTTTTAAAAGGTACTTTTTTAAATGGTACTTTTTAATAAAAAGGTACTTTTTTATAAAAGGTACTTTTTTTAAACGGTACTTTTTTAAAAAAGGTACCTTTTAATAAAAGGTACTTTTTTATAAAAGGTACTTTTTTATAAAAGGTACTTTTTTATAAAAGGTACTTTTTTAAAAAAAGTACTATTTACAACAAAAAAAAATTATGTACTTTAAAAGATTATTTTGTATTAAAAAAAATTCTCTTTAATTAAGGCCATAAAAACTAGTTAAAATTTCGGGAAAACTCTCACCTGCATCTTTTTCGCTACACCTTCCAGCTGAGTTTGTTCCAAACGCATACGTTGGGAAATACGTAATGGTGGCGTACTACCATCACTATTGCAGGGCAATGAGGCACGAGCCACAAGTGGATTACCAAAAACGAAATGCATTTGTACAGCAGCTTGGTCTGTTTTTAAAGCTAATAAACCTTGCCACATAACAGGATAACGTTGTAGTAGGGTAAGCAATGAATCTGCCTGAGGTGGTGGTGGTGGTGCTTGAGCATGTGGTTGTAGCTGATGAGAAGCTGAAGGTTGATGAGATGGGGGTGGTGTACCCACTTGCATATTATGAGCATCACCTAAAAATTAAAAGAAAACATAAAAAGTTAATGGCTAATCTTTATAATTATTGAGATTTTTTTTATTTATTACTTACCGGTTCTAACCATAATATGGTCCTTTTCACGCATTAATTGCTGCTCTCGTTCTCTCTCGCGCTGTTCTCTTTCACGTTCCATCAATTTGGAGTGATGTGCAGGCGTTGATGGCGGTTGTCCAGTAGTTCCACCTGTTTGTACTCCAGTTGCTGGTGGAGCAGAAGGCATAAAAGGACTACTACTACCAGCCGAGGGATGAGGAACAACAACTGTAGGTGGTGCCACAACACTATGAGCTGTTGAAGGTCTATGCGCAGGCGGCGGTTCCAATGTTATTGGCCGGGTAGCATCATAGTATGCGGAAGGAGGTGCACCCGTTGTAGGGCGACCTGTAACATCATAATGTGTATGAGCTGGTAAGCGGGTATTGTGGACATAAACTTGAGCAACTTGTGGAGAATCTGGAGATTTACATTTTATTAGGAAAATAAAAAAAGATTGAAAAAATTATGGCATTTGTGTATTTATTTAAATTAAAGAAATTACCAGTTGCTCTGTCTTGCGGGCTTTGCAGACTGTGAGGCACTGCTACCGTTCTGGGTACACTGCCAGGTCTTCTTAATTCCAATGGTGGACTACTACCCAGTAATTTATCATCGAATTCCCGCAAAGCCACCGGATTCAAAGGATCATGTTGTCTTAGCAGTTGTTGGTAAATCATCAAATGTTCTCTGGTCGGTACACCACGTATTGGTCCTCCAGGGAATGAAGCTTCACCCTGTATAAAAGGAAAATAGAAATTATATTGTTATAAATGGAAAATATTTTAACAATTACAAAAAAAGAATATATACATATATTTGTAAAAATAAAAACGCTAAAACTCAAATTAAAATTAAATGTAAACCTTTAGGTGGGTACAAACAGGCTGAACAAAATTCAGGTTTATGTGTTTCTGTAAAATTTAACTTTTTTCGAGTAATTTTCAAAGAAATCTAAAACCTTTTTGAGGCAATTTATATTTAGTTTTAAATAATCCAGCCACCTCGCACAAAATCATAAAATTGAATTTAAATTATAATAAAAATTTTGTCATTGTTTTAACCTTTAAGTTTACTGGTGTTATGGGTGAAGCTTGTTGGTGTGCTGGTGGAGGACTTTGTGTGTTAAGTACACTTCCAGTTACAGCACTACCATAAGGAGAAATATCGTGCTGCGTCCAGAAATTGCATTTATAATTATTATACACATTTCATTCTTAAACAAAAATATAATTTTTAATTTAAAAAACTTACCATGCCAGCTTCAAAATGTGGTGGTACTTGCATGCTTCCCGGCAGCAATATAGAGCCCATACGGGCTTGACTTTGAGGACTAATTGTGGGTATGGTGGTACGCAAAGAAGAAGCTGTTTAGGAAATTAAAAAAAATATATAAATTTTTTAAGTAAATGTAATCAGTGGCTTTATGAGTAGCTTTTTAATTGGATTATTGCAAATTAATATGACAGAGCTAAAACACTGACTGGGACACACGATGCAAAAAAAAAGCTCAGCCAGTTTTTTAACATCGTGAGCAAAAGCGAGTGCCTTATTTTTTAAGCAAAAATAAAAGAATTAAATGTTTGCACAACTTACCTCCCACATTTGATGCTATTGATGATTGCTGTTGTGGTGGTTTACCAGCATTTGGTGGTGAGGGTGAAGCTACCGCATTCAAGACATGTGATCCACTTTGTGATTGCAATGTATGAATCATAGGACTATTGGGTTGCTTACCCAAATGTTGTGGCTGTAACGGTGGTGATGGTGCATGTTGATTTGGATGTTGCAAATGAGCTGCTGCTGCGGCAGATGAGCCTGAAGGTGAATGTGCAGGAGCTGATGTTTTTGTTTGTATAACCATTGTTGGATGAGGCGGTAAACCCAACATACCAGGGGGCATTATCAAAGGAGTAGTTGTAGTCTTTGATGGTCCTCCAATTGTTTGCTGATGTATGACAATCGGCTGTTGTTGTTGTTGCTGCTGTGTTGTATGAACTGCGCTGGGTGTTTGTATGTATGTAGTGTAGGATGGTTGTTGTTGTGAGGTTGTTGGTGGTATATGATGCACCGATGTAGAGGGTATATTAGATTGTTTATTTGATGTAATTGTTGGCGGGGCTGATGTCTTTGAACTAACCACATGTAACACTTGGGATGGATGCAAATCATGACCTTGTTTAATTACAAGAGATTGTTGCTGTTGTTGTTGCATTGCTTGTGCTACATGCTGTTGTTGTTGCATTCCTTGTGATGCATGCTGTTGTTGTTGCATTGCTTGTGCTGCATGTTGTTGTTGTTGCATACCATGTGCTGCATGTTGTTGCTGTTGCATTCCTTGTGCTGCATGTTGTTGTTGCATTGCTTGTGCTGCATGTTGTTGTTGTTGTTGAATACCTTGTGATGCATGTTGTTGTTGTTGCATACCTTGTGCTGCATGTTGTTGTTGTTGCATACTTTGTGCTGCATGTTGTTGTTGCTGTTGCATTCCTTGTGCTGCATGTTGTTGTTGTTGTTGTTGCATTCCTTGAGCTGAATGTTGTTGTCCTATATTACGTGGTGCATTTAAAGTATTTACCGTATTTACCAATAATTGCTTGGATGTTTGTGACAACTGTTGTTGAGGAGGTGTCTGTCTTTGTATAACATGTGATGGTTGTTGTTGTTGTTGTTGATGATGAGGACCACCAGTTTGATGTGATGGTTGTTGCTGTTGATGGTGAGCACCACCAGTTTGATGTGCTGATTGTTGTTGATGCAATAACTGATGTGTTTGTTGTTGTGCTACATATTGTCGCTGCTGCTGCTGTTGCTGCTGACCACTTTGTTGTTGCTGCAACTTTTGACTATTTAACACATGAGCTTTTAAGCTTGTCGGTGGTTTTACACTTGTTTGTTGAGCATGCATTACTGTTGCTGTTTGTTGTTGCATTATTATAGTCTGTTTTGTTGGTGCAGCCTGTATATCACCGATTCTTTGTCGTTGTGTTACCTGTTGTTGTTGCTGCTGATTAGCCTGTGAAATTTGCATCTGCTGTTGGTGCTGTTGTTGTTGTTGTTGCATGACAACTGTAGTTGATGATGGTGGTGGTGTAGGCGGTAGATTTGATGTTTTAACCACCACACTTACCGATGCATTCAACATTGCTGTCGACACTGAAGTTGCTGCCGCTTGTGCAGCAGCAGCACTGGCTTCAACTTGCACCGGTTTTGTTAAGGCTGTAATGGGTGTGGCTACTGCACCTTGCTGCATTGAGGGATTTTGTAATATCTTCTGAATTTTTGGACTGTTTTCAGCTACTACCTGCATAATTTTCCTTGAATCCATTGGACAGCCTAGAGGTTGAGAAGCAGCAGTTGCTGAGGGTAAATTACCTTCTTTAGCCTGTTGCATTTGCATACCGGATACAGTGCCAGTAACAGGATCTATTATTGGTTTATTTACCGATTCAGCCGCTCCACCAGTTGTCTTTTGTGAGGCTGGAGCAGCTGTATTTAACATAGGAACACCTCCAGCCGGTAATGCAGAATGTATATTGGGTGTTATAGTTGTCGATGTCGAAACAGCACCTGTCGATATTTGATATAAATCAATATCTGCGGCAGCGGCTAAAGCCTTTTTCTTAGGATGTTGTGGTACGGCAATAATTTGCTGTGGTGTATTATTAGAGTCTGGCATTTGTGATTGTATTGATGTTGTTTGTGAATGCTGTATATTTGGATCTGTTGTTGTTGTTGTAACTTGAGGTGGAGGGGGTGTACCCACAGATTTTGTATCTTCCACATCACTTATATCATGCACCATATGTTTTGCAGCTTGCGGAGAAGGTGTTTGTTCTATATCCAACAAATCATTGGTATTCTTACGATCCTTAGACTTTCTAGGTCTACCAATAGGATTTGTTGCTGAAGAAGTTTCATTACCTTTTGTTCTTGGTTGGCTAGAATTACGCCCTGATCTTCTAGGTGGTGTCTGAGCGCCTTTAGGTAAAGTAGTGTTCAAAAGGTTGGGTACCACCACCACCACATTATTACCAGATGATGGAGTTGTTTGTTGTACATTTCCACCTGCATTATTGGTATTTGTGTTTCTTACTACATCTTCTATAGTATCATCAATAGTACTACCAACTTTTTCTAATATTCTACGGGACTTACGTGTAGCTGCAGCGGCTGCCAATTCAGCAGCTGAAAATTCTTGTTGTTGAGGTTGTGTAACCAAAGATTGACTGGCATTTGTTGTTGCTGCATCCTGTTGCTGTTGTGGTGTTTCAATTGCGTTACTCACTTGAGTGGAAGATGTGGTAACTGGTTTCGATTCCCCTAACGCAGGTTTTTCCAAAGCTTTAACTAAGGGAGCAGTTCCTTGTGCCTGATTTTTAATGGATAAAATCAAACGAGGACGCAGATCTGGATTAGCCGTGCTGGCTGAAGCAGGAGCATTTTTATTAGCTTTACTTTCATCACCAGATTCTTCATGGAATTCATAAACATCTTGATGTTGTTGCTGACTGATATCTGGCAAAGAAGTTAAAGCGGATGCTGCGGTTTGACTACGTGCCTTCTTTTCGGTAGCTGTTGTAACTGGATTAGAAGAAGCTGTTGAAGATTGTGCAGGTTTCGTTACTGCAGTTGCTACTGTCGGGGTCGGAATTTGGGGTTGAGGTAAAGTTGAAATTATTTGCTGCTCTTGCTGTTGTTGTAATTGCTGTTGTTGTAACAATAAATTCCTCGGTGGTCTACCTTTACGACCTCTTGTTGTTGGAGTTGTTGCAGTTGGTTTACGTAATCTTGTCTGTACTCCAGCAGCTGGACCCAATTCGGTTTGGGGTGAAGTAGGAGTATTAACATTCGCATTAACCATTGCATTGGCAATCGTTGCAACGGCTGCAGCTGCTGCTTTCTTACCTCCCCTAGGTTGACGACCCCGTTTAGCTCCAGTTCCCCTAGTGCTAGGTCTTCCCTGAATAGGTACCTGTTCGAATGTTGGCATTTGTTGCGTCTCGGTTTCATCCTCAGTCTCATGGTCTGTAGTGACATTACCAGATTGTATGTGTGAAGATGCAGGGGGTACGGCGACATTTGAGGGATTTGTTGTTTTTGAATCCAAAGAAGTTATCGTATCCACCTTTGTCAACAAAGGCAAGTTAGTGGTTTTTGCATCAGTTTCATTACTATCAATAGAGGAAGATTTTATTTCCACAGCTTTTATGGTACTTTGGGATTCAACCTTAGCTATTGCTATTGCTGTTGTTGTTGCTGGTGCAGCTGAAGTTAAAGTCTCATTCTTTTTGATAACTGTGCTTGCAGAGGTGGTATTGGTATTTGTTTCTACTATATTCAATTCTTTAGCTGACCAATAATCACTATCTTCTTTGGAATCTTGTTCAATTTCATCATGTTTGGGTGGTGATATTTTAATGACGTTTTCTTCGGTCAATGGCGCAGAACGAGGCGTATTATTGACAGTGGTTGTGGTCAGTGATTCCTTATTTGTAGCTGGTATAGTTGGTGTTGTTAGTGTGGATGTAGGTGTTGGTGTTCTTATTACCGAAACACCACCTTCAAGGTGTTGTTTGTTGACCGTCGGTATTGATGGTGAATTGGATTGTTTCTCAACATTTGTTTTTGTTGCAACATGAGATGTTGATTGTGTTTGTGTAATTGTTGGCGTAGTTGCGATAATAACCCTAGGACTTTCTAATGCATTTTGTTTAGAATCTTGTTGCTGTTGAAGCAAACGTTGTGGCGATGGTGATTGCTGTCGTAAATGCTGTTGTTTTGTATAAATGGGAGCGGGTTTTTGTTGTTGTTGTTGCGAATTGGGACTTTGTGTTTGAGGTGGGTGTTGTTGATGTTGCACGTGTTGTTGTGGCATTCCAACAATATGTTGTTGCACTAAAAATCTTTGAGGCGTTTGAGCATTTTGAATAACATTTTGTTGTTGTTGAGTGGGACATTGTTGTGTTGTTTGCATTTGTTGGGACATATGATGTTGTTGTTGTTGATATTGCACTTTAAGTTGTTGATGCTGCATTTGTGTTTGATGTTGCTGCATTTGTGTTTGATGTTGCTGCATTTGTTGTGGTGACGCTAAGCCTCGTTGTTGAGGTTGTTGTTGCTGTGAGGCAACAAATGTATGCTGAGTTTGGGACTGCTGTTGTTGCGGCAACATATTTGCAGTTGGTTGCTGTTGTTGTTGCTGTGGCGACATATTTGGTGGTGGTTGTTGTTGTTGCTGCTGCAGTTTTTGTTGTTGCTGTATATGTATCATTTGATTTTGCTGTATTTGCATCATGTGCTGTTGCATTTGTTGCTGTTGACGATGTTGTTGATTCTGTTGCTGTTGTTGTCGCTGTTGCATATATTGCATTTGGGGCGATTGTTGTTGTAAAATCGTTTTACCCATTTGTTGCAAAATTTGAGGCGATTGTCTAGATTGATGACCACCTCCCGATGTAGGTGGTGAATATAATGAACCCTTTGGTGATTGTTGTTGTTGTTGTTGTTTTTGTTGTCCAACAACTATACCAGCAGCTTGTATCTTAGATTGTTGAGCCTGTTGTGGTGTTACTGATACAACCTTACTTATAATAGTAGGATGTGTTGGTACAGGAGGCATTTTTTGTATAGATATTGGCAAAATATGTTGTCCGATTGGAACTGCATTTTGTTGTTCAATACTTTTAGTAGCATGTTTTTGCTGAGGCGATGACTGTTGTTGCTGTTGCTGCTGATGAGATGCCGGTATTCTAATATTCATCATATTAGCATTATGAGTGGTTGGTGTTGAATAGTTATTTATCTTAATCATATTATGTTGTTGTTCAGGAGTATTTGGTGAATGCTGTTGGTGAACCTTGTGTGGTGCACTTTGTGCCACGGAAATACTACTTAAAAGTTGTTTTTGTGTCATATTTGGACTAGCCAAAGTACTATTGTTTAACGTTACGTGTTGCTGCTGCTGCTGGGATGGTGGTGACATTAAGTTTTGATGTTGTTGCACAGCCCGTTGTAATAAAACATTTGGTTGCTGTTGTTGTGGTGTTACTACAATTGGTGCTGGTGGTGCATGAGCAATAGTATGCGGACTAGGTTGTCTGGGTGTTGGAGTATTAGCACGGGAAGTATGCTGCCTAGGACTATGTGGAGACTGAGCTCTAACACCCATTATATAAGTTGCTCCCACAGGAGACTTTGGTGGCATATGGTGTCCGCTTGGCGAATGCATCGTAGATGATGCTGTTGATGTTGTTGGCGAATCATTATGAAGCGTAGTTACTACACCTCTTGGTGATAAAACCAGTTGGGGTGCCACAAAGTGTGTTGACGGTTCAGGTATAGTTATGGTTGGTGGTTGCATAACATATCCGGTAGAAGTGGTAATCGATTTTGAACTTGTCATCTGCTTTGGAGAAGGAGAAAACGTTGAGTTGGGAGCAAATGTAATTGAGGTCTTGATAGGTGTGGATGTATAACACATTGTGACCCCCGCTGGTGTAGTTGTGGTAATAGATGATGATGTTACGGTTGAAGTTGTTGAGACCATTCCTACAGAATTATCCAAGTTTGCGGAAGGCATTACTGCTTGCACCGGCTGTACAGCCGGCTGATCTTGTTTACTTATGGTAGGAGGTTCTATTTTGGGCTCATTGTTTGTGTTAATTAATTCCAATACCGGTTGTGTTCTTGTGGGAGATTTTACCTTTGTAATTACGGAAGATTTTTGTTGATGTTGACTTGTTTCACTTTTATTTGTTTCGGTTTGTTCTTCCGCACTAGGATTGGTAGTATTTAATTTGTCCGATGTCGCCGAGCTGCTAGTAGATTGAGCAGTTTCATCAATTTTCAGTCTATTACTGCCACTACTATCTGCCTCATCGACATTTTCCTCGGTATCGGTATCAATTTGTAGATCTCTTACCGACTGTGGAGTATCAGCCTTAATGTCCAGCTCTTCCTGTCTCAAGCTTTGTATGGCTTTGCTTACTTCCTCCGTATCTTCTTCTACAGTATCTGTTATAACCGAGCTGGCCACCTCACATTCTATAGCTTTAGCAGCCAAGGCGGCCTCTTCGTCTGGTTCTTCGGCTGTCATTGTTGGCTCCGGATCAGTTATGACATTATTTAAGTCATCGTCATCGTTGAAGGAATAGACGGCTGACGAATTGCCAAAACTTTCTCCCAATAAGGCGGAAACAGCACTTTCAGTTTCTTCTTGGGATATTGTTGCCCTTGATTTAGATTCTTCTAATTTTTCCAATTTTGACGCATCTGGTGGTGATTCTACCGGAATTTTAGGTTCATCAGCCGTAGAATCTAGGGGAGTATTAAACTCAGCCGATATTGATTGTACGGCAGATTCACTAATGCGATCATCTATTTTACCATCAAAACCAGGTATAAAGATTTCGTTTTTCTTCTTTTGTGTCGTATGTACGGATGATGTGGATGCAGTTGATGAGGATGCCATTGCATTTGAACTTATTGGTGAAGAATCACTTGATTTATCCAAGTTATTAGCAGCGGCTCCAATGGAAGACGTTGGTGTTGTGTTCAAGGTGGTATTAACCGGCGCGCCCACCTTTGATGAAGTAGGAGTGTTTGGTGTTGTTTTTAATTGATTTAAGTTCTCCGTTAAATTAAGGCCACTAGTATTGCTTGTTGTAGGTGTTTTTGGTAGGGGACTTATTTTCTTTAAATTTAGCAAATGTGTTAAGCAAAGCAAATCTTTGGTTGATGGTGTTGTACAAATTGCAGCCACCGTAGCAGGAATAATACTCATAGGTGTGTTTGGTGATGTTTGAGCTCCTTGCATAGGTGAAGACAAATTATTATCCTCGTCATCATCGCCTATTAGGCAAGGCAATGATGGTGAGGGTTTACATAGAGGTGAGGCAGCTGTCGAAGATTGCTGCTCTTCTGTAGACTTTTGAGCATGTTGTGCAGCCGCCTGTACATATACAGTTAGTTTTGAGGAACTGGCTGTACCGGCAGCTACCTGAGCCTGCGACGCATTCGATGAGGATGATTCACGTCTTTGATGTTTTTCCTCTCTTGAACGTTTCTTCTTTTTCTTTTTATCTTTGTTTTTGCCAGCCAACGTCGTGGTATGCTCCTTTTCCACATCTTTCTTGTCATTTTTAGCATTAGTTACAGTCATTTCCAATGAATTCTCATCACCATCTGAGAATCGGAAAACATCGGTCATATCACTACGATAGGTAGTGGCGGTTGAGGGTGTAGCATCTTCTAACATTTTATTATCAGAATCTTCCATAAGTTGAGCTTCCAGAGCTCTTCCGGCAGCATCTAAGTCTACACTATTTTCATCATCTATCGGTTTAGTAGATGATACTGTTGGAGTCTGATTATGTTCTGATCCTCGAGATTTTTCACGTTCTTTACGTTTCTTTTCACGCTTCTCTTTGCGATGTTGTCTCTCAACTACTCTATCCAAATGGGAAGAGGCACCAATAATTGTTGAGCATGTTAACTTTTGTTTATTTTCTTCATTTTCCTCTTGTGAGTGGGACTTTGGAGTTAGTGGTTCTTGTTTATAGGGATTAAGAGCTGCTGAAACTATAGGTCCTGTCATATTCGACGAGGAAGTATTGCGATTGGTAATGCAATTTAAATCTCTGCCACCAATATCACTATCAGTCAAATCTTCGTCATCTTCGTCAGATATGGGACCAAAGATATCTTCCATTTTTTCACCACCACTTCGTTTGTGCTGAGGTGTACACGAGGTTGCTGGTGATGCTGCCGTTGTTGTTGCTTGAGCATTCACCATGGTGGTGGGTGCTGAAGTCTGACGCATTATATCTACACTCTTGGATTTTTTAGACTTCTTTAAACGGTGTTTTTCTTTTTCATAAACCATTTTGTCTAATTCAGGTCCAGACCCCACTACATCAGCACTCATGTGCCTTAGCTTTTCCCGTTTCTTTTCTTTTCGCTCTTTATGTCGTTTCTTTTCACCCACCATTGTCGTTTCAGTTGAGGCATGTGTCACCGATGTTTCACCACGTTTAAGTTCATCGAATGCATCATAACAGGGAGAAGT
Organism: Eustalomyia histrio; assembly: GCA_949748255.1. NCBI lineage: Eukaryota > Metazoa > Arthropoda > Insecta > Diptera > Anthomyiidae > Eustalomyia > Eustalomyia histrio. Next base: position 16,303,238 of record OX456526.1, read on the forward strand.
CACAAGTTTAGTATTCTTTGCATCAGCAGTCAGTGCCAACAAAGCCTTGCCTGCTGTATTTACCACAGGAGAATGTTTTACCAAAGCTTCACCTACAATTTGTTCCTTAGCTATTGAATCTTGTGTAGGTGTTTTCTGACGCTTCTTGCTCTTTTTGTGTTTCTTGATTTTAGCCAGTTCCGGAGAACAATGTTGCGAAGCTGAAGCTGCCGGAGACTTATGGAATTTTTGTTCCGATTGCATATAATCATCATCTCCATAAAAATCTTTTACTTCCTTTTTAATTTCATTAGCCGATAATATGTCTCCTGTGGTTTCCAACTTGATATTAGGTGTAGTAGTTTGTTGTTCATCGGCTGAAGAACACAATGAATTCAGAGTTTTAAATTTGAACTCGCCAAAATCGGATGCTTCTCCTGGACATTCTACCTCTTTTTTAATTTTCTGTTTCAGATGTTTTATTGCCGGAGAGCTAGTATCATCATCATTGGAAGTCTCTATGGGTTCTTGTTTTAATTTAATATCCGATTGGGATTCAGAATCCGATGCTATACGTGATGTATGATGCAATAAACGTTTATTGGCCAAACCGGTATTGTGACGACGTATTAAATCATCTTCTGATGTATCATCACCATCATCACACAAACGTCTAATGTTGTCTTGTAGTTTGAGACGTCGTTGTGTTACAGAATTATCATCAGAGTCTGAACACAAACGATTGGGATGTGTTGAGTTAGCAGAAGATGAAGCTTGAGAACTACGTCTACGATCACGATTAGGTGTTTTGGCCCCTGTCTCGGCATCGTGATCATCATCGGTAGAGGATAAGCCACCGCTTAGCATTTTATAAGAACTACCACTACGATTGTGTTTTTGATGTTCGCTACTAGCTCCCTCAAAATCTGAGTCGGAGTCTCCATCGTAACTTGCTGAACGTTTCTTTTCTTCACGTTTAGCTCTTGATTGTTTAAGTTGGGAAAATTTAGCTTTTATTTTCTTCTCTTCTTCTTGTTTCTGCATGTTTTTACATGATCGTGCCTTAACCTTATCGTACATGGAAACATAAGGACCATCATCGGGTATATCAAATATTGAATGTTGTCGATTATCAGAATCATTATCGTCACCCATACCCTCACCACCTCCATTACCCCCACCACCATCTGTGTCCTCAGCGGAGCTAAGTAATATTCTTCGTGATCCAGACTGTGGTGTACTTTTATTAAAATTGTTATGACGATTTGAGGGTGTTTGGGGTTGTATGCCGACAGCTCTCTCTTCGGAGCAACGCGATAATTTCCGATCAGAGTTATGTTCAATTTTCACTTTAGCATTTGCTTCGGAATTCATAATGCTTTGAGCTGAAGTACGTCTGTGTATTAATTTGTTATCAGATGAGGACATAAGTGCCTCATCGGTAGCATTGCAATTTGCCAGAGGCGGTGTTGAAGGCACTGTATCATTTGTGTTACTAACAATAGGACCGGTTGATGTCGAATGTCTCTTTTTCTCGCGATGATGTTCTCGTTCGCGTTTACTACTTTTATGGCGACTGTGATGACCACTGCCACCACTTCCATGTTCTCTATGTTTGTGATTACCCGACGGTGTTTTGTTAGGATTTGGAACCGCCGTTGGGGTTTCAGAAATTTCTTCATCATCGGAAGAAAGTAATGATGTAACTTTGGTTTTAGTTTCCATATCATGTGCAGTGGTATTTTCAACTTCTGTTTTATTAACACAATTGGCTACCTTCGCTTCTGCTGTTTCTGGTTTGGATACATTAATATCAAGTGATTCACCACCAGTGGTCTGATTTAATGTCTGTTGCTTATGGTGTTTATTACGATGATGTTTGGTATAATCCTTATCATGGGAGTTTACAGGATTATTTTTATGTCCTGATGATGACGACGAGGTCATTCTATTGTGTTTGTTATTTCGTTCTTTGGCATGATGTTCTCTAGAGTCTCGCCTTTCACTGATAACATTATTCACTAAATTATTTGCTTGTGTCTGTGTCGAATTTGCAGTTGGTTCTAAATCGATACGCACTCGCTTGGCATGTCCGTCAGTGTGAGTTTGAGCTCCGGGAGTCATCGCACTATTGCTAGCATTACTGTCTTGAGAGCTAAGCCTTCGTTTAGGATGTCTTACTGGTGACGTATTACGTGACGTCTTACGGTTTTTGTGCTTACCACCTCCACTAGCAGTAGTACTACTTACCGAAGCAGTGTCCATAGCAGAAGATTCTTCTGTGGAATTTTCTTTATTGTTTTGTCGTTCTGTTTCACCATGACGAAAGAAGCCTTGTGGTGTTTGGTCATGGCCCGATTTTGTTTGAAACTGTAAAGCAGCAATTTCTTTTCTTCGCTGGTGTTCTTTTAAAAGATTAATATCGCGTTTTTGATCAGTATAGGTTTCATCTTGCATTTTGCGTTCACGTTCCTTTTCTTCTTTCAAGCGCTGCCTTTCTAATTTTTCTTTCTCCTTCTGTTCATTTTCCTCCTGCTCTTTTCTTTCTTTACGCAATTGTTCTTCACGTTCTCGCCGATCATTTTCTTCACGTTCCCTTCTTTCGATTTCTTCACGTTCTCTTTGCTCCTTAAGTTTTCGTTCCTTTTCTTCTTTGCGTTCACGCTCTTCTTTAGCTCGCTCCTCTTCTTTCCGCATGCGCTCTTTTTCGCGCAGAACACGTTCTCTTTCTTCATGTTCCAAACGTCCTCGTTCAAGACGCTCTTTTTCGACACGTTCCTTTTCCAGTTTTTCTTTTTCTATACGTTCTTTTTCAAGGCGCTCTCGTTCCTCACGTTCTCTTCCTTCGCGTTCTCGCTCTTCCCGTTCCTGTTGTTTCCGGAGCTCTTTTTCTCTTCGTTCTTGTCGCTCTTTACGCTCTTTTTTACTGTCGCGTTCATCGGGATCACTGGATTCACACGCCGAAGCTTGCGACAATTGCGGTTGTGAAGAGTTTGAGTTTTTTCGTCTATCGCTTTTAGATGATTTCTTATCCTCACTACCACGGTGATTGTGTTTGTGCGATTTCTCACTACGTTTAACCACAGTTTCGGAAAGGGGGGTGGAAGAGGAGGAAATATGGCTGGATGGTTTTGCCGTATCTTCTTTTGTGTTTGATTTATTTGGAGTTAAGGAACTATTACCGGTTGTTGCTTGTTGAGGTTGTTTTTGTTCTAGGGAAGGAGCAGAAGTGAAAAGAGTCGAGGTTGATTTTACTGTTCCCACATTTGTACTGCCAGGAACTGATACTGATTTGGTGAGGATACGTGATTCTGCTGCCGCCGACGATGAAGGCGGTGGCGGAACACTTAAACTTTTTAAAAGAGCGGAGTTCTTTGGCTTTAAGGGTGGTGTACCAGCACCCACTGAAGGTGTCGGTGAAGTTGCTGGTGGCTGAGGTGGTTGTTGCACCTCCATTGGAGGCAAAGGTGGCTGTCCCATTGATGGCTTTGAGCTTTCTGCCGGAGGTGGAGGTATAGGTTGGGCACTTTGCACTGGAGCAGCGGTATTTGGCAATGGTGGATGTGTTGGAAATGGATATTGCAGACATTTTGTTCCTCCAGTCGCCGTTGGTGGCGGTGTTGAAGCTATTATGGTAGTAGGTGTTTGTGAGCCTATCGTCGTTGTACCACAACTGGTTGTTGCTGTCGCTTTAGCAATAGTAGTAATTGTGCAAAGCGAAGGAATTGTTACTGACGGTGAAGGAGAAGGACTGTTGTATGGAGACATTGAGGCTTGTGGCGAATTCATAGGCGAATGACTACTTAAACGTTGTAGCAAAGCTCCTGATGGTTTGGGTAAAGTATTTGCCCCCACAGAACTTGCTAGGCTAGTGGTGGTACATCCCACAACAGGAGCTTTAGTGGCTTGAAAATTTGGTAGTCCCGGAGATGTACATACACTTATGACATTCTTATTTAATTGGGAAGAATCCGATGTAGGCTCATACCATTGATTTTTCTTTAACCTTTGCAAGTCATCATCGAATATCGATTTTTTAGCCAAAAGCGATTTGACAATATCTGAAGGTTGCATTTCCTTGACATCAATGTCAAGAAATTTATGACGACTGGCGGGTGAAGAGGAAGATGCTGTGTTTGACGTTGACCTTACATCAAGGTTACTCGCATGGTGATGGTGTTCTGTTTGCGATATTAAACGTTGATGTTGCCAAGTGGTCAGTGAATGATTGAAATCATGACGCTTAACCACATTAGGACCGAGTAATGTGCTGTTGCTGTTTTTTCCGGACCAACGTTCGTACATTTCATCTAAAGTACGTATACGTTCTTCTATTGAAGGGCTACCGGTTATATGTACAGGTACATCAGAATCACTGGAATTCGAGCTGAGAGAACGTGATCTCATTGGACTAACCATCGAAGATGAGCAAGACTGTGTCGCTCCACCCGACGCACCGTGATGTGTACCGCCATGCTGTTGCTGATGATGTTGGTGATGATGATGATGATTATTCGGCCGCCAATGAGGAGGATAACGAGTCGATGGACTGGGTAAGTAACAAGATCCTGTGGCTGCCGTTGATGCTGATGTGGTTGTTGCAGAACTATGACTAGAATGACTATTACTAATACTACCATCTCCTCGGTTCAGCAAGCTGTTTGACAGCATATGTAAACTTCCGGAATTGGTGCTATTGACAGCTGCAGAAGAACTTGAAAAACTGCCGCTGCCATGATGATGGTGATAATAGGTAGGGGTATTTCCCGCTGCCACACTATTACGGTATTGTTGAAAGAATTGAATACCAAATTTTGGCAAAGGCAGTACCATGGGTTCTCGTGGTCTTTCACGTGGTGCTCGTCGCGGTTCGCTAGGTAAAACCTCAGGGCGTTCATCGCATAATGGAGTTCCCGGTCGAGACCCATCCGCACTTTCTCCGCCGCTAGCCTCATGCGAATGATGGGAATGTAATTGATGGCAGCGTCCTCTTGAAGCATGATGGTGATAATCTTCATTACCGAATGCCGCAAAGTTTGAGCCCGTAGAAGAACCAGCCTGTAATGCAGACGTGCTAGGAACATTACTATTGCCTCCTCCGATGACTCTTCGACGTTTGCAGGCCATTGATGAAGATTGATGCGGCGGCGGGTGATGATCACTATTTGAACTGCTGGTACTTCCATGCCGGGCAGATAAATTACCAGCACCACCAACACCACCAGTTGTCGCCAAAAAATCAATGGACGGTCGACGACTATGTTGTTGCTGTTGATGATGGTGATGATGAGGTGGCGGCACCGCATGATGAGAATGATGATGATTTTGCTGCGGCGGTGGATATTTATTAAGACTACTGGATTCAGACAGCCGTCGCACTTCACTTTTCCGATGCATTGGATCATTTAGTAAGTAATCACAGTTTGAGTTTTTATGTTGCGGTTGTTGTTCATCCAACGAGTGAGATATTAACTGTAAAGAGGGAAAATAGGGAGAACAACAAACAATAAATATATTTCATAATATTACGCAATCAGTTATCATAATTAATGATCATAAAATGGAAACACTTACCAATCCACTTGTGGAATTTATGGAATGATGATCAATTTTAATACGCTTACGCGGACTCGCTATACTCTCATCACCACTGGACGGGCATTCATCAAATTGTTCCAACAAAACAGCACGGTCTTTTTGAAATAAACGAATATCACCTGACAAAATATAAAAGTAAAATAAAATAAAGTACATATCAAATATGCTAATTGCAAGAACTATATACCTTTTTGTTTAGCAGGACTTTTATCACAACGACGACGGCTTGAAGACATCTCTAATGCTTCACTACTGGATTCTTTACCACTACTATTCACTATGGGACCCAGCCGTAAATGCAAAGGTGAATCCGATCTTAAACCGATACCACTGTAAGAGTTTGTATTAGATGACGGATGATTGACACAGCTTGCATCGTCATCGTGAGATGCAGGTGAACCCTGACTGTATTCGTCATAGGAACGAAATCTCCGAGTATCTAAATAATCATAATCCATGGTATGACGTGAACTGCGGGAACCACGACTTCGAGCGGGCGTGGTATTGCCCGAGGTTTGTCCTACGACTGAAGCCAAAGTGCTGCTGCCTGTCGTATTTGATGTCGGAATAGTGGATGTACCTGCCACTATAGCTGAGGATAGCACCGGTGCTAAAGATGGTATACCAGCACTGCTACTACTACTGCTACCCGGTGTATTACTGGGTGAGCAACCGTCATTGGAATTTTGATGACGACTAAAGGAGGAAGCACGAGAACGTGATTGCGATTCATAACGGTTAAAGCGCGAACCTAAATTGTGTTGGAAAAAGGAGTTGTTGTTATGAGGAAAATTCGTCTCTTGTTTCAAAATCTTACCTGAACTTTGTTTTTCAAGTTTCTCATAAAACGCATCTTGGCATTCTCTTGAAGCAAAATCTACTTGTAGCTTACGTGATCTTAGCGTGGCACCTCTCATCTCTTTGACCGCTGTTTGAGCATACTGTATCTGCTCATACAACACCAAAGCCAATTGTCTTTGACGATCCACTACTACTTTGCTGACCGCACCGTATCTCGAAAATTGAGATTGTAAATGTGATTCAGAGATCTTTTCACCAATACCATCTATCCATACGCAATTGGTTGGCATAGATTTGCCAAAACCCAATTTGATGCGATTGACGCCCAAATGTTCACCATCCATTTTACGCATGGCTTTGACCACAGATACAATATCGGAATACTGACAGAATGCATAGGCTGACATTCCTTGCTTTTTGATGTCGATTTCAATAATTTCACCAAAACATTCAAAATGCTGCCTTAACTCACTGGCTGTGATTTCTTTTTCCAAGTTGCCAATGAATAAGGTGCGCGTTGACTTTGGATGGTATTCATCCAATTCGGCTTCATAGGGACGAAACTCATTGTCTTCGACATCATAACCCTGATAGGGTTCCACATCAATTTTACAGCCAAAAAATAGTTTATCACGAGAGACCTCTAAAGCTTTTTCCACATCTTCGGGCTTTTTGAAACATACCAAAGCGTACCGTTCGGAATTCTGACCCACCACCTTCACCCAGGTGACTTTGCCATGCTTTTTGTACTCATGGAAAAGACCATCCTTCAGCGAGGTGTCTGAGGAACGGGCAGGTAATTTTTGCACACGTATTGCCAGAGGTCGATTGTCCTCGGAATGTACAACAGGGTTTCCAGTTGGCGTGCTAGAACTAGTAGAACTGCTACTGCTATTACTACTGCCAGAAATATTTGAGCCACTGGTATTTAAGGCGGACGATGAACCAGGCACAGCCACGGCCGACTGCAAACTTCGTAAACCTCCGGCTCGGCTGCTTGATACATTGGCTGAAGACGAGGAAGGTTCTACGCCACCAACAGGGCTGGAGGCATGTGACGAGGCGCTTGAAGAGGACGACGAGGAGGAGCTGTGTGATGAGCTGTAACTACTCGGCGAACGGGAATGCGAACGACTTGATGAAGTAGTACTGCGTCCGTGGAAATGCTCCGCCGAACGCGATGAACGTTGGGAGGCAGATAATGATAACGGATTATTGGAAGGAGCATTTACAGAGGCAGATGCATTTGACGACGAATTCTGAATTATACTACTTTTGTGGCCTTCTATTGAAGAGCTTCCATTTGAGGCTGCAGCTGCTAACACTGCGGCATTTAAAATCCCAGCAACATGGCTAGCACTTTGTGTATTATCTGGGTTTGCTAATGTTGTTATTGTTGTTGAACTACCGCTTAAACTACTATTTGTATTACTATTGATTGTACTACTAATGCTACTACAACTATTATTTGCCGTTTGGTTACTACTGTTATTATTATTGTTATTGGTGGCTGATAATGACGACGCCGACGACGTTGGAGCCTTAGACGTGGAGGACGAAGTCATTGTTGAAGTCCCCGTTAATGTTGTTGTTGTTAGTGTGGGGACCGCTGAACCACTAAGTGATGATGAGGATTTAAAATTTTTTTGTTTATTTCTATTTAACAAGGGAGGCGTTGTGGAACAATTCGTTTCAGAATCTTTGTCTGTCGGCTGTTGTATCGTACCGCCAGGTGATAACACGATGCCGTATTCGTTTGAATTTCGTGCAGTCGACGTAGTCGTCGTCGCTGTACTGTTGTTGTGGGCAGGTGAAGAAGAAGCGTAGGAATATGCGATGTAGGATGAGGTTGTGGTGGAATTTGTTGTTGCTGCGGTTGCTTGTACTCCAGTGGAGGCGGCAGTTTGATAATGATTGATGTTTGCTGCTGAGACGTCGGCATTGCCACTGCCACCAGGACCGTTTGTATACGTCGCAGCAGCTTCGTACCATGACGCAGGCGGAACACGGCTGTTATTGATTTTGCTTGTAGCGACACTTGAGGTTCTAATTGAAAGCGTATATTAAAAGTTGTATTGAAATATATTTTAATTTTTTTATTCAATAATAATAATAATAGTAATACAAAACGCATTAAGACCAAAAACTGTATTACATAGTAAAATAAGAGTATTGAAATAATTTATAATTACTTAAAAGTAAATGCAACAAAAGGATGTGAACCTAACTTTTATTCGGCTTTGCCAAATCTGCTGTATTTTTTATTATTCCAAAAAACTTTTGAAGCAAAAAAACTATTTTGATATAAAGAAAATTTGAAGATTTTATTGTTAAACTGTATAAATGTTATGTAAGATCATTTTTGTTGGGTTTATTTATTTATTTAATCATGCAAATTTTTTGGTTATCCAAATGAATATATATTTTTTTGTAATAATGGGGAATATACAGAAAAATGGAAAACATTTTCTAGTCAACCACGACCTTAATATTTTAGTGCTATTCGAATTAGGTGGCTTTAACAATAAACAATAAATTAAATAAATAAATAAATAAATTACTGTAAATATCTCTTATTAAACTCACAACTTTAAAGGAAAAAACGAGCAAGATTGTGTTCAGACGGTAGATTTTTCTTATTTCCAAAATTTTATTACAAAATATTTAACTTTTTCTAGTTTATTTTGATTCACAGACTACATGATTTTAAATCATGGTTTACGTAAAATTTTCCTGAAAATATTTCAGAAATTAGGAAAACATTAAAAATTAGACACCACTTCTGCCAAACTCGTATTAATTATTCCGTTAAGCCATTTTACTTTGGAATCTAGCCAGTTTTCCACTTCTAGAGTTGTCAATCTTTCATATCACACAATAAAGCTATTAACTACACTTATATAAATAAATCAGTAAAAATAGCAAAAACAGCTACTAAAATTAATTAAAAAGGGCTCTTCAGAAAAACAAACTAACAGTTTTTCATTCTGGATTTGTAATTTAAATGGCGTTGAACAATATACTATAATTCAAAGTTTTTCAATTTATTAAGATTTATTTAAATATCGAGCCCTATCTGCCAAAAAAAAGACGAAAACGCCATGATTTTATGTTCTGTGTTAAGTCCATAGTTCTTTAATAAATAACACTAACACACGCGTTCACGATGGACGATTTTTGGCCAAACACCAACAGTTTCATCCGTACAGTTTTACTTTAAGCACAGTAAGTGACGAAATTGTACTACGATATCATAACAATTTTGTGTAAAACAACATACTTATACTCTTATATCTACAAAAATTTAGTTACATTTAATTTAATAATAATAATTCAAAAAACAAACTATATTGCAGAATAACTGAATAGATTCATACTCGCATTAAAAAAAATTAAAAACAGAATGTAAATACATTACATTGCTTCTCAACTACAAGACCGTTCAATTAAATGGTAATATAAAAATAATTAAATTTTCGAATATTTAAGTTTTGCTTCTAAAATAATTAAAAACTTTTGTTTTATGGAAGAATGGATCCATTTTGGTTAAAAATTTTTAAGAGATTAAGGTCTAACCGATTCCTCAGTTAACATAGTTTTCTCATTTTTATTATTAGGTGCCGTAACTATGCGGCTTTCCTGCGTAAAGGACTTGTGCTATCTTTTTGTTACAGGGTAAATAAACATAAGACAATATATGTATATGTCGGATGAAAGGAATTGTAATAAGCTCATCAATGATATACAGTGGAGATTAAAACATTTGCTATGTATTTTTTTTGACGTTTTGACTCAACTTATGGTATTCTTTTATTTACTAAGAAATCAAAAATTTTCCTAAAATGGTTTAAAATTTTAATTCCTTTCATTAATTAAAGAATAAATTATTTAAAAGCTCAGGAGTCTTAAGGAATATATTAGCTGTGTTTATGCGGCAAATTATATTCGAAAATCTTATATACATAAATTTGATATTTGTTCACATTAAGAATTAACGAAAAGAATTATTGAAGTTATTCTCAACCTCTTTTATTTGGGTGCTATCAATTTATAATGAATGTACCTGTTAACACCATGCCGCACAAACATAGCAATTGTAGCAGTTATATTGGTAAGATAAAGAAATATAAATAACAAAATTTTACTTACCTTTCACCTAACAGCGTTGTTGCTGATGATGTTGAAGCAGTTGCTGAAGATGTTGAATCAGTTGTGGATGACCCTCCCACCGCAAAAGGACCATTTCTATACAGTCTATCTCTTGTTCGACTTCTGTTATCTGGGTTATTTGTAGGACTATTGTTATTGCTACTACTTTGATAATTATTAATTGCTGTTGTATTATTATTATTATTGGAACGCCTTAGATAGGAATCGGTGTCAGCAACTAAACGAGAACTACGTTCATAGTAGCTACTGTTCCGTTCTGTAAAGTTCGGTGGTGATACGTCTTCTGTAGACCTACAATTATAAAAAGTTTAATGATTATTGATTATTTTTAAATATTAAATTTTTTCTTAATTTATGCAGTTGAATTTTTGGAAAAATAATATTTTTTTTAATAACATACATATAATTTTTTTTATAAATAAAGAACACTGTCAGCAGGATGTATTCACATGCAATGAAATGATGGCCATCAATTGTCAAAGAGATTTCGGTTTCTGCAGATGCAATAAAATGTTACCAAGCAATTGACAAACATATTTTATCTCAAGTGAAGACAACTTATTTTAATGTTATTGCAATAAGTTCATTCGTTTACTTTTCTGAGTCCTGTAAGATTTACTCAGTTACAAACTTACAGAGGGTAAGACAAATTTACTCTCAAAATTAAAATTTTCTAAAAAAGTACGCGAACAGAAAATATTTAATAATTGAAGCGGAGCCACGAATAACGTTTTAAGCGACAATTTTTACAATCCTATTTTTTTTCATATTACCCTTAGAATAACTCTTTTTTTATGACTTAAAAATAAAATTAGGCAAAATTATGCAGGATTTCGTTATCAAAATGCAAACTAAAGAAGTCAGTCAGTGGGATACACCAGTTTTAAAACGTTCTTTTTTTCGATTTCTCAACAATTTCAATTTTGTCGCTTACAACGTTATTCTCGGCTCTGCTTCAATTTACAAATGCAAAATAAATTATAACTGATCGATATGATCTTATCTATAGTTCATTTAACAATATTTGTTGCTTTGTATTGGCATAAACATTTGCATTTGCATAAAACATTTTTATTTGTATTTACAGAAAAATTAACAAATTTTTTTTTTCAATCATATGCTTTTTCTGCTTGAAAATTCTTGTTGGCAATAATTTATCCAGTAAAAATTTGCAGAAAGAAGAATAACTCTCAATATCAAACTGTTACTTTATTCTCTCTTTTTTCTTTTTGTTTACTGAGTATTTGTGTAAACGAACGACATCCAGTAAAAATTTGCACAAATTTATCAGTCGGAAGTATTATTATGATATCGTTGACTTCAAATTGTCCCTTGGCAAGATGCCTACCATTAAATGTCACTTTATGTTTTAATTTTAATTTAACAATAATAAAAAATTAAACTTTATTAAATAAAAGCGGGGAAAAGTTTAATTTTTTCTAGATAAAAATTATTTTTTGGTAATATATTGTTTTTCGAAGAAAAAAATGTGATATTTCGTTGCAATGAAAATGTAGTGTTCACTACATTGCAATTGACATCATTTTGGGTATATGATGGAAATCAGATTTATTTGGGGTTATTCCGTAACTATATAAAAAGTTGTCACATCGAAATATACAACTCTACCATATTTAGGATAGGGAGAGTTACATAATGTCAAATTTTTCTAAATGTAAATACAAAAATTTACCTTAATATTATTTGGATATTAGTGACTCAATCTGCGCTTGTCAGAACTTCCTCAAGGATTTTTATTTCAATTTTTTTAATAAAAACTCTTGAAAAAGTAACTTATTCTCCTTTAAAAAAATACAAACGGAATAGAATAGAATGAAAAATAAATACTAAAAAATCAACAAAAAATTTGTTAGAAAAAGATCTTGTCATAGGTTTCCATTCTCAATTATACTAAAAATAAAAACTGAGAGATAAATTAAAGGAAATTTGTCCGAACAGTGCAAACGTTGCTAAAATTTACAATATTTTCTAAATTTTATACCCAAAATCGCATTTGTTCACATTTATCCATTAGCAAAATTTTTTCATAATGCTTAAAAATGCTGAATTACTATGCCGAATATTAATTACAATGCAATAAAAAAAATATGTCAGATATGATTTTATTAAAATACGTCTCCTATTATATTTCTATCGAGTTTTTAGTATAAATTGTCCTTTGTTTATATCAAATTTTTTTAGATTTACTAGATCTACTAGATCTCATAGTCTAATTGCACCTTTCAATACTCCTTGGGTAAGTCGGTCTTTTCATAGGCGTGTGGTTTTATTATTTAATGCGCTGCCAGCATCTTTAAGGCGATTCAATTATAGCGTTCATGTTTATAAAAGAAAACTTTTAAATAACTTTCATTAATTACAACAATTTTCTTTTCTTTTTGATAATTTTTTATTACTACATTATTCTTTTTTTTCTCGTTTCAATTTGGGATAGCAAAATGTTATATACTTTATATATACGGTATCAAATAAATAGTTATCAGGGTTTTAATTTATAAATTTTAAGGTAACCTTAAGTGAGTGGAATATTGTAATTTATTAATTGGCCTCTAGGCTTTGAAATTACAAAATGTTGAATAAAAATTTAACTAAATTGTTTCTTAAATACGGCTTAAAATAATATATATGTTTCAGTGTTTTTATAGAAAAGTAGAAAATCCTAGACACCCAAAAGTTAAATCAACTTGCTAAATTGAGAGTTAATACTCATGGCATGATCATACCAGATAGACTAACTAGAAATAAGCAAACAAAAAAAACCCTAAGAGCTAACTATATTATAATTTTGCTATCTTAAGCAAATATGCGAATACATGTAATCTAATGTGTATACTATATAGAGTATTCAAAAAACCGGCCTTTTGAAAAAACCGGTTTCGGTTTTCTTCGAAAAATAGAATTTAAAAAAAACCGGTTTTGGTTTCGGTTTTTGCAGAAAAAACCGGTCAACCGGTTTTTTCGTTTTTTTTTTTTTTAATTTGAATAAAAAGCTTTTATAATTTGTTAATTGTTTTTATTACAAAAAAAAACAAATTTAATATATAAAGTAATAAAAATAAAAAAATACATTCTTAAAAAAAATATATATATACATTAGACCGTACCACCTTATAGGCAAAAAAAAAGTTCACCGTACACCCTCAAATATAAAGTATTTTAACAAGAAAATTTCGAAAATGTTTTTTTTTTTTTTTTTTTTTGCCGAACGTAGGGGTCGCCATTTTATAATTTTCGTTTTATCTTCGTTACCGTCCGATCTTAAAGTGTTGTATATCAATGTTTTTTGTCTCGCGGAGGCCGATGTTTTCCTCGAAGGAGCCATTGACCTCAAGTAACCCGTTCTAGTATTAACCCACCAGATCTCAGTTGCTACCACCTTAATGTACTACCCTAATATTTTAAAATGAAAGCTCGCAAAAAAGCAATAAACTTTTGCTAGTAAAGAATTCCAATAATTCCAGCGGAACTATTATTTTATTATTTTTTTTTTTAATTTTTTATGTTGCCGAATGTAGGGCACTTTATTTTTTTGTCATATCTTCTGTATTTACAGTCGGATCTTAAAGGGTTATATATCAATGTTTTTGTCGCAATGATACCAATTTGTTGCATCAAAAATCATTGACCTCAAGCACCCTCTTATACTACTTAAGGGGTAACACCTATGTAAAAAGCCTATATATAAAAACTTCCTTTTTTTATTTACGGAGATGTGTTAACAAAGATTGGTTTTCACAAGATTTATGAAGCAGTACAAAAAAATATTTGTTTTACACAAAGTTTTACAAAATGATAGTATATTTACAATAGAGGTCCACGGCACGCAGCATTACTTTATCAATTTTTGGTGGATTTCCCTGAAATTTATAATGCATATGGAAAACTAAATTATCTATGGATGCGCGTAGGAGCTTTTGATAGGTCACATACTTTTTGACTTAGAGCTGTTTCTTTAAGAGTAAAAAAGTAGATATTTTGACTTTAACACTTCGCTGTTTTGTCAAAAATTAATATACCCAAAAACTCATACGCTTTTCTCTAGAAAAATTTCAGGGAAATCCACCAAAAATTGATTAAGTAATGCTGCGTGCCGTGGACCTCTATTGTAAATATACTATCATTTTGTAAAACTTTGTGTAAAACAAATATTTTTTTGTACTGCTTCATAAATCTTGTGAAAACCAATCTTTGTTAACACATCTCCGTAAATAAAAAAAGGAAGTTTTTATATATAGGCTTTTTACATAGGTGTTACCCCTTAAGTAGTATAAGAGGGTGCTTGAGGTCAATGATTTTTGATGCAACAAATTGGTATCATTACGACAAAAACATTGATATATAACCCTTTAAGATCCGACTGTAAATACAGAAGATATGACAAAAAAATAAAAATGCCCTACATTCGGCAACATAAAAAATTAAAAAAAAAAAAATAAAATAATAGTTCCGCTGGAATTATTGGAATTCTTTACTAGCAAAAGTTTATTGCTTTTTTGCGAACTTTCATTTTAAAATACTAGGGTAGTACATTAAGGTCGTAGCAACTGAGATCTGGTGGGTTAATACTAGAACGGGTTACTTGAGGTCAATGGCTCCTTCGAGAAAAACATCGGCCTCCGTGAGACAAAAAACATTGATATACAACACTTTAAGATCGGGCGGTAAATGGCGAAGATATAACGAAAAATATAAAATGGCGACCCCTACGTTCGGCCAAAAAAAAAATATTTTCGAATTTTTCTTGTTAAAATACTTTATATTAGAGGGTGTACGGTGAACTTTTTTTTGAGGTACGGTCTAATATACATATATATTCATTTAAACTTAATTTTTTTATCGTATTTCATTTTAACAAAAATTAAGTTTCGTCAAGTGGCATTTGCTTAAGCAAACAGCGAAACCGACTGCACTTTACTTAAGGAATCAAATGTTTAATACTTTTAATTTATGTTTTAAATCGTTCCTTTAAATTATTTAAAATAAATATAGATTTATTCGTCAATTGTAAAATATTTATAAATTGAACATATTAAATAATATTTTTGAAAAAATACATATATTTTGGAAATATAAGAAGAAAACAGTTTTTGCAAAAGTACAAAATTTTTTGACACCATTTAACATTTTTTATCGCCATTATAACTATTTACATCGTAGCGGTATATCGCAGACCATCATTCAATTTTAATTTACGTATGTAAAATGCGTATATTTAACAAAAGAAAAATAACGGTGAAGGTACTTTAAGATCAACATTATTTCAGTTATTTTGGTAACTGTATTTTAAGAGTAATGGTAGTCAATTAAAAGACGTTTGACTCTAAAGCGCTTTTTTATTGTATTTGCCTGCCAATCGGTGCAAAGTTCTGAGTTATTACAGCTAGTGATTCGAAGCTTCAATTCTGTTTCGGAGGATTTCCCTAAAAATCTAATTATATTTACTTTCAAATCGAATTATCCTATGGAATTCATTCACTCACTCATATGAAATTCAATCAATATATCTAATTCGATTTTCCCCATAATTTTCCAATCAATTATAATTTAATCAATTTTTTACTAAATGCGATTTAAAAATTCAATCTCTCATTCTATTTTTTTTTTTGGTGATTGGCCAATTAGGGAATTCAAACAATTTTCTTTCTTCGATTTTAAAACTATTTGCTTTAGTGCAGCTTAGCAGAGATGCATTTTTTTAAGACTTTAACAGCATACATCTTTTGTCGAAAACGCCTATTTTTAGGTAAGCAGAGATTTAAGTCAAAAATAAATGAAAAACTATTAAACCGTGAAGTAAAGAACTACACCATTGGAAAAGTCTTGCCTAATTTGTTCTTCCCATTTGGTGTCAGATTTTCGGCGCACTAGCAACCACGCGCAAATATAGCCTGTCCATTTTCAAACTTTGTGTCAAAATAGCTTCAGACATGCGTCTTCTGCGAATTTTGTTTTCCAAAAAAAAATACTATAAATGTTAAACAAAAATCTATGAGGTGGTGCCACTAAAATATACCTGTTCCACCAAAAATTTGTAATTGGCTCATAATGGGTTTGTCCATAATATTGTAGTTGACCTTACTGAGGTGGTGTTTCCACATGATATTTTGCTTCAGACGAACGAAAACACAATAGCAAAATATATGCAGTTACTCATTTGTATCGCGACGTTCGTCTTGTGGAAACACCATTTTAAGTGGCATTAATGCTTTTCACATAAATATTTATAGACATTTAAAATTTCCAATAGTAATGTCTAGCCTGCTCGAAAGAGGACGTGGCAGATAAAAAAAGGACAAAAAGTACACGTGTACGTATTTTATTTATATCAATTGCAATTTTTGGCAAGAATCGCAATTCAAACGTTGAACCCAGGCATTCCCAAAGTAGCCGTGTCCACAGAAATTTTACTTCAATTTCAATCTCAGTGGAGTCATACCTTCAAGGTCAATATATAAATATTTTGTTGCTTTATGCCGCTAACCTCTGAAAAAAAGAATGGTAATAATTTTGTTCCATCTCCGGATTTTTTTTATTTTAATGGTTTAGTTTATTTGCTTATGTTTTTGAAACTCCTTTATATAGCTTAATTTTTTTTTTAATTTTATTATATTTAGCACTTTACCTTAGCATAATTTGTTTGAAATAATCATCAATATATAAACACTAATTTATCTTATTAATTTCTCACATTTGTTAAAACACTACAACGCTTGCTACCCGTTAACGTCACACGTTGAATTTCTACGTTTGTTTAGGGTTGCTATGCTGTAGTTTTATTTTGATAGTTCACGATTCTATGTTTATCACTGCACAGTTGGGAGTAATTAATAATTTTAAGTTATTTTTTTATAATTATGACTTTTTTTAATATTTAACCACTATCCCACCGCATGGTTAAATATTTTTTTGCAATATAAAAACTCTATCCAACCGCGAGTCTTGTATAAAATATTGCATTTAAAAAAATTAAAAATTTTTTTTTTATAATTTTTAACTATTTTTTCACTATCCAACTGTATGAAAAAATAGGCTTTATTTTCTTACACTTTTTTAATTTGTTTTAAATATTTTTTTGTATTACATAAACTAGCTTGGCTAGATTTTTATTTATTTGCACCAATTTTTAAACAAAATTTTTAAATTATTTTATATACATTTTTCTTATTATTTTGTATTTAAATTATTTTTCTTTTTCGTTTTAGCTTGTTGTTGAGTTGACGATGTAAACAAGCTGCGCATTAAATGCAAAATACGAGCACAAAACAGACATCAAAAAATGCATCCCATGAAGACCACGCTTAAATTTGTTATTTTTTTGTTTCTATTTTTAGGGTGGTTTTTCTGTGAATATAAAGGAAACCGTAATAAAAAGAAAATATATACATATGTTATGAAAGTCTGGGTTCACACACAGCAGTTTTCTTCAATTCTCTTTTGAACTTGTACTCGAATCCACACAGCGATTGTCTCTTGTTGCAGTTTTAGTTTCTTTTTCATATATGTATATAAAATGTACGAGTTTGAAAACACAAGAGAATTGCAAATCGGTACCCCTTTCCGTTCTTTTTCCCTCCCTCTCTAATAAACTCTGAATTGCTGCAATAAATATTGCTAATGTGTGAACCGGGACAAAGAAGTAACATGTTTACTGAAATAAAAAAAAAAACAAAGGAATAAGAAAAACCGCTTTGAAAATAAAATAGATACTATTTCGCAACTGCAATGTTCGGCGCGTTTTAATTGTCAGTTTGTATGGAAAAATACATCACGTTGTAATTCTGGGCCGACACTTAATACTATGATAAATTTAAATATAAAAAATAGTATTTTTTAAAATTAAAATTTAACAATTCTGTTTTTATAGGAAAATACACACCCTTTGTGAACCTAAATTAATTTTTGGATTTTAAAAATTTTCAGAAAATGTCAATGTTATGCACGTTATCAAAATAATTTAAAACTTGAAAAATAAAATTATAATGTTTTTTTTTTTAGAAATAAACATATTTTTAAAATTAAAACGGAAATATATTTAAATAATTTAAAGTTAAAAATGTTTGGTAAATTGTTTAAAAAATATTGTTGTTTATAAAACATTTTAAATAAATAAAAATAAATATTTATTAATTTACAATTATTTTAGTAATTTTCTAAAAAAAATATATATTTTTTTTAAATAATTTTAAAGTATGGTATTTATTTTTCTAATTGAGAAAATCTATTTATCATTTTTATTGAATTTTAAACTCTTTTAGTGATCTTAAACTAACAATTGTTTCTCACGATTCTATCATAATTAATGAAAGCATCCCTCAAGTTTTATACTTTTATTTTTAAAAACTGTTACAAAAATTGAATTAGGTATAAAATAAAGTGGATGGACGAAAATTCACTAATGAAAACTAAAAAATAAATCAACAGCTGCCTGTTTTTTTTAACAATTTTTTGTAATATAAAGGGGCGCTTTTTATATGTTTCATTAACATTTTTGTTACAATTCGTTTTTAACACGTTTTAGGGTTAAAAAAACAGTACACATGATTAAATAATACAATGATGTCAAAGTGCCAATATTAAGAAGTAAACGATACTGTAATGGATCTTTAGTAATAAGCCGGCTAAAAAAGCAGTTTCAATAAAAATCATACTTTGAAGATTTTTTTTTAACAATATGCATTATATTGGGTTTCACACAGAGTTAACTATTAGTTAACCCAACTATTTTTACTTTTGTGTGTAGTTTTTTTATTTTTTGCTTTTGTTCAACAGTTAAGTTAAAGTTAACCAAAAATTTGGTTTTATACATACAAATATTGATTTGAAATTTTCATATGTTCAAATGGAAAAGTAAATTGAACAAGTTGATTAAACTTATGTATTAAATTAAATAGATCAAGTCCAAACTGTTTTGTTTTCAAAGCCAACAATATAAGAGCTGAGGAAGATGTAGTAAAAACACTAACGTATTTCAATAATTTAGTAATAAAATAAAAAATTCCTAAGCCACGTACCCGATTTCTATCTTATTTTTTCAAAATTATTTTGTTATACCTAGGAAACATGTTTTTTTTTTTATTTTTTTGTATCTTCTTTTCATAATGTCGAAACCAACTCAGGTATAAAATTCTTTTTTGGGATATTATTTTCTTTTATACTTTATACAAAAACATATATTTGGTATGTATTTAGTTAGTGTTAATCCTGATACCTGAGTGAAACATGGTTGCAGCACCAATTCTAATGTACTTATTATGAAATACAGTCACATTTAGGGGTTCAAAAATACAGAATTTGGTTTTTAAGTTTGTGTCATTAAGAGAGGCGTACATATTGCTTGTTTTGTTTTTCAAAAGAATAATTTAAGGTTAATGCATGACATACGAGGGCGGTCCTAAAATTATCCGGCCTAATGTATAGATGGTGGCAGTAGTTTGAAAAAAATTACTTTGGTGAAAAGTGGCAGCCCTTTAAAAGGTTCTAAGTTTCAAGGCGCCACGTTGTTTAATATTTTTTGGAGCCGTCGAAAAAAAACGACCTCAGTGAATTAGTAAACATGCAAAAATTGCCAAAGTAGCCAAAATCAATGAATGAAAGTTCGAATTACTTCATCATGCACCTTATTTTGCAAGATTTAGCTCCCCCGGATTATTATCTATTTCCAAACTTGGTGGTAAAAGATTTGCCAATAATGAAGAGGCGTAGTCTGCGTTTGATGGCTATTTTAAGGGGCTAGACAGATCTTACTACAAACAGGGTATGGAGGCTATTTTTTGAATAACGCTGGGAAAATTTTATCGAGGTAAAAAGATATTATGTTATGAAATAAAGAAATTTTTTTCCAAAATTTGATTCAGAATGAAAGTATTACCTCAGAAACCGCTATTAGTCAAAGGATTGCTGCACATTTTTTATAGTTTAAAAAACGTCTATAATGAATTAAGAAGTTCACAAGGCGTACTTAGGATTGTATTGTTGTATTAACGTATTAAAAACTACAGTTTTTTCTCACTATAACGATGTTTTGTGATGAGTTTTTTTTTTTTGCTAGCACACATTAAGTCCCATTTCACAAGGAGCAACTTTTGTTGCTACAATTCTTGTCAATTCTCTTTTAATTTTCACACAGGGAAATATTTTCAGCAATTTTCGTCTATGAATTGCCGAGAACAAGCAACTCCGTACCTCTCTCTCCCACAAACTCATTAGTTTCGCAACGAAAATTGCTCTGTGTGAAATGGGACTAACACAGCACACAACATGGCAAAACAATATCAGGTAAGGTCTTTATGTAGAATTTGTGTTTTGTATTTGACAGTTTTTTTGTTTACTTTTGTATGAGTTTTTGAAATTTTTTGTTGTAATAGGTATAAATGTTGTATCGTACTATCATCTATCGTTGTATTTTTTAAAATTAAATTTTAACAACTCTGTTTCCAACAGCACAATACAACATTTAGCACAACCCTTGTGAACGACATAAATGTTTTCTTTTTTGAAGATTGTTTTTTAATGTAAGCCCGTATGACACTTGCTAGATTTTGTATTGACGAAAAATTGATAAATTTTCTTATGGGAAAATAATGAGTGTGATGAGTTCAACTAAAGAGAATAAATGGATGTCGGTAACGCAGCGCTCCCATTTGATTTATATTGTTGTCAATATCAATCCAATACAAAATAAATTTGCAAAAGTCGTTAAAATAGAAAAATACTGCCAAGATTAAAGATTTCCCTCCTCCAAAAAAAAGAAAAACACTAGTAAAATTGGAAAAAACAACAATTTTTTTCAATTTAAACGAGTTTTTCCAATTTAACCATTTTGACTTTTTTTAATTGAGGCGTTTATTCTTCAATTTAAAAGATTTTTATTCCAATTTCAGCGTATTTTCGATTTCATTTTCTTTTTAATTTCAACGATTATTTTCAATTTGAGCGAGTTTCTTTTAAAATTTTAGCAATTTCGATTTTTTTTAATGGTCGCAATTTTTAATAATTTTAGCAATTTTTGAAAATTTTGGCGAATTTTTTAAATTTTTGCAATTTTTGTTACTTTTGGCTATTTAATTTAACAAATTGAATTAAATTTAACTGGGAATTAAATAATTGCATTTTGTTGTTTTTTTCTAGTATTTGTATAAAAAAAATACATACGTACACTCAGAATATTATGTAGTTAACTGTTTGTAGTTTAATAAAAAAGTTTTCCGTTCCATTTAAAAATAAAGGAACATACATTTAGTTTTCAAAGAAATATTCAAATTAACTTTTTTATACATTTATTCGAAATAATTTACTAACATTAACATTTTTTTAAGTTTCAATTATTTTTTTCATTTGTTTGAAATTTAATAAAAATTTACCCACAAAACGGAAACTTGTGGTTCATTTGTGTCCAGTTATTACAAATTTAAATTTTGTTTGCTGTCTGTTTCAAAAAATTTCAATTTATTTTTTTTTATTTAAATTGGTTGTATATATACAAAATTTTGCAATACAAATTACAAGAACTTCATAAACACACATACATACACAAACACACATAAATTGCTTGAATTCCTTAAAAGTGAATTTGATCGAATGAATTCTAAGTAATGAACTCTCCTCGAATGTTTAAAAGACAATTCATGTGATTAAAAAAAAAGTAAATCGAATTCGATTTTTAAGGAATTCACCCAAAATTTAATTCAATCTTCAAAGCTCTGACGACCTGTCGATATTAGCAGTGTGTATGCGGCAAGCTATCAAAGTTGGGTTATGTCATTCTCATATAAATTTGAAATAAGCGAACGTTTAGTGTTAGCGCTTAACGTTACTTATGCCAAATTCATATGAAAATGACACAAGCCAAGTTTGATAGCTTGCCGCATAAACACAGCTATTTTGCTTCTACTTCAAAATATATGAAAAAGCATTTGTCGCAGTCGCTCTCGGCCCAATTGTGATTCATCACTTAACAACAAAAACTAAGTAACCTAAAGTTAAGAAAACTGAAAACTTAAAAATTAAATTTATATGGAATTTGACTTCTAAAACTGTTAAATAACTTTAAGTTACATGTTTTGTTTATTGTTAAAGGCCCTTAATATTTTATTATTAAATTAATTGTAAAGTAAATACAAATTGACAAACTTTAAAATAATTAATTTTTTTTTTTAAATTTCTTAGAAACTTGGAAACCTGAATTTAGTATAGATTCAGTTTAACCTGCTAGCACCTACCCTTTAGTATTGCTCAAACTTCATTAAAACAAAAATTTTCATTTAAATAACTAATAAAAATTCCCTCTAAAAAATTCTAGAACATTTTTTTTAACAATTTAATTTATAACATTTTACGAAACTTTCTTTAAATTGTTGAAAATTTATAGCATTTCATAAAAGCTTTAAATTACTTTTTTTTGTATATAAACTATATAATACTTCATACCCATTCAAAACATTTATGTACGTATATAAAATTTGTATGTGTATAAGGAAAAACATCCTCAATTTTAAATAACATTTTCTAGGCATGCGCTTTTGCAAGTTGAGTAGCTGGCTGTCTGGTTGTATTACTGCTGTTGCTGCAATAACTGTTTTGTTGCCCAGTAATTTAATGCAAAAAATCAATTCAGCTAAATGAAATAAAAAACAGAAACCCACCTAGAATGTATAAAGTAACGCACTACATTGGGAATATTTATTTTGAAAAAAGGATAATACAAGTATAGGGTGTGCTAATGTTCGTTAAAACCATAACAACCATACACATTTGTTGCTTTAATTTTCCCTTCTCAAACGCTATAAAAGTGGGAAAAATTGGGAGTAAAATTGAAAAAAGGAAAAACTATTTTTGCAGCATATCCCTGGTATATAAAGCCAAAAATATCTAGGCAGAAGTAAACTGCATTACTGGTTAAATACTCTTGGTATATAGAAAAACTATATGTATACATAGTTTTTAAACTATATAAAGCAAATATAAAGGATTTAAAAATAATGAAAAAATGAGAAAACTTAATGAAAAATAATGTATATACATAAATTTATTTTTTAAATGATAAACTAATCAATATGGCAACTCATTCATTTTTGTTTTAATCTGGCGAGGTGTTACCAAAAACATTCACTATAAACTGATTGCACCCATGTAAAAGAACACGAGTGTAACGGAAACTAATTTCAAATTTATATGTGATGTTCGAACATAATTTACCGCCGAAATATAGCTTATATCGAAATTGATGTTCCCTGTCGCCTGTTTGCAAATTTTGTTTTCTGTATTATGAAATTTTCGATATTTGGACATGGGGAAAAAGAAAATTTGACAACACAACATAAATCAAAATAATGAATTATCTTTT
This sequence comes from Eustalomyia histrio, assembly GCA_949748255.1. Lineage (NCBI taxonomy): Eukaryota > Metazoa > Arthropoda > Insecta > Diptera > Anthomyiidae > Eustalomyia > Eustalomyia histrio. The sequence continues at coordinate 16,327,149 of OX456526.1, forward strand.
CTTTCAAAAATAAATTTAGAAGTATCATCATGGTTTCCTTAATATAAATTTGTTTTTAATAATTTTGTTGCAAAACAACGGTCCATAAAATAATTTTTTTCTTTTTGTTAATGAATAGTTTCATAAAATGAATGAAGTTTAATTAGAATTTGGTCAATGTAACTTTTCAATAATTTACGAAAATGTTCACAAATTTATAAAACAATAAAAATATGTTAAAAAATCTCAGCGCGAATTTCATTAATGCTTCAAAAACTTGTTTTTCTTTTAAAAAAACTTAATGAAATGTTTTATTGGCAGAATTCGGTTGTAACAGTTTGTGGTATTTTGGTTGTAAAATATCAGATGGCTCGGATCTCTTTAAAGACTTTAAATTTGCAGTGCATTCTTACGGGCTAGAAAAAAAACTGTTATCCCAAATTTCGGGCTTTTAAGCAATTACCAAATCAAAATTGTAAAAAAATTTAATATATTATTTTTCTAGCGAAAAAGTATCATTTTGGATTTATTGCGACTGTCTTATTTATAAAATCAACAACTTGGATTTATTAAAAGACTCCGACTTCTGAGGAAAATGACATCATATTAAACAAATTTTAAAACGGTTACTCGAGTAATCAATTTTTAATGTTAGGTCTATCATTGTCCATTTGCCATATGGAAAGATCACGGACTCTGTTAATCCAAATATATATTTAAAATAGTCGCATTTAAATGTTCAATAATTTTATTAATTTTAACATCTTTGTTTCACAGAATTTTAAATATTTTTTGTAGTTAAAGCAAAGTAAGTTGTTGGAGTTTCATAAAAAATTATTTTTCTCGGCGATAAATTTCACGTGCAATTTGGTTGCATGGATTCTTGACAAAAAAAAAAACAATTTGAACTAAGAAATATATATTTTTAATATCTTAGAAAAAAAAATATTTTATTTTTTCTCCAAAGAATTTTACTATTTCTTATTTTATGTAAAATTTACTGAAGTGTTTTTAATTTCATATAAGTATATTTTCAATTCATTTTCAAATAAAACGAAGAAAACCCCTCAATCAACGTTTTTTATCCTTTTTCGGCTTGTCTTCCTTGTGGAGTGTTTTTTCTTAAAAAAGATTAGCATTTTTTCCTTTATGAAACCTCCAACATTTTCTTCTACTTTTAAAATCCTTTTATTTTTTATTTTTGCCATATCAACATTAGTTTATCTCACGTATTGTGTCTTCCTTCGTTTTTTGTCTTCATTTAGTTTTTCCTTCCTTTCCGCCTGACCACCCTCAATTGTCAATTTTGCAAAATTGTTCAATTTTCTTGCTATTGTTTGCAATTGAGTCTAAAAAAAAGTTTGTTAAATGATTGGTTCTTTTGCAAAGACGTGACTCATCATAAAAGGAATGATAATTGCAATGGTAGTATATTGTACTACTACTATAATGTGTACACAAAGGAGTAGATTTTATTTTCTTTAGTTAAGGTAGAGGGAGGCTTAAGAAAACACAAATGCATTAAGTTTTATAAAGTATTTTTGAAAATTGTTGAGGTTTTCGATCATTTTAAACGGTTATTCATTCAAAAGTGTCAAAATAAAAGCATAGTAAATTGATTTTTACACGAAAACATTTCATCCGAAATTTAATAGCTTTATAACGTTGTTTAAATAAAAAATAATATTTTTTATTTTATAATTATATCCTTAATTACAATAAACTTAAAATGTCATTCTAAACTAAAAAAAGTAATAGTTAATATTAAATTTGCGTGAAAACAAATTGTATTAAATTTTCATGTGATATTAATTTTTTATATATATTTTTACATTCACCTGATAAATATTTAAAAACTTAAAAAATGGTTTAACAAAACCAGACTACTCAGATACCTAGTAAACATTTAAGCAAGTACCCATTTAAAAAAATACACAACCTTTTATATAGATTAATCACAACTGGGTCGACAACGACAGCGACAATGGGTTTTTCACTAACATACATATTTTGTACGAGAAAAAAAAATGTCGACAGGTAATTACGTTTGGGGGAACATGTAATTGATCGTATTTAAATTCGTATTAAATATGCAAATATTCGTACTTTGCTAACAAAAAATTTATGCTTTTGATCTCTCAACAGAACCTATTTTATATTTTCGATGCCACAGTAACACATACTGAAGTTATTCGTTTAATTGTTGCAATATTTTTACATAAATTAAGGTAACCCATCAAAACTTAGTTGCGAAATTCGTATGCAGTAAAATTAAAGGCAACAAAATTTAATGCAAAAATAATTAAATTGGTGAAAAATTTGACAAAATAAGTAAATACAATCAAGATTGATTGTCGCTGAATTTAAATTAAATTAGTTGACAGACGAGAGAGTTGTGAATAATCTCTAAAAACCATGGCGCGTAATCATAGTCAAAAATTAAGTATACTTTAAGAGTTCTAAAGTATACGTTTGTTAAAAGTATACTTTAAGCCTACTATAGACAAGTAAAAGTATATATTAACCGTTAAAGTATACTTTAAAATTAAAACTAGGTGAAGTTGGTTTTATTATATTTAACAACACTTACAACAGCTGTTTTCCACCAAGAAAATATTTGTGAAAAAAAAATGTTTGTATTGCAAAATATTGAAATGAAAATTATATCAATAAACAAAGGTTTTCGCATTATTTATATTAATGTAATAAATTTTTATTAATAAAAATACTCTTTTCTTTCCTTTTTTTCTAAAGTTTTTCCTTTTAACATTTTGCCATTGCAAATTAACTAATACACTTTTCTTTTTTTTGTAGCTATATAAAATCAGCTGTTCAATGTTGCCACTTGTTTATTATACCCTTCACCATAGGTGGAAGGGTATATATAAGTTTGTCATTCCGTTTGTAATTTCTACAATATTGATCTTAGACCCTATAAAGTATATATATTCTGGGTCCTTATGAAGAGCGAAGTTGATTTAACGATGTCCGTCTGTCCGTCTGTCTGCCTGTGTGTTGAAATGGGTTTTCCGAAGAACCCAGACATGATGAGGACTTGATTCTTTTTTATTTCTGTTACATGTGATCCATTTCTGTTTGCTATTAAAAATCAGACAGATCGGTTAATAAATGGCTGAGATATTAGCAAAAAACCAGGACTACCTCTAATTTTTCCAGTAAAATCCCTTTGTTTAATATGTATGTAGAATTTTGAGCATAACAACACATCCATGTGTTAAAATTCTTTTCTTTCATCTCCACCTTTTATACACAAACAACACACATACAAAGATTTGTCATTTAAATAAAAACCAAACAAATCTCTAATTAACGAAGACTTTTATATATGTACCTCTATTGACGATGATTTTGTGTGAGCTTCAATAGCTCAGTTGTCTAGACGCTGTGTCACAAATACTTTTTTTTTTCTCTAAGGCCGTGGGGTTCGAGGTTCAAATCTCGGTGAGGTCAATTCATTTAATAATTAATTTATATAAAATTTTCTATTAATAATTAAATAATCCATAAATAGGCTAAAAACATCAACATTTTTATAAAAACCCTCTGATACAAACAAAATACAAACGTTTTTATACCTTTTTACCACAGGTGGAAGGGTCGCGGGTTCGTTAAGATTTTTTTTTTTGTTTTTTTTTACATTTAATAATTAATTTAAATAAAATTTTATATTAATAATTAAATAATCCATAAAAAGGCTAAAAACATCAAAATTTGTATAAAAACCCTCTGATACAAACAAAATACAAACGGTTTTATTTCTATTTTTTGCTCCGATTTAAAAGAATTTATAAAAAGATTTTTAAACCATTTTATTTCTCACATATTAAGAAAATTTTATACATAATTTACCTTTGAGTGCAACTATTTTAGGTCATAACTTATAATAATTTATAAAAAAATTATAAACTATTTTCCTTCAAATTTTTAAAATTAAGCTAAAGAAATTACAAATATTTCTAATAAAAAAGCGAAATAAAATCCTAAATGCAAATTTGCCAGCTAAATCAAACTATTTTGTAGAAATAAAACACATGCAGTTCTAGTGATTTCTTTTAACGATTTGTTGAAATTCTTTTCTTTCACCTCTTAACCTTTTATACACAAACAACAAACACTATTCTAGAGCTGTATTATGACCTATGGATACGTCTTATATAGCAAAAGATCGAAAATCTTTAGTATAACATATTTGCTGAAAAACTCGGAAATATCGGTTCAGATACAAAAAAGTTATGCCCAAAACATACATTTTTTTAAAATACATATTTTCTGGAACCATAAATCTTCCCGAGTCCAAGTTTTATCTCCAAACTAAATGGTTAATTTCCTCTTAAAGGCGTCCGTATATAAATCTGTCCATTTCATATATGTCCATATATAAACTTCAGTTTTTTCCCAACCATGGTGAAGGGTATATAAGATTCGACATAGCCGAATTTAGCCGCTCTTACTTGTTTTTTAGTACAAAATGTATGCGGGCATTCTGATTATAATAGCAAGATAGATAAAAGGTTTTTATTTTAAAGTCGTTTTAAAAAAAAACCGACTTTAGTGCGGGACTATGATTGCGGGCTCATGTTTCTCAATTATTTGATAATCCGTTAAAGCATTAAAAATATTTTAATAGAAAAAAACCAGTTTTGGAAACAAAGTATTCCTAAATACATTATTAGTTTAAAAAATTTATTTACTTTAGTATCAAAAAAAACGACCCTAAATATCATTTAATTAAGGGAATCCTTAAGTATGCTATTTTATGCCCACTGTATTGCAATATGCATTCATATTCATTACTGCTATTCAATATAAATGATTTATCAGCTTAAAACCGCTCTCATGCAAGATGAAGAAAAATACAACTTTAAGGAAATTATAACAAAACATGTTTATGATGTAATTTATACTAAAGTAATAATGATGACGATGATGAAGTATCCCAAAGTGATGGGTTTTTTGTAACCTCCGTAAGGCTATAAATGATAAGGACCTCTACGATGTCATGTGCAACGACGACAATGACATGATGAAGATAAATTTTTTCTTGCTCTGCTGTTAAGAAGAAATTTGTTGGCTAGCAATGGCGACGAGGAGGATTAGGGAGTTGAAAATAATGCTATTACACTTAATAGGACATACATGGTACCATAATACCTTAACACCTCCATTGAATTATGTACATATTTATATAGATATGCCCAAAAAACACCCACTGCAAAATGGGATTATATGAGATGTTTGTTGGAAAATTATATGAAGCGGTAGAGATCTATAGTGGGGTTTTATGTAAAAAGGATTATAACCCAAAACAGTCACCCAATTCAATTACTAGTTACATGATGAAAATGTAAAAGATGATGATGAAATAACACATAGTAGCACATGTGTGTAGTAGAAATGAAAATTGACACCCACTTTTGGTGGAGAGAGAACAAAGGTTTAGTAAAGTTAAAAGAATTTAAGGATTTATGGTTAAATTTTTTTCTTTATTATATTAGATCGTATATAAAAAGCTTATTATAGTTGGTTTTATACAAAAAGTTTTTCTTTTTGGTATATTATTTTAATCTTTAATACTACATGAAATTGTAGTCAGTTTGTTATTTGGATTATATCATGAAGTTTAAAATAAAAGGTTTCAAATATGACATAACCTCGAGGAAAAAAAAAAAAAACAATAAAAATTCATGCTTTGAATTAGCTTCATTTCCAAAGCTATTAATTGAATAAAATTTATTCATATGCAGAATTCATTTCCAATCGCATCAACCCAAATCACTAATTTCATTTCTTTATTCGAATGTTTTACAAAAGGGCTGAAAAAAAATTTGTTTGATGCAATTTGTAAAAGATTTTATGTATGATAATTTTAATAAGCGTCGCCAAACCAAAGTTTTTATTACACATTTTGCGATTTAGTTCTTTAAGATCTGATTACTAAATGAAAAGTAAGACAATTTTTTCATTTCAAAAAAATTTTTCTGTGATCTCGAACCAGAATAAAAATACATTTTCATACATATAAATATAAAAAGATCAACTATAAAATAAAAACTTCACTAATATAAGAAATATATACTGGAAAGATTTTACCTTTTAAAAATCGTTGATTTTTTTAATTTAAATAAACACCGTTGAAATTCTCTTATAGCTACTCGTTATTTAAATACTAACTTAAAACGATTACACAGAGACTATTTGAAAACTTTATTAAGTTTGCACTTCTACAGAATACACAATTCAATTAATCGTCAATGCTTACTCTTTAGCCTTTTTATTAACAACTGACTTGCCATGCCACCTTGCTGGCGTTTTTATATTGTATGTGCGTGTTAAAATAACTAGAATGTGGCAGCACCATCCGGAAGCTGCATACTGGCTACTTTGAAAATGTTCTTTTGAAGTTTGACAGAAGAAACATTATGGTGAAGGGTTGCCATTTATCTGTTTTATATTGCAGGGCTAAGATATAGGAATTTAGGTTTCTACAAGTGAATGGAAATTGAGGAATTAAATTTCCGTAATAATATAAATTTTCGGAAAAATATGGTTGTTTTTGACTATTTTTTTATATAAATTTTATAAGTTTTGAGTTAGAAACGAAATAAATTTTTTCCATATTTTCAACTTTATGTATTTCGAAAATTTATGCTTCCATCGGTTTGATTTTCATAAGCTCTGTACAATTGACAAAAAAAATTTTACCACAGGAATAATGTTACGTAATTTCTCTTTAAAATATCAATCAAATATATAAAAGTTAAGACTTTTGCAAATAATGTTTTAAAAATATACCATGAAAAAATTCCTTTTTCAAAAAAATATTTGGTAACTCTGGTTAAGAATTTTTAACTAATTTTTCTTTTATAATTGTTTTTAAGATGTAAGATTTTTTGATGGTTTCATTTTTTCCATTAAAAACAAATATAAAACTGTTTAAAAGTACTGAGTTTAAAACAAAATAGTGTGTGTCCAACATAAGTTAAACATTTTTAAGTTCATAAAAACTTTTGTTATAAAAAATATCAGGTTCTGAGAAATTTACTCCATAGAAACTATATTTAATAGATTTTTCTATCAGTGTAAATATGCCATATTAATTGAATTCCATTTTGAGGATTTAAAATAATATCTAATGGCTCTATGTATGTATGAAGGTTGCCTGGTTTGAATTTTAAGTTGGAAATGTTACTATGTGTGTGTTTTTTTTCTTTAGCTGAACCTATTGTTATTTTAAACTTTCGACCTCAATTAAAAAAGTGCTGCAGCACAAAATGTTGTTGAATTAATATTTCTTGCATCCAGCCAGCGAGCAAAGAGAAGAGAACGAGCTCAGTATACTCTCGAGGCTAGGAAAGAGGAGGAAAATATGATAATGGTGTTGTGAAAAAAAAGGTTATTATAGAAGGTGTTGGAAAACCTCTTTTAACACCCACATGAATTCATATGTAAAAAGGCTCGTCACATTCACAACAGACCTCGCATCAAGTGGAAAGGAACTTCAAAACATATTCAAAGCGCAGGCGTTGTATTTGAAAGTGTCTCTTATATATTTTGCCCAGGTTTTTGGGTTTAATAAGCTCTCTACCTCGGCAACTCTCCAAAAAAACAAAATTCCTTTATATTGAAATATATAAATTTTTTGTATATAAATAACAAAAAAAAAATATTTTATATTATATACAACCATTCTATAGTTAGTTCTTGCCACAGCAAACGCAAAAAAAAAAAAAAAATAAATGAAATATAAATTAAAATCTACCATTTCTTTTTATATCCTGCCATTATCCTGTGTATGTGTATATGTTTGCGTATTACGTACACATCTACACACACACACACATATATATAATATTTATATGAAATTTTATTGTCTATAAGATAACATTAATACACATAGATATATATGCTGGGTAATCTAAATGGGTTTGAAATTCTTTTTTCTCTGTTTGTTATTTTTTCGATGTTAAATGTATTTGTATTTATATGCGTGTATATGTTATATGTGTGTATGTCATTGTATTTTTGTGTAAGTATGTGTGTTAAATTTTTAGAAATGAGGTCGTAGAAACGGAAAATGAAAGCATTTTGTCGCCATTTTGTATTGAAATGTTCTTAAATAAATTTATACTAATGATATTGTTGATGATGATGATGATGAGTTTAAACCACTCTAAAGTGCATAAAATGCATTCCTACAGATTTTTGTTATATACCTTTAAGGTACATACGAATTCGTTTTTACATAAGTTTGGTTATATAAAGTTATTGAGGCTGATGGTGGTTATTATATTTAAAATTTACAGCCTTTTAACATATAAAACTTAAGAAATTTATTAAATACCTTTTAATTCAAAACCTTTAATAAAAATTCAGGATTTCAAAATTTTACAATTTATTCAAAAATAATAATTAAAAATATAAATTAATTTAAAATAAACTGAACTCTAAACTCAATTCAAGTTTTGTGGTTTGAAATTTTTTGCCAATAATTTTAAAACAAATTTTAACCATTTTGTAAATTTTTATTTAATAATTTAAGTGGGATATTTACAAAAAATTATATTTAATTAAAAATTTCGTTGTTTCAATTAATTATTATTTTTTTTAACGCAAGAATTGAAAGTATTAATTAAAAACAAATCTTTAAAAAAAAAATCAGAAGACCAAAACTTATAATTGTTATTTCTTAATTTTTCAAATAAAAATCAAATTTTAAATTCTTTTTACTTGCACTAAAAATATAAATTACACAGGGCCACATTAAACAAAAATCGTAATATATATTGTTACGGAAAAAAATTCGATTCATTAATTTCCATTCACTCGAAGAAACATAAATCCCCATATCTTAACCCTGAAACATAAAAAAGGTAAATGGCCACCCTTCACCATAGCTAATGTTTCTTCTGTCAAACTTAAAGAACATTCTCAAAGTTGCCAGTATGTGGCTTCTGGATGGTGCTGCCACATTCTAGTTATTTGTACCCGCACATATAAATACACCAGCAAGGTGGCATGGCAGTTAAATGATAATAAAACGCTTAAGAAGAAGCATTGACGATTAATTGAAAGTTTAAATAGAGTCTCTTGTGTAATTGTTTTAAGTTTGTATTTAAATAAAGAGCAGCTATAAAAGTATTTAAACGGTGTTTATTATTTGCAATAAAAAAAGAATTAGATTTATTTAAAGGAAATAAATCAACGATTTTAAAAGATAAATCGTAACAATATAAACAACAAAATAATTCGAAAGAACCAATAAAATTTACAACTAATACGTCCCTGGTTTTCATGGTGTAATATTTTAAGGTGAGAAAAATAATCAATTTTACATAAAAAAATGTTTATTCAATTAAAAGAAATTAGTATTATTAAAACACACAATTTGTTTATATTTTTCCTAGTTTAAAGAAAAAAAAATAAGAAATGTCATTCAAATAACAAATTTGTACTACATAGCATAATTGTGAATATTTATAAAAAAAAATGTTGACAGCTCATTGTTTATTTAATTTTTAAAGTTTTTCTTTCATATTTTTTCGTTTACTTTTTTGAAACCTTTTAAGAAAAACTAAAATGCTATAACCTGAAAATGTCATTATGACAGCTGCATAATAAATGCTAAACAAGACAGTGAAATACAGCAGCGATACTACAATACACTCAAAAAAGTTTGTCAATAGAATCTACTAAAAATGACAATTAAGACAAAGGTAAATAAAGTTAAAAAAAGAAAAATTTAACATTTTGAAAAACATAATTCCTTGACTAAATTTTTAAAAAACCAGTTCGCAAAATTATTTTTATTAAATTAAAAAACAAATATTTATTCGAATTAAAATTAAATCATAAATTAGTATTAATTATTATCCAAGTTTATTTAATTTAAAATCATTGATTTAAAGTGAATCTAAAATTATGGACTGATTCATGAATAACAATAATCGTGATATTGTTTTTTTTCCAATTTTTCCATACAAAAACCAACTATATAAAATTACTGATTACTACACAAACAACAAAACTTTTTTGAGTGTACGCATAATGAAAAAATTACAACAAACCAAAAAGAAAAAAAAACAAAACTGTTAGTAAGATTTTTCATAAAAAAAACTTTATAAACTGCCAATATAGTTTAAAAATAAATATTTGCTGCAATTGCAGGAAAATATTTATATAAACAAGAAAAACTATGAATATTAATTGAAAAAAATTTCTTAGAATTTTTGTTGAACCCAATAAGTTTCCTTTACTTAGAATTTTTAATTTAAAACAATTTAAAAACTGGGCTGGGATTTATAAGGCTCTAAAAAATGTACTTAAAATAAAATAAAAAAATGCGCATCAAAGGAAAAATATGCAAAAAGTAATTGTTACAGTTTTATTTTAAATTGATTGATTCTACAAAATTTAGATTAATTTTGTTGTTGTACTACCGATTACTTTTTAATTTTTATTAAAATGCAAAACTGTACCTTAAATTGGGATTAAGTATCAATTAAAAATCAAAATGTGCAAAAACATACTTTTATTATTTTTATTAATTTAATCAGAAAGATATTTTACAAAATAAAAGGCAAAATATAATCTATAAAAAACTGCACAAATATGCAAAAAGATAAAATAAATTATGCACTTTTGCTAAAACATACAAAAACAGATATATGCAATATTTAAAATTTAGCCTAAATATGCAATTAAAATATACACCAATACAGAATAAAATAATAGATGCAAAATAACTTTTGAATAAAAAGTATGCTAAAATATACAGAAATGTGCCCAATATATGCAACACTGTTCATTTTAAGTACATATGCACAAACCTGTGTTCAGATTCCATAAGATTCTATAATTACCGTTTATCGTCCACTTTCGAAGTTAATTATTTACAATATAATATAAAAATTTTGGATTGTAGTTACGATTTTAGTAATATTCAATCTTATAGTTCAAGAGTTTGATAAGTACGTAACATCTTTAAAACGATAGAATTTTAATCTCGAAAATAAATTTTTTTTTTTTCACATTCTGATGAAATGAAAAACATGCATTTTAATAAAATATGCAACCAAAAAAATCTATGCCATTTTTTTTTTTGCAAACATTTTTAGATCATAAGAAAATTTCAGCCTTATTTATGAATTTGATGTATAGTAATGGAACATTTAAATATATTTTTAGCAGCAAAGTGCAATGAATGTCCTTCACATTTACGTAGAATGAGGGTTTTGCAGCAACATAAACATTTTCTGTGAAAAAAAGTTTCCATAAATAAAAACATAATGCAACTTTATGGTTTGGATTAAAGTGTAACAAAAGTATGGTATATAAATCTTGATTTTTATAAAATTTTATTATGAATTTGCAATATTTTAGATTGACGCTTAGTGCAGTAAAGAAGTAATGTGTTTTTGAAGAGCATAAAAAACACATTTATTTTGACTTTTTGCAATTGCGTTTTGATATTATTTTTTACAAATAATAAATTTGGAATTTTGTTAAAATATTTAAAGAAATGTTTTTCAAAAAATACCGCAAAAAGGTAAAATAAGGCTGTAGTTTTTGGAATTCTTAGTGCGCAATTTCTACAAAAAAATTAAATATATTTTAAAAATTTCTAAAAAGTGACTAAATTTATTTTTAACTTATTAAAAAAAAACAAATTTTCACTAAAATAAATAAAATTAAATATGTGTTACTGGTTACTTGGGTACCCGAAATATAAATTGTATATTTTCGCCTAAAACTTAAAAAAATCAATATTCAATAATTTACGTTTTTTTTTTCAAAACATTATAAAAATTCCCAAAAAAAATTTTATGAAGCTTCAAAACAATTAGATTTGTAAAAGTGGTTACTCGAATACCCGGTACAAAATTTATATATTTTTATCTTAAAACTATGAAATTTTTAAAAATAATTTTCGAAATAAATTTACTTTGAATAACAATTCTAACATTTTAAACCATAATAGCAAAAACCGATTATTCTATTATTTCTTAAACAATTCATTTCCTAGAACAAATAAAGCTGAAATAAACATGCTTTTATTATAAAATTAATTATAGAACTAAGCCGCCAAATTTTTCATTAGTTATTTACACAAAATATTCACATACATATTTACTTATAAAATAAATTAGCTTTTTATATCTATGTTTATATATAAACCTTCTTTTATGTACATATGTGGTTAATTTAATTAGTATTGATTTTTGGATCAATAAATTCTTAAGAAATTATTGCTTATACTCGTATACAAGGTTTGTTGATTTTTATATAAAAAAAGAACGTACAGTGTAAAGAAAATTAAAGAAGCAAATAGGTACGTAAGATAAAAATAAATGTTGTGTAAACGAATTCTATAACATTAATTAGAAAATGTAACCACTTTTTTGAAAAACAAAAAATGTTACAAAATATTACAACGTAGTTTCTTTACCAGTCAGTCTATGAGGTAGCCCATTAGCAAGGGGAATCCGCCCCAACGCTTACTCGCCGGTTTGGATGAAACTCGGATGTGGGAGAGAGAATAAAAATCAAAAAATTCCAGTATTTATGTTTTTTGTATGATGATTAGAAGCCAAAATAAAGGTACCAAAAATTGGTACCGAATTTGTAAAAATTTCGTCTTGCTGCTCTAACAAACAAGTCCTCCAACGCTTTCTCACGACGCTTTGAATAAAACTCAGATATATGATAGAGAATAAAAATCTAAGGTTTATCGATATTTTTATGTGCCATCTCCAATGTATTGAGGTTAAAAAAAAAATTTCGACAATCTACGGAGATTTCATTGCCTAAAATCTTACTAAATTAAGAAGAGAAAAAAAACACGAGTCCATTAATTTTATCTTCTACATCACATAAATTTATGAATTTCAGGGAAATCGATATTCTGATCAGGGTGCTAATTCCGAATAAAACTGCTTTGCGAAGTTATAAATAATTTATCATTTTCACTTCAAAGTTATTTTTTACTTCATGTTTTCATTTTGAGCGATTTCTATTCTCGTTGTGAAGACAAAAGTTGTTTTGATGACTATCTGTCAATTTCATTTCATTCCACTAGTTCCGTGAGTTTTAAAGCAAAATTTTATTTAAAAACTTCAAATAATTTATTTTTTATCATTAAAAAATAAACATTTAATATAAAGAAATGCCTTTATATGAGTTTATGCTTCTGGAGGTAAAACAGGAGGCAAGTTTTTTCTGTTTTGTTTTATTTTTTTTTTTGTAGTGCTGCAAACATGGATTTTTCGAATGTAATTATTGTTTTTATAAATTCTCTTATTCTTTTGTAAATTAAAAATTTCATAATTAAATTTAAAAAAAAAAACTATATAAGAAAAAAATATAAAATGTTAAAAATTAATCAATTTAAAAAAAGTCGCTGACAATGTTTGTAAAATAATGCAACATTTACATTTTTCAAGAACTTTTATTTGGTGAAGAAAAAAAAAACTCATATGATCAAATTTTGACAGATAGTTTTCAAGAATCGGGTTCTTTGCGAAGTAGTAAAAATTTTTGTCTCTTCACAACTTCACAGATTCGGAATCGGTCCCATGGATGTTTATTTCATTTATTTATTTTTTCTACTGTAAAAACTTTGGCATTTATATAACGATTATTGGGCTTATAGTTACTTTTTATTTTCCACATTGAAAATATAAAAAAGTAAATCCTTGCCAAAATCTTATTCCTTTTTTATAATTTATGCGATATGAATTTATAAAAACGCGTTTTAAAAACAATAATTTAGGATTTTTTTTAATTTTTTTTCAATACAGGTTTTCTTAAAATTTGTTTAAAAATTTCAAATATCGTTGAAACTTATGAAATTTAAAAAAAATTGTCATTTCACAATTTTTCACAAATAAATCGTCAAAATGATATAAAAACGTCACATCTGGCACCTATGCCCATAATCAAAGACATAATTATCCAAGAGTGTTGCCAACTAAAAGCATAGACGAAGAATAGTATAGAGGATGCAACGCCGGCAGCGGCCAAATAAAATTTTATACAGAATACAAAGGTTCGGCAACTGAGAGCAAACAGGGGAAAATTGAGCAAATTTCCCTGATTTCTGCAAAAATTTGAGTAAATATCCCTGTTTTTAAAACTTTTTTCAAATCCAATTGGGAAATCTGCTAAAAACTAATTGGATTTGCAAAGAAAATCAATTGGAATCGCAAAAAACCAATTTGAAAAAATGCTGAACCTTTGAAATCTGCACATATAAAAACAAGAGAACGTTTTTTGCGACGTGAGAGATATCGTCATGGTGTGCTAAAAGTGTCACCCCCACTCGTTAGTTTACAAATAAAATTCATCCGGAATAAGTAAGGAGTACTAACACATTTTCACTTAAAATCAAATTGGATTCTGTTGTGGGTTTCCTAGCTTTGCCCATAATATTTAAGCCTACGGCGGCGTATGATTAATATTAATTTAAAATTTTGCCAATTTCATACCATGGTAAGCTTTTTATATTAAAATTTTTTGTTTTTTAAATTTATTATTAAAAATTTAATTAAATTATATTACTGTTTTTTTTTTTTTATAATAACGCATACAAGTTAAATTATTCATTTCAATTATGTAATTTATTAAATTATCCATTCCCTTTTTACAGAAATAATCATTTATTCTGGGGATAATTTATTATTTAGTGACAGTTTTCATTTTACTATTATATGAATTTTGTTGTTGTTATTGTTATTAATATGAAAATGTGTATTTAAAGCCACAAAAACCACGCCTACATTATGGAAAACAGCACGTTTCAATTATGATAATTATGTATGCTCGTTTTGTATATTTTATGATTTACTCCAACCATCATTTTATGTCTGTTTAAAAGGGTAAACCGAAATTGAAGTAAAATTTATTGATGAAATTTGCACTGTTTATTGTCAGTTTTTGTACTTGGATTTTCTTTCAACTAATATAAAAAGACCTATTTTATGGATAACCCTATCTATTTATATGCCTGCTATTCATATATGAATATGAAAATAATTCAAACCACATAGAAAAAAAAACTGAGAAAAACAAACATAATAAAACCTCTAAAATTAACCTAACCAACCAAATGTACATGTTCGTGCATGTTAATTAATTAAATATTATTTTCTTAAAATATGAATTTAATTTTATGCATATTAAATGTTAAAGAATAATCATATGAAAGTAATTTTAGGTATAATTTTTTTTATTTTAATTTGTTCACTAAAGATAGACTAAGAACCTAAATAGCTTAAATCATTCACAATAGAGCCTTTAAGACGCTTTTTTGCCCCATATCCAGCAGTAGATTTCTTTGGCATGTAAATGTGCTTTTAAAGTACACTTGGATTAATTTAAGAATATAAAATCTCAAGATACTAAAAAGTGCACTTTGTTTTTAATAAAATACTTTTAATTCCATTAATAATTTTATAAACAAATTCACTATAATTTTTTTTTAATTTCTATTAGGTTCCAATATTGTTCTGCACATTTATGTTAAAAAAAAATAATATTAAATTTTTAAGCATAAATATTGTCACTCAAATTTTTTGTTGACAGTTAGTGGGCGTTAATGTCAAATAAATGTGAGATAAATTTAATTAAAATTGTATGTTATCTCAATGGAATTTTTTTTTTATAAATTTAATAAATGTATATTATATGTAATATTTTACTATGTGAAATTGTTTAAAAGAATATTTTACATATTTTGAATTATTTATCCTGTTCTTTTTTTTGCATAACTTGTCAAGTGGTTATCATTTACATCATTTGTGTCTTATTTGTGTTTTTTGGGTTTTAGGAATAAATCCTTTAAAAAATGTTGCCTCGTTTTTTTTATTTGCCTATGAGACATTTTGATGTAACCAGAAAAACCAATAAAATGTGGTTGTAAAATAGTTTGTTTGCCAAATTATTTTCTGGTCCGTTGGCAGTTACAAATTGTCTCTTACATACATTTTTTATGGTAGGTATTGTTTCATATATAAAGTTTTTTCTTAAAACTAAAAACAATATGCAAAATATAGCTTGAAAATATGCATACATACATATTTTTACATATATTTTATTTATTTTATTTTTTTAACAAAAGTGTTCAACTGTAGAATAAAAAATATTGTATTATGATTTGCCAATAGCGGTATATCACTGTTTTAGAACTTTTTACTGGAAAAAATCTTTTTTTTTTGAAACAAGACTGGATGGGGTGTGTTAAATTTTTAAATAATGGATGAAAATAAATATTTTAAAAATTATATATTTTACATAAAATTTACATATTTTAAAAATTTGTATAAAAATCTTATGATTTAATTTTTGTGTTTTGAAACAGTAAATGAAAAATTATATATATTTTTTTAACTATTTATCACGTAAAGTGCTAATTTAGTACCGAGTACCCGAGTAACCGCGATTTAAAAAAAATAATTTTTGTCTTATATTTCAGAATAGACTATTTTTTGAAATAAAAATTCAATACTCGAAAAATTGTATGCATTCTGGGGGACAATTCCGAATAAAGTTGCCTTGTGAAGTGACAACTAATTTATTATTTTCACTTCACAGTAACTTTCACTTCAAGTTTTCATTTTAAGCGATTCCCATTCTCGTTATAAAAACAATGTCGTTATGATGACTTTCTGTCAATTTTATTTGATTTCACTTGGCCCCTGAGTTTTAAAGTAAAATTTTATTAAAAAATTTTTATTAATTCTATTTTTTTTTAGTAAAAGTTTTTGTGTTGGTTTTTATGTTTTACTCTTGTTTGTAGTGTTGCAAACATGGATTTTTCGAATGCAATTTGAGCGTTTTTTTTATAAAAAAATGTAATAATTGTTTTTATAAATTCTCTAATTCTTTTGTAAATTTAAATTAATAAATCTATATTTAATTAATTTCAATTAAAAAAGTCGCTACCACTATTTGTAAAATAGTGCAACTCTCACATTTTTTTATGAACTTTTATTTGATGAAAATAAAAACTCATATGATAAAATTTTGACAGATAGTTTTCGCAAAAGTTAAATCAAGAATTGAATTCTTTGCGAAGTAGTGAAAATTTGTATCACTTCACAGCTTCACACATTCAGCATCGGTCCTCTGAATACAATAATCTACCATAACATAAGTGCAATTTTTCCTAAGTTTTTGAGTAAAAATAAATCATGAGTACCTTTCGCATGATTTATTCAAAAAATTAGAAGAACATAGTAAAAAACTAAGAAAATTTTGCCATTTGTATATTATAAATATCATAAGACTTCCTTTGTTTACCCAAGTTTAGACATAATTTATGCAAAGATATTGATTTTGATTTAGGCAAACTAAGTATTTGCACATTATTTATGACAAAACTTAGGTAAACATACTAAACATCCTAGAAGATTAAACTAGATTTTTATTGAAATATCATAATGGTTTAAATACCATTCTTTTTTTTTATTGATTAAAACAAAATTTTTAAATTAAGCAAAATTGTACTTTGTGAATCTTATGGTACTTTTAAAAAAGTTTGTCGGCAACATTGCCACTTTTTAATGTGAATATCCTACAAGTTAAACAAAATTCAGTGTTGTTTTTTGTAAAAGTCTAAACATTTGCGAGACGTTCATGAGGTTTCTTTGTATGAGAATTTTACAAGAGTTTTTAATTGAAATCCTGACGTTATTCAAAATTACGGGATATGGATGCAGTTGTTAAGACAATATAATGAATTATTTTTATATTAAACTCGCACCATTATTTGTGGAAAAAAAATCTTCTAACTCGAACGTAATTTCTTTTCAGAAATTAAAGATAATTTGTAAAGATTAAATTGTATTTTATAAAAGTTATTAAGCCTAATGATTAAAAAAATTAGCCCCAATGAAATAATTTCTTAACAATTAAATGTAAACAGCCCCAAAAAATTTGGGGATTATTTCATTTCTTTTGGGAATTATTTCATTGATAGTTTTGGAGGCTTTTCATTATGAAATAAATCATAAATAAAAATATATCCCAAAAAATTTTAATTTGGGGTTTTCCTTAATTTTTTTCATCTATTTAGAGACTATTAAAAAATATCAAACGTGATTCCGTCATTTTGTACTATAATTCAATTTTTTTTTGTATACATAAAATGCATAAATATTGCGACAAAATTTTATGTATGTTATTATATAAATGATATTTAAAAATTACCAACATATAAAGAGTACGTGGTGCAATTACACCATATTTAAGCAATTTTAATGCAATTTTGTTTCTTCTTTTGCAATTTTAACGCATAAATTAATTATACATAACAATGTTGGCAACCATAATATATGTATGCAGACAAATAAAATAAACGGCAGATATATATTATGAATTATAACGCGATTTGCGAATAATAAAGAAAACAAAAAACTTTTTATGAAAAAAATTGAGTATTTTTTTTTTCTTGTGGTATTATATTTAATGAATTTTAAATGAAACATATATTTTTTACATTGCAAACCAGACATCAAAAGAAGCCTGTGTCTACAACAATAAGATGCTGTAAAGTTTCTTCTCATCAACTTTTAATCTTTTTTTTTCATTTTGTTGCAAGAAGACACTTGACAACAATACAAAAATAATTAAGAAAAATAAATATAAACAAAATTGTGTAAAAAAATTAAACCAATATACAAAAACCAGCCAAAGGGGTGTCAAATGATGAGAGAGTTTGAAATTACAGAATTGTATAATTATTGTCATTTTTGTAAAATGTACAAAATAAACTTTAAAAAGGTCTAAATACATTTTTGTGTTTATTTGCAAGCGGATATATTTTTTGTTAATTATGTTTAAAATCACAAGATTTCAAGTTAATTAGTTGTATGTTTTATTCAAAAAATATTTCTTGTATTTGCAAAAATCTTTATTTTCAAGCATTTACTTTTACATTATAGGTTTTTTTTATAAATAATTGTTTTTACTTAAGATCAATTTATTAAAGGTCAATTGAATGCATGAACTCATTAAATATATGTGTAATTACTTTAACTATGGCAACTCTTTATTTTTTGCATGGTTGTATTTACAACAGTGTTAGTGTGTATTGTGTTTGCCATAACTGTTAGACCAAAAATGTCAAATTTTGACATTTTGGTAAATACAAACTTCATTGTTTTTTTTTTAACATGATTTAAACAATGAAAACTTAATTAAAGTTTTGTTTACATGTTTTTTAAAAATGCAGTTGTTTGAATATTTTTAATAACAATATTTTCATGCAGATTTGGCATTTTCATAAGTACCAGAAAAAAGTAGACAAATGTTTAACATTTTGTAACGATTTTCGTTAATTTGCGAGTAGAAAAATTTTGATATGGTGCAGTATTTAATATTATACAATTTGATATTCTTTAATATCTAACTGATCTAATTTGGGGATTTAAAAAGATCTAAATTGATCAAAAAAATGGCAGATCAAATTAAATCCAGCAATATATTTGGGGATTTATAAAGATCTAAATTTATCCGAAAAATGTCAAATTGAATTGTATCAGATTAGATCCAGTTTATTAAAAAAGTATAAAAAAGTTTAAATTAAAAATAAATATTAAAATTCTAACAAACAATGCCTTCGCTAGGATTTGAACTTGGTCTGGCAGAATTGTAGTGGGTTAATCACTCAGCAGTGTGTGTCTGACTTTATTAGACTACATTTTTCGTATAATTGTATTATATATAATTATATCTTCTGGACTTATATATAATTATATATTCGGAAAATTGTAAAAAAAGGCAAAAATTTCTACATTTCATGGGTGAATTAATGAGAATGGATTCTGAACTTATCTGATTTCATATAATTGTATCTAACTATATATTATATTATATATAATTATATATAGTCATATCTCATAGACTGAAATAAATGTGGATAAATAATTATAATATTTAAAACAAAAAAAAAAAATATACATTTTTCCACTTATAGGGAGTTTTGGAAACAAAGATCATACATATATAATGTTATATGTACCCAGATTATTAAATATATAATTATATGTTATATTAAAAATTTTTAGGTCTTGTCCCGAAATAAATTAAAATTTGAAAGTTTTGTAAAAAAAAAAAATATTAATATAAAAAAAAAATTAAAAAACACTGGCTGGGATTCGAAACCATTGATATGGAACCATATATAATTATATCTAATTATTTCTTATATAGGGTCCGCCAAATAACTTATTTTTTTGAAAATGCTATAAAAAAAAACTACTGAATATTTTTTTCAAATTTCTTTTTTTATTTGAAAGTACAATCCTTCCGGTTAATAATGGAAAATAATTACATTCAAATGGCTACCTCGGCTGGCAGTTACAGTCAATGGGGATCGTTATCGGGCCATGTTGAACGAATTTTTGTTCACAAAAACTGAAGAGGAGGATATTGGCAACAATTTGGTTTCAACAGGACGGTACTACGTGCCACACAGCCGAAGCTACACTCGATGTTTTGCGCCCTGTTTTTGAAGATCGCATTATCAACCGCAGAGCTGATGTCGTTTGGCCACCTCGGAGCTGCGATTAGACACCGTTGGACTATTATTTGTGGGGTGCCGTCAAAGATAAGTGTTACGCCGACAAGCCAGAGACAATTGACGCTTTAAAGGACAATATTCGTGAAGCCATTGGTGAAATACAGCTGCACACAATCGATAATGTGCTTAAAAATTGGACCGATCGTGTAGGCTTACTGCATGGAAAGCCGAGGCAGCCATTTGAATGAAATTTTTCCATTATTAACCGGAAGGATTGTACTTTCAAATAAAAAAGAAATCTGAGAAAATATTCAGTAGTTTTTTTTATAGCATTTTCAAAAAAAAAGTTATTTGGCGGACCCTATATCATATGAAAAATATTTAAGATATGCGACTATATATAACAATATCTTAAACTTGTTTGCAAATATTGTACCATATATAATTATATCTTATACCATATCAAAAAATATTTTTTATATTTGACCATATATTAAATCATATATAATTATATCTCATACCATATTGAAAAATATTTTTGATAATAGACCATATATTATATTTCAAATATTAGATAGCATATATAATTATATTTGGTTCTATATAAGCCATACATAAGTATATATGGTTCTGTATAAGTCATATATAAGTAAATATGATCCCGTGTAAGCCACATATAACTATATATAGTGTTATATATAACTTCATATGATATAATATATACCATATATTATCATATAAATCATATCTAATTTTATAAAGATCAAAACATAACTAGATGTGGTTATATATGACACAATATAATTTAAAAATAATAATGTAATATAAAATTATATAAGGTAAGGCATACTGACATATGTAAATATATATAATATATTATTAGATAAGGGAACATATGATTTAATCTAAACTTTTTTACTTAAAAATTGATTTCAACCAAAAAATTACCTGGAAAATTCAGGTTAACAAAGAAAATATTATGTTGCGTTTATATCTGCATTCGGATTCCGAGATTTTGACTTAAATCGAGATTTGAATAAAAATTTAGTGTAAATCTTTTGGAGAATCTCCCATTCACGAGACTTTTAAGAAATCTCCGGAAAATCTGCCAAATATTGAGATTTTTGCAGAATACAATACTGCATTCGCTTACTTTGTAGAATTTTTGCAGGAAAAAGTGGCAACGCTGGTGAACAGCTGACTCAAAAACTAAAAATATTTTTAAATAATCAAATTTATTTAAACATAATAAAAATAAACCTAATAAAACCAAACTATTAATTAAAAGAAGTATTGCGTGTTTTTTTTTTAATAAAGCTTTGCAAATTGTCTGTCTTCCTCCCACCAATATAATGAAAATTATTGTTTCTCGTTTTTAGATGTTTAAAAATAAATTTAATAACATAATTAGCGTTACATCTTTACATAAAATAATATAAATTGTACTTTGCATGGAATAGAGTGATTTTAAGAAAAATAAATTTTTAATTGGAGGATATTTATTTATTATGTTGATTTCTTTACAAAAACCTGTGGTTGTCAAATCAAAATCTCGCTAAGTACAAATGTAAACTGTCAAGATTTCTGGGGAGATTGACAGTGAAATCTCAGGATTTAAAAATATATGTAAACGCAACTTTATGGCATTTCTAAAAAAATCAAAATTTTTTTAAAAAATAATGAAATAATAGGAGTTTGCAGTTATACAGTTTGTTTTATAAAAAATGCTAATATTTACAGAAAAAACTGTTAAATACTAAAAATTTGTGCTTGTCACACAAGGTTTAAAATTATTTTTTTTTATATAACAGCTTTAAAATTTTATTTAAAAATGTCCCATGTAAATTAATGATTCTTCAAACTAAAAAAAATATATTGTTATAAAGATTTCCCTACATGAAAGATTAATTAAGATAAAAACATAAAACTACAAAAAAAACTTTTCCCCTAACATAAAAGTTTCTTTCGAATAAATATACATAATTCTGTAATAACAGATGAGGTCCTTTTAAACAAACAATCTTATTTGCCTTTGGATAAAAGTTTGCCAAAAGTGACACAAAAGTTCATAAGACATAAAAAAATCTTTAAACAATGACGGGAAAAAAGAAGAAGATATAATGCAAAGTAACAATCATTATTATGATTTTTGTGACTTAAGATAATATATAAAAACATAAAAACAATTCTTAAAGAAACACATAATCATAAAATAAAATTTTTGATCTTCTCATTTGAAATTCTTAACAAAGAAAGTTTTTTTTTTTTTTTTGAGGAGATGAAAATATGTTCGTTATAGGCATATTATTGAATTTTTGATGAAGTAATTTTGACAAAACAAAAATATACTTATTAAAATTTTATTATTTGCATTGTTTTTAAATGAACACAACTTTGAAAAAATGTGTAAATTTAGCCAAGTAAATAAGAAAATGACAACTTCGCAAAGTTTTCGAACAAACTATGAAAAAATTTAGCAGAAAAAATAAAATTTGGTAAAATGTTTTTGCACAATTTATGGAAAAATCGTTGAAGTGGATTTTATGCAATTAACTTGGCAACGATGTTTTTTGTTTTAATACCTAAGTTTCTTCACAAGCTATACAAGTAACTGGTTAAATATCAACCAATAAATTTATTTCGTACAAATTATGTAAAAATAAGGCAGAAATATGTTTAAACTTGGCAAAATGTTACAAGTTTTAACATAATATATATCAATAATTATTATTAGTTACTTTCAGCCGGTCATCTTGGTAATATTTAGAAAAAAATTTTAATACACTTACATGAAAAACAGTATTTTTTTTTTTCTAGAAACTCAACTGCATTATGATTTTTGTTAATTTTTTTTTTAAATCTCTTTTTCTAAAATATTGTCTTAATTTTAAAACTTACATCACAAAATTTCAATAAATTTTTAAATATTGTTTTTCCTGCTGCTGCTGCAAATATTATTTGTAATTTTTGTTATTGTTGCATTTATTATTACATTTTTTTAATTATACGTTTTAAATTCAATACGTTTTTTTAATATTATTATATTTCCTTTTCAATATTTTTTGTGTGTGTTTGTATATAAGTTAAACAATCATATTTATATTTTCATCTCTTGTTGCAATTTGCTTTTTTTATATAAATATTTTTTTATAAATTATTTAATTTTTTTTGAGAAACTTTATTTATTTATATTTTTTTTCTTAGGTTTTCTCATTTGTATTTTTTGTTTATAAAAAGTTGGTGGCATTTTAAAAAATATTTATTTTTTTATTTTTGTTTAAATTTATATTTTATTTGTTTATTAATATATTGTTGCATTGTTGCAGATTGCAGTTTAATATTAATTTATTGTTGCTGTTATGGTTTTTAACATAAAATATTTTGTTGCTGTTTGTTTTGTTGCCGCCGTAAAAGTTGCAGCAATTGTTGAGTAATTTATCCATTTTTTTTTTTGAAAATTGTGCAAAAATGGTAGATTTTTATTGAAGAAAGCAACTTAAAACTGCACAAATTATTAGCAAACAATGCTTAATATCATTCATTGCACTCTAGCGTTTGTTATACATCTATAGAGTATAGAAATTTTTGGACATAATTTAACGTACCTGTAATGAAATAGAAAAAAGGAACATAAATTAAAAAAATGAATTAGTTTTTCTAAAACTATAAAGCTATATTGACAAGGGATAGTAGTTTCGTAGAGTGTAAGCTAGTTTTATCATCTCTAATATTGTTGACACTAATTTTTATCGCAAAAGTACCATCTCTAGCTGCCAATAATTTTTTATCCAAATGCCTAAAGGTACATTTAGAGTGTGTATAAACAGGCTAAATTGAAATTAAATTAAAATATTTTCAAAATAAAATTTGGCAACGCAGTTTAGAGTAGATGTTTTTCAAACAAAATTGGCTGTGTTAATGCGGCAAGCTATCAAAATTGGCTTATGTCATTCCCATATAAATTTGACACAAGCAAAAATTTGGTGTAAACGCTTAACGTTAATTATTTCAAATTTGTATGTTAATGACAGAAGCCAATGACAATAACTTCCCTGCCATTATTTGAAAATCTAAACTAAATTTGCTGTCAATTTATGTAAACTGAAAATGTTTTATTCTAAAAATTAAAACTAATTTCTATAAATTTGTTTGTATCTCAAATTATTTTATATATTTTTTTTTTAAATTCCCAAAAGTTTTTTGGAAAAAAAAAACTGGAAGTTTTAAAATTCTGGTTGATCAATTAAATGTAATTTCAAGATGGGATTCCTCACACTTAAGTAAGTCTAAATTTTTGAAAGCAGTAAGTATGTTATGATATAAGAGTTAGATTAGTTTAGCTTCAATTTAGCCAGTTCGAACGCAGCCCTAATAAACTCAAATAATTATTAATTTAACAATTGCAATAATTAAAGATATTGGCCCGTAACCATAGTCCCGCACTAAAGTCAGCTTTTTTTAAAACGACTTTAAATTAAAAACCTGTCTATTTTGCTACTAAAGTCAAAATTAGAGCCAGTTTTAAGTTGGACCGGCTTTAAATGGGTACCACATCGAATGAACCAATTGCCCGCATACATTTTGTACTAAAAAATAAACAAGTGGCAACATTGAACAGCTGATTTTATATTTATAAGCTGCAAAAACAAAGAAAAGTGTGTAAATAAAGAATTTGCAATGGCAAAATGTAAAAAGGAAAAACTTTAGAAAAAAAGAACAGAAAAGTATTAATAAAAATTTATTAAATTAATTAATGTTATGCAAAATCCCTTATTTATTAATATAATTTTTCTTTCAATATTTTGCAATTCAAACTTTTACAAAAATTTTCTTAGCGAAAAACAGCTGTTGTAAGTGTTGTTAAATTGGATAAAATCAACTTCAGCTAGTTTTAATTTTAAAGCAGACCATAACGATTAAAATATACTTTCATTTGTCTATAGTAGGCCTTCAGTATTTTTTTTAAGAAAAGCATACTTTATTTTAAGTATGATTATGCGCCATTGTGTATGACAGGAACTGGCAATCACCTAGAGATTATATTTCGCAGACTTTTACAGAGCAGCAATTTCGTAGTCTCGTAAATGTGTGTTTATAACGTTTTGCTAATGCTTCATTTCTTAATTAAGCCAAAGGAATTTCTTTCTTCTTCCCAACAAGTCCGCCGATTTTTTGTTTGTTCTTTGATATTTTAAATTCTAAAAAAGCTACTATTTAGACGACAATTAGATATAATCATTGAGTTTATGATTCAGTTCAACAAATATTTATGGAAATTCTGACGATTTTTAAATTATTTTTTATTTCAATCTGTTAAATAAGTTTTGGGATTTTTACATATTTATGTAGTTAAAGATTTTCTTTATTTACTCAGGTCTTTGCGTAATTTATGCAAGTCTTAGCATCAATTTCAAAATGTACCGTTACCTACTAACTGATACATTTGATGTTCTTTCCCATATAAAATTTTTTATTTAACTGTTGGTTAAATTTTAACTGGACATTCACTAATTTAGCATTAGAGAAATATTATTAAATCAAGATCTGGCCCACGGCTGTCATTGCGACCCAAATGGATCTTTTGTACCAAATCCATCTTACATTTTACCGTTGGTGTTTTTTTGTTTCATAGTAACATTTGATTATATGATCTCCACCCAAACAATTAGAGAAATAACGTCTAGTTTTATTTTATTTTTATCAAAACATTTTTTTACAGTTGGGCTTAATCGTTCATTTTGGTGACTCGATCATTATTGTTATTCGAAAGAGTGAACTAGTTCGTTCAAATTGTTTTCTTCTGGTGATTAATAGAAACACTGGTGATTATAGAAACTACAACTTTATAAAAATAATTTTTTTTTAATAATATTTGGTGAACTATCGTTCAATTGAGTGAATCGTTTATTTTAACTAAATCCTTCGTGAGCGCCACAACACAAATTTGTAAATCCTTTTCTGTATTTGTTTATTATTTATGAAAATAAATTATTTTAAGTAAAATTATTACTCTTGTTTTTTTTTTGTCCACAAACATTATTTATGATTATTTTAAATAGAACAAAGTCTACATTTATTGTCTTTAATTTTAAGCAAAAAGATACGAAAAATGTTATTAAAATAAATTTTTAATTTATTAGATTGCCTTTTTCATGATTTACTTTTATTTGTTTACATTTTTCACAACAAAAACTAAAATTTATTATTCATGAAAATATGTGTGAAATTCCAAATATATCATTAAGGGGGGGGCAAATATTTTTGAGAGTAAAAAAGAAATATGTTAAAAAACAAATAGAAAAATTGATAAAAAAAAAAATAAAGAATTTGTATAAAATAACCTACACCAATATATAGTTAGAGCAATAGAATATATTTATAAAATGTATTAAAAAAATTATAAAATAACTTAAATATAAATGAATCGAATTCTAGATTGTAGCCGGAATTTGCATATCGCCTTAATTATGGGTGGAGATTCAATAGTTATATCTAGTACCTTGTTAGTTGATTTTAGGGTTTCATTAGTTATTTTTATAACATTGTAATTATTTTTTTTAATAGTTAATGATGGCTATAATTTTAAATAATATTTTTAAAGAACGTAGTTATCGTCTTTTCAATAACATTTTTAGTTTCTACCTTTTAAGTTTTCTGTTACCATATTTAATTTAATATTGAAAATTTTTGAATTTAATATGATACATTTTTGAACAAAAAAAAAAAAATTTGTTAGTACCTCTGTGAAGAATGAGTATATATTTTAATGAATAATAAATTACTAAAATTGTTTACGTAAACAAAATCTCTGAGTTTTGAAACAAGACATTTGTTATAACAAATAATAATTAAACAAAAAATTAAAACCTTTGCCAAAATAAACATTTGTTGCTTAAAATCGATTTCTTTTAAAGTTTTACCTTAAAATTTCAAATCTATTTTTAAATACTTGTGGTTTTTCACAGCTGGAACTTTTATCATAAATTTTATTGTATAATTTGTATACATTATTTATTTTTCAGTTAAATTATTTGTATGTAGCTGTAAAAATTAAAAGTTTTATAGCATTTTCATCTTTACATCAAATTGAATTTCATAATTTTTCCCTTGATATATTTTTGGAAGATGATGGCATATTTTTGCAGTATTTTTATTACTTATTTAATTTTATAAAATAATATCAAAGACGAGAAAAAATCACACTATCCTTTAAATTCGAATACTCTACAGTGACTCTTATAATTGAAAATACACAATTTATTATAATTAGAGCATGGGACCTAAAAGCTGTGGATCAAATTCGGTCTTTGAAGGAATCATCTGAAAGTTTGAACTATTCGTATTAAGGGAAAATATTTCTTTCCGAAGTCGATTATTTCCAGAAAAATAATTCTCCATTCTCTTTTATTACCGAGAAAATGGAAACTTTAATCGGACAAAATTTCCGGATTAAAAAGATTTTTAATTTTAAGTATTTAAAAATATTTGCTGGAATTCAAATTAGATTTCTTATAATTTCCGTTTGAAATGTTTGTAAATCGTTTTTTGTAAATAAAAATTAAGTTACAAAAAAATAACAAAAAGTTTTTTGTATTTACAAATTCCATTGTTGGTGTCTTTTAAAAAATACTTTTTTTGTATTTAAAAAAATATTCAATGAAAGATGTTCAAATTTACAAACAGTATTTTGTAATTTTATTCTGTGTACGCTTAATTTTCTCAATTATTTTGCTCATATTCATATTTTTATAATATGTAATATATCTAAAATATTTATTCAAAACTAATATAACAAAATTTATAATTGTGATGTTGAATTTTAATAGGGCGCCTTTACGGCGACGATGTTTCTTTTAACTAAAAATATCTAAACTTTCTGATGCAAGCAGGGTTTTAGAAACAGTCATTTCGGGGACTAAAATAAAGGGAATTTTAAATATGTAATCAATTAGAAGTTAGGAACATTTTTCCTTGTTTCAATGTTTTTCCCAATTTCGATTAAAAACGAAAAATTATAATAATTAATTTTCGCTGCTCGGCGATCTGAGTTCTAAAAGCAAGTTTTAAATGGCACAAAACCAGCACGAAAACATCAAAATTGAAACTATTGAACATTTCAATTGATCAAATATATCTCTTGGTATTTGAAGCAAAAATTTTTGCTTGAAATAAAAAAAATACAGTCTTGATAACTAGGGATGGTACTTTTGCGATAAAGATTAGTGCCAATTATTAGAGAAGAGAAATTTAACTCAAAGTGAGAGATTTCAATTTTGTGTAAATTTGTCTTAACAGAAAAGCAATAATCATATATCATAATTTTTAAAGACTTTAAATTTCTTAGCTGAAAAAGAAAATATTCTAATGTATACAAACGTTAAAACTTTTTTTTTTATCAAAAAATATGTTCAAATAATGCGATTTATAACATTTAAAAAAAAGTAAAAATAAAATTTTTTTTGCAGGACTACGTAAAAATGGAAAAATGGCAAAAGCCAAAACAGATAAGAATTAAATAAACATAATTGGGAATTTCCCGAAAACCCTGTTTTTAATAGTGACTGCTACGAGTGAACAATAACAACACCTTGGTGTTGTTAGATATTTATTAATATTTCATTAAAATATATTTTGAAAAAAAAATATATATATATTAAACAAAAATAAAAGATTATTTTGGCGTCAGTTTTGTGAGACTTTTTTAATTTTTATGAATTTTTTTTGTACATTTCTTTGAACTTTTGCTCTTTTTGTAGTTTTTTTTCTTCTCTCTAATGCATATGTTGGCGACATTTATTTTGGCCAATATTTGTTTTTATTTATACAATTCATTTAGTATAGTTTTCATTTTGTTTTTATTATTTTGATTTTGTTTTTCTTTTACATTTTATGATGCCAAAATATTGAACATTTGCCAAGGTGTTTATTTTTATTTTGATTATAAAAGATTTTGGCATTTCGTTTAGTTCACATGATTTAGCAAAATACAAAATATATGCATGTTATATATGCAAAATAAAAAATTAAAAAACCTTAAACAATGTTTTAAATTGTAAAACGAAAATCTGAAACTTTAACAATTTACAAAATATTTAAAAATTTTGAAATAATTTATTAATTTTGTGTTAAGGCACATTTGACGTGAGAGACAAATATCAGCAAACATAATCTTGTTTAAACCTGATTATGGGCATAATCTTATAAAATTTAAGCGATCGTCAATACAAAATTAAATTTTATAATCTGACAGATCATCGAATAATCTTAAAGTAAATGTGCATACTATATTTGTACAGCTTTGTATTTTTACTACTTATGCAGTTGCAACGCTGCTCATATAAAAACTATTTCTCAATGTTGCCAACTATAAGAAATTGAAAAATGCTGAATCTGCCGAGATTTGACGTTTTTTAAAGCAAGAAGCTGCTAAATTGTTTTCATTATAATGAATTTACATTAAATTATTTTTTTTTAAAGATTTCAATTAAAAATCTATTTCGAAATTACATTTTCTGGATTTCGATGAGAAATTATGTAAAACAGCAGATTATGTCTTAAAAAAATTTGAATATACAAAGCAAAAATTGTTTTTTTTAATATGGAAAGTTCATATAAAAAAAGCCTTTAAAAAGAACGCAGTACACTCAGAAAAAAGTTAGTAGAAAAATTTGTAAACCATTTTTAATCCCACTTTACTATTTTTTTTACTGATTTTTAGTAAAAAAATTATTATTTAGCATATATTTTTGCTATTTACAGAATTTTTAGAGAATATTTACCAATTTTTGTTGCTAATTTCAGAAATCATTTTATAAATTTTTGAAAACTGATTTGCTAAAATTAGCAAAAATATTTACTAATTTTAAAATAGTGCATATTGAAAGAAATGTCATTTGTAATTAAAACTTACACCTACAAACTTAAATTGCATTAAAATGTTACGTGGATTAAAAAATGGGATCGGAAGTAAAGATACCGACTCATGTCTACAAATAGGACATTCGCTTGATATAGTAGTAATTTTTTTTTTTGGAATTTTACTTTACAAAATCAAAAGATGCCATTACAATTTAATGCAGACTGCATACATTTTTTTGTTTACCTATTTGCATCAATATTCACTACTATCTCATCGGGCTTTCATCTAAAGTGAAGACACTTGGATTCAATCTTTGACCTACAATCGCCTTTTGCCCTGAAGTCTTCTGTAAAATGTCACTTTTAGTTTTTATTTTAATGTAGTTATTTAATGCTAAATAACTACACAAATTTGGCATATAAAAATGGTTAAAAGTTTAATTATTTGCAGGAAAGATTATCTTTTAATAAAATTTTTTGCGTTTTGTAAAAAAAAAACGATTATTGCTATGAGAGAAAACGCGCCCAAAATAACGGCGTGCGAAGGTGCCAGCACAAACTGTCATAATTATTTTAGTGTAAAGTTCGCCTTAGAGATTAGTTACTCTCTAGTGTCTCCAATTTCTTATTAACGACCTTTTTTTCGGTTTTTACATTTTGTTAACAAAAAACTTTTAAAATACGGGAACTCTGTAAAGCGAATTTGAAAGGAAAAACAGGAGAATTAGAAAAAACGTTTTGAAAATAAAATAAAATAGATTATATTTCACAACTGCAACGCTCGGCGTATTTTAATTGTTCTCGCCCGACACTTAGCAATGAAATGGGAAAGTGTTATCTACTACAGTACAATCGGCATAATTTTTTACGTTTCACTGAATTCGATTTGGCAATTGCTTGCTATCATTTTATTGCATGGGAAGACATTTAATAAATGTCAATGAACACGCTCAAGATTAAAATCGTATTTTATGAGATTATACTCAATGGAAATACCCTATAAGTTGCCTGTTATAAAAAAAGCATAATTATCAAACTTCTTAGCTAAAATAAAAATTTTAAAGTTTGATGTTTTTTTTGTTAAAACATATTTTCTAAAAATTTACTTATAAATTATAATCTCTAGATCATGGACAGATTTCTGTCGAAACTTTTTTTTTAAACTTTTTGTAATTTTTTTAAACATTTCTGTTTATTAAATATAATTAATGATGCTTTGTAAAACAAATTATTTAAAAGAAAACATTAATAATAGAAAAATCTTGACAGATAGAGATGGTACTTTTGCGATATTAATGTATGTCTACAAAATTGGAGATTACAAATTTCGTTTCGATTTCAAATATTTTAAATTCATAAATTTTTTTAAGAACACATTAAAGAAATTCACAAGGAATTGTTAAAATTTTTATTTCACTCTAACGACTATTTTCTGATAGGTTTTGATTTTGTTACCACATTTAAACATAGCACACTAAAAAATATTGTACTATCATCTTCTGTTGTACTTTTTTAAAATTAAGTTTTAACAACTCTGTTATCCAATAGTACAATACTACACATTCAACACCCCTTAGGAACAATCTAATTATATACGCAATATTTAAACAATAAAAATATTGAATTTATTTATTTTAAAAATTTTAATCTAACAAATATTATACTGAATGGACTTGCTAATCAAGTTGACCTTTTGTGACAATTTTTTTTTTTTTTGCTAAATGAAAAAAAAAAACCGCTGTATAGAAAACAACAAAGAGATAAAAACGTCTTTTTAAAATAAAATAAAAAACTATTTAACATGATAACAATAGACTAAATGTATACACACAGAGAATTTAAGGTCAATTCAGCCAATGAAACTTCACAAAATGAAAAAAAAAAATTTCATAGCATTAATGAAAAGCTTAATCATTTTGATTAAAATTATATTTTATTGGAAATTTTTCCCTATATATTAAATAAAATGTTGGCTAAAGATTTATAAAAAAAAACTTCATTAATATTATGGATATGATTCTCTCAGTGTAATAACAACAATTTGCAAATATGACATAAACATTTTTCAAAGAAAAAATATACATACATACATAATTCTAAATAGTGTTCCAAGTTTCTTTTTTTTTTCTTCTTCTCCCTAGTAGACAATTAATTTAATTTATTTTATTATTATCAACTATTTGTTTGTTCATGCTGTTATTTAATTTGACTTTTTAGTAGAGCAATGACAAACCTTAATTGTAGTTATTTTTTTTTTGTAAGAATTTCTGAAATAAATTGCATATATATACATATATATATATATATATTTGTATTGTAAATGCTAGTTGTACAGTAGTGAATTTAACTTTGTATATGTAATTATACCATAGTCATCAAAACTAATCAATATTTTATCATCTCTAACAAAACAGTTGTTAACTAGACATCTACACGAGACATACAATTAATGTTAACAGAAGAACAATACATGCTAAGCAAAAATTTAATTTTTGCTAGAATATTTCTGGGTTTAACATTGATTTGATGTCTTATGTAGACTTCGAGTAAAATCAGCTGATTGCCAGTAAAATTCTTAAAGATTTTTTAGGCCTTTTAGAACTATTTTTTTTTATAATTTTTAATATACAAACTACAATATAAGTTTAGACATATAATCAACTAATCCCCCCCTGTTGAAATGTCGTCTCTTAAATGAAATTGATGCGTTGATGCTGGTAAATTGTATTGCTGTTGATATTACTGCTGGTGGTGGTGCTCCTGCATCTATTTTCTGTTATTGTTTGTGAGTGACTTATTTTATAATTTTGATTGTGGTTGAACTTAAACAAACTAAATACAACAAACGAACCAAAATTATTTTCAATTGAATTCATTCGTTTTTATTAAAATCAAGTGTTGTTGATGAATTTGAATTGCTGATAACAAACTAGAGATGGTCGTGAGACACAAAATGTTTGTCAGCCAGGCGATTCATGTGTGAATTACGCCTGATGCTAAGTAATACTCATGTGATTTGTGCATAAAAATAAATTCCTCGTGCGTGAGTTTAGTATTTAAATCATATATTTTTAGTAACTTTAACTGTTTTTCGTGAGTGTGTGTATAAAAAAATGCTTGTGCGTGTTTAATTTGTATTGCTCATGAAAAATCATTCACTTGCTTATCTCCAACTATACCAAACCATAAAAATCAGTCTACACAGAGATTAAAAGAATAGTAAACGAAATGAAAATGATTAAATGACTGAAAATTTTGTGCATACAATTTATATTTAATTTATTTTTTTTTTCAAAAAACAAACTTTTTAAGTAATAAAAAAAAAATTATATTATTTTTAACTTTATAAGATATTCTTTATAAAAATAAAATCTTATTGAAAAAGTGATTTTAAAAAATATTTTTAATGACCCATATTTGTGTTTTATGATTGCATATAATTTGAATTTTTTGTAAGGTTTTTTAAACAATAATAATAATAATAAAAAAAATTACAAGTTTTTGTTATGGGAAATAACATTTATTGTTATTGTTGTTTTTTTTTTATCTTATTTGCCGGTTTTTAATTATTAAATATAGTGCAAATTAAATTGGTTGGAAATTTTCCGATAATTATATTGTAATTTAAATTTATTGTTTAACATTTTAATTGGAATAAATCAAAAAATCTCAAATTATTTATAAAAATAATTATTAAAACTTTATTTTTAAAAAGGAATAGATTTCTAAAAATGATTTTTTTATTGACAATAAAAAATCTATTTTAATATATAAATAAATTTTATTTTTGGTTTATTTTTTTGAAATTCAGCCAAACCAAACAATAAAATATTCCACAAAATTATGAAAGATTTAATATATTTTTAATACACAAATGTTTGAAAAATTTCCGAGATTAGTATCAAATTTGCAAACATCTGTTCTTGTCTATTTAAATATTAAAAACAAATATATGTATGTATATAAGAAAAATCCTAAATTTAAAATAAATATGGAGCATAATTTTGAAAACAAAACAAACTAAAACACGTCATTTGAATTACTCATTTTTATCAAAAATACATAAAAATTAATATAATCAGGAAGTATTATTATTTTTTTTTTTTTTGCAAACTATATAAAATAAAAAATTAACATGAAAAAATCATTAAAATTAAAAGGTTATAATGCAGTTGACATACAAATTGTATAAACCAGTTTAAACCGCTAAAAAAAAACAGTTGACTGACTGTTTTAATAAAAATTTACACCGACATACTAATAATAATCATCAAACCAACATACATACATACAAACATAATTTTAAACAAAATTACATGTTGGGATTTTTTTTATTATTATTTCGAATTGAAAATTGCAATTCAGCAAAAGTCCGACAAAAAAAAAAAAAAAATTGCGCGCTAAACAAATTGCTATGTGTGGCATGTTGTAGTTGTGTAAAATGTTAAAAGAAAATATGTATTGTTAATGTATTTTTATTGTAAATAATAAAAATTACTAAGATTAGGAGAAATACAAAATAAAAAAAAATTGCGCCATTTGTAAAGCAAATCTAAAAAAATAACGCGCCAAAATAAACTTTAGCGATTTGTTAACAAAGACAACCACAACTTGAAATTTAAAAATTACGTGCTTTAAAATTATTGACGGCTTTAAACAAAAAAAAAAAATAAAATAAAATAAATAAAAACTAAAAGAGATAAATGCAAATTTTATAAAACAAACTAAAAGAGAAACTTAAAAAAATATATAAAAGAAACAAAAAAAAACTAAATATAAAGAAATTTTTTAATACAAAAGAGGTTATATTAGTCAGCAGAAAAAACTACTAAAAAAACGCTAAAAGAAAAATTAACATGAAAATATATGAAACGGGTGTCAATGACACAGAAAATTTTAAGAAAAAAATATTATTTATTAAAATAAACATTCGGGCAAAGAGAAGAAACAGAAAAAAATTATATAAAGAAATTAAAATTTTGAGAAAAAAATTTTTAGTTCAAAAAAAAAAAAAAAAACTTAAGAAAAAACCGTTTTAGAAAATCTCTGTAAAAATTTAAGGCACTTCTATACGGTGTAGACAACTTCTAAAGTTTGAGCTCTAATATTTGTCATCTCTTATATTAGGTCTGTACGAGGTAATTTTGGGTCACAAAACAAAACCATAAAAATGCCCAAAATACTGGGAACGCACAAAACCACATTTCATACCCAAAAATAATTCATATTAAAAAACAGCTTAATTAATAAATATATTTGAAATGGCAAATAACTATTTACAATTTCCAATGTATCTTTCATTATTAAGAAGAAAAAGTTCTTTATAGTAAATTTTTTATTCAAGTTTAATTTTTTTCACAAATACAAAACAGCTGATTTATTAGCAGCAGGTGATGATATGACAGTTTACCATTTTACCCAAACAAAATGTACGGGTATGTTCTGGTAAAAAGAGAAACACAATTACTCTCTCATGAACGCATCTCATTTACACAATTTTTGTTGCAAGAAACGCTTTTTGGTAAGATTGGGTTAGTGCGAACAACCGCACTAATTTTTATCGCAAAAGTACCATCTCTAGCTCATAGAGATTTGTAAACCTAAATTTAGTTAAGAGAAGTTTCAAAAATTCGATTTTCGAACGCATAAAATAAATAAAATGGTTTATATAAAAATTCCATTAAACTCCTTGACACAATATTCTACCAAAAATTAAACTATAAATTCCAGAGAATTTTAATTTCATCAAAATCGTGAAATTAGCTCACAGCGGTATTATCCCAAGAGGATAAAAAATTTACGTAATTTTAATGTGCCAATCTTAAGTGTAGGAATCAATTGAAAGATAATACAAGGAGTTATCTTGTGATATGCCTGACATGCAAACACATACTCAAATGTTTAAACAGTCTAACCCCAATTTGCGCCGCCTTCTGAAAAATGCAGAAATTTGATTTATTCCCTATATTCAAAAGTAATAAACATTATTTTAAGCTAATTAATTTTTGCTCCCGAAAAAGATTATTTATTAACGATAAATATATATATTTTATCAAAAAATAATATTTTCGCGCATAAAAAATATTTTTTTACTTGTAACAGTTTTTAACGAAAAAAAATTTGTTTTCACTAAGAAAAAATGGATTTTTTTATAAACAAATGCAAATTTTTAGGAAGTATTTTTGAGCAAAAAACATTAAAGAAAAATAGTTATCAAATTTATGTCAATTTATGCATTTAAAGATCTCTGTGAGAAGTTTTGTTAAAAATTAACAAAGATATCGGGAATTAACACCTGATGGGTTACATGGATTAATTTTACTTTTTTCGAAAACGTATATGAGAATTCAAAAGTCTTTTATCAACAAAAATAAAAATATGAAATTTCGTTTAGTATAACAAATACGCGTATTTTAAATACGAAAATGTCTCATAAGAAAAGTCTGATGTCTGGTTTACTACGATTTGGATAAAATTAAGATATGTGCATGTGCTCTTTTTTAGAGGTCTATTCTAAGATTTATGGTTTAAAAAGTGGGATCAAAAATTATCCCTTCTTTGGATGTTTTTCATGTTTGCTTTTAGTATTAAATAAAAGTTTTTTTTAGTGAATTGCCAAAAATAGGATACATTTATTTGGAAATAAAGATTTCAAACCACTTTGAAACTTAATTTTATATTGTATCATTCTGTGCCCACATATTTATCAGAACAAGTTTTCAAATTTTTCCCCCTATCAGATATCTAAAATTTATCAAAATCTAAAATAGTCAGAATTTTCAGGTTTTCAATCAAGAATTAAAGAAATTTTCGTAGGAAAATGTGTAAAAGCCCTTGGGGAAAAGGACCTATCCCAGAACACGTCACATGACTGATTCATTGTGATAGGGACCGGTCACGGGACCTACCACTTTAGCATGGGCTTGTCCTAGGAGAGGGTGAATTGCCCTCTGTGACATGTCACTGGACTGGTCCAAAAGGACATGTCGTGACTTTTAAACCGGTCACGTGTTAGGTACTTTAGGAACCGGTACTCTTTTCACCTATCTCGTGATTTGTTTTTTCGGAACCGGTTTAGTTTTCACCTAACCCGGGACAGGTTCCAATTTTCAACTGACCCCTTTTTTCCCGCAGGGAACTAATAGACTTTACTTTTAAAATAAGAAATTGATATTAAATATTCTCCAATAGAACCATTTTAAAATACTAGAGAGAAAAAAGAAAAAGGCGTTCGGAGACTGTGAACTTAAGGTAAAAAGCCCGAAAGATACAATCTTTATTCTACACCATTTCCAATTGTAATTAAGAAAATACAAATTAATTTTCAGAAAATAAATGATTTTTCGCATCGAGAAAACTTTAATTAATGTTAAGAAATTGAGATTATTAATATTGAGAAAATTAAATTACGTATTGGGAATGGTATATGATACAGATAAAAACAAATTAATTTTGAGAAACTATCTTAAACATTGATAAAAAAAAAACAATATTCAGTTGTACCATAGAGGAAGAATAGTATAGAGGATGCAACGCCGTCAGCAGCCAAATAAAATTTTATACAGAATACAAAGGTTCGGAAACTTTGAGAAAACAGGGGAAAATTGAGCAAATTTCCCTGATTTCTGCAAAAATTTGAGTAAATTCCCCTGTTTTTAAACCTTTTTTCCAAATCCAATTGGGAAAGCTGCTAAAAACTGATTGGATTTGCAAAGAAATTCAATTGGAATCGCAAAAAATCCAATTTAAAAAGATGCTGAACCTTTGAAATCTGCACATACAAAACTAAGAGAACGTTTTTTACGACGTGAGAGACATCGTCATGGTGTGGTTGTACCAACCGATTTTCGTTGTAGTAACTGAATTTGTAGCGGAAACTTACAGATATTTTCTTTCTGTGTGCTGCTTTTTTATTTTTATTCAACTTTTTATTGCAAAAACGTAAAAAAGGCGCCAATTTATTAAGAAGTTTTTTAGAAATCTATCTCAAAGATAAAATTATAATGATTTCACATCTTTCAAAATCAAAAGAAACGTAACAAACAAAAATAGAAAAAAAATTCATGTTAAATATTTCTATTTCATGAATATTATAAAAACCATATAGACAAAAAATAAAAAAAAAAAAATAAAAAAGCAAATCAAAATTAATCACGAGAAGAAACTATTCATAGTTGTTACTTGGTTTTTTCTTCTGCATGTGGCCAGATAATAATTGTTGCTGATGGTGTTGAGCTACTGTTGTTGTAGTTGTAGTTGTTGATGTTGTTAGTATTGTTGATGATATTTTGTTATTATGGTGTCTATTTTGTTGATGATGTTTGTTTATAATTTTTTTTTTTTACTATTCGTAAAAGATTTTTCCAACATAAAGTTTCTTTTTATAAATTTAATGCAGTGCAGGAAATTGAATTAAAGGCACCAGGGTGAACTAGATCAGAGAGGAATTAATTTTAATATGTTACATAGAGAAATGGTTAATCTTCACAGAATTTAACTCACATTAAAACGCATTATAAATGTTTGTGCTGAAGGGCGTGGTGAATTCGTATTATATAAAAATTAATTGCTTTATAACTAAATGCACCCTAAAGTAACAATGGCACATTTTTAATGAAAAATTTTTCTTATTTTTCTATAATTCAAACCAGGCCTTTAAAAACATAATTCCTTAAATTAATTTTCAAATCTGATCTAAATTTTGACGAATTAATTTGCGAATTCATTTTTCTGATTGAATTATTTACTAACATAATTCAATCTTTATCTTATATGCGGAATCTAGTTGATTTAAATAATTCTTTTTATAAGCCAAACGAAATAATTCAATTTGAATAATTTTATTTTAAATAAAAGAAAAAAATCAATTTTGCTTTGATATGATTTCATTTGCGAATTAAAATTATTTTTTTGTTTTAAATTACGATTTATTTAATTTTAAATCCCAAGGGTTTTATGAAATTTTTATAAAACAGCCACAGGGTGACAATTTTTATGCCCTTCACCACAGGTGGTGAAACAAGTTTATCATTCCGTTTGTAATTTCTACAATATTTATCTTAGACCCTATAAAGTATATATATATTCTGGGTCCTTATGGAGAGCGAAGTTGATTTAACGATGTCCGTCTGTGTATTAAAATGGGTTTTCCGAAGACCCCAGACATGAATTGCTTGCTCGTTATATTTTTCTTTTAGTGCGCAATCGATCCCCGTCTCTTCAAGTTTTTTTTTGTACAATTTATTTTATATTTTCTTAAGCCTTTTTTTTGTTTTTTTTTTACACAGAAAAAAGTATCACAAAATTTTGTTAAAATTCGTATTCGATTTCTAAAAATTTTTTGTTTGTTAATTGTTACTTTTCATATAAAAATTCTTTGAAAATAAAAATTTAAGTTACAAAAAAATAACAAAAAGTTGTTTGTATATTTGCAAATTACATTGTTGGTGCCTTTTTAAAAAATATTTTTTTTTTGGATTGACAAAAATGTTCTATGAAAGATGTTCAATATTACAAACAGAATTTTGAATTTTGTATATTTTTCCCTACCATTTTGTATATTTTTCCCTACCATTTTACAAAATGGCGATTATCCAGAAAACTAAGCGAAATTTGTTTTAATTAGCAAATCAAATAAATTTTTTTTAATTTGCGAATTGAATGTTTAAAATGATTGGATTCAATTGAATCAAAAAAGGTACAAATGAAATTGATTAATCAATTATGATTTTAAAACTGATTTAATAAATTGATTTAATTTAAATCAACTCGCTAAATTACAAAAAGATTTATTTTGTTCGCGAATTAATTCAAAAAAGATTTATCTTTTTTCAAGGTCTGATTCAACCCCATTGTTGCATATTTTTTGACAATGACAAAAGTGTGACAAATTTTTTGTGATTTACAAATATATAAAAATCATAATAGTATTGTTATTAGAAGAAAAAATATAAAAATGTTCATATAAAAGAAAAAAATACTTAATGTGTTATTTATTTTTTTTTGATTTATTTAGCTCAATTATTTTAAGTGTCTGACAAAATCGTGACAATGTTAACTTTTCTGACTGAAATTTAGACAAATGACACATGACAATAAAAAAACGTTGAACAAAAAAATACATAAACTTACTTTCTATTTTTGAAGTTTTTGATTCAAAATTTGTCTTTTATAAATATGTATTTCCCACTAAAATATAATTTGATTAGGCTATTTTTTGTTGTTTTGTCATTATCATTGTATAACTATGACAAAAGTTTTGCCACAAAATCATATAGTACATATCAGTGATAAGCAATAATTCGTCATTCATTTAAATTTTTTTTTTTTTTTGTAATTTAGAAACATTTTCTTTTAAAGAGGTTAATCAACTTGCCCTTAATAAAATTTTGCTAAGTGTATTATATTTTTTGTATTTAATTTATTGCTGTTGCTTTCTTCTTTATGGTATAGAAAAAAAAATTATGAAGAAAATATATACTACAGCATAGAAAAGTTCAATGAACTTTTGCATCAATTCTTTTTATTTTTATGATATTTGTCTGTCTATCTTTTAGTATTTGTAGTTTGACTGAGTTGACTTGCAGAGAGTTTGAGTGTATAATTGTGAATATATCGTAGTACATTAGAGTCCATATTATGGGGCACGCTTCGTTTGAGACTTCTTTTCTGTTTTTTTTTTTTTTTTTCATTTTGCGGTATCAATTTTCTTCCGTATGTATGAGTAAAAAGCATAGAAATAAATATTTTTATTAAAGAAATGCAAAAAAAGAGTGTCTTTTTGCAATTGTTGTATTTTTCCTATAAAGCAAAAAAGTAAATAGTCATTGTGTCTGTTAGTTTTTTTTTCAGTGTTCATAAATAATGATTTTATTTGTGGTGATGGTACCGTTTGTTTTATGTGTCAAAATGACTGACATATTGTCTATTTGTCCAATCGTCTGCCTGCCTGTCTTACGACAAAATATTTTATACGCATTTCATCAGCATTAGAATGCGGTGACAGCTTTACTCAAGTGTTTTTAATTATATTTAGCCACCATTATTTATTTGTCTTTCTTGACTTTTAAGTTGCCTGTCTGCTGTATTGACACTGTGGTAGTAGCTAAAATTTATTAATAAATAATTTAATTTTAAATTATGTTTAAAATTTTGTTTTGCTTAAATGTTGACTCATTATTATTTTATGGTTGTTTGCTAATAAATAAGTAATACAAAAAAAATATTTTTATCTGATTTGCATAATTTTTTCTTTGTCATTATCAGGGCAGCTACTTTCATGCACTAACAAATCAAAAATATGAGTAAAAACTGCAAAAAATAATACACCAAAATTCTAAAATTGAAGGAAAAATAACATTTCAAGAAATATGCACTTAAATTTTAAAATGTCAGATTTATTACTCGAGAAAGTTGATTTAAAAATAAACTTATATAAAAATGTCTAAGATGACAACATAATGCTTTTCTTTTTAGTTTAGTGCTGCGTGAAGGATTTCAAATTATTTCTTTTTTTAATATTTAATTAAAAAAAGTGTTATTAATTATAAATTATAGAAAAGAAATTATGAAGTATACTAAAAAAATATGCAATAAATTTGCATTTAATAGAAATTATGCAATAAAAAATATGCAACAAAATATTGATGCTATTTTGTTGAAAATTCCTAGATTCAGAAAAGTATTTGGTCCAAATCGTTGTTGGAATACTAAGTTCAATTATGCATTTGCTTGAAAGTCGCTGCCCTGATCATACATATACAACATTTATGAAAATTTTTAAATAACTTTGTAAATAAAAGTTAATATAAAATACTCGATGAATCGTTAATTACCATAACCACAAAATATGGAATAATTTTATTCATAATATTAATGATAAGTTTAAAAAAAAAATTTTAAAAATTTCGTTGAAAATTTGTTAAATAAAATGACATTTAATTAAAAAGTTTTTAGAAAATTTAATTTTGTTTATGAAGAGTTTCATAGAAGTAAATACATAATTAAAAATGGAAAATTTTGCTTTGTTGTTGATCTCTATTGATGTTATGTGAACCCACCTTTTTTCGGTTCGAGATTATAAAGATTTTTATTTTTCCAAATGTTATAATATAACAAGTTTTACAAAATATTATGAAGCTTTTCATTAGTGTGAAGAAAATTTATGGTCACTTTTATAAAATTTTATGAAACTTAATTAAATATTCTCTATGTGTACCCTTTAAATAATATACAATGCATAATTTTAACAAAACATTGCAAAAAGTCTTAAAATAGACAATTTACACTGCACAGCAGAATTACAAGCCGATAAAAAATATCGGCGTCAGCGGCTTAGTCGGCTTGAGCCACAACTGCGACTCTTGTACTAATCAATTTATTTAAGATTTAGGAAATAAATTTGAAAAATAATTTCTTAAAAAATTTTATTTGATTGTCTCAGTAAGAATGCACTTTTTCA
This sequence comes from Eustalomyia histrio, assembly GCA_949748255.1. Taxonomy (NCBI): domain Eukaryota; kingdom Metazoa; phylum Arthropoda; class Insecta; order Diptera; family Anthomyiidae; genus Eustalomyia; species Eustalomyia histrio. The sequence continues at coordinate 16,369,985 of OX456526.1, forward strand.
TTTTAAAATAAAAACACGTATTTTTTGAGATAGTTGTGATTTTTTTAATTGGATTGTAAAAAAGACATGTTCCGATTATGTATGAAATAAAATATTCGTCAAATAGCCCCCTGGACTCTGATGACAGCCCATTACTATTTTTTTTATGAAATTTAAAATGACTTTTTCACAGAGATTTAGCTGTATCTCACCGATGACATGTTGGATCTCGGATTTGAGCTCAGGAATTGTTTCTAGTTTATTCGCATAGAGATTTCATAAAACCCCAAAGAAAGAAATCGCCCGAAGCCATTCAGACGGCAATGGGCTTAATCGAGAAGATATTTTTTTTTGAAAAATGCAATGACTTCACTTTGCTCCATTGACTTAAAATGACTTTTTCACAGAGATTTAGCTGTATCTCAACGATGACGTGTTGGATCTCGGATTTGAGCTCAGGAATTGTTTCTAGTTTATTCGCATAGAGATTTCATAACGCGTTGTTCTTTCGTAAAGCGCTCCACTTTTAATAATCGGCATAAACATATGTGAAAGCTGTCAAATTTCGGAGTTGCCACTTGCACAAAAATAATGACACTAAATTTAAAAAGTGCACTGTTACTGATGAGACACCCTATATAACAAACGGCAGCGAGCCAGTTGAAGCCGATATCATCGTCGGCTTAGTAAAAATTTGATTCACTCCTCATGGTTGCACCAAAATTAAGCAGTTAATTCACTTTTTACTGGATTAAATTTTCAGTCTAAACCCAGCTTAAATTTTTTATCAAAAACAAAATCACCTACACAGAGAAATCAGATTCATTATGCCAACCGAATTGCTTTCCAAAACGAATGTTTTAGTTGGAGCCATGTTTGTTTGGGTCGATCGAAATTCGGTTAATACAAAAACAAATTGTTACACTAATTGAAAAAAGTCTGTCAAAATGTTTGCTAAATTTACTAAAATTTAATTCGAAAGGGCTTTTCCGCGAAAACTTCTTAACGAAAAAAATTATAATTTTCAAGCCATATTTGTTGAAAAAAAAATGCTTTTAAAGAAGATATTTGGAAGTGAAAAAAGGCAACGCGACGTATGCGATTTCCCTCTCATTTAAGCCAATAATTGATTCACAGAAGCGAACGAATTTCGCACTAGATTTGAAGCGTTAAAATCACAAAAGCCACATCCATAACAAATATAAATATCGTCTCATGTCCACATTAAATTTATGCGAAAAAATTTTCCGCCATTCCGCAAATATTCTACACAAGTGAAAAAGTCAACTACAAAACTAAAGATCGGCTATATTCAAATCAATAATTGAAGTTTGGCCTTACACGTAGAAAAAAAGTTATTGTTGGATACGTTTAAAGGCAATTATATATTTGTTAAGAAGCTACCGAACACATATGATTGAAATATGCTTCCCATTATTTTATTTTTATGGTTATTATACATTAGCTTTCAGGTAAACATTGTAATGTTTGTATTTTCCCACCTAAACAGAGATATTTTTGCAATTGTAATTTTTTTTAACATTACACTTGTTAGATGCAAACATAATAATGATAAACATGTATATATTTGCAGGTGAAAACATTTCATCTGATTCAAACATATATATGTTTATGGCCGAACATATTATATTTTGCAGACAAACATATTGCATTAGAAAAACACGGCAAATATAATGAACAGAGTTTCCAAACATAGGGCGTATTTTTAGCTTCTCAGTATGCCTGTTTCCACTTCTGTGCATTGTGTGAAAACTGTTTTACCAATATTCATCGTTTAGCATCCATATCTCAAGTTGTAAAAAATTTACAGTTCCATCTATCGATGTATTACATATAACATCCAGATAGGGGAAATTAAAAGTTTTTAAAATTTGAAATTGGGAAATCATACAAAAAAAAAAAAGATTGTGATTCACTATTCTAATGACTTTATAGAAAGACAAAATAGTTAATCTATTATTTTCTTTTGTATAGCTAAAAAATTCAAAATCAACCATACAAAAGAAACATAGTCTGACATATTCTATGACAATTCGACAGTTATTAATGATACTTTACGTCTTAAGTGTCAATAGATTTTGTTAATGTAACATATAGCAAAGCTTTCAAATTCTTATGTCATTCAAAATGACAGTTTCTAATGACATTTTATTGTAGGGAATCTTAAATATTTATATTGCTATAAAAGTTTTGAATTTAAGTTTGTACTGAAAGTCTTTATGTATTGTACACAAAATATATTCAAACTTAATACTTTTTCTCTAAAAAATTAGAAAATGTTTTTTTTTGTTTTCTTGAATTTTTGAATATTTTAATTTAACTGCCTAAAACTTTAACAACATTGTTTTAACTGTTTTTTTTTTTTCAGTATTGACAGCTAAAGTAGCATTTTTTAAATAGTAGGACATGTGAATTTAGGCACAGATACCATAACTACGTTTATGAGTCCTTTTACCACCGTCATGTGAAAATACTGGCAGTAAGTGCTTTCATATTAGAACAATTTGCTTTTGGCACCCACGTTCTATTTAGCGTATGTTAACCTTTTTTCCAGGTTTCATTTGAGGCATACAACATTGTTGGTAGGCAATCAGAATATGGTGGCATTTATTTCTGGAATATTTGGAAGGAATATTAAGAAAAACGATTTCGCCAAAAAAGGAATTCTAGTAATTTACTTACAAATTTTTAAAATAAACGAAAATTTTATCTTTAATTTGCCCTAAATGCTGGATATTGATGAAAATATTTGCTCAAAGCGTCAAAGTACTCGAGAAAACCAAAATGTTAATTCATATATATCGATTGCACACTTTAGCGACTTTGGTTTATCTTTGGACATAAGTCTTTCGTAGAACTAAAGTGAGTAGATTGTCAAAAGGAACTGAAATGTATTTTTTATGTAAACTTATAAGTGAGAAGCCATTTTGAATTATCGTGGACTTAAATGACTTTGGTAGACTAAGTGTTGCCACTTATTTGAAATATTGTAAAAAAAATTTTTATGAGTATAGAAAAAAATTATAACTGAATAACGAAATAATTAAGATATATTCGGCCATTTTTGGTATACCACTACATAGATCTTCAAAAAACTTTTATTTGATATCCAATTTGTTTTATTACAATAAAAAAGGAAAAACTGGGTCATTATTGGCCCTGCTTTTTAACACCTAAACATGATATAAATGTTTTCTTATCTATTTTTTTTCTCTATCACATATTCGAATTTCATTAAGATTGGAGGGAACCAGTTGAGAAGGTTTCTTTGTAAGATTAAGGGTTTTTTATTTGTGTATTAAAAAGCCTTACAATCTTAGGGTTATTCAGTGGAAAAGAGTTTACAGAACCCTATTATGTACGAGGGGTTGCATGTAATCTTTTGCAATGCGGCAATAGCGTATGCTCTCAGAACGTATTTTTACACGGTTGCTATTTGGAATTTAATGGTGACTTGGAAACTTCACTTCGGTTATCAAAAGTGTCAAACTTTATGATTGAGATGCGAGATTTAACATGACGGTGTTGCCACATCGCAAAAACTAAAAGGCATCTTCAATTTTTTGAGATCACCACTTTGTGGTACAGGGTACACCACTATCTATATTGAGTTTGTGTCAAAAACAAAATCACTTTCTAAGTCGATGTTATTCCGTGCGATAATAGGACGAAATTGAGTATTAAAGTTTGTATTGCCCCAAGGACGATTTCTATTGAAAATGGTTATAATCGGTCCATGTTTTGATTTAGTCGCCACAGAAAAAATTCATGTGAGCTTAAATGGTATTATTAAACCAAAGCAATTTTGAGAGATAAATTTCACGGAACCCATATAATTTTATTCATTGATCGAATAGTTCTTATTTCGAGCAAGAAACCCGGCTCCAACAGTGCGTCAGTTCCTCCAAGTTTTTATTTTATAGCATTTTGAAGGCCGAAAAGTTCGATAACAACCCTGTAGGAAGCCTGGGGTCAAGTGTCTGCAAGTCACCACTTTTTGGTCGTAATAATCTAAAAATTATTTTTGGTGATCTTACACAGTGAAGGCATAGGGTATAGTAACTTTGTTCTGATGTTTGTTATTACAAAAAATCTTGCTTTTCATATTGTGGTGTAGGGTATTATATATTCGGCATACCCGGCTTTAATTTTTTTTTACTAGTTTTATAAAAAAATGTTCTTAGATGTAAAAGTTTTCTTATATGAGAAAGCATTCAAAATTAAATGTTTTTTTTACAAAAAAAAAAAAATCATAATTTGAGGTGAAATATCGTAATAATCTAAAAATTATTTAGTTCTAAAAGTTATCGAAATCTAAAGGCTTAAATTGACAAAATGCAAAATTTAAAGCCTTACAGAAAGCCAAATTTTAAAAGTCCTTGTTAGAAGTTGAGAAACCTGCGGCTCAAATGCTGAAACCGGAGCTTCTGAACTTAATCCTTCTGTTAGGCTTTTGATTTTGCATTCAGTCCATCCTATAGTTAAATAAAGTCCTTGGTAGTAGATCCAAAAGAATCTATGGTATTCTCAAGTGCAAACGTTTACAAAATCTAAATTTATTTTCTAACTAATCACTGTTTTAAACTGAGCTAATTTTTGTAGGCATAATTATTTTGACCCAAAAATATATCTAAATTCAAAATTTTAATATATTTTTGCTGCATCTCTTAATTGTTTAATTTGTACTGATTTCAAGCCACAAAAAAATGTTCACCCTAATCTTAAGGCGTAATATTATATTTTTTTCATGTTACTTTCATAGTTGGTAAAAAAAAACTACTGCGAAAATTTACTAGTACTAGAATTATTCAAATGTTTTTGATGTTTGTTGCAGTTAACAACCAAACTTAAAATATTGTTATTTTAGCCTATTTACCATGTTTATATAAGATTTTTAAATATAGGGTTTAAAAACTAAAACTAAACTACAGATGTGGAGAGATGTTAGATATGCTTTTCAGCCATAAAATTATTTCATGTTTTTAATACATAAAATTTATTATATTTTATATTGCATAATCTGGTAATATAGTATTTAATGCTTGCATAAATGCATAAAATTTTTAAATTTTTGTAAAATATTTAACATCCGGTGGTTATGCCCAAAATATGTTAAAACCTTAATTTGTTTAAGTACCATGCATGTAGTTATTTTACATTTTTAAGTACTTGCAAAATTTACATACATTTTTGCCAACAAAAACTTAGTAAATATTACATACATTATAAAAAATGCAGCATAAAATTGCATTAAAACAAATACTAAAATGATTTACCTTTTAAATTACTACTATTCAAGACAGTCAAAATACGTACCTAAAAGAAAAGAAACAGAAAAAAAATATTATTAGAAAAAGTTTAACATAAAATGTATAAAAAAATATAATTTTCTTAGACCTGCTAACTTATCTCATAATAAACAAAATTTAGTGCCTAACTATAGTTATGAATGTCAATTTGTATGGTTAACGTTTTACTCTGGTTATTTATTAAAAAAGTTAGCCGCCCTTAAAAATACAAACTAGAGCTTTGTTATCATATAGTTGGTTAAAGTTTTTACGGGTTTGACCCACGCGAAACCCGTTTCGCGATGTTTCGTATCATGTCTGATACACTCCGGAAAAAAAAGTTAGCAAAAAATTTGTAAACGGTTTTCAATCGAACTTTACTTATTTTTGTACTGATTTTTAGTAAAAAGAATTAGTAAAAAGATTTATTCAGCAAATTTTTTTGCTATTTACATTTTATAAATTACAGAATTTTACCAGAATATTTACAAATTTTTGTTACTAATTACAGAAATCATTTTACAAATTTTTAAAAACCGATTTGCTAAAATTAGCAAAAAAAAATTTACTAATTTTAAAAAAGTGGATATTGAAGGAAATGTTATTTCTAATTAAAATTTACTTCTACAAACTTAAATTGCTTCAAAATGTTACATATATTAAAAAATGGGATCGGAAGTGAATATACCGACTCATGTCGAAAAATAGGACATCCACTTAAAATAGCACTAAAAAGTTTTTTTAGTTAGAAAATCAGCCTTAAAAAAACAATTAAAATTTGTCCTTAAAAACAAAAAAAAAATACTAAAATATTTTTCAAAACAGAAATTACCAAACTAAAACAAAATGATAAATTCGTTTTTGTTTTTAAAATGTTTAAGCCTTTATTTTTTTTAATTTTGTCTAAAATATTTTTTGAAAAAAAATATAAATATATGTAAAAAATTTTGATGCTCGACAAAAAATTATATATTTAAAATTTTTCATTAATAATAATATAATAATATTTAGTAAATTTTTTGCTGATTTTAGCAAACTGATTTTAAATAAAACTTTACAAAAAGTTTACTAAAATTTAGTAGCGCCAGCTAATTTTTTCTACAAATTTCATTGTACTACACGTCAGCAGACATGTGTTGCTAAGATTTGCAAAAAATACCGCTGAGCTCAAATTAGCATTACAGACTTCTTTTGGTTAGACTTTAAACAATCTACTAATTTTGCATACAAAAATAAAAAAATGTAAACTTTAGTTACCGTTTTTCTCGTTATTGAGTTTTTAGCATATGGGTCAAACCAATAATAAAGCTTATATGACTATTGATATTTTGAGTATTAATAATCCAAATTAGAAGAGAGGTCAAACAAACTATATAGAAAAAAATATCAATCTGTCATTTTGAGGTCGGTAAGGCAGTTCCCTTGATATTATTTGCATTGATGGCCACAAAAACTAGAAACTAGCAAGTGTCATATAGGTCTAAGTTAACGATCAGTTTTTATCGTCGTTTTCTCGTTATTGAGTCTTTAGCATATGGGTCAAACCAATATTAAGTTGACGATCTGTTTAAAAATCACGAAATCTTGACCGTTTACATAAGCACTTGCCGAGATTTCGATTTGGCAACCAGATTTTTTTTTGTGAACAAACCAACATAAAAATAACCTCAAATTAACAATATTTCTGAAAAGCAATTTATAATTTGTTGTTAGAATAGCTTTCATAATATTGGTGGGGCAAGACAGACAATTTGCAAAACTTTCTTCATTGTTTTCCATCGACAGCAGTAAATATTAGAACCATGCAACACTTCTTTTAGTTGGTAGTACATTTTTATTGCGATTAAATTTATTTTTATTATGTTTTTTCATAATTTTCTAATATTTTTCGGTTATTTTTGGAGACAGCTGTTCACCAGCGTTGCCACTTTTTTATGCAAAAAATCTACACATTTTTAAGATTTTCATGAGATTTCTTACAAATCCCGCGAATATCCGGAATTTCATTTCTGTCTCAGATTTTGGGAGTTTACATGAGATTTTCCTGATTTTAGCCCAAATCTCGGGATTCAAATGCAGATAAAAACGATATGATGAAAAGATTTTCGTAAGATAGATTTTTATATAGAGCGTTTGCCCCTTTTTTTGTCTTGAGCATCAATTTATTGTTTCATAATTAAAAATTTCTCTCTCATTTTTAAGTTATCTTAACTAATAACATATGATTTCTCTTAGATTTGTCTATAACTTGACCCCTATTTACACATTACAATAGCAACTATAAAATTCATTGATTTTATGAATGAACAACAACACCCACATAATAAAAAATAAACAACAACAAAAAAAACCTACTTTATACGCCCACAGCTACCGGCGGTTAAATTAAATTAAATATTTAATGACTTTTCAATTGTAAACATAAATCAGTCAGCCAATGACATGTTTTATTGGCTTAAGTTAAGTTAAATTTTTAAAAAGAACACATGCAGAAAGAGAGAGTTGAATTGAATAAAACAGCAATATGTCAAAATGACATTTTTATTTAGAAGATTTTTAAATTAAAAATAAAGCTTAATAAACCGTTAAGAAACAACTTCCGTTGTAGGAAATAAATTAAATTTAAAATGTTTTCAAAATAAATGCAATTTAATTTATCAATTTTTTTTTTTATAAATTAATATATTTATGACAAATTTACATACGTACATATTAATGTTATTTTATTAAAAATGATGACGTTTTTGTAATTGGGAGGTATGTCATCAAAGCTTGGTGAAAGCTTTTAATAATTTTCGTACGTTTTTTGTTTAACTATTACTTATTTAATTTACTTTAATTTTATGTTTTGTAGTTAAATTTACTTTTTGTAATTTTATTTAAAAAGTGCAATTTACAAAACAATTTTGTTAAATAAGTACTGCAATTACAAAAAAATAAAACAAAAATGGCTAAATAAGTGTTTGACTTTATTATTGCAATTATGTTAAAAACCAAGTGTTTCATATAACAGAAAGTAAATGATTGCAACAATCATAAAATTAAGAAAATTATTTTTTTAGATAAAATCTATATTTTTAGTTTATGTACAACATCAACATGTCAGAGAAGGTTTTCAAATATAAAAACTAAGGCAGCCATTTTTACTTTGAAATCAAACTCAATTTAACTAATATACCACCACACTCAGAGAAAAATCTTGTATCAGAATTATGAAAAATATATGTTTTAAAATTTTATTTTTTTTAAAGACATTTGTGAAGAACTTAGATTTTTGATCAATATTAAACTTCAAAAATATGGTGAAGCTGTTTCATAAAAATGTAAATTGATGACAAACCTTTTTTAAATACTCGTATGTGACCTTTTCCGAGAAAAGGGACCTAGTGTGTGAAAATAAAGTTTTAAGAAAAACGCATTTAAAGTTTCATAACACATTATCACTGTGAACACACCTTCAGTCGGGAGATGCGATTTGGTATGGTTAGTTATGTGGTAAAGTTTTTTTTTTCGCTTTGTTGCTGCTCTGTTCGTCCTCAGCTATATGTTCGCTCTCAGCAAGTTCGTTTTGTACGTTTTTATGGAGTAAACAAATTTTTATCAGAAATCTAACTCATTTCATATTATTCTACACCCTTTTAGGTACCAGATCCACTCTTAAGTCCAAACCCGTTTTTGACACACTAGGTCCCTTTTCTCGGAGAAGGTCACATATAATGAAGAATTTTTACAAGATGTAAAATACGATTTATAAAATTTTATTTTCTTATTTATGAAGAAATTTCTTCATATGATTAATATTAAAAAGAAGTTTCTTCAACTTAATGAGAATTACAAACCACAGTGTTTTGCCCCAACAAAAAAAATAATTTATACGAGCTTTTTACTAAATTTTTTTAAAATATTTTTTTTTTATAAAATATTTTATCATGTATGAAAATGTTGTTTTAGTCTGGTTCGAGATCATAGAAATTTTTTTTTTCAAATGAAAATTTTTTTCCTATTTTTATTTAGCAATCATGGAGAATACACAGAAAAAGTTATTTAGACACTAGCTCTGAATGAAATACATTTTCTGGTCAGCTACGACCTTTAACAACATTCTTCGTGCCCTTGAAAATGCTAATTGTAAATATCCATTCCATTCAGCTAGTTTCTAAATAACTTTTTCTGTGTAAGAAAACTTCATAAATATGCTGAAGAATTGATGACAAATGATTTATGAAACAGTTTCATTAATATAATGAAACTTTTTTGCCTAAGTTTAGGATGAAACTATTTTTGATAAAAAATTTTAAAAACATGATCTGATTCGGAATTTCACTCAGACTTGGCACAATTTTATTATCGAAGTGTGACGAAACTTCTTTCTCTGAGTGCAGGTGAACTACTACCTGATGTAGGGTATTGTGTTGTATCTTGTTTTTAATTAAAAAAAATCTATCGAAAAACATGTTTTATTTTATGCAAATATATATTTTGCAACTGCATATTGAATGCAATTCGCAATTTTATAATTTAAAACACAAATTGCAACACAAAGAAAACAGAGCAAAATGGTCAGAAAATTGTTGATATGATTAATCATGAAATGTATTGAAATACTGCAGAACATGAACCTTTGCATATTTACATTTAATCCTTTTTTTTTCATTGTCAGTCAGAATAACCTAGGAAAAGTTGTTGGAACTACTTTCCAATAATAAAATTGGCAAAAAAAAAGTAATTTAATTTTAAATGTTTATTTGTGTTTGGGTAAAATCAATTCTTCGCAATTTTTTTATATTAAAATTATTTAAAACTTGTTAAAAATTATGAAGTTTTTGCGTGAAACAGGTAAAAACTTTCCTAACATTCACAAGTTTTTACATAATTTGTACAACTAATTTGGGAAAGTATAGTTTAGCAATGTTTTGGAAAAGGAATATTTATTATTTTCGTTTTAATTTGTTATTTGGAAGTTGTTCTAAAACAGGCTCCAGAGAATGAATAAAGGAACAGTTTTTTTACAAAAATTTCAAACAAAATGTCCCAATGACAAAACTAAACTTGAAACAGTTTGCATTCTAAATCCAAATAATTCTGTAAAACAATAATTTTTGTTGGGTATAAATAAATAGAAGGAGAATTTTACATTCGACTGGCATAAAGTGCGTAAAAATTGATTTTTTTTTGTTTTTAAATGCTGGGAATTCATTGAAAATAAAATTGAAAAATAAACAAGTAATTCTTTTAAAATTAACTTGATTGTTTATTTTTGTTTTTATTATAAAATATATATGTACAATGGAAAAAGGAATAAAGAAAAAAAAAATAATAATAAAAGGAAACGTATAAACACAGATCCCAAACTTAACTCAATTGTAACTCACATGCAGTGCATATGTTATGCATATGCATCATTAATGCCAACGTGATGATGTTCTTGTCTGACTGATTGGGTCTTTTTTTCTCGACCAACAACCCGACAACAATAATAAGGAAACAACATCAACTTTAATTTGAAAAAAAAAACCTTAAAAAATACATACTATAACATCTTTGTGGAGAAGATAAAAAAAATATTCAGAAATAAGATCAGAGTTTAGAAAGAATTTATTTTTTAATTTTAAAGATTTTGAGATTGAGAATTCCAGACATTTTTAAAAATTTCACTGACAAATATAACGTGTTTTCGTAAATCGAAAATAATTAAAAATAAAACTCAGCCGTTTACAATAAAATTCTTGATATTTACTAAATTTGCAAATATAAAATAAATATTAATTTTTGATTGCATTTAAATATATTTTTGATTTATTTTCAATACAACGAAGTTTTTTTTTTTTAATTTATATCAGATGTTTAAAAACATAATTCCTTAAATTAATGCTCAAATCGTATTTAAGTTTTAACGAATTAATTCGCGAATTAATTTTTCTGCTTGAATTATTTACTACCACGATTCAATATTTATCTTTTTTGGAAGAATCAAATTGATTTAAATAATTATTTTTATAAATCAAACGAAAAAATTCAATTTGAATCATTCAATTTTAAATCAAACCAATTTTGATTTGTTTCGCGAATCAAAAAAAGAATTATTTTGATTCTTGAATATGATTTGATTCGTAAATTAAAATAACTTTTTTTTTAATCACGATTAATTTAATATTCAACCCGAAGGGTTTTTTTATAAAACAGTCACAGAGTGACTATTTTTGTTTATCAATTTATATGATAACATAAATTTACACACAGGGTCACCCTGTGACTGTTATATGAAAATAGATACCTCGGAATGTCTTTCGGACCTGAGGGTCAATTCTCGTTCTGTGAAACGGTGAAATGAAAAGTTTTTTCACGTTTTCATAGTACTTTTGATTCGCGTTCTGTGAAAAAATGTAAAGAAATATCAAAACGTTTTCATATGAAAAAAAAAGTGGAACGAAACAAGATTTTTTCACGATTGCACAGCACTGGCGATTCTTGTTTTGTGTAACAGTGTAAACAACTGTCAAAATATTTTCATATGAAAAAATTGTTTACACAGGCTATTTATAAGTGAAATAAACATGAAGAAGATTGCAAGAGGAAAGCGTGCCAGCGAAAGCCAAAAGGAGTATTTAATTAATTATTAAGAAAAGCATGTGAACATTGAAAACGATAAGTAAGTAGCTTAATAACCATAATCACACTTTTATTAAACCCATATTTACAGATTTGTAACTGCAGATGGTGCCAAATTTAGAGACGAAAAGTGTAACGAATTAGCGGCGAGCCTTAACAGTTTTAGTGGGACCCAAAAGGACAGTGAAAAATGGCAAAAGTATGGCATATTTATTTATAGTTTATTTATATTCTTTATGAATTTTTTGTTTCTTTAAGTAATATAAGACTTCATACGCGCACCAAATATAGTTCACTTAAAGTAAGCCGATATAAATCCATGAAGGGCTTGTCGGTTGTCATCTCGAATGGATTGTGGTCAGCACGAAGTATGCGTCTCAGCACTCTCAAAAAATTCCTATAAATAATTAAATTATTTACTGCAATGAAATGCTTGTAACGTTATTGCCTTACCTTTGTTCACCCGGAATTCTTTGAGTAATATCCAATAATACAATTAATCCAGATATTTTTATATAATTATTTAAAATAAATTTTACGAACTTAATTCACTTTTGTTTACGTTTTTCTCTGTTTTGACATTTACTTTAAATTTTGGATAACACAGTTACAAAATTTTCGTGGGTACAGTGCGAATGAAACATTTTTTTCACAATACAAACGAGAATCGCAAATTATGTACTTGTGAAAAGTGCGAGTGAAAAGTGCTTATGAAAACGAAAATGAAAAGTTTTTTTTCACTTCACATTATCACAGAACGAGAATTGACCCTCTGGACTACTTTTATTATCGTAGTATATTCATACTCTAAAATAGTAAAAATTTTCTCCGTTTTGCCCTATATCGTTTAGTCTTCTAGATACCGGCCATTTTAAAAAAATTACCATTTTACCAAATGGCGAATATCTAGAAAAGTAAGCTAGATTTGCAAATCAATTTTATTGCTCTTTTATTTTATTTTAATTCGCAAATCAAATCAATTTTTTTTTAATTCAACAATTAAAAAAAGAATTATGTTTGAAATGATTTGATTCAATTGAATCAAAAAAGATTCAAATGAAATTAATTAATCAATTATAATTTTATATCTGATTTAATAAATTGATTTATAAAATATTGAGTCTACTCGCTGATTTATAAAAAGAATTATCTTTATCGCGAATTGATTCAATAAAGACTTATCTTTTTCAAAGTCTGGTTTAGATTTTAGAAAATGTGTAACGTATTTTTGTTCACAGTATTTTTAAAAATTAATTTTATTCAATTCAAACCCTGTATTTATTTATTTCAATATTTCTTCTTATTATTATTTAAGTAAATATTAACATTTAATTTAAATATTCAATTTTTTTGTATACTCGTACCATACTTAAAATGAATGATGCTATTTGTTCTTTTGGGGTTTTTTTTTGTGTCATTTTCCAATGATAAATTTCTAGTAATTTATTTTTATTGTAATTTTTTTTCTTCTTTTTCATATTTATTAGAGTGAAAGTGTCTTTTAGAGCGTGAGTTGTTGGTGTATAAATATTTGTTTTATACATGATGCGTAGCTTTTTATTTGAATTAAATAATCAAATATCAAATGCATGATTTTTTTTTATGTATAAAATTACACAAATTGCTATGGTAAATATTAGTAGTAAAAATAATAATGACATTTATTCAATTTGAAAATATTTGTAATGGATTAAATTTATTGTAGCATAAGGGACTCCACAGATGATTAATATTATTAAAAATGTTCATTAAAATTTAAGAGTAGTTAGATATAAAATTTGGTTTGTTGATTTTTAAAAATATAAAAGAATAAAGAATTTCAGAAGGTATACTAAGTATTGTTGTATCGTCGTATTAAAAAACAAGTTATTAAAATTTTTATTTCACTATAACCACGATTTTTTGTAGGTTTTATTTTTGTTATCTCCTGTAAAATATTAAAATTTCCCTATACAAATGAAATCCCTCAAAGGCATTTGTCAGAAATCTCATGTAAATCTGGCAAATATGTAGACTTTTACAGAATACAACACTGCGTTTCGCTTATATTGTAGACTTGTTGCATGAAAAAGTGGCAACGCTTGTAAGCAGCTGACAAAAAAAATAACCAAAAAATATCACAAGCTAATGAAATAAATTAATTATTAAAAAAATAATAAAAATAAATATAATGTGTTACTATTTACATAAAATATTTATATTTATTTTCCTTTATTCGATCTTCAATATTATATTATATTATTCCTTCAAATCGAGTTCAAGATCTTTTTACAAAAAAATTATAATGATTATTTATTTTTTCTTCCAATATTTCGTCTCCAAATTGGGTGACTTCTTCAGGGAAATAATATTACAGAGTTGTCTCACAGTTATATATATATAAGCTGTGTTTATGCGGCAAAATATCAAAGATGTTATTCCCATACATAAGCCAACGTTTAGTGTTAACGCTTAACGTTACATATGTCAAATTTGTATGAGAATGACACAAGCCCACGTTGATAGCTTGCCATATAAACACAGCTATAGATGTCCAAGCAGAAAAATACGATAGCCACACTGCTGCCAAAGCGTTGATGAAGGTAGGTTATGCGTTGACATAACTTGGAACTAACAATCTTGAAATATTGTCATGATACCCAATTTATAAGAGCGGCCCACCGTTAGTTGAACGAACTTGGCACCGTTTAACAGTTCAAAAGATTAAAAATACCAAAAATTCTGTATTTTTTTTTTGTTAAGAGTATGAAATGTGATAAAATATTAAAAAAAATATATATAAAAATAAAAAAGTTAATTTTGTGGGAAACTTATTCTATATAGTAAAAATATTTTTTTTTTTTTTTTGATCGCTTAATTCGAATCTGGAATTTGATTTTAAAAGCTCAACATGACAGCTCCAACAGAGCAGGTGATTTTTAAAAGTTTCTTAATTTTGTTTGGGAATCGCTAAATAACAATCTGACATTTCAAAATAGTGGGCTTAATATGGCAATTTTTTGTAAGTAATCGAATTCTTATCAAAAACATTTTTTTTTTGGGGTCGCTGAATACGAATCCGATATCAAATTTTCATAATTCAAAATATGGCGAATATTTTTTTTTTTTTTTTTTTTGAAAAATTATCCAAAATTTTGGGGGTCGCTAAATACGCAGGTGTTACAAGGTTTACAAAATAAAAAACAGAGGATTAAATATGAATCATGATTATTTAGACAGATATCGAGTTTGTTTGAATAGCTTTTGGGAGTAGCTGAATAGGAATTAGATATAACACCTAAAACGGCGAATAAAATATGGCGGATGATTTATTTTAAAGTAATAGATTTCTCAAAAAAAAATATTATTTTATATGCAAAATAAAAATATGCTAAAATCAAAAAAAAAAAAATAAAAAAAAATGATAGAAGAAAAATGCTAAATAAATAAAAGCGCTAAAATTTGTATAAAGCGATATATAACAAAACGAATCAGATGGACCTTTTGATACTTGAACTTTTTATATATTTACATATTTATAGGTAAATAAATTTACATAAATTACAAAATTTATTTTTTTAAAAATGCCATAATTTTTACGTTTCTTTAAATTCTAATGTTAATATATTCCACCTTATATTTATTGTCTAATTCATATTGATTTTTTTTTTCAAATTTTTTTCTGTTCAAAATTAATGTTGAACTTTTAACAAAAAAAAAACATTAATTTGCAGCAGGTGGTAAATGCAACATAAATAAAATATTCAATTTAGATAAACTACCCACTATATTCGAGTCGAGAGTCATTCTCTACAGCAGTTTTTTTTCAACATTTTTCTTAACAAATTATGCAAATAAAACAGAACTGAACTAGTTTTTCATGTATGTTAAGCACCATGTATAAGAGATTATGCTTTAAGACTCTTTCGGCTGGTTTTATTTTATTATTTTGTTTTTTGTTGAAAAGAAGCACTTTGAAGACGAAGAAAAAAAATGGAAAAATTAAATCAAAACACTTAAAACAACCTGTTTATGGTAGTCACCAACCATCTTTCTATTCTTTACAATTATAAAATTTTTCTTAAAAGATAGTTTTGTATATTCTAAAGAATCATATTGAAAAAAAAAAAAACTAGAAATACCACTTGCCTTAAACAACACAAAATATATATATTTTTTTTATTTATCTTTTTAGTTAAGGCTGGTTAAACGGGCTTTATGTTCAAGATTGTTCGGTTTGTTCGTTCTCTTGGAAAGACATAATACGAAAAATCACAAAGAAACCATAACAATATGATACCATTGTATAATTGCTATTGTCTCAGACAAAGTCCACGCAGATAGAGAGACAAAAAGATGTTGTAGTAACCCTAAGAAAACATGAGATATTTCGTTTTAGAATTGCGTTGGTTGTTCTAGACTTAAAACACCATCACTACCACCAACCACCGTGTAGACATGTCAGGCCAATCAGTTATAACCAGACAATATTATGTAGTATTTGTACATAGGAAATGTTTCAATAATAATTGTAAGCGGTTTATAGTACAATTCGACAACTCAAAGCTTATTTCCTTTACTTCTCTTTCATAGTATAACACGTCTACGAAAAAGATATAATTGTGTTTTAAATTTTAAATACTTTTGGATATACCTATGGAATTAAAAAAAAAATCCCACCTTTTTACCTTGTTTACACTGCATACAAATTATATAGTGGCTTAAGCTAGAACAACATATACATAAGGTGATGAATCAGCTGATTCAATCTAAATGTATGAGCTAAAAAAAGACAACTATATGGAGATACTTCACGTTACGTATGGCTAATGAAGCCTTTTTGAAGAATCTATTCCGATGAGTTCCCTTCGATTTTAATGAAAATCGGATGTTATAGGGGATAGCAATATAAGAGTTTAGTATTTTTTTGATCGGTCCAATATCACGTGAGCTCAAGAATTACTCAGTTTTTGTTTGGAAACATGTCTGGAAATTAGAAATTTATCCTATATACCGTTATAGTACTCAACACAAAAAAAATTGTTCTTTATACTGCAGCAAATGTTTGCAGTGTGAACCGGAGTTTCTCTTATTTAAATCATAATTTATTTTTATTATTATTTTTCATATGTATTTACTCAGCACTGAATTTTAATAATCACTTTTAATATTTATTTAACTAATGTAATGCCTACACAGAATATAATAATTTTTAGCGGCTGCTAAAACTGTCTCGGGGCATTAATAAACTTTAGATATTAAAATTAAATTTTAAAAGAATTAATTCTTTGAATAAACTTATTTAATTTTATTAAACCTCCTACAAAAGGAAAATTTTAAAAGTAGATTAGTTAAAGCGAGTTCCAAGGCCACAATCATAAGAAAAAGCCAAATGTCACTTTCTTTCGCTACATTTTCAAATGGTCAGAGAGTAAATTCCGAATAAAGTTGCTTTGCGAAGTGATAAATAATTTATCATTTTCACTTCAGTTATTATTCACTTCATGTTTTCATTTTGAGCGATTCCGATTCTCGTTATGAAAAAATAAATGTTGTAATGATGACTATCTGGCAATTTTATTTCATTCCACTAGTTCCGTGAGTTTTAAAGCAAAATTTTATTAAAAAACTTCAATTAATTCCTTTTTAATTAAAATAATAAACATTTAAACAAATGTCTTTATGCTTCTGAAAGAGAAACAGGAGGCAAGTTTTTTTGGTTTTTATGTTTATTTTTTTTTGTAGTGTTGCAAACATGGATTTTTCTAATGCGATTTAAACGTTTTTTGTTTTTATAATAAAAATGTAAATATTATTTTTATAAATGCCCTAATTCTTTTGAAAATTAAAATTTTGCATAATTAAACTAAAAAAACTATATTAGAAAAAATATAAAATGTTAAAAAATAATCAATTTAAAAAAAAATCGCTAACAATGTGTGTAAAATAGTGCAACACTGAAATTTTTTCATGAACTTTTATTTGGTAAGAAAAAAAAACTCATGATAAAATTTTGACAGATAGTTTTCGCAAAAGTTAAATCAAGAATCAGTTTCTTTGCAAAGTAGTGAAAATTTTTATCACTTCACAGCTTCACACATACAGAATCGGTACTCTGGTATATTAAATTCAAGCGAAAAAAATTCCTACGCAATTCACAAAAATTCCACGCAAGTGAAAAATCATTTTTTTTTCATATGGACTTTGATACATATTTTTTGCAAAAGTGCATGTAAAAACCGACTTTTTAATAATGCAGTTAATTGAGTAATTGATTTTGGTTACTCGAATAATATATTTTAAGATCTGATTACTCAAACATAAATACTTTTTTTTTGTTTAAATCAGTTATACTCGTATTGAATATTCATATTAAAATATATTTTAGTTCGCAAGCTGGGTTAAAATAGCTTTATTTTAATTTATTTGTAGTTTTTATTTATAATTTAATATGCAATACTACTAATTGCATATTTTAAGTAAATTATTTATTTATATACTTGCTATATATACTTGTATGTTTATATAAATGTGGGATTTAATATTATTTGTTACCAACACACATTTGGGCGTATTAGTTTTAAATAACATTTTAATGAACTTAGAAAATTAATTTTAATAGATATTATAAGGGCTCGGAAGTTCATGTAAATGCATGTTTTTGCATGTGGTTAACCAAAAATCCGTGCGAATCAACAAATTTGTAAGAAATTTGCATCAAATTGCTAATGCATATTTTTATATGTTTTGCTATAACTGCATATTTTGCTATAAATGCATATTTTGTCATATTTTAATGCGTACTTTGCTATAACTGTATATTTTTGCTAAATGTTAATATTTAACAGCATTTTTTTTGCATATTATACTAAAAACTGAGTTAAAAAATGAATATCTTTTATAAATAAACAAATGTTCGAATTTGCATATATTTTATTTTTATTTTGTTTTATTACGGCAACAGAAAACTACAATAAAAAACTTTCTGATTGTGATTAACTGTAATTTTCAAGTTTTAAACCACTTTTTAAAACAAAAAATTTTAAAATTAAAAATTTTTAAAAACCCAATAATAAATGCATATTTTTAAGATTTAACATGTAAATTTTTTGATTTTAAATACTTATTTTGTGTACATAAAACACGATTATAAATGCATTACCTTCCTTGCCCTATTACATAGCGATAGATTAATGTAGAAATGCTTAACTTTATTTAGAGTTTAAGCTATAAACTATAGCTGCCAGATAACTTTTATAAAAAATCGTCAAATTGATTTGAAAAAATCGTCAAAAACAAATCGTCAAAAAACTCAAGTTTTTAAATATTTTTGCATTTTTTTTTTATTAAAATCCATAATTCAACAATTTAACATAAAAAACATAAAACAATTCATCCTTTAAAACATAAAAAAATTACTTATTACTAACGAATTTTAATAATATTTTACATTACTTAAGTTATTTAGTTTACGTATAAATACTTAAATTTAGTATTTTTAATAAGTCAGGTTGAATTAAAGTATCATAACATTTTGAATTATTTTCAATTACCTTTCAAAGTTGCTTCCAAAATTGTATATTTATACGGTGATTCTTTTGTTCTAAAACCGAATGTGAATAAAGCAACAAAAGAAGAATACATATGAGTGCGAAAGAGAAATAACAAAAACATGCATGAAAAACAAAAACCCCGCTTTTTTTGTTACCCCACTTTCTTCTCTATCTGTTCACCGCCAAAAAAGAATTGCATGCAAAAAGTCACCTTCTAATTTGGGTTTTAGTTAAATACGAAAAATCGTCATTTTTGGAGCAAAAGTCATTTGTCATTTTTTGGAAAAAAAATCGTTAAAATCACAATAAATCGTCAAATCTGGCAGCTATGGTATAAACTTTAAACAAATCTAAAAAACTGGATCAAAAATTTTCTTAAATTCAATTTTTTTTATTTTATTGTTGCCAGTATTAATTAAAAAAATGCATATATGCTAGTACTTTCTTTTACATCTCGAAAAATAAAAAAATTGTGTTAGGGCCTTTCTACATTAAGACATCGATATCAACTAATGGCCATTTCATAAAAGATCGTCGAAATTCTGACATTGCATCGTTTATTTTTAATTGTATTTTATACGCCGAAATTCTAAGAAACAAACAATCTGAAAATTTAACTGGATTTGAATTTTTAATTGAAATCGAATGACTTTAGTGAGTGAGAAAAAAATGCAATTATAACGTTATTTGGTGAATTTTATTTTTATTTATTATTTTTTCCGTATGTAATAGTTATTTTATTTTACTTTTGTTAATTGATATTATAACACCATAAGATTTCTACTTTTTGAAACAAATGTTTTGTTGTAGAAGTTACAAAATTAAATAAATAAATAAAAATAATTTTCTAATACGGTGGCATCTTGTCTGTCTGTCGGTTAAATTCAGATTTCAGCTAAGATGCTAAATTTCAGACAAACATTTTGTAAAGTCAAATGATTCAAATTCTACACTTAAACAGTTTGTAAGTTAAAATAACAGAAAATGTCAAGAATTGATTGTTCATTTAAAAACCAGTCTACTTAATTTTCATTTAAACCAAATGGCTTTTGTAATTTTTTTTTAAATGTTGTTTAAACAACTGACACATACGTAAAAAACAAATGATTAATCAGTTAAAATAAATGTTAAGATTTTTATTACCAATTCCCTCAAAAATAAATGATTTAATCATTTATTTGAAATTGTTTCCGTTTTTGTATTTTTTTTTTGTAATCTACAATACAAAATGTGTGTATGCGTAGCTATAGACACTTTTTGTGTGAATGTGTTTGTGTATGAATGTGTGTTTATGCAGTTCTTGTAATTTGAATTGAAATAATTTTGTATATAAACAAACAATTTAAATATAAAAAATTAAATTTTTTGAATATTTTTTTTGAAACAGACAGCAAACAAAATTTAAATTTGAAGCAATTGTAACGGACACAAATAATCTACAAATTTCCGTTTTGTGGGTAAATTTTTATTAAATTTGAAACAAATGAAAAAAAATAAATGAAACTGAAAAATCGGTAAATGGTAGGGAATTATTTCCCACAAATGTATAAAAAGTTAAAACATATATTTCTTTGAAAAATAAATGTATGCTCCTTTATTTTTCAATGGAACGGAACTTTTTTTTATGAAACTACAAACAGTAAACTACATAATATTCTGAGTGTATAAAAATAAAACTACCTTTTCAAAAATAATTTATAATTTTATTTTTTAAAAACTTGATAAATGAAAGGTTTTATTTTATCAAAAAACCATCACTATTTCTATATTTTAGAAATTAATTTGATTTCAAGTTCGTGTCATATAATTTTCTATTAAAATTAAGTTAGGCTTCAGGAATAATATGGTTAAAATAATCAGAGCAGGGACTTCTTAATAACTTAGTTAATGGCATACTAAAAATTTACTTTTTGTTGAAAACTTGACTAAATTTTGAATATTAAATAAAAAGCAATTTAATAAAAATTCCTTAATACAAATAAACATTAATAAAGACACAGACTATATGCCATTAATATAAAATTTAAAAATGGCACTTTAAGTAAAGGGTTCTTTGTGCAATAAACAACAAAAAATAAGAGGATATCCAAAAATAAAAACCAACAAAACCGAAAACTACTCTAAACAAACTACAAAAGGGGAAACACATAATTTATTTTTAACGAAAAAAAAAGAATAAAAAAATAACTAAAGCATGAGAATCTTTAAATGGAACAGTCAAGTATGAAAGACTGGAATACCATAAACCACTTTAAAGTAAAGACGGAAATTCGTTAAATAAAATTAACAATACTCTTCTTTTATGCTGTATCGTACATACCTACAATATGAATAATATTTATGTACTTAACTAAATCGAAAAAAAAAATAATAAATAAATAAATTTAAATGAGATAAAGTGGAAAAAGAGTTCTTAAATCGTTTCTTAAGGCCCTGATATGTTATGTACATTGAAGTATTCATTTTAAAAAATCTTTAGTTACTTTTTTAAAATTCTGTTATATAAGAATTCTTCTTGGTTTTTTTTTATACATAATTTTGTTGGTTTTCTTTTTTTTTAATTTAAATTCAAGGTTAAGATTAGCAACAATACATTACAATTATATGTTGCTTTATTCTTTGCAAAACTTCTTTCTTAGTATGAAACAAAATTTAGCCTTCTTTAGCAAAATATGTTTGTGTATGCAAAGCATATGTAAGCAATTTATATATCGGAGGTAATTGCCTTGTTTCGCTTCGCGTCTTTCATTTTATTTTTTGAAGATAAATTGGCAATTGGAAGATTTGTTAAAAACGGAACACTTTATTATTGGTTTTTTAATTTATTTTTATTTTGTAAATTTAATTTTAAAATGACAACTGGTTGAAGTTTTCCCCACATCTCCATGTATGAGAAGAGTTGAGGGCCATAGAATTTCCTGTTTTAAATTATATGTCAATTTGTTGATTTAAATTTTATTTAATAAATCATTCATTTCTAAGATTTGTAGTATTCACAAGGAGCTTTATTAATGTGTTGCATTTCATAAAATTATGTTACACATCAAGTCCTTGCTCTTCCACAAGGGGGAAACCCAAATTTAAAAGCTGTTGTTAAATTACATTTTTGATTGTAATATTTCCACTGAAATTAGTTTATATTTCTCAAAAATTGTTATTAAAATGAAATATTCTCGATTAGGGATGATTGGAAATAAAAGTAAAACTTGATTTTTTCATTATTAGTATTTTTGTAGTTACTTATGAAAAAAAAGAACAGTTTTCGAATGATTTAACTCGGTCACGAATTCGATTATTCAGACTTCGATTTGCATATAAAATTAATACTAAAAATTATTCAGTTCAATTTCTTCGACCTTTTTAATACAAATTCCATGTAATAAGTATTCAAGCTTAAGGTCTATTTTATACAAAATTATTTATTTGTTATCCAATATTTCGCTATCTCAATGGATAGCTTCTTCAGGGATTTTTTGTTTTTTTAATTTTAAACAAATTTTTTAACAAATCAAAATTAATGAAAATTGAAAATTTTGAAAATTTGAAATAAAAAAAAAAAATATTTAAAAAAAAATTGTCAAAAATATATTTAAGCTCTGCCATTGACAATAACAAATCTAATTTGTAAAATTAGTTGTAATTTTTGCTCCAGGAATTACAGGATACCGGCAGAACACGATTTTTAAATATTTCTCTAGCTCAAAAGGTTTTTTGAAATTAAGTCCAAAGTTAGTAGTGAAGAATACCAATTTCATCAAAATTTGTTTCTGCTTAGTAACAATTTCGCTTAATTAATTTCTTATTTTAATATTCAGCATTGAACAAATAAATTCGCAGAAAAAATTAAATGATTCAAATGAATTCTATTTAATTTAATAAAATTGGTTTCTTTAATTTATTTCAATTAATTTAATTTACTAAAAGTTAATTTTCTTTAATTAATTCCCTGAATTCAGAAATTAAAACATATCGAATGGGATATCATATATCATCAGAAATAACGATAGAATTTCTATAAAAAAACTATACTTTGACAATTTTATTATCGTTATTTCAAAAAGTTCCATAGCAAAAACGATATTATAATTTATTGGAAAACGATATCGTTAAGAACATTTTATTAAATCTAAGACGTGTATTTTCCTACTATCCTCTTATGATTTTTGATTTTTCGATGTAACCAGGGAATATTGTTTAAACTTGACTATGCAGTTAGTTTTTGGCAAAAAATTCCGTTGTCACAATGAATCTATTTTCTTTGTTTATAATTTTCATATTCTTTTTACTTAAAGTGTATGGTTAAAGTGCAGTAAATTGATTTTCGCTTGAAAAAATTCACTAGAAAAATTATAGTACATGTTTTATATTAAATTTGCGTGAAACAAATTTTTATAAATATTCACGTGAAATTCATTATCGTAAAAACATTTTATTTAATATGGAAATAGAAAAACAATTATAAAAATGTAGAGCTAAGAATAATAAAGAAATATTTTTTTTTATTTTTAAGGCAAAATTTTAGAAAATTTGAATTAAATTTTTACTTGATATGATTAAAATTTTAATTGGAATTTTTTAAAAAATATTAAATAAAATTTTAATTAATATAATTAAACGTTTAATTGGAAAATTTTACAAAGGAAAAAAATTATAAGTCTGTTTTCAATTAAAATTTAAACCTCAATTGTATATGAATTTTACCAAACACATGTATCTCTACCTACGCCCCATCACATGCATACAACATGTACCTGTTGTTGGTTTTAAAGGAAAAACAACAACAAGCAAGTAGACTCGAATATTAAAAGAAAACCAGTTTTTTTTTTGTTCATAAAAACACGATAAATAAACACTACTCGTGTGGTGGTGTTTTTTTTCTTTTCTAAGCGTAGCAGCCAGCGCGCATTTAAATTAAAAAGAAAAACGAAGCTGTCGCCTTAAATATCAAGTTGCTATAACATAAGGTAAATGAGTTGGGTTGTCTATATGAAACAACTCATATGGTATCTGTAAACGTATGGAACAATGCTGATTCAGACTAAAAACTAGCAAAAGAAACCACAACAACAACGTGACTACAAACCGTATTCACATGAGTACAACATGTAGAAAATGTATACGAACACCACACAACATTTTTAAACCTTGTTAAAAAGACGTGGAAGTAGAAGAAGCACAAAAAACTTCGTCAACAACATAAAATAAAACAACATCGTCAACAACAATATCGCCAAAGAAATAATAATAATAACAAAAAAATACCGGTTTTGAAATACAAGATATATAATAATATTCGTATTGTAGTTTTTTTGTGTGCACTTTTTTTTTTTGAAAAAAAAAAATAAATAAATAATCTTAAAAATATAAGAAGTGAAAAAAAAATCAACAAAACACAATATTTCCTGTTTTTGTTGGCTTTTTTTCGTTTTTACAAAACAAAATTAAGACAATAAACATAATTAACTGGTATTTTTGTTTTTTCGTTTACATGATATTTTCTCTAGAAAATAAATGTGAAATTTAATTTTATTAACATTATGTTTACCTGCTTAAAATATAATTACACTCCTTTTTATTTGTGGATATCATTTATTTAGATGTCATCTTTGCATTTTAGTTTTTCCAAAGAATTCCAAGAGAAACTCAATGATTTTTGATACAAATTTAATTATATCTTTGAAAAAAATATATTTTGAGAATAAGATCATTATTATTTTTTAAAATTCAAGGTGGGTCAATGTTTTGTAAAACATATTTCAAGAAAATTATTTTTTTCATACCTTAAATAAAAAAACTCTATTAAACCAACTTTGAGTACACCCAACGGGAAAGAGAGATCAGGCAGCGATTTACCGCCCACTTCATTTGCCTCAACCCGCCTCGACTAATCACCTTTGGATATATTTACTCTGTCTCGATAATTATGTGAGCCCCAAACCGGTGGACAAGCATACTTGTCAGTGTTCCGCAAAGGGTTATTAAAATGCTTCCACAAATTATTTCATTTTCTACCGCTTATCAATTAGATGGAATTTTTTGATAGTAGGTTTGTTTTTTCCCGAATTTTATATACATAAATATTCCATACACATTTAAGTAGATATAGACTTGCTAAGGAGTTATAGATATGGCTACTTAAAAATTAAGAATGTATAAAAATGCTGCCAAGTCTTATAAATTATTTGATTTTCTATTTAAAATCAATGTAAACAAAATTATATTTGTCATAAAAATATATAAAATTTCCATATTTTTAATTTGATTAAATATTACAAAACAGCAAAAGCTAACAAACGAATTATAAGTTTAAAAATAGAACAAGGCAAGCCATATAATTGCAATATTTAGCGTTCCGGCGAAGTCCATATACGAAAAAAGCTTTCTTGTAAAGGCGGCCCCAAATGTTCAGATTTTTTACAAAAAGTGGAAAGTGCTGCAATTTTTGCAAATGGCATTGAACGTCAGTGATGTGGACATTTGCGAAATTTATAGTGAATAACAATGAATCGCTTAACAATTTGAAAATCAACAACGAATTGGATGATTTTCCACGAAAAATTATTATATGCGACGAGGGGGGGGGGGCTCATTTTTATCTCAGCGGCCATATGTCAACGAGCAAAATTCGCGGTTCTGACGGACAAAATATCCACGCATAATTCATGAAGCGCCATCCAGTTACGCTGGAAAAGGTGATCGGACATAATCCGATATCACGGTAAACGGCGACCGCTATAGTCATGTTGATTGGCTTTGGAGGACATGTGGTTTCAACAGAACGGGCCACTTGTCATACTGCACGCTGCACAATACGTATTTTAAAGGATGCCTTCCCATTGCGTGTAATCTCATGTTTTGGTGATTTGGCTGACAGCCAGATCTCCCAAACTTATTCCTGTGGAGATATTTGAAGTCATTGGTGTACGCTTCGCACCTTGGAGGTGTTTAAAGGCAACATTCGAGGCGCAATTCACAACGTTATGCCACAAATGCTGTGCACAGTTATGCAAAATATAATCAAAAGAGCCCAAATTGACATCAACTGCGGTGGTGGCCATTTGTCGATTTTTGTCCCACACTATATATGTAATTAAAATTCAAACTTTGACGCTTTGTACAGAGGAAAAGCAGATTCGTGGTGGTAAGTGAATTTGTAGCCAATCGAATGATTTAGTTGTGGTTATCAAATTTTTCGCTTACGACAATCGTTTTTCGATTACCGGTATAAATCTAAATTTTTGTTTATTGCTAAAGCAAATTTCTAATTAAAATAATATTTTCTATCTGCTTTTCACGATTATTTAAAATTTTTCAAAATTTTATTTTTAGAAAAAAATTGAAAACCGTAATATGGCAACACAATAAAAAGTACATATTGCCGAACAATTTTCTCTAATTCAAAAACTATTGTGTTTTTAAGCAGTATATCAAAAGTTAATTTACAAATTTTGTGCTCCATATCATTATTTCCAAGAAAAAAATCTAATTTTCTTTCACGTGGGTCAAAGTAGTATTACACCATTATTCAGGGAAATTGGTATTTAAAACACTTTTATGAACTGAATGTTTCTTATTAGTAATGTAGATAATTGACCAAAGCACAATTTAATATTATTTAAAAGTTAAAAAATTAATTATTTTCTCTACAAAATATCCATGCTTGGATATATTTAATTAATTTTCTGATTGCCATGTATGTATTGAAGACGTCAAAACAAAAGAAAAGAATAATTTTTTAACTTTTCTATTCAAAAATTTGCTTTATATACAAAATAGTTGTATGTGCAGTAACACAATATTTAGGTATTGCGAAAATGGGGAATTTGAAGCATAATAGGGGCTGGATATCTTTTAGTTAATATGCCTACCGATTTAGAAAGAAGACACATTTCATCAATTTCTAATTCAATTTAGCCAAAAATGGTCTATAGGTCATACCAATTATCAAACGTCTATATGACACTAGAATTCAACACAACACTTTTATAGCACTGGTTTTTTTGAAATTAAAAAAAAAAAACTATTTTAAAAATTGTGGCCCGTAATCATAGTCCCGCACTAGTCTGGTTTTTTTTAAAAACGACTTAAAATTAAAAACCTAATATTATCTATTTTGTAATTACCCAGCAAAAATAAATAGAAGTGATTCTTAGGGAATCAATTTTTTATTGATTTTAAAGTATCATTTTGTTCTGATTTTCCTATTCTAAAGCAGTTATTTTTAACAACTTCGAAGAATGTGATTTTTAATGAAATTTAAAATTACAAACTCAAAATTTATATGGGAACATCTAAACTTCTAATTTTTCACTAAACCATAAAAAGGGCTTTAGATGCAATGAAAAAGGATCATAAAAGAAAACTTCCACCTTATGACAGTCCTGTTGGTTCAGATCCAAATTTTTACAAATCTGGAATCAAAATCACTACTTCTGAAAAGGTGCAAATCCTTTTTTTTTTTTTTTTTTTTTGCTGGGTATAGTCAGAATTAAAGTCAGTTTTAAGTCGAACCGGCTTTAAATGGATATCAAATGTACCAAATTCCGGCATAAATTTTGTACCAAAAACAAAGATGTGGCAACATTGATCAGCTAATTATATAGCTGGAAAAAAGATAAAATGCAAATTTGCAATGGCAAAACGTGAAAAGTTAAAACTTTATTAAAGACGGAAAGAAAAGTGTATTTTTATTAATAAGAATTAATTAAATTAATAAAAATAATGCAAAATCCCTTTCAACATTTTGCAATTCAAAGATTTTTTACACAACCTTTTTCTTGACGGAAAACAGCTGTTTGTAAGTGTTAATTTTAAAGCAGACTTTAACGGTTTAAGTATACTTTTACTTGTCTATAGTAGGCATCAAGTATGCTTTGGAACTCCTAAAGTATAATTTTTTTTTACTATAATAACGCGCCAGTGTTTTTTTTTATAAATCAGTACATATAAGAAACAATAATTTTAAAAACGAAAATCCTTATCTCTCACTTTGGATTCCATTTTAAAAAGCAAAATAGATCTGATCGGTTTAATATTTTACGCACATATTCTAACAACCTTCTAACAGATCACTCTCGCATTTAAAAATATGTGTAAGTGCAAATTTATGTTAAGATTTTTTCCATCTCACTCTTAAATATTTAACTGTGGTATGACCTAATCAGTGGGTGCGTATAAGTAATTCCTTAAAATCTTATATCACTCATACGTCAAAGTACACATTTACGAAAACTTTATTACAAAATAACTTTTATGTCACAAAATAGGGAATAGTATCTTTTATGATTTTAATTTTTTTTGTTAAATTTACACAAAACACGTAATATTTACAAGCATACCACCCACTTGTCAGAAACTAATCAATAAGGAGGTTCAAAAATATATTAACAAAAAAAGAAATATCTAAAATTGTATAAGTATTCTAATAAATCATATAAGTAATAAAACAAAAACAAAACATTAGACGTTTTTAACACCGTTGATTTCATAAAATATAAAAACCATGTGGAAAACAAAATTGTGCCAATTTGATAACACGTAAAACATACAGTTATAGCGCTAAAATACTATTATTTTTTTTTTCTTCTATCACTGATTAGGTCATATTTTTGCTTAATCTAAAAAAATAAACGCATAAGTACAGAAATATACAGACATCTACATAAATTCAATATTTATTTAGTGTAACTAGAAAAAAAAGTGTGTTGTTATTCATATTCAATGACAATTTTTCTATTTATTTTTTTAATACATTTTTTTTTTGCATCGCAAGGTCTCCCTGACTATATATGATGTGATATCGTTGTTTTTTGTCATTATTCTTTTCTTTTTTGGTAAGGGGGACAATAATATATCTAATATTTATGCGCAAAATTTTTATATCTGAACACATTTGTTTGATGATAATATTTGTAATGTTTTAGATAAGCAATCAAAATGAATATGAAATAAAAAAGAAAAAGATAAGATATAAGCGAAAATAATACGCATTTCAAAGGAATTTTTTATATTCGATGATAAGAAAACAAAAAAATTGTGAATTATTAATTTGGTTGTTTCAAATTAACTACAAAGTTCAATAAATTTTGAAAAGTCCCTGAACAAAAGTCGATTAACTATAATATATAGTTAAATGTATTATATCAGTTTTGAAGGACCAATAATAATCTAAAGTTATATCATACGAGTACCTTGTTCGAAGGACCAATATTTTAAATAAATTGAGATATTAGCTAATATTCTTACTTTAGTTATATAAAATCAATTATTTTATATTTTTCAAAATATTCCAATTGTTTTTAAAATTAAAAAAAATATCTCTCTAGTACAAAATATTCTACTCGGTTCGAAGGACCAATGATATTTTAAATAGGTCTATATATAAGCTTATGTTCCACTTGGTTTTAATTTTTATTACCAAAATCTTTTTATAAATTTTAAATTTAAATGATTTTGTATAGAATATATTTTTTTTTTGTTTTAAGAAAATATTTCCATACATCTAAATTTCCATTGCATGTAATTATTTGAAAATTCATTCACTATGTAAAAAATTTGCCATTAACGTTTAATTATACAGTTAATTGAAAATAATTTCAAATTTAAGTTTCAGTCATTCATTAATTATTGTATTTTCATCAATCTTTAATTATTAACAACAGCAACAACAATTTATGGGTGTAACAGCAAAAACTATGAATATTCATTTAAATTATTTGAAAAGTGAAAAAACAATTTTTTTTTAGTTATACAATCATATTTATTTTTGGACCTTAATATGACGTTAATGCATTTTGAAAAAAAAAACAAAAAAAAAAATGTATTAGAATTTCATAACAAAATAATGTTGGAAAATGTGTATTTTTGTTGTTGAAAATTTTGAGTAGTTTTTCTTTTAGATGAGTTTATATGGTTAACCTCTTTATGACCTTAAAATGAACAATATTTTTGTAGTTCTACAAAACGAAAAAAAAAATAAAGTGGTGAAACTTTATACTTTGTAAATATTATTTTATATTTTTTGCAATTTCATTGTGTAATTTATTTTTCTATAAAATTTTGTATTACATTAGGAACAATCTATTGTTCTATACACATTTACTTAAATACAATGTGTATACGATTGCAAATAATTGAAATAAATTTAAAATCATACGTGGATTTGTGTTGTTTTTAATCAACTATGAAAAGTGTTGTATAGCAGGTGGGTAACCGTTTAACAGTTACTCGTTTAATAATCATAATGGCCCGTAATCATAGTCCCGCCGCAAAGTCGGCTTTTTTAAAAGCGACTTTAAATTAAAAATCTGTTATTACCTATCTTGCTAATATAGTCAGAATCAAAGCCAGTTTTAGGTTGAACTGGCTTGAAATGGGTTTCACATCAAATGTACCAAATGCCCGCATATAATTTGTTGTACAAAATAAACAAGTGGCAACATTGATCAGCTGATTTAATATTAGCTGAAGAAAAAAAAATGTGTAAATAAGGAATTTGCAATTGCAAAATGTGAAAAGGAAAAACTTAAAAATAATACAAAAAAGTGTATTTTAATTAATTAAAATTTATTAAATTATTATAATAATGCAAAATCCCTTATTTTTTGATATAATTTTCCTTTCAATATATTGCAATTCAAAACTTTTTTTTCACAAAAATTTTCTTGGCAGAAAACAGCTGTTGTAAGTGTTGTTAATTTTGATAAAACCAACTTCAGCTAGTTTTAATTTTAAAGAAGACTTTAACGAATTAAGTATAATTTTACTTGTCTATAGTATATCTAAAGTATACTAAAGTCAAATTTAGAACTCCTAAAGTATACCTTATTTTAACTATGATTATGCGCCAATACATTTAAACATAAAGTGTTAAGATTGATGCTTTCTTTTGTTGGATCGAAGTATATGTATCAACATAGCCGAAATTTTAAAAGTCGTTATAAACATACATATTTACATAAGTTTTGATTACCCCATAGACGAACACAGACCTTTAAAAACATAATTTCTTAAATCAATTTTCATATCTAGATTTAAATTTTGACAATTTAATTCGCGAATTCATTTTTCTGATTGAATTATTTGTAACTATGATACAATCTTTTTCTTTTTTGAAGAATCATATTGATTTAAATAATTTTGAATCAAAAAAAATAATTATTTTGATTTTCGAAATAAAAATAATATGATTTAGTTCGGGGGCATAAATTTTTTTACTTTTAATTCCGATTAATTTATATTTTAGTTTGTTAACCATAATTGAATTTTTTTAATTAGCATTAGTTAAGTAATGCTTATGAAATCGTACTAATGCCTCAAAAACTGATTGCAATTGTTCAAAAGAAGCATTAGTTTACAAAAAATAGGGGATGTTTAACTAGCATAAGTTAGGCTGTTTTTTAAAAATAGATTCCTCAGGATGTCTTCCGGACCTGGCCTATCTTTATTATCACAGTATTTGAATACTCTACTGGAGCAAAAATTTGGTCATTTTGCCCCATCTCGCTTAATTTTTAGTATCAGTCATTTTAAAAAATTGATAATATCTCGAAAACTAAGCGTCAAACGGACAAATTTTTGCAAGCATTTTTTTGATTTGCAAGTCAATTTTAATGTTTTTTTATTTTGCTTTAATTCGCAAATTAAATCAATATTTTTTTTATTCGCTAATTAAAAAAGAATTATGTTTGAAATGATTTGATTCAATTGAATCAAAAAAGATTTAAATGAAATTGATTTAACAATAATGATTTTAAATCGGATTTAATGAATTGATTTACAAAATATTGAATCAACTCACTGATTTATAAAAGGAATTATATTTTTCGCAAATTAATTCAATAAAGATTTATCTTTTTCCAAGGTCTGGCCAAACCCAGGGTAAATACTAAGCTCATTTGTACGGGTAATCATTCATTAACCATTGAAAAGCGATTTCGCATATCTGTTTTTTTTTTAAGTGATTGATATAAGTCTGTTTAATCTAATTACCTTAAAATAAAAGAGTAATAGTGGCCCTTAAATCGTATATCGTGGCCCTTAATTTGTATATTGTTTATTCTGACTTTGGCTCAGTTCCTACTGGTTTATGTTTTACAGCTTTTTGATCGACGAAAAGTTAGAAAAATTACAAAATTGTTATTTCTCTATCGTAGTATTTCCATTTTTCGGTATAAAATTGTTGAATGATTTGTACCAACTCGTGCCCCAACCAATACAACAAATTTTAGACGCTTAAATGGGATAAAAAGCCAAAAGTTTTAAGTGTAAGGTTTTAAGATCGATAAAAAATCACTAAAAATTCACGATCGCCATTTTTGATTTATCCTGAAAACTGTTGAGTCAATATTTACGAAATCTAATTCGGAGTGTAGAATATCTGATCTAAAGAGAAATCCGACTTCGAACTTTTTTAACACAGAAGGTTGCGGGTTCGATTCCTTGCGATGGCAACATCAATTTAGAAAAAATAATGATGTGTGATTTTTCTCTTCCTCGTACATATCGCAACGTGTTTTAATAGCACTTAACCTCACCGAAGTAAAATAACTATTAACTAAAAAGTTTCAACAATATTCGTCAACTCGCTATCAGATGGCGAGCAACAACTGTTCTAAGGTTTATCCTCTCGCGCAATTACAGTGTTGCCATATTTGAAGTCTTTCACTTTTCACTAACATTCATATCTCCTCTATTCCCTTTCCAAAGAAATTAACACATTATGTGTAATAAGTAGGAAGAATTTCCTTAATAAAAAAAATACTAGACCTGGCCCTACTTTACATTAGACCCATCGACCCGGAATCATTACGAATATTTTTCAAAAAATTTTTTACAGCAATATGCATACAAAACATTAAAAAACATGCCGTAGCATTATGCATATCCATTTTACGTTGACAGATTAAAACGCTTGCAGGAAAAATGTTTGAAAAATCGCTTTTGCCCCCAAATTTAACACGCCATCATTTGGGAACCGCTAGGATGAATTGTTCAATTTTTAGGGAATACAACGTACACATCCATCATACTAAGTTTAGTGAACTTTTTACAAAAAATTCAAGCTAAATGATCTTAAGATGAATATCTTAATCGTTAGTAATCAAAACTCTTTAAAATCTTCAATATCGAAAAAATTCAGCTGCAATTGGCTTAAGTGACTTAAGCTTTATTTTGGTATTATGCAAACTTTTAGAAATACAAATTTTTAATTTTAAAAATTTTAAATTTTACTTTTATACCGATATTTTTAGCCTATTGCAGTTCGGCCTTTATGCTAACTAACTGTGACTTTAACTGGCACATTTTTTAATGTTAAACATATAAAATTTTAATTTAATTACTGTTTAAATTTTAACAGGACATTGTGTTATTGTAGGGTTATTCTGTATTATGTTATTGTAACGTTTAAATATGTACCTCTGATATATATTTAGCACAGTTTGAGTTATTAATATTAAAATTATATTTAAGTAAATTTTTGTGTATAACTTTAGGAAAATTGAACATTATGTGACTCTCCCTGTTCTAAAATTATTTCGATGTGACAACTTTTCATATAGTTACGGAATAACCCCATTAGAGTCTTAAAATTTATTTAAGAAAAATAAGAGCTTCAGATTTGGACATTAATAAAAGCACTTTTTTATTTAAGAAACTTGCTTAAAAATGTATTAAAGTGACAAACGATAACAATAGTTATTATTTTATTTATAAAATTTAAAATACTCCCTGATGACATTATACAAAAAATGGCGAAATATTGGAGAAATAAATAAATTTGTTTGTAGTTGTACCGCAATTTATAATTATTAAAAAAAAAATATTGTCTAAACATTAAATATTTATTAGTCTAATATAAATAAATTAAATGATGATTTTTTTTATTATCGATTATTTAAAAAACACGAAAAAATATTTCTAAAACTTTAGCAGACACTAACTAATTAAAACATCAATTATAGTTATTGTTTTAACTTTTAACATGATTAATTATATTTAATTAGTTCTTGATTTTACTTTTAGATACAGAATTGAAAAAAAAAAACAAAGGAACAATCAGCAAATAAAAAAAAAATAATTATTATAGTAAAATGATGACATAAAATACAAAAATATGTAAAAAATATAAAAAACCATGATATTTAAGAAAATAAGTTAACTATTGACAATATTTATAATAAAAAGTACAATTACCTTATTGAAAAATATGGGTTTAAAGCAGTGCTGTTCATTTTATGGGACAATTGTCCCCTGCTCAATTCACATGTATTCGTACGCTCTTGCTTTTAGTCGTCACTGAAACAGCGACGAGTAAACATGTGTAGGGGATGTATGCTGATTTTTTTTCAATGCACTGAAAAAAATTAATAGAAATGTACGAAAAATATTTTGTGATACTACAAGATCTATAAAAATTTTTAATAGACTTAATAAAAAAAACCCATTTTTTTAAATGAAAGTTGAAATGTTTTGAAAAATTCGAGTCCGATCGTTCATTCATTTATTCCGATCAAATGTATTTGTTTTTCCTTCCGAAAATTTAATTTTTTTAACAGAATAACATAAGAAATCAAACATATTAAAGATATTTTATTAACATGTTAAAGATATTTTATAATCCAACATATAAAAGATATTTTAATATTGATTAAAAAAATCTTCAACTTTTTTTTATACAATAAAAAAAGACACCCTAATGTATATTTGTATTTCTTTTTTTTTTCCTTTCAAAAATTTAATTTTTGTTTAATTTTTATTTCTTTAAAACAGTTTTACACAAAACATTAACAGTTTCATATTTTCAATAAAAAAATAAATTCATTTAGATACTAGCACTGCTATTAACCCATTGAACATTTCTTACAGTGCAATTCTCATTTTCTCACAAACACAACTACATTTTTATTTTCGAACAGCACTGTTTTAAAGTGTATAAAGTAATCTAATCTTATAAAGAGATACCATAAACCAATATATTTTTACTTTATCGTTAAAATTTTATAATCAATATTATAATATTGTGCAATACTTTTAAACACAATATGACATAAGTGTTCTCTTTGTTTCTTGAAGGGACTTATATCTCTTGCTTAATGTAGCCAGGCAATACATAAAATATTTTACACTTTTCTTATTGACGCAATAAAAATAAAAAATTTTTTACGTTTTAAATATATTTTACAATATGTCTTCAATACTAAAGCTGAAAGTCCATACCACGCGTTATCGCGTTAACGCTTTAAACGCTTTACTGAAATTCAAGTTACATACGACGCTTTTTACGCTTTTGTTTTAATAAGCTTTAGCGTAAATTTGTTGAATAATATAAATTTAAAATAAAGAACTTCGTGTTTTTTTACAGCTTCAATTAGTTTTTCCTCCATTGTGTAGTTTTTAAAATAAAAATAAACTATCAAAATCATCTGATCTGTTCATACGCTGCTTATGACGCTTACAAAAGTAGAAAGTAGTCCTACTTTACGCGTCAAGGCATTCTCTACGCTTTGGTACTATGTAACTTGCAGCATACAATTACACTGATTCTACTTTTTTGACAACCGCGTATGACGCAACGAAGCGCAGCATGCGTGGTATGGACTTTCAGCTTAATGATTTTATTGCATACCCTCAAAAAATAAATGCATGCATTACCCTTGTAATGGCAGCTCGTTACCATGGGTACCTGTATGTCCAACAATGTTTTTCTTTTACTTATCGTCGTCTAACGTTTTAATTCTGATCGTGATTGAGTACTTACATTTATTTTCTGTACTCTTTACCTTAATTCGTGTAGGTAGGTACTTGTCTTTACTTTTTTTTTTTTTTAAACACATGACTTTTTGTGTGATTTTATTGTTAACAATTGCATTTAAAGTTGTTTTTCATTTTATTTTTCACGTTTTCTTTCGTAGACGACATAATAACATTTGTTACAATTATCTTTGAACCTTTCAAATCTTATCTTATATGTCAGGTTTTAAATCTTTTATTTGGGTCTTTTGTATTTTTTATTCTTATTATTATTTAGTTTAAGTTTTAAGTAGGTGTATTCGTTATAGTTTTATTTTTTATTTTAAATATATTTCTAGTGGTTATTTACAATAATATAAATAGGTATTATTTTTAATATATTTTTTTTCAAATAAAGATTAGATTTTAGCTTTAAGAAAATAAAAATTATGTATTATAAATTGTATGTTTCACAATGTCCCATTAGCTACTAACTTTAACCGGCACATGTAAAAGTTTAATTTATCTTCTGATTAAATTTTAACCGGACATTCAGTAATAGAGCCTTTTTTTTAAATATATTAAAAAAAAAAGTTTTGAAATAGTTGCTCAACAACATGATCGATGATATTTTTTGACAAAACCTTTTAATTAAAATCGGGAGTGTTCTGAAAAATTAATCCACATAAAATTATTATTATACAAAAAATATATAATTTCATTTAAAAATAAATCATTAAGAGAATCAACCAACAGGTAGGAAATTATTTCTATTCATTAATGTGCTGCTTTCTTTGGAAAGGTGATAGAGAACAGATGAAAGGTGTGAAATATGGAGAGCTTTAAATATGGCAACACTGTAACTGAGCGAGATGGTAATTCTTATACCATGTTTCCATTACGACCAAAATAACATGTTTTGAGGAAACCATTTCAAACTGTTTCCACTAGCAAAAATGTGTTTTGAGTGTTCGAATTTTCGAAATTAATTTGACGTTTGACTTTTTGTAGCCAGTTTTTTCTTTCGATTTATTAAATTTTCTTTTTTATATACGATTGCCGGTCAATAAGTCCATGACTGTTCAAAACATACAACCTCGTGGATTTGGAAAAAAGTGAATTTCGAGTGCTCATTAAACATTATTTTTTGCGAAAAAAAAACGTCAATCAAACCAAGGAAAAGCTTGATAAATACTATGGGTAAAAAGTGGTTTACTGACTTTCGTTGTGGTCGCACAAGTACACATGACGCTGAACGTTCTGGACGGCCAATTGAGGTCAATACACCCGAAAATGTCGAAAAAAAATCCATAGGCATTTCATGTGCCAGTGTGATTTCGATTTTAATGATCGGTTGGATTTAAGAAAGCTGTCTGCAAGATTGCTGCCGCGTTTGCTCTCAATTGACCATTAACGTAATTGTGTGACAACTTCAAAGGATTGGCAAAATTACATGAATTGGGCTACGAATTGGTACACTCTAAAAAATTTTTGCAAATGTACTACAATAAAATGGGTAAAGTTTTATGTAATATTACGAAAATTCGGTAAATATAAACAAAAAATGCCTAAAAATGTTTTGTACAAAAAGTATTCTTAGGCATAATGTGCCTAAAATTAGTATTCTTTTTTTTTAAATTAAAATTTTACACACAAATTATACTTAGAATGGTAACCAATATTTTGACATTTGGAAATTGGGAAATATTTAAAAAAAAAATAAAAAAAAAGGTAAAAACGAATAAATACAAATTTCAATTGTGTGTAAAGAAAGGACAAGAGGATACAAATCATGTGGCCCACTACAATTTAAATTGAAGATGACCACCACTGCACATGCCCATTATAGTAGGAGTACAGTTTCCTACTTTAAGTTGGGTAAATTTCAACATAAATTTATGAGAGTGTACCTCATTCGCCTTATTCTCCGTATTTAGCCCCCACTATTTCCAAACCTAAAGAAATGGCTCGGTAGAAAGAGATTTAGCTTCAACGCTGAAATTATTGATCAAACAAATGCATATTTTATGGACCTCGAAAAATCCTATTTTTTGGAAGGGATACAAAAATTGGAGAAACGTTGGACTAAATGTATTGTGCTAAAAGGAGATTATGTTGAAAAATATTTTTTTTTTGCAAAAAAGAACTGTGTTTCATTTTAAACTTAATTTTTTTTTTTCGAACTTGTCAAATGCATATTTCATTTTTTTCGAATTTATCATTCTCCATGAATGGATAACACAGAGTTGTACAGATACAATTTAGTGTTGATCAGACTATTTTCAATATGTTTTAAAATTGAACACGTTGTTTGAGAGGTTTTGCTCTCATATATGTGAAAATATGTACCATAACACGTATTGTGAGCAAAACAACATGTAATTTCTCTCAAAACACGTATATGGAAATGCAGTATTAGATTCTTAGAATAGTTGTTATCCGCCATCTGATGGAGATTTGGTGATAATTGGATATCTGATAGAGGAAACAAAATTAAAAAAGTACGAAAAATATTGTGAATTTCAGACAAAGGCTTTCCATATAAGAAAACAAGCTTGGTTAGTATAGCTTGGAATTATCAACTTCATTAAAAGCAAATTAATATAATTTTGCTCACTTATCTATGCTGAGAGAATTATCGGCAAGATATAAAAGAGTTTTTGCATTAAATCATTGAAGTTCTGCTGGAAATCGTCAATTGCATGCAACTTTTCATAGTTTTATAAAAAAAGAATAAATTTTATTTATAAAAAAATTTCATACACTTTATGAATAAGTTTCATTTAAAGCTAGTTTCTTTAAAATTATGATGAGTTTTCATTAAATTTAATAAAAATTGTATTCACTTTTAGTAAAGAAATCTTTATTAGTTTCATTAAACTCATTTAAGCAAAATTGTATACTATTTCTACATTTTGATACAGTAAATTTTACATTTATTTTTATATTATTCCAAATGAGATCATTACTCTACTTTCAAACTTTACAATAAGCATACAGTTACTGACACAATTGAGGATGCACCATATTAATATATTCCCCCAAAATTTACTTAAACTTTTCAGGTCTTAAAGCTCAAGTTAACACTATCCAGTGTTATTTTAATGCAAATTTTACTCTTGTTTAAGGTAGCGAAGGGGTAAAATTTGCTGGAAAATATCTCTTTTATATTTATTTTATTGGTGTAAATTAAGCATGCTTTTACAAGGTCATACCAAATGTGCCCACTCTGACACAAAGATAGCGGTATAAACAGTAAAAAATTAAACGTATTAGAAACTTCCATGTGTCATATGAAAACATGTTAAATTTCATTACGATCTGGCAACTCATTTGTATATTAGCAGCTGTTTAAAAAAGACACTTTAATAATTTTTTTTATTTTGGGAAAAATTAGAGAATTCGTGGTGTCATTAAATATTTACATAAGAAAGGTATATCGGGACAAGGAATTCATAATGATAAAAGTGCTCCTCCACAGGCAACAGTAAAAAATTGGGCCATCTCAAATGATCGAATCCATTTTATTTTGCATTGAAAATTATAAAATGAAAAGTTTCCTGCGTGCCGCATTTTTTAGCAGTTGATCAAAAATACAATCAAATGAATATTTCTCAAGCTTGTTTGGATCGATTTAAGCAAAATAAAATGAATTTTATGAGTCGTTTTATAACAGTTGATGAAACATAGATTCCTTTCTATACACCAGAGACAAAAAAACAATCCAAACAATGGACTAAAGCTAATGGAAGTGCACCAAAAAAGGCAAAAACAATTCAATCGGCTGATGAGATTATAGCAATGGTTGTCTGGGATTACAAACGTATTTTATTGAAGATAGTCAAAAAGGTAAAACAATAAATTCACACTATTTTTATAATCTTTTGGATTAACTAAATGTGAAGATTCGAAAAAAACGGCCTGATTTACAACACAAAAAAAGAATCATTTTTCACCAAGAAAACGTACCAGCATGCAAAAGTGTTCTAACAATGGTAAAAATCAACGAATTGAGGTACTAATTGCTCGACCACCCAACTTATCCTAATGATTTAGCTACACGTGATTTGTACCTGTGCCTAAATCTAAAAAAAATTTTTGCTGGCAAGCATTTTTCCTCGAGTTAAGATGCAATTGCAGCTGTAAACAATTATTTTACAGAGCTTTAGGAAAATTACGAGTTTGGGTCAGTCAACAAGTCCGTGATTTTTTGAATGAAACACATGTTTTTGGTACACTTTGTCCAATATTTCTCCAATTTTTTATTTTTTAAGGTCATCAAAATAAATTTGTTTGTGAGATCATATCATCATTAGAGTTAAATCTCTTTCCGCTGAGCCATTTCTTCAAGTTAGGAAACAAGAAATAGTCACTCGCAGCTAAATCACAAAACACAAACTAAATGACACAGCTTGTTCAAATTTTGACAGGAGTCAACTGACAGATGTCTGCCCTTTGAGTTCAGTGACGGAAAATTCAAAAATCACGGACTTATTAATACGCTCTGGAGCAGATGCCCGTTGGGATCTGTTGCTACAAGGACGGATCTAAGTTGAGGAATAAAACGGGTATGGGGGTCTATATTGAGAACCCGGAAACCGAGATATCCTGCCGTCTTCCTGATCACAATACCAGCTTCCAAGCGGAAGTCCGTGCTATTACGGAGTGTGTGGGATGGATTGAATCGAATTAGGGCGATATCAACTAGTCCAGAACCTCATTGGACTGTAGAAGGGCCATTACCGAGTTTTCCTCTGGGGGCAGGATCTATATTATATGGGTACCGGGCCACTCGGGGATAGCCGTTAACGAAAGGGCGAATACACTAGCCATCGGGGGAAGAGAATTCGAGGCAGTTAACTTGGCGAACGCAAAACCGTTTAAGGCAACGAAAGCGGAATTAAAGGCGTGGACAAGGCAAACCCACACGGACTGTTGGAACAATGGGACGGTGGCCAGGACCACTAAGATTTTGTGGGGTAACCTAGACGGGAAGAGGACTAGAGGCCTCCTTAATGGGAGTAAGTCCGAGGTCAGTATGATGGTACGTATCCTGACTGGACATGCAGGATTACGGGCACAACTGTACCGGATTGAATGGGCAGATTCTGACGAGTGTAAAGCGTGTGGTGAGGGGAGCGAGACGCTGGAGCACTTTCTCGGCCACTGTCAGGCATTTGCAGAATTAAGATCCAGGCACCTCGGTAGCAATGTTATATCGGACCTAGAATCCCTGAGGAACGTCGACTGGAAAACCTTGAGGAGTTACGTCCGGAAAACCAGATTTCTGAACATCGGACGCTAACAATGAATCACCCTGTTCTTAAGGAGCGCACAACAGGCCCAGCAGAGGCCTAGGTGTATATCCTAACGAAATGAGTTTGCATTTCGATGCTTCATCCTCCTTCGACCTAACCTAACCTATTAACCAGCCCTCTAATTTAAGTCAAGGCATAGAATTGTTAGAAAATCGTTGGACTAAGTGTATTGAAATTTCAGTGGATTATATTGAAAAATATACATAATTTTAAAAATCTAATTCTTGTTTTTCATTGTTAGGCTTATAAAACAGATAAATTAGCTAAATTTTTTAAAATTGACAAATTATCAAGAACAGCTGCATTTAAAATATAAAATCGTAATAAAGAAGAATGTTAAACACAGAATTAGT
This sequence comes from Eustalomyia histrio, assembly GCA_949748255.1. NCBI lineage: Eukaryota > Metazoa > Arthropoda > Insecta > Diptera > Anthomyiidae > Eustalomyia > Eustalomyia histrio. The sequence goes on from OX456526.1 coordinate 16,411,816, forward strand.
AGTAAGTAAATTTCATCTTAACTCAATAAACAATAGTGGGATTAGCGTAAGCAGCTTTTCCCTTTCGAGTTGTGAGTTAATAAGAAATATTTACAATAAACACTTTAAAAGACACAAAGGATGTTAACAAAGGTTAGTCCGTGCAGAAAATCCATTCCATTCGGCTGGTGCCTAATAACTTTTTCTGTGTAATTTCTATAATTACAAAATACAAAAACAATTTTTGAGATGTTGAACCAGACGAAAATACATTTCATTAAACATTTATACAGATCGATACAAAATTATACCAATAAATATTATAACAATTTATTTTTAAATAAAAAATATTAAAAAAAAATAATTTTTTTATGTAATATTTCAATTCTAAATTCCCAGGAATGCGGTATGAATTTCTCGGCAAAGTCGCCAAAGACGTTTAATTGTATGACTAACTGTATCAATAACATTTTAAACCCTTTTATTAAATACAAAAAAAAAATACAACAATGGAATTATCACAAATTTCATCTTTATGCAACATTAAATTTTACAACACACAATATATTTTACTATAGATTCAGGAAAACTATTACATAAATTTTAACGACTTCTAACAAAAAAAAACAACACACAAAAATTACAATAAATTTCATACAGAATTGTAGGAAAATACACAAACAAAATGTATAGAAAAAAAATATATATATTCTCATTAAAATCTATAACAAAAAAGTTTATCCTTTTGTTAGTATAGCTCCTAAACATGTTTTTTCAATGACATTTTATTATAATGACAGCTATGGGATAGATGAAAAATATGTATATAATAAATTACCTAAGTTACTTTTATATAATATACACACAAAAGATATAACATATAGAAATTATTCATATGAATGTTTCAACAGGTAAACCAAATAAGAAACCACATTTAATGCAAACATACATATATTCTAGATAAAATTCTTAATGCCAAGAAAAAGTGAGCAAATGGTTATTGAAATGGGATTCTTGTTTTTTTTTTTTTCAAAACTGTATCTAATTTCAAATGTACATTAATACATAACTGTTGGAATTCTGATATATAATGTTGATAATATTCTTATACATAATTCATAAGAAATTGCGTCGTTTGCAAAGCTATCTCTCTCTGTTTCTTCCTCTCTAAGGACTAAAATTTAAAATTCAACCTAATACATATAAATGGCATCATCACAAAATTATACACTTGACAAAATTAACTATTTGAATTAAAATATAGCTTTATTCAAAAAAAAAAAAATAAATAATAAATTCTTTAATTGCTGATTTAGAAAAATAAAAAAATTATTGCTCAATTTATGCAAATAAAATCTAGTTAAATTATTATTTTAGCTGATTCTTGGTGTAGTAAATTTTAAAGATTTCTTTCATAGCTTGGAAAAAGGTAAATCTTTGTTGAATTAATTCGTGAAAAAAAATAATTCTTTTTGTAAATCTGAGAGTTGATTCAATATTTTATAAATTAATCAGATTTAAAATCATAACCAGATTTAAAATCATAATTAATTAATCAATTTCATTTGACTCTTTTTTGATTCAATTGAATAAAATATTAGTTTTCTAGATATTCGCCATTTTGTGAAACCTTAATTTTTTAAAATGGCTGGTATCTCGAAAACTAAGCCAGATAGGGCTAAACGGACAAAATTTTTGCTACGATTATAAGACTTTCATGTGACCATTTTTATACGAATGAAATGGGACAGGAAACGAACTGTGTATTATCGGAATGTGTTAATTTATATTATCATATAAATTGATATAAAAAAAATGTCACCCTGTGGCTGTTTTATAAAAATTCCATGAAACCCTCGGGGACCTAACGAATCTATCCTATCCTAAGGGTAACCTCTGTCGAGCTTTGCAAAAATTTTGTCTGTTTCGCGCTATTTCGCTTAGTTTCCGAGACATTCGCCATTTTATAAAATGGTTATTTTTTAAATGGCCGGTATCTCGAAAACTCAGCAAGATAGGGCAAAACGGACAAAATGTTTGCTCTGGCGGAACATTAATATACTATGATAATAAAAATAGGCCAGGTTCGGAAGATATCCCGAGGTATCTGTTTTTATAAAACAGCCACAGGATGACCCATTTTGATACGAATGATATGGGACGGGAATTATCATATAAATTAGGGTTTAAAATTAAATTATTCATGATTTAAAAAAAAAAAATTTAATTCGCAAATCAAATCATATTGAAGAATTAAAATAATTCTTTTTTTTAATCGCAAATAAAATCAAAATTGATTTGATCGATGCAAATAAAATAATTCAATTTTAAATCAGTTTCAATTTAATTGAATTATTATGTTTGATTTATAAAAATAATTATTTAAATCAACTTGTTTCTTCTTATAAGATGAAGATGATTCAATATTGGTAGTAAATAATTTAATCAGAAACATGGATTCGCGAATTCGTCAAAATTTAAATTTTGAATTATGTTTTCAAAGGTCTGATTTCTTTTAAATTTAACGGATTTTTCTTTCGTATTTTGCAAAATTCTAAATAAAATATTTTTTATTTATTATAAAGTTAAAAATAAAAAATAACTTTTAATTATAGCCAAAAAGTAAATATTTCAGTTATAATATCTATCATCTGTCCCATATGGGTTAAGACATTATTTAGAATATATAATATCTGATTACTTGATAATGAAATGTATAGTTTTCATCACCTCATCCATCTTTTTCATTGTCCTTGTTCAGAATATTTGTTGTGTATGTTAATGTTTTAAATTTATATCAAATTTCTTACTTTTACAAAATTATTATACAAAAAACAAATGGCTGCTGATGCACTAAAAGGAAGAAAAATATTTTTATTGTTTTAAGTTTTTGACCCTTTTCAAAATAAATGTAATTTAATACAATTTTCTGTAGTTTGAGTATGCTTGAATATTGAGTGGACATTATGGGCAAAAAATGACAAAAAAAAAAAAATAAACTTGGCAAACCTTATTAAATAAACACAAATGCCCTCATACTACTACAAATTATATTTTAAAGAATTACAGAGGTTTCTAAAAGTTTTCAATAGGTCTCTTTATGTCTTTTTGTTTTAACATTTTAACCTTGTTAGTTTGGAGTTTTTTTTTTTTTTTTTTGGTTAAGTTGAACTGCCTTATTGTTGGTTATTTTTAAAAACAAAATTTCTTCTTTTGTGAGGGGTTTAAAAAAACTATGACGCCATAAGATAAGTAACTACATACTTTTACTGCTAATGATGTTGGTAAATAAACACTGAGAAAAAAATCTATAAGAACAATCAAATTCTTTTTAAATAAATTCTGTTTTGTCTATAAAATTTGGAATACAATTAATTTTTTTTTTAAGTGAAAATTTATATATATTTGTTCCTTCGAACCAATAATGTTTCCAATGACCATACTGTTTAAAAGTCTACACGCTTTGTTTAGGTGTGATTTTGTAGATATTAATTAAATATCCTTTATAGTGAAGAATTTAAATAAAATGCAATCGAAAGTTCTTAAAATTTACCTTTACTATACGAAATTTATACCAGTTAAAATACGTACCTGCAAAAAAGAAAAAAATATTTATTAGAAAAATAAATTTATATTATATTTAAGACACGAAAAAGTATTCATAAGACACTTTTAAATTTTTTTGGGACTTATAATTATATAAAATTATATATGCTTATATATGTGACAATATGTTTCTATTTTAAGTTTATTTTTTACCATTACTAATCATATATCATTGTATCTTATGTTATATATTAATATATATATTATATCTCATCATATTATAGTATATATAGATTTATATAATGACATATATTCTACCATTGTTAGCGTAGAAATATAGTTGCCGAGCTAAAGCCCGGGATTGCCGGAGTCCTCAGATGAAAATTGTTAAAAAAGTACCTTATAAGAGAATTAGCACACGCGCAAAGGGAACACATGCAGGATGTCAAGTGAGAGAATTTACCTTCCTGGTAAAAATTTCCAAAATTCAGTCATTAGCCCATACTCCAAGAAAAAGGTATATCAAATTTCAGGCTTCTAGCCAAAGAAATTTATGTAGGCCATCAAGGAGAGATTTCCCCTTTTTACTCCTCCCATTATGGATGTTTAACAATGAGCTAACTTTAACGAACAGTAGAACTTAAATGGATTAAAATAATAATGAAAATACTGGTTTTAAAATAATTTTTTTTTTTTAATTTTAAAACTTATTAGATTATTATTAAGTCAAGATCTGGCCCCACAGCCGGCACTGCGACCCATATGGATCTTTTGTACCAAGGATCATAAAACTAAACCAAATTCTGTATTATATTTCCAATGAACTTTAATATAGAAGATGGAGAAGAGTTCCTAATATCTTCCGAAACCTAAAATTCCTTATTAGATAAAATTATATTAACTGATATATAATTTTATCAAATTAGTTGAACCCATTTTCGTATCCCATGATAAATCTTGGGATCAGCTTATGTATGCAATTTTTTAGATCAGGTAAGATATATATATGATACCTTATAAAATAATATATGATTATATCAGGACCGACGAAAGTCGGGAATAAATATATTGCAAATTACCCTTCTTGTTCTATCTCCTGATTGCAATGAAATTGCTACGGCTAAGTTCGCCCAAAATTTTGCAGAGCACAACATTATGTCCAAACTCCAAAGCCTAAAATTAATAATAAACATTAAAAGAAAAGTATTAAAAAATGTATGATTGTATCAACTTTTCCATCTCAGAGCACAACTAAATATTTGAAATTCATTTTTGAAAATATGGCAACATTGACAAAGGTGTAAAAGTGAACATTTGAGAGTGTGAGAGAAAATGCAGAAGAAAAATTAAATTAAGAAATTAATTACAACTGGGGCGCCAATGAAAAAAGCTTTTTGATACATTTTGCATGGAAAGCAAAATGCCGACTGTCGTCCGGCGATCTGTCGTCGTAATGGAAAATATTGTCAAATTGTTGCCATATTTTTCTCTGAATAAGCACAGATTTGAAATTGAAAGCACAGATTTGAAATTGAAATTTTTATAAAACCGGGAGCAAGTGTTGAAATGCCACTTATATTGATCTAAAATTAAAATTCTCAGCGAACCACAGTACCATGATAGGTTAATATCTCACTGCAATACTATTAGAATAAAACTTTCATAGTTCTAAGTTTTCTTAACTTGTAATTACATTAATCTTAAGTACATTTGTAAAATATTTGAAGACTCAATAAATATAATATGAACTTGAATAAGCACAGAGTTGCAAAAATTTGTATAAGAGTTGTCAAAGTTTGTATCAGAATTGTAAAAATTTGTATCAGAGTTGCAAAAATTCCTACTTTGTGTGCAAAAAAAATTATTTATTTGACACATGAAGAATAAATGAAAACAAAAATACAAATTTTTCTGCCAAAAGGCAAAATTAAACATAATGAAAATTAATGCAAAACTATTTGAATTGTTTCCTTTTTTTCCAAACTTCAAAAAATATCGATGGTCAATTTTCGCTAAATTTAAATTAATCCGGACGACATTTGTTGTCGTCAATGGACCCAGTTGTGATTAATTTCTAAGTTTTAATTTAAAACGAATCCACAAAGCGTTCTTGAATGTTAAAATATATAAAAAAGAAACGCAGCCGCAATTTTCAATTTAACGAATTTTTAATATTTTTAGTGTGCAGATAGATTTTAGCCTACAATTTTAATTTCTTCATAAAATCACTAAAGAATTTAATTTGGAAAATGATCTACCACGTTATTTTTTTTTTTTTTAAGAAATTGTTCTTGTAAATAACGACTCATCTAAGTTGATTTTCAAAGAAACAAAAATATTTTCCCAGTAAATTTTTTTTTTACCATATCACCAATTAAAATCGAGTTACAAACCGCACAGTAAACTTAACGTACCCCTATTGACAGTGACGTTCATAATAATAAAACCAAAAAGATCAGAACATACCAGAATATAACGTTTTTCTTTATTATTTATTATACTTTATCGTATTATTTTCTTAAAAATAATAAGATATGTAGTATGTATATAATATTTATAACAAGAGATTGAATTTCTTTTACAAAAAATCTTGTTCTTGTTTTGTTGATATAAAATATCATATGATATTTATATACAATATTTTACAGCATTTCCAATTCATGATGTGGAGAAAAAAAATTAAAAGTATTGATTGCTAATTATAATATTTTAATTGATATGGATGTGGTAAATCTAAACACTAGTTTTTAAAAATTTCATTTGAAAATTTTGAAAGAATTCATAAAGGTTATACGAACCTTTTATAGTCCTTAAAGTTAATAAGTTTACGAGTTTCAAATAGAAATGGTGTTGAAATACTTGTATATAATACAAAGATGCTGGTTTTAAATCATATAAAATAAACTCAATTCATAGCTTTTAATATACAGTCGAAGTCCGGCCTAACGAAAAATTCTAAAAAAAAATTAGGAAAAAGTTAAAAAATAATAAAAAAAAAAAAATCTAAATTAAGTCAGTTTGACATTAGATTTTTCTTTTTTTTTGGGGGGGAAGAGCGCAATTATATGCTAATGAGAGATTTTAATGAGTGTAAAGAGCAAAAGCATATATAAAAAAATTAGAAACTTCAAATTTTTAAATGTAGTTATCGATCAAAAAAAGGAAAATGTCATTTTCAATCTAATAATTTTCAACTTTAATTTGACATAAACTACTTGAAGTGATGCCAACTTGGTGCTTTTGCTACTATTTATAATAAAAATTATGCATTTCAACGCGCTTTTTACTCTCTTAAAGTTGTTATTATTGGTTTATTATCATTTGAAATGATGGTTCTGTTTCTGTCATCTCAAAAATTTTAAAAATGCTAAAGATGAAGTAAAATTGATTCAAAATTGTGTTGCGATATAACGAATGGGCCTGACAATATATCATTCATTTTACTGGGCTTTGCCTGTATTTATATATTATATGCTTGTAATAATTATCTTTGGAAGAAGCTACAAGTTGTTATTAACAAACAACCAAGCAAACAACATTTCCATATGATATAATATTAATGATGATGACGATGACAAATGTATTTTACTCCGTAAGGCCTGGCTAAGGAAAAGATATTAAATGACATTGTTACACAGAACAACAAAAGCAAGTAGAATTAAGATTATTGTACACATCACTCAGTTAAAAGATTGGAAGATTATGAAGATGACGATAATGATGCTGATGCTGCTGCTGACGAAGAAGACAAGATATGAATGATGTTTATACATAGTTGAGAAGCAGTTATTTGATATGCCTGCTTAATAAAACGTTTTTTTTATACACAAAGGAATTATATTTTCTTTAAAATTAATATACCCAACATACCAAATGACTTGAGAAAAATATTATTATAAGCTTACAAACACAAGCCTTAAGCTTGAAAAATACTTGAAAATATATTGAAAAAGGCTTTCGTAACAATCGTAGAAAAATCAAAACGGAACCCTCGTGAAAATATTATGTGTGTATGATTACTATAAGCTTATTCTTGCAATTGTAGAATAAGCTTACAAAAATAATATATTATTAATAGTTGAAAAAGAGAAATCATAATTATTATCTTTAATTTAATTTATTTTTTAATTTTAAATATAAATAATAATAACTCATTTTAAATATAAAAAATAATAATTCATTTAATATATAAATAATAATAATTAACTTTAACCATAAATAAAAATAATTAAATTTAATATGCAATTCCACGTTCACTATATAAAATTTACAACTAAATGTACACGCAAAACACGTTTGACAAATTTAAAGAAAAAGTAATGACACTTGTTGTATGCACTATAAGCGTAGAACAAAGAAAACAAGACTAGAATGTGTTGAAAATATTTCTATTTCAATCGTCATATTTCGTTGTTGTTGTATGTTGTTCATAAGCATACTTGAAAAAAAGTTATGTATAATAATCTTTTCTCTAGCATTGTTAAATACTGCTTGTGAATTCACATTTTATAAATATTATAATAAGCGAAATTAAGAAAAGCTCGAAACACACTATTAATATAAGCTTTTTCTCAAGTTGTATTGCAGTTTGATTGTTATATGGTATATTGGGTATGTATTAATATAAAGACTAATTAAAAGAAATTTTAAAATAAAAAAATGTCATACAACTTGAGACTTTATTTTTAAAAGAAAATAAATACGTATTTAAAAAATATATATTTAAAATGTTAAAAACATTTAACTAAAAATTAAGATACTCTTAAAATTTAACTATTACTTGACAAAAAAATCTATGATTTAATGTATTCTTCTTAAAACTTTATTTCGAAATTATCAAATTTGTTACCAAATTGACTTTATTTAAGGGGATATATACAGTAAAGATTTAAAAAATAATTTTTTTATTGTCAATCCGACGAATATTCTCAAAGTTACACGCACATTTGTATTAAAGTGGCAGTGAGTCTGAAAGTGCTTTTGAAAATTTAAACGCGTTTTTCTCAAAACTGTGGTTTAAAAGTCGGTGAACAAGATTTCTCGGAAACGGCTGAACCCATCAGTCTCAAAATTCCGTTCCGTGCCGTATCTGTAACGTGCCGAGTCGGATTACGTTTTTGTGTAGTTAGTCTTTACGTGTCAGCTGCTTTGGCTAAATGTTTCTAGTCATTCTTTAATTATTTGTAGATAAGGTCGGTCATTTCCAGGAACTAGAATTATTAATTTATCGTCATGCGGCACAAAATTTGTTTTGTTTTTTGTTAATTTTTATAAATTATATTTAAATTTTTTTTTTGTTACCTAAAATAGTGTCGTTCGTGAACAAACTAGTTCAATTTAATAAAAGCCCTACTTCACCACTAATCGCACTTTCATTATTCATTTTATTATCTTTCCACGGGGGTAATTTTTTTTATTTTCAATTTATTTTAGTTACCTAAGTTCATTTTATTTTTTTAAATTTAAATATTCAAAATTCAAAAAAATTTAAATATTCAAATTCAAAGTTAAACAAAGTAAATAAAATTTTATTCAAATTCTATTTTTTTCGGTATTTTTGTTTACTAAAGGCAATGGAAAAAAGAACAATATAATAAAATAGTCTAGCGTAAGATTGAATAAATTGTTTAATAAACAAACTTATCACAGGCGATTGAATTAAGAAAGCGAACTAGTTCTTTACAATAAATTGAACTATAAAGAAAGCTCATCAAAATGAACTAGTCTAGTCTTAATGAAATCAGCTGTTCTTAGCTGTCACTTAACGTAGTACAGAATATTCTGTTTTTAATAGATTGGTCCGGAACGTAACATTATATTACAGACAAACCAACGATACACACGTGTTGAAAAACAAATCAGCTGATTCGTTACGGAACGTTACGTGCAAACTAATTCCGCCTTAAGTATATTCCTTTAGTAACTAATCGAAGGTTTTTTCTTACTGATAAATATTTTCTATTTTATAAAAAATTTAATTCAAAAATTCGATTTTTTTAATTGAAAAGCCGCCATTTTGTCAAAAATTATTATTTTGCTTATTACTACAATCAATTTCAACATAATACAGTATCGCGCATATTCTGGATTTCACTTTTAGGTGAAAGTGAAAATTTCTTAATTTTTGTTTTAATTTCTTTTAATTTTGTTAAAAACTTAAGTGAATTCTGATTGTACAGTGATCATTTAATGCAGTAAAGCTGAAGTCGAATCAAATAAAACTTTGTAATATAGTGTAATAGATGCTATAAATTTCAATTTCACGCGGATTTTAATTCGCATTTATTCCAGAACATGCCCGTATATTACGGAAATATTTTTTTTTTTTGGGCATTTTAGATAATCCATTCCAGAGATATTCTGCTCTTCGCAAGCCGCCTTTTCTAGAGGTGCTTCCCTTTTAACAAATTAAAAATTGTTGAAATATAGTAAGAAGTTACCACACACACTTTAATAAATAAAACAAGTAAAAAAATGTTCTCTACTGTTTTTGATACAAATAATGTAAACAACTTTTGAAGTAAAATTATGGAGGTGAAAAAATTTTTTGAGGTGAAAAACTTTTTTGTGGTGAAAAAAAATTTTAGTGATGATAAAAATTTTTTGAGGTGAATACAAAATATTATTAATTTCTAAGCGGCTGATGAAAAAATATGAGAAAATATATTTTGTACCTGTCGCTTCTATGAAATTGTACTAAAATACACCAATTTGTATAGAAAACTTAGAGATATCTTCACATTTTCACTCATAACTTTTTAACCGCTGGACCGATTTTGCTAATTTTCAATACCAAACTGCTCGGGAGGATGTCCAACAAAATAGGCACCCCCGCGTCTTCGCGTCGTGATCGCCATTTCAACAGACAGACGGACATCGCTAAATCGACTTAAAATTGCATAAGGATCACGAATATATATACTTTATGACCCCTAGACCTATATTTCGAGATGTTACAAACGGAATGACAAACTAATATATACCCTCACCATATATGGTGGAGGGTATAAAAAGGTATTTTAAGAAAAATTCTTGAAATGTAGATTTTTCTTGGGCCTCCTAACTGTATATAATAACCCCTTAAATTCAGAAAAAAAAAAACGATCAAAAGGAACAAAACTTACATAGAATTTATAACTTTAAAATTTAAAGTTATAGTCATTTATTTTAAAGTTTTAATTAAAACATTTATAACAGTTACTATTCAAAAAGCCAAACAGCGATTAAAAACTTGTTTAATGCTGGTGAAATGTAAAATATTTGACTGTCCACCATTCAGATCCTAAAAATTGTAAGCATATTTAAATTTCCATAAGTATTTTTATAAATATTTTTTTTTGAAATTTTTAAAGCAACAATGATTTATTTAACGCTCATTTACTTCAATATTTTTTTCAAAAAAAAAACAATTGTTACTTACAGTAAAAATGTTAAATTATGCAAATGATTTTTGTTTAAAAATAAAACAATAACAAAAAAAAAAATAATGAAAACAAAACAAACTCAGTTTAAAATCGCCAGACCTTATTTTAACCATATTCTACGTAATGTTTGTCTAACCATCCAATCCACCCAGTCAGTCAGTCATATGTTGTACGAGTATTTTGAACTATGCGTCATTTCAGTAAACTTTTTTTTTTACATATTCCTAGTTTTTTTTTTTCAAAATTTATTCACAGTCATATGTTTTTTTGTTGTTGTTGTGTTTATTTAAAATAGCGAAAAAAAACATATACATCATTATTACAATACACCGTTTTTTTTTCTCTTTTTTGCTGTTGTGGAATTTTGCATTTTTTGCATTTAAAATGCAAAACGAGACTTTGAAATATGGGTATTTAAACTTAACGTAATGCTGCTGCATATAAGTTGAAATATTATATTCCATTGTATTATGAATCAAAAGTTAGACTTGACTGACTTTTTGTTATGCATACGTCGTAGTACGAGTATGTAAAGTTAAAATATTTGTAAGTATTCTTTGGTTTTTTTTTTTTTTTTTGTTAAGTTTCAGTATTATTGTTTTTAAAACAAAAGACATTGACGTAAAAAAAGCCGTAGACGCTTAATTATAGGAAAATACATGCAAATTTTTAAACTGTTAATGAGGGAGAATAAAATTCTCTCGGCAGGAAGAACAAAATTTTTAAAATTTACATATCTTATGTTAAAAATCAAAAATTTTAAACTAAATGAGAATTTATACAATTTGAAAAATAATTATGTACATCCAGAAAACTGATACCTGCTGACAATTCTTTTGGCTGCGACTATCAAGTTACTCTTGTCTCAATTGGTTTTCCATTGTTGCAACTAAAAAAAATCGGTTTTAACCACCTCACCATTTGATTGGCGACGAATCCGGTTGTCAGCATGAATCTATTTTGTCTGAGTATTTACAAAATTGGTAAAAATTATATTTTGAGGGTTTATTAGGAAAGCGGCATAAGTCCATTTTGAAAAAAGATCTAGCACAGAAATTTTTATTGTCAAATCTTTCAAAATCGCTAAAATATTAACGGAATTCTTTTTTGTCCTGAATAATGCTAACCTCCTCTCTAAAGGCTCATGTACATGCGACAGAAAATTGTAAGATATAGAGAAAAGAAAATACCTCCAAATTGTGAATGATTTAAGATATTCATGGGTGTTTTTTACTCTATCTCTAGCAATTTTTTCTTGCGTGTAAGTGTGCCTTAATGAAGTCTTAAAAAATATCTGAGTCTTATAGACTTTGATATCCTGATTCCAAATAAGTTCTTCAAATAATTTCTGATCATGCTATTTTTGCGAAATTTTCGATTTCGTTACTTTTTTATACCCTTCATCATATGTGAGGTTATACATCAGTTTGTCATTCCCTTTTTAGCACGTCTAAATATTTGTATAAAAACCCTTAAAGTATATATATTCTGGGTCCTTATGAAATTCTAAGCCGACATCCTTCAAAATTTTTTGCAGCACAAATATTTTTTTGACCAATCCATAAAGTTAGTAACCTTAAATTGTTTATGTTTTTATATCATAATTTTTATTTTTATATAATTTAACCCGTCTTTGCCTGATGATGGAAATTTCCATCATAACATTTATTGAACAACAAAATGCACACAAACAGGTGTATTGATTTGCTGCTGGCAACATTTTACAATTCTATTGAATAAAATGGAGCACAGCTGTCAAGAAAAGAACAAGCAAATTAACAGCTTTTAACTGTTTGTGCTGTGTTTTGTTTAGAAAAATCTTCAATTACAATGATTTATTTCAGAAAAAAAAAATGCAATAAAGGCTTAACACTTTAAAGGGCAGGTATGATAAAGTTGGTACTATAGTACTTTTTGTGGTACTATTGTAGTAGAGCCTTAAAGTTACTACCTAATTAAATCAAAAATTTCAATGGACGAATTCCAGCGAAACATTATAGATAATTCTAACAACTTTTGCTGTGTATTCTGCATGATTACAAAATATAATTTTTATTTATATATTTATATTCACATAAGTTTTCATTCGAAGAAAAAATCTTACACAAAATTTATACAGATCAACAATAAAACTTTAGAAACGAAAACTAAATAATTTTTTACTAATTCTTATTTTTTGCTAAAAAAAAATTGTGTTGATCAACACATTAATGTTATAGGGAGAACAACAATCAGATACCCAAGAGGTACTGACAAAAAAATAACACACAAAATACAACTTGGACTTTCATGCATACACATACAAAACAAAAGGAACAAATTTGTGTTTCTAGAAAATTTCAGAAATGATCCTAATCCTATTTTGTGAACAGTTCGAAAAATATAGAAATATATTGCCAAAAAAATTAATTTAAGCAAATAACGGCAGGTGGGTTTATATGGGGAATAGGTCTAAATATGGTCCAAATTTTTTAAATTTAAAGGCATGATTTATGGTCTCATATAGTTACGACCCAAACATATCATTTAAGCCCAATTCAGAAAAAAATCTTTCAATGGAAGGTAGATATGAATATGAACCGATTCTAACAATGCCATCCCTATACATGAGGGGTGTCGATATTGAGGAATCAGATGCTATGGATGTTCTGGGCATGGGAATTCAATGTGATGTCTGCTGGAAAAATCACATCGTTCGGGAGTCGAAAGAAGCATTTAGGGTTTCTTAGCCCGTGAAAAAATAATTTCACCATCTGATCTCCTCACTAACAAAGCCACCTATATTCGACCGAAATTGGAATACAACTCCCATATATGGGTAGGGTCTTCAAAGTCTATTTTAAATCTTATGCATGACAGTGGGTAACCAGCTCAATTGACTCATTGGAGCATCGTCCGAATGTGGTTTGTGTTCTGCCGAGATAAGTGAACTCATACCCAGGGCACGGGTTTTCGTTAGGAATACTCGCTTATCTAACGGTGCACATCGCATTTCAGGGAAAATTCGTTCTTTGGTAGTACTATCCCTATGTGGAATAGACTCCCTGCAGAGGTCTGTCCTCTCACTTACAACTTAATGAAATTCAAGTCATATATCCGCAGACACTACTTTCCTCTTTCCTCTAACCTAACTTCCTTTCGCCAACGCAATGCGCATCATTAGTAGGGGTATCCCCTGAATGTTGGTTCAAAGTAAAAAAAAAATATCTTCATATTTACGAGCTGTTTGATTAATATTTACGAGCTGTTTGATTAACGTTCATTTAAGTAAATATTGAGAAGACAGTTTTATATGAGGAATAGTTCCGTTGAAATGAGTCCATATAACATTCACAAGCCAAATTTCAACCAGATATCTCTTGGTTTTGTGTGTTTAAATCCATTTGAATACAGATAGATCAATTCTCACCAAATTCAATAGGGTTTGTCCCTGGGAAAAGTAAAACCTTATGTACCAAATTTCTTGCGAATATCTTTATATTTGTGAACTGTAGTTTGATGACAAAGGTTTTATTTTTGAAAAAAATTTTATGTTATTTTCCACTCTGGCTTAATAAATAAAGCGATTAGAAAATAATCTTTAAAATATATTTAAACTATTTAATACTAATAATATTAGCCAGAATACTTAAATTGTAAAAATTCTTAGTAGTATTTAAAAACAAAAATAATTTAACGTTAATTAGTAATGGGATCCAGAATGTAGCAATTGTAATAGATTGTTTGTGGGTTTCCTTCGATTTCTTGAATTTTGGATAAGTGATAGAGAGAAAGAAATTGATATTAAGGAGTTAGTTTGTTTTAAGCTTGAGTGTACTTAAAGACGTTTCAGACTAATTGCATTTTTTTCCTCAAACACATTTTGCCCCTTATTATGATAAATCCTGTTGCCGCCAGTCACGATGTACACAATGTAATCATAAACCATTGACACAAAATTGCCCCTAGGATATTTTCAAGCCCAAAACGGGTTAATATTTAAATTTATACTCTTTATAAAGTAAAACCTACAATAAATAAAGAAAATTATTTTTCTTTTATTCTGTTCTTGCTATCATATCCTTTTATCCTTGTCGTTATTTGCTAAAATATAAAACAGAAATCCTTTTAATTCTTATCTTGTGTCTACCACTCTCATAATACAAAAACTTGACATTCAAAAACCATTCTGTTATTATCCCTTTATGAATAATGGTTCTTGTTTTGCTTTTAATGTGGATTCTTTCTGTTTTTCATACCTTTTTATAAAACAATAATTTTATGTATGTACATACATAAAAATAAGACACACACAGAGAGCAAACGAATGGTACGTACAACATAATGTATAAAATATAGAAAAATACCAACATTAATAATAAAAATAAATAAATAAACATTAAATACAATGAAACTTAAACATATGCAAAACGGAAATCCGCAGCCACGTTGTTTTTAACCGTTCGTCGTTCAATTCATTCCTACTCTCCCATATAAGAATACAACAAAAGCAAGAAAAGCATATATAGAGTCGTCCGGCCACCTTGTTGTAATCATTCCAAAAAAAAAAAAAAAGCACAGACATACCAGAGTATGTACTCGTACCTCTACTCTACCCGTTGTACCAGGCGTTCATTGTTGTACTGTTATATGTATGTATTGGAAAATTATAGTATGTATAGATATAATAAAAAAAACAACACGAAATAAAAGGCTTGACAGGCAGCTGTTAAAACAGCAGCATATTTTTGCATTACAACATGAAAAGGATGAATGAATGAAATGTTTTTCGTTTGAAAGAAGTTTATAGAAAACATATATAAATTATAGCAGGGTTTTAAACTTAAAAAAAGTTAAAACAAATGATTGTCATATTACAAGGCGGCTTTTTTTTTTACTTCTACATATGTATATTACATAAAAAACAAAGTACCCAGCACTTTTTCAATATTATCTGACATGCGCCTGATAGTACACTTCAGTAAAGTATGCATGTGTAAAGTACAACTACCGACACCACTTCCACCACCACCACCCTTGAACATTATTTGAAATTTTGCAAAAATAGTAAGAAAGCACATCTATCAAGGAATTTTTTGACATTATACGTGATTTTTACAGGTTTTTCTAAAAAATGTTTTAATAGCGAATTTACATTAGAACTTTTTTGTTTAGTAGATTTCAATTTGAAATTTATTTCGAAAAAACTGAAAAATAGTTTTTAAAATGTTTGTTAATATACCATATCTGTGGGCTTTTGATAAAATAATTTAAATTGACTTAAGTTTATTTGTCAATAAGAAATTTTAATAGTCTTTTTTGGTTAGAACAAATTATTTTTCCATGATTTTTTAAGGGGATTTCTTGTAATTTACATAAACAATATTCTTCTTAGATCTTAAAAAAAAAAGTTAAAAAAATAGAGCGTCAAGATCTGTTCATACCTGATTTCAGATCTAGTACTGGATCTTAGCCGTTTTCAAAGTCAAAAATTGTTTTTAATTTCTTATTTTTCTGATTAGATATTATATGTTCAGATCAAAATGGATTTGATTTTCGTTGTGGCCGTACAAGCACGAAAAATGCCGAACAATTGAAAAAAATTCACAATATGGTGTTGGCCGATCGGAGATTGTGGAAGCCATAGGCATCTCACATGGCTCAGTGTTTTTCATTTTAAATGATCACTTGGGTATGAGAAAGCTTTCCGCATGATGGGTGCCGCGTTTGCTCACAATCGACCACAAACGCAATCGTGTTACAACTTCGTTTCCATGGCAAAAATCCATGAGATAGGCTACGAGTTGCTTTCTCATCCGTCCTATTTTCCGGATTTACCACCGAGTAACTATTTCTTTTTTCCAAGCCTTAAGAAACGTTGGACAAAGTGTGCAGAGCTCAAACAAGACTATGTTGAAAAATAAAATAATTTTTTATCCAAAAACTGTGTTCCATTAAAAAAGTCACATCCTTATTGGCTCAGTGGTTTTAATTTTGAATAATCACTTGGGTATGAGAAAGCTTTCCGCAGCGTTTGCTCACAATCGACCAAAAACGCAATCGTGTTACAACTTCATTTTCATGTCAAAAATCCATGAGTTAGGCCTCGAGTTGCTTTCTCATCCAACTTATGCTCCGGATTTAGCACCGAGTAATTATTTCTTGTTTCCAAACCTAAAGAAAGAGATTTGACTCTAACTATGAAATGCGAACGAACAAATACCTATTTTGATGACTTCGTCAATTTCTATTTTTTTTTTTTTTTTTTGAAGGGACAACAAAAGTTGGAGACTGTGTTGAAAAATAAAATGATTTTTTATCCAAAACCCTGTGTCACGGACTTAATGACCCGCTCTTGTATGTTAGTTGAATTTAACTATTTTTTTAAGGTTTTTTAAAAGAACAACGGCCAATTTTCTATAACGCAAATTAAGTGATTTATAAATTTAAATGATTATTTTAACATAAAATTTTAAATCTATGGATTTCAATAAGTGCTTTAACTTGTTCGTAGAATGCACTAAAAATTCTCATTCAGTTAAATTTTTTTTTTTTTTTTATATCAAAATAATAAAAAATCCTAAAACATTTTACGAGTACTATTTATAATTTGTAAAAAAAGAAAAAAAAAAATACCATTGTGAGCCTTTAGATATTTCTTAAACTATTTCTCTATAATCTTAAAAAAATGCAATTTGATCTCTGTTTCAATAAGTATAATTTCTTCTTATCAGATCTTAATTGAATATAGTTTCAATAAACTTAAAGTTGGCGTAGGTTTTTCTTTTTTTGTATAAATTTGTTTCTGCATAACTATTTGTTTCGCCTGAAATTTATACAAAATAAATATTTTTTCAGCTGCAGCGAGCAAAATATACATAAGTTTAGAATTTCATATGCATGCCTAAACAAAACCCAAATAATACTTCAAGTGTAATGATATTTAAACGTATTTTTTCAATATTTTCTTTTTCTTTTTTTTTATTATTTTTCTTACACTGACACCAAATATTTATGCATGGTATACGGCATAGTTTTTTGCAGTGCCATGTATACACCATAAGAGGAGAACCCCCTTCTTGAATCTAGAAAATAATAATAATAAAAAATAATGGTACTTTTTTTAAACCCACCATAATCTAATATTTGCTTATGGTAGTAGGTATTTGTAGTTAGCCTTATAAATTTACACTCAAAAGAAGTGGTTAGTAAAAGAGTAGGCACAATTTGAGAATTTCATAAAAATCTTAAGCTGTATTATAATTAAGGCGACACTTAAGGCCATATCATTCGATCAGCTGATGCATTTTGAGCCGACAATGTAACAGCTGACTTTGATTTTTTATAATTTTATTTTCAACTTTGTTGATTTTTTACTTTATTTATATCACTTTTTTTTGTTTACTTCCTTTTATTTCCAACTAATATTTTTTTCTTGAGCTTTTTAACAGCATTTACAGTAGCTGCTTATACATAAAAAGCATTGGAGTTTATTTTATTACAAATACAAAATTTTATAGAAAATTATGTATAAGTATTTCTTAGATTTAATATTATAGATAAAGCATCGTAAAGATATGCAGCAAACAGGCAGATACTTTAAATTTTTTTTTTTCATATGAATGACAGACAAGTCAAGTAAAAAATGTATATTTATTTATTTATTTTTTTTTTTATTTAGAAAAACCACTACCAAGTTGTAAAGTACCAAGTATAATTTATACAAGTATTTATAAGGCAAGTTGTATATTGTTTTTTAACCCTTTGATGGTTATTAATTTTTTTGATTATCGTGAAATACGACTTAATATTTATGCCACAAAACATTGGTTTCAGAGATCCCCCCCATCTTGCCCTTTAATTAGCTTTTTAAATAAAATTGCGGCTAACTCTTAAAGAAAAACATTTATTTTGCGCTTACAGACACACTCTTATTGTCATTATTTTTCGTGTTCTTTATGAAATATTTCATAAATATTTGTCAAATAGTAATATTAATTAGACGAATATTGAAGAAGTTTTTCTCTGTGTGTAAGGTGCAGATTTATTGTGAAAATTAAATCTTTATTAAATTAATTTGCGAAAAAAATAATTCTTTTTGTAAATTAGCGAGGTGATTCAATATTTTATAAAACAATTTATTAAATCAGATTTAAAATCATAATTGATTAATCAATTTCATTTAAATCTTTTTTGATTCAATTGAATCAAATCATTTCAAACATAATTCTTTTTTTATTTTGCGAAGAAAAGAAGATTGATATGATTTGCAAAATAAAAAAAAAAAAATATTAAAATTGATGCTTGCAATTCTCGCCATTTTGTAAAATGGTAATTTTTTAAAATGGCCGATATCTCGAAAACTAAACGAGATAGGTCAAAACGGACAAAATGTTTGCTTTAATAGAGTATAAATATACTACGATTATAAAAAAGGTCAGGTTCGGAAGACATCCCGAAAAATCTATTTTTATAAAACAGCCACAGGTTGACCAATTTTTATATAGGAACGAAATGCAACGGGAAACGAAATTTGTCTTAGCGGATTGTGTTAATTTATATTATCATATAAATTGATCAAAAAAAGAAATAGTCACCCTGTGGCATTATTATAAAAATGCACTGAAACTCTTTGGGTTAAAAATTAAATTAATCTTGATTAAAAAAAATAATTTAAATCGCGAATCAAATCAACATTCGAGTTGATTCATTGACTTAAAATTTAATTATTCAAATTATTTCATTTTATTATAAATCATTTAAATCAACTTGATTCTTGTAATAAAATAATAATTGAACCATGGTAGTAAATAATTCAATCAGAAAAATGAATTCGGGAATTACTTCGTCAAAATGTAAATCAGATTTGAAAACGGGAAACGAAGTTTGTATTATCGGAGTGTCTTAGATTACATAATCATAAAAATTGACAAAAAAAAATAGTCACCCTGTGGCATTTTTATAAAAATGCTCTGAAACTCTTCGGGTTAAAAATTAAATTAATCATGATTTAAAAAAAAATATTTTAATTCGCAAATCAAATCATATTATTTTTTGATTCGCAAATCAAATCAACATTCGAGTTGATTCATTGACTTAAAATTTAATTATTCAAATTATTTCATTTTATTATAAATCATTTAAATCAACTTGATTCTTGCAATAAAATAAAAATTGAATCATGGTAGTAAATAATTCAATCAGAAAAATGAATTCGTCAAAATTTAAATCAGATTTGAAAACGGGAAACGAAGTTTGTATTATCGGATAATCATAAAAATTGATAAAAAAAAAAATAGTCACCCTTTGGCTGTTTTATAAAAATTTCATGAAACTTTTCGCGTTAAAAATTAAATTAGTCGTGATTTCAAAAAAAAAAAAAAAAAATATATTTTTTTTCGCAAATCAAAAAATATAATTTTTTTGATTCTCAAATTAATAACAAATTGATTTTATTTTTTGACTTAAAATTGAATTATTCAATTTAAATTATTTTGTTTGATTATAAATCATTTAAGTCAACTTGAATCTTTTAATAAGATAAAGATTGAATCATTCGCAAAAAAATTCGTCAAATTTTAAAACAGATTTGAAATTTGATTTAAGGAATTATATTTTTAAAGGTCTGGTAAGGGGCAACTGAGACCTGCATCGTTTACGTGTCATACTTAAAAGTGCAAAAAAAAATCCTCGGACAAGCATATTTGCCAGTGGTCGTCAAAGGGTTAAAAATATGTTTGTTAATGTCTATGATATGAGGTGGTTTACCAAACAAATGCTTAATACTTAAATACATAAAGAGACAACAATTTCCCCCCTTTTTCCAGGCCCCTCAAACACCACTCTGTGTATTTTACATTTAAACACCCACTGTACTCATTTTTTCTATTTAACAATAATCAAGATTTATTGTATGGTGTTTATTATGATTTTTTTATTTTATATTTTATTTTGTATCTTTTTACCATTTTTCTAAGAAAAACTTAAATTATGTATTGAATAGCAGCAGCAGGCAACATTTTTTTTTATTGCCGCTACTATATAAGGCGCGCATGCGCAAAAACTAGTTTTCATACTATGCAGTTTCTGTTTTGAGTAGGTTTTTTTTTCTTATTTATTTTATGTTTTTTTTTTTAAGTTTAACAATCAATTGAGGTTTCTCTATTCTATTTTTCTATGTTAGTTCATCTTAACCATATGAGAGAGTATCAAGTTTATTCTTTCAATACTACTGTTAATATTGAATTGTATGTATTCTCAAGAACTTCTTTAAGGAGTTCATGAACTGTGTTGATTTTATCCACACATAGTACATAGTATAATACTGTGGTTAATCATTTGAAAAAAAAAAAAGAAATAACTTTTAACATTAATTTATGTTTTCAGTTTGGGGTTAACAAAACTTTACATATGTTTTCTATTTATTAGTAATAAAAAAAAATAATTGAAAATATTTTAACAAGGTCAGTTTGTTAATTGTAAGTGTAATTTGCAAAAATCATTAAAAAAAAATTTATACGCTCTTCGTATAATTAAGCAGTAATTTAGATTGCATTAACAATTCTAGATTAGATTATAATGGTCAGGGACTACAAGGGACTCCAATCCAAGTAAATACATATTTGTTGTCGTTCGTTAGCTCGAGGACATCATACATAAACTAAATATTTTTGCGATAAAATTGCATCGGTTTGTTAATGTACATATTTTTACTATTTTGCTATAAATGCAAATTTTTGCATATTTTGCTATAAATGCATATTTTGTCAAACAACTGTAAAAAATATTACTAAAGCCAAAGTATAACTAAAAGTTATAGTTATAAATACAACATTTTTGGTATTCAAATTTTAGTAACGTCATTGTGCTTGTTAGAAAAACTACTTAACCACTTATTTGATTGTTAAAAAGATAAGAATAAAATAAAATATACGTTTAAATAAATTTTTCTGTCTACGCTCTGCCGCCTTCTTCTTGAGGCCAGCTTTATTAAAATTTCGGTTTCTGAGAAGATTTTTTTCGGCAACGAAATAGCTTAAAATAGTAAATTTGCTTTATTTTTGTAAATATGTATATGAAGGTTGAAAACTTATTTTAAACAAACAAAAATGCATATTTTTTGCAGTTTTTGCTAAAAATGCACATTTTAAAAAAATATATTTTTTCTTAAAAGGTACGAATATATTTTTCATTTTTTTTATCACAAAAATGTTAATGCTGCGTTTCTACAAGACGAGTTTTGGGCCAAACATTTTGTTTTGGTAAAAAAAAAAATATATGGAAAACCGGTTTTTTTTAATTAAAAAATCCGGTGAACCGATTTTTTGTTTCTGTATTGAATACTCTATTAGTAACCGAATTTTAGTTGAAAACTGGCAATAATTTTTCTCTGTGTGTAAGGATCTCGTGTCGTTAGAACAGTGTAAAAAAGCTTCAAGTCCTTTTACTATGAAAACGTAGATTTTTATACGGAATGAAAGAATAAAAAAAAAATACAGTAATTGCAAAAAAAAAGTTAAATTTTCATTTCATTTTTACCTAGACATCCTCCTGAGCAGATTGGTATTGAAAAGGATTAAAATCGGTCCAGCGGTTAAAAAGTTATGAGTGAAAACGTGAAGGTATCTCTAAATCTCCCATACAAATTGGTGCATTTTTAGTACAATATTTTCTCATATTTTTTCACCAGTCCCTTAGAAGATA
This sequence comes from Eustalomyia histrio, assembly GCA_949748255.1. Taxonomy (NCBI): domain Eukaryota; kingdom Metazoa; phylum Arthropoda; class Insecta; order Diptera; family Anthomyiidae; genus Eustalomyia; species Eustalomyia histrio. Next base: position 16,434,447 of record OX456526.1, read on the forward strand.
ATAATATTATATATTCACTTAAAATGTTTTTCACCACCAAAAATTTATTTTCAACACAACAATTTTTTTTTCATTACAAAAATTCTTTTCACCACAAAAAAATTGTTCACATCAAATAAAGTTTTTAACTAACTCGTGTTTTTTCCAAAATGAGGCCGGTCAGGCAATTACCGTGAATGGTGTTCGCTATCGTGAGATGATAACGAACTTTTTATGGCCCGAATTGGAAGTAATGGATGTGCACGATATGTGGTTTCAACAGGACGGTGCTACGTGCCACACATCTAACGAAACAATGGCTCTTTTGCGCGACAATTTTAATGGCCGTGTTATCTCACGTGGTGGCGATGTCAATTTGCCGCCAAGATCATGTGATTTGACACCGTTAGACTTCTTTCTTTGGGAATATTTGAAAGAAAAGGTGTACGTCGATAAGCCAGCAACAATTCAAGAGCTAAAGGATGAGATGATTCGGCACATTAACGGAATAAAAGCTCAATTATGCCTCAGCGTCATCGAAAATTTGGACCATCGGATGGAGGTGTACCGACGAGGTCGCGGCGGCCATTTGGCCTATATTTTGTTCCATACATAATTAAACCATACCATATTATCATAATAAAAAGAAATGATAATAATTGCCTAAATAATTTGTGGTTTATTCAAAATCAACATCGGCCCTTTAAAATCTAATCACCCTTTATTTGGACTCTCTATTTCATATCCGATAAATTCAAATTTTCAAAATTCTTCAAATAGGCTTATAACTAAGACTTTTATTTATGACTGCAAAATTTCGAGAGCTCTGAAAATTATTATGGTGGTGTTTCCAGATGACGTTTTGCTTCAGACAAACGAAAATACAATAACAAAATACATGCAATACAAAAACAAAATACCTGCGACGTACGTCTTGTGAAAACTCCATATTAGATTCTTTTAAGAGTTATAAGAGTTCTGAGTGCTGAAAAATGTCTTGGCTGGGAAATTAATACATTCGTTGCATTAATAATTCATTTTTTTTTTATCATGAATATTAATTCTTTAAATGTAGAAAACATGCAATACAAAACTTTTATTATAAAAAACTCATATTTGATATTATTCCTGATCACAGTGGGGCGTAAACTGTGATTAAACATGTTTGTTACATATTATTTATTTTTTTTTTCATTTTACTTTGTATCATTAAATTTTAAACATTAAAATAAAATTATATACTGTCTCTTTAATTATGACTATTAAACGAGAAAACAAAAAAATAATATTATGGCACACAACATGAGCCACTTCAAGGGACATTATCACATTTGCTGATAAAAAAAAAACAGAAAATACTTAAAAAAAATAATAATATAAAATTATGGTTCATCATCAGTTAAAATTAAAAATGATAAAAAGAAAAAAAAAAACCATTGTGGTTGGAAAAATATATATATTTTAATAAGGATTTTAAAAAGCTACAATAACCAGATGGTATTGAACTTTAATCAGCCAATTTTAAGATAATAATATATAACAATAAATATTTTTACATTTATAAGTAATAACTTTATCTATACTTTTTGTTTTATAACTTTTAAGTCCCTTTTGATTTTAATAATAAAAAAAATTTATATATATTTTAATATTTTTCAATTTGCCAGATGTTAAGCTAAATTTTCATTATTATTTTTTTTTTATTGCGATTTTATTTTTTCAAATACAACAAGGTCATTTAAGTGACCTAAGCTACATAAGACAATTTTGTTAAATTAGAAATTGTTTGCCGTACCCTCAAGAGTCTGTATTGTAACAGATGAAAAAATAAAGAAAACAATTTTATAAAAACCAGATACAAAATTTTATGGGCCCAATATAATTTAAGTAATTTTTGTTTTTTTTTTGCTTTTAAGAAAATTCGTTTAAAAATTTTGCAAAATAAATTTATTCTACTTTTAAAAATAATTATTTTATTTGCTGGATTTTTCTTTGCAGTACATGACTCAAATGAGGCTTTTTGAAAAACAATAAAATAAATAAAAATTCTTATGCATTTATTATTCAATTTAAATTTATATTTATTATTAGTTGTATTTGTATTGATCGTGCAACAATGTTTTTGAATATAGTTACGAGTTTAATAAACTTTATGGAGGCTAAAAAGATCAATTTCAAAGTCAATAAAGGCAAAAAACTAAATAATATAAAAACAAGTGTAGGTTTTTACAAAAAATAAAAAAATATATATATATATATATATATAAATAACAGGTCAATTGAGAAGTTTCCGGCCTTAAATCGATATTATTTTAAGTAAGCCCTAACCTTCAAAAGACACGTGTATAAATTTGACAGCTGTCGGATCATTAGTTTGTGAATTATAGGATTTTAGAGTGAAGCAACTTTTGTTATTGGATAAAAAGGAATTTCGCGTGTTGATAAAATATTGCTTTTTTAAGGGAAAAAATACAGTTGAAGCAAAAACTTAGCTTGATGACGAGTTTCCGGACACTGCCCCAGGAAAATCAACCATCAAGGATTGGCATGCTAAGTTTAGATGTGGTGAAATGAGCACCGAAGACGGTGCACGCATTGGACTCCCAGAAGAGGTTGTTACACTCAGAAAAAAAAGTTAGTTTAAAAATTTGTAAACGGTTTTTAATCCCACTTTACTATTTTTGTACTAATTTTTAGTAAAAAAATTATTATTTAGCAAATCTTTTTGCTATTTACATTTTACAAATCACAGAGTTTTTACAGAATATTTACAAATTTTTGTTGCTAATTTCAGAAATCATTTTACAAATTTTTGAAAACCGATTTGCTACGATTAACAAAAAATAGATAATTTTAAAAAATGGAATATATAAGGAAATGTTATTTTTAATTAAAACTTAAATTGCCTTAAAATGTTACATAAAATAAAAAAGGGATCGGAAGTGAGTATACCGACTCATGTCTGAAAAAAGGACATCCACTTAAAATAGCACTAAAAAGTTTTTTTAGTTCTAAAAAGCAATTAAAATTTGACCTTAAAAGTCAAAAAAAATATTAAATATTTTTCAAAACAGAAATTACCAAATAAAAACAAAATGATTAATTCGTTTATGTTTTAACAATTTTTAAGATTTTTAAGCCTTTGATTTTTTTTTTTAATTTTGCATAAAATATTTTTTTAAAAAATAAATAAAACAAAAAAAAATTTGATGCTCGATAAAAAAAAATAAATTAAAAATTTTGTACTTGTACTCACAATATTTAGTAAACTTTTTTGCTGATTTTAGCAAACCGGTTTTAAATTCCGCTTTACAAAAAGTTTACTAAAAATTAGTAGCGGCTACTAATTTTTCTACTAATTTCATTGTACTACACGTCAGCAGACATGTGTTGCTAAGATTAGCAAAAAATACCGCTGGGCTCAAATTAGCAAAATTTCCCGTAATAACAGCAAAATTTTCAGTTGCCATTACAGACTTTTTTTGGTGAGTGTAGGGGCGAAAACATTAAAAATAATTTTCGTCGAATGAAGAGGTGATCGCCGAAACAGAGGCGTATTTTGAAGCAAAGGACAAATCGTACTACAAAAATGGTATCGAAAAGTTGGAGGGTCGATATAATCAGTGTATCACCCTTGAAGGGAACTATGTTGAATAAAAAAACGAATTTTGCCAAAAAAACGTTTTTAGTGTGATAGGCCGGGGACTTTTCAATTGACCTGTTATGTAAAAATAAAATTAAGTTTTAAGAATTTATTTCATGTTTAAAAATAATACTGTGCAATAGACATTTTTCTGGAATACAATATAAAATTTTAAAACAAATTTATCTACTGATTTTAATTTTTTTTACGTATGATTAATATGAAATTAACTATTAAAAAAATTACTCATACGCTCAAATATACAGAAGAAACTGGTTTATTTAATACAACTGCTACTGGTAGAGTTAAAAAAAAAAACTGATGCAATAATCTATTAATTTCATATAAATATTTATGAGAAAACAAATCATGTTCACATGACAATAAATCTTTAACTCAATTACCTTTCAAACAATATATTTTTAAAACATATTTTTAATTTTATTTTTTCTATATTGAACACACATAATATATAATTTTTTAATTAAATATAACTCACAGTCATTCGTTGTATAAAATTTTATAAAAATTAAAAAAAACAACTGTTTATTTAGTTTTACTTATTAGAATTGTAAATTATTCAATATATATTTTATTATCGTCTCGTACATGACAATTCTTAGACATTTATACATGACTTTTATTTAGAATTAGAAATCTTATATATTCACATGCATTTGAAATTTTAAATTATATATTTTTTAAACCAGACAAGTGCATAAAATTTTTAAATTTATAACCAAACATGGTAACAATAGTTTACAAAAAAAAACGTTATATGTTTGAATATCATTAACGTTATTCATCCATAAAAATATTGATTTAGAAAATAAAAATAAAAATATTATAAATTATATTGAAAATTACAGTAATTGCTCGTGTTAGCAATTAAAAAGCAAAACAAAGCAATTTATAAAATAAAAAATTACCTTTTTAACCTTTAGAAATATGATTACGAATCAAAGTCTGATTTTTTTTAATTTTTTGTGTTAAGAAACTAAAAATAAAACTATAAAATTCTATTATCTATACAAAACTGGAAAGTTCACATAGGAAATATAATTTCTGGACAATTTTAATTGTATTAAAAATATCGTTAGTCAATAAAGAAAGTACCTCAAACTAGAAAAAGGAAATATAAGATCGAACTGTTTGGGTTTATTTTTTTGGGTTATATTTCACCTTCACAGTTAAAAATTATGGACAAAAAAAAAACCTCCATGAAATATATTCAAAAATAAAAATTGTTTAGCGCTTTAAAAATAAGACATGAACTAAAATGTAATCAAAAATTTCCTTCAAAATAGTTTATAAAAATTGTACTCAATTTAAGTAAAAATTTATTAAAATTTAGAACAAATTTTTTAAAAAAGAATAAAAATTAATAAGTTTGAGGAAAAACTAAATAGTTTATATACTCAGAAATAGTTCATATTTTCCCTAAGTAATATTTCTTGATTTTAGGAAAAAACAAGTCAATTAAATAAAAATTTATTAATTTTAAGCAAAAACGTCTTAGTTTTAAGAAAATTGCATATTCACATGTAATAAAATTAAGTTTAGTTAAAAAAAAAAATTAAAGACATAATTTAGTCCCATTGAGATCAAAAACTGTGTCTAACTTAAATCGAGAAAGTACTTGAACTTAATGTGTGTTAATTTTTTGTTCGCGAGTAGTAAAATTAACTAAATTTTAGAAAGCCATTTCCAAATTCAGTTTTTAAGTATACCACTTTCTAATTTTGAAGAATTGTTTTCTAAAAATTAGTTCAGATAATTAAAAACAAAAAGTAATAATTTTTTTCCTAATTTTAGAAACTGATGAACTATTTCTAAGGAAAATTTTCATGCAACTTAGTTCAGATAAATTTTAAAAATTTTTATAAAATATTCTTTTTTTCAAGTAAAAGTTTTCTAATTTTTAAAAAATTTGGTATAGATTTTTTTTTTGTTGGAAAACGTTTAAATTATTTTCAATATTCCATTTCAAAAAAAAAAAACAATAAATTAAAAACAAACTAGTTAGTTTTCCTAAAAAAAGAAATTAAAGTAACCATTTAAAAAAACTATAGTCTCTAATCTTAACAGTCTTTGAACTTAAAGTAGCTTAAAATATTTTTTTTAAATTTTGTTAGCAAAAGGTTAAAAATTTCGAATTTGCGCTTTTGTGTAATAATTTTGTTTCCTAACTACAATACAAAATATCGCAGGCACATTTTATACATTACGGCATAATGGCTTTCCTATTATTGACGTAGCGCTTATTAAACTATATATTTATCGAACTATTTTTTTTTTCACTTAATAATAAAACAGTTTAAAGTTGTATATGTCAAATAAAGTTTAAGCTAAAAATCCCATAAAATGTTTATTTTTATGACATTTTTTCATTTTCCAATAATAACAAGAAATGTAACTGTGATATTTTGTATTTTTGCAACAATTTCCTTAAATTAGTTAATTTAAGAAGACAAAGGACCCTCGTTGTTCCTTAGCCATAGATGCCGTGTGTCACTTAGGGCGTCGCTTTTTGTAGTTCTCTCAAACAGAACCGTTAATTGACTACGAAAAGGATCAACAATTGGAGTTTTCATAATTTAATCAAGCAATTTTGTAATTGAATTTATTTTAACAATTTTCTGTGTAGCCATTTTATTTGTGTTGCCACTTTTGCTAATTATTTTTTAAAATTGACTCTTTAAATATTGAATTTATTATTGCTTAACAACATTTTTTTTACCTAGGCACGATTTTTTAAATTGTTTCTCAAATTAAATGTTTTTTTTTTGTAAATAAAACTCACAAAATTACTTCCTTAATCCAGAAAAAATCACCAAAATATTACACCCAAGTCACACATATTTTAACGGGTACTTTTTTAAATAAACCACAGTATTATCTAAGTACTTTACTATGCATTTATTCAATATATACAATATATTCAATGAATATATTTTTTTATTTAGTATCGTATATATAACTACATAAAAACCAAAGTCACGTTTATTTGATTAAATTTATTTAAAATTGTGTTTTTTCGTCGGTTGCAAATCAATAAAGGCTTAACAACCAACCATTGTTTACAATATCTGAACAAAAAATATTAGCAAGACACTTGTTTTTCAATATTTTGTTAGGGGATTTTTTATTTAATTTTTGTCTGAAAAAAAGGCTTGGTAAAAAACCAACAGCAGCAGCAGCTTTTTTTGTTGTTAAGGAATAAATATTGAAAAAAAAATATATAATTAATTTGAAATTTAAACAATAAATATCATCAATAAACATTAATATTTTTGTGTGTTTTTTTTTGCCACGGTAATTTATTTTTGTTAAATAACTGAAAATAGTATTATTTGTTTTTGAATAAAAAAAATACATAAATTTTAAATAAAATTATTGCTGTGATATTAAAATTTAACAAGAATGAATTACAGTTGATTTTTTTTATAAAGAATTTTTTACGTATGAGTAATATGAAGTAGAAAATATTAATCATACCCATCAAAACTTTGGTAATGGGTGTGATATTCTCATGCGTTACCTTTTTCATTATTTGCAAGCATAAAGTAATAAGTTACTCATTATAGATTACGTTAATATTTTAAATAAAATATTTGTAATAATTTTTTTTAATAAAAATTCCTCTTTTTTTTTAAAACTATTTTAGACACATTACTTTTTCCATTCTCGTAACCATATAAGTAACCCCTTACATTATCACCTCTTAAGTAATGGGTATATACATTACTTTCAGGCTCATCGCCTGTAAAATTCATGAATGAAGTAAGGTGTAAAGTAATCCATCGGCCCCTATGGCTATACATTACTTTACCCATTATTTGGTAATGTGTGGTTTTGCTGGGTACGCTGTCAATTACTAAACAACGTTTAAATATACCCAGTAGGAAAAAAATATAAACGAGAAAACGCTGGCAAGGCACTTTAGTAGGTGTACCACCTATGCTGCCAAAAAGTGTTTTCTTAATTTAAAAATGATAACATCATCAGAGGAAAGAGTTCAAAATGTACTGCAAAAGCACTGGTAAAAAAATTTTTTCAACGTTGGCAAAAATTTGGCTTAAGCAAAAAGAAGGTGGTATAAAAGTAGATTTTTCAAAATAAAATTTAAAAAAAAACTTTATTTGTATTTTTTTCGTCATGTCGGCATTTTAATCCAGGCCGTCAGATTGTCAGTCGAGAGTTCTATGCGTGATGAGTAACAACTGCTGGCTAACAGCTGTTTGCACTAATATAATAGCTCTGGCATAAAGCTTGTTGAAAATAACTTCCCAACTTTGGAAAACCAAAAATAATTGCGTCTATTTTATTTAAAAAAATTATTTAAAAAATTAAATTAAAAATAATAATGCCTGTAACAGGACTTGATTTCGAAACCTCCCGACTGCAAAAAAAAAATAAACCTCCCGACTGCAAAAAAAAATAATGGTAAAACCTTATTTGCAAATGCTGGTAAAGCGTCCCAAATATTAATCAAATTTAATTCCACGGGTGCCTAGTGGTTTGCCAGTACGTGATTTTTTGTACTACTGGCAATTTTTGATAGTTACATTGGAGCATTGTTGTTTATAGTTCATTAATATTCATTCGTTTTTCTAGTTCATTATCTCAACGAAATAAATAAAAGAACTTTTAAAAAGGTTATAGTTTATTTTAATTCATTTTTTTGTGATTTTCGTTCATTTATGCAGAGTTGTCAAACAAACTATTTGCCAATATAATCTTATGAATTATTTAATAAAATTAAAAATTAAAATTAATTTTTATATAAAAACTCAAAGAACTAAAAATCATGAACTACTCGTAGTTCAATGAATATAAACTAGCAAGCTTATCTCTATTTAAATAATTCACCTTAAACTGAATTGCATCTAAATGATTCATTCACAATTCTAAAACGGAAATCACCTGTTACAAAAAATGTGTGTAAGCGCCGAGGAGAAGGGAACAAAATCCATTCTGCGGATCAGAGTACTGCATAATTATTAATAGGCCTTAGAAACACAAAATTTTTCTGAAATTTCTATTATTCTCTTTGAATTAAAAATAATTGTTTTTAATTATTTATCGAATGTGCAATTTTGGGTAATTGCCGTCAGCAAAATGAAAAGTACACTATGACTAAATTAAGCCTCCAAAAGGTTTTACAAAATTTGCTCGGATTTTCATTTTATGTCCTCTTGAAATATCTGCATATTTAATTAGCGACTACGACGCGAAGGTGGCAAGACAAATTGATTGTTTTTATTTATTGTTCTCCCGTGTTAAAAATTACCAAAATCGCTCAATCGGCCCAGAAATTGTCTCTAAAAGTGTTAGGACACCCCAAAACTTTTCATAAAATAATAAAAATTTTATAGATTTGCTAAAATTTTGATAATTTTTTAATACTAAGCCGCTCAGATGAATAACAAAAAATCTGAGTAAAAATGGGTAACCTGACTTGCATCTTTGGGCCGTGATTTAAACAGACAAATATATCAAGCAGGCATAAAACTTTTCACACCCCTTTAATAGCTTTGTATAACTGATAAAAAATAACTTTCATTTCGCATGGAACTATTGAGAATGAAATTAGTTGCACTGTGCCATTTATTGAAATTTATAAAACTATGTATAATTGCATATAAGTTTTGTGAGAAAAAAATATTTAAAACAATTGTAGCCGCTGAATAAAACTTAAGCGGAAATAAATTAAAATTGGTTTAGTAAAAAATATTTTTACGTATGAGTAATACAGAATTAAAAATATTTATTATACGCAGCCAAATACAAAGTTAGCCCTAAAGTGTTACACCTTTAAATAAATGGAAAAACAACTTTCAGAGTGTTCCATGGTTCCTGTCAACATTTAAATAAATAAGACATATTCCCACAAAAACTATCGTAAAAATAGACAAAAACAAGTAGAAAAAGGCTTAAATTCGGCTGTGCCGAATCTTTGAATGCCCTCCATTAATGCCCTCAAAAAGTTCTCACTGTTTTTGATACAAATAATGTAAACATTTTAGTAGTGAAATTATGGAGGTGAACAAATTTTTTTAGGTGAAATACTTTTTTTTTTTGATGTGAGAACAAATTTTGTGGTTGAAAAAAATTTTTGAGGTGAAAAAAATTTTTTGTGGTGAAAAAAAAATTTTTTGTAATGAAAAAAAATTTTAGTGGTGAAAAAAACTTTTTGAGGTGAAAATAAATAATCAAAAAAATATTATTACTTGCCAGTCTCTACTATGAAATTGTACTAAAATAAACCCATTTGTAGAGAAAATTTAGAGGTACACTCAGAAAAAAAAGTTAGTAGAAAAATTTGTAAACGGTTTTCAATCCCACTACTTTTTTTGTACTGATTTTTAGTAAAAAAAAATATTATTTAGCAAATCTTTTTGCTATTTACATTTTACAAATTACAGACATTTTGCAGAATATTTACAAATTTTTGTTGCTAATTTCAGAAATCATTCTACAAATTTTTGAAAACCGATTTGCTAAAATTGGCAAAAAAAATTACTAATTTTAAAAAAGTCGATATTGAAGTAAATGTTATTTCTAATTAAAACTTACACCTACAAACTTAAATTGCCTTAAAATGTTACATAGATTACAAAAAGGGACCGGAAGTGAATATACCGACTCATGTCTGAAAATAGGGCATCCACTTAAAATAGCACTAAAAAGTTTTTTTAGTTCTAAAAATCAGCCTTAAAAACAATTAAAATTTGACCTTAAAAGTAAAAAAAATATTGACTAAAATATTTTTCAAAATAGAAATTACCAAATAAAAACAAAATGATTAATTCGTTTATGTTTTAACAATTTTTAAGATTTTTAAGCCTTTGATTTTGGTTTTTATTTTGTTTAAAATATTTTTTGAAAAAAATATATATAAAATAAAAAAAATTTGATGCTCGATAAAAAAAAAATTTAAATTTTGAACTAATATTCACAATAATCAGTAAATTTTTTTTGCCGATTTTAGCAAACCGGTTTTAAATTTCGCTTTACTAAAAGTTTACTAAAATTTAGTACATGCCAGCAGACATATGTTGCTAAGATTAGCGAAAAATACCGCTGGGCTCAAATTAGCACAATTTCCCGTAATAACAGCAAAATTTTCAGTTGCTATTTCATTTCACTCATAACTTTTTAACCCCGCTAGACCGATTTGATATATATATCCATATATGATGAAGGGTATAAAACATATTTTGAATTATGCATTTTTTTAATAACGCTTCTAGACGAGAATAAAAAATTCTCATTAAGTTTGTAATTTAATCTAACAAATATCGTCTTCTAGTGATTTCCTTAGGCAAGAATGAAATCCGGACAACAAATTTTTTTCTTCACAATTTGCTATAAGTTTAGTGGGATTTTAGGACATTTAATTATTTTATTTTTTTTTAACTAACGCTCCTAGACGAAAACAAAAAATTCTCATTGAGTTTGTAATTTAATCTAACAAATATCGTTTCCTGGTGTTTTCCCAAGAATGAAATTCGGACAACAAATTATTTTTCACAATTTGTTATAAGTTTTGTGGGATTTTAGGACATTTTATTACTTTAATGCAATTATTGTTTTCCCGATAAATTTCAAAAAATTTATAGATTTTGTTGCTGGTAAATAGTTTTTTATTTACGCATGAAATATTTTAATTAAAGAATATTAATCATACGCACTAAATCATTGGTACTTCATTCATTCATTATTCCATGTTACTGTTTAAATTTTTTATTTTTTAATTATTTTTTTAATTTATTATTTGTTTTTTAACATATATAAAAAAAGTTCAACTATAATTTTAGTCACAGACAACCTCAAAATATAATAATAAAAAAATAAGAAACAAACAAAAAAAAATTATAAAGAATAATTAAATATAAAAAATAAAAATATAAAGAGTTTGTATAAAAAAAATTGTACAAACAATCATTACTAATGTTAGATAGCGTATTAGAGAAAAAAAAACAACAAACGCATTTGTATGTGTTAGTATTAGACGATATTTAGTATTTCGCTAGTAGTGGTAAATACTTGCAGTGTATTTCATTGTATATACAAGAAACCATGACTCATCACAAAACTATAGCGAGCGCGTTCAATACCACCAAAAATGCAATATATACATATTTCTAAAATTTTATGGACAATACCCCCCACCACCAGCACTTTTATACCATACCTTGTACTCGTATGCCATAAGAAGAAAAAATTTACAAAAAAAAAAAATGGAAAAAACGGGTAAAAATGTGTGCTGAAAATAATAATGGCAACTAAATATGTAATATAACGTATATACGTCAAATGAAAACCTACAAAATATTAAAAGAGCAATAAGTAAAGAAAAGCAAAAAGAAACCCATAAAAGAATAAAGAAGATTTTTTTGTAAAGCTTCTTAAAACAAAATAGAAGCTTCTAAAGAAATAATATTGAGCAAAGAAACTGAGACGTAAGCATAAAAAAATGGTGGTAAATGAGATAACAAATTTTAAATTTGCATTTTTTTTGCAGGTATAAAAAAGAACAGAAAATCATTTTAATACCAAATATTCTTGAACATTCTCTGTTAAATCAAATTAAAATCTTTTTCTAGGAAAAAGCCGACCTTTAAGTTTCTTACAAATAATATTTTGAACACTAATTTGTTTTTTAGCAATATTTTTTGGGTGCGTATAATTAATATTATTTATTTGATAATTAAATATTGCTCATCCGTGAAAATAGTTAGGAAATATTTTTCAAAAACCATAACTACACCTTAATTCTAATTATATAATTCGTCACGTGTTTATGCATTTTCTTTAAGATATTTTTTCGTCAAAATATCTTTACCTTAAATCTTTAAAGCGTACATCTCATACAATTGTTAGTTAAAAACTACAAAATGTGTTGTATAAACCAAAACAAAAAAAAGTACTTCATGGAAAAAATAAAACTCAAATACGCACTTTGTATTTAATATTCCTGAACTCGTTGTACTACTCTACTCATCATCGTCTATGTTCAATTATTGGCATTCTTCTATCTCTCTATCTATGTTTATAAAATAAATGTATCTAAGAAAAACAGCAAATGGACTCTAATTCGTATCTCATAGATATATAAAAATCTTTCATCGATTGCTAGTTTGAGTGTTTGCAAGAAAAAAAAAAGTGCAAATTTGCAAACAGCAAGAAAAAAAAACAATATTTAACATCAAAATACACCATTACTGCAGACATTTTTGCCATAGATGTACTGGATAAAGAATTTTGAAAGAGTTCATTCATTAATTTGAATTTAAAGAATCATTTGCAAAACAATTTTTTTTAAGACATTTCAGCAATTACATGCGAAATGTTTGACAAAACTTGGCCTTTACAATTTAACACAAACGCCAAATTTAGATTTTTTTGGATCTGTCAAAAAAAAAAAACAATTTTTTAGTAAGCAATCATGACGTTACAATTTTTATATATGTGTATGGAATCGACCGTCTGGGTATTCCGAAACGAGCTAAATCCAACAAAAGTTGTTTGTGGAAAAAGCACAGCGGAGCAAATGGTCGCCTGTTTCTTTGGCCGAATGAGTCATGTAGCCAAGAAATTCGGTTGTGACAATGAATCTGTTTTCTCCGTGTTGCTTAATACATGTATTTCAATGCGGCAAAAAATCTCTTCAAAACACAAAGTTTTAGATAAATTAGAGCCTCTAAAAGAAGGCAGAGGCTAAACAAGTTTACTATCCCTCACACATATCGTAGCCTCTTCTTTTGGGGTCATCTTAGCAACTAAAAAAACTTCAAGCAAGTTCGCCAACTCTGCATCAGTTGATGTGCAGCAACTTTTGCAAAGTCTGGATCAGCCAGATGTATATATTGTTAATTTTCAATATAAAAACTTTTCTTAATTTTTTTTTATCTCTAAATCTGTATAAAAACAAGTAAAAAAAGGCTTAAATTCCGGTTGTCCCGAATCTTGAATACCCTACACCAATATCCTAAAAAAATGGTCTCTAAAGTAAAATTATGGAGGTGAAAAAAATTTGTTTGAGATGAAAAACTTTTTTGGAGGTAAAAACAAATTTTTCGATGGAAAAAAAATTTTGAGGTGAAAAAATTTTTTTGAGATGAGGTGTGTACAAAAAAAAATCGTTTCTAACCGACCGGTGAAAAAATATGAGAAAATATATTATGTCCCAGTCGGTACTATGAAATTGTATTAATATACACCAATTTGTATCGAAAATTTAGAGGTATATCAAAAAGTATATAAAAGATAGAAAGAAGTTTTTGTCGGCAATTTTTAGTAGTGTTTGGCGGAGCTGCCATATAATCAATTTTAACTATTTTTTTTTGCCGTTTTTTGGGATGATAGTTTTTCATAAAAAATGTTTTTTTCATGTATTTTTTTTTTTCTAATATATTTTTTCATATTTTTTATATAAAAATATAATAATTGTGTAATATACTATTTATTTTTACTAAAATTAGACATATTTAATATAAGTAAAAAAATACAACCAAACTTTAAAAATGTGTTAAAAAATAGTTACGAATTCAAACATAACATTTTGACATGAAAAGTATTAGTGTGTATACCCATTGACTAACTCTGTCTATTCATATCCATTATTTCCTATTTCTATGGTAACAATATATAATAAAGAGAACAAATATGCTATTAATTGTTGCAACATATAATTAAAAAAAACTATAACAAATGCATGAATTTAAAAAAAGTTGGTTCCATGAAAAAACTGGGAACCAGTTAAGAATCCCAAAAAACTGGGATAAACAATTAAACTGTTTATATGGCAGCACTGCATACACCAAATTTAATGTTTTCCAACACATTAGCAACTTTGAAAATGTTGCCACTTATATAAACATATTGCCGCTGAACTCTGTATTATGTTGAATTTTTTGTAGAGTATTTCTGACACTCTATAGTAAATTATATACTTTTTGGGTACTTTTACATTTTCACTTATAACTTTTTTACCGCTGGACCGATTTTCCTCATTTTAAATACTGACAGACAATTTCTGTGCTGCCCATTGCTGTACGCTATATACAGGTTTTGCTGCATACTTTATGAATGCACGTATTTCGATTTTTAAGAGTAATTTTGACCCACCACTGCTAAAATAACTCTTTATTTTTTTTAAATAACGAATTCCTTCTTTACATTCCTGTCTAGTAAGTATGTGACAACCAGAGTGTTATTATTTTTTTCAATACATTTTTTTCCTGATGTTTGCTCTGTTTTATATTACTTTTTGCCATGTTGTCACATTTCAGTAAACACAACTACACTTATAAATATTATATTACCCCACCTCTCTACCAACACTACCTACCCGTCATCTGCATGAGTATAAAAAATCATCTTCTTCTACATCATAAACCATATTTTATTTTTATAATATTATATCCCAAAATGTCTTGGCATATCTTAATGTCTACATCTTTGAGTTTTAACCAAAAAAAATAAAAAATAACAAACAAAAATATCATGTATTGTTTCATCTTTGCATTGTCATTTTTATGAAATTTTTATATTTTAAAAATACATACATATTTGAAAATTTTCAACAAAACCCAAATTTGTGTTCCAAAAAAGATATTTTTATATTTTATTTAGAGATTGTAGATTTTTTTTGAAGACTCGAATATATTTTAAAGCTTCTATTGTTGTTTTTTACATTTAAATTTTGAATTAAACTTATTGTTAAATTTAAAGCAGACATTTAATAATCGGGCCTAAGTGTAAAATAAAATATCTTCAGGTGTCACGTCTATACAATAATTTGGGCGTGTTGCAATAAACTTTGTTTTTATAAATTTTAATAAAATATTTTGTTTTCCTGGATTGTTTGTATTTTTTACAATATTTTTTTTTAATTTTCGTTTAATATTCCAGATAACTGAAATTTGAAAAAAAAAAACAAAGTTTTTATGACATGTCTGTTAAAAACAAGATTTGTCACGCTATAATTGTTAGATAATAAAAAAAATGCATTAACTACAGTACTTCGTTTAAATAAGTACATATACGGACATTTAGTAAATATTGTAAAAAAAAATACACTAGTCTACAAAATCTAGAATTTTCGAAAGGATACTTGAGAAATTATTAAAAATTTTATAAATCTTACCAAAATTATAATAAATTATGAAAAAGTATTAAACATAATACCTCATTTTAGGCATTTATATTTTTAAACTTAATTATGGAGCTTAACCCCCTCTAATATACAGGAGCCGCCAAAACACAGTCTTTTAATTTAATTTAAATTACAAAAAAATAATAATTTTTTCCTCGTAACGCACGTACTTTAATTATTTATTTAATGTGATTAAAAAAAACGCCTATTTTTTGATTTGCTGACGATTTTTTTAATAAAGTGAATTACAAAAAAAAATTTTTTTTTGATTGATTGATTTTTTCATTTTATTAAACAATTAAACATAAAGATCATTAAACTTAAAATTTTTAGTTAATTTTTTTTGTACTCGAAATCTACAGGTTTATAACCCGCATTAATGTTAAAAAAAAAGTTTAAAAAACAATTTTAAAAAAACACAGACGATAACATTATGTTTTTAAATTATGAATGGTGTATGATTGTTCAAAAAAAAAAAAACGCGGAATTAATTTGAAAATCTACAAAAAAAAATAAATATTTTTCAAATTATATATATAGAAAATGACATTGACAATGAAATAGAAAAATAAACAGTAATGTTTTTTGTCTATGTGTATATAATTATTTTATTTTTTTTTATTGTAATTGTGTTAAAATAAAAGTCAAACATATGATTAAAAAATTAAAAGTTGGGAAAAAACAATAAAAAAAATTGTTATTACCAAAAAAATAAAAAGAACCTAAAACTATACATTTCAGTGCGTAGATGAAAAATAAAAATCGCAAAAATTTGATGATAATCAGAAAAAAGAAATAATAAACAAACAAAAATTAAAATATATTAACAAAAATAAATCTATAGGCCTTAAAATGTCTTTGGTCTTAATTTGTTTTATTGTTTTGTTAACCATGAAAAAAAAAACATTTATTTTATTTTTTTTGGGTTCAAAATAAAAAAATTAATTTAACATTGAAAAGATTTTGTAACTTACAAAAATTTTTTTTTCTTCAAAATTATAGTATCACGTTTTTTTTTCAAACATAAAAATGTGTTGTTTTTTTTAAATATAATTATTTTTTAATAAATTTGATTTGACTTTTTTAATGATGAAAATTTTTATAAACAAGATTTTGTTTTTTATATTTATTTTTCACATTATACAGTCATATAAAATTTTTGTTCTAGTTCTGATAATCGAAGGTCATCATCATCACAACATTTGTTTTGATTTTGAAATAAATTTTATTTTTGTATTTTTTTTCAATTTAACAAAATATTTCAAAGCGTTTGTAGTTAAAAAAAAAAAAATACGTGAAGGTATGCTTTTTTTGTATAATTATATTTAGCGGTGTTTTGCAAAAGAAAATTTAAAAATACAACAATTTGTTTGATTATACAATTTAATTGCATTTTCTAACGTTCTTTATATTTTTACGAATTTAAAAAATTTTTTGACGTAATTTATTTTAAAAAATTTATTTTTTTTTTTTAATAAGACAATCAATGAAATTAAATGTCTTAAATAAATATAAAATAAAGATTTTTAATTGAAAAACAAATATACAACAAAAAAATTAAAAATATTATCAATTTATATATTAATTGCTGTTGTACCTATCACGCAACTAATATTTACTAAAAATTGTATAAGATTAATTGAAACAAAATCCAATTAAAAAAGAAATCATAGCAATTAAATCAATAATTTTTATATTTTAACATCATATGGCTTAAGGAAAAAATATCAGAACAAATTTTTAAAAGAATATTTACTTAAATACTTAAGTAATTAAAATATTTATTAATTCAATTAAATATTTGTTTAAAGAATAACATTTTGTGTAAAAAAAAATCTTTAGTTAGTTACACAGATAGGTTAGCAATGACATATGTGACCTTCTCCGAGAAAAGGGACCTAGTGTGTCAAAAAACGGGTTTGGACTTAAGAGTGGATTCTGGTATCTAAAAGGGTGTAGAATAAGATGAAATGAGTTAGATTTCTGATAAAAAATTTAAAAACGTACAAAACGAACTTTACTCACTTTATTCTTTTCCTTTCTTATAGTTATTTTTACAATGTTCTTCGTATTAGTATACGCACATCAACCCCTTTGCTGAGAGCGAACAGAGCAGCAACAAAAGCAAAGGTATTGTCACACTACAAGCGAAAAAAATACGTCACCACATTGGCATGACGTCACCAAAGTTGGCACCCTATCATAACTAACCATACCAAATCGTATCTCCCAACTGAAGGTGTGTTCACAGTGATAATGCGTTATGAAACTTTAAATGCGTTTTTCTCAAAACTTCACACTAGGTCCCTTTTCTCGGAGAAGGTCACATATGTCAAATAAGAATTATCGAATCGTATGGTTATTTTGACATTGTAATGATTTGCAAAATAAGACAAAAAAAAATAAACTCCATATATACCCTGTAGGAAATGTCAATAGTGAAAGTGTCAGTACAGTGACTGGTGAATTTGTCACCAGTACTACTGACTAATTATGCCCCAGCCAACGCTTTCTGCTGTAGACATTTAACATGTGCGTGCCATTGCGAATCTACACAACTATTGACTAGGTGTTGACATTGGAACCAGAGATTCACTAGTACATTTTAGTAATTCTAGTCTTCACTTTTGCAAGTTTTTACTTGATTTTCACACTAGTAAGGAAATAAGATTAAACAGGTGCATTTATTTTGTCAAATTAGATATTTTATTAATAAAATTTTTTTTATAAATTTCATTAAAGTAAAAAAAAATTTCGTGCAAATTTAATTTTGGAGTAGACAAATCTTTAAAAGACTGCACAAAATCATCCACAGGCTCCCTAAAATCATTATCAGGCAATTTTCACTAAAAATTGTTGCCTCTTGCTTGTTATTTTTATTTTTATACAAAATTGATTGTTTTTTTCACATTTTGTTCAAATTTGTATATTTAACTTTTAAATTTATATTTCTTTATATTTTTATTAAAAACTTTAATTTTGCATGCAACTATGCACATGTATTTTCAACAAAATAAAAAAATAAAAAAAATTAAGAACAAGCACAGCTTTGCAGCTGCAAAAAAGGAATGTAAAAAGTATAGACGCTTTAAGAACATGTCACCAAAAAGTCACCCAAAATAGTCGACAAAAGTGGTAACTTGTAGACACTTGATCTCAGGCTTCCTACAGGGTATTTTATGGTGCATATTTTTTCTATATCTATCCCTTTCTATATATCACCACAATTTTGACATTTCCTTTTACTCATTTCCTAGTCGCCATTTTGATTCAATCAGCTGTTTCCTGTATGTGTAGTCTGTGGTTAGTTTTTTTAGCTTAATAATTTTTCAAAGATTTTTCTGATAATTTAGATATTTCCACTCAAGCTCGAATCGAAAAAAATATTTTTCCATATTTTTATTAATTAAAACATAAACATGTGAGTCATGCGTAAGCGTGACTTGAGAAAAAAATTTCGGGCGTTATTGGTTTTTTTAAGTTTGTTTTCTCAATTTCTGGACTTAAAAAGGGTTTATCCATTGAAAATTGTTAGACTTTAATGAAAGGAATAAAGATTTAGTAAAGTTTTTC
Source organism: Eustalomyia histrio (assembly GCA_949748255.1). NCBI lineage: Eukaryota > Metazoa > Arthropoda > Insecta > Diptera > Anthomyiidae > Eustalomyia > Eustalomyia histrio. Next base: position 16,453,808 of record OX456526.1, read on the forward strand.
CTAAAAAAATTCCTGCTTCCTAAAATTCCTCGATTATAATGACTTTTTTTCATTTAAAAATCTTCATATTCCCTGATTACTCACGTGAGTGGGCGTAAAGAGTTTTTATATAAAAAAACCTTTTAAAAGCTGGACTTTTTTCCAAAGGGATATCAATTTTTCACACAGAGAAAACAGATTAATTGTAAAAACCAAATTTTTTGCCAACTGAATCGTTTGGTCACAGCAATCAAATTATTAGGTTGTAGCAACCAAATTAAAACACATGGTTTCAACCAAAATTCTATTGCAATAACTAAATTTCGATCGCCACAAATATGTGGGTAGCTCCAACCAAACCTATCGGTTAGCAAGAAACTCTGTTATCAATAAATAATTCTGTTGTCTCTGTGTGGGAAGTTTTTTTTTTTTTTAATTAAATAAAATAAAAATTGTAAACAAATAAAAAAATTCAATTTTGTATGCCACTTAAGTTACAACTTTGTCAAAAAGAAAGAAAACATTGATTGCAATGCCTAATATTCTTGTTAATACAAAATTGATTTGACTTTTAATTTAAATTTCAATGTCACTGTAACATATTGTTCTATGATTAATTCTTTTATAATGAATTTGTTAGGTATTTTAATTAGTCTGCCAATTCTTGGCAACACTTTATTAAAATAAATTATAAAATTTTAATCACCTAACATAGTATAATTATTTTGTCTAGTAGAATTTTCATTTTATTATAATCAAAATCCGATAATTTTTCTAGGCATCAAGTAATTTTGGTTAACAAAAAAACATAGCAAAACGTGAGAATTTTTTTAATGCCCCATGTTGGGCGCCATTTTATTTATGTACCTATGCACATTGGTTTGAAAATTTAATACACCTAAACTAAATGGTTCTTTGTTGGGCGCCATTTATTGTTTGTAACATTTTCCCTCTTGAGGAATTACCTCCTAGAGAAAATGCACATTGAAGATAATCAATTACAATTTTTTTATGTAAAAGAAGGACGTGTCTGACTCATCGCCAGCACATATCGCTGAAGCTAGGAAGCTAAAATTAGGTATGTAGGTTTCTGCTCCGGGTAGACATCCGCTAAGATGGAATTTTTGCAAGTTTCCTAAGCAATGTTAATAAAGAGGTCTCCCCTTGGGGTTCAAGAAGTGAACAGTGTCTTCTCTAAACGGTTTGCCAAAACCGCTTTTACTAGAAACCGAAACGTTAAAATATGTGTCGTGCTCTCGCTCAAACCGATATAGCTAGGAACAGAAATCCTTTAGCACGAGACACATCTACTGGTACGAGATTTAATGAAGAGGACCAAACAAAGGGGAAAGTTATCTCTTTTTTGTTTTGGCTGAAGTTTTAAAGATAATTTTTTAAATTTCCAATAAGATCGTGGTAAGAACGAAAAAAATCACTCCTTTTTATGGGCCAACTCAAAACTCTTGAAGTAGGAACTTAAAATTTAGCATATCGGTTAGTTATGGGTTAGTTTTCGGAAGTGCACCCTCTCATGTCCAAAAGTCGGCTAGTTATACGCTCTCATGTCGAGATAGTTTATTCACATACTATTAGAAGGGAAGGGAAAATCTTCCCGTTAATAGCCTACACAAAAACCTTCGGCTAGAAAAGTGACATAAAAAACGTGTGTTCATAGAGCAACTTCACTGAAGAGAAACTTTTTGGAATTAGTAAATACAACGTGATAAAACTGGAGTTAAAAATTGAAAAAATTATCCATGAAAAACATACTTTGTGGATTTTTTTATAAAGCAGTGATATAAATGGCGTTTGATGTGCTGAGCAAACTTGGAAATGAAAGATTCGCTACAAAATTTCGCTAGAAAAAATAATTCAATTTTATTTTAAAGACACGCAGAAAAAACATTGTTGTAGCATGGAACATTGCTACTACATTATACTTGCTGCACTCGGGTATGGTTGCCACAATAAAGTTATAGGTTTATAAATAGCATCTAACCAACAATATGCTCGCTATCATCATTACTATAAAAATATTTTATTATTGTCACTTTTAATTTTATAACATGTTTGCCTGTAACCATACTGTGCTAACACAAATTCTGTTTATGAATAAAATATGATAATTATAGAACTATAAAATGCTGATAACAATCAATGAATAATTAAAAATCAAATAAAACATTTCTTTGACTAGATTATTGGAAATTTTTAGATTCTATGTACGTTTCCTTAAAGCAAATTTCTCAGATTCTGCAAACTATTTCTTGGATAAAAATTCATATATTCTTAAAAAAAACTTAGATTGTAAGGCCTTACTTCGAATAAAAAATTCTTCAATTCTGAGGTCTTTTCATCATGAAAAATATTTAGATTCTAAAGACTTTTTCTGGTAGAAATATATTTAGATTCCAAGGACTTTTTCTAAAAGAAAAATATTTTTGAAGTATTCTTCTTTAAAAAGGACCATAGAATCAAAAAAGTCCTTATTTATTTATTTAAGTCTATGGATACAATATTATCCTTACAAACTAGCATCTTAAAACTATTATATAAATTAAAGTAAATCTAATTGATTACAATAATTATTAAATAATCTCATAGATTTGGTAAGGGGTTCATTTAAAGAAAATTCAGTTCTATGCAAATCAATATAAAAGAACTTATCATTAGTTCTAAAAACTCTTGGAGGTACGAATATCAAATTTTTTCTTTAGGAAAAATATTTCTTAAAGAAATATTTTTAAATTTAAAGAACTTTTTCATACTTTCGAATCATGGTAAAATTATGGTTATTTTAGTATCATAATATGACAACTATATTATGTTGTAGTACGACTATAGTTGGCACAATCATAATACTAAAAATATAAGATGCTCTTCGAATATGATTGCCCCAACCATGTTTTTTTCTCTGCGATATTTAAATCTACCGGTAACGAAGCACCGGACCTTTAAGCTATTCAGCTAAATATTCTTTTATTTTTGTGTTAAACATCTTGTCAGTTTTCTTACAAAAAAAGGTTATCTTATTCAAAGATTTGTTCATGTAGAAAAATTTTGTTTCAGAATCTGCTAATTTTCGATTTATTATAATTTATCTTTTACCCCCACAATATAAAATAAAACACAATAAAGAGTAAAAAAAAAAGAATAAACACTAAAAAGACAATTTCATACTTCAATGGAGTTAAGAAATCAGCCACACAAACCAACGCGCTTCAAAAAAAAAATAAAATTTCCAACAAAATCACGAATATTAAATAAAAAAAAACTATGAAAAATATTATAAAAGCACAACAACACAGTTGCCACATTTCGTGTATGACAATAAAATATAGAAAAAAAATAAAAAAAAATTAGAAAAAAAACTTATTATAGGATTTAAAATTAACAATAACAAAAATCGATTTAAAAACAAAAGGTAAAGTGAGATATTCACATACATAACAATAGACATTTTTAAGCAACCAAAATGACAACACTTGTTTTTTTAAAAAATTATGGACACGAATAGAAAAAAAAAGAGGTTTGAATACAAAATAAAAAATAAAAAACAAACAAATGCAATATCTATAATCCTACACTTTAAATAATTTCCACACAAAAACTAAAACAAATTTTTTAATAAGCACCAACAATATAATTTGTAAATACAAACAAGTTTTTTGTCACATTTTATTTATTATTTTTTGAAAACTAAAAAAATTTTAAACAAAAAAAAATTGTTAAAATTTGTTGAATTTGAATTTAAAAATTATTTATTTTGCTATTCAAATATTTTCTATATTTTACCCAGTAAAAAAAGTGGCAGAGGATATTTAGTTATCACTTTTTTTATTATTTTCTAAGTATCGCCACGTCGACCTTTGGTGTTGCCGCATAGCATTTAACTTGAAAAAAATTTTGTTTATAATTTGTCATAATTATTATTTCCAGAAGATGCCTAGTTTATTGTGTAGCATCTTCAGGAAATATTGAAAAATAAATATTATTTTTTGTAAAAAAACGAACCTTAAGTTAAAAAAAAAAATAAATTAGTTTCTAAGTTAATGAGTCAAAACCAGACAAGATTGAACCTTTACCTTAAATATTGTTTTTTTTTTAATTTAGAATTTTGTTATTTAGATAGTAGCTTTAATTAACCACATGAGACCCTAATGGATCGGTTATGTAAATGAAGAATTAATAAAAAACAAAGAAAAATACTTTTATAATAGCCCATGTTGGGCGCCAAAATAATTTTTGGTACAATTTCATTCAAAAATGTTGTAATATTTAGAAACAATTTGTAAATACAATTAATTTTTTTTTATTAATAGTATAACAAAATTTTAATTGAAAGTTCAGCAACAGTTTTTTTTCTGTGTATCTATCATAGAAAAAAATAAATAGAAACTACACAAATATAACTAAAACCAATATTTGTTTATTTCATACCATGTTTTTTTTTGGAATTGTTGACCAAAAATCATTAAACCAATAAAGGTAAAAAAATAACAACAACAACATAAACTAAAGATTACCATAAAGGTTTGTTGTTTTTCCGGATTTTTTTTTTCAAATAAAAAAAAATTTAAATATGTATTGTGTATTTGAAAAAAAAAAAAAGTGTGATGTTGAGAGATGTTTTATTTTAAGGCCATAATGTATTGGCAGCAGTAGCTTAATAGATTTTAAATTATTATAGAAATTTTCCATAAACAAGAAATTATATTAGAAACAATCATGATCATACAAAAAAAAAATCTATTGACTTTTAATATCGAAGATGATGATCGGTAAAGCCTATAAACTAGTTTATTGTTAATTCAAGTTTTTATCATCTAAACTGGTCTTAACTAAAAGTCTTGATTTTTTGTTATTTGAGATGGAAACATTGTTGAAGACTTATAATTTAATTTAAAAAAAAAAAGAATTTATTTGAAATAAAGGATTTGAAATTACTAGTTAATGCTATTTTTTTTCTTCTAAATATTGCAAGAGAAATTATTAGTTTTAGTAATACCGGTTGTTGTTATTGCTAACAACACACAAATAATTTATATACCCTACAGTATCCAGAGTGGTACTCACAATTTATGGTAATACATATTATTATTTTCCATTTATACCATTTTAAGATCTCCCAATTAGTGATATTCTAAAACATAAAAAAAATTTCAGAATCCGACACATTGTATACACTCATCAAAAAAAAAAGTCTGCAATGGCAACTGAAAATTTTGCTGTTATTACGGGTAATTTTTCTAATTTGAGCCCAGGGGTATTTTTTGCTTATCTCAGCAACACATGTCTGCTGACGTGTAGTACAATGAAATTTAGTAGCCGCTACTAAATTTTAGTATACTTTTTGTAAAGTGGAATTTAAAATCTTTTTGCTAATTTCAGCAAAAAAAAAAATACTAAATATTATTAATATTAGTACAAAATTTTATATAAATATTTTTTTATTTATTTTTTTCAAAAAATATTTTATACAAAATTAAAATAAAATCAAAGGCTTAAAAAACTTAAAAATTGTTAAAACATAAACGAAAAAATCATTTTGTTTTTATTTGGTAATTTCTGTTTTCAAAAATATTTTAGTTAATATTTTTTTTTTTTACTTTTAAGGTCAAATTTTTATTGTTTTTAGGGCTGATTTTTAGAACAAAAAAAACTTTTTAGTGCTATTTTAAGTGGATGTCCTATTTTCAGGCATGAGTCGGTATATTCACTTCCGATCCCTTTTTTAATCCATGTAACATTTTAAGGCAATTTAAAGTTTGTAGGTGTAAGTTTTAATTATAAATAACATTTCCTTCAATATCGACTTTTTTAAAATTAGTATTTTTTTTTGCTAATTTTAGCAAATCGGTTTTCAACAAATTTGTAAAATGATTTCTTAAATTAGCAACAAAAATTTGTAAATATTCTGTAAAATTAATGTAATTTGTAAAATGTAAAAAGCAAAAAGATTTGCCAAGTAATATTTTTTTTTACTAAAAATCAGTACAAAAATTCAAAGTAGGATTGAAAACAGTTTACCAATATTTCTACTAACTTTTTTTCTGAGTGTGCACCAAAGTCCTAATGTTTCCAATTTGAACGCCCATTTTTTATGTAAAAAATTGCATATTGTGGTCCTGTCTTCAAGAGAAATATAAATATTTAGTTATGTATCTTTTTTAAAAATCTGTTAATTATTCCATACATACATTTTAAGACCCTAAGTTGGGCGCCATAGTGATTTTCTAAAAGAAATATCAGTAATAACCTTAAAAGTTTGTAAAATGAATAATCCCCGTTGGTCGCCATTTATTGCATGAAATAAATTTCTTCAAACTTATCTTTCTTAAACACAATTAAAAAAATCCTAGCCCTTAACAGAGACCCTGCTGACAACAGAAAAACAACCCTACTGAAAGGACACAGCCGCCATCTAAATTTCATAATCTAAAAAGTTTTCTATAGAAAAAAATTTCATATACAAAATTAGTCTGTACAAAAATTTTTATCTAGAACAATTCTAAAGTACATTATTTCATGCTCTGCTTTGCTTAATACTAACAAAAATAATTGCTTTTCATCTGAAAATGTTCTTTCATTACAATAATTGACAGGTTTCTATTGTATTAAATTAAGTTAAATAGCAAAATATAATTATATATCTGTTAAACAACTTGTATATATATTATTTAAGATGGGTAATCCATAAAAACAATTTCATAGATACCATAATATTTAAATAGAAAAATTGCAATAAATAAAAATGTATAATTTAAAACTTACCGTTTTAATTGATCTTTTTTATTATCCTCTCGTACAACGACTTGTGTTTCTTGGGCTATTTGTCCAAAACAAACGTTGTTGGTCTCTCGTACCATTTTTGTTTATGAAACTTCATGGAGGCGAATTGTTTTTTAAATGGGCGCACTCCAAACCCATTCAAAATTTTTTTGTATGAAAACAAAAATCGTCAATATGCGATATTTAGTTTTCTTTTTAAGATTATACCATTAAATAATTTCATAGATTTTTTTTTAAATATATTTTTTTTAATTAAATATGGTTAAAATTATTATTTATTGATTATTAATATTTTTATTTACACATTTGGTGTTATCTGAAATGAGAAGAAAATATGAAAAATTAAAATAAAGTGAAAATAATTAGGATTAAGAATTTATTTAAAAAATATTTGTTGCTTGCAATTCTCAGTGGGTTTTGAAAATTTGCAGCTAGTTAAGAAAAAACGGAAATACACACAGAAAAAACCTGGGTATTAAGCAGAAACAACATTAATTTAAGTAGAAACAGCTTCAAATTAAACTAACAAGGAAACCCGCAGAGCAAATAATTATAAGATATGTTTTAATACAAAAACCCTGTCATTTTTGACCCATAAACGTAAGATTGTACATCTATCATAAAATGCGACTGTTGATACAACACATCCAAGTTTAATTGAGATTTTTTTCGTATGCAATAAATTTAAATTGCCCAAAGGCAAGAGCTGAATCCCCTCCTGCAATAAATATATTTTACTTGACTCTAGATTATTGATAAATTATTATAATTCTCAGTTAGTTTATAAAAAACACTACTTGAAAGGCATATTAACAAAAAAAATATATTGAAATTTCATGGAAAATATCCTAAACTATACAGGTTTTATAGAAAATGTATTCCATTAGTTCATTCCATTTAGATATAAGGTTAAAAATTCATGCTTTTTCTTAAGGAAACTGTTGTACACAGAAGAAAACCATTATTAATACTCTATTTGGTCTGTAAATTTTTATGGCCATTATTGTCATCAACTTAAGAAATTTTTGTTAAATATTGTTTTTTTTTTGTTTTCGTTGTCGTCGATAATACTATGGCACATAAAAACCTTAAACGAACCATGCTGCTGCTGCTGCTGCAGTTGTTGTTTCTGTTGGTGGTAATCTGGTGGTGCTAACCAAAAATATCGCAGAGCCAACGACAGCAACAGCAAACAACAATAACAAAATCTTACCATCAGCAGCAGCAAACAGTTTTAAAACCATTTGAGTTCAAACTACACAATTATGGTTAAAAAAAACTACAAAAACAGCAACGGCAACAAAATAAAAATAAAGAGTAGACGGACAAAACAGAAACGACGTGTTTTTTTCCAACAACACCGACATCATTTAGTCAGTCAGCCAAATAGCAACAACTACATACACACAACATTAGTTAGTAGCCTCAGCAGCAGCAACAAAAAATTGAAAGAAAAAAAAAATATATATATATATAAAATTCTTCTTATAAACGTAATATGAAATTTGGCAACGTTGCTTTTATCACTCATTGCCTCTTATAGTTGAGGCTTATTGAGGTTGTTGTTGTAGTTTTTTCGTTTTGTGTTTTAGTGAGATTCGACAACGTTGCTTTATTTGCTGTTTTTATTATAATTGTTGTATTTTTTATTTTCATTCTTTATGCCTTTCGAGTGTGTTAGATAAAGAGAGATTATATTGAATTTTTTTTTTGTGTGAGCATAGGAAAGAAAGAGAAGAAAAGTGGCAAGTTGTTATTAAAGTTGGCCCATACATACTACTATTTGTATGTATGTAGTTTTGTGTAGTCATAATGTTGACGACTACAACGGGCACGATGGTAATGATGATGATGATGACGACGATGACGACTACAAAGAAGACGACTACGATGTTGTTGTTGTTATGTATTGTTGTAAAGTTTCTTTCAGAGATATTTTTTTTTGTTTGTTTTGTGTATTATTTATAAGATTTCTGTTATACATATTGCGCTCTTGGACGTACTTAAAGAAAAAAAATGAAGAAAAATTAACAAAATTCTTAATAATACCAGATTTTGACTAAGGAATCCTGTATTTCTTGAAAATAAATACAATTTGAATTCATACAATATCTCCAACAGATTAAGTCGACCAGCAAATTTTCCCAAATACAGTTTTCAACTTTTTATACACCCAGAAAACAGATTCGTGCTGACAAAGAAATTTCTTCCCACTCGAATGGGTTAGTAGCTGTAACCGAATTTAAGTATACCAATCTACTCAGAAAATTTAAATAATTGAATGAAATTTTGGTACTTGAGGACAAATTTGGTACATTGAAAAGGTTCCCGAACTAAGTTTAGGGTTAGGTGGATTTTCCAAAGTTCCTCTTTATATCTAGATATAGACAAAGAATTAAGTCATCAAGATTGAATAAAAAGTTTTTTGATGATGGGCAGTTATAAATTCCTGTTGCTTTCCAAATCAATGAACCTACTCCTTAGATGTCGCAGAGCACATGCTACAAAGTCTTCCTTTTTTGGATAAGCAATAGGAACAAACTATGAATAAACAAAAACTGCGAGTCGTCGTGGCTCTCTCCGTTATATCTTCGACCAAATTAGAGCTATTCTTCATCAGACAATTGATAAAATAAAAAATTGTGCAGACTAACAGTTTGGCTGAAAAGTTCGTAGGGTGAGACATAAATGGCGCTACTAGTATGAAATCCATATAATTTTTAGTTAGCCCTAACCTTCGAAAGACACGTGTATAAATTTGACGCTGACGGAAGATTAGTTTGTGAGATATAGTATTTTGGGTGAAGCAACTTTTGTTAGTTTGAAAACAATGGATAAAAAGGAATTTTGTGTGTTAAAGCCAAAGCTTGGCTTGATAAACATTATTCGGACTCTGCACCGGGAAAATCAACCGTTGAAAAGCGGTTTGCTTAGTTTAAACAAGGCGAAATGAGCGCCGAGGACGATGCACGCAGTGTACGCCCCAAAGAGGCTGTTATCGATGAAAACATCAAAAAAGTCTACAAAATAAAGTAAAGTGAAGTTTAAAGAGATATCTGAGACTCTAAAGATATCAAAGGAACGTGTTGGACATATCGTGAATGAATATTTGGCTATGCGAAAGCCCTGTGCAAAGTGGATGCGGCGCGAGCTCACAAGCAACCAAAAACAACGAATTAATGATTCTGAGCTGTATATGAACCTGTTTTATCGTAATAAACCCGAATTTATGCGTCGATATGTGACAATGGATGAAACATGGCTCCATTATTTTACACCGGAGTCCAATCGACAGTCAGCCAAGTGGACTGCACGTGATGAACCAACTCAAAAGCGTGGAAAGGCGCAACAGTCGGATGGCATCAGTATTTTAGGAAGCGCATGGTATTCATCGACTATCTTGAAAAGGGAAAAACCATCAACAGCGACTATTGCATAGCGCTATTGGAGCGTTTGAAAGACGACATCGTGGAATAACGGGCCCATTTAAAGAAGAAAGTTCAAGACAATGCACCGTGTCACAAGTCAATGAAAACGATAGCAAATTTATATGGCATCCACCGTATTCTCGCTGGAAAGAAATTTAGCGCTCATGAAGAAGTAATGGCCGAAACTGAGGTCTATTTTGAGGCTAAAGACAAATCGTACTATAAAAATGCTATCGCCCTTGAAGGGAACTATATTGAATAATAAATAAAATAAAATTTTAGCCTACGAACTTGTCAGCCAAACTGTTACATTAAGCTCAGCAATACAACAGTGGATTCAATTTACAATACTTAGTTCAGTCACAGTATTTTCACTCCAAATTGTTAATACATCAAAGATTTGTTCAACGCCATAATCTCTTCCTTAAAAATATTTTAATTTCAAAATCTAAGAAAAGCTTTTGGAATTCTAATTCCAATATGTTTAGTATTCTATTCTAACTGCTGATTCCAGTTGGTGATGAGAGTCGATAAAGGATTTAACACTAGAATCAATTAAAAATTAAATAAATTGGCACAAAGATCAAAATTTTAAGCAGAAGGCCATATTATGATATTACTTTTGTTTTCACCAGAATCTGTTTTTATCAATTCTTAAATTTCAGTTATTAATATTTATTGATTCCTCAGTTAAGTGAGCTAGGATCCAAATATGTCTAAATATTGTGAATACACCCATTCTTTTTATTACGCAGTTTCGTTCTGACATGTTGGAACAATATTATTAAACGGTTCTTTACTTCTTGCAATGGGCACAGTTGGGTCAAAAAATTCAACAAGAAGGTGTCTTTTCCAATCAAAAGCAGACCTTTTTCTACAACCGGAAAGTTAAAATTCTGGAAGACATTGTAATGATGAGAAGCAACGAATATATTTCAGGGATTTAAACCCAAAATTTGATTATTAAAAAATAAGGTTTGTTGTAAAAATTCAAGAAAATCTTTTTAAAATATATGTATTATTCTACCGGCCAAAATCAATTTTAATTTTATATTCCAAATAATTTTTTTCTACGTATGTATATCTACTAAGTATATTTCATATACACATTTCTTCATATTATTTAATGAAAATATGTAGCTCTAAAAAGAATTTCATTGAAATCAACTTAAAACGAAGGGTTGGTTGTTTTAGTAGTGGGGAGCTATTTTGAAATTATGCACAACAAAAAATTATCGATTCGAAAGGCAGTTAGCACGTTTAGGCAGGCAGTTAAAAAACAGCAAGCTAAAGTGACGTTAACGTTATATAAAAAAAAACAACACAACACTACTACAAAAACAACGTCACATGCAATACACACACAAACACTCTTGCAAACATTACTACTATTGTGAGAAATATAAATTGTAGCCTTACTTTAATGAAAGTCCACAATAAAGCGATAACAAAAAATAAACACACACACACGAATTGTAGTTTTGTAGTTTTCGCAATGCGCATACTCTAGAAATACTTTTCAGCATACTCTTTCTAACCTCTATACAAAAGCTACCCATCTTTTTCTTTGCTTAAAATGTTTGTGAATTTCTGTTGTTTGTATTTTTTGGTTTTCAATATGGCATTTAGTGTATAAAAAGGTGTTTTTTTTTGCATTTCTGTCATTGTGTTTTTTTTTCTGGTGTCGCTCTGTAGCTGTGTTGGTTGTATATTTCACAAGCAACATTTCAGTTTTGTATCTTGTAGTATGTGTTGTGTGTATGTGTACTTTTAATAACTAGGTGCGGATTTTCAGTTGTTTTATTTATTTTATTGTATATTTTTTTCTGGTAACAGAGGGAGTCTGATCTGATGTTTTTATTTTATATTGAAGAAGGTTTCTTTGCATTCCATTTGCAAATTATTTTTCAGTCGTACGAGTGCTGTTGTTAAGCTTTGATCGTTGCTTAGTGATAAAGCACTAAAGGCATAGAACTTATTTTGAGTTATTATGATGAGACAGCTGTTTTTTTAATAATGCTGAGCTGTATTTTGTGATAAAATTTTTATATGTTGTTAAATTTTTGTTTGCAAATTAAAAGTTTGTAATTAAGGGCTGATTGTTTATGAAAATTACATTCAAAGAAGTAATGATATTTTTACAAACTGAGTGTTGGCCCAGAATAACAACGTGCCGTATAACAATTGTCGCTGTTAGGCAAAATAGACCCAAAATAATGACGTACGACGGTGACTACATAAACTGTCCATGTTTATTTTAGTGTAAAAAGTACAGTAGATATCCTTTCCTCCTCAGTATCGTTCGTTTACTAACAACATACCATTTTTTTTGGTACATGGAAATCGAATATAAAATGTATTATTTCAATAAAAATTTAAAATTGCTTATTATAAATTGGTTTATATTACGTTGTACATTCGTTGGTATACAACATCTGAACAAGAGCCACATAATGTCTGTTATCTTTACTCGACATATGTTTTTTTTTTTTGTTTACAAATAAATTTTAAAATGCGGCAACTCTGTTGTGAAAATGAAAAACAAACAAAAAATGAGGGAATATGAAAAAATGTCGGGAAAATAAAATAGATTCTATCTCAAAACTGCAACGCTCAAAGTGCTTAAATTGCCAATTTGTATGGAAAAATACGGCACATTGTTGTTTGTTTTATTTAGGACAGATTTTTGTTCAAATTTTCTTTTTAACGGAACGAAATACAAAATTTTCTTTTTAACGGAACGAAATACAAAATCTGTCCTCTAAATGTAAATGTTATTTTTCAGGTTTCCATCTTTTGATTATGTATTCCCGGTTATTTTTTTTTTTTTGTGATAATTCCTACAAAATTTGCAAAATAGATTTTGGACGAAAAAGTACGGTCATAATCTCCAAATCAAAATGGGAACCAGTTGCAGACAAATCAGGGTAGATGGCCTCTGGCTAGGTTTGGGTATCTTCTACCTTCTGGAATTCAGACATCTTCGCTGAGTGAAGGTTTTCAGCATACGAATTTTCTAATCTGCGGATTTTCCAAAGCCAGTCTCGCAGAGGAAGGGTCTTCTGCATAGCTGCCTTCTGGCTGGTTTTAAGGGCTTTTGAAAAGCTTCGTTAAAGGAAGCCAAAATAAATTTGATCATAATTCCCACAACTAATCCGTCTTAGCCCCCACTCCACTTCCGCTTTGGTGATTTTATTCCATAAATGTCTCCATAATGGAAATGTCACTCAATTTTCTATAGGATATATTTAGAATATTTTCCTTTTGTCATTGTAATCCATGTTTTTTTCTAAGGGAACTTATACATAATGTAAAATAATCTCAAGGTTTAGAAAACAAAAATTTGAGTATTTTTTATATTATGTCCGTAAAAAGGGGAGTCTCTCTGTTGGCAACGACACTGGCACTTAGTGATGTTAGTTCCACTCGAGTTAGCAATATTTTTTTAAAGAGAAGCAACACTCAGGAAATTCTTTCTATAAATTAAAGTGTTGGTTTCTTTAGAAAGGGGATAGAGGAGAGGTGACTCAAATATGGTAACACTGTAATAGCGCGAGATGAAATCTCTTGGAACAATTGATTTCTACCAACTAATGGAGAGTTAGCGAAATTGTTGCAGCTTTTTAGTTCGAAGCCATGTGATGTTATTTTACTTCGGTGTGGTTAAATGCTATGGGAACACAGAAGGAGGACGTTGCGATATGTATGAGGGATAGAAAACTCGTACATATTATTTTTATAAACTGATGTTGATGTCGCTGGAAATCGAACCCCAACCTTTTGTTCAACGCGCTAACCATTACACTGCAACCAATTCTTAAAAATGTAACTCTCAAGATCTAAATATCTGTCATATTTCTGAAGACATGTCTTTCACTCATTAAATTTAAGAGTTAAGGCAATCAGATTTGAATATCAACATTCAGACCATTTAAATTCTAAAATATATTTCCCCAAAAAAAAAACTTCATATAAAGAAAGACTGACTGACGTAGGAAAAGTCATTCAAGTTTATAAATTTTATATAGCGATAGATTAAATATACAATAACTTTTCTAGATTTTTTGTATTATTTTATAAATTTTTGTATTTTTTTTTTTTTACTTTTCTCCATTTGGTGTGTGAAAATAAATGAACGTTATTATTGTGGGGATTCATTAAATTGATATATGTATAAGGTATCATCCATCCATTCTACATTCTGAACAAGAAACCCAACAACAAAAACTCGTAGGTATATAACCATTTCTGGTATAAATAAAAATGTATATAATAAAGAATATATTTATACATAGAAATGTATAAAAGAAGAACATGATGAGGCAAAATATCCCAAAAAAAAAAAAAGAATAGTCGTTTGGTTGAATGGTTTTGGAACGCAACAAAGTAGTAATAAAGCTAGGAACTTTTTTTTTTCTTTATTGTTAAAATTTTTCACAATGGTATTGCTACGATTTTTTTGTTGCTGCTTTTTCGTCGATTAAGCTGAGCTGAGCTGCTTGTAGTAGCTACAATTCAGCTATTACTGCCAAGATATGGTGGTTTGCTGGTATATAGCCAAAGTTATTTGTAATATATGGTATGCGTTTGAAGGGAGAAGAAGAGAAGAAGATAGTTAATATAGTGGTAGTTGTAGTAGTGTAATGCCATTAGATAAACAAAGATGGTTGCTTTTGTTTAAGCGACAAAACTACAATTTTTAAAAAATAAAATGTTTGTTTTTGCTAAAAGCGATAACGTATACGTGACCGACAGATAAAATGAAACATCTACGTTACATACATTGAAATGAATTTACAAAACAAAAAAAAAAAAAAAATCAGTTGCTAAACGACAAAACTTATAAGGTATGGATGGTATGATACATTGGACGTACAGTATTGCATAGAAGTCAGGGAACATCTCTACTTTATTTAAGTATTGTAATGGAAAAGTTGTTAATGTTGCGACCAAATCCTAGTTTAATTTTCGTAAAAAAATTGTTCTTTTATGGTTTACAGAGGCAATCTTTAATAGTAATGTCAAAACAATATCTGGTAGACAAATTAGAAATGTGCTCTCTCGATTACAAACAAAGAACCCTAAAATGTCAAAAAAACCCAAATTCTTCCTAATGACCTTGTTATCTTCAATAACTACCTCAGCAAAAATAATGTGCTTCTAATTTGTCATTTCATCGACAAATTTAACATTGTCTTACCACATGGCATAATACAATACCTGTAAGGTCATTAGGTAGAATTTGGGTTTCTTATTTAACATTCTAGGAATCTTTGTTTATTTTTTGTAGGAATTTTAGACATTTTGTTCTTATAATCGTGAGATATATTTCTAATATGTCTACAAGGGTATTGTTTTGCCATGGCCTTGTCACAGGAAGGAAATTGTTCATAGAAATTATTCGCATAAATAACTTCCAAAAAGTTGTTTAGGTGTAGAACAACATCCAAAGAAACCTATTGGGAATGCTTTCTTCAAATGACAAGCCAATGTTTAATTTATCGAAGTAATTTCCATATTAGAAGACAATTTTTTCTGGGCAATTGTTTGATCGAATGTTTCTCTTACAGTTGTAAATCTTTCATGTAAAATTCTTTATGACTTGCCTCAAAAGTATTTTATAGTTTGTAGTTCAGATGTTCCTAAAGATAGCATTCAGTATAAATTACTTATTTGTAAGGGGTAGATTATAATTCGCCATTTGTCGTTTGGTTGTAGTTTGAAAGTTACTTTTCCTTTGCCCAAATTATAAATAATGTTAATTTTCTTTTTAAATGTACTGTATGTAAAGTACGCTAATACTGGGACATTGATATAAAGTGCTGGCGATAATTTTAGAGAAATCATTTAATATTCTACCTAAGGAACATTTCTGCATCCTTGCTTGTCACTGCCTCGAAGATTCTATCCATTGATTGTTTTATCTGTTTAGTTGAGAGGAATTTTAAAGTCGACCTTAGCTTGTTAGATCCGGACATCAGTTCAAAGCTATTTGTAACTTTCTGCTCTTAAACAAATTTAGCGATCTCAGCTGACTACCTCTATTCCAGAGTCATACAGTCTTCCTTAACTTGCTATTCTGTTTGAAGTTATGAAATCAGTTGACTCTTTTTAGATCTTTCATCAAAATAACGTAATGAAGATTAATTGAATTGTTAAGTAACAATATGGCGCCCAACCGCAGTAAATAAATTATTAATCATTTCGAAGGGGAAATCCGTGTAGAATGAAAAGTCCATGAAAAACAAGTTTCTTGGATTTTAAAATAATTTTTGTTCTTCAACATTAAATTCTTGAAGTGCATTGCACCGTCGTCTAACATTTCAATACACTTAGAATACTTCACTTTGTTTAGCTCTTAAAACAATATGACTTCCGGATTCGTATAAAATTTTTTTAGTTGCTGAAGAACAAGCAAGGGCAATACGGGGCCCTGGCAGTTTAATTAAGACGATCAAGGGTTTCTGCAAGATCGGTACTAGTAGGTCGACGTTTTAATTCCGATTTCCAATTTTATATCGTTGAAATACGAAGGTGAATATTTTAGTGTTTAATCAAAACATGAAACTCTTTGATTTAAAATTTTTCTTAAATTCTAAAAGTAATATCATTTCTAGATCTATATGAATTTGTTCTAGTTGATGAAATGTCATAAAGAAACAAAAAAATCATAGTAGTAAATCCGACATTTACTACATGGCGCCCAAACAATACATATATTATCTACTCAAATTGTTTTCAAGGCAAATGAAATTATGTTGTCACAGTAAAATTATATCTTGTATCGATTGATTTTCCGCTGTCTGCATATTATTTTTATCTTTATTTTCTTTTTTTGCTCCATACACAAGACTTTTAAGTCTTATTTTGCAGCATGGATGTTACTTTTGAATTGACGTGCGAAACTTAAAAGTTGAACGCTATAAGGAATTGATTTCCAGAGAGATATTGCGAAGATATAGAAATGCCATTATGATATTTAACATGTGTATCCAAGTGATCTTATTCTTTTACCACTGACATCAGAGAAGTTAAGTCTGCCGTCTATACGGTCTGGCTGATGAGTATATATTATTTTCTGTAAGAAGATTAAAACTCTTATGTTGAGTAAATTATCAAAAGAAATACCATAAAGCTGAGAGGAAAACTCTTGAACGCCTATGCAGACCATATACGTACATAACGTATTACATTGTTAAATGCGATGTTCAATTTTCCTATACTTACGGTATCACATCTAGCATGCAGATGTGGCAATAAAACGGGTATTAAATACATTTTGGCAAGTAGAATCCTTATTTTGATTGGTCTTCAGTGTTGCCACAAGCATAGTTAATGTGATCTGGCAACGTAAGAGTGTTTTTAAAAAGAATCCCAAGATTTCTACTAGATTTCATGATCTGGATTGATTGATTTTTTTGAATCACAATACATTTAGATTTTTCGGGATTGATCCCAAAGCCATTTGCTGAAGCCCATGTTTGGATGGGGTGAAGTTACTGATTTAAGGAGATAATACACTGGTCGATCAATGCATTGCTACAACTGCATTAAAGTTTAACGTCATCTGCATATACTAAGGAGATCATTAGAGTATATTTAAAATAATAGTGGCCCAACTGTAGATCCCTGTGTTTTAACATACACAAAGATATGTCGAGATTAATCGAGTAACAGTCGAAGAGAATTAAAAAAAAATTGAGCTTGTAACAAATAATATTGGGATCCACGGTATCAAATGCTTTCGAATGATCCAAGAGTGCCAGAAAAATAGTTTTACCATAATCTAGCTCTTTTGTGATCTCCTGATCTTAAGAGCAGTTAGTTTAAAGATTCCTTATTTTGTTGTAACTCTCTGCGGATGTGTATGAATGATCAACTAAAAGTCAAGCACTTTACATAGAATGCAGTGTTTTGAGAGATTAAAAATTTTACAATGGACCAACTTGCCTTTGAGTTTATCTTATCCAACGGCGAGCAATAAGAGACTGTGACAATGGACGTACATTTGTTCTGTAGTTTCAGTGTTATCTTTTGTTTGTCTCAAACCTTAGTCAAACTGTCTGATATTTTATTTTTGATTATACGGATTTATTTTACTTATTTATTTTGATGTCTCTTTTCTTTTGTGACTCGCTGTATGCATATACACATGAACTTTTGTTTTACATCATTTACGTTATAAACAATAATGTAGCTTTGTAGTGTACAAAAACATAAGAGAAAACAAGAGGGTTCTTTTTCCAAAACAAACTACACTTGCAAAAAAGAAATAATAATAATAAAACAAAGAAATAAATAAATAAAATTGATTCAACTACAAACAACTATGGCAAGTAGTTTAGCTAGATGTTTTTTTACTGCTGTTCATATTATTTGTCGTTAAACTAGTAGTTTTGTTAACTACAATACTACATACAAGTTATCTTGATTATATATTAAAATGCTCTCTATGTCCAACTATCTCTTTTACTTCTATAACACACAACATAAGTGTATCTCTTTCGTTTTCGTGTAAAAAAAGTAGTTTGTACACTTTATGTTGCGAGTGTATGTGTAATTTAATGCAGTAAATTTATGTATGTATGTAATGTTTTATAGTGTTGTTTTTGTTTGTGTAGGGAAATCACTAGTTCCCTGACTTTTTCCATTTCATAGCTGCATTAAATTATATGGGGGAGATGTCAACACATCGTTGTCGTCGTCGTCGCGGGGATATTTTTTTTAATTTAAAACTTCTTTCTTTTAAAGAAATCTGTGTTTTAACAATTTCAGTTTGAAGAATATACTCTTCCGAAAAATTTGTTTTTCGATAATGCATACAAAATTAACTAATAAATTTTATTTTTTCTTTCTCATACACCTTCAGTTTGCTACTAATACTCGAGCAAAAAAAAAAAATTAATTTATTTGTCATTGTTTATGTAGTGGTTTTTTCAGTCGATTTTTGTGTTATTATTTTATATGAATTTCTGTTTGCTTAGTTGTGCCATTTTTATTTAGTTCTTTATTCGTTCACTGTTGTTTGTCGTTGCCTAACGTAGTTTTTAACACTAAATTCAGTTTATTACATATTAATTTTCTCAGTGTACTGTTTAATTGTATTGTTAGTTAAGTTAGAGCTTTGTTTTTTTCCACTGTTGTTTTGTTTTATAGATTTTCTTGGGCAATTCCTATTTTGTAATGACTTTTTCACTTGTGAAATATGTATCTGGACAATAAATACTTACATTTAATTTACGTGCGATATTCGATATTTTTGTAACCGGTTTATTTTCAATACGACGTTTTAAATAAAAACACATTTACCGACCGTTATCGCTTTTTAGCGTTTTTTTGAAACGTTACGATACGCGCCCGTTTTTGGGGATTTTTTTTTTTTATGCAAGTTCTTTTATTTTTTCAGACGATATTTTTTAGCTGAAATAAAAAATAGAAAAATATATTAGATTTATTAAAATAAATTATACAACAAAAAATTATTTAAAGCTGGTTTTTAAATTAAGGTAAAAACTTATTTATATCGGCAAATAAAAAAAAAATACAGAGGCAGAAACTAGCTAGTCTGATTGAAAATTTATAGTGTTTACAATTTTTAGAGAAAAACGTTTATTGTTTTTCTTAAACTCAAGACTCCTACTTATAAAATTATTTTGTTTGTAAATTTTTAAATATAAAGATTTTTTTCTTAATGAAAAATATAATAAGCAAACTTTGGCAAATATCATTCTTGTAAAAATTGGTTAAAGAATTTTTTGGGGAACGTCAAATATATACAAATGTTTTTTTTTTGCTTAAATTTATAAAAAAAAAAATTTAAATTAAAGAAATTCGTCCATTAAAACTTTTCATTAAGTTAATGCAAATTATACAATTTTATGAAAAATATCATTTAATTTATTGAAAGTTTCAGTTAACTTATTGAAAAAACCCTGTCTTATAGAAAGAATGATGCTTTTAATTTTTTTTTTTAATTTTTCGTTCGTTTTGTGAACGTTTCGTTAGTTTACTGAAAATTTTTAATACTTTTTCGTCGAAAAAAATTAGCTTTGTGTAGGAATCAACAAATTTATCGTCTTGAAATGTTGTTATATAGATGAAGGATTCATCAAATTTTTTTTTAAAACTAAGACGGTTTCTAAGATTTATTCTATCTCACCCCAGATCAATTAAGGCGGAAAATTTCTATTGCGATTTCATTTTCAACAAAATTCGTCACTTGACTTTTTAAAAAAATAGTTAACTGATCTAAAATTTATTTTTTTGAAGTTCAAGTTAGTGAGTTTTGTAGTTACTTTATAGAATTTAAGAAGGTAAATTGTTGTTGTAGCAGCGAAGGTTAAATGTATTGATTCCTACTTCTGTTAGAGTGACGGTCTTTGATTAGTTCTAAGAAAATTAGTATATCACCCTGCTGATATTAAATGTGTATACTTATTTTTCAACGAAAAATTCAATGTTTTACAGAAAAATAAAACATTTTAAAATAAATACAATGCTACACTCAGAAAAAAAAAGTTAGTACAAAAATTTGTTAGCGGTTTTCAATCTCACTTTACTATTTTCGTACTGATTTTTAGTAAAAAATATATTATTTAGCAAATCTTTTTGCTATTTACATTTTACAAATTACAGAATTTTTACAAATTTTCGTTGCTAATTTCAGAAATCATTTTACAAATTTTTGAAAACCGATTTGCTAAAATTAGCAAAAAAAAATTACTAATTTTAAAAAAGTCGATATTGAAGGAAATGTTATTTCTAATAATTGAAACTTATACATACAAACTTAAATTGCCCTAAAATGTTACATAGGATTAAAAAAGTAATCGGAAGTTAAGATACCGACTCATGTCTAAAAAGAGGAGAGGATTTTTAGTTCTAAAAATCACACCTAAAAACAATTTAATTTAACCTTAAAAGTAAAAAAAAAAATGGACTAAAATATTTTTCAAAACAGAAATTACCAAATTGAAACAAAATGATAAATTCGTTTATGTTTTTAAGATTTTTAAGCAGTTGATTTTTTTTTTTTCATTAAGTATAAAATATTTTTTAAAAAATATAATCAAAATTTTTGATGCTTGATAAAAAAAATAAATCTAAAACTTTGTATTAATATTAATAGTATTTAGTAATTTTTTTTTGCTGATTTTAGCAAACAGATTTTAAATTCCACTTAACAAAAATCTACTAAAATTTAGTAGCGGCTACTAATTTTTCTACTAATTTAATTGTACTACACGTCAGCAGACATGTGTTGCTAAGATTAGCAAAAAATACCGCTGAGCTCAAATTAGCAGAATTTCCCGTATTAACAGCAAAATTTTCAGTTGCCATTACAGACTTTTATTGGTGAGTGTATTTAAAGTAAACTTTTTCATAATTCAATTAATGTCAATATTTTCGACTTATGTTTCGCATTTTAAAAATATGTTAGTAGAAATATTTTTTAAAAGAAAAAAACTTAATTTAATTTTAAAGCTGTTTCTATTTAATTTAATGTTATTTCTGCTTGATTTTAAAATATTTGTTCTGTTTGATCCTGTTAGAGGTTCATTTCATTTTAAGTACTTTATCTACAAAAGTCTTAAAATTTTGAAAACAAAGCAATTCATAGAATTTTTTTCGATTGAAAAAGTACTAAAAATTTATGTATTGAAATCGACTAAGAAATAACCCAAAGACATTTTAGCTTGAAGTAATAAATCATTTGTTTTCAATATTCTAAGATTTTAACTACAATTTATACATTTTTTTTTTTAAGAACGCAATACGTTCATAAACGGAACCGCCAGATTTAGTACATTTAATACTTTGATCGATAGTAAATCTGTTTAGAATTATACTATTTTTTTTTTTTTTATAAAATTTGTATTTCTTTGAAAAGTTGCTTTAGAGCTCACCTTAAAAATACAGTTTCTCTTTTACAATCAAAGATCTACAAAATGGATTTTGGGTTATTTATCAAATTTTTTTTTTTTAATATAAATACACAACATATGTTTGCGTTTGCAATTGTTGGCGCTTTTGATATATTATTTGTCCATTTCTTCTTTAATGCCATAATTATTTCTTTAGAAAAATAATCCATTAGTTATAAAACAAAAATATTTATATTTTTGTGTTTACTTAATAATAAAAATGCATAACAAATCACAGACCAAACTTTCCAAGGTTGTATAATATTTTTAAACACAAAAGTTTTCTTACCTCTGTAGTATTCCTTTTCTGACTTCAAAATGTTTAGTTTCCTGGTTTGAACTGTTTTATAATCCTCAGTTTATTAAAACCTCCAATACACCAGGATGCTAACAGAAAACAATTGCGTACGATAGTTAGGAAAAAACTCGTATAATGGTTTAAAATTTTTACGTAATTATTGTAGAATTCTATATTTATATCCACTTAAATATTTTATTTTCATATGATTATTAACGTGAATTTCATTCACTTAAAATAAAATATTAAATCACAATTGAAAATTATAAATTTTTTTATACAAAAAAAAAAAAAAATATTTATTAAACATAAATTTAAAATATAAATTTATTTTTTATTTTGAATTTTTTTTATTAAATTTTTATACACATTTCAGAAAAAATTAAATTAATTTACTTTAACAGATTTTAAAAAAAAATTTTTCTCTCTGTGTTGTATTTTTTTTTTTAATTTTTTCCAATTGATTTTTTTTAATGCACTCTTTTATGTTGTTGTATTTATTAAATTTATGATAGCAATTTTTTTTTGCTATTTACATACACATTAAATAATTTTTCTTTTTTAAAATCTCACAGATACCTTATTCTTTTTTGCTTCTTCTTTATTCCATTTCTTTTAAAATAAATTCAATTTTTAGCCTTTTGAATGCACTTTTTCATTAATTTAAAATGAATTTATTTTTCATTAGATTGTGTTGTTGTTTTTTAATTTTATTTTTCTTTTAAATTATGTTAGATTTGTAGTAATTTGTTTTTATTTTACTTGGTGTATTTAAAATTGTTTTAATTATACTTCTTTTTGTTGTATTATTCTTCTTCTTAGTTGTTGTTGATCAATTGTATCTGTGTACACATAGATAAATACATACACAAAAACAGTTTATTGTTGTTGTTTTTCTTCTTTTTTTCATTAATGAAGGAAAAACGCGTATCTAACCGTCCTTAACGATGCATATTCATCGCGATTTACTCAATGACTAAATTGAAGATTCAAAAATTGTATATGTCGCATTGAAGAGAGTTCTAGAGTGCGCCTTGGCCAGTAACAAAATAAACCGCATTTAATTTTAAAATTTTAATACGAGAGCATGAGTTTGTTTTTATAGTTCTCACGTTTCATACTTCCCAAAATCTCTCAATGGCTCTTTGTTTATGAAATGGGTGTTAAAAGAGAATACAGGGTAATAGTAATTTTTGTACATACATTTATTCAAACTAACTATAGTAAGTTTTAAACAAAATTTGTTTGCCTGTTTCAAACCTAAACTTCTTTTATCGGATTGGTTAGCAACTATAGGATTCTGGATACGGTAGTAATTGTTGAAACTACTATATGTTTTGAGTTTTATATTGGGCATATTCTGGAATTAATGCGCATGAAATTGGAATTATTGCACCTACTTCACTGTATTCCTAAGTTTTATTTGATTCGATATTAACTGTACTGCATTAAATGACCTCTGTACAATCACAATTCACTTAAATTTTCAAAGAAACTAAAACAAATTGTGGAAAAAATTCACTTTTAACTAAAAGTGAAATCCAGAACGTGCCCGTATTTTTTTTTATTTAAGCGATTTTAATTATTAATTTTGTTTTAATAAAATGTGTTACTGGAATTTTTTTTTTTGCTCAATTATGCAAAATTAGCAAGTTGTGGGCATTTACAGCTTCGCAATTCGTGCTCTTTTTAACACATTTTCATAAATTTCTGGAGAAAAAACCACGATTTCTTTGCGAATGTTGGTTTATAATTCGGAAATGGTTCTTGGCTTGTTAGCATACATCCTTTCTTTCAAATATCTGTAAAAAAACAGTCAGGGAGCTGTTAAATCTGTTACTACTGTTGATTTGCAAAACAAAAATGATTTAGGTAAATTGTTTGATAGTGTAGTGTTCTATATTAAAATTCCCAAGGCTTCTTTCAAAAATGCTGAAAAAACAAAGAAGAAATAACAATTTAAAAAGTTATAAAAAATTCAACCTATATAAGATAATTCTGCGCCCACCTGCATAATGATTTAAGTGTCATTTCATTGTCGTCTATCGTCAAAAGATACGTAATTGTCCAGCTGGTTGTGAACTACGCCTTGCCATTAATATCGATCTAACATCTGCTTTGTGTTTCCATAGAAGGATTCTCTATGGCTCGACCTCAGGTGCACCATTCGGTTACTTAGTAAAAGGTTCTGTTTGTCACTTTGAAATAAAAAATTTTAATTTTTAGTTCGCAATCTGAAGACATTTACTATTCGTCTAAATACTTTGTGTTACTAATAAATATTTTATGATATTCAGGAATACATTTGATACTTATAAACTACTTAAAAACTAATGATTTACCTGAATGATCTTATGGGTAGTAATGATATATGCTGCAAGTTCTACATTTAAGCAGTTGATGTTCAGTTTGTTTGCTATGCAGATGCACAGTTTGTAAATGTTTTGCTGTCAATTTTAGAAAGACGATGTTAGTGGGGTTCGGTTTCGAAACTGATAGTGTAATGATTACTCCCAATGGTATGAGAGTTAAATTTGTAGACAAATTGAAGTGTCTTGGAGTTTTAATTGACAATCGTTTAAGTTTGTCGTCGCATATTTATAGTGTTTCTTCGAAGATATAATTTTTGTTGAGAATATTATACTTTCTGGATTTATATCTGCATCTCTCGATTAGGGTGCGTGTTGCTAATGCCTGTTCTTTTGTATTGTGTCGAGGGATTTTCTTGCACCATAGATGTAAATGAATACGTTTTCTAACATTTTTTATAGAATTATTAGGTATTTTTTTGGCCATAGGCTTCGGTTCCATGTCACACCGTACGTGATCTCATTTCATGGGTGCTCTTTTTATAATTATGTAGGTATGAGGTTATTGATATTATTTTACAAGGCAATAGTGAATGGTTTTCCGGAATACATAGTTAACAATTTTTTTTTTATCTAATTAGGAAAGTAACTCCCAAATAGTATAAGAGGTACATCACCCCAGGTATTTATGCGGAAGTTGAAAAATCATTTTTCTCTTTATGAATAAAAGCGGTTTGTTGGTGATATAATTTTTTTATACTTCTCTTAAATTTTTAACTTGAACTTTTTATTTGTGTTTTTTAATTTTTTGAGGAAAAATATCTATGTAGTTTTTCTTGTTTGGTTTTTTTTCCTCAACTATTGCTGTGCTTAGGGTCTTCTAGTGGTTGTAGTGATATTGTATATCTATTTTTATTTTTGATTTATATTATATAGGGTGGGCCATTTTAAATTTGAATCAGCTATAAAAAAAGTACTGATTATTTTTTTCTAATTTCTGGTTCTATTGAAAAGGTTAAACTTTATCATTTTAGAATGGAACACAATTTCATTCATATGACTACCACGACTAGGCCATTTTTCTTCGAAAATGAGCAAGGAGCCGCCGTTACCGTTACCGTGCCATGCTCAACGAATTTTTGTTTCCAAAAATTTAAGAGAATGACATGGTTGATATTTGTTTTTAACAAGACGGGGCCACATGTCACACATCCAACGCAACCATCGATAGTTTACGCACTGTTTTTGAAAATCGAATAATCATCCGAAATTGTGATGTCAATTAGACGCCTCGGAGCTGTGATTTGAGCCCTTTCGAATGTTTTCTGTGGGGAGCCATTAAGGATAAATGTTACGCAAACCATCCAGAGACACTTAAAGCATTGAAAAATGAAATCAAAGTTGCCCTTAAAGAGATTCGAGCCGAAAAATTGGGTTGATCGGATGAGGTACTGACGAGACAGTCGTGGTGGTCGTATGAATGATATTGTGTCCCACTCTTAAATTCGAAAGTTCAACCTTTCCAATAAAACCAGAAATTTGAAAAAATAATTAGTACTTTTTTATAGCCGATTTAAATTTAAAATTTTTAATGGCACACCCTGTAGTTTTACTTTATATTTTAATTATTTTATAAAATATCTTTTTATTATTATTTCATTATTTATTACAAATAATTGATCAGACAAATCATGTACTGGTAAATATGCTGTTAGAGAGATTTTTAGTTTATTGTGTTAAATTATAACAATTCCAGTTACGTGGATATATCAGTCCTAATCATTGATTAACCTCGCAAAGTTGTAATTATTTATGCCCAAGGTCGATCTCACTGCAAATAACAATGCCAATCAATTTTAACTTTTTTAAAATCAGTTGTTGTTATCTGGTAGAACCATGTTCCTTGTTGCGACGGTCTTATATCGGTACCTCCGTTGTTTAAGATTCAAAAAAATTTCGAATATTCGAAAAATATATAAAATCCAAATTTTTTGGCTCAGGAATCTTATCTCGTATAATTACTATTTAAGCCCTTCACTTGTGTTTGAAGGTTATTAAGAATTAATGTTGATTAAATAAGAATAGTTTGAATTCATTATACAAATTAATTAATTTAATTAAAATTTATTGAGACTTTTAAAAATTAAATCACAAAAGCAGTTATATATTGTATTGTTTTAATAAATATTTAATCAATTATAATTTTCGAATAAAGCTACATGCTTATTTTAAAAGAACGGAATATGAGAAAAAATCTTTGGTTGCAATAAATTGTATTTAAAGAATTCATTATTTCAATTAAATTTTTAATATTAAAAATCAAATAGGTGTTTTTAATGGTATAAACTTTCTTACTATTATATAATAATTTTGTATATTATATTATTCACTTACATATTTTTGAATTAAGCACCCTGTTTATTTCTCTCCATAAATTTAAATGCTCTTAAATAACCAATTTTATTGTTATTCTCTTAAACAATTTTTCTTTACCTATTTTAATAGTTAATAATTTTATTTAAAAAAAAACTAATTTATTCAATATTATTTAATTTTGAAATTTACATACAAATTTGAAAATAAACTCTTTTGAATAAATAAAATTTGTATTAAATCACATAATAATATACAATTGCTTTTTAATTGATTTCTAGTGCATGTTAAATAAAAGTAAATGAAACAATAATAAAAAAATTGTATTATAGTTACTGGAAATAATGATTGTTTACTTAATTGTTTATGAGAGCTCTAGATTATTTTTCAATTTAAAAAAACAATTGGTTCTCACTCTCTGTATTATACTCACTGCACATGCCGGTAAAACATTAGGTAATGGTTACAGTTCTTTATAAAAAAAAGTGTCTATTTTATTTGCTAACTTTTACAATCAGAAACTGGACATTGACAACAACAGGCAAGTATGCTTGCCCAAGTTTTGACACTATATAGTTCTACCTGCCCTTTAGGAGTTTTCAAAGTTGGTAAAAAAAGTGTTCTTTATTCAAAAAGGACTATATTTGGCAAAATTGTCTGGTCCAAAGAAACGGTTGTATAGCCACTTAATTTCCTTCATAACCATTTCTACTGACAGTAAAGATCTATCACAGAACGTTTTATTTACAATAAAATGCTCTGAAGTGGTCTTTTTTTTGGCAGTTTTAACCGTACGTGTAAAACTGCCGGTGTGGGGCCAAAACCGTTATTTCTACAGGCGCTCAAAAATATCTGTCGCAACTTGATTTTAACCGCCAGCAGATTATTTTTTGTTCTATTTTTTTTTTTTTGACTGGAACTGAAGTAAACAACGCCTAGTGTGTGGATATGGTCGTTGTTCGTGTTTAACAGTACAGTGTATGGCTGCCTTAAGACATGGTTTCACGTGAAAAGGTTGTCCAGACTTATCAGCGCGGCCACCTAATAAAATATTGCTCGACACATAATAAAAAGTTCCACTCATGGTTGATTTAGAATTCGACCATCCCTATCTGATATTACCCAATATTGGGGATATGAATTATCAAAATTCTATCAATTCTCTTTTGAAAATGACAGTATCAGCAATACTGGGAATAATAGATGTGGATATGCAGAAATGCTCAATGTGTGTATAGCTCTTAAATCCGATTTTAGTATTGCTTTGTTTAACGTATTTAACGTACCACCGTTACGTTTCTTACCGTTACTTTTTACGATATTAAAATTATTCTCTTCTGATTGAGGAGGTAAGATTTATAAAAAAATAACACTTTAATTCATACTGTTTGTAAAAAATGTATTTTAATTTTAAATTTTCGCACATTTGTTCTTGTTAATTTTTTTAAAAATAAACACATGTTTCTTATTCACGTTTTTTCTTTAATCTTTTACATTTTTTTAGTGTTGCTAACTGCTTTAGGTTTTTATTTTATTTGAATCTTCAACTAGATATAAAATATGGAAATAAAAATGAAAAATACATGGAAAGAAAAGAACAAATTTTATTGCTTTGCATGCATTTTCCGTATTTTAACATTAATTTTATGTTGAGTTACAATACTGAAACATTAAAACGATTCTATACGTACGAGTTCCATCCTGAGAAAATTTCAAACTGAATAATTTAAATAAGTTTTTAACTAAAAGTATCTGTAGAAAAAATAAAAAATTTTGACGAATTTTGTCGTTAAAAAGTGTAGCGCATTTTTGTTTGTAGTCAGATTGTTAAGTTCACAGTCGAGTACAAACAGCTGTTTGAACCGGTTAAGAATTGGGACTTAGGGAAATAATAAAGTAAAGATAATAACAGATATGATTAGAGTATTAAAAAAACCTGCCTTTTAAAAAAACCGGTTTCGGGTTTCTTCGAAAAATCGAATTTAAAAAAAACCGGTTTTAATATAATATCTTAAAAATTAAACTATATTCATATCAAATGAATAGAGATCATTGAGTTTGTAAATTAGGAACGTTAGTAATTTGAACGTTTAAAACCTTTGGCATTTAAAAGTTTTTTTAATATTACATTTTAAATATGTAAAAAGAAAATCCATTTTTCACTTCTAAAATAATACAATAGAAATAATATACAATTTAAATGTTTCGTTTTAAGACGATTTTTTTGTTTGCTTTTGATAAAGCTAGAAGTGGAAAATACTCTTTCACTAATAGTAGATGTTGGACAAATAGTCAAAAGACAATTATATAAATTTTCCAACTTTTCAGTTCTTTTGTCGCATTTATCAAGATATATGAAATCATCACATAATGATGAATGATTTTGTACAGTCTCTTTTTTAGGATTTTGAATACTGTTTATTGTGCTATTTAGATCAGAAATTAAACTATTTGAATTTGGAATATCCAAAGTTAAGTCTTCATCGGAATCTATCAGACTTACATCTATATCTTCATAACTAAACAAACGATTATAAAAGTGTTCGGAAAAAATAAAAGAGACCAAGTAACCCAGTTGGTGATGTAATTAAAAAAACCGGTTAACCGAGCAAAAAAGACCGATTTTCGGTTTTCTTCGAATTTACAAAATATTCGAAACCGATCGGTTTTTTAAAATAAAGAAACCGGTTGACCGGTTTTCGGTTTCGGTTTTTGAATACTCTAGATATGATACTTTTTAAGAAGAGGATATGGCGACTATTTATAAACTTTTCTGGGACCAAGATCTTTAGCCAAATAAATGTGGCTAATTTTTCCTATCATTAGGAATGAAATGGCGGACCTTAATATCAGACCAGGAGTTTTGAGTGATGTGACCTCAGAAAACCTTTTGTCCTTGAAATCAGGAATTTTAAGCCGAAATCACTTAGTTAAAGTCGAAAGAATGGAGATTTTTTGAGTAGAATGTCATCAAAAGGTTGAAAGAGAAGAATTAAAATATGCGGACTGTGAAAATATCAAATATGGCGGACAGATAAAATAGTGTTTTTTAAGATGGTGTCAAATAGCATCATTCTTGTTACAAGAGATCTTTTAACGATAAGTTTATACACTGAAACTTATATTGTGGTGAAAATAAATTGTTGAAAAGGAAAAATTTTGAAAAAAAATATGTATTTAGACTCTAAAGCAGACTGTGGCCGCCATTATAATCTTATTGGGCTAATTCAACAAAATATTTGGGCGGAATTTTAACACTTGACAAACCAAGACACATTTTTTGTAAAATTGCCGTTCGATGAGTCCATTGAATTTTTAAAGTTTATGAAAAAAATTAAATAATTTATTTGAAATTTCAAAAAAAAGAAAAATTATAAAAAACAGCATAATTTAAATATAGCAAAAAAAAGTGACAAATAAGAAAATTTGAGTTTTCTTAGAAACAGGTAAAAAAAATTTATAAAAACAAAAATTTTTAAAGTAGGGGTAAGAATAAGATTGTGGAATACGAACAAAAGAGAAAATAACCAATATGTAAATACAGAATAATTGATACAGGTCAATTCATATGTTTTAATTGTGTTTTATAATAATATAATGAGATGTATGAATTTATTTTAAGCAATTGAACAAATTATTAGCTACTAATTTCAAATTTTGTTTTGGTTTTACTTAAAGATCCATTAAATCTAATTTTTAAATGAAAATTAGTTAAATTCAATTACATAAATTAACTTAAGCACAGTAAGTGCTATTTCACCTAAGACTCAGTTGAAATTATATTAACCACTAACTGAGATAATTTTTCGGTGTATTTAGCTAATGGAAAATTAAAATCGCTAAAACGGTTGACAAAATCTCCAAATGGGCGACAGTGTGTGTGCAAAGAAAAGAACAAAGAGAAATAAAATAAATGGAAAATAAATTACACAGACTACATAAACTATATGCACAAAAAACATAAACAAATTCGTGGCAAAACTTGAAATATAATATTTAATAATAAGTTGAAACATAAAATAATTGAAAATGGCAAACCTGAAAGATGACTTGGATCAATATTTACTGCTACAAAATGATCAAAAGAAGAAATTCACCGTTAAAATGCCACAACTTAAAGTACCAGAATTTGGTAATATGTTTAACAGAAACACAGAGCCAGAAGCCAATAGTTGGCTTAAAGAGACTCAAGATTCCTGTTGTCCAAAATTGGTAATAAAAAAATGATAAAGAAATGCAATTTAAAGTGAAACTAAACACAGTTTTTTTTTCAATTTCAGTCACGTTTACAACGTATTGTGGGCTTTGTAGCTTGTCTTGGAATGGGTACCTTATGTATGACCATTTCCTTGTTCTACATACCTGTGCTCTTATTAAAGACTCGCAAATTTTCATTGCTCTACACAATGGGTAGTGTGTTTTTCATACTGAGTTTTTGCTTTTTATCCGGATTCGTGGCCTTCTTCAAGACATTATTCACCCGAGAAAGAGCCCTTGTATCATCTACTTATTTCAGTTGTTTATTTGCCACTTTATATTGCGCTTTGTGGGCTAAAAGTACAGCTTTAACCATTCTATTTGCCTTGGCACAAATGATTGCTTTAGCTTTTATGGTCGTTAGTACTGTACCCGGTGGTTCAACGGGCATAAAATTTTTTGGTTCCTTATTTAAGAGTAGTGTAAGTTCATCCGGTTCGAGTGCTTTGCCAGTTTAAAATAACACAGTTATAAGTTAACGCCACCATATAATCTCGATGATTAAAAATAGTTTATAGTATTTGATTTTCAATATATTTAAAAGCATATTTTTCTAACAAAAATTATAATTTTCAATTTGTATAGGATTTAAAACAAACAATTCAACACACGTAATTATAAAAAAACGGCACATGTCCTGGCAATGCGTGGAATTTTTAACGGTCAATGTACTGGATACTACCTTCAAAATTGAAAAAGATTGTAGTACATTTGCAAAATACTACTGGTGAAGCATGTTTTGGTTGATAAAAATCATAGTGTCCCAGTAATTTTATTGTGCCGTGGGTGGGCAATTTCTACCTGGGTTAATTTTTTATGAAGATTTTGAAATTAATTTTTCGTTAATTCATTGGTGCCAAATTAATTGAAATTTTCGACATATATGGAATTTTTTAAAAAATGTTTAAATATTCTTACTTTAACTGAATCTCGTAATGCGAAAAGGAGCTTCATTTTAAATATTCTTGACCAAAAATGTTGAAATCGCTTTATTTCGTAAACTAAAGCCCATATATAAAAAAAGGTTAATTTTAAGTTCTTCTATATTTTTGACCAAAAATGGAGTTTTGTTAAAATGTGTAAATCGTTTTATTCCGTAAACCAATGCCAGGTATTCCAAAAACGAACTAATTTTAAAATCATGTTTTAAAAAACTTTCTAGTGTGTAAAAAAAACCCTCAATGTGGTAACTTTGTTTTTTTCCTTGTCCCTTCTAGCTAAACTTCTTTGCCCAAAGGCCTGGCAATTCGATTTGTTATCAGCTCCTTTGCTCTATTGGGAATCATTCGCAAATGCAACGCTTGGTTTTTAACATCCCTGTATTGAATGTATTTCTAGCAAAGACACAAGCCCATACATGAAGCACTCTGTGCGAAATTGGTATGTTGCCACCTGATACATCAATTACTGAAAGAATTACCCCTATGATATTTTTACACTGAAAAGTTTTAGTAGTTTAGTTAGTACTCACTTCTCTCAACATTTGGAAAAGTGTCGCCTAAACTAAGAATTGGAAAAACTATTTAGTGATTTTTGAATGCTTAGTTTTTTATATTTAATAAAATTTTGTTTTAATTATGCATAAATAATAGTGTTGTGTGTTTTTGGGTTAAGGAATAAATGTGTGATTTTGGAATAAGGGATAATGGCAATTCCAAAGCAATTAGAATAAAAGCGTGAAAAAAGTATTTATTAGTAATTAGTTCCAAGGAAAAAAGACTCACATTAAAAAAAGGAAAATGTTTTATGAGTGCACAACCGGTAGTCAGTCTAGTTAGAACATTTTCCTAATTGAAGTTTTTATGTATTGCTGATATGTTATTTTGTAATGAATAGTATTAAAGGGTTTTAGATCGTAAAATCATATTCATTTTTATAAATTAGAATTTTTATAAAACCAGTAAAAATTAATAATCATCCTAAAATTATTATTAAAATAATTCAGGTTAATCGTAAAATAACCCGCTACAGTTATATCAATGTTTATCTGGCAACACTAAATACTGGTTTTAAGGTATTTAATTTTTTTCCACTACACCCTGTCGTACTGCCACTATGCTATTGTTGACAAAACAACGCTGCTATTTATTTTTCTTATTTCTCGACAACGCGATTTATTTTATGAAAATACAATTTAAGAATTTTATACATAAAATTTGAAAGCAATTACCATGTCAAAAAGACCTAATACAAGTTTAGTTTTAGTTCAAGAATCAAAAAAATCAAAACATGATTTGGTGGCCTATACCAATCGAGATAAAGCTCTTATGGAGGCGGTAAGTAACCAATGTGTTGATTTGCACAAATTTGTCAAAAATAAGAAAAATGTAATGATATCTTTGTATAATTTTAGGGTGTAAGAAGAACATCAAACCTATTAGCACCCATAATGCTATTGGAAGGGCACCAAGGAGAAATATTTTGTACAGAATTTCATCCAGATGGAGAAATGCTTCTATCATCAGGATTTGACCGGCAAATATGTGAGTAAATATGCTTAAACAAAAATCAATATAATATTATTTGATTTTGAGAAATTTTTGAATAGAAAAATTTTTGGATTTTGAGGTTTTTGTACAAAAAGAAATGATCAGATTCTGGCCCGATTTCCTTTATAGGAAAATTCTTAGATCCTAATTTCTGATTTTTTTTTTATAGAAAAATCTATTTTGAAATTTTTGAAATCAAAACGTTTACATTCTGGTATATTTTTTGAATTTTATTTTAAAAAAGTCGCTTAAGGAAGAATTTTTAACTTTTTCAGATATCTGGAATGTCTATGGTGAATGTGAAAATATATTGGCTATGTCTGGACATACAGGTGCCGTGTTGGAAGCTCATTTTAATACAGAGGGATCGCAGATATTTACCTGTTCGACCGATAAAACTTTAGCCATTTGGGATATAGTTACGGGAAACCGTATCAGACGTCTTAAGGGTCATACCAATTTTGTCAACTCTATGCATGGTACACGAAGAGGCACACAAATGCTGTGTTCAGGTTCCGATGATCGTTGCATACGCATATGGGATGCTCGTAAAAAATTGTCGGTGCACAACTTAGAAACTCCATTTCAAGTGACAGCAGTAACATTTAATGATACTTCTGATCAAGTGATATCCGGTGGTATTGACAATGAGATCAAAGTTTGGGATATACGAAAACAACAAGTTTTACACAGTTTAAAAGGTCACACTGATACAATTACTGGCATTTCTTTATCACCTGATGGTTCTTACATTCTATCGAATTCCATGGATAATACATTGCGCATATGGGATATACGTCCATACGTGCCCGGTGAAAGATGTGTTAAGATATTCCAGGGTCATCAACATAATTTCGAAAAGAATTTGTTACGCTGTGCTTGGTCACCGGATGGTAGTAAAATTTCAGCTGGTTCTTCAGATCGTTATGTTTATGTTTGGAATACTACTAGTCGTAAAATATTGTACAAATTGCCCGGACATAATGGTAGTGTAAATGATGTAGATTTTAGTTCAAAGGAACCATTAATTGTATCTGGTTCTAGTGATAAGAATTTATATTTAGGAGAAATAGAGGATTAATAAAAAAAAATGGCAATTCAATTAAAACAAATGTGATTTTTTAATGTAAAATAATGAAATCAATATACAATAATTATATACTGTATTGTAAAAAAAATCGATCGATTTCAAATCAATTGTTATAAAAAATTCAATTTTGAATATTTTAAATTTATATAAAAAGATGTGAATAAACTTAATTCAACTGAAGGGATTAAATATAATTTAAATTCTGTTCCGGTCTTTGCAATTCTCTTTTTAAATTCAGATTTTAAACCAAATCGATCAACATCTCGTACCAGATAATTTTTTTTAACTTTTAGATTATTTTATGGCAATACATTTATTGTAGAATTTTAAAGCATGAAAATAAACCTAAAAGCTCTGATTATCGTACATGTCAAAACCCGTTACCCAGAATACATATTAAAAACAATCTGGCAACTCATTTAATTTCGGGAAAAATCAACCGCCATGTTTTTCAATAGACACATTGAAAAAACATAAATTTTCTTGTGAAAAACAATAATTTGCTTGTAATTTCAACAAGTTTATCTAAAATTGTTGAACACTGTGATAACTACAAGGAATTCTAGTGAAAAGTGTTTTATTCACAGCAACAACTAATAAAATTGGGTTGATTGTTAAAGTCTGCTAATCCTGTGATCTATAGAGTGGCTCGTTGAATAACCATTAAAATGTTGCTTAAATGCTAAAAATAACTTATTGTAACATACCGGTAACTAATTTGCGACAATATTATTTAGTAACTTTGTTTTAAATTCAATTTTATTGCAAAAAATTCTACAACCTTAATATTTTAATTGCGAAAACATTTTTAACTTTTGCCGTTCACTAAAGACTGATAACAAATGTAATATTATAGTGTTACCAGATTGTCTTGTACTTAAGAAAGTAACCGATATATTTTAAATACAAAAAATATAAGTATTCGATTTATAATTGGACATCGCTAATTCAATTTCTTTTTAATTCACGAGAACTTTTTTGTTTTGCGAATTAATTACGCGGGAACGCGAAATAGAGCAATTTTATTGTTTGCCCCGCCTAAACGCATAATTCATATGTTAGCATTTGTTGTTTTTAATATTTTATCAAATTAAAAATACAAAAATTTCAAATATTTTTATGACAACCAAAACGAAGAACGGTTTTGGTATCCATGTTGTTAATAGATATTTTGTACTAAACAAAAAACTAATTTAAAAAAAAAACTGATTCAATATCAGTACGATACCGGTATTAAGGGAAAATGTTTTTGGAATACTCTTATCGGCTATCAACTGGTATAAATAACGGTATTATAAAGGTATCGGTTGCCAACCTTGTATGTTAAGGTTTATATAGATATTTTCTATACACAAAGAATTCTAAAAATATAGCAGAATGCTATTAAATTCATGAAATGAAGCGGAGCCGCGAATAACGTTTTAAGCGACAATTTTTACAAAACCTGTTTTTTTCAGATTACCGTTAGAATTACTCTTTTATGACTTAAAAATGAAGTTAGGCAAAATTATGCAGGATTTCGTTATCAAAATACAATCTAAAGAAGTCAATCAGAAGGACACCCACCCCTTCAAGTTCTAAAACGTTTTTTTTCAATTTCTCAACAATTTCATTTTTGTCGCTTACAACGTTATTCACGGCTCTGCTTCAAATATTGAATTTACACAACGCTAAAATATATTTTAAAGTCGATTTAAATCAAGTTTCAAATCACCCCGCTTGCGAAATATGAAAGCTAAACTGGATTTTGTAAACAAAATAAAAAATAATATATTGAAAAGCTAGTAATTTATTGGCAGATTACAAAATTTATTATTTATTTATTAATAAAAGTGTTTTGAGGTGAATATTTGGAAAGCAGTAACAATTGACTTAATTTTTTCAACTGTTTTTATTTTAAACTAACCGGTAGCTATATTAGTTTTTTTTCTGTGAAAAATTTTTATTTGTATACTATTTGTCATTTTTTCCAATTTTTTAATGTTTTGTTTATTTAAATTATGTACGATTAGTTTCGATTAAAATTTTGAAAATAAAATTTTAAAAATTGACAATATAACAATTGTTGCAAGAAAATAATAAACTGCTTAAAAGCTCTGATTATCGCACATGTCAAATAATAAAACTAATCTGGCAACTCAATAATTGTAAATTTTCTTGTAATTTTAATAAATTTAACTAAAATTGTTGTATATTGTGATAATTGTTAAGAATTCTAGTGAGAAGTGGTATATTTACAATGTTAACTAATGGAATTCAGTGTTTAAGTGAAGTGTGTTAATTTGTGATCTTTTTAAGAATTGCTCGTTATTTTGATGTTAAAATATTGAATGAACAATGAGAAATAAAAAAAATGTATGTTAACTTTTTTTTTAATACTTCGCATTCACTAAAGCTTGATAGCAAAAAAAAAAGCAGAATGTACGTTCGAAAGTTGTCACCGATATATTTTTAATTAAAACATCAAGTATCCAATTTTGATTCAGACCTCTAAATAATTCAATTTCTAAAAGAAATTAATAAAATTTGATCCATACAAATTATAGTTTGTTGTGTTGATTAGCTAAATAAAATGTTTTTTTTTTTTTATAATTTACTTTCGGAATGTTCTGAAAAACAAATCTACACAAATTATTAAAACGAATAATTTATGTGCATCCTTTTTTTGAAACACATCCGTATCATTGGATACATTGATATATTAAAAACTTCAAAATCAAAATGAAATTTACTCCCAACTAAAGCAACTTTTCAATTGAAAATATACTCTTTCTACAAAATGAAATATAGACATCAATTTACGAATTAAAACAGTTTTGATTCGCAAACTAAAAATCATCTTTTGTAAACACATTTGAAAAAACTCTGAATCAATAACTGAAAACTTTTATCAGAAAATGATGAAAATTAAATTGCTTTGCAGAAATCTAAAATCTTATTGGTAAGTCTTGAAATACATATTTAAAGATTTATATAAACATTTTTTATCGTAAAATTTCATAAATATTTTATATAGATTTATAAACAAAACAAATATAAAATATGCATTAATTCCTAAACTCTATGTCAGGGGCATAGCTCGTATTTCTTTAACCATTGATAGAACTATTATTGCTAAGTTCAACAATATACTTTTTTTGTCGGCGACACCCAGTTGCATAGTTATGGACCTCCAAAGTTTTATTTTTTATTTTTTGCCATTTATTTTCGGATAAAGGCAAAGTATATAACATTCGAAAGCTTATTGTAACATCTTTTTTTGGGATATTATAATCCAGGGCCCATTAACACAAAAAGTCCGTTTTTAAAACTGAAGTTTTTTGAAAAATGCTTACTTTCTTTAAATTTGAATAATGTAAAAGTACGAAATAACTTGTGCATAATTGCAGCTAAAGCCTTACTGTCATATACATAAACTTTTTATTGATTTTTATTACAGACTTATAAATCAAATTAACATGTGAAACAATAACAAATTTTCTTTATAAGACTGTTATAAGAATCAAAAATGCGTATGGCTGTTAAGCTTTAATTTTGTTTCGGTGCGAACTGTATAAATATAATCTAAACTAAAATCGGGTTTCCAAAAATCTATCAAATTTGAAACATTTTTCAAATATTTTTCAAAGAAATTTTAAAACTTTGTCAATTTGTATTTAGTTTTGAATATATTTTGCCCTTAATATATAGTTTTAGTTATAACATTTTAACCACTCCCATTTTAAGAGTTAAATTTAATATTTTATTATATTAATAATAATGGGTAAAGTAATGTATAGCCATAGGGGCCGATGGATTACTTTACACCTTATTTCATTGATGAATTTAATAAGCGATGAGCCTCAAAATAATGTATATACCCATTACTTTGAAAGTGATAATGTAAGGGGTTACTTATATGGTTACGAGCATGGAAAAAGTAATGTGTCTAAAAATAGATTTTTAAAAAAGAGGAATTTTTATTATAAAAAATTATTACAAATATTTTATTTAAATTATTTGTAATTAAAAGTAATGTGGTCAATATGGGAATCGAACCAGGGAAATCTGGTTGCCAGCCAAGAACTCTACCCACTGTGTTATTGACGCATATAGTATTGATTTGCTTTAAACTTAAATGAATTGTTGCGCTTCGTTTTTTCGCTAGTGTTGTCAAAACATACATACATTACCCTTTTGCTTACAAAAAACACCAAGTAATGTGCCTAAAAAAAGATTTTCAAAAATATTTCAATTATTACTTAAATTTATAAATCATATTACGTAATCAATAATGAGTAACTTATTACTTTATGCTTGCAAATAATGAAAAAGGTAACGAGCTATCATTACAAGGTAACGCATGAAAATATCGCACCCATTACCAAAGTTTTGCTGGGTATTGTATAAATAAATTTGTCAAATACCAAAAATAAGAAGATTAAATATAATTAACACATTGCATAACACATCTAAGAGTCAGCCATATATGGAAAGAAAAAAATAAAAAATCCGGCAATTTTTTGAATACACCCAGGCAGAAAAATGCGTTGGCAGTAGCGTCAGCCTTTTGCTTTTACCGGCCAGGGTACCAGCATTGGCAGAAAAAAAGATTTTGAAAATTATAATGCTATGCTAACCCCAAAATGATAACACCGGGCTGGGCTTGGCCGTTACTTTTTTAAAACTTTGGCAGAGCACTGTCAAAATAGTCAATAAAGTGCAGTTTTAATTTTTTATAGTTGATCTTTAATATTTATATGTATGATCTGTGATCTCGAACCAGACTAAAAAAAATTGCATTTTCATACAATAATGTTCTTTTGGAATTATCCACATAAGTGCTTTGTCAGCTTCAATTTTGCTCCAAGTTTGTAACCAATAAACATATTGTTACGATTTTACCCTTTATAAAATCGTTGATTTATTTACCTTTTAAATAAATCGAGTTCTTTCTATATTGCAAATAATAAACACTGTTTGAAATTATTTATAGCTCTATTTATTTATAACCGTCACTAAAAATTACAGAAATACACTTTAATAGCACACTTTATTTACACGATTTAGATAGACTAAACGTTAGCCACACTTTAGTTCTTCACACTCTGGGTTTTACTTATGAACTGAACTGCTGCGTCATTGAGTAACAGTATTTATATGAGTAGTCAGGTATTCTAGTTATTTCTAGTTTATTACCACACTAGATTTTTCCAGCTGTTAAAATTAGTGTAAAGAAATTACTAATACTAGAAATTTCTTGTAACAATATTTGATTTTCTTTTGTAATTTTTAAATCCACATTTATAACCAAACAAAAAAGAACTTGAATAACAAATGCAGTAGAAACTCACAAATTACACAATTAAGAGCGCGCTGAAAATTTCAACAAATTCAAAATTTATGAAATTTTAATGTAAAAACTATTTTTAGACTTTAATATTTCTGGTATTTTATGAACTAATGGATAAGTTGGGACCTTAAATTAATGCTTAAAATCTCGCTTCAAAACTCTTGTTGTTTTATAACTACACTTTATTGAAATAAGCTTTTTTAGAAAAAATTCCTTCTCATAAACAAATAAATAAATAAATAAATAAATAAATAGATAGATAGATAAATAAATAAAATCATGAGTTGGCCGAAATGAGTTAAAATTTTTGGAAAATTTTGTCTCAAACTAAAGATATTTGAATAAGCTTTCTAATGACATCTAGTTTGTTTTAAACTTTAGTGAACTCACCTATTTTACCCATAATTTTGGTTTTTTGCCTAGATTTGTTTCAATATTTTGGTAATTTTTTCATACGTTACAAAGTTCTGTTGAAAATATAACTTTTTTTTATCTTATTACTTGTTGTTAAAATCCATCCACATTTTATTTTTGTTTTCTATACCATTTTATTCAAAAATCGAAAATCGATTTAAAAAAAGTTCCAAATTAAACTTGATTAGACCTATAATATTTAATTAATCCATTAATACTTTCAATACAAAAACAACACAATTTTGAAAAAATTTGTATTTTTCAATTTTTATTTAAGATCTTTAAATTTTTGTTATTTTTATTTAAAAACAATTTATAAAAGTTGCATTGTAATTTCTTGTAACAATCAAGATTTAATTTTTATATTTGGTTTTTAAATAAAAATTCAAGAAATATGCTTAAATTATTTGTATTACCAGAATTCTCGGACATAATTCTCATAATTGCGGGAATGGAAAATATAAGTTTTCTGGAAATTCAAAATTATTTAAGAAATTTTGTATTGCTATCATTAATATTACAAAGCTATATCTATGCCTCCACCGAAATTTATAAATTTGTCCATACCCTCCATTAAAAAGTAATCATCCATTAAAAATATTATACAAAATGGTAAAAACTAACATTTAAACACTACATTTTAAATAAATTTATACTACGTTGAAATAAGGATTTGTGTTCGAAATTTTGAGTCAAGTGTCAACAAGTCACCACTTTTGTCGACTATTTTGGGTGACTTTTTGGTGACATGTCCACAATGCGTATATACTTTTTACATTCCCTTTTTGCAGCTGCAAAGCTGTGCTTGTTCTTGGTTTTTTTTTTATTTTTTATTTTGTTGAAAATACATGTGCAATATAAAAGTTTTTAATAAAAATATAAAGAAAAATGAATTTAAAAGTTAAATATAGAAATTTGAACAAAATATATAATGAGCAAAAGAAATAAAAAAAAACTTGTGAAAAAACAATAAATTTTGTATAAAAATAAAAATAACAAGAAAGAGGCAACAATGTTTAGTGAAAATTGCAACTCTAGAGATTTTGTGGAGCCTGATGAAGATTTTACGGAGCCTGTGGATGATTTTGTGCAGTCTTTTGAAGATTTGTCTACAAAATTAAATTTGCACGAACATTTTTTTTTACTTTAATGAAATTTATAAAAAAAATTTTGATTAAAAAATACAAGGTGGCGCAAAAGTAATCCTCCGATCAGAAAATGCTATAAATTTTGCGATTGGCCCCTAATGTCAGTTCTGTTTTGACATTTGTGTAGTAAACACATGCCAAATACACGTTAATAAACTATGTTACGCTACGCTGCTCCAGAACGCGGAATATTGGTGACTATTTATTTGAGCAATAATGAAGATGATTTTTATCAAAAATAATCATGAGTGATGAGGCCCATTTCCATCTTAGCGGGTACGTAAATAAGCAAAATTTACGCGTGTAACCCACGAAGAGCCATTACACCCGCTCAAAGTCACTGTATGGTGTGCTGTTTTCGTTGGAGGTGTCATCGGACCTTTTTTTTTCAAAGACGTCGCGTGCCAAACGGTTACTGTGAATGGTGAGCGCTACAGAGCAATGATCAACGAGTTCTTTTTGCCGCAACTTAATGAATTGGGATTGGAAAACATGTGGTTCCAACAGGACAGTGCAACGATGTAGTGTAGTTTGCTAATAAATGGCAATCCTATTAAAGCTGTACTTTCTTTTCTTCATACCATCATTCGTATATACACATTTTTTAATTCAGAAGTATTAGTCGTATACGAAGTAGACTAGAAAACTGAGGCTTTTTCCCTATGTACTGTAGTTAATATCGAACATTTAAATATCAATAAATATATTGTTAATTAGTTGTAGTATTAAAAGAACGCGTGTTTTATTTATTACATGAAATACACAACAAACGCCACACACTGCACGTGCCACAACCGATATGCTGAAGGATGTATTTCCCGGGCGCCTAATCTCCCGTTTTGTAGATTTGCACTGGCCAGCAAGATCGTCTGATTTGACCGCTCCAGACTTCGTTTTGTGGGGCTTTTTGAAGTCGCGGGTTTATGTCAACAAGCCTCAGACTCTTGCAGCTCTTAAAGACAATATCCGTCAAGAATGTGAGGACCTATCGCGGGAATTTTTGGCCAAAGTGATGGAAAATGACATAAAAAGGGCTCAAATGACAATCAACTGTGGCGGCGGATATTTACATGACTTCATATTCCCGACTTGATGTAAAAAAAAAAATTAAAAGACCAAATAAAAATAATCCACAAGAATAATCAAAGTTTTTCATTTTTTTTTAAATTACAGCCAAAAAACATCGGAGGGTTATTTTTGCGCCATCCTGTAACTAATTTTATTAAAAATTCCAAAGTGCAGTTCCAAAAGTGTAGACTAGAATTACTAAAATGTACTAGTGAATCTCTGGTTCCAATGTCAACACCTAGTCAAAAGTTGTGTAGATTCGCAATGACACGTATGTACATGTTAAATTACTACAGCAGAAAGCGTTGGCTGGGGCATAATTAGTCAGTAGTACTGGTGACAAAGTCAATAGTGAATCAGTACAGTTTCACTATCGACATTTCCTACAGGGTATCTAAAGTTTTTAAACAATTTATTATTTTGTATTGCTACTTTTTTCGTATGAAAATATGTAAATACAACACAATTTTTTTACAACTTTTCCTCAGTTGGGGGTTAATGTAACTTTACTAAAATATGTATTTAAAATAAGGAAAGCTTACTTAAAAATAATGCCGCTTTGTACCTTATACTTTTTGTGTTATCTCTAGGAAACTAGTATATCGAATATTTTTCGAACAGCCCTCGTAT
Organism: Eustalomyia histrio; assembly: GCA_949748255.1. Lineage (NCBI taxonomy): Eukaryota > Metazoa > Arthropoda > Insecta > Diptera > Anthomyiidae > Eustalomyia > Eustalomyia histrio. The sequence goes on from OX456526.1 coordinate 16,497,339, forward strand.
ATGTTTTTTTTTTTTGTATCTTAGCAACTGTAAACTTGTATTTGTTAATTTTTCAATTCAATTAGTGATTTTGTTAAAATTCTCAACATTTTTAAAAATGATGTCTTGTATTTGTTTGGGTCCCAAAAGATCGGGTAAGACACACTTACTCAAAGCCTTACAAGATAATGATTCTATTGATGAGACATCTTATTCAATGCCTACAAATGGTACCAGTATATATAACATAGTGTTTCCAACAAAATCAAATGGTGATGAGGGCCTGAAACCAAAACCATCAACTACCGACATTGGAAATGAAAAGCAAGAGGAGGATACAACAAGAAAACCAAAAGCATTACAACCACTAAAATCTATACGTATATTGGAAATTAGTGGTAGTATGGCACCAATATGGCGTCAATATTTTAATGATGTTAAAAAACTAATGTATGTGGTAGATACTGCCAATTTGTGTCAAATATCAGCAGCAGGTTTAGTTTGCTATCAAATTTTGTTTTTTTTTTATCAAATTGTTAAAAATTGATTTTAATATTATAGGTGTTCTATTCTATTCGATCTTGTCTGAACCTCGCTTACAAAAGGTACGGATTTTATTGGTCCTCTCCAAAATGGATTATGCCTATCGTCAAATGCGCAATGAAGCATTGCTAATGTTGCAAATGTCTAAATTACAAAAAGAAATACGACAAAATGTCACCATCCTAGAAGTAAGTCCAGTTAGTAAAGTTGGTTTAGATTCAATTTATAATTGGTTAAAAATACCCTAAATTTCATTTCGTTAATGGAACATATCAAATACATATACAACATAATAATAAATTTATTTCAATTCAATGTTTTAACAAATAAAAATTACAACTTATAATGTTCATTCATGTACTTTAAATTATTAACAATTTCCATGGAATCTTGTAAAACATCTTTTGCTGCACTCAGGTACGATTTAGCTTTCAATATATCACCAGTATAGGCGGCCAATACGGCCAAGTTATTAAGAGCGGCTCCATTGCGAGCATCGGAGGTTAGGCATAATTGCAAACAACGTTTGGCTAAATTAAAATCACCAGTTGTCTGGAACAAATAATAATAATGTTAAAAAATACTCGATTTATTACAGGTTGGTTGAAAAGTTCCTGCGCTCACCAAGAGATGGCACTGTTAGCTCCAAACTTTTTTTTCTCAAGTTGGTATAACTGTCCTGAGAACACATGCAAAGTTGCAAGTCATTCTGTCAATTCTTTCTTTGTTTACAATCCATTTGAAGTTGACGTGTCATTGATTTTTTTTAATATGGAAAAAATTGAATATCGTGCAGTCATTAGATTTTTTGTTTTGAAGGGTTTAAAAGCAAAGGAAATTTATGAACAATTGTTAGAAGTGTATAAGGAGTCATCACCTTCAAAACGCACCGTTGAATTTTGGCTGGTGAATTTAAACATGGTCGTACTAGCCTTGAAGACGATCCATGCGAAAGACGACCAAAAACTGCAACCACAGCAGAAATCATTGAGCAGGTACATAATATGGTTAGTGAAGATCCAATTTTGACTAAGCGTGAAATTGCTAATGCCATAGGCATCTCAGAGGAACGAGTACTCCTTATTTTACATGAAGAATTACGTATGAAAAAACTGTTTGGAAAGTTAGTGCCGCACACATTAACAATTCAACAAAACTGTATCGAAAACAGATTTCTCAGCGTAATTTGGAGCGTTTTAAGCCGAATAAAACCGTCTTCTTATAACTATGGATGAGACTTGGATCTACCACTATGATCCTAAATTGAAACAAGAACGTTTACAGTGGACTGAAGCTGGTTGCTCAGCTCCAAAGCAGGTGGAGTCACAACGATCAGCAAAGAAGGTTATGGCATTAGTTTTTTGGGATGCAAAAGGAATTTTGTTGATTGATTATCTTAAGAAAAGTAAAACAATCAACTCTGAATATTATTGCTGCCTTTTGGATCAGCTGGATGAAAAAATTCGTGAGAAAAGACCTGGTTTAAAGAAGAAAAAAATCATTTTTCATCAAGACAATGCACCTGCTCACAAAAGTGTTTTGACGATGGCTAAATTCAAAGAATTAAAGTACGAATTGCTTGAATATCCACCGTATTCACCAGATTTGGCCCCCAGTGACTACTATCTCTTCAGAAATCTCAAACAATTCCTTCGTGAAAAGCATTTTTCGTCGAATGAAGAGGCCATAGCAGCCGTAGACGGTTATTTTGCAGAGCTTCCAAAAAACCATTATAAGGATGGGATAAAAGTATTGGAAGATTATTGGAACAAGTGTATTGAGCTTCTAGGAGATTATGTTGAATAAAAAAATATATTTCGTAACAAAAACAGTATTCTTTCATTTCGAGCGCAGGAACTTTTTAACCAACCTTTTTAAGGATTGTAATGAGGAAAAGTAGTACGTTCATTACCAATTATGAAATGTGATAAAAATAATCATTACTTTCTTGCTTACGCTAACATTATTTTGTAATGTATCATAAATGTGAGTGTAAAAATAATGGCTTCCTAGCCAACATTTGTGCTTAAAAATGTGTCATAAAAGATTACTTACTATGGCCACAAAACTTAAATTATACCAGACATCTGCTTTTTGTTCTGATGTTTTTGCTGTTGTTATAGCTCTTTGAAAACATGGTAAAACTAGATCAATTTGTCCACCATATAGGCAACATAATGCTATGTTACAATATAGTTCTGCTGAATGGACTCCTAAAGAAAGAATACGTCTGGAAATAAAGGAATCCATTTGTTAAATAGTTACTCTTGATATTGAGCTTCCACATCGTATAAATTTTTATAGATCAATTTATAGATTTTGACTGTTTTCTCTAATGTGCAAATTATAATTTTTAATATCTACATTAGTTATTTTAAAGCGCTCTGAAATACTTTTTAATTGATATGCCAATTATGTCGCGACCGTCGCGCTTATTTTGTCCGGTTACGGGAGATGCCCGCCTACAGGATAGTTTTTTTTCTTATTAAGTTCCAAGAAGGCACCAATAAATTTTTCCGTCTATGTAAGCTGTCCGGCTGCGGCAGCTGTCCGTTAGTGTATTTCATTCCTCCAAAAATACATGGACAGGGAAGACCTAACAAATTTACTATGTATTGCTTTTTTTAATCCTCAGGATATGATCTGCCGGTAACCGGGCATAAGTTCACTTTTCTCAATAGAACACCTCTCTTGGTAGTATTGGTATAAAAGCTCATTGATGAGCCCCAAATACGTACATAAATATGGTCCAAAAAAGAATTTGCAGGTCCTGCCAATATATGGGAGTTGTATCCCATCCTTGGCCGGATGTTGGTGCTATAAATAAAGGGTGGTTAAATTTTAAGGGCCGATGTTGAATGTGAACCACACCTAAACGTCAAGTTTTTTCTGCATTTCATTTGACATTTCTCAATTTCAGACTAACTCAATTTGAACCATGAAAAGATACACAATTGAGCAACGCTTTAAAGTTATTCAGGCTTATTATGAAAATGGGCGTTCAAATCAAAATGCATTTCGTGCATTTTTTTGGTCAGCATAATCGACCAAATGTGTCCACAATCGGGAGAATTGTGTGCAAGTTTCAGCAAACCGGGTCTGCAGGAAATGTGAAAATACCTGTGCATGCTCACCCAGTTTATTCTGGAGAAAAAATTGCTGTTGTTCGCGATAGTGTGGCAAAAGCGCCGTCAACCTTGACTCGTCGTCGGTGTTCGCTGTCGCGAGATGATAACGGACTTTTTATGGCCAGTGGTTCCAACAGGGTGTTGCCACTTTCCACACAGCCAAGAAAACAATGGCTCTTTTGCGCGACAAATTCAATGGCCGTGTTATCTCACGTGGTGGCGATGTCAATTGGCCGCCAAGACCATGTGATTTGACACCGTTGTACTTCTTTTTTGGGGGTTATTTGAAAGAAAAGTTGTATGTCGATAAACCAGCAACAACTCAAGAGCTAAAGGATGAGATATTTCGGCACATTAACGGCATAGAACCTCAATTATGCCTCAGCGTCATCGAAAATTTGCACCATCGGATGGAGGTGTGCCGCCGAGGTCGCGGCGGCCATTTGGCCGATATTTTGTTCCATACATAACTGAACCATAATATCATAATAAAAATAATATAATAAAAATAAATGACAATAATTTCCTAAATAATTTGTGTTTTATTCAAAATCAACATCGGCCCTTAAAATTTAACCATCCTTTAGCAAGAATCATAGTCTGCCTTTTAACCGCAATGTTTACAAGGCTTTGTTAACAATCAAATGAAGATTAATTAAAAATTTTGCTTCTATCCGCAAAAGAGTAGATAGGGTTGAAAGTTTGACCCCGAAGGTGTTAAGATAAATATAAAAAAGAGAGGGCGAAAGAAGGTGCCTTCTAGCAATACTGAATTTAGCTTAAACTCGTTAGGGAATACCGCATCTATATATACCCAAAAAGAAATATGAAACAGAATTTAAAAAAATTAACTAATTTGAAGGAAAATTTGAAATGAAAATGGCGCCAAAGACACTTTTTACTAATATTTAATAAAATTTTCCTTGAAATTAAGAAACAAATTTTACTTAAGATTTTGTAAAAATTTCTAAATTATAGAAAAATTTTTCTATTGAGAAATAAATTTTTAATAGAAAACAATAAAATTTCCTCCTAATTAGCTTATATAGGGTCCGCCAAATAACTTTTTTTTTTTTGAAAATGCTATAAAAAAAACTACTGAATATTTACTCAAATTTCTTTTTTTTATTTGAAAGTACAATCCTTCCGGTTAATAATGGAAAATAATTTCATTCAAATGGCTGCCTCGGCTGGCCATTATCGATTGTGTGCAGCTGTATTTCACCAATGGCTTCACGAATATTGTCCTTTAAAGCGTCAATTGTCTCTGGCCTGTCGGCGTAACACTTATCTTTGACGGCACCCCACAAATAATAGTCCAACTATGTCAAATCGCAGCTACGAGGTGGCCAAACGACATCAGCTCTGCGGCTGATAATGCGAGCTTCAAAAACAGGGCGCAAAACATCGAGTGTAGCTTCGGCTGTGTGGCACGTAGCGCCGTCCTGTTGAAACCAACTGTTGCCAATACCCTCCTCTTTTTGTGAACAAAAATTCGTTCAACATGGCCCGATAATGATCGCGATTGACTGTAACGGCCACTCCTTGCTCATTTTCGAAGAAAAATGGCCCAATTATGCCTTTGAACCAAAATCCGCACCAAACAGTGAATCGTTTTGGGTGCATCGGCTTTTTAATGTATGCGTGCGGGTTTTCTGTGCCCCAAATGCGTCAATTTTGCTTGTTTACATACCCGCCAAGATCAAAATGAGCTTCATCTGAAAAGATGACATTGAAAAGATGACATTCTGCAACATTACCATGATTTTCAAAGTAATGTCGCAATATTTTCCAGCGTTGTTCAAGCTTATACACAACCATATTCGTTCAGCGAAAGGATAAAACTAACTATCTGTCAAATCAGACATGAGCTAGTGTTACCATTCACGAAATAAGCACTAGTTGAAAAAAAAAACGTTAGATGGCGGACCCTATATATCATCTTAAATTTTTCTGTTAGGAAATATTTCCTTGGTTTTAAGAAAAATTTTATATTATTTAAGTTAATTAGATAATTTTTTTTTATTAAAAACTAGGACTTTACTCCCTAAGAACCAGAAAAAAATATTCTTAAACATCAAAAAATAATAAATTTTACCATATATTTTAAAGTACTTTACACTTATTCTGTATTTTCCCACTTTCGGAAGACTTTTGTTTTGGGAGGACACTGCTTTTAACAAGCTTTTTGCTCTACATTTTTGTCTTTAAATTAAATTGAATTATACTAAACTCATGTATTTAAAATGTAAATTAAATTTCATAAGCAAAAAGGTAAACAAATTAAAACAAGTAAAAAAGGGCTAAATTCGGCAGTGCCGAATCTTTGAATACCCTCCACCAAAGGGGATGAAGATGATATACGTATATACTAAATTTTGCATGAACTGTAATATGAATATGTTTTGTCAATTTATGTAACGAACTTTTGTTATTTAGTTTTAGCAATGTTATTTACAGAGGTCTGCTCTGTTAGCGACTTTAACATTGTTCATTTTTACGTTAACTTAGTTATCATAGTATGTAAGACAATAAATGTAATCGAACAATAAGAAGACTTAATAACATTTTTACTTACTTAACAGAAAAAAAATAGATACAGAAAAATTGTACAAATTTGTATGGAAAATTTAGAGGTACCTTCACATTTTCACTCATAACTTTTGAACCGCTTGACCGATTTTGCTCATTTTAAATACCAAACTGCTCGGGAAGATGTTCAATAATCTGGGTAAAAATTGGCACCCCCGATTTCAACAGACAGACAGACGGACAGACAGACGGACATCGCTAAATCGACTTAAAATTGCATAAGGATCACGAATATATATACATTATGGGGTCTTAAACCTATATTTCGACATATTATAAACGGAATGACAAACTGATATATACCCTCACCATATAAGGTGGAGGGTATAAAAATGTACTGCAAGATATTCTGAAACGTAATAAATTGTGACAAAGTCAGATCTTTTTTGTAGTTAATTAACGGTTCTGCTTGAGAGAACTACAAAAAGGGACGCCCTAAGTGACACATGGCATCTATGGATAATTAACTAATTTAAGAAAATTGTTGAAAAATACAAAATATCGCAGTTACACTCAAAAAAAAAGACATAAACTAAAAATTTGTCCAAAATTTCCTTTAAAATAATTTAAAAATCTTCCTTAATTTAAATTGTAAAAATTTATTAAAACTTAGAAAATTTTTCTTAAAATTAATAAAAAAGTTTATATACTCAGAAAAAGTTCATACCTTTCTTAAGTAATTTTTAATTTTTTAAGAAAAACATTTCAGTTTTAAGAAATTTACATACCTAAATGTAATCAAATTAAGGTAAGTTAAAAAAAAAAAAAAAAAAAATTAGAACATAATTTACTTCCATTTAGTTAAAAAAATGTGTCTAACTTAAAATCAGAAAGTACTTGAACTTAATGTGTGTTCATTTTTTTCGCGAGTAGAAAAATTAACTAAATTCTAGAAAGTCATAGAAATGCCTTCTAAAAGCTACTTTAACTTCAATATTTAAGACTGTTAAGATTAGAGATGGGCAAGAGAGCGATTTTTGACTCACACACGATCACGAACCAAAAATTACAATCATGCACGATAATTTTTTTTGATGGTTACTTTGATTTGTTTCTTTTAATAATATTTTTTCTTTAAATTTAGGAAAATTTACAGGCTTATTATTTTCTTGGAAAAAATATTGAAAATAAGTTAAACGTTTTTCAACAAAAAAAAAATCCTATACCTAAGGTTATTATTTCTCAAAAATTAGAAAACTTTTACTTGAAAAAAATAATATTTTATTAAAATTTTTTAAATTTATCTGAACTAAGTTGCATGAAAAATTTTCCTATAAATATGTAGTTCATCAGTTTCTAAAATCAAATAAATTTTTATTATTACATAAGAAAAAAATTTATTACTTTTTGTTTTTAATTGCCTGAACTAATTTTTAGAAAAAGTGGTAGACTTAAATACTGAATTTAGACATGACATTCTAAAATTTAGTTAATTTTACTACTCGGGAAAAATATGAACACACATTAAGTTCAAGTAGTTTTTAATTTTAAGTTAGACCCATTTTTTTAAATAAATGGGAGTAAATAATTTTCTTAATTATTTTTTTGAACTAAAATTAGTTTTATTATATTTTAGTATGGTTCTTCAATTGTAGGGAATATCTTTCTTCTGCTTTGATGGTGCGTAAAATGTCCACAAATAAAACAAAACCAATCTCTTAATTTGAAAACAGAATCCGCCATGCTTATTTAAGCTTTAATTTTTCTTTTTTTTATATTAATTTTAGTAAAAATCACACCCGATATGTACTGCTTAGTAGCTCAATTATGCTTGAATTTTTTCTTTTATTTTTTATTATTAATTTTAATAAATATCACACCCGATTTGTAAGTCACAGCTGACTAGACGCGAGAACTCAGTGTTTGGCCCGGCCGAACTTGACGCCGTTTTTACCTGTTTTGTATATGTTGGTGTATAATTTTACTAATTAAGCGTAAAGAGCTTTATTTACAACAATGGTGTCTTTGGTGACCCCCACTGAAATTTTTCCTAGAATATTTTAATCCTTAAATGTCCTTTTTTAAAGGATATTTTTTGATTTTCTCGAAAAAAGGGTCAAATTGACCCATAAAGAGACCAGTTAGAAAGTTAAGATCTTCCACAAAAATAATCCTCATACAATTCCACAATACAACTCTGACCATAAGAATTCTCTCAGACATTAACTTACAGCATTTTTTTCATATAGTATAATGCTCCCTTCGACCGAAAAATGAAAACTTTGACCCACTGTAAAAAAATACTCAGACGTGCTGGACCATAAGTTTGTTCTACAAAAATGATCTACTCAACATACCCTTTCAGAATTATAGGGTCGCTATTCTGTTCCAAAAATACTGTTGGACAGTGTAATGAGCAAAATCGTTCCAGCGGTTAAAAAGTTCTGAGTGAAAATGTGAAGTTACCTCTAAATTTTCTCATATTTTTTCATCAGTCGCTTAGAATTAAATAATAATTTATATTCACCTCAAATATTTTTCAACTCAAAATTTTTTTTACCAAGAATAATTTTTTTCACCTCAAAATTTTTCCCCACCACAAAATTTGTTTTCACATCCGAAAAAGTTTTTCACCTCAAAAAATTATTTCCAACTCCATAATTTCACTTTTAAAGTTTTTTACATTATTTGTATCAAAAACAGTACAGTAGATTTTTTTAGGACATTGGTGGAGGGTATTCAAGGATTCGGCACAGCCGAATTTAAGACTTATTTACTTGTTTTGGTTTAGCTTTGCCAGATAATCGCTTAAAACTGAAGAGAAAAGTTGGTAAGGCTTTTTTTCTCTGACTCATCCAACCACTGATTTTTAAAGGGACTTGAGAGAAAGTCTGCGGAAGATTTTCAGTCCCTTACAAAATGGTGATAAATATCGCATAGGACCGCACGACAAACTGTGTCGAATACCTTATATGGTCAATGACATATCAAAGTTAATTGTAGTTTAAAGGAGATAGAACCTTCTCCCCAATAGACGGGACACGTACATGAAGTTGTAAGTTTAATACTGAGGAGGGCGGTGGGATTTGCACCTTCTTTCGAGATAATGCCAATAATAGAATGTAAATATCAAGCAGACGTTCATCGGGCTTCTAATAAAGTGCTTAACAAAATGATGTTGGTTCGAATTTCCAACACTTACCTATAATACATTAAAGCCATTTCCGGATTATTATCATAGAAATAATTTAAAGCTATACAAGCTAAAGCTTCGATATTAATTGGATTCAATTTTGATATTAATCTATACATTTGCATAGCATCTTCTGGTTTAGACATACTTTCCAAAAGACGTCCCTGTTCTACCCGAAATGTTACATCAAATGGATGTTTGTCGGCAGCAGATTGTATTAATTCCATTGCCCTTGCTGGTTGTTCCAAACGTTGATATAAACGTGATAGTAACACGTAAGTATCAGGATGTGGAAAAATATTTAAAGATTGTTGCAAATATAATTCAGCTTTACGAGGATATTTAAGGGCTAACAAACAGCGACCCATTTGTTGTTGCCACCACCATTCATCACAACTGGCTAGAGAACGTAGAGAAGCAGAAGAGCCGCGTTTTTGTTTTTGAACCTCCATAACGGCCTCACACAATGAGTAGGCTTTTAAGACATCAGCTTCGTGATAGTAAAGAAATTGGAATAGAGCTTTTACCAAAACTTTACGTTCGGCATATATGGTAGGATTTAAACGTGAAGCCTGATATAAGGGAGCAGTAGAATCTCCTATATTAAAAGCTGCAGCCGAAGTAGCTCTAACACGAGAAGCAGTGCCACAACGTGAAGCCGGCCGACTACCCAATGATGAACCGGGACGACTTAAGCCACTAGTGCCAGGACGAGCCTATAGAACAATGTAAATGATAAATTTATAAATACATATTTACTTGTTTTGCCTCTTACCATTCCTGATGTTGGCCTAGTACCCATGCCTGAGGTTAATGTCCGTTTGACAACGCTGTCAGCTGTGCTCATACCTTTTGTTAATTGTACTGTAGAAGCAGTAGAACTTCTTAAATTACTTGTACTCGGCCTGGGTACAAATGCAGTTTTTATTGAAGTTCCGGGTCTTGCTGTGGTGGCAATACGTTCAAATTCCACTTCCTCATTTACTACAATTTAATTAAACACAAAAAGAACCACATTGAAACTTGAGACCACATCTTAAAAATAATATTTAAAAATCTACACTAAAAAAAAAAAATTATTTTGCAACTTTTGACCGCAATAATTTAAATTCATAATTGTTTTTCTTTTAAAATACTTGACTAAAATGGTCTATTGTATATTTTTGCTGTATCTCCAGCAATTTATCTCTATAGTATAGATGCATCTTAAGACCTTCCTACCATAACATTTTTCATGAAGTTGGACATTTTAAAAATAGAATAATTTTTAATTTTATATAAATTTATTCCAAGTGTATTTGCAAATATAGAAATCAAACACACTCACATCATCTTACAATTTATAAAAAAAAAAATCAAACTTTTTTTTTTTTTTTTTTAATTTTTCGTTTATAAAACCTTAAGATATCCAAGTATTCAAGGTGATTGAACACAATGGAATGTGGGCAGTACTAAACAAGATACTATGAGCTTAAATATGTACATAGTTTTGGATGCGTGTCTTAAACCTTTATTTTTTATATTCACTTTTTTTTTTGTTTTTTCTTCTTACAACACGATAATGATGATGATCATCATCATCATCATGATCATGCAATCCATGCACCATTACTACCAACAACCATTGCTGCATCGTTACTCGTTGTTCGTTCATAAATCCCCATAGTCCGTTTTCTGTTTTTTTTTTATTTTTTTACACACCGACGACGTTGTCCACCAATATCAAGAAGACGGCGGTTGTTGTAATGTGGTTAAGATGAAGAAGTAGAAAGAATTGAAAAGAACGAAGTAAAAAAACAGCTTGTACATATTTTTGTTCAAAAATTCTTTTCTTTCTTCGTTTTCAAAGCTGTGCATATTACAACATGGAATGTCGGTCATATTGTTGGATTAAATTCTTCTTGAGGTTAAGGTTTATGTATTTATCATCATAATTAAGTATAAGTGTTTCACCGTACTTGTGTCCATACCATACATGATGTTAACTACACCCAATACATTGTACTGCCTGGATGGATGCATGATGGTTCTTTATTTGAAAACAACATAGTAAAGAACAGAAGATTTGTAGAATGAATTCCTTGATAAATTTGATTTTTTTCTTGGAAGCAACTTTGTTAGGTGATTCGTACTGGAAAAAGTCTTGTGGCCAACGACTAAGAGATTTATTTCTCGCTTCAGTGGAAGGTCGTGGCAACTTTTTCCTCTTTTGCATGGGGATATAGGACCCCTTACGGGACACTGACGTGTGGGGTTTGAGATGTTGGAATATATTCTCTTTGTGATAGGAGATTTAGGCTTTGTGATAGGTAGTGCCGACATTTTAAATATTTTGGATAAAGATAATTGGCTTTATTAGTAACTCGACTATTTAGGGAAACTCTGTGCAGCATAAAATACCTGTTCTGGTTGAGGTGCATTGTGGCATTTGATCTAATTTTTGTAAAGTATATTTTAATTTTTTTTAGTTATATAAAATTTTGGTCCTTCGAGCCGAATTTTGTTTTCTTTAATAAGATAAATGATACGTGAAGTATGATTGTGAATAATTTACATTTAAGGTTGAACAAATTCTTCTAAATTTTCAATTTACAAATATCGTTTTGGTCCTTCGAATCGAAAAAATATTTGTATTGTAGTAACAGGTCAATTGAGAAGTCCCCGGCCTGACACATAGTTGGCACGTGTATAAATTTGACAGCTGTCGGATCATTAGTTTGTGAATTATAGCATTTTGAGCGAAGCAACTTTTGTTATTGTGAAAAAAAATGGATAAAAAGAAATTTCGCGTGTTGATGAAATTTTGCTTTTTGAAGGGAAAAGATTTTCGTCAAATGAAGAGGTGATCGCCGAAACTGAGGCCTATTTTGAAGCAAAGGACAAATCGTATGTACTACAAAAATGGTATCGAAAAGTTGGAGGGTCGCTATAATCAGTGTATCATCCTTGAACTATGTTGAATAAAAAAAATTCGAATTTTGCCAAAAAAAAATGTGTATGGTAGACCGGGGACTTTTTAATTGACCTGTTATATTCTTGTTTTTTTTTTTCAAATGCTTAAAATAATATGATTTTTTTTTTACCATGCTTTGAATCTACTCTAGTTCAGATAATATCTCTTGGACATTCGGATTTGTCAGAAGAATAATCAGCACCGATTTCAATACGTAAGATGTTAATCCTTTATTTTTGTCTTTAAGTAACAACTTAACCTTAAGTAACAACTTAACCTTAGTATCAGAAATGAAAGAATCCAACGGTGTCAATTCACATGATCTTGGCGGCCAATTGACATCGCCACCACGTGAGATAACACACCCATTGAATTTGTCGCGCAAAAGAGCTATTGTTTCGTTAGTTGTGTGGCAAGTGGCACCGTCCTGTTAAAACCACATATCGTGCACATCCATATCCTCAATTTCTGGCTTCAAGAATTCCGTTATGATCTCGCGATAGCGAACACCGACGGCGAGTCGAGGTTGACGGATATTCTGCCTCACTATCGCAAACAACAGCAATGTTTTCCGCAGAACGAACTTGGCGAGCATGCACAGTTGTTTTCTCATTTCCTACAGATCCGATTTGCAGAAATGTGTGCACAATTATCCCGATTGTGGACACATTTGGTCGATTATGCTGACCAAAAAAATCACAAAGTGCATTTTGATTTGAACGCCCATTTTCATAATAAGTCTGAATAACTTAAACGCGTTGCTCGATTGTGCATCTTTCCATGGTTCAAATTGAGTTAGTCTGAAATTGAGAAATGTCAAATGAAATGCAGAAAACAACTTGACGTTTAGGTGTGGTTCACATTCAACATCGGCCCTTAAAATTTAACCACCCTTTATAAGTTTTTTTATCCTTCATATATATTGTAGTGGCCTCCTTCGGTGTTCCCAAAGTAAACTAACAACAGGGCTAAAGCTTAAACAATTTCGTCAATTCTCCAACAGATGGCGGGAAAAAACTATTCTAAGATTTATTGTCTCGCACAGTGTTGACATTTTTGAAGCCCTTCATCTTTCATATCTCCCCAATCCTCTTTTCAAAGAAAGCAACATATTAATTATTAGGAAAAATTTCTTATTCCCAAAAAAATCGAACTCTTTTAAAGGTCTACAAGAGATTCTATTACTCTGTGGTTTGTTGTTTTTCAACGTAAAACTTTTTTTCCCTTTCTCTTTGTTATTTGAAGCGATTTGACCATTCTTTTTTCTAAATTCCGTTTCTCTAAAGACGTTCTTGTATCATAAATTGTATTAGTTTGTGATGTTAAGTTACATATGCCCTAATAGTGATGATAATTATATAGTAGTGGTCATAATTTTTGCATTGGATGGGTTTAGTTTTTTATTATATATTTAGTAGGGAGATTAAATTCCCTTCGATAGTTATTTTTGTCTATAGAAAACATATTTTAATAATTTGCACTTTTCTCTTTTCTAAAATGTTAAAACTGTGTATGAAATAATCCTTAGGAATAGAAAAGGTTTCTTTAGTTAAAATAATCTTGAAAATTCTTGACACTAAAGTTTTCAAAAAAGTTTTAATATAATTTAGTTTTAAAACTATATAAAGCATAACTTGATTTAAAATATACAAACAGAACCAATTTCGGTGTAAAATTTGTTCAAAAATCCTAAGTAAAAAAGTCTGCGGGTTCGGGTACATTTCGTACATTTCTCAATTTGTTCAGGTATTCAAAACTATTCTACTATTAAAGAACTAATAATTTAAATAAGATTTGGCAGCTTAAAAATAGAATATCTTCCTTTCCCTCAGTTACATATTCAAAGTAGACCTTATTTGTGATTCGTTATTCCTCTAGTTTTTTCCCCCGCACACAAAAAAATTAAGGTAATTTAGATTTTCTAAAAATGTCGTCAAAGCTGGACATAAACACATCTCTCAGGCTATATAGTTTTTTCAAGAATCTACCTAAGTCGTTCCTCCTTTACTCCGGTATATGCAAAGGCTAGATGCAGGCGTGTCTCCAGGGCTCCTATAGCAGGCCTGTGCGATCTCAATTACATTTTTCAGTAAATCACTTGTGTAAATTGTTCATATTAATAATCCTACCAGATCTATGCTCTCATTTGTGGTATTAAACGTCTGCTTCGAAAACTTGCAAATTTTTGATACCAGACATGGGGAATAAAATGTATTTCCATTTACTTATATTACAGTTTCATCCATTATATGTAATTGAAGTATTTGCATTCAATTCCCAATGTCTGGTATTAAAAAGTTTCAAATTTCCTAAGGGAATGTTTTATACCACAAATGTGAGAGTAGGTCTGATGTTTTCAGTTGTGACCACCACTGTTTCTTTCGCATACTGGCAAAATTTCCTTTAATTGATCTTTTAGCTGTAAGCTATAACTTCCAATATTATTTGGAACCATCTTTTTACGAGTAATTCATCATCTAATCCTGTGATGGATGCTGAAGTTTCTGTATTGGAGAAAAATCTTCCAGACGTGTTTTCATCCTTTGCCTTCTTTTGGCTGGACAATCATCAGTCCCTGTTTAAGATATTTTTCTTGTACTAAATGCTTTTTTTTTTGTTTTCACGCTTGATTCATACAATCTCACTTGAAATTAACAGATTTTTCACACAAGTTTTCAGTTCTTGGAGGAGAAAAATGGCTGTAGCTCCCAAGTGCCTGAATATGCGGAGCCATTAAGGAGGATAATCAATGTCCAGGCTATGTAAGTAGATATTTTTTAAGACTTGATGATAAAGAGTTATACTCCCAAAAGTGGGACACATATATAAAAAAGTGAGAAGTATCCAAGTTAAGTTAAAATGCTGTAATATAAAATAAACCATATAATCCAACAAAATTTACCGGAGTCAAATCCGTTTGAAAACAAAGAAAATATGATAGCTTCAAAATTTGTAAAACAAAAAACATTTTGTATCACCCTGTTTGCGGTAAAATAGATGATGCAGTAATTTGAATTTATGGCTCCTGAGGTTCTAAAAGTATGCTCCTTCATATGAGCTACATAATTTCTAAGTCTGAGCTAGTAAAAAAATTAGATTAGATTTTAAAGGCCGTATGCACCGCAATCAAAAATTGATCTTTTGTGCTGCCTTAGTTTGGACTAAATATTGAGGCTTTCAACGAATCCAATCACCCTACTGCACAGATTTCTAAATTTCCAAAAGGGATAGTGATTATCCACCAAGGAATAGAAGTCTTCTGCCGTGAAAACTAGGACAGAATCTATGCTGCGCTGTCTCAACATGGAATTCACAGAACCTACAAGTATCCGAATCAGACAGTCCTCTAGTAACTAAATGATGTTTGAGATTACAGTGCCCAGTGAAAAATCCTGTTAAGGTCCTTAAGTCCTTCCTGTTCAGAGAAAGAAGTCTCTTGGAGTTTTCACTAGTTGGAGCAATGAATCTCTTAACTTAGCACTGGCCAATGGTAGCATTTCAGCACTCAAGCGTTTTGGATTCCCTCCAAATCCTAAGTTTTTCTCTGAAGGTTCTGGGCCAGGAACCCAGATTAGGATTAATTTGTTGGTAACACTGAGTCTATTGAGGGACTGAAAGCAGTCCAGGACAGGTTTAGAGGATACTTTATAGGACAATAATGCCCTGAGTGCCGCTTGACTGTCTGAAAGAATATAAATAAGAAAAAATTAAAATTTGGCCGCCTTCTTTAAATATATGCCACTGTGCAGCGGCTTGCATCTGATGTGGGGTCAAAAATTACCTAATTTTTTCGTTTCATACAAATTTGGTATTCAATAAAAGATATTTTTATGTCATTTTCAATAGGATACTTAAAATTATAAATAGTTTTTAAACAAAGTAGTTTCAAATAACTTTGAAACTAATTTCTCCTAACTACGTGAAATATTTTTCTTACCAAATTTTTGTTACTATCTAGTATCCAATTTTCACCGGGATCTGTAGAAACCCTCCCAGAGAGCTCCGTTATTTGTCGTTATTCGTGATCAGTAAAATACCAGGCAAGGCTGTCAGTTGTTAAATTTCTGTCATCTGAAGTGTTATTTATTTAGTGAAAGTTTTACTATTTACGAATATGGATCGTTTAACAACTGAAGAACGCGTAAAAATAGTTAAAACTTCCTACAAAAGGGGTAGTTCAAATGTGGCCACTTTTCGAGCATTACGGGGTAATAATGGTCTTCATAATCAAACTACTGTGCAAGGGATTGGTAAGATTATAAAGAAACTTGAAGAGACTGGAAGCGTTACAGTTGTGGTCAGGAACGTGCATCATCGTAATGCCCGCACTGCCAAAAATATAGTGAAAGTGTGGCGGATAATCTGAATATATCGATTTCAGCAATTGTGCCTATCTTACGACTCATTATGGTGTATTTTGCATATGGATTTGCACCTCCATTTATATAAAGTCCAACTCACGCTGCAATTAAAGGCGGCTGACCATTCACAGCGCCGTATATATGATGATTGGGTGCGCCTGAAATGTGCGAACAGGTGGTCGAAAACTACCTTAAAAGGATCGTTTGCTGCAACCCATCTAAATTTAAATGACAATTTATTTCGTATAATGAAATAAAAGTTTTATTTAACCTTACTTTTGAAACCGAAAAATGGATAACCCAGTAAATTTGGTATCTAAGAGTGGTTTAATCACATAAAGGGAAATTAAACTCATTCAGTTAATTTTTTGCTGTAAACGTAACCATCTAGATTTTTGTAAATGTGGTTCTGAAATCGTGTTTTTAACCATGTTAATAGTTTCATAACCCCTGATTTCGTGAGATCACTCAACAATCAGTGAATCCACTTTTTAATAGAGAAATATTTATCGCGCTTCCCTGTATAGAGTATCATTTATTTAGTAATTTTTCACAAACACTACAAACTTCATAGAACTTTCTGAAATCTTGAAAACATGTACATCTACTGCTAAACATTAATCAAATTGAGAAGAGCAAAACAAACAAACCAACAACAAAAAAAAAAAATACTCATAAACCTAAAATATACAACAACATTAAAATGAATACTTAAAAACACATTAAATGCATGCCATACCCAACATATATACTTGTGCATCGAAACGATCATTACTTACCAGCATCATCAGCATCATTGGTTTCTAAATCATCAATGTAGATGCGTTGCGTAAGTGCGCGCATTTTTAATTGCCAAACGCCTTCCATCATCCACGTGGGCATAATGCTAAACGACGAACCACTTGGACCACATGATGCTGTTCCGGCAGCAGAAGTGGCAGTAGTTGTTGCAGCCAATGTTGTAGAAGAAGATGAAACATTGTTGTTGCTATAAATGCCACGTTGGCGTCCACCCTGCCTGGCGGCCATGCGTTGCAAATTGCTACTGTATCGTTGAATGCTACTGTTGTTACTTACGTTGTTGCCACTACCACTACCACCACCAGTACCATTGTTCTTAAAGTCTGCCAACAACATATCTTCAGCACCACTGCTGCCACCACCACCACCACCACCACCACCACCACCACCACTACTACCATTTTCCTCCTCATCCGGTGGTGTATTAAACATTTGGACATTATTTTCGTGACCTGCTTGTAACATTGCATTGCACACCTCAACACATTTTTCATAATTTCGACGTCGATATAGCGAGACAGCCTTAAAATATTGCAATTCCATGGTCGCCAGTGATTTTTCTATAGAAGCTGAAGTGGTTGAGAGCAGACTTGCAATGTTTGTAGCTGTAGATGTTGCTGCTGTTGTTGTTGTTGTTTCAGCATCAACAATATTATCATCATCATTATTCATAACATTTGTTTTAAATTCGTTGGTATGTTGTTCTGCAGCAGCAGTAGCCATCATATTTTTTTTGTTGTTGTTGTATTCTTATTTTGGCGTCCTTTTGTCCGTCCTTCAATTTGTTACGGAAAAAGAGGTTTTTGTTAACCCTTCTGTCTTTTGTGGGCTTAAATGATCGATAAAAAAAATAATAAAAAAAAACTTGGAGCTAGATCAATTTTAAAAGGAACCTGTTGTTAAATGTTTTTAAAAACTCTAAGTCTTAGAGCTGGACAATTTTAAAAATCTGTGGTATATTTAAGAACTACCTCACATTCAAAATTTACGCATTACTTAGCTATTTTGATTCTAAAATTTATAAAGTAACATTACTTATATTTTAAAAAAGTACACAGAATGGTTAAGATGTTGTTATATATTTCGCCCGCTTACGTCCTTCTTTTGTATGTTGTTGTTTTGCGAAAGAGTTATAAGATAAATTGTTGTTGTTTGGTTTGATTTTAATGTTATTTTTTTTTTTGTTTTTGTGGTTCTTTTGGAATTTCAAGACCGGATGTTTGCGCGATTTCTGGTTCTTCTTCTTTTAGTTTAACTTCTTTTTTTTTTCTTTTATATTATTTTTTTTTGGCAAAGATTCTTTTAGGGTTTCTTAGTTGATGTTGTTCTTGTTGTTGTTAGTTATTGGTTGTGTCGTAATTTTTATGTTTTAAAACTAATTTGCTTTTGTTTCAACACTATTTTTAATTTGTTCTGCTTCTAAGAAATTAAATTACATATTGAAATTGGTTTTTCGTCTTAATGGTTTTTTTCCTCTTCCTATATTTTTTATTGTTCACGTTTGTTGACGTTTTTTTTTTCTTCTGGTAACCACTGGTTACCAAACATGTAAACAAACAGAAAATTGTGGTAGAAAATATGTATGTACTTTAAATTCCACAGATTTGTTTTTCAACTTCCACAAATTTTATTTCCAAATTATTTTTTTTTCTCTGTACTAATGGGTCCCAGCAAAACCACACATTACGAAATAATGGGTAAAGTAATGTATAGCCATAGGAGCCGATGGATTACTTTACACATTACTTCATTGATAAATTTTACAGGCGATAAGCCTCAAAGTAATGGATTCATTCTTACAATTATGCTTATTAATAAATGAAAAGAAATGGTTTACCTTTATGCAGATACGGGGTAACAAAATAATTGGTTACCTAAATGATTATGTAGAGGTTAACAATAATTGGTTACTTTGTCTTTTTATTTTTAAACTTTAACTTTCCCCTTTAAAACTTTAATTTTTCATACCAATTTAGGCTTTTCTACAGAAATACAAACTAATAAAAACACGAATGCTAGAGTTTCTGAAACTAAAAATGCTTGTTAACAATAGATGGCAGTAGTTTTTAGATTTTACAGTATTGAGCAATATAAATTAATGCACATCCCGTAGTCTAGAATGGAGACAAATGTGGGCATATTTTGCAGCAAACGTCAAAATTATCTTATCTTCTGAGTGGATGACTCGAGTTCGTAAATATTTATTGCCGACAATTTATGTTGCAATAATTCTCCGGCAATCTTCGTTATCAATTATTGCTATTACGTAAAATTCAACTGCCATTTCTATTTGACAAAAAAGGCGAAACAAAAAAAAAAAACAAAACAAAAAAAATAAAACAAAACATGATTAAGTTTAAAAGAATTAAATAATTTTTACCAAATTTTGAGAAAAACCAAAACAATTTAACAAAAGCTCGGCGTTGAGCAATTTTGTGACGTTATTCTGCCGAAGCTTTGTACTGCTACGTATTATTTCAATTAATTTATCAGTTTTAAGAGTCATTATTTTATGTTAAATTGTAATGCATTGCGTATTTAACCAACTATTGATAACTCATTACCTTATATTTCATAATAATGCTGAAGGTAAGGAGTATACATTACAAAGTAATACATTATGTATCCAATTATCGGTAACTCATTACTTTATATTGAATAATAATGATATAGGTAAGGAGTACACATTACAAGGTAATGCATGAGTTTATCGCACCCATTACCAAAGTTTTCCTGGGATGATTTCTCGAGTATTGTCTCGGGTTTCAAAGTTGAAACCCGATTTGCGTCCAACAAAAAGAGGCAGAATGAATTTTCGTTCCCAAAGAATTTTTTATTCACGCTAAAAATTTTTTTCACGAAAAATTAATAACAAATAAATTTTATTTGGCGCGACAAATATCCAAATTTTTGAATTGCTCTTTTTAATGCCCTCTAGACTTGTAACACATTGAAATATAGGTCTAAGACCCCATGATCATATTTGATCTTAATGTAATTCCAAGCCGAACTGGCTACGCCTGTTCATTGAAATGGGGATTGAAAATAAGCAAAATCGGTGCAGCGGTAAATTTGTTAATAAAGGGTGTCTCAGTAATAATCGGAATAAATATATGGGTCAGGTGCCAAATTTTAGAGTTGCCACTTGCACACAAAAAAAATTACACTAAATTTAAAAAGAGCACTGTTACTGAGACTCTGTATACAAATTGGTGTATTTTAGGTTTTTGAAAATTTTTTAAGTATATTTATAGAGCAAAGAACGCTCCTTTAAAATAATAGAAAAGATCAAAATATTTTTTTGCTAGAGTATAGACCCGCCTTGAGATAAAAATTCGATTTGTAAGTAATTAATTAAAAAAAATTAATTCGCTAAGCTGATCACAACACTTGAATTAACCCTCTAATGGTATTTCTTCAGATATTAATGTTTCTAGACTCACCAAAAAAAGTCTGTAATAGAAACTGAAAATTTTGCTGTTATTACGGGAACTTTTGCTAATTTGAGCCCAGCGGTATTTTTGGCTAATCTTAGCAACACATGTCTGCTGACGTGTAGTACAATGAAATTTGTAGAAAAAATTAGCTGCCGCTACTAAATTTTAGTAAACTTTTTGTAAAGTGGAATTTAAAATCGGTTTGCTAAAATCAGCAAAAAAAATTTTACTAAATGTTATTTATCGAGCATCAACATTTTTCTATTTTACTTATTTTTTTTTAAAACATTTTAGACAAAATTAAAAAAAAATTAAAGGCTTTTAAAGAATAGTAAAAACATAAACAAATTTATATTTTTGTTTTAAATTGCTAATTTTTGTTTTGAAAAATTTTTTTTTTTTATTTTAAGATCAAATTTTAATTGTTTTAAGGACTGATTTTTAGAAATAAAAAAGTTTTTAGTGCTATTTTAATTTTTTGACTCGAGTCTGTTGTGAAAAGTATCTTCACTTCCGATCCTTTTTTCAACCTATGTAACATTTAAGTTTGTATGTATAAGTTTTAATTATTAGCAATAACATTTTCTTCAATATTAAAATTAGTAATTTTTTTTTAAATTAGTTATTTTCAAAAATTTGTAATATGATTTCTGAAGTTAGTTATAAAAATTTGTAAATATTCTGTAAAAATTCTGTAATTTGTAAAATGTAAATAGCAAAAAAATTTACTAAGTAATAATTTTTTTACTAAAAATCTGTACAAAAATAGTAAAGTATGTTTGAAAACCATTTACAAATTTTTCTGCTAACTTTTTTTTTCTTTTACCACCGAGCCATTTTTTCAAGTTTGGAAATAGAAAATAATCCAAGGGAGCTAAATCTAAATGAAGCAATGCGAACTTTAATTCATTGATTTTGGCCAATTTTTTCCATGTGACCAAAATTTTTCCATGTTTACAAATTTTTTGAAATCGTTTATTTTTTATGGCTCAAGAAACAAAAAAAAAAAAAAAAAAAATACTAAACAACGTGGCTCCTTGACACTTAAGACATATATTTTTTCACGTGTGGCAACCAAAGTAATTTTTTTTTATAGTACTGCCGCCATCTAATCGGCTAGTTTTAGGACCTTCTTCGTACCGTGGTTTCTGAAATTTTAACGAACTTTTACCGGAGAACTTTGGCAAGCCTGTGTAAGAACATAACTTATATGCATATCAAACCTTTATTTTGGCGGGTAAGTTAATCTAATTTAAATTTTTTTCTACTAAAAAATTGCATTTTTATACCCATTTTTTTACCTCCTAAACATCTGAGTTGACACTAAAAAACCTATAAAGTTAACTTTAGATTCTCTATTACCTACATCTCCGAGTTTCATTCAAATCGGCAATGAAAGATTCTCTTGTCAGTGATTTATAAGCGGAAAAATATGATACGAGGTGTGCAGCTTTTTTTTTTGAGACCATGAAAAAATAATCTAATATCAAGAAATTTAGATCTTAATAAATGCTCCTTAATATGATATATGAAGTTACAAATTTTATTTATTCATTAAAACACACACAGAAAAGATTGGTTGCAATTCGATCAAAACCATTAACATTTATTTGTAAGGATTTTATTTTATTTGAAAAGGATTTTGTTTTAAAGGAAAAGGAATTAAAAAAGGATACTATTATCCAATTGTTGGTATTTTCAATCAACTTTACAAATAAAATTCGTTTAAAAATTTCGTAAGTAGAAGCAACAATTTATTTAGTGAATGTACTAAAAAATTAGTACAATCTATCAAATTTATTAAAATTATTTACGAAATTCAAAAGTGATATCTTCAAATACGGTTATCCTGATGAAATACATCATTAAATTAGAGTTTCATTGAACCAACCGAATTGTGGATTGTATTGATTATAGAAGCCACTAACGATTGGTATTTGTAAACGAATTTTCTGCTAAATTTATTTTCCTAAAAAATTATTTAAATTCAAAATTAGTCATCAAAATTTATAAGTGTATGTGGGCTAGTGGATAGAGAGCTAGCCTAGTACTTCTAATTTCCGAGTTCAAATCCCGAAAAAGGCAAACATTTAAAAAATATATTATTTTTAAATTCAAATAAATTATTCAAATATTTAAATAAAAAATATATCAAAGAAAATTAAATTAAATTGTGGTGCAGTAAGAGTAAGAGTGTTAACTATGAATCCGGAAGCCTAGGGTTCGATACCGGAAAAATCTAAAATTAAAATTTTTCTTAAAATAAAATTTTGTGGAACGTAATATTTATGTGGAATATAAATATTAAATTAGATAACTAAATATTGACTTTCACAACTAAAAATATAATTTAATATGAAGATAGTTGTCGTAACCGCCTGAAATCGATTGGCAACAAATTCGGTGTCCACAACTGACACTGTTTGAGGAGTAAGATGAGTAGCAATTTCTTCTGATCCCTTAAAAGCAATTTGATATTAAAAAAGGCAAGCGATTCAAAATATATAAAAATTATTTAAATTTATATTATTTTTATAAAAAAAATATTTACTAAAAGACCCATATTAAATGTAGAATATTTCATTAATAAATTATCATAATGTGTGATAGGACATCAAATTAATTATTATCTTGTTAATATGATTAAAATCTATTTTTATGAACATGCGAAAAATACAAAAACAACAACAACAAGTTCTATAGGCATTTAAAAAAAAAATGTTGAAGATCAAGTTAAAAAAGGAAATGCAGAGAAATAACCATGTTTTAGTTAATAACCATGATTTTTAAATGTACGCGATAGTATGTATACAAGCTTATGCCACAAGATGTTTATACGCCTTTCGTTAACATAGCGAACAAAATAAAAATAATAATAATTCGATGTTTATCGCTTTTGCTAAAATGCTTTCCTATTGTGCTGGGTAACTATGGGCTAGAAATATATTTTTGACGTATTAATCGAAGATGTATAAATATTCTGGGTCCTTATTAAATTTTTAGTTGATAAAAGACATGGAACTGAAATTTAGTGTATGTACGTGTTCTTGGTATTGAAAATATTCATATCTGCCGAGGGAAAAAATTCTAAACATCTAAATTTTTCTTAATTTTTTTTCTTTTTCTGAAATTGTATTTGACATATTTAAACTGAAAAGATAAATTTTGGAAAAATAAGCGTTAAGTGGTAATTAAATAATTTTAAATGTATTAAGACCTACTTTCGTAGTGGCTAAAATTTCTGCTAATAGCCTTTTTCCACTGAGCTACATCTTTCATCTTTCATCAATTTGCAAAGATGTTAACATTTTCCCATAAGAATTATACAGGCCAAAAATTATACATCTTTCTACATCTACAAAAGATGATCCTTTCTCATTTTGTTCCATCTTACATCTTTCGTTATTATACCCTTCACCACAGGTGGAAGGGTATATATAAGTTTGTCATTCCGTTTGTAATTTCTACAAAATTGATCTTAGACCCTATAAAGTATATATATTCTGGGTCCTTATGAAGAGCGAAGTTGATTTAACGATGTCCGTCTGTCCGTCTCTGTCCGTTCTGTTACATGTGATCCATTTCTGTTTGCTATTGAAAATCAGACAGATCGGTTAATAAATGGCTGAGATATTAGCAAAAACCAGGACTACCTCTAATTTTTTCCGTAAAATCCCTTTGTTTAATATGTATGTAGAATTTTACACATAACAAACACATCCATTTGTTGAAATTCTTTTCTTTCATCTCCACCTTTTATACACAAACAACACACATACAAAGATTTGTCATTCAAATAAAAACTAAACAAATCTCTAATAAACGAAGACTTTTTATATATGTACCTCTATTAACGATGATTTTGTGTGAGCTTCAATAGCTCAGTTGTCTAGACGCTATGTGACAAATACCTTTTTTTCTCTAAGGCCTCGGGTTCGAATCCCGGTCAATTCACTTTTTTTTTTGTACATTTTTTTTTTTTATTTTCTTAAGACTTTTTTTTTTGTTTATTTTTTTTTAACATTTAATAATTAATTTATATAAAATTTTATATTAATAATTAAATAATCCATAAATAGGCTAAAAACATCAAAATTTTTATAAAAACCCTCTGACACAAACAAAATACAAACGTTTTTATTTCAATTTTTTGCTCCGATTTAAAAGAATTTATAAACAGATTTTTAAACCATTTTTTTTTCTCATATATTAAGAACATTTTATACATAATTTCCCTTTGAGTGCAACTATTTTAGGTCATAACTTAAAATAATTAATAAAAAAAAAATTTATAAACTATTTTCCTTCAAATTTTTGAAATTAAGCTAAAGAAATTAAAAATATTTTTTAATAAATAGCGAAATAAAATTCCAAATGCAAATTTGCCAGCTTAATCAAACGTTTTTGTAGAAATAAAACACATGCAGTTCTAGTGATTTCTTTTAACGATTTGTTGAAATTCTTTTCTTTCACCTCTTCACCTTTTATACACAAACAACAAACACTATTCTAGAGCTGTAATATGACCTATGGATACGTCTTATATTGTAAAAGATCGAAAATCTTTAGTATAACATATTTGCTGAAAAAACTCGGAAATATTGGTTCAGATACAAAAAAGTTATGCCCAAAACATAAGTTTTTTTGAAATACCTATTTTCTGGAACCATAAATCTTCCAGAGTCCAAGTTTTATCACCAAACTAAATGGTTAATTTCCTCTTAAAGGCGTCCGTATATAAATCTGCCCATTCCATATATGTCCATATATAAACTTCAGTTTTTTCCCAACCATGGTGAAGGGTATATTAGATTTGGCATAGCCGAATTTAGCCGCTCTTACTTGTTTTAAGTGTCATCACTAAAAAAATTACAAATAAATCGATTTTTTTTGTGCCATCGCTAGCAAACTGACATTGCAGAAAATAAACAAAAAAAAATTATTCAACAAAGGAAAAGGAGCGGCACTTTTAAGAATTTCATTCTTATGTCTACCAAAAATTCGTCTTCATCATCATCTTCTTCCAGAATGTTCTTTAATATTTCAATGTACTGCATTAAAATTCGGGTTTGTTCTTGCAAAGCAACAACTACTCCAATGATTCATGCTTTCTCTAAATCCATTTTTTATTTTTAACAAAAAATATGCGTCTTTTTCTTTTATTTTTTTTACAGCTGAATAAATGACAGATGAAAGATGTTGTTATTGTAAACACATGTTTCACGTTTTCAACATCTTCAACGCGTTTCACAAAGATGTTGTTCAGTGTAAAAAGCCTATAAACTAAATACAAGTTAAAAAAAATTTAAATTATTTAAAAAAAGTTTTTAAATTTCAAAGAAACTTATAAAACTGAATTTTGTTTAAATTTAGCTTAGCCAGCCATTTCGTTCTAATTGTAAATTTGGTTTATTATTTTTTCCAAAAATCCTTATATTTTTAAACGAAAGTAAATACAAGTATAAATAAAGATTCGACCTCGTCGAATATAATAATTTTCTGTACACATATTTTTTTTTGTAAATCTATACTATAGTGCCGTGACTGAATTAGTGAGTGCATTCTTGTTTTGTATAAAATTGTGTATTACTCATTAAATAGATAAGATATTTGAGGTAAACAAATTCGAACAGAACACAAAAAAATTACAACAAAAAATAGCATACACGGGTAATCATTGAACTCGTTTGCTGTAGTTAAAGTCATAGTTAAACTAGGCTGGCACCTAATTTCCTAATGGAGTTTTTTCACCAATTTTTTTTTTTTTAATTGTTTTATTTAACAATTTATATATAACAATATATTATTTTTGCCTCAGCGCCAATTATGGCTTTTTAGAGGCTAATAAAGTTGACAATAATCATGTATTATCATAAAACAATTTAATTTTTACAATATATACAAAAAAAAATAATAAAAAAGTAATAAAAATTTGTATACATATGTATACAATATTTCATTTAAGAAGTAAGAAGCATTTCAACGTTATTAAGCAAATGTTTCAAATTAGCTTTAAATGTTGATAAAACAGAAATATTTTTCAAATTGCTTGGTTCATTATTTTTTGACATGCTATTTTTTACTATTATTACTCGTTTTTTTCGTGAAATTTAGCAATTTGTCGTGAATTTGCCAATTGTTTCATTTTTATACTTTTTATACAATTCTATTTCATTTTTGTTTGAAAAAAAAAAATATTTTTTGACAATTCTTTCAAACCTTTTAACTTTTCTATTTTAACTAGAAATATAAACAAACAGTCCTTTGGTTATGCTGCCCAGCAAAACCACACATTACCAAATAATGGGTAAAGTAATATAGACCCATAGGGGCCGATGAATTACTTTACACCTCACTTCATTGATGAATTTTATAGGCGATGAGCCTCAAAGTAATGGGTTCATTGTTATAATTATGCTTATTAAAAAATGAAAAGAAATTGGTTACCTTTTTGCAGATAGGGGGTAAAAAATAATTGGTTACCTAAATGATTACGAAGAGGTTAACAATAATTGGTTACTTTGACTTTTAATTTTTTTACTTTAACTTGCACTTTTTAAAAGCAATTTAGGCTTTTCTACAGAAATACAAGCTAATAAAATCACGAATGCTAGAGGTTCTGAAACTAAAAAGCTTATGATCAATAGATGGAAGTAGTTTTTAGATTTTACAGCAGAGTTCAGTATAAATAAATGCACATCCCGTAGTCTAGAATGGAGACAAATATGTGGACATATATTGCAGCAAATGTCAAAATTATCTTATCTTCTGTGTGGTTGACTCGATTTCGTAAATAATTCTCCGGAAATATTCGTTATCAATTATTGCTATTACGTAAAACTCAACTGACATTTCCATTTGACAATTGTAAAAAAGGCGAAACAAAAAAAAATCAACCAAAACATGATGAAATATAAAAGAATTAAATAAATTTTAACAAATTATGAGAAAAAACAAAAAAAAAATTAACATAAGCTCGACGATGAGCAATTTTGTGCCGTTGTTCTGCCGGCGCTTTGTACTTATTGCTAAGATATTTTATCTAATAGAGATGGAATGGGATACAAATTATTTATCAAAAATTGATTTTTGTGCTACGTATGATTTCAATTAATTTATCAGTTTTAAGAGTCATTATTTTATGTCAAATTGTAATGCATTATGTAACCAACTGTCGCTAACATATTACTTTATGTTTCAAAATAATGCTGAAGGTAATTTAATCAAAACTGAATTGAAGGCAATTTTACAAAAATTACTCATATGCTATTCGATTTGATGAACAATTAGATTACTTACAACGAAATAACCCTATTCTAAACACTCCCTACACTTGGTATTTGCGCCACCCCGAAATTCGAAGGGGTCTAAATATTACTTATTTTTTAAGGTTTTAAACCGTAACGTGCCGTTACGAATCTACTTATCCTCATACCCAGTATTACTACTTTTAGCCATACCAAATATTATACTTATAGCCACACCTTATATAATTCTCATTAAGTTTGCAAAATAATTTATATATAGTGTGAAAGTTAAAGGCTGTAAGGCGAGCTAGAACAAAGGGACGAATCGTGTAATACTTTGACCCGAGAACGAAATATTACCTGATCTCTCTACCGATTCCTGCTTCCCTTCACGAGAACCGCTGTTTATTCTCGTTTGTAGTTAGTCGTATTATTTGAGAACGAGAACAGTTGTTAATTCTCTTTATTAGCCAGTCGTATTATTTGAACACGAAAACCGTTTTTAATTGTCGTTATTAGCTATTCGTATTATTTGAACACGAGAAGCGTTGTTAGCCAGCCGTATTATTTAAACGCGAGAAACGCTGTTTATTCTCGTTTGCAGTTAGTCGTATTATTCAAGTACGGGAACCACTATTTATCCCCGTTGGCTGCCATTCAATCCAACTAGCCGATCCGAAACTCTTTCTAGAGTTCGGTAAAAATTACCTTCGGGTAGTGCCAATCACATACGATCAAAACTCGCACAGTGTTCTATAGTAAATCTCGCTATTCGAACACTAAAACGTGGTTTGATCTGAATCCGTGTCGTGTTGTCGGCCATCGTTGTAAAGGGTTGGGTTATCGTGTATTATTTTATAATTACCTCAAAGGAAGCAGACCTTTGGTGAACCTGGACAGCTGAGCTATACCCCAGCTGGAAAATAAACTGCATCACAAAACTAAAGTGTACAAGTATGGTATCGTTGGAAATGTATTTTTGAGAACTTTTTGCTGGTAACTTTTTTTTGGGTACTTTTTCTTTTTTAAATTTACTGTTGTAAAAATGTTGGGTACTATATATGGAGATCTATACTAGTAGGCCTGATATATTGAAATTTTCGATGTAACAGTTGGACTGAAAAGTTCGTAGACTAACATAGAAACAAATTTTTTTTGATAAAATTTGATTTTATTATTCAATATAGTTGCCTCCAAGGGCGCTACAATGATATCGGTCATACAATTTGTCGATACCATTTTTATAGTACGATTTGTCTTTAGCCTCAAAAAATATTCCACAGTTTCGGTGATTACTTCTTCTTTCTTGATGAAACAGCACTTTCTTCGTTTTTCCGCGATTTCGTCCTTCAAATGCTCCAATAACGCTATGGTTTTTTCCCTTTTCAAGATAGTCGATTAATATTATACCATGCGCATCCAAAAATACTGATGCCATAACCTTGCTAGCCGACTGTTGCGTCTTTCCACGCTTTGGAGTTGGTTCATCAAGTGCAGTCCACTCGGCTGACTGTCGATTGTACTCGGGTCTGAAATGATGGTGCCATGTTTCATCTATTGTCACATATCGACGCATAAATTCGGGTTTATTATGATTAAACAGGTTCAAAAATAGCTCAGAATAATAAATTCGTTGTTACATTTGGTTGATTGTTAGCTCGCGCGGTACCCACTTTGCACAGAGCTTTCGCATAGCCAAATATTCTTTCACGATATGCGTGTGGGCATTTGCTTTGATATCTTTAGAAACTCAGGGGCCATTCCATGTCAAACCGCACAGAAAACTGTCATTTTCGGATGCGCATCTCCGATTTTAATAAAATTCGCCACAAATATTGTAAATGGGTAGTGTTTATCAAATAATTAACCTTTCGACCCCAAAACCTTTCGGCAAAAACGTCAAAATATCGAAAAAGTGTCCATTCAAAGTCGCCCATAATTTCCAAACTATAAACTATACAACATAATTTTTCTATTGGTACCATTTTAAAGATGAAAACATTTCCTTCAAAATGGCATCCTAAAATTTATTTTGTATCAAAAGGTTAAAGGTAATTTTTTTAATCTTCAAAGACCCATATCTAAAAATCCAATTTTTATAAAATTCTGAAAAAATATATGTTAAAAACTAAGGCCTCTCTACATTTGTGGAAAATTTTAAGGTGGAGACTCGTTTGGTTCTTTAGTTTTGAAGGAAAACGTGGTCTTAAGCAAATTTATCTGGACGAGTTTATACGAAAATTTTTTTACATGCTATTAATGTGTATGTGTGTACAAAGTTTTGTATACATATTGTTTTTGTGTGTAAGCTTTTGCATATGAATTCGTCGAACTCAAGAACCAAATGAGTCTCCACCTTAAAATTTTGCCACAAAAGTAGTGAGGCCTTAGCTTTCATCGTCGAAACAAACGCATATTTTAAGCCTAAAGATAAATCGTTTTAAAAGAAAACTATTGAAATGTTACAGAAGCGCTGGAATGATTGTATCGCTCTTTAAAGAGACTCTATTGATGAATAAAATTTCGGTTTTTGACCAAAAAAGTTCATTAGACCGGGAATTTTTCAGACGATGTGTTATATGCTTTATGGGGTCTTATATTAACTGATATATTCTCTCTCAAATAACTAGCATCGTTAATCAGAGTAAGTTAATCCAAAAGCGCTACAACTCCACTGTAGCGTGTTTTTCTGATAAACGAGCATAATTTTAAGATAAGTCAAGGACATATTTTATAATTTGTACAATATTTTTCTATATCTTTTGAAAATTCAAAATCGATATTTTAAAAAAATGCTACCCCAATAAACAGGTAAATTTTAGCAGAGTCGTCAACTTCATCATCATGCCACATTATCAAACCTCATACGCATATAATAGCAAACTAACTACATACATATTTATTATATTTTATCCAGTGTAGACCTAGTAAATATTTGTGAATTAAATTTGATTTGAAATGATACGTATACAACAACATCAGTAACAATATCAGCAATGACTGACTCGAGTCTATAAGCGCTTTCTGGCATTAGTATAAGAAGTGAACTCATCATAGAAATATGCAAAAAAAAAAAAAAAAATACATAACAAAAAGTCTAAAAATAATAAATAAACAAATAGATAAATACTTATTTATCAGCTGAATTGAAAAAATATTTAACTATCATAAATTTATTTATCTCTTATGATATGCCTACCCAGCCTGTCATTGCATAAATACGTATATTATTGGGTATTGTCAAGTGATTACTATTGTTCCCGTTTGGGGGGATATTAAAATACCCAAAATTTTGCTGTTAAACTGTTTTTTTGCTTTTGTTTGGCAACACCTTACTGCATAAATTCAAATCTTGCGTAAATTTTGGGTCACTCTTTATTTCTAAACGATTCTGTATTCATTGTAAATATTAAAAATTACTAGGTGTCGCAAGTTAGTGCTTGAAAAATTTATGGAAAAATTATCTTTTTCGCGATTGTTAAAAAAACTAAATGCTCAATTCCTTGGACGACTACCATAGAATGCCCAGAAATTACATTAGGAAAATTTGAACGGCAAAGCGAAATTCTTTTAAACTTGTTTAACAAGTGGACGTCGTAAACGACGAGATACGCGTCTAAAAATCCTTATTGATAGGCGGAATAGTTGAAGAAATCTTTAAGGATTTTTACGTGGACTCACTTTTGTGTTAAAAATGCTGGAATTAATGCAGGAGAACAATTCGGACCCAATGCGTAGACCAAATAAGGGACGACAAATTGGGACAAATGTGAGACAACAGTTTGCACTAAATGTAATAAGAGCAGTAGAAAGCTTTCACCTTTAAGGCAGCCGGACCAGATGGGATCTTTTTTGATACTTTGCAACAGAAACTTGGGCTGATTGACGTACATCTGGTGAATATTCCTTCTGCATGCCTAAAACTAGCCAAGGAAATATACCAACCTATAAGCCTTACATTATTTTTGCTGACAACCATAAAAAACAAATCGAAGGATCAAATCCCAAAGAAGCTGCTTAGACTTAAGCAACGCGCGTACTTAAAGGATCGTTTTGTGCATACTGCCCTTCACGTTAAGAAATAGTTTGATTTGCATATTTACATAGAGAGAGCATTAAATAATAACATGACTGGAACCGATGGATTAACTGCCATATCAGCGGTATCAGTATTAGAGAGAAGCTAGGCCGTGGGACTCCATAGTTTGGTACTCTTTCACCACTCCTATGAGTGACAACTAAAAACAGTCTCCGAAGTATTTTGGCCAATGAGGGTTTCCAACCCGTGTGATATGCAGACGATCAGGATAGTCTTAAGGGGGACAAATCCTCAAAACCTCTGTGGGAGGGCTTAGAAGAACTCGCATTGTCATATAACTGAGCCAGGAGTGTGGACGTGAACCCGCACATAACTGAAATAAGCATTTTCACTTGGAAGACGAATATCATTAGCTAAGATGAGACTCATTCCTAAGCAAAACCACTAGTGTCTCCGAAACAATAAATTATCTGGGACTAATTCTAGAAAGGTAAATTAACTGGAAACAATACATATAGAGAGGGATCTCTAAGAGATAATTTTGCCTACAAAACCTTTTGAGATTCCGCTAAACTGGTGAAAAGATTTGTACTAATTGGAAGTAAACTATCAGAAGGTCTTAGACAAGTTACCGAGATGCAACATTCTTGAATTGAATATATACTGGAGAGAGCGTGGACTTAACGTAAACCCAGATCAACGGTATCAAAACAGAAATAATGATTTACACTCGAAAAACGAGTATCATTAGTTATGATGAGACTCGTTTCCTAAGTAAAACCAAAAGTGTCTTCAAAACGGCGAATTATCTAGGAGTAATTCCTGCCAGGAAATTGTACTGGAAATAACACATAAAAAGAGGGATCACTAAGAGATAATTTTTTTCTAAAAAACCTGAAATTCAGCTAAAATATGAGGCGCCTTGGCTTCAAATGAATGCAACTGGTGACAGGATTTTTAGCAATTGCAAAATAAACTATCAGAATATCTTATACAATGCACCGAGATGCAACATTCCAGAATTGAATAGGAGTTCCGAGAGTGAAAAAATTGCAGATATTTATAATTAAAAGATAACTTTTTGGCCATCAATGCCTTCACTTCTGTACGGACAGTTTGAAAATGCATGGATAGACTGAGTCGGGCTTCTATAGCTACGACTTTCGGACCATTATACTGCCAGGCGGAGATTTCTGCTGATATTTCTGGGTACTTTTTTGAGGATTAATTCAGGCATTCACTTCTATACGGATGGTTTGAAAATGAATGAAAGTACTGGGCCGAGTTCTATAGCTGCAGCCTCTCTTTTCGAAAATAATTTCACCTCCCAAATATATAAAATATATTAATATTGAAGAAAACACCATAAGGATCTTTTCGGATAGCCAGACAACTACTGTCCAAGCACCCATGGATGGTGGTAAATCTCTATAAGATTAACCACTATCCACGGGTGCAAAAAGGAAATCAATAGCTTTTCAATCAGGCACGTTAATAAAATTATATGTATTCCTGGGAATTGTAACGTCGTAGGGAACGAGATTTGGCGAACTTGAAACCTTTTCAGGCTCTTCGAGTTGAATAACGTACATGAACTGTTATTTCTCATAAAATAATATGGGACACCGAGGGAGAAGTTGAAACCGCCAGGAAAAACTAAGGAACTTTTAAAATTTGGTAAAACTTGGTAAGATTAAGTATTGAGGGCACACCTATTCCGAATGGGCCGTGCGGGCTCTGTGACTTTTAGGCATGATGAGATATTAGGACACTATCTTTGTGACTGTCCAGCCACATTTAAAATTCTGAAACTATGAAATGAAATTTCGAAAATATCTTTTAAAATTCAGAAAATATAAAATTATATTCATAAAATTCTATTTAAAATTCTGAACACATTAATTGCTATTCAGAAAACATCAATTTAAATTTAGAAAATATCAAATTTTAAATGAAAATATTAATTATAAATTACACCCAGAAAAGAGTATCAGTTGTGTCTACCGAATTTGTTGCCAATCGAATTCTGGCGGTTACGACAACTGTTTTTATATTAAATTATATTTTTAGTTGTGAATGCTAATATTCAGCTGTACAATTTAATATTTATATTCCACAGAAATATTATTATGTTCCACAAAATTTTATTAAAAAAAAAATTATTTTTTTAATTTTTCCGGTATCGAACCTGGTCAATCAAATTCATAGTACACACTCTTGCTTATTTCACCACAGCTAATTTAAATTTTCTTTGATATATTTGCCATTTAAACATTTGAATGTTTTATTTTAATTAAAAAATAATTTTTTAAATGTTTGCCTTTTCCGGGATTTGAACTCAGAAATTCTGAGTACTGAGTAGAGAGGTAGCTCTCTACCTACTAAACCACAAACACTTATAAATGTTGATGGCTAATTTTGAATTTAAACAATTTGTTAGGAAAACAAAAATTAATATAATATTTGTTTATCAATAAAAATCATTAGTGACG
Organism: Eustalomyia histrio; assembly: GCA_949748255.1. Classification (NCBI taxonomy): domain Eukaryota; kingdom Metazoa; phylum Arthropoda; class Insecta; order Diptera; family Anthomyiidae; genus Eustalomyia; species Eustalomyia histrio. The sequence continues at coordinate 16,532,044 of OX456526.1, forward strand.
TCTATTATCAATACAATCCACAATTCGGTTGCTTCTACTGAAACCCTAACTAAATGATATATTAGATCAGAATAACCGTACTTGTAGTTACCACTTTTGACAATTTTCGACAATTTTAATTACTAATATATTCACTTAATAAATGGTTGCTTCCACCGCACACAAATACTAAACGAATTTTATTTTTAAAGATGATTGGAAATATCAATAATTGACAAATAGGATTAATTTTAGGTTTCTTTTCCCTTTTTTTTAATTCCCAATACAAAATTTTTGCTTTATTAATGGATTTTAGGTTATTCCAAATAAAATTAAATCCGCACAAAAAAATGATAACGGTTTTGATCGAATTGCAACTAATCTTTTCTCTGGGTGTATATTTTTTAAATTTCAAATATAAAATCTGAATTTTAATTGATGATTTTTGCTTTAAAAAAGTAATACATTATTAAGAAAAGTTGTTCTTTACTGATTTTGGATAACTTTAAAGCTGATTTTATATCGTATAATAAAGGGTGGTTAAATTTTAAGGGCCGATGTTGATTTTGAATAATTTAGGAAGCTTTTGTCATTTCTTTTTATTATGATAATATGGTATGGTTCAATTATGTATGTATGGGTCAAAATATCGGCCAAATGGCCGCCGCGACCTCGGCGGCACACCTCCATCCGATGGTCCAAATTTTCGATCACGCTGAGGCATAATTGAGGTTCTATGTCGTTCTTGAATTTTTGCTGGCTTATCGACGTACACCTTTTCTTTTAAATAACCCCAAAGAAAGAAGTCCAACGGTGTCAAATCACATGATCCTGGCGGCCAATTGACATTGCCACCACGTGAGATAACACGGCCATTGAATTTGTCGCGCAAAAGAGCCATTGTTTTGTTAGTTGTGTGGCAAGTGGCACCGTCCTGTTGAAACCACATATCGTCCAGGGTCATATCCTCAATTCCTGGCCACAATAAGTTCGTTATCATCTCGCGATAGCGAACACCATTCACGGTAAATGCTTGGCCGACCTTATGACACCCTATCGCGAACAACAGCAATGTTTTCCGCAGAACGAACTGAGCGAGCATGCACAGGTGTTTTCACAGACCCGGTTTGCTGAAATTTCCCCACAATTCTCCCGATTGTGGACACATTTGGTCGATTATGCTGACCAAAAAAAAATCACGAAGTGCATGAAATGCACATTGATTTGAACGCCCATTTTTATAATAAGCCTGAATAACTTTAACACGTTGCTCGATTTTGTATCTTTCCATGGTTCAAATTGAGTTAGTCTGAAATTGAGAAATGTCAAATGAAATGCAGAAAAAAACTTGACGTTTAGGTTGGTTCACCTTCAACATCGGCCCTTAAAATTTAACCACCCTTTACATATGGAAACACTTAAAATACGTGAAATATGACTGGCTAAATTAACGGCGATCCTAATATCTCTTAATTATTCAATATATTGAATACAAAATGATGAGAAAATCCATGAATTTAGTAAAACATTTGGAATGTTAATGTTTCTTAATTTCAAATTAAATCTTATTTTATAAACTTTAAAATTATCTCACAGTATATCACCTTGTCCATATGATTTTATACAAATAACAAGTTTTTTTATATAATTATTAGCATATGAGTTTAAAAATTCAGTTGAAAATAGTTTAAGTATGTATTTGAGTTCAAAAATTAAAATTATTGTTTTTTTAATAGATTATCAAAAAAAAAACAGCCTAATGTTAACTTTAGTGACGGACTTTTATCAGATTCTAGGAACCATTCTCCAAAATATCTACTAAAAAAAAGGAGATTTTCTTAAAATATTATTCTTAAAGATTTTCTTCTTCTTTTTAGCGATACATAAATATTAATATTTATTCCTAATCTGGATTTCATGTAATTCAGCGAAAACTATGTAAGATCAATATTATATCTTCAAGACCTAGGTTCTTTCTTAGATAAGAGTTATTTAGACCTATACTTATGTTTCGTGAGTTAAAATTATAAATTTTACAACAAAAAACAGCACAAAAAAAATTGGTTTAAGTGATGCCACATTACGACGAAAATATTATGACAGTTCCAAGTGGAAATAAATAATTTGTTCGAAACCAATATGGCAACATAATGCAATTTAAAATATCCTAAACTGAATCATATAATGCTCAGTTAAACTAAGTTTTATTTTATTGATATTAACTAAACAGCCCATTTACATACACTAAGTTAAACTGACATCCATCAGATATTTAAAACTCTCTATACCAACTGCCATTGCGGGAATTACTCGGTTAATATGTAAATACAATACTATTTGGTTTTATTTCGCAAATATTTCATTGAAAAAAAAAATATGTATATCTTTTGTGTTACTAATTACTAATTTGACACACCCATTTAATGTTATCGCAATCGACAAGTGCAAACATTTCGATGGATATTAAATTATACAAGTATTTAACTACATTAAGCTTTTGATAATTTTGTTTACATAGACAGATCGACATTTTTAAGAGGTGACAATGATATTTTAATAGAATTGACAGACTATATGTTTCAAGAATGAAATTATATCCCACCAAACATTTTTACTTTCGGGTTATATTAATGAAATTTAATATAACCCGCCTTGTAGCGCTACGTAATCAGGATATAATAAGTTTGTAGTGACGTTTGTAAAAATCAGAAATATCGAAAGTTGAATCACTTTTAGTCTCGGTGTACACACAGCAGTTTTATTCTGAGGTGCTACAGACTTGATTGTACTCGTAGTTCTCTTGTGTTTTCTAGTTCGTACTATTTCTTATACGAGGGCGGATCAATAAGTCCGTGACTTTTTGAACTTCCCTCGTAGTTATATGAAATGCAACACTGCTCCTATCAAGTACCACCTGTTAATAGACTACTGTCAAATTTTGAGCAAGTTCCGTCATTTACTTTGCGTTTAACAGCTGTTCAAAACATACAACCTCGTGGATTTTTTAAAAATGGAAAAAAGAGAATTTCGATTGCTCATTAAACATTATTTTTTGAAAAAAAAACCGTCAATCTAACCAAGGAAAAGTTTGATAAATACTATGGGGACTCTGCACTATCGATTTCAATGGTAAAAAAGTGGTTTACTACTTTCGTTGTGGACGGCCAATTGAGGTCAATACACCCGAAAATGTCGAAAAAATCCAAGAAATGGTGTTGGCGGATCAAAGAGTAAAAGTGCGTGAGATTCTTGATGCCGTAGGCATTTCATATGGCAGTGTGGTTAAATGGTCAGTTGGATTTAAAAAAGCTGTCTGCAAGATGGGTGCCACGTTTGCTCTCAATTGACCATAAACGTCATCGTGTGACGTGTGTAGTCTCAATGGCAAAATTCCATGAATAGGGCTACGAATTGGTACCTCATCCGCCATATTCTCCTGATTTAGCCCCCAGTGTCTATTTCCTATTTCCAAACCAACGATGAAAATATTGATCAAACAAATGCTTATTTTATGGACCTCGAAAAATCCTATTTTTTGAAAGGGATACAAAAGTTGGAGAAACGTTGGACTAAGTGTATTGAGCTAAAAGGAGATTAGGTTGAAAAATATATATTTTTTTTTTTTGCAAAAAAAAACTGTGTTTTATTCAAAAAGTCACGGACTTATTGATTCGCCCACGTATGTAAAAAAAACTAAAATTGCAAAATGATACTTTCGCAGTGTGGGCACGAATGCAAGTTCAAAAGAGAATTTAAGAAAATTGCTGAAAGAAATATTGATGTGTGTAAACTGGGACTTAGTACTACTTTCTGATAAGGAAGGTCTCATCAGCCAGACCGTCAGATTTTTGAAACTTGGAAATGTTGTAGGGAGAAAAACACGGGTTTTTTTATAACTGCGCAACCTCATATTTAGAAGTTAACAGTGGGGTAAAAAATTCTCCTATTTTTCATTATTATTTTTTAAATTTATTTCATTTACTTTAAAAAAATTATAAACAAATAAAATGATTTCTAAAATCGTATTCACCAATGCAAACAAAATGTGCCCGAGAATATCTAAATTTAAAAAATGAAAAATTTAAACGTATTTTAAATAGGGAAGTGTAGCAGATTGAAAATAACATCTAAAAAACATTTAATGCTCTTCAAATATCAATAATTTTTATACTACGATATATTTGGCATTGACAACTTTGTATGGCAAAAATTTTGATTTATCGCTTTATTTAGGCGATATAGCACAGTAAAGATGGAAGATGAATCAAAAAATCCAGAAATCAAATAGTTTCGATTTTTTAATTAACACTATCAGTAAAATAAGATTACATATCAAAAATTGTTGATCTAGTGTTATTAAATTGTATCGCAATTAATTCCGCTAACTATAAAGTCTGAGTGTAGTAGCTGCGCTTAATTTGAAAAAAATCTGTTAACTGCACTTAAAATAGTTTGTAAGTTAAAAAAACAGAAAATGTGATTTAGAAGAAATTATATTTCATTTAAAAACCGGTCTACTTAATTTTATTTATTATTTATTTATTTATATTAATCATATAATTACAAATTATATCCTAATACCCTAACCGAGCACTAGCAACAAAGGCCATCGGCTGGTTGTAGCGAAAACAGACCAGAGCCTCTGGTGGGAATCGAACCCACGACCCCCGGCACTGATAAGCTAGCACGCTACCAACTAGCCTACCGGGGCGCTCATTTTATTTATTTATTTATTTTTAAATATTGTTTAAACAACTGACACATCCATAAGAAACAAATGATTAATCAGTAAAAATAAATGTTAAATTTTTACCTACCAATTCTTTAAAATATAAATGATTTTATCATTTATTTGAAATTGTTTCTGTTTTCGTATTTTTTTTTTCTCAATCTACAAAATGTATGTATGCATGGCTATAGACACTTTTTGTGTTAATGTGTTTATGTATGTATGTGTGTTTATGAAGTTCTTGTAATTTGAATTTAAATAATTTTGTATATAGCAACCAATTTATATAAAAAACAAATTGGAATTTTTTGAATATTTTTTTTTCTTGAAACAGACGGCATACAAAATTTAAATTTGAAACAACTTAAATGGACACAAATAAACCACATATTTTCGATTTGTGGGTAAATTTTTATTAAATTTCAAACAAATGAAAAAAATAAAATTGAAAAAAATCGGTAAATGATAGTTAATTATTTCGAAAAAATGTATAAAAAAGTTAAAATAGATATTCTTTGAAAAATAAATGTATGTTGCTTTATTTTTAAATGGAATGGAAAACTTTTTTATTAAACTACAAACTGTTAACTACATAATATTCTGAGTTTGGATTTTGATTTAGAAAGTGTTTGTAAAACATGGCCTGACGGTGTCCTGTGAGTCCAGTAGCAAAAATTGTAACTTATTTTGCAAGTAGAGGCTTTTAACTTACTTTGTTAATATCAATAATGTATGGCGAAGTGAAAATAAAGAGTGCACGATGTTAATTGTAAATAAAACAAAAAGTTTACAGAGAATTTTCCTAATATTTTTTATTATGATAAAAGGATATATGACAATTATGTGTGAAACAATACATCTGCGTCGTAAATACGCCGAATGGTAGGTTGAACAGACAGAAGTGAATGGTGACAACAAAGAAAATCATCTTTAGCGACGAGGCACACGTTCACCCCAGTGGATTCGTTAACAAGCAGAATTGCCGCATTTGGGCAAATGAGAATCCACAAGTGATTGTTGAAAAGCCGATAAATCCACAAAGAGTGAGATCGGGCCGTACTTCTTCGACAATGAGGTCGGCCAAGCAGTAACCGTGAATGATGTTCGCTATCGCGAGATGATAACGGACTTCTTGTGGCCAGAAATTGTATATATGAACCTGGACGATATGTGTTCCAACAGGATGGTGCCACTTGTCACACAGCCAACGATACAATGGCTCTTTTGCGCGAGAAATTCAATGGCCGTTTTATCTCACATCGTAGCGATGTTAATTGGCCGTCAAATCACATGACAACGTTGGACTTCTTTCTTTGGGGTTATTTAAAAGAAAAAGTGTACGTCAATAAGCCAAGAACAATTAAAGTGCTAAAGTATGAGATAATTCAGCACATTAATGACATTGAACCTCACTTATGTCTCATTGAAAATATGGACCATAGGTATGCCACCGAAGCCGTGGTGAGCATTTGGCCTATATTTTGTTTCACACATAATTGCCATGGATGCTTCTACCATAATAAAAAATATTAAGATAATTCTCTGAAAACTTTTTGTTTTATTTACAATTAACATCGTGCATTATGGTTGGACAACCCTTTATATTTTTGGCGTTTTTTTTTTAATATTGTTTTCTGTTTTTTTAAATTTACGAAATTTTAGCTTTAAATCCTTCTCGCTTGAAAATCGTTCCTTGAACAAAAAAAAGTTTAAAGGCAGAAAAAGTAGTTAATTATGTTTTTCTATTTGATATCAACTATTTGATATATAAAGATCTGAGAATTCGTGTACTTCTTTTCATGTATTCTTGTTTTCCCTCTAAAGGTCGCAAATATAAAGATAGATTAGCCCAAGACCTATTCATTTCGGTTTGAATCGATCCATGTCTTAACAAAGTGGCCCGACAAATATCCCACAAAATGGTATTTTGTGCTTGTTTTTTCACTAAAAATCTAAATATCCCAGCAAAATCACACATTACCAAATAATGGGTAAAGTAATGTATAGCCATAGGGGCCGATGGATTACTTTACACCTTACTTCATTGATGAATTTTACAGGCGATGAGCTTCAAAGTAATTTATATACCCATTACTTTAGAGGTGATAATGTAAGGGGTTACTTGTATGGTTACGAGAATGTAAAAAGTAATGAGTCTAAAAATAGAGTTTTAAAAAAGAGGAATTTTTATTAAAAAAAAAATTATTACAAATTTTTTATTTGAAATTTTTGTAATTAAATATAATGTGGTCAAGATGGGAATCGAACCAGGGAAATCTGGTTGCCAGCCAAGTACTCTACCCATTGAGCTATCGACGCATATATATTATTTATTTTTATTTATTTTTTTTTTATTTATTCAAATATTCAAGAACCAAGCCCTCTGGGCCAAATATGGTTCGTATACTACTAAAAAAACAATTTGCTATATAAAAAAAATATATCTATATAAAATGCCTAAACTAAAATAAAAACTAAAATATAAAATTTAAAATAAAATTTAAAATTTAAGGTCCATAATGTAGCAATTAAGAAAAGATAATATTAGAGTTATCATAAATTAGAGAGGGTGTTACATACCGAAATACTGCACTAATTTGCATTTAAACGTAGCCTTTGAAAAAACGAAATTTTTAAGGTATCTAGGAAGCGAATTCCAATTTCTAGTTATCCTCACATTAAAGGATCTTTCATAAAAGGATGAAGTTATACGATGAAAAACTATTTGAGGGTTTCTACTCGATTTTGTGAAATTAAAGTTCTCAACAATATAACTAGGACAATTCGTCTTAATCACCTTGTGAAATAGCAACAAAATTCTCAATTTTATTAAATTTTCAAAAGAAATACCAACAAAATCGAATACAAAAGGAGTGACGTGTTCCCTCATTCTTAATCTATAAACATATCTTATGATACGATTAAATGTAAGATGAAGGCGTCTAAGTAAAACACTATTAGTACCCGTGAACACCTCTAAGGCGTATAATAATTGTGACATAAGAAGACCACTAGCAACACGTTTCCTCACATGTAGAGGCAAACATAAATCTAGAGACCACAATCGTCTTAAGGTAGCATTCACACGAGCACAAACGTAATCAATGTGCTTTGCAAAACGTAATTGATCATCCACAAAAACACCCAAACACTTAATTTCAGTGACGAAATTTATCCTAACACCTCCTAATGATACATTCAAATTACTGGAGTCAAAACCAAAACACATTGCCTTTGTTTTGCCAGGATTAATGATTGCTTTAAACTTAAATAAATTGTTGGGCTTTGTTTTTTTCGCTAATGTTATCAAAACAAACATACATTATCCTTTTGCCTACAAAAAAACACAAAGTAATGTATCTAAAAATAGATTTTCAAAAATATTTCAATTATTACTTTACATTTATAAATCATATATGTATTACGTAATCAATAATGAGTAACTTATTACTTTATGCTTGAAAATAATGAAAAAGGTAACGAGCTATCATTACAAGGTAAGGCATGAGAATAGCGCATCTATTACCAAAGTTTTGCTGGGATATAGATATTTTAATTAAATTTGGTACACTGACTCAAATTCAGAGACAGTCTATTGATAATCATAAAAAATCAATATTTGCCAAATAAATTCTTTTTTTTTTACTATTATAGGTTCCGGAAGGATCCTATTAAAATTTAATTTTATATTTTTTAATTGTTTATTTAAAATACAAAGATTGAATGAATACAATTTTAAAAGATAAAGAAAAACTTCAAGAGTATAAAACATATAATTATTTGGGAATATAGGTAATTAACCCCTACAACTATTGAACAGACTTATTAAACAATTTTGTCGGTCCGGACAGACCATAATTTTTTTATTTAGTTTAGTTTAAGCTTGTCCCAAAATGAGATTGCGCAAAATGCATTCAAAAATTGCATTTGTATTTTTGAAATAGTAAATAATACTTTAGGAAATATGGTTCCTCTTATTTCAGTACTTTAGGAAAATGGAAAAACGGAAATAAAGTCGCAAATATTAAAATATACGGAAATGACTAAGAGACATCCCTACTGTACGTGTGCTGAATATAAAAAAAATCTGAAGACATAAGGTTAAAATTTCTCAGTTTTTCTAATGGAATGTCCGATATGCATAAGGAACTGATAAAAAAAATAAAAATTTTAAATTTATAAATAATCTTGACCCGCTTTTTTATTTCTTTGTTTATGAATTTCTTTAATTTCTACAACACTCCCATATAATTAAATTATTTTTTTTCTAGTGCCCTCATTTAATTTTCAACATTTTAAACTGCATTAGTTTCAATTTCCTCTCTGACTACATTTCAAAAGTGACAAAGTGTACAATTGTATACAATTAATTTAGTAATAGAATACTGTGAATATGGTTGCATACAAAATATTTACCATATTCCAAAGCCATGCATTGTTTTGTAATCCATTTTTTTTTTGTTCGTTTCATTTTCGAGAAAATTACAAAAACAATATAACAAAATGAATTGTAGCATAATTTGCAATTTGATTTTGCAAAAATTACAAAAATGAAAAAATGACATTGATGTAATACATTTGTAAGTCATTAGTCTAAAAAATTTAAATGAATTATCGTCTATTTACACAATATTTTACAATCTGAGACATTTTTTTTTCTGCAGTAGGCAACAACAAATTATTATTATAAATATAACACATTTCTATTTTTGAATACCGGCAGCATTCTTTTGACAAAAAAAAAAAAAAAAAAAAATACCGGTACAAACAAATAACAAATACGCGTAAATATGTTGGCATAACTTTGTAAACAATGACGCCTTTTGTTAGTGGGCGATACTAACTTTTTTATAAAAGACAACAAAAAATATTCATACAAAGTATCAATAATTTTGAACATTTATTATAAAATATCCCAATTGGAATTTTTTGAAAAAGATCTCCGATTTTGTTTAGCTAGCAATCAGCTCAGAATTATTTCTTGCATCAGTGTCAAAATTTCAGAATCTTTTACATGGACAAGTTTAAAAATTTTGAGGATTCTAAAGAATGTTTTCAATGGTCGCGTTTTAAATAAAACTATTTTAACAGAAAAATGTTTGTATTCAAAATAAGACATAAATCACACAGAGAATACATATTAGTGCTGACAACCTGTGTAAAAAGATGACATCTGAAGAGATCTCATTAGATCTAATTAGATCCCTGCATAAAATATCTAATCAGATTAAATAAGAAAAATAGAAATTAACAAACACATTTATGCTTACCCAAGTTAAAAACAATTGATATGGCGCAACATTTAATCATCATATCCAATTTGTTATTCTTGAATATCTAGCTGATCTTATTTGATCCAAAAAATTGCAGATCAAATTGGATCCAGTAAAATATTTGGGAATTAAGTTAGATATTAATTGATAAATTGATCAGAAAAATAGCATATCAAATTGGATCCAGTAATATATTTGGGGATTAAAAAGGATCTAAATTGATTAGAAAAATAGCAAATCAAATAAGATCCTGCAATATATGAGGGGATAAAGAAAGATCTTAATTTGATAAGAAAAATGGCAGATCAAATTAGATCCAGCAATATATTTGGGGATTTATATTTAGGGATTAAGTAAGATCCAAATTTATCCGAAAAATGTCAGATGGGATTGTATCAGATTATAATATATATAAGGAATTTAGTATATTAAAAAACTTATAACTTATTACATATTTCTTAAATTAAAAAAAAAAAATAAATATTACAATTCTAAAAAAACAATTTCTTCGCCATCATTTGAATTCAGTCTGCCTGAGTTGTAGTGAGTTAAGCACTCACCAGTGTGTGGCAGACTTTATTGACTACATTTTTCGTATTATTGTGTTATAAAGGGTGGTTAAATTTTAAGGGCCGATGTTGAATGTGAACCACACCTAAACGTCAAGTTTTTTTCTGCATTTCATTTGACATTTCTCTATTTCAGACTAACTCAATTTGAACCATGGAAATTTACACAATCGAGCAACGCGTTAAAGTTATTCAGGCTTATTATGAAAATGGGCGTTTAAATCAAAATGCATTTCGTGCATTTCGTGATTTTTTTTTGGTCAGCATAATCGACCAAATGTGTCCACAATCGGGAGAATTGTGGGCACATTTCAGCAAACCAGGTCTGTGAAAACACCTGTGCATACTCGCCCAGTTCGTTCTGCGGAAAACGTTGCTGTTGTTCGCGATAGTGTGTCAAGAGGTCAGCCAAGCATTTACCGTGAATGGTGTTCGCTTTCGCGTGGTGATAACGAACTTATTGTGGCCAGGAATTGAGGATATGACCCTGGACGATATGTGGTTTCAACAGGACGGTGCCACTTGCCACACAGCTAACGAAACAATGGCTCTTTTGCGCGACAAATTCAATGGCCGTGTTATCTCACGTGGTGGCAAAGTCAATTGGCCAGCAGGATCATGTGATTTGACACCGTTGGACTTCTTTCTTTGGGGTTATTTGAAAGAAAAGGTGTACGTCGATAAGCCAGCAACAATTCAAGAGCTAAAGGATGAGATAATTCGGCACATTAAGGGCATAGAACCTCAATTATGCCTCAGCGTCATCGAAAATTTGGACCATCGGATGGAGGTGTGCCGCCAAGGTCGCGGCGGCCTTTTGACCGATATTTTGTTCCATACATAATTGAACCATACCATATTATCATAATAAAAATAATTTCCTAAATTATTTTTGTTTTATTCGAAATCAACATCGGACCTTAACCCTTTATATAATTATATCTTCGGTACTTATATGTATATAATTATATATTCGGAAATTTGGGAAAAATGGAAAAAATTTCTACATAACATGCCTGAATTAATGAGACTAAATTGGTTCTGTACATACCTGATTTTATATAATTATATATAACTATATATAATATAATATATAATTTTATATAATCATATCTTATGGACTGAGTAAAAGTGTGTATAAATAATTATTATTTTTAAAGCAAACAAATTTATAAATTTTATCTACTAAAAGAGTCTTGGAAACGAAGATCTTATATAATTTTATATAAAACTATATCAAAAATATCGTGCCTTGTTCCGAAATGAGTTTAAATTTTAAAGTTAAAAAAACACTAAAAAAATTGTATCTCCCTGGCTGGGATTCGAAACCATAGATATGTAACTATATATAACAATACATATCCAAAATTTATGTGCAAATATTTTACCATATATAATTATATCTTATACCATATCAAAAATATTTCTTATATTGGACCATTTATTAAATCATATAAAATTATATCTCATACCATATTAAGAAATTTTTTTTAGATAATAGACCATATATTATTATATCTTAAATATTAGATAGAATATATAATTATATATGGTTCTGTATAAGCCATATATAAGTAAACTCACCAAAAAAAGTCTGTAATGGCAACTGAAAATTTTGCTGTTATTACGGGAAATTCTGCTCATTTGAGCCCAGAGGTATTTTTTGCTAATCTTAGCAACACATGTCTGCTGACGTGTAGTACAATGAAATTAGTAGAAATATTAGTAGCCGCTACTAAATTTTAGTAGACTGTTTGTAAAGTGGAATTTAAAATCTGTTTGCTAAAATCAGCAAAAAAAATTACTAAATACTATTAATATTAGTACAAAGTTTTAGATTTATTTTTTTTTATCGAGCATCAAAAATTTTGATTATATTTTTTAAAAGATGTTTTATACAAAATGAAAAAAAAATCAAAGGCTTAAAAATCTTAAAAATTGTTAAAACATAAACGAATTTATCATTTTGTTTTAATTTGGTAATTTCTGTTTTTAAAAATATTTTAGTCAATTTTTTTTTTTACTTTTAAGGTTAAATTTAATTGTTTTTAGGGATGATTTTTAGAACTAAAAAATCCTTTTTAGTGCTATTTTAAGTGGATGTCCTCTTTTTAGACATGAGTCGGTATCTTTACTTCCGATCCCTTTTTTAATCCTATGTAACATTTTAGGGCAATTTAAGTTTGTATGTATAAATTATTTAAATTATTAGAAATAACATTTCCTTCAATATCGACTTTTTTAAAATTAGTAATTTTTTTTTGCCAATTTTAGCAAATCGGTTTTCAAAAATTTGTAAAATGATTTCTGAAATTAGCAACGAAAATTTATAGACATTCTGTAAAAATTCTGTTATTTGTAAAATGTAAATAGCAAGAAGATTTGCTAAATAATAATTTTTTTACTAAAAATCAGTACAAAAATAGTAAAGTGGGATTGAAAACTGTTTACAAATTTTTCTACTAACTTTTTTTCCTTAGTGTATATATGTTTCTGTATAAGTCATATATAAGTAAATGTGGTCCCGTGTAAGCCATATATAATTATATATAGTGTTATACATATATAATTTTATATAATATAATATAAACCATATATTATCATATAAATTATATATAATTTTATAAAGATCAATATATAACAAGATGTGTTTATATTTGGAACAATATGAGGTAATTAAAAAAACATTTATGAAATATATTATTATATATGGTAATGCATAGTGGAATATGTAGTTATATATGATAACATATTATTAGATAAGGCACATATGATTATATCTAATTTTTTTTACTCGGGTATATAAATATTTATTTTGAACCATTTGAAATCGGCACAAATTGTACTATTTCTGGTATCAGTTCATGATCATGTATGGTCAGATCTGCTCACATTTGGCCACAAAAGTTTTCAAATCCCTGTAGATATGAACAGATCTGGCACTAGATCGGATCAGATCTGGCCACAAAGTGCATTACATATGCTATATATCACAATATATGAACAGATTTGGCATCAAATTTAATTAGGTTCAATCATACTCAATTAGATTAAAACAGAGCTGATCAGATTTAATCCGAAAGTTTCGGTTTGGTTGTGACAACAGAAAACCAATTAAGTCACCAGTAGTTTAATAGTATTTTGTTTACTTTCATAACAAGTCGGTAGTCAAATCTGAAAAATTTGGTGGCTGCAGCTAAACCATTCCATTGTCAACATTTTTAGGAGCACCTAATTCAGCAATATTTCCAATTTGGATCTTTTTTTAACACTCCACCTACGTTTTTTTTTTTTGGAAAAACTATGCAGAGAGTATTGTGTGATATCACAACTTTTTTTTCTTCATTTTAAACTTTAAAATCTAACAAAGTATTTATAATAGATAGTTGTAGTAAAGGCTAATAAACCCAATTATTCACACACGCCTATATAATAATTTCAAATTCGATATTCATAATGTACCGCTAGAAAACAATAGACCGCATTTTTTTCATATACAATAGATTTTATTTGACAACCTTCAAAAAATTAATAGAGCAGCATTTTAAACAAATTCAAATTAATAGTTAAGGACAAAATGTGGGCGTTTTTATTGTAATTTGGGATTTTTGCATATAATAAAAATAGAGTTATAATATTATTTCAATTGTTAACAAATGCCAGTTTATATTAACCGACTTAACCCCAAAGGAGTGTGATTTTTTTGCAATTTAAAAAAAAAAAAATTATGTTTAATTTCAATTGACAACATTTGAATAGAAATAAAAATGTTGTCTTAGTTTTAGTAAGAATGTATATTAAGGTGTCTCTTAAATTGCGAATTGTTGAATTTTAAAAATGTACAAATTTTTATTTTTTTTGTTTGAACTCCGGGGTTCCCGGGGTTTTTAAAATTTCTAAAAAAAATTAAAAATTATCAGAAATAATCATCAGAAAAGAGAAAAAAAAGCAAATTCAATGTACTTAAAGTAAAAAAATATTGGCAAAAAAGCAAAAAACAAGCAAAAGTAAAAAGTTGGGGAAAACAAATTTAAAAAATTGCAGAAAAATATATTTTTTTGAAAAATGTGTGAAAAGTAATTTAAAGCTAAAAAATCCTAAGAAAAAGCTACTTTAAAGCTAAAAGCTGGAAAATCCAAAAAAAGCAGAAAAAAGCAAATATGAGTAAAAAGCAAAACAAGCAAATTTGTCTTCCCTGATCATCAATACGAGCATAAATACGGTATGCCGATCATGAAAATATTAAAATTTGTTATTTCAGACCAAGGGTTTTTGAGTTGTTTTTACATGATTTTTATTAGAAACCGCATGTTTTTTCTCTCAAAAAAGTAAGTCGGTACAATCTATTGAAAATGACAGTTAAAACAAAGACGTCAAATGAGTATATATTTTTAAAATGAATCAAAATGTATTTATATTTAACTGTAAAAATTATTGACTTACTGCATTCGTCAATCATTTTGTATGGCTACCTGACGATGTCGTTTAAATAACTGACATAAATTTGTATTAATGTATTTTTCATTGCAATAACCCCAAAGAACAGTTTTATTAAATCAACGAAATCAATATATTTCATTAAATAAATTTTAATGAAAGGAGTCATTGATATAATAAAATTTTCTTTAAGTGCATACAGTTTTGTTCATTAATTTTTAAGCACTATGAAAGTTTCATTCATACCAGGGCGGATCAATAAGTCCGTGACTTTTTGAATGAAACACAGTTTTTTTTTGCAAAAAAAAAAAAATTATTTTTCAATCTAATCTCCTTTTAGCTCAATTTTTTCATCCCTTCCAAAAGATAGGATTTTTCGAGGTCCATAAAATAGGCATTTGTTTGATCAATAATTTCATCGTTGGAGCTAAATCTCTTTCCACCGAGCCATTTCTTTAGGTTTGGAAATAGTCACTGGGGGATAAATCCAGAGAATAATGCGGATGAGGTACCAATTCGTAGCCCAATTCATGGAATTTTGCCATTGAGACTACACACGTCACAGGATTACGTTTATGGTCAATTGAGAGCAAACGCGGCACCCATCTTGCAGACAGCTTTCTTAAATCCAACTGATCATTTAAAATAATCGAAACTACCCTGCCATATGAAATGCCTATGGCATCAACAATCTCACGCACTTTTACTCTTCGATCGGCCAACACCATATCGTGGATTTTTTCGACATTTTCGGTTGTATTGACCTCAATTGGCCGTCCAGAACGTTCAGCGTCATTTGTACTTGTGCGACCACAACGAAAGTTAGTAAATCACTTTTTAACCATTGAAATCGATGGTGCTGAGTCCCCATAGTATTTTTCAAGCTTTTCCTTGGTTTGATTGATGGTTTTTTTTCCAAAAAAATAATTTTTAATGAGCACTCGAATTTTACTTTTTCTATTTTTACAAAAATTCACGAAGTTGTATGCTTTGAACAGCTGTTAAAACAGCTGTCAAAATTTGACAGTAGTCTATTAAAAGTTGGTATTTGATGGGAGCAGTGTTGCATTTCTATGGGAGCAGTGTTGCATTTCTATTAAAAGTTGGTATTTTATGGGAGCAGTGTTGCATTTAATAACTGCGAGGGAAGTTCGAAAAGTTACGGATCTATTGATCCGCCCTCGTATAGTGAAAATATTTATTATTTATATGAAATATTTAAAATTTTTATTTTTCATGGTTTCTTTTGTTTTTTTATTTTATAATATTTTTTTAATATTATTTATAAAGGTTTCATAGAGTTTATAAAAAAATTCATTTAAACATTGAAAAATTTATATATAATAATAAAAATTGTAGAAAAAAAAATCAATAAAAAGGTGAAAATTCTTTCGGCTGGTTGTAATGGGTTTAAAATATTTTAATTTCCTTTCCAACGGTGTACGTACATATTGTTCTAAACCGACCATAAAAAACGAAATCCCTTTTCAAATATTGCGAAATACTTCTCGACATGAGCCTATCTGCGAAAAATTTTGTTCTCGACAATCAATTTTATATTATAAAATTTTTATTAAAAAAATTAGAAAACTTTTCTTTTTTCTAGTTTATAGCGAGCGTTTAACCTCCGTATGTTTACAAAAACGACTTTTAGCTAGGCTGATATATGTATTTCGATCCGGCAAAAGATCTCTTCAGAACCCATTGTTTTAGACAAGCTATAGCCTCTAAAAAAATTTCTTTTATTAATTTAATGATTTTTTTTAAAGATTTCTTGAAGAATCTAATGAAATTATTCACAACAACATTAAATTTTTATACAGTTAATGAAAATTTTTTCTTAATTAATGAATCCATTTTATTGAAATCTATTCATTAATATTATTAACAAAAATTCTATCAGTGTACCCTTATTCGAGCGTGACATTCAATTCGTAATTTAAGGGATGAACTAATGTAAATTAGGGTGTCCAGAAATTAGAAAATCTTACGTAAAAAATACCACATACGATGCGTATTATCGAGTTGATTATAGGAAAAATAAAAAGAATGCTGTGCCGACCGTGGTGTATCTCGCTAAGAGGTGATACTACTCTGTAAAAAAAAGTTTTTCGCATAAAGACAAGTTAAGAATAAACAAGTAAAAAAGGCTTAAATTCGGCTGCGCCAAATTTTTGAATACCCTCCACCAATATCCTAAAAAAAGTGTTTTCCACTGTTTTTGATACAAATAAATAATGTAATAAGCTTTTGAAGTAAAATTATGGAAGTGAAAAAAATTTTTTGAGGTGAAAAACTTTTTTGGATGCGTAAACGAATTATTTGTTGTAAAAAAATTTTTAGGTGAAAAAAATTTTTGAGGTAAAAAAAATTTTTGTGGTGAAAAAATTTTTTGACATGAAAAATATTTGAGGTGAATAAAAAATATTATTAATTTCTGAGCGACTGGTGAAAAAATATGAGAAAATATATTATATACCAGTGGCTACTATGAAATTGTACTAAAATACACCAATTTGTATGGAAAATTTAGAGGTATGTATCTTCACATTTTCACTCATAATTTTTTAACGGATGGTCCGATTTTGCTCATTTTCAATACCAAACTGCTAGGGAGGATGTACAATAATCTGGGTAAAAATAGGCACCCCCGCTTGCGTCTTCGCGTCGTGATCGCCATTTCAACAGAAAGACAGACAGACGGACATCGTTAAATCGACTTAAAATTGCATAAGGATCACGAATATATATACTTTATGGGGTCTTAGACCTATATTTCGACATGTTACAAACGGAATGACAAACTGATATATACCCTCACCTGAAACTGCGGCAGTCTGGTAACTCCCTTGTGTCTGTTAAATTCTACAATAAAAATATGTTCTTCTTCTTCCTAGAACTAATTGCGGGTAGGGAGATTTTATTTTCCTCAAAAATGTGTTTGATATTTTTCCACAATCAGCTCAATAATACGAATCGTTTGAGTACAATCTCACTAAATTCGAAATTATTTGAAATTCGGGACATACTAATGCACATATATTGTAGTTTTTGGGTGTATATCATGTTACCATGACCAATATTTATTTTCTGTTTTCAATTTTCAGAAAAATTGTTATCTCAACTACATATATACGTATGTATATACAATACATAATTGGGAATTTTTCATTGCCATTAATTGAAACAAATGCAAATTTCAAAAATTTATTACCATTTAATATTTTATTTTAGAAAAAATATTTTGCATTAAAAATACATGACTGTTGGTAATGAAATCGTACTATTGCATAAAAAATTTAATTACAATTGATACTTGATTTTTGGTGTCATGTAATGGAACTTTATTTCAAATAGAAACATTTCGAAATGGAACGAACAAAGAGTAGATTTGGAACAATAGAAAGGAGAAACGAATGAAATTGAACGATTAGGACACAAGGAACGAAACGGAATGGAACGAATTTGGATTTTGTCGATATTTATCAATTTGTACATCTTTTTGCCATTTTCTCTATTACAACGAATTTTTTCCAATTATACTTTTTTTAATTTATTTTAAATTGAAAGAACAAATTTTGATTTTTTAAAAAAGGAAACAAATCCAGTGATTAAAAAACAGGCCTAGGTCCTAGCAATACATACAGAATTTCAGAAATTCGGATATTAAAAAAAACAGGACTATTAATAAATAAAATCAAATCCTTAAATCATTTATTAAAAAAAAGTACTGAAAATGGTAACGAAAACATCAATTTATTGGTGCAATTATTTATTAGTCCCATGTATGATATAATACCATTTAGTTTTGTTTGAAGATGGATTTTTGTATCGTATTTCTTTCTTTATTTATGTTGACAAATTAATCATTACATAAATATTTTCATTTAACTTGTATACGATTTAAAAAAAAAAGACATAAATTTATGATATGATAAAATGTGCAAGGGTCCGTTTACAATATAAAATTATAAGAATTTTTTAAATAAACTTCTTTTATCTCATTAAGTATACAAAGGATCTTTACCATAAATTTATAAAATTTGCAAACACTTAATTATTTATCTATATTGAAGGCAGGCTTGCCAAATACTTTTTATCGTTATCTTCGAAGAAATTAAAAAATTTCTCCAAAAAAATTTCCAAATTAAAAAATTTCTCCAAAAAAATTTCCAAATTAAAAAAAATCCCTTTTTAATTCAGTGGAGTTTAAATTCTTTATTTAATTTACTTATATTAACTTTACAGTTAAAAACTACGGTACAATTTATTTAACTTCTAACTAGTTTTGGAAACAGTCAAACTTTTAATTATTTTTCTTACAAATCATAAAAAATAAATTTCTTAAACTTTAAGGACAGTGTGTTACTAGAAATGATGTAGGCTCAGTTTCGACTTAAAACTGAGAAATATTTTACAACTTGTGGAACAAAAATATTCCGAAACGGGCTCTTGAATTCAGAAAATCCTTTATTTTTCATACATTTGTATGAAATAGCCACAGTCTTTTTTAGTCCCACGTACGGCGTTTTTATGTCATGGATTATAATGAGTTGAAATAATCTAGACGTAGTTCTGACTTAAAACTGAGAAATATTTTTCAACTTGTGGAATAAAAATATTCCAAACCTGCCTCCTGAATTCGGAAAGTCCTTTACTTTTCATACACTCAGAATATTATGTAGTTTACTGTTTGTAGTTTAATTAAAAAGTTTTCCGTTCCCTTTAAAAATAAAGGAAGATACATTTATTTTTGAAAGAAATATATATTTTAACTTTTTTATACATTTGTTCGAAATATATTACTATCATTTACCGATTTTTTCAGTTTCATTTATTTTTTCATTTGTTTGAAATTTAATAAAAATTTACCCACATAATGGAAATTTGTGGTATAATTGTGTCCGTTACAGTTGTTTCAAATTAAAATTTTGTTTGCTGTCTGTTTAAACAAAAAATTAAAAAATTGCAATTTGTTTTTTTTTATTATTTTTTGATTTATATTCAAATTACTTGAACTTCAAAAACACATATACATACAGAAACACATTCACACAAAAAGTGTCTATAGTCATGGATACATACATTTCGTAGATTAAAAACAAAACAGAAACAATTTGAAATAAATGATAAAATCATTTATTTTTTAAGGAATTGGTAGGTAAAATTTTACCATTTATTTTTACTGATTAATCATTTGTTTCTTACGGATGTGTCAGTTGCTAAAACAATATTTAAAAATAAATCACAAAAGCCATTTGGTTTAAATGATAATTAAGTAGACCGGTTTTTAAATGAAATATCATTTCTTGTAAATGGCATTTTCTGTTATTTTAACTTACAAACTATTTTAAGTGTACATTTGTATGAAATAGCCACGGTCTTTTTTGGCCTCATGTACGAAAAAAATTAATTTTTGTTTATATTATTAAAAATATTTTATATTCATGAAAGAATAAATTAAAAAGGACACAAATTTTAACAAGCTGGGCACCCTACTGGTAAAGCTAATTCGAGTACGCTGAATTCAATGGTGATACTAAAGTACCATAAACCGATATTTTTATACTTTTGAAATCATTTTTAAATTTAAATCAATAGAACTTTATTATAAAAATTTTTTCGCTATTTTTTCGAGGATACATTTTTTTCGCGATATTTTTTTCCAAAGAATTTTTTTTCTTTTTAATTCTGTTGAATATTTTTCTAAACCCTATTAAATATACACAAAATAACATAATTTTGTTTTTTATAAAAAACAAAATTTTTATAAAAAAATTTATCAAAAAAAATGTATTTAAAAGAATTTTATAATTTTTTTTTACGAAATAATATCAATACTATGAAAAACGGATATCACCATTAACCTCAGCTTGTTAAAAATAGTGTCAAAATAAATTTTAAAATTTTTTTGCTTTTTCAAGATTTTAAGATAATTTTTTAAACAAAATCTCTTTCTTAAAAATCTTTTCTTAAAACTATGTTTTCCATATAAAAATCTTTAAATTATTATGATTATTTCTTCCCATTAATATGGCAATTTTACTCTAAAAATTGGCCAATTTTTTATAAATAAATTTTATGAGATTAAAGATTTAATTGGGAACAAAACATAACTCCAATTTCCGGTTTTAGGATAATGTGCGAATATATTTCGTTTTGCCAACTACTTTTACATAAAAAACATCTCTTTATATGAATTCGCTAAAAGCAAACTCTTGGATAAAATGAACCGTTTCTGACAGTCCTGGAAAGAAAAGTTCATATTATCGTACGACCAAAATCAGTTAGTCGATGCTTGGCGTGTGCCAAATTGGACACAAATAACATATAAAACAGCAACAATTTTGTATATTGGCGTACGACTTTCTTTAGTTTTGGGAGATTGTTTCGAAATCAATTTATTAAAGAAACCCCATAAAAGGATTTGCACAATTTTTGAAATAATTTTTAGAAACTTTAAATATTATGTGAAACGAATTTTATACAGGTTAATTGGAAGGCCTTCTTAACAGGGTTTTACTGTATAATGAATCTAAAACCTTCAGTAACTATAAGTGTTTCCATTTATTCGACCCGGTTATTATTCGAAAAATTAAGAAAATTTATTAATCGGTTATTCGGGTCGATTAATCGGAAAAATTGGCGATTAATCGATTAATCGTTTAATGCAAAATAAATGTATCTCGTTCATCAATAAAAACACAAAGAGCTGTTTTTTTTCTGAAATATCAAGGAATCTGACGACACTTTAAAAAGAAAATGTCAGACGTGTTCAATGGAAGTAAACCGAAGTGGGATACTTTGTCGATAAAGTTGGTTTTCATTTTTTTTATATAACACTGTCCAGAATAAAAATAAAAAATGCCTAAATAAACAAGAACTGCTTTCAAAAAAAAAAAAATTCAATAACAAATTCTTAAAAATATGGTATGAATATTTTTGCGAAATATACCAATAAAGTTTCATTGAACTGCCCTGACTCTTTCAATATCTGGTTTAAGTTTTACAGTTAAGAGGTTATCTATTAGAAAATATATAAAAATCATGCATATTCCTGACAAGTCCTCACTGATTTTTCAGTGCTTGTGCAATTAAGAATTCAAGTAAGCGAGTGCCCTTACTAGATACAACAAGGAACTAAGAAAATCGAAAAGATTGTCTTGGAAAACCTTCTGTGAGGAGCTGAAGGAGGTACCTGAGACGGCACGTATTCAAAGGGCCTTATCCTCAAGCAAAGAACAAACAATAGGTACTTTAAAGATTGATGATGACAATCACACAATATCATTTGGGGAAACTCTGGAGTTACTTCTAAGAACTCATTTCCCGCGATGTAGTTTCAAAGGGGACGAGTCCACTGTGGACATGACAACGGAAGAAGCGGCAAATATATTGTTGCGGGGATCCTTCGTAAGACAATTAATACCACATGAAAATGTGGAATGGAGTATAAATTCCTTCAAATGATATAAATCTCCAGGGTCTGATGGCATCTTTCCAGCGATGCTAACGAATGGGCCTGAAGCATTGAAAAGGCGATTAGTGCACATTTTTAGAGCTAGCCTTGAGCTTAGCTATATACCAACCAAATGGACTGAGGTTAAGGTAGTGTTCCTTTCAAAGGGTGGTAATAAATCTGCTACCCTCCCGAAATCATATCGGCCAAATAGCCTCTCATCTTTTATGCTGAATACAATGGAGAAGATTATAGATCTCTATGTTCGTGATGAACTTCTCTCGAGAAAACCTTTGCACAGGCTTCAATTTGTCTATCAGAAGGGCAAATCGACGATTAGATCCGTCCATAAGCTAACCTTAATGATTGAAAGGGCTATGGAGTCTGAAGGTATTGCCCTATGCTCATTTATGCACATTGAGGGCGTACTTGATAACGCTAGCTATCAATCTATGGAGAGGGCTTTCGTTAGGCTGTATTCTAATCCATTGATAACTGGGTGGGTAAACAAGGTACTTTAGGGGAGACAAATCGTAGCGAATCTTGGTGACACCATTAGAAGGATCACAACGATAAAAGTATGCCCTCAAGGTGGGGTACTATCTCCGCTACTGTGGTCGATTCTAGTAAATTATCTACTATTTAAACTGAATCGACGAGGTTTTACTACGGTAGGATACGCGGATGACACCACAGTTATGGTGAGTGGCACACAGAATGATACGATTGGAGACCAAGTGCATAATGCACTTAAATTAACATGGGAATGGAGTGAAAATTAAGGACTTTCTATAAATCCTACGAAAACCACAATTGTTCTATTTACTAGAAGAAGGAATTTAAATTTACCTAGTCTGTATATAAAGGACATTAAAGTACCATTCAGAGAGAAGACGAAATATTTAGGAATAGCCCTGGATAAATCGCTCCCCTGGAATTCTCATCAGGAGACAATAAGCAAAATAGCCGTGTTTGGGCTAGTACGCAACTCCTAGGCAAATCATGGAGCTTAAGCCCAAAAATGTCGATGTGGATATATAAACAAATGATTCTCCCCAGCATATTGTACGGATCGGTCATACGGTGGGAAAAGACAACACAGAAAACAGCTCAGCAGAAGCTATCGAAGATACAAAGACTAGCATGTCTGAACATTACAGATGCAATGAGTTCGACTCCAACTGCATCACTGGAGCTGATTTTGAACCTGGATCCTTTGCACCTTGCGATACAGGGAGAAGCCATCGAACTCCACAAATGATTTAAGTTCAAAGAAGGTGACCATAAAGGCCATCTGAAGATCCTTAACGAGGCCAGTTCCATTAAGAACATGACACTATGTAGTGATCAAATAAATCCAGTGATTGAACTGGGAAGAGAATACAAAGTTCAAATCCCAACAAGAGAGGACTGGGAACTTGATCCCCCATATTTGAAGGAGGATGCACAGAAGTAGTATACTGACGGATCCAAAACTTCTTGCGGACTTGGAGCCGGTGTATACGGACCTAGGTGCAAAGAATCAACTATATTTACTGCAGAATTATATGTTATCTATACAGCAACGACCGAACTTCTGGAAAGGAATCTTGTAAGAACAAAGATAAACTTAATGTCGGACAGCCAGGCTGTAATAAAGGCCCTGAAAAACCCCATCTATCACCATAGATCAGTGCGAGAATGCCATAAAGGCCTCAATCAACTGGCGACCAATAATAAGATAACACTTATTTGGGTACCCGGTCACAGTGGGCATGAAGGCAGTGAAAAAGCTGATAAACAAGCGAAACTAGGTGTGGATCTGCCATTTATATTCCCGTGTCCTCAATTTGGTTTCACGAAAGAGGACATCGGATCTGATCAAGACGAATTCCATTTAATATTGGAACAAACAGAAACCACTGAAACATTCAAAGAAGTTCTAATCATACAATGAAAAGAGGAGGAGAGAAGCCCTTCAGATGAATAGACCAAATCTAAGACTCCTATGTGGAGCATTCATAGGACACTATCCATGTAATTACATCCTAAACAAAATGGGACATGATCCAGATACGACATGCGGATATTGTATTGAGGACGAGGAGACGATGGAGCATGTAATGGCTAAATGTCCTGCCTTTGCATACCTACGATTTATCACATTTGGCAGACCTGATATTATGGAGGAACGGTACAAGAAACTGGAAGTGAAGTTTATTGTACTGCTACTCAAGGCTGCACTGAAGAACAACTGAGGAAAACACTAGAGGGTGCACAATAGATCTACTTGGCCGGGGTGCTGGAGATACAGACTGTTCAACCCACACGCAAAGAAAAAACATGGCTGGGGCAATCACATTCGAAGAGCATCATATATTTTTGGGTTTATGGTTGTGCCAACCATAGTCGAACTATTATATTTTTATCACATTATGATAATAAAATATCCATATTTTTACCATAATATAATCCCTACAGTTATATTATTATTAAAAAATTACCATATTATGTTTCTAAATAAACATGTTATGATATTGAATTTATCATAATATGATCGCACGTAATCATAGGATGCGCAAAATGTTATCATATTATGGTCCCTCATAACTATATTATGATTCCTGGATTAGCATCATTATATGATCTTAAAGGAAAAGTTATTAGAAAAAGCTCTTTAAATTTAAACATATTTCTTTTTGAAGAAAAATTGTTTAGAAAAAAATCGTAGATTCTGAGAACTTTTCTTTCAAGAAAACTTTAATTCTGTGGATTTTTTTTTAAGAAAAATACTTAATTTTTTTTTAAATTCTAATGATTTTTTTAATAAAAAAATCTTAGATTTTGGCGACATTTTTAAGATTTTTTTAGAAAGTTTTTTGAATTTTTCTTTCAAAGAAAGGCCTTAGAATCTAAGTTTTTTTTGGAATACATGAACTAGTATCTAAAAAAAAGTCCAAAAAATCTAAACATGTACAAAAAAAAAAAAAAAAAAAAATCATAGGTTCTACAGACTTTTTCTTATAAAAAATATTTTATTTATATTTTGAAAACTTTTTATAAGAAATGAATTAATAAACATATTTAAAAAAAATCAAATTGTTTTTATTGAAAATAATTATAAAATATAAAATCTTTCAATAGAATCTTTATGAAAATGAATTGGTTAGTGTAAATAATATTATATGTAAAAGGAATATTCGAAAAACTCCTTTTTTATAAAAACAAGACAATATTATGATTGTTAATGTTAAAGTCATGTTTTATTTGATGTATAATTATTTATTATTTGTTGCCAGCATTTTATCGTTGCATAATTATCATATTTTTTTTCATAGTCAGAATTTTTGTTACCGCAGTATGGTTACAGCCAATCATGTTATAAACTAGAAGGAGCCAATCATAAAATAGTAAAATATTTATTAAATAATGATGGTAGCCACCAAGTTGATGGTTAGAGAACCAATAACTTGGTTGGGACAACCATATCCGATTGCAGCAAGCACAATGTAGTAGCAGTAATCATATTGCAACCATGTTTTTTCTCTGCGTGCAACTACATCGTAAATATTTTTTACTAAACAACTTAATTATACAAAAGTTCCTACTTCATCAATATTTATTGATAAATCAAATTAAAAACAAAATGTCATGTTATTTTTTTGTTTTTATAAATTTTTCATCGAATTTTAAATGAAACTGTTTTTTAGAAAATATATATTTTAATGGTTTTTTTTGCTAAAGCTCTGCTTAGAAGCTCTAGCTTTTCTAAAACTTCGCGTTCTGATGAGATTTTTTGTCATACGAAGGTTGTATATACGGAGGTTGAAGCTTTGTTTCAATTATTTGGTTATGAAAATATAATTTTATATTGTTTCAAATTTATTTTTTTAAATGTATTGAAAGAAAAATAAAAATTGTCTATTATAATTCCTAAATCCTATATAACATTTACTTTGATTCAGTCTATTTGAAAAGAATTTGATTGTATTTTAGTTGATGTTTTTTCCTAAGATTTTCTTGCCAAAGTTAAGAAAATAAGGAAGTTTTAAGAAAAATAATAGTAAAATTCATATGAAAAATTTAACTGGTTAATCGACCTAATTTAATCGATTATTCAGGTCGAATAATTATTTGAGTTATAAATTATTTGTTTCGACATTAACCGACATAGTGGCGATTAATCGAGGAATCGGTTAATCGATTAACCGAATTAGAAACACTAGTAACTATAATTCTTTCCCCCCGTATTGAGCTCCACGGCGTATGATGAATATTTGTATTTGAATAATTGTATTACTCATAAGAAACCTCACTAATCTTACCACTTTCATCATGTCTTGAATTCATTCATCATGCTTGAATTGTTATTCCACTCTTTAAACGTCTTCTAAGCACATTTTCTATAATAAATAAATTGTTTAAGAAACGTTCAATGTCGATCTTGTGACTAAATTTCAGAAATTTAAAAACAATGTCATTAAAATATGTTTGTTATAATAGAGATGCACTCCTTCGATTGGAAATTCTATTTTTTAATAGAATTTCTGTACAATTTATAGTAAAAATATTTTTAAATAAACTTTTTCGTAGGAATCTGGAGTTTTCTATAACAATTGATTCAAAATTTTATAAATCTGCTTAAATGAAAAATAAACCAAAACTTCAGATGCATATCTCTCCAAAACTTGAGGTGAAAATAGTTTTCAAAACTTATTGATCTTTGAGTAAATGGCTTCATTTGTAATTCGTTATTTCAATATCCAAAGGACATAAAATTTTTGTTAAAGAAATAACTTTAATTGGCTGTAGCTTGTTAAGAATTATCTGACGGATCTTACATTATTTTTATCCTGATCATATTGTCATGCACTTTATACAATTTTTAATATATTTTTTGTTATTCAAATTGTCCTTCAAAAATTGATATGAACAAAAAAAAATAATAATAATCAAAAGGCCGTGTGCTTTCTTAAAAAGTAACGAAAACAACAACGACAACAAAAATATGTACTCGGGCATTCCATCATGTTGTTTAAAAACATGATAATCAAAAAAGTCCATTAACTTTGATTATGGGTCATTAATCAAAAATTCTCATATAAATATAATATTTCATACCCGCAGCAACAAAAAAAAAAAAAAAAATAACATTGCAGGCAGTCAGGCA
Source organism: Eustalomyia histrio (assembly GCA_949748255.1). Taxonomy (NCBI): domain Eukaryota; kingdom Metazoa; phylum Arthropoda; class Insecta; order Diptera; family Anthomyiidae; genus Eustalomyia; species Eustalomyia histrio. The sequence goes on from OX456526.1 coordinate 16,559,639, forward strand.
GTCATCAAGGCAGCAACAAGGAGTTAGTAACAATTGTAGTGACTGGTAAGTTTGATTTTAACACAGGCTCTGTTCTGCTGTTGTTGTTTTTAATTTTTTTTTATAAAGTTTTTCAGCGCAAAACGAGTAGCCACAAATTAAAAACTAAAAAAAAAAATCCGAAAAAATACAAAGTTGCAAAAATGTTTTTATTTTTTTTTTTTGTATTTCGTCCATACTTTAAGCGAAAGTAGAGTTTCTTAAACGGTTATACGCAATATCTGTGAAGATTTTTCAAAAATTTCGATGTTTATACGCAAATTGTTGAAATTAATTTTTTTTTCTAATTTCGTAACTAGAGCTACACTCAAAAAAAGTTAGTAGTTAATATAGTCAGCAAAAAAATGTCAGGAGGGTGCGTGCTTACAGAAAAATTGGTAATGTCAGCAAAAATTTATTAAATTCTGCAAAAGTTGTGCTAACACCTTTTGCTTTCTAAAACTAATAAAATTTTTAGCTGAATGTTATTTGACTTAAAAAATCTTTTCCAAAATATATGTATTCCATAAGAGTTTCGTAGTAAATTATTTGCTAATTTCTTTTTTTTGAGCTGGATTTTTTATACAGGGCATGAATGCCTAAAATATAAATGCAAAAAATAAATAATTTTAGTTTTTTCATTCGATTTATGCCGAAGGAATTCATTAATTCCTTCACAACATTTTTATGAATTCATTCACTAAAAAATTAATTGCTGGTTTTTTTATGTTAATGAAATTTATTCCCTGACCCCAGTTTTGAAGAAATTTATTTCAAAAAGAATTAGTTCTTTTAAGCTCTGCTTTCCATCAAGTTTTGGGAATTTTTCTATAGCAAGAAACAAATAATGAACCAACGCCCCAATTAATATTACTGCCATCGGAGAACTGATACAAAAATATGTTCTACAACCGAACACAAAATTTAGCTGACAGGGAAAGTCTCTTTTTGTAGGCTTCCAGAAATTTCGATTAAATTTGGATACGTGATAAATGGGACAGAATTTTTCAATTACCGATTTTTTTAATTTTTGACGATTTTTTAAATTTTTTCGTTTTTGGCGACTTTCAATTTTGGAGTTTTTTTTTAAATTTTATTTTTCGAATTGTAGCAATTTTTCAATTTGGCTTTTTTTTAAAGTCCAGTGATTTTTTTTTTGCATTTTGGCGAGTTTTACAATTTTTAGCGATTTTTTTTTAAATTTTAATGATTTTTCTAATTTTGACGATTTTTTTCAATTAGAGCGATTTTTTTTCAGTTTTAGCATTTTTTATTTTGGGGATTCTTTATTTGGGCGATTTTTATATTTTTGATGATTTTTCTTGATAATTGTTTTTTTTTTTAATTTTGTTTTTTTTTGCATTTGTAAAAAAATCTAATATATTTTTATTTTCGAAATTTAAAATCGCTTGAAGAAAGTCGAATGTCATTCTCAAATTACTCAATCGAGTAAATCAAAATCGAGTGAACAATAAATACCAAAAATCGATTGAGTAAAAATCGATTGAATTTCCAATGATTGAATTCAGTGATTGACAAATCGAATGACGGAAAACTAATGGATAAAAAAGAAAGAATTTATCTACATTCAAAAATTGTAGTTTGGGAATTCAATCATTCCATTCAATTCAATTAGATTAAAAATCTAATGAAGGCATGAATTCTGTAGAAACTATTCGACTTAATTTACTTTTTTTTTTGGCTTAAGCCGTAACTAAACTCCGGCCATAACCGAACTTTTTACTTTGCTTTTTACACTCAGAAAAAAGTTAGTAGATAAATTTGTAAACGGTTTTCAATCCCACTTTACTATTTTTGTACTGATTTTTAGTAAAAAAATTATTATTTAGCAAATATTTTTGCTATTTACATTTTACAAATTACAGATTTTTTACAGAATATCTACAAATTTTCGTTGCTAATTTCAGATTTGCTAAAATTAGCAAAAAAAAAAACTAATTTTAAAAAATTCGATATTGAAGAAAATGTTATTTCTAATAATTTAAACTTATACATACAAACTTAAATTGCCCTAAAATGTTACATAGGATTAAAAAAGGGATCGGAAGTGAAGATACCGACTCATGTCTAAAAAGAGGACATCCACTTAAAATAGCACTAAAAAGGGTTTTTTAGTTCTAAAAATCAGCCCTAAAAACAATTAAATTTAACCTTAAAAGTAAAAAAAAAAAATTGACTAAAATATTTTTCAAAACAGAAATTACCAAATTAAAACAAAATGATAAATTCGTTTATGTTTTAACAATTTTTAAGATTTTTAAGCCTTTGATTTTTTTTTCATTTTGTATAAAACATCTTTTAAAAAATATAATAAAAATTTTTGATGCTCGATAAAAAAAATAAATCTAAAACTTTGTACTAATATTAATAGTATTTAGTAATTTTTTTTTGCTGATTTTAGCAAACAGATTTTAAATTCCAATTACAAAAAGTCTACTAAAATTTAGTAGCGGCTACTAATTTTTCTACTAATTTCATTGTACTACACGTCAGCAGACATGTGTTGCTGAGATTAGCAAAAAATACCGCTGGGCTCAAATTAGCAGAATTTCCCGTAATAACAGCAAAATTTTCAGTTGCCATTACAGACTTTTTTTGGTGAGTGTAACTTGAATTAAACATATGTAAATTAAGTTTGAAGACGAAAGAAAGCTGTTTAATTTATCAGTTTATTGCAAATTTGTGTTTAAAACTTAACGTTGATAGTTAACATAAGAGCGTAAGTACAGTTAATATTTAATTGTTGGTGGTACATTAAACATTAAATGTTAAGATACACTGGGCTACTTTATTATTGCTGCTATTTGTGTTGTTTTTGTTGTTGTTGCTGCATATACTACTCGTATATTTAAGGCAATTGCAAGACATTGCAATGACACGAAGAATGCTGCTGCATGTTGAACAAAAAGGCTTTTTTTTATTCTTTCTTCATTTAAGTAAGATTTTTTCGTTTTAGTTTGTTATTGTTGTTGCTGTTGTTATTATTTTTATGCTTCTGGTAGAGTTGTTGGTTGGTTGGTTGTAGTTGTTGTTTATGAGCCTGCTACCAACGGTTGTTATGGTTTTGGAACATGTTACTACTGCTGCTGCTGTTGTTTGTTTGTTTGTTGCAGGGTAGCTGGCTTGCTGTTGTAGCTTGCATCATGATCTTGTCGTTGTTGGTATATATTTGTTGTTGTTGTTGTTGCTGTTCTTGGTTTTGTTATAGTTGCTGCTGTTTTCACTACAAAAATCAAGCTCATATTAAACACCAAAAACTGCTACTGTGCAGAATTTTTTTTTTAAGTTTTATTTCTATATGTTTGTTGTCGTTGTATTATTATTATTATTTTTTTTTTTATTATTTTGTTTTATAGTTATTTGTGTTGTTTTTGTTTTCTTGCATATGAACTACATACACTTATGGACAAAATTTAATATCTTAAGAGTTTTGTGCGAAATGTTCCATAATATTGAGAAGAAAGATTCAATACCTCAATCGGATAAACGTTCGATTGGTGAGGGTTAATGCATTTTGCTAAAAAGTTTCAAAGCATTTAATAATTCTATGTATTTGCATTAAAAATACCTTCTTGTAACACATATCATCTTAATATTTGCATATCTTACAAAACGCATAAAGTTTCGCGTTCTGGTTCTGCTTTGAATTTTTAGGCTACTGGGAACTTTTGAAATAGGTTTCTGTAAACTCTATCTCCGTAAGGTAAATAATATGTGAGACAGAACAGTGTCCTCGTGAACAGTCCAGGGTGCACTAACAATGAAGGCTCTTCAACCGATTTTGAAGAAACTTGAATATGTTAGAGAAATAAAAATTCTAAAATCGACCCTCCATCGGCAACCACCTTGGGAATTTGTGTGGTCAAAATAATTTTTAAAAACTCAGACTTTTTTCGAATTTTAATAAAGTTTAGCAAAAGAACCAAATGCAAATGTGGTATCGTTGGAAGAGATTATTTAAAGGATGTTTCTTAGTGCGTTTTTGGTATCAATCATGACAATTTCCTCACTGAATTGGCTTTGGAGGTGGGCAAGCTTTTGACAATGTATGTTACGCTATTCTTTCCATTCAAGTTTTATAATGTGGAAAGACTCATCGGGTAGAATCTGATAGAATATGTTGAGATATGATTGGGGGCTTCCATCTTCAACGTATATCCAAACTTGAGGCGTTCTACTCAGGGTAGCATTTTACGTTGGAGCTAAATCTCTTTCCACCGAGACATTTCTTTAGGTTTGTAAATAGGAAATAGTCACTGGGGGCTAAATCCGGAGAATAAGGCGAATGAGGGGGCAATTCGTAGTCCACTCCATGGTTTTTTGCCTAGAAACTAAGCTGTCACACAATTCCGTTGGTAGTCGATTGTGAGCAAACGCGGCAGCCATCTTGCACTCGAAATTCACTTTTTTCTATTTAAAAAAAAGCCACGAGGTTGTATGTTTTGAACAGCTGTTAAAGTTTGGAAAGTCACGGACTCATTAATCCGCCCTCGTAAGCTTGCGCTCATACACAGAGAAAACAGATTCGTGCTGACAATCGAATTTATTATTAGCAATAAATTCGAATATTTCAGTTGTGGTATTTTCGCTTTTGAGAACAGAAAGGGGTTCTTACAAATCTCAACGTAAACAATTCATCGGGCTGGGATGGTGTACGAGCACTGGTGCTAAAACAGTGCTTTCTACGCTATTCGTGTCTAAGCTTAATGCTTTTGGTGTCGGTAAAGACTTCTCTCGATTCATATCTACTTTTCTTAGGAACAACACTCTAAGAGTTGTTATAGATGCGGTCTCATTCGTCGAGTTTCAGTTGAAATTAAGGGTTCTTTATCCGTTCTTTCTTTCTCACTTTTTCTTCCTCATTTTTTCTTATCTTTTGGATCAAACTTCGAATCCTATATATTGTTTCGCAGATGACAACAACATCCGTCATCATCATCTTCGATTATATACCAAGCGCTTTGGAGGCATGAGACAATCTCGTGCGAATAGGGTCACCAATGACCCCACAGGTCAACAGACCACATTGGGTCTTTCGTGGATTGAAATCGACCCTATTCGCACGAGAGCTTGTCTCTATGTAAGACTCAGATTTTAAAAGTAACCAGATGATGTTTTTGGATACTCGTATATTAATAATAGTAATTGTAATATTTCCAATTAAATAAATATCTTGGAATCACTACATTTTTAATCGAAAGCACGAAAGCTTTTATGTCGCTTCGTTCAATATCAGGATTGTAATGAGAAATAATTCTTCGAGTCTCAATATGCAACTAAGAATTTCTTTGTCATAAGATCTCAGTAATAATTTAAATAATGGGTTTGTACAGAGACGGGAATTTTTGGATGTAAAGACTCAATAAACGATTATTACAGACAAAAAGTTTTTAGTTTGCAATAAAATAAATTAATTTAACCGGGATTTCTTACTGTCGATTTTTTTCAATAGAATTATCTTAACAATTTCATCAAGAAAAATAAATGAATCTAGTTTTATGTCCCACCTAGTATGAGTGTGGTAAATATACATTTAAAATCAGTAAGATATTTTTTGCGTTGTGTTTTTTTGGGGAGTGGGGGGGCATGAAAGAACATTTTTAAAACTTCTTAGTAGAAAAAATTGCAAAATGAACCTAAAGAACAGATTGTGTATTTTATTATTTTTTTTTTCTTTTCAAAACTTATTTTTACTCCAAAGTAGAAAGATGAAGGAGATCTACATACAAACATACAACACATACTCGTAACATACATCCAAAACAAATGTTTGTATGGATGTATGTATGTTGTTAAAAATATTCCCCAAACCACTGTTAAATACACGTGCATACATATAGTTGGGGTAAAATATACATGCACACACACACACACACACACACACACACATATTGTTGTTACATACAAACTTTGTACGTACAACAACAGCTAAGTTATTGCTGCTTATGGGGCAAATATTGTATGCGCACGCGCGCATTCGTTGCAATGCAAACGATACGTTTGTGAATGTGTTGTACGTACGTATGTATGTATCTAGTGTAGGTATGTTTGTAGGTAAGTTTTATTTTATACGTAGAATATATATGAAGAAGGTTGTTGTTTGTTCTTTCCTTAAGATTGTGAATATCTGAAAGTTATTTTTTTTCTTGTTAAAGAAGTAAAACCAGAGCTGTGGAAAGGCGGCCAATACCTTAAAGGATGTTTCCTTTAAATGCAACAAAATCTTTTTTTAATAACTCACATTACAGTAATGCTACTTGAAATTTAACCTCTAATATAACCTCTTCAGGATCACGCCTACGTTACGGATTAAAATAAAACAAATTATTTGTTTATAGTTTGCTACAATTTTTTAATAAAAAATAATAAATACATTTTACAATTCAGAATTTTAGAAAATTACGAAAATGCAAGCGTATTTGGAACCTAATATTTGTGGAAAGTTTAAGTTTTTTTTTTGCTGACACAGGGTTACTAAATTTTGGTAAAATTTAATCAAATAAGTTTTAGAAAATGTAAAAATCACTGAGTTATATCGATTTTATATACAAATATAAGGTTTTTAAACTAACAAGGACGGTATCTCAATGTGGTCTCTCCGATCTTAATGACACTCGGATATGTTATAGAGAAGAGAAAAATAAGAGATAACAGGTCAATTGAAAAGTCCCCGGCCTACCATAGTAAAACACTTTTTATTGGCAAAATTCTTTTTTTTTTATTCAACATAGCGACGCTCCAACTTTTCGATACCGTTTTTGTAGTACGATTTGTCCTTTGCTTCAAAATATGCCTCAGTTTCGGCGATCACCTCTTCATTCGACGAAAATTTCTTCCCATCGAGCATTATTTTGAGCTCTGAGAACAGGAAAAAGTCGCTGGGGTCCAGATCTGGAGAATACGGTGGATGCGGAAGCAATTCGAAGCTCAATTCAAAAGGTAGCTCGCGCGGCACCCACTTTGCACAGAGCTTTCTTATACCCAAATGTTCGCGAATAATATGATGTACACGTTCAGTTGATATCTTTAGAGTACCTGCTATTTCATTTAATTTCAATTTACGGCCATTCGAAATCATTTTGTGGATTTTTTTGATGTTTTCGTCCGTAACAACCTCTCACCATCTTCGGTGCTCATTTCACCACGTCTAAACTTAGCATACCAATCCTTGATGGTTGATTTTCCTGGGGCAGTGTCCGGAAACTTGTCATCAAGCTTCAACTGTATTTTTTATTTATGAAGTTTTTTATAAATATAATGATAAAATGTTTCATAAAAATTGATGACAAATCTTTATAATTTCATAAAAAAAAATTAATATAATATTCTTACAAATTTTTTATTTCGATGCAAAATAGTGCTGTTTGTTATTCTCATTAAGCTTGTATTGTTATTTTCTTAAATAATACAAAGGCGGATCAATACGTCCGTGGCTTTTCGAACTTCCCTCGTAGTTATATGAAATGCAACACTGCTCCCATCAAGTACCACCTGTTAATAGACTACTGTAAAATTTTGAGCAAGTTCCATCATTTTATTTGCGTTTAACAGCTGTTCAATACAAACAACCTAGTTGATTTTTTAAAAATGGAAAAAAGTGAATTTCGAGTGCTAATTAAACATTATTTTTTGCGAAAAAAACCGTCAATCAAACCAAGAGAAAGCTTGATAAATACTATGGGGACTCTGCACCATCGATTTCAATGGTAAAAAAGTGGTTTACTGACTTCCGTTGTGGCCTTACAAGTACGGAAGATGCCGAACGTTCTGGACGCCCAGTTGAGATCTCTACACCCAAAACAATTGAAAAAAATTCACGATATGATGTTGGCCGATCGGAGATTGAATGTGCGATAGATTATGGAAGATATAGGCATCTCACATGAATTAGGGGTTTCAATTTGAACGATCACTTGGGTATGACAAAGCTTTCCGCAACATAGCTGCCGCATTTGCTCATAATCAACCACCAACGGAATCGTGTGACAGCTTAGTTTCCATGGCAAAAATACATGAAGTAGACTACGACTTGCCCCTCATTTGCATTGTTCTTCGGATTTAGCCCCCAGTGACTATTTTCTATTTCCAAAAGAAATTATTTTCTTTAAAATCTTTAAATATTGCTTAACCAACTAATTAACCGACCTTTTCAATATATATATTTAATAATTTTTAAGTTAACTGGACGAAAGAATGAAGTTTACAGCACTTTAAACAGCTTCCCACAATTCAGACAGAATTTTTGGTTGTTTGAAGCGTACTCCAAAGATTCTCTATTGAGTTTTGATTCGGACACATGATAGTAACCCTACATCTGTGTGCTTTGAATCATTGTCATACATAAACACCTACTGTACAGACAAAATTTTCAAACTAATTGAAATTACATTTTGTTTAAAAATATTCTTACATTGATGCTGATATCCATACTTCCCACAATTTTGCCATGAGAATGCACCCTAAACCATTATAGAACCGCTAGCGAAGATTGAACTCTTGTTTAGAAGGACGATATGCATTTTTTTTTTCATCAGATTTAAATTTTGATTTATCACTCCAAAAAAACGTTTTTTTTTCAGAATGAAATTGGCTTATTTATATAAACTTTTATGAAATTAAGTCGATCGGTTTTATTTTTGTTTGAAACATTTAGCCTGCGGCATATGGTTTTGGCGCCCTATGCTCCAGTGGGAGTTAGAGGAATATAATATGGATTATATATGTTCCTCTGATACTATATAAATTTTTTTAATTTCTGATGAAAATATAAAATAATTCTTCCTTGCATAGGTCACCACCTTGAACTAATAATGAGCATTTTCTAACGGCTGGCTTCAACTTTTTCCTATTTTTCGTCTTTTGAGGCAATCATTGACCCATCTTTGTCATTGTTCATATGAACTTTTACTGGGACAGGCTAAAATTAGGTTGGTACAACTGAGTATTGGTTTCCACAACAACATTTGTTTAATACAACAGAATTTTGATTGAAACACCCTAAATATTTAGCAATCAAGTTTGAATATGGTTGTGCTAATCAAATTTATTGGTTGCCGCAAACAAAATCTACTTTTCAACTCGGTCGCCACTTTATTTTGCTGTGTATCACTTTTAAAGTGACTAAACCACCTCCCACAGGATTTTGGAGCATGCTCGCCAAAAACTTCGACTAATATTCGATGACCCTCGCCCCACTTTTCTTCATATTAAATTTATGAAGAAGAATTTCGAATCTGGTACGAAATTCGACATGTTCGAGACAATATTTAGAATTGTTGTTTACGTTTCAACCAAACGATTTAAGTTGCTCGCAAATGAATTTTAGTATTATTATTTTAATATTTACAAAAAAAAAAAAAATTAAAAAGTTTTTTTTAAAAAATAAAAGTACAGGGAAAAATCGGATGGAACAACTAGTTAACCACTATTGTATATTAAGCTATTTCTTTATTAATATTTATACCCTTCACCACAGGTGGAAGGGTATATATAAGTTTGTCATTCCGTTTGTAATTTCTACAATATTGATCTTAGACCCTATAAAGTATATATATTCTGGGTCCTTATGAAGAGCGAAGTTGATTTAACGATGTCCGTCTGTCCGTCTGTGTGTTGAAATGGGTTTGCCGAAGAACCCAGACATAATGAGGACTTGATTGTTTTTTATTTCTGTTACATGTGATCCATTTCTGTTTGCTATTAAAAATCAGACAGATCGGTTAATAAATGGCTGAGATATTAGCAAAAAACCAGGACTACCTCTAATTTTTCCAGTAAAATCCCTTTGTTTAATATGTATGTAGAATTTTGAGCATAACAACACATCCATGTGTTAAAATTCTTTTCTTTCATCTCCACCTTTTCTACACAAACAACACACATACAAAGATTTGTAATTTAAATAAAAACTAATATGTACCTCTATTGACGATGATTTTGTGTGAGCTTCAATAGCTCAGTTGTTTAGACGCTATGTCATAAATACTTTTTTCTCTAAGCCCGCGGGGTTCGAGGTTCGAATCTCGGTCAGGTCAATTCACTTTTTTTTGTACATTTTTTTTTTATTATTTTCTTAAGACTTTTTATTTTGCTTATTTTTGGTTTTTTTTTAACATTTAATAATTAATTTATATAAAATTTTATATTAATAATTAAAATTCGTTTCTTTCATCTCCACCTTTTATACACAAACAACACACATATAAAGATTTGTCATTTAAATAAAAACTAAACAAATCTCTAATGAGCGAAGACTTTTATATATGTACCTCTATTGACGATGATTTTGTGTGAGCTTTAATAGCTCAGTTGTCTAGACGCTATGTCACAAATACTTTTTTTCTCTAAGGCCGCGGGTTCGAATCTCGGTCAGGTCAATTCACTTTTTTTTTGTACATTTTTTTTATTATTTTCTTAAGACTTTTTTTTTGTTTATTTCTGGTTTCTTTTTAACATTTAATAATTAATTTATATAAAATTTTATATTAATAATTAAATAATCCATAAATAGGCTAAAAACATCAACATTTTTATAAAAACCCTCTGATACAAACAAAATACAAACGTTTTTATACTTTTCACCACAGGTGGAAGGGTTCGAATCCCGGTCAATTCACTTTTTTTTTGTACATTTTTTTTATTTTCTTAAGATTTTTTTTTTGTTTATTTTTTGTTTTTTTTTACATTTAATAATTAATTTAAATAAAATTTTATATTAATAATGAAATAATCCATAAATAGGATAAAAACATCAAAATTTGTATAAAAACCCTCTGATACAAACAAAATACAAACGGTTTTATTTCTATTTTTTGCTCCGATTTAAAAGAATTTATAAAAAGATTTTTAAACCATTTTATTTCTCACATATTAAGAAAATTTTATACCTAATTTACCTTTGAGTGCAACTATTTTAGGTCATAACTTATAATAATTTATAAAAAAAATTATAAAATATTTTCCCTAAAATTTTTAAAATTAAGCTAAAGAAATTACAAATATTTCTAATAAAAAAGCGAAATAAAATCCCAAATGCAAATTTGCCTGCTAAATCAAACTATTTTGTAGAAATAAAACACATGCAGTTGTAGTGATTTCTTTTAACGATTTGTTGAAATTCTTTTCTTTCACCTCTTCACCTTTTATACACAAACAACAAACACTATTCTAGAGCTGTATTATGACCTATGGATACGTCTTATATAGCAAAAGATCGAAAATCTTTAGTATAACATATTTGCTGAAAAACTCGGAAATATCGGTTCAGATACAAAAAAGTTATGCCCAAAACATAAATTTTTTTAAAATACCTATTTTCTGGAACCATAAATCTTCCCGAGTCCAAGTTTTATCTCCAAACTAAATGGTTAATTTTCTCTTAAAGGCGTCCGTATATAAATCTGTTCATTTCATATAGTCTATATATAAACTTCAGTTTTTTCCCAACCATGGTGAAGGGTATATAAGATTCGGCATAGCCGAATTTTTCTTTATTAATATTGTTACGGAAATTTGATTCATCAATGTCAGCCCTAAAATAACATTTATTCATAAATATTGATAAATCTTCTTCGTAAATATGAAGAAATTACTTCATGAAGAAATATTTATTTCATATATCTTATTTAATATTTTTTAAAATTTCCTTATCATGGCAAGAAATTCGGTTGCCTCTGTGTACTTTTATGGGCCTAATCAAAACTGTTCTCAAGTTCCCCTAAAGATTTGTTTGTCCTTGATCAATATAATCTCTAGTTAAACGTTGGGTTTTTCTTTCTAGATACACAGTTCCATAATATGAGTTTTAATTTCCTCCTTCCTTTGAACTACGTCCTTAAATTTAAATTTTTACAAAAATACAGACTTGCCATAACATATCAGCACAAAAACTACAACAACATTTTTATACCCTACACCACTTAAAGTGATCAGGATATTATTTTACACTAATGATTGTGTCCCAAATATTTGACCAATGCAAAACTTTTAGTTCATTTAGCGGTATCGTGGGGTTTTTATGTTCCTAAAAATTTGTGCGCAAAGTGGTCCAAGCATGAACCCAACTTACAAAAAAATTAACTCTCAAATTTCTACAATTAAAAATTTCGTTGAATAGTAAAGCTATCATTTATTAATTTTTTAAATAATGATTAAACATTAAAACTTTTACACGTAATATACATAATTGATTATTTTTTTAATTGAATCAATTACAAAATTAATTGAATCGGCTTTTTTTATTTAACAATATTTTTAATTGTAGGAATTTTGCGTGAATAATATTTGGTCGAAGTCAGTTTAAATTAGAGTTATTCTAAGTTCTTATACAAATAACGGTTTAAAATTTTGAATGCCTTTGAAACTTTTTAAAAATAGTTTAATGAGTTTATTTTAGTATCTTCATTACTTAAAGGGCAAGCCAGTTAATGGCTAACTGGGCATTGTGAAAATAGGTCTTAAGGCCTAACTTTATTAAGTGAATCCCATAGATATGTATTGAAGTGTTCAAGTTAAGCTAAATTTAACTTTTGAAAAGTTTCATTCCTGTTAATTTTGTTAATTTTCAGTCGAAACACATCGTACGGATCGTAATTAAAGTAAAAACATTTTGAACAAAAACTACAGGTTGGTTGAAAAGTTCCTGCGCTCGAAATGAAAGAATACTGTTTTTGTTACGAAATATATTTTTTTATTCAATATAATCTCCTAGAAGCTCAATACACTTGTTCCAATGATCTTCCAATAATTTTATCTCATCCTTATAATGGTTTTCCGAAAGCTCTGCAAAATAACCGTCTACGGCTGCTATGGCCTCTTCATTCGACGAAAAATGCTTTCCACGAAGGAATTGCTTGAGATTTCTGAAGAGATAGTAGTCACTGGGAGGCAAATCTGGTGAATACGTTGGATGTTCAAGCAATTCGTACTTTAATTCTTTGAATTTAGCCATCGTCAAAACACTTTTGTGAGCAGGTGCATTGTCTTGATGAAAAATAATTTTTTTCTTCTTTAAACCAGGTCTTTTATCACGAATTTTTTCATCCAGCTGATCCAAAAGGTTTTACCTTTCTGAAGATAATCAATCAACAAAATTCGTTTTGCATCCCAAAAAACTGATGCCATAACCTTCTTTGCTGATCGTTGTGACTTCACCTGCTTTGGAGCTGAACAACTAGCTTCAGTCCACTGTAAACGTTCTTGTTTCAATTTAGGATCATGGTGGTAGATCCAAGTCTCATCCATAGTTATAAAGCGACGCAAGAAGTCGGTTTTATTCGGTTTAAAATGCTCCAAATTACGCTGAGAAATTTGTTTTCGGTCCAGTTTTTGTTGAATTGTTAATGTGTGCGGCACTAACTTTCCAAACAGTTTTTTCATACGTAATTCTTCAAATAAAATGTGGAGTACTCGTTCGTCTGAGATGCCTATGGCATTAGCAATTTCACGCTTAGTCAAACTTGGATCTTCACTTACCATATTATGTACCTGCTCAATGATTTCTGCTGTGGTTGCAGTTTTTGGTCGTCCTTCGCGTGGATCGTCTTTAAGGCTGGTATGACCACGTTTAAATTCACCAGCCCAAAATAAAACAATTAAAAATTATTATAAATAACCGAATATGGGTGTGTTTAAGTTTTGAACAATGTTTGAGTCAAACTTTATTGACTTGTTTCCCCAAAGAAGTATGTAAATTAACACGGATCATCCCATTTTCGCAACCAATATCCTTTTTTTAATTATATAAACTGTTTTAGGGTATTGTAGGATCGGTCTTCACCGATTAAAATTGTCTTACTTGTGTTTTTTTTTTAAATTGTGTATTTCTTAGGAATTTATTTAGAACAGAATTTCAACTGCTTTAGATACTTTCAGATTTGTCTGTCTATCTTCTGTGTCCGTCCTTCTGCTGGATCGTTGTTGTTATTATAGCAAATGTTATGGACTTTAAATTGCTTACAAAGCCAAAACAGGCTTTAAAAAAAAAATAAAATAAAAAATGATAATAAAAAGAGTAAAAGGTAAAGCCTCTCAGGATGTTGTTGTTGTTGTTATTGTTGCTGTGGCAGATGAATGTTGTTGTTGCCATTTGTTGTTGAACATGTAGCCCTCTTAGGCATTTTAAGGTAAATACTAAATAAGGAATTTTGTGCTGTAAAACTTGAAAAGTTCCTTGGCATTAATAAACTAAAATGAAAAAAAAAAATGATTGCGAGTTGTAAAAAGCAAAAGGAGATGAAGAAAGAAAGCCAGAATGAATAATAAAAAAAAATGTTTGTAGTTTTCAACAAAAATAAAATGGCAATAAAATATTATATGACTGACTGTATGTAGTATCCTGCAACAACAACAACGTGCCACAAACTTAAACAGAAAAAAATCATCATAGCAAGAGTCTAAAAGCTTTAAATGTGCAACAAAGTTTCAGCGCACGTTAAACATTTTCCAGTTTATTGCTGGTGTTTTGCTGATTTTTTTTGCGTATTTTTTTTTTTTTTGTTTTTTGAGGTTTTCGTCACTAATCGGTATCAAAAAAATAATAATGCAAAAAAAAGCGATGCCAAAAGTGGAGTTCAGTTCAAACACAAAAGAGGAAAATAAAGACTGGTTACTGCATGATTAGTTGTTGTTGTTATTATTGATGTTGTAGTTGTTGCATGGAATGGTGAACATATATTTTGAATGGAAGCTCATGGTATGCTGCCAATATTTGGCATGACATAGCACTTACACATACTCCAGCAAACATCATATAACCAATGCAATGCACTATGGGTTAAAATCGCATTTAAGACATTCAAATTCTAACATTTAATCGGTTATTTTTAAAGGTACCAAAATTGGCACAAATCGAATCATGGATTTTTTAAGGTGTCAATCCTTTTCTAATCGTGGGTTTTTAAAGGTACCAATTCTTTTCTCTTCGTTGGTCTTTAAAGGTAGCAATCCTTTTCTAATCGTCGGTCTTTAAAGGTAGCAATTCATTTCTATTCGTGGATTTTTAAAGGTACCAAAGTTGAAACAAATGCCTTTCCAATGGTACATTTTTAAAAGTACCAAAACTGGAACAAATCCCTTTTAAATTCTCAAGATTTAAATAGTCAATTTTTTAAAAACACCAAGATGTACCAAAACTGGAGCAAACCCTATTTCAATTTTCAAAATTTTAATAGTAAATTTTTTTAAATTACCAAAACTGGACCAAATCTCCGTTAATCGTGGATTTTAAATTGAAACAAATTCTCTTCTAATCATGGATTTTTAAAGAACCAAACCAAATCCCCGTTTTAATTTTTAAAATATTACTAATGAATTTTTAAAAGTACTAAAATGTACCAAAATTGCTACAAATTCCCTTTTAATTGTTTAAATTTTAATAGTGGATTTTTAAAAGTTCGAAAAAGTACCAAATCTGGACCGAATCTCCGTTATACGTGGATTTTTACAGGTAAAAAATTGTAACAAAACTCTTATTAATCGCAGATTTTTAAATGTAACAAAAGGTACCAAAATTCGAACGTCGTGTTCATGCATTTTTAAGGGTACCAAAACTGGAACAAAACTCTTTTCGATCGCAGATTTTTAAAGGTCCAAAACTGGAACAAAACTCTTTTTAAACGCAGGTTTTTTAATATAACAGAAGGTACCAAAATCGGAAGGTCTCTCTTTAAATAGTGGAGTTTTAAAGGTACCACAACTGGAAGGTCTCTATTTTTTAACCACGGATTTTTAAAGATACCAAAAAGTACCAAAACTGGAATGTTCCCCCTTTTAAGCGTAAATTTTTGATGGTACTTAATAGTCGTGAATGTTTTTTTTTTATTTTTTACCCATCTAGGTGTCCAAAACTAGATCAGCTAGTGCATTAAATCAAGAAAACAACTTTCTTATGAGGTATCAAAGAAACCAAAAAGTACCAAAACTTGAACATTTCTCCTTTGAATTGTTAATTTTTTGAAGTACTAAAAAGCAACAAAAAAACTAAAACAAATCTCTTTGAATTGTGAAATTTCTAAGATAGAAAATTTTTCTTTTTGATCGTTGATTTTAAAAAGTACCAAAGAGTTTAAAATCTAAAATATCTGTCCTTTTAATCATTTTGAAAGGAACTTAAAAGTACAAAAACTAGAGCACCCCTCCTTTTTACAGAGCATTTTTTTGGATAATAAAAAGTAACAAAACGATTATTTCTGCTTTTCATTCCTTATTTTTGATGGTACCAAAACTAGAATAAATCTAGTCTTTATTGTTCCAAAAAGTACCACAGCTAAAACATTTATCCTTTTTATCATGGATTTTTAAAAGTACTAAAACTTTAACATCTGTCCTCTTAATCGTGATGTACCAAAATGTACCAAAACGGGAACAAATCTTGCCTTTAGAATAAATCTCATCTTTATCGTAGATTTTTTAAAGCTCCAAAAAGTACCACAGTTAAAACATTTATCCTTTTTATCATGGATTCTTAAAAGTACTAAAAGTCTAACATCTCGATAGCTTAATATAAAAAGGCCCTGACTCGAGTTTTTGTTACTTGACAGGAGAAGGAAATAAATAAAATACTTAAAACTATAGATAAAAAAAAGTTTTAATGCAATTTTTAATAAAAAGAGGCAACACATTTTTGGAAATTGCATTAAAACTTTTTTTTATCTAAAAGTATACGGATTTTATTTAGTTTTTTCCTTCTTCTATCAAGTAACAAAAATCGAGTTAGGGCCTTTTTATATTAAGCTGTCGATCTGTCCTCTTAATCGTGGTGGTACCAAAAGGTACCATAACGGGAACAAATTTTGTCTTTACTGTAGATTTTAAAAAAATTCCCAAAAAACTAATCGTGGTTTTTAATGGTTCAAAAACGGGAACAGATTTTTAACGTGACCAAATTAAGAACATTTCTTCATTCAATAGTGGGTTTTGAAAGGTACCAAATAGTTCCAAAGTCTGATCATATCAATATTTATAAAGAATATTTATAAAGATTCCAAAAAGTAACAGCTTCTTATTCCATCCTATTGTGCAATGTTTACGTGGTTGACTGCTTGGCTGTACAAAATTCGTACTGTCTTTGACTGCAGGTTTTGCCTGCTTTGTTGCATGCTGCTGATTGTGCCTCATAGCTTGGATTTTTTGTTGTTGTGTTATTTAGTTTGGGGTAAGATTGGTATGGCAATAAGTATGTATAAATTTCTTGTTGTTTTTCATTTGCTTGGTATGGAGTGAAAGTAGGGTACGCAGATTAGCGCACTAAATGAACAATCAACAACAACAACAGCAGCAGTAGCAGCAGCTCCAACTTACAACCAACGAACCAGCCATCAGTATTATAGCATAAAAATGCATTGCACTACATTCACAATTTTTTGAGTTTTTTTTTTGTTTAACAAAAATGCAGCTTGCTTAATACCAAAAAATACGCGAGAAATACAAAAAATAAAAAAACACTCAGGAATGTTAAATAAATGTTTAACTTAAATATTTTTTTTAAATACTATCTTTCTACTAAACAATTTAAAGTAAGACAATACTTTAAATTTAAATCAGTTGATAATATTAATTTGGTGTCTCCCAAATCTTTTAGTCCGTCTTATAAAAACTTGTTTTTTTATTAATTTTTTTAGATTTAATTTATTCTATTTGCTAAAGAAATTCCCAAAAAAAGATGTTGTTCATGTTTTTTGCAAAAAAAAAAAGATTCATTCGTATTTCTTTCAGCATAAAAAAACAGAAAAAAATCTGCCGGTTCTTTTAGTTTTTTCTAAGTAAGAAAAAAATTCCAACAATTCTAAGTGGTTTTCACAGAGTAGTTTTTGTTTGGTATTATGTTTCGTACAGCTTAACCATCAGTAAAATTTAAGAAAAAAAAATTAAAAACGTTAGATGATTAAATTTAACATAATACTATGTGTTGCCTGCTTATTGTGACCAGCTATTAAAAAAATTATAAGCTTTGGAAAAACGTTTTGATTTTGAATATTTGTGAAATACGAAGGGCTTCAAATATGGTAACACTGTAATTGCGCGAAATGATAAATTTTAGAACAGGTGTTGCTCGCCATCTGTTGCTGAGTTTGCGAAATAGTTGAAGCTTTTTAGCTCATAGTAAAGGTGTACACGTGACACGAAATGTCGTAATTCACGCATGAGCGTGAATCAAATTTAAATTACTCACATGATTGTTTGTTTTTTTTTCTATTTTTTTACATGTAATGCAGCAAGAGTGTTTTTTCTTTCTGTATTAAATAGAGTTTGCATATAACTGCAATTTTCCTAACCGCAGTTACCTTTAAAATGGTTGCGGTTGGTCGCGGTTAATGTTTAATCGCACCCACTTTAAACTATCTTTTAACCTAATTGTTTTTCACAAAGTTAATAAGAAATTTTTTAATTTTAACGTTATAAAGGGAAAATAAATACCCCGGAAAGTTTTTGGAACCCGTTTTAAATTTTTAGTTCCAGAACTACTTCTCAGGGAATAACTAAATATTCTTTAAAAGCATCCTTGAAACTATTGGTGTTATAAATAGTTCTAGAACCCATGCGAAGGAGTCATGTTTGCATTATAACTGCTATTTTGGTGTGTGTTTAGGAAAAAGTGGTTTAGAACAACGCTGCGGGAAAAAAATGGGTCAGTTGGGAATTGGGACCTGTCTCGTGATAGGTCAAAAACTAGTCCGGTTCCCAAAATACATATCACGAGATAGGTTAAAAAGGGATCGGTTTCTAAAGTACCTACCACGTGACCGGTTTAAAAGTCATGACATGTTCTTTGGCGTTGTCTGTGTGATATGTTCTTTGGGGTTAGTTGTGTGACATGTTATTTAAGACCAGCCCTGGGACATGTCACAGAGGGCAATTGATGGCCTCATAGGACAAGCCCATGTTAAAGTGACCGATTCTTTTCATATAAAAAAACCGGTCCCGTGACTGGTCTCTATCACAATGAACCAGTCACGTGACGTGTTCTGGGATAGGTCATTTTCTCGCAGGCAAGTTATACATGACTTTTGCATCGGTTGTCAGAATCTGATATTAAGTTTCAAACAAACTCCATAGAGCTATTAGATAACTTTAAAAATTTTAAATATTTAAAAATTTATTTAAAGAAAAATTGCTTTAGACGAATATATTTTGCAAAAAATTTGAACTAATAGTTCTTGAAACTGTTCCACTATAACTAAAAATATTAGTTTTTAATTCGATCTACCTAAGGGATTACTGCTCCTTGATGGCTTCTTGGGAATAGTTCTGAGCGTGAGAATTTCATACAAAAATCACGGATACAAGAATTCCTCAAACTATTGTATAGAATTAGTGCGGAGGGTGACAACGACAAATTAGAACTAGTGTTGGCTGAAAAGATAACACGGTGCTAAACTGAAAAAGAACTTGTGAAATGACCTAGTGTAGGTTGTAGGTCTAGCTGAGTATTATATTATATAACCGGTTTTATAAGTTGCAATATACCCTCAAAATTTCGAGATATGGGGAGAAGAGTATTTTTTTGGACTGGCGCACTTCAACTTTTCTAACTCAGTCACTTTTTAACCGATTTCGGCAGGAATTCGAAATATATATACTTCCCGTATACTATTTATGTAAATGTGTAGAAATTTTTTCAATAATATAAAAATTTGTCATTTTTTTAAACTTTTTCATTTTCTACGAGGGTTTTTTTTCGAATCTTCGTTAAAATCAGTGTCCTTCTGAGTAAAATAAGCTTTTATTCTTGTAAATCGGTTAAAAATTGACTAAGTTATAGTTCCTTTTCTGACTGAGTTAAAAAAGTTTAATTGCGCCAGTCCAAAAAAATAATCTTTTCCCCATATCTCGAAATTTTGAGGGTATATTGCAACTTATAAAACCGGTTATATAATACACTCAGCTGGACCTACAACCTGCACTAGGTCATTTCACAAAATCTTTTTTTGTAGCAGCGTGTAGTGCAATATGCTTATTAATGTGCCATAATATGATATCAGATAATCATATTATGTATATTAATAATCATAATACAATAGAAGGATCATATATATATTTTTGTAGGGATCATATAATGTTCATAATATTGTTATGGGAACCATAATATATTAACATTTTGAGCATACTATGATTACATGCGATCATATTAGGATAAATTCAACATCATAATATGTTTATTTAGAATCATAATATGGTAATTTTTGAATCATAATACTATGGTAATTTTTGAATCATAATATAACTGTAGGGACCATATTGTGGTAAAATTATAGTTATTTTATTATCATAATATTATAACCATATTATAGTACGACTATGGTTGGGACAATCATAAACCCAAAAATATATGGTGATTGTCCCAACCATGTTTTTCTCTGCGTGTAATTGTGGAACTAGTGAAGGTTTTTCTGGTTACTTATATGATATAATTATGAATAATAACAGTTTAATAGGAAAAATTTTAGCTAATTTTAGTACACAGTGTCCGTTTAAACGAACGGTAATTTTGCTTCTAATATCCCAAATTTTAACAACCTAACTTTCAATTTAAACTATATACAAATATTTATTCAAGCTCAAGGTCTATTTTATACAAAAGTATTTATTTTTAAACAAATTAAAAAAAAAAAAAATATTTAAAATTATTTATTTTTAAACAAATTAAAAAAAAAAAAAAATTTATTTAAAATTAAAAAACAAAAAATCCCTGAAGAAGCTATCCATTGAGATAGCGAAATATTGGATGAAAAATAAATAATTTTGTATAAAATAGACCTTGAGCTTGAATACATATAAATATTTGAAGATATCGCTAATTATCATTGGGAATAATTTAAAACATTATAATTTCAAATTTATAAAAATGCAGGAATTTTTTAACACAAATAATGGTTAATTAAATTAAAAGAAAATGTCAAAAAGTTGCATACAAACAGACAGTTTTTTTTGTGGTTGGCTAATAGTTAACTCACTCTAAAACTCAGCGTCAGAACTTATAAAAATTTTATTTTTCATAAAAATTGCAAATATTTTAATTTTTTACACCATTTTTATAAAAATTTAATTTTAACCGTAACCGCACAATTATTTTATGCGGTTACGGTTACATGGTGCGGTTACGGTTAAAACTGAAATGCAAACAAGTATTAAGTATGATAACACTTCTTTTAAGCGGTTCAAGTGATAAAATAAATTTTTTTATGTTTAATTTTTGAGAATATTTTGAATTTTTGAATCGTCAGTATTTTCTGAGCGTGAGTAGAAAAAAATCTTCGTGCGTGATTTTATTCGGTTGGGTTAAATGCTATGAGACCGACTCATATATATTATATTTCTAAATTGATGTTGTCGTCACCGGGGATCGAACCCGCAACCTTCTGTGTCCAACGAGCAAACCATTACACCACAAAGCCCACACAACGCCATAAATTTGACATCGCCACAAATTTGACAATTACAAAAAGTAATTGGGAATATTAATATCTTCCCTACTTCAACAATACCCTGCTTGAAAGTAAATAAAGTTTGGTTTATGTTGTTTTTATAAGACAAACGGAATAATCCCTCCATGGGGAATTTTTCCCTTCTCCTTATAAAAACAGGGGGTTAGTTAAAAACCATAACTTTGGGTATTAAACTATGCGTTCTTTATCGACTATAATTTCCCTTCTTACCTTTTTTTGAATCTGTTTTTTTTTAATAGTTGTATACTGATCGTAGATTAAAATTTCATCCGTTTATAAAATTCTTTCCTTTCTGGTTTTGTTTGTCGTTGTTGTTATTGTAGCTTATGTCATATTGTAGCAAGGTTTTTCTATTGTTGTTGTTTTTTGCATATCTTAGGAAAATTTGCCAGAAGGTCTCTTTGGAGTATTTTTTTTTCTTATTTTGATTATTTTCGTTGTATTTTGGTTTTAAAGAATATGTATGAGATTTGCTGGTGGTTGTTTGTTAAGGTGACGCTTATATTTTTATTTATTCAAGGAGTTCTCTAAGAAATTATGTGAATATTATATGAAAAAATTTACTTTAAATTAAAAAGATTGACATATTTTGTGAAACATTGATGGGAAAACTGGCATTTAAATATAAGTTCAACCCTACTACAGGTAAACTGGGTAAAAATGAACATTTATGTACCAGGATCAGACCTTGAAAAACATAAATCTTTATTGAATTAATTCGCGGAAAATCTAATTACTCTTGTAAATCAGAGAGTTAATTCAATTTTGTATAAATCAATTTATTAAATCCAGTTTAAAATCATAATTGATTAACTAATTTTAGTTGAATATTTTTTGATTCAATTGAATTAAGTCAGGTCAAACATAATACTTTTTTTTTTGCGAATTAAAAAAAGATTGATTTGATTTGACTTCCAAATCTCGCTTAGTTTTCTAAGTTATCGCCATTTTGTAAAATGGTATCCCGATAACTAAGCAAGATAGAGCAAAACGGAAAAAAAATTTGTTCTGGCAGAGTATTAATATACTGCGATAATAAATATATGTCAGGTGCGTCAGACATCCAGAGGAATCTATTTTTATAAAACAGCCACAAGGTGACACCTTTTTATACAAATGAAATGGAACAGGAAACGAAGTTTGTATTATCGGAGTGTGTTAATTTGTATGGTAGTATAAAAATGTTGTCGTTTTTATCTCGGTTAGTTTTCGAGATATTCGTCATTCTATGAAATGGCAGGTATTATCTCGATAACTAAGCGCGATAGGACAAAATGGACAAAATTTTTGTTCTATAAGAGTATAAAAATGGGCCAGGTCCAGAAGACATCCCGAGGAATCCATTTTTATAAAACAGCCACAGGGTGACCCATTTTTATACGACCGAAATGGAACGGTTAACGAAATTTGTATTATCGGAGTGTGTTAATTTATATAACCATATTAATTGATAAAAAAAAAATAGTCGCCATGAAACCCTTCGGGTTTAAAATTAAATTAATCGTGATTTAAAAAAAAACATTATTTTAATTCGCGAAACAAATCATATTCGAGAATCAAAATAAATTATTCTAATAATTTTTTTTTTTTTTGATTGGCGAATCAAATCAAAATTGATTTGATTCTTTGATTTAAAACTGAATTATTCAAAATAAATTATATCGTTTGATTCTTCTTATGGGATAAAGATTGAATCATAATTGTAAATAATTCAATCAGAAAAATTAATTCGCGAGTTCATTCGTCAAAATTTAAATCAGGTTTGATTATTGATTTAAGGAGTTATGTTTTTAAATGTCTGGCCAGGATCAATTCCGCCGAATTTAATTTTTATTGGATTTTTGTTTTTGCATTTTTTAAATTTTTTGTATTGTTGTCTCATTTTTAATTTTGTTTTATTTACAAATAAATTAATTATATTTACAAACTAAAAAATGATTTTTTTTAATAAATTCACATAAAAATTAATTCATTTCAATCAGTGAATAATTTATAATCACTTTAAATCAATAATTTGATATTGATTAAAGCAGCAGTTCCCACTAACTTTTACTTCACGAACCCCTAAAATTTAAAAATTTTTAATATTTAAATAAAAAACATTTAAATCCGAAGATGTTTAGAAAAACTAGTAGTAGTAAAAAATACGAAAGGTGGAGTTGTATAATTTTCAGAATTTAAGAGATTTACCAGATATAATTTTAAAAAAGCTTCTTAGTATCTGTGATTTTTTAATAGGAATTTGAAATTGATTTTTAAACACATTTTGATGATTTTTTTTTTTCGCATAAGGGAACGTTTTCTATAAAAAGATATAAAAAAATATTAAAAAAACTGTCATTATTACCTTCTTAGTTTTTAAGAATTTATTCCGAACTCTTCCTGGACCCCTTTGGATGCAGCTACGGAACCCCAGAGGGTCGCGACCCCCCATTTGGCAACCGTTGGATTAAAGTGTGATAACGATTTAGTCTACATTTTATATTGATACAATTAAATAATTTGTTTTATAATTTAATTCACAAAGTATAAATCAAATGAACCGTTTTTGGTTGAAAAAGATACAACTAAAATTTAAATTGATTCTTTGAATAAAAAAGAAAATTATTCAATCAATCAGAATACATTTGTGTAAAATTAATCCAGATCTAAAAATTCAATGAAGGAATTATGTTTTAAAGGTCTGCTAATAATAGTTAAATAGCAGTACAATTCAATTTGTAAATACGATTAATTTATTTGTTTATACAATATAACAAAAATGTAAATTAATTAGTCTACATAGAAAAAAATTTACAAAATTCTGTTTGTATTATTAAACAAATATTTTTTTTTTTTAATTCATTTTATTTATAAAGAATTTTTATATAAACAATAACAATTTACAAACATTTAAAATAAAAAATTGTTAGAACTCGAATTTTAATTTTAATAAAAAAATTTAATTAATTAAAATTATGTGATCCTTTTTCTGTGTGCATAGTAAAAAAACTGTACTTCCCAGCAAAACCACACATTACCAAATAATGGGTAAAGTAATGTATAGCCATAGGGGCCGATGGATTACTTTACACCTTACTTCATTGATGATAATTTCAGGCGATGAGCCTCAAAGTAATGGGTTCATTCTTACAATTATGCTTATTAAAAAATGAAAAGTAATGGGTTACCTTTTTGCAGATAGAGGGTAAAAAAATAATTGGTTACCTAAATGATTACGAAGAAGTTAACAATAATTGGTTACTTTGTCTTTTTATTTTTTAACTTTTACTTTCCCCTTTAAATCTTTAATCTTTCAAACCAATTTAGGCTTTTCTACAGAAATACAAACTAATAAAAACACGAATGCTAGAGTTTCTGAAACTAAAAATGCTTGTTAACAATAGATGGCAGTAGTTTTTAGATTTTACAGTATTGTGCAATATAAATTAATGCACATCCCGCAGTCTAGACTGGAGACAAATATGTGGACATATATTGCAGCAAACGTCAAAATTATCTTATGACTCGAGTTCGTAAATATTTATTGCTGACAATTTATGTTGCAATAATTCTCTGGCAATATTCGTTATCAATTATTGCTATTACGTAAAACTCAACTGCCATTTCCATTTGACAATTATAAAATTAAATAAATTTTAACAAATTATGAGAAAAACCAAAACAATTTAACATAAGCTTTGCGTTGAGCAATTTTGTGCCGTTATTCGGCAGAAACTTTGTATTTATTGCTAAGAATTTTTTCTCTAATATAGATGGGATGCGATAAAAATTATTTATCAAATATTAATTTTTATACTACGTATGATTTCAATTAATTTATCAGTTTTAAGAGTCATTATTTTATTGTAAATTGTAATGCATTACGTAACCAACTGTAGGTAACTTATTACTTTATGTTTTAAAATAATGATGGAGGTAAGGAGTATAAATTACAAAGTAATGCACTATTTAACCAACTATTGATAACTCATTACCTTATTTTTTATAATAATGCTGAAAGTAATGCATTATGTGTCCAAATATCTATAATAAATTACTTTTTGTTGAACTATAATGATACAGGTAAGGAGTATACATTACAAAGTAATGCATGATATATCCAATTATCTGTAACTCATTACTTTATATTGAATAATAATTATAGAGGTAAGGAGTACATATTTCAAGGTAATGTATGGCTTTATAGCATCCATTACCAAAGTTTTCCTAGGTTCTTGTTGCCATTTCAATTAGAAATTCGTCATATTTAAAATAAAAAACAACTAACTATATCAAATTTTTTAATTGAAAATACACCAAAAATACAAAATATTTTTTTTTCTGTGTATAATACAAATTATTGTTTTCTGTTTAGTTTTTGTTTGAAATAGTTTCTCAACCGAATTTGTTTTAAACGAGTTTTACTGTATTAAAATTTATGTTGTTATTGTGCTGCTGCATATTTGATTCTTATAATGAATATTTATAGCCTGCAGCACTACTTTGTTAGGGTTATAATGAGTTTGTTCTGATGTTTGTAACTAGCAAAAGTACTGGTTTTAGACACACCTTATAGTACAGCGATCGACTTGGAATTACTTTCTGAGTCTATTTAGTGATGTCACTCCATACATGTGTAGAATTATAGGTCGAAAATTGGAAGATAGTTCTTTGAAATTTTGCGCATAAATTTCTTTTAGCTATATTATATTTTTCAAGGGCGAAGACAATTGAATTTAATAAAATTTAGTCCATTTTTAGGTCTAACTCCCACAGATCCATAAGGAACGGTGTTAAATAGCCTTAAAATACACATCATTAATGTCTAAATAATATGTGGCGTTTTGCTGCCAACAAGTAAAATGAACGATGAATGATCCCAGTCCCCTATTTAAGGTTGGATCTAAAAATTTTTCAATTGTTCTTCTTTAACAATTTCTCTTTAATTTGTTTTATCAATATTTTCTTAGATTTGTTTTTATCAATATTTAACTCCTTTCCAGAAATAAAAATCATAGGGTATCTTATGATCGGTCTGTACCAACTATAATGTTTGTTGTTGTTTGCTGAATATTCTTACAACATGTATGGAATGTAACCACTATAATGACAGCTAACAATAAATAAATTTTGTAAGTTCTTTGGAATTTTTGAATCTTGCCTGGGCTGTTTGTGTTGTTGTAGTATTTCACAAAAAAATAAAAAATATAAAAAATAACATTCAACGTTTTTTTAGTTTTGTTTTTTTTTTTTTTTTTTTTGCATTTTAGTAATTTAATAAGAATTTTTATGATTACCGGGAATAACTTCCTAGTTTGTAATGATTGTAAATATTTTTGTGATTAAAAATCATGAGAATATTCAAAATTGGATTCTATAGCAGTAGTTGTTGTTGTTGTTGTTGTGGATTGGTGGGAAAAGTGTCATAATTTGGAATCAACGATGCTGAAAATAAATATGCATATGTTAATATTTTTATAAGATGTGTTAATGATTTCAAGGAATTATAGCTCTTTAATTGATTCTGGGTATGGATACGAGTATTTTAAAGTAATTAGTGTTCCATAAGATAATAAGAATTTAATAGTTTTTTGTTTAAGAAAATTTTGAAAAAGAAACAAAAACAAGATAGTGATGTCTTGCAATCAAAGGATTTGTTGCGTTTTTATTTAATTTAAATTTCCTAAGCAGTTATAGAAAGAAGTACAGGATGGTGCAGAATGAGTTCGACTTTAAGTATAATATCAACTGACACACGAATCTTACTTTTGGGTCGTATATCAAAAAGATATTTAGATTTAAAGTTTGTACACTAAAAAAAATGAACTAGAATTTAGAAAAATTAACTTATTTGAAGGAAAAATTTAAAATGAAAACGGCGCCAAAGACACTTTTTTACCAATATTAAATAAAATTTTCCTTGAAATTAAGAAACATATTTTACTTAAAATTTAGTCAAAATTTCTTAATTATAGACAAATTTTACTATTAAGAACTAAATTTTTATGAGAAATCAATAAAATTTATTCCTAATTAGTTCATATATCATCTTAAATTTTACTGTTAGTTAGGACATATTTCCTTGGTTTTAAGAAAAATTTTATTTTATTTAAGTTCATTTGATAATTTTTTTACTTAAAACTAACATCAAGTTTAATAGCACTTCTTTTAAGTGAAAATTATCCTTAAATTTGATAAAAAATTTCTAATAAATATGAAACTGTTTCTATGGTAAAGATAATCACCCTTATTCTAGTTGTCGTTATCAATGTCGTCGTCGTTTTTGAGTCAACATCACTTTAAATCGACGTCGACATCACTTCGACACCAAATTGGTATTCCATAACAGCGTTGAAACGACGTTGACAGTTTATCGATTTAAACAAAAACACATCTCTAAAAATTGAGTCGACAGATTTATTTTGTTATTATTTTTGCGAAAAAATGTTTTTTATTGGAACAACTGAGTAGAAAAATCAAAGTCTATTACTTTAAAGAATGTTAATCTTCTAATTTTTTTAAAAGGTTTGAAAGTTACTTTCGGCTGTATTAAACAGCCTTCAAAGATGTGCTGGAAGCAATAGCACCTAATTTGAAAACCGTAATCAAGTCCACATTTATTCTTCCGCCACCTGTAGCATTACACTCGGCTTTGTTGGCTACCATTTTTTTTTAACTTTAAATTTTAAGTCTCGCCAAACCTATAAATAAATTTTGTTATATTTTTCTAATGCACTTTATATGATCATGCTTTCTTTACCTTCTGCCATCCATCTCCCATTGCTCTTTAAAATTACTTGGAACAGTGCCTCTGCGAAATCCTTTTGCAAGCGACGGATTTTCATCCAACTCTTTTATGAGTTTTTGAAACTGAATTTTTCCGTCATTACTTTTCCTCAAGTCGTTACAAAAAATTGTGTCGACAAAATCAGAGTCGTTTCAATACAATATCGGCGTCACATTTTCTTACAGAATACCAAATACTTGTCGACAGTTATCGATTCAAGACAACATTGTCTTGTGTCGATGACGACAACTAGAATAAGGGTCCCAACTAGAATAAGGTCCATTTTTCGGAGGACCTCCGCTTTGTGAGGACACTGCTCTTAACAAGCTTTTTGTTATTCATTTTTGTCTTTAAATTAAATTGAATTATACTAAACTCATGTATTTAAAATATTAATTAAATTTCAATAGCAAAAAGGTAAACAAATTAAAAATAATGTATTGTAGGATATCCTGAAACGTAATAAATTGTGACAAAGTCA
The DNA here is from genome assembly GCA_949748255.1 of Eustalomyia histrio. Lineage (NCBI taxonomy): Eukaryota > Metazoa > Arthropoda > Insecta > Diptera > Anthomyiidae > Eustalomyia > Eustalomyia histrio. Next base: position 16,588,371 of record OX456526.1, read on the forward strand.
GATACTTTTCGTAGTTGATTAACGGTTGCTCTTAAGACAACTACGAAAAGGCACGCCTTAAGTGACACACGGCATCTATGGCTATGAAACACTGGGGGTCCTTTGTCTTCTTAAATTAACTAGTTTAAGGAAATTGTTGCAAAAATACAAATATCACAGTTACATTTCTTGTTATTACTGGAAAATGGAAAAATGTCATAAGTTTGTTTTATGGCCATTTTTGACTCACGCTCACGAACGATCACGAACCAAAAATTACAATCATGCACCATAATTTTTTTAAATGGTTCCTATAATTTGTTTCCTTTAATAATATTTTTGCTTGAGAATTAGGAAAACTAACTGGTTTGTTTTTAATTGATTGTTTTTTTTTGGAAAAGAATATTGAAAATAATTTAAACGTTTTCAAAAAAAAAATCCTTACCTAAGTTTATTATTATTGTTTTTTAAAATTAGAAAACTTTTACTTAAAAAAAAATATTTTATTAACATTTTTAAAATTTATCTGAAAGGAAGGTTTTTATGCAACTTAGCATAAAAACTTTCCTTAAAAATAGTTCATCAGTTTCTAAAACCAAATAAATTTTTATTACAACATACACAGCATAAAATTACAAAATTCTGTTTGTAATATTGAACATTTTTCATAGAATATTTATGTAAATACAAGTAAAAGATTTTTTAAAGAGGCACCAACAATGAAATTTGTAAATGCAAAAAGAATTTTTGTTATTTTTTTGTAACTTCAATTTTTATTTTCAAAGAATTTTTATATGAAAAGTAAACATTTCAAACAAAAAATTGTTAGAAATCGAATTTGAATTTTAACAAATATTTTTAATTACATAAAATTTTGTGATACTTTCTTCTGTGTAAGAAAAATTAATTGCCTAAACTAGTCCTAGAAAACAAAATACTTTCTAATTTTGTTTTCTAGGTAGACTTAAAAACTGAATTTAAAAATATCTTTCTAAAATTTAATTAATTTTACTACTCGCGAAAAAAATGAAAACACATTAAGTTCAAGTACTTTCTCATTTTAAGTTAGACACATTTTTTTAATTAAATGGTAGTAAATTGTGTTCTATTTTATTTTTAACGAAACTTGGTTTTATTACATTTAAGTATGCAAATTTCTTAAAACTGAAATGTTTTTATATATTTAACTGAGTATTTAAACTTTTTCTTTTTTACCCAAACATAGGAATTTTTACTCATTTTAAGAAAATTTTTCTAAGTTTTAATAAAATTTTACTTAAATTGAGGAAAATTTTTCAACTATTTAAAAGGAAATTTTGGATTCATTTTTAGTTTATGTATTTTTTTTTTTTTTTTTTGAGTGTATTGACTCGAGCGATTTTTTTGATACAATTTTAATATAATGACTTCGGAAACTCTTTTGCTATGACTTTAATTATTATTTTTTTACTTATTTAATATAAATTAATATTATTTTTCGTTTGCAATACAAAAAAATTTAAATTTTTTCGGAAAAGAAAACGGCATAAAAGAGTCATCAAAATCTGTTACATTAACGTGTAATTTACCTGAGAGTCGTGATTTGTATTATAAATACAAATATTACGTATACGTATTGATGTACTTTAAATTAAAAACATCCCAGTGTAGAATCAATATTATTTTTTGATCTACAAATAACTCCTTATCATCTAGATTATTTTAATTATAATAATAAATAGTAAATAAGTAAAAAAAGAAAACAATAAAAAAGGCATTGCAAAAGAGTCTTCGAAGTCTTTTCATTAAAATATAATCAAACAATCGCTTGAGTCAATACAAAATTAAAATTTAAATATCTTTTTAAAACGACCTAACTTTCCAGAACGGAGTACGCCACTGAATTCTACGAACCAAAATTAAGTTTACGTGTCATTTTGACATACTTACTATGCTATTATTTTTTCAAAAGCTCATTCTGCACCACCCTGTACAATTGATTTTACATACCAAGCGGGGTTTCGTATGTATTTTTGAAATTCTCAAAAAGCATTCAAATAATTTGGAATGAGTTCCGAAAAATATCTAAGGTCTAAGATTTTCAAGGAATACTTTAAAAAATCGATATAAGCTATCTAAACTCAGTTTAAAGGACAATTATAAAATCTAGACTAAACTACAACTAACAAATAAATAACGGACCAATCTCACATTAAAGGGTTAAAATTTGGGATAGTATTACATTTGGAGTGTATTTTGATGACCTCTTCAATGGGTGGCTAAAAATAATAAAAAGTTTTGAACAATTTTGAAATCCATTTTTATTATACCCTCATTTCGTTTGTAACAAGTCGAAGGGTGGGCAAAAGCCATCATCTGATTTTCTTTCGCTATAATTTTTGTTTAAAGTAAAATCTCGTTTGATTTTTAATTAATTTGGTTTATTCGCACTTGTAATTTTTTTTTTTTTATTATTTGTGGAAAATTATGTCCGACAAATGGCGTTGATGCAAATTAGGGATATTTTGATTATACGTATGTATTTTGCACAACTGTAGTGTTACGTTGTCAACTCCTGTTTGAATATTGTACTTGAACTCCTCCAAGGTAAGGAGCTTGTTCGCCTACACCAACAATATCAAATGTCGCCAGAAGGAGTCCTGGACAGTTTAACCAGGAGACATGGACGGACAAGACAAATCACCGAACGCGCATCCTTTAAAATATGACAAATGTCATCGTCCTGCTGAAATCACATGTCCTCCAAATTCAGATCATCAACTTTTTGTCGGCGTCCTCCGTCGACTCCTTTGAAAGAAATAAGGTCCAATTACCTTTTCCAAAGTAAATGCACACGACACGGTGACTTTGAGAGGGTGTAATGGTGCTTCATGAATTATGCGTGGATTTTTCGTCCCTCAGAAGCATGCCATTTGCAAATATGGCAGCACTTTTTAATAGGGTGATACCACGTTAATACATGATTTTTATGAAATTCTACACTCAAAAAAAAAAAGACATGAACTAAAATGTAATCAAAAATTTTCTTCAAAATAGTTTATAAATTGTCCTCAGTTTAAGTAAAATTTTATTAAAACTTAGAAAAATGTTCTTAAAAAGAATAAAAATTCCTAAGTTTGAGGAAAAACGAAATAGTTTATATTTTTCCTAAGTAATATTTCTTGATTTTTAATATTCTATTCCAAAAAAAAAACAATCAATTAAAAACAAACCAGTTAGTTTTCCTAATTTTCAAGAAAAAATATTATTAAACAAAAGAAATTAAAGTGAGCGTGCCCATCTCTAATCTCAACAGTCTTAAAACAGAACTTAAAATTTTTTTTAAATTTTGTTAGCAAAAGGTTAAAAATTTCGAATTTGCGCTTTTATGTAATAATTTTGTTTGCTGACTACAATACAAAATATCGCAAGCAAATTTTATTCATTACGGCATAATGGCTTTCCTATAATTGACGTAGCGCTTATTAAACTTTATATTTATCGAGCTATTTTTTTCACTTAATAATAAAACAGTTTAAAGTTGTATATGTCAAATAAAGTTTAAGCTAAAAATCCCATAAAATAAACTTATGACATTTTTTCATTTTCCAATAATAACAAGAAATGTAACTGTGATATTTTGTATTTTTGCAACAATTTCCTTAAATTAGTTAATTTAAGAAGACAAAGGACCCCCAGTGTTCCTTAGCCATAGATGCCGTGTGTCACGTATTGCGTCCCTTTTTGTAGTTTTCTCAAGCAGAACCGTTAATTAACTTTGAAAAGGATCTGACTTTGTCACAATTTATTACGTTTCAGGATATCCTGCAGTACATTTTTTTAATTTGTTTACCTTTTTGCTAATGAAATTTAACTTATATTTTAAATACATGAAATTAGTATAATTCAATTTAGTTTTAAGACAAAATTGTATGGCAAAAAGCTTGTTAAGAGCAGTGTCCTCACAAAGCGGATGTCCTCCGAAAGTGGAAATTTCTTACACAATGAGTGTAAAGTACCTTTACCATAGAAGCAGGATAAGGATAATTTTAACTTAAAAGAAGTGCTATTTAACTTGATGTTATAAAATATTTTCTTATTTTTAGGGAGTTAAGTTCTAGTTTTTAGTAAAAAAAATTATCTAATGAACTAAAATAAAATAAAATTTTTCTTAAAACCAGGAAAACATTTAATTTTTGTAATTAACAGTACAACTTTAGAGGAAATTTTACTGTTTTCTAATAAAAATTGAGTTCTCAATAGTTAAATTTTTCTATAATTTAGAAATTTTGCCCAATTTTAAGTATAATTTGTTTCTTAATTTCAAGGAAAATTTTATTAAATATTGGTAAAAAGTGCCTTTGTTGCCGTTTTCATTTCAATTTTTCCTCTTAATAAGTTAATTTTTCTAAATTCTAGTTCATTTTTGTTTGAGTGTAATCCAATATAGCGAAGTCCGTTTGTCTATCTTTTGAAATGCAAATCAAAGCGCGGAGGTGCAATTGGGGTAGCTCATTTTTATGTAAATTAATGGACATCTTCCCAAAGAAGTTTCATATTGAAAGTGAGCATTAGTGATCCAGAAGTTATAAATTTATAAATGACTACGTCTGGTAAATGAATAAAGTTGTCAAATTTTTTCAATAGGTTCCTAGAAGTGAATAAAATTGTAGATTAAGGTTCCTCAAAGTTTTTCACTTCATTTTTTTTTTTCACTACTAAACTTAATTTTCAACTACAAAAAATATTTTTACATCCAAAAACGTTGTTTATTTCAAAATTATGTTTTTTCACTATAAAATGTTTTCTTAATATTTTTTTTTATGTTACGGAATTACCGAGTTACCTCTTAAGTATAGGATTGGGCCGCTGTTTCTCATAAAAATTTTATTACTTTATCTCCTCTATATTCATTGTTATCTGGAGGAACTCCCAAACAGAGTGCCCTTGTAAGAATTTTTAAAGGTTCCCGAGACAGTTTTTTTTTATTGAAATGTAAGCCTTAGTTATAATAAAAATTATTTTAAGACATTGTTGTATGCAACACTTTGTACTCCTAAATATTCACATTCATTATATATGGATATTTTTGATTTGAATTGCTTTGTATTGTACTCGTATTCGTATGTTGATGGTCGATCAATCGTTTGGACACTCCACATATAATTGTCGTATACATATTTAATACTTAGTATCTGCAAATATGTTTGGTGTTTTGTTTTTTTGTTGCTATTATTGTAGTTGATTGTATTGGTAAGTTATTGTGGCATATGTGTGTATACTATGATTGAAAAGTATCTGGAAAATTGAGAGACAAATAAAAAAATATGCTAAATTTAAGAAGACCTGCTTTTTGAGCACTAATCCAGTTTCAAAAACGACGGTATAAAAAAGGTCGAAACAAACAATTTTTCAAATTACGTATTGCAGGCTTATCATTCGCTGGGTATGTCCTAATCAATTGTATTATATAAGGTTACTTTAAAAGAATAGTATACTTATGTTTGATTGTATGAGGTGCGCAAGCGCGCGCGCTTGATTGCTTGTACGTTTTATTCGCTTGTTATTTTAACTCCTCGTATGGTATTCACTTGGGTGCGGCGGTATTTCAACTTTACCATATATTATTTTTTTTTATTGTATAATAATAATATTTTATCCAACCAACCAACTAAGCAAACATACTACATTTATAGATACCCCAGCAAAACCACACATTACCAAATAATGTGTAAAGTAATGTATAGCCATAGCCCATTCATGCATTATTTTATGTCACCTTAGAGTTGATTAAGTAAGTTGTTACATATATGGTTACGAGGATGAGCAAATTGGCCTGCCTAAAAATAGATTTTCATAAAAAAATTATTAAAAAATAATTTAAAAAATTCTAAACTCGGCTGTCCACTCATGTCCTTAGAAAACAATGATTTACCAAATCACAGATAATGCATTACAAATGCCAACAAAATACTTTCAAATTTAATCGATATTTTCGGTAAAAACATATTTGTTTTTGTTCTTTTTAATTAATTTTGGGATCACTTTCAGACATTATGGAGCGCAATCATAGTCAAAAATAAAGTATACTTTAGGAGTTCTAAAGTGATGAAAAAAAATTTCTAAAATAAAAAATTTTTGAGGTAAATGCACTATTTTATTCACTTCTAAGCGACTGGATAAAAAATATAAGAAAATATTTTATTTACCTGTAGCAACAATGAAATTGTACTAAAATACACCAATTTGTATGGAAAATTTAGGGGTACATTTTTACTCACAACTTTTTTAACCTCTGGACCGATTTTGGTAATTTTCTAATTTTTTTTCGGGAAGATGCCCATTAATCCAGGTAAAAATGAGCATCCTTGCATCTTCAATAGGCAGACGGACCAAAAGTTATCGCTAAATCGGTGATTTTTTTTGCTATTTGGTTTTTAAGTGTAAAAAAAAGATTTGCGACATGTGGCAATGCCAAAACTGCTCAGTAAGTTTGTAGCGTGACGTTACAAATAACCTACTTATTCATATACCTAATACAGTTACTGATGCCCACAACCAACACCCTATTCTAGTAATTCTCATTCAGTTAGCAAAATTTATTACATATAGTGTCAAAGTTTAGAGGCCAAAAGGGCGAACTAAGATCCAGTTGGAGTTCGAGTTATATTTCGTCTAGCAGCCGAAGTATAACTTGTAAGCCAACCAGATACTCGTTTTCCGATCTAACCCGAATCACCTGCCGATTATTCTTGTGAGTCACGTAACATAGTAAACGTAGTTAGAACCGATTTAACCCGACTCACCTGCCGATTATTCTCGTGAGTTATTTAGAAATATTTCCTAACCGTAGTTAAAACCCTTTTCCTGATACTACGACTCACCTGCCGATTATTCTTGTGAGTTTGTTAGGAATATTTACCAAACCTTTTCGTTCATATCTCACGAATTATCCCGACTCACCTTCGGGCTACTCTAGACCCCCTGTTGTACACCGACTTAGATAATAGTTTTGGTATAACTCTAAAAAAAACTAAACGATTATACTAATCATTAAAGGAAGCAGACCTTTAATAGACCGAACCACTCCTAAGATTTCCCTGGCTGGAAAACAAAACTGCATTACAAGGTGTGTCATTTCACCATAAATAGACTAACAAACGAACAACACTTGGAAATCATTGAATTTTATCATCATTTTTTAAACGAGAACCTGGGTAGAAAGTTAAAAAATCAGATAAATGTCAAAGATTCCAATGGGGTGCTAGTAGTAGACAATAAAATTAAGAGTGATATATTTAATCAATATTTTCTGGAAATTCCAAGAACATTAAAACAACAAATCTACTGTTCACCTAGAGATTCATGTAATGCCTTCAGATCATTAACAAATTGTCAATTCGTATTTAACTTTTCTCATACCACTATTATAGAAATTAAGCAAATTATTTCTGAATTAAACTTATTAAAAAGCTGTGGTTGTGATGGAATATCGCCAAGAATGTTATTTGAATGTAAAGATATTATATCACCCTATTTTGCAAGATTCTTTGACCGAATAGTGGATACTTCAATATATCCAGATGAATTGAAAATTGCCAAAATTGTTCCTATACCAAAGGAATGTAATGCTTTAACAGCTGAGAAGTTTCGCCCAATTGCTTTGCTTCCAATTATTGATAAAATTTTTGAAAAATTATTACATAAGCAGTTGTCTTCATATTTGGATAGTAATGGTTTATTATATAACCGACAGTATGGTTTTAAGAAAGGTTGTGGAACAGAAGAAGCGGTTGTAAATGTAATTAATAATATTTGTCATGGCTTGGACAATGGATTTAAAGGTGTGGCTGGAATTTTTTTATGATTTTTCAAAAGCTTTTGATTTAGTGGAGCATTCAATTTTAATCGAAAAACTACGGTTTTATGGTAAAAATGGAAAATCATTGCATTTATTAAAGAATTATTTAACAAATAGGAAGCAATATGTTGAGATAGAAAACTTCAAGAGTGATATGAGTCCTGTTGAGCATGGTGTACCGCAAGGTAGTGTACTGGGTCCATTATTATTTACTATATATCTTAATGATATAGCAAATCTTGGGTTATTTGGAAAACTCTATATGTATGCTGATGACATATGTCTTCTTTATCCATATATACATGAGGTAGCTTTGAAGGTACATATGGAACGTGATGCCGCAATAATTACAGAGTTTGCAAGATTAAATAAGCTTGTTTTAAATGCTGGAAAAACTAAGTTGTTAAGATTTAGACCATACTTAATAAACAATCAAACGTTTAGTATTTTTGTGGATGGAAAAGAAGTAGTGGAAACATGTACGATAAAATACCTTGGAATCAATCTGCAAAATAATCTATCATGGGACATTCATATTCAGAAAATTAAAACCAAAATTGTATCCGTTATCGGTTTGCTTTACAAATTTAAAAATAAATTTAACACAAGAACGAAACTTATAATATACCAATCTTTAATAGATAGTCACTTAAATTATTTGCCAATAACATATGGTTATAAAAGAAGTAATGAGTTAAAATCATTGCAGAGAACTCAGAATAAAGCATTAAAAGCAGTTTTTAATTTGCCATTATCATACTCTACAATATCTTTGTATAGGAATGCGTCTCTTACAATTTTGCCTGTTTTTGGATTGTATAAAATGCAATTACTCCTATATGTTTTTAAATCACTACGTAATGTTGGTTATCACACCATTTTGTTTGGAAGAAATCAAACCATACATAACACGAGAAATAACATGAATCTCAGAACTGTAAGATGCCGTTTGGAAACAACTAAACAGCGAGTGGAATATATGGGTAGTTTGGAGTTTAATAATCTTCCACAAGATATAAAGAACTTGGAAAGAATTTCAATTTTTAAGCAAAGAATAAAAGAATATTTAATACAAAATCTGGAAATGCTTCTATTGTAATATTTTTATCTTATTCTAATTATTACAATTTATATATATTTAAAAAAAAACTTTTTTTTATATAAACAATATTAACTTTATATACATATATGAATTTTTTTTTTCTTCTCTTAAGCTATTAATTAAAATGTATATTTCTTGCCAACTTGCCTCAACAATGTCTTGGTGACGCTGAGGTACCATCTCTCTTGTAAAATATAAATTTTTGTGAACTAATAAATAAATAAATAAATAAATAAAAAAAAAAGGAAATTGTCTTTAGCGACGAAGCTAATTTTTGTCTCAAATTACATAATTTGGTGTGAAGTGCAGCCAGAGGCAGTTCAAAGATGTGATGTTTGGCACGGTTTGTGGGCCGGCGCCATCATTTGACTATACTTCTTCAAGTACGATGGAAATCGCAACGTTATAGTCAATGGAGGAAGGTACCGTACGATGATTACCAATTTTTTTTTGCCAAAAATGGTTGAATTGGACTTGGTTGGCATGTTGTTTCAACAAGACAGTGCCACATGCCGCACGGCACGCGTTACTATGAACCTATTAAGAGGCGAGTTTGATGAGCAATTAATCTCACGTTTTGAAGCAAGCCAAGATCATGCGATTTCACCCCGCCCAACAAAACCACACATTACCAAATAATGGGTAAAGTAATATATAGCCAGGGGCCGATGGATTACTTTACACCTTACTTCATTGATGAATTTTACAGGCGATGAGCCTCAAAGTAATGTATATACCCATTACTTTAGAGGTGATAATGTAAGGGGTTACTTATATGGTTACGAGAATGGAAAAAGTAATGTGTCTAAAAATAGATTTTTAAAAAAGAGGAACTTTTATTAAAAAAAATATTACAAATATTTTATTTAAAATATTTGTTATTAAAAATAATGTGGTCAAGATGGGAATCGAACCAGGGAAATCTGGTTGCCAGCCAAGAACTCTACCCACTGAGTTATTGACGCATATAGTATTTATTTGCTTTAAACTTAAATAAGTTATTGCACTTCGTTTTTTCACTAGTGTTATCAAAACAAACATACATTACTCTTTTGCTTACAAAAAAACACAAAGTAATGTATCTAAAAATAGATTTTCAAAAATATTTAAATTATTACTTTACATTTATAAATCTTATATTACCTGATCAATAATGAGTAACTTATTACTTTATGCTTGCAAATAATGAAAAAGGTAACGAGCTATCATTACAAGGTAACGCATGAGAATATCGCACCCATTACCAAAGAATATCGCACGCATTGCTGGGCACTAGACTATTTTTTGTGGGGATACCTGGTCTCTCGTGTCCAGGGACAAACTTGCCACAATTACAACCCTGAAAGGTATAAAAACTATTGCAACTATTTCAAACGTTATCAAATATAACGAGGTCATGATGGGAATCGAACCTGGAAAACTTTAGCCATTGAGCTACCGATGCATATAATATTTGATTGCTTAAAACAATCGAACATAAATACATTACCCTTATGCTTACAAAAACAAAAAAACAAAGTGAATGAATGAATCTAAAAATAGATTTTCAAAAATATTTCAATAATCATTTTAAGTGTATAAATCGTGCAATACGTTATCAATGATTGCAAATAATAATGTGAAAATTTAGTGCACTCATTACTAAAGTTTTGCTGGGACATTCATTTATAACTACATATATTTATGTTTGGAGTCTAGTATGCAGTAAAGTAGATTGTCTTTAAAAATGTTTTTATCATTTCTTTTTTTTCTATTTTTTGTTATTTTCAAAGTTTTTTTTTTTAGTTTAGTTTTGTCATTTTTCTTTTACTGTAATATTAAATTTCAAGAGCGTTGCTCATTCTGTCTTGTTATGAGCGTGGGTAAACATTGCAGCTATTGGCATACTAAAATTTAAAGAAAACAAAAAAATAAAAACATTACAGCAATTAGCATGCCTCATAATGATGACAGCAACAATGTCAATATTATTGCATAAATATTTTTATTTTTATTATTATTTTGTTTTGCTTATTTTTGCATAAAATGTTCATGATAATGGCATACTTTGTTTATGGTATGCTAACAAAATTCAAAACAAACTAAAAGATATGACAACAAGAATCCAGGATTTTAATGGTAGTCATCAAGTATAACAAGTTTTACTTGTAACCAATATGAAGGGGCTGGGGGGGGGGTTGTTTTCTTAGTTTAAGAATAATTTTTGGGTTTAAAGTTAAAATTGTACGAGTATATTAAGATATTTGCCATTACATTCTCAAATTGATCTGGTGCTCTCATATACTACTTACGTTATTATATAGCTTTATTCATCTTTAATAATGCACCTACTGGTTCCTTTAATATAGAACGGAACCCAACTATTTGTCGTTTACAAGTCTTTAATGATAGGTTCAGTTTAGCGTCACACTTATAAATATTTGTGAAAAGACACAAAGAAGTACGCATGAAGAAAAAACATGCTAAATATATTGAGTTAAGGCGGGAACAGAAAGAATTAGCTTAAGTGACTTAAAAATTTAAAATTTGTATATCTAAAATTTCGTTTCATAAAATTACTTAGGCTAATTATGTTTCAGCCTTTTGTGCTGATATTTGTTTCTGTGTATTTATTTTTCAACGCGCTATTTTTAAAACCCTTTTTACCAAAAACTTTTAAATACATTTCTTATAACAAGATCAGGGCAATGTACATTCGTGTGCGAGACCAGTTTTAGACTCTACTGTAATGGGCAGATCTGAGGAGGTTTGGTGGTATACCGGAACGCTTCGGGGCTTTTTTGGGAGTTTATCTATTCCGCGATCTGGAGGAAGTCTCTACAATCAGAATTTAAAGGTTTCTGGTATTTTTTAGGAGAGTGTTTGACACCCTGGGTGCCATCCCATCTGACTGATCTTTCTTGTGGGTTTTTTATCTGGTAACGCTAGGGTCCCAATTAATTTATGCAAGGTCTGTGACGCCCCAGCACAGAGGAAACAAATTCATTGTGACAACCGAATTTCTTGCCAACTGAATGATATGATTGCAGCAACTGAATTATTTGGTTGTCGTCATCAAATGTATTCCTGACCCAATCGAAATTCTGTTGTATTAACCGATTTTCTGTTGCTGCAAACAAATATATCGGTGGATCTAACCAAACAATTCGGTTGGCAAGAAATTTGGTTGTCATAATGAATCTGTTTTCTCTGTGAGATCAACCCAACCTTATAACAAGATCGCCATTATGCAACTTTTAATAACAATATTGCGAAATAAAATCAAAACTTTTTTTTGAATAATACTTATACGGATATTTTGAAGCAGCTTTTTCAGCTGTTAAAATTATGTTAAACACCGCTAATGAAATATTTGTTGAAGCGATAAGAAACAACATATTAAAGTCAAAGAGATGATATGAAAAGTGTTTGAACGATTCCTGGAGAAAAGTCACACGAAAACTACTGCCGAATTTAAATATGCTTTGCGTTCGCCAAGGTGATTATGGCTGATTACCATCTGAAGACTAACTTCTTAATGATTGACAGTATAAATTTTGTAAATCTCGCTCCACGGGAAACCGGTAAGCATTCCTTTCAGAACATCAGAGTCGATCTTATTTCAGGCAACCATCTCCAAGTGGGAATGACCCATAGGACCACTAAGTCAACTATCTCTTCTGCAGCGGTATCAGTATTGGCTACTTTATTACCCATAATATTCTAGCCATGAGAATTCAGTGCGATGTCCGTTGGATAAAAAACATTCAAGTGTCAAAAAAAAAAAAAAAAACTTAAGTGTCTAGATATACTTTACTCCATCCGATCTCCTCACTATATTTACCACCTACCAAATGTAATTTTCTGTTCCAAATAGAACAACTTCTTATCCTTCTTAGCCCAATCCACCGTCAGTTCTAACACCTATGATGTTTCATTGAAATTGTCCCAAAAGCAACCGATTGTATAGCCCCAAAATGGAAACGATTCCTGTGGAACTTATTTTGGAACTTTTTATAGAACTGATTCTCCGTCAATTACCCTACATTTAAAACACGCACAGTGTTCTATAGTAAATCTCGCTACTCGAACACCAAAACGTGGTTTCCTCTAAATCCGTGTCGTAGGCCATTAGTGTAAAGTGTGGGGTTATCGTGTATTATTTTATAATTACCTCAAAGGAAGCAGACCTTGGGCGAATCTGGACACCTGAGCTATACCCCAGCTGCAAAATAAACTGCATCACAAGCTCAAAGTCAATTTTGAGGTACGAGGGCAGATCAATAAGTCCGTGACTTTTCGAACTTCCCTCGTAGTTATGTGAAATACAACATTCCTCCCATCAAGTACCACCTGTTAATAGGCTACTGTAAAATTTTGAGCAAGTTCTGTCATTTACTTTGCGTTTCACAGCTGTTTAAAACATACAACCTCGTGGATTTTTTTAAAAATGGAAAAAAGTGAATTTCGAGTGCTCATTAAATTTTTTTTTTTTTTTAAACCAAGGAACAGCTTGGTAAATACTATGGGGACTCTGCACTATCGATTTCAATGGTAAAAAAGTGGTTCACTGACTTTCGTTGTGGCCTTACAAGCATGGAAGATGCCGAACGTTCTGGACGCCCAGTTGTGATCTCTACACCCAAAACAATTGAAAAAATTCACGATATGGTGTTGGCCGATCGGAGATTGAATGTGCAATAGATTGTGGAAGACATAGGCATCTCAGTCGTTTGCTTACAATCGATCACCAATGGAGCCGTGTGCCAGCTTAGTTTCCATGGCGAAAATCCATGAAGTAGATTACGAATTGCCCCCTCATTCATCTTATTCTCCGGATTTAGCCCCCAGTTACTATTTCCAAACCTAAAGAAATGGCCCGGTGGAAAGAGATTTAGCTGCAACAATGAAATAATTGATCAAACAAATGCCTATTTTATGGACTTCGAAAAATCCTGGTGTTAAACGCAAAGTAAATAATAGAACTTGACGCGAGTCTATTAAAAGGTGGTAGTTGATGGGAGCAGTGTTACATTTCATATAACTACGAGGGAAGTTCGAAAATTCACGGACTCATTGATCTGCCCTCGTAGATCGATCTTATGCGTTGATACTAATCAATGACAGAAGTATGTCCAACTCTCTTGATTCTTGTGAATTGTGTTATGTTGTTTTATGGACATTTTTGAGTTTCTGCTAGTAATCCTCGCTTATCAAGTACAACTCTTCCGTTTGTAGTTTGTTTCGGGTCTCAATTCTTTGTTTTGTGGGATAGTGATTAACTCGATGTTTACACTTCTTTCTTTCTGCTCCTCCAACTGGATACATGTCATCCGTTGATCACGAGAAGATCAGTTTGTTTTTATGTCATATTTCGGTATACTTCGAATCTCCCAATAGAAAATTTATGCGAAGGTTAGTTTTTCTACGTTATCCATAGTTTTTGGACATTACGTAAACTAAGGGAAACTTGGAAAATTTTGTAATATTTTTTGAATTTGTGGGTGTGATAAAGAAGGATTTTGATGCCTTGTTTTATTTAGAAAAATATTACTAAAATTTATATTTTTCTTATACTGTGTGATTGATTCTTATTTTGGTATTCTTATTTAGCTGTCGTATTGTTTGTTTGTCTGCCTGTATTTCTGTCTTGATTTTTTTTGCCAGGCAACATTATTTTCATACTTTCCTATAATTTTACAAGAACTTAAATTTTCCAAAATACTAAAAATTTAAAAAAAAAAACCTTTTATACTCAAACTGAAAGTTAAAAACAACACATTGTGTGCCATGTAAAAAGATGAAGTAGAAAAAGCAAACCAAGTCGAGCTTCTTAACAACAACCGTCTTCATCATGATCGTCATTACTAGCAGGTCTTACAGGTTTACAACATTATTGCTTTGGTGTGTAAGATTTCGCGGCTTTTTCCACTAACTCCCCTGCCTTGGTGAATCTACTATTTAGATCATCAAACTAAACAAGCGAGCTGGCTGGCTGGCTGGTTGGCTGGATAGCTGACTGCCATTGAATGGCATGACATAGTATGATGGCTGGTTTGGTTTGCCTGCTGTATGATGTTCTTTTGTCTCTTTGTCTGTCTATCTACCGGTATGTCTGTCAGTTGTTTTTTTTTTTTTTGTACTTTTGTTCAATGTTTGTCGTAGTCGTCGTCTTTATTCCTGCTGCACAAATTTGGAATTTTGTTTTGTGCCAAACTGAACAAAAACGAAAAAATTCCTACCTTAAGCCAATCAAAGCCAATCTTGTACTCTAGAACTTGCATTTAACAAAAAAAAAAAAAAAAAAAAAAAAACAAAAAGGCAACCTAAAAAAGCAACCAAACAGCAACAGAGCACCCCTTTGGCTTTATCTGTCAAAAATGTTTCTTATTTAGGTTCTTTTTCTTTACTTTATTTTTATTCTTATTATTTCGTCGTCATCGCCGTCGTCCACCATAGTTAGTTACATACCTACCACCACATACCAGAGATTGTGCATACAAAAAATATGCCAGATTTAAAATTTAAAGCTTAAAATAAATATTTCAAATATGTATATTCGATCATAAATAAGCAAAGGCAAAAAAAAAATAAATAAATAAATAAACGAAAAATTCTTAAAACTTTTTGGAAGGGGAGTACCGAATCGCTTCGTATGTATGTATTAAATTTATTTATTTGTATAACTAAATGTAGTAAGTGGATGTGGATTTAACGCTAAAATTATCATAAGAATGTTTATTTTAGCATTGTTGCAGACAAACGACAAGGAACCATTAATATCTGCTGTTGTTGTCTGATGGAAGATGATAATGTAAATAATTTTTAGATTTAATTTTTGTTACCCTTAAAATACATTCATTTTTATTTTATTGAGCTGAATTAAAAATTTGAATGGTAATATAAAACTAGTTCAATATTTGTAGTTCACTTTTTGATTTAGCAGTTAGAAATGATAAATCTTGTGGAATTCTAAGAAATTAACATCTGCCTGTAAAAATTTACAGCTATACCATGCATTAAAAAAGAAAATATGGAGAATGTAGCAGATAAAATACGAATACTTATTTGAGCGGATCAAACTCAGGCTCAAATATACGGCACCACTTCATTAAGTTAGTTCATAACAAATTCAACTACCACCGGTTTCATATAACAGGATCCGGAGCTTATTATTAGCAACTTCAATATATAGTATAACTGATTCAGAATTATTTCTGAAAAAGCCACTTCTAGATTGAAATAAAAGAATCAGTTGATAACATTGCAATTTTAACCAATTTCCTCGAAGACATTTTGCTGTTCCGTAAGGATCTGATATCCAACCGAAAATATTGGGATATTGGTTACTTACCATTTACAGTTAGTTCAGTTTATAATCACCTTTGATCCAGTATATAATCACCTTTGGTGTCTTCCTATTAACCAGTGATTAGTTAACACTACCTTTAGTGTTATTAAGTACGCTTTAAAGTATATTCGTGGCACGAATATCTCGCGCTTCCTACATGTTACCAATCTATACCACCAATTTCTAAAACACATTAATCAGGAACTGGAAAATTATGAAATACAACCACTTTAGACTGATCATCAAGAATGGAGGACGTAATGTACGAAGAGATAAATGACGCCTCCCTGTCGACCCTGCTTTTAACATCAACAGCGTTTAAGGTCATTTATGCTTCGCAGATCGCCGGAATCTCCTCTTGAAAGAAACTATGATTATTCCATAATCTGTAGAAGAGATGAATTTGAGTCGTCAAAACACGCGAGTACATTCCGCCTGCCCTATGCCTTCCTGGAAGCCAACCTGAACCGAAATGCATAGTCGTATTAATACCTTTGAAGATAGTAGTCTAAGAACCTTAAACAGCAACATGCACCATACAAATGGATTATTGACATGAAACTCTCTCAAGTGAAAATTCTGAATGCACTGAAATTTTGATATGTAATAGAGCAGACAAATTTGCTTCGAGCAGTATTTTTCCTTTTCGGCTTAATCTAATATTTAGGTTGTTAAAAGAGCTGGGAAAATGGAGGGTACAAACATTTTTTTTAGATTTTTTCCAAAGCAACAATTTTTAAATATTCAAGACATGCAAGATCATGTTAACATTTTCTTGTTATTTATTAAATACGAGGGCGGATCAATAAGTCCGTGACTTTTTAAACTTCGCTCGTAGTTATATGAAATGCAACACTGCTCCCATCAAGTACCACCTGTTAATAGACTACTGTCATATTTTGAGCAACTTCCGTCATTTACTTTGCATTTAACAGCTTTTCAAAACATACAACCTCGTGCATTTTTTCAAAAATGGAAAAAAGTGAATTTCGAGTGCTCATTAAACATTATTTTATTGCGAAAAAAAACTGTCAATCAAACCAAGGAAAAGTTTGATAAATACTATGGGGACTCTGCACTATCGATTTCAATGGTATACTGACTTTCGTTGTGGCCTTACAAGCACGGAAGATGCCGAACGTTCCAGTTGAGGTCTCTACACCCAAAACAATTAAAAAAATTCACGATATGGTGATGGCCGATCGGATATTGAATGTGCAATAGATTGTGAAAGACATAGGCATCTCACATGGCTCAGTGGTTTCAATTGTGTACGATCACTTAGGTATGAGAAAGCTTTCCGCAAGATGGCTGCCGCGCTTGCTCACAATCGACCACCAACGGAATCGTGTGACAGCTTAGTTTCCATGGCGAAAATCCATGAAGTAAACTACGAATTGCGCCCTCAATCGCCTTATTCTCCGGATTTAGCCCCCAGTGACTATATCCTATTTCCAAACCTAAAGAAATGGCTCGGTGGAAAGAGACTTAGCTCCAACGATGAAATTATTGATCAAAAAATGCCTATTTTATGTACCTCGAAAAATCCTGCTGTTAAACGCAAAGTAAATGACGGAACTCGCGTAAAATTTGACAGAAGTCTATTAACAGGTGGTACTTGATGGGAGCAGTGTTGCATTTCATATAACTACGAGGGAAGTTCGAAAAGTTACGAACTTATCCATCCGCCCACGTACCATAATTTTACCGTGTTTTGTATATTAGTTTAGTTATCAAATTATTTATATTTTTCAATTTATTCGTGTTCTGATTTTTTTTCGATATTTTTATTGGACTATTCCAAAAAATCTTCACTAGGTAACAACGCTGTATAGAAAACGTAGACAATTTGGATATCAAATTTTTCTTTCCTCGAGTTCTTTAATGTTGTGGTTAATCGGAAAAATCGGAATTTCTTATATCTCAGATATACTCTCTTGCAAAAACATTATTATTTATCCCTCCCTTTTTCTCAATAGAAAAAAAACAGTTCCAATACTTTTGCCTCCTTTATAAAATTGCCCACTTGTAGTTCTCAGTTGGGAGAGGTATGTTGTAAATAGTTTTGAATTAAAAAAACTACCTGTATATATTTTCGAGAACCTGATCGACACACAAATTTTTTAAGCCAGTTTCTTTTTTCAAGAAAGTTTCACTCCAATTTGAATGCAAATTAGAGACAAAAGTAGTTATTTGCCTCCACAGAGAAAACTGATTCATTGTGACAACCGAATGATTTAGTTTAGGCGTCTTTAC
This sequence comes from Eustalomyia histrio, assembly GCA_949748255.1. NCBI lineage: Eukaryota > Metazoa > Arthropoda > Insecta > Diptera > Anthomyiidae > Eustalomyia > Eustalomyia histrio. Next base: position 16,606,878 of record OX456526.1, read on the forward strand.
CGTAATTAATTTAATGGTCCATTGAAATAATTAAAAATCTAAAAACAAAAATGTTTCTAACGTTTTTACACCCATGTTTTGACGCTCTTAATGAGAGAGGTTGGAATAGTAATTTTATCTCCCTTCATATAAATTGGTGTAAACAACTCTCAGAGATTGCTTTATGAAGAATTTAGATAATTTTAAAATTGGTTGTTGTTCCTCTTTCTCTTTTTATATGGTCTCATTTTAATGTATAAAGGCTTTCCTGTTTACAGCACCATTTGTTACGAAATTTGTGAGCAGAAATAAGAATGCCACCTTTAATGAAAACCTATCTACAATTTTATGTTGAAGCTTATGAATAAAATCTCATCCTAAGTAATAATAGTCGCCATTAAAACCCACCCTCCTAGTATTTGCTTATATGAACTATTTCAGCAATCTCATTCAAATATTTTACTATTAAAATTCCTTTCCTGGAATTTGGTCCGCTTCTCCGAATATGACCCAAATCAAAAAATGGTATTGACCAACTATAATGTTCTTATTGGGTATGCAAGTTAATAATGTAGATTTTTTGCTTGAAAAATGCATTTATTATAATAACAAAATGAATTGATACATTATGCAAAATATTGTCCATCGTTTGCCAATACTTTTTCCCATCTTTCTGGTAGCATATGGATTCCGCGCCAAAAGAACAGCTCCGGTTTTGAGGTAAAGAATGAATCAAGCCAATTTCTGATGCCCTTGTCTGAAGTGAAGCTTATTCTACTAAGGGTGTTCTGCATCTATCAAAACAATTGTAGTCGCCTTTCAACGTCTCCCGACTTTAATTCATATGGGACCCAATTTTCTTGCTTTTGAATGAATCCCAATGCTTTTAAACGTAGGGAAATGGCTTGTTGTGTGACTCCCAATAATAATGCAACAATCTTCGTCCAGCAATGCTTCCAATTCCTCATCTTCAAACTTTTTCGGCTGACCAGGCCTCTCCTTGTCTTCTGTGTCGAAATCACTACTTTTAAACCGCGCAAACAATCGTTCACAAGTTTTTTGAGTTGGTGCATGTTGATCGTAAGCTTCTACCAACAATCGAAAACTTTCAGCAACCGTTTTCTTCATATGAAAGAAGGTTATCAGATTTCCCCGGAAAACATCTTTTTTAGGCACAAAATTCGACATTATTTTAGCGATTGAAAAAATGTGTGTTTACACTTTAGCATCTATCGAATACTGTATTATAATGACATCTGTTTACCCTCCAAAATACCATATCTGTTATTATAGACAAAAACCATACGTGATAGTTATGCCATCTGTTGTCCAAATCGACATTATTAACATGTATACCCAATACTTTTTATTTTTTCTTTAAAGTTTAGGACAAAATATCAGTTTGAACTCCAACTAACTTTGTTATTCCGCTTTAGGTTAGGTACCGAACAAAGTAGGGGTTTTTCACAAATTAAAGGTTGGGGTTACTGACATTTGTATGCCGGAGAATACTTCTTTAAAATAGATGAAGGTTGTCAGTCACTTAAGCATCTCCAAGTTTGAATCGTTCTTCATTGTTGGAACCTCAACTACAATTTTTTTTTGTATCCCACCCTGTTTTTGAATTCCCGTTTGATAATATTTAAGCCTATTAATTGCTCGTGCATGTGTTCTTTGGAATTCTTAGTATGTGAAACAAAAGGCATGAAGTAAAACAAATTTGACATTTGTGGTTGGTAAATATTAGACTTTGTATAAGACTCGTTACATGTTTCCACCTCAGCAACAGTTTTCTTATCAAGTTTATGTTATATTGCTAAAAAGTCGCTGATGTTACTTGACGAACTCTTTGCATTTCTCATAAATCTTCAGTAAGATCCCTGCGGGAAAAAAGGGGTCAGTTGGGAATTTAAACCTGTCCCGTGATAGGTGAAAACTTGACCGGATCCGAAAATACATATCACGAGATAGGTGAAAAGAGGACCGGTTCCTGAAGTACCTACCACGTGACCGGTTTAAAAGTCATGACATGTTCTTTAAGACCAATCCTGTGACATGTCACAGTGGGCAATTGACCCTCTCCTAGGACAATCCCATGTTAAAGTGACCGCTCCCGTGACCGGTCTCTATCAAAATGAACTGGTAACGTGACGTGTCCTGAGATAGGTAATTTTCCCGCAGGGGTGTTACTTTTTAGCAAGAGGGCATTTTATATTTTTTTATTGTAAAGGGTGCTCTGCAAGCAAGAAACGATTAGCAATGATTTTTGAAAATTGAAAAATAAGGGCAGGAAACTTTAAAAAAAAAAATAACTAAAATTAAACATGAACTATAATATAAATATATTTGTCATTAAGATCTCTAAACTTTGTTTATTTTGAGATAACTTAGCAGGTCTTAATAGCTGTTAGTCCTGCCACATCATCAGCATTTGAGTAAATACACCAAGAATCTGGTATCATAAATTGTTGTTTTTTTTTCGACAATCCTGATTATAAAAAACCAGGTGCAGTTAATTTTTTTTTAAATACATACAAAAAAAAAAAATCGTTTTTAATAAAATAACACCGATCCCTATAAACCAACAAATAATGTTAAGAAAAAAATGTTTGAAATTTCAAATATGCGCGCCAATTTCACGCATACAACTAAAAACACATAAGCCAGGTTAAGCAGCAGTCAGCAACAACTGCTACAACAGCCTCAGCTTTAATAAAATTTTAAAATTTAAAGATGCCAAGAAGGGACCTTAAGAATGCCAAATAATATAAACGATTATACAAGTATTGAAGCAACGGCAGCATCAACAGCAAAGGAATATAAAAAAAGTTAAAAAGTTGGTGTTTTTTTAAGATCGCAGAGTGTTTATGTGTGTTTGGTACGGGGGTTTTGGGGGCATACAACAACGACGACCACTATGTTGATGATGGTGGTTAAGGCTCCTGAAAGTTTCTGTATGATTGCCTGACTTGGTTGTTTGCCCAACTGCTTGCCACTTCGTGCTTTCGTGAATTCCTGTATGATTGGCTTGTCTTACTGCTGTTACCGAGTACGACAAACAAATATTTTAACCCATGTGAGAACATGTTTTTAATGTAAAGGGTGTTTAAATTTAAAGCGCCGATGTTGAATGTGAACCACATCTAAACGTCAAGTTTTTTTCTGCATTTTATTTAACATTTCTCAATTTCAGACTAACTCAATTTGAATCATGGAAAGATACACAATCGAGCAACGCGTTAAAGTTATTCAGGCTTAGTATGAAAATGGGCGTTTAAAACAAAATGCATTTCGTGCACTTTGTGATTTTTTTTTTTTGGTAAGCATAATCGACCAAATGTGTCCACAATCGGGAGAATTCTGGACAGATATCAGCAAATCGGGTCTGTGAAAACACCCCAGTTCGTTCTGCGGAAAACATTGCTGTTGTTCGCGATAGTGTTTCATGAGGTCGGCCAAGCATTTACCGTAAATGGTGTTCGCTATCGCGAGTTGGAAACGAACTTATTGTGGAAATGAATTGAGGATATGACCCCGTTCGATATGTGGTTTCAACAGGACGGTGCCACTTGCCACACAGCTAACGAAACAATGGCTCTTTTGCGCAACAAATTTAATGACCGTGTTATCTCACGTGGTGGCGATGTCAATTGGCCAGCAAGATCATGTGATTTGATACCGTTAGACTTCTTCTGTTGGGGTTATTTGAAAGAAAAGGTGTACGTCGTAAGCCAGCAATAATTCATAATAAAAAGAAATGACAATAATTTCCTAAATAATTTGTGTTTTATTCAAAATAAACATCGGCCCTTAAAATTTAACCACCCTCTGTTTTAAACATTCTTTGGCCTTTACATTTAAAACTGTTTAAAAATTCATAGAGAAAATAAATTTATTCTGGCATCCAAATTTGTTTTGGTAACCGAATTTTAAGGTAGTGACTACTTAATTTGCTTTGGTTCCTCAAAACTAAAGTAGTAAAGGCTGAGAAATTTAGTTGCTACATCCAAATCATTCGTTGGGCAAAATAATTTTACTTCGAAAATGCTCAAGAAACTCCACAAGCAAATTTTTGCCAATCGAATAGTTCGATTGTTGAAACGGAAATTTTTCGTTGTGACTGTCGAATTTTTGTCCAGGTATCCTAAATTCGATTGTTATTATCAAATTTCTTTGGCCTCAACTAATTTTTCGTTTGACACACCAAAGCCTTGCGATAAACCACAAATTCGGTGATCGTACTTACTCGTATCTCGATAAAAATCGGAGATCTTAAAATTCTTTGAAGAAATGCACGTAAAGTACCTTCAAAAATCCCTTAAACTAAAGAATTGATTTTCCAAAATCCATTAAGAAACCTACGTCTAAAGTGGCGAAAACCCACAAATAAGATGAACAGTCCTTAAAAATTCTTGTAAGAAACCAAAGTGAAAGATTTATGTAGGCGAAACTCACCAATAAGATGGAAGGTCTTCAAAAAGCCATAAGAAACCTCAGGATATATATGGAAGAAACCCTGCAATAAGGTGGGAGGTCTTTAAAAATCCCCAAGAAATGTACAATTAAAGTGGCAAAACCCCACGAAAAAGTTGGAAGGTCTTTAAAATTCCTTAAGGAATTTACAATTAAAGTAAAAGGTGTATAACAAACCTTTAAGAAATCCACGGTTGAAGCGGAAGAAACACTCCAAGATGTTGAAAGGTTCTTGAAAATTCATTAAAAATCAGCAATTCAGATAAAAAAACTAAAGATATTTAAATAATATTTCTCAAAAATACCTTCAGGAAAAGACGATTGAAGTGAAATATCTTCAAAATCCCTTAAGCATCTCATCAAGGATAAAAGGTCCTTAATAAGTTTTTAAAAACTCGACAATTGAAGTGAAAGAAACTTACCACTAAGGTAAAAAATCTTTAAAACTGTCTTAAAAATCCTTTAAGAAACCCACAATCAAAGCAAAGAGTCTATTCTAATTCCTTAAGAAGCTCATGATTGAAGTGAAAGAAACCCAGGTAAAGGCCTTAAAAATCCTTTAGGGAACTCAAAATCTTTGAAAATCCCTAATAAGTCCATGTTATCTCTGTGCATGATTGCAGTGAAAGATTTTTAAACCTTCTATTAAATCTAATATCTTGAAAAATACTTTCAGTATTAGACAATTTAAGTTAATGATATTAAAAAAATACATTAAGCAACAGATTTTTAAAATCCCATAAAGAATGTAATGTCTTTAAAAATCCTTCAAGAGACCTACGATTAAAGTGGAAGAAACTCACCAATCAGGTGAAAGATCTTTATAAATCCCTAAGAAATCCACGAAGTGGAAAAAAACCCACCAATAAGGTTAATGGTCTTTAAAAATCACTATTGAGGTGGAAGAAACTTTTAATAAGGTGAATGGTTCTTAAAAACCCCTTAAGAAGCCCACATGAAAGCAAAAGCATTATACAAATTTCTTAAAAAGACCACAATTGAAATGGAAGAATCCCACCATATGTTTTTGAAAATCCATTAAATACACATTTAAGTGTTTTTAATTGTCTAAAGAAATTCAAAGACTTTTAAAATCCCTTTAGATTCCACAATTAAGGGCAAAGGTCTACAAAATCTCTAAACATTCCGCGATAGAAATGAAAGATTTTTGAAAATTTGGCATGAGAACCCGATAAATCGTAAAAATAACTTTAGGAATAGCCGATTGAAGTAAAAGATCTTAAAAAAGACCTCAAGAAATAGACACCTCAATCATCTTAGTCGAAAGATCTTTAAAATCCCTTTTATTAGTGCACGAGGGATCTTTAAAGATCTTCTTTAATCTTGTGAAAAAAGGGAAGGAAACTCAGCAATAACATGCAAGATTAGCAGTGTCTGAAAATCTCAGGTTAAGGTAAAAAAATTCCTAAAAGAAAACTTTTAAAGACCATTTGGGAAATTAGTCTTCCAAAACAATATCCTTAAAAATCTCTTGATAAACCTACGATTTAAGTGAAAGAAGCTGACCAACAAGCTGACATATCTTTGTAAGTCCCTTAAAAACCCATGCTTGAGGTGAAATGTGTTTTAAAATCCCTAAAAACTCACGGTTAAGATAAAATATCTTTAAAAATTCTTTAAGGACTGACGACTGAGGAAAAAATTTAGAAAAATTCCTTATGAAACCACAATTAGGAATAAAGCCAATGAAAATCCTTAATAATTCACATTTGAGGGTTTAGACCTATAATGTAACCCACAATTGAAGGTTAAAGAATTTCTAAGGAAACGAAAAATTTTTGCGAAAATATCTAAAGAAGTTAAAAATAGTTTTAAGTTAAAAAATTTCAAAAATTTCTTAATAGGCTTTTTACACTGAACAATATCTTTGTGAAACGCATGGAAGATCATGAAAACGTGAAACAAGTGTTTACGTTGGCAACATCTTTAATCTTTTATCTGTTATTTATGCAGCTGTCAAAAAAATTAAAAAAGACGCCTAATTTTTGTTAAAAAAAATGGATTTAGAAAAATCATTAATCATTGGAGTAGTTGTTGTTTTGCAAGAATAAACCCGAATTTTAATGCAGCATATTGAAATATTAAAGGCCATTCTGGAAAAAGATTATGATGAAAAAAAATTTTTGGTAATCATATGTAAGTATGAAATTCTTACATCTGCCGCTCATTTTCCTTTGTTGAATAAATTTTTTGTTTGTTCATTTTCTGCAATGTCAGTTTGCTAGTGATGGCACAAAGAAAATCGATTTTTTGTAATTTTTTTAGTGATGACACTTAAAATAACGAATGATGTAAGATGGAACAAAATGAGAAAGGATCATATCTTGTAGATGTGGAAAGATGTAGAATTTTTAGCCTGTATAATTCTTATGGAAAGATGTTAACATCTTTGCAAATTGATGAAAGATGTAGCTCAGTGGAAAAAGGCTATAAGGAACCCACAATCGAAGTTAAAAACAAACTCTTAAATTCCCTTGAGAATAATATTGATGTACCCATGCAAAAATGGGTTAAGAAAATAAAACTATAGAATACAGACACTCGAAAATACACTCACATTATGAAAACTAATGCTCTAACAGAGTAGTCCGCAACCATAGATGTTTTATAGTTAAATCTCGGACCAGGCAAACAGACATTGAAATTAAGTACAATGAATAAAACTAATAAACCAGTATCAATCTCTTCTTGCCTACAAAAAAAAAGAAACGCATAGAAAAAATACTATGTAGCTATAAAACTGATGAAACAAATAGCCATGATTACGAATGACTACGACTACGACAAACGAGCCTCCTTGGGTATTTTTTTTTTTTTTTTCAATTCTTTATATAGAAAACCATATTGGAACTAGCTAGAGACTAGAGTGTCAGAGGAGCATTATTGCTGCTGCTGCTAAGCCATCAAAAATATGAAGAAACACACACATACAAACGTCTAAAAGTTTTGAAAGAAAAACGTTAAAAAGAATCCAGCAAATCAAGCTCACATTATGCTATGGAATGCGCCCAAGTGACGATATCGTAGCAGATTGGAATAAAAAACGCGTTTGTTTGCTGCATTCGTTTATATTCTGTATATGGTCGGTTCTATACAGCCGAGTATTGGATAAGTAGATTGGAGTAGAGTGTGTTGTTAATTTTAACTCTTGATTTAGTTTTTTTCTCCAATTTTTTGCTCATTCATTTTTTTTTTTGCAATATGTGTTGCTGCGATAGCTTCACCCATACCAGCATAGTAAATTCAAATGGAATTTCACGCATACCCTCTCTCCTGTTCTACGTGTATATTTGATTGTATTCAAAAGAAAATGTGTTTGTGCTACTGGGATTCTCATTTGGTTTAGTCTGTTATTTCTTTGCTTCTATTTTACTTTTTATCACAAATATTGTTGATTTTTACGACGTTTCTACGATGTTGTCGTCGATGTGTTGTTGCACAGTAGGATCGATAGAGAAAATAGGGGCAACAATTATGTGTTTGTTTTGCATTTCGCAAGATTTGATTATTAATGAGCTGCAAAATTGGTTTTAAGAATTATATATAATAAAACTTTGGTCAATTCTAAAAGTCCTTAAAAAACACTTAAGGAACAGTTTATATGGAATTCCTTGTCTAATGAGAAATATCCTCAAAGCCCACGACTAATGTGTAAGATATTAAAAAAAAAAACTTTTGAGAATCCTAGAACCTCACGATCAAAGGTCATACATGCTTAAAAGGAATCATTGTCTTCTTTCAGCACAACATTTTTGAAAGACTCGAAAAATTAAAGATTAATGAAAACAATTATAAAAACCCATAATTAATGTAATGCTTTGTTTAAACCACAAATTATTTAGGAAATTATTATCATTTCTTTTTATTATGATAATATGGTATGGTTCAATTATGTATGGAACAAAATATCGGCCGAATGGCCGCCGCGTTCTTGTCGAAACACTGTTTCCGATGGTCCAAATTTTCGTTAACGCTGAGGCATAATTAAGATTATATGCCGTTAATGTGCCGAATTATCGCATCCTTTAGCTCTTGAATTGTTGCTGGCTTATCGACGTACACCTTTTCTTTTTAATAACCCCAAAGAAAGAAGTCCAACGGTGTCAAATCATATGATCTTGGCGGCCAATCGACATCGCCATCACGTGAGATAACACGGCCATTGAATTTGTCGCGCAAAAGAGCCATTGTTTCGTTAGCTGTGTGGCACCGTCCTGTTGAAACCACATATCATCCAGGGTCATATCCTCAACTCCTGGCCACAATAAGTTCGTTATTATCTCGCGATAGCGAATACCATTCACGGTAAATGCTTGGCCGACCTCATGACACACTATCGCGAACAACAGCAATGTTTTCTGCAGAACGAACTGGGCGAGCATGCACAGGTGTTTTCACAGACCCGGTTTGCTGAAATTTGCCCACAATTCGCCCGATTTTGGACACATTTGGTCGATTATGCTGACCAAAAAAAAAATTACGAAGTGCACGAAATGCATTTTGATTTGAACGTCAATTTTCACAATAAGCCTGAATAACTTTAACGCGTTGCTCGATTGTGTATCTTTCCATGGTTCAAGTTGAGTTAGTCTAAAATTGAGAAATGGCCGAGCATTTTTCGCTTAAGCCAATTTCCTAAGTATAATATTTCTACTTAATAACCTTCAGCCGGGCTTAAATCCCCTAACCGGAAATAGGGATAATGTACGTAGAGGTCATGACCGGGCACCTTATAATGATAGAAGTTAAAGGTGATGGTGGAGCCTGGAAAAGATGTGGTTACTACCTAGACCTTGGTAAATTAACTAAATATGTAGACAAATAAATTAACTAAATATGTAGACAAATACGAGAGTTTGCGAATATTCTTAAGAGGGAAAAAAGAGACTGATGTTAGTTTAAAAGTACATGTATATACAAATATTGATAAAAGTCCATTTTAACCCATCAAGATTTCAGCCAGACTGGTGTAGTCGAGTGGTAAGGTCGACAAGAGAGAACCCGGGGGAAAAATGGATATCTACAATGATTCTTTTTCTCGTTTCAATTAGGGTAGCAAAATATTACGTATTTTATTTATAGAGTATCAAATAAATAAAATAAATAGTTATCAGGGTTTTAATTTCTAAATTTTTAGATAACCTTAAGTGAGTGGAATATTGTAATTTCAAATTACAAAATATTGAATAACAAAAAAGAAAAAAATAAAGGAAAATGTTAGTTTTTTGGAATTGTCCTTCGATGCACTAAATTAGGTCTTATATACACAACAACAAACACATGGGAATATATTTCCACAATCCTGACAACTTCGCACTACCCTTAATTAAGTGTAAAAATTTGGTCTTGGAAAACTGTAAAAGTCTAACTTTTAATGGTGTCGCTACTATTGACCAAATTAAAAAAAAAAATAAAAAATTATAGAAAAATATGAAAAAGTACTTAAAGTAGCAACACTTCATAATCATTTAACTTGGCTGCATTTTTTAAGAGGATTTGATTTTTCTTGGATGTAAATAAATTTATTTAATAAAAAACTTAATTTTCATTTATAAACAAGAAAAATTATAATCAAAATAAAAATTAAATTTATTTTATTAACTTCAGTGGTTTTTTAATTGAATTATATAAATTTTTATGAGCGCCCCGGTAGGCTAGTTGGTAGCGTGCTAGCTTATCAGTGTGGGGGTCGTGGGTTCAATTCCCACCAGAGGCTGTGGTCTGTTTTCGCTACAACGAGCCGAAGGCCTTTGTTGCTAGTGCTCGGTTAGGCTATTAACATATAATTTGTAATTATATGATTAATAAATAAAATAAATAAATAAAATATAAATTTTTGGAAATGATGCATCATTTTAATTTTAAAAGAATACAATTTTCCAATTTTTTATTATTGCAAGAGTAAAATTTCTGACGTGATGAATACCCTTTATATTCGTACTAGACGTTTCAATGAATTAAACGGAGGCAAAATTTAAAAGAGTAGATTAACATTTTTTTAAATTAAAAGAAGGCCTATATTTAGGAAAGATATTTTGACTCAAGGGGTAGAGTTCTCAGCTAGCAATCAGAGATGCCAGGTCTGAATATAAGCGAAACCACGTTATTTGGCGAAAAAAAAATTAAATTGATTTTTTATAATTAAAATCTCTTTTTACACACATTATTTTTTCTCCTCCTCGTAAGTATATAAGTAATAAATTTGCCTCTTATACTTTGTAGCTTATCGCATATAAAAGTTATCAATAATATAATGTTAAAAGTAATGCATGGACCGCATTGACTGTGCATTATTTGGGTTCTCTGGAAATTGAATAATATTCTTTAGGTCCGTTCCACTGTGAATTGTTAGTTGTTTCGTATAAAAATGTTGTCAGCTTACAGGTTGTATGTACTCATATACTCCTTGTTGTCTCCTAAACTATGCTCTTATTATATTATGTTTGTACGCCTAAAACAATATGTCAGTAAACAACAACAGTCAAACGTGTTCTAATACGATTTGACTAATTTTTAACAGATTTTTTTGTTGAAACACTAATTGTTTTCAATGCTTTAACGAATTTTTGTCGCAGATTTCCAAAATTATTTATTAAATAATTAATTTTTAAGGACCAATTTGTTAAATTCAACACAATTTATCTATGAAGTATAGTTACCCGGTAGATGTCACTACCACTGTAGTTCGTCGCTTCTGTATTTTAAGAAATGGCCAAAATCTTGAAAACTAAAACAGATAGAAAAAAATGGATAAAAATTTCAAGCACCCCTAGCTTTAACTCAACCTCTTGAAAGGTCAACACTATCTAAAATTGGACGTTAAAAGTCGGAAACTACACAAAGAATACTAATTCATTGTAGCAACCGAATTTCTCGCCAACCGAATGGTTTGGTTGACGCCATCGATATATTTGTTTGTCGCAACCGAAATTCGTTCAATGCAACAAAATTTCGGTTGAAACCAAATATTTCAATTGTATCAGTAAAAAACTTGGTTGGGACAACAAAATAATTTGCATTTGCTGCAACCGAAATATTCAGTTGTCAAGAAATTCAGTTGTCACGATGAATCTGTTTTATCTGTGTAGGAAATTCTTTCAGAAAGTTTCAAAAGACAAAAAGTTTGTCTTCATTGAATATGCACCAGGTTTAGGGAGGATTCCGAGACCCTATAATTTAAACATTTTATTTAAATTGTAAATTTATGAATTTTTTTATTATTATTTTTTTTTTTTGTTAAATTTATTTGTGGTTCCCGAAATTTCAATTAGCCACGCTCATTGCTGTGCCGATCGTGGAGTATATCGTGAAGAGGTAATTCCCGGTCACGGCAAATACTATGCAGAAAAAAGGTTTTTTGTATACAGACAATTTAACAATAAAAATTCTTTGACCAATTAACAATTAAACTTACCACTAACTACTCCTTGGATGGGACGAAACTGCGGCAATCTGGTAACTCTCTTTCGTATGTTAGAATTTGCAATAAAAATTTGTTCTTTTACTGCCTGTAAATAAACACTTTATAATTAATAAATTTAACAAAAATTACGTCAAATTAACAAATCTGATTTTAAGCCAATAAACAGGAATAAATTTTGTTAAATTAACAAATTTTTCTGTTAAGCCGACAGACATATTATTTTGAGTGTATTTTTTATGTTGGTTTACTTTTTCAGAATCGCGTTTTTTTTATAAACGTTCTTCTGCCGTGTTCATTTTTTTAAGGAATCTTGCCTTAGTTTTTTTTTTATTTTTTTGTTTTAAGCATTTTTTTTTTTGCAATAAAAATTTTTCAAATCCAAATAATGCAAGAAGAAGAAGCAAAGCAAAAAAAAACCTTAACATACAAAATATATCAGAAAGAATAGATAGTTTATCGCAATTATTTTATTATCACACATCAAAAGTAAAACCGCTTAGTATAATATGTCGCCTTTAAGCCGACAAAAGAATCATAAGAATAGTTCCTCTTTTTTTTTCTCTACAGCCAGAGATTTTTTGTTTTACCAAACATTTTGTTACGATTTGAATACAAATTGTAAAAAATTGTGTTGTGTTTTCTTTTTCGATCTAGCAGAATAGATTTTGAAAACTTGAGAATTAAGGTATTTAATCATAATCATACAAAATTTGTGATAGTATAAATGAATTGTGTTAAGTACTTGTACATGAATTGCATATTTATGATATTTAATATATTGTTGGAAAATATAAAAAATAGTATCGTATCGTTATTAACCCTTTTATGTTGCATTTTTGCTAAGTAAGCCTTAGCTTTAATTGCAATGAATGAATTGAATTGTATTTCAATTGAGTATAAATTTAGTTTGCTTTGAGTTTGACATGCAGTGAGTGAACTTTTACCTTGATAGTAGACATCCTAAGTCTTATTTTTTATATGTCATAATTCACAACCCTGTGTGCTCTGTCCCAAATGGTTAATGCTTATTTAACAGGTCAATTGAGAACATGGATAGCGCTACTAGACTTAAATCGATATGATTAGTTAGCCCTAACCTTCAAAAGAAATGTGTATACATTTGACAGCTGTCGGATCATTAGTTTGTGAATTATAGCATTTTGAGTGAAGCAACTTTTGTTATTGTGAAAAAAATGGATAAAAAGGAATTTCGCGTGTTGATAAAATATTGCTTTTTGAAGGGAAAAAATACAGTTGAAGCAAAAACTTGGCTTGATAACGAGTTTCCGGACACTGCCCCAGGAAAATCAACCATCAAGGATTGGTATGCTAAGTTAAGACGTGGTGAAATTAGCACCGAAAACGGTGAACGCAGTGGATGCCTAAAAGAGGTTGTTATGGACGAAAACATCAAAAAAATCCACAAAATGATTTCAAATGACCGTAAATTGAAGTTTAATGTACTCTAAAGATATCAACTGAACGTGTACATCATATCATTTACGAATATTTGGGTATGAGAAAGCTCTGTGCAAAGTGGGTGCCGCGCGAGCTCACTTTTGACCAAAAACAAGTCAGTAAAAACGAAGGCGAAAATCCATGAATTGGGCTTCGAATTGCTTCCGCATCCACCGTATTCTCCAGATCTGGCCCCCTGCGCTCACCAAGAGATGGCACTGCTAGCTCCAAACTTTTTTTTTTCTCAAGTGGGTGACACCGTCCTGAGAACATATGCAAAGTTGCAAGTCATTCTGTCAATTCTTTCTTTGTTTACAAGCCATTTGAAGTTGACGTGTCATGGATTTTTTTTAATATGGAAAAAATTGAATATCGTGCAGTCATTAGATTCTTTGTTTTGAAGGGTTTAAAAGCAAAGGAAATTTATGAACAATTGTTAGAAGTATATAAGGAGTGCTCACCTTCAAAACGCACCGTTGAATTTTGGGTTGGTGAATTTAAACGTGGTCGTACCAGCCTTAAAGACGATCCACGCGAAGGACGACCAAAAACTGCAACCACAGCAGAAATCATTGAGCAGGTACATAATATGGTTAGTGAAGATCCAAGTTTGACTAAGCGTGAATTACGTAAGAAAAAACTGTTTGGAAAGTTAGTGCCGTACACATTAACAATTCAACAAAAACTGGATCGAAAACAAATATCTCAGCGTAATTTGGAGCGTTTGAAGCCGAATAAAACCGACTTCTTGCGTCGATTTATAACTATGGATGAGACTTAGATCTACCACCATGATCCTTAATTGAAACAAGAATGTTAACAGTGGACTGAAGTTAGTTGTTCAGCTCCAAAGCAGGTGAAGTCACAACGATCAGCAAAGAAGGTTATGGCATCAGTTTTTTGGGATGCAAAAGGAATTTTGTTGATTGATTATCTTCAGAAAGGTAAAACAATCAACTCTGAATATTATTGCAGCCTTTTGGATCAGCTGGATGAAAAAATTCGTGAGAAAAGACCTGGTTTAAAGAAGAAAAAAATCATTTTTCATCAAGACAATGCACCTGCTCACAAAAGTGTTTTGACGATGACTAAATTCAAAGAATTAAAGTACGAATTGCTTGAACATCCACCGTATTCACCAGATTTGGCTCCCAGTGACTACTATCTCTTCAGAAATCTCAAACAATTCCTTCGTGGAAAGCATTTTTCGTCGAATGAAGAGGCCATAGCAGCCGTAGACGGTTATTTTGCAGAGCTTTCGGAAAACCATTATACGGATGGGATAAAATTATTGGAAGATCATTGGAACAAGTGTATTGAGCTTCCAGGAGATTATATTGAATAAAAAAATATATTTCGTAACAAAAACAGTATTCTTTCATTTCGAGCGCAGGAACTTTTCAACCAACCTGTATTTCCTGTTCTCAGATCTCAGAAGAATGCTCGCTGGGAAGAAATTTTTGACGAATGAAGAGGTGATCGCCGAAACTGAGGCATATTTTGAAGCAAATGACAAATCGTACTACATAAACAGCGAATTTTGCCAAAAAAAAAATGTATTTTAGTATGGTAGGCCGTGGACTTTTCAATTGACCTGTTAATTCCATTTGTTGTGTCTATATATTTTTTGCAATTGTGGGTTAAAATATTTTTATTTAATTCTAGCAAATATAGAATTTGCTTTTTTTCACATATGTGTTTTCTTTTTAAATTATTTTATTATACGCATATTAACTGTTTATTTAACTACTTTATTAAAACACTTGTATCAACATTATAATAATCGCCAGGATTTTTTTTTAAAAAAAGAAAAGAATTTTTTGTACAAATAATAAATAAGCCATATTTTTTATACGTAAATCGGAAGAATACCAAATAAAACAATGAAAATAAAAATTTTATTTAATATTTTATAAGCTTAACCTAACCACAATAAATGTTACCTTGAAATGTTTTTTTATGGAGTGAGATCTTAAAAAACCGACACAAAAAGTAAAATAAAAATTTAACCGTTTAATTAAAATTTTTCAGTGTAAAAAAATATTCGTGACATTTGGCAATGCCAGAAATATCCAGCAAGGTTTGTCTTTTCACCAAAATGTACTTACAAACGAACATCGTTTGTAAGTCATTGAATTTTATTATCAAAATTAGTGCTGTCTGAGAAATGTGTTTCGTAAATTACGTCCATTTTATGGTCATTATAATCGACCAACAGGCTATTCAAGTCCAGCAAAAATAAATGAAAGTGATTCTTAAGAAAAAAAAAAAAAAAATTGGCGAATACGGGTGAATGAACTTAAGAATAAACACGTTACGTTCACTTTAAGAACGGGAAATTGCCCCCCTGTTACACTTAATAACGTCACATATCTTGGTATGCATCTAGATAGACGTCTTACTTGGCGTCGGCACATTGAAGCCAAGAGGCTTCAGATGAAGCTTAAAGAATGAGACATGCACTGGTTATTGAACCACCGATCAAAATTAAGTCTTGACCTTAATGTAACCCTGTATAATAGTGTGATTAAACCCATATGGACATATGTAATTCAACTATTTGGAACGGCCAGCAATTCGAATATTAAACTTATACAGAGAGCACAATCTTGAATTCTCAGAACCATAACAGTTGCGCCATGGTATATACGAAATTGGAATATTGATAATGACCTTGGGTAAAAGACGTATTTAGAGAAGTCCGTGCTAGTTACACTTCAAGGCTGTGTGATCATCCGAATCCGCTTGCGAGACAATTGAGCCGAAATCGAACGCACACAAGGCTTCAAAGTGCCGATATGCCGCCCTGTTGAGATGAGGCCCAAATAAGAAAATGGCTCCTTTACGGGAGTAACTAGTGTTTAAGATTAGTTATAAGATTTTATTACATATTGTTAGGCCTAAGGTGGGCAGATTCAATATTAGAATAAAAGAGAGAAAAAACAAAAAAAAATTCTTAAGGAATTATTTATTTATTTATTTATTATTTTTATTAAACATATAATTACAAATTATATCCTAATACCCTAACCGAGCATTAGCAACGAAGGCTATTGTCTCGTTGTAGCGAAAACAGACCAGAGCCTCTGGCGGGAATCGAACCCACGACCCCCGCACTGATAAGCTAGCACGCTACCAACCGGGGCGCTCAAAAAACTTTTTTTGCCCGAAATGGAGGAATTGGACTTGGTTGACATATGGTCTCAACAAGACGGTGCCACATGCTACACGGCACGCGATACCATGCACCTATTGGTGTGCAAATAATCTCACGTTTTGGAGCAGTCCATTAGCCGCCAAGTTCATGCGATTTGACACCACAAGACTATTTTTTGTGGGGAAACGTGAAGTCTCTCGTATACAGGGACATCCCAGCCACAATTCCAGCACAGGAAGACACTACTACAGCTGCCATTGGTGAGATAGATGCCAAAACGGCCACGGAAAACATTTACATTAAATAATCTTTAAAAAGTAAATGGCAGGCATTCATTTGTCGCCCTAAATAAATATTTCATTCACATTTGCAAACGGTTAAAAAATCACACTTTACTAGCAAAACACTGTTGTGTTTGTAAAGGTTAGGCTGAGCTGGCTGATCAAAGACCTCGCATAGGCCAATTGGGTGCCCAGCGTTACTAGATAAGAAACGATAACAGAATAGACGATCTCTCAAACAACTTCCCTTGGAGCGTGCAAAAGCCGGTCCTTTTTAATAAAACACAGTTTTTTTTGCAAAAAAAATTTATTTTTAAACATAATCTCCTTTTAGCTCAGTGTATTCCAACGTTTCTCCAATTTTTGTATACCTTCTAAAAATTAAGATTTTCGAGGTCCATAAAATAGGCATTTGTTTGATCAATAATTTCATCGTTGAAGCTAAATCTCTCCGCCTAGCCATTTATTGAGGTTTGGAAATAGGAAACAGTCACTGGGAGCTAAATCCGGAGAATAAGGCGGATGAGATACCAATTCGTAGCCCAATTCATGGAATTTTGCCATTGAGACTACACACGTGTGCACCCGTGCATTATGGTCAATTGAAAGCAAACGCGGCACCCATCTTGCATACAGCTTTCTTAAGTCCAACTGATCATTTAAAATCGAAGCCACACTGCCATTTGAAATGCCAATGACATCAACAATCTCATGCACTTTTACTCTTTGATCGGCCAACAATTTTTCGACATTTTCGGGTGTATTGACCTCAATCGGCCGTCCAGAACGTTCAGCGTCATTTGTACTTGTGCGACCACAACGAAAGTCAGTAAACCACTTTTTTACCATTGAAATCGATGGTGCAGAGTCCACATAGTTTTTTAAAGCTTTTCCTTGGTTTGATTGATGGTTTTTTTTCGCAAAAGCTAATGTTTAATGAGCACTCGAAATTCACTTTTTCCATTTTTACAAAAATCCACGAGGTTGTATGTTTTGAACAGCTGTTAAACGCAAATTAAATGACGGAACTTGCTCAAAATTTGACAGTAGTCTATTAACAGGTGTTGCATTAATCCGCCCTCGTATACTCCACTGCCTTTCTGCCCTCCAGTACCTAACGAAACCGGTACCCCACAATCACTCGCCAGCTTTCCCGCTCAATTGGCAAAATCCTTAGTGAGCAGTGACCTGTCAGTACCCCCACCACAATTCTACAAACCCTACTGGTTAAGGATAACAGAAGACCTATCTCCCTAGGATCGTAAGTCTTCCACATAATCTTCGACACCATACTAGTTTCGTTACACCACCAAACCAGCTCGGATATGCCCATTACAGTGAAGTCTACGTCTCTTTTCAAAAATTAGAGAGGCATATGAATGCCCATTGCCCTTTCGACAGGCTATTATACCCTGCACTTTGACAGCTCATCCGCAATTTCGGTACCCTCAGTGCCAAGAAATGGAAAGAGCGATTTGGGAATAGTCAGCTAAACCCCAAACTAAAATGAATATCGATAAACAATCCCTGATTAAAATCAAAAAAGCATTAAACGACGTTTTCCTTCAATCCTTAATTCAAGGGTCGAATTACGGCAATCGTGATTGTAATTTTTCGATCGAAATTAATTTTTTATTTCTGAAAATAAAACATATAAGCAGAAGTTTTTTTCCATCTAGATTGGAAATAAAAGTTAAAGTTGGTTTTTCATAATTTGTATTACTATTGTAGTTCCTTATTAAAAATCAGTTTTCGAACTATTTCATTCGATCACGAATGCGGTAATTCAGCCCCAGATTATCGAGTGCTTAATATATTTATTGAATAATTCCGCAGGCTCTAAGGGAAAAACAAATTCGGGCTTAATGTTTTCAGTAAAATTTTCTGTTCTTTTGTTTTTTAACCCTGTCAGTTTTTTACTGTGGGTTCCGAAACGGTGAAAACATTTAAGTTGCGTGGAACAGATTCCGGAACTAGTTCCATGGAATTAATTCTAGTGTAAACAATTGTAGAAATCGTGTGGTTTGGAACCAATTATAAAAAAATTCCTGAGTTAAAATTTAAAAAGGGAAACATAAGTAAGAACTTTTAAATACAGATTTTCTGGATATTTTCTAGCCTTGACCAATACTCTTCTTAACTCTTATCCCGATTTCCAATTTCATTGTATACACCCAGAGATGATAAACTGACCTTGCAAGAAATGATGGTGCTTTGGTAAAAAAAACAATTTAAGGAATTCTTTGCCAATTAGATTCTGTTTGTGCTTACAAAACATATACACAAACTGATACATTTTTAAGTTGGCAATACTTAACACAAACATGTATTTTTTCAAAACGATCTCACTCCGGAGAGATCTTGGCCCCTATAAAGACAGATACTAAGAGAGGGAACAACAAAAACCAAACGAGAAATCACAGAAAGAAAAAAAAAGACCTCAATAATACCAACAACACTTGGTTACAAACAAACACCATAATTGTTTTAATAACAGGTACGAGTTCAAAACCGACGACGACGACGACGACAACAACGACCAAAGAAAACCAAACATTACTAATACTAGAATACAAAAAGACCCGCGAGTATCTTAAAGATACAACACACAGATACAGATTGCAAAGCGTACAAAAAATACAGAAAAATAAATATGAACAAAAATAAAAAAAACAACTTAAAACATTGGAATGAATCTCTGATGGAATTTTTGTGTGCGAGGAAAAACCAAATGTTAACTAAACCATACACATCAGTTTAGTTTACGGTGCTGAGCGATGCGGTTGAAAAACTATTAAAGTTTTTTAGTTTTCGTAGTGAGAAGATTTAAAACAAACTTTTTTTTTTGTAACTTCAAAAAGAAAGAGGGAATTTAATTAAAAGTTAAAAAAAAATATTTAACAAATATATCGGATTTATAAAAACAAATCGCTGTGAAAATTACTTTTATCTACAAAAATAAAAAGATTTAAAGAGAAATTCATAATTTTTAATAAAAAAACCGTAATTTTAACATAAATCGTTTTATATAAGGTTTAATAATTTAAAGTAAAAACTTTACAATGTTTGACTAAATTTTAACAATATTAGCGGAAAAAGTTAAAAAAGGTGATTTTTAAATTTTAATAAAAAAAAATTATAACCACAAAAAAATAATTATACCTAATTTAAGTGAAAATTTACTTCTGATTTTTTAAAGTTTGATATAAAATAAAACAAATAATTTATTGAACATGAATTTACTTGATTTAAGTAAAAACTACATTTACAAAAAAAAGTTATAATTGATGTAAAAATGAATTCCAAATAAAACTCAATAATCTCTAACTAGATTTTATTTATGCATTTAGTTTTAATAACCCATCGATTTTAAGTGGATTATGATAATTTCTTTTTTGAAAGAAAAATACAAAAAAAAAACTAATTTTATATAAAATTAAAAGAAAACAAATGATATTTTAGCAATAATTTTTTAAATTTAAAGTGTTTTTTTTAAAGAAATGCTAACATTACAATTTTCAGTGATTTTTAAAACAATTTAGAGTTTTTGATGTTGAGTTTCATTTAATATTAGTAAAATTTACCAAGTTTTAGCTAATCTTCACTAAATTTTTGTAAACTTGCTATAAATTTAATAAACAATTACAGATTCTTAGCAAATTTCAATTAATTGTAAAATTTAATTTTTTTTTTATAAAAAATTAGTTTGACTCCCCTTTTTTGTACAACAAAAAAAATAAAAATCAATTATGTTTGTGTCAAAAGTGGCTCTCTGGGAGAGAGAGAGCTAAACAAAAACAAGATCATTTTATATATTTAAGTAGAAAAAAAAAATAACAAAAACAACATAAAAGTAAAATAAAAAAATAAACGACAACAACAAAATATATGGCATTCTTTTCCCCAACAACAAAAATAGCAACAACAACTTTGGCGACGTTAAATATACAACAAATACTAAAAAAAAACAACATACAGCAACACATCAGGTTATTGCCGTAAAATGAACGAAGTGTATGAAAAAAGAACCCCATAAAAATTATTAAAAAACACAACAACAACAAAACTCATGCTCTCCCAATCGCCTATCACTTTAAAATTCTCTCTCTTTAAATAAATATACATTTAAAAACCATAAAACCTCTCTCTTGTGTGCTAAATGAAAAAAATATACAAATTTTTAAACAACATATTTAAAACTTAATAAAATCAAAAAATTCATGTTAAAATTTTATTTAAAATTGAAAATTTCTTTATATTTAATCCAATTTTATCAACATATCTAAAGAAATCTTTAAAAAAAATCTTTGAATGTGCCAAAGACAAAGTTGTCAACTCTTTAAGAAAAAAAATATTTTAATATCGGTAAAAATCGCCAGAATTAATATTAATGTGACTTCAAGTAGATTATAAACTGAAAAAAAGCTTGTGAAATCTGTAAAAAAAAAATAGAAACGTGTAAATGTGCTCTTAACAAGGTTTGCCAATTTAAGAATTTAATTAATGTGGAATTATACGAAATTTTACTTTGATCGAACGATTACATGATTTATTTTTCAAAGTTACTATATATTAAAAATTAAAGTTTTTTTGCATTATAATCTCCAAATTTGATAAATTTTTGCATCAGTTTTAATCCAAAATTACGAACTCGTAAATGCAATTATTTTTATACCTCAAGCTACTCTTCAAACTAGGCGTCAAACTACGCCTAGTCGTGAAGTAAAAAGTTACTGTTAAAAGTTGTTAATTTTATTATAAATTTAAAATTGCAAAAAAAAAGTTTAATATATCGAGGATATTTGTAATATATTGAGCTGCCAAACTCCCATTTTATTTGAAGTGATAATACCATAAAAATTACACAATTTTTAGACTAAAGGCCGAATCATACATTGGAAACCAATTTATAAAAGTTTTAAATTTTCCCCGTTGTAAATTAAGTGCTTTCGAGGCATCAAACCATATTCCATATTTATTACAATTTTTTTTTAAATTTTCCAAAAGGTTTTATTATTTTTATTTATTCCTTTTGTTAGATTAATCTTCAATAATTATTCGTTATTCGAAAATCATGATTTTGAAATTATCATTTTAGAAACTGGAGTTTTATCAACTTTTCGTTTCGACAATATGTTTGAAATGTAAAAAAATTTTTTGAACCATTTCGTTTAATAGAGTATCTTACAGACCAATAATTTATTTTTCAGTCCCTAAGCTTAATAAATTTGTTTAAAAAAAATTTGTTTGAAAGATTCCTTTAAAGTCCAACTACAAATTTTTAATTTTTAAACATTTTGAATTTTCGCTTCATACCGATACCTAGCTTAAGTCACTTAAGCCAATTGCGGTTAAGCCTTCATAAAAAAGCATAAAGAAAATCTTTAAAGGCTGAAACATAATTGTCTTAAGTTACTAAAGAATTATTTTGGCATGAAACGAAATTTGAAAAATACACATTTATTATTTTTAAAAAAATTTTAAATTTTTTAAGTCACTTCTAAAGGGTAACGTGCCGTGCCGGATGACCTTTTGGTAGTTAGTCTTTCCGTGTCAGTAGATTTGGCTAAATGTTTCTGTTCATTGTTTAATTATTTGTAGATAAGGTCATTTCCAGGAGTTAATTTAACGTCATCCGGCACAATTTTTTTTTTTTGTACTTTGTTAATTTTTATAAATTATCTTTAAAAATTAAAAAAAATATTGTGTTATCTGTTTATTTATTTTTTTTTTTTGTTACCTAAAGTAGTGTCGATCGTGAACAAACTAGTTCAATTTAACGACAGCCCTAGTTGACCACTAATCGCTTTTTAAGTTCCATTGTTAATTTTATCTTTCTACGGGGACAATTTTATTTCTTTATAATTAATTTTTCAACAGTTACCTATGTTGCTGTTTTTTTTTTAATTTAAATATTCGAATTCAAAGTTAGATAAAGTAAACAAAATTATTATAAAGTATTTTTTTACACAAAACATTTCCTTTCGAAGTAGAAATTTTATTCAAATTCAATTTTTTTCTGGTTTCTTTGTTTACTTAAGACAATGAAAAAAGAACAATAAATAAATTGTTTAATGAACGAACTTATTCTTTACAACAAATTGAACTAGAAAGAACGTTCATTGAAATGAACTAGTCTGGTCTACACAAAATAAGCTGTTCTTAGCTGTCTCTTAACGTAGTACAGAAAATTCTGTTTTTTTTTTATCATAAACCAATAAATATAATGATCGTTGGCTCGGATATTTTCTTAGAACTTTTGCCGAATACAATCGGCCATATTTAAGTGTTTTCTACAGTCAGCCATAAGCTCAGGTTTTTGGGAAATATTTTTATTTTTTTGAACATTTTTAAATCTCCCTGACCGGGAATCAAACCCAGGACCTTCTGGTCTTAGTGACCATGCCAGAGATACAGCAACTAACAGCACTCCGTGTAAACTGTTTTAACTCTTTGGTGACTGAAAAATTTGAAATTTTTTAACTCTTTTCTAAAGTAAAGTGTTGTCAAAAATATTGTTTTTTTTTTTAACTCCTATGAAAAAATTCATATATGACGAGAGTAGTGTGGAATTTATTTCTTTAACTTGTTTATGTCGTAGACACATGTGTTTTAATTAATTTTGGTGTGTTCAGCAGGAACCAGGAGGTAAAAATCTATAAAAATCACTTTTTAAAAAATTAATTAAATAAAAATTACCTAAATTTTAATGCGAACAAAAAGTACTATAAGCCAAACAGAAATCTTCCTTTTTTACCTTTGACGAACAAGGGGATACATATTTCTAGTATTATATCCGCATCCTGTGGGAAAGAAATACAATCAACCGATTTAAAATTTTTCTATTTTTCTTAAATCCTAAAAGGTTGGGCCATGTGCCACCAAAATTTTGACTCCTACTAATTAATGTGTTGCTGGTAAAGTGCTCCAAATATGGCAACACCCTAATTGCGCGAGATAATAATTCTTAGAACAGTTGTTGCCCGCCACCTTATAAAGAGTTGACAGAATTAATAAAACTCTTTAGTTCATAATATTATATTATTTTACTTTGGTTGGGTTAAGTGCTATGGGAACACCAAAGGAGGACTTCGGGTATCGAACCCTCTTCCTTCTATGTGACAGTCCACAACGCCCACAATTGTTCGTCAAAGAGTTAAATTCTGTTTAGTGTATACAAGAAAATCGGCAATATACGTTCGTTAAAAATATATCCAAAACTGTTGCACTCGAGTTAGCCATTTGCGAAATATCGTCTATTAGCATAAGTAAAATTACAAAAAAAAAAACGCTAAATTGGCAACCTTGGTTAATAATGAGTAAAATACTGCAAGAGAAACAAATCTCCCAACAATAAGAAAACCATATTAGAAAGGTCATTGAAAAAGTAAAATTTCTCTAAAGAAAAATATCTGAAAACAAATATCTATATAAAAAAAAAACAATTTCAAAATTTTTCAATAAAAACAATAATATTTGCAAATTTTAAAACATACGCTCTGTTTTCAGTACAGAAAAATTTGCACAATGAAATGAGTTAATATGAAAAATATGCGCTTTTAAAAACGTCATTAAATTCTTTTTTAGTTGTTGTATAAGTATAGAAGAATTATAAATGTAGTAGAGTGTATTTGTGAAAAATGCTAAAAAAAATTAAAAATACGTTCATGATATTCTGTAAAAACTCGTCGCCTTTAAAAGAAACATTCATACTTAAGAATATTATTAATATTTTAGCTGGTATTTATTGTTGACGCAGAAAAAAAATATAAAAAAAACATTTCTTTAATAACGAAATAAAAACGCCAAATCAGCACTAAAAACGTGTGTTTAAATTAAAAAAAAAAAAAAAAAACATAAAATATTTTTACCAACAATCAACAAGTTGTTTTTCAAACATTCGAAAAAAACCGCGTGTTTTTTTTATAAATAAAAATAATAACAAACTATGACTAAAAAAAATAAAATATATATATTTTTTAATTAAATAAGTTTGAATATATATGTTAAAATATTAATTAAAATTTTTGGTTTCTTTTATTTCCAGTGTGTTATAAACAAAATAATAATAACAAAAAAAAAAAACTTAATTAAAAGTTTAAATTAATAATTTTATTAAACAAAAAATATACATTCTCTTTAAACTGTGCAACATTATTTTTTAAATCTTTTGGATTTCTCTGTTCCTTCGTATTTTTTTTTTTTTGTTTGTATCTTTTATTCTGGGGATTATGTTTATTTTATCAACAAAATGTTTGTATAAATTTATGCAAACGAGTGCTATATTTAGCACTGCGTAAGGTGAGATTTTGAATTTTTTATTTTAATTTAATAATTTATATAATTATGTATGTATTTTAATTACACTTATTTATAAAAAAAAAGAAAAGAAATATGAATTATTATTTGGCTGTATATAAATGTTAAGATATTTCTTTTAAAATTATTTTATATAAAACGATTTAAGTCGTCTAACTTATCTAAAAGTAATCTGAATTTAACACTATCCGAAGTTATTTTAATACAAATTTTACTCTTTTTTTGAGTAAAATGAGTAAAATTTGCATAGAAATATCTCTGGAAATAAAGTATACTTTTAGATAAGTAAGCCGGCCCTAATGAAATAATTTATATTTTAGGAAGTTAAAAATTTAAAGTTTGCTATAATTACATTTTGAATCAAAAATTTAAACGATTATTTTATAGCTTCTACATAAAACCAAAATATTCTTATTTTTCGTCATATTATACATTTTTATTATTTCATTTAGGGATCTACAACAATTTAGTTTCAACCACCAAAAATATTTTAAAAACATCTTGAAAACCCAAAATTTTTTGTTTGCACTTAATGCAATAATAAACAACATGTTTTACATTTTTTAATGGATATTTTTAGAATTTTACAATAAACAAACATTTTTATTTCTGTTGAGATTCTTCGATTGATAGAAATTTGTTTTGTTTAACAAAACATAATTTTTAGAAAAGATTCTTAAATTCTATAGAGCTCATAGAAATATTATCAAACGATCAGAAACTATTTCCTATTAAACAAATGCTTAGACATTTTACTGAAAAATTAACATCCTGTGTAAAAAAATCGGCTCTGAATAGATTTCACTTACTAGATCTTAAAATTGGTTACAAATTTGGGATCTAATCAAATCTAGGCAGATCTGGCGCACCATATATAAACAGATCCAATTTGCTCTAGACTTATAATACCTAACCAGATTCAATTTGACAATAAGAAATTAAGAAACACCATTATTTGATTTCAGATCTATAAGTTCTGGTATAGATCTGATATCAGATATGAACAGATATGGCAGCATATATGATCTAGCCGCAAAAACCTCTAAATTTTCTAGATCCATGTGGATAAGAATATATCTGGTGCTAGATTTGATCAGATCTGGCCATAAAGTGTCATATCTTATTATATATAATCAGATCTGTGCACCCGATCCAAATAGATTCAATCATACCTAATTGCATCTATGAAGATCTGATTAGATCTAATATTTTTTACACGGGACTTTTTGAATACGAAAATTCTCAAATTCGGAATAGTATTTCCACAAAAAATCCTCATATGTGTTCGATGATTTTTTCCCGAAAGAAAATTGTAGGATTCTTTAAAAACATTATAAATTCTTACTTAAAAAAAATAATTATCGTATGTATAATTTTTTTTTATCTTAATAACATCAGACATAAGATTGAAGCGCTAAAAAATAGCGTTATTTAATTTGTCTCTGAATTTTTATTAAGATCGGAGGGAAATCATCGGGAAAGTTTACTTGTTGGTTGTTCTCCCTAATTTTAGTACTTATATCTCAAAACACTTTTGTGTAACAAATTTCTATAGAAATAACGTAACATTTCACCGGTGTTTTAGAAAAAAAAATAAATTCTTCTTGACATGTTTTTGTTGTAAATCTTTTTCAGTTGAAAAACTGTAATAGAAATTCTGCCAGATTATGTAAGAATGACACTTTTTATCTAAAAGAAGATCCATAATTATTTCTTTCTTTTGTTAAAACCTCTTTGCGACAATTGTGTTTAAAGATAAAAAACCGCAATTCTGAAACAAATTTTTGCTGGAAAAACTTATTGCTGTAGTATTTTTGAAAGTTTTCTATGAACTAAGTTTCTTTTTCTTGCTTAATAAATTGTTTTTAAGTGATTTTATATAATTTTTTACAATAAAATGTACGATTTTAAAGTTACTAAATAAGTTGGGAAGGGCTATCGATTCATTAAAAATGTTTGCGGGATTATTGCGCCTAAAATTCGCTGAATGTACTTTGGAAAGACAAAAGTAAATTTTAATAAAAAATATAAAATTTATACCAATTTTTTTTTTTTTTAAAGACCACATATTTTTTGTTTCGAACAAAAATCTTTTTAAAGTTTGTAATTTTCTAAATGGAATAACCAGTAATTTTGTAATTTATTTATACTGTTAGAATATTAAAAAAAATTTTTTTTGTAAAATATATAGAAAATTGGTTTATTTTACTAAAGTTTTCGTAGTTTTGACAATAATTTCGTATATTTAATCAAGGATTATTATGGACGCACAAATTAGATAAAAATTAAACTTTTTTCTTTTTCAAAAATAAAAATGCGTGTACCTTGGAACGTTTTTAATATTTTCTCCTTTTAAAGTGGGTTTTTTTAGAGTGTCACAACTTTGAGTTGGCATCACTGCTTTATTTGACAACCCATTTAACAGCTGATAGTTGCTTTTTGTTTAGTTTGCTTTAAAATTTCATTATGAATCAACTTACACCAGAGCAACCCGTGCAAATTGTTGAAATTTTAAATTAAAATAATTTTCTATTCGTCAAACTCATCTTGCACTTCTTCCATTTTATGGCGTACATAATCACCCTATCCTTTAGAGTGGCTAATTC
The DNA here is from genome assembly GCA_949748255.1 of Eustalomyia histrio. Taxonomy (NCBI): domain Eukaryota; kingdom Metazoa; phylum Arthropoda; class Insecta; order Diptera; family Anthomyiidae; genus Eustalomyia; species Eustalomyia histrio. The sequence goes on from OX456526.1 coordinate 16,634,595, forward strand.
GAAGAACAATAGATGGTTTTCGGACTACATTTACTGTTACTAATAATGTGCATTCCGTGAGACGCCGAACAGTGCCGAATTAGCCGCTCTGAAGGAAAGGACGATTATATACGCCATAAAATGGAAGAAATGCACGATGAGTTTGACGAATAGAACAATTATTTTGATTACATATTTCAACAATTTGCACGCGTTGCTCTGGTATAAGTTGATTCATAATGAAATTTCACAGCAAACTAAACAAAAAGCAACTATCAGCTGTTAAATGGGTTGTCAAACAAAGCAGTGATGCCAACTCAAAGTTGTGACACTCTAAAAAAACACCCTTTATATCCAATCAATTTTAATGATGATTAGTTAAGAGCTCCATTAGCTAATTGTACCTTTTGTTAAACTCTGTAATATAAGTATTAATATCATTGGCCAAATGTGGCTTTAAATATTACAATAAATAAATAAATAAATAAATAAATAAATAAATAAATAAATAAATAAATAACTGAATGAATGATTTGATTTTTCGCCATTTTTTCAAATTGGTATTTTAGGATAATTTAATTATGCAGTATTTCATTTTAAGTAGATATCAATTCTATTACAAATAATGCAAAACATTTTATTCTAGGATAGTTTTTCTAAGCGAAATTCTATTTATTATTTTTTTTACCAGTTGCAAGGTACACATCAAATCGTACTACGATACTCGTTTTTGCTTTGCTAAAGAAAATCATAATTTCTTAAAATGTATAAAAATTATTAGCATTTTTAACAAAACCGAAAGATTTGTTAATTTTTCTTACACACACCAAAAAAAATCTGTAATGATAACTAAAAATTTTGCTGTTATTACGGGAAATTTTGCTAATTTGAGCCCAGCGGTATTTTTTGCTAATCTTAGCAACACATGCCTGCTGACGTGTAGTACAATGAAATTAGTAGAAAAATTAGTAGCCGCTACTAAATTTGAGTAAACTTTTTGTAAAGCGGAATTTAAAACCGGTTTCCTAAAATCAGCAAAAAAAATTTACTAAATATTATTAATATTATTACAAAATTTTAATTTTTTTTTATCGAGCATCAAATTTTTTAATTTAAATTATTTTTTTTTAATACTTTATACAATATTAAAAACAAACTAAAAGGCTTAAAAATTGCTAAAACATAAACGAATTAATCATTTAGTTTTTATTTCGTTATTTCTGTTTTGAAAAATATTTTAATCAATATTGATTTTTAGTGCAATTTTAAGTGGATGTCCTATTTTCAGACATGAGTCACTTCCCATCCCTTTCTTAATCTATGTAACATTTTAAGGTTATTTAAGTAATTTTTCTTGCTAATTTTAGCAAATCGGTTTTTTAAAAATTTGTAAAATAATTTCTGAAATTAGCAACAAAAATTTGTAAATATTCTGTAAAAACTCAGTAATTTGTAAAATGTAAATAGCAAAAAGATTTGCTAAATAATAATTTTTTTACTATAAATCAGTACAAAAATAGTAAAGTGGGATTGAAAACCGTTTACAAATTTTTCTATTTTTTTCCGAGTGTAATCTTAAAGATATGTACACCAATTTTTCAAAAGTACCATTCTCCTAATTTTAGACAAAAAAAAATATCTACTACCTTAATAGGCTTAAAAAAATGTTCAGCCTTCTCATTGAATAAATCCTAGATCTGCCACTGGTTACTTTCCTCAGGTCATCATAGGGTTAAACCATGACATTGGCCTATTTTATTTATTGATTGTACTTAATTATAAGACAATAAACAATTTTTTGTAAATACTTTAAAGGTATATTTAAGAAACAAAAAGAAAAAAATTAATAACAGTTTTGAAAACTAAAATTTTTAAATGTAAATAATTAATTTATATGACTTTTCAATATGTACTTTGCATGCATGTATCACGCTAACTTTTAAATTGAAAAATTGTTATTTATTTTTTTAAAAGACAATATGATAGATTTCTAATTTGTTCCATTAAAATGACCAGCTGGAAAGTTAACCACCAATATTCTATATAAAAACGATATACACATTAAAAAAAAATTAGTAGAAAAATTTGTAAACGGGTTTGAAACTCACTTTACTCTTTGTACTGATTTTTAGTAAAAATAAATTATTATTTAGCAAATCTTTTTTTTACACTTAACAAATTACAGAATTTTTACAGAATATTTACAAATTTTTGTTGCTAATTTCAGAAATTATTTTACGAATTTTTGAAAACCGATTTACTAAAATTAGCAGGAACTTTACAAATTTTAAAAAAGTGAATATTGAAGGAAATGTTATTTCTAATTAAAACTTACACCTACAAACTTAAATTGCCTTGAAATGTTACTTAGATTACAAAAAGGGATCGGAAGTGAATATACCGACTCATGTCTAAAAATAGGACATCCACTTAAAATAGCACTAAAAAGTTTTTAAGTTCTAAAAACAATTAAAATTTGACCTTAAAAGTAAAAAAAAAATTGACTAAAATATTAAAACAAATTGATAAATTCGTTTATATTTTTACAATTTTTAGACCTTTGCTTAATTTTTTTTTTTTAATTTTATCAAAAATATTTTTTTAAAAATATAGATAAAATAAAAAAATGTTGATGCTCTATAAAAAAAAACAAACTTAAAATTTTGTACTAATATTAATAATATTTAGTATTTTTTTGCTGATTTTAGCAAAAAGATTTTAAATTCCACTTTACAAAGAGTTTACTAAAATTTAGTAGCGGCTACCAACTTTTTCTACTAATTTCATTGTACTGCACATCAGCAGACATGTGTTGCCAAGATTATCAAAAAATACCGCTGGGCTCAAATAAGCAAAATTCCCCGTAATAACAGCAACATTTTCAGTTGCCATAACAATTTTTTTTTTGGTGAGTGTACTTGGTTATCCATTTTTCGGTTTCAAAAGTTTCGATGAAACTTTTATTTCATTATAATGCTTGGACCTTGCCATTATGTTACGTATGAAATACAATGTCATTTAAATGACATCCTCTAGATTGCTTGCAGCAGTCGTTCCTTTTGAGGTAGTATCTTGGCGATAACTTGACACGGTCTTTGACGTAGCATCAAATCGCATGATCTTGGTGGCCAATTGACGTTATTTGAAAAATCAGCATTAAAAGCTTATCTAAGGCTTTGTAAATTGTCAGCCGGCTGTAACTGTTGCGTGAGTTGAACTTTATTTGGATGGAGGTGCAAATCCAAATCCAAAACACGCCATAATGTGTCGTCTGGTAATACGAACTCGCTTAAGACGAACCCCCGGTATACGCAAACTAAAGGGTGGTTACATTTTAAGGTCGGTGTTGATTTTGAATGAAACAAATTATTTAGGAAATTATTGTCATTTCTTTTTATTATGATAATATGGTTTAGTTCAATTATAAATGGAACAAAATATCGGCCAAATGGCACACCCCCATCCGATGGTCCAAATTTTCGTTGACGCTGAGGCATAATTGGAGTTCTATGCCGTTAATGTGCCGAATTATCTCATCCTTTAGCTCTTTAATCGTTGTTGGCTTATCCACGTACACCTTTTCTTTCAAATAACCCCAAAGAAAGAAGTCCAACGGTGTCAAATCACATGATCTTGGCGGCCAATTGACATTGCCACCACGTGAGATAACACGGCCATTGAATTTGTCGCGCAAAATAGCCATTGTTTCGTTAGCTGTGTGGCAAGTGGCACCGTAGTGTTGAAACCACATATCGTTCAGGGTCATATCCTCAATTCCTGGCCACAATAAGTTCGTCAACTCGCAATTGCCAACACCATTCACGGTAAATGCTTGGCCGACCTCATGACACACTATCGCGAACAACAGTAATGTTTACCGCAGAACGAACTGGGCGAGCATGCACAGGTGTTTCCACAGACCCGGTTTGCTGAAATTTGCCCACGATTCTCCCGATTGTGGATACATTTGGTCGATTATGCTGACCAAAAAAAATCACGAAGTACACGAAATGCATTTTGATTTGAACGCCCATTTTCATAACAAGCCTGAATAACTTTAACGCGTTGCTCGATTGTGTAAATTTCCATGGTTCAAATTGAGTTAGCCAGAAATTGAGAAATGTCAAATAAAATGCAGAAAAAATCTTGACGTTAAGGTGTGGTTCACATTCAACATCGGCCCTTAAAATTTAACCACCCTTTATTTCTTATTAAAATTTGTTATGCAAACTTCCCAAAAATTTTGAATTTGTTTTATATATTTTTTGTATTTTGATAAATTTTTTGCTGACAAATCTGATTTTTTTTTCCTGAACTGTATGGCAAACGGTTTTTTTGTCCAATTTTTTAAACTGTTTTTAAAAATCATCCCAATTAAATACAAACCTCGTTTATAACGAACTAATTTCTCTAGTCCCCTATAGGTTCCTTACCTTTGGTGGAACCCTATTTTTCTGTCATCTTTTAAATAATGTTTATGAAATAAGAAACATTAAAAAACCATCATAATAGTTAGATGGTCATGTACATATGTGTGTGTATATACATGTACATGTGTTAGTTAACTTGCCTTTAAAAATATGTTTAGTTTATTTTTTTAGGCCATTTCGCATATTTTTACACAACATTTAAAGTGTATGGCATGGAATGGAATGGTGACTACGCGAATAGAGTCAGTCAGTATGAATAGTTTTAGTTCGCACGTTTATTTAAGATGCATGCCATGTCGTTGATTTTATTAAAAATAAAATAAATAAATAGTTGGCGTTTTTTTTTATTTTTTCATAAACATACCGCGTCTTGTACTATGGGTACACTCAAATAAGTTTGTCAGTTACTACATGGTAGTTGTTGTTTTTAACATTAATAATAGATGTTTTTTTTTCAATGGAAAAATACAAAACTATTATTACAGTTATTTAAAAAAAAACCCCCACAAAAAGTTCCGTATTTTGTAATAGTTGTTTAAATCAGTTATTTTTTTTTTGTGTTATAGTAAACAGCCACCAAAAATAGTTTCTTTCTGAAAACAGTAAATTTTTGTACAAATGAAGCTAAAGTAAATACAAATTGAGAAAAAGTTTTGAAATCTTATAAAAATTTGGAAACCTGAATTTTCTTTAGAATTTTTACTTTAAATTTAAAGTATTAAAAAGTAAATAAAATAAAGATTTTTTATAAAAATTAGCAAAAACTTTACTGTAAAAATACAAGAGCTTTTACTAATTTTTGTCAGTTGTTTTAAAACTTTTGTAGTAAAAAATTGTCTGATATTTTAACGACTTCGGTAGACATTTTACTGCATTTAACTGCATATTCCTTTGATTTAACTGTCTTTGTTAGTAGATTTTACCGACAATCTTTTTTGAGCGTATATCTGAAAATTATTCCAGTTAAATTTAATAATACCTAAAGCTATTTCATATGGCTACTATGGGTATCCTATACCAATAATAATTATTTTCATAACCAGTTATGGGTACCCCTTACCCCATGCATTATTTTACCATTACCAGTAATGCTATCATATTACCGCCAATAACATCGTCGTGTTAAAGTAATGACATAGGTCTTTAACCAAATCTACAGCTCTTTATATTCTATTTGGTAATAACAAGTTTTGCTGGGTGTATTGGCCTTTAAAACTCCTTGAAGTTTTTGAGAAAATGTCCCTTGCAAATAAGTGTTACCCTACTGTTTTCGTTAAACGATTTTTTTTTTAACTTTATGTTATTTGAATGATTATATGTGTATAAATTTTTTTCTGTTTTTTTTTGAACTCGTTGAACTAAAAAAAAAATAAAATAAATAAATGTTTAAATTCAATGCTTAAAATATGTTCCCAGTGTAGAAAATCATTACATAGCCCATTACCTGGTAATTGTAACCGCTTACTTTTCTTACTACCTTTCTAATTACTTTAATATGGGGCAAAATAATAGGTGATTACCGATATGCATACCAGTATTGAAAAAATAATGAGCCTAAAAAATTAACTTTAAACAAAATTTTTATAGAAAAAAAATATTTTTTTATTGTGAAATTTGAAGTTTTATTTTAAAGTCGATCTTTTTAATACTTATATAGGGTGTTTTTTTAAAGTGCCATAACTTTGAGTTGGCATCACTGCTTTATTTGACAACCCATTTTACAGCTGATAGTTGCTTTTTGTTTAGTTTGCTTTGAAATTTCATTATGAATCGACTTACACCAGAGCAAGGCGAGCAAATTATTGAAGTTTTTAATCAAAATAATTGTTATATTCGTCAAACTCATCGTGCACTTCTTCCATTTTATGGCGTACATAATCGTCCTTTCCTTCAGAGCGGCTAATTCGGCACTGTTCGGTGTCTCACGGGATGCACATTATTAGTAACAGTAAATGTGGTCCGAAAACGATCTATTGTTCTTCGAATTAGCCGCTCTGAAGGAAAGGACGATTATGTACTCTATAAAATGGAAGAAGTGCACGATGAGTTTGACGAATAGAACAATTATTTTTATTAAAAATTTCAACAATTTGCACTGGTTGCTCTGGTGTAAGTTGATTCATAATGAAATTTCAAAGCAAACTAAAAAAAAAGCAACTATCAGCTGTAAAATGGGTTGTCAAATAAAGCAGTGATGCCAACTCAAAGTTGTGACACTCTTAAAAAACACCCTATGTATGAAAATGTATTTTTAGTGTGGTTCGAGATCATAGAAAAATTTTTTCAAATGAAAAATTTCTTATTTTTTATTTAGTAATCATTTGAAAAAAAAATTTTTTCTATGATCTCGAATCAGACTAAAAATACATTTTCATACATAATATGAAATTTGTTTAAGCAAAATGTGGTCGTGTCGGGAATCGAACCCGGAATTCCAGATTTTCAGGCAACAGCTCTATTATTAGACACATCTCGATATGTAATATTTGATATATTATCATTAATGCCTTGCTGCAGCAGTAAGTCATCAAAATTATACTCTCATAATTTTTGATGCTAACTCGCTCAAATTAAGTGTAAATTTGTTAACACAATTATAATTAGCCAAAACATCGGACTTAGGCCCATTATTATAACTTGCCGATAGCTAAAGTTAGGATGTTAACGGACAGATTTTTAGTTTTTCGTTATTATAAGTATACTTTAACCTAAAAGTGACCGATAAGCTAAAGGTGAGTTCATCTTACCTTTAACTTTTAACGTAAGGTTTAAGCATTTGAAGTTGCCACATTTTATGCTCTGCAGTGTAGTTGCCGTGTAGTTTTTTAACCCTATCTTTGATGTTTGGTTTATTTCTGTGTTCGGCGTCGAAAATGTAAATTTTTTACAACAAACATTTTTATCTTTCACACAATTCGAAGAAATTTTGTTTTTCGTTTGTATTTTTTGTTTGTTGTAAGTAAATAAATAAATAAATAAACGTACGTCGTTGCCACTTCGTATTTTAAAGAACCATTTTAATTTGTCAAAAGTAATCGGTGTTTGCTCTGGTAATGCCATATTTTCAAAAAACTTAATTTTATTTTATAAGGAAGTTGTAATAACCAAAAAAAGTTAAAGGTCACTTTATTCCTCACATTAGCTAAAGTTACCTTTAACTAACACGCACCTTAAAGGCAAGTTATAATATTGGGCCTTAGACTCACCTAATAAATATTATACCAATCAACGCAGAATCACCTTCAGAGTTGATTTATCGATGACTTTAATTTTTTTATTAGTTTTTATTTATAAAATTTTGACAAAAATTACCAGGGTCTTACTTTATAATTGAAATATTGACATACAGAAATTTTTTTATTTTACGCATTATTTTATGTTTTTAAATAAGGCAATTTTTTATATTTTAATATAATGTAGAAGTTAAGTTGGTATCATTATTGGTAGTCCAAAAAAGTATTGCTACCCCATTACCATTTCTACACTGGGTATGTTTCTTATTCATCGTACGTACTGGTCTGTTTTATATGTAAACCAAACATTTTTTTAACAGTCACATACAATTTCAAACTTAACATACCACTGTATACCCCAATGCCTTATGGCTTATTATACCGTTTTCGTAGCTGTCGTTGGTTTTTTTTTTTTTTGTAAGGTGTGCCTTACTGCACCGCCCAATGATTTCAATATTTATGCTCACCTTACATACCAAAATATCTATACATAATAAATAAAATAAAAAATATTTTATTTTAATAGCCATTTCGCACATGAGCTCTTTTTAACAAATAGCTACAATAATACAAAAAAAAAAAATTCTTGGCAATTTATAATATTTATTTAACACTTTTTTTTATATATGCCCTACCATATGTGACGGCGATTTAAGTTTGTCAATTCGTTTGTTAACATATAGAGTAAAATATAATTTTAACGGAAAATGTTTAGTATCCCAGCAAGACTTTGGTTATGGGTGCTATATACTCATACGTTTCCGTGTAAGGATGTCTCATAACTTTTTGCATTATTTGCAATCATAAAGTAATAAGTTATCGATTATTGATTACGTATAAAATAATTTATAAATGTTTTTAGATACCTTACTTTGTGTTTTTTTGTAAGAAAATGGGTAATGTATGTATGTTTTGACAACACTATCCTAAAAACGAAGCACAACAACTCATTAGGCTTAAAGCAATCAAACATTATATGCGTCGATAGTTCTTCAGTGGGTAGAGTTTTCAGCTGGCAATCAGAGCTCCCAGGTTCGATTTCCCCACCATGACCACATTATATTTAATAACGTTTAAAATATTTGTAATAATTTTTATTATTTCTTTTTTATGACACATTATTTTTCCTTTTCTCGTAATCATAAAAGTAACACCTTACTTTATCACCTCTAATGTAATGGGTCCATACATTACCTTTGGCTCACCGCCTGTAAAATTCATCAGTGAAGTAAGGTGTAAAGTAGTCCATGAGCCCATTATATTACACATTATTTGGTAATATGTGGTTTTGCTCGGATTGTCCTCAGCAGCTTTGTTTTAAAGATTAGTACATTTTTTTTAGAAGTATTTTAATGAATTTTGAAAAAGTCATTCCCAGGTATAATAAATCCGATATTACGCATTTCGCATATAATCTAGATTTCTCAAGTCGAATTTTAAATACGTTTGCATAAAATTTGCAGGTTGGGGATGTCGTAGCCATCGTGAGAATTGTAATTAAAATTCGAATTAATAACTATTTCTAAATCAGAGATGGAAAATTAGATTTCTAAAACGGTACTGAAGCTGAATCTAAATAGAAGGATAAAGCCTGTAACACAGCGGTTCCCACTAACTCTTTCTTCACGAACTCTCTGAGTAATTTCTACTGGCTCCGTCAGCAAACTTTTAAATTTTTTATATTTAAATAAAAATATTTATTTCAGAAGATTAAAAAAAATGAAATGAATACAAAGATGGAAAAAGATTTTCATTAGAATTTACATAATATAAGATACTTACCAGATAAAAATTTTGGTAGAGTCTTTCAATTAAGTTAGAATCTTTTCTATGAAAAATTGGCATATACATTTACCTGTCTTTTTTATTAGAGTTTTATTTTAAGCTACACTTAGTTCTTATTCCATTCAAAAGTTTTGAAAATCGCGCTATATTCATTATTTTTGTAAATTTTTTTTAATACAATTATGGCAACTGACATTGCAAGATTATATATTATAAACCTTCTTATTCTTGAAGAAATTTTGCCTGTAAACTCTGCTTTAAAAAACAGAAACACTGAAAATTACATTTTAATAATTGCAATTGCTGTTACAAATATAATTTCATTTAATATTAACTTTTAGTGCAGACAATTTTTTTTTTTTGTTAAAATTTAATTACATTTTACAAACAAATTTTTGTCGAAGTTGAAGTTATCATAGTGACGCGTGAATCACATGTGAACCAAAATTTAAATTACTCAATTGATCGAGCGTGGGTGGTAGAAAAAATTTCGTGCATCAGTATGGTATCACTTCATTCAAATGATAAAATAAATTCTTTTATGTTTAATTTTTCGAAATATTTTGAATTTTTGAATTCGTGCGTGACTGTAATTTTTGGTTCGTGATCATGCGTGAGTGTTGGTCAAAAATATCTCATGTGTCCATCTCTAGTTTAAACAACTACAAATGTCATAAAAGTTGTTTTTATATTTCCGTAGCAGATCAACTTTAATTACAGTTAAAATTATTACCCAGCAAAAACAGGGTTTCAACTACTTACCAACCATTTTACTCGTAATGGGTAGTCATTACCCTCTCGCTTACGAACAGCCAAAAAATAATGAGTACCCATTAATTTTTTGATATCGCGAACAAAATTAATTAAACGCGTAAATAGTCTGGTAATTAGTTAATATTATGTTTTTGCTGGGTACCTTTACCCACACGAATAGCTGGCATGTAGTAACTGCAGTACATTTCTGGGGGAACGTATACTTTTTACCTGAAACCACATTATTATGGTTTTTTAAACTGATTCGCATTCAAAATCCAAAAAAATTAAAAGTACACTCAAAAAAGTTGGCAAGTAGAATCTACTGAAAATGACTGTAAAAATACGGGTATATGCAGTTAAAAAGGTGACTTATATATTTTTTTACCTTTAAAATAACCAAATTTTTAGTTATTTTAACTGTACAAAAACAACTCAAAATAATGCAGTAAAAATAACTCGAAATGTAGTAAAATTAATGACAAATTTTTAATACATACAAATTTTGAAACAACTGACAAAATTGTTAAAAAATAACGTTTTTACATTTAATTTCATGTATTTTCAACAAAATGAAACAATAAAAAAATCAAAAAGAAGCACGGCTTTGCAGCTGCAAAGAAAGGAGTGTACAAAGTGCAGTAGACACTTTATTGACAATGTCACCAAAAATAGGAAATGTAAAGAGTGTATACGCTTTGTTGACTATGTCACCAAAAAGTCAACCAAAATTGTCGACAAATGTGGTGACTTGGAGACACTTGACCCCAGGCTTCCTACAGGGTACACAAACAAATATCATCTTGTAACGAAAGGGTGGTTAAATTTTAAGGGCCGATGTTGATTTTGAATAAAACACAAATTATTTAGGAAATTATTGTCATTCCTTTTTATTATGATAATATGGTATGGTTCAATTATGCATGGAAGAAAATATCGGCCAAATGGCCGCCGCGACCTCGGCGGCTCACCTCCATCGAGCAATGTTTTCCGCAGAACGAACTGGGTGAGCATGCACAGGTGTTAACACAGACCCGGTTTGCTGAAATTTGCCAACAATTCTCCCGATTGTGGATACATTTGGTCGATTATGCTGACGAAAAAAAATCACGAAGTGCACGAAATGCATTTTGATTTGAACGTCAATTTTCATAACAAGCCTGAATAACTTTAACGCGTTGCTCGATTGTCTATCTTTCCATGGTTCAAATTGAGTTAGTCTGAAATTGAGAAATGTCAAATGAAATGCAGGAAAAAATTTGACTTTAGGTGTGGTTCACATTCAATAACGGCCCTTAAAATTTAACCACCAACTACAGAATTAATTAAATTTGTTTTAAGAGTTATTTTTAATTTAAAAACGTTTTTTTTTTGCAGTTAAAAGTAAATATTTTGGTAGTTATCTTAAAAATAAAAAGAACTGCAAAAAACACAAACTTTCTATTATATTAAAAAAAAACATATCAGAAAATGTAGGTTTTTACCAATTTTATTTTTCAAAATACATGTATTTTGTTTTGAATAAATTGACTCTTAAGCCTAAACCAGATGACAGTTCTGTCAAAATTTGTTCTTGTATTTCGCGAAAACTTTACAGTATTTTTAATAATTTTTTTATTGAACTTTAGTTTATTTAGAAAATTTCCTAATTTTACAACAGTGACAAATAAAGAATATAAAAGCCTGTTTTATTTCACAGCTGTCGACACTGTGTTTATCTGATCTGGGCTTTATACTACTACAATACCAGGCCGAGTACTCGTTCACTTGACCGAACTTGTGAAAACCTCTAATATATTATTTAAATTCAATTACAGTGATATAAATTCCTTAAAATAATACTACAAATTTTGCATAATTTACAAAATATAAATGGAATATAAATTTTAATGGCAGTTATAAAAATTGATTAAATTTATTTGCTAACAACAAAAAAATAAACATTAACATGTATTGTCATGTGGTACGTAAGGGTGGGGCTAAATGTGTTTTGTTTTTTTTTTTTTAATAAAGATATATAAATAATAAATTTAAAATAAAAAAAAATGTGCAAATAAATTAAATATGTAGACAAATACAACATTCTTTTAAAAATACTGCAACCACCTACTATAGTTTAAAACAAAAACAAATTAAAAAAAATCTATAAAAATATGTCATTAAAATTATTTATTTAAATGTGAAATGTTTAAATAATAAATACATATTAAGGTGACAATTTGTGACATTAAATAAATAATACATATTAATAATTTTTTTTCGAATAACAATAGAAAATTATACGTTTGCTTTATATAATAAAATTCTTATTTTTTTTTTTATTTAATAAAAATATAAAGTGTGAAAATTTTATTGGCAAACAAAAATAAAATGTGCCAAATAATGGTGAACGTATGTACACACTTTCAAAAAGTCTTATGAAAAAAATTTATAAAGCCCGCCATATACAAAAAGTCATAAATACCAAATCAGCAATTATTTATAATTATTTTTGGAAGGGGGTATTTTTGTATAAACAAATATTTTTATTTAAACTTGAAAGAATTTGCAAAAAGTAAAACAAAAAAAAAATAATGTAGTCATAAAGATTATGCGCCACTTTATATCAGATTATAAAAACGTGAAGTTCACTCAGGGAAAAAGTTTAGTCATGTTGATGAAACTGTTTCAAAAATCGTTTGTCATTAATTCTCATGATATTCATGAAATGTTTAGTAATACAAATTTATGAGAAATGTTTCTTATATCTTTTAAACTTTATAAAGCATTTAATTAGAACCTTTTACCAATTACTTCGGCTGCAAAATAATGCTTTTTGTGATTTTCATTAATTAACCATCTTTATTTAAGAAGTAAGATAGGCCTTAGGAAAATTATTATTATTATTTATTTATTAAATATTAATTAACTATGAAACTAATTAAATTAACTATGAAATTAATTAAATAATTTTCAAACAAAAAAAAATAAGGGGTTAAGTGGGTTTGAAGGCTAAAAAAAGCATATTTTTACTGATTTTTTTTTAAATATCAAATAATATATTTTATTCAAACAATTTAGCATACTCATGTAAAAAACGAAGTATATATGAACATACATGGTCCTCTATATGACCATGCATAGCTATACATAATCATATACAACCATGAGTTCAATATATGACCATACATGATCCGAAATACGACCATATATCTTATATCATATATCTTCGGATTCGGAACATAAGGGTATGATTTCATGTATGCTCATATATGATGATATATTAATATATAAGGCCATATACCCTCAAATTTCGGATCTGAAAATATATGGAAATATATGACATCATGTATGGTTATATATTGAACTATGCATGTACGTATATCATCATATATGTTCATATATATTGATATACATAACATATCTAACTAATTCTGGTTCATCTGAAATTAAAAAAAAAAAAACAATTTTTTATGCTTTAACGAAGAAAAACAAAAAAATTTTAATTAAAATTTTTTGACGGAGCCGTGAACAAAAAGTCTTATATTTTGGTCAAATTTTTACCACCTCATAAAATAAGTTGTTATAAAAACTCCTTCCTCGTTGAAGCACTAGATAATGTTGTTTAGAAGAAGTGTGCAAAATTTTATCAAGATCGGTTCATGTATAGTTCAATATATGCAAAGTTCAATAAAAAATAGAGCTTCGAAAAAATCACGACTGAAGTTAAAAGAAGATTTTAAATAGAATCATTTATTCCGGTACCATAAAGTCATGAACCTGCCACAGGGGCAATATTCAGGGTATTCTTTTACTCTTGCCTGTAACGAATACGAATTATTCCTTAAAAAACACTTCATCATATTGACGAAACTTCTTCATGTCTATACAGGTTGGTTGAAAAGTTCCTGCGCTCTATATGAAAGAATACTGTTTTTGTTACGAAATATATTTTTTTATTCAATATAATCTCCTAGAATCTTATATTACTTGTTCCAATGATCTTCCAATAATTTTATCCTATCCTTATAATGGTTTTCCGGAAGCTCTTCAAAATAACCGTCTACGGCTGCTATGGCCTCTTCATTTGACGAAAAATGCTGTCCACGAAGGAATTGCTTGAGATTTCTGAAGAGATAGTAGTTACTGGGAGCCAAATCTGGTGAATACGGTGGATGTTCAAGCAATTCGTACTTTAATTCTTTGAATTTAGCCATCGTCAAAACACTTTTGTGAGCAGGTGCATTGTCTTGATGAAAAATGATTTTTTTCTTTAAACCAGGTATTTTCTCACGAATTTTTTCATCCAGCTGATCCAAAAGGCTGCAATAATATTCAGAGTTGATTGTTTTATCTGAAGATAATCAACGAAATTCCTTTTGCATCCCAAAAAACTGATGCCATAAGTTTTTTCATACGTAATTCTTTATGTAAAATATGGAGTACTCGTTCGCCTGAGATGCCTATGGCATTAGCAGTTTCACGCTTAGTCAAACTTGGATCTTCACTAACCATATTATGTACCTGCTTAATGATTTCTGCTGTGGTTGCAGTTTTTGGTCGTCCGTCGCGTGGATTGTCTTTAAGGCTGGTACGACCACGTTTAAATTCACCAGCCCAAAATTCAACGGTGCGTTTTGAAAGTGAGGACTCCTTATATACTTCTAACAAATTTCCTTTGCTTTTAAACCCTTCAAAACAAAGAATCTAATGACTGCACGATATTCAATTTTTTCCATATTAAAAAAAAAAATAATGACACGTCAACTTCAAATGGATTGTAAACAAAGAAAGAATTGACAGAATGACTTGCAACTTTGCATGTGTTCTCAGGACAGTTATACCAACTTGAGAAAAAAAAGTTTGGAGCTAGCAGTGCCAATCTCTTGGTGAGAGCAGGAACTTTTTAACCAACCTGTAATGGAACTTCTGTTCTTTCTCGGTTCTGGGCGGAATTATAGTTTTTGAAGTATTTTAACTAAAGAAACCATATGCAATAAATGATAAATGAAAAAGAACTTTTGATGTATTTTTTTCTGATACTTTTTGAATTTAAACAGGTTAAGTTTTCTCGAAAACCTAATATGGAGTAATTCTGAAGTCATATTTGAAGTCATTGCGCTAAAGGCCTTCAGAAAAGTATACTCTGCCGTCAGTTTATAGAAAATGAAAGCGCGCCGAAGTCTCAGCGTTTGTTTTTTTTAATTTTCTGTGGTAGCTGTCAACTTTTATTTCTACACTCAGAGAAAACCTTTTTTAATTTTTATCCAATGTAACAATTTTATAAATATTTATGAAACACCAATAATAATGTACATAAAATTGTTTATTGGTCCCCATTAAAATTAGAAATCCTCTTATGCTAAAAATAGGGTACGTTCGTAAATGCAGTAATTGCGCATAACTGCAGCATAATAAATGTAAAGCGTTAAAAAAAACATCACTTGGCAGCACTGATTTACGTCAATTGTTTTTTTTATGCAAACAATTGACAGTGCTGCCGCAAATTTTTGCAACTATGGCATCATTAAAGTTTCTGATGCAATAGTGCGAAATCAGTCTTCTTTTTTGTTTTAATTGATTTTTAATCATCAAAAGTCGTTTCTTCTTTTTATTAATTTTTTCTTTATTATAAGTTAACAAAAAGTTGTCATTTTACCATCAAGATTTTTAATAATATTTGTTAATGTAATTGTGGTGAATATATTTTTTTTCTATTGCAAAAAATTCCAAAAAGCAAACTGTGCAGTTGTTGAGCAGCAGCATAGCATCTGCAACAGCTGATTATGCATCAGCAACAAAAATTGGCATAACTGCCGCAGTGATGCACAAATTTTCTGCATTTACGAACGTACCCATACTTTTTGCGTTTTAAACAGTAAAACATTAAAATTGGACAAAAATCCTTAAAACATTTCATATATATGATAAAGCTTTTTCTTTGTGTGTAGAACAAAAAAAATGTGAGTGATATTCATAAATTTCTAAAATATTTAAATATATTTTTTAGAAAATTTTCTTCAGAGCAAAAAAAAAACCGGCTGGTACACTTTTACGAATTTTATGCCTAAAATTACCCTTTTTCACTCTCATAAAGTAGGCATCACTAATTTAAATAACTGTAATTGCTATTCTGTGGGGAGGGGATATTTGAACAGTTGTGAAAAATTCAAAGAAAAATATTTTTTAAAATTTAATTTTGTTCACTTATTAAATTTTTTTTTTGTAGTACAATAGCTGGGTTTATGCGGCAAGCTATCAAAGTTGGCTTATGTCATTCCCATATAATTTTGGCATAAGCCAATGTTTAGCGTTAATGCTTAACGTTACTTATGTCAAATTTGTATGGGAAAGACCCAAGCAAACGTTGATAGCTTGCCGCATGCAGCTTATATTTAAAAAAAAAATTAATTTAAAGTTTCCCTAATACCAGGATAATCACTTCAATATTGACTTTTCGATACAAAAAAAAATATAAATGTAAGGCGATTCCTAATTTTTTTTTTTAAGTTTTATAAAAATTAAAAAAAGGCTCAAAAACAACTGTTTGATGATTTTATTTTTCTCTTAAAACTATCACGATGAGGACTAGAATTTTTAGTTGGATAGAAAATTAAAAAAAAAACAATAGAAATTGAATAACCGGTTTTAGCTGATTTTGAACTCATGGTTTGGATAAAACTCCGAATAAAAATTTATCTTTTGTTCGATAGGGGTTTGAACACATTCAACAAAATAATTCAGCTCTTTTATTTTAAATATTTTTTGAATTTTTGATACTAAAAAGTTGTTTTTTCCAGCACATTATAAAACAAGGGGAATTTCAGTTAAAAACAACTATTATTGTTACAGAGTGTAGTTGTTCTAAGACTTATTTTCACAATGTTCAGTTATCTATTAATTGCGAAATTAACTGAAAAATGTTTTGATATTAATGATATACAATTTTAATTTAACTGTTGGTTAAATGTTAAAGGCATACAGTTATTGGAACTTTAGGTCAACAAATAACTTTAATAATAGTCTTCCTAATTAATATTAAATATTAAATAACTCGATTTAGTCATGTCCGTCTATTGGCCTGTTTTGTATAAATAAATATACAAAATGTAAATGTATTAAATTAAATTCCATATAATTTTTATTAAAATGTTTGACTTGAAATATTTTTCAATTTATATAATATTGTTTTTATACATTTAAAAAAAAAAACTGTTTTATTTTATAGTTTTTTGTAAGTCAAATGTCAATGCCAAGGTTAATGTAATTAAAATCTTAAATATATTAAACAAATTGTGTAGAAGAAAAAAATATACACAAAACAGAATGAATTCAAATGGAAAATAAAAAATATATATATATATAAAGGGTGTCCCAAGAAGAACGCAATTTTTAAATCTGGCAACATTCGAAGTGTCATTGTTTGACAATTGAACAATTGTTATTGTTTGCTAGTAGAAGGTACGAGGTTAGTAAAAATGGAGCGCTACACGAATGAACAACGCATTCTCATTGTGAAATTGTTTTACCAAAATGGTGAAAGTTTTGCGGCTACAGTTCGCAAATTGCGATCAATTTGGGGTCACAATAATGCTACAAAAGAGTCAACTGTAAAGAGATTAATGGATAAATTTGCCGAAACTGGGTCTGTTAGTGATGTAAAGACAACAACGCGCCATCGACCAGGTCGATCGACCGAAAATGTCGCAGCTGTACGTGATGATGTCGCTCAAACTCCATCCTCCTCAATTCGACACCGAGCTCAGCAAATTGGTGTCTCCAAATCCACTTTGCAGCGAATTTTGACGAAAGATTTGCATCTTCATGCATACAAAGTTCAATTGACTCAGGAACTGAAGCCAGCTGACCATGGACAGCGAAGGGAGTTCGTTAATTGGGTATTGGAGAGACAACATGAAAATGCTGATTTTACCGATAAAATCATCTTCAGTGACGAGGCCCATTTTCACCTTGATGGCTTCGTCGCATTTGGGGTGAGGAAAATCCTCGAGTGATTCACGAGAAGCAAATGCATCCTCAACGTGTCACTGTGTGGTGTGGTTTTTGGGCTGGAGGAATCATTGGACCTTTTTTTATGAAAATGAGGCAGGTCAAGCGCAAACAGTCAATGGTGTTCGGTATCGTGAAATGATAACCAGTTTTTTCTTGCCTAGAATTGAAGAAATGAATGTGGAGGGCATGTGGTTCCAACAAGACGGCGCCACATGTCATACAGTCAGAGAAACAATTCAATTGCTGCATCAGTCATTTCCCGGTCGTGTTATTTCGCGTTTTGGAGATCAGAATTGGCCGCCTAGATCGTGCGATTTAACACCATTAGATTTTTTTCTTTGGGGTTTTTTGAAGTCGATGGTTTACGCGAATAAGCCGACGACGACTCAAGCCTTAAAAGAGGAAATTGGACGCTACATTAATGAAATACCGCAGCATTCATGCAAAACGGTCATTGAAAATTTCATTAAAAGATCGCGTGCATGCCAGCAAAGCCGCGGCGGCCATCTGCACGATATATTGTTCCATACATAACCTCATTCTGTCTACTTTACGATATAATAAAGTTTCACGATTTTTTTTTAAATATCTGTGTTTTATTTAAAATTTAAAAATTGCGTTCTTCTTGGGACACCCTATATAACAACAATAAAATTTAAAAACAAAATACTTTACGACATTTATGACAAGCACAAAATGTAGAAGATATACACATACTAATCAATCGTCATAACTACTTGTTAGACAATTTAAAAGCATATAAAACATTTTTAATTTCATTTTATTTTATTTTTTTCTTCTTTCTTTCGAAAAAAAAATCTTTTATTTTTTAATGGATCATTAGCAAATAGCTGTTTTAATGAAAGAACATGGTTGTCTAAACTTTAAATAATAATAATAAAAAAAAAATATATCACAAAACAACAATAACAAAAATTGTATTGTATAAAAAAATGTAAATTATTTTAAAATAAAACCGGTTGTATTTAATAGAGATTGTTTTTGTTAAACAAAAAAAAACAAATTCAAATAAAAAACAGACAAATTTAAATTAAAGGAGATTATCATGTAATTACAGTAACTCAGGCATGACATGTCAATCTAAATTTATAAAAAGTAAAGAAGAAAAAAATTTATACAAAACTAAACTGAACTTAACTAAGCTGTCTTTTTTTGTATAATTTGTATCATATTTCATATTCACTTTTTGTGTGTTGGCGGCACAGGTGGGACAGGGGGGTAAAATTTTTGTGTGTTGTATGATTGTTGTCATCATCATCATCATCATCATGTTATTAAAATTAAGTATACGACCTGTTGATTAAACGTGTAGGAATTTCATGATCATTATATTTAACATGTTCACTTACATGTACAAAATTTGTTATAGAAAAATACTGACGATAAATTGCTGACAATAAAAGGTCAAGGGTATATTTAAGTACGTTTATTTTTCTTGAATGATTTTTTATCTTTTCTTTTTAAATTGTTTTGAATGTTGTATTAGAAATTGCTTTTAAATTATAAATTATTTAAAAATTATTCATAAATAAAGGGTGTTTTGATTTAACCCAGCATTAAATTAAAACAAATTATATTTAATTCAATTTAATTCAATCAATTCAACCTGTTTTGATCCTACTGTTCCCTTTAACACCGAGACATTTTAATTATTCGAAAGAAAAGTGGATGCATACGCGGGAGCAGAAACTCCAGGGAACACATATTTCAAGTTTCTATCTAAAAGTGTTTGGGAAGGCCGTTTAGGGGGATTCTTTTTCCCTTTTTAACCCCTATTTTTACCACAGAAACTCCTAAAAATACCGCATCAGCGAATTAACCTATATTCCAGGGAACACATACATTTTTTTATTATCAGTGATAGGATTCCGTAACTTTTTTAACGTTAAAATTCAGTAGTTAGTGTCGGCCAGAATAGCAACGTGATATATTTTTCCATACAAATTGACAATTAAAACGCCTCAAGCGTTGCAGTTGTGAAATCCAATCTATTTAATTTTTAAAACGTTTTTTCTTATTCTCTTGTTTTTTTTTTCTAATTCTCTTACAGAGTTGCCGCCTTTTAAACATTTTTTGTAAATAAAGAACATATGACGAGTTAAATTAGCATACAATATTCGATGACTCTTATGCTCTCTTTGTATACTCACTCTCTTTGTATCTTAGTATGTTCGTTTCTAAATTTTTATTAAAACAATTATTTATTTTTATTGTTTTTATGACCGGGGCGGGTAGGCTTGTTGGTAGCGTGCTAGCTTATCAGTGCGGGGGTCGTGGGTTCAATTTCCACCAGAGGCTCTGGTCTGTTTTCGCTACAACGAGCCGAAGGCCTTTGTTGCTAGTGCTCGGTTAGGGTATTAACATATAATTTGTAATTATATGATTAATAAATAAATAAAATAAATCAATAAATAAATTAATTAATAAATAAATATTGTTTTTATAAAATTAATAAGTAAAAACCAAAAAATAAAAATGTGTCGATAATAAGGAAAGGATACAGTGGAGAGTAAAGAATCTCTACGGTATTCTTTTCTCTAAAATAAATATGACAGTTGTGCAGTCACGTCGTTACTTTGGGCGTGTTTTCTTTCATAGCAACAATCGTAGCATGTCACGTTCTTATTCTGGGCCGACATATAATTGTCTAAATTCAATAACTTTATAAAATTTCAAAGCAAATAAATTTAAAATTAACATCTCTTGTCGGTATCTCTTGTCAATAATTAAAAAAAATTCCGAATAGCTTTTTTTGTAACTGAACCGTCAATTATCGTTAGGTAACGTAATCGGTAAAATCGTTAAAAAAAAGATAATAGAGAATTGCACTACAGGTTTCTATCCAAAAGAGTTTGGGAAGGTCATTTAAGGGGAGTCCTTTTCCATTTCGAAGTCCCATTTTTACCACGAAAATTCCCATTTTTACCACGAAATTCTCATCAGCGAATTAGGCCACATTCCAATGAACACATATTTTAATTTTCAGGGTTTAGACAGACCATTTAACCGTAGAATTTTCTCCTTTTAACCCCATAGTGGAAATTTTAAAGAAAACCCACATCAGTGCATTGTTATTACTGGAAATTCTGCTAATTTGAGCCCAGCGGTATTTTTTGCTAATCTTAGCAACACATGTCTGCTGACGTGTAGTACAATGAAATTAGTAGAAAAATTAGTAGCCGCTACTAAATTTTTGTAGACTTTTTGTAAAGTGGAATTAAAAATCTGTTTGCTTAAATCAGTAAAAAAAATTACTAAATATTATTAATATTGGTAAAAAGCTTTGAATTTATTTTTCTTATCGAGCATCAAAGCTTTGATTATATTTTTTAAAAAACGAATTAATCATTTTGTTTTAATTTGGTAATTTCTGTTTTGAAAAATATTTTGGTAATTTTTTTTTTTTTTTTTAAGGTTAAATTTTATTTGTTTTTAGGGCGGATTTTTAGAATTAAAAAAACTTTTTTTTGGTATTTTAAATGGATGTCCTCTTTTTAGACATGAGTCCCTTTTTTAAATATGTAACATTTTAAAGCAATTTAAGTTTGTATGTGTAAGTTTTAATTAGAAATAACATTTCCTTTAATATCCACTTTTTTAAAATTAGTAATATTTTTTGCTAATTTTAGCAAATCGGTTTTCAAAAATTTGTAAAATGATTTCTGAAATAAGCAACAAAAATTTGTAAATATTCTGTTTAAATTCTGTAATTTGTAAAATGTAAATAGCAAAAAGATTGCTAAATAATAATTTTTTACTAAAAATCAGTACAAAAATAGTAGAGTGCGTTTAAAAACCGTTTACAAATTATTCTACTAACTTCTTTTTCTGAGTGTAGTTATCATATTATGGTAATAAAATAACCATAATTTTATCTTAATATGGTCCCTGCAGTTATATTATGATTTGAAACTATAAAAACTTTCTTTAAATTTAAGAATATTTCTTTAAGAGTTTAGAAATTTCAAAGTACTATTATTGGAAACATAAAATAAACATAATTATTGACTTTGGAGTCAATCAGTGATTCATAAAAAAACATGTTTTAAACGCCAAAAGCTTGAATTAATTTCACATTTTTTCCAGAAATTACAAATCCTTAAAAATTAAGTATTAAAACTTTACTGTGATAAAACATGCATTCAACATTACATATTTTCATAATTACTTTTGCATCCGGTTTTATAAATGATTCAAAATTTAATAAATGTTTTATTGCAAATGTCACATAAATATTTGAAATTTTTTTGCATACAATTGTATGGAAATTCCCATATTCTTTTTTGTTATATAAATATTTATGATATGAAAGGGTGTGTTAGAATTTAAAATACAAATGGTCGTTTTGCTATTTATTTTTTCTTAGATATTTTTGTTATTTTATTAGCATAGTCAGCAACTACTTTTCTATAGTAACCAAAGCGCCGGTAGAATTTTTTTAAAAAAAAAAAGAACCGCAATTTTAATTGGAAAAATAATAAATCAAAACATATTGTCAATACACATTCCAATGAATAGCAAGTGTTTTATAATTCCACAATCATACATTACAATACCAAATATGTATGCAAAAATTATAGAATTATTGTAAAAAAAAATTATTATTATCAGATCTTTTGATCGCATACATGTACAATTATTTCTATGATTTTATAATAATTTCAAAGGATAAAATAGAAAAAAAATTAATGTTTAAGTGGAACAAATTAAAATATTTCGAAATGTTTTTTTAACTGTGTAAATTATTTGGAAACTAATAACAAATTTTATAAAATTAAAGCAAATTTAAAATTTTTTTTAAATTATTGTATGAAATAATTTAAATGAACTTGATTTAAAATTTTAAGAGTTTGGCATAAAAATCACATTTACTTAACAAGTATGTTAACATGTATGTTAAATTCCAGCTAATTGATTTCGAACATTTAATCAAATTCAAATAAATTTTTATTGTATGCCAGTAATATTTTTCATGTTAAGACTTAATTTTATGTTATTACTACAAAAATTATTAATTACTTGACAGTTGCTAATCATATAGCTAAATACCAATTCGATATTACAATTTAAGACTATAGACATACCAACTTGCCCACAGACAGTCTGACATACAGATGGACAGACATACATATAGATAGTTGGACAGTCAAATGCATCAATATATATTCACATATTCATTTAAAGAAAACTTATGTATTCAGTTTAAGAGACCACAACGTGCTGCACCAGCTAAAGCCATCGAGATGGATAAATAGCTAAAACCACTTATCGTAAACACTTGTAGTAATTTTTTTTTTTTATAATTTTTTTAATAATTCTTAAAAATCCCGTTTTACCACTTTCAAATGCATTAAAAAAAAAAAGAAAAATAAAATAACAACAAATAATAATATCATTCCATCATGCCATACTTCATCAAAACTTACAAATGTAAAGGAATCTAATACATATACAGTCGACGACAAAAAATTATCAGGATTTTTCAAATTCCAAACTACTGTAAAATATCAAATTTTTTGTTGAAAAAGAGAGAGAGAGAAAAAAGTGAAGTTTAAAAAGTACACAGAAGAAAAGTACCGCTACTATAGATCAATTTATGATAATTGTACAGTGATATTATCCTTAATGTCCCTTTAAAAAAACTCTTCAGATTCTAATGAAATTTTCCCCTGAAATTCTTGAGTACTTTTTTGTACAGAAAAATCATTAGAATCTGAAGACCTTTTTTTGAGAATTTTTCTCTAGAACGTTCTTCAGATTCTGCAAACTTTTTCTATAGAATATAGCTCAGATTCTAAGGGTTTTCGCCCTATAGAAAAACCTTAGATTCTTATGACTTTTTATGTAGAAAAATTTTCAATTCCGAGTATTTTTCCCATAGAAAAACCTTTAGTTTTCAAGTTTAGGAGTCCTCAAATTCTGAGGACCATTTTCAGTAAAAAACCACTTAGAGTCTGGTGATTTCTTTTTTTTTTACAAAAAATAAAATTCTCATTCAAAACCCATATTTTCTGCTTTTTTTCTATAAAAAACACTTTGGTTCTGAAGACCTTTTTCTGTAGTGAAACCATTAACCTCTGCAGACTTTTTTCTATGGAAAAACCTTAATTCTAAAGTTATTTTTATATAGAAAATTCCACAAAGTAAAACTTTCATGTCCTAAATATTTTTCTGTAGGGAAAAAGCCCAGAACCTGATGGTTTTTTTCTGTGTGATTTTTTATAAAAATGTTTCCAGAATTTGTAAAAAATATCCTTAGGGTCTGTGGGTTTCTCTATGTAAAAGATTTATATAATCTGATGGTTTCTTTATAGAATCTAAAGGTTTTTGTTTATATGAAAAAGAATTTAAAGACATTTTTCTATAGAAAAAAGTGACCGAAAATTTAATTAATTTTTTGTGTAAAAAGGTCTTTAAAATTTGGGAGTTTTTCTATAGAATAAAGTTACCAGTAACTTAGAAAATTTTAATAGAACCCTCAATTGGAAATCTGAATGTTTTTTTAGGGAAAATACCTTAGAATTTGAGGCGGTTTTATAAAAAAAAATATTTCCAGAATCTGATAATTTTTTTTGTAAGAAGTATTTTTTTTCACAATTTTATTACAAAATGTTTTTTGTCTCTCCTGAAAAGTAGAAGTTTTTAAGATACGAGTTAACTGGGTATTTTCAATTTAACTTCTTACAAATAAATATAAAAATTGTTTAAGTTTTATTACCGATCGCCACAGTCATGACCATGGGGGTTTTGAGGTTATAACCGATAAATTTTCGCCAATATCCCTAAATTGGAAATGTGGATAATGGAGGTTATTAAAAGTACTATTGCTATAGATCGAAAAATATTTTCAAAAGTAGCACGATTAAGGATCAAATTAAAGATTAAAATAAACATGATTGTTGATCAAATTTGGGACTCAGAAATATCACGATTGTAGATCAAATTATAAATTAAATACTAATAATTTCTAATATAATTTGAAACACAAAATTATTACAATTTTATATTATTTAGACTTTTCATTTCCCGCAATACTTTTCGAATAACATATTTTTTAAAGTTTTTGTAAATAAACTTTTTCTATGTCGTTGCGTGTACAACATGCATGTATGTCTTTCCAATGCATTGAGAAACCATGAAATAATATTAAAAGATTTGACTTGTATTTAACAATTTGTTATTTTATATATATATATATATATTATTTTTCTATACATACTTACATATTATTAACAATTTATGATTATCAAGCGAGTGTCTGTCTGTCTGTCTGTGGTAGATGGTTGTAACTATGTCTGACTTATTAATGTTTAATGGTGGTGCAACATTCCTTTAGATATAATATATTATTTTCTATTTAATATGTTATAATGCGGGCATATTAAATGTAATGTTTGAAATGATATTTTTCATTTACAGGTACATGGAAAAATAAATACTACATCAATTTATGAGTCTTCTACATATTTATTAGATTAAAGAGAAAAATGCACATTCACCCTTATTCTAGTTGTCGTTATCAATGTCGTCGTCGTTTTTGAGTCAACATCACTTTGCTTCGACGTCGACATCACTTCGACACCAAATTGGTATTCTAAAACAGTGTTGTTACGACGTTGACAGTTTATCGATTTAAACAAAAACACATCTCTAAAAATTGAGTCGGCAGATTTATTTTGTGTATTATTTTTGCGAAAAAAATGTTTTTATGTGTAATTTAAATTCTGATACCAGTGATGAAGAAAATAAAGAAAATCTAGTATAGTAGTATTCTCATACAGAAATCCAATATCTTTAATCTGCCGGATAACAAGTGAGTAGCAAAATCAAAGTCTGTTACTTTAAAGAATGTTAAAGGTTTGAAAGTTACTTTCGGCTGAATAAAACAGCCTTCAAAGATGTGCTGGAAACAATAGCACCTAATTTGAAAACCGGAATCAAGTCCACATTTATATCCAAAACAATAAAGTTGGCAGCTACATTAGGATTTTTAGCCCAGGGGTCGTACCAGCTCAGTGTTGGAAACGACTTTTCAGCTGTTTCTGAAACTGTAGAAGATTTGCCACAGCGGGCTCAATATAAATTGATTGAATCTTCCGCCACCTGTATGTAGCATTACACTCGTCTTTGTTGGTCCAGCTCACATTATTCTCGGTGGGCCAAGTGCATTTAATAAATTTGATATTTCTTCCCATTTTTTCCTTTTTTTTTTTTCAGTCATTACTTTTCCTCAAGTCGTTACTAAAAATTGTGTCGACAAAATCAGTCGTTTCAAGACAATATCGTCGTCACATTTTCTTACAGAATACCAAATACTTGTCGACAGTTATCAATTATTTTCGATAACGACAACGGGAATACCAATTTTAAAAAAAAATCCCAAGACGACATTGTCTTGTGTCGATGACGACAACTAGAATAAGGCTGATTAAAAAAAAAAATAGCTGTTACTTTTTAAGGTTTTTTTTTACTGTCAATGCTAAAATATAGTTTTTATAATTTTTGATAAAAATCTATAAATTAAAAAATGAGTTTAAAAATTTTAAAAAAATTCTTAAGAAAAATGCAAGCACTTTTAATTTTTTTAATTTTAATTTTTAAAATTGTATATTTTACTAAAGCAAAATACTCGTAAGTAGATTTTTTTTTGGATCACCTGTATAATTTAAAACTTTTTTTTGAATCACCATTTTTTTTTTTTTTAATTTTTGCAATTTTCTTTTTTCAAAAATGACTATATTTCCAAATTTACCGTTATCTTAATCACACAATTTATTGGTTATTATAATACAAATGTGTAGCTTTATCGACACATATATATGTATATTTAACGCTGTATATGCCCTGTAGGAAACCTGGGGTCAAGTGTCTACAAGTCACCACTTTTGTCGACTATTTTGGGTGACTTTTTGGTGACATGTGCACAAAGCGTCTATACTTTTTACATTCCTTTTTTGCAGCTGCAAAGCTGTGGTTGTTCTTGATTTTTTATTGTTTTATTTTGTTGAAAATACATGTGCGCATAGCTGCATGCAAAATTAAAGTTTTTAATAAAAATATCAAGAAAATTGAATTTAAAAGTTAAATATACAAATTTGAACAAAATACATATATAATGAGCAAAAGAAATTACAAAAAACTTGTGAAAAAAAAACAATCAATTTTGTATAAAGAGGCAACAATTTGTAGTGAAAATTGCAACTCTAGAGATTTTGTGGATCTCAATAAAGATTTTACGGAGCCTGTGGATGATTTTGTGCAGTCTTTTGTAGATTTGTTTACTCCAAAGTTAAATTTGCACGAACATTTTTTTTACTGTAATGAAATTTTTAAAATAAAATTTTATTAATGAAATATCTAATTTAACAAAATAAATGTACAGTTTAATCTTATTTCCTTCCTCGTGTGGAAATCAAGTAAAAAGTTCCAAAAGTATAGACAAGAATTACTAAAATGTACTGGTGAATCTCTGGTTCCAATGTCAACACCTAGTCAATAGTAGTGTAGATTGGCAATGACACGCACATGTTAAATGTCTATAGCAGAAAGCGTTGGCTGGGGCATAATTAGTCAGTAGTACTGGTGACAAAGTCAATAGTGAATCAGTACAGTTTCACTATCGACATTTCCTACAGGGTGCATTCAAAGTATTCTTTACACATACATATGTAAAGGGTTAAATTTTAGCTTTCTAAAGAGTTAAGAATTTAAAATAAACCCTAATATATCAAATGTTTTTTTTTCTTTTTAACATGATTATACCGCTACAACTGTGGTCTTTACCAAGTCTAAAGCTTTTTTAGTTCTTATGAAAATTATAATAAAAAAAATATCTACGCATAATCATAAAAAAATTGATTACCATACATATTTTATGATTACTGTAACACAATTTTCAAATCAATTTTATACAATTAGCCGACCCCAATAGAAGTTTTCAAAAAGAATAGTAAAAACTAAATTATAGTACCTCCATAAAAATGGTATTTATCATCATTAAAGAACACATTAATAAATCTATTAAACCGTATTATATATTTGAAAAGACATAACTACACTTTTGTTTCACTATTTTTCAAAATTGTTTATAAGTATTTATAACTGATTAGTTACGTGTTTAGTAAAGAAATTTAAATACAAAATGTAAAGAAAAAAAAAAATCTTGAATAATCATCAATATTAATTAAAGGAAATGATTTTAAAAAGAGAATTTAAATGAAATATAATGCATAAAAATTAATTATAATATTTAAACAAAAGAAAAAATACATTAAGATAGATTAAAGTGAATAAATGGTATCGCTCCCTATACTCAAAAGTAGCACCAGATGAATTTCTATTCGGGACACATAATTTATATTAAATTTAAGAAACTAACTTTATTTTAAAGCTAAATTGACACTCAAAATCATGACGATCGAAGTTAAAATTTGTGTGCAAGATTTTATTTATAACCTTGGTACTTATAGAAGAAGTAACATATATTTTGGAGGAGGAGAACTTTATTCCAAATTTCAAATTCCTAGATCCAGTCATTTGAGCTATGGAAGAATTTTTTTTAATTTTTAACCATGTTCGTATTGGAACTTCCAAAAATACATTTTTTCCCTCCCTTATTAGTTAAATTTCAAGTTCCTACCTTTTCCCTTTTTTTACCCAATTTTTTCTCCATTAACCCCACGTTTTTAATGTAAATTCCAAAAAAGTATGTCTTTAACAAATCAGCGCATTATTATTTATTATTTCAAATGGCACTGTGCACCGCGACGATAATAGGTCTGTTGTGCTGCCCAGAACCACCCTAAAGGTTCAAGTTATTGATGAAGCCAAGAACCTTTCCGGGTGAAGTATTCCAAATATCGGAAGGCGACAAGAAACGGTCCCCAAAAACCTCCTGACACAAAGCCCTGGACAATCATAGAGGACATGCTCTGACGTCTCCGATTTCAACTCGCAAAACCTGCACAAACCAGTGTCCGATTGACTCGTCTTGTGCCTATGGTACTTAAGGTCGCAATGCCCAGTAAAGTATCCAGTCAGGGTCTTCAGGTCCCTTCGACCAAGGGCCAATAGTCGCCCAGACCCAACACTGGGTATAGATATAAATCTCTTGTCCTGTCGTTGGACACAAGGTGTTTGCCAATAATCATAAAATTTTGACTCTCTCCACATCCTGAGCCTCTCCCTAATATAGCCCATGGGTACCCCGCAAAAAGGTTCAGGGCCTATGAAGGGCCTACGGGCACCACGATTGGCCAGACAATGCGCCCTCTCGTTGCCCTCATGGCCCGGAATCCATTCCAGGGTAAGGGAGTTGCTCCTACCGAGTCGATTGAGAGTCGTAATACATTCCATGACAAGTTTAGATGAAACCTCGTGGGACATAAGAGCCCTGATTGCCGCCTGACTGTCAGAGAAATATAGACACGGGATCTGACTACACGCCTCCGTAGACATTCCTCCACACACACATACATGGCGTAAATTTCCGCCTGGAAAATGGAGGGATATTTGCCCATGGGAAGGGTGCGCTGAAACCCGGGCCCTAAAACCCCCGCACCCGTGTCCTTATTCAGTTGTTTCGAGCCATCTGTGAACCATAACTGGCCCCCAACTTCGGATTCCCAAGTTCGGTTGGTCCACATGCTCCTATCAAAAGACATAGCGTCAAAGTACCTGACCCAAATATGTTCCGGTAGCATCCCATCCGCGACCTTTGTGATTGGGTCATCCATAAGAACATCGGCGATCTCATGTGACCCCTTAGGTCACCGCTTCTCATGCTACCGAATTCTCTGAGTCTAGTTGAGCCCATGATGGCCGCCTCTATCACAGACATATGCAACGGAGGAATTCCCAGCATGGTCCCAATGGCATCCGTAGGACACGTCCCGCTAGCGCTCGTTATACCAATGCAAAAAAAATCAGTGCATACTTCTAGCAACAGATATTTCAAATTTTACATTTCTAACCACAAGGGTTATGGACGATTTCCCCTTTTTCCATTTTACCACGTTTCTGACATAAATTGAAAAAAGTTTCTCATCAGTGAATTACTTAATACTCCAGGGAACATGTCTTGAAGGGGTATTGGGCAGGCCGTCGAAAGAAAAAATTCCCACTTTTTCCTCTTCTCCATAAAAATTTTCAAAAATCTCATGCCAAATTTTAAGGTCTTGGTTCCACTGGTTTGGGTTGGATGATTAGAAGGGAAGTGGTGACCTCTTTTCCTTTTTGCACCTATTTAATGAAAATTTAAATAAGTATCTCTTTGGAAAATTTGCGTATACACTTATTTCAGATTTTCAGCCAAAAGGGTTTGGACAAGCCATTTCAACCCTAACTTTTATCAAAAAATTATCACATCAGTAAATTAGCCCATACTCCAGGGAAAACATATATTAAATTTTAGGTTTCTTGTCAAAAGCGTGGGCAGTCCGTGAATATCCAGACTTTTCACATTCCCCCCCCCCCCCATTTTTACCACGCACCTGACGAGAGTTCCAAAAAGAATCAGTAAATTGGCCCATACTCTAGGAAACACATATTTTAATTTCATGTCCGTCAGCAAAGCTGTTTGTGCTGGCCGTGAAGGGATAGGCTTTCCCTTTTAAGCCCCCAGACTTTCCATATTTTTCCGCATTTCGTCTTATCAGATGTTTACGTTAGAGAGGAAATCTGCATGGTTAATTTCATAGCATTAGCAATTTGGGCTGCGCGATATTGAGTCAATCATCAACGTTAATCTCTTATATTTTGGGATTGGGAACTTTAAAGTTCCACGATTACAGATAAAATTTTGACATCCATTGTAGTTCAAACTAGAACCACAAAATTACGGTAACTAGTATCCAAAAATAAAACTATTCAGTCTCAAAAGTAGTAAAATGGAAGCCCAAAATATAGTTCAAAAAGTACCCTGTTGTTACATGGGAGATAAATACACCAATATGGTTGGTTACCTCCGTTGCGCTGTCATATCATAAATTAAGCAGAAAGGTTTTGTGTTTTGAATTGTTATTCTTGATACTCACATAAATGTTTATTAACATGTGTGAGCATTATTTGTTTTATATTTTAACCATAACAAATTATCCGCATTCCTAAGCAAAAGACAAACACATTAATTAAATATAAAATAAGTAAATAAAAGAAGTTTTAAAAGCCTTTAACACAAAAAGCACACGCTAATAAATGGAAATTAAATTAACGAGACAACAGTAATAAAATAAAAAAAAAAAACAAATATTAAAAACAGATAAAAAAAATTAATGCTAAATTTATGAAATAAAAAAATTAAAGTCTATTAAAAAGTTTAAAACTGTTTATTTTTATTAAAATAAATAAAGAAATAATTAATAATGTGGAATTTTAAAAATAACTAATAAATTTAGATTTAATATACTCATACATATTTTTATATTATTATGTGGGTATGATTAATATTTGTTTTGCAATAATTTCATATTAATCATACGTTAAATAGAAAAAGTTTTGTTTTTCTCTTCAAGTAATATATTTTCGAATTTAATAAACCTATTTTTATAACCCTTTTTCTTTAATAAAAACATTATTTACTTAAGTTGGTATGAGTAATGCAACAGTTGTAATTGCTACAGTTGCAATCATACGTTTAAAAAATACTGTTATTTGAATTAAATCAATTAATTTAAATATAATCGTTGTAAAACATATTACCAATTTTATTTTAAATACCACATAACCTGTATATCAGCATTCCTTATAATTTCCGTTTGTAAATTACATAAATTTTATTTTAAATATTTAATTAATTCAAAATAAATTCTCAACTGAGAGATACACGTTTAAAACCACAAACACGATTCAGAAAAAAATATATAACACAATTAAAAATAATTTTTTATTTAAATTAACCACAATAAATGTTTATAAAAAACAATAATAATATTTAACCAGTATTTTACATATGATTTTGTTAGAGTGAATGATAAACACTAAAGTGCGACAGAAAACGAGTTTTTTTTTGTAAACACCCGATTAAAAAGGTTTATATAAAGTCATATAAACCTAGATATAATTATATATATTTTAATTTAGCGTTATATATCTAAATGTATGCTAGATATTAGTTGATCTCCTTTATCTGATTAACCGAAACGGAATATTTCTTTTTTTCAAGTTTTTTTTATCAATAATTTTTCCTATAATTATATAGAAATAAAAAAATAAAAATATATATTCCAGAAACTGAAATAAGATCCATGTCATATATGAAAAAAAAATTAATAAAGACAATTTGTTTTTGCTGCACAATAATTTTTCTGCATTAAAACAAAAAATTAAAAGCTCGACTTTAGCCGAATAACAAGTAGTTGCCGAATGTTGTTTTTGCGGAAACCGAGACTGATATCGAGTATTTGGTCGGCCTCTTATAAGCCCGCTATAATAGCCTTTTCCCACTGAGCTACATCTTACATCTTTCATCAATTTGCAAAGATTAACATCTTCCCATAAGAATTATACAGGCCAAAAACTCTACATCTTTCTACATCTACAAAAGATGATCCTTTCTCATTTTGTTCCATCTTACATCTTTTGTTATTTTAAGTCTCATCACTAAAAAAATTACAAAAAATATCGATTTTTATCACTAGCAAAATTACATTACAGAAAATAAAGAAAAAAAATTTATTCAACAAAGAAAAATGAGCAGCAGATGTAAGAACTTTATACTTATGTCTACCAAAAATTCTTCTTCATAACATCTTCTTCCAGAATGGCCTTTAATATTTCAATGTACTGCATTAAAATTCGGGTTTGTTCTTGCAAAGCAACAACTACTCCAATGATTAATGCTTTCTCTAAATCCATTTTTTATTTTTAACAAAAGTGATGCGTCTTTTTCTTTTATTTTTTTGACAGCTGAATAAAAAACAGATGAAAATGTTGCCAATGTAAACACATGTTTCACGTTTTTATCATCTTCCATGCGTTTTACAAATATGTTGTTCAGTGTAAAAAGACTATAATAATATTTTTTATGTTATGCAATATTCGTTATCGAGCTAAAGATCCTTTATTTATAAAAAATTTAATTATAAATATTTATTTATCCCAACATTTTGTCACCACATTGGGTGACTTCTTCAGGGGAAATTGTATTTTTTATAATTAATAAATTAAAATTATGATGAAACTAAAATAATTATTTTTTATATTATTTAGATTCTTAAACAAATTTCAAAATTAAACTAAAGGGCCGAAATAGTCCAAAATCAGGTTGATCTCATATATATTGCGTCCATCAGAAATACAAATATTTTTAAAATTAAGAAGTTCAGCTTGTTAAATTCTGTTAAATTTTTCGAATGAAAATTGTCCAATAAATTTTTAGATACTTTTCTTAAAGATTCTAGAACATTTTTTCTTTCAAAAAATCTTTCAGATATATACCATTTTCCTATAGAAATATGATATAGTTCTTAGCCGCCTTTTTGTAGAAATCAGCTTGAGGATCCAGAAAAATATTTCTCATATAATAAAATTTTTTAAATTATTGATAATAACTCAAATACAGATAAAATTGCTCTAAATAATATTAAAAAATTTAGATGTGAAAGCATTATGAAGGCGACAAAATTTTTTAGGATATAAAAAAATTTTTGTGTCGTAAAAAATGTTTTAAAATGACATTTTTGTAGTGAACAAAATTTTTGGTGTGAAAAAATTTTTTAAGGTGATTATAAAATATTATTTACCTCTAAGCGTCTGGTGAAAACAAAATAATTTGTGTGGGCAGTTTAGAGGTACCTTCAATAGCAAACTGCTAGAAGGGATGTCCATTAATCTTAATAAAAATAAGCAACCCCACTTGCGTTTTCGCGCCGCAACAGGCAGTCATCGTTAAATCGATTATTTACGGACTCCGTCTGTGTTTAGTAATCTCTATTAATTGCATATATCGAGTCGGCTATCAGCTGATATTAAAAGTCATGTATTTGTTTTTCTGCTGTACACATGCAAGTGGATATGTCAAACGGAGTTGTTTTCATATGTTTTCCATCAATACCTTTTTTGATACATTGTTCTGATTGAATGTTGTGTTTAGAACATATTAAACACCGAACCCAGTGTGTGGTTTCATATTAAAGTTTAATTTAGAACCAAATGAGAGACATTTTACATATTATTTACTACCTTTTAAAAGTACTCTATTACGTTATTATTTTGAATGCCTGGTGCACTCTGTAAGAAAAATATAAAAAAAACAATAAAATTCTTAAATAATTACATATAATTGATATTTAATAACTTAATAAAAAAAATATAATTAATAAAACACTTAAAATAAATAACAATAAATGCAATAAATGGGTGTAGTATAAACCATGCAAAAATGTATGACATAAAAAGATTAGAAATAAAAGAAAAAATATATTGAAAATAAATTCCACCAAATCATGGTTTCAATTTTTGTTGTTGCTTATTATAGACAAAAGAAAAATGTAATTAATAAAATTAATAAAATATTATCAAGAAATTCGTTTTTTACAATAATATTTATAAATAATTAAACAAAATTTATTTTACAAAAAAATTATGGTTTCGTTTTAGATTCGAATAATACTAAATGTATTTAAAAATTCAACCGTATTTGCTTTTTAATGTCAATCAAACAATAATTAGTTTTTTTTTTGCATATCACTCAACTTATTTACGTGTTAAGGAATTTGTTTTAAATTTATTAATTTATTTTATTATTATTCATAGTCAGTTTATTTTTTTTCACTTGCTTCTTATGATCTCACAAGAATGGTATGTTTATGGCACGATTTTTATTTATAAGACAAATGTTTTTAACAACAAATATAGGTATTTCCATTGAATGAATAAAAACTACAACTAATGCTTGGTGTTGACATTACAAGATTGTGAAATAGAAAAATTTGTTAGTAAAACCAAACTATATAAAGATTTTTAGAATTGAAAAAATTTCTATAAACAAAAATTAAGAAAATCATTAAATTTTTAAAGAATTTTTTATAACTTTTTAAGGAACACGATTTTAAAGAAAATAAAAATCTTACTTGCACAGATTTTTTTATTATCACAGCAGCATATACAACTTATGTTCCTGCCGAGATTTGATTTGTATAAATTTTCGCATATCATTGGCAACATAATGAAAAACTTTAAATAAATAACTAAACTGTTTAACTAGGAGTAACTTTAAAATTTCGAGGTGGGTTAAGATATACAGTGAGCAGCAAAAGTCATGGTAACCTAGATATAATAAAAAATCTTTTGTAATTTCTAAAAAAAAATACGTAACAAAAAATATGCCACTTATTTTTATTTAATGTGTTTTATAAGTAACATTTTACTTATTTATCTAAACAATAAATAAAACAAATTAGAGGTGATGACCAATTTATATTTTGCACTGAAAAAGTTATGGTACCTTTAAAAAAAAAAACAAAAATTTATTAAAATTTGGGGATTTTTGAACTGGATTGCTTTACTAATTACTTGGTAGGATATGCCTTAAATCGTAGAACTTCTATCAACCATGTCGCGGTATTGAGCGGCCAAGTTTTTTTTCGTTTAGTTTTCGTGTATTTGACCCCCCATTTAGTCAAAAGTATTTTGTTTAGTTGAGCTTTATTAGAAATTGGGTGATTTCGTATGCGTTTCTCTAAATTATCCCACAAATGGTCAATGGGGTTCAAAGCGGTACTTTGGGGGGGGGGGGGGGAGGGGGGAATTAAGCATATATGGTGTGTTATATGCAATACTTAGTGTTCTCAGGATCATTGTAGTGTTCCAAATAATAACTATCTCGAATATTCAGTTTTTCAGCACACTGATTAAGATTTTCTTTCAGAATGTTTATGTAAACTGTTTTGTACATCGTCTCCTTAATAAACACTCCGAGAAAATTACTTTTGGCCAAAAGTCGTTTGCTTTAATTTTATGTTCTTCTATTGCTAGCTCTTTTTCTCGACATTTTAAAAAATTACTTGGCTTCACTTCTTGTCAATTTTGAAAGTACCGTTACGTTTTTTAAAAGGCAACAAATGTCTATGGGATGCCAACAGTTTTCCAATAAAATTTTATGGGGTAAATCAAATATAAGACTGTTTATGAATAGGGGTACAATGGCTTATGCTGTACTCGAATATAGAGTTATATTGGTCTACAATTTTTAGAAGTTTTATTTAGTTGAACAAGTAAAATATTTTTTGGATTTGTGATTACACAAAATAAAAATAAGTGTCCCATTTTCAGTTATCTTATATTTGAGAAATATGGGGAGATTTTTATTTTGACCGAAGTACTATAACTTTTGCTGCTTACTGTATATCACACCATGCATAAAAATTAATTAGCAAAAGTTGAGTCAGTATTCAATCCACCTAGCCTCAAATAGTTAATACAAAAATACGTATGATTAATATATTCAATAATTACATATTACTCATACGTAAAAAGGACATTAAAAATAGCATTACTAGCAACAATTTAAGGAATTTGTCTTTGAATAATCCCTCGCTTAGAGAAAAAATATAGTTAAAAATAATTATGGATTCGAAATTATCATAGTGTGTTCCTAATGATCATAAATATTGTTCTTACTGATCATATTATGATCACTGAGTACGATTTGTTCAACATTAATGATCATATTATAGTTGATAGGATCATTTCGAATTTGAGTCATAATACGATACTGTCGTAAAATGTTGCGTGTTTAGAAAAGGAAAATATTTTACAAAATTTTTAGATTTGTTTTTTTTTTTTTTTTTAATTTTGAAACTTTCCAATTAAACAGTTTGCGTTTAATATTCGTTAAATGTATTTCATTCTACTAATAACCATCATAAAAACATATTTTATGTCGGTATGTGAGTTTTTATTTAATTATGTGTGGCAATTTTATATAATTCGGTACCTTTCAATTCATTTGGACTACTTTTTCAATACAACATCAATAAAATTACCGCTTCTATTGCCAACTGCAAAATGTGCCCTTTTAGCTGAATTTTCCATAATTTTGCTGATCATCTCTGACGGCACGAATGTTTGTCTAGGGCTCGTCAATGCTCTGAGGCTTGGCAGCGTACATTTAGTTTTTAAAATAACCTCACAAAAAAATAAGTGCGGAGGAGTCAGATCTGGAGATCTGGGTGGCCAGTCAATGTCGTTTGTTTTTTGGCACGTCCAGGGAATTTTTGTTGCAGAAACTGCATTGTTTGATTTGTAGCTGATTTGCATTATTTGACAACAGGTCCAGACATGTTTTACGCATTTTCACTTTTTAGTCATGCAATGGTATTTTCTGAATATCGTGAGGGTTCTCCGTATCCCAAATGCGGCATATTTGCTTGTTAACACCACCACAGAGTGTGAAATAATGGGTCTTGTCGGTCATCAAAATTTGGTTTCAAAAATCAGGTTCAGGGTCAACTATTCGAGCGACTGTTTGGCCGTATTTCAAGCGACGTGATCGGTCTGTTAGCAAAATTCTTTGAGTCAATTGCTCTTTATACGGAAACAAATGTTAATCATCCTTCAAAATGCTCCGCAAAGTGGTTCCACTGACGCCTAAATGCGACTCATTTGTGTTCTCGAGAACACTCTCTTACCGCTTCAACCAGTTTATTGGAGCGCTCAAGGGCTTTGATGAACGGCATGCAAATGATCTCCCACTGTCCCGTGCTCAACAAACTTTGACAATAAACGGCAAATAGTGTTGGCAGATGGTGCTACTGAATTGACGCTTCAAAAACATCTGATCTTAAGTCAATCGGTTGAAAAATGTCTAAGGTTATTAAATCTTGTCATACCGACATAAAAGATGGTACACCCTGTACATAATTAAATATTTCTTTACATTCTAAATAAAAAAACATTATTTAATGGTTACTTTTATTAAAAAAAAAATCTGCATAAAATTAAATTATTTATCACCATTTATCACGGACTGTTTTGTGTGAATATTACAACACCTACCTCAACACAATAAAACTTTGTTACAAACATAATATTTTTTTTTTAACATTAACAACAAACACTAAAAAAACACTCTTTAAGTGTTATTGCAAATTGTTAAAATAAAACACATACACATTTTTGTATACATTATACAGATACAAGAAAAATAAACAAAACAAATAACACAAACTTTTACTGACCTTATTCCGTTTTTAGGCATAGTTGTACAATGACATACACAAGAAGGAAAAAAATTATTGTTGAACAATAAAAAACACACAAAAACAAAACTACAATTATTTTAACAGTATTAACAACAATGACAATAAATAAACAATTACTCACACACAAAAAGAAAACATTAAAACGAATTCGAATTTTCTTAAAGAAACGTAAGCGTTTCAACCTAATGTCAACACTTTAATTAAATATTGATATGAATTTTTAAAGAAGAGCTAAATTTGTAGATAAATTTATTTATTTATTTATTTGATTAAATACTTTTTGACAGGGTTGGCTGACAATACTGCTAAACAACCGGTATTGATATAAAGCCGTAAAATTTAATTACCAAAATAATCGTAGCTAAAATACCATTGTTCTTAAAATATCGATACCGAAATAACCTAATTTTCAATACCCTTAAAATACCGTTACGAAAATAAATAAAATACCGTTAACGGAAATTACGGTAAATTCAAAAAAAAAAATATATCGTTAGAATACTGTTACCGAAATAATCGAAATAATAAGCGTTACCCTTACGAATAACTGCATTTCGGTTCCCAACCAAGATCAGTTAAAATATCGTTACCGAAATACCTAAAATATCGTTACCGATGCCGAAATAATCGAAAATAACATTACTCTTACCGCTAACCGCATCGTTTCAGTCACCAACCACACTTTTTATCCTTTAAAACTTTTGTAAAATTTACAAAAATTATCAAAATTGTTTATCTGTTGGATCGAGTTAAATTGCTTTAATTTAATTTTTTATTTAAACACTTTTTTATTAAAAACTGGCGTTTTTTCTTTTTGAAAATTCTTATAGCCAGTATAATTATTAGGGTTCGGAAGTTCATGTAAATACAGGTTTCTAGCTGGAGACCGCCTTTAACCTAATATAACACATCGGCTGAAAAGTCCGTAAGATAACCAATAAAACGACAATTTAAAAAAAAATCTACTTTATTCATCAATATAGTCTCCTTCAAGAGCTATACAATCACTCTAACTTCTTTCTAACATTTCGATACCTTTGTTATAAAATGATTTAGTTTTGGTCTCAAAATAGGCCTCAGATTCTGCAATAACCTTTTCATTCGAACCAAATATCTTTCCAGCGAGCAGTTTTTAAGATCAGAAAACAGATAAAAATCGCTGGGAGCCAAATATCGCGAATACCGGGGCTGTGGAAACAATTGAAAGTGTAATTCGTTGACCATGGTAGCCAACGACCCAGCAAAAAAAAAGTAGCAAAAGAAGAGAAAAAGAAGCAGTGATTTTGATTCCGGTGTTGTGAAAATTTGGATCGGAACCAATAATTTTTACTTAGGGGTGTCATAGAGTGGAAGTTATCTTTTATGATCCTTTTTCATTGCATCTAAATCCCTTCTTATTGTTTAGTGAAAAATGAGATCTTTTGTTCTTCCCAAAAAATTTTGAATTTGCAATTTAGATTTCTACAGGACATCAGTAATCGGGCCTAAGCCTTATTTTCACAATCTCCCGTTAGCTTCTACCTTGGAATTTAACTGACACATTTGTTGTTGTTTTCTATATAAAGTTTGAGTTTTACTGTTCATTAAATTTTAACGGGAAACTCAGCAATCGGTCCTTATTTATCTATATTCGAAATTCTTGCAATTTTTACTACAATAAATTTTTTACTTTTTGTGGCGTCATAGATTTAAAAAGTGTTAAATTTCATTAAAAATCACATTTTTATAAGCTGTAAAAAAGCACTGCCTTAGAAGAGAAAAATCAGATCTAAACGATACTTTAGAATCAATGAAATATTTATTCCTTAAGAATCACTTCCATTTATTTTTGCTGGGGACTTGTGATACGGCACATTGTCTTGGAGAAGATCAATCGCAGCACCCATTTCGAAAACAGCTTTCTCATGGACAAATATTCATGCAAAATAAAACCGACACGTTTCTTCGATATCTTTAAGGTATCAGCGATCTCCTGCAACTTCACTTTACGGTCTGCCAAAACGATTTTGTAAACTTTTTTGATGTTTTCCGTTATCACCACCTCTTTTGGGCGACCAGAGCGTTCGGCGTCATCGGTGTTTGTACGACCACGTTTAAAGTCAGAAGATAACTTTTCTACCATTTGTCTCGATGGAACAGAGGCCGAATAATACTTTTCAAGCCAAGCTTTGACTTGAAATGTGTTTTATCTCCAATAAAAGGCAGTGATACTTTAAATTCATTATTTTCAAAATCGCAAAAGTAGCGTCACTAAAACAGCTGTAAATTGTTCACTAATTGGCTTTTTACACTGAACAACATCTTTGTGAAACGCGTGGAAGATGTTGAAAATATGAAACAAGTGTTTACATTGGCAACATCTTTCATCTTTCATCTGCCATTTATGCAGCTGTCAATAAAATAAAAGAAAAAGACGCATATTTTTTGTTAAAAATAAAAAATGGATTTAGAGAAAGCATTAATAATTGGAGTAGTTGTTGCTTTGCAAGAACAATCCCAAATTTTAATGCAGAACATTGAAATATTAAAGGTAATTCTGGAAGATGATGATGAAGAAACATTTTTGGAAGACATAAGAATGAAATTCTTACATGTGCCGCTCATTTTCCTTTGTTGAATAATTTTTTTTTGTTTATTTTCTGCAATGTCATTTTGCTAGTGATGGCACAAAGAAAATCGATATTTTTTTGTCATTCTTTTAGTGATGAGACTTAAAATAACGAAAGATGTAAGATGGAACAAAATGAGAAAAGATCATCTTTTGTAGATGTAGAAAGATGTAGAATTTTTGACCTGTATAATTATTATGGGAAGATGTTAACATCTTTGCAAATTGATGAAAGATGAAAGATGTAGTTCAGTGGAAAAAGGCTATAATGAACGAATTGTCATTAAAACATCGAAGGTTGGTAGTTCCAAAAAATCATATAGATTTTTCATTATTGGTGCCACCTATGTGCTGTCCTACCGATTTTTTAGCCAATGTTTACTAATTAACAAATTTGCAAGAAAATTACATCAATTTGTTAATTCCTATATTTTTTTATGTTTTGCTATAAATGCATATTTTGTTACAAATGCTTTTTAAAAAAGCATATGTTGGCATATTGTTATGCCTAATATAATTTACTACATTATAAGTCAATAAGGAACACTGTTGTATAGACTTAAACTAAATAAATAAATAATTTTGCTTATTGTAAGGCATATTTTGCTATAAATGCATATTGTGTTCAAACTTCGTAATTTTAAGAAATTTTTTTTATATATTCTGCAAAATTTTGCATAAATCTTGAAACAAATTTTAAAATATTAGGCTCTTCTTTATGAAAAGTTTCTTCGAATCTGAAAGAGATTTCATAAAAATTTACTAAGGTTATACAAATTGTATCGAGCTCACGAGAGTAATATAAATTGGACACTTCTGATTCACTTAAATTTCATGTAAAATTTCTAGTGAAGGGCGATTGCACGTTTTTATCCAGATTTTTATTCCTCAGAGCAGTTTAGTATTGCAAATAAGCAAATAAAGGTAATTCTAAATTTTCCACCCGTGTTAATAAGATCAGATTAGAACAGATCTTATTAGATCTAATTGTACCAGATGTAATCAGATAATCAGATCTCAAAATTTTGGGACAAATTTGTGATCTAGTTAGATCTTATCAAATCTATACAGATCCCACGCATCGTATATAATAAGGCCCATTTTTCTCTGGACATTATTAGATGTCCATCGGATTTAATAAGAAATTAAAAAAAATACCTTTATTTTTATAGACTTTTTTATTTTGATGCCTTCGAAATTGGCTCAAACAGCTACGATATTGTACTGAGCGGGTATTAGATACGAACAGATCTGCCACCAGATATAATCAAATTTTCCAAAACCTTTTAGATTTGAACACATCTGTACATAAAGTGTATTAGATAAGCCGTATCTAACTAAATATGATCAGATCTGTTACCATATCTAGTAAAGACAGCAAAAAATGTTGCTGAGTTTGCAAAATTTTAGTTAGGAAGGAGAAAAATTGTTAATGTTAGCAAAATCGTGTTGGTGAAAATCATCCTGCTGATTTTTAGAAAAAGTAAATTTAGCAAAATTTGTGCTAACACTTAAAATATTGCAAAAAAAAAAAAAAATTTCAAAAACCAATAAAATTTTTTGCCGAATATTATAGACTAAAAAAAACTCCAAAAATTTGTACAAACATTATATTTTAGTTAATTTATTTGCTAAAAATTTAGATCTAAAAATTGATTATTTGTGATTCTGAAAAAATAATTTACAAATCTTCATAAAATAAAAAAAATATCCAGTCTTTTGCATTGTCGACATGATTTAATTGAAAATCTAAAAATATACAAAAATAATTATAAATAAAGTAGAAACAAAAATTATATCAATTATTTTCTTTTCACTAAATTCCATAAGGAATCACTCTTTATTAATATTTTGTTTATAAACGCACATCTGGACTTTTTGTTTATTAAATTTAAATATTTTTTATTTTCTATAATTTAAATCATAAACAATCACTTGAAAAAAATCTGAGCACACAATATTTTATTTTTTCTATATTTCAAAATTTCGAGATACACACATTTTCGGCGTCCTTTTGTTTTTTTTTTTTTATGTGTTGGAAGTGTTGTATTTTTAGTGTTTTTTTTTTGTCTAAACTACACTAGCTGCGGCATCTGCCTCTTGTATATCTGTTGTCCTCACTATAAATGTGTTGATCAGCACAATTTTGTTGGCAAAATAAATTAGTAAAAAATTAGTTCAAAGTTAGGTTATTGTTGAAAAAATATAACTAAAAAACTGCTGGAAAGAAGTGTACTTGATATAAACCCCTTTTACTACGAGGGTTGATCAATAAATCCGTGACTTTTTTAATGAAACCCATTTTTTTTGCAAAAACAAAAAAAAATAATTTTTCATCATAATCTCCTTTTAGCTCAGTGTATATATATAGTCCAACTTTTCTCCAATTTTTGTATCTCTTCCAAAAAATAGGATTTTTCGAGGCCCATAAAATAGGCCTTTGTTTGAGCAATAATTTCATTGTTGGAGCTAAATCTTTTTTCACCGAGCCATTT
Organism: Eustalomyia histrio; assembly: GCA_949748255.1. Lineage (NCBI taxonomy): Eukaryota > Metazoa > Arthropoda > Insecta > Diptera > Anthomyiidae > Eustalomyia > Eustalomyia histrio. The sequence goes on from OX456526.1 coordinate 16,678,092, forward strand.
ATTTAGGCTTGGAAATAGGAAATAGTCACTGGGGACTAAATCCGAAGAATATGGCGAATGAGGTACCAATTTGTAACCCAATTCATGGAATTTTGCCATGGAAGCTAAGTTGTCATACGATTGCGTTTGTGGTCGGTTGTGAGCAAACGCGGCACCCATCTTACAGACAGCTTTCTTAAATACAACTGATCATTTAAAATCGAAACCACACTGCCATATGAAATGCCTATGTCTTCCAGAATCTATCGCACATTCAATCTGCGATCGGCCAATTATTTTGGGTGTAGAGACCTCAACGAGGCGTCCAGAACGTTCGGCATCTTCCGTGTTTGTAAGGCCACAACGAAAATTAGTAAACCACTTTTTTACCATTGAAATCGTAAAAATTATCAAGCTTTTCCTTGGTTTGATTAACGTTTTTTTTTTTGCAAAAAAAAATTTTAGTGATTACTCGAAATTCACTTATTAAATTTTTAAAAAATCCACGAGGTTGTATGTTTTGAACAGCTGTTAAACGCAAAGTAATTGACGGAACTTGCTCAAATTTTGACAGTAGTCTATTAAAAGGTGGTACTTGATATAACTACGAGGGCAGTTCGAAAAGTAACGGACTTATTGATCCGCCCTGGTAATTTTTCTTCAAATTTATTTTTTTGAGTGTATTTAATAAGATTTAAGCTGATCAGATATAATCTTTTTTTTGCACGGACATACAAATACATACATATTAGCTTGTGGTGAATAAAATATTTTGTTATATCTCGAGGTGAATAATATTTTATATTCACCTCAAATTTTTTTCACCTTAAAATTTTATCCCCACAAAAATGTTTTTCCCCACAAACAATTTTTTTCACCCTTAAAACTTGTTTACCACAAAAATTTGTTTTACCATGACAATGCTTTCCTAATTTCAATTTTTTTTTAATATTTCTGTTATGAAAATACTATTGAGGGTATAAAAAATCCGTAAAGCCGAATTTAAAACTTTTACTTGATTTAACAGTTATTTTAAGCTCATTCTTAAAATTTATTTAAGAGTATTTGTTTTTTTTTTTTTTAATACAAAAAATTTTTGACACTCATAATGAAAAGTATGTAAATTTGTGAATATTTTTAAAATATTATGGCGGATTAAAAAAAACATATAATCAACCCGTATACAAATCGATTAAAATAAAGATTTTGATTTAATTTTCTATACGCCCCTTTTCACAAAATATGTTATATTAATTATAATACTCGTACCTACTAAAATAAAATTTTAAAATATTAAAAATTATACCGATTTAAAGAAATACTAATTTTATACTTATCTATATGTGTATGAATATATTAACAATATGGCTGATTGAATTTTTATCTAAACCTATAATTTTATTTCTCATCATCGTTAGGATTAAATATAATTTATGTCAGACTTATATTGATTGATTATAGAAAAATACTAAAATGAAATTATACATAAATATTTCTTTAGTCATACACGTAACAAAAACAAAAAAAAAAAAAAAACAACAAAACCAGACATGAATATTAATATATTTTTCAAGAAACACATTAACAGACAGATAACTATTAGAAGTCACAAAACCTATATTAAAAGCAATGCCATAATAAAAATATTTTATCATAAATAAATATTTCTTTTTTTTTTGTTATAGGAAAATTTAAAAAAAAAAAAAAAACTTTATTTGGTGTAAAGTTTTTTATGTGTGGCTTTAAATTGCTACAGTAGCTAGTTTTTTTTTTAAATACATGTTGTTATATTTTTGTTATTTAATTTATGCATAAATCTATGATTTTTTGTTTTTACATACATAGAGTGAACTTTCTTTATTAGGTTTGTTTTATAATTTCATATATCAAGACACATTTTTTGTTTCGCTATTAGAAACTTGTCTTGACTGCGCAAGCTTTTTAGTGTTTGTTGCCTAGTGAAATTTTTTATAATATTTTTACTTTTTTTTTTTTTTTTGATAATAAATAAGCTTATAATAGGTATAAAAAAATATTTCTTTTATCTTTAAAAAAAAGGAATGTTAAGCTACTTAATTTCATTTTCAAAACTTATTTCTTTCGATATGAAAAAATATGTAGATTGATGTTTTTTTTTTACTATAAAATGTATTCATAATTTATTTTGTTGTTTTTATTTTTTTTGTTACTAAGACTATAATATAATAATTTTGTTTATTTATTTCTTTCATTTTAGAAAAATATTTCCAACGAATTTGTTGCATTCAAATAATGATGCAGCATGCGAGCTTTTTGTACTGTCAGCGCGCCATTAGAAGTATGCGCGTCCTCGGCCGAACAGCTTTCACCGGGCTCACGTTTTTTAGCACTAAGGTAAGAATTTTACATAATTAAAATACTCGAGCGCCCCGGTAGGCTAGTTGGTAGCGTGCTAGCTTATCAGTGCGGGGGTCGTGGGTTCGATTCCCACCAGAGGCTCTGGTCTGTTTTCGCTACAACGAGCTGAAGGCCTTCGTTGCTAGTGCTCGGTTAGGGTATTAAAATATAATTTGTAATTATATGTTTAATAAAATAAATAAAATAGTTGCAATTGCAATTTAAATGTCCTCATTACTAGATTTTAGGATAAGGAACTAGTCTGTATTTTGATAACGTTTTTGTTTTTAAATATGTATTATTATTTTTTAAATATTCTTGTTTATTTGTATTTCCTTTCAATTTCTTATAATTTTATTTAAAATTTCCTTATTTTCAGGCTATTAGGCAATCAACAACCCAAAACTTTATACTTCCTAGTCGATGCAAAGAGTCGAGTCAGAGAAGTGTATACACAAACATGTTTACATTTTGCCACACAAGGCATGCTCGATACCGAACTATTCGGTTTAGCTGTATTGATAGGTAAGTCAAACTTATATCATTTATATTTTAAGGATTTATTTAGAAGAAAAAAAAAACAAGTTAAAAAGGCTTAAATTCGTCTGTGCCGAAACTTTGAATACCCTCCCTCAATATCCTAAAAAAATTGTCTTTACTGTTTTTGATACAAATAATGTAAACAAATTTTGAAGCAAAATTATGGAGGTGAACAAATTTGTTTGAGGTGAAAAAAGTTTTTTGTGGTGAAAAAAAAATTTTAGTAGTGAAAAATATTTGAGGTGAATACAAAATATTAGTCACTTCAAAGCGACTGGTGAAAAAATATGATAAAATATCCCTGTAGGAAATGTCGATAGTGAAACTGTACTGATTCACTATTGACTTTGTCACCAGTACTACTGACTAATTATGCCCCAGCCAACGCTTTCTGCTATAGAAATTTAACTTGTGCGTGTCATTGCGAATCTACACAACTATTGACTAGGTGTTGACATTGGAACCAGAGATTCACTAGTACATTTTAGTAATTCTAGTCTACACTTTTGGATCTTTTTACTTGATTTTCACACCAGAAAGGAAATAAGATTAAACAGGTGCATTTATTTTGTTAAATCAGATATTTTATTAATAAAATTTTTTTATAAATTTCATTAAAGTAAAAAAAATTTTCGTGCAAATTTAATTTTGAAGTAGACAAATCTTCAAAAGACTCCACAAAATCACCCACAAACTCCGTAAAATCTAGAGTTGCAACTTTCCCTAAAAATTGTTGCCTCTTATTTTTATACAAAATTGATTGTTTTTTTTCACAAGTTTTTTGTAATTTCTTTTGCTCATTATATATTTTGTTCAAATTTGTATATTTTACTTTTAAATTCAATTTTCTTTATATTTTTATTAAAAACTTTAATTTTGCATGCAGCTATGCGCACATGTATTTTCAACAAAATAAAACAATAAAAAAATCAAGAACAAGCACAGCTTTGCAGCTGCAAAAAAGGAATGTAAAAAGTATAAACGCTTTGTAGACATGTCACCAAAAAGTCACCCAAAATAGTCGACAAAAGTGGTGACTTGTAGACACTTGACCTCAGGCTTCCTACAGGGATATTATGTACCATGTATTTCACCTTCACATTTTCACTCATAACTTTTTAGCCGCTGTACCATTAATCTAGATAAAAATGAGCACCCCCGTTTACGTCTTCTCGTAGTGTTTGACATTTCAACAGACAGGCGGCTAAATCAACTTAAAATTGCATAAGCATCACGAATATATATACTTTATAGGGTCTTAGCCCTATATTTCGACATGTTACAAACGGAATGACAAACTGATATACATATACCACACCATATATGGTGGAGGGTATAAAAAACTCAAATCTTAGGATATTGTAAAACAAGTTTGTGCCCTAAGTCTTTTGTTTTGAAAAGCAAATTTTTATCCTTTTTTGAAAAAAATTTTGAATAAAAAAGTTTTCCGTTCCATTTGAAAATAAAGGAAGATACATTTATTTTTTAAAGAAATATCTATATTAACTTTTTTATACATTTATTCGAAATGATTTGCTATCATTTACCGATTTTTTTCAGTTTCATTTATTTTTTAATTTGAAAATCGGAAATTATTTACAAATTTTAAACAGCATCCAAAGTTTAATTTTGTTTTTTTGGTTTACGTTGCAATAAATAGTTGATAGTTTGCGTGTAAAAAAAATCAGATCCAAACAGATCTCATTACATCTAATTGTACCAGATCTAATTAGATCTCAAAATTGGGGACAAATTTGAGATCTAATTGGGTCTGATCAAATATAAAGAGATCTGACGCACCATATATAATCAAACCATATTATATTTCCATCAGATTTAATAATAAATAGAAAATTAAAGAACACCTTAATTTTTATATACATTTTTACTTCATTAGCTTAAAAAACAACTCAAATGGCTACGATCTCGTACTAGATCTGATATTAGATATGAACTTATTAGATTAAGCAGATGTGATCAGATATATTAGTTATTACGCGGGTTTTTAAAAGTAGACGTGCTACCATATATGAACAGATCTGCTGATATCTGGCCACAAGAATCACCAAATTTTACAGATTTCATTAGATATGAACATATCTGGCATAAGATACGATCAGATCAGCTCATAAAGAGTATCACATATGCCATATCTTATCATATATGATCAGATCTGCCACCAGATCTGATTAGATTCAATCTTATCTAATTAGTTCTTAGCAAATCTGATTAGAACTAATCTCTTTTAGAAGGATCATCATATTGATGAAAATTCTTCATAAATATGAGGAAACTTCTTAATGAAACTCTTTATTGATAAGACTTCTTCAATAATACACTCAGAAAAAAAAGTTAGTAGAAAAATTTGTAAACGGTTTTCAATCCCACTTAACTATTTTTGTACTGATTTTTAGTAAAATTATTATTATTATTTTGCAAATCTTTTTGCTATTTACATTTTACAAATTATAGATTTGTTACAGAATATTTACAAATTTTTGTTGCTAATTTCAGAAATCATTTTACGAATTTTTGAAAACCGATTTGCTAAAATTAGCAAAAAAAATTTACTAATTTTAAAAAAGTGGCTATTGAAGAAAATGTTATTTCTAATTGAATATTAAAATTTTATATAGATTAAAAGGGGGATCGGAAGTGAACATACCGACTCATGCCTAAAAAAAGGACATCCACTTAAAATAGCACTAAAAGTTTTTTTTAGTTCTAAAAATCAGCCCTAAAAACAATTCAAGTTTGACCTTAAAATTAAAAAAGAATTTACTAAAATATTTTTCAAAACCGAAATTACCAAATTAAATTAAAATGATAAATTCGTTTGTTTTTACAATTTTTAAGCCTTTGATTTTTTTTTTTAATTTTGTCTAAAATATTTTTTGAAAAAAATAAAAAAAGTTTTGATGCTCGATAAAAAAAAATAAATTTGAAACTAATATTAATAATATTTATTAAATTTTTTTTGCTGATTTTAGCAAACTGATTTTAAATTCCTCTTTACAAAAAGTTTACTAAAATTTTGTAGCGGCTACTAATTTTTCTACTAATTTCATTGTACTACACGTCAGCAGACATGTGTTGCTAAGATTAGCAAAAAATACCGCTGGGCTCAAATTAGCAAAATTTCCCGTAATAACAGCAAAATTTTCAGTTGCCATTACAGAACTTTTTTGGTGAGTGTATATTTCATAAATCTTACTTACAAAGAAAGAACTTCAACCTTAATACTCCGATTTGGATGAAATTTGGATGTGTCATAGAACAAAAAGTTTAAGAAGGTTAAGGTATTTAAACTAAAGGGACCATATGCAAATGTGATATAGTTGGAAAGGGATTTTTAATCAGGAAGTGATGTATGCCCATGTATGATCATATACAAGCCCATGTATGCTCATATATATTTCGATTTTTAGATGGGTATACTATAATTGGTATAATATTTTTTTGGATTAGAAACGTCAGCTCAAACTCACCACATATAGTGGCGTAGGTTATAAAAAGCATTGGCACCTGTAAAATTACTAAAGTCCAATTGACACAAAAAAGTCTGAATTAAAGTCTGCAAAACTATTTTTGGGATAAATTCAATAGATTAGTATAGTAAAACTGCCCCAGGGTTGAGAGGTACAGTCTCATTCTTGAGGCCTTTTCTTTATAAGAAATAAGATTTACAAAAATGCTGTGTTTTGATGTTAACAATTTCTTGTTCTTTTGTAGGGAATTTCTTGTTCTTTTTTTTTAGGGAATGACAAAGAATTTTTTTTTTTTTTTTTAAATATGTTCAGCTTAAATTTTTGCAAAATTCTATTATACTAAACATTAGTATTTTCAGAGTTTCTGGTTTAATTACAGTTTTTCTTCGAATTTAGATTTTTTCAACAAAATTGCATTCTAATTAATTGTCTCTGTAATTAGAAAGTGTTGCAAATGTTGTCAAGAAATTATGCAACAGTTAAAAAACTTAAAAAAAAAGTTTGCAAACGTTTAAAATGTATTTTGTTGCATTCATGCTAAAAAAAAAATAATAATAATAATAATAATGAAGAACAGGAATAACAAAACTTCCAAACCAAAACCTAACTGGTATGCAGTTTAATAAACCTTAAAATACAAGACAAACTTCTTTTCTTTTTTGTGCAAAAAAAAAAATATGTATTTTTTTTATCTTTAAGACTCAAGTTGTGTTTTTCTTTTTTGGTTTGTAAAAAAAATGTAAAAAAAGAGATTTTTTCATGAACACTTAACTGCCAGATTCTAAAATTTACGTTCTTTAACATATTAGTTGATGTTGCTGTAGCTGGAGCTCTGATGCAGTAAAAGCATCAAACGGCACGCTTGCTTGCGGTTGTATTAAAGCAATGCACAACCAGCTACCTGAATTACTGAACACGCGTCTTATGTTTGTAGTTAGTTAGGTATGTGTGTATGTACGGGAATGACTTATTGTGTCCGTCCGCCCGAATGTCCGTCTGTTTCTATATTTCTCTTTTGGCCATGCAAACAATTCAACCAACCAACCAACCATACCACCACCAGACGTTCATCCCTGCATGGATGTCTGTCCCGTTTTTATACATTTTAAAATTTATTTGAAATGTTTAAACGTTCTTAAGGTTTTTTTTTTTTAGTTTTTGTACATAATGTAGTTTTTACTTTGCTTCCTTAAGCATTTTTATGTATTTTAGTACTTTTTGTTTTTTTGTAAGTCTTGTTGTTGTTCATAATGTTTTAAATGGCCTTTGCATGCATGCAGCATGCAGCATCATCTTTTTTGTTGTGCAAAAAAAAAAATATATAAAAAAAGAACACAGCAACCTCTCCAAAAGAACCAGTATCAATCTGTTTTATTTTCAAGCAACCATCCTAACCAGCCAGCACCTTTTTAAAACCAACAAAAATTCTATGTATGTTAAATACAGGTTTGTATATGATAGTGTTGTTTTTTTTTGATACTGGAGTATAAAAGTATAAAAAAAATAAATTTTGTCTTAAAAAATGTTTATTTTTTTTCTTGCCTTTTTTCGTCATTTTTTTCATGTTAACGAAAAATAAAATATTTTTCTTAACTTCTAACTACAGTTTTTTTTCTGCAAGAATCATATAATTTTATAGTTTTTTTTTTTTTTTGCTGCCAGCAAATATACATACAATTTTTGTGCTGCTTGGCAATAGTTAAGCAATATTTTAGATTTAAACTAAATATTTTGTGTAAAAAATAAGAATTTTTGAAAAGCGTTTATTTTTCTAAAGACTTAAGATAAAAACTTGTTTCTTTTGTTTCAGACCAAAAATGTTCTAAATTTCAATAAGTTCAGATTCTAAATTATCGATATATGGTATATAAAAGATTTAAGAAACACGCATTTTATTTGGAGTAAAAAACAAAAGACTTAAGAATCAAATTTAATACATTAAACATGTTATGAAAACAAAAGACTGAAGAAACAAACTTGAGTTTTTTTTTTTTTTTGTTCAAAGACCAAAAAGTTTTTAATTTTAATAGACTTTAATTCTTAATTATCGAAATTAATGTATTATGGTGGAAAACAAATTTTGATTTAGTAAAAATAGAAGACTTAAGACAAAAACTTGTGTTTTTTTGTTTAAATGAAAAGGTTCTGAATTTAAATTAATGAATCATATAAACTTTAATTTGAATTTCAAAAAAAAATTTATTTAACTAAAACATTTATAAAACAAAAGACTGACAAGAAAAACAGTTAAAAGCATATTTTTTGTATATACAAAAAAACAAAAGACTTAAGACACAAACTTGTTTGCTATGATTTTTAGTTAAATTAAACATAAAAATTTTCCTACAAATTTCATCAAAGATAAATATAATATGTTTTGAATTAATTGTTAAAAAAAAATCTTAACATAAATTTTGAATTCAATTCAATTGACCCCAACAGTATTTTTTCTGTAAGTGTACAACATTAAAATACTTTTGTTGTGTTGTTCTTGCACACAAACTGAAAACAATTCACGCAATCATGTTGTAAGAAAAAGAACAACCAAAAGAATCAAAAAGGAATATTTCAAAAATCTTTGTTGAAAAACGTATACGACCAAAAAAAAAAAAAATAACAAAACAAAATAAAGCATCTGCTGGATATTCTATTTTTTTTTACACATTAAATGAAAAAGAAAAAAAATCTATACATACAAAGGAATGTTAAATTTATTTTCACGAAAAATATATAAAAAAAATTCCACAACAACATCACCACCATCAACTACAAAAAATAATGATCATCATTATGATAATGATCATTCTTTTAAACAATAAGAACTTTTTTTTTCAATACTACTGCAGAGATTCTCAAATGGTTATCGACATACCAAATAGAAAGTATCAAATATCTAAAGAATTGGAAAGTTTTTAATGTGATTTTATTTAAGAATATAATCATGAAAAATTTTTTCTATTGAAAAAAATATTTTCTGCTCGAGACTGATTCTTTCTTTTTGCACAAAGATGTGTAAATATTTATGTTTAATATATTTAATTATTTAATCCATCTTTTAAGTTAAACATAGTTTGAAAAACATTTTGTGGAAACTCTCTTGCGGAATCTCTTAATATCGTACAAAAATATTAGAACCGGTTATCTCTGAATCTATTCTAGATAGTTATGTTACCACCGTTTTAGAAATGATTCCTGGCATTGTTACTGCCAGGTAAGGTTTTACTGTCCCATTTCTATAACTAGTTCTTAAACCGGTTTTAAGTAATCTCTTCTAGTTTTTTTTTTTTTTTGCAAAAGGAAGCAACTCTCTGGAAATTCTTTCCACACTCACAATATGATTTAGTTAAAAACAATCGCAAATACAATTAAAAAGAGAACTACTATATTTTAAATTTTTTTTTCAACCAATTTTGTTGTTTATTTTCAATCATTGTTTAGTAATCGATAAAAGTAGTAAAAACAATAGAAAGTTGTTTAAAATAACCATCAATGTTTAACTGACAAAACGTAGAAAAAAGCGATTTTTGTGGTTTGTTTTTCAAACTGAATTTGTATTATTTTTATGTAATTTTACAAAACACAACACACACAGATCTATATATTTTAATTTTCGATGTGTGTATGTATATTTGAATAATTTGTTGTAATTTTTATTGAAATAATTTTGTATTTAAACAAACTATTTTAATTAAAAAAAAAAAAAACTAATTATTTGAATTTATATTTTTACAAACAGGAAACATAAAATTTTACATTTAACTAAAAATATCAACTCCTACTAAAAGTCTGTATTTTTATAGTTTGTTTTTGAATGTCTGATGTAAATAATTAAAAAATATATTTCTATAAATTTCAATTGACTCTTTATTAAAAAAAACTCTACGTATTTATTACTTTTTAAATAAACCACAGTCGGCAACAGAAAATATATTGCGAGTGTACTAATTAATGTAATACTTTCTTTGGATAGGGGATGGTAAAGAGATGAAAGGTGGTGAAAGATGACGGGCTTCAAATATTGGCAACACTGTGCGCGAGGTGATAAATCTTAGAACAGTTGTTGCCCACCATCTGATGAAGAGTTGCTGGAATTATTGAAGTTTTTTAGTTCATAGCTCTGTTATTGTTTTTTTTTTCCTTGGTGGGGTTATGCTATGGAGGTGCTATGGGAACCCCGAAGGAGAACTTTGCTATATGTATGAGAGATAACAACTCATACATATTATTTTTCTAAATTAATGTGGCCGTCGCTGGGGATCGAACCTGTTCTTTAAATTTTACCTTTTTTTTTTGATTATTTCCAAAAAAAAAGTTTCATGGTTAAAAATTTTTGCTATAGCAATAAATTCCTAAACATCTACAAGAATAATAAAAATTTTCCTGCGGAAAAATTTCTGCGAATCTATGAAATTTTCTATAGCTAAAATATGTCAGATTTTGAGACAATTTACAACAGAGAAGTTTTAATAGAATGTTAACAAATTCCTGTATTGTAATTTTGGCCTAAAGTACATATAAGGGTTAATTTCAATGTTTTCTTAAAAATATAAATTTCAAACTTAAAAGACTATTTTAATCAAATTTGTTCAAAATCCTTTAAAAAAAATAACAAAATATTACGATACATTTTCATAAAAAATCCAAATTATACAAAAATTTTACCTTAGGGGCGTTTTCCGAATTTGGTAAAATTTTTTCAGAATGTAAATTTCCCCTGTAATGTCAAACAAAATAATCTGAATTTTGTTTATTACAATTCGATAATGGTAATGAAAGATTACCCTATGGACCAAATTATGGCAAAAATCGCATTAGTCTCCCAATGCACTGAAGTTATATCAGACTCCATCTATGCTTCTCTTAGATACTCAACCCGTACTCTTTATTTTTGGTTGCCTTTTTTATGAATATGTTTTCTTATGGGTATTTTTTCTTAAACCAAGATCGCTAATATATCCAGAGAACTGCAAGAAACATAATTTTTTTCGTCTTAAATATGTTAAATAGCTCTCATCGCTTATCGAGAATAAAAGAGAGATTTGTATAATGATTTGAAAATTTGAATAACCAGAGCAGAGGGTCAATTCTCGTTCTGTGAAAAGGTGAAATGAAAAGTTTTTTCACGTTTTCATAGCACTTTTGATTCGCGTTCTGTGAAAAAATGAAAAGAAATATTAAAATGTTTTCATATGAAAAAAAAAAGTGGAACGAAACAAGATTTTTTCACGATTGCACAGCACTGGCGATTCTTGTTTTGTGTAACAGTGCAAACAACTGTCAAAATATTTTCATATGAAAAAATTGTTTACACAGACTATTTATAAGTGAAATAAACATGGAGAAGATTGTAAGAGGAAAGCGTGCCAGCAAAAGCCAAAAGGAGTTTTTTATTAACTATTAAGAAAAGCATGTGGACATTGCAAACGATAAGTAAGTAGCTTAATAACCATAATCACACTTTTATTAATCCCATATTTACAGATTTGTAACTGCAGAGCCTTAACAGTTTTAGTAGGACCCAAAAGGACAGTGAAAAATGGCAAAAGTATGGCATATTTATTTATAGTTTATTTATATTCTTTATAAATTTTTTTCTTTAAGTAATATTAGACTTCATACGCGCACCAAATATAGTTCACTTAAAGTAAGCCGATATAAATCCATGAAGTGCTTGTCGGTTGTCATCTCGAATGGATTGTGGTCAGCACGAAGTATGCGTCTCTCTCAAAAAATTCCTATAAATTATTAAATTATTTACTGCAATGAAATGCTTGTAACATCATTGTCTTACCTTTGTTCATCCGGAATTCTTTGAATAATATCTAATAATACAATTAATCCAGATATTTTTATATAATTATTTAAAATAAATTTTACGAACTTAATTCACTTTTGTTTACGTTGTTCTCTGTTTTGACATTTGCTTTAAATTTTGGATAACACAGTTACAAAATTTTTACGGGTACAGTGCGAATGAAACATTTTTTTCATAATACATACGAGAATCGCAATTTTTGTATTTGTGAAAAGTTCGAGTGAAAAGTGCTTATGAAAACGAAAATGAAAAGTTTTTTTTTCACTTCACATTATCACAGAACGAGAATTGACCCTCAGGAATTATAAAGGCAATTCGCAAAATAGTTCTAATTAGTTTTAAAATAGTACTTTTTCAACATTCTTAGTACCAAAAATAAAAAAGAAAAAAATTTTTACTTTTTTTATTAGAAAAACATGGTCTTTTCTGGAAACCACTCTATGAAATATATTCTCTATGAAATATTCATAGGTTCTTTTGTTTGAGCCTGAGATTTGTATTTATGTATTTCATTCCATTGATAGATTTAGGTTTCTTGTTCGATTTTATAATGTTCAAAATTAGCAATTTTGTTATTTTATTACATTTTGCTTAGTTTCACATAATTTTTAATGTTTTTTTATAGATATTTTAATAATTTAATTCACAGAGTTTTTAACATTTAATAATTTAAATATTTAAAACACATTTTCCCAAATAAACATTTTTGCTAAAATCAAGTCATGTTTTCTAATTTTAAGCCTTCATTTATACACTTAAAAAAGTTCGTAAGTTAAAATAACCTAAAATATCCTTTAAAAGAAATGATATTTCATTTAAAAACCGGTCTACTTAATTTTCATTTAAATTAAATGCCATTTGTTATTTTTAAATGTTGATTAATCAACTGACACATCCGTAAGAAACAAATGATATAATCAGTTAAAATAAATGTCAAAATTTTACCGACCAATCCTTTAAAAATAACTGTTTTTTTCATTTATTTGAAATTATTTCCGTTTTTGTATTTTTTGTTTTTTTTTTTAATATACTCGTACAATACAAAATGTATGTATGCATATAAAGCTATAAACACTTTTTGTGTGAATGTATTTGTATATGTATGTGTGTTTATGAAGTTCTTGTAATTTGTATTGAAAAATTTTGTATATATACAACCAATTTAAATAAACAAACAAATTGAAATTTTTTGAATATTTTTTTTTGAAACAGACAGCAAACAAAATTTAAATTTGTAATAACTGTTACGGACACAAATAGACCACAAGTTTCGGTTTTGTGGGTAAATTTTTATTAAATTTCAAACAAATGAAAAAAATAAATGAAACTGAAAAAAAATGGTAAATGATAGTAAATTATTTCGAACAAATGTATAAAAAAGTTAATATAGATATTTCTTTGAAAAATAAATGTATGTTCCTTTATTTTTAAATGAAACGGAAAACTTTTTTATTAAACTACAAACAGTTAACTACATAATATTCTGAGTGTACGGACACTGGAACTCAACTCGAACATTAGAGTGATAATATACTATAATTCAAGCCTTGAATCATCGTTAAATTCAAGTTCAAACACCATAATAATAACACTTGTTTTCATACCTTTATTTCAAGTTTAGACAAAGTCATTAAAAGACGGTAATGATTAGTTTTGGTACAATTTTTTAAGTCATTTTTAAAATTTTTGGCAAGATTATTGAAATGCTTCATTTTTAGTTTGTTCCCAAATATTGAAAATACAACTTAAAATAAATTTGAATTTAACCAAAATTTAAAGCATTTGAATTTTTACAGTTCCGGTGTTTATTAGGTTCTATTAAAAGCAATTGTTTGATTGAAAACAAAAAAACTTAAAAATAAGAAAATTTCTAAATAGTACCAAATGTGTAACATAATATTTCAGAGGTTTTAAAAGTACAAAGAGTACAAAAAGTACTATAGTACCAACTTTATTATTCCTGAACCAGAGTACTAGTTATTACATTTTTATACATGGGAAATGCAATAAAATTTTCAAATATAGAATTTTCAAAAAGTCTACAAAATTTAGCATTTTTAAATAACTAAAACCAGTTAACTTTTTACTACTAAAATACTGTTTTCATAGTTGTTTATTAAAACATTTAAAATTGTTGCTTTAATTAACTGTTATGAAATACAATAACTTTTTTTTTGTATTTTCCACAGAAAAATAACTGTAATTACAGTTAAAAATAACAATTACTAATTACTACACAAACAACGGTCAGGTAGTGTTAGTTAAGTTAGATTTTAATGTTGTATAGAACTAAACAAATTAAGAAACCCTGAAAGGTGGTCATACATATATAACGTATGTGTGTAAAAAAAAATTATGCTGCTGCCATATCCACAAACTAACAATATAAGCATCAGCAGCAGCTACAGAAACAGCATTAGCATTAATCAATATTATTGTAATCAAGAATCAGTAACACAGAAGCAAAATAACAATTTTTTTTTGTAGTTTCTTTTTTTAATTCCTTTTTTTTTTTGTTAACCAAAGGCATTTTTTAACAAAAAAAAAATTAACAAAACGAAACGAAAAATAACTAAAAAGAATCTACAATAAACAACAATAACAACAACAACAGCAGCAGCATTAACAACAATCCAAACAACCATTCAGCCATACAATACCAGAGATTTTTTTGTGTTTAAAGTTTTTCTTGTTATTTAGTGAATTGGCATTTTATGTACAATCAACAGATGATGTTGCTCATGATGATGATGACGATGATGCCGATGTGATATTATTGCATCAAGGTGGGGGGAAGAAGAACGTAGGACGCGCGTGCTTTGGTGAAAACCTGCCACTTTTAGTAACAACAAGAACAGCCAAAACAGCAACGAGTAGTACCAGTAGCTAAAGATTCCATTAAAAAATAGCTCTTCTTATTACTCCTCTTTAAATGCTACATACAAAGCAACGCAAAACAACACAACAACACCAAATACCATACCACTCCACATAACAACCTAATAAAAGAAGAAAGTGCTCTTTTGAGTTCCTCAGTTCATTTGGTATATAGTTTTTTTTTTTTTTGCTCTTGCTGTTGCTGCTGCTGCTGTTGTTACTTTAGAGTTTGTTGGTTTGTTTGGTTATTGATTAAAAAAGATGTCTTAAAGTAGTTCATCAGCAAAATCGATGACATGGTATTTTTTTTTTTTATTATAAATATACAATTTTTCCGTTTTTTTTATTATCATCATTTTTATATTAAAGCAAAATAACCAAATGATTATTATTAAAATAAAATTGAAATCGGGCGGGTTTGATTTTCTGGCATAATTATTGGAAACTTTTAAAAATTACCTATTATTAGAAAGCTTGTTGGTTTACTAATTTTAAATTAGAGGCTTTACAGCATAAATGTAATTCGATTACAATTAATTATTATTTAAATTATGGAAAAATTTTCTGGGTTTGGCTGGAAGTGAAAGGGAAGTATGCTATGATGGAATAAAATTATTGACAATGCGCTGGCCACAAGTTTTTCCCATCTATCTAGCAATAATCAGTTACCGTAATAACGCAATCCAATCATTGACCCTACCCTGCGGGAAAACGGCCTATCCCAGGACACGTCATGGACCGGTTCATTGTAAAAGGAATCAGTCACGGGACAAGCTTTTTTATATGAAAAGGACCGGTACATTAACCTCTATAATATGTCACAGGACTGGTCTCAAAGAACATGTCATACAGCTAACCCCTAAGATCATATCACAGAACACGTACTTTTAAACTCATCGCGTGATAGAGACTTTTAAACCGAGCATCTGGTAGGTTTTTTGAGAACCGGTACTGCTTTCACCTAACACGGGACTAGTACTTTCAGACCAAATACGTGATAGAGACTTTTTATACCAATCACGTGATAGATACTTTAGAAACCTATACTGTGTTCCCCTACCACAGGACTGGTACTTTCAGACCAATCAAGTGATATAGACTTTTAAACCTTCCACGTGGTAGGTGCTTTAGGAATCGGTCCACTTTTCACCTATCTCGTGATATGTATTTTCAGAACTATCACGAGACAGGTCCCAACTGACTCCTTTTTCCCGCAGGGTATTTTGGTATTGTTCATATGAAATGACAAGCCATGTGTCATCGACCGTAACAAGTAGTAGTCGGAAGGAGCGATGTCTGGAGAATGCGGCGGGTGCGGTAGGACTTTCCATTTGACCTTTTCCAAGAAGGTATTGACCGGTCTTGCAGCATGTGTCCCGCATAGTCATGCTCACTTTGTCGTGACTTTGTTCGTCTTTGTTTGAATTCCGACCGTTTTTGATTCAGTGTGCGGCTCAAACGCAAGAGTTTATTCCGAAAGCATTTCCCCGTGATCGTTTCATTCGGTTTGAGCAGCTCGTAGTACATGACGCCGCGCTGGTCCTAACAAATACAAAGCATAAGCTTTATGCCATGAATATTCGGCTTTGCGAAGGGTGTTAATGGCTATTCGGGCAAAATCCATGACTTTTTGCGCTTGAGGTTGTTGTAGTCGATCGACTTTTTATCGACAGTCACAATTCGATCCCCTGGCTTTTAGGCGTTTGCTGACTATCGACTCATCCTCCTGAAGCGTTTATCATTCGTTCACCTAGAGCAGTGACTTCAATTCTTCGTCTTCAAACTTTTTGGGTTGACCCGTCCTTTCCTTTTTTTCGTGCTCAAAAGCACCGCTTTAAAAGGGACCAAACCACCACCAACACGATTGTTCAGATAGAGCATATTCGCCTCTAAAAGTCGATAAGAAGAATTCCCCACAAAAACACTTTACCACTTAAAATAGTTTGTAAGTACAAATAACAGAAAATACCACAAAAAGTAAATGATAATTTATTTTATTTAAAATTAAAATCAAATGATTTTTGTTATTTCGTTTTAAAAGATATTTGAACTGACATATCAGTAAACAAAAAAAAAAAAAAAAAACAAATTATAAATTATGTTAAAAATAAATGTTAAAATTTTACAAAATAAATGATTTATTCATTTATTTGAAATTGTTTCCGTTTTTTTTTTAAATCTACAAAATGTATACTCATACAGTCTTTAGACACATTTCCTGTGAATGACCAGATGTGTATGTTTTTAGGAAGTTCTTGTAATTTCATTGAAATAATTTTGTATATAAACAAACAATTTAAATAAAAACAAATTGGAATTTTTTTAATAATTTTTTTTTTTATATTTGTAATAACTCCAACGGAAATAAATAAACCTAAAATTTCCGTTTTGTAGGAAAATTTTTATTAAATTTTAAACAAATGAAAAAATTAAATGAAAATTGAAAATAATTGGTAAATGACAGTAAATCATTTTCAACAAATGTTTAAAAAAGTTAAAATAAATATTTCTATGCAAAATTAATGTATGTTACTTTATTTTTAAATAAACTGAAAACTATTTTTATTAAACAGTAAACTACATAATGATGTTCGAAACAAAATTCAGTATTGTTGCATATAATTTAATAAAAAGCTTCATTGGCAGAATTCATACATATAATGACCTTAAAAATTCTCATATCGGTGGTCATATATTAGTTAAAAGCTAGTAACTGATAGTTTAATTTCAACTTGAGTTACGCATGCCCTACAACTTTTAAATCCAACTGAAGTCACTGGGCATCCTTATCTCAAGCAGTAATTTCATCATCAGTTACATGTTATCAACTTATGACCATCGATATTCTATGCCTTCTTTAGGTATATGCTTATAAGAAAAATGTTTAACTGTGTAATTTTTTCATTAACCAAAAAACTTTAAACCACAGAAGAAAAAATCATCAAGGTCATTTTGTATATTCTTTTAAAAACCCACCAAAAAAAATAAAAGGAATTTCAAGAACAAAAGAAAAGAAAACAAATTTTCAGGCTCCAACAATCTTTGTATAATGTGATTTTTATATATGACCTAAACCAGACAGAAAACTAATCAGACTTTTAAATTAAAACATTTTTTTTTGGAATATAATTTGATGGCATGAAATTTCCGGCCAAGAAAATCAAATAAAAATCCTACAATAAAAAAAAAACAACGACAGAAAAAAATAAAAGAAATAACAATCATTCCAAACAACAACACCTTATGTCATTTTGACAGAATGACAGACAGACATTCAGACAGAAAGATATTTTAAAGTGATCTCTGGATCAAGGAATACAAAAAAAAACTACAACAGAATGACATAAGCACTGTCAGAGCCAGGCTCTTCAATTCTTTAAAAATTGAAAATTTGTAGTGATTCTTTTATATTATTTTTAACGTTTATTATTTTTTGTTACAGAATACAAGGTGGGTTTTCTTAAAATGTCAGTTTTAAGTTGAATGAACAAAAAAAAAAAAAATAATTTTAACATATTTTTCTGTTAACAAAAAATATCCCAAAATTAACAAAACCAAAAAAAAAACTTTAACACAACCTGTGTCTTAAACATATGTACCTACTCTACACCAAACCAACATGATCAATATAGAAACAAAAAAAATTAACAAGAGATAAAAATCTCAAGGGCATGACCGTTAATGTTTAAGCTTTTAAATTCAAACAACAACCAGAAAACAAACTAAACTGAACTTTACTGAAGATACTCGTACACATACTACAAATTTAAATTAAAATACAAAAAACGCCTGTTCTTTTCATTTGAAAACATTGTCAATGTTGGAACATTCATTTCAAATTCAAACACTAAAGGGAAGCAAAAACAACTTTACACACGCCCTGTATATATAATTATTATTATTTTTTTAAATACCCTACAGTTAACAAGGTACATCTGAATATTTTAATATACAGAATAATAACTTTTTGGCGAGCAAATTCAAGGGTTTTTAAGTACAAATTTGATTTGTAGAAAAGGGTTGGGGGACATAAACAAAAAAATGGTCGTTTAGTCTCTATATCAAGCCCAACATACCCATTGACAGTCCTTAAAATTTGTCAAAAAGAGTTCTTAATTCGAGGGTCAAAAGATACTATATTTTATAAGCAAAATGAGTCAAACAAGTTCGCTATTTTTAAGATTTTTTTTTATCAAAAAACTGACAGATCGAATATAAAATTCACAGACTGGAAACAGCTGATTGAATCAAAATGGCGACTAGAAAATGAATAAAAGGAAATGTCAGAATTGCGGTGATATACAGAAAGGGAAGGGATAGATATAGAAAAAAATATGTACCATACAATATATATATGGAGTTTATTTTTTCTATCTCATTTTGCAAATTACTGCAATGCAAAATAACCATGCGGTTGGAGAATTCTTGTTTGTCAAAACTTTAATATACAGAAAATTACTTGTCTTCTTTTTAAGCTTTTTGATTTAAAAAATTAAACATCCAAAATTGCCATGTAACAATTTTGAAGACTTCCTTATAGTAACAATATTTTTTTAATCTCTTGAAAATCTTAGAAATTATTAAACGTTTGTACGCAATTAAACTATAAAAATTTCAGAAAATCTTATTGTTAAACAGCACCCCACAAGCAAAAGTCTAATTAGTTCTCAAAAGACCGATTGTTTGATGAGCTGTGTGATATGGTGCGCCATCCTGCTGAAATCAAAGATTATCCAAGTTCATATGTTCCATTCAAACCACAAAATGTCCATAATCAATGCTCAGCAGCGCTCGCCGTTGACTTAAATGACGTTTCTAGCAGCATTTTCGAAAATAATAGGTCAATGATGCCAACCATTCAAAATGCACAACAAACTGTCACTCTGTGGATGCATTCATTGGCTTATTGACGTGCTGGTTTTCCAAACCCTATATGCGGCAATTTTGTTTGTTGACATAGCCAGCGCCTAGTCAGAAAAGATAAGATTTCTGCCAAATACGGTGTCAGATTGGAAATAAATGATCGTTCAATTGGAAATGGATGATCGTTCAATTGCTGGGATAATTGGACCTTGTAAGCGAACAATCCGATATATTTGTGCAAAATTATCAAGCTGGTGGAGATCGAGTCGATGTTCTTCCATTCAGTTATACACTTTCGACCACAGCAGCCACATTCTTATCGGTACGCACCATCAAGCCAATCTCACGAACTTTTTGCACAAACCAGCGTACATAAAGCGCGGTGGGTGCTTCATTTCCGACAAAACTTCTTTTCAACAAACGCATAGTTTGGGCAACACAGTACTCACTTTAGAAATAAGTTTCTAATATTTCTCTGTTCAAGCGTAAAGCGACTCGTTTTGGTTCGCGGAGGTATGATACTCACTTATAGTCAACATTTCGAATATTTATTTATTCCAATATTATGTAAAAAAATTTCCCCTGAAGAAGTGGTGACGAAATATTGGGATAAATAAATATTTATAATTAATTTTTATAAATGAAAAGAGATTTCAAGCTTAATTTAAAATAATATGTAACAATAACGTACTATTTAAAAAGATACCTGTATTTGGACCACCCCGTACACTTAAATGTGGCATTTACTCTATTTGTGTGGTAAATTTTGTTACGAAAACCCCAATTAATTTTAACATTACTTCACGTTAAGAATTATGTAACGCGTAGAATTATTGATGTTATGTTACATTGGTGATATCAGTTTATAGTGAATGTTCCTGTTAACCGCTTGTAGAACAAGCACAGAAATTAATTCAGCGTAAAAGAGATTACGTGACGAATTATTGATGTTATTGGTCCATTTGTTTACTTTCCTCAGTCAAGTCCAGTAAGAATTACTCAGTAACAAACCTACGGAGAGTAAGACAAATTTACTCTAAAAAAAAGTACGTGAACGCAAAATTTGCAATAATGTATGTTACCAGTTTGTTAAAAAGCTAATTGTAAAACCAAATGCAAAAATAAATTATAACTGGTCGATGTGGAAAAGAGGATTATTGTTGTGAAATATTAGGCAGAACCATTTTGAAGGTTTTCTTATCTTTTCCATAATTTATTTTACAATATTTATTGCTTTGCATTTGCGTACAACAGCATAGTTGTAAAATATATTTATTTGTATTTACAAAAACGTATAATTTTTCAATCATATGTTTTTTATGCTTAAAAATTTTTGCTGGCAAAAATTTATAAAGTAAAAATTTGCCAACTCTCAACATCGAACTGTCACTTTATTTCCTCTTTTTTCTTTTTGTTTACTAAGTATTTGTGTAAACGAAGGCCTTCTAGTAAAAATTTTTACAAATTATTGAGTAAACGAACGGAACTATCTCTTTTACACGACTGCTATTAATTTATAATGAATGTAAACAGCATACCACTTAAATTTAACTATTAATGATAACGTATTGTTGAAGGCTATTCCATATGCTTTAAGGTATTTGCACACCTTGACTCTGTTTATCCTTGGCTACTGGGATATGTGATGAAAATCGAAAACGAACAGCTTTCTAATTTAGTTTCGTGAAAATTAAATTGACTTCAAATTATTATATATTGATTTGTATTACTCAGAACTTTTAATTAAGGCATTAAAAAATATTTTTTTTAAATATAAATCGTAAAATATTCAGCATTGAAAATCTTATTGTTCTCGTCTCCGATATTCATCGCATGCCTGTCTATATTCCAGTATTGGGGATGTGAAAGACATTTATGACATTCCTTCCTTTATATAGATATAATAATGTTTAAGACCTAAGGCTCTATAAGCCAAGCACAAATGCAAGTTCATGCTGCTGAGACTAAAAATTGTTCATTCTACGATTAACCGAATTTGTAGCAAATCGAATGGTGCGGTTTTGTTGAGCGAGTCATTCGGATCTGGCGATATTAAACCAATTGAACCAAAAGGAATTTATCTGCTATAAGAAAATTTCGGATAATCTATTAACAATTATTTTCTTACCACAAATTTGTGTTTCAGCACGAAAACGTTATCAAAGTGAGTCGCATTTGTCGTATACGTGCAAGTAATAATCAAAATAAAATACTTTTTGGTTAGTTGCAGTTCAGTTGCAGCCAACTTCACACTAGAGCGTTATGTCAATCTAGAATATTTCAATATTTTATATTTTTCTTAACTTAACGTCAAGCTTTTTTATTTTGGGAAATGCTTTAAAGTTTTGTTGGGCGCCACTATATGTCGCTATTTACTTTGCGTTATACCAATAGCGAAATTTATTATTCTTTTATGTTTTACCGATAACAATATTAATATTATAAAAATATAGTAGGGCGTTTTGTGGCCGTTCTTAATGTAACTTAAAAGATCTTTACTATTAAATATAAACATTTCTGCATATAAAATGAGTTTTGAAAAAAAAAAAATTAATATTTATTAAAATTCGTGCAACAGCCTCCAAAAAATGTAGTTTTTGTTTTTTTTTTGTTCAAAACACTTAAAAATTATAAAAGCAGCTGCATACGAGACGATATATCGTCTACATTTGGTATGTTAAGAGACTTATCTTCAATGTTATGCCTGGCTTTATAAAACAATATAAGACAATCATCATAATGATGTCCAAAAACTAAAACAGGTTACAAAATACCAACAACAAAATCTTATAAAATAACTCAAAAAAAAAAAAAATACTTCGTTTGGTACCTTTAACCACCATTTTGGTGTTATTGTGCGTTGGGATCTGAAATTTGAATTTTCACTGATATTTTTCATAAGGCGTGTTTGTGAGTGTGAATGGATACAAAAAAAAAAAAAATAAAAAATAATACAAATTAAAATTTTTTCACTGATGGTATTTCGTATATACTCATTTTTGTTTTTATAAAACAGCATTCAACCAATATAAATGATGAATGTTGTGGAAATAAGCAGGTGTAAGCATTTTTTTTTTTCATTATTATTGAAGCCTTTTGTTATCTATTCGTAGTGTTTTTTTTTTTAATATTGAAACTGGCATTCCAATATGATAATGGTTAATGCTTTGAAATACGACTTTTGTGGTGATTTAATAAGAATCTAAGGCAAACCCGTAAACTAAAATTTCTAATTCTTAATGTTCTTAGAAAACAAAAATTTTTGATAAGATTTGCATTAACAATTTGGTTATGATCCGTCTTTAAGAATCTTCACAATTTTATAATGAAATTAAAACAACTTAGCAACTTTTGAACCCCAAAAAATTATTTACAGTAAATACATAACTTTGTCACAACAAGAAAATTTCAAAATAGTCTTAATTTGGACAAAAATAAAAAATAAGATGTCTCTTTACATTTTAATTTAAAACTTGCCACATCTTAAAGATTTTTAATTAGAAATTTCTTAGAAAAAAAGTTATAAATAATTTTTAAGGAAATTCAGCATCTAGTTATTGTATCGCTGTTTCACTAATTAGATTAAGTTTTTTTAATTTAACTATGTTTCGACTTATTTTTAAAATGCGAAAACAAAATCTAAAAAGTTTAAATATTAATTAAAATACGAAAATATTTAAAATTTAAAATATTTATGAACTTGAATGAGATAAAATCATACTTAATTTAAAATGTTTCTAAAAAAACAAGATATTAATTCAAATATTATATACTCGTAATAATTGCTTTAACAGTGACTTAATATTCTAGAAATCCTAATACAAATTAATGAATAACTGAAATACCAAAATAGCAAATAAGCTTTTTAGTCAAAAATTCTTAAAAAAATGTTTTTAACAAATATTTTAATTTTTCGTTCACTTTCAGATGGCGAATACATGTTTGCCGATCCCGAGAGCAAGCTCTCGAAATATGGTCCAAAAAGTTGGCGTTCCTCACACACACATGTAAATATAGCTTTTAGCACTAATGACACTTATGTAAAATAAATCCTATAATTGCTTCTTACAGGGTCTAGATGCCAATGGACGACCCCTCTTAGAATTACACTTTCGGGTGCAATTCTATATCGAGAGCCCGTTTATGTTAAAAGATGAAACCACCAGACACAACTATTATCTACAATTAAAATACAATACCCTACAACGTGACATACCCCGTGAATATGCCGAACAGTCGATGATTTTATTAGCTGGTCTAGCGTTGCAAGCAGATTTAGGAGATACACCTTGTACGGGTAGTAATAATATTAATAGCGTCTTAGGAACTGGTGTTGTGGGGCCTTTAGGTGGTGGTGGTGAACTAAAATTAGCAGAGTTAAATGATGGTAAATTATCGGATATCTCGTCTACAGGTGGAGAACACAACAAACTTATTAAGACATCAATAACGTGTTCTCCGGCAACAACTACTTTACCAAAGATTAGTAAACGTGCTAATATGGTAAATGAAAGAGTTTTACGCTTATCCAGCTATATGGCCTCCACCCGAGAAAATATGGCCGGCATAGATGGTTTAAAGAGAGTTTTAGGTGCCGCCAACAAATTACCACTTTCACCCTCTTCCTCATCGTCTTCAATAAGTCGTGGTCCCAGCAATGCTTCGACAAATGCTTCTGTATCTACTACAGCTAGTTCTTGTAATGAGTACTTTCGCTTAGAAGATTATTTACCCGATCATTTAAGAACAGCCTGGGCCACTAGCGCTTTACGAGCCTGTCATCGTGAAAATCGTGGGCTTTCACAAGCCGATGCTGAGTTGCATTATATACAGCAAGCCTGTTTGGTGCATGAATGCATTAATGCTCATACATTTCGTATGCGTATGAGTAAAAATGAAGTAGGTCATGGAAATTCTTGGTTTGTGGTCTACGCTAAAGGTATCAAAATATTTGGAGGTGGTACGGGACCCGATGGTCAACAACAGCAAATAACATTTCTCTGGCCCAACATCACAAAATTATCGTTTGAAAGGAAAAAATTTGAAATCCGTTCAGGAGAAAGTAAAATTACACTCTATGCTACTTCGGATGAGAAAAATAAAATGCTCCTAACACTTTGTAAAGAAACTCATCAATTTTCAATGAAAATAGCAGCTCGTTTGAAGGAGGTCATTAAACGGGAGGAAGAAGAAAGTAATTGCTTACATGCTTGTTATGTTTATTCAAGGAGTTTACATTTACCGACCTATAAAAATAAAAATGATCAAAGAATATCGGTTATATCAAGCACTAGTTCCAATACTACATCGGGTATAGTAAGTGATAGGGTGCACTCGGAAGATGAATTAGAGATTATGATTAATTCTCCCCCAGCTCCTATAGCGGCTCCCTCCACAGAGAGTTTGGCCTTAGCTCATTTACTAGATAGACCTAGTGTTAGTCGACAAACTTCTTCGGTAGGCCAGGTTTCACTGAAAGATTTAGAAGAACAATTGGCAGCCTTAACTGTAAGACATCAACAGCAAAATCCCCGAGAGTCTCCAACCGAATTAAGTAATACCTCTTCTACAGGTAACTCTACTTCTACTAGCGGTTCTTCTATACCCTTGACTACAGGTGGTCAACGAAATAATACCGATTCTTCTACAGATTCACCCTCTTCTCAGCACAATATTGGCTCCCAATGTTCTTCTACATGTAGTACGGTAGTAGTAGCTTCTTCTACAGCTGATACTAATACATCTTTAGCTACTTTGGCGGTAAGATCTGGATTAAATTCTACCGATTCAAATCATCAAAGAAAAAATTCAACCTCTTCTAGTTTAGAGTTGGGCTTCAGTCATACAGCTCAGAATTCAACATTAAGTGAAGCGGAATCTACTTGTATAGAACATGATTTTATGCCTTCTTCTTCAAGAGACGAAACGGAAAGTGTTTCCGGTGTTTATACTCTCGCCCACGCAGTAGCACCTACTGAGACTTCTGGTGTATACACCATGCATAGTAGTGAAATGACAGGCCAATCTTCGGAGATAGCCGAATCAGAAAAAAGTTCACACTATGGTACATTTCAACCCACACAAAGTAAGATTGTAGAGGAACATATGCGTTTGGAGCATAGTAAACTACAGGACTCCGTAGATGGCAGTAATTATCTGGCTAAACGTTTGAAAAATACTGACTTTCGTTTAAGATCTGATTCCAATATCAGTACGTCCGATTCCTTTCGTGGAGATGGTAGCGATCCAGCTGATATGAAACATACTTTACTTTCGGCTGAAGAATTAACTGATTTGATAGTCGGTAGAGGATCATATCCCAATCGTAAAACCGTATCAAGTACTTTAGATTCAGATTGTGATTATGTTACTTTACCCTTATCTATGTCGGGAGAATCATACATACAAGGTCATCAAGATACAGCACCCACAGATGATCATGTAGAGGATTTAATTAGCGATCTACTGCCAACAGATCCTCCTGCTCCTCCAAAGAGAGTAGATAGCAATATGCCGAATCTAACAATCATAAGAACAAGATCACCGCCACCCTATAATGCCCGACATCTTAAAACGGGTTTAAGTGGTCCTCCGATAAGATCTTCTTTAAGCAGTAATGTCGCACAAATGCCGACACAAAATATTTACACTATTACTTCTACTGCTACCAATAAAACAATTTTGTCATCCTCTAAAATCCCAAATCAAGTGCCATCATTATCTCTAACAGATACAAAACCTCTAACGAAACCTATGGTCATAGCAAAGCCTCCAACACCACCGGCCGTTATACAACCGCCAGCCATAAAAAGAAGAGATCCTCCTCCTTATCCTGCTGCCTCCAAACCAAGACCTACATCCTTGATATCTGTGGTCTCCTCCACATCGTCAATTAATCCTCCAGGCTCAAATGTATTCACAAATGTAGGAGGCTCAATGACTTCCTTAAAATCAGAAGAGATAACCGCTCGATTTATAACCACAAGACCACAAATTAATATATTAAAAGCCCATACCTCAATGGTTAATGAAAATGCGAAACCTAGTTATGCAGCGCCAACTAACTGTTCTTCGGCAGCTTCTTCTACCGGCTCAATGTGTAGTCACCACATACCCAGCCATTTATCACAACATTCGGTTCCTAATTCCAATTATGTCTCGGGATCACAGGTATCACTTAATCTACATCCGCATCAAGTAGTCTCCACGCCCACAACTCCCACGCATGCTCCCGCAATGTCGCACTCAACCATGGCACAACATCATGCTGGTGTCTTACCCACCTCGATGGGTATACCCATGGTTTCTTATAATTTGCATGGTGGTCATAAAAGTATGTCTTCTTTACATCAACATCAACAACAACCACCACCACCTCCGCCACCTTATCCAGCTGAATTGAAACAACCCACAACTAGGACTTGTGTGCTATTGCCTGTTATTAAACCACGACAATATTTACCGCCACCACCACCAAGTCTGCCTAGACAACCACCACCTCCACCGCCCACACAATTGGCAGGACTTTATTCCAGTCCTTTAGCACGCAAACAATTAGAACTTTATCAGCAACAACTTTACAGTGACGTCGACTATGTTATATATCCTCTGCAAGACCCCGCAGTCAGTCAACAAGAATATTTAGATGCGAAACAGGGTTCAATATTGGCAGCAATGGCCCAAACGCCACCTCCACCACATGCCCATCATCATCATCACCCTTACTTGGCAGCCTATCATCATGCTGCCGCTTCTCAGGCATGGGAAGCTTGTAAGGGTCATGCTATCTATCGTAGTACACCCTATTTACCACTCGCTTTATCGACTCACTCACGTTATGCTTCAACACAGAATCTTTCCGATTCTTATGTTCAACTACCAAGTGCATATTCACCTATGTATAGTCCATCAATGGCCAGTATTTGTTCGTCGTATGAACCACCGCCACCGCCTCCATTGCATCCGGCACATTTAGCAGCAGCAGCAGCAGCTGCTGCGGCGGCGGCAAATCCCACATCAGCTCCACTATTCGCACGATCACGTTCAGACGATAATATTCTGAATACGCTCGACTCGTTACCGAAAGTGAAACGTTTGCCACCGCCCCCACCACCACCATATGTGGATAGGCGTTTGAAGAAACCACCAATGCCGACACCAACTGAAAAACCACCACCAAGTAAGTATATGGATTAAAGCTATAATTTCTACTGGCCTTAGCTGGTGTTTTCATAAGACGTCTGAATCAAACGTGATTTTGATACACAACCTTTAAGCTTAGGTTTTTTAAGAAAGCTTAGATTTTACTTTAGTTCAGTTTAAGAGCTAAGTATAAATTTGAGTTGCCTTTAAATTAAATTTTAGTTGACATTTTGATGAGTTACGTTTGAGTTATTGTAAAGACTTTAAAGATTTTTTTTATCAAGTCTAGTTGAAAATTCTCGGTCGAATAATCTGAATTGTTCCGGCTTATAGCAAGATTTCCGTGAGAACAGGGTTATACCGACAGAGCCTCGTAAGAGTTGTCAGTCCAAATGATGACAGTGGGAAGGGAGGACATTTGCATAAGCTATTTGTACAAATTTGTGTCATTTGTGTTTACTTCACTTTTCTAATAAAATTGAGTTCAAGTTAAGTTTTAGTTGTGTCGCGACTCAATATAAAAACGTAAATTTCTAAAAGGTAAAATATAAAGACCCAAAATATAAAGATAAAAGGTTTTTAAAACAAAATATTTAAAGGATCTGCCAAAGCTGAATTAAAATGGATATTAGATATCAGTAGAGCATGATTTCTAATTTAAATTTAGCAATGTATGCACAAATTAAAAGTCAATATTGAGTTTTCTTGTAAATAAAAATTTCTTTTATATCTTATAGTTCCTTCAAAACCCTTACCCAACATAAATGTCGGCGGATCAATTAGCATTGCAAATGAACCTATTTTTACTACAACATCTATACGCAGTCAGTTGCCACCACGTAAGCCAATAACACTTAGTGTTCCTCGAAATGGTGCCATTCATATGACAAAAACTTCCAGTGGAGCACAATGGGCCGGCGAGAGACCTAAACCCGATATGTTATTGGGTCGGGGTGGGCAAAATAGCAATATATTAGCACAACTGCAAGCTTCAGTAGCAGCAGCTAAGCAAAATCAAGCAGGTAAATTAAATGCAACAACATCTAATGGTTCCACATCGAATACACCAACTCCTAATGAATTTGATATTGCATTGCTAAGAGAGAAAAGTAAACATTTGGATTTACCTTTAATATCTGCTCTCTGTAATGATCGTTTACTACTTAAACAAACAAAAGTTCTTGTAAATCCTAAAAATCCTAAACAAGGATTAACAACAACTGGATGTGGCACACCAACCAGCACCACAATACCAACTACTACTACAGAAGCCACAAGTACGACTAATAAATCAATGACCCCAAATTATAATGGATCATCATCAAATAGCTCAACATCAACATCGGGTAATGTAACAACATCGTCCTCCTCGCCCACATCAACTTCATCGTCGACTACCGAAAAGTTACTATCCTCTACCATCGGAAAGTCACGTAAAACTTCTATAAGTCATAGACATCCTAATGATAAATTACCACCATTACCGATGCAATTGGCGGAAGCTAATAATTATGTTATGGATCCAGCAATATTAAAACATCATAAGAGCTATAATTCTCATACATAAAAATAATATAAATCGGTGGCAAATAGCAATTTTCGTCGTTTAAACATGATAATAAAAAAAAATATTGAAAGGTATTCGTTTTCGTTAATAGTAAATATAAAGAAATTGGTCATTAAACCTGTATAGAAAAATTGTTCCAACTAACACAAAAGCAATTATCTGCAAGAGGAGTATTTAAACAACAAGTAAGTTTTTGTTTTTTTGTTTTAAAAAATATTTTTAGGCACAGAGCATATTAAGCAAACTTTGGTTACCACATATAAAGACAAAGAATCAATTTCAATCAATTTCTGTGAAAAGTCTAAATATGTATATCTTCAAACGTAGCGACCAAATTTGTTTAAAATGTTTATAGCCTTCTCAAACAATTTTTAAAATAATTTATTTAAATTCAAAAATAAAATTAAAATACTTTAAATTTTATCACTTTTGTATGGAATATTATCAAGATGTTTTACTAACTAAAGTTTTTTTATATAAAAAATATATATTATACTAAATTTCTTATTTTTTTTTACAGAGAAGTCAGTTAGTAAAAGTTTTAAATTCGATACTAAAAAAAAAAAAAAACGACCGATTTTGCGATATACCTTTCTAAAAGTTATTCAGTATATGACGAAAATTCTTAAAAAGCCTTTTTTTAACTTAAGCATTATGATAAAGTACTCGTAACAACATTTAGTTTAAACTTTAAAATAAAGTTTTTAATAGTTCGCAAGATTTCTTTTCATAATTCCATTAACACTGAATCACACAAATTAACATATAAAAATCTTTCTCTTTAACACACATTGGCTAATTAGCCATTTTGAAAGATTGTGATCACTTAAAACGAGTATATTTGACATTAATGTAAGCAACCTAGCGATTTTTTGCTTTAAAAATGGTTAATTAGACATATTTAGTGTTTTTTTTTTCAATTTGTTGCAATTGGCAACATTGGATAAGGAGATTTAAAAAAAAAAAACGGTATTGCAGCAGTGCAGAAGTAAAAATATTAAACTGTAAATGATAATGGTACACATATTACATAATTATGGGCATAATCTGTGCCCAGATTCCAACCATATTGAATACAAATTTTAAACTGTTGTAACAAATTTGGTAAAAGACAGTAATATTTTTAAAATGATAGAATTTTAACTTCAAAAGGGGACGATAATTGTAGCTCGTCTTATAAAATTTGGGCACTGGTTTAAACATGACTTTAGCTTGTTTATATGGAAAGCTAACAACGTTGGCTTGTGTCATTCTCATACAGATTTAACATATGTAACATTAAGCGTTAATATTGGAATGACATAAGCTAACTTTGATAGCTTGCCGCATAAACACAGCTTATGTCTACACTCAATAGCCAATTTATATTGCGTTTGTTTATAATCTTGATCGTTTAGCTCACATATGGACCGCTTTAGATCCTGCCGCAAAAAATTTTTTGGCGCTGCCGACATTTTCGTATTTCATCTTATATTGGATCCCTAGCGGCGCCACTTAAAAAGTTAAAAAATGCATACATAAACGATGAATATTAAAAAGTTGATTAACGTTAATCAAGTAAATTAATTTCGCTGTCTAAACAGGCTTAAGAAACTTATGTAAACAATTTTGCAGGTTTTTGCTTAAAAACGCTTAATCAAGACCAATTTTTAAAAGTTAGCAACAGTGAAAGAGGTGACATTGCAGTATTGCATTCAAGTGCTAATAAAAATACAAAGTTGTGCGTCAAAAAGTGTGCATATTATTTTAGAACTATGTGGTGATATACATGATTGTAAAATTTAATTTTGTATGGATAATCCACATTAAATTATAGCCACAATTGCCACATAAAGCAAAACTGCTGGTAGGTTTCCGCTGTCATTAACATTTAAGAAGCTATTTCATTAACGGGCGCTGAATTTCGATAATACACGACAATTGCATTTCGTTTTTATTACAACTTTAGAAATAAAAGTAAAATTTGACTCAATGTTGTTTATTTTCCAGTCGAGACTACTGGAATGTGAGAGCAGATTATTAATTAATATGCCATATTAGTACAAAATTTTTACTATTATTAATACAAAATTAAATTTTATAATCTGGGAAATTATAGAATAATCTTTAAAAAAAACATTCTACTTTTTTTTATACAAATATGGATTTTTTCAAACTTACTCGGATTTAGCACTTTTTGAAATTTTTTCAATGTTTTCAATTAAAAAAAAATTTAAAAAAATGCGCAAAATCAATAAATTGTTTTCGTTAATATTAAATATAAACTTTTCAATCAGTTATATCAAAATACTTCAAAATACACAGTCCATAATATCAAGATTATAAAAACAATTAGATTAATAATCTGTCAGATTATAAACTCAATGTATAAGACAGAGTTGCCTGATTTTTCGCCTGATGTTTCCCCTCTGCAATTTTCTTAAAATACCAAGTAATAGAGTTAAATTCTTAAGTTTCAAATAATATTTGCAGAATTTATTTGCTAATTTTTTTTATTAATTTTACTGAACAATACTTTTGCAATTAATGAGATACATATTTTAACATTTATTTTTTTATATTAAAAATTTGGTAAACATGATTTATGCTTTATCAACGAAAATTTTCGTTAAATTAATTAAATATATTAATATAAATATATTACTGCGACTTCAACTAAATTGTGTAAAAACGTAAATAACTAGTGACTGCTTAAGATTTTTAATGTTTTATAGTTGCTGAAAACTGTGACAGTAAAAATGTTAAACCTAAAATGCTTCCATTTTAATATATTAAACATGCCATAAAATCCCGATTGTTTGAGATGATAGAAAAAAAAAATACCGACAAAATCGAATAAGTCATACATTTTTAAATATTTATATTTTCTTTTAAAACCATGACAAATTACCTATTTCTAAAAATATTTCATCAAACACTACCATTTATTTATTAAAAATAAATTATTTTTACAATTTTATTAACTGACTTTTCTAAGGAAACCAAACACTTAACAAAAATTTAAAATTTTTATTCTCACAAAAAAGAAAAAAAAATCCGTGTAAAATAAACCAATATGTGACAGATATAACTAACAAAACTAAAATTGTAAAATAATAATTAAACAAAAATAAAACTAGAAAGTAAACTAATTTACAAGAAATAAAAACTCTAACCTCAAATAAAAGCCTAATAACTAAATAATCAAAACAAGAACTAACAAAATCTAGTCACTTTTAGGAAGAAATATGAAAAAATGAAACACAAAATGAGACGATTCTAATTCACTCATCCATTTTTTAAAAAAAATAATAATAAAATTAACAGCAATAATACTCAAGTATAAAATACGGATTATTTCAAATAATTAAAAACAATTAAAATAATATTTTTTAAATATAAAATTTTTTTGTTATTATAAAAAATAAAGAAAAACTTGTGTTATACATAAGTTTTTTAATGTGTGCTATAAAAAAAACTTTTTATTTTTTCATAATTATTTAAAAATATTTCATTAATTTTTTTCACTATTTTTATTATTTTTTTTAACTTAAAAAACATCTTAATAATTCCGCCCAAAACAACTGTGATTGAATTTTTATATTATATTTTTATGTTTTTTTTTTTTTTAATTTAATTATAAATTATTTTAAATTTTAAGTTTTTTTTTTTTAACTAAACTGTTTTAGTTGTAAATATTAACAAAGACAAAATACTTAAACGAAATTTAAAACAAAAATACAATACTCTTTTAAGATATAAGAATATTTATTTACAGTGTATAATTAAATTATTTAGTTTTTGAAGAGTATAAAAAAGAAAGAAAAAATATTGATTTTAATTATCATGATTCTTAATTGCACAAACTTTTAGGAAATATTTTAGAAAATAAGTTTTAGAGTCAATACCAAAATCAATGACAAAATAAACCTTAATTCGTAAATTACATACACTCACAAAAATATATGCAAAAAAAAATATGAAAAATTATAAAATAATAAATACTTGCGTTAATAATAATTACTTGTTAATTTTACGTAAGTTTTCGTTATGTTTACATTATTTTTGTATTTTTGTGCATTTACAAATTATTCTCTTTAAATCGAATTCCAAATTATTTTTTGCCGTACATTACTTTCAAACATTTTGTATCTCTACCTAAATTTTTTATTTCATTTTAAATTTTTAACTCGAATTTCTTTATACAAAATGTTGAAACGGAATATATATCCTGGAAAATTTTTAGCGGTTAATATCAAACCAGTCTTTGTGAAAACATAATTTTTTACCTCGAAATTTTTAATACAATTTTTTTAAGGTTCGATTTTTTTTTTTAAAAATCTTTCCTACTTTT
Organism: Eustalomyia histrio; assembly: GCA_949748255.1. NCBI lineage: Eukaryota > Metazoa > Arthropoda > Insecta > Diptera > Anthomyiidae > Eustalomyia > Eustalomyia histrio. Next base: position 16,712,072 of record OX456526.1, read on the forward strand.
TAAAAAGCCAAATAATTTTATTGTACACTGTAATTAGATATAAAAAATGTGAACAAATTTTCTTTTAAATTTAATTTAAAACCCCTAGTTTATGACATTTTTTTTCTTTAAGAAAATTTATATTGAAAACGAATATTTCTTTTCAAAATTAATATATATTTTTTTTATACAAAATTTATTTTATAATAAAAATTGCATTAAACTTGCCCCACCGTAAAAAAATACATTAAATGTATGAAGAATATTATTTTAAAAACAACAAAAATAAAAATAAGAAAATATATAGCAAGTAAATTATATATTTTTATATAAAAAACTCAACTTAGCAACATTTTAATAATTTTTTAAAAATATAACAAAAAAACTTTTAACATACTTTTTCCATTCTTTTAATGAAATCCAATGTACACATAAATTTGCATAGATTTTATTTATGAAAATCTATGGCTAAATTTCAGAATGTGTTTAAATATTAAAAAAAAATAAAAGATTTTGCCATATTTTTCTATTTATTTTTATTAAAATAAAACAATGTTGCATTTTTGTTTAGAAAAAAAAAATAACAATTAAATTAAAAATTCTTAATCAAACTTGACAAATTTTTGTATACGATAAGCTTATTAAAAAAATATATAAAAATATGTATTTTCTTATAAAATAATAAAAAAATATATAAAAAATGTTATTGTTCTTAAAAAAATAATATATAAAATAAAATATCTTAAAAAATATTAAAAAAAAACATTCCCATTGAATTATTTTAAAATTTAAATTTAAAAGAAGAAAATTTCTTAATTATAAGTCACAAATTTAGAGAAGATAAATCATAAAGTTTCTATAATATTTTAAATCTTTTTAAAATATTATTTTGTTAGGCACCGGTGTTAACATTTGAAAAAGTTCTTGATAAATTTTTAAAAAATAAATCTAGATAATTGTTTAACGTTAAGTTTAGTGTTTTACTTAATATGGTCTTGAAAGGATTTTCTTTTTTATATAAAATTTTATGTTTTTTTTTCTCATTGAAGTTTAATTTTTTTGTTTTAATTATTTTTATTTTCTTTTGTTTTGTTTTTTTAATGGCAAAGGTCCTTTTTTTGTATGCTTTTTTGTTTTGTAACTTGATTTATGTCTTATATTTTTTGTTGTAATTTCAGAAAAAAAGTAATGCTTTGTTTTGATTTATAGAGTAAAATTTATTTAATACCTATTCAGAAACAAAAGACGCACAAAAATTGTAAACAGGTTTTTATTGGAAAATTTATATATATTTTTTTTTAATACAAATCTGTTTTTAGTTATAAGATTTTTATATAAAAATTTTAAATAAAATGTAAAATAAAAAAAAAATAAAAATGTTGTTTTTATTTATAAAATATTTAGGATATTTTTAATGCGCTTTCTTATTACATTTTTTTTTAAATTATTTAAATGAAGCAATATTCTGAGAGCAGTAGTTTTTTGAGTCAAATCGTTTCAATATTTTCAGAGTTCTAGCGACAGAAGAATCCAAAAGAATTAAGGCCGAGTTTTTGGGATGTGAGCTAAACTTGGTTTAGTTAAACCTAAAACGAATTTTGTCTTCCATTTCCATATTTATTAACATAATTTTGTCGTAACAACTTTTCGTTGCATAAAATTTTGGTCTTCATTGAAATTAAATGAATTAAAACAAATTTCAAAATCAGTATTCAAGTGACAAACTGCGATAAACTGAGTTTAAAGTTTATCTACATCGTAAAAACTCGGCCAAAGTACCGTTCTTGCATAAAAAAAATTAAAAAAAAAAATTGGTTATGAATGTGAAGAAAAAATCGAAAACAATTTCAAAAATTTTAGCCAAACTTGTCCCGTATTTCCGAAGTTATACAGATAGAAGAATTCAAAGAAATGTATCAGAATTTTTAAATATTTTTTAATGTTACGTACACGCATTGAGTTCCAATATTTATATAGCGCCATCTATGAGTTATATTAAAAAATTCTCAAATTGCTAGTAAACTTAATGCTTAATTCTTTTGGATTCTATCCATAAAACTCTGGAAACACAGGACAAATTTGACTTAAAAAAACTACTATTGTTTTCGATTTTCTATCACAATATTTCACTTAAATTTGTTCATTTATGGAGTTATTCTGTAACTACGTGAAAATTTGTCACGTTCAAATATGTTACTCTCATATATTTAGCACAGGTTGAGTCACTAATATCAAAATTATATTTTGGCTAAATTTTTGTTTAACATTATGTGACTCTCCCTATCCTAAATATGGTAGAGTTGCATATTGCAATGTGACAATTTATCATATAGTTACCAAATAACTTCATTAAATAATTTGACAAAGTGTAAATCAAAAAGTTAATTTGGTTATGATACCACAATACGTATACGTAATATAAAATAAAATTAGAAATATTGTATTATCTGCTCACTTGAATTTTAGATTTGCTAGTATTTGGAAATTACTGGACAGATTTGGCTAAAAAATGTATTATTGTTTTGGATTTTTTATGCGCTTTCTGAATATCATAACCAAATTTACTTTAAAATTTTTACCGCTTTACATTTTTGTTCAAATTTTTTTAATGTTTGTTGTTTAAGTTAAATATTCTGAAAGAGCAAAAAAAATCTAAATCAACTGTAGCTTTTTGAGTCAGATCGGTACAGTATTTTCGGAGTTCTAGCAATGGATGAATCGCAGGCATTAATACAGTCAAGTGAAAAAAAAAAATAGGGACACTTGCATGCAACAAATTTAAAGTAAAGAAACTAACAATATTATTTTTAGATTATAGTACAATTATAATTTCCTATAGTCGAATGTGAATAAAAATTGGGACAGTAAGAAAATGGTTTGAAATATTATTAGTATTTTATATTTTTGTTATGGAAACATAATAGTGGTCATTGTATCTAATAGATGTACCCATTTCTGTATCATATTTATCTAAATAAGTCCAGCAAGTATGAAACCAAGGGTGAAAAAGGTATGGGATATAAAAAATCGGAACAGATTGCCATATGCATGGAATTTTTAAATTTTGTTTGTGCCAGACTACTTCGTTGGTATTGTTTATCAATTCTAAGCCAAACAAAAGAAGATCTGATCACTATTTAGTCCTTAGAAGCTGATTTCCTATCAAAAATCGTAAATCTATTTTATACAATGAGCACTATTTGATACTATTTTATAAAATACTAATAATATTTCAAACAATTTTCTTACTATCCCTATTTTTAATCACATTTTACTAAAGAAATTATAATACTTTTTAATGTTGTTTTTTTTCAATTGCAACAACAAAGTTTGAGTTGTTGCTTAAAATGAAGAGTTGCTGTTGTACTATAATCTTAAAATAATATTTTTAGTTTTTTTTAGCAAAATATATGTGTGTTTTTTAACTTTAAATTTGTTGAATTCAAGTGTCCTTATTTTTTCGCACATGACTGTATATGTAAAAAGAAGCATACATTAATTTCTTTAAGATGTAGCATTAGTTGTAACTATTTGTCGCCAGATGGCGCATCATAACTATTTTGCTGCAGAGCTAGTTTCTACACAGAAAAAAAAAATACAAAATTCTATCATAGAATATTTTTGTAAATACAAATAAAAAATTTTGTAATATTTTTTTCTGTGTATTAGCACTAATTACGCAACATTGTGCAATATATTAATAGCAATTTTATATTTCATTTATAACATAAAGGAATATTTGTCAAAAAAAAAGTAGAGCATAGTTTGGAAAATCACACAATATTGTCTGGCAGGGTTACCATGTAACAAATTCCCTTGTCAATTACATTAAATATGGAATTTCCTTTGAAACACTAATATCTCAGAGACTGTTTCACTGATTTTACTTATTAAAGCGTTATCAGGTTATTAAAAATTAATATTTTTTAACAGGGTGACCATGCCGTCAACTAGATATATTATAAAGTGCCATAAATATAGCATTCCTCAAAATCGCAGTCTCTCGGTTAATGTTAGACCAATTTAAAAAAATCTGATGTTTACTTATTGGGCTGCATTAAAGAATCTTAAAATTTTGTATTGGCTGCATTAAGAGCAATTTTTTAAAAACAGTATGGAATCAAGTTTATATTTATGAAATACTTTTTCCATATTTATATTAAAGCTTAAGCAATATTTATAAAAAATATTCATCAATATGACGAAGTTTTTTTAATTTTTTAAATTATTTAAATAAATATAAATGCAAACTTAAAAAGAACTAGAAACAGCGATGTATTGCAACCGAAACAAATGATTTGTAAGTATTTTTTTTTATAAAATTTTTCTATTAAATGATGAGAATGAATAAAATTTAATGCATTTTTTCTAGTGTTTCCAATTATTCGACCCTGCCGTTTAATCTGTTAGGTCATTATTCGAAAAACTAAGTAAATTGATTAATCGGTTATTCGGGTCGATTAATTGGAAAAATTGGCGATAAATCAATTAATAGTTTAATGCAAAATAAATGTATTTCTTTCATCAATAAGAACACAAAGAGCTGCTTTTTGCTGATATATAAAGTTATTGCATTGGTTTCTAAAATGTTTGTTTAGGACGATTCAAAGCGTCTTGAGTTTTTTTAAGAATCATGTCTTATAATCATGGGTTTTTTCAGAGGAATCTGACGACTTTTTAAAAAGAAAATGTCAGACATGATTACTGGAAGTAACCCCTTAAAAACGCAGTGTAGATAGTGTTTTACCGAAGTGGAACATTTTGTCGATAAAGTTGAAAATATAATTTTACAGTATTTAAAATTTATTTTTTTAAAGGAACTAAAACAAAAATTAAAATTGTTATCATATTTCCTAAAGCCTATATAACATTTGCTTCGATTCAGTCGATTTGAAAAGTATTTAATTGTATTTTAGTTGATGTTTTTCTTGTAGGATTTTCTTGCCCAAAGTTAAGAAAATTAGGAGGTTTTAAGAAAAATAATATTAAAAATTTAACCGGTTAATCGACCTATTTTGATCGATTATTCGGGTTGAATTATTATTTCATTTTTAAATTATTTGTTTCGACATTAAGCGAAAAAGAAGCGATTAATCGAGAAATCGGTTAATCGATTAACCGAATCGGAAACACAAACACTTTATTATTTTTATAAAAACTTTATAAATATGATGAAGAATTTATGCAACAGTTTCATCTATATTGTGAAAGTTTTCTCCCTGAGTGTATAAAGGCGTTGGAGTATTAGTTTTTTAAGCACATTTTTAAAGAATTTTTTTAAATTTATTCAGAAATTATTAAAGCTTACCTATATTTTCTAGTGACAAATTTTCGAAAAAAAACATCAATTTCTTTTAATTTTACTTTTTTTTATCAAAAAATATATATTTAATATATTTATTTACATTTCAAATTTCTTTGATTGTATATATAAATATAAATGCGAATATATTTGAACAGATAACAACAAGAGATTATGAAAATATTTTAAATTAAAATACAAATTAGAAAACCTTAAGCTTAAACAATTGTTTTTAAGAACTTACAATTAACAAACATTTTAGAGAAAAAAAAATTTGGTTGAAATCGCATATAAGATTTAAAAAAATACATTTAATTCTTAAATTTTTGTGATGCATTTTTATGTGAAATTATATTAAGTTGAAACCCTGATTAAGTAAATATAAGATACTTAAAAATTAAACTAAAACTAAAATATTAAAATAATTATAATAATGGCAAATAAAATTTTGCAACAAAAAAAAAAACCAAATGCATATTAAACTTAAGAAAAATTACAATATATGAGGAAATAATTTCACAAAAAGCTATAACTAAATTTTGGCACAACAACTGAATATTAATTAAAGCGTATGACTAAAATTGCATTTAACAAAAAAACAGTTCAACTTAAACTATGTGACCAAACAAGAAATAACAAGTTAAGTTAAAAATATAAATTATTGTGGGTAAAATTAATCAGTCAACATATCTTCATCATCGCTAGGTTCACGCTTCCAACTATGGGTTAAGGTTAAAACAATGCCAACAATTAAGAAGGCACAACCAAAACAGGTAAAAGCAATACCAACGTAACGACCATAATCTTTAAGGTTGATAGCAAGCTGTAAGGAAAAAAAGAAAAAGAATATTTTAAAAAAATGTTTTAAATGTAAAATTACTAGATTTAATATGAGGTTAAAATTTTAAAATTTTATTTTGATTTTGTATTATTAGATCAATAATACTGAATCCCAAAGGAAGTATTTTCGTTTTTTCAAGTTTTTGATTTTCAAATTTCATACAAATTTTAAAACCAAAATCTTGAAAAAAATATATATCAATTCAGTATGAACCTTTTATAAAAGCAATTACAATTAAAACATTTTACTACTTTTGAACACTTTGATACGTATTTAAAAATATGTACAGTAATAGAGGTCAGCAAAAATTTTTCCTAAAGTTTCCAAAAATTAGTTCAAAAGGGCCCTGTTTAATAGCAAAAATAAAACTGGTGAATATACAAAATTTTCCGGAAAATTTAATTTAAATTATAGGAAATTTAAAACGACAGTTTACCCTGCTAAGGTCCTTAAAAAAGCAATTTTTTTCTATACAGAAACCAGAGCAAGAGCAAACAAACGATTTTTGGTTAATCTTATGTTTTAGTGTTAAAAAAAACAGCTGAGAATGTTTCAAAAAACTGATTTTTTAAAGCATTGTTTGGTGCGTATTAGGGGGGGAGGATTAGTGTTTCCAATTCGGTTAATCGATTAATCCATTCCTCGATCAATCGCCTCTATTTCGGTTAATGTCGAAACAAATAATTTAATCGGTTAAAATAGGTCGATTAACCGGTTAAATTTTTTATATGGTTTTTTTCCTGTTATTTTTTCTAAAATATTCCTATTTTCTTTAACTTTGGCTAAGAATATAACAAGAAAAGCTAATAAAAAACATATTAACTAAAATATAATCAAATTCTTTTAAATCAAGTGAAGGAGATTCTTAAGGATCAGATAACTTTTTTAAACAACTCAAAGTTAATGCTGTGTAGGTTTTAGGACATACAATAGATAATTTTTAATTTTTCTTAATCCTTAAAAAAATTCTAATTAACTTAATTGATGTATATTAACTCTATAGGAATTAAGACAAAAAAAATCTTTTGAAATCGATACCCAACCAAATATATTCTACATGTTCTGTTAAAACAAATTACATAGAACCCGAACCCGTTTACCTAAACTTAAATGTAACATATATGTTAACTAGCTCCAGAAGTCGTTCTAGGAATACTTGGTTACTTTTTAAATAATTTCCAATAAAAATTATCGGTGTTACAACCGACAGAAAACTAGTTGAACAATTTGTTGCCCTAGTTGTTCAACTAGTCGTTCTTAGAAACAAAAAATTTTCCTTAAATTATTGATTCAGGTTCTTAAAAATAATTCGTTCTCAAAAATTCTCATATTCTGAAGCTTTTTCATCCATAGAATATATTTTAAAAGCTAAAGCCTCCAAAATAGGCAAAGATTAAACAAAAAACCGTTTAAAATGTATATTTTGTTAAAATCAATCAAACACTTGTCTAAGTATTTTTCTAACAAGAACTATAACGTTACTTATGTTATAAAATTGCTCTCAATTCGAAAATATTATTTTTATTTATTTATCCTAAATTTATTTACATACAAAAACTTTTAAAAACTAAAAAAAGTTGATTTATCAAAAACTTTTGAAATAGTACAATAACTTAAGTAGAACCCAAAAAATAAATCATTAAAATTTACTAGGTAAGAACTAGTATTCGAAATTTTTTCAGACTACAAAATTTGGAAAATTTTCTGAAGTGAACTTAAGTGCTTTTATCAAAAATCTACAAATATTTATTATTTCATTTCGCATATTATGAAATTACAATCACTGACCAAATACTGACAGTAACAGTTCTGTGAAACTTTTTAAATTTCGCAAAAACAACACAATATATTTTTAAGAATTTCCTAGTGAATAGTGTTTGATGGCAACTCTTGTTTATATATAAAATTTTTTAATATCTCGAAAATGAAAACCCGCACTTATCAACAAAATCTCTACACTGCGTTTGTCTATTTTAGGCTAATGGGTTAACTTCTGAACATGTGTAACCACGCTTTCTTTTCAAAATTCCTCAAATTTCCCCCAAAAACCCCAAGATTCTTAGGCTTGATTCTTTAAAAATTTGCGATTGCTTTGAATTTCCCTGAACAAACACTTTATACCACTAACGCAATAGACTTAACTTCATATTTAAAAAAAAAAAAAAAAAGCAGCACAGTGTTCATATTTATGAAAAATATACATTCATTTTGCATTAAACGATTAATCCGATTAATCGCCAATTTTGCTGATTAATCGACCAGAATAACCGGTTAATCAATTTTCTCCATTTTTCGAATAATGCCCTAACCGGCAGGGTTAAATAAATGAAAACACTAGGGAGGATAAATGTAAATTTTTTATTTTACAAATAACTTTGAAAATAACTTTGGATAGTGTAAAAATGTGTCTTGAAACCAAATTAAAGTTGATTGCCTCTTGTTTTGTTTGGGTTTATAAAATTCACATAAAATTTGTAACAGTTATTCTAGTAATCAATTATTTACTAAGTAATAGTGATGTCAAAAATGTGATTAGTCACGGTTTTTTGAAAGTCAATATTTACTACACAGCCGAAAATTTGTTTACTGATTCTGTTGAAGTCTGGAATAATGATTTCAAAACTAATATTAAATTTATTGGTCCATCTCCAGTTCTTAAGCTATTGTGTTAAGAATTTTGAAAATATATGTATATTTCATGACCTTTTGGTCAAAGTATACTTTTTGGTATGTGTTGTCATTGCTTTTCATTGTAACACAAATGAAATTGCAAAAATTGCTATAGCAAGTTTTGTAACCTAATTTTGAATATATCAAAAATTTGTGATATTAAATTGAAAAACATTTTAAATGTTCAGCTTTTATTTTTCAGATTATCAGCACAGAATAAGTTGCTTATAAGTTTTGTGACATGTTGTTAATTTCATAGTACACGTTGAATTTAAAATACGATTAGTTTTATTTTGTAGTGTTAGTTTTATTATTTGATGGGTACTTGAGTAATCGGTTACCAAATACTCGAGTAACCGGCTTGGTAAAAATTTGTTTTTTATACTTTTTCAAGTTATTTGCAATATTTTTGTAAGCAATTACTTTTTTGTAGATAACTCATAACGTGAATGAAGTATTACAACAACAAAAAAATATAAGTTCACCAAAACAACAATTTTATAAAAAATCTTTTATTTATGTATTTCATCAAAAACGTGTAATTTTGTATAACCGTTTTGGTAAAACCATGTTTTTTTATACATGTCAAGCAATTTGCAATATATTTAATAACGGTTACTTTTTTTAAGTAATCGTATTCAATTTTACAGCTGGAAAATAAATTAGCTCACCAACACATTTTTTAACAATTTAATAGAAATTTTTAAATTACACAATTCGTAAAAAATTTCTAATATTTTATGTGGGTACCTAAATTATTAGTTATCAAATACTTGAGTCAAAATACCTTTATGCCATTTTAAATATTTATAATTACGGTTACTTTTTAGTTAAGAATCCGGTTGCTTGTATGTAATGTTACAACTCAATAAACTCCGCTTTTTTTTTTTTAAACAGGAAATTCTTCTTACTAATTAATAAGAGTTTTCATTCTGGTAGAAAAGTAACAAACAACAACAACAAAATGTTTAGAACTGAAATATAAGGCAAAAAGGTATAGTCAAAACATGTTGTACATTTACAAGACTAAAACAGCTGATCGTTTAGCCGAAAAAACTTATGTTTGAAGTTTTTATTTTTAATTTTGTGGTCACTATTAAAATAAAATTTAATAATGGATCAAAAGAATGAATGTCCCAACTTAAAACGAAAGCGTGAAAAAATAAGTAATAAAATATGGACCGATTAGTACAAGTAATGCCGTAACTTCCAACCCAAAATCTCTGTAAATTCTATTTGGTCTATTGCATTTTGCACTAAAAAATTTATAGTTTAATCTTTTGCCGTAATTATGGGCATTTTTGTTAACTTCAAATTCTTTTTGATATTTTAAGTTTTCAAATTAATGAAAAATAAAACAAAAATCAGCTGATTCATTAATTTACAATAGGTCTGTACGAGGTAATTTTGGGTAAAGTCTGGTAAAATGAGAGTAAGCAAAAATTCTCTCACAAAACCATAAAAATGCCCATAATACTGCGAACGCACAAAACCACATTTCATACCCAAAAATAAACGTCAAATTTATTCATATTAAAAAACAGCTTAAATAATGAATATATTTGAAATGGCAAATATCTATTTACATTTTCAAATGTATTTTGCATTATTAAGAAGGAAAAGTTCTTTATAGTAAATTTATATTTAACTTTAATTTTTTTCAAAAATGCAAAACAGCTAATTTATTAGCAACAGCTGATGGTTTGACAATTTTACCATTTTACCCAAACAAAAAGTACGGGTAACTTCTGGTAAAATGAGAAACACAATTACTCTCTCATGAACGCTCTCATTTACCCAATTTTTGTTACAAGAAACGCTTTCTGGTAAGATTGGGTTCCCGCGGGCACCCGCGGTAAGGTACGTCGAACACACCTAATATATGTGCTTATGCGGGAAGTTAATACACGCAAAAGGCGTTCACGCTTTGTAGTATAAAATCGTTGTAAATATAAAAGGGTTGTAAATTTACCACCAAGAGTGAAAACCGCTAATGTGTTGCTTTCTTTGGAAATGGGACAGAGGACAAATGAAAGATGATGAAAGATAAAGGGCTTCAAATACGAGCTTCGAAACGAGCTAATACATTTTAGAACAGTTGTTTATCTGGTAATCTGATGGAGGGTTTGCGAAATTGTTAAAGTTTAGTTCATAGGCCCTGTTATGTTATTTCACTTCGGTGGGTTTTAATGCTATGGGAACACCGAAGAAGGATGTTGCGATATGTATGAGAGATAGAAACTGAAACATGTTTTTTTCTACATCGATGTTGCTGTTGCTGAGGAACGAACCTGCTCTAACCATTACACCACAACGCCTACACAGTAAATCACACATCGAAATAAAGTTTCAGTTTGAAGATTATGGCATTTGTTTGATCGGGAAGACATCGAATATTTTTAAAAAAGTTTTAAAAAGGTATTTCGTGAAAACTCGATATAATCCGGTATGATAGATTTAAATTATGCTTAAATCTAGAAGATTTCATCACATTAAGCATTATTACTTATGAGTTATTCTGTATGAAATCACCAAATCGGCAAAGCTGGCATATCTTAGATTTTTACTCAAACTAACTGAAAATTATATTTAGGGTCTCAAAACCCAAAATCCAAGAGGATTTAATTTTTGCACACGGCACCACCGGTACACGCAATATAAAAAAAAACTAAAAAGTCTTGTTTTTGTGCGTAGTGGTTTGACCTGTTAAAATTTTTCTGCTAGAGATATCTACATGATCAAGGCATCGTTTTAAATTTGAAGGATTATAGTTTCTTTCAAAAATATAAAATTTGACTTAATTCATACACCCGAAAAATAACGTGGTTTGAATTTTTTTTCCATTTCTGATGTTGATGCTATCGAAAACTTTTTGTCAAAAAGATTTATTGATGTTTGCACAATTAGAAATACAAGAAACTACCACAGTTTCTCTCCGATTTCTCACAGTCAGTTAAAAGTATGAAAGTTTTCAGCTTCTGATAACTTTGAAACTCCGAATATTATAAGAATAAGTACTTAATTAAAATAAAATAAAACTTATTCTACGATTCTTGATTACCTACATTTAAACTATAACTTTTCTACTTTAAATGATAAAAATATACCTTGTGCCTATTTTCTGCCACCACTGTAAAATTTTTTAACATAAAAAATCTACTGAATTTATTAAATATATTTTTTAGTCCATAATTATTCTTTGTTACTTCATAATATTACTTGTTTTTATTTTAATTTCTCTGTATATAACAATTGAGGAAAGTTTAAAAATACATACAAAAAATCAAAAAGGCTTTTCTTTAAAACCCTGTAAATCCAAGAGAAGTTAAAATAACTAAACGGGTCTTGAAGTGTTATAAAGCTAAAAGTAGGGAGTAAGTACTCTGTGATTTTCAAGTTTGTATCTGCTAACAAATATGACCACATTGTAGCCTCAAATATGCAAATTTTCAAAATTTCAAGTAACGATTTTTTCATAACGAGTTGCCAGATTGAACCAATTTTAATTTTGTATTTTTCTCCGACATGTCTACTTTGTATCTGAGAATTATTATGCTTTTATATTCATTAGCGCCGACACTGGAGTTCATTGAAAAACACAAAAAAAACAATGAAATATGCTTATTTTTAATAGCACGTTATTTTTCGGGTGTATGAATTAAGTCAAATTTTATATTTTTAATAGAAACTATAATCCTTCAGATTTAAAACAATGCCTTGATCATGTAGATATCTCTAGCAGAAAAGTTTTAACAGCTGAAACCACTGCGCACAAAAACAAGACTTTTTAGTTTATTTATTTTGCGTGAACCGGTAGTGCCGCGTGCAAAAATTAAATCCTCATGGATTTTGGTTCTGGGAACCCTTAGGAACATTTCCACAAAATTTTAACAAAATCCAAAATGGTCCAGCAACAATTTTTAATTTTTTTTGGTGTTTTCATATAGAATGACTCTTATTCATAATGATTAAACATATAATTTTTTGTATTACCTTAGCTTTGCTAGCCAAATCTGCAGTTAACTCAGCATGCTGTTCAAACCAAAATAGAGGCATTAAAAATTCATTAATACCGCGATAAATACTAAAATAAAAACAAAAATCATTTAAAAAAATGTTATTACAAAGTTTGTAAGTTTTAAAAAACTCACTCATAACTATTATCAGCAGTCATCATCATATTGATTTGTAAACGAGCTTCAACCTCCAAGGGAATACCAGTTATGGGCTCAATAGACATTTTAAATCTATGTTTGGCGGGATCAGGTTTTATGCCCTCTACAGCATTTCTATACGATTTATCAGCCAAATAGAAATGAGGATAGGAAATGTATATGGGAGCATTATCACGACATTTTTTACAATCCACCACACCAGTTTTGGGACATGCATCCATAGTGGAATCACAAAAACATTTTTGATTGGGATAATTTTCACCCGAATCTATAGATTCTTCAGTAGCCATCCACTGTGCAGCGGTTAAACCATGCCTGTATAAGGTACCATTTGGTTTTAAATTGATGTAGCGACAAGCGTCGGTGGCAAAGATGGTAATATCACCTGTCGTATCAATTTTGGGTGGGAAAATATCACCAGTAGTACCATTGACCGTACCGCAAGGTGGTTCATAAAAACCAGTTTCATTTTTGCTATTCCAATGTGTCAAAAGGCCCAATTTCGTTATATCTTTGACACCGGTATGTATGGTAAAAGAGCCATCATATTCTAAGGAATTATTGCGTTCGACCATCCAACCAAATTTTTTATAGGGCATATTTATTTTGGTAGTATTAAGGAGGTTCAAAAAATCTATCAAATCATCCTGATATCCATCAAAAATCCATTCATGCACTGGTTTAGTGGTGTATAGTTTACCACCTTCATGATTTAACATAAAATTAATGGCTTTTTTAAATATTTTATTTTTGTGACGCATTTCATCGGCTACGGTCTAATAAAATAGACAGAACAAATTTAAGTAAATTATATATATGTAATTTATATTCCACCTACCGCTGTTATAGCATGACCAGCTGTTACCATATCATCTAAGCTACCATTCGACTTTTCCTTATCAAAGAACCAAGTACGTCTTTGAAAGTAAGTAACTGTATCATTATTATGAAAGGTAATATTTTCCTTTGAATGTTTTTCCAAAAAAACATAAGGACCCATTTCAAAAAAGTTTGGTTTAACTTTACGATTTCTAATTTCATGAGGATTTGTCCAATTGAACATATAAAAGCTTAAATAAATTGGTATGGGAGCTTCAACCCAATTTTTATAGCTTTCAGTTCCTTCTCTCAATTTTAAGTTCTATGATCAAGGGAAATAAATAATAATTTATAACTTGCTTAAAATTTTAAATCATAAACAACTTACACCTTCCACAATTGATTGCGACCAATTGGACCACATAAGCAATAATATTATGCCCAAAGCGGCAAATACTGTACCAGAACCAAAAACCCAAGCTTTACGCTGGGTAACGCTGCAACAGTTAAATACCATTATATTGCTTATTATTTGTTTTTACAGCTAGTGTTTCCTTATGATTGTCAGTATGGAAGTACAGTTTACGACTGATTAGAATGTGCAAGTTTTTGACAGTAAAAAATCCTTGAGTTAAGTTAAAACTGAGCTAGTTTTTATGAAGTATTTTACAGTTCCTTAAATAAGTATCTGGAAAAATAAAGAAAAAAAAAAATGCGATTAGATTTTGAATTTCTTACAGTTAATATATTTAGTCGGTCGATTTTGTCTTATTACATTGGATAGAAATTTAAATAGCGATATGCTGATATGGAGTTTGCTACTGCGGACTTGATAACGATTATTAATAGAGAATAAAATTATTACCTTTATGTTGAGATACATTTTGTTTATATACCAAAACTTTTAAATTTTTTAAAGTACAAATACACAAAAAAAATCGCTGACTGCCCATAAAAAATAAATCACTTTTAAAAAATAAAGAAATTTTTATTTTTTTTTTTAGATTTTAGATCATACAAATCATATTCTTTATAAATTGTTCAAAAGCAAAGAAACATGAAAATTTTATTAGTAAATTAAATTTGAGAAACATGGAGAATGGATACTGAGGATGCTTGCTAGATGATAAACCAAAATATTTGTATTCTATCCCGCTATCTACACATTAACATATTTACACATTTCCAAATTTTCACATTTACACATTTGTACCTTTGCCCATTTGCACATTTGCATATTTGTATATTTACATTACCATCAAACCATGCAAATTTGCATATTTGCACATATGCATATTTGCAGATTTGCAAATTTGCACAATTGCACATTTACATTTAAATATACATACATTGAAGGAGAAACCTACATATGTACAAAATTTCAACTCCCCAGCTCCAGTGGTTTTGGCAGGCAGTCAAGGTGGAGAATTGTCCCCTTTTTGCCCTTCGCATTTGATTTTCCAAAAATCCCGCTTTAGCTGTTGTCTACATTGTATAAGGAACCTACATACCAAATTTCAACTTCCTAGGTCTAGTGGTGTAGGCATGTCGTAAAGGGGAATTTTTTCGCCCTTTCAAACCCCATTTTTACCACGTCCCTGACCAAAATTCTAAAACGTAGCTTATTAACATATATTTCAAATTTCAAGATTTCTAGCTATTTCGGTGTGGGCAGCCCGTTAAGGTGGATATTTTTTCCGTTTTTTGCCCCCCCGCAGGAATTTCCAAAAATCTCACTCAAGTCGATTCTACACCGGAGGAGTAACCAATACACCAAATTTCAACTTTCCAGCCCAAGCGGTTTTGGCATGTTGTCAAGGGGCAGAATTATCCACTTTTTTGCCCTTCCCCGTTGGATTTTCCAAAAATCACATCTTAGCTGTTATCTACACTGGAGAAGGAGCATGCATACCAAATTTCAACTTCCAATATCAAACTGTTTGGGTAGGCCTTTAAGGGGGAGGCTTTTCGGCCAAAATTCTGAAATTAAGCTTATCAATTAGATAGCACATATTCCAAGGAAAGCATATTTTAAGTTTCAGATCTCTAGCTAAAGGAATTTGGCAGGGCCCCTGCCTGTAGCAATTTACAAAAATTCCACCTGGGTGGATGTTTACACCTCAGGTGGAGCCAATATACCGAATTTCAACCTCTCAGCTCTAGCGGTTTTGGCAGGCCGTCAAGGGGAAGAATTTTACCCTTTTATGCCCCTCCCCGTTGTATATTTCAAAAATCACGTATTAGCTGTTATCATTACTGGAGAAGGAGCCTGCATACCAAATTTCAACTTTCTAGGTCCAACGGTTTGGGCAGCCGGAAAGAGGAGACTTTTCGCTCTTTAAACCACATCCCTGGCCAAAATTCTAAAATGTACCTTATCAAGGAGTTAGCGTATTTTAAATTTCAGGTTTCTAGCTGAAGGAGTTTGGGAAGGACATGAAAGGGTTTTTTCCCCTTTTTGCCCCTCCCGGAAGGAATTTCCAAAAACCCAGTCTTAGAGGATGTCTACGCCGGAGTTGAAACTTACATGCCATATTTAAGCTCCCTTCCTCTTGCGGTTTGAGCACGGTGTTGTAGACGATAGTACATGTACTGGCAATGTATCAGATTTTTAACTTTTACAGTTCAGGCTCAATATTGGAATGATAACATCGATATACACTTGGCCGTAGGTATTTCCCTACGTTGGTACATAGTTGGATTTCAGTACTTTTAATAAAATAATTTAGTAGCCTGTACCATTGTTGTTATAAAGCACCCTAAAACAAAAACTTTTCATATTTCTATGGACCTGCTTAAAAAAATGCACAACTTTATACATATTACAGATGATCGAAGCGCCTTGATCGCAATTTTCTGCATTTGATTTCGAAAATAGTTTGGGTTATGTAAAATCTATTATAAAAATATCCACAAGAACTATTTCACAAATTCACAAATAACTACAAGTTTTTCATATGGATAATTCATCTTGATAAATCCGCTGAATAGAAACGTAAAATATTTTTTCTAAGTGTTACTGAATCGGTTGGTGCAACCAAATATGCATTGGTTTCCACAATAAAATTTAGTTAATGCATCACCAAAAATATTTAGCAATCACATTTGAATATGGCAGTGATAATCGAGCCAGAAATTGACGATGGTAAAAAAATAATAGTACTGGCAGAGCAATATTTTAGAAAGCTCTGCCAATGGTAGTAAAAAGTGCTTTGCCAGTACTTGCTTTGCACATTGGCAAAAAGTGTCCCGCCATTGTGCTTTGGGTTAACAAAGTTTACAACCGTTTATGAAATACTTTTAAAGCACTGGCAAAGCTCTGGTTTACAAGACTTTCCCAATGCAAACAAAAGTGATTTTTCAGTACACGATTAACAAAATTTACAACCATTTATGAAATGAAATGTAATGGTATTAAAGATGTATGATTTGACAGGACTTATTTTTCACAAACATTTCAGTATAAATTTAACAAATAAAGTATTTAGAAAGCATTTTGCATGGGGTTTCAAAACATTGGTATAATCTAAAATAATGTGATTTTAAAGTTAATACAAAAATCTAATGTCTTCCGAGAATTTTAAAAAGGAAAAGAAGAGTAATTTCCTTGTACTCTAAATTCAAAATATAATTTTCTAGTCCTTAAAAAAAACATTTATTACTAATTATTTATGTATTTTAATATTAGAAATTCTAAAGTAATAAATTTGATTTGTTACACACACACAATTTACTAAAATTCTGCCTGTATTATCAAACAGGCATCAACAATGGAATTTGTAAATTCAAACAACTTCTTTGTAACTTTATATTTGTTTTTTAAGTTTTAAAAAATAACATTTAAAAATTACAAAAAAGAATTTCGGAATCGAATTTGAATTTGAATTAAAAAAATATTTTTATTGGTTCTAAGCTTGGAACAAAAGTGCAAAATTGGGATGACAAAAATCACTTCGTATTATTCGAGAAGCACTTTATTGTATCGCCAGTACTTTGCCAACGTTTTAAAAAAGAAACGACTAAGTCCAGCCCGGTGTTATCACTTAGCGGTTGGCAAAGCATTATATATTTTTCTGACTGGGTAGATTTCGAAATCTAGTTTAAACGAGATTTTGTATTTTACGAGGTTATTATAAAATTTTAAGTTTTCTAATGAACTTTAATTTTTTCAAGATATAATTTTATATAAAAAAATATGAATTAATTTAGATTAAGAAACTTTGCACTTCTTATCAAATTACGTCTATTCAAATTTAGAAATTTTATATATATTGCAAAACTTATAATTTAATTATTTTGTAGTATTTCACTGCAACCATTTAAGTTGCAAAACTAAATTTAACTAAAAGCTTTTTAAAAACCAGGCGAATATTTAAAAAAATTATGCACTTCATATAAAATCAATAGGAGTAATAAATAGCAGGTCATAAAAAAGCGAAAAATTGTTTTAATCAATGGGTTTCTAATCGTTTAATCTAAATATCGAAGGCAAATAAAAAATAATAATAATAACATGGGGGTATATAAATTTTAATATAAAATAAAAAATTATTAAGTGCGCAGGAAAATCTTGATAATAACTTGTCATTTTCCCAGGCATTACCTAAATACGGTATCTCCTTACCCTTAACACTACGCGTGACTGTTAATTTTACTGCACACATTACTATTTCATTACCAAAATTGTAGGACTTTAATCTATTTGTTAAATGTAAGGGGAATGTAGTGTCATCAAACGCAACAGCCACAACAAATTTATATCATTCAAATGCACGACAAAGGTTGTGGTTACAGTAGTGTTTGACTGACAATTACAGGTTGGTTGAAAAGTTCCTGCGCTCACCAAGAGATGGCACTGATAGCTCCAAACTTTTTTTCTCAAGTTGGTATAACTGTCCTGAGAACACATGCAAAGTTGCAAGTCATTCTGCCAATTCTTTCTTTGTTTACAAGCCATTTGAAGTTGACGTGTCATTGATTTTTTTTAATATGGAAAAAATTGAATATCGTGCAGTCATTAGATTCTTTGTTTTGAAGGGTTTAAAAGCAAAGGAAATTTATGAACAATTGTTAGAAGTGTATAAGGAGTCCTCACATTTAAAACGCACCGTTGAATTTTGGACTGGTGAATTTAAACGTGGTCGTATCAGCCTTGAAGACGATCCACGCGAAGGACGACCAAAAACTGCAACCACAGCAGTGAAGATCCAAGTCTGACTAAGAGTGAAATTGCTAATGCCATAGGCATCTCAAACGAATGAGTACTCCATATTTTACATGAAGAATTACGTATGAAAAAACTGTTTGGAATGTTGGTGCCATACACATTAACAATTCAACAAAAACTGGATCGAAAACAAATTTCTCAGCGTAATTTGGAGTGTTTTAAGCCGAATAGAACCGACTTTTTGCGTCGTTTTATAACTATGGATGAGACTTGGATCTACCACCATGATCCTTAATTGAAACAAGAACGTTTACAGTGGACTGAAGCTGGTTGTTCAGCTTCAAAGCAGGTGAAGTCACAACGATCAGCAAAGAAGGTTATGGCTTCAGTTTTTTGGGATGCAAAAGGAATTTTGTTGATTAATTATTTTCAGAAAGGTAAAACAATCAACTCTGAATATTATTCCAGCCTTTTCGATAAGCTGGATGAAAAAATTCGTGAGAAAAGACCTGGTTTAATGAAGAAAAAATCATTTTTCATCAAGACAATGCACCTGCTCACAAAAGTGTTTTGACGATGGCTAAATTCAAAGAATTAAAGTACGAATTGCTTGAACATCCACCGTATTCACCAGATTTGGCTCCCAGCGACTACTATCTCTTCAGAAATCTCAAACAATTCCTTCGTGGAAAGCATTTTTCGTCGAATGAAGAGGCCATAGCAGCCGTAGACGGTTAATTTGCAGAGCTTCCGGAAAACCATTATAAGGATGGGATAAAATGATTGGAATATCATTGGAACAAGTGTATTGAGCTTCTAGGAGATTATATTGAATAAAAAAATATATTCCGTAACAAAAACAGTATTCTTTCATTTCGAGCGCAGGAACTTTTCAACCAACCTGTATAAGGTTCGCTGATCAATGCGTTTCATCTTCGATTGATTTTTTTTAATTTAATACTTAACATCTTTTTATAGAACGTTGATAAACTACTTACATGGTAACATGAGTGTAATGACTATTCTTCAATAACATCAACATGTTACAACTAGTTCGGTAATTAAAAGGTAACTAGTAAACACTAAAGATTTCAAAACTCATTATATGAGAGTTTTTACTAGGTGGTTTCAATTTAAACTTTCTAATATAAACATTGTGAGATGTTCATAGATCGGTTCAAGATCATGAAAATTTTCCCTAAATTAATAAAAAAAATATTATTTTTGAAATAAAAAAAAAAGTTATTAGACATAAGTCGAATGGAATCCATTTTATATGTACATCACTACCTGGCCAGGCTATGATTTTGTGCTGATGTTTGTACTATCAAAAATATCACACATAGACCCACTCTACTCAGAATTACTTTCTAAGTTGATTTAACGATGTCCATCCGTCCATGTATCCATGCAAACCTTGTAATCAAACAACTGGATCCAAATGTAAAACTATTTGAATGAAAATTTGCACATAATTTTATATTGGACCAAGGATGAAGCTTATTAATATTGCTTATTTAGACCTACCTCCCATAGACAGGTAATTTCTGAATTTCGATTTAATTGTATTTACACACGAAACCGTATATCTGGTTGAAATTTGGGTTGTAATGTATGGCATCATAAATCAGGCCTACGAATTTGAGAAAAAATCGGACCATATTCCCACCTTCTCGATATTTGGTTAAATGAACTTTATTCGAACTACAGGTCGCAAATACAAAGACATTTATAAGAAATTTGGTACATAAGTTTCCATTGACTAGAATCTGTCCAAATTAAGACCTACCCCACAAAACCTTAAAATAACCCAATAAAATAATTTTGAAATACCATTACACAGTACCACACATGATTTTGGGACTCAATTCTGGGAATAGCACGTGAAAGTAGCCCCAAAAATAAGAACTTCGGCATCATTCGTTTTGTCAAGTTGGCTGCATTAATAATTTAATGGCCATACGAATTTTATTGCTCAAGGTTTATCTCGGAATACCAACCGGAAAATCTCTTTTGTGTCTGAAGCAAAGTTGTAAAAATTGAATAGGAAAAAAAAGCGAAACAAAACTACCTCACAAAAGTGCATCCAGTGCCTTAAAAATCCCAAAAATGCCCATTTGCCCATAACTGGATTACAAATCCACAAATATGCTGTTTTATTATCACTCAACTGGTTTGGCTATTTTGTGTTTTGTTTTACTCATTAACTTGAAATGAACTGAAAAATGTTTTACTGTGTTATGCAATAATACTAACCGTACGAAACGGTTACCAGCCCTGTTTTTTAATATGCAAATTTTGAACTTTTTGGCAAAATGGGTCTTAAAAGTAGTGCGTTGACGAGCCTAATTATTTTATATACTACACGAGATAAAATTTAAAAAACTGTGTCTCTCATGCATGTTGTTTTTATCATAAAAGAAGTATTAGTGGACCAAAATTAATCAAACAAAAATTTAAAACATCTCTTTTGTAACGGCTTCGTCACTACGCAAATTTTGATACCAATTTATTGCAAATATTTTGGACTTCTTTCTTTGGGGATATTTAAAAGAAAAAGTGTACATCAATAAGCCAAGAACAATTTAAGAGTTAAAGGGTGAGATTCGGCACTTTTACGACATTGAACATCAATTATCTCTCACGAGTCATTGAAAATATGGATCATCGGATAGAGGTATGCCACTAAAGCCGTGGCGAGCATTTGGCGGATATTTTGTTACACACATAATTGTCATAGATCCTAATAATGAAAAATATTAAGATAATTTTCTGAAAACTTTTTGTTTTATTTACATTTAATATCGTGCATTATGGAATGGACATCTTAAAATTTTTATTTTAAGCAGGCCAAAAATAATTTTTAAAACAATTAGGTTGTCCACAAGGCGTCTGCTAAGTGCTGCATGTGTTGTATAGTAATTTTAGAAACAGAGTTGTTAAAATTTGATTTTAAAAAAATACATTAAGATAGTATAATACAACATTTGTGCATATGTTTAGTGTACTATGTTTAAGTGTGCTAACATAAAAAAATCCAACAGAAAATTGTCGATTTAGTAAAAATAAAATTAACAACTCTGTTTTTTTTATACGACGATATAGTAGTACAATACTTAGTAGACCTTGTGCACTCCTTTAATATTTTTAAAATAACATAAATTTCTGTTTGTGATTAATAAAATTTGTGCTTCCGTTGAGAAAAAAAAATAAAACTAATAAATTGCACTACAAGTGACTTAATATAAAATTATAATATCAAAAATAGTGAGTCATTAAATGAGGTTATTTGTATGTACTTTGTAATTCTTGATAATTTCATGTTTTGTGAATATTTTCACAATAAACCTTTAATTTTTTAGTAATTATCTACAACATTACAATAAATAACTATTTTTTTACAAGGAATGTTTTCTTAGAGGTTCCCTATATTCACGATATTATTGAATTTTTGCATAAAAGTTTCAAAGTTAATCTGGAACTGGTCCATTAAATATTTTCATAAGATTGTATGAAAACTATAATTTTATTTTATTTTCATACATTTCATTAAAAAAATATTTTCATAAATAGTATGAATCTTTTCATAAAGTTGAAGAAATTTTTTCGTTTACTTTTTTCATCTATTAAAATTCTGTAGATTAAAAAAAATAAAATCCAAGCTAGCGATTCTATAAAAAATTATACAGTTATCGTCTACTTTTCGAAGTTAAAAATTTCACTTAAAAAATTAACTAAATACATGATGAAAAATGTTTGCCGACCTTAAAAATATTAAAACAATTTATAAAAGAATTGTTTTAATATTTTAAGGTCCGCTTACTTATCTAAAAGTAAGCTCAATTTTACAGTAACCAGAGTTAATTTAATGCAAATTTTACACTTGCTTAAGTTAGCGAAGTTGGTCGTTAACCTTAGCCATGAACAAAATTTAAATAAAAATAATTCTGAATAGTGTTAAGCACACAGAAAAAAATATTTTAAAATCAAGCAGAAACAATATTAAATTTAATAGATATGCTTCCACTTATTTTTAAAATGCGAAAACAAAATCTAAAATGTTATCATATTCGTCTATGTTTTGAATCCCATTACACAAAAAATAAAATTAATTCAAATATTTTGATGTTGAATTCACTTTCACTAGTTTTTTACTTATTGAATTCACCAGATGGTTAGCAGGCGAAATCAATTAGTGTTTTTTTTTTTATTAAACACATCTTGTGAGAAGAAAAACCCTTGGCTCATATTATTTGGAATTATTTTTACCATTTTAACATTTATTGACACTAAAAAATGTGTTTTTAAAAAACATTTAAAATATTTAATTTTTTTTGGCAAAAGTTCACTTTTTAGGGCAGCCCTCAAAAATAAAAATATATATACAACCCCCTCGGGAATTTAAAAAAAAAATGTTTTATATGGTGTTAAGGGGGCAGGGGCCCCCAAAACCAAAAAAAAAAACGAAATACACCCAGAGGTAAGTTTGAGGTCTTATATTAAAGGAAATTTTCTCAAGATTCCAAATATGCATTTTTAAAATGCGGGAAATAGGCGTTAGGTCTATTTTAGTAAATTTTTGGTAGTAAAAAATGAAAAAGTTAATTTTTCACTAAAAAAAAATTGGAATTCATTGTTCGTATTAAAACGAATGGAATTTTGTAAAAACAAGTGTTTTTTTTTTGTTGTACGAATTCAAGAACACCGTTTTTGCAATTAGGTGAGTTTGACAAATTTTGCGTTTTGAATTAGTCACTATTTCCAGAGCATGCAAGATTAATTTCAATAGAAAAAAGTTTATTTTCACTAGAATCATATTTACTTTAAAAATATTTATATTTAATTGAAAAATGTTCTTAATAAAATAAGAAGTAAATTCAAATATGATATCATAATTGATTTAACTATGATGTTTTCTCTCTGTGAATTGATCCTACTTTTAGATAAGTTAGTTGACCTTAAAATCGCAACTTTTTTCATTAGCTGCCTAAACTCAATTAAAGGTGTTAAAAATTGGGGTAAAAAAACCTCTTTTTTTCAGTTTGCATTCAAAAAGGTAGGCGGAAGGCGGTACATAATGCATGGTCAAACTTGCGCAAGTACTTTACAACGAAAAACTAAAAACTTTTAAGAGTTCAAATAAACATTTGTTCATTAAGGTGTCTGTTTAACTATGAAATGTCGAATTTTGTTCCATTTGGTCTCAAAAATACGAATTTGAAGAAGAAAGAAAATTCAAAAACGTTTACCAAAGTTCCCGAGTTATTTAAAATTTCCAACATTTGATTTAAGAACTTAGTTCATCTTAAGACTTTTATAATAAGTGTTATCTTGTTTAGTTCAAGAAATAACATTAAATTGAATATTAAATATGTTTTTACTTATTTTTCAGATGCGAAAATTAAATCATAAATGTTCAACTATTAATATAAAAACGAAAAACTTCATTTTAACTAAGCTCATATTTATTTTAATAATATTCATACTTAATTAAAAAATGTTTAAGTTTTTAAATCAAATATTATATATTGATTTAGCTATGACATTTTTCCCTGTGCATGGTATATGAAATTTCTTAAATATTAGAAACTATAGTGCAAAGGTTAACGTTTTCCAAAAAAAATCAAATTCTTACGTTTGAGACTAAATGGTATACAACTGGGGAAGTTGGTATTGAAATTCGACAATTTGGAATTTAAGAGACACCTTAATGTTTATCTCCGTTAGGTTTAAGTAAATACAAGTGTATGCACGTATTTTTATTGTTTTAAGTTTAGATTGCTTTAATATTAGATTGTTTTAATATTATATTCGAAAAGATTGTGTAGTTTTTTAACGTACTTTGGCAGCTTAAAAACTACTACAATTTGCTTCCAAATTTTATCAAAATCAGAGTGAATAATTTGGAATAGCTTCCTTGTACGTACGTTGAATACAAAAACATCTTGTTCATTGCAACTTCTTTAAAACGCAAAAAGAATTTTTTGATTAAAAACGAAATATACAAATAAACTACGTTTATACGATACCAGACAGACTTGCCAGTTTTTTTGTCGTTATCCCCAAATTGAATCTCGAAAAATCCCCATTTTAGAAAAATAGGTAAAGGAGGTAATAGCGCCAAAAATTATTTATACAATTTTTACTAGTGTTTCCAATTCGGTAAATCGATTAACCGATTCCTCCATTAATCACCTCTATTTCGGTTAATGTCGAAACAAATAATTATCCGACCCAAATAATCGATTAAAAAAAAGGAATATTAACCGGTTAAATTTTAAATATGAATTTTTCTGTTATTTTTTTAAAACTTCCTAATTTTCCTAACTGTGTCAAGAAAATCGTTGAAAAAAACATCAAATAAAATACAATAAAATTATTTTCAAATCGACTGAATCAAAGCAAATGTTGTTTAGGCTTTAGGAAATATGATAGACAATTTTTAATTTTGTTTCAATTCCTTAAAAAAATAAATTTTAAATAATGTAAAATTATATTTTCATGTCCAAAAAATTTAAACAAAGCTTTCAACCTTCGTACACATGTATTTCGAGCAGACAAATTTTTCTTCAGAAAGCAAATTTTTAGAAAAGCTAGAGCCTCTAAGCCTCTAAGCAGAGCTTCAACAAAAAACCTTTTAAAATATATATTTTTCTCCTTAGCAATGAATCACTAGGTATAATCCCAACAAGCACTATGACTATTCTGGACAGTGTCGTATAAAGAAATAAAAACCAACTTTATCGATTATCTACACTGCGTTTTTAAGGGTTTACTTCCACTGCACTTCTGACAGTTTCTTTTAAAGAGTCGTCAGATTCCTCTGAAAAACCCAATATCATAAGGCATGATTCTAAAAAAATTGCAGGATGCTTTGAATTGTCCTAAACAAACACTTTAGAAATCAATGTAATAAACTTAGCTTGATAAGCAGCTCTTTGTATTAAACGATTAATCGATTAATCGACCCGAATTCGCTTATTAATCAATTTTTCTCATAATGACCTAACCGAATAACCGGCAGGTCGAATAATTGGAAACACTAATAATAACTGTACAATTAAGTACAAAATATGTCACTAAAATCCACAGATTTTATCGTATAAATCTTAAAACAATTCGCAGAATGTTATGAAAAAACTCGCTGATTTTTGTTGCTTCCATTAAAAACATTAAAGTTACAACTTAAAATTTCATAAATATTAAAACATATTTACATTTTTTAAATATTTGAAATTAATAGACATTTTTCAAAAACTGTCAGATCTTAATTTTACATTCTTCTTGAATTTGAAGATTGTTAGAACTTTTTAATATTTTAAATATGAACAATATTTTAGATTGTGGAATATTAATTGTGTAAAAATTGCGGGCACTGATTTTTATTTTAAAAATATTTAATATGAATATTAAAAAAATGAATACGAAAATATTGTGACAAACGGAGCTGGTTAAAGATAATTCTTTTTTGAATCAATTTTCATAAAAGTTTATTTATTTTCAGTAAATAAAGTGAGATATTATTTAGTTCAGCTTGTATTGATGCAATTTTGATTCTATTTGATGATTTTCTTTAGGATTTATTTTGAGAAATATTAATTTAATGAACCATTTTTGGTTGGTATTATTTGTTTAAAGTGAAACAATTTGTTAAATTTATTCTTTGAATTAGATATTGATTATATAATGTAGAAATTTATTCATTCAATTAAAAGAATATTATGAATCGTTGAAAAATTAATCAAATTTTAAAACTGAATTAAGTAATTGTGATTTAAATGCTCTGTGTTGCGATTCTAAATGGTATGGGTTAATTTTTACCTCATTTTCTAACTTTGTCTACAAATTTAAATGATTTTTTTTCAGAAAACTATAAATTTTTTTTATAATTATAAATATTTATGAAAGATTTCATTATTATTTTTAAATTAACCGATCCTAAATGAAATTTTTTATCTCCAAGACCAATAAAAAAATCCTCTTATTTGGGGACAAAAATACAAGTCTGGCAAGCCTGTTAGCAGACAAAGCAAATTTTAGCAGACAAAAATAAATTAAATCAATTGTATTTAATAAATTACGTATGTACTTTGTATCGTCTTTTATTAAAAACTGTTGATTTTAAAATAAATTTTTGGATGTCGATGGTGGTAAGAAAGCAAAATGTATTTTGGATAATAAAGAACACATTTGAAATAAATAACTCAAGTTGTAAAAATAACCGTAAGTTATGAATTTTGACTTTTATTTTATTTAAACCAAAAATTTTCAAACAAATTTTCAGTAAAATTTTAGTAAAAATTAATTAAGAACTTAACTAAGGGAAAAGTTAAGTTCTTCTGGGCATTAATTAATTAATTAATTTAGATGAAGGAGTCTGTTTCAAAAATATTTAAAAATATGTATGCCATTATCATTGGATGGTAACCGAAACAAATGCGGTTATCGTTAAGGGTAACACTATTTTCTATTATTTTGGTAACGTTATTTTAAGGGTAACGCTATTTTCTATTATTTCGGTAACGTTATTTTAAGGATAACGATTTTTTCAGTTATTTCGGTAACAGTATTTTAGGGATAACGACTTTTTCAGTTATTTCGGTATCGGTGTTTTAGCGATAACGGCATTTCATATTATTTCGGTAACGGTATTTTTAGGATAACAATTTTTCTGTTATTTCGGTAACGGTATTTTAGGGATAACGATAGTCAGTTGAAAGGTATTGAATCGATAACAGTATTTTAGCGGTATTGCCTGCCAACCCCGGCTATTATTGCATGCCGTCCACGCGGGTACCCGCATAAACCCAAAATTCCCGAAGCAACAACAATTTACATACAATTTAGACAACAAAAATGATTTTTTTGTTAAAATTGTGTACCCACCCACAGTAACGTAGAACAAAGCTACAGTAGAACAAAGCCATAGTAGCAGTTTTTTGTACATATTTGAAAATTTCGCTATTTGTTTTGTATTCCAAAGATAAATGTATGTAAAAACATATTTAAAATAATTTTCATGTGATAAGCTATTTTGTAATATTTTTAGTACATATACTACAAAGAATACATCAGTTACTTAGTAAACAAAGACGATAACACAATTGTGTCAATATTTTATTTAAAAAAAATATGTCTTTAATACTTCTTTAGAGTTAGAGCAGTATCTATGATTTCCTCAATAGAAAAATATAGCTGACAAATTTTCGCTTCGGAAAAATTTCCCAAGGAGAGTCTGTTTGTGGGTTTCAACAAATTTGGATGAAATTTAGATATGTGGTAGACAAAGTTAAAAAAATATATATAATAAACATATTGGTCTAAGCTGATATTACATTTTGCTTGCAAGACTTTTAATATTTTTACTGCTCCATTTGATAGTTTATCAAAATACTTTTCATATGATACCCCAATTTGTATAGTTTTCATTGGAAGCAACAAGAAAAAAAGGAAAAGAAAACAGATTAATTTTTTACCGCACTTTTTAATCTAAAAAGGTAAAAGGTGCTAAAAAGGCACACACGCTTTTTTCTGTCTCATTTAACACATGTCTAAATTGCATTAATAAAGGAATGAAGCACATAGCAGACCTTCCTTGTCAGAATTTGTTTTTATCAAAATATGTTGGCCATAGTATTATTAAATAGCACTAATATGATGGTAATTATTTAAAATTCTGGTGTTGAAAGAACTACATTTCCAGATATACATTCCTTCTTAATTCCTTCTAAAATATCTTCCAAAGGCTGATCCCTACCAGATATCTTAGAAGAAAGCTATCGTAGAAAAAAATATCAAGTAGTACTTTGAAATTATATTCATGACATATGTGTTGAGGATGGCAAAGAAATTGCTGATTATTTCATAAAGTTTTGTGCTTAGCTCGTGTTAGTTGTCTTTTTAAAAATTAAATACATAATCCGTTATCAGTTTCAGAGCATTAAAATGGCACCAAGAAACAAATATGTTATCTACTAAAGAAATAATTAAAATGAGTTTGAAAAAGAGAAATTGTCGGTGCGCGAAATTGCGAAGCGTTGAAGTTTTTTGTTCTTTAAACAATGCAATTGTTCATAATTTTTTTTATTTTTGATGGTTCAGTATTGGAAAAACACAGGCTGCAGAAATTAATAAAAAATAAAGAAGCAATTCGATCCAAATGGGAGTCTGGAGTAAATGTTCATCAACAGAGGATGTTTGTTATTGCGGGTGGCTCTTAAATAGACAAAATGTGCTTTGATTGGTTCGCTAAGGCTAGATGTCGAAATATTCCAATTTTTGGTCCGAAATGCTGTGAAAATTGTTAAATTGCAAACATGTGTTTTGAGTTTTCAAATTTTCGAAATTAATTTGACGTTTCATATTCATAATAAATAAAATAAAAAATTATCTTTTTGTAGCCATTTTTGCGTTCGATTTATTAAATTTCCTTTTTTTATATTTATTTAAACTTTTTTATATTTATTACTTTTACTCCAAATGCAATTGTCATTTTTTTCGATTTGTATATACACAATTCAGTGTTGATCAGGCTATTTTCGATATGTTTTGAAATTGAACACGTTGTTTGAGATGTTTTGCTCGCATAAAAATATGTGGGAAAATAAGAACCAAACAAGTATTTTGAGCAAAACATGTAATTTCGCCCAAAACACGTACATGGAAATGCAGTATAAGTTAACGATTTTTTTTAACTAAAAGTATCGGTAGAAAAATGTTGGAGAATAACTTTTATCGAATTTTAGCAATGTAACTACCGAATTTTGTCGTTAATAAGTTACGGTATTCCACTACTAGATTCCGAAAAAAAATTACAAAAATTTAAAAATATAATTGCTGCTATAAAATTTGTTTTGCAGGGCGATACAATTCGGAAACATTTTCGTATTGAAGAGTTTGCAAGAATAAAAAATGTGTGAGAAATTTTTGGTAAAAATTTAAAAATCAGGAGTCGATAAATTTTTAAAATCGTTTACCAAAACAAAACATTTACAAAAACAAAACATTTAAACAAAATAACATTTACAACAAGACAGGCAATCACGCTTAAAAAAAGCAACGTTTCTCCAATTGTTTTATCCCTTCCAAAAGATAGGATTTTTCGAGGTCCATAAAATAGACATGTGTTTGATCAATAATTTCATCAAATCTCTTTCCAACGAGCCATTTCTTTGGGTTTGGAAATAGGAAATAGTCGCTGGGAGCTAAATCCGGAGAATATGGTGAATGAGGGGGCAATTCGTAGTATACTTCATGGATTTTTGCCATGGAAACTAAGCTGTCACACGATTCCGTTGGTGGTGGTTTGTGAGCTAACGCGACAGCCATCTTGCGGAAAGCTTTCCCATACCCAAGTGATCGTTTAAAATTGAAACCACTGAGCCATGTGAGATGCCTATGTCTTCCACAATCTGTCGCACATTCAATCTCCGGTCGGCCAACACCATATCGTGAATTTTTTCAATTGCTTTGGGTGTAGAGACCTCAACTGGGCGCCCAGAACGTTCGGCATCTTCAGTGCTTGTAAGGCCATAACGAAAGTCAGTAAACCACTTTTTTACCATTGAAATCGATAGTTCAGAGTACCCATAGTATTTATCAAGCTTTTCCTTGGTTTGATTGACGGTTTTTTTTCGTAAAAAATAATGTTTAATGACCACTCGAAATTCACTTTTTTCCATATATAAAAAAAGGAACGAGGTTGTATGTTTTAAACAGCTGTTAAACGCAAAGTAAATGACGGAACTTGTTTAAAATTTGACATTAGTCTATTAAAAGGTGGTACTTGAGGGAAGTTCGAAAAGTAACGGACTAATTGATCTGCCCTCGTAAAATTATTTTCCCCGTATTAAGGTAGTACCACATTTTTAAAATTCCTTAACCCTTTGATGCCTAGATTTGAATTGCTGGCAATTTTCCGAACGAATTTTGTGAAAAAGAAATATTTCTTATGAATTTTTTTATCCACCCTAACGGATATATTTGAAACTAAACTTCTAACTTAGACATGCTAAAGGTTCCGAACGGAGAAAAGAATTATTAAAATGTTCAAAAAATTGTAGGATTACTTAGTGCTGATGTCTATTAATAAATGAAAACAATCTAATTGTTCGAGTAATAAATTTACTAAGAGTAAGAAAATTTATTTCGTTTGTAGTTTTCCCTGTAATTGTGAGTGGTTGTTTAGAATGAGGCCGACGATGACTTGATCGCTTGGGTCGAAACTGTTGCGCAGTTAAAACTCAGTTTCGTGTGGAAAACAATAACAATTGTGTCAATTAAAAAAGTCAGATTTACGAATATTATGAAAATAAGGCTTATGCCAACAACACATATGTACCGCTAAATTTTACCAAACAGTTAAATTTAAATTCTATATAAAAAACAACAACAAATGTACAAGTTATTTTCACAATGTCATGTCAGCTACCAACTGCATTTTTAACTGACCCATTTGTTTTTGTTTTTTATATTAAATTTGAATTTAACTGTTGATAAAATTTTGACAGATCATTCAGTAATCGGACCTTTAGTAAACAAACACGTGATTAAGTAGTTTTCCTATAACAAACGCTATGACGTTATTAATCTTTGACATAAACAGAATTGTAAAGTCTTACGGGTCAATCAATGATTTACGGTCTAGCGCATTTTAAAATTGTTCCCATTAAATGTGTGGAAATTGCCAATAATTGATGTATGTACTCGTATAAGTGCAATTAACAATGTATATAAAAGTTTCAAATCTAGTTAGTTACTTACCGTATTTTGTAGAATGTACTTAATTGTATGAAATTGTTGTATTAAATAAGCTGTAGTATATCACACAACTGGAAAACCTTGAAAATAAAAAGCTAGATGCAAATCTGGATACAAAGACTACACAAAATTCTAGCAAATATGTGGTTTTCTGGAATAACCACGTAACTTAATATTTCTCGATTTTAAAATGTTGTGGCATTTTGATTTTAAATTACTTGTTTAATGTGAAGATTAATTGACCTTGTTATACCGTTCAGAAGCACGTCCCCAAAACATCTAAAAAATTGTACGTCAACCAAAAAGGCCCAAGCTAGTTTTATGGTATTGTTATTTCTTTTGTGGTTTACGTTGCCCTTTGAGAAGGCGTTACTATAAAGTTGAAAAGGTTTAATCTAAAAATTCTTAAGCATCTAGCATGATATGTGGCTATCTTAAGATCTATTAAATATCCCTTGGTGGACTAGTTCGGCAAATTATTAAGTGTCAGTACCCAAACAACTCAAAATTTGCTCACAATTGCAAGTATGCACTTTCTTTTAAAATATGGTGGAACGCATTAAAGAATATTTCACATAATTTTTAAGAGTGGTTAACATGCTTTATTGAAAAACGATCCATAAATTGCACTTCAGTTTATCGAGTAATTAACATAAAAAAATTCAACTTTACAGCCACTATTCGTGTTTGGGATATGAGCCCAAAAACGCATTTAATCGATCAACAAATTTTTAGAGAGCTGGTTGTAAACTCAATTTGCCCTTGGATCTGCAAAAAAATTTTGATTTTCTGACTTACGCTCTTATTCCAGAAAATCACATAATTTGTTTCAACTACAGAACTTTAATTTTTAGCACAGATTAGTTGTTTATTTACACATTATTAAATATTTTGCGTATTTTAAAGTAGGCACTTGTTAAATAAAAAGTACGTGCTGCATAAAAATCTTTGGCAGTAGTAATCTTTCTTTTAGATTTTTTTTTAATTTGTTGCACTTGAAATCTTATTCACTAATTAAACGTAAATAAAATGTTCTTCACTAAACAAATTGAAAATTTTACTAACTCATACTACCGAAAGAATAAAACACAAACTACGAAGAATATGAATGGAATGAGACATGAATGATTTCATTTCTTTTGAAAAAGAAATATAACAAAAAAATTAAACAGCTGATTACCATTGATGTCAACTATTAAAAACAATCTTAGGGTTGAATCAAAAATCGCTGGGGTTATTAACCTATATTAAACCGTCGTTACATTATTGCAGCAAAAGTTCTCTATTAAAATTAGCATAATATATAAAGATTTTTCGCATAAAATTATGTAAACATTAAGCAAAAACAAGAACAAACTTGGTAAAATGTACTGATTTTTGCTTTATACATGCGAAAAAATGCTTTATTAATTGAAATTCTACTAAAAACCAGAGTTTGGAAAGAATTAATTCAATTAGAGCTTAATTTGCAAAAATAAAACTCAAAAATAGATTTATTTTCTAATTGATTAACAATCAGCTTTAAGCAATAAGATTTTTATTAATTCATATCTGGCAAAATGTCTAATCAAAATTTAATGTATTTTCTCTTATTTCTGTATTTATCATTTCCTATAAGGTAACAACATACATATAGGTACTAAATAGGGTATTATATACCAGATAACTATTTAGCTAATTTATTTATTTTTGTTTATATATTTAATAACAACAAGGCTAATTATTTAAACTATGTGGCTATTTCATTCAATTTGTGAAAGATCTTAGGTATGTATTTATTAATGAGTCTGGCAACACTACAGGTGAATATAAAATTAAATAAAAATACAGCATATTTCATTGTATTCCAGTTTTATTTGATTCGATTTCGTCTTAACTGCATTAAATGACCACTATACAATCATAATTCATTTAAATTTTAAACGAAACTAAAACAAATTGAGAAAAAAAAAATTTGAAAATTTCTCTTTCGCCTTAAAGTGAAATCCATTAATGGAAATTAAAAACCTGTAAATGAATAAATAAAATTATTAATTTTTGTTGTTCATCATTACAAATATTTTATTTTATTATTGAAATAAATTAATTTATTTTTTAAAAAAACTTATAAAGTTTTATTCTCTTCATTTACAATTTTTTTAGGATTTCATAGTAAACTTCATACAGAAAAAACTATAAAAAAAAAACTAATCACATAAATTTGTTATACATAAAATAGCAACTCAAACTAAAATAAATAACTTAAGATTTATATTTCAATTTAAGTCTTTACAGCTTTGAGTGAGCCAAAATAGAAATTCAAGGTTATTTTCACAGACCATTGTAAGCACGATTAATTGAAGCTTGATCTAAAATTTTCTTTAGTTCTGTAATTAAAAAAGAAATAAATGAAATATATATTAAAAGCAATTCATATTCATATTATCTATAAAAACAAAAGTTCTAGACATTACAATCTTATCTTTAATATGTTTTTAAAAAAATGTTTGATTTACGATTATTAAAGTATTTTTTTAAACTTACCTTCTTTTTCTGTATCATCCAAGTCTTTTTTAGGAAATTCGACATCAAATGTTATATACAAATTGCCATGTAGATTATTGTTTTCAAAATTTGGCATACCTTCACCCTTCTTGCGAATACGTGCTCCAGGCCATGTTATCTTTTCTCTAGTCACTGCTACTTTATGACCATCTAAATGTATAACATCCATGGTAAAGCCAATCAAAGCATCCTGAAAGAATATATTGTAAAATTAAGTTTTGTTTATATAAAAATTATTTTTTAAAATTTTGTTTTATAGAAAAAATTATCAATATTTAAGAAAATAGTTAAAATTCCGATAACTTTCTAAATTTTTAGGCAAAGTTTTGGATATTAAGGGCATATTCATACGTTTCGACACTCTAAAAGTAAAGAATTCTTTCTTAAAAACAAACTGTAATTCTAAAACATTTCTCCTAAAGAATAATAATTTTTTTCTGGCAGTTTAGGTACCAAAGCAATTATATGTATTACACCAATGGCTATATAATTCTCTTACCCTCTTATCCTGTACCTTCAACTAACAAACAGGCTATTTTTAGAGAAATCTGAAGGTGATTGAATCGATAAATTGTATGCTTAAATTTAAGTAGCACATGAAAAAGAACCAACTTTTCAATTTAAAGGCGAGAACAAATTTTTAAATTCCCATTTGCAGCCAAATTCTATATATTTTTTTTTTTTTTTTTAAACTAAGAGTATTAAATGGTATTTATTTTTTAAGCTCTAATGACACCTAATTATAAATTTATTTTCTTTTAAAGTTCTGACTGTTAAATGTGGTAAAAAAACGCCCCTTTTGTTTTTAATTAATTGTTTAGAATTTAAACACAACAATTCCTGAAAATATAATAATTTTAAATAAAAACAGCTCGTACTTTTTAAGACCGCAAAAATTCATAAAAAATCCTAATTGTCAACTTTTTAACCATCACTGTTAACTGTAAATAACAATACGTTAATAAGTTTTCGCGGCTCTCGGTTCTACGTACCAGAACGACTCGAGTCCCATCGAATTTTAAACCAACAAACCCACAAAATGTATGTATACTTTTTGTTGCTACAACAAACAAGAGAAAACTTACCTGCAAACTTATGGTTACATTTGTATATAAATCATCCCCTTTACGTTGGAAACGTTCATGTGGCATTTGTAAAACTTTTACAATCAAATCTCCTGGCTCCCCATCCATATGAGGTTCACCTTCGGCTACAAATCGTGTTTCTTGGCCATCAATCATTCCAGCTTCCACCTCAATTTCCAGCGTACGCTCTTCATTGACCAATTTAACGTTGGGACATTCATCACAGACAGTTTGTTGTATCATTTGGAAACGACCAGGTCCCAAATTACGCGTAACCATTTCTTGACGGCAGTTACATTTTCTAGTACCGGTGGCTGGTTTCAAAACTGGCTTATTTCTGACAATCTCTACAAAATTACCAGTATATAATTCCTCTAATGTCACATACATATTCATTACGATATTTGCACCCTTGGGGGTGTCATGTTGATGTGGGTCGCCATTACCAAAATGGAAACCAAAATCCCCAAAGAAACTAGCAAATGGATCACCACCATGATCCATCATACCATCTTTTTTCAAACATTCTTCACCACATCTATCATAAGTCTTACGTTTGTCCGCATCCGATAGTACTTCATAGGCAGCACCCAAATCTTGAAACTTTGTCGCCGAATTTGGATCATCTTTATTTTTATCCGGATGCAATTCTTTTGCTAATTTTCGATACGCCTTTTTAATTTCATTTGTTGTGGCCGACTTTTTTACATTTAAAATTTTATAAAAGTCTCTTCCGGCAATGGCTGAGTGCAGTAGGCATGCAGTAATTTGCATTAATAAAACTACGGCTAATATTTTCATTATTTTTCTGATATAGTTTACCCTTATTTATATTATAATAGTTTAAATTTGTTAAACTTTTAATTTATATAGCTTTTCTTTTAATAATTCATAATTTTTTTTACAAAGTTTTGCTTAAAATTTTTACTGTCTCCTGTAAAATTTTTTTGACAACTGCGTGGTCTGCGTTGATTGGTTAAAATTGTATCTTCTTTTTAAAGTATTCATAACGAACTGATAACGTGCCACGACTAAACAGCTGAAAATGTATTACATTTAGCATTGCCAGATGTAAAATGTATTTTTTAAAAACCGTTTTAGATTTGACATCACAAACGAATCGTTAGCTGGCACAACCACAATTATTTATTAGCTGTATTTAAAAAAAAACTTCGTTGATTTTGCGAAAAAATATTTTGCAGACACAAAATTTTTGGAGGATTTTAAGGGTTTTTAACTTTAAAACCAAAACAACATGAGCAAAACTGACAACTGGCAACACTATGAATATTGTAGTTTTTATCAAAGATAAGAACCAAAACCTTAGGGAAGAAGAACAAGAAGAATTTAAACATATAAGCATAGTACTTCTGGGTAGTAAATTTCCAGTTGAGTGTATTAGCAGGCTTACCTAACTTCTGTAGTCCTTGAAGATTAATATTTTGTGGAATTGACATTTAATTAAATAAATGCCAAGACTTGTTCCATTAGCATTTATATGAAAAAATCAATTTGCAAGTGATTTTCCTACTTTTATAATGGGAACAAAAAAGTTCAGTTGCGATTCGGTGATTTTTCAGTAAAGCCCAGTATTTTGGTCGTACTTTTGCGAAAAAGCTCTCAAAGCATGTTAATGATTGTTCACTTGCGTGAAACTGTTCCTTTAAACAGTGACCGTTATCACGGGTTTTAATGAGAGGTAACTAAGCGATTTAAAAGAACTGCGATTTTCTGAAAAAATCGCTCATCTCTAACTGTGGGCAGCAAGTAAAAATTTTAAATAAGTACCTATTTGATTAAAAAAACATCAAAAATTTTTTAGTATTTTTTAGAAAAAAAAAACAATTGATGAAAATTACCGTAAAAGTGCATACAAATTAAACCAATTTATGCAATAAAAAAAATCCTCCTTAAAATTAAGAATACAAAAACATATAAAGTACTAACAATTATAAGAAATCCCTAAACTCTAAGGACTTTTCATAAGGCTTTGTACATAATAAATCTCCAAGCTTGAAGATTTAGTAATATAAATTCAAAATGCTATTTTTAATATATATTCCCATTTCCTTTTACACTTTGTGGAAATTTATTCATATATTTGTGGAATAACTAAAATAGTGTCTGACAAGCATGTCTGCTACTTACGTACTCAGAGAACAAATAATAGTCCTTATTTGTCTAAAAGGAATAGAAGAAAAACTCACAAAAATTTTCTTAGACAGTTAAGAAATTTTCACAGGTGTAGACGTATTTTATTTCATAAGTAATAATCTTTATTTTTAGAATTATTAATAAGACCAAATCCAAAAGAAAGCAATAAAAAAGTGAAAAAGTTATTATCTCATAAGTTTAAACGAAATTTATAAAAAGAAAATTTAATAAAACAGTTAATAAATCGACAAATTTATACAATTTTTTTTTGTTACAAATAAAATATTTTATAAATCTTTATAAACACTTTAATACTACTACATATATTTTAATTAAAATTTTGTAAAATAAATTATTATGTATGGGTTCCAAAATTGTTAATTTAGAGGTGAGTAAAAGTTAAAATATAAAAATTAACAGCTAATTTATTATGAGTTAAATCCAATAAAAATTTCCGAAGAAGAAAACTATAATTTTTTTTTTTTTCATAATTCTATATATAAAAATTCTTCTACTCATTCCCTAATTCGTATATTTTCGGTTTCATTTTTTAAATCCTGTCAAAGCATGCTATCGATTTTTTCTGCTGTGACTTATCATATGTGAATGTTCTCATTTCTTTCTGTTTGCTGTTTTATTATAACGTCCTTTATTTAGTTTTTATTTCTCCCAATTACGCTTTCCTTTTTCTCCCTTATGTTGTTTTTGTTTTGTTTTTCACACACAAATGACCCAAAAATAACGGTACATGTGCTAATGGCCGTTGTACATTTGTGACAATATGTGGCATTTGGCGCTTAAATTAAACAAAACGGAAATGGCCTATGCGCGTTTTAAGGCCAATTTTGTCTGCATATGTTAGTGGCTCGGAAGAACAAAGAAAAGGAAGAGTGTACTTCACAACCCATTCCTTATAGTGTGTAAACAAAGTAACTACTAGCCAATATGGCTACATTTTTCTTATTGTTCTATTTAAAATAGGTATGTAGCAGTAAGTACAGTGTGATCTCGTTCAATGCAACTAATAAAAACGGAGCCAGTTGTGAAATCGCGTAAATTGTTGTTTGATTATTTAAAAATGCAGATCCAAATTTTTATTAAAAAAAGTTATTAATG
Source organism: Eustalomyia histrio (assembly GCA_949748255.1). Classification (NCBI taxonomy): domain Eukaryota; kingdom Metazoa; phylum Arthropoda; class Insecta; order Diptera; family Anthomyiidae; genus Eustalomyia; species Eustalomyia histrio. The sequence goes on from OX456526.1 coordinate 16,750,683, forward strand.
GAAATTTTTATTGTTGGTGTAATCGAGGAGTTGCGTCCATCGGGGGTTGTGTTACGAGAGGTGGCACTATATTTCTATAATAATTAATACAGTAATACTCGTTAAAAATGAACAGTAATACTCGTTAAAAATGACTAAGTGTCTGTTAATACAAAATTATTTGAAAGTCCCGATGCCATCTTACCAGGGATGCCGGGCTATATTCAGCCTTTTTTAATTGCTTTCAACGCGCACTTTTTTTACTTAGCCCTTTTATTTTTTTAAGAGCTAACATAGCTCTTTTTGTTATATTTTTTAGCCCTTTTACCTGTTTTTCATAATTTGGCAACTTTTTTTTGTACTTTACATAATGTTTTTGACAATCGTTTTTTTTTCATAAATTTCTAGTGTAACTAAATACATTTTTTTCACAACAACTTGTAAAAACAATTTTTACAGATATCCCTTTTAAATTTATGTTTTATTAAATAAGCTTGGGGAACTAATCCGACGAGGCATTGAGGTTGTACAAAAAATTGTATCGTAAGATCGATCTCTTAGGCTGAGTTTTTGGGATGTAGATTATCTTTTAACGCAGTTTATGGCAGTTTGTTACTAGAAGACTGCTTTTTAAATTTGGTTTGTGTTGTTTTATTTTAATGAAGACCAAACTTCTATGCAATGAAAAGTTGTTCCGACAAACTATGTCCATAAACTTGGCCTTAAAAGTACAAATTTTTAAATAAAATAAATTGAAAAACACAAAAACTGGTAAATTTTTGAATTTAGCCCTTTTTAGCCCTTTTTAACCTATTAATGGCCAAATACAATTTGGAGAAGAAAATTCAATAAAAAAATATATTTATGTTATAGGCAAAGGCATCAAATAGAATAAAGTATAATCGAAATTGAAAGAAAAATTAATATATCCTTGTAAATTGTCATGGAGCAAAAAGTGGAAACCGACTCTCCCACACACACCGTTTTGAAATTCGCGGTTGTAAAATTTGATTCAAGAGGTTAAATTAGTGCCTAATTAAATAATAAGCACTAATTACACATATATTCAAATTTTTATTACAAATTTCAATAATTTAATTTTTGCCTTTAAGAAAAATGCTGCCAAAATTTAATATTTTTCAATTGCCATCAAACGATGTGGATTTAAACAATAATATCAGTATTAGATTAGAAAAAGCTTTCGCTTTTAATTTATAAATTTAGTTGGCTCTCAGAAAATTATTTTACTTAAATTATAGGACAAATAGTGTCAGAGAAAATCTAAAAAAGTCAAGGTGTACTCAGTTGAGTACAATGGCTTATAATGGGTTAACTGCTCGGCCGACGCTTTTTGCTTTTAAAAATCGCTGCGCTCAACACGAACCTTCGGCTAAAACGAATTGTTTATGACAGTCAGTGCAGGGCTTCGAAGATTGTATTCTAATTTGAATAAATTCCCTTAAAATAGAATTCGATTTACTTTTTAATCGTTTGAATTCCTTTTTAAATATTTGCGCAAATTCATATCGAATGAATGATCGAATTCACATCTAAAGGTATTTAATCAATTTATCTCATTCGGTTTTACCAATCATTAGAAATTTATTCGATTTCTTACTTTATTTGGGGAATTCAACCGATTTTATATTTTGGGATTAATTGTTAATTTTATTTTGTTTCATGTAATTGAGCAATTTAGAATTTTCTTCATTCGACTTAAAAAAAATTGGAAAATTAACAATTATGTTATTTTACTACAGTAAATTTAAAGATTTCTTACAAATAAATAAAAAAATAAAAAAAACAATAAAAAGCAATTATTAAATTCCCAGTTAATAAACAATAATTTGTAAAAATAAATTGCCAAAAGTGAAAAGATCGCCAAAATTTAAAAGTAAAATTAAAAATCGAAAAAAAATAAAAAATTTAATATCGCCAAATATAGCACTTGAGTCCTCTGGTTTTTGAGATATGGACGATTTTTTTTTTATTTTGGCGATTTCTACTTATTTTAAAGTATTTTTTAAATATTAGTGTTTTTTTTATTTTCAACATTTTTTGTTTTTTTTTTTTTTTTGTATTGGCGACTTTTTTAATTTGAATGTGTTTTCGAATTTTGGTTTTTGAATTGTAGCAATTTTTCAATTTTGGCTTTTTTTTAATTTAAGTGATTTTTTTCCAATTTGACGAGTATTAACGATTTTCCAATTTTGGCATTTTTTGTTTTTTAAATTTGAGCGATTTTTTCCAATTTAAGCAATTTTTTTATTTTAGGTATTCTTAATTTTTTTCAATTTAAGCGATTTTTTGATTTTGGTGTTTTTTCTAATTTTTGTTTAATTTTGTTTTTCTTATATTTGTAAAAAAAATCTAAAATTTTCTAATTAACAACGTAGTTATTTATTTTCTAAATTTAAAAATCGAATGAAGAAAGTGGAATATCATTCCCAAAATCGAATGAATAATAAGTTCCAAATTTGCAAATCGATTGAGCTAAAATCGATTGAATTCCCAAGGATTGAGTTCAATGATTGACAAATCGAATGATGAAAAAAATTAATGAAAAATTTATTGAGACCAACTAAGAATTCATTCCCATTTTAAAATTGTAGTTTGAGAATTCAATCATTCCATAGTCAATCAGACTTGAAAATCGAATGAATGATATCTTTAAAAACTATGAGTCAGTGTTGCCAATTTAGCCGTTTTATGACCATTTTTGTACACGTGACATGCATCAAATGTTGCTATGAGAGAAAACGCGCCCAAAATAACGACGGTGACTGTACAAACGTTCATATTTATTTTAGTGTTAAGATGCCGTAGAGATTCATTACTCTTCAGTGTCTCCTTTCCTTATTAACGACCCATTTTTTTTTTTCATTTTAATGTTATAAAAACAATACAAAGAAATAATTATTTTAATAAAAATTTAGATACAAAAATACTAAGATGGTTTATAGTACGTTGTTCATTCGCGAGTAAACAAAGAGAACATAAGAGCTATAGAATATCGTATGCTTATTTTACTCATCATATGTTTTTCGTTTACAAAAAATTTTTAAAATGCGGGAACTGTGTTAAGAGAATTATAGACAAAAAACAGAAAAATTAGAAAAAACGGTTTTAAATAGATTATATTTCAAACCGTTGTGAAATAGATTATATTTCACAACTACAACGCTTGGCGCATTTCAATTGGCAATTTGTATGAAAAAATACATCACGATGTTATTCTAGGCCGACACTTAGCAATTAAAATTTGTATTTAGCCATTTTTTTAGCCAGTTTAAGTAAATATTTTTTATTTTATTTATGCTCTTTTTATACAAAATACGATCAATCGCATAATTAGTGTAAAATACAAATTTCAAACGAATTCTCTGTTATATAAAATGACACTGTAAAAATAAATGTCTGCACTTTCTAAAAACAATTTTTTAATATATAGCGAATTTTTTTAGTAGAATCGTATACTTTTCGGGATTTCGATGTGAAAATACAAAAACAAAACAGCTGATCAAGTCTTCAAGAAATCCTCTATCATGAGGTAAATTTACTCTAAAAATATCCTTTAAAATTACGCTGCTTAAAAATTGTCTATTAAGGGAAGTTTCTACTGCGCCCATTTGGTAGGTTATTTTTTTTTATACAAAATTGACATATTGTTCTTATAAAGTGCTATTTTTTAGTCATTTTTTCACAAATTTTGCAAGTTTTTTCAAAAAAAATTTCTGGCAACTTTAATGACAGTCCTAGAAACAAAAGTTCATAGAATTTTTCATTTTAAATTTGAACTTCCCAAAAAATTAGAATTTTTTAATATAATTTTTTGTATTTCGACAAATAACAAATAAAACTTTTTTCCTTAAAAATATCACAAATAGTTATTTAAAAAATTCAATAAAAGAATTGAAATTGTTTTTAGAAACTTAAATATTTTGTGCATAATTAAAATTTTTTAAAGAAATTTTCACACCCGTTATACGAACGTTCGTCTTAACCGGGTTTAACTGTAGTTAGTGTATGTGTAGTTAAACTAGTCAAAGGGTTTTTGTTTGGTTTAGTTGGCTGCCATAATAATGTTAGCGTGTCTTCTAATTGCCATTTGACACATTTTCCTTTACACTTATAAGCTTTTTTGTGATGTTTTCATGATTGGCATTTAATTTTTTTGGAGGGATTTCCTTTCCACATGTTGGAATTTGCATAATTGTGTCGCATTTGGCATGCATTTTACCGAAAAAAAATAAATAAATATACGAGCGCTTTATACAAAGTATGTTTTATAGCAGAATGTTTCGTGTCAATTTAGTAAAGGTTGCTGATTAGTTTTGTCAACATATCCGGTATTTTAGAAAGACCTTTAAACAATTTTATTATTAACATTTCCGTTAGCCATTTTGTGGTAGTAATTTTTAGAATTAGAAGGTGTATTTGATAAAAAAAAAGGAAAACAAAGATTTCTTTAGTTTAGCTATGTATTTAATTAATGGGGGGAAATGTTTTGAAATTTTAAGAAAAACCAAATAAATTTTGGAATTTGTAATTTGTAGAATTAATTTTAAAAGAAGAATTAAAGTTGCAGAAATTTGTCAAAAAATAAAATCTAAAATTTTATAATGTACGAATATTGTCTTTCTTATACACTTAGGGAATTATTTCGGTAAAAATTACTATTAAAAAAGTGAACATTTCGATATAATTTTAAATTTGCACCTGGAAGGGAAAAACAGAATTGTTGACATGACACCAATTGTTACCTTGTTACCGTACACCTGTAGAAACATCGATAGTTTCCAAACAGCTAGAGATTGGAAATCAGTTCAGATTCACTCAGAATATTATGTAGTTAACTGTTTGTAGTTTAATAAAAAAGTTTTCCGTTCCATTTAAAAATAAAGGAACATACATTTATTCTTCAAAGAAATATCTATATTAACTTTTTTATACATTTATTCGAAATAATTTACTATCACTTAACGATTTTTTTCAGTTTCATTTATATTTGTCATTTGTTTGAAATTTAATAAAAATTTACCCACAAAACGGAAACTTGTGGTTTATTTGTGTCAAAATTAAATTTTGTTTGCTGTCGTTTAAAACAAAAATATTCAAATAATTTCAATTTGTTTTTTTATTTAAATTGGTTGTATATATACAAAATTTTTCAATACAAATTACAAGAAATTCATAAGCACACCTACATATACAAACACATTCATACAAAAAGTGTTTATAGCTTCATATGCATACATACATTTTGTATTGTACAAGTATATTAAAAAAAAAAACAAAAAATACAAAAACGGAAATAATTTCAAATAATAATAGGTAAAATTTTGACATTTATTTTAACTGATTATATCATTTGTTTCTTACGGATGTGTCAGTTGATTAATCAACATTTAAAAATAAATAACAAATGACATTTAATTTAAATGAAAATTAAGTAGACCGGTTTTTAAATGAAATATCATTTATTTTAAATGATATTTTTAGTTATTTTAACTTATAAACTTTTTTAAGTGTTGAATTGTAAGAGACTCTTTATTTTAATCCAAACAACAATGGAAACCCGGAAACTATTTCACAATGAAAACCCTTTAAAGTCTCAGGCTTGGTAGAAAATTTCTAAATTTTAGTAAGACGACTATTTTATATAGTAAATTTATAAAATCTAAAGAATTTATATTTAATATATTTTAAAATTCTAAAAAATGTATATATTGTTTTTTTTTTTCAACTTACACAGAAAAAAATTTAAATCGAGTTTCATTTAAAATATTTGTAAATACAATTAAAAATTTTTTGTTATATCAATAAATTTTTGTTTTTTGTTAAAATTAATTGAAATTTTCCAATTATTTTTTTAATCATATCAATTAAATTTTGAATCAAAAATCTTCATCATTATTAATTAAAGCTTTAATTTTAGTAATTAAAATTTTAATTTAAATTCTAACCAAAAATAAATCAAATTTTTAATTGAAATTCCAGCATCAAATCAATTAAAATTTTAATAAAATTTTTTATTGAAATGACAGATTCCAATCAATTAAAATTTTAATGAGATTTTCAATATTTTTTTTATCAATTAATTATACATATGTTTGTGTATAATTTATCAGCATATGAAAATTTCTAAATACTTTGTACCAAATAGTTCATAGGAGTACCATAGTATAGGGTTCGCCAAATAACTTTTTTTTTTGAAAAAGCTATAAAAAAACTACTCAATTTTTTCTTAAATTTCTTTTTTTATTTGAAAGTACAATCCTTCGGTTAATAATGGAAAATAATTTCATTCAAATGGCTGCCTCGGCTGGCCATTATCGATTGTGTGCAGCTGTATTTTACAAATGGCTTCACGAATATTGTCCTTTAAAGCGTCAATTGCCTCTGGCTTGTCGGCACAACACTTATCTTTGACGGCACCCCACAAAAAATATTCCAACAGTGTCAAATCGCAGCTCCGAGGTGGCCAAACGACATCAGCTCTGCGGCTGATAATGCGATATTCAAAAGCAGGGCGCAAAACATGGAGTGTAGCTTCGGCTGTGTGGCTCGTAGCGCCGTCCTGTTGAAACCAAATGTTGCCAATATCCTCCTCTTCAATTTTTGTGAACAAAAATTTGTTCAACATGGCCGGATAACGATCGCCATTGACTGTAACGGCCACACCTTGCTCATTTTCGAAGAAAAATGTCCCAACTATGCCTCGGACCGAAATCCGCACCAAACAGTGACTCGTTTTGGGTGCATCGGCTTTTCAAGGTATGAGTGCGGGTTTTGTGTGTCCCAAATGCGACAATTTTGCTTGTTAACATACCCGCCAAGATCAAAATGAGCTTCATCTGAAAAGATGACATTGAAAAGATGACATTCTGCAACATTACCATGATTTTCAAAGTAATGTCGCAATATTTCCCAGCGTTGTTCAAGCGTATACACAACCATATTCGTTCAGCGGAAGGATAAAACTAATTATCTGTCAAATCAAACAGATATAAGCACTAGTTGAAAAAAAAAACGTTTGATGGCGGACCCTATACTTTTGAGGTTCCAATAGCACCACAAAAAATACTATGGTACCAACTTTATCAGTTAGGTGCATGCGTATCCGCACTGTTGCCAAAAAAAGTTTGTTTTCATGTTTCCATTTTTAAAGTTTAAATTCCCAAAAATCCTTAAAATATTGCTAAATAATCAAATTTTCCTTTTTTCTAAAATGATTTTTCGAAGATTTTGTTTACTAAAAATAAATATTCCAGATAAAGGGTGGCATCATAAAGGAATTCAAATGTTAACAATTTTATTAAATTTTAAAATATATCTTTAAAAACATGATTCCTTGATTTCGATTTGCAAAATTCTGTTCATTGTTTGAATAATTTTCTACTTTATTCAATTAAAATCAAATTCAGAGAATTAATTTGATTTTTGTTGATTATTTTTATAGAATCAAATTAATTAAATTTTAACAAATCAAATAACGAAAATCGTTCCCGAACAGAATCACAAAACAAATTATTTAATAGAGTCAAATTCGAATCATTGATTGATATGAAGAGATTATAATTTATTCATAGATTCATAAAATTTATAATATGAAATAAAATGAATTATTAAGCTCTGCATTAAAATAAATACGTCATTAATTTAGCAGAATTAGCTTTCGATTAATTATATTAATTGATATGATCAAACTCTAATTGATATGATCAAACTCTTAATTGAAAATTAACAAAAAATCAAAAAATTAATTGAAATTTTTTGGCAATAATTTTGGCAATAATTTTTTCTGAGAACATTTTCTTTTAAAGCCTTTGAGTTTATATTTCCTAAAAAAGATCTTAGGTTTCTAGAATAGATTACATAGATCACTTTATATTTGAAATTTTCTGTTACATAACATCAGAATGTAATGGAGATAGGTCCTATTGTATACCTACATATACAAAATATATGTATTTGATTATAAATACCAGCGGTAATGTATTGCTGTAATCGTGTTTTTGATTTTTTTAGATTAAAAAAAAACTTCTCGATTTTAAAAGCGATTAATATATTATTAACAAGAAAAATACTTTAATGTATTCCATTTCAGATTTTCCTTATTTACTTTATTCTACTTATACCATGGCCTCATCCACATGTTTTCAAACGTTTATGTTCCAAAGATAACAGTCGTTTAGTACGTAAGATCGTTCGATCCAAATGGACACCGATATTGGATAAATATCAGGTTTGTTATACAAAACTCAAAAAAAACTTCATACAACATGTTTAAAATTTATTTGTATAATTTAATTTGAAAAAGGTCAAACTTCCTCTCGAATGTCCTTTACATCCATTTCGAGATATTTTTGCACCCCGTCAAGATGCCAAAAAACGTGATAGACCCACACAATGGACGTGTAGATTGTGCGGTAAAAGTTTCTATCAAGAGAAATTTTTGGATTTACATTTTGAAACGAGACATAAAGCAATTATAAATGAGGTAAGTTATATAAGAGCGGGAAATATATTATTGAATTTATTATGTAAATGTATGAACTGTGCTATTTGAAGGCTGAAGATGCGGTGTGTTTAGCTGATTATTGCGATATAATGCGTTGTGAAGTATTTCAAACCGAAGAGTCATATTCTCTAAAGATAGGTGATCAAAATATCGTTACGGATATTGAAGTGTGGGGTGATTCATTTGGTCAAAATTCTGCACTGGCAAAGGCGAATGTAGCTTATTTAAGTTTATTACCCATCAGGTGAGTCATATAAGTCGATCATTAAATGAACTCTCCTTGTATTAAAAATTAACATGTACGCAACTTTTACTGATAAAAAAAGTTCAGTGGAAATCCAAAATAAAGCACTGAGTGCGAAAGAGAAAGGAAAGTAATCCATTTACAGAACTTTTTAAAAAATAATTCTACGTTGCATGTTCACAATTATGCAGTGACTCTACGCTGTAGCAAAGATAAAAATGTTAACTGTTACTTGTAAATTTGTTTGACATTTTCATATTGAGTGTAACTATAACCTAAAAATGCTGAGTTCACAAAAGATGTCGTATCTTTTACACATGGTTTGTGTCTTTAATAATTTATATGGCATCTTGGAGGGTAAATATCTGTCATGTATTCTCACTTACACCCCCTTCATACTGAAACCCAAAATACGTATTTTCGTTTTTTTTTTAGTTTCCATCTTTCAAATTCCATACAAATTTCAAAACGAAAATTTGAAAATACGTATTTTGGAGTTTAGTTTGAATGGTCATTGAACGAAATAGTGTAAACACCAAAGCTTTTTTTTTCCTTCGAAATTATCAAATTTTGTGCCAACAAAGCATTTTTTTCAGGAAGTTTTGCTTAACATCTTCAATTAATATAAAAAAAAGTGCAGTTGAAGCACATTGATTGCTCACCGAAACTTAATCCTAAATATATTCCATCGATTCAACGTTCGAATAAGGGGTTGTGCGGCTCAGAAGCGGCGATTTTGACACGGAAGACAAAGACAAAAAAGTTCGAATATGATGAATTACTCGATGAAGATTGTTGTCAAACTCAAGAAGAACTTGCAAAAAAACATTGGGAGTCACTCAGGCAGCAATTTCAAAATGTTTGCAAGCAGCAGGATTCATCCAAAGGCAAGGAAATTGGGTCCCGCACGAGTTGAAGCCGAGAGGCGTTGAAAGATAATTGAACGTCATAAAAGGAAGTAATTTTTGCATCGATTCATTACTAGCGTTAAAAAATTGATCCATTATGACAACCAAAGCGCAAGAAATCGTATGTAAATCCCGGTGCTCTATAATGAGCTGCTGAAATTGGACCAGACGAACACAGGGGATCTGTACCGAACACAATTGATTCGTTTGAAGAAGCTTTATAGTCCAGATCTTGCCCCATCCGACTACCATTTGCTTCGATCGATGCAGAACAGGGTATCCGAAATTGGCTTGATTCGTTCTTGGCCTTAAAAAATGAGCAGTTTTTTTGGCTCGAAATCCATATATTACCAGAAAGATGGGAAAAGTCCATTGTTAACGATGGCCAGTACATTAAAAAAAATTTATACTGTATCAATCTTTAACAATAAACGCCCAAAATTTGCTCAATAATTCCGCGACTTTTTTTATTTAATTTTAAATTATGAGTTTTATTTTAATTAATTATAAAAGAATTACAAATATTGTATTTATTTTTAATACATATTTATTTTGAATATGTTGACAATTAAAACTCTAAACAAATTAAATAACTGTAGGGTGAAAATATTTAATAACTATAGAGTAAAAAAAACTGCAATGCATAAAAAAGATAGCGAAATACAAAAATGTTTTAGAAAGAAAGAGAAAAAGGTTGAATTTGCTACAGCTTGAAATACTCCAGAATTGTGAACGCACTTTTGAATTGATATTGTGAACAACGAATCCACATAAAAATATTAATTTTCACACAATTTATATGCTAATTAACACATAATTCCATACGGATATGTTTTTTTAGAACTCCTTTGTTTTTTTTATACAAAAACTTCGGTAAATCTTAATTTTTCTCAATATCTTTTAGAACTTCCTCAAATGGTGCATCATCTCGAGCAGCTAAAGTACAAAATCGTCAATTCTGTCAGGATAAAATTGGCCAAACTAAATGTCAACAGACTGGTAAATCAAAACTTTTCTCTCTTTTGCGAAAGAAAATGTTTAAGTGTTCTATTACAGATTCAAACCCAAATTCTAATGCAAATAATTATAACTACAATGGTGCCTCGCGAACGAAATTTCCACAGTCGCTGTCACCCGAAGAGAGCTTAAGATCTTCAGCAGCACCGCATATACATCACAGTAGTTCATCATCATCGTCATCTTCAAAAGCCCAAACGCAAAAACATTCTCAGTCGACCACATCAACAACGAAACAACCCAACATACGGTCCGATTCTTCGTATGATAATTCCAATGATGAAAATGATCAATCAAAAGACAACAATGAAAGTGCTAAAACAAATGACAATACTTCAGAAACCGATGATAGCAATAAAACTTCTAATGCCCAATTGACAAATATGCAAAAAATACGAGCCAATTGTAAATCGGAGGAGTTGAGTAAACTAAAGGCCAAATGTGAATATTTGGTTAGAAGTTGTATAGGAGGCCTTATACTTTTAATGACTGATCAACAGTTTAAGGATATGGAAGGTTGGTATTTGATTAGGATTTTATAAGGATCTTTAACTTATTTTACTTTTCTTTTGGCAGAGGAAATGAATAAAGCAGTTTGTTGGTATTTAACATGTGAACGTTATTGGGAGGATGGTCCTTTAGAACCACGTGCCTTTCCTTGGGGTTTAGTTTTAATTTTGATTTTAGTTTTATCTAGCGGTATTTGTTTTTGTTATTATATCATTTGGATACTATTTGAGTAAGTTAATTAAAAACCTTTGGTATTTCTACGAGGATGGATTGAAAAGTTCGTTGGGTTAATAAGAGTTAATGTAAGAATAAGAATAAATGAAATATCGGTGCCCTTAAAATATAGTTACTGAAATAATCCAAAATATTTTGTTTCATAACCGACATTTTTGTAAGAAGAGAAATTATTTATTTAGCGAAACCGGCGTTAAAAATACCTCAGAATAGAAAGTCCCCATAACCATCCGGAGGCCTGCTACAGAGAACGATATTTTTTTAGCGAAGACGCGGCTTGGTGTTTCCTCCTTGTTTGTAAAAAATTGATTGGTTTGTTTTATATTTTTTAAATTATTTTACATTTGCTTTGCAACTTCCATCCAAGTTTATTTTTCTTTCAAGCAATCTATAACTTGAATTTATTTTCTTTAAAATTAAATCATTGGTCTTGTTTTAATTAAATTGTTTTAGTGGTCATTAACATAGATCTAATCTTAAGGCATTACTTCCAAATCTTAGAACGCATCTGACTTTCCGCTTGGGTTGAAGACAGTGTTTGTCGCTTTTGATAATTCATAGTCGTTTATTTGCGTGTGATACTTATAGCAAAGTGTTCGATTAAGATAATGATTTTAATATATTTATATCGAACTTTATCGGAGAATCGAAAGAAATTTTAATGACAAATTATTAGTTCTAATATATTTTAATCAAGAAAGAAAAATATGTAGTCATGGACGTTCGTAATTGTTCGAATTTTGTTTGTGGAAACAATACCGGAGAATCTATTTAAATGCGCAATGAGGAAGAAGTTGGTTTAAGCCACCCATTATATGTGGGCTTTAAGCAAGGATGGTATAAAACTCAGGATGAACAAAATGACAAATTTTTAGCTTTAACCCTAGCCTTGCTGCCTTGATGCTTCGTTGCCACTTAGCCGTCATCACAAAATTCTTAGCCAACACCATGAAATTTTTAGCTAACCCAAGTACAGTGATTGTGATGGGATTTTTTTGTTGTCACAAACACTGTACTTGGGCTAGCATCATAACTTGATGCTATGTGTTTTTGTAAATCGGGTAAAAATTTTATGGTGTTCGGCTTAGAATTTTATGGTGACGGCTTAGTGCCAACGAAGCAGCAAGGCAGCGAGGCTAAGGATGAAGCTAAAATTTTGGCATTTTGTACATCCTGAGTTTTAAACCGTCCTTGCTTCGTGGTGTAATAGTTAGCGCACTAGATTGTTACACAGAAGTTTGCGTGTTCGATCCCCTTCGACGACAGCATCAATTTAGAAATGTAATATGTATGAGTTTTCTATCTCTCATACATACCGCAACGTCTTCCTTCGGTGTACCGATAGCACTCAACCTCACCGAAGAAAAAAAAATAGGGCATTAACAATTTTGCCAACTCTCCATCAGATGGCGAGCAACAACATCTCGCGCAATTACAGTGTAGCCGAATTGGAAGGCCTTGATCTTTCAACTCTTCTCTATCCCCTTTCATTAATTAGTAAGAAAAATTTCCTGAGTGTCGTTTCTCTAAAAAAAAAAAAAATTATGTGTATAAGACACATAAGCATCATAATTATTTTATCACTACCAAAGTGTGAGTGTAAAACCCTGTCTAAATTCTTTTCAAACTGCCCTCGTAGACTTAACATACATTTGCTCCTTAACGATTTGTTTAAGATAATTACGATTAAACCCAAGTTATTTGTTACAGCTCCGAAGAGACGACAATCAATGCCACAACAAATCATCAACATTTGTATATACCCGCACACCAGCATTACCATCAACAGCAGCACCAACAACAACAACAACTTCATCATCATCAACAGCAGCCACCTATACACCAAGATCATTATCATTTTCAAGATTACCCTACCACCGGCATACATCATGGTATGACCAACGTCGAGCCTCAGACCAGCACCCAATATTATTATCAGCAGCAGGCCGCACAACAACAACATCAACAAGCCGAACTGCATCATCATCAGCGTCAACAAGCAATGCAACACGATATATACCCAGAACCAGTGCAATACGATTATCGGCACAGTCCCAGACGTTACATAGGAGATCAGCGTCTGCCGGGTACGCCCACGATTACGATGACCGGTGGCGGGATCATGGGGGGGATAGGAGGAGGAGGAGGACAGACTCCGCTACGTCATCAGCAGACGAATCTGGCCTACCAACAGGACATTTTAGACCGACGCGACTATATAAGTAGACCCATAGCCACTTCGGTATTAACAGGTGGCATTAATACACATGGACCAAATTCCGGCTCCACCGGAGCCCTCAGTCATCATTCGGCACAAATGGATTGTGATAACACTTTACCAGCTACACACTTCGGTTCGTCAGCTGGTGGTGGGGTGAAACATTATAATACCATACCACGACCGTTAGAACCGCGACAGCGTTATGTAAGCGGTTCTCAGCAATCGTTACGAGCCTCCTCATCATCACATGAAATCATACAAAATGAAGTTGGGCACAATGAACATTATATTTATGTAACTTATCCGCCGGATTTAAAAAAACGCTTTTTTGAAAAATATGAATGAACGGAGAATGTACGGATGGATGAACGAGATTAATGGAATGAATCAAACTAATTCTATTCAAATTATCTGTGTCTACATATAAAAAAAAATCTTAAAAGCTTGAAAGTAATAGTTAACGAAATGATAACCGATTTTTTTTATTATATTTATTATTATTATTACATACAAACAAAATATTCATTTCTCATGAATATACTCGCATTGTAGGTTGGATTTTCCTTGTTTAACATAAGTATTTAACAAATATTTTATTCAATGAAAATGATTTATATAATTTTCTAAAAAGCACTCGCATAATTTATATGAACAAAAACAAATTATTAAACTACCAAAGATTTATCATTAAAACTTTCATGGAAGAAAAAAAAAACAGAAATAATACACAATAAGTTGTTATCGACAGTTATATTAAAAAAAAAATTATTTTGTCAATTCTTTTTTATAAAAAAAAACCAAACAATTAACACATTTTATATTTTATTTTTTTTTTTTTTAAATTCAATTCAATAATTTCAAAAGGCTTATTGTATTGAGAATAAAGCATTAAAAAGCAGCATTACCATTAACAACAAAAGAACAAAATAATAAACATAATTTGTATTTGTTTAACAATATAAAATTTTTAATAAAAACAAAAAAAAACAATTTGAAAAAAAAAGATATATGAATTTCTTACCATACAAAAATTTAAGATGATTTTATTTATGTTAAATATGTTAATGGTAAGTATTAAATAAATTCTAGGTTAACATAATGATTGATCATTAAGGCTGGATTAAGGCCAGACGTAAACGTATCTTTGTTTATAAAATTTAATTTGTTAAATAAGAACTTAAGAAGTTTGCATCTGACTAATCCGGCCTTTAGATGTTATTCGGTTTTTTTTTTTTTGATGCAGACATTTAAAAGTTTTTCATTTTCTCAAAACTTCATATACAAAAGTTTTTATATAGAAAAATTATTTTTTTTCTTTCAATAGAGCAACACTTAGGGGCTGCCCGCCTCTACTTATGATGTGCATTGTGTTGGAATTAGAAAAATAGGTTATGGGGAGAAGGAAAGTAGGAGTAGTGTTTGTGGATATTTAACTGGCATTTCTCTATTTTGTAGGTGACAGGGAAGACCTCAGTGGGGAGTTTATTCCACATACAACTTATACGACTAATAAACAAATTCTTCCTGTAATGCGATGTGCGGATTCATTGGACAGTTGACGGCAAACGGATGTGTTCTACTAGATAAGCGAGTGTTCAGTTCTCTTATCTCACCAGTACAATTTCCATGGAAAGACCGGTAAAACAATGATACAGAACCCACATTCTGACAATGCTCCAATGAGTCAATAGAGCTGGATACCCTACGGTCATTAAGAAGTACCGACTCCCTTCTTTGTACACGGTCCAAAAGCTCCAAAATTGATTTGGAAGCTTCTGCCTATATATGGGAGTTATATTTCATCTTCGGTCGGATATAAGTTGTGTAAGTAGTAAGGAGATCGGATGGAGTGAAATTTTTCTTACACCGTTTTTGCAAACCAAAACATTTGAAATCTTCTTTCGACACTTGAAATACGTGCTTATTTCATCGGACACACTGAATTTTTTCATTCTCAAGTTTACTGATAACATTGACAACCACCCAGCCCTATGGGTCAGCATACAACATTGAGTCTAATTTGCATTGAAACCAACCATATTAGCTAGACCCATTCGGCGATTGCCGAAAGGTCACGATTAATTGTGTCACTCAGGGATGGAAAATATGGTACAATTGTACTTTTTTTGGTACCGTGGTACCAACCGCGGCTCATTTAGTACAATTTGAAATTTTTTAAAATTTTCAACTTATAACTTCATAAAACAACATAACATAAAGTCGACTTTTTTAAAAGCAACTTTAAATTAAAAACCTGTTTATTTATTCATCTAGGGTGTCCCAAGAAGAACGCAATTTTTAAATTTTAAATAAAACACAGATATTTAAAAAAAAAAATCGTGAAACTTTATTATATCGTAAAGTATACAGAATGAGGTTATGTATGGAACAATATATCGTGCAGATGGCCGCCGCGGCTTTGCTGGCATGCACGCGATCTTTTAATGAAATTTTCAATGACCGTTTTGCACGAATGCTGCGGTATTTCATTAATGCAGCGTCCAATTTCCTCTTTTAAGGCTTGAGTCGTCGTCGGCTTATTCGCGTAAACCATCGACTTCAAAAAACCCCAAAGAAAAAAATCTAATGCTGTTAAATCGCACGATCTAGGCGGCAAATTCTGATCTCCAAAACGCGAAATAACACGACCGGGAAATGACTGATGCAGCAATTGAATTGTTTCTCTGGCTGTATGACATGTGGCGCCGTCTTGTTGGAACCACATGCCCTCCACATTAATTTCTTCAATTCTAGGCAAGAAAAAACTGGTTATCATTTCACGATACCGAACACCATTGACTGTTTGCGTTTGACCTGCCTCATTTTCATAAAAAAAAGGTCAAATGATTCCTCCAGCCCAAAAACCACACCACACAGTGACACGTTGAGGATGCATTTGCTTCTCGTGAATCACTCGAGGATTTTCCTCACCCCAAATGCGACAATTCTGCCTATTGACGAAGCCATCAAGATGAAAATGGGCCTCGTCACTGAAGATGATTTTATCGGCAAAATCAGCATTTTCATGTTGTCTCTCCAATACCCAATTAACGAACTCCCTTCGCTGTCCATGGTCAGCTGGCTTCAGTTCCTGAGTCAATTGAACTTTGTATGCATGAAGATGCAAATCTTTCGTCAAAATTCGCTGCAAAATGGATTTGGAGACACCAATTTGCTGAGCTCGGTGTCGAATTGAGGTGGATGGAGTTTGAGCGACATCATCACGTACAGCTGCGACATTTTCGGTCGATCGATCTGGTCGATGGCGCGTTGTTGTCTTTACATCACTAAGAGACCCAGTTTCGGCAAATTTATCCATTAATCTCTTTACAGTTGACTCTTTTGGAGCATTATTGTGACCCCAAATTGATCGCAATTTGCGAACTGTAGCCGCAAAACTTTCACCATTTTGGTAAAACAATTTCACAATGAGAATGCGTTGTTCATTCGTGTAGCGCTTCATTTTTACTAACCTCGTACTAACAATTGTTCAAATGTCAAACAATGACACTTCGAATGTTGCCAGATTTAAAAATTGCGTTCTTCTTGGGACACCCTTTACTATAGTCAGTTTTAAGTTGAACGGGCTCTAAATTGGTGTCACATCAATTGTATCAAATGTTTGCATACACATTGTACTAAAATATTCGGAAGTGGTAACATTGAACAGCTGATTTTAAATTACCTCTCAAAACAAAAAAAAACAAAAAAGTGTATTATTGTTAAAAAGCTATTAAATGCATTTAAATTTTTTAATAGCAAATCCTGAAAAGGTTAAATTGCCCTCCAAGGGAGGTGTGACATTTATAAAAATTAGGGTAAAATTTTACAAAATTTTGTGGTAATTATACGAATACATAAAATTAAAGACAAATTTTGTTTTACCCCATCAATATAATTTTTTTTAAGTCTTTTTAGTGTCTAAGCAAATCTGACTCAATACGATAAAATTGTTAAAAAAAAAGCAAAAAAAATGTTGGTACCGTGAGGATCGAAAAAGTACAATTTGTTTGTCTGGTTGGTACAATAACAGAAAACATATTTTCCATCCCTGGTGTCACTCATAGTATACCTTTTGCCCCCCAATCTCCAAGAGGCTTGGCCTACAGCCGAAGAAAAACGAATGACAAATGTTGATGTCATCAGAGAAAATATAGATAGACTTGAAAGTTTGATCAATTAGATTATTAATAAAGACGAGAAAAATAGATGGAGAAAGAACCGAAAATAAACTTATACACAGAGAGAAAAAATCATAATTAAATCGATTATTATATCATATTTGTATTGACATTTAATTTGTTGACAAACATTTTTAAATTTAGTATAAATCTTATTAGAGTAAATATGATTCTAATAAAAAAAAACTTTTTCGTATTTAATTAATATATCAACACTTAAGATTTGGTTTTAGCATTTTAAAAATAAGTAGAAAAGTATTTAAATAATAAAGACAACAAACTTAGTTTGATATTTCACAGTTGTTTAAATTTAATTTAATGTTGTTTCATTTTAATTTTAAAATATTATTTTCTGTGTGTAGCTACTTAAAAATGTATTATTTTCCGTTAATAACTCAATTCTTTATTTAAGTTTGTATAATTGAACAATTATTTTACTTATTATTTTTCTATTTAAATCATAGAAAGTGCCTGCATTAAGATTTTTTTTCCTTAAACCGCTTGATAGTGAAAATATGTATTAACGTTGATATTTTGACAGAATATGAATTCTAAATAGGTAAAGATTTTTACAATATTTCAATTTTGAATTTTTTTATGGAACAATCTTAATTAATAAATAAAAGAAATTTTTAGTTTATTCAGTTAACCCATTTTTATTTTTTGTAAAATATGGTGATTTTTGGCAATTCTTTAAATTCGTCATTTAGCAACCCCTACATTACAATATTCGTATATGTAGCCAGTACCCGGTCAGATCGAAACACCGGTACACCGGGTATGTAAATCTAGTAAGGCCTGTAAAAATATCTACACTCACAATATTATATCATTAAAAACAATCTCAAATACATATTAACCCTTTAACCACTAAGACCGTCTACAGAAGGTCATCACTAAAGTCCAATTATATCCAAAGCAATATTTTTGGTGCAATAATCGCCAACGACATTTTTGTCTGTTTGAATTTATCTTTCGAACAGTGCCGGTTTGAACACGCTCAGTTTGATAGATACACCCATTTCTGTCAAGATTTTTGTCAAAACAGACACGAAAATTATTTATGATTTTGGTGCAAAATTAAAACTAAAAAAAAACATACTTTGCAACAGCTCAATCGACTCGAATTTTTTTTTGGAAAGTAGCTTTAAGCTGTATTTTGATAATTTGTTGCATGTTTGATTTGTGAAACAAATATTTTTGTTTGAGTCGAGCTTTTTGTCTTCAGGTTGTCTTTCATTTTTTCCACCTGGCGCTTTCAGGTTAAATTTTTTTGACGAATGGATTTCATATTCGTGCTTTTTAGAACCAAAATTTCATAACAAAATACCTCGTATTTCGACTCCAGTGGTTAAATGGTTAAATTAATCGAAAATAAAATCAAAAAAAAAGGACTACTGTTTTTTCATTATATTCAGCCTATTTTCTTGCTTATTTTCAATCATTGTTTAATAATCGACAAAAGTAGTAAAAACAATCGAAAGTCGTTTAAAATAGCCATAAATTTTTAACTGACAAAATGTTAGAAAAAAAACCATTTGTGTGGTTTGTTTTTTAAATTTAAATTTTTTTATTTTCTATTTGAAAAAGTTCTTGTAATTTTTATTAAAATAATTTTGTATATAAACAAACTAGTTTGATAAAAAAAAACAAAAAGTAATTATTGGAATTTCTATTTGTTTTTATTTGAATTTTTTTCACCTCAAAAAATTTAACCCTTTTTTACTTGTTTTTAACTATATTGCCGGTATCGTTAACTAACGTCAAATCTTGTTTGATTTACCGAATAAGTGATTTCTTTTTTTCAATTAACGATATTAATCGTTAAAAAAAATTAACAACAAATTTCGGCATTTTTCAACTGAAATAAAACATTAAAACCAAAAAAAAAATTGAAATTTGCAAAAATATGTCAGATTTGACCCCGCTTTTAAACCTCTAAGCATGATATTGCGTGCATAAAAAAATATTTGTTTCATTGTTTTTTCTTCACAAAACATCCGAGTTTTATTAAGATCTGTGGGTTACTTCATTGTGATATTTCCTTGTAAATATATTAATATGTGCCCATGTAAAATCATTTTAAAAATT
Organism: Eustalomyia histrio; assembly: GCA_949748255.1. Taxonomy (NCBI): domain Eukaryota; kingdom Metazoa; phylum Arthropoda; class Insecta; order Diptera; family Anthomyiidae; genus Eustalomyia; species Eustalomyia histrio. The sequence goes on from OX456526.1 coordinate 16,770,592, forward strand.
ACGATAATTTTGATGTCTCTCTTATAAGATTTTTTTTATAGATTTAAATACATAATGATTTATTTTTTTTTTTTTTTTGTAATCTAGTTTAATTGTTAGGTACACACAGAAAAATATCGATTTAAATTTGTTTTCTTTTAAATTTAAATATGTTTCTACTTAATTTTAAAATTCGAACAATTTTATTTTAACTAGAAATATATTTATTTTAATAAGTTTCCTTTTTAATTACTTAAAAATTTTCGTAAAATATTACGATGTTTGTTTAAATATGATTTAATAATTAATTTAACTTTGGATTTTTTTTCTGTGTACATAGTTGGTCAAGTGCGCGCACTTTAATCACGTGCTGATAATAAAATTTTAATTATATTAAAACAGTTTAAATTTGCATTGTTTAAATTTACATAAAATTATATTAATAATGTCATTAAAATTTTTAATAATACTTGTTTAATTCACAATTAATAAATCGTTTTTGCCAAGAAAATATTTTTAAAATATAAATAGATTAAAATTTAATTGTTGGTGAACACGCAGAGTACGAAATGGTTGAATAGCATCGTAAAATTATGACCAGGAATATATGGAAAATATGGATTAGTATGATACTTATTATGATAATAGAATCTTGATCGATTTATGATCATGACTTTTTGTTTATTTTCAAACATTCGTGCATTTAATAATATGATTTGAATATATTTTTTATAATCCGTATCACAGACTACACAGACAGGTAATGGCTTATTGAATCAAAATAGCGACTAGAAAATATGTAAAGGAAATGTCAAAATTGCGGTGATACACAGAAAGGGATGGATATAAAAATAAATATGTACCATGCAATTTAAATGGAGTTGGTCTTTTCTATTTCATTTTGGAAATCATTGCAATGTCAAAAAACCATACAGTTATAAAATTCTTGTTTGAAATATGTCATTTGTTACCTGTTTGTGTAGTCTGTCATCTGTATCATATATATTCTGTATTTTAAATTTTATGAAGATTATAACTGCTTACAAAAATTTCATTTTTCACTAATGGAAACAATTTAGCGTTTTTTTACAAAATCATATCAGATTTAGTGTTTTTAATTTTTCATAGTTGGCAACATCGAATAAGAATATATCCTAAAAAACAGAGTTGTATCCTAGTCGTAGTAAAAATGCAAAGCTGTACATAATAGTAAGCATATTTTTTAAAAATATCCGATAATCTGCCAGATTAAAATCTAATTTTGTATTGTCAATGGCACAAATTTTACAACCTTTTGTTCACAGTCCAAATAGACTATTATATTAGTAGAAATTTATATCGAATACACCTGCAAAAATATTTTAATTATACATATTTTTAAAAGCCAATATACTAACCTTTAACTCTTATTTCTTTTTTTTTTTGTAATGAATTAAAACAATGCATTTTTCAATTTTAAAACATTGACACATTTAAAACATTTATTTTTGAAATGAGAGAAAAAAAAAATTATAAACATAACATACAAAAAATGTTTTGACACAAATGCATTTTAAAACATTCAGATTACTAACAAATTATTTAATTTTTTTTTTATTATTAATAGTTATTAAAGATAAATACATTTAATTTACTATCCTATAAATGAATAATATGTGTAATAAAATATCGATTTAAACCTACAGTTTACTAAAATAGATAAAGGCAATACAATAATAAAAAAACGGATCCAAATTTGTGATTTATTAATTTTGTTAAATATTTTTATACATAAATATAATAATTTTTATTTTTTATCTTTTTATAAATTTAGTATTAAATTTTGTATTTAATTTTTCTTTTTGTATACATAAATATATATATAATATATATATATTTTTAAATAATTTTATTCCATAAATATATTATTAAATGTGTATTTTAAAAATGTTTAATTTATTTATATAATAAAGCCTTTTTAAAATTATAATATAAAGCCTACACCTTAAAAATTTTATCAGTCAATTAATCAAAATAAAAATTAAAACAACCAATTTATTTTTTTAATATGTATAATTTTTAATTTTAACTAAAATATCAAGTTAATTTTATTTTTAATTTTAATAAATGTATGTCATTTTTTATTTTTGTACTAAAAAAAATAAGCGTATTAAAAAAAAAATTAAAAAAAAAATTATAAGCATTAAAATATTTTGTATATTTTTGATTTTTTTTTTTTGTATTTTACATTAAAAAAAATATTCAGCTAAAACTTGGTCCTTCAACTTTGGAATGTGTTACAATAAATTTTGATTTATAAAATATTTTTTTTTGTTATATTAACGACAAGAAAAAGCAGTGTTTTATTTTTAATAATATTATCTTTTTTTTTCTTTTCTTTTTAGTAATTTTATAAAAAATTGAGCTAAAAATATTTTTATGATTTTTTTTGTTTTTCCTTTGAATGTGTATATTCCTGTATATTATTTAACAATTTTTTTTGTCTGTTATTTACAATAAATATTATTTAAATAAATATTTTTTTTTTCTTTTAACATTGAGTTTATTATGTTATTACATTTTCTTTTTTTTGTGTAAACTCTTTTAATTTTAATATTTAAACAAACTATTTTATATTGGGTTTCAACAAAACTTTTTATTAAATCAATTAATATTTTGCAAACATTTTTTTTTAATTAAAATAGAATTATTATTAAAACTTAGTAGATTTGCCCAAAATCAACCTCAAACAGCTTGTAAAAATTATGCAAAATCTTAGGTAAACAAATAAATCATTTGATGCTGAAGCTTTTTTTTTATATTTTCATCTAAATTTTTGCATAATTTATGCAAACATTATGTGTGGTTATTTTTTGTGCAAACAAATATTTTCTAAAGCCTACTATTCTGTTCACTGTGTTTAACGTTTTTCCATTCAACTTTAAAATATAAAGTCAAAAAAGTTTGTCGGGAGAATGTAAATAAAAATGACAATTCAATTAAAGTTATATAAAATAACCAAAAATATAGTTATTTTTAAAAGCTAAATGCAGTAAAAAATAACTGACGAGTTTCACAATAAAAATTTTGAAACAACTGAAAAAATTGCTAAAAACTACTGTTTTTATAGTTTATTTTTAATACAAAAATAAAATAAAAAAAAAATAAAAATATAATAATAAGCCCATTTAAAATTTATGGGGTTATTCCGTAACTATATGAAAAGTTGTCACATCGAAATTTGCAACTCTACCATATTTAGGATAGTGTGAGTCGCATAATGTTTAATTTTTGATATTAGTGACTTAACCTGTGCTAAATATCTCAGTGTTACATATTTGAATATGACAAATTTTCTCGTAGTAACAGAAAAACCCCATTAAAGTCAAAAATAAAGCGAAAGTAATTTCTCTTAAAAGATATTGTCCATTTAATTCCTGCGAAATGCGAATGAGCATCAAAATTATTTCCAAATTAAGTATAAGCAACATTAAATTAAATAGAAACATCTTTGCAATAAAACTTAAAATGCGAAAACAAAATCTATATTATTGACATATTAATTTAAATACGAAAATGTTTATTTTAACTGGAATCATATTTATTTAAATACAATTCATGCTTAAGCATACACTCACCAAAAAAAGTCTTTAATGGCAGCTGAAAATTTTGCTGTTATTACGGGAAATTTTGCTAATTTGAGCCCATTGGTGTTTTTTGCTTATCTTAGCAACACATGTCTGCTAACGCGTAGTACAATGAAAATAGTAGAAAAATTAGTAGCCGCTACTAAGTTTTAGTTAACTTTTTGTAAAGCGAAATTTAAAATCGGTTTGCTAAAATCAGCAAAAAAAAATACTAAATATTATTAATATTAGTACAAAATTTAAATTAATTTTTTTTATTGAGCATTAAATTTTTTTTTTTTTTTCAAAAAAATATTTTAGACAAAATGAAAAAAAATCAAAGTCTTAAAAATTGTTAAAACATAAACGAATTTATCATTGTAATTTCGGTTTTGAAAAATATTTTAGTCAATTTTTTTTTACTTTTAAGATCAAATTTTAATTGCTTTTTAGAACCAAAAAAAATCTTTTTACTGCTATTTTAAGTGGATGTCCTATTTTAAGACATGAGTCGGATCCGATCTCTTTTTTAAATCTATGTGACATTTTAAGGCAATATAAGTTTTTAGGTGTAATTTTTGATTTGAAATAACATTTCATTCATACAATTTTTTTTGAAATTAGTATTTTTTTTGCTAGTGATTTTAGGAAATCGGTTTTCAAAAATTTGTAAAATGATTTCTAAAATTAGCAACAAAATTTTGTAAATATTATTTATAAAGTCTGTAATTTGTAAAATGTAAATAGCAAAAAGATTTGCTAAATAATATTTTTTTACTAAAAATCAGTACACAAATAGTAAAGTGGGATTGAAAATCGTTTACAAATTTTTCTACTAACTTTTTTTTCTGAGTTTAGAGATAATTTTTTTTCTGTGAAAAATTTTTACTTGAACTTTAAAGGTATCAAATTGTAATTTAAAGACAAAAAAGCTGTCGATCTTCATATAAAAAAAAAGAAATTGTCACTAGCGTGGAATTGTTGCGAAATTGCAGAGTGGAATTATTTTTACATCAATTTAAAAGCTTATTTAATTTTATGTTATGATTGTGACTTTCTGATAACTGTAAGAAATTGTAAATTTTAAATATTTAATAACAGTTTTTGACTTCGCTGGCCTTAAACTTTGAAAGTGAAAAATTTTTTATTGTATAAGAAAAACACAAATCACAAACACACAATGTAAATTTTTCACCAGAAATATAATTTATGATTTGAAGGCTCTAGAGCTTGTCTAAAACTTTGGGTTCTGAAGGAATCTCTTGCCGGATCGAAATACATGTATCAACCTAGCTAAAAATCGTGAATTTACTTTTTTTTGTAAATATACGGAGGCTGAAAGCTCGCTACAAACAAACAATAAATTCTACAAAATTTTCACGTGAAACTTGCTATTTTGAAAAATCATTTTTTTTAGGATTTTTCATGTAAAATCCAAATAATTTACTATGCTTTAATTTACAAAAATTCAAAAAAAAATAAGATGTCAATACAAATAACATATGATAAAATAATTTATTTAACTTTGTTTTTTTATGATGTTTGACAGAAATTTGAACAGATTACTAGGCTTTAATTAAAAGGAATTCATGTATGGCTGCACTTTAAGTGAGCGTATTCAAAATTTTATAAATTTATAAAATATTTTTGTTGGTTTTTGCAAAATATTTTAGCAATAAAGTTAATTGATTTAACATGCAATGTTAAAATTATTTTAAATTTTATATAAAAAAAAAACAATACAACAAATTACTACTAATTAACAACAAAATATTTGGGTGTACTAAAAAGTTTTTGCTATTTTAAACAACATTATTTACTAAATAAAATATTTAATGCACTTAGGGTGTTTGTTAATTTATATATAAAAAAAACACTTTTTTATTTTAAATTTTATTTTAATACTAACATTAAACCATGAGACATAAAATAAATATTAATTAACAGAAACAAAAGTTGAAAAAAAATAAATCTAATTGACTATAAAAAAAACAAAACCAAAGTAACTTTGACATTTAAACCATTTACTAAAAAAAATCTATATAGAAACTAAAAATATGAAAAATATAAAACAAATAATTACCATGTAAACCTATTTAAAAAAAATATATATATGTATGATCTAAAAACATTGAATGCTATGTTTTACAAGTAATTATAAATGCAAAATGACAACAAAATATAACATGCGATATTGTTATTAATATATTTAAAATTTTTTTGTATATATATAAATATTCCTTTAAATATGTATATTTTTCATAGAAAAAAATTATTATTATTTTTTATATATAATTTCCAAACAGCACAGATAATAATATTTGTTTTGTTTATTTATACGGAAAGAGTAAATAACCCTAAATAATCAATCAATGGTTATTTTTAATTTAAATATTTTAAATGATTTTTAAAATAATTATTGAAAAAACAAAACTATTAAATATCGTTTAAAAATATTTACGATAAAAATCTGAGACTGTGAAAAAATTGTTTTAACGTTTAAATACACATTCAACTCTCGTATTTCGTAAATTACTTCGGTAAAGTAAACTTTCTATGTACTTTGTCAGAGTGTTTTACGAAATAACCCCCTGTTAAAAATAATGACATTTGAAAATAACAATATTTCTATAATTAGTTTTTTTTGTCAACAGTACTGGGGAGTTGATAAATGTTTTGTTTTGAGATTCATTATATGTTTTTATAAATTGGTTTTTGATTTTTTAAAACCTTGGTTATTTTTTTTAATTGGCAGTTTTTTCAAATAAAGCACATTTAATTTTAAAATTATGCTGATCTTTGGCGTTACAAAAATATATGTTTTTATATAACTTCCATATCATCTGTTTTACGCAGCAATGAGCAATAATGTTGAAATATAGCATGTTGAGGTTGGCAACACTTTTCTTAAAAGGTGTGTAAAATTTGTGGCGAAATTCTTGCTGCGGTTAATTTTCTAATTTTAAAGAACTAAATTTTAAAACAAATTTTGAATAAGAAAATATATATCTGATTGGTTCATTCGATTGCGATGAAATCCAATTAAACTTAAGAGTCATTGTTATATTGTCTGATTATTATTGGTTTGACCTATACGCCAAATAGTTGTTATTGAGATTTACATTTTTTTCATTTTTAAATTAATTTTAAATCAGAAAATACAAAACATATTGGTTCATTCGATTGCAATGAAATCCGACTAAATTAAGAGGCGTTTGTTTTATTGTCTGCTTATTATTGGTTTGACCTATACGCCAAATAGTTGTTATCAAGAAGATTTACAGTTTTTAAAGTCGATACTGAATATCTCAGATATGATATAAGCTAGAAAGTGCATATTTATATCATATATAATCCATTCCTAATTTAATTTTTTTTTAAATGGTCGGTAGGTCAGAGCAATGATAAATTAACGATATGTGTATTTGAAGAAATTTGAAAGTCTCGGCTAAAATCTAAACTAACAGGAATATCAAAAAAAGTTTTCAAGCCGATACTTTATTCAGAGTCGGGATATTATTCCTTTGATGTTACGATTTTATCCTTTATAAAATCGTTGATTTATTTACCTTTTAAATAAATCGAGTTCTTTTTATATTGCAAATAATAAACACAGTTTGGAATTTTTTGTAGCACTATTTATTTATAACACTTTATTTACACGATGTAAATAGACTAAACGTTAGCCACACTTTAGTTCTTAACACTTTAGCGTTTTATTTAAAAACTGAACTACTGCATCACCAAGTACCCGTATTTATATGAGCAGTCAGGTATTCTAGTTATTTCCAGTTATTACTACACTAGATTTTTCAAGCTGTCAACATTCGCGTGAAGAAATTTCTATTTACAGAAATTTCTGGTAACCAGAATTTGAGTTTTATTTTTCTATCACTCACCAAAAAAAGTCTGTAACGGCAACTGAAAATTTTGCTGTTATTATGGGAAATTTTGTAATTTTAGCCCAGCAGTATTTTTTGCTAATCTTAGCAACACATGTAAGCTGACGTTCAATGAAATTTGTAGAAAATATTAGCTGCCGCTACTAAATTTTAGTAAACTCTTTTTAAAGTGGAATTTAAAATGTTTTTGCTAAAATCAGCAAAAATAATTACTAAATATTATTAATATTAGTACAAAATTTCAAAATTATTTTTTTTCTCGAGCATCAAAATTTTTTTATTTTATTTAAAAAATATTTTAGACAAAATTAAAAAAAATCAATGGCTTAAAAACTGTAAAAACAAAGGAATTTATCATTTTGATTTAATTTGCTAATTTCTGTTTTAAAAAAATATTTTTAGTCAATTTTTTTTTTTACTTTTAAGATCAAATTTGAATTGCTTTTAGGGCTGATTTTTAGAACTAAAAAAATCTTTTTACTGCTATTTTAAGTGGATGTTCTATTTTTAGACATGAGTCGGTATCTTCACTTCCGATCCCTTTTTTTAATCTATGTAACATTTTAAGGCAATTTAAGTTTTTAAAATAACATTTCCTTCAATATCCACTTTTTTAAAATTAATAAATTCTTCTACTAATTTTGGCAAATCGGTTTTCAAAAATTTGTAAAATGATTTCTGAAATTAGCAACAAAAATTTGTAAATATTCTGTAATTTGTTAAATGTAAATAGGAAACAAATTTTGCTAAGTAATAATTTTTTTTACTAAAAGTCAGTATAATAATAGTAAAGTGGATTGAAAACCGTTTACAGATATTTCATAGAATATTTATTAGAAATAACATTTCCTTCAATATCCAGTTTTTTAAAATTAGTAAATTTGTCTGCTAATTTTAGCAAATCGTTTTTCAAAAATTTGTAAATATTCTGTAAATATTCTGTGATTTGTAAAATGTAAATAGCAAACAGATTTGCTAAGTAATATTTTTTTTTACTAAAAATTAGTACAAAAATAGTTAAGTGGGATTGATGACTGTTTAAAAATATTTTAACTAATAATTTCTTCAAAATCACAAGTGCTTTTCGCTGTGAAAAAAAATAGAATTTCACGAGATAAATAAACTATTCAGAAAATTTCGCTAACCTCAGCGCAACATGGAAGTTATATAAAACTAAAAATATTTTTAAAATTAAATAAGATTACTGTTACTCACTACATTTTATGGCCTTCATTTTTTTACGAACCTTTTTTTGTATTTCTTTAAAACACGATTGGCATGATAATATTTTGATATATTTCTTTGTACATATTTTTCATGTAAATATTTATAAAATTCTTCTTGTAAAAATTTATCTAAATTTTCAGGTACTATTTCTTCATGATGTATTGTTGATATATCTGATAAATTTCCATCCTCATCAGTATTAATATCGAAATCATTAATAAATGGTATTATAACACGTTCATGCCTATTATCTGTTATCGGTTCAAAATCGGATTCACAATCATCACTTAATAGAATAACCTCACTTTCTGAATCTGAACTAATTATGTGTATTTGGGGCTCAGAATCTTCAGTATCTAATATACCTATAAATTGTACAGTATTTACTCTTTCCGTATTTGTATCTTGTGAATTATCTTCATTTTCATCATTTGTTTGCACTACATTCAATAAATTTTTATTCATATCACATTGTAAAACATAAACATCATTATCACTATTTAAAATTTCTTGTAAATTAATAAGTAACACATCTTGAGCTTCTTCATTACAATTATTAGTGGGTGATCTGTGTGTATCAGTATCATTATCTTCGGGATCTGATAATAATACACCAGCCTGACGATACATTTCAGCTAAAGCTTCTTCTACGCTTAATTCGCGTTCTAATACAATTGTGGGTGTATCGTGGTTATGGGTTTTATCGATTTGGTCTTGTACATTTTGTACGATTGTTAAATTATTAGTATTCAAGGAACTATTTAAGGCAGCCCTACAAAGGTCACTTAACTTTGGTATTACAGAATTTAAAATATCTTTTGAAATATCTCTAAAGTTGTCTACAAAATTATCGTTATCATTATGTTTTGGTAACTTACTATCGGTTATCGTTTTAATAACATCTTTAGTTTGTGGAATTGTTTCATCACCAGATGTTATCGGTTTGTCATCATCTCTTTGAAGACAATATTCGCATTCATCTTGCTGCGGCTCTTCATCACTTTCTAACATTTTTTTGATATGTTCTATATCATTGGTAGATATGATTTTATTTGTTTCATTTACTAATGCAGTATCAGTCTCTTTGTCAGCTTGTTGTTCCAGCTCCTTTTCAATATGTTGTTGTGAAATTTCTTTCTCTAAGGCTTCTAATTCATTTATCTCAGAAGTTGTACTTTCGGTTAGAGAAGTTGTTGAGGATTTTTGTGATTCTTTATTTAATGTTGTGTTTAGTTGGAAACCATCATTAGCAGCTGAATCATCATTTAAGTTCTCTATTTCTCTGCGAATTCTTGTTGCTTCTTCGATATCTTCAAAACCATGAAAATCATTAGATTCTGATTCAAAACTGGATTGATTTTTGAAACCGAAAAAATCTCCAGATAAATCTTCGGTGGTGTTTTCTTGGCCGGTGAGCAATTCTGGCTGAGAGTCATGTTGTAAAATGTCTGATTTGGTTTCATCAGAATACGTTTGATTAAATTCAATGTTAGGGCTAGTTGTATTTATATCTAAAGATTCTAAAATAGTTTCATTAACATCTGGCTCTTTTGTTGTAGATTGAGTTGAACATGGAGCATCTAATTCAGATATGTTAAGAGTGATTGCAGTAATTGAACTAAGCAGTTCAGTTTTTTCGTCTGTTGTTTCAGAAATACCTTCATTTAGCTCTGAACTGTTATCCACAGCTTCCGATATTTGGTCTTCTATTTTCGATGCGTTTAGCTCAGCCTCTTGGCTTTCAATTTTTGAAAATTGATCTTTTATTATTGATGCTAAAACTGTTTCATTCGATAGAGACTCCTGATTTATAGGCTCTAAACTAATATCACTTATTTTCGCATCCTTGACTGTTGATTCTGAAATATTATTATTGAGGTTAGATTCATAAATTGCTGATTCAGGATAAGTATCATTAAAAGTAAATTCTTTATCCATGGTTTCAGTTGATTCTGAAACAGTTTTCAATAGTTTTAGTTCATCTACTGCAGTTTCTGATATAACGTTATTTAATTCCGAATCTTGTATTTTTGATTTAAAAAAGGTATCGTCATTTAGCTTGGAATATTCTTCTATATTTTCTAGATTTCGATTATGTATTGTTTCGGTAGATTCTGAAACTGTTTCAAGAGTTTTCGGTTTTTTGACTGCAGATTCCGTAATAGCATCCGAATCTTTATCCACGGTTTCAGAAATTTTATAGTCTATAATTTTTGTAGTTTCTGCGACTATCTCTTGATATTCCAGTTCAACGACTCTTGAGTTTTCGTTCACGATTTCTTGAATTCGATCTTTTAATATTTCCGTTTTTTCATGTAATTCAAGTCCATCGACTTTAGAATCTGTAACAACGTAATTTTCCTGCCACTCTTTCAGTGTAGGTTCTGAAATGGTGTCATTAAGTTTTGATTCTTCATCCATGGTTTCTGAAATTTCATCTTCGATTATTTCGGTAGGTTGTGGAATGGATTGATGTTGTTTTATCTGCTCGTCTGTACATTCCAGTATAGCGTCATATGACTCCAATTCTTTTATTATAGGTTCTGAAATGGTATCATTGAGTTCTGACTTTGAAATAGTTTCATTCAGAGTAGATTCTACATCAGAACATTCAGAAATTTGGTCTTCCTTTGCTTCAGTATTTTTTGTTGTAATTTCCTTAAAAATATCTGAATTGGTATAAATATGACTCAGTTCAGGTTCTTTAAATGTAGATTCCGAAATTTGCTTATGTAGTATTATTTTATTTATTGCAAGTTCAGAATCTTTGATAGTAGATTCAAATATATCCTTATGCTCGGATTCTTCGACAATGATATCAGAAATTTGATTTTCTGTTTCTTCGGTTATATTTGAAATATTTTCAAGTAGTTTCGATTCATTGAGAATTGGTTCTGAAGAAATTTCAATTGTTTCTGAATCTATGATTGTGGATTCGGTAAAAGTATCATTACCTTTAGATTCATCAATTGACTCTCCTATTGTAGATTCTGAAATAACATCCTTATGCTCGGATTCTTCGGCAATGGTTTCAAGAATTTGACTTTCTGTTTCTTCAGTTATATTTGAAATATTTTCAAGAAGTTTCGATTCTTTGAGAATAGGTTCTGAAGAAATTTCTATTCTTTCCGAATCTATGATTGTGGCTTCGGAAAAATTATCATTACTTTTAGATTCATCAATTGACTCTTCTATTGTGGATTCTGAAATAACATCCTTATGTTCGGATTTTTCGACAATGATCTCAGGAATTCGATCTGTTTCTTCGGTTATATTTGAAATATTTTCAAGAAGTTTAGATTCATTGCAAACAGGTTCTGAAGTAATTTCCATTGTTTTTGAATCTTTGATTGTGGGTTTGGAAAAATTATCATTATCTTTAGATTCATCAATTGAATCTACTGTTGTTACGGTAGATTCTAAAATTGTTTCCTTAAATTTTAATTCATTGACTACACATTCAGAAACAAAGTCCATTGGCTCCAGACCTATAAGGTTAGGTTTCAAAACAGTTTCATTCAGTTTGGATACATCAATTCGATTTTCTATTGTTTCGCTTGATTCTGTAATAGTTTTATGAAGTTTCGATTCACCGACAGCAGGTTCTGATATAACATCCATTGTTTCCGTATCTTTGACTGGGAGTTCTGAAGGACTTTTATTCACGTTAGTTTCTGGCATAGCATCATTTAATTCAGATTCTTCATCTGACGATTCTGAAGTTGGGATTTCTAGGTTTTCGCTATTTTTCGACTTTATCTTGTAGTCATTTATTTCAGATGCTTCGACTAAAGATTCGGAAATAGTTTCATTTAGTTCAGATTTTTCGTAGGTTTCCGATAAATTAATAGATTTATCATTACATTCATTATTTTGGAATTCTGTTTTTACAGCTACTGATATTTTATCTTTTGCATCCGATGTTTCAAATTTATTTTCAATTACAGTTGTTCCTAAATGCAACACATCTACTTCAGATTCGTTGTTAGCAGTGCTTAACATGGCAGAATTTTGTTTAGATTCTTTGGATTTAACTTCTATAAGCTGATCTTCTTTTTTCATATCTTCTGAAATTTTATTTCCTATAGTTGGAAATAGCTTAAGATTATGCTCTTCAGTACTTTCTATCTTATCCGTGACTTCAATTTCATTATAACTCATGGGACTAGGTGATCTAAGTTGTCCATCGCCAGATTCTTCTAATTCAGAAATACACTCATTTATTAAAGGAGATTCGTAGGGGTGTTCTCTAACTATTAAATCTTCCAATTTTTTTAATTTTACTGAATCTTCTTTTTCATTGCATCTGTACGCACCAACTGAACTAGTTTCATAACTTTCTGATATTTCTATATTTGTAAATACATCTTTAGAGCTATCAAATGAATTATCATCTATTTTGTCAGATTCAACTTCTTTATTTGGGAAATTTTCTGTTTTGAAATTTGCCACTATTGTTTGTAGTTCTTCCGGACTATCTGGTGAAGCTCGATTTAATTCAATTTCTTTGTTTATAAAATCTTCTGTTGACAGATTTCTCACTGTTTTTACTACATTTTCAGGACTATCAGGTGAATCCGGAATTTTTTTATTAACTTTTTGAGGTTCTTCAGCGATTTCGTCAAATTCAGAATTAAAAGAATCAGGCTTTAATTCTTCAAGTTCTTCTGCAATTTCATCATCAGTTTCTGATGTCACCATAACTTTTTCATTTTCTGTTGTATTTTCTTCTGGGCTATCAGGTGAATCCTGAATTATTTCATTTGATTCTTTAAAGTTTTTGTCAAATTTAGAAGTATAGAAATCTGATTTTAATTCATCAAGTTTTTTTGCGGTTTTATTTGTAAATTCTGATGTTTTCGCTATTATTTCTTCATTTTCAGAACTAGTACGAACTTCTTTAGGGCTATCGGGTGAATTTGGATATACTTCATCAGATTTTTGGAAATGATCAACAATATTGTCTAGTTTTGTAGCCCAAGAGTTTTGTTTTAATTCTTCAATAGTATTTTCGAGTTTATCTGTTATTTCATTTCTGGTTACTGATGATTCCATGATTAGTTTTTCATTTTCTGAAGAATTGCATGAATTAAAAATAATTTCATATGATTTTCCTTTCGAATTATCTTCCATATTTTCAGATATTTCCCTATTTGATATCAATTCTTCGGGACTATGTGATTTAACACACAAGTTTTCAGCATTTAATTTGGCAAAAACTTCAATGGTTTGACAATCATCTTTTGCCGGTTTTTCTAAGGCACAAGTGTCTTCAGACATTTCATTAGCTTTATTTTCCTCTAATTTTCCAGCTACTGTTGGCAAAGATAAATCTAATACTTCATCGAATGCATTAGGTTGTTTGGATTCTTTTATTATAGGTATAGTAATGACCTCTGTGGGAACATAAACTCTTTTGATTTTTTCGACACTTTCAACATCAGACGAAGAACTAATATCTTGATTTATTTCTTCTCTAGAAAATTCTCGAATTTCTTTATTTACTTTAGAAGATTCATTGGATAACCGATCCTGGGGATCAACTGATGTAATAGTATTATGATCTTTTAAATCTTTAGTTGCAAATGGTGGGTTACTGTATTCCGAAATTACAGAGCATTTTTCTGAATTATATTTTCCAAAAAGCTCTTGGGACACCTCTTCGTTTTTATCTAAACTATAAATCGAAGATTTTTTTCTTAAGTTTTCACTTTTCTCTGATTTTTCTGCGATTTCATTTGAATTTTCTTCTTCAGCCAATTGATTAATTTTATCTTTAGCCAAAGACTCAGAAAATGAATTTTCATGAGATTCTATAGTCTCTATATTTTCACAATTTTCTTTTGATTCTTCCAAAATTTCAGCAGATATATTTGATGTTATCACTTTTGCAAAATCCTTGACACTTTCAATATTTTTATTAGGAATATCAACAAGATCATCATCAGATATAAGAATAGCATCCTCTTTAGTTTCTTTTGGTTCTTCAGTAGATTTTAAAATATTTGAACACTCTTCAGATGATGCATTGTTTTTAGTTTCTACATTTTCAGAAATATCCATAGACTCATCATCAGATATGACTATTGAATTTGTTTTAGATACATCTGGATCTTCAGCAGATTTAAAGAAGTCTAAACTCATTTGATGACTTGATTGGGATCTATTTGAATTTTCCGCATTGTGTAAGAGTTCCAAGTTATGTTGTAGGAGAGTTTGAGATGCTCTTAAAACCTGAACTGATTTATGGCCAGTTTTGTTGTAACACTCTGTGTAAATATCATCGTCTTCAGTTTCTGTCTCGAAATCAGAATAACTATCAGTTTCGGTGTCACTTATTTTAGAACTTTTATTTTCAATTGTCGATATTAATTTTGTTTGAGAATTGCCTTTTCCAACTTCTTTTATTTTGGTTTCAGTAGTGTCTTCAGTCTCAGATTCACTAGTTATAGAATTCTTTTTGCAATTATCAAGATGTTCTTTTTTAAAAGATCTGTACGATTTGATGTCTTTTAATTTAAGAATTAATTTTAGCCCCCGTTCATTAGATATTGGTTTTTCTGGAATAATTACGGTATTATCGGTATTTTCTACATCAGATTCATCATTCCAATCACTATCTGAATTTTTGTTATCTTCAGAAGATGAATGCATTTCATTTTTGGTGTCTTTAATTGAAGCTTTTAAATCATTTGGCGCTTCTTTATGTTCCACACCATTCTCATTTGATGTTAGTTGTAATTTTACATTTTCGGATTCCTTAACTGATTTGGGGGAATTAAAGTCTTTTTCTTGAGATGATTTTAGAACATCGTCATTTTCAACTTCTGATTCATCATCCCATTCACTATCTGAATCTTTGTTAGACTCTAAAGAAGTTTTCGAACAACTATTTTTCAAGTCTTTTATTAAATTTAAAGTTTTGAAATTTTCTTTAACACTTAAAGTTGGTGATGACTTATCATGTACATTGTTTTCATTTTCAGCTTTGTTTTGGACTTCTGACGGCAGTGACAGGTAGTTTCCTAATTTTTTCAAGTTTTCTGATTCTTCAACCGATTCTGTGAAGTTTTTCAATTCACTTTCTAAACAATGATCAAGTTCTATAGATGGTGGCAGGGATTTTTTAGCTATCGATTTCACAACATTTTCATTAGCTGTTACTTTCACATTATTCTCAGAAATATTTTCTTCCTCAGATTCACTTTCCGAATCACTGTTACTTGATGACTCTTTATCTGTAGACATTTTTGATGATTCTTCATCGACGGATTCGTCATCTGAATCTGAATTAGAGCTGCTTTCAGAGTCCGAATCACTTGAATTCGAATCCTCACTGTCATTTTCAATAACTTCCTCAGATTTTTTATTTTCCTTTGCAGTTATGTTGGTTTCGAAATCTTTTTTGTTGTCATCAAGATTATTGCTAGAAATATTATTATTTGATATAGGAGCTTGAAGATCAGCATTTAATTCAAAAGATTCTTTATAGACAATTGCTTCATCTTTTAATTTTTCATTTGATCTAGAATTTGCAAGAATCTGATCATTTATTTTACACTCTTTTGATGTTTCAGTTAGTTTAAAATCTTTTTGAAATTCAGTATTTGTAATTTTGTGATTTGGAGATTTTTTGAGCAATTCATCGTTATCGGAAATATCCGAATGTGAGTCATCAGAAAATGTTGAATCTTCATCATCTGATAGATTCGTTTCGGAATTCGAATCAGACTCAATCATGTTTTTATCACTTTCAAAGGATTCTGAAAATTTCTTCTCTAATATTTGCGATTTTTTGAGCAATTCAGACATTTTTAAAATTGGATATGAATCATTATCGATTTTGGGTTGTAATTCATTGGAATCACCTTTATTCGCTTCAGCTTTAGTTGTTTTAAAAGTAGCACTCATTGGTGATTTTAATTTCTTGTTCAGAGATTTTTTAAGCAATTCAGAAATTTTTAAAATTGGATATGTATCTTTTTCGACCTCCGGCTGTAAGGCCTCTGAAGATTCTTCTTTGGATTTAGGCGAAGTTGTTTCAAAAATAGGAATCATTGCAGATTCAATTGAATTATCATTGGTGTTTAAGACAACATTGTCAAAATTTTCCCTTAGAGGGGAAGATAAAATGTTCAACGATTTTATTTCTTTATCTACAGAATTTGTTGCATTTTTAGATGCAAAATCCAGTATTTCTGGAATCTTTTCAAAATCAATTTCTTTTTGATTGTTAACATCAGAAATTTCCTTATTATTTTGATCAGCTTCTGTTACATCAAATGGAACTTTTTCAATAATATTTTCATCATTAATGATATCAGAAAATTGTTTTGAAGAACAGTCTAAAGAACTGTGAATTTCTTCACTTTCTATTGAAGTCTTTAACTGCTCAGTTGTATCTGGCACCAAAACTTGTACCAGTCGACCAATATTTTCACTATCCACACATTGTTGTACATTTTCAGAATGAACATTATCACATAATAGAATTTCAGAATTTTGACATAACAGAATTTCAGCTTTAGGATATTGAATTGAATACTCCGATAAGTCTTGAAAGATAATACCATTGTTTATACACTCTTCAGGAATTTCATAGGTTTCTTCGGTTCCAGTAGATGGTTTTAGTTCTTCAAAACTTTCTGGTTCCATTAAACTTCTTATAACCTCACAAGTTTCACAGGAAGGATCGGTGCATATATGTTTTTCTTCCGATTCCGCATTATTTTCAGTACTTTCCTCAACAGATAACATAATTCTCTGTCTAAATTCTGTAGTATTTATAGCCAATATTGTTAAACTTTTTAAAGATTTTGGAGTAAAGATATTTTCCTGTACCGCATGAGAATAATTCTTAATCGATTGTCTTTTAATTAAAGGTAAATGTTTTTCTTTTAACTCTGCTATATAATCCCGTACCCGTTTTATACGATATAAACGATAACGTCTAAGCGAGTGAATAATTTTATAGTACAAAGATAACGGTTTATGTTTACGCGCTATCACGTTATGTTTTGATAGTCTATTTCTTGATTTTTTAGTATAAACCTGGGGAAAATTTGAGTTATTCACTATTTCTTCGGTGGCGGATTTTATTTTTTTCTTATTTTGCGTAGTTAGCAATAAAGATGAGTTTAGTTCATCTTCTTTTAACTTACGTTTACGTTTATAAAATTTTGAAAAATCTTGTACATTCTGTTCGAAATCTATTTCTGTTTCTCCAGCCGTTTTTACACTATTACTTTTTATTTTACTTGTGGCGTCGCTGGTAATTTTGTTAATAAATGTTTCATATTCTTTTTCAAACGCGGATTCATTTGAATGACGACTACTGCCACTATCATAACCCTCAATATCTTTAAAATATTGCTCATTGGTAGAGTTCGTATCGGGACGTGTTGTTATTGGGACGGCTTTATTCGATTGTTCTAAATTTAAATCTTCAAAACTAAGTTGTGTGGTCACGCCGCCTTTGCAAGGACTTAATTGAGGCGTTGTTACACTACTACTAGGGCTATATTCTTTAATATCTTTAAAATCTTTGGTTGCTTCTAGTTTTTCATCCTCTTTCTTCTTTTTCAATTGATCTAATTCCTGTTCTACATCAAAATTATTAAGAATATTAGTAGTAGGTGAAGCTGAGGGTGTAGTTATAGAATTATTAACATTATTTGATTTTTCAATATCTATTATAATATCAGGCAAGTTAACATTTAATGCTTCGCTAAGTTTTTCCTTTAAATTATTGGATTCTTTGGTTTCAACCGCTTTTAAATTTTCTAATAGGGGAATCGATTCTAATTCAGCTTCATTTCTTTCTGTAACTTGGGGAGTAGCTTGTAATACCTCATTTATTACTGTGGTTTCATCAAAATTAAGATCTTCGGCATTGGTATACTCATCTTCATCATCATTCCAGTTTGCTATAAAGTCACGTAAACTAAGATTCTTAGTAGCTTCCTCACTATCTTTATCCGTTTCTGTGACCGCTTCTGGAGTTTGATTATAGGTTAAAGCAGTTACATCATGATTGGTTTCATAATCTGCGAAGGCTGTTGTAGTTTCGGGGGTGTTTAATAACTCCTGATAGTGTTGTTTAGAGGCCGGTGTTAGAGTGGTATAATTTATTTCTTCTTGACTCAAAGGTGGTGGTTGAGGTTGTATGGGTTTACGATAATCCAATAAGGCACGTTTTACTACCGTTGGAGCATATTGTGGTGATTGTTGAGAGTGTATTGCTCCAAATGTATTGGGCGTTATATGAGAATCTTGATGCTGAGGAGGATAATTATCAAAATTGCTTGTTATATTGAGATCGTTTGTGTATGAAGCTGGATTGACGGCTATGGAATCGTGGGTTAAAATTGATCCCTGTGAAGGACCATGATTTGGTAACTGATGAGCATTTGGTTGATATAATTGATGATTTGAGCCATAAGCGCCGTAATTATTAGCATCATAATGAGATGTTAAATAGAGATCATTGGGATTTTTCACCTTATTACCACTTCCATTTGCATAGTCCGTCATACCACTGCTATATTTGCAACTTGATGACAAAGCATTTAAGTGAGAGGTTTGATTTAAAGGCTGCTGTGTGGACATATAAGCCGCTGCGGTGGGTGCCATTACTGTTGGCGGAGGTTGATTATGTGCTAATCTGCTATTGGGTGGATGAGGTGACGGGAAATAGCAACTTTGTGGCTGGTAAGGTTGAGGACAACATGCTTGACGGGCAGTTAACACCGAGGCAGAGTTGGTAGGATAATAAGGTGTTGAATGAAGAGCATGCTGAGGTATGGGTGCCGAAGGTTGAGTGGCTAAAAGATGTCTGTCATTTAATTGAGGACCATGAGAACTAGGCCACATATGGTGACGCGTAGCAGGTGGACTAACATATGATTGCTGATAGGAGGGTGGACAAGCAGGCGTAGAATATTTATCATATTTCATAGTGTAATTATCCTGAGCCATATAATAGGGATCTCGGGCATGAGCCGAGGGATTTGGTGATAAATATGTGGCATGTGTTGGAGCCACCGTTGCAGTAGGTAAATGTGTGGTTGGTGGTGGTATAGTACGACTATTACCCGAGGCATATTCAATACCCCAAGGCCAAGAGGGAGAATTTAAAGTATTAGCCACTGCTGTCTTACGATATGATGTATCCGGCGGATTATCATTAACTAAATGACTTGTAGCAGGATATCCCGTAGCGGTGGCATGAGGATACATATATTTGTCATAAGCTGCTGGGGTTAAACTATGATTTCCTGTTGAACCAGGATACAAATTTGTAGGATTGGGATACAGTGATTTGCTGGCCAAGCCAGGAGATCCATATGAAGTAGCCTCTTTTAGTTGAGATTTTGCGGCAGCATAATATTTTTGTTGTTGTTGATATGTAGCCGTAACGGGATTTGTATAGCTGTCATAATGATGATGATGATACTCTAAAGGCATTTTATGTTTTAAATTATCATAAAATGTTGCCGGATTTGAATGCTGTGGCAAGGGTTGAGCATAAAAGGGCGTGGCAGCAGCTTGGGGTTTTGAGGTATTTATATTCGTAGAGGATGTTATCAAGGATGTAGAAGATCTTTGCTTAGCAAATTGTTGTTGCTGTTGTTGTGCTGTGGATTGTAAATTTTGTAAAGATTTAGAATTTTGCTCATTTGGTACTTGTTGTTGATGATAATAACTTGTTGCTGCTGCTGTTGGCCTGCCGGCTAAATTACGTTCATAATTTATGGCTGATAAATTAGTAGATTTATATTGACCACCCACATATTGTGATGATGATGATGATGGTGATGCTGCTGCTGCATTTGCCAAAGAATTTGTTGATGTGATATCATATGTTGCAGGCATATTATATGCTGTTGTTGTGGAACTAGATGAAGATAAATTAGATGTTTGCTGTTGATAATCATATGGGGAATAATATTGTTGTCTTGGTAAATATTGATTATGTTGTATATTTTGTTGTAATTGATGTTGTTGTTGATGCTGCTGGTGTTGTTGCTGTTGTTGGTGATGATGCTGTTGTTGTTGCTGTTGATGCTGTATTTCTAAAGTGTGTGTTGTTATTGCTTCATTGTAAAAGGGTGTTACAGCTGCCACAGTTGCTACAGGTATTATAGGTTCAGCAATAGCTATAGGTGTTGTTGGTGTTCGTGAAGGTGTTGGCGTCTGTTGTTGTTGTTGATGTGTTTCATATGTATTATTTGTGGGTGTTGTTGTTGTGCTACCATATCCACTACTATTACTACTCGTACTGCTGCTACTGCTGCTACTGTTGCTATTACTACTAATGCTGTTACTATTACTGCTGCCATTGTTAACATTACTACCATTACTACTACCACTTGCAGTTGTTGCTGTTGTCGTATTACTTTTGCCAGTATCTCCCGCTATATGTGCACTACTATTACTATTGCTCTGATTAACATTAATATCATTTGACGTTGTTGTTAATTCTGTAGTGTCATTTGTTGATGTTGATGCTGGAACAATTGTTGGGTCTGTCACCACCGCACTTGTTGTATCCATTATTATTTCCTCTAAGTGTTTGTTGTTGTTGTTGATTTTAGTTTAGCTATTTAATTTTATTGTGTTTTTGTATCTGAAATGAGAGAGGGGAAAAAACAACATTGTAAAAATTAGTTGGAAATTTATAGCTTTACGTAAATTATGATTTAAAAATTTTATTTTTAACAAGAATTATACATTCATACATATAACTAGAGATTAAAATGCTGAATATTCTGTGAAATTTAAAACGCAATATACTCAGAATGTTTTTATGCAAAATAAAGTTTAAATTATTTAAAAAAAGTCGAGTCTTATTACAACATGATTTTTTAAGATTCTTTTAACACACTTGAGAGCCCATATATTCTAGATTTGTTTGCTTAAAGAAAACCTTTTTGAATAAACTTAAAAAAAATAAATTTGCATTATTTGAAATAAATTTTATTTATTTTTAGGAAAGGAATTTATATTTCTAGTATATACTTTTTTAATGCGCAAAAAATTAAGGGTGCACTATGTTAATTGTGATTCACACCTTAACGTCAAGTTTTTTGCCCAACTTAAATTGACATTTATTTGTTTCAGAGTTTGACAAATTCAACCATGGAGAGGTACACAATTGAACAGCGCGTTAAGATTGTTGAAACCTTTTACGAAATTGGGCGTTCAAATCAAAAGCATTTCGTGCGCTTCGTGATTTTTTTGGTCAGCATAATCGACCAAATGTTTCCATACTTGGGAGAATTGTGCTCAAATTTCCGCAAACCGATTCTGTGGGAAATATGAAAACACCTGTG
The DNA here is from genome assembly GCA_949748255.1 of Eustalomyia histrio. NCBI lineage: Eukaryota > Metazoa > Arthropoda > Insecta > Diptera > Anthomyiidae > Eustalomyia > Eustalomyia histrio. The sequence continues at coordinate 16,792,639 of OX456526.1, forward strand.
CATGCTCGCCCAGTTCGTTCTGCGGAAACATTGCTGTTGTTCACAATAGTGTGGCAGAAGAGCCGTCAACGTTAGTTGGTTAGTTTTACAGACAGAAGTGAATGGTGACTTTACAAAGAAAATCATCTTCAGCGACGAGGCACACTTTCACCTCAGTGTATACGTTAACAGCAGAATTGCTGCATTTGGGCAAATGAGAATCCACGAGTGATTTTTAAAAAGTCGATGCATCCACAAAGAGTGAATGTTTGGTGAGGTTTATGGGCTGGCGGCGTCATCGGGACGTACTTCTTCAAAAATGAGGTCGGCCAAGTAGTTACCGAGAATGTTGTTCCCTATCGCGATATGATAACGGACTTCTTGTGGCCAGAAATTGGGTATATGAACCTGAACGATATGTGGTTCCAAAAGGATGGTTTCACTTGACACAAAACCATCGTAAGCCCGGTAGGCTAGTTGGTAGCGTGCTAGCTTATCAGTGCGGGGGTCGTGGATTCGATTCCCACCAGAGGCTCTGGTCTGTTTTCGCTACAACGAGCCGAAAGCCTTCGTTGCTAGTGCTCGGTTAGGGTATTAAGATATAATTTGTAATTATATGTTTAATAAAAAATAAATAAATAAATAAATAAATAAATAAATAAATAAATAAATAAATAAATAAATAATAAACAATTTACTAAATAAATGAAATTGCCAAAATTGAACAAATCGCCAAGTCTAAAAAATCGTCAAAATTTAAAAAATAAAATCGCTAAAACCTAATCGTTTATATAAAATTTAAATCGTCAATATCTCCAAAACTTAAACCTTTACAAAAAAAAAAAATGGTTCTTTTGCGCGAGAAATTCAATGGCTGTATTATCTCACCTCGTGGCAATGTTAATTGGCCGCCACGATCATGTGATTTAACACCGTTGGACTTCTTTGGGGATATTTAAAAGAAAAAGTGTACATCAATAAGCCAATAATAATTCAATTGCTAAAGTATGAGATAATTCGGCACATTGACGACATTGAACCTCAATTTTATCTCAGAGTCATTGAAAATATGGAGCATCGGATAGATGTATGCCACCGAAGCCGTGGCGATCATTTGGCCGATATTTTGTTTCACACATAAATGTCATAGATCCTTCTATCATAATAAAAAAAAATATTAAGATAATTCTCTGAAAACTTTTTGTTTTATTCACAATTAACATCGTGCATTATGGTTGGATTACAAGGGTACTTTGCCATTGGAAAACCCTTACATTAGCTTCAAAAAATTTTGCAGTTTTTCCAACAGATTCTAAAGATTAAATAGCACTACTCAACAAAACTCGACTTTTTAAATAAACTTCAAATAAAAGTTTTTTGAAATGTTTTTTATTGCTTAACATGAACCTGCAATAAAAAAGTTGCATTAAATTGCGTTGATCCAGAAAAAAATAATTTTTAACTCAATTATTGGGGAGAAGTAGTTCAACATCTTCTAATTTTTAAACTGTGTTGAATTCTACATAAAAATACCTTTCAAGTAATTCAGATTCATTGTAACAACCGAATTTCTTTCCTTCCGAATGGTTTTGTTGAAGCCACCGATGTATTTGTTTGTCGCAACCGAAATTCGGTTAATGCAACAGAATTTCGGTTGAAATTAAATATTTCAATTGTATGAGGGAAAACATTTGGTTGGAACAACTAAATAGTTTGGTTGCTGCAAACAAAATTTTCCGTTGGCAAAAAAAATCGGTTGTCACGATAAATCTGTTTTCTCTGTGTAAGACCACTTTCTTAAAATTTTAATGGTTTCTTTAAACTTAAAGACTTATAATTTGTAATTGCTGTTGCCATTTCAATCAAATAAAATTTTGTTGTATTAACAAAAAAAATTAATGGAATTTTTCATAATTTATAAATACAATTAATATTTTTGTTAATATTACAAGATTTTAATAGACAATTCACCAGCGACAACAGATAATTTTTTTCTGTATATATTTCATAAACCGTTGTAAAAAAAATAAAAAATCATATCTGGGCAAATTCGGAAGGGCAGTGGAAATTGAATAGTTCATTATTAGCCATGTGTTGAAAATCTAAAATGAAAATAATCGGAATTTCAAATCTGAATATTTTACGATCTATATTTTTAAAATTTTTATAATTTGATTAATTCAAATCAATATATAACACAGTACGACAAAATCAAATTTTTTTGAGTACACATGAGAAATGTTAAAAGAATATGAAAATAGGCTTAAAATAAAGAAATACTTGTCTCGACCGTAAGGGTTCATTTGAAATGGAATACTATTATAAAAAGTTCTATAAAAACAGAATTGGTCAACCGATTTTAACCGACGACACCCGATCTGTTAGCTCGTTGAAATTCAATAATAAACAACTCCAGATCAAACAAATATATATATAAAATATGGTACAGCCCCACCAAAATGTACAACAATAACAAAAATTAAAATATAAGTTATGTTCTATAAATAGAATCTTTCGAAAACTTCAGCATAAGTGCGTGCAGTAAGGAAAGGTGAACGTATTGTAATGCAAAAAAACCATTCATACGTGAGAGAGAGAAGGAGAAAAAGGAGAGAAGACTGCAATTAGTGACAATGTAAACAAGTTGGTCGTTGGCTTAGAACGTTAAGGCGCTTATGAGAAGTATTCACAAAGCAGATTCTACTTTAGTTATTGGATTTCAAATTAACAATATTGTATTTTTAATGAATTTCGTACATTTTTGGTTATTTTTTAACTTTACATGAAAATTAAAGCGCCATCTAGGGGATAAAAAAATGTTTAAAAAAAAAACAAATCCAAATTTAATTCCCTTTCAAAACTGGCATTAAAATCGGTTCACCCATTCTGTTTTTATAGTCCTTCGAAGCTTAAAAATCGATTTTCTCAAATTTCAGACGTGCTACAGCAAAATGCCGATTTTAAGTCTATTTTCATATTTTGTTAACATTTCTCATGTGTACCAACCACTGTCGTACTGTGTAATAATATGAAGACAATATTTCACGAATCAAAATATTCTGGATTAAAAATCCGTTTCTATTTCGATTTTCATTACATACTACATGGAGTGAAAACTTCGTGGCCTAAGAATTAAAGCCAGTTTTTTGGATTTGAAAAAAAAAATTAAACGATGCTTTAACATCTTGATACGCTTGAAAAAAATTCGATTTGACAAACTCTTCAAAATAGGCTTCCGTCCCTAACATGACTTTTTCATTTGTGGAACATTTCTTTTCCTGGAGCCATTTTTTCAAGCTTGGGAACAAATAATAATCGCTGGGGGTCAGATCTGGAGAATACGGTCGACTTTCGCACTCTTGTAACCACTCCGCAGACTGTCTATTGGACTCCGGTGTATAACATAATAATGAATACACGTGTCAATCATTGTTATAAATCGACATAAAAATTCTGTTGAATTTACTTCAAATATCTCCAAAACATACTTTGAATCATGAACACATTCAGTGTTTGTTCAGCTGTTAAAAATTGCGGCACCCATCTAGCAGAAAGCTTTTTCATATTTAAATGATCAAGTAATTTTCAGCATACGCTCTGTTTATATCTTTATGATGCCAGCAATCTCACTCACTTTTTTCAATCATCGAATACAACTTAATGCACTTTTCTTACAATTTCATCGGTAACTGCCTCATTTGGACGATCAGGACGTTTAAATTTGGAATACCACCTTTTAACCATTAAATATGACGGCGAAGATTGACCATAATATTTATCAATCCATTCTTTGGCGTGGGCAGTATTTTTTTCAACCAAAAAGCAATGTTTAACCGAAACATGAAATTCTTTGCAATCCATTTTTTCTCAAACTTTAAAATGAAACGTCACGAAATTTTGACACAATTTTTCTAACAGTTGGCCCTACTGAATAAACCAAACATATTGCTGCTTGTCACGCCATCTATATGTGAGGCCACGTACTTTTCACTCCATACTCTACTCCTATATGTGTTTTCAACTATGTTTCAAACAAAATATTTTCTTTCTTCCAAGAATATTAATAATTTAAACTTAAATTTCAATTATTAACTTTACAAAGAATTGTTAAATTTAAAATTGCCCCATTTTAAATGATCACTTTAATCACAATTTCACTTTCAAAAAGAAAAAAAATAATATACAAATGTAATAATGAACATTTTGTTCAAATTGTGCTTTTTAATAGTTGTCCTTTACTTTACTGGCGAACAAGTGAAATTCAAAAACACAAATGACTATTGTACATAAATAATAACAACTATAAAAGCAATAACATTAACAATTTGGCCCAGTAAAGTAAAAAACGGTGGTAGAATAATTTAATATGATAAAGAAAAAACCCCAATGAATGAAAGTGAAAAATATTAAATAAAAAAAAGTGAAATGAAAAAAGAAAAACCCCTGAGTCAATGGAATAACAAATCCATAAAATGTGACATATAAAAAGCATGATTTTATGAATTACATTTAAAGAGTACCTACGATATGTCTCCATAAGGTTAAGTATATTTCCAATGTTCTACCAGCGAACGAAGAGACTTCTTCAATTACTAAAAAATTGTCATTAAATATTAATAATTAAATGTCAATTCTAATATTCATAGTTAGACAGTTAATACAAATCCAACACAAAACATTAACTGAAGACCAGCCAGCTAGACACAATACACAAGTCAAACAGTCTGGCCTAGTAGTGAATGGTGAAACACCATACCATACCACACAATATACTTGATTTTATTGTTTTTCCCCTGTAAACAGTGCTGCCCGATTAGTTTGTTGAACAAATCGTCAATGCAGTTTTAAAAAATTGTGAGTTCAGTTTTGAAAGGTCTTCACATACGCCGGTCATCTCTTCCAACTATATCTACTATTTCCCAGTATGATATTGTCAATGAATAACTAAACAGTGACACTCGCTAAGTGTTTTGTCGACATATCTACTTTTTTTTTGGCAAATATTAGAACAATAAAATTTACGAATTTTCCGCATTTATGACTTGAATTCGCACCATAATATTTTGTTTAAAAAAAACCCGAACAGTTTAAAAATTTATATTCAAACCTAACAATGTTGAACGAAATTTTAATTAAGGAGTAAAATCTCTTTATTCTTGATGTTTTAAAGACTTAAAGGACGCAAAATGATTGAATACATGTACAGAAAAGTTTTGTCATTTATACCGACTTCCATTAATTTTGAAAACGTCTGTCATTTTATTGTCCGGGTTTGCGTCATAAAAATCAGTCCTTAGTTCTCCGTAAATTTCATTACAATTGAATTCAATTCGGAAATAATAAAAGTATAATTTAATTTAGGAAATAAATAAAATTCCAAAGAATATACATCACAGACAAAATATTTTACATATTTACGCCCAAATTTTGTAAATCCCCTGCGTTGAACGCCTCACCTACACTTCACTTTCCAACGCCAACGCGAGTGTAAAAAAATCGAATTTTATAAATTGCATTGGATTTTAAGTTATCACTTTAATTGTCAAATTATGCATATATGGAATTTATGCATATATGGAATTTATGTTTGATTTGTTACATTTATTTCTAGTTTTTTGCTATTGGCAACACCAATGTTAACAGCTGATTAAAAATTAAATAAATAAAAAAATTAACAATTTGAATTTTTTTCTTGTATTTTATGCAAAAAAAATAAATAAAAAATCAATCAAAATCAAAAAAAATGTACTCGTTACTTTGTGATACCTTTCTTTCTCGGATGATGAAGAATCCAACCAGGGTATTGGTGTTACCAAATGTCAATTACGGTACAATATTGATGTCAAATTATAAATTGTGTGTGTTTTTTAAATAGTTTGAAAAAAGTTTCAAACCAACGCTCAAACAATTGAAGTGATGATTTTGACATCTCAAGTGATTAATTTTTCAGCGCAGTGATTTATGAAATTCTTATTTGTATGTATAAAATTTCAAATAACGTAACGAACAGCTGTTTCAACGCGAGCAATCACCTACTTTATTTAAGTGATTTACAAAATCGATTTTTTTAAATAATGATGTGAAGTGGGGCGTGCAAAATGATAGCATTAGTTTATATTTTAGCTAAATATTCTTATAAAAATTAACTATTTTCAGGTTAAACTGAAATTTTCATTAAAAATTACAAGCTGCTATATTCTTAGAAAAGTATCAAAAAGTTTTATAAAAATACAAGACTTACTTAAATTTTGAAACAAAAAATCGTTTAATCGTCATTTTCCAATTTTTTAACTTAAATGGCGACATTATGATGATAAATCGTCAAATCTGGCAGCTATGCTTGTAAATTTAAAATGATTACACATAGTAAATAATAATCATGCCACCATACATACCAATAATGATTGTTCTACTTTATGCGCTCGTCAATTGATAAAAGAGATAATACAAACTGAGTTTGCTTGTTTATATTTTTATATATCCATATAAATAAAATTAATTTTAATATTTATATTAACTAACTACCCTTACCTAAAAGGGGAAATTTTTAATAATAGAGCTTAATAAGTTTCTAACAAAATGCGGTCTAGAACAAGTTAGAATTAAAAATTGGTCATTTGTGACCAATCCTAGAATAGGTTCCGGAAAATCGGTTGTTTTTGTGGTTAAGCAAAACAAAAACTAATTGACGATAGAATTAGACGGAAGTAGATTTACAAAATATACGTAATTTTTTATGTAGGCCATCAATATATAAATATAAAATATCAAGTATAAATAAGTTACCCTGTATTCCGTGGAATCAACGCCCTATTGCTTGGATCAGTAGGCGAACTATAGACTAAATGCGAACTATATAAAATAGAATGACACCAAACACGGGGAACAAAATGAAGCGGAGCGAAGAACAAGTGAAATTCGAACGCTAAGCCAGGTGAACAAAAAGGAAGGGAACGGAGCATAATTGGAATTACAACATTTAATACAGGAAACTACTGCGAGCTTTGAGTTTAGTGATATTTACTAATTTTAAAATACTTTTCGATTTTTTTATTTTTTCCACATTTCAGCGATTTTTCTCAACTTCAACGTTTTTTTTTTAAAGCTTATGTTTTTCAAATATTATTATTTCTTTTAATAAACAAATTATCAATTGCTCATTGATCAATTGATTCATTGATCAATTTAAGCCCTTAAAATCATTATTTCGTATGCGGCAATTGTTTGTTGGCCGAAAAGTCTTTAATCAACGGCTATATCTAAGTTTGCGATGGTACAACGCAATCACAGGGGCTATGCAGACCTGCCTAACATTGGCCATGGCAGCCATTGTTGGTATAATCCACTTAAATATCTTCATTAGAACTTCAGCCTCATTGGCTGTACGTAGATTAAAATTTGAACATGATGATTCTTTTTATGTTAAGGGTCATACGAATATCTTGAATTCTATAGGAAACAAGGACTTCTTAGGTATGCCGATATTCGGGGTTTTAATCTCTAGTAGAACGGAATGGGCAGCGGGTGGTCCAGTAGGGGACACTCGCAGTCTAAACTGGTATACTGACGGGTCGAAAATGGTCTCCGTTGTGGGAGCGGTGGTCTTTGGACCCAGCACGAGGATATCGGAACCAATGAGCAAGTGGCCAACGGTATTCCAAGCTGAACTCTAGGCTATTCTCACATGCGCTAGACTAAATATTAATAAGGGTCTAAAGGACGCATATATTTCGATTTTCTCTGAAAATAGTTCTGGAGTGTTTTGATACCCTTCAACATTTGGCCGCTCGTAACAGAGTTACTCTTTACTGGATACCAGGTCAACACACCTTTTGTAGGACCGGAACCGTACTGTGGGGTAAACTGGTTCTCCATAGCAGGAGGGAGAACTACCAATGGCAAAGGACCTTTGAAACAATTCTTTGGGGATGAGACAGGCAAAACTGTTGGTCGGGTCGACTCTGTGTCGACTTTGTCTTGAGGGAGACGAAACAACCAGCCACATTTTGTGTGAGTGTGTTGTATAGCATAGGAAAAGAAGGAAAGTTTTCAATAGGGAATTTTTAGGTCTAGATGATATTAAAAACTCTTCTCCATCTTCTATGTTAATGTTCATAGGAAATATAATACAGAATTTGGTTTAGTTTTATGATCCTTGGTAAAAAAGATCCATATGGGTCGCAGTGCCGGCCGTGTGGCCAGATCTTGGCTTAATAATAATAAATTAAAATCATTATTATTAATTCATAAAATGGTAATGCAATCTTAATTAGTCTCATATAGGAAATTCATTTGGTTTTCTTCAGGAGTCGTAAAACGAATCCGCAAATCGGGTGCTTCGCACTTACATATTATTTGTATCATGCCATCTCTATCTACACGCAAAAAAAGAGCATTTTTTAATATTTTTACAGGCAATTTTATATATTTAACGTTTGTATTTTCCCACTTAAACAAAGATATATTTTAAATTTTATTATTATGCGGTATGTGATGAAAATCGAAAACGAGCTGCTTTTCAATCTAGAATATTTACTTTCGTGAAAATAAAATTGACTTTAAATATTTATATATTGATTTGTACTATTTAGAACTTTTAGGTTAGGAAATAAAAAATAATTTTTTAAATATAGATCGAAAAATATTAAGCATTGAAAATCCGATCGTTTTCGATTTTCATCACATACCTGTATTATTACGTTTGTATACCACAAGCATAATAATGATAAACATATATATATTTGCAGGCCAACATACAGATTTTCCAAACATATGTACTGATACATATATTACCAGCAAAATTATATTCCCAGCAGAGCGTATTTTTTTGGCATGCAGCATTATAAATGAACCCTTAGAATTTTATTCTCTACCACATATCCGAGTTTCAACTAAATCGACGTTGAGAGGATTTCCTTGTTAGATTCAATAATCCCAGAAGAAATTAGATGTTGGAAGAACTCAAACATTATTTTAAACGGTCGCCTGAAAAATAACGTTAAATTTTCGAAATAGTGCATTTTTGTAGCAAAAGCTTGCCATACTTTGCAGTCAAGCTTAAAGACTTGAAGCCACTTTAAGATAAACTACAAAACTTTTACTTTAAAAAAAATTGACGCATTTGGACATTTGCAGCTTTTGTAAACGACAAATAAAAATCAAAATTTAATATTTAATATTTAATCCTTTAAAATATAAACATACTACACATACAAAGTACTCCGTTCAAAATGTCATTACCAACCCTACTTTAATGTCTTTCATTTATTTATTTTTAACACTCCAAGTAATTACAATGGATCTACCATACATACACCACCATCATAATTTCATTGGAAACTAAATGAATTTTGTGTAAATGGTGAGGAAGTTATTTCATATTCGAAATTGTATCTATTTTATTTAATTTCTTTTTTAATCATACATTATTATCCTAACAATTATCATTAACTTGAACTAGAACTATCAGGTGCTATTATTACCCTGTGAGAAAAGATCACTGGTGAAAAGGGGACTGGTGTAAAAGGAACTTACCCGTGACTTGTAGAAATAAAATTGTAGGTACATTTAGACCATTACCGGTCGCCTCACTTGTGAAATGAGTACCGGACTAAAAGTAGCTGTGATGTGGCTGTTGAAAACAGGACAGAACCAGTTCATAATTCTTCTAAATCATTCACAATTAATTAATTTATCAAAATATAATTTTAATGTTTAAATTTATTAAATGCATTTTTTATAGGGTTAGCAATATCGCTAAAATAAAGTTATCAAAATACTTTTCACTAACTATCGTTACCCCTAAAATACCGTTATCGCTAAAATAACATTCCAAAATAATGAAAGAACCGTAAAATACCGTTACTAAAATAACTAAAATATCTTTAACCTTAAAATATCGTTACCGAAATAGAAAATCGCGTTACACTTACCAATAACCGCATCGTTTCGGGTACTATCCATGTTTTTTTCTATGTTGAAAAAGTTTCATGTAGATTATGAAAAAAGTTGTAATCATTTTTAGAAAATCATATCATGTAAAAAATTTTGTAATTGATAAATCTTCTTGTTTTATATTTTATATAGTTTTTAAAGAAATTAAATATTACTTATAAGTCTGCGTTCTAGTGTAACAAAATAATTACACTGTACAATAATTTCAAACTTTTTCCAAAATGACGGTGTTCAGACGATTGATTCTTGTTATGGAGACAAAAAAAAAAATATATACGTGTGTCGGCGTTTTTATAGATCACATCGAAATTTCATTTTAGAGGCGGTTAAAGTTTCCCAGCTCTGGCCTGTTCTTGCAGCATATCGGTATATAAAACTATATTTTCTTTACATCTAAAGTGTAGGGTATGTTCAGCAACTCTGTAGATAATGGCATGGCAAATATTTTTGTAGGACATATTAAACCTCTAACTGCCCCTCATAACGACATTTTTTTGGCTTTATTTTAACAAATTGTAAAAAACACCCCGAAAAAGGGGAAGGACGCAGCCCAGTGGTATTTTTTGCTAATCTTAGCACATGCCTGTTGACGTGTAGTACAATGAAATCAGTAAAAAAAATAGTAGTCGCTACTAAATTTTAGTAAATTGCTGTAAATTCAATGAATTGTAAAATGTAGCAATGAATTTTAAAATTAGATACACTTGTTACACTTTAAAACTGCAAATTTCTTTTGAAATTGGCCTTACGAATTCGAATATACAAATTTATTTTTTTTTATTGAGCATCATTTTTTATTTTATTTATTTTTTTCAAAAAATATTTAGACAAAGTTTAAAAAAAAATCAAATGCTGTTTTGAATTTGCTAATTTTTGTTTTGAAAAATATTTTTAATACTTTTTTTGGATTTTTAAAACCAAAAAAGATTTTGGTGAAAAGTATATTCACTTCCGATCCCTTTTTTTAATCTATTTAAGGAAATAACATTTACTACAATATCCACCTTTTAAATTAGTACATTTTTTTTTTGCTAATTTTAGAAAATCGGCAACAAAACTTTGTAAATATTCTGTAAAAATTCTGTAATTTGTAAAATATAAATAGCAAAAAAAATTACTAAATAATATTTTTTTACTAAAACCCAGTACAAAAATAGTAAAGAGAAATTAAAAACCGTTTACAAATTTTTTACTAACTCTTTATTCTGAGTGTACGGTCATAATACTGTCTTGTTTTCATAAATAATTGTATCACTTCAGTCTCCCATGTAAAAATCATATATTAATATGATCAATTTTACCTGTGTGGTTTTTTGACTTATACATAAAACATTATAATTTACACTATTCAATTCATTGTCGAAAAAAATCATTGTCAAAATAATTCTTATAAAAATTTTATTTATTTTTTTATTTATATTAATCATAAAATTTGAAATTATATCCTAATACCCTAACCGAGCACTAGCAAGAAAGGCTATCGGCTCGTTGTAGCGAAAACAGACCAGAGTTTCTGGTGGGAATCGAACCCACGACCCCCGCGCTGATAAGCTAGCACGCTACCAACTAGCCTACCGGGGCGCTCGTAAAAATTTTATATTTTTTGATTATTTTCAATAAAAACAATAATATATTTATTTTATAAAATTATGTTTATTAATTAATATCTTGTAAAATAACGGCTTTCTTGTAAAAAATAATAACTTAAATAAGTTTTTATAAGAAAAACTCTGTAGAACCCAAGAGTTGTTTAAAAATTTTCATTTAACAAATCTTTTTGCTATTTACATTTTACAAATTAGAGAGTTTTTACAGAATATTTACAAATTTTTGTTGCTAATTTAAGAAATCATTTTACAAATTTTTGAAAACGGATTTGCTAAAATTAACAAAAAAAAATTACTAATTTTAAAAAAGTGAATATTTAAGGAAATGTTATTTCTAATTAAAACGTACACATACAAACTTAAATTGCCTTAAAATGTTACATAGAATAAAAAAGGGATCGGAAGTGAATATATTGACTCATGTCATGTAGGACATCCACTTAAAATAGCACTAAAAAGTTTTTTTTGTTCTAAAAATCAATTAAAATTTTACCTTAAAAGTTAAAAAAATTTTAAATATTTTTGAAAACAGAAATTACCAAATAAAAACAAAATGATTAATTCGTTTATGTTTTAACATTTTTTAAGATTTTAAAGCCTTTGATTTTGTTTTTAATTTTATATAAAATATTTTTTTAAAAATTTTTTAGACCTTAAGCTTGAATACTTATTACCTGAAATTTGTATTAAAAAGGTCGAAGAAATTAAACTGAATAATTTATTTTTTTAAAAATTAAAAAAAAAAATTTATGCTCGATAAAAAAATAAATTTAAAATTTTGTACTTATACTCACAATATTTAGTAAACTTTTTTGCTGATTTTAGCAAACCGGTTTCAAATTCCGCTTTACAAAAAGTTTACTAAAATTTAGTAGCGGTTACTAATTTCATTGTACAGGTTGGTTGAAAAGTTCCTGCGCTCGAAATGAAAGAATACTGTTTTTGTTACGAAATATATTTTTTTATTCAATATAATCTCCTAGAAGCTCAATACACTTGTTCCAATGATCTTTCAATAATTTTATCCCATCCTTATAATGGTTTTCCGGAAGCTCTGCAAAATAACCGTCTACGGCTGCTATGGCCTCTTCTTTCGGCGAAAAATGCTTTCACGAAGGAATTGTTTGAGATTTCTGAAGATATAGTAGTCACTGGGAGCCAAATCTGGTGAATACGGTGGATGTTAAAGCAATTCGTTCTTTAATTCTTTGAATTTAGCCATCGTCAAAACACTTTTGTGAGCAGGTGCATTGTCTTGATAAAAAATGATTTTTTTTTTCTTTAAACCAGGTCTTTTCTCACCCAGCTGATCCAAAAGTCTGCAATAATATTCAGAGTTGATTGTTTTACCTTTCTGAAGATAATCAATCAACAAAATTCCTTTTGCATCCCAAAAAACTGATGCCATAACCTTCTTTGCTGATCGTTGTGCTTTGGAGCTGAACAACCAGCTTCAGTCCACTGTAAACGTTCTTGTTTCAATTTAGGATCATGGTGGTAGATCCAAGTCTCATCCATAGTTATAAAACGACACAAGAAGTCGGTTTTATTCGGCTTAAAACGCTCCAAATTACGCTGAGAAATTTGTTTTCGATCCAGTTTTTGTTGAACTGTTAATGTGTGCGGCACTAACTTTCCAAACAGTTTTTTCATACGTAATTCTTCATGTAAAATATGGAGTAGTCATTCGTCTGAGATGCCTATGGCATTAGCAATTTCACGCTTAGTCAAACTTGGATCTTCACTAACCATATTATGTACCTGCTCAATGATTTCTGCTGTGGTTGCAGTTTTTCGTCGTCCTTCGCGTGGATCGTCTTCAAGGCTGGTACGACCACGTTTAAATTCACCAACCCAAAATTTAACGGTGCGTTTTGAAGGTGAGGACTCCTTATACACTTCTAACAATTGTTCATAAATTTCCTTTGCTTTTAAACCCTTCAAAACAAAGAATCTAATGACTGCACGATATTAAATTTTTTCCATATTAAAAAAAAACAATGACACGTCAACTTCAAATGGTTTGTAAACAAAGAAAGAATTGACAGAATAACTTGCAACTTTGCATGTGTTCTCAGGACAGTTATACCAACTTGAGAAAAAAAAAGTTTGGAGATAGCAGTGCCATCTCTTGGTGAGCGCAGGAACTTTTCAACCAACCTGTACTACACGTCAGCAGACATGTGTTGCTACGATTTGCAAAAAATACTGCTGGGCTCAAATTAGCAAAATTTCCCGTAATAACAGCAAAATTCTCAGTTGCCATTACAGACTTTTTTTTGGTGAGTGTAAGGACTTTTACTAGAAGAAAAATTCTGAGACTCTAAGGACTATTTATTTTTTTAAAGTATTTTTCTTTCAAAAAAAGCCCATAAAATCAAAGAAGTTTTCTTGGAAAGGTCCTTAATATCAAATTTTTCTTCAGGAAAAATATTTCTTAAAGAAATATTTTTAAATTAAACGAATTTTTCATAGTTTTGAATCATAATATAACTTTAGGGACCATATTATGATAAAAATATGGTTATTTTATTATCATAATATAGTTCGACTATGGTTGGCACAATTATAATCCCAAAAAATATATGATGCTCTTTGAATTTGATTGCCCCAACAATGCTTTATCTATGCGTAAGCACACATATTCTTTGTCGATTTTCCCAACAGAATAAATATTGACTTGTTTGATGACCATTTAGAAATTCAGATAAATCTTTAATTTATTTCAATCAAAGTTAATCTTTAATTATTATTCCACATTACAGTTTACTGACTTTACATCAAGTTATTCTAATCTTCTAAACGATTCAATATAATTCAATTAATCTGGTCATATTGATCCTCCATTTCATTAATACAGTCAGAATATTATGTACTTTACTGTCTGTAGTTTAATAAAAATGTGTTCCGTTCCATTTAAACTGATTAAACATTTGTTTCTTACGGATATGTCAGTTGTTTAAACAACATTTAAAAATAAATAATAAAAACCATTTGATTTAAATGAAAAGTAAGTAGACCGGGTTTTAAATGAAATATAATTTGTTGTAAATGGCATTTTTTGTTATTTTAACTTACAAACTATTTTAAGTGTATTTGTAACAGAATTACTCAATTTTATTTTTTTTTAAAGAAGCAACACTCAGGAAATTCTTTCTATTAACACTGTACAACAAAATCAAACTTTCTCCAAAATAATGTTCGGACAACGCATTCTGGTAGATGGGACAAAAAATATACGTGTATCGTTTTCAAAAGTTTACCTCTGAATTTTATTTAAAGGAGAGGGGGTTAAAGTTTTCCCCGTTTTGCATGCAAGTAGTTCTTTTGCGTTGGTCCTGTGACAGGTTATTCTGCATCACTCCTGTGATACGACACAAAATGCAATTGAAACTAAGTCAACTTTAAGTTAAAGTGACCGGTCCCTTTCATATGAAAACACCGGTCGCTGTAGCCAAGGACGATTCACATTATGTGCCCTGTAACTGCTCCCATTTCTCACTGGGTAGAGCTATAAGGGTAAATTTCCATATGTGAGTACATGCCACATACATACATATGTAAACACTTAACTTTAATATCGTGTTAAATTTATTATTGTTTTTCACATTTATTTTATATTGCAGTCATTTTTTTTTTTTTTGTGATCTTTTTTATATTGTTGGGCAGATAATTTCAATAGGTTTTAACTTAATTGAAATGCCGGTTTATTTTTACCTTAAACATTTATGTTAACATTTCTATTCAAAATGTATTTCATACTTATTAACCATTATTTAAATTAAAAGGAAAATTTATTCAAAGTTTTTGTATGTAACCTAATTTTATTAAGTGTTTCCTATATTAGTTAAATTATCTTATGTTTTCATTTGTTTTGAATTGTTGGTTAAATTAATTGCATATCTATCTACTTTACTTATTGCCTTTTGAAATAGTCCAAGCATTTTTTTTTGGTTTATTGTAAATGTTCAACAAATTATTCACTGTTGTTGTCATCATACACATTTTTCACATTCTTAATGAATATGTGAGAATGTTAATATTTTATAGTTTTTTTTTTAATTTTTTTTTTTTTTTACTTTTGTAAAGCTTTGAAAGGCTACAGAATAAATTTCTGATATGTATTGTCCAAAATATGATTTTAGATTACATTTCTGCATAACATCTTTAATTTTTTCTAAATCGGAGAGTTTACCTTAGCAATCTTTTCTTATCACACTTTTTCTCGATTTAAACTAAAGGGTGGTTAAATTTTAAGGACCGATGTTGAATGTGAACCCCACCTAAACGTCAAGTTTTTTTCTGCATTTCATTTGACATTTCTCAATTTCAGACTAACTCAATTTGAACCATGGAAAGATACACAATCGAGCAACGCGTTAAAGTTATTTAGGCTTATTATGAAAATGGGCGTTCAAATCAAAATGCATTTTATGCACTTTGTGATTTTTTTTGGTCAGCATAATCGACCAAATGTGTCCACAATTGGGAGAATCGTGGGCAAATTTCAGCAAACTGGGTCTGTAAAAACACCTGTGCATGACATTACTGTTGTTCGCATTAGTGTGTCATGAGGTCGGCCAAGCATTTACCATGAATGGTGTACGCTATCGCGAGATGATTACCAACTTATTGTGGCCAGGAATTGAGGATATGACCCTGGACGATATGTGGTTTCAACAGGATGGTGCCACTTGCCACACTGCTAACAAAACAATGGCTCTTTTGCGCGACAAATTCAATGGCCGTGGCAATGTCAATTGGCCGCCAAGATCATGTGATTTGACACCGTTGGACTTCTTTCTTTGGAGTTATTTGAAAGAAAGGGTGTACGTCGATAAGCCAGCAACAATTCAAGAGCTAAAGGATGAGATAATTCGGCACAGAACCTCAATTATGCCTCAGCGTCATCGAAAATTTGAACCATCGGATGGAGGTGTGCCGCCGAGGTCGCGGCGATCATTTGGCCGATATTTTGTTTCATACATAATTGAACCATAGCATATTATCATAATAAAAAGAAATTACAATAATTTCCTAAATAATTTGTGTTTTATTCAAAATCAACATCGGTCCTTAAAATTTAACCACCCTAACACGTAGGTGGCCTTATACAAAAAATTGTTCTGTCTCCCCGATTTTTCCCCTTTTATAGTGATTTTTATAAGCAATAATTGAATTATAAAAATTATATGTATTATGTATGTATGTATATTGCTTCAATGTCTAAGTTTTAATATACGAGTATTTTCAATGATTTACACAAATGTAGTTCCTATGAGGATTTATGTTGAATATTTTTTATTTAGCTGCCAACAAATAATGTATACCCTTAACCTTGTAGAGTGGGTGTGAACAATGGAAACAAAAAAAATATATATATACAAATATCATTCTAAAAGAGTGACCCATATGTTCAAAAGGCATTTGGGAATAAAACATAAACTACATGTTACAGAGAATTTTAAATACAAAGTGAAAAAATAATAGCGAGGAAATGCAATTGTTCTTGAAAATTTCAGAATAATAATAAAAAAAACAAACAAGCACTCGCATTAATTATATTACATTGTGACAAAACCCATACAATCATTGATCCTGTATTTTTAAGACATTAAAATTTATAAAGTCAATTTCTTTTTAAAAATCTGGGTACACCAGTAAACTTTTAGACCAGTCCTGTGACATGTCACAGAAGGCAAGCCTATGTTAAACTGACCGGTCCTTTTCATATAAAAACACCGGTCCGGTGACCGGTCCCTATCACAATAAACCGGTCACGTGACATGTCCTAGGATAGGTCTTTTTCCCGCAGGGTAGTTATAGATATACGGAGATATAAAATACGAAAAAAAACAAACCTATTAAAGGGTAATTTTTTTCCTATTTGGTTTTTCAGTGTAATTTTTTCTTTTAAAAAAGGTTCGTGACATATGGCAATACCAAAACTGCTCATTAAAGCTTGAATGGACAAACAAACGAACAACGATTGCAAATCATTAAATTTTATTATTAAAATTCATGATGGTGAGAAATGTGTTTCGTTAATTACATCCATTTTATGGTTGACATAATCGACCCACGGGACAGGCTATTCAAGCTGTTGTGACCAAATTTCGCATCTGTTGCACTTTATTGGACATTATTCTACCAAACCGTATGCGAAGAGTGCGTGCCGAGGAGAATATTGCTGCTGTTTCGGCCAGTGTCAATGAAGATTGCGATATGTCAATTCCTCGCCGTTGTCAACCATTCGGCTTGTGTTATTCTACTACTTGGAAGATTTTACGTAAGGACCTCGGTATGAAACCATACAAAATACAGCTGCTGCAAGAACTGAAGCCAGGTGATGTACCACAACGTCGTTTGTTTGGTGAATGGGGCTTAGGAAAGTTAGATGAAGATCCATGAAACTCGTAACGTTACAGTCAATGGAGCAAGATACAGGGCGATGATTACCGACTTTTTTTTGCGCAAAATGGAGGAATTTGACTTGGTTGACATGTGGTTCCAACAAGACGGTAAAAGATGTCATACCGCGCGCGATTCCATGAACCTATTGAGAGGTGAGTTTGATAAGCAATTAATCTCACGTTTTGGAGCAGTTCTTTGGCCGCTAAGATCATGGGATTTGACCCCACTAGACTATTTTTGTCGCGATACGTGGTCTCTCGTGTATAAAGACACACCAGATACAAATCCAGCTCTGGAAGACAACATTACAGCTGTAATTGGTGAGATACCGTCCAAAATGCTTGAAAAAGTATCCCAAAATTGGAGCTCACGGATGGACCACCTACGGCGTAGCCCCGAGAAACATTTATATAAAATAATCTTTAAAAAGTAAATGGCAGGCATTTACTTATCTCCTCTAAATATTGTAAATATTTCCAGCACTTTTGCAAATTTTCTGTTTTTTTTTTTCAATATTAAACACCCAAACTGTAAAAAAAATTACCCTTTATATACAAACCTATTATTATACAAATGGAATATTTATATAAAATTCCAAAAAAAAACAAAATCTTTTTGGATGTGAAAACAATTTCTGTGGAGAATATAATTTTTTTTTAGGACATAAAAAAAATGTTTGTGGTGAAAAAAAATTTTAGTGGTGAAAAAAATTCACTTCTAAGCGGCTGGTGGAAACATATGAGAAAATATTTTATTTATCAGTCGCTATGAAATTGTACTAAAATACACCAACTTGTTTCATTCTTACCCTAATCTGATTAAAAATTAGCGACCCCATTTGGGTCTTCGCAGCGTGATCGCAATTTTAACAGGCAGACGGATATCTCTATATCGACCTTAAATTTCATAAAGATCATGAATATATTTACCTTATTGGGTCTTGTTTCTAATAAGCTTTGACAGGGCTATGAACTAAAAAGTTAAAACAATTTCGTCAACCCTCCATCAGATAGCAGGCACCAACTGTTCTAAAATTTATTTTCTCGCGCAATTACAGTGTTACCATATTTGAAGCCCTTAATCTTTCACCACCTTTCATCTCTCCTCTATCCCCTTTCCAAAGAAAACAACACATTTATTATTAGGAAGTACTTCCTGGGTGTTGCTACCCTAAACAAAAATATAATATTGTAATATGGATGATTGAAATTCGTAATTAAATCATATTATGATTCAAGTGATTATATAATGATTTTAAGTGATGATAAAATCATTCTCAGTGATGATAATATGATCAGTACGAATCATAGTTATGATCATTGGAATGATTGTATGATCATTTCGAATCCCCAAACATGTTCAACTATATTTTTTGTCTGCATGATGAAAGTTGTGCTTTAAATTAATGACATCTAAGTCTCGTTAGCATAGTGGTTAGAGCTGAGGGCCTAGGTTCGAATTCGAGCACAACCAAAAATATTATAAACTAATTTTTTTTGTTTAATTTTGTTTTGGAAAATCTATATTTTGACCACCTAATTTTGGGTTAAGCCACTGTTTTGTGAACATTTAACACTTTGTTTCCTCAGTGCTTTTTCGAGGCTATTTACTTCTAAGAATGATATCATTTTGGGATTGGAGAAACAATTTTTGCCAGCGCTTGCAACACTTATTAAATTGCCTTGAAAGCGCTTTTGCGTTTGTATTTTTCTCACTTCATAATTTTAAAATTTAATGTTCACATTCATGATCTACACCATAAAATGGATCAGAATTGACGGATCGCATGTCCGATACATTTTCAGTGTTTAACTATGTAATTAAAAATTATATCGTTTAAAAATTATATATTTAAAAAACTTTATGAAATAACCTTTTTTATAAATCAATGTTTATTACCATAATTTAATTGAATAACACTTGTTGGAAACACACTTTATCTTGATAAACAATTAAGTGATAATTCATAAACACTTTAAAAAGTTATAACATGTTTATGGAAAAAATGTTGTATGAAAAAAATAATTTTTTAAATTCCTTTAACTTTATAAATAGTTTCTAAATTAACACATGTGTTTTTTATTTCAATTATCAGCAATAATTTTAGTTTTTAATGGGTTAGCTAGAATTCCTCCTTAATTTATTGTTGAATTCCAAACATTATATTTTAAAAAATTTTATTTCCACAAATGATTAAATCCTAATAAAAATAAAATTAAAATAAAATTATTTATTTAAGGTTCCGTTTACATTACCCTCGAAAATTAGTTCAAAATAGATCGAAAACTTGTTTAAACTAGATTTCGAAATCTAGTTCCTGTATACAGTATTTGGTTTACCCAATAATAATAGATTTTTTAAAATCTATTTAGTTTAAATAAGATATCGAGCGTGATGTATTTTTTGTGGAGCTATTGGAATCTCAAAAGTACTTTGGTACTCCTATGAACTATTTGGTACTTTAGAAATTTAGAAATTTTCTTGCGTTGATGAATTACACATAAAAAAAAATATTGAAAAATTTTTGTAAAATTTTAATTAATTTGAGTCTAGAATTTCAATTAAAAAAATTTATTAAAATTTTAATTGATTTGATGCTGGAATTTCAATTAAAAATTTGATTATAATTTTAATTGATTTTTGTTTAGAAACTATTATTAAAGTTCTAATTGATATAATTAAAACTTTAATTGAAAATGTTGAAGATTTTGATTAAAAATTTAATTGATATGATTAAAAAAATAATTGAAAATTTCAATTAATCTTAACAAAAATAATAATAATAATTGATATAATAAATTCTTTTGCTGGTCCAAATTCAAACAAAATTTGCGCTTTTGGGGCACTGAAAATCCACGAAGAGCCATTAGATCCACTCAAAGTCACAGCATGGTGCGGCGTTTACGCCGTAAGCCTTGGGTAACATGGATACTGTGACTGGTGAGCCATAAAAACCGTGATCAAGGAGTTTTATTGACGCAAATTGATGAATAGAAACTGGAGGATAGTAGTTCCAACAGGATGGCGCAACTTCAAACATAACTCGAGCGACAATGGAAATTTTGAAGAATGCGTTTCTGGCTCGGCAAATATCTCGTTGTGGCAATTAGCAGTGGTCACCAAGATCCCTCGATTTAACTGGACCAGACCTTTTTCGTTGGGGTTTTTTGAAGTCACGAGTCTATGTGAACAAGTCTCAGACTCTGGAAGCTCTGAAAGAGAATATCTGACAAGAGTGCGAGAACTTATCGTCCGAAATTCTCTCCAAAACTATGGAAAATACGTTAAAAAGAGACTATATGATCATCAACAATGGCGCCGCTCACTTGACCGATGCAAGTTCCATTCGTTTACTGGACAATTTGTATAAATGTGTGCTGGTTGCCATTCGTTTACACAAGTACTTAGTAAAGATAATACAGTGACAGTTCGATGTTAAGAGTTTGAAATTTTTACTGAGCAAATTTTTGTCAGCAAGAATTTTCAAGCAGAATAAATATATGATTGATTTTTGTAAATACAAATAATTAAAATACATTTTACATCAAGAATACTCCTTTACAATATTGACCAGAATTTATCATTTTACTCTAATTTGTTTTGAAAAATATTTTTAGTAAATTTTTTGACTTTTAAGGTCAAATTTTAATTGTTTTAAGGGCTGATTTTAAAAACTAAAAAAAATTTTGCTAAGTTTAGCAAATTAGTTTTCTAGATTATGTGAATTGATTTCTGAAATAAGCAACAAAACTTTGTAAATATTCAGTAAAAATTCTGTAATTTGTAAAACTTAAATAGCAAAAATATTTGCTAAATAATAGTTTTTTTTTTTACTAAAAAACAGTACAAAAATAGTAAAGTGGATCGAAGGGACCTAGAATCTTCAAAAATTAATAAAAAAAAAATAAATAAGATATAAACTTTAAAAAAAATTAACTATAGGGTGGGCCATGTAAAATTTATTTTTGAATCGTACAGTTTATTTTTTTTTAATTTTTGGTTTTATTGGAAAGGTTTAATTTTGTCATTTAAGAATGGAACACAATATCATTCATATGACTATCACGACTGGGCCATTTTTCTTCGAAAATGACCAAGGAGCCGCCGTTACCGTCAACGCTGAGCGTTACCGTGCCATGCTCAACGATTTTTTTTTCCAAAAATTCAAGAGAATGACATGGACGACTTTTGGTTTCAACAAGACGAGGCAACATGTCTCACAGCCAACGCAACCATCGATATTTTACCCAATGTTTTTGAAAATCGAATAATCAGCCGAAATTGTGATGTCAATTGAGTCCTTTGGATTATTTTTTGTGGGGAGCAATTAAGGATAAATATTACGCAAACTAGCCACACCCAGAGAAAAGATTGGTTGCAATTCGATCAAAACCATTAACATTTATTTGTGAGGATCGAATTTTATTTGAAATAGCCTAAAATTGGGAATTAAAAAAGGGGAAAGAAACTAAAAATCAATTCTATTATTCAATTATTGGTTTTTCCAATCGTCTTTAAAAATGAAATTCGTTTAGAATTTGTGTGTGGTGGAAGCAACCATTTATTTAGTGAATATATTAGAAATTTGGTACAATCTATCAAATTGATTAAAAAATTGTCGATATTTAAAGGTGGTTACTAAAAGTACGGTTATTCTGATCAAATATATCATTTAATTAGGGTTTCAGTAGAAGCAACCGAATTGTGGATTGTATTGATAATGGATGTCACTAATGATTGGTATTGATAAACAAATTTTATACTAACATTTCTTTTCCTTACAAATTGTTTAAATTCAAAATTAGCCATCAAAATTTATAAGTATTTGTGGGCTAGTGGGTAGAGAGCTAGCCCAGTACTCCTGATTTCAGAGTTCAAATGCCGATAAAGGCAAACATTTTAAATTTTTATACCCTCCACCATATATGGTGAGGGTATATATCAGTTTGTCATTCCGTTTGTAATATGTCGAAATATAGCTTTAAGACCCCATAAAGTATATATATTCGTGATCCTTATGCAATTTTAAGTCGATTTAGCGATGTCCGTCTGTCTGTCTGTCTGTTGAAATGGCGATCACGACGCGAAGACGCAAGCGGGGGTGCCAATTTTCACCCCGATTATTGAACATCCTCCCGAGCAGTTTGGTATTTAAAATGAGCGAAATCGGTTTAGCGGTTCAAAAGTTATGAGTGAAAATGAGAAGGTACCTCTAAATTTTCCATACAAATTTGTACAATTTTTCTGTATCTATTTTAATTTTCTGTTAAGTAAGTAAAAATGTTATTAAGTCTTCTTCTTGTTTCGATTACATTTATTGTCTTACATATATGAGAATAATAACATTCTTAGAGCTATACATATGTGTGTTACTCTAATAACTATGTTAACTTAAGAAGCAACAATGTTAAAGTCGCTAACAGAGCAGACGTCTGTAATTAACATTACTAAAACTAAATAAATAACATTACTAAAACTAAATAAAAAAAGTTCGTTACATAAATTGACAAAACATATTCTTATTACAGTTCATGCAAAATTTAGTTTATACGTATATCATCTTCAGCCCCTATGGTGGAGGGTATTCAAAGATTCGGCACAGCCGAATTTAGCCCTTTTTTACTTGTTTTTTTAATTAAAACAAAATATTCAAATGTTTAAATAACAAATACATCAAAGATAATTAAATTAAATTGTGGTGCAGTAAACAAGGGCGTGAATTATAAATCTAAATGCCCAGGTTCGATACCGGAAAAATCTAAAAATATTTTTTTTTTTTAAATAAAATTTTGTGGAACGTTATAATATTTATGTGGAATATAAATATTAAATTAGACAACTGAATATTGGCTTTCACAACTAAAAATATAATTTAATATGAAGATAGTAGTCGCAACCGGCAGAATTCGATTGGCAACAAATTCGGTGGCCACAACTGATACTGTTTTATGGGTGCAGATACAATTGAACGTGAAGTCGAAGTTGCTACTGAAGAGATTCGAGCCGAAACAACCGAAATGTACTGAAGAATTGTGTTGATGGGATGAGGTACTGCCGAGCCAGTCGTAGTAGTCATATAAATGATATTGTGTTCCATTCTTAAATGACAAAGTTCAACCTTTCCAATAAAACCAGAAATCTGAAAAAATAATCTGTACTTTTTTTATACCCAATTCAAATTTAAAATTTTAAATGGCGCACCCAGTATGTAGTTTTATTTTAAAGATATAGCACAAACAAAATCGCATGAATCTTTTTGAGCCACCTTGTAAAATAGGAAAAATTTATGTACATATATTTATAGCAATAAAAGGTCAAAAACCTAAAACGGAAAATATTTGAAGGAAATTCGAAATTTTCTAAATTTAACTAAAATAAATTATAAGAAAATAAAAAATAAATATAATTTTAAATGGAAAAATAAACAATTTTTTTTGCATAACATTGCCGTCGGACTTAAAACTCCTACACTCACCAAAAAAAAGTCTGTAATCGCAACTGAAAATTTTGCTGTTATAACGGGAAAATTTTAAAAACATAAATAATTTATCATTTTGTTTTGAAAAATATTTTAGTAATTTTTTTGTACTTTAAGGTTAAATTTTAATTGTTTTTTATTGCTAATTTTAACAAATCAGTTTTTAAAAATTTGTAAAATGATTTCTGAAATTAGCAACAAAAATTTGTAAATATTCTGTAAAAATTCTGTAACTTGTAAAATGTAAATAGCAAAAAGATTTGCTAAATAATATTTTTTTTACTAAAAATCAGTACAAAAATAGTAAAGTGGGATTGAAAACCGTTTACAAATTTTTCTACTAACTTTTTTCCTCAGTGTACATTGTGTATATATATTATGCATAAAGTAAGGTATTATATTTTGTTTCAAATAAGCTGGAGATCCTTCATGTTATTATTTATTAAAAAAAAATAAAATTATTTTTTTTTTATCCCAATATTTCGTCACTACATTGGGTAAGTTCTTCAAGGGAAATTTTTATAAAATATTATAATATATTAAAGCAAAAATGAAAAAATAACAATTCTTTAACCCACCATATGTTAAGTTTTACAAAGCTTAGAAAAACATTAAACGATTTTTTTTTTTTTTAACTTTTTGTAAGTATTGGAAACACACAAGCTTACATACACTTTAAATAATGTACAGTGGCAATGAACGTTTTATATTAAAAAGCAACAACAACAAAAATCAAAGAAAATTACAAAACTATTAAATCCGATATTCAGGCGGTAAAAAAGACAAAGTGTGATTTTTTTCTGTTGTCTTTAGTTGATTTTTTTTTTATAATTTCAATATGTCATCCTAAACGTAGCAACGTTTCCAACACTTTCACTTTATTTTAATGTATTTAATTTTTTTTTGTAAAAACCACAATATTTCCAAAGTGTAGTTAGAAAATTTATTATTTAAATTTAGATTTTTTTTGTAAATAATTTTACGCTTGGTAAAGTTTTTTGCGTTTTGTTTAAAATAATGTCACAAGTTTTTCTACGATATTATTTTTTCTATTTTCCATTTTTTTCTATTTTTTTTCAATATCCACGTACACTTACAAGGAAACTACAACGTATACTAAAATAAGCAACAATGTTGTTTGTTTTGAACAACGTCAACGCTGTTTGACACTAAAATGTATACATATGTATGTATATTTTTTTCGTTATATATGTATGATATGCCTGTGTATAGTTTTTATAAATGGGGTGTATAAAAAGGACTCAAAATGTAGAACTGACAAAAAAAAAAAATATAAAAATTTATGTATGTGACATAGAATATGAAAAAAAGAAAACAACACGCTATGAAAAAATAAAAACACAAGTTAAAAGCATGTTGTTTGTTTTAAGAAAACAAGTGGTTGCCGGGGTAATAAGAGTGGGTGGTTTAAGTAAATTCCGATGTTTAACATTATATCCTTTGGCATGTGAAAAGGGGTAAAATTGTTAAAATAAAAACAGTATGAGTAAGGCAGTGATGGATATGAGAGAGGTTGAACAATAGTATCAAACTAAGAGAGAAATGGTTTAGACAATTTAGCGATTTTTTCAATCATGTGCGTGAATTTTTGTTTGAAAAAATTCAACCATATGTTTTTAAACGAATACGGATTGAACCAAAAAAAATCAGTTTTGTTGTATCAAACAAAAAAAATACGTATGAGTAATATTGAATTATTTAAAAAAAAATAATCATACGCACCATGGACGAAGTTCTGTAATAATTTAGACTAGGACTTTAGTATAATTCTTCTAGAGTTTTTAATTATTTTTTTTTCCTTTTCAACTTGCTCATAATTTTCGAAAAAAAAATAATATAAAAACATTAAAGAAAACAACAACAAAAATTTCAAAGGACAAAATATAATAAAATTATTTTTAAAACTAATGCAGTTTTTTCACATACATTTTGTATAACTAGTTTTATAATAAAACTTGTTCATTGAGTTTATAATACTTTTAATAAAAAAAAAGAAATTCTCAACGTTTTTAGTAACAACGAAATTATCCCAATCTCCAATTTTGATGAAATTTGTATAGAAAAAGAAATTTAAGTTTGAACTGTCTCCACCTCGGCATTTTAAGGGGGCTAAAAAGGTCCAATCAGAAATTGCCAGTACAAGAGAATTCAAAATTAATTATTGTACTAGAACACTCATTTGGGATGCCAACGTTTGCAGAAAGCCTTTAGCCGGTGTTTTTTTTTACAAAAATGTCAGTGGCAAATAATCAGCAGCAGGGATGCGAAATAAGAATTTCAATTTCGTACAAAAGTCATTACCAAATTGGACTTTTTTGAACTCAATTGTACCAATTTTTTGGAATAAAAAAAACACCAACTATAGAATTTTTTTTATATTTTTATTTTTAATAAACATAGCAAAAAAACTGTACAGAAAATTCAGTTGTACATTAAAAGTATATAATAAAAATATGTAAAATAAAATACAAAAATCCATGAGATCAATATCATATTTAAGTAGGTAACAAACTATTTGTTATTTTAAAATTATAGCAACAGGAATTCGATGAATGTAACAAATCATTCGCTTGGATTAGACTCGAAACTGTTGACAAATTGTCAATACGATATAATTAATTGCGTGCAATTTTCTTAATTCCCTTTTCAAAGTTGCTTTGGAAATTGTACCAAATAAACCAAGGGAGTACCATCGTACTTTTAAGACAAAAATCGTACCAAAAATGGTACAATTGTACCAACTTTCGCATCTTTGATCAGCATTGAATTTATACAAATTATGACGCTTTGTTAAAAAAAAATTTATAGTCGGAAGGTTCGAAGTCGAATCCGGTTTCAGGCACATTTTTTTTTTTTAATTTTTAATATTTTGTTTATGTTTTTTAATAAGACAAACTTTTTTCTTTGTTTTCCCAACATTGTCAAGCTAGTTCCAACAAACTGTATGCCAGTGCTGCCATATTACCACAATGTCTCGATAGCTTAGTGGGAAGAGCTATTGTCTGCCAATCTGACAGTCTGTGTTAAAATCCCAGCATGACCAAAAAATTAACTATTATTTAATTTTATTTCAGAGAATCACAATATATTTTCCGTTAGCGATTGTAGTTTAGTTAAAAAGTAATACGTAGAGTTTGTTTTTAAATGAAGAAGCAATTGAAATTCATAGAAATATATTTTTTAACTATTTGAATCAGTCATTTAGAAGACAAACTATGGAAAAATACAGACTTTCAGTAGGAGTTGATATTTTCTGTTAAATGTAAAATTTAATGTTGACTGCTTCTAAAAAAAATAGAAATTCAAATAATTTATTTTTGTTATTTTTTATCAAATTAGTTTGTTTAAATACAAAATTATTTCAACAAAAATTGAAGAAATTATTGAAATATACATACACGTGTAGAAAATCAAAATATAAACATCTGTGTGTGTTGTATTTTATAATTACAGCCAAATGAAAAAAAAAAACTTTCAATTTGAAAAAACAAACCACAAAAATAGTTTTTTTCTAACGTTTTGTCAGTTAAAAATTGATGGTTATTTCAAACGACTTTTGATTATTTTTACTACTTTTGTCGATTATTAAACAATGATTGAATATAATGAAAAGTTAGTAGTCCTCTTTTTGGTTGTATTTTCGATTAATTTAATATGTATTTTAAATTGTTTTTAACGAAATAATATTGTGAGTGTATACCCCCTGGTTTTATAAAAAGAAAGGAATAATTCCTATAGAAGAATTATTCTATTTGCCTTATGAATAAAACAGAGGGTAAATATTTGGTTTTGTCATCGTTGAAAATTTTGTTTCCCCAGTGCTTTTCCGGCACTTTTTGTACAGCCTGCAATTTTGTCTAATGATGTTATCTTTTAGGGATTGCAAATGCAATTGTAAGCGAATATTTGCCAAAGAACTATTCTACTGCTACAAATATTGCCGGCAATAAATATGTACGAAATCGAGTGATCCACCTTTACTGCGGGTAAAGAAACTATGTTGTTTATGCAAGTATGGTATTATTGGATAGGGATTGTGTGGGATTTTCGTTGGTACCAGTTTTTTGTACTTTTTTAAATTTGCTGTCGTAAAAATTTTGGTTTGCTTTGTACAGAGAAATATTCTATGGTCGTCAAATTTACATATTTTATTCTATTTAAAATGTTAGCGAACACGTACTTTTTTTTGTACCCGTGCTTTTTTGGATTTTAGCAAATATTTCACGAATCTCAATGTATGCTACTTTTTAAAACAGCTTTACAAACCTATTGTAAAACAAAGGAATAATGTATATCAAATTTCCACATATAAAGAATTTATTGTTTTCATAAAAAGTAACCAAAAATGTCCGATTTTCTTATCCCTTTTTCACCCCCTAAATCCCCCAAGTGACCGAAAAAGTGAGAAGCAGTTGTTATTCGTTTCTATCACATATCGGTATTTGGGTTGGGATACTTTCCTTGTAAGTGTTGTATAGTCCTATTAAAAACAGAGTTGTTTATAGCGACGAAACCAAATTTCAATGGATGAGTTACAGTGTAACTTCATTACTTTTATGCAAATAATCATTAATACCATACAGACAATTCGCTTATAGCAAAAATAATTTAATCATTATACAGCTACCGAAATGTAAACGCAAATGGTTTAAAAAATAAAAATGTAGGTACATTCTGTGCTGAAACATTTTTGCAATCAATAAAATTTAAATTTGGTTCGGTTAATTAAATTTCACTTACGTTTTAAATCGATTTTAATATGCAACTTGTTTAAGAAAACAAAATGATATGCTTCCCAGCAAAAATTTTGTAGCAACATTTAAAATAACTGCCAATCACTAAAAATATACAATAAAAGAGGAAAGAGCAAGTTTAAAATACAAAAGGTAATAAGCATTGAAATTATATTGATTTTTAAAACAGTTATAAAAATCAAATTAAGAGGTACACTTAAAAAAGTTTGACAGTTACAACATTACAATTGTTTTAATAAAGGGTGGTTAAATTTTAAGGGCTGATGTTGATTTTAAATAAAACACAAATTATTTAGGAAATTATTGTTATTTCTTTTTATTATGATAATATGGTACACTCAGAATATTATGTAGTTAACTGTTTGTAGTTTAATAAAAAAGTTTTCCGTTCCATTTAAAAATAAAGGAAGATACATTTATTTTTCAAAGAAATATCTATATTAACTTTTTTATACATTTATTCGAAAAAATTTACTATCATTTACCGATTTTTTTCAGTTTCATTTATTTTTTTCATTTGTTTGAAATTTAATAAAAATTTACCCACAAAACGGAAACTTGTGGTTTATTTGTGTCCGTAACAGTTATTATAAATTTAAATTTTGTTTGCTGTCTGTTTCAAAAAAAATATTCAAAAAATTTCAATTTGTTTTTTTATTTAAATTGGTTGTATATATACAAAATTTTTCAATACAATTTACAAGAACTTCATAAACACACATACATATACAAATACATTCACACAAAAAGTGTTTATATGCATACATACATTTTGTATTGTACGAGTATATTAAAAAAAAAAAAACAAAAAATACAAAAACGGAAATAATTTCAAATAAATGAAAAAAACATTTATTTTTTAAGGATTGGTGGGTAAAATTTTGATATTTATTTTAACTGATTATATCAGTTGTTTCTTACGGATGTGTCAGTTGATTTATTAACATTTAAAAATAAATAACAAATGGAATTTAATTTAAATGAAAATTAAGTTGACCGGTTTTTAAATGAAACATCATTTCTTTTAAATGATATTTTCAGTTATTTTAACTTACAAACTTTTTTAAGTGTATGGTTCAGTTATGTATGAAACAAAATATCGGCCAAATGGCCGCCGCGACCTCGTCGGCACACCTCCATCCGATGGTCCAAATTTTCGATGACGCTGAGGCATAATTGAGGTTCTATGCCGTTAATGTGCCGGATTAGCTCATCCTTTAGCTCTTGAAATGTTACTGGCCCAAACAAAGAAGTCCAACGGTGTCAAATCACATGATCTTGCTGGCCAATTGACATCGCCACCACGTGAGATAACACGGCCATTGAATTTCTCGCGCATAAGAGCCATTGTTTCGTTAGCTGTGTGGTAAGTAGCACCGTCCTGTTGAAAACACATATCGTCCAGGGTCATATCCTCAATTCCTGGCTACAATAAATTCATTATCATGTCGCGATAGCGAACACCATTCACGGTAAATGCTTGGCCGACCTCATGACACACTATCGCGAATAACAACAATGTTTTCCGCAGAACGAACTGGGCGAGCATGCACAGGTGTTTTCGCAGACCCGGTTTGCTGAAATTTGCCCACAATTCTCCCAATTGTGGATAAATTTGGTCGATTATGCTGACCAAAAAAAATCATGAAGTGCACAAAATGCATTTTGATTTGAACGCCCATTTTGATAATAAGCCTGAATAACTTTAATGCGTTGCTCGATTGTGTATCTTTCCATGGTTCAAATTAAGTTAGTCTGAAATTGAGAAATGTCAAATGAAATGCAGAAAAAAACTTGACATTTAGGTGTGGTTCACATTCAACATCGGTCCTTAAAATTTAACCACCCTTTAGTTATCACTAGTTACAGTTGTTTTTCTTTCGAAAAATATAAAAAAGCAATGATCACAGTATTTCAATTTTTGCTATATTAAATCGGTTAAAGTGGATGTCTTTTAGAAAAACAATAGTTAAAAACAACAAACTACTAATTACCACACAAACAACTGACATGCAGTAATTGTCCAACTTTTTCAACTTTTTTGAGTATACTTATTGTCTTTGCATTTAAAATTTTTGTTGGGTTATTGTACGTATTTTAAAAATGTATATACGTGTCGATGGGGTATAAAATATTTTCAACCAAATCATTTTTATACAAATAAATTAAATTAATAAAATTGAAATAAACGACTTGGTTTTATTTTTTGTCTTAAAAAAACTTAATGCAACCATTTTATCAAAGCGCACATGTAGCAGACACTCAACTGCTACAAATCTGCTACTTAACAAAGGATTAAAGAAAACACGCAGTCAGGAATTTACCGTTTAATTTGAACAAAAAAAAAATGTATGAACAAAAATTGATTTTACTTCAAGATCCTTTTCGTTCTACTGTCTTAACTCTACGGGTGCCCTATGCCTTAACCCGAACACCCCACTATGACTTTGAAATGTTTTTGTTTTTGGTTGTGTTTGAGAGGTTCTGGGCTTCCTATTATTTTTACGCTATCTTATTTTGATAGTTTAAAAATATTATGATACTTGTAATTAAAAAGTATCGTTTGATTTTTTTATTTATTTATTAATTTTTTTTTAAGAATAACAGAAAAGCTTAAATAAAAAAAAAAACAAAACAAAATTAGCATCATTCACCAGATTAACCGGATTTTTTTATTAAAATATATATTTCTATTAATTTTTGCACAAATTTTCAGCCTTGCCAAACGGAACAATATATTCGCTTAGTTAAAGTACAAAAATTGACATTGAAGTCAGTATCAATAAATAAACCCGGTAAAGTTCCCAGCAAAACTACACTTAAAAAAGTTTGTAAGTTAAAATAACTGAAAATATCATTTAAAAGAAATGATGTTTCATTTAAAAACCGGTCTACTTAATTTTCATTTAAATTAAATGCCATTTGTTATTTATTTTTAAATGTTGATTAATCAACTGACACATCCGTAAGAAACAACTGATATAATCAGTTAAAATAAATGTCAAAATTTTACCCACCAATCCTTAAAAAATAAATGTTTTTTTCATTTATTTGAAATTATTTCCGTTTTTGTATTTTTTTTTTTTTTTTTTAATATACTCGTACAATACAAAATGTATGTATGCATATGAAGCTATAAACACTTTTTGTGTTAATGTATTTGTATATTTGTGTGTGTTTATGAAGTTCTTGTAAATTGTATTGAAAAATTTTGTATATATACAACCAATTTAAATAAAAAAACAAATTGAAATTTTTTTAATATTTTTTTTTGAAACAGACAGCAAACAAAATTTAAATTTGTAATAACTGTTACGGGCACAAATAAACCACAAGTTTCCGTTTTGTGGGTAAATTTTTATTAAATTTCAAACAAATGATAAAAATAAATGAAACTGAAAAAAATCGGTAAATGATAGTAAATTATTTCGAATAAATGTATAAAAAAGTTAATATAGATGTTTCTTTGAAAAATAAATGTATCTTCCTTTATTTTTAAATGGAACGGAAAACTTTTTTATTAAACTACAAACAGTTAACTACATAATATTCTGAGTGTAGGAGCCAATACGTTACTTTACACCTTACCTCATTAATAAATTTTACAGGCGATGATGGTTACGAGGATGCGAAAAGTAATAAGTCCCTAATCAACATTTTTGCTGGAATTAATTCTTAAATCAAGTGTTATTCAAGTCATATTTTCCAATTGCAAAACTTGAATTTTACTTTAATTAGACTTTAATTCAGTAGCACATTCCAGCAAAATGAACACTGGAATTCAAGTTGGACATCACAATGAGAATATACTTTAATTCAAGCCCTTAATCACGGTTTAATTCAAGTTCAAACAACAAAATAATAACACTTATTTTGAAGCCCTAACTTGAAGTTTAAACAATAAAATAAAAACGTGGTAATGATTGGTTTTAGTGTGACACTGCACCATGTGGTGTACGCCACGTCGGCCACATATGTCGGACTCGATTTTTACTCTCTCTAGCCATGTCACACAAAAGTGGTTGACGACAAATACGATTTTATTTCAGTAATATGATGTATGGCCCGCCTATTTAATTTCAGTAATAATGGTTTAGGCGCAGCTCAAAAATTAATGGAAAGAAATTGTTTTTGAAAAAAAATGTAATTCATTTTATTAAAGTAAGAATAGAATAATAAGAATTATATAAAGGATCCTTTACAGAACTGTAATCTTCACATCTGTACTTTCAAGTATTTTTCCTAACTCAGTATCCGATACAAATTTCCTTTTTACCATTTCGTAAGACAAAAATTATGGAATAATATAATGCGATCAACTCTTTTTGCTTACTGAGCACGTAATAAGAAAAAATATAGTGCGAATCCAATTTGTTGCATTTTTGTGAGAATGTTTTTTGTTATTGTGAAAAAAATTGATAAAAAGGAATTTCGCGTGTTGATAAAATGTTGTTTTTGAAGGGAAAAAATACAGTTGAAGCAAAAACTTGGCTTGATGACGAGTTTCCGGACACTACAGGAAAATCAACCATCGAGGATTGGTATGCTAAGTTTAGACGTGGTGAAATGAGCACCGAAGACGGTGAACGCAGTGGAAGCCCAAAAGAGGTTGTTACGGACGAAAACATAAAAAAATACACAAAATTATTTCGAATGACCGTAAATTGAAATTGAATGAAATAGCAGGTACTCTTAAGATATCAACTGAAAGTGTACATCATATCATTCACGAATATTTGGGTATGAAAAAGCTCTGTGCAAAGTGGGTGCTGCGCGAGCTCACTTTTGACCAAAAACAACGACGAGTTGATGATTCAGTGCAGTGTTTGGAGATGTTCAAGTGTAATAAACTCGAGTTTTTGCGTCTATATTGGACAATGGATGATACATGGCTCTATCATTTTACTCCAAAGTCCAATCGACAGTCATCCGAGTAGACTGCACGTGATGAACCAACTCCAAAGCGTGGAAAGACGCAACAGTGGCTGGCAAGGTTATGGCGTCTGTATTTTGGGATGCGAATGGAATATATTTTCATTGACTACCTTAAAAAAGGAAGGTCCATCAACAGCGACTGTTACATAACGTTATTGGACCGTCTGAAGGACGAAATCACCGGAAAACGGCCGCATTTGAAGAAAAAGAAATTTTCGTCGAATGAAGAGGTGATCGCCGAAGCTGAGGCCTATTTTGAAGCATAGGACAAATCGTACTACAAAAATGGTATCGAAAAATTGGAGGGTCGCTATAATCAGTGTATCACCCTTTGAGTTTTGTTCGTTCACAATATATTTTTCTTTAAATGAAGAATCAATTGAAATTCATAGAAATATATTTTTTAACTATTTGAATCAGTCATTCAAAAAACAAACTATAAAAATTTAAAGACATTTAGTTAATATTTTCTGTTAAATGTAAAATTTTATATTTTCTGTTAAATGTAAAATTTCATATTTTCTGTTTCTAAAAATAGAAATTCATATAATTCCTTTTTGTTTTTTTTTTTTTACCAAAATAGTTTGTTTAAATACAAAATTATTTTAATAAAAATTACAAGAAATTATTCAAAAATAGATACACACATAGAAAATAAAAATATATACATCTGTGTGTGTTGTGTTTTGTAAAATTACAAACAAATAATAAAAAAATCAATTTGAAAAACAAACTACAAAAATCGTTTTATTTTTCTACGTTTTGTTAGTTAAAAATTGATAGTTATTTTAAACGACTTTCGATTGCTTTTACTACTTTTGTCGGTTATTAAACAATGATTAAAAATAAACAACAAAATGGGCTGAATGTAATGAAAAATCAGTAGTCCTCGTTTTGATCATATTTTCGAATAATTTAATATGTATTTTAAATTATTTTTAACGAAATAATATGTTTGATCTTGATTTTTTTACTTTCGATGTTTTTTTCACTAATTCTTTTTTATTTAAAATCTTTCTGAAATAAGAAAAATATAATGAAAGGACAGGTTTTAGCTTCAAATAAATGTGGTTTACCTTGCGTTAAAATCCATGGAAGAAATTCAGATTTTATAAAAATCTTTAAAAGAAAATTGTAAATTTGAACAAATATTTTAATTTTATTTTAAAATATTGACAATAAACGAAAAACATAAAACATATTATTTTTATTTGTACAAACTTGATTTTGACTGGAAACACCGCTTAAAATATAGCGCAATACAAGCAATAGAATTTTTAACTTTTCAATACTTATTGGGTCTAAACAAAGATTTTCATAACACAAAATATATTTAAAAAAAATTATTAGAAATATTTCAAACGTTATTAACCCTTAAATGCATAGTGTAGCTATTTGGCAACAATCCGTATTTTGTATTAAAAACCACCTTTGGGACACAGTAACGTAATTTCGTGCATTAGTATACACACTGTTCCAATATTTTTGCTAAGCTAGTTTTGACAATTTAAGAAAAATTGTGGTTTTTGTGTTTCTAATCGTTGAAATTTTTATGAATCCGCCAAATTGGTGTTTTCTAAAAATATTACAAAGCTTAGTATCGTTATTTGAATTTTGTACAGCTGTTCAAACATTTTTCCTTTGACAATTATCGTTTTTCTAATCTAACCAAGTTATCAACACTAATAAGAGTTTTTTTTTATGTAAAGGAATGAAAGGAAACTTCCGCTTCCTGTAGAATGCAAACAAATGAGAGAAATAAACATTTTAGGAAAGAGAGTGTAATTAAAGAGAGTTTGTATTTTAAAGAGTAATTAAAGCTGAAAACAGTTAAATTAAAAAAACAGTTGGTTTAAACTTTAAAGAGTATGTAATTACAATTTACGTACAATATTTTTTTTATTATTTAAGCGATTTAATAACCCAGAACGAAAAAAAATTATATTTAAAGTTTTTTTTTTTACATACCTATTTACATTAATAATATTTATGCATGTATTCATAATTTTAGCATGATGTATGAAAAATTGAATTGCAACAAAAACAACAGCAGCAAAATAAAATATAAAAAAAATCAAGCAATTTAAAAAGAAAGAAGATAAAAACGCTTAAGCAACACGAATAGAAAAAACAAAATAAAATTAACAAAGTAATATAAAAAAATATATATACATATATACAAACTTATATTGAAAAATACTACAATAACAACAAGATAACATACATATGCAATAAAGTATAAAATAAATCATAAACAACTGACAGAAATCTACAAAAATAAGAAGAAGAAGAAGAAAAATAAATAACACTTCAAAAAAAGGTGAAATGTAAAGAAACCGTAAAAATATAATCAAATCATCATATCACAAAAAAAAACGAAATACTACAATAAAAAAAACTGAAAGACAGCCAAGCAGACAGACTTAAAGTACACACTCACACACACACTCAAAATAAATAAAAAAAAACAATAAACAATAACAAAAAAGAAATAAAAACAAGCAATTCATATGCAAAATAACAACATTTCAAAATCATTATTGAACCCGATTTGGTTTTTTTGTTGTTGTTGTGCGCTTTTATTTAACATTAGCTTAAAATAATAGCAACAGCAAAAATAACAATAACAACAACAAACCAAAAACCTAATATCATTTGGTAATGTCATCATACAACACAAAATAATATGTAAATATTATAAACATAAGCACGCGCTTATACACATACACACACACACACACACATATATATATACACTTTAAGAGGGGGTACGTACTTAGATTTGTCCATAAATGCTGGAAAAATTTTCAACGCCCAGCAAAAATAGAAATTACCAAGTAATTAAGGGAGTAAGTAGCACACAAAGAATTTTTTTCAGTTACCAGGCAATGCCGCAAAATTCATGGGTGATCATTACGCTTTTGCTTATAAGTGAGAATATGAGTTACCAGCATAGTTACTCATAGTGAAAAAATAAGTGGTCACCTACAATAATAAAGTAAAATTTTCTTACTTAAAGAAATCGATAAGAATATTTTGTACCCAGGAGAAAATGTTCATATATGTTCATATATCGTCATATGGTTTCATGTATGAACATATATCTCATGTATGTAAGCATATATGCAAATACATTTAAAGAAAAAGTTCATATATGATAATATATGATAAAATATATGGCAATATATAATATATTGCATATATTTGTCCATATATTGGTTCATATATGTCATATTTGTTCAGATATCAATACATATATTATTCCATATATGCGTAATATGTTATCTCTTTTGTCAGATATGACCATGTTTTAAGGCAAAGTTTTTTCAATTTAAGCCCTTGTTTTACCGAATCAAGATCCATTTTAAATTCTTAAGCGAAAATTGGAGTGAACATAAGACTTTTAGTAGGAGATGTGTACAACAGAGTACATACAGTATAAATAGAGCCCTAAGCCAAAAAATTTGGGGAGGATCCTAAAAAACACCGCGATCGCGAAATAAAAAATGTGTTTTTGTTAATTATAAATAATAATAAATATAGTTAATAAGGATGTATGATTATGTATACTGATTTGAAAAAAGTTGTGTGACAGATTTTCAGTTGTGGTACAAAATTTTTAAAAAAGAAATACCACCACGAAAACACCAGCATAACTAAAAGTCAATTATTTTAATATCAATTCGAGTTAAATGTCAAAAAAAAAAACATTAAAATTAAATTAAAATAAAAATTCTAAAAACAAAATATAAACAGAAATTAAAAAATATACAAAAGAATTGTCGCGTTTATAGATACTTGTAATGTGTAATGCAGTTGACAAAAAACAAATTAAAGGTAATTTAAGAAAAACGATAATCTGTTAATTCATTATTTTTAACGAAATGAAAACTTTTAACGCTGGTAACAAATTAATATGGATGCAATGCGTTCTCTTCGCTTGACGAAATTGGAAAACAGCGAATAAGTAATATAAGGCGTAAAGAAACTATACTAAAAAATGCATAGAAAAACTTTCTCAGGATTCTGGAGTTTTTCATATAGAAAAACCAAACAGAGTTTTTTCAGCAGGTTTTTGCTGTAAGAAAAAGCTTTCAAAGTCGAGGGGTTTTTTAACAACGATAAGTTTCTCTACTAAAAATTTTCAGATCATAGTTCCTTCTTCTTATGGATTGAAATCTTATATATTTTTTAAATCTTTATTACGAACATACATATATTTTCTATCATCTTAAACTAACTTTTTTTTTTAATTTATCTTAACTTTTTTATTAATAAAAAATATTTCGAAACAGTGTTTTTATTACATAAATAAATTCGGTCGGGTTTTTCCAATTTATTTTATTTTACTGAAAAGTACTCATACTATGTGCCCATATATGAAAATTTATATATGTCCATATATGAGCATATACGGTCATATAACCTCAAATTACGGATCCGAGCATATATGGAATAATATATGAACCCATAGATTACCATATATAAACATTTTCACCTGGGATATTTAAATTTATAAAAAGAAAATCTTTAAAATACCTACTTTTTGCATTCAAACATTTAAGTTCATAGTTCAATGCTGTTTCACATTATGAAACCTTTAAAATATTAAAATTATTGCAAAATCAGTTTTTACAGCAGATAATTTTCTATTTTGTTGTAAAGTTTTTCAAAACATATTATTAAATATAATAGTAAAAAAAATACCAGTAAATCATTATTTTGCATGTACACATAAGTACTTCTTTAACCTTTGCTTGGCGTCTACATAAAATTAAATGTATGAGGTATGTATATATGATCATACCAGACCTTGAAGAAGATAAATCTTTATTGAATTAATTCTTTTTGTAAATCAGCGAGTTGATTCAATATTTTATAAATCAATTTGTTAAATTAAATTTAAAATCATAGTTGATTAATCAATTTCATTTGAATTTTTTTGATTCAATTGACTCAAATCATTTCAAACATAAACTTTTTTTAATTTAATTGATTTTAATTGCGAATTAATACAAAATAAAAGAATATTAAAATTGACTTGCAAATCTCGCTTTATTTTCTAGATGTTCGCCATTTTGTAAAATGGTATTTTTTTTTAAATGACCGGTAACTCAAAAACTAAGCGAGGAAGAAAATTTTTGCTCTGATAGAGTATTAATACACAGGGATAATAAAAATGGGCCAGGTCCTAAGGTATCTATTTTTATAAAACAGCCACAGGGTGACCATTTTTATATGAACGAAATAGAGAGGAAAACGAAATTATCACAAAAATTCATAAAAAAATAGGGCAGGCTTTGTTAGGCTTTGCAAAAACTTTGTCCGTTTTGCGCTATCTCGCTTAGTTTCCGAGATATTTGCCATTTTATAAAATGACCATTTTATAAAATGACCATTTTATAAAATGACCATTTTATAAAATGGTCGGTATCTCGAAAACTAAGCGAGATAGGGCAAAACGGACAAAATTTTTGCTCTAATAGAGTATTAATATACTGCGATAATAAAAATGGGCCACATCCCATGAAATCCTTCGGGTTTAAAGTTAAGTTACTAGTGATTTAAGAAAATATATTTTTATTCGCGAATCAAATTATATTCGAGAATCAAAATAATTCTTTTTTAAATCAAATCAAAATTGATTTTATATCAAAATTTAAATCAGATATGAAAATTGATTTAATTAAGGTCTGGATCATAGATGGGAAAATATGGTCATATATACCCATGTATGATTCAATATATGACCACACATGATCTCACATATAACCATATGTCTACAGAACCGAAATTTGTGGGTATATGGGCGTATATCGTTATATATGATCATATGTGTTCATAAATTATACATGTTTGCTCATATATGACCATATACGGCCATATACCCTTAAATTTCGGTTCTGTCCGAAGATATATGACCATATATGATATCACGATGGCCATGTATAAACTTCACAGTTATTTTTACGATATTGCTAGTTGTTTTTATTGCATTTCATAGTTGTTTTTTAACAGTTAAACAAAATGTAAAGTTAATTTTCTGTAGATTATACCTATAAACTTCTTTGAGTGTATATTTAAATTTAAAAATATTTTTTTTTTAATTTAAGTATATGGTTCTTCGATCTTTTTGTTGTAACTTTAATAAATAAATTGTCAAGCTCGAGGTCACAATTTTCGAATAAATATTTTATTTTATCATTTATTATCTTCAGGAAAAAAGCAAACGAGCAACAATATTCAAACAGCAATTTAAGAACTTAACGCATTAAAAATTTCTATTTTTTTATTTCAATTCAATATTTAAATATAAAAAATTATGGCAACTCTAAAATACAATTAAATTTGCCAATCCTAATAACCAGTTCGTGACATAATAGTCGGATTTTTGACATAATAGTGGATTTTGTGCCTTTAGTTCCATTTCTCACAGAGCAGTTGCGCAACTCTTGAGTTTGTAGAAGAGAGGAAAAAGAAGAACGCTAATTGGTACGAAGTTGCTTGTTCTCGGTAATTCATTTTGTTATTTCATTCTTTGTTTTAATTTTGCATTCATTTAAAAGCAATTGTGTGCGAAAATTGCTGGAAATTTCTCTGTGTGAACATAAAAGCAACTTTAAAATATAATTGGCAAGAACTGCCGCAACAAAAGTTGCTCTGTGTGAAATGCGGCTTACAAAAATTCGAGAACGGAACAAAATCAAAGGAGAACGGAACAAAATCCTCTCGATAATTATGAATGCAGAGGAGCTGCAGTGGCAACTTATAATTCATGCAATCATAAACTTTAAAAAGAATTCTCAGTTTAAGGCTTAAGTAGTCCAATGCTGGAGTAATCCACGCCGAGTACTAAAATAGAGACGGTATGATGTAAAAAAATTTCTAAATGTTAAGGAAAAGGGAACAAAATCCACTCTACAGAGTGGAGTAGTTACTTCACAATTGTGAATGAATCTTTATGTGCAATTCAAAGTACGTACCCCCCTTAATACAAATAGACACATGAACAATTTCATACATATTCATATTGTACAATATCTACATTAAAAATAACAAAATAAGACAAAAAAAAAAAGACGACAACCCAACAAGAGAAGCCAAACAAAAGACAACAACAACATGCAAAAGTGGATCAAAAACCCCACCAAACTTTGTATATTTGTTGTAGCGGTAAATATTGGCACAGTGGGTTTTAATTGCTGTGTTTGTGCGGCAGGGAGTTAACGGGAACATTCACTATAAACTGATAGCACCCAGGTAATAGATAGGTTGAGAATAACGACAATAATTCTAAGCGTTAACTCTTAACGCGAACAAATGTTAAATTTATAAGAGATTTTCGAACATAATTTACCGCATAAACACAGCTAATGTATATTTTACGGTTTAAGATATTAGGTGAAGAAAAAAATAATTTCTTGGAAGTAGCGATGGGCACATGATACGATTTGTATGATTCACTTAAATCGGGTTTGATTACGCTACATAGTAAAAGCCATCTTGTTGATATTATTTGAGAAAATCTTTAAAAATTTGGTGAAATTCAACCAATTAAAATTTTTATTAAAATAGTGAGTTATTTAACTGTTAAAAAAATCAACTAACAAATGCAGTAAAAATAACTAAAAATAACAGAGAAAAATTGTTAACTTTTTTCTTAATATTTTAATAAAAAAAAATTTTCTCTCAATTACATAGAGTATTCAAAAAATCGGCCTTTTGAAAAAACCGGTTTCGGTTTTCTTCGAAAAATCGAATTTAAAAAAAACCGGTTTCAGTTTCGGTTTTTGCAGAAAAAATCGGTCAACCGGTTTTTTCGTTTTTTTTTTTTTTTAATTTGAATAAAAAGTTTATATAATTTGTTAGAAAACAGAAGTTTATAAAGCTAGAAGTGGAAAATACTCTTTCACTAATAGTAGATGTTGGTCAAATAGTCAAAAGACAATTATATAAATTGTCCAACTTTTCAGTTCTTTTGTCGCATTTATCAAGATATATGAAATCATCATATGTGACCTTCTCCGAGAAAAGAGACGGAGAAGGTCGGGTTTGGACTTAAGAGTGGATTCTGGTACCTAAAAGAGTGTATAATAAAATGAAATAAGTTAGATTTCTGATAAGAATTTATTTACCCCATAAAAACGTACAAAACGAACTTGGGAAAATCGATAAAAATGGAAAAAACATTAAAATTTTACTTTTTTTGATTTTAAATTGTCACTCTAAAGCGAAAAAAAATACGTCACCACATAGGCAAGACGTCACCAAAGTCGGCACCCAATCATAACTAACCATACCAAATCGCATCTCCCAACTGAAGGTGTGTCCACAGTGATAATGCGTTATAAAACTTTAAATGCGTTTTTCCCAAAACTTCACTTTCACACTCTAGGTCCCTTTTCTCGGAGAAGGTCACATATAATGATGAATGATTTTGTACAGTCTCTTTTTGCGGATTTTAAATGCTCTTTATTGTGTTATTTAGATCAGAAATTAAACTATTTGAATTTGGAATATCCACAGTTAAGTCTTCATCGGAATCTATCAGACTTACATCTAAATCTTCATAACCAAACAAACGATTATAAAAGTGTTCGGAAAAAATAAAAGAGACCAAGTAACCCAGTTGGTGATGTAATGAAAAAAACCGGTTAACCGAGCAAAAAAGACCGGTTTTCGGTTTTTTTCGAATTTACAAAATATTCGAAACCGATCGGTTTTTAAAAATAAAGAAACCGGTTGACCGGTTTTCGGTTTCGGTTTTTGAATACTCTACAATTACACAAAATGTACTTCATCTTACAATTTTAAGTCAAAATTCAAGTACTTTAGCGCATTTTCAAAGAAGGCAATATTCGAGACGCCTACATTTTCCGACATGATTATGTTGAAATGAAAGACAATTTCATGTATAATTCAAATCCATAAAAAGTATAAAATATTTTGAAGTCCTACTCCATAATCTAAACCCACGGTCAGCCAAAAGTTAAAAAAAAGAAATGTCTACAACTAGAAAAGACGACTCGATGGAACTTTTTTGGCTTCAGATTTGGGTTTAAGAGGCCAAAATTCTATAAAAAAAA
Source organism: Eustalomyia histrio (assembly GCA_949748255.1). Lineage (NCBI taxonomy): Eukaryota > Metazoa > Arthropoda > Insecta > Diptera > Anthomyiidae > Eustalomyia > Eustalomyia histrio. The sequence continues at coordinate 16,835,867 of OX456526.1, forward strand.
GTTTTAGAAGAGAAGGCGGTGCAAAAACTTCGATTATTATTCAGAAGTGTTATTATTTTTTTTTCGAATAGCACATTTGTATAAGAGATTGTTGTTGGCTTGAGTTGATTTAATAGAGCCGCTGATTTAGCTTTTTTACATATTTGTAATCGTTCAGCTGTAGTGACTTTTCTCCAAAGTATTTTTTCACTTATATTTCATAATATAAAATACATGTCTCTTATTTTCCTCACCTCTATCAAATATGCGAACTTCATTGAGATCGGAGAAAAATCATGGGGATTCTTTCCTTACGAGTTAAAATTTCGTATTTACATTAATGGGGTGAAAAATTTGGAATCCTCCTAAGTATATCCAAATTTTTAGCGAAATATGGATGAAACCCCAAAGTAGTTTTCTTGTTAGTTAAAATTTATTTTAATTTTTTGAAATTATTTTTTCCCTTATCCAATATTTGTTATACTTACATACTTTAAAAATTTTATGTGATCATTACCTTTTTTTAACATGACCTAGGTCACAGATATTACAAGTGATCAAGTTATTAAAATCTAATCTACTCGTATTATATGTTTACTGAGGAATAATATAAAATATGACAGTGATTTTAGTAGGAATTTCTTTGTCAATGAATTGTTTTTATTTTCAGAACACAAATAAAAACAACTAGCTCGTGTTTCATGGGCTTTTAAAATGGTAACACAGTCAAAGGCCGGTAAAACGAATGATATATTATCGGGCTCATTCGTTAATCGCAACATCTTTTTGTAAGTTAAAACAAAAATTTAAATAAATTATATCATATCATATTACAAATGAAAAGATGTCATTTTAAAATCTTTTTTTTTTATTGGAGTATAACAGTTTTTTCACGTGAAACCTGAACAACTTTCTATGCTTAAAAGTAAACAAACAGAACAATTGAATCAACTAAATTTCCGAGTTTATTTTTAATTTAGAATTCTGTTAAAAGTTTTGAAATTAGACTTAAGTCGCTAGAAAATAGCTGCATTATTAAAAATTAAAATAAATTTCTAAAAATTTTAATTACTGTTGAAAAATTTTAGAAAATTTCTATTTACCGAAAAATTGCTAAATTTTATGATAATAATTAAACAATATTGCAAAAAAAAATATTAAAAACGCTTAAGAATAAGAAGATGACCTTACAACAAATAGCTAGATTTTCCGCGATAATGAATTTTATTGCTAATGAATTTTTATGAAAGTTTTCACGCTTGTTTAATCTACAACACTATTATTTTTCAAATAAAAAATTTACATTTTGGTTTTATTGTGACTCTGTCTTTCTAATTAAATAAAAAAATATTCATTTTCACAATTTAAATTGCGATTTGAGTTCATTAAATTTCTACTGAAATTTCATCACGGGAAGAACAATTTACTATGCTTAATTATTAAGCCACATTATCACAATGTCCCGTTAGCTACTAACTGGGACTTTGTTTCCCACATAAATTTCAAATTTAACAGAAGGTTAAATTTAAGGGCCTGAATTATATTTTTTTATGCTAAATGATTCCAACCAAGTGGTTCGGCAAAAAACAATATTTGATCGGTTTTTGTTTTGGAGAAATTATAGATAAATTCTTTGCTTTATTTTGATCGTTTATTTTTTCTTTTCTCGAGAAATTTTCGATAAATTCTTTGCTTTATTTTGAAAGTTTTTTTTTTTCTTTACACTCAAAGTCGGATCAAATCGGTTAAACGAACATTTTAGTTAAGAAAATGTGTCCAGAATGCTTTAAAATACCTAACACAGACCAATTTCCCGGCTCTTAACTGAAAGGGCAACACTGCTCCAGTCAACTGGCCTCTGTCAGTTGACTCCTGTCAAAATTTGAACAAACTGTGTCATTTGATTTGACGAAAAAATTTAAATTGGCAGTTTCCATGGCAACAAATCCATGAATAAGGTTACGAATTGCTCCCTCATGCGTCCTGTTATCCAGATTTAGCCCCGAATGTATATTTCATGTTTCCAAACCAGGAGAAATGGCTCGACGGAAAGAGATTTGACTCCAATGATAAAATCATCTTACAAACAAATCTTTTTTGAAAGGGATACAAAAAATTAGAGAAACGTTGGACAAAGTGTTTACAGCTCAAAAGAGACAATGTTGAAAATAAATGATTTTTTATTCAAAAACCTGTGTTGCATTCAAAACCCCCTCGTACACACAGACAAAAATATTTTAAAATCAAGCAGAAATAACATTAAATTAAAATGAAACAGCTTTGAAATCAAACTAAGTTTGTTATCATTTTAATTTAAATAGATTTCTACTTATTTTCAAAATGTGAAAAAATAATTAAAAATATTGACATATTAGTTAATATATGAACAAGTTCATTTTAACTACAATCATATATACTTTAACAAGATTAATATTTAATTTAAAAATATTCATAAAAATATAAGATTTTAATTCAAATAACTGTGTAAGTTGGTTAATGCAAGCAATTAGGTCGTTAGTTACATTGTGTTTCCGTCATATCAAATATTCGTTATACCTGAGTTTGACAGTAATTATGCAACAATTATAAAAATAACGAACAGATTATCTGATAAAAAAAAATCATATAAATAAATTAGAAAATAACACAAAGCTTTATAGATAAAGTTTTTTTTATTTATTTTACCAGTACAAAGAAAGTTTTGGTAAAATACTTGGTTAAAATAAATGAAAAAATATTTTAAATGATAGATGAGTGTCAATGTCGACATTTATAAATATTTTAAAATCACCAGTTATTATCTTATCTGGTGTTTTGATTGTATGTACGTGAAAAGTTTTTTACAATAATGTTTACATTTGCTAAAGAAAAAAAAAACCTGAAATTTTGCATTTTTTTTATTTTATTTTTTTTTTAATAAACATTAAGAGGTCAAAAACCTGGCCAAGGTGTTAATTTTATTCTTACACAATGACGTAATAGTATTAGAAGAAAAAAAAGCAGTTAAATTTTTCTATGAATAAGAATTGTATGTCAATAAATTATTTAAACACAAACAAATATTCAAAACATTTGTGTTTAAAAATTGTAATTAATTCTAACGAATTTTAGAATTCTTTTTATTATATTCAATAAAACCCACTGTATTATTACATCGACTATTGAATATATTTTCTTACAAACCCGAGTAAAAAGGAATTAATGCACGAAAATATACCTACATTTAGATGGAAAAAATTATTATGATCTTATTGTATCTAATTATATCTGTTGAGATAAAAAAAAAAAATGATTTTAGTTTTGATCAGATATAACTAAAATATCAATTTAATTCCAATTGATGCATATAACAATATACATGGTGTTTGCCGGGAAGGTACACTACTTTGTTTTACCGCCATTTTGGTAAACATTAGTCTTGACAGTTCATATTTGGCAGTCGTGATGTAGACACGTGACAAATTTATTATGGAAAAATATTCGATAATCCAACGTGTCACTAAGTTGTTACAGCTCGCCCATGACAACCCTGATTTTCATGAAAAAATCATAATGAGTGACGAGGCACATTTTCATTTGAATGGATATGTGAATAAACAGAAAAGTCGGTTCTGGGCAATGGAAAACCCTCAAATTATTCATCAGTCACCTTTGCATCTATTAAAAGTGACTGTGTGGTGTGCAATTTGGTCAGGAGGAATCATTGGACCTTACTTTTTTAAAAATGAAAATGGCGTAACGGTAACTGTGAATGGGGAGCGATATCGTGATATGATTGAAAACTTTTTAACGCTACAACTGCATGCTTTGGGCTTGATTAACATGTGGTATCGACGAAAAGGTGCCACATCGCATACAGCCAGGATTACAATGGAATTACTGCGAGACCTCTTTCCACAACAAGTTATTTAAAGAAATGTTAATGTTGATTGGCCTCCACGGTCGCCTGATTTGACTGCTCCGGACTTCTTTTTGTGGGGATATCTGAAAAGCAAAGTTTATGCAAACAAACCAGAAACGCTGAGCAACTTAAACAAAATATTTGCGATGAAATTAATGAAAAACCGCGTAAAATGTGTGAGAATGTAATGGAAAATGTGCTCAAAAGGGCTCGCATTTGTGAGGCTAACAGAGGCGGACATTTATCTGATATTATATTCCATACATAATTGAGGACATTAAATAAAACATTTATCAATATAAGATCCATTCACTTTCATTTAATCAAAAATTATAAACAAACAAAGTAGTATACCTTCCCGGCGGACACCCTGTATAAACTAGATATTATAACCGCATTTAATAATAAAAAAAATATATATGATATATAGACCAATACCACAATATATGTATGTATATATTTATATCAAATTATATTTAACTGCATCAAATGCAATCAAATTGATACAGCTTTATCCGGTTAGAAATCGAATCAATTTACACATCTAATTTTATATACAATTACATCGTATTCCAATCCAATAGGGATTCATAATTATTTTTGGCTCCAAATTGATATTTTTTGGTTTAATTTCATTTTACTCGGGATGCTACTAACTACTTTAGGTGAAAAAAAAATACAAAATAACAATAATAAAAGCAATGAAAGAGAATACGTTCGTATTACACAGTATTACAAATAAATAAATAAAAAAACAAATATGTATATAAAATGCAACAACAATAACAAAAAGTGGAGCAGCCAGTAATCAATGTGTTTGTTGTTGTTGTTATTATTATTACTATGGTTGGCGTTGTTGTTGATTTTGTAGTTGTTGCTTTACAAGCAGAAGCGACAACAACAAATAACGCCATACAAAATAAACTAGCAAATGTACCTACATAAACGTCAACGTTTGACAGCATTTTTAACAAGCACTCAACAAATATACATAGGTACATATTATATACAAAAAACAAAAAAAAAAAACAACTACAAAAACAAAAACAACAGCAACTAACTTTGTATAAAAAAAGCTATCTATAATCAGTGATGCTAACATCTTTTTTTTTATTACTTAAAAGCTTAAAGCCAGTGGACGGTTATAAAATATATCATTTTTAACAAAAAAAAACATCAATTTTTTAACCGTTAACTCTAACTTCGGCTTTAACAATTACACCATTCGACAAGTGTTTTACACAGAATTTCACTAAAACTTTTTTAAAGTTAATGGTCTCCTAAGCCCGAGTCAAAAGTTCCATTAAAACGCCTTTCCGAGTTGTGGGCCTTCTCTTTTTATTCCCTGATCCAGGAAAAAATATTAAGACCTTGAATTAATAATGAGCTTTTTTCAAAATCAGGGACTGAAACCAAACCCAAACGGGTTCAATATAAAATATAAAAAAAATATTCTCGCTGTTCATGTTGTGAGAAATATTTGATAGAAAAATCATAAAAAATATTACATTCCTTGCATTCCAATTTGCAGTGCTCGACACTATATCTAGTCCTTCTTTTACTTGATCATTGCAGAGCTATTTGGACAAAATTGCGAACACCAAAAATTACTTATTAATCTAGCTGAAAAAGCCGAAAAAGCTTAAAAAAGCCGCACTAGACTGTCAAACTAGATGGAATTCCAGTTATGACATGTTTCAAGCCTTTTTGGAACACAGAAGTTTTGGAATATTTGTGAAGAATTCGTAGAAGCTTTTGCACCTGTAACTACAAGAAGAACAGATGACTTCAGGCGATTTTTATAGAACCTGACTTAGTTTTAAATTAGCCCTAACAAAATATGACAAAACAAAAACATTTTCGCAAGAATTTGAAATATTAAAAAAAGGGGAAATCCAATTTAATAACAATCCACTTTTGATTGCAGCATTATATCTAGATAGTAGATTTAAGTTAATGCTAAATTCCAAAGATGTTGAAAATGCAAAAAAATCAATATCTTGTTCTTGAGAAGGTGATGAAGATATGCTCGAACAATTAAAAAAAAGAAGGAACGATTTTCTAAATCAAATTCTTCAAATGAGAGGGCCTTTTCAGCCTTAAAATTCGTCTTTTGAGGCAATCCAATCATCGACCCATTTTTGCATTGTTCATAAGAAGTGAACAGGCCATGTGTCGTCGACCGGAACAAGTAATAGTCGGTAGGAGAAATGTCAGCATAATACGGTGGGTGGGGTACGACTTCAGCGTTTCTGGCTTCCTTCCTTGAAGCAAATCGAAAAGTCCTTACCAACACATTGCCATTTACGTTCGAACGCCTTTTAAATATTCAGAGCAACTACTTTACTTTCACCAAACTGGCGAATGGGTCGATTCCAACGATCAGAAAAGATCCCCAACGGCTCTTCCGCAGAACTACTTCCAGGTAAACAGGGCTATCTTGCGTCGAAGAGCACTGTTTCAGCACTAAAGCTGGTATTTTACCCAACCCTGCTGACTTATCCAAGTTGAGATACGCATACACTTTCTTAACGATACTCTTTGAGTTTTGGAATTTTTGCTTGATTTCAGCTAGATGTTTAGTCATACCTAAAATGTTAGTGAATATTAAGTCGTCCTCTAAAAGAGTTGGTATAGTTGGGTACCGATTCCGAATGATTTTATCACTACAATGTGATAAAACCCCTAATTTGTTATCATAGTCTTTAAATGAGTAGAGAGTATTTCGCAAATCATTCGGAATCGGTACCCTGACCTACCATTGTCCTCTAAGATAAATTCACAATGATCGAGTAATCAACTCTGCAGAGAGTAGCACTAGAATAGTAATGGGAATGCAGAAGGAAACAAAATTCACTCCACAAAGTGGAGTACTTACATAATTTTGAATGAGCCTTTACTCTTTCAACAAATTTGTAACCCTCTTACTGCTCCGAGAAGCAGAAAGAACTTTAGTTGCTCGTAAATAAGCTTTTTACGTCTACGTACACGCGGTTCAGAAATACCGTTTTTATTATTACAACAAAGTTCTGAACGCTTCTTCTCTGGTCTTTTTTAAGTATGAAATAAAATATCCGTCAAATAGCCTCCATGGCTCTGATGACAGGCCATCACTCTTTTCATGAAATATTCAATGACTTTTTCACAGATATGGTGCTGTATCTCACCAATGACGCATTGGATCTTGGATTTAGGCTGACTAATTGTTTCGGGTTTATGCGAAAATTTCACAAAACCCCAAAGAAAGAAATCGCATGAGCCAGTTGACATCAGAATTTCTTGAGATAATTATTTCTGGAAATCGTTGCTGCAATTAATGGATTGTTTCATGCGCCGTGTGGCAGGTAGTGCCGTCTTGCTGAAACCACATGTCTTCCAGATTCATGCCGTCCAGTTGAGGCCACAAGAACTCCGTTATCATGTCCCGGTAACGAAAGCCGTTCAGTCACTGCAATTTCGACCTCATCTTCAAAAAAAAGGCCCAATCACCCGCCGGCTGAACAAAATCCGCACCACAGTTGTGGGTGCATTTGTTTCTCATGTATTTCATATGGATTTTCTGAACCCCAAATTCGACAATTATGTTTATTCACGAAGCCATTTAGTTTGAGCGCATCTCTCGTTGGAGAAGATGATTTTTTTGAAAGCATTGGCATTGACTTCACTTTGCTTCATTACCCATTGGACGAATTGTGAAAACTTAAGTTTTCACAATTATATCGCGTTGTTCTTTTGCAAAGCGCTCCATTTTTAATAATTGGAATAAACAGCTGCAAATTTTCAGAGTTGCCACGTGCATAAACAAAAAATGACACTAAATTTAATAAGTGCACTGTTACTGAGACACGCTATATAAAAAATTGAAATTTCGACCGCACAAATATGCAGTTTTCACATCAAATTTGAGGTTCAAAAAAATGGTCTAAATAACTGGTCTTTGTTCGAAATTTTCAGTGCCCAGATTATATTATACGATTATCGTTTATCCACCTCTTTCGAAGTTATATCTACCGTATTACATAAAAATGTTAAACTGTTGGTACAAATTTGATAAAACAGTAATTTTAAATTTTATAGTTCAACAGTTTGGTAAGTTACATCTTTAAAACGTTAGAATTTTAACTTCGAAAGTGGACGATAATCTTCGCTCGTCTTATAGAATCTGTGCCCGGAATAATACTTATGTAGCGTTTTTTATAAGAAAAAATTGTAAAAACGCTAAGTTGGCAACGTGGGCTATAATAACAATAAGCCACGGGAGCAAAATAATATACATATGGATGTATGTAAATTTAATATGGGTGTGTGTAGCAATGGAAGTATATACAAATAAACAGAAACAAAAATAAACGAAAGAAAACCAAAGTGACAATAAAAGTAAAAAAAAATTAAACTATTTTTACTAAATAGAAGGAATACTACATAACAGCAACAATGTACATATCTATTTTTTTATTCAAAGTAAGGCAAAATGTCAAAACAAAAAAAAAACGCAAAACAACATAGTAAATAAGTTGAAAATATATAAAGTAGTCCCCATTCTATTACCGCCTTTAAAAAAAAAATTAAATAAAATTTAAATAAATAAATATATGATTGACACTTTTTGTTAATTTAACCTTAATGTATGTTAAAATATACATACAAAGTTCATATACAATTTATTAATGTATTCTTTGTTAAAAGAAAATTGCATTTATAAGAAGATAATAACATTTAAAATACTTTAAAGTTTAAACATCAGCAAAAACTTAAAAAATCGTTTTAATCGTCGTTTTTCGTTAAATTTTGAATTGTTTTAAACATATTTATACGCACTCACACACACACACACACATACACAACCATTTGCATATACTCAAAAACCGTTTACATAACTCGTAAAATATTTACATGCACCTTGCACTTGCTGTTTTTTGTTGTTTTCATTATGGACGTTGATTATTTATTTGTTTCATTTTGTACAATAGTCGCAATAAAAAACAAAATAAAATCACGCACTTTTTTCATACATGATTTTTAAATATTTTGCTTTCTTAAATGAGTTTTTATTACACAAAAACTCTCAATTTTCGGTTGCTCTTTATGTATTTCTCTTAAACTTGTAACGGTAAAAAAAAAGAAAATTAGTGATAATAAACTACGATGTCAATTTAAAATTTTTGACCAAGTTTTAGGGTATTTTTTATTATTTTTAACGTGAACATTTATATCTGCCAGAGTAATTGAGTGTATTTTGTTATTGTATTTTATTACATACAATTCCTCTGGAGGAATTATTCCCTTCTATTTATAAAAACAGGGTGTAAATATATTTGGGTGCGTATGAAATTCTACTACCTTCATACTTAATCCCAAAATAACATTATTAATACCTAGTCCATATTAGGACCGTGGGGGAAATAATCCAGACGTCTCTTACCGAGTAGTTGTGATTTCGAGTACAAGTTTTGACAGCCGACCCCACAGAACTTCAGGAAGCTGTGCCACTAGACTCTAAAGTAGGGCACCTCGATCATATGAAATTTTGAAAGTTCGACATTTTTCACTTGAAAAAAAAAACGTAAATTTTTCATAATCTGCCAGTGAAGTCTCAGATTACCTAGTTAAGAATCAGCTGATTTTATCAATATTAAGCTTGTATGACATTAGATTTATTTTGTATTAGACTGATATTGACAGCAATGTTAATCAAATGGGAACGCTGCCTTACCGACATTCATTTGACAGCCACAGATTTATTTTAGGAGCAAATTTACGAAGAAATTGATTGCGTGCAATTTTCTTAATTCCCTTTTCAAAGTTGCTTCCAAAGTTGTCTATTTTTACAGTGACTTTAATTGCACGAAAACTGAATGTGAATGAAGCAACAAAAGAAGAATACATATGAGTGTGAAAGAGAGATAACAAAAACATACACGAAAAACGAAAACCGTGTCTTTTTTATTACCCCGCTTGCTTCTCTACCCCGTTCGCAAACAAACAAAAATTGCATGCAACAAAGTCACCGTCTAAATTAGCCTTAGCTTTTTGCATTTGAAAAATAAAATTTTTCATTTTTGCAAATAACCTGGGTACCGATTCTAAATGATTTGGAAAGCTGTGAAGCAATGAAAAATTTCTCTTCACTCATTTAAAAACAACCCAACAAAACATGGTTCGCGATGTCCCAAAAGCAATGAGTGGTCATTACCTTCTCACAAAAAAACCACAAAGTAATGGGTGGTCATTACTCTCTCGCTTACAAACGGCCAAAAAATAATGAGTACCCATTACTTTTTGGAAATCGCGAACAAAAGTAATCAAGCGAGTAAATATCCTTGTAAGTAGTTGATACTATGTTTTTGCTGGGAATGATAAAAAAAATACAGTTTTTATCACTTCGCCATGATAAAACAAATTAATACCAATTTTTGTGTAAAATGCTTTTAATTTTTTTGTTTAATAAGGTACCAAGACTTTTTGTTTCCACATTAAAAACTTCTTTTAGAACAAATTTTTATATTTTTCTAGATACTGCTTATCAAAAGAATATTTCAATTAACAAAACAAAATATCACTTTTTCGACAGCTTTTTTCCCAAAATTACGAATACACGAATACAGGGCTTATAATTGTAATTTCAAGCAATAGATACTGCTTAGATACTCGTAGGTATCTATTGCTTGAAGTTACGGACATTAATGTATGATTTTTTTTTGACAGATCTTGCTACTAAATATTTTAGAGTCGAATTTTAGCGTTGAAAATTGAAATATTTGTTCACAAAACGCCTTAAAAAAATTTAGCCTTTAGTATAGTAAATATTTTAAAGCCCCATCTAAAAATCGAAATATATATGAGAATACATGATCATACATGGGCCTGTATATGATCATACATGGGCATACATGGTCATATACGTCCATACATTGTTCAATATATGACCATACATGATCTCATATATGATCATATATCTTCGGATCCGAAATTTGAGGGTATATGGATGTATATGATCATATACGAGCATACATGATTAATATATGAGCATGTATGATAATATATGCACATATATCACCATATACCCTCAAATTTCGGATCCGAAGATATATGGTCATATATGAATTCATGTGTGGACGTATATGACCATGTATGCCTATGTATGATCATAAACAAGCCCATGTATGATCATATATATTTCGATTTTTACATGGGAGGTACAGAGTTGCAAAATTTTTTATCAGAGTTGCAAAAATTCGTACATTGTTAACAAAAAATATAATTTTTGTTTAGAAAAAAAATGAAAGTAAAAATACAGAATATACCGCGAAAAAGGGATAGTAAATAAAAAAAAATTATATACTTTGGCAAAAAAAAATAAATTAAAAAAATATAGTTTTAGCACGTTTTATATTGCATTTATCGCGCATTAAAAAAAGTAATTGTACACATATTTTATCGCTAAAAAAAAATAAAGGTAATAGAATTTTCAAAGTATTCCTTTAGATGAAAGTTTAGTCGTTTCAACGAAAAAAAAAAAATTAATTATTGAATTAAAAAAAATATTTTCTTTATCCATTTTATTAAAATTCTTTTAAAATAAACTCTTAACAGCTTTGTAGGTGCATTTTTATGGTTAATGTTATTTTAAATCTCTTATTCATGCTTTGAGTGTAAGACTTAAAAATAGAAAAATTAAAAATGTGTCAATGAATGATAATACATTGAAATATTTACGATACGTCTACTTTTTATAAGTGTTTTATTAAAGAATTCGTTTGCTGATTTCGAATTTTATTTAAATTTTATGACAAGCAACACCTTTCATTTTTTTTTTATTTTAAAAATGCATTAAAAATACGTATATTTTTTAATTTATTTTAAGATTCGCAGAAAAGATTAAAAAAAACACTTTTAAATATTTATAAAACAAAACAAAATTTGTCAAAAATTCACGCGACAAAACATATTAAACTAAACATTATTAACTTTTCTTGAGGTTGTAAACTTCTTTATAATAAAGCTGACAGTGAATTTTGGTAAGGAAAACTTTTCGCAAATGTTTTTGTTTGTAATGTCCCTCTTTCAAATTTTAAATTATTAACTTTTTAAACTGAACGTTGCACTTGTTTCCAGCTACTTTAGATCTGACACTAAAAATGAAGTAATAAAAAATGTCTTGGATAGTCTTAAAGTATTCCAAGACTTTTGAAATGCGTCTTTTCTTGGTCCATATATTTTTCAACAATAAATTTTGTTGTACTTTAAAAATAGTTTTTTTTTTAATTGCTCAATTTACAATCAATTTTACTTTCATCCAACCCACAAAACAAATTTATTATTAACTTTTCCATTTTAATGCTCATGCGTTCGAAATTGTATACAAACTGCGCAACAAACTAAGCATCAGCTGATTCACATCAGCATCGCAAACTAATCACCCCTGCACATCAGATGCAGAGCAGTGATGTATTTCCGAACAGGCCCCTCTTTAATATTATTAAAGTTAGAAATGCAATCAAAATCTAATTTCTTCAATATATTATTGATTGTTTACAATATAAAGCACAAATTAAAATTCTTTTCACGGACCCTGTTTTGACATTTCAAAACAAAATGCACAAAATAATGAAATGTTATTTCAGTCCAATATGTTTGTTGAAATGGCAATCCCGGCGCTAAGACGCAAACGGGGGTACTCCTCTTGTTTTGTCACCAGTCGCTTAGAATTGAATAATATTTTATATTCACCTCAAAAAATTTGTTTCACCACTAAAATTTTTTTTCACCAAAAATTTTTTTTCACCTCAAAATTATTTTCCACCACAAAATTTGTTTTCACATCCAAAAAAAGTTTTTCACCTCAAAATTTTTTTTCACCTCCATTATTTTACTTCTTAAGTTTTTTACATTATTTGTATCAAAAACAGTAAAAACATTTTTGTAGGATATTGGTGAAGGGTATTAAAAGATTCGGCACAGCCGAATTTAAACCTTTTTTTACTTTTTTTTTTTATAAATATTTAATAAATCCTTAGAGTTTATAAAAATGTTTATCTTGAAAATAAACACATTTTATTAAACGAAGCATGCAAGCGTTTGATTAAAAATACGGGGTTGTCTTACAAAAATGCTAATTTTTAAAGAAACCCAGCATATTTCATCAAAAGTTTGAAAGCATTTCAACATTTTGTCTCACAAAACGTGACCAAAGCTCCTCCTCTATGAGCTGTGTCAATTAGGGTGTTAAAACACTTTTCAAACACTTTTTTTAAATTCTCATAAATAAGCAGCAAATATATCTTCGAAATTTTTAATCTCTATAAATTTATTGTATTTTTTTTTAACTTTGCAATTGAAAGTTATTTTTTAAATCCCAAAATTTTCGAATCCAAATTTTAATAATAAATCCCAAGTCTGGCAAGCCTTATTACCACTCTCTTTGTTTTTTAAAATAACGGTTGGTTTGTAAAGGGAGATAAGAGGGTGGGCAAATTATATACATTGTTGGGTGATCATTTTTTTCAGAATTTTCTTTCAAGGTGTTTATGTTTTTAAATTATTTTACTGCTTCTTCTTGCTAACAACACTCTTTGACATTTCCTTTTGCGCTACTTACATTTTTTTATATGTTGTTGGTGTTGTTGGGTATTTGTTGTTTATTTCACTTTTTTTTAATAAAGACACTTGTAGTATATTTTAAATTTTGTATATTTTTACAACAACATATTCTTTGATTTCTTTAATTTATTTTAAATTTCAATGGAAAATTACTTTTTTTGTATTTTAGCCATTATTAAAGTTAAATAATTTTTTTTTTTGTCAATATAAAACGTCAGCAATATTTAATTTTTTACTTTTATTTAAAACTTTTTTTCGCGTTTCACACACTTACGCGGTAAAAATAACTTAAAATCAAATAGAGAAACAAATACATTCAGCTTATTTTCTAACATTCATATATAACTTTATAAAAAAAAATAAACGTATTTTATTTAATAAAAGCCATATTTTTTAACACTTTAGAGTAAAATCATACTCTCATCTTCTCTTTTTTATTTTATATATAATTTTTTTTATTATTACACAAAGTCAGTAATTTTTCAACGATAACAATTTGTTAACAGAAGGTTTTTTTATTATATATTTTATATATATGCATGTATTATTGTAATTTAATAACAATTTATAAAAAGAAAACAAAAAAAAAATTAAAAACAAAACACGCGCGTATGTGTCTTTTTTGTGTTTTCTTTTTTCAACGTTTTTTTTTTTTAATTTCACTAAACCAGCGATACGCTTTAGACAACAGACATTATGCGAATGAGTTGCATATACCCATATTGTATACTTTTAAGTTGGTTTAAATTTCAAAGCAGAGTTAACAAAAGTAGAGAGTAAGAGCAATCACCAGGAGTCTCTTTAATGCTCTCTTTAATTTATAATTCTCTTAAAAGAAATTAATTTTAAAAAATAGTATATAGTAATGTTTTTTTAAGTATTTAATTTTTTTCTAGTTTTTTGTTAAAAAAAAATGAAATTGATTTCCATTTAATTAATTTTAATTTAAAATTACTAATACGCCACGTATAAAACGGACAAGGAAATTGAATAATCCTAATTACAGCATTGCCAGATTAACATGAAAATATAGAAATTTTATCCAGCAATATTGCCAACAGTCTAAATTAAAAAATACATTGTCCTGCCAGCCAATCAGTCCAAAAGATAATCAAAAATTTGCTTATATATAATACGAGGGTAGTTCGAAATGTTCTAAGTATCTTCTTTCCAGGTAAAACGCTTGCCAGCAAGGAATTTTTTTAGATTTGGAAACAGCTTAAAGCCGCAGTGGGCCAAATCAAGAGAATAAGGTATTGATAAAAAAAAATATTTTTTTATGTTTTAAGCCAGCTAGTTCTTCTCTTCACTTGATCCAAAAGGTTACAATAATATTCTGAATGTATTGTTTACCTTTCTGAAGATAGTCGAACAATAAAATACCTTTGCAATGCCAGACAACCGTTGCCAGCCCAATGAATTGCTTTTTCCTTCTTTGGTACCCTTACACCAGCTTCAGTCCATTGGTTTGATTGTTCTTTTGCCTCTGGTGATGGATCCATGTTTAATCAATAGTTATTTAATTTATTACACTTCAGCTTGAGAAATTTTCAATCGATTGGGCATTTGATCAACTGTTAATAAATGCGGCACTAATCTTACAGAAAGCTTTTTCATCTGTAATTCTTGATGCAAAATAGGATGGATTCGATTATTTGACATGCCTATGGCATTACCTACCTAATGCACGTTCAATCGTCGATCGTCTAATACCATACTATGTAACACGTCGTCTAAATAGTCCGTAGGATAACCAACACAACAAAAATTTTTTGGCAAAATTCGACTTTATTCATCGATATAGTCTCCTTCAAGAGCGATACAATCACTCCAATGTCTTTCTAACATTTCGATACCTTTTTATAGAATAATTTATTTTTGGCCTCAAAATAGGCCTCTGTTTCGGCAATCACCTCTTCATTCGAACCAAATGTCTTTCCAGCGAATATTTTTTTAAGGTCTGAAAACAGGTAAAAATCGCTGGGAGCCAAATTTGGCGAATACAGTGGGTGCTGAAACAATTGAAAGTGTAATTTGTGCAATTTTCCCATGGTAACCAACGACTTGGGACATGGCACATTGTCTTGGTGAAGAGCGAACGTAGCACCCATTTCAAAAACAGCTTTCTCATGGCCAAATGTTTATGTAAAATAACGCCGGCACGTTCCTTCGATATCTTTAAAGTATCAGCTACAGTTACGGACAAAAAATAGGGTCACTTAAATTTTAAATACATTTCGTAGATTTCTGGGCAATTTTTGCGAAAAATATTGTTAATATATCGCGTTTTAAAAATGCTTATTTGGCAACACTTAACAAATATACTGAATTCGGTACATTCCCTTAAATTCTGATGTCAGCTGACAAATTAGGGTCAATATTAAAAGATTAAACAATTTTCCTTTTATGTCAAAAAATATTAGTGAAAAAATTTTTCTTTTGCGTTAATTTAATAATCTTAATTTTTAAATGGCTAAAAAATGAAGGCCAAAGCCAACGGCAAATAGCAAAATCTATTGGAAGGTCAAAGAATTTTGTTTTATTAGCTCCAAAACCACATTTGGTAAAGGGTAAGCCAAGAAAAACTACTGAAAAATTAGATAAACACATAAAGCTGGTATCTAGTCGAGACCCTTTTAAGTCTGCAGCGTTAATTAAAACAGAATTGCGAGTCGAAATTTCTACTAGAATTGTAAGAAGACGGCGAGTAGAACAAAATATATTCGGGAGATCCTCCAGAAAAGTGGCAATGCTAACAAAAAGACATTGTCAAAATCGACTAACCTTCGCAAATACTCATAAGGGTTCGGATGGCCCTGTTCATGGTAAAAAGTGGCGTAATGTGCTTTGGTTGGACGAATCCAAAATCAATTTAATTGGAAACGATGGCAAAACATGAGTTAGGCGTCCAAAATCGCTGAACTGAACCCACATTAAGAAGGTAAAATCATGGTGTGGGGATGTTTTTCTTGGCATGGTGTTGGGCCATTATATTGGATAAAAAGGAACATGGACCAATATTTGTATGAGGAAATCCTTAATGAAATAATGCTGCCATACGCAGAGTGGCCTTACCAACAGGATAACGACCCGAAACACACTTCGGGTCTTGCAAAAAAAATGGTTTTTAGATGACGGAGTGAAGATATTGACTTGGCCTGCGCAATCCCGGATATAAAACCCATAGAAAATTTATGGAAAATTGTTAAAGAAAGGATTGGACCAATGAAATCCAAAAATAAAGACGAACTGTAGAAGAATATTCAAAACGCATGATATGCAATTCCAAACCAGATTTGTCCAGACTAAGTTGATTCGATGCCCAAACGATGTAAAGCTGTGCTGGCTAATAAAGGACATGCAATTAAAGATTAGCATTAAAGTATATATTTTAAAATTTTTTTGTAATTTTTTATAATTTTTCCAAATGACCCTATTTTATTGTCCACTGAAATCATATGTTTAAATGAATTTTTAATTTTTTATTAAACTTAGTGAATCATTTTTTTAGTTTTTGTTAAAATTTTTTTTTCCATTATTTATTTATTGAATTCTCACCCATTTTTGTGAACTAACAATAAGTATGCTAATCTCAAAACTAAATCTTAATATTAAGTCCAGCCAGTGCCAGACGAATTTTCATTTGTTCATAAATTTATATTCATAGTTATGTATGGCATCTGAAAATTTTTCCTTTATATGTTTGATAGGTCTGCAGTGTCCCTCCATTTTAGTCGCCTATGCTCATCATTATTCAAAAGATTCCGTGCTAGAACATTGGGATGAGTTTCCAGTTTCTTCAATTAGTTGTTGCTATATCTAGTGATTTCGTTACTAACTAAGGGTGCATTGAGATCTTTATGAATGTTGTCATTGCTAACATACCAGGGGGCGTTTTTAATAATTCTCAAGAGTTTGTTTTGCCTTCTCTGAATTTTTAAAATATAAGATGATGAGGCAGTACCCCAGAGCTGAATTCCACAGCACCATATGGGTTTTATAATCAAGTAGTATAGTAATAGTTGAATAGCCTTTAACTTTATTTGGGTAAGTTTCGCTTTTATATGAATTTCCATGTGAGACGATGGTCAATATGGATACCAAGATACTTTACACATGTATCTTGGGGTATGTTCCAAGTTTCTTTTCTCAAATTAAAAGTCATATGAATACAATTCTGCTCGTTAACCTTAATTCTCCATCTATCTAGCCAGTCCTCTAAAACTGTTATTTGGTTCTGAAGCAAACTAGATGCTATTATCGGATCATTATGAACGCTAAGTGTTGCTGTATCATCAGCGAATGTTGGTGTGTGAGTGTTTTCATTCAATGGCATGTCCGAAGTGTATAAAATACACAACAGTGGACACAATACACTACCTTGTGGGACTCAACTAATTTTGCAAAGAATATAATAAAAACATGTAAACAATAATTTGTTTGTTCGATATATATTTTTTTGATCTAATCTAAACTTATAATAACTGACCCTACACTCAGAAAAAAAAGTTAGTAGAAAAATTTGTAAACGGTTTTCAATCCCACTTTACTATTTTTGTACTGATTTTTATTTTATTTTTATTTATTTAGCAAATCTTTTTGCTATTTACATTTTACAAATAACAGAATTTTTACAGAATATCTACAAATTTTCGTTGCTAATTTCAGAATTCATTTTACAAATTTTTGAAAACCGATTTGCTAAAATTAGCAAAAAAAAATACTAATTTTAAAAAAGTCGATATTGAAGGAAATGTTATTTCTAATAATTTAAACTTATACATACAAACTTAAATTGCCCTAAAATGTTACATAGGATTAATAAAGGGATCGGAAGTGAAGATACCGATGTCTAAAAGAGGACATCCACTTAAAATAGCACTAAAAAGGGTTTTTAGTTCTAAAAATCAGCCCTAAAAACAATTAAATTTAACCTTAAAAGTAAAAAAAAAAATTGACTAAAATATTTTTCAAAACAGAAATTACCAAATTAAAACAAAATGATAAATTCGTTTATGTTTTAACAATTTTTAAGATTTTTAAGCCTTTGATTTTTTTTTCATTTTGTATAAAACATCTTTTAAAAAATATAATCAAAATTTTTGATGCTCGATAAAAAAAATAAATCTTAAACTTTGTACTTATATTAATAGTATTTAATAATTTTTTTTGCTGATTTTAGCAAACAGATTTTAAATTTCACTTTACAAAAAGTCTACTAAAATTTAGTAGCGGCTACTAATTTCATTGTACTACACGTCAGCAGACATGTGTTGCTAAGATTAGCAAAAAATACCGCTGGGCTCAAATTAGCAGAATTTCCCGTAATAACAGCAAAATTTTCAGTTGCCATTACAGACTTTTTTTGGTGAGTGCATTATTTTATCCGTAACTGTATCTCCTGCAACTTCACTTAACGAAATTTTTTGGTGTTTTTCGGTATCAGCATCTCTTTTGGGCGTCCAGAGCGTTCGGCATCATTAAAAGTCAGCAAAACACTTTTCTTCCATTTGTCTCGATGGTGCAGAGACCGAATAACTTTTATTAAGCCAAACTTTGGCTTGAATGGTATTTTTCCCATTAAAAAGCAATGATAAATCAACACACAAAATAGCTTTAAATTAGTGTTTCTAAATATTTGACCCTGCCGGTTAGTCGGTTAAGTCATTATTCGAAAAATTAAGAAAATTGATTAATGGGTTATTCAGATCGATTAATCGAAAAATCTGGCGTTTAATCGTTTAATGCAAAATAAATATATTTCTTTCATAAATAAGAACACAAAGAGCTGCTTTTTGCTAGCATTGGTTTCTAAAGTGCTTTTTTAGGACAATTCAAAGCATCCTGAGATTTTTTTACAAATCATGCCTTATAATCTTGGATTTTTTCAGAGGAATCTGACGACTCTTTAAAAAGAAAATGTCAGACGTGTTCAGTGGAAATAAACCCTTAAAAACGCTGTGTAGTAATTTACCGGACATTTTGTCTATAAAATCGGTTTTGTCATATAACACTCTCAAAAATAAAAAAAAATGCCTTCAAAAAATTCAATAACAAATTCTTGAAAACAAAGTTTGATAAAACCTCCACTGTCCCCTGAATCTTTCACTACCTGGTTTAAGCTTTATAAAAATTACACATATTCCTGAAAAAGTCCACCTATTTTTCTGTGTTTGTGCAATAAGGAATTTAAATAAGCGAATTCTTAAATATTTTTGACTAAACAACTTAATTCTATGGAAGTTCAAAATTCCATGTTATTTTTTAGTTTTTATAAATTTTTTCATAGAATTTTATATGAAACTGTTTTTTTGAAAATACAGTTTACGAATTTAAAGCAATTTTATATTAGTATATCCTTCACCACAGGTGGAAGGGTATATATAAGTTTGTCATTCCGTTTGTAATTTCTACAATATTGATCTTAGACCCTATAAAGTATATATATTATGGGTCCTTATGAAGAGCGAAGTTAATTTAACGATGTCCGTCTGTGTGTTGAAATGGGTTTTTTCATTGTTATTTATTTCTGTTAAATGTGATCCATTTCTGTTTGCTATTAAGATCGGTTAATAAATGGCTGAGATATTAGCAAAACACCAGGACTACCTCTAATTTTTTCCGTAAAATCCCTTTGTTTAATATGTATGTAGAATTTTACGCTTAACAAACACATCCATTTGTTGAAATTCTTTTCTTTCATCTCCACCTTTTATACACAAACAACAAACACATACAAAGATTTGTCATTTAAATAAAAACCAAACAAATCTCTAATGAACGAAGACTTTTATATATGTTATTCTATTGACGATGATTTTGTGTGAGCTTCAATAGCTCAGTTGTCTAGACGCTATGTCACAAATACTTTTTTTTCTAAGGCCGCGGGTTCGAATCCCGGTCAATTCACTTTTTTTTTGTACATTTTTTTTTTTATTATTTTCTTAAGACTTTTTTTTTTTGTTTATTTCTGGTTTCTTTTTAACATTTAATAATTAATTTATATAAAATTTTATATTAATAATTAAATAATCCATAAATAGGCTAAAAACATCAAAATTTTTATAAAAACCCTCTGATACAAACAAAATACAAACGTTTTTATACCCTTCACCATAGGTGGAAGGGTCGCGGGTTCGAATTCACTTTTTTTTGTACATTTTTCTTTTATTTTCTTAAGACTTTCTTATTTTTTTTTTTTTTTTGTTTTTTTTTAACATTTAATAATTAATTTAAATAAAATTTTATATTAATAATTAAATAATCCAAAAATAGGCTAAAAGCATCAAAATTTTTATAAAAACCCTCTGATACAAACAAAATACAAACGGTTTTATTTCTATTTTTTGTCCGATTTAAAAGAATTTATAAAAAGATTCTTAAACCATTTTATTTCTCATATATTAAGAAAATTTTATACATAATTTCCCTTTGAGTGCAACTATTTTAGGTCATAACTTATAATAATTTATAAAAAAAAATTATAAACTATTTTCCTTCAAATTTTTAAAATTAAGCTAAAGAAATTAAAAATATTTTTAATAAAAAAGCGAAATGAAATCCCATATGCAAATTTGCAAGCTAAATCAAACGTTTTTTTAGAAATAAAACACATGCAGTTCTAGTGATTTCTTTTAACGATTTGTTGAAATTCTTTTCTTTCACCTCTTCACCTTTTATACACAAACAACAAACACTTTTCTAGAGCTTTAATATGACCTATGGATACGTCTTATATAGCAAAAGATCGAAAATCTTTAGTATAACATATTTGCTGAAAAACTCGGAAATACCGGTTCAGATACAAAAAAGTTATGCCCAAAACATAAATTTTTTTTAAATACCTATTTTCTGGAACCATAAATCTTCCCGAGTCCAAGTTTATCACCAAACTAAATGGTTAATTCCCTCTTAAAGGCGTCCGTTTATAAATCTGCCCATTCCATATATGTCCATATATAAACTTTAGTTTTTTCCCAACCATGGTGAAGGGTATATAAGATTCGGCATAGCCGAATTTAGCCGCTCTTACTTGTTTTTTTATAACATACGTAACATAACATAAGTAAAGTCATTGTGCTTGTTAAGAATATATATATTTTAAAAGCTTTTTTGTTAAAGCTCTGCTTAGAGCCTTTAACTTTTTTAAAACTTCGCGTTTTGATGAGATCTTTTGTCAGCTCGAAATACATGTATACGGAGGTTGAAAGCTCTATTTCAGTTTTTTGGACACGAAAATATAATTTTATATTATTTCAAATTTATTTTTTAAAGGAATTAAAAATAAAAATGGTCTAATATATTTCCTAAAGCCTATATAACATTTGCTTTGACTTAGTTGATTTGAAAAGAATTTAATTGTATTTTAGTTAATGTTTTTTCCTACGATTTCTTTGCCAAAGTTAAGAAAAATAACAGAAAAATTCATATTAAAAATTTAACCGGTTAATCGACCTATTTTAATCGATTATTCGGGACGAATAATAATTTGAGTTTTAAATCATTTGTTTCGACATTAACCGATATAGAGGCGATTAATTGACGAATCGGTTAATCATTTAACTGAATTGAAACACCACTTTAAATCCATTGTTTTCAAAATCGCAAAAGTAGCGTCACTAAAACAGCTGTAACTTGTTCACTAATAAACGAATTGTCATTAAATTTTGATACGTATCATCTGAAGGTTGGTAGTTCCAAAAAATCATATGGATTTAGTGGCGCAACCTGTGTGTCATCCTACGGATTTTTCAGCCAATAAGTTACTTTAGCAATGATTTCTCCTATTTTTGCGGTTTTTAGACGTCCGCTTTGTGGTCCATCTTCAATGCCTGTACGACCACGTTTAAATTTAGCAAACCAATTGTTTACTCTTGAATATGAATGAACAATTACACTTACCCATTCACCATATAATTGTGAATTTCTTATACCGATAAGCCTTTCTTAAATATTTTATGACACCAAAAATTTCTAATTTTTTTATTATAAAAAAAATCACTGAAGCTTTTTTTTTTAAACAGCTGTTACTATACGAATAAATACGACAAATGTTAGTTTCCAAATACACTCAACTTTTTGCTGTTTATGCCGCCATCTCATCTGTCAGACTATGAATATTTCGAACGGCCCTCGTACTAAAAGTTTAAATCTTTATACAAAAGTGATTCAAAAAATACTCAAAAATCTTATTTACAGAATCATATTTTGTATTTAATAAGTTTTCTCACAGTTTTGTGCATTTTATGATTCTTTTTAGAAGGCCTATCCAAAAAATCAGTGTATTCCTTTAACCGAAATTCTTAGAACTTTTACTACAATTAAAAAATTTCATAAAAAAGAACATAAATTATCACAAAATAAAAAATACTCTTTTTCAAATGTAGTTTTATATGAATATTTTTTTTTTCTAAATCAATTTAATTTATAATTTTCTAATAACATGAAAAATGTATGCGCTAAGATCTATAAAATGGAAATCAATTATTATATGTCTGTGCTGGGCTGAAAACCAATTTTTTATGCATAGAGTTTGATATAAAACTCGTAAGTTATCAATTTTAGACTCTATACACGAGACTTTATTTCATCTAAAATAATAAAAATACATATTTGCAAAATTGAAATAAAAGTAAAATGATTTAACAAATATATGTAAAACAAAAACAATTTACAATATATTGCGTACAAATTTTATTTATTTAGCTTTTAACATAAAATATAAAACTTATCTTAAAATTCTGGATTTTCGGTAGAAGCGATATGATCTCCATTTTCAAAATGAGTATAGCAAACTAAGTGTAAAGTTTGTAGAGAAGTATTTAGTTGTTCCGATTCACTCGCAATTAAAGATTCACTATCAATAGTCATGGACTCAGTATTAATATCAAAAAATAAGCCTTCTGCATGATCTGAATTGTTTGCCATAGTTGTCAGATCTTTTTGAGTGTTGGGACCAATTTCGATGTCAACATCAGAATTTACTTCTAAAAAATTAAGTGCAGATTTGTTTATCGTAGAATTTAAACCAATCACACCCTCTTCCTGATCGTTTATTAAAGTTTGATTGTTTACATTTGTATCAGTTGCAATAAATATTTCGAATTGGGAAGCACTTGCCACTAAGGATTCCCGGTCCCCATTATTATCTGCTTTAGCCGTTTCATCTGCATGTTCTTGCCATTCCTTTTTCTTCTGGCGCCTTTCATTATAGTCCCATAAATTCAATGATAATATGCAATCCTTTTTTTCCCATTTCCACGTTTTTCTTCGTGTTTCCGCAATTTCTTCTTCGGTGTAAAATATAGTTGCCTTTATTTCATTTACCCCTTTTCTTAACATTTTCAGTCTTTTTCTATCGTCCCATCTTTGATAACGTCCTTCTTCTTCAAATAATAAACGGTATTCATAGGCTAGATTCCATTTCCACATATCAACCCGACATTTACGTTTCAAACATAACTTAATTAGTTCTTCGTTTGTGAATTTTCTGGACAAATCTTCTTCGGTGGGTTCCTAGATTACAAGAAAGGCAACAATTGAATGTCTCGCTCAATTATGGGAGATATATGTATAACAATTTTCGAAGGCGCATTTCTCAGCTAATAGATATACAATTTTAATGATACATAGACGCAGTTATCATTAAACAAAATTTTATCAAAAATATAGCTTTAGCTCTGTGACCGGCAAGGCGTTGTTTTGAAATGAAATTTATTCCACATGCTCCGCCCGAAAAATAAAGTTATCTCTTATCTACTTTAAAAAACGTGATTTTTGAGCAAATGATGCAGCAATACTGGTCACACTACAATCTACAACATATCACAAAATAGCGACCAAAGGTGTTTTGTACTTTTTTTAGTACTTAGTCTAAATTCAAAACTTTAAACGGGTTTTCTGCAAAATCAATTTTTTTAAAATATGTTAGTCCTGAGGTAAGTGAGCGGCGATATGTTCTTCCATAACACTTTGTTTCTTTGTCTACTTAAGGCGATATGTGCCAAAATAGGTTAACGGTATCTCGAAAACTAATAACTAATGAATAAACACGCGCAAAAAAATGTTCCCCAAAAATTTGAAGTCATTATTTGTTTTATAGACAAATTTATATTTGTTTGTGTAACAGTCAGTGAACTAGTTACATACAGACCCCACGTTGTCTCAAATAGATCTTGAAACAAAGTCCTGAGAAAATTTCCTTTCATTTGACTGCCCACACTTATATGGTAGTACGGGAACCGGTTTTAAAAGCTGGGGGTACCACAGACCCCGGCCGTAAAAACCGAAAATAAAAAAGAAATTTCTGTTTTATTTGAGAGGTGGTCAAATTTTTAGCATTGCCCCATAAAGTTCATTTTGTGTTATTTTGTATTTTTCTGTTTTATTTTTCCAATAAAAAAAATCAGTACAAATGCTAATTTTTGGCACCGATATTTGTGTATGGCATGAAATTATTGCATTCTATTTAAGAACTGACCTCGATTTTATAAAATATTACAAATTTTTTCTTACCAACATTTCCAAGAAAATGTTCTTTGTTTTCCCACTATTGCCTTTAATATATCCACTCATAATATTTAATTATATAATGTAAACATACAATAACTTGCAAAATAAAACTTTAACTTTTTTTGAAATCCGCGGAGTCGTTTCGAAAGCTACTTTTTTAGTTTTTATACTTCATCACTGTTGTCAACTTTGTGCTTTTGCCGCTAATCCAGCGATTTTTGATTACTCAACAACAAAAATGAATTCGTATATTATCTACAAATTTTAACCCGTTTTTACAAACTTGGTTAAAGACAGTAATTGTCAATCTTAATGGTTCAACAGTTTGGTAAGTAACATGTTAAAGACGATAGAATTTTCACTTCGAAAGTGGAGGATAATTGTCGCTCGTCTTTTTAAGCCTGTGCATAGATTCTTTAAAAGACGATTATCGTTTATCATCCACTTTCGAAGTTAAATATCTACTATATTACAAAAAAAAATTAAACTGTTGTTACAAATTTGGTAAAAGACGGTAATTCTCAATCTTCATTGAAGGACTTTTAACGGGTTCGAATCAGTTTCGATGTTCGATGTTACATTTCCATGTCCGATGTTACATTTCAAATCAAATCAATATTTTTTTTTTAATTCGCGAAATGAAAAAAGAATTACACCCTCCCTAATTTCTGATAACTGTAACTGAAACTTTATCTTTTCTTTGATTTTAATTGCTACATTATGGTCCTTAAATTTTAAATTTTATTTTATATTTTAGTTTTTATTTTAGTTTTAGGTTTGGTTCTTGAATATTTGAATAAATATATAAATAAAATAAATGATTTATGATTCAATTGAATCAAAAACTATTCAAATAAAATTATTTAATCAATTATGATTTTAAATCAGATTAAATGAATTGATTTATTAAATATCAACTCGCTGATTTACAAAAATAATTATTTTTTTCGCGAATTAATTCAATAAATATTCATCTTTTTCAAGGTCTGTTTGTATAGTGTAACTGCCGCATAAGCCAACATTTAGTGTTAATGCTAAAAGTTACTTATGTCAATACAACTAAAATGTATGAGATTTTTATGTTTAGCACGTAAGCATATATTTTGTAAATAAAAAAAAACACATTATTTTGGAAACAATCTTTAATATTACTTAAATTATTTTTAAAAATCTGTTGTAAATTTGTCTCCGACAAAAAAAAAAATAAAAATAAAAAATGTATATGAAACAAATAAGTTAATTGAACTAGTTCGTCCACGAAAGACTGTTTTTATTAGTACCCATTATTAGTGCTGTACTAACAATCTGATAACTATCAGGCAAACATTTTGTAAAATCTGTGAAAATACCGTAATTGTTAAAAGTTAAAAATAAAATATTTAATCTAATAATTTTATAAAATGGCAGATGACTGGCAATCACAAAAATTCCGACAAAATGTAATAGCAAAAATGTAAGTAGAAGCAATTACTATAATTCTAAAATGGCATCTAAAAAAAATTTAATCCGACATGAAAAATTTAAATATTTCAGCAATGATATGTTACAAAATACAGGACAGGATGGCATTAAGAATGCAAGCGTCATGGAAAATCATATTTTTAAAAAGTCCAAATCGAAAGATGAATATTTGGGATTGGTTGCAAAATTGTTTATGCATTTCAAAGATTTGTCGCAAAGTAAGTGAAATATTGGCTATTTGTAACAGATAATTTTTGTTATTTTGTTATATATTAGGAAGGCCCCAACAAGCTCCACCACCCAATGCTGAAATGGGCCAGCAGAATATGCAAGATCCGTTAAACGCTCTGCAAAATTTAGCTAGCCAAGGTAATCGCAATCCTCAAATGATGTCTATGCCTGGTGGCCCAAATGCTCATCAAGGTGCTGGCCCAGGGGGTCCCGTACCAGCTTCAAATCTTTTGCAAACTTTAAATCAACAACGGCCAGGACAACAACAAATGCAGCAAATGCAAGGTATAAGACCACAAATGAATATGGGGGCTGCGGGACCTGGACAACAAGGCAATATTGTTGGTAGTGGACCGGGACAACAAATGATGCCACAAATGGGCGGTCCAGGTGGTATTCAAATGAATGTTATGGGTGGCCCTGGTGGTGGTCCAAATCAACAAATGGTTGGCAATGCCCAACAAATGGGTGGCCCGTCAGGCGGTCCTGGCGTTGGTCCTGGCGGTCCTCAAGTTATGCAGGGACAAATGACTCAAATGGGTGGTCCTGGTTCGGGTGTACCTATGGGTCCTGGCTCAAGTGGTCCTGTTGGGCCTAATCAAATGCAAATGAATGCTGGTGGTCAAATGCAAGGTGGCCCTGTGGTTAATGTCAATGCCATGAATGTTCAACAGTTACCCAATCAAATGCAGCAACAACAAATGCAACAAATGAGTATGCAACATTCACAATTAAATCAAATGATGAATGCTCGCATGAATCAAGGTGGTCCGGGTCCAATGAATGTTGGAGCCACTTCAGGCGTACAAGTCATATCTTCAAGTATGCAACAAAATCAACCTGGTGGTGTTGGTGCCGGAGGACCTATGCATCCAAATAATGTTGTTGGAAATGCTGGACCGCAAGGACAACCGGTTGGTATGCCAAATACATCTGGACCGCAAGGTGAGTGCAGACTAATTTAAACATTTTTTCCTTAGGTTTTTTTTCCATCCTGAATCAATAATTTTGTTAATAATGACCTTCAATGGCCATTTTAGGTAATCTCAATCAAATGATAAATATGCCACCCGGCATACAAAAGAATCCCAATATGGCTATGGCCCAAGGCCAACAAATGTTTAATATAAATCGTGGTGTAGTAGGACAACAACAATTTTTACGACAAAGCCCTTCACCAAGTACAGTTTCATCACCAGCTGGTGCTCTCACTGTACAACAACAGCAGCAATTACAGCAACAGGTCAATAATCAGCAACAACAACAACAACAACAATTGCAACAACCTAATCAAGGACCAGGTGGTCCTCAGGGACCAGGTCAACCATTACCCAATCCCCAAATGATACCTAGCCCAGCTTTGGTACCTGCATCGAGTCCACAAATGCCCGGACTTATGCAAAATCCTCAACAAAGGCAACAAATGCGTCAATCTCCAAGTGCTCCTCTAAATACTCCCGGACAGGTGACTCAGAATAGTCCATTTAACCCTCAAGAAGATCAATTATATCGCGAAAAATATAAACAATTGACAAAATATATAGAGCCTTTAAAGAGAATGGTTGCGAAATTCGGCAATGATGGCAATTACGCTGAAGGTTATACTAAAATGAATAAACTTTTGGAAATTTTAAGTAATCCGGTGCAGAGAGTACCATTGGAAACATTGTTGAAATGTGAAAAGGTATTGGAAAAAATGGAAATTGTTTCTTATTCTGGACAAACATTTGGGGTAAGTAAGGTTATTTTTCTGTACTTTTTATAAAAAAAAAAAAAACTTGTTCGATAAGGAGGGGTTTCTTTACCGGCAGCAATATGGAACAATTAAATTATTTTAGATTGTTATCCATAAGCTGCTGAAATGTTCCAGGGCAGTGTAAATAGCCCGTAAAAACGGATAAGAATAAAATTAAAACAAGTTGATGATTCGAGTTTAGGGGATTTATCCACAAATTGGGGATTTTATTTCTTGAAGGGGGATACAAAATTTGCGTTTGGCGATCCGGGGATTTCTTGGGGATAACACAATTTAAGGAGATTTTTGGGTATAAAATATTAACAATATTTTGTTCTCTTTTTAATTTTTATTATTTTTTCAATCTTGATAATATTTTAAAATTAGTGGTAACAGTGCAGAGTTGTTAAGTGTGCATAATTGTGAATCCTCGATACTGCTCGATTCTTTTAAGTATTAATTTAATACTACTTAATACTTTTTACGTTTATATTTTCATACCAAAAGCTGGGTTACATTTTCAAAATATTTTTCAGAACAAATAACGCTTATATAGAGAAAAATACAACTCTGGAAGTATTGATTGGATTTTTTTTTTTAAGAATTGATTGAGTACTCAATGCTTAAATTATCAATTCTGTTGCAACTTTATAGCTGTGAATAGAATCACGTAAGACAAGTCAATGGTTTACTAATTTTCAGAAGAAAAAAAAAAAAAAACGTTTTAAAATAAACTTGTGACATTTTTTTTATTTTTTTTTAATTATGTACATCATTACTTTTTAAATTAAAAAATTATAAAAAGAGGTCACGAGTTTATTATAAAACGTTTTTTTGTCTCTCCTAAAAGTGAGTAAATTTTGAGATACGAAGTATCGTTGGTAAACCAGGTCATCATCAGCCTCCTTATGAACCACCCAATCCACAATATAAGCCCTGTTCCAAACCATGAGTTTTTTGTGGGTTGAGTGGTTCATAAGGAGGCTGAAGATGACCAGGTCGCTCGGGTGGAAAGTGTGCACTCCTTCTAGCGCTGATCCTTACATTTTTTTCCATTTAATAAAAAAATTAGTGTTTACTATTGGTTGGTAACATTAAATTATGATCTCGAGCCTGATAAAATTAAAAATATATAATCTTAAAGAATTTTTGCGTATAATAATTATTCATAAAGGGATTTTTTTTTATTCAAACCCTGAAAACATTTTTTCTTAGAATTTTTTTAAACTAAATATTTGCCAATAGAAACATCATAGAAATATTTTCTTAATAATTTTTTTTACAGAAATCATCAAATCCTTTAATGGAAGTTATAAATGCTACATTACAAAGCCCTATTGCCAATCATACTTTATATAGAACATTTCGTCCAAGTTTGGAATTATTATTTGGTACCGATATTTGTGCTCCGGCACCGCCGAAAATAGCTCGCATGGCCGATAAACCTTCTTCGACGGAAATGGAAATACCGCATATTTTACAGGGTGAAATAGCACGTTTGGATCAAAAGTTTAAAGTTACCTTAGATACAACCGCACAAAATAATACAAAATCTATAAAATTGATATGCTGTTTGGATGATAAAAAATTACCTAGTGTACCACCCATAAGCGTTAATATTCCAGGTAAGCTTATATCAGTTATAAAAGATTTAAAATGGAAATTAATTAAATAAAATAATGTGTTTCTCTTTCTCTCTTACAGAGGATTATCCTTGGAGTTCACCTGAATGTTCGCTTATTGAACAAGATTATTCGGCTACTGTATTTTTAAAAGCTGTACAAAATGCTTTAATGTCTCGCATTGCTAAATTGCCAAAACTTTATTCTTTGTCACATATATTAGATACCTGGGAAATGGCGGTACGCCAGGCTTGTGCCCCAAATGCTGTTAAACCTATTTGTGAATTTTCTGCTCAATTTGGCATGTAGTCACTTTATTATCAAACTTTTTAATTTAAATATAGATTTAAGAACATACAATTTTTGTTAATATAAAAAGGTATAATATACAATACGATTTTTTATATTTATTTCTTTATTTGAAGTGTATTTTTTATTTTGCAGTGATGTTGTAAATTTGTTTGTTTTAAATTTGTAATGCAGTTGTATTTCATGGGTTCTTATTAATATGTAAAAGAAAATTATTTAATTCAACAATCAAAAACGTATACCTTGGACAAAGGTAAGTCAGGATTTTTATTATTTTTCAAAATCATGCTTATAAAAGTCCGAGATATAGTAACAAGAAAATATGAAATTGCATTCGATTTTGTGGCAAAAAATTTGAATTTTGTAAAATAAGAAGCCCTCAATATTACATTAAGAAAATATATGGATTTTGTTTAAAAAAGTAAGCCACGACATTTAATTTGTTACCTTAAAAAGCCAAAGCAGAAAAATTTCGGAGAAAATCGATTTAAAAAAAGAAAAGACAAAGCTAGAAGATTTTTTTTTTTTTTAAACCTCCAAGGAAAAAATCTGAAAAAGCAATTTAAAGCTCAAAATACAAAAAGGCAAAAAATGTGAAAAAGTCGAATTTATCTTCTCTAGTTATGAGTAAAAAAATTTTTTTTCAACAGCAAGAGAACTTTATATTAAAATCTCATAGGAAAATCTTTAGGAATAGGACATGCTCCCGGGAAGTTTGGTATGGAAAATAGTTAAAAAGGTTTATTTTAGTACATTTTTATAGCAGCGTCATGTGGTGAATACCATATTTTTTTTTTGAACAGACGATTTGAGGTGAATAATATTTTTAATCACAAAACATTTTTTCACCAGCGAACATTTTTTTCACATCCCAAAAAATTATTCACCCCAAATATTTCTTTTTTAAGCTTTTCAAGGGTGTTTTTTTAAGTTAAATAGAAATTTAAATAGTAAGAAATAACGCAAAAAATTTAATGTTAGTCCAAAAAATTTTTGTATTCGAAAGAATAATACATGTCTTTACATTTGGAAATGTTTTCGGCTGTTCTTGACGAAGCACATTCTGGAAGTTCAATTTTGGGCCACTTTTTCGAGTATTGTATGTTACAAATAACACGTCCATTTCTCGAAATCAATTTACCGCCAAATTTAAATAAGGCGATGGTTGCGTTGCCGTATGACACGTAGCGCCATCCTGTTGAAACCACATCTCCCCCGGATCAATGTTATCCACATTTTCAAACAAAAAATCATTGATCATGGAGTGGTAACGATCTCCATTGACCGTAACGCGAGCTCCGGCTAATTTTTCTGAAGAAATATGGTCCAATGATGCCACTGCACCAAACGGTGCATTTTCCTGGATGTAATGGAATCTGTGTGGTCTGACTGATCTTTAAAGTAAATCTGGATAATTTGGTAGCGCTGTTCAAGCATCAATCTATTCATGATAATTTGCCAGAGTATACTGATAATGAATATCAAAAAGTGAGTGCAGTATGACTGTTAACCCTTTCGTAAGTTCTATCGGTCTTAAAAAAACATCCTTTAGTCCGTCATTTCAATCGCCAAAAATGACAAAGCATCACAAATAAAAACACTGCACAAATTTGAAAACTTTTGCTCATTCAAAAGCGTTACCACCAGACATTTAAAAACATAATTCCTTGAAACAATTTTCAAATCTAATTTAAATTTTGACGAATTAATTCGCGAATTAATTTTTCTGATTGAATTATTTACTACCTCATTTCAATCTTTATCTCATTAGAAGAATTAAGTCGATTTAAATAATTATTTTTATAAATTAAACGAAATAATTCAATTTTAAAAGAATCAAATCAATTTTGGTTTGATTCGCCAATCAAAAAAATAATTATTTTTGATTCTGGAATATGATTTGATTTGCAAATTCAAATAATTTTTTTTTTAAATCACGATTAATTTAATTTTAAACCGGAACGGTTTCATGGAATTTTTATAAAACAGCCTCCTCGGGATGTCTTCCGGACCTGGCCTATTTTTAATATCGCAGTATATTAATACTCTATTAGCCCTATCTCGCCTAGTTTTCGAGATACCGGTCATTTTAAAAAAATTACCATTTCAAAATGGCGAATATCTAGAAAACTAAGCGAGATTTGCTAGTCAATTTTAATGTTTTTTTTAATTGCGAGTTATGTTTGAAATGATTTGATTCAATTGAAGATTAGAATTTGGAGAACAAATAAAAAAAATAATTTTGAAAACATCTGCATCCATTGAAGAATTTTAGCCAATTAGTTTGGTTGCAAATAACTCCGATAAAAGGTGTGGTAGGATAAAAAAATTGGTGTACAGTGGTTACACCAATTTCATTGGATGACTTCTTAATTCAGGAGAATATGAGCATATAACTTTTAAACAACTACTTAAAATAATTGTCATAGTATATGTTTTGTGTTTTCCAACTGTAATTACAGTTAAAAGCAACAACTACTGATTACTACACAAACAACTGTCATGTAGTAACATTTTTGTAGTGTAGATTGCAAAATATTTTCTATTTCAAGTTGAAGTTGTTCTGTGCGATTTCAGCTAGTTTTAACTTGGTTCGAAGGACCAGTAAAAAGTATTTTATTTTATGTTTAACAGTCAAAGTCAATCATAGATTTCAAAGTCAATCATGTCAAAGTCAATCATAGATTTCTTTACTGACTGGATATCCTACTACATCTGTCCCCTATTGAACATTATGTGAGGAGTGTGGCGGCTAGGAGCTTACTTAGACTCTATGAGTCTTCGTTGATTAGACCTAGGCGGGATGATCATATAAGAATTCTATACGAAGTGGGTCTGCTTGATCTGGGTAGTATTCCGGTGGAGTTCCCGGATAGGGAAGTTTGGCGTGGATCCAACGGACTGTTTGAGGGGTGTGCAGTATTTACGGACGGGTCCAAGATGGACACTGGCACTAGTGTCGGTGTTTATATTGCTGACACTGACGTGAAAAGGTTATTCAGACTCACGGATCAGTGCAGTGTCTTCCAGGCTGAGATCCTAGCGATCTGGAGGGCGACGGAGGTGATACTGGATCACATCGTAGGGGGGCCTGTAATGACAATTTACGTCGACAGTCAGGTTGCGCTAAGGGCATTGACAAATTATACGGTGCGATCAAGCCTGGCCGCACGGTGTAGGAATGCTCTGAGGGAGTGTTGGGTACCCGGACACTGCAAGGTGGATGGCAATGAGGTGGCGGACGAACTCGCGAGGGAGTGTTCGAATCTGGACTTAGGGGTAAAGCCCCCCTTGTGTCACTACTATGGGGTGATACAGGAAAGGTTCAGTGATGCCGTAACCCGGTCCTGGGGGAATAGAGTGGATTGCAGGGTGTCGAGGGCGTTATGGCCCGGACTGGATGCAGAGGCAACCAGGATTCTACTAGGATTGGATAGGGGTGGTCTCAGGACCCTTGACGGGGCATTGTTATGTTAGGGCTTTTACGAGTAAATGGGATAATGCCATACCGGACTTTTGCAGACTGTGCTGGGATGTTGAGGAGCTAGAGGCGGTAGAGCATGTACTGCGCCACTGTTGCAGGGTCTTAGGCAGAAATGGCTAGGGGGTAGGTTTCACGACGAACTGGGGTGTATCGCTGGATGTAATCCAGCTGATCTACTAGGGTTTGTCAGGGAAATAGGACGGCTGTTTCTGATGAGGGGACATGTCCTACGTAGTTTCTATATTTAATCGGACCTCTCACCTTTTTTCTTCTTTATTTCTCTTTCTCTCTTCTTCCTCTATACTGAAGGGATTCATAATGGACCGCATTGGTCTCCGGGTGGAAATGCGTCCCTTGGGCGCATGACCCTTCTTAACCCAACCTATCATATTATATTCCTAAAACTGATAAGTTTACGGAAAGTCAATGTGTATTTCTGCCACCCGCTTAAATTTTATTTTCCTCCGCACAAAGAATAAGACAAGTTTTTGATTATGTTTTAAATAAATTGGAAAATATATTAAGTTTTTATAGTTCTTTTTTTTAAGAGAATAATTTCTTTCTTTAAATATTTTCATAAGATTTTTTTCATTATATATATTTTTTTTTTGCATCTTTTCCATAATAGTTAACAATTTATAGTGAAAAATATTTTTACAAAGTATTATATTTATATAGTTAAAAAAAATAAATTAAATATTATTTTGTTTAATATTACAAACTTTATTTTAATAGCTTAAAAAGAGAAAAAAAAACAAAACTTAAATATCACAGTTTATATTTGTTTAATAATAAAAAAAATTGAGTTTAAAATTAATTAATAAAAATATATATATAATAATATATTACATAAAGAAAAAATGGCTGTAGGAAAATATTTTGGAAATTTTTCAAAAAAGTTTTTAGATTTATAAACAGTAATACAATATTTTAAAGCCATTATTATTATTGAATTTATTTAGGAAAGAAAAATTATATAGGAAATTTAATAAGATAATATTGAAATTTTTTCAAAAAAAAGTTATAAGCTCAGATATTATTGCTTTAAAGCATTGAGTTTGAATTTTATAAATTGTTTATAAAATTTTATTTTAGAAGATAATATTGAAATTTTTTCAAAAAAAGTTGTAAGCTCAGATATTATTGCTTTAAAGCATTGAGGTTTAATTTTACAATTTGATTATATTTGTGTAGAATTTTAACTCATGAACTGTAGGCCTGTACTAACCGCTTGTATAGATATGGATGTTGTTTTGAATTTGAATAAAAATGTTTAAATATTGGAATGACAATTTTTAGATTTATAATTCTTCAGTTTTTCTTTCTACAAATTTAAAGATACCCTTAAAATTCATGTTAAAAAATTTTCTATGAACTAAATGAGATTTTTTTGTGGGTTATGGTTTGAATTTTAAATCAGTTTACTGTTGTAGTGTTACCACAGATTGTGGTATTA
The DNA here is from genome assembly GCA_949748255.1 of Eustalomyia histrio. Lineage (NCBI taxonomy): Eukaryota > Metazoa > Arthropoda > Insecta > Diptera > Anthomyiidae > Eustalomyia > Eustalomyia histrio. The sequence goes on from OX456526.1 coordinate 16,871,156, forward strand.
GATTTGCAAAGTTTGCCACCTGTTGAAAATTTAACAAATCTGTAGCTGAACAGATTTGAACTTGTAATTGTGATATTGGCTGCATTGTTGTAGAAGGAGACATTTGTACTGATGATGATGGTGATGACGATGACAATGATGTGTCATTGCAGGGACCAGCTGGTGCAATAGGTCTTAAATGCTGTAACATCTGTCCATTCATATTAACAGCAGTTGTCGCCATGTTGTTGTCCAATAGATTAACATTTTGACAGGTTGTTGAATTAGCTAATTGGCGACCAGCATCTTGTCTTTTAGAAGCATGCCTCTTAACATGTTTAGACAAATGATCACTACGCATAAATTTCTTATCACAAACACTACATACGAATTTCTTTTCTCCCGTATGAGTACGTTTGTGGCGTGATAACTCATCAGAACGTGAAAATCGCTTATCACAATTTTCCCATTTGCAGATAAACGGCCGCTCGCCGGTATGTACCCGCTGATGGGCTTTTAAATGGCTAGATTTGAAATAATTTTTACCACAATCAGGATGATTACATTCATAAATGCGTTTACGTTCTGCCACAGCAGTCAATGGGGAATTTGAAGTAATAGACGCGGAGGTTGTGGTGGATTGAGCTGGGATGTTTATTGGTGCGGGATTTGATGATACTGTTATGGGGCGGGTTGTCAAACTTTGTAGTAAAACATTTGAATTTAAGAGCAGGAATTGTGGTGGCAATAGTGAAGTGGAGTTAGTATTTAAACCATTAGAGTCTGTTGTAATAAAATTTGTTTTTGGTGCTATGACTTGATACTGCATTGTTGTAGTGCTAGGAGGTGCTACCGGTATAGGTGTCGTGGACACTTTGGGTGTGGCTGTGGTACAGGCAGGTAAAGTGAAAGGAAACTGCGTTTGTTCATATTGAGGTTTAACGTTTTGTTCTTCTTCCTTTACTTTATCCTCCACTTTGGTTGTTAATACTTCTAAGGGTTTTGTTTGTTTTTTTGATTCAACTAATATTGACTCTGTATCGGAATTTTCTGTAGTTTCTGTAGGCGTTCGCCTACGATTCATTTTAAATTTTAAACTACGCCAGACATTTGTTTGCGAACAATCATCATCGGTATTGTAAATAGTTGAAGCGGGTGAGAATCCCCCCGACTGAGATGATATGGAAGGTGTTTGAGATATGCTGGATATGGTAGAAGAGCAGGAATTTTCATCCAATGGTGAGCATATACCCGAACTATTGACATGCATTATAACGCTGGCTCTTTGTGGTTGTTGTGTAATTGTTGTGGTTGGTAAAGGAATATCTAATTTTTGTTTTTTACTGGCTGGCTGGGAACAACAATCTACACCATCATCTTCTGTATCTGAGGGTTGAGGTGTAATAATACCATTTTGTTGTGTTGTGACGGAGGAGGAGGAGGAGGATAATGATGATTTTTGTGCATGTTTTTGTTGATCTAATTGCAACTGTAGTTTTGCTTTTAATAGTTTGTCATCTAATTGTTTTAGGGCAGGTTGACACTAAAACGAGAATAGAAAAATAAGGGTTTTATTAGTTTAATTGTTTATAGATTTTCTAAAACATTAACATAGAATAATGTAAATTAGTAGTTTTCCTCTTTGTTATAGCCTTACTTAAAATTTTAAGACTTTTCTTAGTATAAATTAGAATGAATTCGTTTCGAAGAACCAATATTTTATTGACACTATATAGGATAAAAATCGTTTGACTTGGAGACAGTTTTATTAAGCATTTCACTAGTAATAATATATTTTGTTATTTTTTGTTTGAAGGACCAACATTTGATTAGCAGATTATTATCGAGTGTAATAAATTGGTCCTTCGAACCAATTTTAACCACTTTTTCAATTAAAATTCTTTGATTAGGAATTTTGGTCAAAGGACCAAAATGTTGTAATGTTATCTTTGAAATGTTTGGTATAGACTCAAACGATTTTCATTGGGGTGGATTTTTTGATTTAAAATCGGTTCGAAGGACCCAACAATTGAAGTCAATTGGGTTCTTTGCTGATTTATAATCGGCCTGAAGGATCATATTATTACTTTAGTATAACTAAAATATTTCAGAGAGTGTTCTTAAAATTTCTTCACCAGAATCTTATTAAATTTAGGATTTATGACTCTGACCAATTCAATCCTTAAAAGTTTTTGAATTTCCAGGACTTTATTTCTCTAGGTGTATGTTGTTGGTATAAAGTTATAACAAATTGTATTTTTTTTTTGTTTTAAATTTAAATGAAAAATAGTAAAATTTTCGATCTAAAATCAAAACAATTACAGAATTGATAAATTAAAATTGTTGTCTCGAAAAGAGTTTCTAAGATTAGCTTTATTAAACCTTTTTTAATTGTTCGATTCACAACGTGAATTGTATCGTGTATTACTTAACAATAGTGTAAAATTGTTGTTGATAATTTACACTTAAAAATCTGATACAACTTTACAACTTTATTTAAACGTTGTATTGTGTATTATAATATATCAGTCTCAAGTGAATACCAGTTTTTTTTTCACCTTCACTTTTATTTGTATTGTTTTCTTCTTGTTTCTCTAAATTAATAAATATTTTAATTTTTTTTCCTAACAATTGACGTTTACAAAATGAAAATACGAGGGGTACTATTTATATTTCGGGAATATCAAATAACAAACATTTTTAAATGAAAATGGCTTTATTGTTATTCGAAATATTTCCCTTGATGATCAATATGCCTTTGCATTCCTTCAAACCATTTGTCATAGCAGTTTTTCCATTCTACTTGAAAAACCGTAGGTTTAAAACGCTTCAACTGCTTGCTCGGCGCTAAAAATCGTTGACCACCTTTGATATTCGGGAACGAGAAGTCATTGGGTGCCAAATCAGGACTGTATGGAAGATGAGTCATCAATTCGATGTTTTGACTGCTCAAAAATTCACCTGTTTGACGAGATGTGTGAGAGCTCGCATTGTCGTGATGGAGAATTATTCGTCGTTGGTTTTACGAATTTCTCCGACGACTTCCGGTTAACAAACGGTCGTGTACCACTCAGAATTGATCGTCCTACGTTGCTCAAGCGAAACAGTGCCCACATGACACATTCGGCCGAAGAAACAGGCGACCATTTGCTTTGCTGTGCTTCTTCTACGAAGAACTTTTAATGGATTTAGCTAGTCTTGGAATACCCACACGGTCGATTGCTGTTTTGGCTCATACGCATATAACCATGATTCCTCATCTATCACGATTTTTTACACGTTTTTTTAGAAACACCACGGTCGAACTTTTTAATCGTTTCCTTACACCAATCGACGCGAGCCTTTTTTTGAACGATTGATAAATTATGGGATATCCAACAAGAACAAAGTTTTTTTTACAACTAAGTGTTCATGCAAAATCGAATGTATTGAAGTGGAACAAATGTGCAAGGATGCCTCTATCTCAATATATGTCACATGACGATATTGCACTATCAGTTCATGCACTGCATCGATGTTTTGTGGCACATCAACTGATTTAGGACGACCTTCACGGAATTCGTCGGCGACCGAACTACGACCACGATTTAATTCACTATACCAGCGATAAACTGTGGTTTTTGTTGGTTCATCGTCACATTCTTGTTGAGATAATCCACATCGAAAGTTGTGGAAAATAACCCAACGAAAACCTCTTGAAATTTCTATTTTTTGGCCAAATTAATTTTCTTAACTCACTGTAAATAAAACAAATAGCACTTGTACATCAAAACGTTGTACGTTTATGCTAAAAAATGTCAAACTTTATTATGGTGTTGCCAGATTTTAGCTATTGTCATTAGTGTTGCCAGTTTCCGAAATATAAATATTACCCCTCGTACAACTGACTGTTCACAACAAAATATTTGTATAGTGTATTTCAATACAACATAGAAATTTTCTATCTCAATAATTTTTTTATAAAAAAACTCCGAAATCTTTAAGGCTCGAGTATTAGATTTCTGTTTAGTTTTAAATATTTGCCTTTTGTTTATATATGAAAAAATTAAAAAAAAAATCTATATTTAAAGTGTAGAGTGTTGCAGTATTATAAAACATTCGTTGAAAAAGAATATGCACTGAAAATCATGCAATGCTGTTTTTGGGTTTGAGTCCCGACTATACAATATATTCAATAACGTCAAAGTTACTCTGGGTTAAAGTTTTGGCTAAAATTTCTGTTTTATTTGTTTAAATGTATAAATGATTATTAACATTTTTCATTTCATTCATATATAACAGAAATTATCAACCACATAAATACGTACAATGCACGTTTTCAACAGGCGCACAGAAATTTTAAAAAGACAAAAAATTCGAAATATTTTATAGACTCGTAAAATACACAGAGAAATAGAGAGCAACTATATCTCTCTGTAAAACACGCTCTCTTTAAGTTTAATATTTCTCCCTAAAATAATAACAATATAATCTCATATTTATTTATTATGATTTTGTATTTAGTAGCACGCGTTGAATGCATGATTTCTTCGGCCTGTTTTTAAGGTCTACGTCATTTGCACTACATCCCACCACCAACCAGTCCGCTTACACACACACACACATTTGTTTATTTTTAAATTATAAAGCAACAACAGCAGCAAATATACACTACAAGTATATACAACAGATTTATTAAAAAAAATTGAAACGGGCTTGGTTTTATTTGAATGGTAAAAATTACAAATAAAAAAGCGCCAAGTTGATAGAAAATATATTTTTATTACAAACAAAAAAAAAAAAAAAAGAAAAACAAACACATCAACAAAACACTCCCTCTTTTTTGAAAATATCAGGCAAACAGCTGAAAACAACAAGTTAACTACGTCAACCCAAAAACAAATTCAAATAAGAAGATTTTTAAAAATATTTTTTTTTCTTCACTCTTTTTAAGAGTTAAAAAATATCTATAACATACTATACCCCCAATATGAAACTTGTATATCTACAGATACATTTCATGTTTAATACACAAACAAACAAATTTTTTTGCCATTGTTGCTTTTTTTTAAGTCCAATGTACGTTTTTTTTTACTCCAACGTTCATACTGCCTAGGTCGTTTGTATATTATTATTTCTATATAATTACAATATAAAAAAAATCACTCGTCTACTTCATGGTTGTTCATTCTATGTTCACGTGAACACCAGCTGATACCAGTCTGATTACTGCGTGATCAAATGCTTTCCATTAGTTAGACAAAGATGAAAAATATTTGTTTTCAAAATTTCCTAAAGGTTAAAGTAAGAGAGCTGTATTTTAGAGGTAAAACACAAATAAAAAAAAATATACTACAAATATTTATACATACATAAAGAAAAAATAATTAGTATAATGAAATTATTTAAATTTTGAATTCGTCATGTTTTCTTTATAAATATTTTGTTTAAATATACATATATATATATAATTTTTATGAATAAATCGTGTCAACCGCATGTTATAAAAAAAAGAGTATACACAGAGAAAAAAAAATGATAGATCAATTGATATAATTATTGATCTATGATTTTTTTTTATATTTTGCGTAAACAACTTATTTTTCTACCAACATTTTTTAAATAAGTCTTAATCTTATTAATGTAAATATGATTCAAGTTAAAATTAAATTTTTCGTATTTAAATTAATATTTGAACATTTTAGATATTATTTTAACATTTTCAAAAATGTGTATAAACACATTTCAATTAAAAAGCAAACAAACTTTTTGATTTCAAATTTAATGTTATTTATGCTTGAATTAAACATTTTTTTCTGCCTGTATACATTTTTATATAAAATAGATTTTTATATAAAATGATTACATTATTTTTTATTGTAATAATTATATTTGATAGAGTATTTAATTATTACGTTTTATATATTATTCTTTTTTTTTTGTTTTTCTGTATAATTTTATCGTATTTTTAAAATTGTTTGTATTATTTTTTTTTTCTAAAAATAGTTGATTTAATTTTTCAAGATTTTTTATTTTTCTTATATTTTTGATCATGTTTGGTTTGTGCCCGCACTATTTTTTAAATATACATATATTTTTAATAGTTGTTTTATAGTTTTTTCATACTTTTTTTAATACTAAAAAATTTATAGATAATATTTTTTTAAATATATTTGTTTTTTTTTAATATCAAACCCATTTTAAAAATGTTATCCTAAATATTTTTATTTATGGTTTGTGGCCTAAATTATAATGTTGTTAGTTTTCAATAACAAATTTCAGTTAAAATATTTTTCGTAATTTTAGTAAAAATGCAGTCAAACACCGATATACCCCCTTTTTTTTGATACGAATGTCCCGTAATTTTCGGGCAATGCCCGTTAAGCCACAATATTTTACTTTAAAAAAATTTTCCTTGTTTAAAAAAAACCTAATTTTATTGATATTCATCGACCTAAATTTTAAAGAAATACATTCCAATTTACGGCTGTCCCAAAAGGGGCTCGTTGGCTGCCAAATCATTTTTTATAAAAAAAAAAAAAAAATACCAAAAAGATAAAAAGTATGGTTTGCGTGTTGGCTGCAAGTTAAAAATTAAAATCTAAACATCTTAAATCAGTTTTAATCTGGAATCTTTTCCATACAGTGGTATTTGTGAACAAGTTTTTTTAATTTTTAAATTAAACATTTTTCCATTTTTTTATTTAATATTTTTTTTTAATTTATTATTACTTTTTTTTAATTTTTTCTTAAGATTTTTAAACAATTTTTTTTTTTTGTTGTGAAATGTATTTTTTTCTTTTTAATTTAAATAATTTCAATTATACATTTTTCTATGCACTATGTATTTTTTTTTATAAATATTAATATTTATTTTTCCTATACTTTTTTTTTACTTACATTTTCAATTTTATTTTCACACAATGGCGGTGTTGCTGGTGGTGAGGGTAATAATGTAATATCCATTTTGTAATAATTTTTGTTTTAATTTTTTGATATTAATCCTTTATTAATGGGGGGTCTTTTTTAATAATTCTTGTTTGCTTTCAAATTGTTTAAATTTTTGTTTATTGTAAATTTATTTTTATTGCAAAATATTTCTTGGTTTCACAATAGTTTATTAATTTGTGTAACTTTCTTTTAATTGTTTTTTTTTAATTGCTATAATTTTTTTTTCTTTTAATTAATATAGCTTTGTTGCTTCTTTTGAAATATTTTATTTAAAATTTTTTTAATTCTAGCGTTTAAAAGCGCTTTTTAACAACCGTTCCGTTGAACAATCAACAAACGAATGAAAACATATAACAATTTTATTTTAACAAGTAAAGTTTGTTTTGCCAGCACCAGCAGCAGTCAGCGTCTCATTTTGAAAATAAAAGAAGGCTCGTTTATGTATACAAAAATAAAAAATACAGTATTTTCCCCCATATGTATCTGTAGTATACAGTGTTTTTTTTGTTGGGGTGTTGTATTAAAAGACTTGCCAGATATTTTTTTCGTAAAACCCCAAACAAATAGAAAAAAATATCCCCAAAACTATGTCCAATTAAAAATAAATCAGTTTTAAGGACTTTAATAGAGAAAAAGTCTTAGCAAATTCTAAGGATTTTTACTTTTGAATTTTTCAAAATTTATTACGAATAATAACTGACGCATTGGATCATCGTCTTAATGTGGGCTGTGTTTCATTATTTTATCGATATTATCATGCGAATTGTTCTGTCGAGATAAGAGAACTGTAGAAAAAAATGTAGAGAAAAAACATGGTTGAGGCAATCATATTCGAAGAGGATCACATATGTTTATGCCAACAATAGTTGTACTATAATATAGTTATCATATTATGACAATAAAATAACCAAAATTTTACCATAATATGGTCCCTACAGTTATATTATGATTCGAAACTATAAAAAAGTTTTTTTTTTTTTTTAATTTAAGAATATTTCTTTAAGAAATATTTTTTTCTAAAGAAAAAATTTGATATTAAGGACTTTTTCAAGAAAACTTCTTTGAATCTATGGACTTTTTAAAAGAAAAATACTTTAAAATATTTTTTAAATTCTAAGGACATTTTTTAAAAAAATATAGATTCTATGGATTTTTTCTAATAAAAAAAATTCGTAGATTCCACGGACATTTTTAAGATTTTTCTTTAAGTTATTCCTTCAAGTAGAATTTTTCTTTTAGAAAATAACCATATAATCTATGTTTGTTTTATTAAAAAAGTTTTTTTTATTAAAAAGTTTTTTTTATTAGTTTTTTTTTTATTAAAAAAAGTTTTTTTATTAAAAAAAGTTTTTGTTTGTTAAAAAAAGTTTTTTTTTATTAAAAAAAGTTTTTTTTTATTAAAAAAAGTTTTTTTTTATTAAAAAAAGTTTTTTTTTATTAAAAAGTTTTTTTTTTATTAAAAAGTTTTTTTTTTATTAAAAAAAGTCTTAAGAATATTTGCATTTAAAAAAGTTCTTAGAATCTAAGCATTCTTTATGATGAAAAGCCTTAAGATTTTAGAATTTTTTATAATCTAAGGTTTTTAAGAATATATGAATTTTTATCAAGAAACAGTGTAGAACCGGAGAATTTTACTTTAGAGCAATTCCATATGAAAACGATCAAAATTGGCAAAATTTTGGACGACCCCTCTACGATTTTAAAATAAATAGTCTCAATCGATTGCCCAGCAAAAAATAATGTACCTACATATTTTTTTTTTATAGTGACTGGTTTAGTGGTGGTGTACACCACTGTCATGTGACAAAATTGAAGAATTCTTCATAAGGGACCTCATTGAAAGTTGTTTTAAAAAAAACTACTAAAGCGATCGCAACGAGTGATAGCTCGTTGGAAAGGTATTGAATCAGGCTTTAATTGAAAAATAAAATTTTCCTAATTTTTCTCAGAAATTTACCTTTTTTCCCATGAAAATTAAATTTTCCCATGAAAATTAAATTTTCCGATTTTCCACAGAAGCTCCTAAATTTTCCGGCTAATTTTATTTTTTTTGGATTCCTCATAATTTTTGCTTTAAATAAATGGGCCCCGACTCCTTGTTTGGACAGGAGAAGAGCATTTAAGAGACCACCTTGTTCTCATTGTTTTTATATTTTTTATAATTGAATTATTTTTAATTATTTAACATTATTTTATTTTATTATTAAAAATACATTTTAAAACTTATTTTACAGTTAAAAATACATTTATGAAGAAAAAATTAATTTTTTTTAAGAGCCCCAAGTTGAGTGTGTAGTGAATATGGTCTGCCTGCCTTCACAAGATCGTAATGGCACACCAAACCCGACTGAGGCTACAGGTCATAAAATGTTTTGTAAATTTTTTAAATTACCAGGTAATAAATATTTCGCCTAAAATGACACGTGCAGAAACAAGTCATAAAACACGGATTTTCCATAAATATGGCGAAATATTTATTACCTGATAATTTAAAAAAATTACAAAACATTTTATGATCTGTGGTCGGCTTATTGGCAGTAACCAATTAAGTCCCTCTTTAAAAAACATTTTATGACCAGTAGTTCACGCAAATTTTCCTATTAAAGAAAAGCAAATATCGCTTATTTTTTTTTACCTATTTTTTACCAAAAAATAAATATAAATACTTCACACTGAGTCAAATTTCAGTTGAATACTAAACGTGAAAGTGTTAAAGTGTTTTTTTTTTTGTAAAGTAAAGAGTGAAGCTGTAAAGACAATTTAAAGCAAAATGAATAAATTTTGCTGCAATCCGTTTAACAAGAGTGGGCATCGTTCGAAAAAGATAAAAGTATTAAAATTAACTGGTGTTTCGAAGCGATACATGAATGAATTAAATATACAATACGGTGAAGAAGCAGAATTCATTTGCCCCAAGTGTAAAATCGATTTGTCTCAACAAGCAAATGCATTGAAACAAATGCAACCACAATCCGAGAGTGAAATGACAATTGAACAAAATGTTTCATCTGATAGTGAGGCAGACATTCCGATGGTCAATATGTCTTTGAGTCCTTTGAATGAGGCTATTACCACTCGCGACAATATTTGATGAAGGCTCTGATAACGAATGCAGTCAAGCAGATGACGTTGATGACGGCAAACAAATGATTGAGCAGTTGAAAAGAAAATTCAATTTAGCGACCACTTTTCCGGAGAAATATCTCATTTTATCTGTGCTGCCTCAATCATGGTCTATACGCAAGATTTCTGAACAGTTTAAAACATCTTTTTACATCGCGAGAAGAAGCAAAGAATTAGTTCGGCAGAAGGGCATATTGGCGACTCCCACCAAGAAATTTGGCTCAAGGACCCTCAGCGAAGCAACGGTGAAATTGATTCAAGATTTTTACTGCAATGCCCAGGTACACGTGCTATGTTATCACACGTGAAGATGGAGAAAAAGTACACAAGCAGCGCAGATTATTATTATGTAATCTATCCGAAGCATACCATCAGTTCAAAGAGAAATACCCAGCAGAAAAAGTGGGATTTTCTAAGTTTGCCATCCTACGACCAAAAGAATGCGTGCTGGCATTAGACAGGCACGGAACGCATTCAGTATGCGTTTGCATGTTTCATCAAAACATCAAATTAATGTTCTTTCCATGCAAGAAATTGAAAGTATTTCACGGTGAAATTGAAACATATAGGGACCTCCTGTCGAAGTCGTTGTGCGCATACCCCACGGAAAATTGTCATCTGTCCAAATGCGACAATTGTCCGAAGATTGACGAGCTAGAGCAATATTTGGCGGAAAAGTTTGAACAGCTGTTAATTCAGGAGGTGCATTTCAAACAGTGGATAATTAGCAGCGGCAGATGTTCCCTTGAGACCGTGGTAAAGCAGATTCCGGAATTCATCGAGGAATTCGGATTCAAGTTGAATGAACTGAAGGCGCACCATTTCATATCCGAGATGCAATCGAAATTTCTAAAGGAAAGTAAGGAGAAATTAGCCCAAAATGAATTCATTGTGATAAGCGACTTTGCCGAGAATTACACTTTTCTCGTTCAGGATGAAATTCAGGCTTATCACTGGGCAAACGACCAGTGCACGGTGCATCCTTTTTGCATTTATTTCAAAAACGAAGATAACGAACTACAGACCGTAAGCCTTGTTGTTGTCGCGGAGAGTTTAGCTCATAATTATGTGTCCGTTTATTTATTTCAAATGAAACTGTTTGAATTCTTAAGATCAAAATTCGATGCAATCGACAAAGTAACGTTTTTCTCAGACAAGGTCGAGTGGCACTTTTTTGCGACGTCCCACGGTAAGAGCCCATGCGATGCGTTAGGGGGAACCCTAAAACGCATGGCGACTAAGGCAAGTTTGCAAAGGCCATATACTGACCAGATCTTAAATGTACAACATTTGTTTTCGTGGATTCAAAGCAAGGAAATTGCCATTAACACAGTTTTATGCACTCAAAAAGAACACGATGCCATGGAGCGACGACTTCAAAACAGATATAATAATGTCAAAACTATAACTGGAACGCAAAAGTTTCATTGCTTCATACCAAATATTTCTGATATGTCAATTAATGTAAAGCGGTACTCTAAATTTAAAATTACTTTAATTTTATAATGATGCCAAGACAATTGAAATTTTTAATAAATATTGTAATTAAGTATAAGCAGCAAAATAAGAAAGATTTTTTCTTCATAAATGTATTTTTAACTGTAAAATAATTTTTAAAATGTATTTTTAATAATAAAATAAAATAATGTTAAATAATTAAAAATAATTCAATTATAAAAAATATAAAAACAATGAGAACAAGGTGGTCTCTTAAATGCTCTTGCTGATTCTTAAAGCAAAAATTATGAGGAATCCAAAAAAATAAAATTAGCCGGAAAATTTAGGAGCTTCTGTGGAAAATCGGAAAATTTAATTTTCATGGGAAAATTTAATTTTCATGGGAAAAAAGGTAAATTTCTGAGAAAAATTAGGAAAATTTTATTTTTCAATTAAAGCCTTTCCAACGAGCTATCACTCGTTGCGATCGCTTTAGTAGTTTTTTTTTAAACAACTTTCAATGAGGTCCCTTATGAAGAATTCTTCAATTTTGTCACATGACAGTGGTGTACACCACCACTAAACCAGTCACTATAAAAAAAAAAAAAAAATATGTAGGTACATTATTTTTTGCTGGGCAATCGATTAAGACTATTTATTTTAAAATCGGAGAGGGGTCGTCCAAAAGGTGATCGCTTTCATATGGAATTGCTCTTTAAGCAATTCGTACTTTAATTCTTTAAATTTAGCCATCGTCAAAACACTTTTGTGAGCAGGTGCATTGTCTTGATGAAAATGATTTTTTTCTTCTTTAAACCAGGTCTTTTCTCACGAATTTTTCCATCCAGCTGATCCAAAAGGCTGCAATAATATTCAGAGTTGATTGTTTTACCTTTCTGAAGATAATCAATCAACAAAATTCCTTTTGCATCCCAAAAAACTGATGCCATAACTTGCTCAATGATTTCTGCTGTGGTTGCAGTTTTTGGTCGTCCTTCGCGTGGATCGTCTTTGAGGCTGGAACGACCACGTTTAAATTCACCAGCCCAAAATTCAACGGTGCGTTTTGAAAAAAATCAATGACACGTCAACTTCAAATGGCTTGTAAACAAAGAAAGAATTGACAGAATGACTTGCAACTTTGCATGTGTTCTCAGGACAGTTATACCAACTTGAGAAAAAAAAGTTTGGAGCTAGCAGTTTCATCCAAGAGGTGAGCGCAGGAAATTTTCAACCAACCTGTATTTTTTGGTTAAAACACATTATTTTTTTATTGAAAAGAATTCAAAAATATAAAATCTTTATATAGAATCTTTTTGAGAATACATTTTTTCGACAATGAATTGATTAAATTATTATGTTATATGTAAATTAGACCGTACCTCAAAAAAAAAGTTCACCGTACACCCTGAAATATAAAGTATTTTAACAAGAAAATTTCGAAAATGTTTTTTTTTGGCCGAACGTAGGGGTCGCCATTTTATATTTTTCGTTATATCTTCGCCATTTACCGTCGGATCATAAAGTGTTGTATATCAATGTTTTTTTGTCTCGCGGAGACCGATGTTTTCCTCGAAGGAGCCATTGACCTCAAGTAACACGTTCTAGTATTAACCCACCAGATCTCAGTTTCTACCACCTTAATGTACTACCCTAATATTTTAAAATGAAAGCTCGCAAAAAATCAATAAACTTTTGCTAGGAAAGTATTCCAATAATTCCAGCGGAACTATTATTTTATTTTTTTTAAATTTTTTTTTGTTGCCGAATGTAGGGCATTTTTAATTTTTTAGTCATATCTTCTGTATTTACAGTCGGATCTTAAAGGGTTATAAATTAATGTTTTTGTCGCAATGATACCAATTTGTTACATCAAAAATCATTGACCTCAAGCACCCTTTTATACTACTTAAGGGGGGGGTAACACCTACGTATATGCCATACATGATCTCATATATGACCATATATCTTCGGATCCGAAATTTGAGGGTATATGGTGATATATGTGCATATTTATTATAATACATGCTCATTCATATACATCCATATACCCTCAAATTTCGGATCCGAAGATATATGATCATATATGAGATCATGTATGGTCATATATTGAACAATTTATGGACGTATATGACCATGTATGCCCATGTATGATCATATACAGGCCCATGTATGATCATGTATGCTCATATATATTTCGATTTTTAGATGGGGAGCTTCAAAAATTTTGATTATATTTTTTAAAAAAATATTTTATACAAAATGAAAAAAAACTCAAAGGCTTAAAAATCTTAAAAATTGTTAAAACATAAACGAATTTATCATTTTGTTTTAATTGGGTAATTTCTGTTTTGAAAAATATTTTAGTAATTTTTTTTTTTACTTTTAAGGTTAAATTTAATTGTTTTTAGGTGTGATTTTTAGAACTAAAAAAACCTTTTTAGTGCTATGTTAAGTGAATGTCCTCTTTTTAGACATGAGTCGGTATCTTAACTTCCGATCCCTTTTTTAATCATATGTAACATTTTAAGGCAATTTATGTTTGTATGTATACGTTTTAATTATTAGAAATAACATTTCCTTCAATATCGGCTTTTTAAAATTAGTAATTTTTTTTCCTAATTTTAGCAAATCGGTTTTCAAAAATTTGTAAAATGATTTCTGAAATTAGCAACGAAAATGTTTAAATATTCTGTAATTTGTAAAATGTAAATTGCTAAATAATATTTTTTTTACTAAAAATCAGTACGAAAATAGTAAAGTGGGATTGAAAACCGTTTACAAATTTTTCTACTAACTTTTTTTTCTGAGTGTAGGTGACTGAGCTGATATTTTTTTTTATCGAAACAAGACAGTACGAGTAATATGACTTTAAATGTCAAAATCATGCTTTATTTGATTCATGATTTATTTGATTCATTGATTGTTATCAGCATTTTATAGTTCCATAATTATCATATTTTATTCATAGTCAGAATTTTTAGATACTATTTAATAACCAATAACTTGATTGTGACAACCATACTCAAATGCAGCAAGCATAATCTTGTGGTTATGGTTAAAATTAAATTTTTTTACACCCCAGGATTTGCAAAAAATTCAATATAAAAATGGTGTAAAAAATAAAAATATTTGCAATTGAATAGTATAGTAGGATTTTTTTAAGATCATATCATATTCTTTTTTTAATTATTTTTATTGTAAAGAAACATGAAAATTTTATTAGTAAGTTATAGAGAATAAAAATTGAGAAATTCCACTGAGCCAGCAGGATAGAATACTTAGTATTTTCGGTTGGCGCTACCCAACCTTGTCAATACCCATGCTCTTCTTCTCCCTTTACGGTCATTGCTTGTTGATGATTGTCTATTTTATATTGAGTGTTAGGAAACAAATTAACAAACTTGTAAACAACAACACAATTAGACTAACATCAACGAAATTTAACAATTTATATTTATCCTCTATATTTTACAGTTTTTTTGTTATGAACTTTAATTCTTAAAGTATCAAATAACACAGCTTATATGAAGCATTTAATATCAAATGTTTGTCTTAATCCATATTAAATCTACAACATAATCTATGTTGATAGTTAATGAATAGACAATATTTTGAATTATATTTTTCACTGTATCCTTGTGTGTAAAGTAATGGAATTTTATGAATTGTTGATCTGTTATTTTGTAAGTGAATAGTATAGTAGGATTTTTTTTTTTTAAGATCATATCATATTCTTTTTTTAATTATTTTTATTGTAAAGAAACATGAAAATTTTATTAGTAAGTTATAGAGAATAAAAATTGAGAAATTCCACTGAGCCAGCAGGATAGAATACTTAGTATTTTCGGTTGGCGCTACCCAACCTTGTCAATACCCATGCTCTTCTTCTCCCTTTACGGTCATTGCTTGTTGATGATTGTCTATTTTATATTGAGTGTTAGGAAACAAATTAACAAACTTGTAAACAACAACACAATTAGACTAACATCAACGAAATTTAACAATTTATATTTATCCTCTATATTTTACAGTTTTTTTGTTATGAACTTTAATTCTTAAAGTATCAAATAACACAGCTTATATGAAGCATTTAATATCAAATGTTTGTCTTAATCCATATTAAATCTACAACATAATCTATGTTGATAGTTAATGAATAGACAATATTTTGAATTATATTTTTCACTGTATCCTTGTGTGTAAAGTAATGGAATTTTATGAATTGTTGATCTGTTATTTTGTAAGTGAATAGTATAGTAGGATTTTTTTTTTTTAAGATCATATCATATTCTTTTTTTAATTATTTTTATTGTAAATAAAATAAAATTATTTTTATTTTAAAGGACACTGCGCACTAATTGGCTAAAATTTACTTATTCGAACAGACTGGTATAAACAATTTTTTTTTTAGCATTTCGAGAAAAATTATTCGATGCGGTAACCCTGGACGAAGCAATCTTTATTACAAAAATAAGAAAGAAACAGATTTTGAGGAGTTAGTTATTCAGTTTATATTAAGTTGCCCTTCCTGCCTTTCGGTAACTTTTATTTTCATAAACGCTGTTTTTTATTTTTGTAGGAGAAATTTTTATAACTTTTTTTTGTTAATTTAAGGTGGAAGAAATATTTTAAACTTTTAAATTTTTTTAAACAGCTGTATATAGCTGTTTTGAAACTTAGGATTATGTATAACTTGTTCTAAATCATTTGTTTTTAAAACACACCAAACATAAAGTTATAATGCAAACATGGCTCCTTTGCATGGGTTCTAGAACTAGTTACACCACCAGTAATCAGGGATGCTTTTAAAAATATGTAGTTATTCACTGAGAAGTAGTTCTAAAAGTAATAATTTAGAACAGTTTAAAAAAATATTCCGGTGTATACTTTGCCCTTTTTAACGTTAAAATCGAAAATTTCTTATTAATTTTATAAAAAACAATTGGGTTAAAAAATTGTTTATAGTGGGTTTAGCTGCACATCCGCCGCATCCATTTTAACCGTAATCGCAGTTAAGAAAAATTGCGGTTAAATGCAAACTCTAGTATTAAGAATGGTAACACTTCGTTTAAGTGGTTCAAGCCATTAAACAAATTCTTTTATGTTTCATTTTTCAAAATATTTTGAATTTTAGAAGCGTAAGTATTTCGTAAGCGTGAGCAAAAATTTAAATTACTCACGTGATCGTGCTTGAGGTGAAAAAATTGTAATTGTAATTTTTGGTTCGTCATCGTGCGTGAGCCAAAAATCGCTCACGTGCCTATCTTTAGTGGCAACCTTACAAACCATATGTTTTGAGTAAATGTGGGCACGTGACACGAAATTTCGTGAATCACGTGGTTTTTGCAAAAAATACCGGTTTTTGCAAAAACACTGTTTTTTAGAATAATCGTATTTGCATAATACTGGTTTTTAAAAAATACTCGTATTTGCAAAATACTGGTATTTGTTAAAATACTGGTATTTGTTAAAATACTGGTATTTGTTAAAATACTGGTATTTGGTAAAATACTGTTTTTCTTGGGTAAAATACAGTTAATTTGTAAAATACTGGTATTTGTTAAAAAAACTGGTATTCTGTAAAATACTGGTATTTTGTAAAATACTGGTATTTTGTTAAATACTGGTATTTTGTAAAATACTGGTATCTTTAAAATACTGGTATTGGGCAAAATACTGCTATTTGAAAAATAATCATATTTGTCAAATACTGGTATTTTAAAAATACTGTTTTTTCTAAAAATGCAAGACTTGCATAATACTGGTTTAGTAAAATATTAGTTTTTGCTAAAACACTAGTTTTCGTCAAAATACTGGTATTTGCAATATACTGGTTTTTCGTAAAATACTGGCTTTTGCAAAATACTGTTTTAATGGCAAAAATGGTATTTTCAAAATACAGGGTTTTGACAAAATACTAGTTTTTGGCAAAATAATGGTTTTTGGCAAAATTTAAATTACTCAAAATCGTTTTTTTTTATTTTTTATTTTTTTAGATTTTTTCACATGTGTGGTACTCGTAACATTTCACTTAAGTGGTTTAAGTGATAAAAAATAAATTATGTTTAATTTTTTCGATATATTTTGAATTTTGAGCAAAAATCTAAATGCGTAAGTCAAAAATTGTCCACGTTCCCATATTGTCTCAGATTTCGGATCCGAAAAATTATGGAAATATATGAGATTATGTCTGGTCATATATTGCATAATGCATGGGCCAGCCCTTGTATGGTCATATGTGCTCATATATATTTGGATTTTTAAATGAGTTGGTATGGCTACATCACTCAACCGATGCGAATATAAGCAAAAACCGAGAAAAATAATAAACATATTTTAACCGTACATTTAAACCGCTACTAACTTAAGGCGCTATTAGCGCTCTAAACGCATTGCAAATTTTGTTTTATTATTTTTCCCGTTTATTTATTCCCATAGTTACCTTAGATTAGGTTGAACTGGCTGGTCAAATGCCGCAGAATAGATCAGCTAGATGTAATGGCACCCTGGGTGCTCCACAATCTCTTAGCAAATGCTCGCATTCTGAGAATTCCGATACAAGATATCGTATTACCTCCTGGTCGCGGAATAGATAATCTCGCAAACAACTTGCCCTTGATCGTGCAAGAGCCGAACAGTGGCACATAATATGCTCCACCCTCTCTCTGTCCCCCGGTACCCACAAAACCTACAATTATCACTCGCCAGTCATACCGCTCTCTTGGCAAGAACCACAGTACAGCAGTAGCCCGTTATTACCCCCACCAGAACTTTACAATCGGTTCTGGTTAAGGATAACAGAAGACCGGTCGCCTTAGGATTGCAAGACTTCAAAAATCAAATAAAAAACCTGAAATATTAAAATTCTCCAAAAAATATCCCAAAATTTGGGAACAAACCCCTAAGTCTGGCAAGTCTGTATATTTATAATGTTTATACTCGCAGAGTATAGAGAGTTTCAGATTTTTCAAGAATTTTGCTGCCTTTTTTCTGGTTTGTTTGTACCAGGGCTACGGAGATTGAACGCTTGTTTGTCAGGGGCGTTAAAAGGTAATTTCATAAATTTCCAGTGACGCATTTTTGTTTGTTATTAATGTTTATTTAATTTTCTATTATTTATTTGCTGTAAGCACTTTTATTTTTGTTTTTGAACGAAACATAGTTTTTTGATATTTTATCTTGCTGGGGACCAAAATGTCGGAGTACATTTTCAATCAAAGCTGGTAACCTTAACAAATATCGGTAACGGTAGTCGTTTTGGTATAATATTGTACGGTATTTTAATCGGTGGCAGGTTTTTATTTAACCCGGTATTTAGGCAGTAACATATTTTTAACGTTTACGATCCGAATCGGATCCCAGATTCCAAACCCGATCATTTTATCTAATGTTTCATCGGACGAAAATCATTTTTAATTTTTATTCAAATTCAAAATTTTTTAATTATTAAGATTTTCTTGTGAAGAAACAAAATTTTTAACACATTTATAACTTTAAAAACTAAAATATTTTAATTTTATGTTTTCCCTTTCTTCTCAACGTCACCGTTTTGTGTAATTCAGCATAATTTTTTAATAAGATCACCAAAAGTTTTGTTTTAATGACAAATTTTTAACGATTTTTTTTTTTTAATATTTTTCTTTGCATCTTAAAATTTTACTTTCAGTGTTTTTTTATCTAAAAAACAAAGTTGTTTTTATGTTTTAAATTTAATTTTTTATTTTTTTACAATTGATTGATCAAGGTGTGTGCTTA
Organism: Eustalomyia histrio; assembly: GCA_949748255.1. Lineage (NCBI taxonomy): Eukaryota > Metazoa > Arthropoda > Insecta > Diptera > Anthomyiidae > Eustalomyia > Eustalomyia histrio. The sequence continues at coordinate 16,890,383 of OX456526.1, forward strand.
TTGTTTTTGTTTAACATCTGTTTAATAATCATCGTGTCCGTCGTTCACATTGTTGATTCTCGTATAAAAATTTATTTCGAACATTGAGTCATTTAAGGTCAATTTTGTAAATGCTTGAGGCACAAGGTCGTAACTTAAAAAAGTAAAATGTATTATTTACAACGAATAGCTTTTTGTTTTAAGGACAGAATAATACGAAAATGAAAAAGTATTTTAAAATTAAGATAAACAATTTGTTTTTCTCAAAACAAAATTCATTTACAAAAAAAAGACACACCTGTATGTATCATATATAAGATTTTGTATAAAAAATTACCCAAAATACTGTATAATCTCATTATTTTATATACATTTTCAATAATGATTTCTCTCAAATTGATTTTACTCTTTTAAAACAGCTGTTTTAAATATTGACGATCATAAACGACCTATTTTTTGTCTACACTCTAAATAATTATTGGATATTTTTTCATTATGAAAAACCTCCACTAAACTCCAACATTAAAATTGTTTAGATATTATTTAATTTTAATTTACTTTTAGGAGTTATTTAATTTTTTTGGTGATTATTTATTTAATTTGTTTAAGCAAAAATTATTACAGTTTAATAATATTTCTTCTTTCATCAAATATTTAAACTGATTTTATTTTTAAAACTTCACAGCGAACACATTTCTGAGCGGTTATAAGAGTCATAATTCTTTAAATTTTTGGAGTCATAAGTATAACATTATTTAATCACAAATGACTTAAAAATTTCTTATAAATGAGTAACAAATGGCTCAGAAAGTTATGACTCATAAGATTTTTTATAATTCACAAAATAATGCTCAGAAAAAGGCTTTGTCGGCAAAGAAAAACACCTCCCCCCCCATATAGCTATATATCAGAAGGTTTAAGGGATCTTATGAGTCTTTTCGGACCCCAATCAACCACTGGGTTTTAATTCACTGATCTTAGAGTATTAACATCTTAAATTAAGTATGAATCTTATTAAAGTAAATATGATTCTAGTTAAAATAAACTGTTTCATATACAAATTGAGATTTTAAAGTTTTAGATTTTATTTTTGCATTTTAAAAATAAGTAAAAACATATTTAAATTAAAAGAATTAAAAACTTACAAGGAAAGTACCCAAACAGCACTACGATTTTGGTGAAATTTGGATATGTGATAGATAAAAATGCTTTGGCTTTTGGGGGTTCAAAAATAGGTATTTTTTTCGTTTTTTAAGTTATTTTTAACTATGTGAAAGTGTGGTTTCATGGAATGAAATTTTTAAGGGCTGGTGCCTTCTTCGGTACAATTTTGCTTTTGATAGAGGAGCTTAAAGTGGAATAGCTCAGCAGAAAACAGGGAGGAATTGCAAAAGAGGCTGAAAGAGGAATTCCAGCGACGTGACATTTACATTGAGACTTATGAATTTGATGAAAAAGTAGAAATTGAGGTTCGTTTCCGTATAACAGAAGGTAATACGGCCGCTATGATGGAAAAAATTAAACCTCTAGAGGCGATAACAAGAAACAAAAACATCGAGAGCAGACAACGAGAAATTGTTGGCTAAGTTTGAAGAAACTTCTAGAGCAGAAAACGAGAAATCGCTGAGGAAACGAAACTTTGAGAGCAGACATCTAGAAATTGGTAACTAAGATGAAAGAAAAGCTACAAGATATAGAAGTTGAAGTTAAATCTTCAATGCCAAGCTCAGTAAGAATTATTTTGGAAACTTCAGGTAGATCAAAGGCTCCAGCATACCAGTTAATGTATTCAAGTTCCAGTTTGCGACAGTTGCAGCTAAAAATGTATGGAACAACAAAGAAAAAACTGAATAATGGATATATCTTTAAAAGGTAACACAGCAGAAATTTTGGATTTAGCCATTTACCTGCAGAAATAATTATGATGACATAATGGTGGCACTGCAACGAAAATAACATATGATGGCGAACACAAAAAGGAAATATACTGAATGGAACTAAAATGTAGATTGCAGAAAGCAAACGAGTAGTTACAAGACTTTGCTACGGAGATTGAACGCTTGGTGCAGCTGACTTATTCAGGCGAAAATCATCCATTTTTAGATCAATTCAAAATTAAAAACTTTGTGAATGGAATTCGTGATTCTAATGTAAGACATCGTCTTTTGCAGAAACTGTTTTATTCTCGCTGACACAAGAACGTGCGAACCTAATTTCTAAGCCGCAAATATTTAAGATGCATAACCTCGAAATAACTGAAAAAGAGACATGTATGATCACCAGGCAGTTAAGGTGGCAGTTATGCAGTTATTAGGGGAAAACAAGTCAATGCTAATAATAAATGTTTAAACTGGAGTAGAGTAAGATATTTTGAGGAAAAGCCTCCGGGTCGATCATCAATCAGCACAAGAGTCCCAGGTAAATTTGATAGAGCTACCTTTGCGGGGCACGAGCTAGCTCCTACAACCGATGGCCCCACAATCTCCATATCAGAATACAGCCCGAGAAAAGCAATCTTATGGGGACATCAATGGACGAAAGCACATTTTTACTATAAACACAGGAGCATCACAGACCATCATGAGGCCCGTACAGCTGCTGGAGACCATGTATCTGCCTATAGTTTAAGCTAAATGTAAAACCAACGATTGCCAACATAAGCGTCAATAACGTATTTATTGTTGCCGATATTGTGGACGAAGTAATCATTGGTGAAGATAAGGCCATGCATATGGGGCAAAAAGTTATGGTTTCGAAGAATGTTGAAATAACCCTTGATGTTGGATATAAACGCAAAACTCAAGTAATAAAGTTACCATCGGTCATCTAAAACTAGCAGTACGGTCAGAAACTCTAGAATGGACGCGTGTAGAGGGAAAATGTGAGGACAACAGCCGACCTAAAGTTTCGGTTGTGAAATCCTACACGAAGCCTGATTTCACCCCAAGATGGTTTATCATATCCTTATAAGAAATAATTTCACAAGAGCGTTTGCCTAATGAACACTAGGATCGATCCAATTGATCCTGTACCACAGCAATCTCTGCCTCATCACCACCTCGACCATACGACCCGGTATCCGGGAAAATAATTACTCAGTTTATTGCAGCCAATTTCAGATCTACCCTTGAGGTAAACGCTTAAAAAGATGTCTGACTTAAACAGTAGAGAAAAATAAGTGCGCTCCTGTAATCATTGCACACATTTTCGTATTAGGAATCACTTCAGATTACGACCTCTTAACCCGTTCTGATTTCCTTCTAATTGAATGAAATTTATATAAAATATTGGTTTGGAAATATTATGCACACCGTACCAAATTATGACCTGATAACATACATAATTCATCTGAAATCTTCTCTATGTACGTATAGTAATGTAAGGTGCTAAACTAAAATTACGATTCTGTTATTTGTAACTGCAGTTGTATGTTATGATCATTTTTAGAATGTATAAAAATAAACACAACATTTATTCATTTATTTCTCATCTTCAATTGAAAAATTCCAATTTGAATTTTAAAACAAATCACGCCAACAAAGCGTGATTCCAATATGTATGCAGTATGTAGGCTGGTAAGCGGGCAAATAGCCAGCTAGTTACACAGCTGAATAGAGAGGCCAGTACCAAAATAAAATTTCATCATAAAAAGCAGATTAAGCATAAGGCCAAACATCGATCCATTGATGTGCAGCATCCATCCAACACATTTACTCAAACTACTAACATTTTTTCCAATTGTTGTTGCTAACGGAAGTCACATGTATTCGTTTATAACTATGTATCATGTGGAATTCTATGTTTTACGAAATAATAATGTTTGTGTATGATGAATATGGGCATCATCATCATCACTAAATGACCGTGTGATTTTTATGAAAAATTAAAATACCCAAAATCTACAGAAGACGTAAAGCATTTAAATTTGATTTAGCATAACAGCAGCCAGAAGTTGTGTGACATACATTTGTATGTATGTACGTACGAATTTTTGGCAATTGGCTAATTGGATCGTATGTACATATCTGTTTTGAATTGATTTTATTTTTTTTTTTGTTTTGAACCTATAGCAACATAAATTTCAGAGTCAAACGTTTGCATTCTTCTTTTTCTTCTTCTCGCATTTACTGTTGTAAATAAAATCCCCAATAGTAGTGGAATTTGCATGTGTGTGAGTTGTTTTATAAATGAAAACTGGGTTGATGATGATTGTTTAGCTTGTTTTGTTAATTTTTATTATTTTCTTTTTTTTTGTAAATACAATTTAGCTCATGTATTTGTTGTTGTTTTGTACATGCGCTTCAACAACTGTTGAATACTTTTTATTTTGTGTCATTTAGCGTAGTCAATGAGAGAAAAGGAGAGTATTTTATTTTTGTTGTTATGTGTTATGATATATTGGGATAATGAGAATTTTCTGCTAACGGTATTGCCAGATAAATGTTTTAAGGAAAAATAAACTTAAAATTTAGACACTTTTCTAAAAATCTCTGCCGTCTAGATATGTCACTTGAACATTGTTTTAGTTATTGGGTCATAGGATTCATTTTGAAGAGTCCTACCACAAAATATATTGAACTGTTGCCCCCCTGGTGATCACTTTCAGAGTACGCTTTATGGAATTTCAGACCACAGAGACATTTTTGGGTATTTATATGTCAACGATTATATGAAGCCATAATCTTCCATTTGTATGAGTTTAGAGTACGATTGACGGTGTAGTTGGGTCGAGTATTCTGTATCTCCAGCACCGCGACCAAGTAGATCTATTGTGCACCCTCTAGTGTTTCCTCAGTTGTTCTCCAGTGCAGCCTTGAGTAAAAGTACAATATTCTTCACTTCCAGTTTCTTGTATTGTTCATCCTTAATATCAGGTCTGCCAAATCTGATAAATCGTAGGTATGCAAAGGCAGGACATTTAGCCATTACATGTTCCATGGTCTCCTCATCCTCCATACAATATCTGCATGTCGTATCTCCATCATGTCCCATTTTGTTTAAGATGTAATTACATGGATAGTGTCCTGTGAGTGCTCCACATAGGAGTCTTAGATTTGGTCTGTTCATCTGAAGGGCCTCTCTGCCCCTTTTTTCATTGTATGATAAGAACTTATTTGAATGTTTCAGTGGTTTCTGTTTGTTCCAATATTTAATGGATTTCGTCTTGATCAGATCCGATATCATATTTGTGATGTCTTTTTTCGTGAAACCAAATTGAGGACACGGGCCTATAAATGGCAGTTCCGCAGTTCATCAGCTTTTTCATTGCCTTAATGCCCACTGTGACCGGGTACCCAAATGTTACCTTATTATTGGTCGCCAGTTGGTTGAAGGCTTTATGGCATTCTAGCACAGATCTATGGTGCTATATGGGGGTTTTCAGGTCCTGGCTGTCCGACATTAAGTTTATCATTAATCTTACAAGATTCCTTTCCAGAAGTTCGTTCGTTGCTGTATAGATAGCATATAATTCTGCAGTAAATATAGTTGAATGTTTGCCCAGAGGTATGTGAATTCTGCACCTAGGTCCGTATACACCGGCTCTAACTCCGCTAAAAGTCTTGGATCCGTCAGTATACCACTTCAGTGCATCTTCCTTCAACCATTGGGGATCAAGTTCCCAGTCCTCTCTTGTTGGGATTTGAACTTTGTATTTTCTTCCTAGTTCAATCACTGGATTTATTTGATCACTTCATAGTGTCATGTTCTTTATGGAACTGGCCTCGTTAAGGATCCTCAGATGGCCTTTATGGTCACCTTCTTTGAACTTAAATAGCTTGTGGAGTTCGATTGCTTTTTGAATGTGAGTAATATTCAATGATGTCTGTGGGTTCTTAGAACAAGTACACGTAATGATTGGTGCAAGTAGCACCACTGTTCCAATATTGTGGAGCCTAATATAGAAGGCTAACAGGAAATGGAGAGAACTAACCATTAGACAACCACCAGGAAGATGTGGCCTATTTATAAATTAAATCTATCTAGTGGTTATGTCTTTGGTAGGGGAACTTCCATATACATACTAATATTGTAACTCGACTTATTTTTTAATTTGTCATGCCTCAGGTTACTTAAAGACAACGCTTTACTTTGGTAAAGAGTTCCAGATATCGGAAAGAGTCGCAAAATGTTCGCATAAAAACAAAAGCCTCCTATAATCTAGTCTCGGCAATTCGCACTAACTGGGTTTTGTATGTCCTTGTATTTGATTGGTATCCAAGGTAACAATGCTTAGATTGGAAATCGCTTCTGGCACTTGATGTAGATATATATTATCTTGCTTGACGTTAACCGCAACATGTGTTCCAGTCGTATTTTCCTACGTGTATAACTTAAAAATGAGGGAATCACATCAGAGGGCGTATGTTTTACACATGGTTTGTGTTTTTAATAATTTGTATAGCATGTTGGAGGGTAATTATCTGTCATTTATTTTCACTTATTCATTTGCTTCAAAAATGTCGAATTTTGTGGCAACAAAGTATCTTTTGCGAGAAGTTTTGCTTTATTTATACAATATGAAAAAAAGGCAGCTGAAGCACATCGATTACTTACCGTAGCTTATTCTAAATATGTTCCATCCATTTCAATGTGCGGAAGATGGTTTGTGTGGCTCAAGGTCAGCCAAAAAAGTTAAAAGATGATGGCTGTAGGCATTACTCGATGAAGATTGTTGTTAAACTTAAGAAGAACTTGAAAAATCATTGGGAATCACTCAAGCAGCAATTTCAAAACAAGCAGTAGGATTCATCAAAAAGCAAGGAAATTGGGTACCACACGAGGTGAAGCCGAAAGACGTTCAAAAACTCATCTTTGCATCACATCATTACTGGCGATAAAAAATGGGTCTATTACGACAACCCCAATTGCAAGAAATATTATGTAAACTAGGCCAAACAACTAAATCAACGCCAAAGCCAAATACCCATGGCGCTAAGGTAATGCTCTGTATTTGGTGGGACAAGAAGGATACCCATCTATTATGAGCTGCTGAAATCGGGGTAGGCGAGCACAGGGGTTCTGTACCGCATACAATTGATTCGTTTAAAGCGAGCATTGGTCGAAAAACGCCTGGAATATGGGACCAGGCATGAAACCGTAATACTCCATCATGACAACGCTCGGTTACATGTCGCAAGACCTGTCAAAAACTATTTAGAAAATAGGGGTTGAAAGGTTTTGCCTCACCCGACTTGCCCCGTCCGACTATCATTTGTTTCAATCATACGATTAACTTTATAATACGATTCACTTCAGAACAGGATTGGATTGATTGATTCTCAGCCTTAAAAATTAAGCAGTTCTTTTGGCAAGGACGGTATAAAACACAGGATGCACAAAATGCCAAATTTTTTAGCTTCCAGCTTTGCCATGCTTCCTGGTGTTGGCACCAGTCACCATGGCTAAACTGGAAGCTAAAAGTTTGGCACTTTGTCCATTCTGAGTTTTATACCGTCCTTGCTTTTGCCGCGGAATCTGTATGTTGCCAGAAAGATGGGAAAAGGTATTAGCTAACGATGGCCACTTCTTTGAATAATTTTATATTGTACCAATGTTTCACGCCCAAATTTACCAAAAATCCCGAATTTAAAGTTTATACACCCTATACATCTGGCGGACCCGTTGGCATTTTGAGGGAATCTGGTTAATAGGTTTTATGTGGATTTATGAAAAAAAAAAAGACTAAAGGATATCACTGCATGACCTAATTTTTCTAATTGCTAAAGATAGCAATTCCTCTTAAAGTTTAATGAATTTATGATTGTGCTCCCAGAAGGCAATAGTTGTGAATATTAGAATTAATTACTAAAGAATTTTCCAAAGTTATAATTTACAGGAAGAAGAATAAATTGTTCATGTTTGCTGACTGTTTTGTGCTTAAATAAACTTCAATTATCCATATTGATGAAAAATAATTTGATCAATTGGCACATAAACTAACCGCCGAGCAGTTTTTGGATCGCAAGAAACTGCGGTAGTCTGGCAATTTCCTTGTTTCAGTTAAATTTTGCAATAAAAATATTTTTCTTCCTGTAAATAGGCACTTTAATAAGCTAAATACCCATATTTTATTTAACTTCTACATAAACTTTGTAAAGAACTGCAGTGATAAGCAGCAATGATCTTCTTTGAACGCGGTCCAAAAGCTTAAAAATATACTTTAAAGTCCTGCTTATATTTGAAAAGGAACAAAGTCTATCCAGAAGTTAAGTACACGATCTTAGAAAACTCTAACATTCTTTAAGACTTAATAATGAAATATTTTTTTTGTCTTTTATACCTTATTGTGACATCAGAAATCCGATTGCATGTTTCATTTAAACTCATAATTAGTGTATCTCCGGTCATCCTCCTATTTCGTTGATATTTTGATATGTGATAGAGGAACGATAATTTTCTTTCAAAAATGTTAGAGGTAAAATATATGGCTTCCTTAATTTGTTCTCCTCTATCACATATCCATATTTAAGCGAACGCTCTGGGTGTCCTCGGGGATACCTTCCTTGCCTGTCGCAATTTCATACTAGCGACTGACAGGTGAAATACTTTCCTTTGTTTTTTAAGCAGTCCCTTAGAATTGGATAATATTTTATATTCGCCTCAAATATTTTCACCTCGAAAAACTTTTTTCACCACAAAAATTATTTTCCTTAAACATTTTTTTTTTTTCCAGCCACAAAATTTGTTTTCACAAGTTTTTCACCTCAAAAATTTTTTTTCACTTCTAAAGTTGTTTACAGTATTTGTTGTTTACATTATTTGTATCAAAAACAGTGAGGATATTTTTTTAGGACATTGGTGGAGGGTATTTAAAGATTTGGCACAGCTGAATTCAAGCCTTTTTTACTTGTTTTTTCTTGCGATTAAAACTTCCGCTAAGAAAAACCATCCTTTGATACCACCATTTGCAATACATAATAATCTTGAAAAATGACTTGTTGATTTTCTACGAAAATTCTAATCTCGATCTGGCAATTCCCTTTCAGACTATAATAAAATTTACGAAAAAAGGGGCTCGTCAGCTCATACAACTAACAAACATCAAGGTAACTGACTTATAAAATAATTAATTCAATGGGAATTTCAAATATAATACATACCTCAAAGCAGAGAGCCACAGAGAGACAGAGAGTAGCGTCTGTAGTATCGTCATATACGAGAAACTGGTTTATATGAAATGGGGGAAAATACTCACTTATTCACTTCAAAGTGTAGATACAAATAATAATACTGCGAAATTGTATATTTTTGTTGTTGTTGCTCATATTTTCACAACCAGCTCTATTGCTTGCTGTTCACGCGTTGACCTCATGATATCGGCTATATGTTCACGTGAACAGTGAAAGATTATAGCATGCCTTGTACGTATGTATGTACTACAGTGTATGGGGTATAGTGGAATGGAGTGTTTTTGTGTTCAAGGGTCTTGTTTTTTTATAAAGTGTGCATGCTATATCTATAGTACGACGAATACGACGACGAAATAGAAATACGAGCATACACATACCGATGATACTGTCGACGACGATAATAAAAAAAGAAGAGGATTGGGGTCTGGCTGATTGTAGGCTTTAGATGTCTAGCATGAATTTTATGCATCGTTGATGATTGCTGTTATAGGTTAGACAGCGGGGTATTTTCATTTAATCGGAGCGGAGTGTTAACGCGCCAATAGCAATGACTACGTGCCATGACGTGCGTATTTTTTTCGTAGTATTTTCTTCAGGTATTTTTAGCGTGTTATTTTCAAAGCTTAAAAAGAATTAATTCTTTAATTAACTTTTTTAAATAAATTAAATTTTCTTTAACTTTTATACCAGTAAAGCTTTCTAAGTCTGGATTAACACACAGCAATTTTCTTAAATTTTCTTTTGAACTTGCATACGTGTCCACACCGCGAGTCTGATTTTTTTGCAATTTTATATATAGAAAAATAGTACGAAACTATAAACTCTGAATTGCTGCAAAAAAAAATAGCTTAGTGTGAACAGGGACTTATGGAATGAATTCAGGTATGACAGGTCATAACCCCCACGATCATTATCACCATTTCCGGAGAAAAATCCCCAAACAGAAAAGGGAATTAATTAAGTCTTCATATGAATTAATACCAATTTGTTCTGGGGATAATGACCAAAAATGTTTAAGTCACTATCACAATTTCCCAAAACGAAGGCCTTCTGGTATTCCACAGGGAAAAGAAGCCCCCAAACTACGCAAAAAACCTTTGTCATGAAGGCTGGCTTTGAAAACAATATACATATAGTAGAATACCACTTACCTCGGCCGTAGGCCGGCTAGGCAGAAAAGCTTATTTCAAAGCTCTGATTATATTATTATTATTTGTATTTTGTTTTGTTTAAATACTTCGTGTTATTTTGTTTTGCAATTAAGTTACCTCTTTTTTTTGCATTAAAAATTGTTGGTGGAAACTACGAAATGCTTTTTTTGGGGGTGTGTTTCATTGCAATTTTATCATTTACAGGAGCTAGAGAAATCTGAGAAACAAAGGAATTAATGATGCCAAACAATTCAATTTGCAAGTGTACATACAAATTTTATTTACCAGATGTAATGCGATATTAGAGTGACCAGATGTTAAGAAACATTGCTTGTCAGTAGTAAAGCCGTGACAAAGAATTGTTCACATATTTTTAGAACACATTTTCCTATGATGGACCATCTAAAAAGTCCCCAGTGTACTCAGGAATGACTAAGAAGAAATTGTTCGTATATGGGAGATATGCAGCCTTTTTATTGGTCATAGCCCCTTAATTAACTTGATTTGTTAAAGGGGATAGAGGAGAGATGAAAAGATGGTGAAAGATGAAGAGCTTCAAAAATGGCAACACTGTAATTGCGCGACTTGATAAATCTTAAAACAGTTGTTGCCCGCCATCTAATGGAGAGTCTGCGAAATGGTTAAGCTTTTAGTTCATAGGCCTTTTATGTTATTTTACTTCGGTGGGATTAAGTGCCATGGATATATCAAAAGAGGATAGAAAACTTGTACAAATAACTTCTCTAAATAGATCTTGCTGTCGCTAGGGATCGAACATGCAACCTTGTGTGTAACAGTCCAACCCGCTAACCATTATATCACAACCCCCAAAAAGGGGATCAAACTTTTGATAGGACATGTTCTAAGTCCTTATAGTTTTCAGAAATATCGAGATATTTGGAGTTGGTTCATTACATATCCTACAGGACATCAAAGAGGAAAAAGAGAGGAAGTTTTTGTTTATTTTTAAATATTTTTTATTCTATTTCTTCACAATTTTTAAAAAATTAGGAATACAGACAAAACTCGATTTTCGTCTAAAATTATTTTAAAAATTTTATGATACTGTTATATACTTGCGTAAGGTTACTTATACTGACCAATGACGACCAAGTCTCATGGAATGTTCCAACATTTTTAGTTCGCTCGTCGAAGGATTACACCGTTAATTAACATAGAATTTATTTTAAGAGCAACTAATGAAAAGTTCTGTGTTTGTCTTTCAGTCATATAATGCTTTCTTCATATTTATCGTTATACATAATTCACAAAAACTCTTTGTGCCTAACATTATCGAAAGTTTTCTTATACCCACAAACCAATTTGGATTCGGTAAGAAATATGGTTAAAAGATTTGTTGTATCACAATCCACATTATAAAGGAATAAACTTCTAAAGATTATTATTAAGTCATGATCTGTCCTCACGGCCGCACTGCGACCCATATGGATCTTTTGTACCATGGGTCATAAAACTAAAGCGAATTCTCCATAATATTCCCTATGAACTTTAATAAAGAAGATGGAGAAGAGTTTCTAATGTCCTCTGGACCTAAAAATTCCCTATTGAAAACTTTTCGCACAAAACTCGCACAGAATGTGGATGGTTGTTTGGTCTACCTCAAGACATAGTCGACACAGAGGCGATTCCAACAGATTCATCCTCCACAAATGGTAGTTTAATCCGAAATGTACGGTAAGAAACCCTGTTAGTAATCTAATGTCGTTCCTAGCAAGGTCCAAAATGTTCCCATTGGAAAAGGGGTTGACCAGTAGTTTCGACTGTCTCAAACCCAAAGAATTGTTCCAAAGGTGCTTTGCCACTGGTAGTTCTCCCTCCCTAACCAGGGCTGCTATGGTGGACCAGTTTACCCCACAGTACGGTTCTGGTCCTACTAAAGAAAAAAACCCATTCTAACTAGTTCGTCCGCTATCTCGTTACCAATATGTCCACGATGACCTGGTATCCAGTAAAGAGTAACCCTGTTACGCGCGGCCACTGTTGAAGGGTATCAAAACAATCCAGAACTATTCCTAAAGTGAATGAACACGATGACGAAGTCTGGAGTGCGCCCTTTAGACCCTTATAAATATTCAGTCCAGCGTATATGAGTATAGCCTGTAGCTCAGCTTGGAATACCGTTGGCCACTTGCCCATTGGTTGCGATATCCTCGTGTTTGGTTAAAAGACCCCCACTCCCACATCGGAGTCCATTTTCGACCCGTCAGTATACCAGTTTAGACTGCAAGTGACCACTACTGGACCACCCGCTATCCATTCCGTCCTGCTTGAGATGACAGCCCCGAATCTCCTACCGAATCCCAAGTCCTTGTTCCCTAAAGACTTCAAGATATTCGTATGACCCTTGACATAAAAAGAACCATCATGTTAAAAGTTTAATCTACGTGCAGCCAATGTTGCTGAAGTTCTAATGAAGATATTTAAGAGGGTTAGACCAAAAATGGCTTCTATGGCCAATGTAAGGCAGGCCCGCATAGCCCAAACAGCAACAAGGTTCAGTTTCCATCTCAATGTGAAAGATACCAAGATTGTCTTACTAGGGTTAAAAGAGAGATCATGTTCTCTGCACCAATTCGTTATGAGCTTAAGAGCGTTATTCATTATATCCGATATGATATTATCAAATTTACCAGTTACTATAACTACTTAATATTCCGCATAACCAATTGCATCATAACCAAGCCGACCTAACTTTTGAAGCAGGTCATCTATAACCAAAGAAGTGGAGACAAAACTCCTCCTTGTGGGCAGCCTTTAACTGCGTTAACCATCACAGAGGTGTTGCCTAACGCAGCAGTTATTTCCCTACTTCCTAGCATGTTTCTGGTCCATTCACTAGTGGTAGAATCAATGCCGCTGCGTTGGAGTGAAAGTGTGATCGAGTCATAACCTGTGTTATCAAAAGCACCTTCAACATCAAATATACTATTTCCACACCGATTGCAGTTGAACTTTAAAAAGGTAGAAGTTGTAAAAGACCGATGAAATAACTCTATCCTGTGGGACTCATTGTTAAACTCTTCGTGGTTTCGACCTTTTGTTTCTAAAGTCCATGCAAGACTGACCACCACACATAACAGGTCAATTGAAAAGTCCCCGGCCTACCATAGTAAAACACATTTTTTTGGAAAATTTCTTTTTTTTTATTCAACATAGTTTCCCTCAAGGGTGATACACTAATAATAGCGACCCTCCAAGTTTTCGATACCATTTTTGTAGTACGATTTGTCATTTGCTTTAAAATAGGCCTCAGTTTCGGCGATCACCTCTTCATTCGACGAAAATTTCTTCCCAGCGAGCATTCTTTGAGATCTAAGAACAGGAAATAGTCGCTGGGGGCCAGATCTGGAGAATACGGTGGATGCGGAAGCAATTCGAAGCCCAATTCATGGATTTTCGCCATCATTTTCACTGACTTGTGACACGGTGCATTGTTTTGGTGAAACAGCACTTTCTTTTTCTTCAAATGCGGCCGTTTTCCGGCCATTTCGTCCTTCAGTCGCTCCAATAACGCTATGTAATAGTCGCTGTTGATGGTCCTTCCTTTTTCAAGGTAGTCAATGAAAATTATTCCATGCGCATCCCAAAATACAGACGCCATAACCTTGGCAGCCGACTGTTACGTCTTTCCACGCTTTGAAGTTTGTTCATCACGTGCAGTCCACTCGGATGACTGTCGATTGGACTTCGTAGTGAAATGATAGAGCCATGTTTCATCCATTGTCACATATTGACACAAAAACTCGGGTTTATTACACTTGAACATCTCCAAATACTGCACCGAATCATCAACTCATGGTTGTTTTTGTCAAAAGTGAGCTCGAGCATCCACTTTGTACAGAGCTTTCTCATACCCAAATATTTGTGAATGATATGATGTACACGTTCAGTTGATATCTTTAGAGTACCTGCTATTTCATTCAATTTCAATTTACGATCATTCGAAATCATTTTGTGGATTTTGTTGATGTTTTCGTCCGTAACAACCTCTTTTGGGCGTCCACTGCGTTCACCGTCTTCGGTGCTCATTTCACCACGTCTAAACTTTGTATACCAATCCTTGATGGTTAATTTTCCTGGGGCAATGTCCAGAAACTCGTCATCAAGCCAAGTTTTTGCTTCAACTGTATTTTTTCCCTTCAAAAAGCAATATTTTATCAACACGCGAAATTCCTTTTTATCCATTTTTTTTCACAATAACAAAACTTTCTTCACTCAAAATGCTATAATTCACAAATTAATGATCCGACAGCTGTCAAATTTATACACGTGTCTTTTGAAGGTAAGGGCTAACTAGAAATCATATCGATTTAAGTCTAGTAGCGCCATCTATGTGTCAGGTCGAGGACCTCTCAATTGACCTGTTTACGATTCCTCTTTTCGTACCATTTGGCAGATTGTTGCTGTTAATATCTCCAAAGCGCAATGTGGGCTATACACCAGCAGAAACGTCAATAGTTGTTGCAGATAGCAAGGTTTTTGATTCTTTAAGATGAAACAGACCACACTTAGATTCTAAACATTGGATAATCGTTTTTCAAATCATAATTTGCATAGAAATGGAGGCAATAGGGGCAATGGTGGTTATTTAGCTTTTTACTCTCGGTATAGGTTTTTTCGAATTTTGTTATTGTTTCGGGTATATGATATCCATTTGTTAAAGTGTTCCCTTCATCTTCAGCTGGCAGCCTGGGGAAATGGTTCTTTCGAGTTTGGAAATTATTCGGTGAAATTTTTGACTAAAACCGAATAGTTACCAAATGTTTTTTTTAACGGTTTCATCAAAAACGTTCGGGCTCTAAAAACAAACAATTTTGACAACTTCAAGCGCGGGTAGCCAGCTATAAGTATCCTCCTTATGGGCGTGTAATGGTTAGCGCGTTAGACTGTTGCACCACAGAAGTTTTTGGGTTGGATCCCCAGCGACGACAACATCTATTTAGAAAAATAATATGTATGTTATGAGTTTTCTATCCCTCATACATATCATAAAGAAAACAAAATATTCGTTAGTAGGAAGAATTTAAGAGAAAGTGTAAAAAGTTATGTAGACCCTATTATGAGATCTGTGTACCCATAGCACTTAGCCTCACTGAAGTAAAAAAAACATAATAGGGCTATGAACTAAAAAGCTACAATTACTTTTCCAACTCTTCATCAGATGGCGAACAATAACTGTTCTAAGATTTATATTCTCGCGCAATAACAGTGTTGCCATATTTGAAGCCACATTTTCATCTCTCCTCTATCTCATTTTCAAAGAAAGCAAAACATTAGTAGCAACATTTGCTATGTTGATTCACTTTTTTTTTTAAGTGGAAAAAGTTGTGTAGACCGACCCTATCAGGAGATCGACATCGATTTTTTTTACCGAAGTCCACTTTTGCATTGTTTTTTGTAAATACTTTTTTGTTGACCAACTTCCTTCTGTAAGTTTTCGCCATGCCCCAACATAAAAGTTAAAAATGCCTTTTCCCTGACTTAAGATTAATAATGATCCAAATGTTCTACTTTAGATTTTTGATAACTCAATTCCATTAAATCGTTTAATTTCAGTGGTAATGCTGAAATATGGTCGCTCTATTTTTTGCACAATGCACGCGCCTTTTTTTATATAGTCCCCTATTTTCAGACACTTTGTTTCCTAAAAACAAAAGAATAAAATTGCAAACTCATGCAATTTAACTCTACGATTTATATTATAATAAACAGCAATTTATGGGTGGGTGTGATTTAAACAAATATGTATAATAAAACAAATACAATGTATATTATTATCTCGAAGATGCATTTCATATACGTATAGACAGAAAAACAAAATTTTAACATCAAACGGAAACAATATTAAATTAAATAGAAACAGCTTTGAAATCAGATTAGGGTTGTTTTTTTTTTTTTTAATTTAAAAATGTTTCTAAAATAAGTAAACTAAATCTAAAGTGTTGAAATATTAATTAATATATATATTTTAACTACAATCATATTTACTTTACTAAGATAAATATTAAATATAATTATAATTGTAAAAAATGAAGATAATTATCAATTATGATAATTATTGATTTAATAATTTTTTTCTCTTTATATTTACTTATATTTTTATTACAATTTATTTGTATTAAAATATATTTAAAAATAAAATCATTATAACAACTTATTTAAAATTTACACGTAATACATAAAAGTAAAATATAAAGGCCCAACTTTAATTGACTTAAGCGACTTGAGATTTGTTTTGATATTAAACGAAATTTTAGAAATACAAATTTTTAATTTAAAAAAAAAATCAAATACCTAGCTTAAGTCACTTAAGCCAATTATAGTTGGGACTTCACATTTTTATAAGTATAAAAAATATATTCTTATTCATTTCAAATACATTTTATGATTAAAGCAAAAATTAGCACCAGGTATAATAAATATTTGTATACTATTATCATACCTTCCAACAGCAATTTGCATTTTCCCCAGTAATTATTATTTTCAGGGTCATTTGTTGTGTCATTGACAGGATTTTTATTATCAGAGTGAGTTAACCTTGTATGTTAGCTAACAAACAACCACAACGTCATGTCATTCATCCACTTTTTTCAAGGAGCACCTGAAAAAGATATCAGGTAAATTGTTATTTGTGTGTAGGATGAGTTATTTTTATTTTTGTATTTTACGTTCTTACAAGTGCTGGTTAAGGATGGATGTGGTGAATGTGTAAATTTAGTTTTGTAGTATCCCTGGAGACATTGACGTAAGTTTTTTTTCCTGGAGGCAAACTAGCAAGGTATCAGTGATTTTATAAAGGTTATTGGAATTAATTAATATATGATTTGTATTGTTGTGTTTTGTGAATACATACATACATGACGTAGTTTAATTTACTTACAATTGATTCAAATGTCATATTTTGTTTTAAATGTATAGGGTGACCATTTCACCAAAAAACTTTTATTTTTCTTATTTTTGCAACTCTTAAAACAAAATATAAATTCTTATAGTTCCAACGTTTTTTATACATTTTTTTTTAAATTTTTTTTAAGGTTGTCACGTTGCTAGGCAAATCGATTTTATCCCAAAAAATTAGGTTATGAAACAGTTTTTTATTTTTTTATTTTCACATTTATTTTTTCACAGGGTACTAAAAATTATTTGTCAAAGGTGCACTTTTATGAGCGGCAAAACTTTTAGTCAAAGTGTCAGTTTGATGACCTTAAAAGTAACAAGTAAAAAGGCTTAAATTCAGCCGCGCCGAATCTTTGAATACCCTTCACCAATGTCCCTAAAAAATTTTATCACTGTTTTTGATACAAATAATGTAAAAAACTTTAGACGTGAAATTATGGAGGTGAAAAAATATTTTAAGGTGAAAAACTTTTTTAGATGTGAAAACAAATTTTTTTATGTAAAAAAGTGAAATATTTTTTTACTCCAGTCGCTTCTATGAAATTATACTAAAATACGTTAATTTTTATGGACAATTTAGAGGTTTCTTTCACATTTTCACTCATAATTTTTTTAACCGCTGGACCGATTTTATTTATTTTCAATACCAAACTGTTCGGGAGGACATTAATTTAGGTAAAAATGAGCACCCCCGCTTACGTCTTCGCATCGTGATCGGTATTTCAACAGACAGACAGACAGACGGACATCGCTAGATCGGCTTAAAATTTCATAAGGATCACGAATATATTTCGACATGTTACTAACGGAATTACAAACTGATATATACCCTCATCAAATATGGTGAAGGGTATAAAAATTCAGTATTTCTAAAGCCTCAACCTCAATAACTTGAGAAATTAAATCCCTTAGATAAGTTTTCGATATACCTTCCATTTGAAACCCACTTCGATTATCATGAAATTTTTATATTTGTTGCTCAAATTTCACATGAAATGAGAGAACAAAATTATTTTTAGAGTTTTTATTTTTTTTATATCATCGCGCGGATTTTATAAATTTTTTTAGTTCATCTGCGTGTTATGAACACAAGCGAACTTGTTCGCAGACGGTCCATATTTTGGAAACAGGGCTTAAACAAGTTTAACTTTACCTTTTTACACCCCTTCAAATGGTCACAATCCGCGCCCCAACCAATAAAATAAAAAAAAATATATATTTTTAACCGAATTTGTAATCGAAACTTCCCACAACCTCCTTCACCAAAATTCAGCACCAAGGTTTGCCAGTATTGATTTAATATTTTCTCAAACCAAAGAGACGTGCTCGGGTTTCACGTGAAAAATTATACTCCATATAAAGAAAATATTTTTTTCGATAGTGAATGAAATGTATAACACTATTGTGAAAAAGTGAACATAATGCGTTTGTGTATTTTTTACAAAATACAAATATTGGCTTTTTTTAAAAATGAATTTAAATAAATTACCTGTTATTATCTATTTTGCTATTATAGTCTGAATTAAAGCCATCGGCTATCAAATGTACCAAATGCCCCCCGCATTTTGTACTAAGAAATAGGCAAGTGGCAACATTGATCAGCTGATTTATATTAGCTTAAAAAAAGAAGAGTGTAAATTCAAGATTTGCAGTTGCAAAATGTGAAAAGGAAAAACTTTATAAAAAAAGGACAGAAAAGTGTATTTTTATTAATAAAAATTTATTAAATTAATAAATATTATGCGAAATCCCTTATTAATTGATATGATTTTCCTTTTAATATTTTTCAATTCAAACATTTTTTTCACAAAAATTTTCTTGGCGGAAAACAGCTGTTGTAAGTGTTGTTAAATTGGTAAAAAACCAACTTCAGCTAGTTTTATTTTAAAGCAGACTTTAACGATTAAAGTGTACCTTAACATGTCTATAGTAGACCTAAAGTATACTTTTAAGAAAAGTCGACTCTAGAACTCCTTAAGTATACTTTATTTTAACTATGATTACGAGCCATCAATTTTTACAATTTGAAGCCATTAAAGTGCGAGTGAGTTTTGTTTTCACGGGAAAAATAATTTACAATGCTTAAAGTAACAAGAGTCAGATCGATTTTAAATTAAAGATATTTTGAAGACCTATTTGATTGATTCAATTTCACGCCTATAAAACAGTTATTGTAATTTGAACTTGAGAAATACTGAATTTTTACTTCAAAGCTTATTCAAATTCACACGATTTCTTAACGCAATATTTGAGCAATACAGGCAGTATTGAAATGAAAAATTTCATTTTCAGATTTTATTTAGTTTGTTCCTTTACCTCTTGAAAAATACAAAATCGAGTTAGGTCCTTTCTACACTAAGCCATCAATATACTGATCTTTATTAAATTTGCACTGGGTTTTAAGATTTTAAAAGAACAAAATATTTTGTGATCATTATTCGATAGCAAAAAGTACCGGATGGACGAAAAAAAAAAGGTTTTTCTCCTCAGAATCTAGCATTGTTTCGAAAGGAAATATGATTCACTCTGATTGCGACGATGAATATATGACAAAATAAAAATCCATATATACGATTTTAGCGGCTCACTATCACGTTTAAATGTTAAAATGTGGGGTCCAAAATTATCCCGTTTTATTTTTTTTTCATGTTCGCTTTTGAGAAGCTTTATACTTATTTGGTATCGAATAAAAGGCATTTTGCTGATCTTCTCAAAGGTGTAATAAAAAGAATACAATTTTATAAAATAAAAAATTATTGATTAGAACAAATTTGTCTAATCTTTTTTACAAAAACTTCCACTAAATGTTTTGAATAAAAACTTTATTATTTGTCAACTTTATAATTTAATACTGAATTTACACTTATATGAAATCTCGTTTAAAATCGATTTAAATCCAGTTTCAAATTACCCTGATTTACATTTCGAAATTTGACAGCTAAATTGGATTGACAGCATTTTATAAACAAAACAAAATAAAAAAAATATTAACTTAAATTGAATATGTTTCCAAAAAAAAAAAATAACTTCTTTTTTACTGGCGGAGTCCAAAATTTTTTACCACACTGAAAGAAATAACATAAGTTAAAAAAGCTTAAAAAAGATTTTTTAATAGGAGATGATCTTTTTCGCCGAAGACAAAAATTACAGTCAGGGCATTACACTTAATTTTATTTTCAATTAACAAAGCAATTTTATTGAATTTAAAACTAAAATTGTCATTTTTTTTAATGATTAAAATCTATCGTATTATTTGTCTACATTTTTTTTTTCACAAGGTGAGTGCTGTATAAACATAATTATAAAACTGGTTTTTCCGAAAATCTGTTTATAATAACTGGATTTCTTTGTATGGGAAATTTGGTTTTAAATCCAGTTATGAACTAGATTTTCCGTCAAAATCCGGTTTAAATGAGATTTTAGGCATTGCATTTTATGAAAATTATTTTTTTTAAAGAGATGCGACACTCAGGAAATTCTTAATGAAGGGTGGTGAAAAATAAAGGGCTTCAAAGATGGCAACACTGTAAATGCGCGAGATTGTTGCTCTGTTCCCTATGTTATTTCAGTTCGGTGAGGTTAAGTGCTATGGGAACACCGAAGGAGGACTTTATGATATTTATGAGGGATAGAAAACTCATACATATTATTTTTCTAAATTGATGTTGCCGTTGCTGGGTATCGAAATCGCAACCTTCTGTGCAAGAGTCCAACGCGCTAACTATTACACCACAACGTCCACAAAAGTATTATACTTTGTGAAAATAATACAAAATGCCTCCAAATTATAAATGAACGACTTTTTACTAATAATTTGACTTTTTTTAATATTCTGTGTAACAATTTTCTTTGTTTTAATATTAAAAATTATTATTTTTCAAATAGTTAAAATTATTAATTTTGATTATAACATTTTAGATATTAAAACTTAAAACAAAACAACGTCAGTTATTAAATCACAGCAATTTCTTGTCGTATTTATAAAAAGTAGTCAGCCTTCCCCCCATTCCCCCCATAAGTAATACACATACTTAGTTCGAAGAACAAAAAAATTAGAGAACATCTTATGACGTCAAAAAATACCCACCTTAAAAATAATCGGCAGTGAGAGTACAATTCATTTCAAATGAGACTACTTTAGCCAACTAATTAGAAAATGTGGTAAAAGAAGACTTCAAGATACCCAACAAAAGAATTCCAAATAGAATTTCGAGATTGGGGAATTGAAAAAATTTTAATAACTCAAAATGTTATTGATATTTTTAATTTATGTAAAAGTTTTTGCGGTTAAAAGAATCTCAATATTTAAAAGATAATTTTAAAGATAAAAAAAGTACCAACACACTTAAAACCAACATTATAATGTACATTTTTAAATCTATCAAAAAAGTAGCAACATTTTAAGGATGCCAAAAAAAATATCAATTGTGTCAAAAAGTACCAAAATTTTAAATGTATCAAGAATAACAAGGTTTATTATCAAAATTACTAAATTAAAATATTGGTACTTTTTTGGTTCGTTTAAAAGTTAATTTTTTAAAAAATAATTTTTTTAATGGTAATGAATTATGTTAATCTTGATCAGACCTTGAAAAAGATAAATCTTTATTGAACTGATTCGCAAAAAAAAAAAAATAATTGTTTTTGTAAATTAGCGAGTTTATTCAATATTTTATAATTCAATTTATTAAATCAGATTTAAAATCATAATTCATTAATCAATTTCATTTGAATCTTTTTTGATTTAATTAAATTAAATCATTGCGAATTAAAAAAAGATTGTTTAATTTTAAATTAATTTAATTTTAAATTAGTTTCATTTTAAATTAATTTAATTTTAACATTAATTTAATTTAAATTAATTTAAATTTGTTTTGTAAACATTAAAATCGACTTTTTTAGATATTCTAGATAAAATGGTAATTTTTTAATCGAGATAGGACAAAACGGACTAAAATGTTTTCTCTACTATAGTATTAATATACTACAATAATAAAAGTAGACAAGGTCCGGAAGAAATCCCAAGGTATGTATTTTTATAAAACAGCCACAGGGCGACCCATTTTTATACAAACGAAATGGAACGGGAAACGAAGTTTGTATTATCGGAATTTGTTAATTTATATGTATTATAACATAAATTGATAAAAAAAAATAGTCACCCTTCGGGTACCTAGCGAATCTATTCTATCAAAGGGTAACCTTTGTCGAGCTGTCGATCTTTGCAACAAATTTGTCCATTTTTCGCTATCTCACTTAGTTTTCGAGATATTCGCCATTTTATAAAATAGGCGTTTTTTTTAAATGGCCGGTATCGAGATAGAGGAATTCGGACAAAATTTTTGCTCTGCTAGGGTACTACAATATTTCGATAATAAGAAAAGAACTTTTTTTTTAGAAAACAGCTAGTGGTTAACCATTTTTATACGAATGAAATGGAACGGATAACAAAATTTATATATATTATCATATAAATTGATAAAAAAATATAGTCACCCTGTGGTGGTTTTATAAAAATTCCATTATTCGTGATTCAAAAAGAATTATTTTAATTCGCGAATCAAATCATGTTCTCGTATCAAAATAATTATTTTTTTGATTCGCGAATCAAATCAAAACTGATCTCATTATTTGATTTAAAATTAATTCAAATTGAATTATTTCGTTTGATTTATAGAAAGAAATATTTTTAAATCAACTTGATTCTTCTAATAAGATAAAGATTGAATCATGGTAGTAAAAAATTCAATCAGAAAAATGAAATCGCGAAATAATTCGTCAAAATTTAAATTAAATTTAAAAACTGATTTGAGGAATTATGTTTTTAAAGGTCTGCTCTTGGATACATCCAACATGTTGGTACTTTTTTATTTGCCAAAATGCGGTACTTCCTGTTAACAAAGTACCGCAATTATATTATACATCTGTAATTTTTATGGATTTTTCCATGTAATAAAAAAAGCACCATCATTGTAACATATTGAATATATTAACATACTGAGTTCTGAAGAATTAATTCCTTTTTTTATGGAATTCGCAATAAATCGCATTAAATTTTTATCTAAAGAGAACGAATTCTTTTTTGGTTTAAACAAGGTGAATCCATTCAATTGACCTTGTTTTTATCAAATCAGATCAAATAATTAACATCCCAGGAACGTGTTCATTTCGAACAAAAAAAAAAAAAAAAAAAAAGAATTGGTTCATTTTATCAACCGTTCACTCAGCTGAGATTTAAAAAAATGTATGTATTTCCGTTCAGCGATTTAAAAATAATATATTTTCGATCGGTTATTAAAACATTTTTTTTCCGTTCAGTGATTTAATATCGAAACCAGGGAATGAGTGAGTTCACAATTTTATTGCTACTGTTGCAAAATAGCATTATTTTCAGAGTTCAAACCGTACAAATTTGTCAAATTTAAGATAAATGCTAATTTATTTACCAAAAAATAACCAGAGTTATTTCCATATAAAATAGACGTTCATAGTTATGGTTAATCACAAAATCTTTTGTTATTTTGAGATAAGTTCGCAGGTCTAAATTAATTATTTTCTTTAAATTTTCAAACAGTGTTTATTAACAAAAACATTAAAAAAATCTGCTGAACGGATTTTTTTTTTTTGTCATCAGAACTATAAAAATTTAATTTTAAATCACTGAACGGTTAAAAAAATCAATTTCAAATCAGTGAACATTAAAAAATTGATTTTAAATCACTGAACATACATTTTTTTATGATTTAAATCATTTGATTTGATTAATTGAACTGTTACAGTTAATTCAATTCTTTTCACAACAAACCGAACGGGATCAAATTTGAATTAAATCTATTCAATGAATTCCAATTCAGAATTCAAAAATTGAATTAAAGAATTAAATCTTCAAATCTTTAATATACACCCAGAAAACAGTATCAGTTGTGTCCACCGTATTTGTTGCCAATCGAATTCTGGTGGTTACGACAACTGTCTTCATATTAAATTATATTTTTAGTTGTGGAAGCCAATTTTTAGTTGTACAATTTAATATTTATATTCCACAGAAATATTATTACGTTCCACAAAATTTTATTTAAAAAAAAATAAATTATTTTTAATTTTTTCCGTCATGGAACCTGGCTAATCAGATCCATAGTTCACACTCTTGCTAACTGCACCATAACTAATTTAAATTTTCTTTGGTATATTTGCCATTTAAACATTTGAATGTTTTATTTTAATTAAAAAAATAAATTTTTAAATGTTTGCCTTTTCCGGGATTTGAACTCGAAAGTTCTGAGTACTCTCTCTCTCTACCTACTACACCACAAACACTTATAAATTTTTTGAATTTAAACAATTTGTTAGGAAAAGAAATGTTAGTATAAAGTGTGTTTATCAATACCAATCATTAGTGACGTCTATCAATACAATCCACAATTCGGTTGCTTCTATTGAAACCCTAATTAAATCATATATTTGATCAGAATAACCGTACTTGCAGTTACCTCTTTTGAATATCGAAAGTTTTTCAATAAATTTGATAGCCAAATTACTATTAATAGGATTTATTTTTGGTTTTTTTTCCCTTTTTAAACTTCCAATCCAACATTTTTGCTTTATTAATGGATTTTATGTTATTCCAAATAAAATTAAATCCTTACAAATAAATGTTAACGGGTTTGATCGAATTGCAAGCAATCTTTTCTCTGGGTGTATCTTCTTTGAGTAGGGTAGTTTGAAATGCATTAAAAAGTACAAAATTTTTGAACATAGCAACATTTTTAATTGTGAATTTTTTAATGTGGATACCATAAAATACCAAAACTTTATTGTAGCCCTAATGATAAATTTTGCTAAGATCTTAATTTAACATTTGAGTATTTACTTAAATTATCATATCTTTATTTAAATATTTAACTGTCTGATATTCGAAAAAAAAAATACAAAACATGTTATTTACATACAAATCGATACATATTTATTCATGATCATTTTGATCTGAAATTTTCTGTTACCAATTGTTTTTTATTTACTTTTTTAATATTTGCATAATTTTTTTTTTTCAATATTAACGTAAATAGATCAATATTTTAAAATTAAGTTTGTTTTTCGATAATTATAAAAACAAATAAACAACCTAATCATTTGTTTTTTATTCTTTCACAAACATTTACTTTAAAAAAAACATTTTTATTTCAGATACGATGTTATTTTATATTATTCTGGAATATGTTGTTGTTGTTTATTATTTATCTTTTCCACTTGCAATTATTATAAAAAGAGCATACAATATGAAGACGAAAAATAAAAAATGTCACGAGTTTTGATCATAAAAACGTCATAATTTCTCTACGAAAATAAAGAAATTTCATAATTGTTTAAATGTATCTCGAAACGTATTATTAAATTATTTCACAATAGTTTTGTTGTTAAGCAAATAATTTTATGAAAAACAAGTAAATCATTAACGTTTTCTTAACCGACTTTTGTTATACCCTTCTCCAGTGTTTTTGGTTACAAATAAAATGAAAAATTAATTAAAATAAATGAGAAAACATTATATGATGAAAATAATAATTTTAATATAAAACTCTTTTTGGATGTAAAAAGAATATTTTGAGGTGAAAACAGCAGTATCTTCACATTTTCATTTATAACTTTTTAAACTGTTGCAATAATTTTACCGTTTTTTCAATACTAAAGCGGGACTGTTGAACTTAGAACCTGAGAGATTTCTTAAAGAAAACTATCAGAATAAAAAACTTTCTAAAAATTGTTGTGTATGGGAATTTTATTTAAAATGTGATAATTTTTCTACGGGAAAAATATTACGATCATCCAATCTTAGTGGAAGTTTACGGCGAGCGAGTTCTATCTAAACAATCGTTTTGGAGGTGGTTTGGTCGCTTTAAAAGTGGTGATTTTGAATTTGAAGACAAGGAACGGCCGGGTCAATTCAGAATCATTGGGAGGGGATGAGTCGACAGTGAGCAAACGCCGCCTAAAAGCCATTATATTGATTCAAATGCAAGGAAAATGGGAGCCATACGAGTTGAAGCTGCGCGACGTCAAAAGGCAAATTTTTACTTGTGAACAGCTCCTCAAACGCCAAAAAAGGGGTTCTTTGCATCTCATTGTGACTGGCGATAAAAAATTGCTCCAAGCACAAAAAGTCATGGGTTTTGCTCGGACAGCCATGAACATTCTTCTCAAAGCCGAATACACTTGGCATGAAGCTTATGTTCTGTATTTGGGGGGACCAGAGCGGCGTGATATACGGCCTGCTCAAACCGAATGAAACGATTACGCGGGAACGCTATTGGGCTCAGCTCATGCATTTCAGCCGCACACTGAAGTAAAAACGACCGGAATACGAAGAAAGAAACGAAAAAGTGATTTTGCAGAATGACAACTCTCGACAACATATTGCAAGACCGGTCAAGACCTACACAGAGAAAACAGATTCATTCCGACAACCGAACCGATTTGCCAACAGAATTATTTGGTCGCAGCAACTGAATTATTTGGTTATGATAATCAAATGTATCCTGAAACTATTGAAATATTTTGCTTTAACCACAATTATGTTGTATTAACTGAATTTCTATAATTTCTAATCGAATTTCGGTTGCCACAAAGAAATAACCGAACCACTCGGTTGGCAAATAAATTTGATTGTCGCAATAAATCTGTTTTCTCTGTGTACTTGGAAACGGGATGTCCTACCCCACTCACCGTATTCTGCAGAAATCTCTCCTTCCGACTACATAGAGAAAAACAGATTCATTGTGACAACCGAATTTCTTGCCAACTGAATAGTTCGGTTGCAGTAAACGAATATTCCTGATTCAATTGAAAAATATAGTTATCAGCCGAAATTTTAATGTATTAACCGAAATTCGGTCGCCCCAAACAAATATATCGGTAGCTCCAACCAAATCATTCCGTTGGCAAGATATTCGGTTATCACAATGAATCTGTTTTCTCTGTGTAATACTTGTTCTGGTCGATGACACATAGCTCCTCCCAGCAGAGGTTTACTTCATATGAACAATGCAAGAAATGGGTCGATGATGGGATTGCCTGATAAGACGAGTCATTCTTCCAAACTGGTATTCGAAAATTTCCAGAAAGATGGGGAAAGTTTGTGGCCAGCGATGGACAATACTTTAAATAATATATTTGTAACAATTACTGTATAAAAAATTCGTAAATTTTGAATAAAAGTTCATTATTTATTTAAGGACCCATTAATTGTAGAATATTATGTCCGATTATGATAAAAATTGGGGCTCGTTTGATTACATTTTGCATAGATGTGCGCACTTGTGGTGCCCCGTTCTAAATTTCGCCTCGAATGTTGAGCGGGACTTATACACGTATACCAACGACAGGCCAAGCTAAAACACCGAACGCGAGATTACTCGCGCATACGCATTTTGTTGCGTGCAATATAACAAGTGAGCCGACCTGTTGGAACCACATGTCCCCCCAAACCAGATCGTCAGCTTCCGATAAGAAAAATTCAATCAGCATGGATCTATAGCGGTCGCCATAATTGGACACCAAACGGCGACTTTAAGAGGTTGTAATGGTGCTTTATGAATGCACAGAGAAAGCAGATTCGTGCTGACAACCGAATTCGTATGCAGTACGTATTCTATCATCTTCCAATAGAGGACACCTGCTTATAATGGACCAATATTATGCAATCATCGCCGTAAAAAATTTAGTTATGAAATTCTAATTAATTACACTTCTAAAAAAGTACTATTAATTGCAAAAATTATCACAATATATTGTGGAATTAAAAAAGCTATCTATCATAAATATTGCGAAATTAATAATAATTTATTACACCAATAATAATATTAAACAATTGCAAAAATGATAGACCTGATGATGAACCCTCCCTCCCTCCCTAACTAAATGCATGCCAATACCTGTGGCACGTAGTAGTTTTAATTTAGTTACACAGTATCTGTAATCTACTATGTAATCAAATGAATGCTTATTTGTGTAAAAAATAAGTAATACATACATATGTACATATGTAGTACTTGGTATGCCTTAATATTACAACTATAATAACTGATAAGAAATATATTTATATACAACGGTCTCAGGCACACCCATTTTATTATATCACTCACATCACTCATGCTCGAAAAAGTTACACAAAATTTTCCATAACCCTAACTAGGGCAAGCAATTCCAAGCAAATTTATGTTGGTTTTTATAAATTGCAATACTATTATGAACTAAATATTTATGCGATTCATCAAATTTAGAACAAAATTGTATTGATTTGCAGATACATATTTTATTTAAGCAAAAAATAAATTCTTTTAAAATATTTTGTGGTTTTTAATGCATATTTTGTGTTTTTAATGCATATTTTTTTTTACACTCATAGAAAAAATCTGAAAGCATTTTTTAAAGCTACTAAAAATGAGTTGTAAATGACCTTGCAGAAATAGCTGCTGAACGTAACAGGTTTTTTGTTTTAATAATTTTTTGTAAGATCAGAAGAGAAAAAATAAATCGGTTAAATATAAAGATTTTTATTTGTATTTGAGTTAAATTTTAGTTTATGGCAAATAAAAATTTACCCTGCCAATAAAATCAGCAAAAAATATTTTTCTTTTGTCAATGCTAATTTTTTTTAATTTTTTTTTTACATAATTCGAATAAAAATCTACCCTTCTGAAATCATTTCTGTTGATTTTTGCATTAAACTAAATTTTACTTAAATATAACTAAAATATTGTGGATATAGTAGTTTCCTTAGCTGTTAGATAAAAATCAGCAAATTTTTTGCTGATTTTAACACAGTAAATTGTTATTTTAATTTAATAAAATGTAGTTCAAATACATATAACTAAAATTTTGTTATTTAACATTTTTATTTTTGCTGTTCTTATCCTAATAATATTTAGCAAAAAAGAAATTTGTTAATTTCAGAAATTTTTTCAACAAGGCAATTTTTATTTTATTTTTACTAGCTTTTTCTTTTATTTATACAGTTTTGTTTTTCTATTAGTGTACTGCATACTTGCCATTTAAGACTAATAACACAATGCCCCGCTAAACTTTAAGCAATAGGAAGGAAATGTCGATAGTGAAACTGTACTGATTCAATATTGACTTTGTCACCAGTACTACTGACTAATTATGTACTAGACAACGCTCTCTGCCAGGGATGGAAAACATGGTACAATTGTACTTTCTTTGGTACATTTTTACCTTGGTTGGTTCCGTGGTACTACCGCGGCTCATTTAGTACAATTTAAATTTTTTTCTAACTTTCTATTTATAACTTGATAAAACAACATAACATAAAGTCTACTTTTTTTAAAAGCAACTTATAATTAAAAACCTATTTTTATTTATTTAGCTACTATAGTAAAAAATAAAGTCAGTTTTAAGTTGAACCGGCTCTAAATTGGTGTCACATAAAATGTACCAAATGTTTCCATACACATTGTACTAAAATATTCGGAAGTGGAAACATTGAACAACTGATTTTAAATTACCTCTCAAAACAAAAAAAAAAAAAGTGTTTTTTTTTTAAGCTATTAAATGCCTTTAAATTTTTTAATAGCAAATCCTGAAAGGGTTAAATTGCCCTCCAAGGGAGGCGGACAACCAGAAAAAAAAGATGTTACATAAAAATTGCAGTAAAATTTTACAAAGTTTTGTGGGAATTATAGACTACATAAAATTAACGAAAAATTTTGTTTCACCCGGTCAATTTAAATTTAGTGTCTAAGCAAATCTGACTCAATACGATAAAATTGTTAAAAAAAAACGGAAAAAATTTTGGTACCGTGAGGATCGAAAAAGTACAATTTGTTTGTCTGGTTGGTACAATAACAAAAAACATATTTTCCATCCCTGCTCTCTGCTATAGACATTTAACATGTGCTTGTCATTGCCAATCTACACAACTATTGACTAGGTGTAGACATTGGCACCAGAGATTCACTAGTACATTTTAGTAATTCAAGTCTACACTTTTGGAACTTTTTACTAGATTTCCACACTAGGAAGAAAAATAAGTTGAAACAGTTGCATTTATTTCGGAAAATTGGATATATTATTAAAAATTTTTTTATAAATTTCATTAAAGTAAATAAGTTTTTCGTGCAAATTTAATTTTGGTGTAGAGAAATCTTCAAAAGACTATACAAAATTGATTGTTTTTTCACAAGTCTTTTGAAATTGCTTTTGCTCTTTATATATTTTGTTCAAATTATATGCATTATTTATTGAAATTCACTTTTCTTTATATTTTTATTTAAAACATTTATTTTGCCAGCAGCTATGGACATTTATTTTTAACAAAATGAAACAAAAAAATCAAGAAGAGGCACAGCTTTGTGGCTGCAATGAAAGAAATGTAAAAAGTGTAGTAGACGATGTGTTGACAATGTCACCAAAAAAAAAGGAATGTAAAAAGTGTAGACGCTTTGTTGACTATGTCACCAAAAAGGTGATGACTTAAAGACACGACCCAGATTTTTTTTAAATTGTTAAAAAAAAGGAGGCGTATTGTCGTATTTTGATTCAAACAAAATATGTTTTTAATTTTTTAAAAGCATTAAATTCTGTTTCTATTAGAAGAACAAGTTAAATTGTGGAGGTGAAAAAATTTTTTTGAGGTGGAAAACTTTTTTGGATGTGAAAACAAATTTTGTGTTGGAAAAAAACATTTTTTTAAGGTGAAAAATATTTGAGGTGAATACAAAATATTGTTTAATTCTAAGCAACTGGTGACAAAAATATGAGAAAATATATTATGTACCAGTCGCTACTATGAAATTGTACTAAAATACAGCAATTTGTATGAAAAATTTAGAGATATCTTCACATTTTCACTCATAACTTTTTAACCGCTGGTCCGATTTATCTCATTTTCAATACGATGTCCAATAATCTGGATAAAAATTGGCACCCCGGCTTGCGTATTCGCGTCGCAATCGTCATTTCCACAGACAGACAGACGGACATCGCTAAATCGACTTTAAATTGCATAAGGATAACGAATATATATACTTTATGGGGTCTTAGACCTACATTTTGACATGTTACAAACGGAATGACAAACTGATGTATACCCTCACCATATACATATGGTGGAGGGTATAATAACTCACTTTTATTTATGTGTACTATTTTTATTTTTTATGGCTTTTTTGGTGCATTTTTTATGTGTAATGCATATTTTTCTTTTTAGCCGCATTTTCCAGGTGCATTTTTTTAAATTTTGCATTATTCCTCGTTCTTACCCAGTGTCTTCTCATCCAATTAAATGATAGCAAGCAATTGCACTGCAGTGGAGAATACTTGCTCACTACATTGCTAAAGAAATGTTCACAATTAAAAAAATTAAACTTTTTCCATTTTTATTCACTAAAACTTGGGTCCTATTTTATTGCTGAATTAAAATGTAAAGTAAAAGTGACTTTTGACGGCAAGACATCATCAATGATATGGCAATAACATTGAAATTAACTGTCTTTCATTTAGACAAAATCATTTTGACAATTGCCTGCTATTTATTATCTTATTGCATATGAAGACACTGGGTAATAATATACAATTGTCATGAAATAAATACTAACGGCGCCATGTCAGTATTACCATGTTAGGTGTTACGGGGGTTTATCTCATTTAGGGTGAATTTCTATGAGGTGGAAAAAATTAAAAAAATTTTTCTAAAATTTGGAAAATTTACAAAAAAAAAAAAAAAAAAAATGAGAACTAAATTGCATAAAAATTTAATTTTTATGGACAAGAATAGTTAAATAATTTAGTTGGCAGCATAACATCATATACAATTAAGTGAATTTTGAAATAATTTCTTAGTCGTATAAATAATAAAACTAATCTAAATTAAGTTTTATTTTGAAATCATGGCCTTTGCATAAACATTATCGTATAAAAGATACAGTAATTTCAGACACGCTGTCTACAGAGTCTTAAAAGAAATTTGTCTTTAATTTAGATTTTTGTTTTTGACAAATATAACTCTCTAATGCCCGCTTTTGCCTTTGCGTAGTTTTGAATAAAACAATTATTTTTCCGATAAACTTAAAATACAAATTTTATTTTGTAGAAATACATTTTGTAAACTATTTCGAGTAAGAGAAATTTTAATATTGAAACTTTTTTATTAAAAATTTGATTTACAGTTCGCAAGGTAAAAACACCATTTTTTAATTCGGAAAGTTTTCTTTAATGTCAAATTTTATTATATTATTAACTAGAGCAAGGAATGTTATGCACTTAAAAAACATATGTGGATCAAAATAAAAAGTATGCATTAAAAATATAATAAAAATATGTAATAAAAATAATTATTTAGACAAAATAATGCCCCTAAAAATATAAGCAAGTTTTGGTTTTTTTTTTCAAAAGAAGTGTAATTTTGAATTACAAGATTTTCAAGAATGTTAATTTTTAAAAATAAAAAAATAATAATAAAAAAATATTTTATTGCATTAAAAATATTAAAATATAAAACTTTTTTAATAACAATTTAAAAAAATTAACTAAAAAATTAAAAAAATGATCAAACATGCAACAAAAATATAAAATATGCACTAAAAAAGAAAAAAAAAAATAAAGAAATATGCATTTTAAGTCAAAAATAAAATTCGAAGCCATTTTTGTAAAAATATGCAACTTCTTAATGTCATTTTATTTTAAATTGGAAGATTCGGATAAATATTTGCATATTACTTTTGGAAAACAGTGAAAAAAAGCATTTATATTAACGGAATTCGTTGTCCCATTAGTAACCAATTTTTTTTTTAAGAATTCATTATTTGAAAACTTGTTCCAACTTATCAAATTACTGATTAACCGCGTTGATAATACAATAGTATGAAAAATAAATATTTTGTAATAAAAATATATAACAAATTTGTTTTTCATATTAAAGAACACGCTATATTCACGTGAAATTTATAAAAAGAACACAAATAATCGCCAGACCCATCCTACAATACGTATAGAACTATGAGACTGATTATAATTCTTACGTTCATACGTATTTTATAATTACAAAAAATATTATGCGACACAATATAAATCAACACCCATTTATTTGAATTTGTTTGTTCAATAGGTAAATATATATATTTAATTTTAAAGATAATGGATGAAGGATAGATAAAATATTTATATTATTTGACCCAATAAAATGTTTTTGTAGTATATTAAATAGAGCGCCCATGAAGTGCATTTTTCGCAAGATTAGGCGTGAAAAATAATTTTACTGCAGAAATTTATCCTCTCGGATGCAAAGAGACCAGTGACAAGAAGTTTCGAAGGCAGAGCTTCGAATATTAAATTCTATTTTAAATGAATTCCCTAAAAATCGAATTCGATTTAATTTTCATCGAATGTATTCCATTTTAAACATTCGCACATAATTCTTTCGACCGAATTCACGTGTGGGGAATTTAAATAATTTATCACATTCGATTTTATCAATCATTGAATTCACTTACTAGGAATTCATTCGATTTCTTACTCCTTCGATTTACAAATTGGGAATTGAATTATACGTTTTTATACCCTCCACCATATATGTTGAGGGTATATATCAGTCTGTCATTTCGTTCGTAACATGTCGAAATATAGGTCTAAGACCCCATAAAGTGTATACATATATTCGTGATCCTTATACAATTATATGTCGACTTAGCGATGTCCGTCTGTCTGTTATAATCACGACGCAAACACTCAAGCGGGCTTATTTTTACCTAGATTATTGAACATCCTCCCGAGAAGTCGGTTCAGCGGTTAAAAAAAAAATGATAGAAAATGTGATGGTACGTACCTCTAAATTTTCCATACAAATTTGTGTATTATATGTAGTACAATTTCAAAGTAGCGACTGTAAAATAAAATTGTTTCACTTGTTTTTTAGAATAAAATAATATTTTATAATCACCTCAAATATTTTCCACCTCAAAAAATTATTTTCACCTATAATTCTTTTAGTTTTCTTCGAACTTCTTGATTTGTGTAATATTTTTTATTGAGCTAAAGATCTATGAATTTAATTTTTTTCAACACAAAAATTTTTTTTCACCACAAAAAATTTTTTTCACTTAAAAAATGTTTTTACTTCAAAATTTTTTTTCCACCACAAAATTTGTTATCACATTAAAAACTGTTGTTCACCTTTATAATTTTACTTCTAAGGATTTTTACATTATTTGTATCAAAAGCAGTATAGAACATTTTTTGGGGATATTGATAAAGGGTATTCAAAGACTCGCACAGTCGAATTTAAGCCTTTTTTTTACTTGTTTTTCATGTGATTGAACAATCTGGGGATGACAAAAATTAATATTTAACAATTATGTTATTTTATTACAACAAATTTAACGTTTGCTTACAAATAAAAAAAAAAACAATATTTTAACTTACAGTTAAAAAACATTTATTTGTAAAAATAAATCTCCAAAACCGAAAAAATCGCTAAAATTTAAAAAATCTTCAAAAATTATAATTGACAAAATTTTCAAATTCAAAAAATAAACGATTAAATTGGAAAAAATCGTTTACGCCAAAATCGAAAAAAACCGCAAAAATTGGAAAAAATTTCGAATTTAAAAACGCCTCAATTAAAAAAAAGTCAAAATTAAAAAAAAAAACGAAAGTTTCAAAAATCGTCAGAATTGAAAAAATTGATAAAATGGAGAAAAAAAAATCGGTCAAATTAAAAATACGCTAAAATTAAAAAAAAGTCAAAAAATGCTTATATCACCAAATGCGATTTTGTTCAATTTAATAAATTACTTACAATTTTAGAATTTTCTTTAGTGATTTTTTGATTTGGGTGATTTTTTTAATTTTTGATTTTTTTAAACTGTTATTTTTCTTGTATTTTAAATAAATGAATTTCCTTTAATAAATATTTATTTTCTAAATTTTATAATCGAAGAAAGTCGAATGAACAATGAATCGGTTTAATTCCCAAATTTTTAAATCGATCCCACGATTAACTGTCTTTCTCTGGGGCTATTTAAAGATTCGTATTCGTATTCGGACTTAAGGGTATGTCCTACTTTTGGAAATTAGTCGGTTGCGAAGAGTATCTTCATTTCCAAATCGTCTTCTTCAAGAGGAGTTGGCACTTGCAAAAATTTTCTATAAGAATATTTGGCAAAGTACTTATTTTTAAAAATGTTTAAACTAAAATTACTAATAATAAAGAGTGTTTTTTTAAGTCCGATAGAACTTTGAATTGTAAAAAATAACAGCAAAAATTATATATTAATCCAAAAAAAATATTTTTTCTGAAAGATCAATACATGGCACTAACATTTGAAAATCATTTCGGACATATGCCACTACGGCTGTTCTTGACAAAGCGCGTCACGAATAACACGAACAATGTTGGCCTCCAAGGCATCAATTTTTGCCGGTTTATCAGCATAAACCAGTGACTTCACTGGACACTCAGAAAGTAATCGAGAAGTCAAATCGCCAAATTGACAGGTCCATTTCTCGAAATCAACTAATCACCAAATTTTTACTTCAATGTCATCCATATTTTCAAACAAAAAATCATTTATCATAGTGGGGTAATTTTTGAAGCAATAAGGTCCAATGATGCCACCAGCGAGTAAATCGCACCAAACGGTGCATTTTTCTGGGGGTCTGTAGGGTATGTTATGGATTCGTTGCACTCCAATTTTGTTTATTAACGAACCCGTTAAGACAAAAATGAGCCTTGTCACTGGACACAATTTTGCGATAAAACATCGGATCAGTTTGCGCGAATGATGACTGATTTTCAAAGTAAATCGTGATAATTTAGTAGCGTTGTTCAAGCGTCAATCTATTCATGATGATTTGCCAGAGTATACTGATCATAAATGTCAAAAAGTGAGCGCAGTATGAAAGTTCGTTTGACAGTTAACCTTTCGTAAGTTCTGGCGGGCTTATTGTTTTACACAGTTTTCAAAGCGCAACTGAATCAGGTTCTGTTTTTGTTTAATCATATCTAAAAAATGCCAGAAAACAGTATCAGTTGTGTTCACCGAATTTGTTGCCAATCGAATTCTGGCGGTTACGACACCTATCTTCATATTTAATTATTTTTTTAGTTGTGAAAGCCAATATTCAGTTGTACAATTTAATATTTATATTTCACAGAAATATTATTACGTTCCACAAAATTTTATTTAAAAAAGAATTATTTTTTAAATTGTTACGGTATCGAACCTGGTCAATCAGATTCATAGTTCACACTCTTGCTTACTGCACCACAACTACAGGTTGGTTGAAAAGTTCCTGCGCTCGAAACGAAAGAATACTGTTTTTGTTCCGAAATAAATTTTTTTCAATATAATCTCCTAGAAGCTCAATACACTTGTTCCAATGATCTTCCAATAATTTTATCCCATTCTTATAATGATTTTCTGGAAGCTCTGCAAAATAACCGTCTACGGCTGCTATGGCCTCTTCATTCGACGAAAAATGCTTTCCACGAAGAAATTGTTTGAGATTTCTGCAGAGATAGTAGTCACTGGGAGCCGAATCTGGTGAATACGGTGGATGTTCAAGCAATTCGTACTTTAATTCTTTGAATTTAGCCATCGTCAAAACACTTTTGTGAGCATGTGCATTGTCTTGATGAAAAATGATTTTTTCTTCTTTAAACCAGGTCTTTTCTCACGAATTTTTTCATCCAGCTGATCCAAAAGGATGCAATAATATTCAGAGTTGATAGTTTTACCTTTCTGAAGATAATCAATCAACAAAATTCTTTTTGCATCCCAAAAAACTGATGCCATAACCTTCTTTGCTGACCGTTGTGACTTCACCTGCTTTGGAGCTGAACCAGCTTCAGTCCACTGTAAACGTTCTTGTTTTAATTTAGGATCATGGTGGTAGATTCAAGTCTCATCCATAGTTATAAAACGACGGAAGAAGTCGATTTTATTCGGCTTTAAACGCTCCAAACTACGCTGAGATATTTGTTTTCGATCCAGTTTTTGTTAAATTGTTAATGTGTGCGGCACTAACTTTCCAAACAGTTTTTTCATACGTAATTCTTCATGTAAAATATGGAGTACCCGTTCGTCTGAGATACCTATGGCATTAGCAATTTCACGCTTAGTCAAACTTGGATCTTCACACGCAAAGAAAAAACATGGTTGGGAGAATCATATTCGAAGAGCATCATATATTTTTGGGTTTATGATTGTGCCAACCATAGTCGTACTATATTATGGTTATCATCTTATGATAATAAAATATCCATAATTTTAGCATAATACTGACCCTACAGTTATATTATGATCCAAAAATTACCATATTATGATTCTAAATAAACATATTATGATGTTGAATTTATCATAATATGATTGCATGTAATCATAGTATTCTTAAAATGTTATTACATTATGGTCCCCATAACTATATTATGATTTCTGGGTTATCATAATATGATCCATATAAAATCTTTATATAGAATCTTTTTGACAATGAATTTATTATTGTAAATAATATTACATGTATGAGGAATTTTCGAAAAAAACCCTCAAAAAAAATCTTCTAAAGTTAAAAAAAAAATAAACTGGATCTTAATAGTTCAATTGATGAAATGTTTTAATGCCACATGAAAGGTATTTTCTACCCAACTGATATTTGTCCAGTTTTAGAAAACATTATATGATTGTTTTTTTAAGACATTTTGGTTTTTATGAAAACAAGACAATACTCGTATTATGACTGTAAATGTCAAAGTCATGTTTTATTTGATCTATAATTATTCTTTGATTGTTGCCAGCATTTTATGGTTGCATAATTATCATATTT
Source organism: Eustalomyia histrio (assembly GCA_949748255.1). Lineage (NCBI taxonomy): Eukaryota > Metazoa > Arthropoda > Insecta > Diptera > Anthomyiidae > Eustalomyia > Eustalomyia histrio. Next base: position 16,928,397 of record OX456526.1, read on the forward strand.
TTTTCATAGTCAGAATATTTGTTACCACAGTATGGTTACAGCCTATCATGTTATAAAATAGAAGGTGGCAATTATAAAATAGTGAAATATTTACTATAATAATGATGGTAGCGACCATGTTGATGGTAAGACAACCAATAATATGGTTGTGACAACCATACTCTATTGCAGCAAGCACAATATAGTAGCAGTGATCATGTTGCAACTATGTTTTTTTCTCTGCGTGCACTAACCATATTATGGACCTGCTCAATGATTTCTGCTGTAGTTGCAGTTTTTGGTCGTCCTTCGCGTGAATCGTCTTTAAGGCTGGTACGACAACGTTTAAATTCACCAGCCCAAAATTCAACGGTGCGTTTTGAAGGTGAGGACTCCTTATACACTTCTAAGAATTATTCATAAATTTTCCTTGCTTTTAAACCCTTCAAAACAAAGAGTCTAATGACTGCAACATATTAAATTTTTCCATATTAAAAAAAAATCAATGACACGCCAACTTCAAATGGCTTGTAAACAAAGAAAGAATTGACAGAATGACTTGCAACTTTGCATGTGTTCTCAGGGCAGTTATACCAACTTGAGAAAAAACAAGTTTGGAGCTAACAGTGCCATCTCTTGGTGAGCGCAGGAACTTTTCAAACAACCTGTAATTTTAATTTTCTTTGGTATATTTGCCATTTAAACATTTGAATGTTTTATTTTAATTTTCAAAAAAAAAATATTTTTTAAATGTTTACCTTTTTCGGGATTTGAATTCGGAAATTCTGAGTACTGAGCTACCTCTCTACCTGCTACACCACAAACATGAATTTTTATGGATAATTTTGAATTTAAACAATTTGTTAGGTAAATAAATGTTAGTATAAAATTTGTTTATCAATACCAATCATTACTGACGTCTAATATCAATACAATCCACAATTCGGTTGCTTCTACTGAAACCCTAATTAAGTGATAAATATGATCAGAATAACCGTACTTGTAGTTACCTCTTTTTAATATCGACAATTTTTTAATCAATTTGATAGATTGTACCAAATTTCTAATATATTCACTAAATAAGTGGTTTCTTCCACCGCACACAAATACTAAACGAATTTTATTTTTAAAGATTGTAAATACTAATAATTGAAAATCAGGAATGATTTTTGGTTTCTTTTCTCTTTTTTTAATTCCCAATACAACATTTTTGCTTTATTTATGGATTTTAGGTTATTCCAAATAAAATTAAATCCTCACAAATAAATGTTAATGGTTTTTGATCGAATTACAACCAATCTTTTCTCTGGGTGTATGTATAGCACATTGGTGCTGAAAGAGTTAAGCAAAAAAAAAACTTTTTATTTAATCTGTCCTTTAAATAAAGAATCAATTTCATGAAGTTGTTTATCACAAACAAAAATACAATAAAATGTATTATTATTTATTTTTTTTCCATAATAAAATGGGGGTTAATAACTTAAGTTAAGCAAGGAAATGTGATTCGTGTATTTGTTGTTTTGACAATTATTTCATTACTTCCACTGTGTACAATCGTATAAAAATTTATCACCTCACTAACATCGATTGTATCTACTCATCATCATTATGCATACGGTGTTTATAGATTTTTTTCCTTATAATTTTTGTTTTTATTATTTCAATGTTTTTCATTTTTAGGTTTTTGACCGTTCAAGTTAATTTTTTTTTTATTTTTTTTAACATTTTTTTCTCGAATGTTTTAAAAGTTTTGTACGATATACGAGTATTTTTTAACGTTAAATTGTTCATGTAATGTTGATGTTTTCGTTGTTTTGTTTTTGGTTGTAAAATAGGGGTCAAGGTCTCTCTGATACATAACATAGTTAACTGGTTTTTTGGTTCTTAAGTGCCGAGAGACACAACAACACACAGAAAGCCTTGTAATTTAAAATGCCTAAATTGTATTTTTCATTTATTTTTCGTATAAGGAATTCAATTTAAAGGAGAAAAAAAATACAACTTTTAAAGACTATTGAAGGTGGTGTTTCCAGATCACTTTTTGCTTCAGGCGATCGAAAGTACAATACCAAAATACATGCAGTCATTGTGTAAACCCCATGTAGTACAAGTTGAACAAGTTCGTTTTTTAATAAAATTTTTACCTTTAACGCTTTTAAGAGCTTTTTAAAATATTCCCATCACTGCACACAAAAGTCATTGTACAATCAAAAATGCTTTTCCTTTGTTTGTGCCCGAGTTCATGAACAAATAAAAACAGAAAGGTTTGAGCGAGACAAAGAAGGATAGAAACCCTGTGATATTACATATCAGTATTACATGTGTATTAAGTGAGACACAAACAAATGCCAGGGTTATTAGCCCAGAAAAGGTGAATGCTAAACTTGAGTTTTTTTTTATACAAAAATTAATGTAGTTCATTAAGTTACAACAAAGAATAATAACACGGATATTTCGTTTTATGGAGAACCTTGTTAAATGATTTAATGTTACATAACTTTAAAAAATACAAACATGTTTAAATATGACTTTGACCTATAAAGGCTAAAATCAACTTATTGGTGTATAAATTTTACAACATTTTAAAATGTTTACAATTATTGTAAACTGCATTTGTACTTGTTTTCAAACTTAGTTTAAATTACATCATTTTCAGCTGAAAGATTTTCTTTAACTCTTTAACTGATTACCAAAATTTTAAAATTTACAGGCAAACAGAAAAACGGTTAATAATACTTTTTTTTTAAAAACATTTTCTTTTTTGCAGGGAATTTCACTATTGCGGGATTTTTGGTAAATTTTGGGAATTTCGGATACCCTTTTCTAAAGTAAAGTGTATTCTAGTAAGTGCGTTCTGCATCGATCGAAACAAATTGTAGTTGGATGGGGCAAGGTCTGGACTATAAGGCGGGTGAGGCAAAACTTCACAACCACTATTTTCTAAATAGTTTTTAAATGGTCTGCACTCACCAAAAAATGTCTGTAATCGCAACTGAAAATTTTGCTGTTATTACGGGAAGTTTTACTAATTTGAGCCCAGCGGTATTTTTTGCAATCATAGCAACTGACGTGTAGTACAATAAAATTAGTAGAAAAGTTAGTAGCCGCTACAAAATTTTAGTAAACTTTTTGTAAAGTGAAATTTAAAATCTGCTAAAATCTAACAAAATTACAAAATATTATTAATACAAAATTATTTTTTTATCGAGCATCAAAACTTTTTTATTTATTTTTTCCAAAAAAATTTTAAACAAAATTAAAAAAAAAATTAAACGCTTAAAAACGAATTAATTATTTTGTTTTAATTTGGTAATTTCTGTTTTGAAAAATATTTTAGTAAATTTTTTTATTTTAAGGTCGAATTTTCGGTATCTTCACTTCCGATCCTTTTTTTTAATATATGTAACATTTTAAGGCAATTTAAGTTTGTAGGTGTAACTTTTAATTAGAAATAACATTTCCTTCAATATCCACTTTGTTAAAACTAGTAGTTTATTTTTTGCTAATTTTAGCAAATCGGTTTTCAAAAATTTGTAAAATGATTTCTGAAATTATCAACAAAAATTTGTAAATATTCTGTAAAAATTCTGTAATTTTTAAAATGTAAATAACAAAAAGATTTGCTAAATAATAAATATTTTACTAAAAATCAGTACAAAAATTGTAAAGTGGAATTGAAAAACGCTTACAAATGTTTTTTTCTGAAAGTGGAAAAATGTGGCCCAAAGTTGTCATGCTTCATGGCTGGTCAGCCAATACTCGCTTCCAACAAATCAATTGTATTTGGTACAGGCAGACCTTTCAAAACATAATTCCTCAAATCAATTTTCAAATCTGATTGAAATTTTGACGAATTAATTCGCGAATAAATTTTTCTGATTGGATTATGTATTAATATGATTCAATCTTTATCTTATCGGAAGAATCAAATCGATTTAAATAATTCTTTTTATAAATCAAACGACATAATTTAATTTTGAATAATTCAATTTTTAATCAAAGAATCAAATCAATTTTGTTTCTCGACTTAAAAATAATAATATTAAATTCGCGAATTAAAATATTTTTTTTAATCACAATTAATTTATATTTTAGTTTTTATAGTTTAGTTTTTTTAAAAAATACATTGATGTATTGGTTCTATTGTGTGAAACGCTTACTTATAATAAACCTTACTGCTGTTGTCCATATCGAATTAAACATTTCAAAATTTTTTAAATTACAATCAGATTGTCAATTTTAATATATTTTTATTTTGCTATAATTCGCAAATCAAATCAATATTTTTTTAATTCGCGAATTGGGTATTGCCATATAAACCCACCTTTCCGGTGTTTGCTTAAATGAACTTTTTCAGTAATTTCGTTCAGATTTATCTCTACCTGAGTAAAAAAAATTGATCTGGAAAAATATTTAATTATATCCAATTTTATATTCCTAAATATTTAAATTGTTCCGAAAAATGGCAGATGAAATGAGATCCAGCGATATATTTGTGCACTTAAAAAAGTTTGTAAGTTGAAATAACTGAAAATGTCATTTAAAATAAATGATATTTCATTTAAAAACCGGTCTACTTAATTTTCATTTAAATTAAATGCCATTTGTTATTTATTTTTAAATGTTGATTTATCAACTGACACATCCGTAAGAAACAACTGATATAATCAGTAAAAATAAATGCCAAAATTTTACCCACCAATCCTTAAAAAATAAATGTTTTTTTCATTTATTTGAAATTATTTCCGTTTTTGTATTTTTTGTTTTTTTTTTACTATACTCGTACAATACAAAATGTATGTATGCATATGAAGCTTTAAACACTTTTTGTGTTAATGTGTTTGTGTATGTATGTTTTTATGAATTTCTTGTAATTTGTATTGAAAAATTTTGTATATATACAACCAATTTAAATAAAAAAACAAATTGAAATTTTTTGAATATTTTTTTTGAAACAGACAGCAAACAAAATTTAAATTTGTAATAACTGTTACGGACACAAATAAACCACAAGTTTCCGTTTTGTGGGTAAATTTTTATTAAATTTCAAACAAATGAAAAAAATAAATGAAACTGAAATAAATCGGTAAATGATAGTAAATTATTTTGAATAAATGTATAAAAAAGTTAATATGGATATTTCTTTGAAAAATAAATGTATCTTCCTTTATTTTTAAATGTAACGGAAAACTTTTTTATTAAACTACAAACAGTTAACTACATAATATTCTGAGTGTGGATCTAGAACGACATAAATTGATCCGAAAAATGCCGGATTGAATTGTATCGGATTAGTTCCAACAAATATAATACATATTCCGAATCTAGTTTATAAAAAAACGTATTAAAAAAGTTTATGTTAAAAAATATTAAAATTCTAACAAAAAATTCCTTCGCCGATTTTAACTCGGTCTGCCAGAGCTGTAGTAACTGAAGCACTCAGCAGTGTGTGACTGACTTTATTAGATTACATATTATGTATAATTGTGTTGTATATAAATATATCTTCTGGACTTAAATATAATTATAAATTTGGGAAAAATTTCTACATACGAAGGCGGATCAATAAGTCCGTGACTTTTCGAACTTCCCTCGTAGTTGTATGGAATGCAACACTGCTCCCATCAAGAACCACCTGTCAGTAGACTACTGTCAAATTTTGACAGTAGGATTTTTCGAGGTCCATAAAATAGGCATTTGCTTGATCAATAATTTCATCGTTGGAGCTAAATCTCATTCCACCGAGCTACTTCTTTAGGTTTGGAAATAGGAAATAGTCACTGAGGGCTGAATGAGGTGACAATTAGTAGTCTACTTCATGGATTTTTGCCATGGAAACTAAGCTGTCACACGATTCCCTTGGTGGTCGATTGTGAACAAACGCGGCAGCCATCTTGCGGACAGCTTTCTCATACCAAGTGATTGTTCAAAATTGAAACCACTGAGCCCTGTGAGATACCTTTGTCTTCCACAATCTATCGCACATTCAATATCCGATATGCCAATACCATATCGTAAATTTTTTCAATTGTTTTGGGTGTATAGACCTACACTGGGCGTCCAGAATGTTCGGGATCTTTTGGGCTTGTAAGGCCACAACGAAAGTCAGTAAACCACTTTTTTACCATTGAAACCGATCGTGTAGAGTTCCCATTGTATTTATCAAGCTTTTCCTTGGTTTGATCGACGAGTTTTTTCGCAAAAAAAATTTAATGAGCACTCGAAATTCACTTTTTTTTTATTTTTAAAAAAATGCACGAGGTTGTATGTTTTAAACAGCTGTCAAACTCAAAGCACAAAATTTGAAAGTAGTCTACTAACAGGTGGTACTTGATGGGAGCAGTGTTGCATTTCATACAAATACGAGGGAAGTTCCAAAAGTCACGGACTTATTGATCCGCGCTCGTATGAAGGCGGAATTAATAAGACTAAATTGGTTCTATACTTATCTGATTTTATATAATTATATATATTTATAATTATATATATTTATATAATTATATATAAAATTATATATCATAATATCTTATGGACTGATAAAAAAATTTAGATAAGTAATTATATTTAAAACAAAAAAAATATTTTAATATTCACCACTTATAAGAGTTTTTAAAACAAAGATCATATATAATTTTATATGCACCTAGATTGTTATCAATTAATTATATCTATATCGAAAATTCCTAGGGGTTGTCCTGAAGTGAAAGTTTTTTTAAAAAGTTTTGAAAGTTAAAAAAAAAAAAATATTAATATAAACGAAATTAAAAAACACTAAAATTAATAATCTCCCTGGCTGTGATTCGAAACCATTGACATGGAACCACATATAATTATATAAAATTTTATCTTATATCATATCAAAAAATACTCTAGATATGCAAGTGCATATAACAATATCTCAAATTTGTTTGCAAATATTGTAACATATGTAATTATATCTATCAAAAAATATTTCTTATATTGGACCATATATCGATTAATATACAATTATATCTCATACCAGATTGAAAAATATTTTGGATAATGAACCATATATTATTATATCTCAACTTTTAGATATCTGGTTCAGTATAAGCCATTTATAAGTCTATATGGTTCTGTATAAGTCATATATAAGTTAATATGGTCCCGTGTAGCCATATAAAATTATATATAAATCATATCTAATTTTATAAAAATCGATATACAACTAGATGTGGTTATATATGGCACAATATATCGTAATTTTTATAAAAATTAATGTAGTATATAATTTTATATCGTAATGTATACTGACATATGTAAATATATATGATAATATATTATTAGATGAGGCCACATAGGATTATATCTAAACCATTTTACTCGGGTATATTTAAATTTATCCAAATTATATTTGGTATTAAATTTCGTGCTCGAATTTTAATAGCTGGATATTTTAAAACCAAATTTTATGAAAAAAAAAACAACGCATACCATATATTTTGTTGATCTTGACACTTCCTAGCGCCAGCTAGCGGAGTTATTTTGAACTAAAGTTAAATACTTATACATTATGGGGTTTAAATTTTCCGCCTCAAAACTCTACATAATTTAATTTTGAAAATTAAAAGAAATATATGTAGTTTTTTTTTTAAATTCAAAAATTTTTTTTAAAAAGAAAGTCATGGCAACCCTGATTAAAAAATTTTACAGAAAACATTCTAAAACTTCTAATAAAAGTTAATAAAAGTAAAAACATGTGGCATTTTTTTATATTTTCTTTTCATGGACCGATTGATCAGATTTTTGCATAACACTTCGCATACTATTCTTTGCTTCTGTGCAATTAGATTTAAAAAGTCAGTATCAATTTTTTCTAAATTTATAAGATTGTTTAAGCAAAAATCGTTATAACTTCTAAAGTTAAAACTAAAAATTTTCCGTAGGTCTTTTATTGCAAATTGTAATAAATTATTTGTTAAAAGTTGTCAACTTATTATCAACGGTCCATCATAAAATATTCCATTTCAAAATAAGAGTTGTAAGTTTTTTTGTTATTGTTTTTAAAATTTTTAAAGAATTTGTTATTCCTACATTTGTTTTTGTTGAGAAATGTTTAATTTAACTGTCTGATATAAATTACAAAATGACCCTGATATAAAAATAAGCATCTATCTCAACAATATATATTTACAACACGCTACAGTCCAAAGTCCAAATAACAACTAATAAAGACGCTTGTTTATAAAAATAAAGAAATTATTGTAGGCGTTTATTAATTTTTCTCATTTTTTTTTTACCAAAATAGTTGTTTAAATATTAAAAGAAATTTTTTTTTTTGAAAATCATGGACAAATATTTAATTATTTGTAATCCACAATAACAGAAAAAAATAAAAATAAAACACTTGTTGTGCACTAATAGTGGGTTTACAAAGTCTTTAAATTTACTGGATTTTTGAAAGACGAAAATTTAATAATTTCAGGTTACTATTTTGTTGCGTATGATTAATAATTTTTAATAAATAATTTCATATCACTTATACGTTAAAATAAGTGTTTGAAAAAATTTAATCATTAAATAATTTATACATTATAATAATTCGGTAATTTTGAGCGTATAATTAATATTTTCTAATTAATAATTTCATATTACTCATACGTAAAAAAATAGTTTTTGAAATAGTTTTTTTTTTTTTTTTTTATTAAATTTGTATTAATTAAATTTAAAAAAAAAAATCAATTCATTAATATCTGTTTTTTCTTACTCCATGTTACTCATACTTAAAAAATACTTTTTAATAAAAATCTGGTAATTCTCCTAGATCTAAGCTATTTAAGTGTAATTTTTATACAACTATAAATCCAATCATTTGTAAAAAACTATATATTTCCTCTTCTCTTATTATCGAGTTTTTTTTTTTATATTTTGTTTCATGTTATTTTAAACAATGAGATATGACATCATTTCAAAGTTCACAACGTCTACAATATTATTGATATGATGGTGGGGGCTTTTGTTTACAAGAAATAAATATGTTTTAAGTAAATTTTAGTAAACATGTTTATTTTTCAGTTTTTTTTTTTTTAATATTGTCTTTATCTACGTGTATGCACTTGATTTGGAAAGTAAATATTTATTATGTAGTCTTCCAATTTTGTTTTGTATTATTTCTTTTTTATTGTTAATATTTTTTGGTTTTATTGTGCAGACACCAGAAATTATCACATTATTTTGTTTTGTTAAAAATTTTATAAATTTTATAAATTTTATTTTGCGCATGTTTGCATATAATGATGATGTTTTTTTGATTTGTTTCACGCGTGTTTTTTTTTTTTTTGTTTGAGGTGATATACATACCTTCATTTTAAATTGCACTTTAAGTTATACATAATAATTTGTTTTTGAGGTTGTTGTTCAGAGTTCATTGTTTTATCGAAAATTCACGGTCATCTTTTTTTTCGGGTGTATGCATTAAGTTGTTTTGTGTTTTGAAAGGGTAATTTAAATTTATAATTTGAGGAAAAGTATTGAACAATTGTACTATGCGAATTAAATTCCTCTTCAGGGATTTTTTAGAGATTTTTTTTTACATGTTAAAATTACACATTTAATTTTTATTTCATTGAAAATAATAAATATATTTCATTTGGGAAATTTTTGTGATCAGTGCAGCTGAAAACTTTTCTACTCGAAAATGTTGCCAAAAGTGTAAGGGCTTTCAATTGGAACGCTTCCTTTAAATTTATAAAGTTTTCTGCTAGTAAAACTTTTTAAATTATGAAAAACTTTTTTTAAGAAAAATATTTCTCACAATTTGCGTCATATTTTTTTAAACACAGTCCTTAGAATATTAGCGTTTTTCCTTAAATATAATCATATTCATATAAAACAATTCGTTTTAATCTAAAAATGTTTGCTATAAAAAGTACTAAGAATCTAATAAAGATGAATTAATTAACATTTAGCCTTAGGAAACAATTGATGATTGCTTTGTTGTTACAAACGAAAACATCAAAAAAATCCACAAAATGATTTCTAATGACCGTAAATTGAAATTGAATGAAATATCAGGAACTAAACTTAAAGATATCAACTGAACGTGTTCATCATATCATTCACGAATATTTGGGTATGAGATAACTCTGTGCAAAGTGGGTGCCGCGCGAGCTTACTTTTGACCAAAAACAAGTCAGTGAAAACGAAGGCGAAAATCCATGAATTGGGCTTCGAATTGCTTCCGCATCCACCGTATTCTCAAGATCTGGCCCCCAACGACAATTTCCTTTTCTCAGATCTCAAAAGAATGCTCGCTGGGAAGAAATTTTTGTCGAATGAAGAGGTAAAACTGAGGCCTATTTTGAAGCAAAGGACAAATCGTACTACAAAAATGGTATCGAAAAGTTGGAGGGTCGCTATAATCAGTGTATCACCCTTAAAGAGAACTATGTTAAATAAAAAAAAACGAATTTTGCCAAAAAAAATGTGTTTGTTTGGTAGGCTGGGGACTTTTCAATTGACCTTTTAGTTCAACGTTTCTCCGATTTTTGTATCCCTTCCAAAAAAATAGGATTTTTCGAGGTCCATAAAATAGGCATTTGTTTGATCAATAAATTCATCGTTGGAGCTAAATCTCTTTCCACCGAGCCATTTCTTTAGGTTTGAAAATAGGAAATAGTCACTGGGGGCCAAATCTGGAGAATATGGCGGAGGTACCAATTCGTAGCCCAATTCATGGATTTTTGCCACTGAGACTACACACGTCACACGATTACGTTTATGGTAAATTAAGAGCAAACGCGGCACCCATCTTGCAGACAGCTTTCTGAAAACCAACTGATCATTTAAAATGGAAACCACACTGCCATAGAAATGCCTATGGCATCAACAATCTCACGCACTTTTACTCTTCGATCGGCCAACACCATATCGTGGATTTTTTCGACATTTTCAGGTGTATTAACCTCAATTGACCATCTAGAACCTTGAGCGTCATTTACACTTGTGCGACCACAACGAAAGCCAGTTAACCACTTTTTTACCATTGAAATCGATGGTGCAGAGTCCCCATAGTATTTGTCAAGCATTTTCCTTGGATTGACGGTTTAATGAGTACTCGAAATTTACTTTTTCCATTTTTAAAAAAATCCACGAGGTTGTATGTTTTGAACAGCTGTAAAACGTAAAGTAAGTTAATGACGGAACTTGCTCAAAATTTGACAGTAATCTATTAACAGGTGGTACTTGATAGAAGCAGTGCTGCATTTCATATATTATATAACTGAATTAAATCTGGCTCTTCTAAATCACAGAAAAAAAAGTAAAAGTGCCAAATATTGGGATTTTCTGATGGTTTCCAATCTACAAAACTTTTTAATTTGCCAATGAATTAAGTGTAGATTGTACACAAGAAATTAACCTGAATCTTAACAAAAAAGTTGGGTGCATAATGTTGAGCTTTTCTGATATTTTCTAATCTACAATATTATTTAATAACACAGTTAAACAAACTACAGATGGCATACGAAAAATTTGGCCTTGTCCCCCTGAATATTAAGAACGGGGGCTAATAGTTGGCGTTTTAATAATTTTCTATTTGTAACATTCTTTAAAGTTTTTTATTTAATTTACACACATTTAATAAATAAGTGTGGGAGCCAAAGCTTGGTGTTTAGTGGAATTATTATAACAAAAACTTCCTAATGACCAACATCTGTTGAGTCAAAGTCTGGGCACTAACTTTTACACTGAATTTTAAGTTTTTTTTTTCCATACAAAATCAATGCTTGAATCGGTCATAAAATTTTACCCACACAGCGCCAACATTTGGCGCTGATAATTTTCCACACCTAATATTAGTGTGCCACAGTGTAATTTACCCATAAAAAATGTATTTCCCATAATATTTCTAAGAATTTTGAATATAGGAGAAGAATTTTAAATGTCTACACGCTAAATTACAAAACACTTCGCACTTCATTTCAAACATTTCTATATAACCGCCAAATTTATGTAGTTAAACAAAACAATAGATTATTAACACAAAAGGTCTGTTCGATGTACGTTACCGCGGGCACCCGCGGGAACCCAATCTTACCAGAAAGCGTTTCTTGTAACAAAAATTGGGTAAATGAGAGCGTTCATGAGAGAGTAATTGTGTTTCTCTTTTTACCAGAACTTACCCGTACTTTTTGTTTGGGTAAAATGGTAAAATTGTCAAATCATCAGCTGCTGCTAATAAATTAACTGTTTTGCATTTAAAAAAAAAAAAATAAATAATAAAGTTAAATAAAAGTTTACTATAAACAACTTCTCCTTCTTAATTATGAAAAATACATTTAAAAATGTAAATAGATATTTGCCATTTCAAATATATTTATTAATTAAGCTATTTTTTAATATGAATAAATTTGACGTTTATTTTTGGGTATGAAATGTGGTTTTGTGCGTTCGCAGTATTTTGGGCATTTTTATGGTTTTGTGAGAGGATTTTTTGCTTACTCTCATTTTACTAGACTTTACCCAAAATTACTTCGTACAGACCTAAAATTTGTTTATAAAAAACAAATTACATAGAAAACGAGTAACAACGTAAAAGTCGGGCATTCCGATTATATAATACCCTACACCAGCTTAGTTGAAAGTAAACTAGTGTTTGTGACAAATAAATGGGTAAACAATAAAGAATAATAAAATAGAAATTTTGATTTTGCCTAATGTAAGATATATTTTAAATGCCTACCAAATCCGTAAAAAATTATTGTTTATTTATTTGAAATTGTTTTGGTTTTTGGTATTTTTGTATTTTTGTTTGTTTTTTAATCTCCAAATTGTAAACTAACACAGTCTATACACACATATTGTCTGAATGTCCGTATGTGTGTGTGTTTATGAAGTTCTTGTAATTCGAAGTGAAATAATTATGTGTATAAGCAATTTAAATAAAAACACAACTTAGAACTTTTTGAATTTTCTTTTTTAAACATTAAATTTTTAATAACTGTAACGGAAACAAATAAACCACAAATTTCCGTTTTGTGGGTAAATTTTTATTATTATTAATTTCAAACAACTGAAAAAAATAAATAAAACTAAAAAAATCAGTAAACGACAGTAAATCATTTTGAACACATGTAAAAAAAGAGTTGAAATAAATATTTCTTCAAAAATAAATGAATATTCCTTTATTTTTATTTTTAATTTATTTTTAATCGCCTGCCAACAAAAGCAATTGATTTCGTCATTACGCTTACATAAATTTCATCTTAATATCTTTATATTTGTAATATATTCCCTGCAGAAAAAGGACCTATCCCAGGATACGTCACGTGACCGGTTCATTGTGATAGAGCCACGGGACCAGTTTTTTTTTATATGAAAAGGACCGGTCACTTTAACATGGGCTTGTCCTAGGGGGACAATTGCCATCTGTGACATGTCACGGGACTGGTCTAAAAGAATATGTCACACAACTAACCCCAAAGAACATATCGCAGGACTCGTACTTTCAAACTCATCACGTGATGGCCTTTTAAACCGATCATGTGGTAGGTTTTTTAAGAACCGGTACTGTTTTCACCTAACACGGGACTAGTACTTTCAAAACCAATACGTGATATAGCCTTTTTATACCGATCAAGTAATAGGTACTCGTACCTTAGAAATCGATTCGTTTATTACCAACCACAGGACTGGTAATTTCACCAGTGATATATCACGTGATATAGACTTGTAAACCGTTCACGTGGTAGGTACTTTAGGAACCAGTCCTGTTTTCACTTATCACGGGACAGGTCCCAACTCTCAAATGACCCCTTTTTCCCGCAGCGTAGCGTGCGAACAAGCAGAAGAGTTAATTTTTGCTGAATATGAGTCACGTGCACAAAATTTTATTAAAATATCTCAATATTTGCGACCTGAAACGTACAAGCACGCCTACTTATTGGGAGCAAGGTTTTAACATGGACCCATTTTAACCAATATCAATGGACTTCGTTCTTGGACCGAAAAGAGTCGGTGTACAAAATTTAACCAAAATATCTTAATTTTTGTGACATGTGTAGCAAGGATATTGCTAAATCGACCCAAAAAATTTGTTTCAAGTTGGTCGCGCCTTGTAGAGCACTCAAAATATTTTTACAGTAACTGACTATAGTTTATTAAAAAAGTGTGTCCATACAAATGATTAAAAAGTTAAATTACAAAGAATTATATTTTCCATCTATTTTGGACATTTTAAAAATAAGTTAAATAAAAATACGGATTTTATTTTACAGTTATTATTTTCATTTAAAATATTGGGCTGATAGTTTATATAAACAAAATAAATGAATAGTCGTTTATTTTTTATAAACTTTGTAGTTAATTTGTTCACAGTTAAAGAAACATTAAAAAAAGGAAAAATTTTTACTTTTTATGGATTTTGTAATTAAAAAGTTAATAGTTCAAAGAAACAAACAAAATATTATTTGTTTTTACGGATATGTGATTAATTTGTTTACAGTTAAAATATATGAAAAATCATTTATTTTGTACGAATATTGTAAGTTAATTTTTAACATTTAAAAATAAATAATAAATTCTTTTGATTTAGATAAAAAGTTATAAGAACGGGCTTTAAGTGATTTTTTTTTATATTAAATTACATTTTCATTCAATTTAACTGACAAACTATTTTGAGTGAGTGTGTAGGTGCAATATTTTTTGTTGCTTGTTACAAACATTAGCACAAACTAAATATAACTATGTGGACTGGTGTAGAGTATAAAAATCTATTTGTGCTAAAAATAAAGAATTGATTTTATTTTGTTTGTAACACACATTTTATTTCTATAATTTTCTAAATAAGGTCGATTGTGCGTCATTAACAAGTGTGGGGGGGGGATATTTTTTTAATACCTCTTATCGTCACACATATCCTACTAAAAAAAATATTAAAAACAAAAATTTAAGAAATTAGTTAAAGAGATTTGTTTTCAGATAAACAATATTTATATCTTGATAAATCTTTATTAATTGTTTTTACGCCTGTTTTTTTTGCTGAAATTTCATAGAAATTTGTAAACATTTAGCTAGTTCGCATTTACCCTTAAAATAAGTTCTTCACTTTAACTAGTTTTAACTGATACCAAATTTATTTTTTTTTAAGTCCTAAATGTTTTTTGGGTATTACTGCAAAAGTAGTGTTTTTTTTTAATTTTTTCAGTAATTAAAACATTGTTTTTACCCTTTCATATTAATTATAGATTTTTTCTATGAATATTCAATAAATATATCTTGTTTTCTTTTTTAGGAATTCAATAATCCATTAATAACATTAATAACACTGTACAACAGTCCGAAAATCCCGTAGGGATTCATGACGGTTTTCATTGTTATCGAACTCGCTGAATCCGAGTATGAAGTCAGTTTTTTCGGGTTACGTAAGTTTTTAGTATTACAGGAGGCAAGTCCTAACCTCCACTGTTAACTTAATTAGGGAAGGTCGGAGAGCATTAATATATATGACCGACTCCTATTAGTTTTTCGAGAGTAACATTTTTTCCTTTGGGACCTATTCCCTTTGGACCCTCCCTTATACAAATTGGATATTTCTTGCAAGAAAAACTTTTTTTTTTTAACAGTTTTTGTTCAAAGACAGAAACTGTGGGGCTACATGACAGTTCAAAACTCCTTGAACATGGTTAGCTTTGTTTAATTATTTTTTATTACATATTATTATTTTTAATTATTTTATTATTGGTTCCTAGTGCATTTTAGAAATAAGCAACACACAATTCTAACGAGACCCGAAAAAACTGACTTCAGATTCGGATTCAGCGACTTCGAAAACATTAAAAACTGTCATAAAATCCTACGGGATTTTCTTTTTTTTATTAATTGTTGTACAGTGTAATTTATAAAATTTCCTAGCTTTTTGAAAATATTTTAATATTGCAAATATTTTCTCAAGAAATCTTAATTCTTTTAAAGGTTGTAGTCAATAAAAGTTTCGTTACACACCCACAAAAAAAGACATGAACTAAAAATTAATCCAAAATTTTCTTTAAAATAGTTTTAAACATTTTCCTCAATTTAGGTAAAATTTAATTAAAATTCAGAAAATTTTTTTTAAATTAATAAAAATTCCTATGTTTGGGTAAAAACGAAATATGTAGTTTATATACTCAGAAATAGTTCATACTTTTCTTAAGTAATGTTTCTTGATTTTAGGAAAAAACAAGTATAGGTATATTAAATAAACATTTATCAATTTTTAAGAAAAACATCTCAGTTTTAAGCAATTTGCATACTTAAATGTGATTCATTTTATTTAAAAAAAATTGTTTTTAACACAATTTACTACCATTTAGTTCAAAAAATGTGTTAATTTTTTTTCGCGAGTAGTACAATTAACTAAATTTTAGAAAACCATTTCTAAATTCAGTTTTTAAGTCTACCACTTTCTAATTTTTAAGAATTGTTTTCTAAAAATTAGTTAAGGTGATTAAAAATAAAAAGTAATAAAGTTTTTCCCATGTAATAATAAAAATTTATTTCATTTTAGAAACTAATGAACTATTTCAAGGGAAAATTTTCATTCAACTTGGTTCAGAAAAATTTTAAAAATTGTAATAAATTTTTTTTTCAAGTAAATGTATTATATTTTTTGAGAAATAATAACCTTAGGTATAGGTTTTTTTTAGAAGATGTTTAACTTATTTTCAATATTTTTTCAAAAATAAAAAATAAACTCAAAACAAAATTGTTAGTTTTCCTAATTTAAAAAAAAAAAAAATATTATTAATTGAAACAAATTATAGTAATTTAGAAATTTTGACCAAATTTTAAGTAAAATTTGTTTCTTAATATCAAGGAAAACTTTCTTAAATATTGGTACAAAGTGTCTTTCAACAATTAAATTTTTCTTACAAATTAGTTTACTTTTACTAAATTCTAGTTCATTTTTTTTTGAGTTCAGCGTCAATATTTTTTAAACATTAAATTGTTTTAAAATCATGAGTAGAAATAACATATCGCTCATTTGCGAGAAGACCGGCATAACTCAAAAACACGATTTTTGAGTTAATGATGCAGAAATGGTGGTCAAAAAATGGTATTGATATATCTTTCCCCCCCCCCCCCCCCCCCCCTTTAAATTGGCAACCAAAAGTGTTTTGTATTTTACTCAGCAGTTAGGCTAAATTGAAAACTTCAAATGCAATTATCTCGAAATTGCGTTTTTATTGAGTTATGCCGGTCTTCTCGCAAATGAGTGATATATACAATTATTTTTATTAAAAACTATAAAAATTCAAACATGAAAGGGTTAATCAGTTCTATTTTTTATCTAAAGACTGTGATTAAAATTGTCTGTACAGCACACACAGCAAAATCTTGGATACATAAAACCTGTTAATACATAAAACCTATTACCCTTGCATTACTTTCGAATCTTACACCTTACCTTTACATTACTTCAGATGCCAGATGTAACGAGCTACAGACAAAAAAAGTGCACCATACACCTTCGAATATAAATTATTTTTGCAAGGAAATAAATAAATAATTTTTATAAAATTTTTTAAATTAGTTTTAACAATACATAAAAAGTGGATATATTGTGGTTTTAAATCTGAAAAACATAATGCAAATAAAAAAATTTAAGGAACATTAATTTCAATTAACAACCAACACCTTTCCCTATTTAAAAGTTTTTAAAGATTTATAACTTTTGTGTGACACCCTGTTTTTTTTTTTTAAAAGAGTGTAACACTCTCCCAGTATCTAATTAACAACATCTTATTTTAGTACAGTCGTATTAATATTCATAATTCATTATTTGGGTTTATTTACCTTTATCTTTGCATGGCTGCAACAAAATGAAGTACACCGAACTTTAACAAAACGTTTAAATACATTTTAGTTAGTATGTCTGCTTTCATGGTTTTGAGATTGTTAAAATAATCAACAGGTTTTTTTGTACTTTTTTTTTCTTTCTTTCATTTTTAACCAAATAATTCAATATTTTTATTCATTTATTTACTCCACAAACTTCGGGCATTAGAGCGGCACATTTTTTTTTGGTGCAGAAAAATATTTTTCTCAGTTTTCATGGGGGTGTCATTGGAGGTAAATGATTACGATTATTGACATAAATAAGTCATTACCAAGAAAGTACGGAAAAAAGTAGTTACTTGTAAAAAGTAGTTACTTGAAATCACTGGTTAGCAGTAGGGGCTGAAATAAGTACATTCATGTAATGAGTAAAATAAGTCATGTTATAGTAATAGTAAAATAATAGCATGCGCAAATAATAACTTCATTTAAAAATTTATAAAAAACGGGTAACAACAATAAAAAAGATTAATATTTCGTTTTCTTCATTTATGTTTGTTATACCCTCCACCATATATGGTGAGGGCATAGTTATATCAGCTTGTCATTCCGTTTGTAACATGCCGAAATATAGGTTTAAAGTATATATATTAGTGATTCTAATGAAATTTTAAGCCGATCTAGCAATGTCCGTCTGTCTGTCTCCTGGAATGGTGATCACGGCGCTAAGACGTAAGCGTGCTCATTTTTACCTAGATTATTGTACATCCTCCCGAGCAGTTTGGTATTCAAAATGAGCAAAATCGGTCCAGCGTTAAAAAGCTATGAGTGAAAATCTGAACAATTAAAAAAAAAATTAAAAAACAATTAAAAACTAAAAACTAATCCAAAATTTCCTTTAAAATAGTTTAAAAATGTTCCTCAATTTAAGTAATATTTTATTAAAATATAGAAAAATGTTCATAAAATAAATAAGGATTCTTATGTTTGAGGAAAAACGAAATAGTTTATCTACTTAGAAATAGTTCATATCTTTCTTAAATAATATTTCTTGATTTTAGGAAAAAACAAGTCAATTAAATGAAAATTTATTAAAATTAAAAAAAACATCTCAGTTTTAAAAAAATTTGCATACTAAAATGTAATAAACTTAAATTTAGTTCAAAAAAAATAAAAATTATTAACTCCGATTTAGTTCAAAAAATGTGACTATCTTAAATTGAGAAAGTACTTAAACTTAATGCGTGTTAATTTTTTTTCGTGAGTAGTAAAATTAAATAAATTATAGAAAGCCATTTCTAAATTCAGCTTTTAAGTCTACCACTTTCTAATTTTTAAGAATTGTTTTCTAAAAATTAGTGTTTTTTTCCTATGTGTATCACTTAGGTCATCCCTTTTTGTAGCTATCTCAAGGAGAATCATTAACTAACTACGAAAATAAATTGTGACTGTCATAATTTATTACGTTTCAGTATATCCTGCAGTACATTTTATTAATTTGTTTACTTTTTGCTAATGAAATTTAATTTATATTTTAAATACATGAGTTTAGTATAATTCAATTTAATTTAAAGACAAAAATGTATTGGGAAAAGCTTGTTAAGAGCAGTGTCCTCACAAAGCGGAAGACCTCCGAAAGTGGGGAAAATTTTTATGGTTAAATATATAACCTTTATGATAGAAACAGTTACATGTTTATTAGAAAATTTTTATCAAATTTAAGGATAATTTTCACTTAAAAAAAAGTGCTATTTAACTTGATGTTAAAAAATATTTTCTTAATTTTCGGCAGTTAAGTCCTAGTTTTTAGTAAAAAAATTATCCAATGAACGTAAATAAAGAAAATAAAATTTTTCTTGAAAACAAAGAAAACATTTCCTTACTATGGTTTTCTAATAAAAATTTAGTTTCCAGGGTTTGCAAAGTATGCTTCTTGGTAAATTTTTGACAGTTTTGAGGTAAATTAAATTTCACTAGCCCATAGGGCTAGTAGAATTTTTGACATAAGAATAGAAATTTTTGAAGTTTTCAAATTTGAAAGCTTCTAAAAGTAAACTGAATACAAAACAAATAAATAAATTCGCTTCTTTTTCACACAATAAAATTTAAAACTTTTTCACCATAGAAAATATATTTTTTACCATGCCACTTTGCTACCGTTTTACACACACTCTCAGTACACTCACCAAAAAAAGTCTGTAATGGCAACTGAAAATTTTGCTGTTATTACGGGAAATTCTGCTAATTTGAGCCCAGCGGTATTTTTTGCTAATCTTAGCAACACATGTCTGCTAACGTGTAGTACAATGAAATTAGTAGAAAAATTAGTAACCGCTACTAAATTTTAGTAGACTTTTTGTAAAGTGGAACTTAAAATCTGTTTGCTAAAATCAGCAAAAAAAGTTACTAAATTTTATTAATATTAGTAAAAAGCTTTGAATTTATTTTTTTTATCGAACATCAAAAATTTTGAATATATTTTTTAAAAAACGAATTAATCCATTTGTTTTAATTTGGTAATTTCTGTTTTGAAAAATATTTTGGTCAATTTTTTAAAATTAGTAATATTTTTTTTGCTAATTTTAGCAAATCGGTTTTCAAAAATTTGTAAAATGATTTCTGAAATTAGCAACAAAAATTTTTAAATATTCTGTAAAAATTCTGTAATTTGTAAAATGTAAATAGCAAAAAGATTTGCTAAAAGATTTGCTAAATAATAATTTTTTACTAAAAATCAGTACAAAAATAGTAGAGTGGGATTGAAAACCGTTTACAAATTTTTCTACTAACTTTTTTTTCTGAGTGTAGTAAAATTTTTCTATAATTTAGAAATTTTTACCAAAATTTAAGTAAAATTTGTTTCTTACGTTCAAGGAATATTTTATTAAATATTGGTAAATGTGTCTTTGGAGCCGTTTTCATTTCAATCTTTCCTCCAAATAAGTTAATTTTTCATTTTTTTCATAATTTTTCCATACAAATTGGTGTATTTTAGTACAATTTTATAGCAACGACTTACTTCTTAACCAGTCCTTTAGAATTAAATAATATTTTATATTCACCTCAAATATTTTTACCTCAAAAATTTTTTCCACCACTAAAATATTTCTTCACCACAACAAATTTTTTCACCTCAAAAAGTTTTTCCAACCAAAAAATTTGTTTTCACAGTAAGAACATTTTAGAACATTGGTGGAGGGTATTCAAAGATTCAAATTTATGCATTTTTTTTACTTGTTTTTACAATAAAATCGTACTTCCCCATTATTTGCAATATCTACAATATATTATTTCAAAGTCTCTGAATAAGTAGTGATACTCGTTAAGCAAAGTGTAACAATAAAAAGTATGTCCAACGTTTTACCAATATTTTGCTGGGAAGCTTTCAACCTCTGTATATTTAAAACAAAGCAAATTAACTATTTTTAAAACCTGAAGTACAATTTAACATCTTCCCAAATGATTATACTCAAATGAAAGCTAATTTTATCTAAATTTCAAATACGTAAAAATAACAAATGAGGTTGTATGTTTTGAACAGCTGTTTAACGCAAAGTAAATGACGGAACTTGCTCAGAATTTGACAGTAGTCTATTAAAAGGTGGTACAATGTTGCATTTCATGTAACTTCGTGGGAAGTTCGAAAAGTCACGGACATATTGATCCGCCCTCGTAGTAAAAAAAACAAATAATTATGCAGAAAATTTATAATCACTCGCTTTCTCCAAAAATTTCACCTGCATAGTTAAAGGTTAAATGAATCGTTAACCAAATTGTACACTTAAAGAATTATCTATGCTTCATGATATTTATAAATTTTTATTTTGCATAAAATTAAAAATTTTTATTAAATTAATGCAGTTTTCATTAATAGTTTAATAAAAAAGTTTTTAGTTCAGTTAAAAATAAAGGAATATACATTGATTTTTCAAAGAAATATTCATTGTAACTTTTCTATGTATTTGTTCAAAATGATTTACTGTCATTTACCGATTGTTTTCAGTTACATTTGTTTGAAATTTAATAAAAATTTACCCACAAAATGAAGTTTCCGTTACAGTTATTGCAAATTTAAATATTGTTTGCTGTCTGTTTCAAAAAATATTAAAAAAATTTCAATTTGTTAAATTGTTTGTTTACCCTGCAGTAAAATTACCTATCCCAAGGCACGTCACGTGACCGGTTCATTGTTATAGGGACCGGTCACGGGACCGTTTTTTTTATATGAAAAGGAACAGTCACTTTAACATGGGCTTGTCCTAGGATGGGGTTAATTGCCCTCAGTGATACCAAAGATCATATTACAGAACCAACGAAAAGGATAATGTCATGACTCTTAAAACGGTCAGGTGGAAGGACTTTCGGAACCGGTCCTATCCGTGATATGTATTTTCGGAACCGGTCCAGTTTTCACCTATCACGGAACTGGTCCCGATTCCCAACTAACCCATTTTTTCCCGCAGGGTATAAATAAAATTATTTCTACTCAAATTACAAGAACATCTTAAACACACACACATATGGACTTTCACACAAAATGTATCTATAGACTGTGTGAGCATACATTTTGTAGGTAAAAAAACCAACAAAAATACAAATAACGAAAACAATTTAAAATAAATTAATAATCAGTTATTTTTTACAGAATTGGTAGGTAATATTTGTTTTTAACTGATTAATCATTTGTCTTTTACTGATGTTTCAGTTGTTTAAAAAACATTTAAAAATAACGATTGGATTTAAACAAAAAATAAATAGACCAGTTTTTAAATGAAATATCATTACATTTAAATGTAACTTTCTGTTATTTTAACTTACAAACTATTTTAAATGTACTCGTCCAATAAAATGGTCTAAAAAATTGCGCAGTCAACTAAAAAATCTTAATTCACACGCAGCAATTTTTCGTGCAGCAATTTTCCTAAATTCTCTTCTAAATTTGCATTCGTGTCCACATAGCGATTTTGGTTTCTTTTAAATACAAAAAAGGTACAAATTAAAAACAAGAGAATTGCAACTAAAGGGTTTTTCAATAAGAGCGCTACAAAAGTTTTTTTAAATAAAACAAAAACGGCTTTGGATATCAATGAAATTCTTTATTCCTGCAAAGTACGTTCGATGCCATTATGTATAGAACTCGATTTCTTTTGCATGGCCACCACGGGCACGCTTGCAGAAGTCCAGACGCTAAACCCAAATTTCGACGGTTTTCAAGCATAAGTCGGCCGATACTGCTGCAATTTCACGTTCGATATTCGTACGAAGTTCATCAATCGTCGCTGGCTTGTTGGCATAGACCATAGACTTGACGTAGCACGACCGAGGCGGCCAATCGACTGGACCATTTCGTGAGATAACACATTCTCCAAACTTGGTTTCCAATAAATTGATTGTGACATTCGCTGTGTGGCTTGTGGCGCCGTCCTTTTGGAACCACATGTCCTCCAAGTCCATATCATCCAATTGGGGCCAAAAATATTCGGTTATCATTGAACGGTAGCGATTCCCATTCACAGTAACGTGCCGGTCTTGATCATCACGGAAAAAGTACGGCCCAATGACGCCGCCGGCCCATAAACCGCACCAAACCGTAATTTTTTCGGGATGCAATGATGACTCATGGAGTACGTGTGGATTAATGTCTGACCAATAACGCATATTTTGTTTATTGACGAAGCCATTCAGCCAGAAATGAGCCTAATCGCTGAAGATGATTTTTCAATGAAAATCCGAATCATTTTCATTTGCTCAGCCCAATCCGCGAACATAGTACGATGCTTCTGGTGGTCAAGCGGCTTCAGTTCTTGCGTCAATTTGATCTTGTAAGGATGAAGGCCAAGATCTTTTCCCAAAATTCGCCACAACGACGTCACAGAGATGCCCAACGCTTGAGAACGACGTGTGGGAGACACATTTGGGCTTTCTTCAACTGAAGCCTCAGCGGCAGCAATATTCTCGACACTACGGGCACTTCTTTGTCTCACTGGCACGGGAACATTTTGTACAGTGCCTGTGGATTCAAATTTTTCCACTAGACGCTCAATTGTTGATCTGCTAGGACGATTATGACGACCATAAATTGGACGTAGCGCTCTTAACGTTGAGGCCACTGACTCCGAATTTCGGTAGTAAATTTTAATAATTTCGACTCGTTGTTGGCTCGTATATCTTTCCATCATGAAATGGCAAACCTAACTGAAGAGAAATGTCAAAAGAGCGGCAATAAATATGGCGTCGTTTGCTGTCCCTGTGGCTCTACTTTTGTAGCGTCCCTGTTGAAAAACCCTGTACAAGCAAGTTAGTACCCCTTTCCATTCTTCTTCCATCCCTCTCCTATAAACTCAAAATTGAGGCAATAAAAATTTTGCTTAGTGCGAACAGGGAAGTTATCCCTGGGAAATCTGAAGTTAAAAATAAGTGCCTCCCTAATATACAAAAGTGTATGTATGTACAATATTCCAAGTGCATTGTACAACATTGAAATTTTATCTTTTTATATACAACAGAAACTTCAACGAAACAAAAATGAAAAATAAATTTTGATTTAATTTGTTTTGCTGCTACAACACTGCACTGCACCCGCCCACCAAAAACAAGGCCATCCACATTACCGAAAGAGTGATTTTGAGTGCATGTTAAAAACGAAAAAACAATACAATCGAGTTGTATATATTTACTAAAATTTTAACCTAGATCCACTTGACCATCCCATATAAGGAGAATATTGGTTTATGTTTCGAAAATGCAAATTTTTTTTTTTGTATTCTTAATTATTTTAAAATTTATTGCAAACTGTGTTTGTAAAAATTATTTGAAAGCTTGGAAAAATTTACCAAGTTTGTAAAAACTTGTCATTTCACACACTAGCATGATGAGAATTGTGCTTAAAGATATCGAATTATTCGCTTACAAGATCCAATCGACTTAGCAATTGAAGGCACGCGATCATTCACTTCCTTACGGCTTCTCAGTTGGGGTCTTGCTGAAGTTCCAATCATCTTTTCTGACGCGACGCATTTTTATTTCGGCTTCTATATCAACAAACAAAATTGACGCATCTGGGGATTGGAAAACTCGCACGTTATTGTCGAGAAGTCAGTGCATCCACATAGTGACAGTTTGGTGTGGATTTTGAATTTGCCAATTTCTTTTCGAAAATGCTGCTGGAAATGAATTTGGATAATCTTTGGTTTGTCACACAGCTCATCAAATAATCGATATTTTGCGCACAAAGTTCGGTAATCGAGTTATCAGCCGTATTGGCGATTTCATTTGGCCGCCTCGTAGCTGCGATTTGACCGCTTTAGACTTTTACTTGTGGGGTTCTGTAAAAAAAAAATGATGCTATGTGAATAATCCAGAAACGATCCACAAGATTAAGGCTAATATCATCCGAACCATTTGTGAGATAGAACCAGAAACCGTTCAAAAAGTCTTGGAAAATTGGATTGAGAGGAAGAGCTACCGCGACAGCAGTGAAATCTCTTTATCACTTTTTTATACAGTTTTTTAAGAACAAATGTCAAAATAATTAAAAAAACGAAAAATTTTTTGTTACCATCCCTAAACATTGGATGGTACATTAAAAAACGAGTAAACCTTAGATTTGTATTCTCTATCACCTAAACGAGTTACATCCAAATTGGCGTGTAAGCAGTGGACGTGTTTTCTAGTGTTTCTAACTAATCCAAAAAGTCTAAAATCGTTGATAACACGTTTCGCTCCATATATGTAAAATACATACAACTTCATATACACTCACCAAAAAAAGTCTGTAATGACAAGTGAAAATTTTGGTGTTATTACCGAAAATTTTGTTAATTTGAGCTCAGCGGTATTTTTTTTTTTTGATAATCTTAGCAACACATGCCTGCCGACATGAAATTAGTATAAATAATTAGTAGCCGCTACTAAATTTTAGTAAACTTTTTGTAAAGTGGAATCTAAAATCGGTTTGCTAAAATCAGCTAAAACAAGTAAAAAAGGGCTAAATTCGGCTGTGCCGAATCTTTGAATACCCTCCACCAAAGGGGATGAAGATGATATACGTATATACTAAATTTTGCATGAACTGTAATATGAATATGTTTTGTCAATTTATGTAACGAACTTTTGTTATTTAGTTTTAGCAATGTTATTTACAGAGGTCTGCTCTGTTAGCGACTTCAACATTGTTCATTTTTACGTTAACTTAGTAATCATAGTATGTAAGACAATAAATGTAATCGAACAATAAGAAGACTTAATAACATTTTTACTTACTTAACAGAAAAAAAATAGATACAGAAAAATTGTACAAATTTGTATGGAAAATTTAGAGGTACCTTCACATTTACACTCTAAATCGACTTAAAATTGCATAAGGATCACGAATATATATACTTTATGGGGTCTTAAACCTATATTTCGACATATTACAAACGGAATAACAAACTGATATATACCCTCACCATATATGGTGGAGGGTATAAAAATTACTAAATATTAATTTTAGTACAATGACATTAGTAGAATAAATTAGTAGCTGCTACTAAATTTAAGTAAATTGCCGCTAAACTGCAATTTAAAATCGATCTGCTAAAATCGAGGTGATCAGAATTTTTACTAACTTTTCAACGTGTTTATTTATTATGTTATCGGACCAAAAAAATTATGCAATATCTATTCCTACGCGAAATTTGATGCTCTTTCAGAATCTGAGCTCAAAATTTCGATTAGAGACCGAGAAAAAAACGTGAAAAACGTGAAAATTTTCTAAAAAAAATTTTTTTCGCATTTTTTTTCATAATGTTACCGCAAAGGTATCAATTTTTGATCATGGCAATCGAACATTAGGAGGATTTTTTCCAGAAACTTTCATCGACGCGTTTTTCAAAATGGCGGCTAGAATGAAACAATTTTATAAAAATCATTAATCTATCGTTTTCTCAAAAACTATAAACTTTAGAGAAAAATTTTTAAGAAAAATTTTAAGAAAAAATTCTTAAAATTAGTCAAAGAAAACTCAATTTTTTTCAAAATTTATCGAGACAATTTTTGATTTTCGAAAATATCAAAAAATCCAATTTTTCAAAAATACCTGAAAAATGTTTGAAAAAATTTGAGAGTGTTCTTTGATTACTTCTTTGCTAATTCTGTGCATATACATTGTTTTCTTCTACTCTTAGCATTACCCAGAGACAACGGCGTGGACTTGGTAGAACTTTGTCTCCTTTGGGGTGCTTTTTTTCGTGAGTCCCCTTGTCTCTCACGTTTCGGGGTGCTTTTTTTCCTGAGTCCGCTTGCCTCTCACTTTAACATTTATTTTATCAGTGATTTTTTGCCCAACAATTATTGCATACATATAGATTGCATTTTTCACAATAGATCCTTGTTCATATTGGATATTTTTCAGTTGAACAATTTTTTAATTTTCCTTATTAAATCGTGTATGAACCGTTTTACTTGTTTGACCTTTTTGAATATAATAGGTGTGTTCGACGTACGTTACCGCGGGTGCCTGCGAGAACCCAATCTTACCAGAAAGCGTTTATTGTAACAAAAATTGGGTAAATGAGAGCGTTCATGAGAGAGTAATTGTGCTTCTCATTTTACCAGAACTTACCCGTACTTTTTGTTTGGGTAAAATGGTAAAATTGTCAAATCATCAGCTGTTGCTTATAAATTAGCTGTTTTGCATTTTTGAAAAAATTTAAGTTAAATTAAAATTTATTATAAAGAACTTTTCCTTCTTAATAATGAAAAATACATTTAAAAATGACATTTCAAATATATTTATTATTTAAGCTGTTTTTTAATTTGAATAAATTTGACGTTTATTTTTGGGTATGAAATGTGGTTTTGTGCGTTCGCAGTATTTTGGGCATTTTTATGGTTTTGTGAGAGAATTTTTTGCTTACTCTCATTTTACCAGACTTTACCCAAAATAACCTCGTACAGACCTATTAATTAGCAATCGAAATTTCCTTCAATATCAATAATATTTACTAATTTTAAAAAAGTGTAAAATTAGTAATTTTTTTTGCTAATTTAACCAAATCGGTTTTAAAAAAACTGTAAAATAATTTCTGAAATTAGCAACAAAAATTTGTAAATATTCTATAAAAATTCTGTAATTTGAAAAAATATTAATTAAAATAAATTTTTTTTTTACTAAATATAAGAACAAAAAAAAGAAATTGGGATTGAAAACCGTTTACAAATTTTTTGACAAACTTTTTTTTTTTGAGTGTACATACTTTATCAGAATTTGTCCTTGACCGTAATTTTTCTAATAATTTAAAAACAAATAAAAATTATATATGAGTCAGTCAGTAGGCCTATACCCAAACAACAGGGTGTACTGTATATTTATTTAATTTACAGTTGTAATAAAATTCAATAACACTTATTATTTATAATCATAAAAATCAATTCTTTATTACTTTAACCTTTTTCCACTAAGTGCTATTAAGGTCTTTTTTTAATAATTTCCGATTGTTTTTATAGTTTTCTATATTGAGAAACTGATTTATATTAAATTTTTTTGTTTCGTGATATTTAATGTAATTTTCTTATCTTAAAAAAAAAAATTAAATTCAATTCAATTTCTATGTGTAATTGAAGTAAATTTTTTTTAAAGACGTTTGTGTTAATCTTAATTTTATACGTGCTTAACTAAGCGTTTGAAATATTCTAGGTTTTTATTACTTTTACAATTTTCGAAATGTTTGAAAGTATTACAAAAAGATTCAGAACGTTTTCAAATGACGCTGAATATATGTAACAAATACTTTGACTTTATGGAAAACTATTTTGGAACGTGTTTTTTACAAAAAAAAAAAAAACTAATTGTAAAATTAAAAATCTCTGTGTATTTGGAATTTATAATAAATGATGTTAAACTGAACTGAAGTAACACTCATGTAATAATCTTTAGATCAAATAAATCTTTAAATCAAATGATTCATATACAATTTTCAGTCTAATTTTTTTTGAGTTATCTTCTTTAATTTTAACATATTTCAATAATGTTGTATGAAGGGTTAATGTGATATGCAAATAATCTTTAAAAACGTTATTTTGTTCTATTAATAGAACAGCTTTTACGAAATAATCGCTTTACTGATAAAGGTAGATGAGTTGAAGAAACAATAGGTCCGTTCGAGTAATTTACTAAGTTACTCCGTAATAAACTTACAGGGATTTAAGACAAATTTATTCTCAATATAGACTATATGACGCTTACTTGTTTTCGTATTGATTTTGTGTTGACGAAAAATTTATGAATTTGCTTTTGGAAAAGTAATGTGTGTAAAGAGTTCAACTATATAGAATAAATCAGTATCTTTCTTGTAGTCTAGACTAGCGATAAATATGTTAACATAAATTTCAGCAAACGTCAAAAGTAAAAAATCGCTAGTGTGGACTACTCGATTTAGTACATTTTTATTGCCGACAAATATGTCGCAATAATTCTCCAGCAGTATTCGTGAGCTATTATTGCTTACTTTGTCAATTATTAAAAAGATGGCACAAATAAAAAAAAAATGGAAAAATTATAGAAAAACAACAAAAAATTATTAAATTTAAAAGAATGAAATAAATATTAACATATTATAAGGAAAAATAGACAAAAAATTTCACAGTTTTTTTACTTTACATATGTATTTACAAGTAATCATAGAAGAACCTTCTTCCTTGAAATTTTTCAAAGTATGAGTTAACATAAATACGTGTTTCCACCCTTAAACACAAAATCGGCAATTAACAATGCCGTTATTCTGCCAACGAAATTTACTTATTGCAACGATTTTTAATGCTAATATAGATGGGGAGTGTTAAATGGTTGCCAGCAAGTAAGCAGTGCTCCAACACAAAATAATGGGCTTAAGATACTTTTCTAAAAAGGTACACGGACGGAAAATTTGCCGAAATATACGGTTTGTTAAACAGCTGATTGTTACATCATATGCAATAAAATAAATTATAACTGATCCGATATAAACAAAAGGATTCTTGATGTAAAATGTTAAGCAGAAACACATAACAGTGTTGCCAATTTTTTTATAGGCCTTATCCCCAAATATAATTGTTTCATCTCCAAAAAATACCCAAATTGTTATTTTCTGGTCCCCAAAAATCCCCAAAATCATTTGCAGCGGTAAGTTAAACAATACCTTTTATTTTAACAAATTTAATGCAAAGAGAACACATTATTTTAATTCAATACCGGCCAGATCATTTTTTTTTTTCAAATCTGATGCTGAATTTTATTGGAGAAGGTTGATGGGAATTCTCAAATTCAAATCTGGTTAAAAATATTTTTTGTTAGTTGTGGCGAGCATTGTTCTCTCCCAAAGGGGCAGTGTTAGTTAAACAAATTTTAAACCCTGTCTTTACAATTGTGGGTCTGAATTGTGGATCACAATCGATTCCGAACATGTTCGCCTGCGTTCATAGCACGTGGTCGAAACAAAAAATTTCACAGAAAAATGTTACGTACCCAAAGATTTTATTTAAATAATGACAAAATCAGAAATTTTTTCATACATGCACTTAAAGTTGTTTGTAAGTTAAAATAACAGAAACTGTCATTTACAAGAAATGATAGTTCATTTAAAAACCAGTCTACTTAATTTTCATTTAAATCAAATAGCTTTTGATATGTATTTTTAAATGTTGTTTAAATAACTGACACATCCGTAAGAAACAAATGATATAATCAGTTAAAATAAATCTTTAAATTTAACCAACCAATTTCTTAAAAAATAAATGATTTTATTATTTATTTAAATTTGTTTCCGTTTTTGTATTTTTTGTTTTAATCTTCAAAATGGATGTATGCATGGCAATAGGCACTTTTTGTGCGAATGTGTTTGTGTATGTATGTGTGTTTTTGTCAAGTGTCTACATGTCACCACTTTTGTCGACTATTTAGGGTGACTTTTTGGGGAAATATCCACAAAACGTCTATACTTTTTACATCCCTTTTTGCAGCTGCAAAGCTTTTAATAACAGCTTCGAACTAACAGCATTTGTATAAAAAAGTTTGAACCAAAATTAATTTGAATTTGTAGTCTGAAGGACTTGCCAGATATTATTTTGTCTATCTTATAACTCTTCACTGTTATGAGTTTAAACAGTATGTAAGTACTTAATACTAAAAAGAACTCATTCAATACTTCCAGAGTTGTATTTTTGTATATAAGCGAAATTTGGTCTCAAAAATATTATGAAAATATAACCCTCTATTTTGGCATGAAAATACAACGCCCTATTAGTATCAGACCTTGAGAAAGATAAATATTTATTAAATTAAATCAGGTTCAGGAGATATTCCGGGGGTTTCCATTCTATAAAACAGTTTCAGTAAAGAAAGTTAAAAATTCCTTTTTTTTTGTAAACTAATGCAAGTTTTGAGCAATTTCATTACCATTAAATGGTAATGAAATGGTCACTTGTATACTGTACGCATATTTTGAAGAAGGCCTTGCTTTTAATCTTGCGTTTCGATTTGACTGTTCCTGAATTCTTCCTGTGGCGATATTTGAAGCCTTTGGTGTTATATTTACCTCAAAAATTTTTTTCACCACAAATTTTTTTTACCTCAAATTTTTTTTTTTCACCTCAAAAACTTTTTACAACAAAAAATTTTTGCACCTCAAAAAATTTCTTCACTTCAAAATTTGTTTTACCTCAAAATTTATTTTCACATCCAAAAAAGTTTTTCACTGCAAAAAGTTTGTTTTCACCTCCATAGTTTTACTTCTAAAGATTTTTACGTTATTTGTATCAAAAACATTTTTTTAGGACGGTATTCAAAGATTCGGCACAACCGAATTTAAGTCATTTTTTTAACTTGTTAGGTTTAAGGTTCCTAAGATTTCTTGAGAAATACATGTGATACTGACAAATATTCAGTTAGTCCATGCGAATTAATAAAAAATTTTGTTATTTGCCCATATTGACTTTTTTCACTATTACAAGTTGATAAGAACAATTTTTGTTAACTGTCATTTTCGAGATTAAAATAATGACACACACAAAAATATATATCTCTTAAAGTCTCCCCAATTAAATATTTTGTTGCATAACAACACCTTATTTAATGAATTTAGTAATTGATTCAATAAAAAATAATTATGATAATTTTTTAAATTAAATCAGTTACAAAATTAATATTAATATGACTGTTATGCAACAAAACTTTTAATTGGATAAATTTAAGAAATTTTTTTTGCTGAGATAAAATGTTGAGGGGAAATAGATGACCTCTGCCTTTTCCCCATGCATAATAAAAAGTAATCCATATACTTCTTTAAAAATATTAGACAAAATTTTACAAAAATACATTTTTAATATCCTTATAATTTTAACTACTAATCTTAAAAGCTATTAATAAGGATTTATTCCACAAGAATATAATATAAAACACAAAAAAAAATTAAAATATATTTAAATATCACCATTAATATCAAGTCCATTAAAAATATTTATATACGATTCACTGCAATGAAAAATTAAAATAAAAGGTGTTTAAACTAAACTTAACACAAAAAAGCATTTTAAAAAAATGTATAAAATATAAAGGAAATGATGTTATTTCCGTTTAATGTCAACATTTTTTTAAAATCTATGACTAAATAATGCAAACAAGCGTAATAGAGCTGGTAATTTAAATACAAAATAAAAGGACAACGAAAAAATCCTAAAAGGACATTCATATGTTTAGTGGTCTAACAAGGGGGGGAATAAAATATAAAAAAAGTATGTGCAATGGCTGCATAGGAATTAGTGGAAAATATATAAAATAAAGAATAAAATTGTATAAAAAAAAATATATAAATTGTTTTAAGTAGAATAGAGGAAATGTTATTAATATTTGCTACGTTTTTTATGGAGGAGTGTGCTTTAGGTAATACTATGAAATGGAATACTAAATTAAGGAAAGATTATGTTAGGTGATTTAGTAAAGGAGAATACTAATAAATATACTTTGTTTAATTTCCGGAATTATAATACATATAAACATAAAGAAATATTAAAATAGTTTTTATTTATGTATATATTTTTGCCTAAGACCATTTTAATAATTTAGGGAATTAACAGGTCATTTACCGCCCAATCATCGTTTTAGTCGTTAAGATGTTTTCGTTAATAAATTGCAAAAATTTATATAACGATGCATTTTTAAATTAACATTATCATTTTTATAACAGGAATTACAAAAAAGTGTCTTGGTTATAAAAAAAAATAAAACGATTACAATCTTCAGTGTCATGCAGTACAGGGTTAAACAAACACCGCCTAAAAGTATACTCTGCATACATTTTTTCACAGTAAACAAACACATACAATAGCTCAGTCACAAACCGTTGGTATATACCAAAAAAATTTCATAGCTTCCAGCTTTTTAATATATACGATATTGACATTTACAGAGCTGCCAGAAAAGTTCCAACTCATATCCGCATTTTGCAAGTTAAAATCCCCCTAAACAAATGGTAAATCCTCAATTTGCCACTTAATACAATTTTTAATTAAATTTTAACAAAAACACATTTTTTAAATAAAAGTTAAAACTAATTTTGCATAGGTTTGAATTTATAACCTGAAAAGAAAAAAAAAAATGCCACAAAAAGTAAATAAGTACTTTCTTTTCATAACCAGACCTTTAAAAACATAATTCCTTAAATCAATTTACAAATCTGATTTAAATTTTGACGAACTGATTCGCGAATTAATTTTTCTGATTGAATTATTTACTACTATAATTCAATCTATATCAAACGAAATAATTCAATTTTAATCCAAGAATAAAATCAATTTTGATTTGATTCACAGATAAAAAAAAAAAAAAAAGAATTGTTCTGATTCTCGAATATAATTTGATTCGCGGATTAAAATATTTTTTTTTTCAAATTACGATTAATTTAATTTTTAATCCGAAGGGTCTCATGGAATTTTTATGAAACAGCCTCCTCGGGATATCCGGATCTGGCCCATTTTTATTATTGCAGTATATTAATACTCTACCAGAGCAAAAATTTTGCGAATATCTCGCAAACTAAACAAGATAGCCCAAAACGGACAAAATTTTTCAAGCATTTGCAAGCATAATTTCAAATCCATTTTCATGTTTTTTTCTATTTTGTTTTTATTCGCAAGTCAAATCAATCTTTTTTTAAATCGCGAATTTAAAAAAAATTATATTTGAAATGATTTGATTCAATTGAATCAAAAAACATTCAAATGAAATTGATTAATCAACTATGATTTTAAATATGATTTAATAAATTAATTTATAAAATATTGAATCAACTCGTTGATTTACAAAAAGAATTATTTTTTCGCGAATTAATTCATTAAAGATTTTTATCTTTTTTAAGGTCTGTTCGTAACAGTCTTCGAAATAGTAGGCTTTTTTGGGATTCTTATTCAACATCGCGTATATAGCTGTGTTTATGCAGGAAGCTTTCAATGTTGGCTTCTATCATTCACATACAAATTTGATATAAGTAACGTTAAGCGTTAACACGAAACCCTAGCTCGTATCAAATTTATGCGAAAATGACATTAGACAACTTTGAAAGCTTGACGCATAAATACAGCCTATATAGGATTATTCAGTCAATCGTATTTGAAATCTGTCTTTTGCAATCTACTTTATCAATGTTTTTATTTTAAAAATACCTTAAAAAAAATCTAAAAATACCAATTCAACTAAACTAATTGCCAACAACTACTATTTTAGTTAAAATAAATTCATTTGAAATTGTCAAAACATTTCTAAAATACAATTCAAAAGAAAAAATTTAAAATTATTTTTTTTTTTAATTTTACTTGTATAAAAACAAAAATTAATGAAATAAAAGTTATTAAATGAAAAAAGTTGTGGTCGCTCAATAATTCACTTCAAATAAAATGTTTTTGATAAATCTTTAAGAAAAAATATTCATATTCTAGTGAAACTTAAGAGATCTCAAAAAGTTATCATCGAAGAATACAATTTTAATAAAAGAATAAATATAACGCTAAAAATCATGAAAATATTGTTCAGTTTCGACATTTATTGACCATTAAATAACATTAAAAAACTAACTACAAAAAAAGGTCTTAACAAAAAATTTATAACGAAATTAAAATAATTATGTTGATAATTGCTCTAATTTTCAACTAAAGGGTCGTTGTACTTAAATTTATAGTCGCATTTGAAACAATTCATATTTATTGTCTACTTAGAGCCAATTTATACGATGCAATTGATTGCATGCTTTTTCTCAATTCATTTTTCAAAGTAGCTTCTAAATTAATATCTATTTACGCGGTGACTTTTTCTGGCTCTAAAACCGAATGTGAATGAAGCAACAAAAGAATAATACATATTAGTGCATAAGGGAAATAACAAAAACGTGCACGAAAAACGAAAACTGTGTTTTCTACCCCCTTCGCCCTCCAACAATAATTGCATGCAAAAAAGTCACCGTGCAAATTGGATCTTAGTATTGTAATTTTCAATGAATTATATTAACTAAAGCTTGTTAGTAGTATTTCACTTGAGACTCAGTTGAAATTATTGTAACTAGTAGATGAGAAATTTTTTCGGTGTAAAACGTAAATATATATATGTTAAAATTTTAAAACGAACCAATTTAAACAACACATGTTTTTGACATTTTAAATTTTTTTTGTCAAAATATCTGATTTTTTATAATATATGGGAAAACACATGTAAAACAGCGTTTTGATCCAAAACAGGTTCTGTGGAAACGTTGCCTAAACTAAAATATGTTTAAAAATACAATTTTCCAGTTAAAAATTAATGATTTTAAAATAAATATTAAAAATAGAATTTAAATGTCTAATACTTTGTGAAATACCCAGTTTGCAGCAAAATCCCAGTTATCTGGCAACACTAGACATTTACCAATAACAACATATGACATTTTGCTCGGCAATAGAATTTTAGTGATACGGTATTTTATTTGCAGTAGTGAACTCAACGTGATAATAAATTATAAAAAATTACAATAAAATATTAATAAAATGTTGTACGTGTAGTATTAAATACAAAAAAAGTGTAAACTACCTGCAAGTGTTAACATATTTGTAATTCGTATTAACAAAAGTGTTTAAATAATGTTAGAAATTTAATTAAAAATATTTTTTTCTTATCAAACCATCATATCAAATCATTGCTAAAATTTTGTATTTGATGTTGTTGGTGGTCGAATTTGCATTATGTAGTTGTGTGTTTTGTTTTGATTCTTATCGGTAACAACAACAGCAACAATGAAAAGAGAGAAGTGAATAAATACGAAATAAAATTGTGCTCTCTTTCCCCATTTTGGGGGATTGGTGAGATAAGGTAAATTTGATGGGACCTTTGTGCTCTTTGAAAAATCATATGTTGCTTTTTTTTTGTATATTTAATTTGTAGTGTTCGACAATGTTGCTAATTAAGTGTTTTGTCGCCAATTTTAGAGGTGTGTTATTGTCGAAAAACAGCTTTCACAAATATTTTGATTTTTTAGTACTGATTTTTTCAGTACTTCTTTAGCACAAAAAAAAAAAAAATTTTTTTCCTTTTTCAAAATTATACCCCAGTAGTAAAAAATACTAATGCAGATACAGTTATTTTGCTCTCCATACAAACAACTAGAATTACATATGAAGCGTCATAGGGATAGAGAAAATTGTACCCAGACTCCCACTTTGGAACCGGTTCAAAATAACAATTTAATGGCGAAAAATAGTGTACTAATGTGGTACTCGCGGAACTAGTTCTGAAGTGATTCATTGGCAATCGTACGATACAAATGTTTTTCTTTGATGAAACTTACTGAATGATTTTTATGATTTTTAGTCACAATAAAAAACGTTATTGCATATTTGCAAACTCAGACTATACTATCAAAAACATGTATAAACACAATTAGAATTTTGAAAATCGTATTTAAATTGAATCTTTTCAAACAGTTCCTACACAGTTTCTACATAATTTGTTTTAGAAAAAAAAAAATATATAGCAAAACTGGTACTAATGAGACATTTATGAAACTAGTTCTGAAGTAATTTTTCGGCTCCAGTATAGTAACAGTTTAGTTGCTCCTCAATTAAATTCACAATAAAAAAAATATAATTGTTTATTTGCAAAATCAGATTTTAATATTAAAAAGAAAGGTAAACAAAATTAGAATTTCAAAATTTGTATTTAAATATAAGCAACTTTTTTTTATCAGACCCTACATCAATACTATTACACTGGTACTAAACTGGTTTGCTAGAAGATAGCAAAATATTAAAATAAAAAATATTTTTTGTAGGATTTAGTAGGAAACATACATTTTTTACGCTCCCAAAATATGATGGTGCTACCAGAGTGCTTAGTGATCAGGTCATTCAGAAGACAGTTGTAAAACTGTTGAAGAAAAATACTCTTCTGCAAGAAAAAAAGCTCCAGAGTATAATACATTTTTTGGTGCTTATCTTATTAATTTTTAATGCTCTTTCAGATGTAGGAACATTCGACTATGAAATTGTATCTCAGTGTGTTCCCAAAAAAATAGCTTCGTAGTGCAGTTTTTTTTTTTTATTTTTTTCTGGAATTTTGGGACAAAATATGGGAAAATTGTGGGATAAATATTAAACAAATTTCCACTTAGTCATTTTGGTTTACCGCAGCATAATTGCAAAGTATGCTATAATTATTTTGTTTTTTTTTTTAGAAATTTGCTCATCCAACCATGTCCCTACTTTTTATAAAATAATTTAATTACAAAATTCAAGTTTTCAGTACATTTCTAAAATAAATAAAAGAAAAATTTATTTGTTTTTAACTAAACAATCAAATTTTAAATAATGATCCAGAAATGAATTATTGGAAATTCTTAACTTATTGTTTCATTGTGTATACGCTCAGAGAAAAAGTTAGTAGAACATCTATGAACGGTTTTCAATCCCACTACTATTTTCGTACTGATTTTAAGTAAAAAAATATTATTTAGTAATTTTTTTGCTATTTACATTTTACAAATTGCAGATCTTTTACAAAATATTTAAAAATTTTTGTTTAAAAATCGTTTTAAAAATTTTTGAAAACCGACTTGCTAAAATTAGCTCAAAAAATATTTACTAATTTTTAAAAGAATAATATTGAAGGAAATGTTATTTCTAATAATTAGAACTTATACATATAAACTTAAATTACTTCAAAATGTTACATAAGTTGAAAAAAGGGGTCGCAAGTGAAGATACATCCACTTAAAAAAGCTAAAAAAAAAAATTAGTTCTAAAAATCAGTTCTTAAAACAGTTAAAATTTGACCTTAAAATCCTTAAGTAAGAAGTCTATCTAAAAATAATTTAATAAATTTTTGCATTTTAATAATTTTTTTTTATAAATTAAAATTTTCTATAGTTTAAAATTCATTGAGTTTGCAGCAATTTACTATTGTACAGCAATTGATTGTACTAATATTAATAATGTCTAGTACATTTTTTTGCTGAGTTTAGCAAACCGATTTTAGATTCCACTTTACAAAAAGTTTACTTAAATTTAGTAGCTGCTACTAATTTCTTCTACTAATTTCATTGTACTACATGTCAGCAGACATGTGTTGCTAAGATTGGCAAAAAATACCGCTGGGCTCAAATAAGCAAAATTTCCCGTAATAACAGCAAAATTTTCAGTTACTATTACAGAGTTTTTTGGTGAACCTATTTTGTTCAAAAATTCTAAAAAAATACGGAGGACAATTTTAATCTCATGTAGCGAACTATAAGTACTTTTCTTGTGTACTTTTCCCATAATGAGCTCAATAACACATTTGAGTTGTATTTAGCCAGAAAATTCCAAAATATTCCAAATTCAAAAACCGAAACCGAAAACCGGTCAACCGGTTTCTTTATTTTTAAAAACCGATCGGTTTCGAATATTTAGTAAATTCGAAGAAAACCGAAAACCGGTCTTTTTTGTTCGGTTAACCGGTTTTTTTAATTACATCACCAACTGGGTTACTTGGTCTCTTTTATTTTTTCCGAACACTTTTATAATCGTTTGTTTGGTTATGAAGATTTAGATGTAAGTCTGATAGATTCCGATGAAGACTTAACTGTGGATATTCCAAATTCAAATAGTTTAATTTCTGATCTATATAACACAAGGAGCATTCAAAATCCTTAAAAGAGACTGTACAAAATCATTCATCATTATATGTGACCTTCTCCGAGAAAAGGGACCTAGTGTTTGAAAGTGAAGTTTTGGGAAAAACGCATTTAAAGTTTTATAACGCATTATCACTGTGAACACACCTTCAGTTGGGAAATGCGATTTGGTATGGTTGGTTATGATTGGGTGCCGACTTTGGTGAAGTTATGCCTATGTGATGACGTATTTTTTTTTTTCGCTTTTAGAGTGACAATTTAAAAACAATTTAAAATCAAAAAAAGTAAAATTTTAATGTTTTTTCCATTTTTATCGATTTTCCCAAGTTCGTTTTGTACGTTTTTATGGGGTAAATATCTATCTAACTCATTTCATTTTATTCTACACCCTTTTAGGTACCAGAATGCACTCTTAAGTCCAAACCCGTTTTTTGACACACTAGGTCTCTTTTCTCGGAGAAGGTCACATATGATGATTTCATATAACTTGATAATTGCGACAAAAGAACTGAAAAGTTGGACAATTTATATAATTGTCTTTTGACTATTTGTCCAACATCTACTATTAGTGAAAGAGTATTTCCACTTCTAGCTTTATTAAATTCTGTTTTTAACAAATTATATACGCTTTTTATTCAAATTAAAAAAAAACCGAAAAAAACCGGTTGACCGGTTTTTTCTGCAAAAACCGAAACCGAAACCGAAACCGGTTTTTTTAAAATTAGATTTTTCGAAGAAAACCGAAACCGGTTTTTTCAAAAGGCCGGTTTTTTGAATACTCTACACATCATACTGTATAACTGGTAGTGCAATATCTGTGATTATGTGGCTTATGTCATTCTTATATAAATTGGACACATGGCAATGCTAATTATGTCAAATTTGTATGGAAATGGCAGAAGCCAACGTCGATAGTTTCAAGTTAAAATTTTCCAAAAATCGCTACGATTAAAAAATACCAGCAAATTGATAACACATTTAAGCATTATTGTTTTTGTTGTTATGTTAAGAAAAAAAATAAACAACAAAATTGATTAATCCGGTTCCGTTATGTGCAAAATTCTCATTTTCTTCCAATCTCTTGATTTATTGAGTCATGTACTCTTGTAATTTTGTGTGATTTTTTGCCTTAACAATTTTTATCATGGTTTTTGTTTTGCTTATGCTATTTTTACCATATTGTGCATTTGTTTGTTTTGTGCAAAAAAAATAATATTCGTTTTTAACTTAAAACAATTTTGGCGCTGTTTCGTTTGTGTGTCGTGTTTAATAAAAATTGTTACAATTGTTGGTGCAAGAGTGCTGGGGGGTGAGTTGGTGGCTTCCATGTTAAGTCAGAGTCGTTCAATTCAATTTTAAGTTCAATTCAATTTGTTTGCAGTATGTTTTGGACACTTGCTGTATGTTTTATTGTTGTATATTCTTTAGCATTCTTCGTCGTTTTGTTGATTCGTTTATGTTGTTGTTGTTGGTTTGGCTGATTTGATTCGTTTAATGTTCATCCATACATTAAACCATTTAGTAGTGAGTATTTCGCCGTGTTGTTTAGACGTCTTAACGTTCTCGAATTTCGCAAAAAAGAAAACAAAAATCTAAATAATTCTAAAGATCAAATGTGTTCGCAAATTTAAATTTGTAGTATGATACTTATTCTTATCAATTGTTATTAACTTGGCTTAAATAAAAAAAGTGCAAAAAATAAAGTTTTTAACCATACAAAAATCCAAAACGAATTTAAAACCGTTAAAACAACTACATTCATACATACAACAAAAATTTTAATTCGAACGTGTTTGTGAGGCATTTGTTTAAAACAAACAAAAAAAAACAAAGTGCCAATTTTATTTTGCTTTTGTTTGATTTGTTTAAATGATAAGAAATTTTGTTTATACACAATACCGTATGCCAGATTTAAAATAATAATAATATGATATAATTTAATGATAAAAAAAATAATCAAAAATTGTCTAATAAATTGATTGATCACAAAATTGATTAAAAATCGTTTCCTTTAAAAATATTTCCAAAAATAATTTATTTAAAAATTTAAACCAGTTTTTGTGTTTGTTGTTTTTTTTTTACATTCCTAACGGTTGTTTTTTATGTAGTTTCAGTGCAATTACCGTTAGTTTAACTTTAAACACCATCAACAATAACAACAACAACGTTTGTTATCCTGTGGATTTTTATGTTCAACACTACAACAGCAACAATGATGTCACGTCGTAAACAACTGAATCCAAAGCCGTTAAATAAAGGTAAGGGCAAAGATAATTTCTATTATAAACACTATTGAACAAATTTAATGTTTTTAAAGAACTTTCTTTTGCAATGAATATTTTCTAATAAACTACGGTACGCTAATAACGAATTTGACAGTTATTAATTAACAAAGCTTTTCGATACACAGAACATTGCGAGTTCGATCTCCAGCGACGGCAACATCAATTTAAGAAAATAATATGTTTAAGTTTTCTATATCTTAGATATATTGCAACGTCCTTGTTCGGTGTTCCTATAACACTTAATCTCATCGAAATAAAATAACAATAGGGCTATGAAATAAAAAGCATAACCCATTTCGCAAACCCTTTATCAGATGGCGGGGAACAATTTTTCTAAGATTTAACATCTCACGCAATTACAGTGTTGCCATATTTAAAGACCTTCATCTTTCATCACATGTCATCTATTCTCTATCCCCTTTCCAAAGAAAGCAATATATTATATATTTATGTATATCTGCAATTTTAAGCAATATATACACTCAGAAAAAGTTAGTAGAAAAATTTGTAAACTGTTTTCAATCGCTCTTTAAATATTTTTGTACTGATTTTAAGTAAAAGAAAATATTAATTAATTTTTTTTTGCTATTTACATTTTACAAATAACAGAATTTTTACAAAAAATTTAAAAATTTTTGTTGCTAATTTCAGAAATCATTTTACAAATTTTTGAAAAAATATTAAATTTAAAAAAGTGAATATTGAAGGAAATTTTATTTCTAATAATTAAATTGCCTTAAAATATTACATACCCAACAAACAATACGTTCAATTTACGTACCGTTTTTGGTCCGTCATAAACGGAATCCAACTCCATTTACGTATCGATTTCTGGATCCATGTACGAACCAGAAAATGGATTTTAAGGAACATCGAAGTTGATTGATATCCGTTTAAATACCGTCAAT
This sequence comes from Eustalomyia histrio, assembly GCA_949748255.1. NCBI lineage: Eukaryota > Metazoa > Arthropoda > Insecta > Diptera > Anthomyiidae > Eustalomyia > Eustalomyia histrio. The sequence continues at coordinate 16,970,493 of OX456526.1, forward strand.
GACGGACCGTTTATGGACCGGATATATCGGATGAAAAACGGAGTTGTCCGTTAAAAGTCCGTCAATGACGGACCGTTTACGGACCCGTATTCGTACCGTTTTTTCAACAAAAAACGGATTTATGTAAATGACTAAACTTTTTAATTTAAGTTATAGTTTTTTTTCTTTTAATTTGTTTATAAGGACATGTAATAAAATTAAATAACAAAAAAAAACTTTTACAAATTTAAGTAAACGTAATATTCTTCTCCAGCATAACTAGCATCTATATCCATCACTGCGGTTATGGCCCATTGAGTATCATGAAAAAATAAAACAAAATTTTTAATTAATGGCGTTTACGAAATGATGTAGCATACAAATTAAATTTGCACATTTTCTTAACAAAATCTATTGGCAGACAATATTTATTTAAAAAATTGCATAAATTTTCGCACATCACAGTAAAACATGTTCTAAATTTCATAAATATTTACCTCAAAGATATTTTCGGTGTGAGATGTAAGAGAGCATCTGTTTTACTAAACTTAAGCGTGCGACCCGTATAATAATCACATACATGTTTTTATTATTCGCGTTTGACACCAAAAGCAGCGGAAGGAAAACCAATGAAATCCGAGAAGTCCGTATTTGACAATACAGAAACGTATGCTCCAAAACGGAGTCAAAACGTATTTTTTTTTCGAAAATTCAATTATTCGGTCCGTTAATGTTCCGTTTACGTACAAGCTTTGACAGATACGTATTTACGGTCCCTAAACATGTAGTTGAAGCCGGATTCATGAATCCGTACGTGTCGGAGAGTCCGTAAAAATGTTTCTTGGGTAGGTTGAAAAAGTGATCGGAAGTGAATTTACCTTTCACAACCGACTAATGTCCAAAAATAGGACGTCCACTTAAAATAGCTCTAAACGAACTTTTTCACAAACGAGCGTACAGCACGCCCGGTGGGTGCTTCATTACGGCCAAAACTGTTTTCAACAAACGCACAGTTTGAACAACACAGGAATATTCCCCAATGTTGTTCAAGCTTAAAGCGACTCATTTTGGACCATGAAAGTTGATACTGACAGAAAAAAATCGAATAGAAAAAAATCTATCAGTGTCAAAAAAACATATGACTTTAAAAGATACCGGTATATGGACCACCTTCAAACAATCGATGATTTTTTGATATTGTTAATTTTGAAATTTAAAAATTGAAGATTTAAAAGAAATTTTTAAAAATTCCAACCTTTTTTATCAATAATTTAAAACGAGTTGGCAAAAACCAAAATAAAGAAATATTTTTTATCTGAGTATCTTGGAACTAATAGAATACAAAAATAATTTTGTAGTAGATTACACTCAGAAAAATGTATGAACTAAAAATAAGTTTACACCTTACAAAAATAAAAGCTATGAGTTTTTCCTTAAAATTAATAAAAATGCTTTAAAATAATGCAAATTTATTTGATTTTAGTTCATAAAAAACTTTCATTAACTTGAAAATAGGGAGACATTTTCCTTAGTTTTTATTTCTTTATTAAAGTTAAATGTTCTTAAAAAATGTTAAGAAATTTATTTCTTTTTAGTTAAAAATTTGAATGTTAAGAATTTATAAACTAATAAATAAGTAAATTTAAAATTCTATGAAAGTACAAAATTTAAATATGGAACTTTTTTTATATTTAGTTCAAACTTTTAAACTTATTTCAACCAAGTATGTTAACTTCTTAAATGTAAGGAAATGTTTCCTTTAGCATTGCTAAAAAAGTTTAGAATACTTTTAACTTATACAATTCTCATTTGGTTTAAAGTTTATATAACTAGTTAAGCTTAGACCATCAGCATTTAAGTAATAAATTCAATTTGAAAATATTTGTATGTATTAACCATAATAATGTTCTAATTGTTTTCGTTAATATTCATATACAAAACAAATGAAATCTATTACTTAGATTTTATAATGCAAACTAAAATACTTATATATCTAGAGAGCGCCGCGGTAGGCTAGTTGGTAGCGTGCTAGCTTATCAGTGCGGGGGTCGTGGGTTCGATTCCCACCAGAGGCTCCGGTCTGTTTTCACTACAACTAGCCGATGGCCTTTGTTGCTAGTGCTCGGTTAGGGTATTAATATATAATTTGTAATTATATGATTAATATAAACATAAATAAATAAAATAAATATATATCTAGAAGTTAGAACTGAATGAGAATTACAAATTAAAAAATATTAATAATCGAAATTTGTGCGTGTGTGTATTTTGAATGTACATAACCTGAAAATAAATTATAAACTAAAAATAAAGTTTATTCAGCATTAACACGAGTAATTTAAGATGAAATTTACTTACTTTAAGAAAAAATTTACTTAATTTAAGTAAATTGTTTGTACTTGTTTTTAAGAAAAGGGTAGAGTTGACTTAAGGTAAAACTTCTTTGGAGCCAAATTATTCCAAAATTTCTTAAATATTATTTAAATTACTTAATATTTGGTAAATATTTTTCTGAGTCCATATTAATAAGTTTCCAAATTTGGGATCAAATTTCTCGATTAAGTTGTCTGCGACACTTCAATTTTAATCCTTTAAATACTCGATTTAAAATATCAACCTTTTTTTTTGAAATAGAGGGAAGTAAACTTAAAATTTTATACTTTATAACTCCTCAATGGGTTAAAATTGTTTCAAAACTCTACCAGAACAAAGTTAAAAATGTCAATTATAACTGTTACTCGGCCTACCAGTATAAAAGTAAATTTTAAAACTCATTTACACGAGAGAAAAAAATGTTAGAGATGGAGTCCGTGTCTCTTTTCTCTATTATAATGCATGAACATTGTCTAATAATTAATTAGTTAATTACTCAAAGGTCGCTGAATAAATCTCTGACCACTTTTCGTATTCTCTTCAATTGCAACAAATTTTGCATGCGAATCACCGACGGCATATGCAATTTTTACATTGTGTTATTTTGCATGTATGCAAAACATGCAATAATCATTTATCTAAAGTTTATAACGTATTTTATTCGCTCTCACATGCACGTACTATAAATTCAATGAGTCAGAAAGCAAAGTGACGATAGTTAGCAAAAAAAAAAAATATTATTCACAGAAATTTCCCCGTCTTCGATAAGAAAATAGTTTAATAAGTTAAAACGATCAAATAATCAAAACAAAGTATAAAAATGCAATACAATTACATACGAATAAATTTTGGAATTCTCGATAATTTTTTTGCGAAACAATATGTTATAACAAGTAAAAGTATAAAATTTAAATTTTTTTTAAAGTTGTGACTGATAACTACTGAGTAACCAACTGAGCAGTCGATTAGCTAAATTTGGGTGCAAAAAATTGATTACTAAATTTTATTTTTGGAAATTAAATTTGTCGCAAGGAGTGAGATTGAAAAAAAAAAATCGACACACATAAAGTTTAACAAAAATTCAACCTTGGATATTTTTTTTGTGGTCTTATAAAGGGTGACTTTTTAACCGTTTGGGTTTTGAGAATTGAAAAAAAAATTGTTAAAGTGAATGAAATATTTATTTGGGGCGATAAGTGAATGCCTGTCATTTACTTTTTTAAGATTATTTTATGTAAATGTTGCCCGGTCCAATATTTCCATTTTGGGCAAAAAAAAAGTCGGCTAAATTGACGAATTGACATACCGCGATCTTCATTGACTCTGGCCGATACAGCAGCAATCCATTCGGTACGCACTCTTCGCATATGCTTTGGTGGATTAATGCCCAATAAATTCAAGCTGGTGCGAAATTTGGTGACAACAGCTTGAATAGCCTGTCCGGTAGGTTGATTATGACGATTTTGATAAAAAAAATCAATGATTTGCAGGTGTTGTTAGTCTATTCATGGTGAAATGGTAAACCTTACTGAGCATTTTTGCATTGCCACATATCACGATTTTTTTTTACACTGAAAAAATTTATACTGAAAAACCAAATAGCAAAAAAATCACCCTTTATTTCGTTCTACTAGAGGCCAATATATCTCCACGGGCTTGAGCTCTAGGCAGTTTGGTGGGTTTGCCTTCCGCGGTAAAAAAAAGTACATAATTTTTTTGAATACCACCTTAGAGCTACTTTACTATAGTGTTATGTCAAATCTGGTGAAAAGTATGTGAAGACATTGTGTTGTTTCAAGAATGATAGCAATCTCTTCTGAAATAGAACTCACGAAGTCTGACACTTATGCCACAACTGCAAATTGCTTGCCACAAAAGGGTTTTTGTTGTTGAAAATTTTATAATATTCGATTTTAATTTTTTTTTGCTTTAGTTTTTGTCTCCGTTTTTTTTTTGTTACATTTCAGAACTTTAAACCTTTTCATAACTTCATTGCGTTTCACTTTTCGTATAGGAAATCGGAACATTGGGAGGCTTTTCTCCTAAAAGTATTTGGTGCCTTAACAATAGGCTGCGGACTTTTTTCTTCCCGATCCATGCCTCCTACAATGGTTAAGTCCTCTTCGTAACGTGTAATAGTGCCACGGTCCACTTCATGCTGTTTTGCTATTTTTCTATAAGACCAAAACGGATTTTGTTGGAAATGTATTGATTATTTCAGCACGAACTATTTTTGGTATAAATTAGTATAATATCTGACATATTTTGGAAGGTAACGTAATTAAAAAAAAGATTCACTCTATATATAAAAACTTTTAAAAATTATAATGTCAGAGTTGCCATCAAACTATATATGTTATATATATTCCTTTTACTCCTGCAAGAAGCATACACTTAAAAAAGTTTGTAAGTTAAAATAACTGAAAATATCATTTAAAATAAATGATATTTCATTTAAAAACCGGTCTACTTAATTTTCATTTAAATTAAATGCCATTTGTTATTTATTTTTAAATGTTGATTAATCAACTGACACAAAGAAACAAATAATATAATCAGTTAAAATAAATGTCAAAATTTTACCTACCAATCCTTAAAAAATAAATGTTTTTTTCATTTATTTGAAATTATTTCCGTTTTTGTATTTTTTGTTTTTTTTTTTTTAATATACTCGTACAATACAAAATGTATGTATGCATATGAAGCTATAAACACTTTTTGTGTGAATGTATTTGTGTATGTATGTGTGTTTATGAAGTTCTTGTAATTTGTATTGAAAAATTTTGTATATATACAACCAATTTAAATAAAAAAACAAATTGAAATTTTTTGAATATTTTTTTTTGAAACAGACAGCAAACAAAATTCAAATTTGTAATAACTGTTACGGACACAAATAAACCACAAGTTTCCGTTTTGTGGGTAATTTTTTATTAAATTTCAAACAAATGAAAAAAATAAATGAAACTGAAAAAAATCGGTAAATGATAGTAAATTATTTCGAATAAATGTATAAAAAAGTTAATATTGATATTTCTTTGAAAAATAAATGTATTTTCCTTTATTTTTAAATGGAACGGAAAACTTTTTTATTAAACTACAAACAGTTAACTACATAATATTCTGAGTGTAGGACCGCAAAACAAATTTTTTAAAAATATCTTTGCCCATATAGGATTTATTTTCTACTATCAATATATCCACTAGATGGCTCCTTAAGGCAAACATTTTTTTTCATATGACATGGACAGCTGATCTACGATGTTTCCCTTATTTATTTATTTACTATAATCCCATGAAAAAATTTTCTATATAATTATCATTGTAAGACTATGCGGTATATATAATTCCATATTACATCATATCTTATTTGATCCGAAAAATGCCATACATAATCTGAACTCAAAGGATCCCGTAAGATATGGGTTCTTCTAATTTGATTGATTTATATACAATTTGGTATGATTGATGAAAACGGTAGCTCTCCTCCCGTAAGCATTAATAAGAGTGAAAGAACATATTACCCGTAGGGAGCTGATATCCTGGGAAGTAGACCCAACCCGAAAGATTGAGATAACGAATTTCAATTTTATCTCTGCTATCAACGACAGGTCATTTAGTATATGATCTCTCAAAATCCTATGTCGAATGCTCTGCAGTGCCAGGCAATCACAGAGAAGATCATCCTGATCCGCTTTGTCACAAATACTGCATTATTTATCAAATATCAGCCCGAGAATGTTGCGGTGTCTGCCTATCAGCCATTAACCATTCAGCACGGCCGTCAGTCTTGAAACATATATCTTGCTGAGGAAAGATTTAGTACGTTCCAGTCTGTAGGCAAATTAGCCTAGACAGTCCGGTGTGAAAAAGATAGGATAATTCCGCCAACTGTTCATCAGATAACGGGCAACAACTGTTCTAGGAATTATCATCTTGCGCAATTATAGTGGTGTCATATTTGAAGCCCTTCGTCTTTTACCACCTTTCATATCTTCTCTTCCAAAGAAAGTAACACAGTATCTAGTAGGAAGAATTTCCTTAGTGTTGCTTCTCCTTACAAAAAAAAAAAAAATATATATATATATATATATATATATATATATATATATATATATATATATATATGATGAGATATGGCATATGCGTTACACTTTATAAACACCCGAGTAGAAAAAATTGTTCCAATCCAATTTGATATTCTTCAATATCTGCTGTAATATCTAGCTGATCTAAATTGATAGCAGGTAAAATTAGATGCAGCAACATATTTGGGGATTAAGTTAGATCTTAACTGATACGAAAAATAGCAGATCAAATTAGATCCAGCAATATATTTGGGGATTTAGAAGAATCTAAATTCATTCAAAAATTGGAGATCAAATTAGATCCAGTAATATATTTAGGGATTTATAAGGTTTAGATCTTTATAAATCAAGATGATATTACAAGTAATATATTTGGGGATTAAGTTAGATCTTTATTTATCCGAAAAATAGCAGATCAAATAAGTTCAAGCAATATATTTTGGGATATAGAAAAATATAAATTGATCCGAAAAATGTCAAATCAAATTAGACCCAGCAAAATATATTTGGGGATTTAGAAAGATCTAAATTAATCCGAAAAATGACAGATCAAATTAGATCCAGCAATATATTTAGACTAAGTAAGATCCAAATTTATCCGAAAAATCAAATTGTATATACGGAATCTAGTTTATTTAAAAACGAATAAAAAAATATTAAAACAATTCCTTCGCCAGGATTTGAAGGCGGGATGGATTACTTTTTTAAAAATTTGCAACTTAATTTTAAAAATAATTTTATTAGTCATAGAGCAGCAAATCACATCTTTTCATTGAATTATTCCTCCAATAAAATATCATCAGATATTGTATGTCGTTGAAAAGGTACTTAAAATACCTTTTCAAAAATATGCAACATGCCTCAAAAATATGCAACATGCCTCAACATGCCTATTACGAGCCGAATTAAATATATATAAAAAAGTGATAGAATTTTTATATAAATTTTTATATATATGTTCAAAAAAAAAAAAGAGAAAAAATTTAAAAAAATGCGTTCTTACCACCTTTATTCACGTAATCTTCAAGCACCTCCGCAGAATTTTAAATATTATAGTCATCAACAACTATGTTAATTTTCAAGGCATAATATTCAGCCCTGTTTGTGCCGTATAAAAAACATTAAAGCCTATTTAAGGCAAATTTTATTCATTCATTTAAAAAAATAGAGTGAATATTTTAAAAAACGGGAATTTATGCTACTGAAATGAATTATACATTAGTAATTAAGACCATAGACACTGTTTTTACTTTGGGGACAAAATTCCTTTCCATAGGTTATGTAAAAATACATATACATATTTCATTTACTGTTGGGATAAGGCGGCAGTAGATATTCTAGCCGGCACCCTATGCATGTTTATTAATTATCAATTTCTTATTATCTGTTCTCAAATGATTTAATAAATAAAAAACAAACGACAAAAAAAATAAAGGTCAACAGTTAATTTGCTTACTGCGTATTTGAAAAAATATGTTAACGTTTTCCAAACAGTTTTAGTTTCTGCGAAAGATTCAATGTTAAAAAGATATATCGATAGACCTGTAGATGATGTATACTCATTCCACAGTAACGTCAATGTGGAGAGAGTGTTTGCGATGGCGAAGAGGAGCGAGCATATGGCCCGGCAAAACAAATGCATTCACTTCCTTTTCGATATTCTGCAGTTCCATCCAACGAAGCAAGATATGAAAATCGGATAATAAAAAATGGAATGCTGAGGGACGAATAAAGAGATTGGGTAGCAAACAACAAGCAAAAAACGACCCTCTCCGTAGGTCGTAGTCCTATTTCTTCATTTAATTGATATGGATGAGCCTATGGAATTATTAATTTATTACATGAACTATCTTATGCCGATGTAAAGATTAATCGGATAAAAATTCAAATAAGCCGTTTGAGAGGTTTAAATTATAAATATCACGGTGAAAAAGTTTGGCAAACAAAAAATGTGTATTTAGAGTCCCAACTCAAAGAAAATCACATGATCTTGGCGGCAAATTGACATCGCCATCACGTGAGATAACACGGCCATTGCATTTGTCGCGCAAACGAGCCTTTGTTTCGTTAGCTGTGTGGCAAGTGGCACCGTCCTGTTGAAACCACATATCGTGCTCATCCATATCTTTCAATTCGGGCCATAAAATGTTCGTTATCATCTCACGATAGCGAACACCATTCACAGTAACTGCCTGACCGGCCTCATTTTGGAAAAATGAGGCTGGTGATGCCGCCAGCCCATAAACCGCACCAAACAGTCACTTTTTGTGGGTGCATTGATTTTTCGACAATCACTCTTGGATTATCATTCGCCCAAATGCGTCAATTCTGCTTATTGACGAATCCACTGAGGTGAAAATGTGCCTCATTACTGAAGATGATTTTCTTCGAAAATTGATCATCCACTGTTGCAAGTCTTTATGCATAATGTTCATCAACGACGATCGTGAGAGGTGCAATTGTTGGGCACGACGACGAGTTGAGGTGGTGCTGCGAACAGCAGCAATATTTTTTGCAGTACGAGCTGTACGAGCATGCACTGGTGTTTTGTACATCTCGTACAGACCCGATTGTTCGCACATTTGGACGATTAAACTGACCGAAAAAATCACGAAGTGCACGATATCTTTCCATGGTTCATGGTTGAAATGCAGAAAAAAACTTGACGTTTAGGTGTGGTTCACAATCAATATCGGCCCCTAAAATTTAACCACCCTTTACATTTATATAATTATGTCAAAACCTTTTTCATAGGGAAACTCGATTTTAAAAGTTTTGTATAATTTATGTAATTTAAAAAAACTTTGTTTAGATATATAGGCAAAAACAAATTCGTATGTTATAAACTATATACTGGTATCGTAGCACTGTGCCATATTACCTGCTTACTAGGCTAATGTTTAAAATTTTATTATTTTAATAACCCTTACCCTTAAAATTCCCATACACAAATATCATCGTAATCATGATAATGATAAATATTTTGTTACTGTAAAACATTAACTATTGTTTAAAATTTTAACGGTCAAGTTTTCCACAAAAAATACAGAAAAACAAACACAAAAAAAAACTAAAGAACAATGCTGGTGTTTAAATATAAATAATAGTGGCCACCATATCACCAAACAAAACAACCACACACAAAAAAGACACACCTTACAATTCTGTGCAACACTATCTAAAATATATATTTGCACATTAAAAATGTGAACATTTAATTTTGTCATTTGTTAAAAAGTTTGTCTAAACAAATTAGAAAAAAATATGTATTGAAATTTATGTAATTTTGCTGAAGTTGGCTTAAATTCTTTACCACACATTCCCCCCATGTGTTGTATTGTGTATATTGTATGTGATAGAGCAGCCGGAGGACTGAAGAGTGGTAGAGTTATGGAAAAGATATCACCTAACATTCCAAGAGTTCAACTACAATATTGAAATCAATTGAAACGTGCTGGAGTATTGTTTTTCAACGGAAATTTCTGTGTAGATTATAATATGCCTCATATGAAATAAAACAAAATACATTTTATTTGGTTCTCTTTTTATTCTAACTGATTGAAGTTTTTGCATCATTTGCTTTGAAAATAAATTCAAAACTTGTGCGCAATTTGTATATTTTAATATTGATAAAAATAAGTAAAGATAAACACCGTTCTATAAAAAACACACGTGTAAAACGGTCATTGATACCAAAATAAATTAAATAATTTTTTTGTTTTGTTTTAAACAATATATGTTAACACTGGTATTTAAATGAAAATTGTTTTGTGCTGTTTCTGCTGTAAAATTAAAATTTTGTTGTTATTTTCACCTGCATTTTTTTTTGTAGATTTTTTGTTTGTAACAATAACATTTACTCTTATCATTTTATCTATTTCGTTATAATGTAGACTTCCTTTATAAAATACAGGTTGTAAAATAATACATTGTAATAAAGTACTTCAAATGGCACACTGGGTTAAGAGTTTCCAATAATTGGTTTTAAATAGCAATGAACAAAGAATTATCAATTTAATTGTGGTTTAAAGAGTGACTTATTTCAAACTTAATTTTCTCCACCAATCGCAGATAAATGAAAAATTTTTTTGAAAGAAATTATGAATTATAACTCGAAATAATCACTACCCAGTTAAAAAAAATCCAAGGGGAAATGCTGGTGGTACAAGTTCTGGCAAAAAGTGCTTTCCCAATACCAAAATGATAACATTATAAGACAGTATGGCAAAATGTGGCAAGACCAAAAATTGGGAAGTATAAAAATATATTTTTGGAAATATCTAGGAATGGATAGGATTCTCCTTTAGAGTAAAACAAAAACATATTAGGATATATTTAGGTCTAGAGAATTAACAATTAATGTAGTTAAAAAATTTCATAGTTAAGTAATCTTTGATTTATTAATGGTCGGGGGAATTTGCAATATCTTGAAGTTTTTCCAATCAATTTGTAATTACGATTATGCAGTCAAAAAGTATTTAATAACAAAATTTTTGAAAAACTTTTATTTTTTTTTGCCAATTTTCAATGATGATGTTTATATCCATGGCTTAATATAAAAAGGCCCTAACTCGATTTTTTATTACTTGACAGGAGAAGGAAAAAACTTAATAAAACACGTAAAATTTTAGATACAAAAAAAGTTTTAATGCAATTTTTAATAAAAAAAGGCAAAACATTAAACTTTTTTTTTATCAAAAATTTTTCTCATAAGATACATACATATAAATTTTGATTGTAATTTTTTTTTAAAATAAAATTTCATCGAGCCTGGGATTAAAACACTCAGATAAAATAGTTTAAAACACATATTAAATTAATCGAAAATACAATCAAAAGGAGGAATACTGATTTTTCATTATATTCAATCCATTTTATTGTTTATTTTCAATCATTGTCTAATAATCGACAAAAGTAGTAAAAGCAATCGAAAGTCGTTTAAAATAACCATCAATTTTTAACTGACAAAACGTAGAAAAAAAAACGATTTTTGTGGTTTGTTTTTCAAATTGAATTTTTTTATTTGTATGAATTTAACAAAACGCAATACACACAGATGTATATTTTTTAATTTCCAATGTGCACTCACCAAAAAAAAATCTGTAATGGCAACTGAAAATTTTGTTGTTATTACGGGAAATTTTGCTAATTTGAGCCCAGCGGTATTTTTTTTTGCTAATCTTAGCAACACATGTCTGCTAACGTTGCAGTACAATGAAATTAGTAGAAAAAATTTGTAGCCGCTACTAAATTTTAGTAAACTTTTTGTAAACTGAAATTTAAAATTGGTTTGCTAAAATCAGCAAAAAAAATTACTAAATAATATTAATAATAGTAAAAAAATTATTAAAAAGGCACAAATTGACTGCATTATTTTTAGATGCTTTAAAGCTGCTAATTTCTTTTAAAATTGCTCTTCGAATTTGAATATAGAAATATTTTTTTATCGAGCAACATTTTTTTATTTTATTTATTTTTTTCAAAAAATATTTTAGACAAAATTAAAAAAAAATAATAAATTCAAATGCTTAAAAAATAGTAAAAACATAAACGAATTTGTTATTTTGTTATAATTTGCTAATTTTTGTTTTGAAAAATATTTTTAGTAAATTTTTCGGATTTTAAGGTCAAATTTTAATTGTATTAAGGGCTGATTTTTAGAACTAAAAAAGTTTTTAGTTCCGTTTTAAGTGGATGTCCTATTGTTGGACATGAGTCGGTTGTGAAAAGTATCTTCACTTCCGTTCCCTTTTTTTTAGTTTGTACGTATGTATCAGTTTTAATTATTAGAAATAAAATTTCCTTCAGTATCCACTTTTTCAAGTATTTTTTTTGCTAATTTTAGCAAATCGGTTTTCAAAAATTTGTAAAATGATTTCTGAAGTTCGCAACAAAAACTTATAAATATTCTGTAAAAAATCTTAAAAAATGTAAATAACAAAAAAGTTTACTAAATAATAATATTTTAACTAAAAATCAGTACAAAAATAGTAAAGTGGGATTGAAAATTGCTTACAAATTTTTCTACTACTTTTTTTTCTGAGTGTGTATATTTATATTTGAATAATTTCTTTTATGGAAATAATTTGTTATAAAAACAAACTTTTTTGGTAAAAAAAAAAACAAAAAGGAATTATATGAATTTCTATTTTTAGAAACAGAAGATATAAAATTTTACATATAACAGAAACTATTAACTCCTACTGAATGTCTGTTAATTTTTATAGTTTGTTTTTTGAATGAGTGATTCAAATAGTTAAAAAATATATTTCTATGAATTTCAATTGATTCTTTCATTTTAAAACAAACTACGTATTACATTTTAATTAAACTATAGTCGGTAACGGAATATATATTGTGAGTGTACACGAAGAGAAAGAACATGGTTGCAACATGATCACTGCTACTATGTTATGCTTTTCTTATATATCAACACTCAGGGGTTGCCCCCTAAGAATGCAGTGCATTGTGCTGATGTCAGGAAAATATGTTATGAGGAGGAGGAAAGAGGGAGTAGTGTTTTTGAATATTAGACTTGAATTTACCTATATTATAGATGTCAGGGAAGACCTCTGACTTATGAACGAATTTTCCCTGTTATGTGTTGTGCAGTTCACTGGACAATCAACCACAAGAGATGGGCTCTAATGGACAAGCAAGTATTCTGGACAAAAACCCGAGCCCCAGGGATAAGTTCACTTATTTCAGCAGAGCATATCCCATGGTAGTATCGATAGAACAGTGTCACACAGCCCACATTGCGTCGATGATCCAAAGAATCAATAGGACTGGATATGCCCATATATGAGAGTTATACTCCAATTTTGGCCGGATATAGGTGGTATAGATAGTATGGAGATCGGATAGGGTGAAGTACTTTTTCCACCATTTTAAAAACCTAAACACATGAATGCTTCTTTCGACACTTCAAAAATGTGTTTATTCCACTGAATTCTCATGCCCAGAACATCATGAGTTTCCGATCCCTCAATATCGATACCCTCCAATTGGACAGATGACGCTGGGGACTCCACAACCCTATTAGTCATCATACAACATTGGGTCTTGTTCTGCATATAGGCATGGTTGTTTCAATCAAGTAATATTGATGTATAAATAGGTTATAATCATCAATATGACCGCTACCATCATTATTATAATAAATATTTTATTATTTCACGATTGCCACTTTCTAGTATATAACATGATTGGCTGTAACCATACTTTGGTAATAAAAATTCTGGTTTTTAAAAAAATATGATAATCATGGAACTATAAAAGGCTGACAACAATCAATGAATAATTATAAATCAAATAAGACATGATTTTGACATTTACATTGACATTTACTGTCTTGTTTTCATAAAGCAGTTCAGTCACCCATATAAAAATTATAATATGTGATCATTTTCACTTGCAGGGTTTTATTTTTGAAAATGCCTTATACATATAACATTATATTTTAAACTAATCAATTCATTGTCAAAAAATTCATTGTCAAAAAGTTTCTATATAAAGATTTTATATTTTTTAATTCTTTTCAATAAAACAATAATATTTTTTTTTTTGAAAAAAATATGTTTCTTATGGAAAATGTACTCAGAAGAATATTAATAAAATATTTTTTTTAAATAAAAAGTCTGCAGAACCCTATAGTGGTTCTGTACGAAAAGGTTTCTACTTCAAAATACTAAGTTTTTAACATTTTTAGATTCGATGGACTTTTTCTTAAAGTAAAATTCTCAGATTATACAAAATGTTTCTTAAATAAAAATTCACATATTCTAAAAAAACTTACGTTCTTAAATATTCTTAGATTCTTAGGACTTTTTCTAAAAGAAAAATTCCGAGTTTCTTAGGACTTAATAAAAAAAATCTTGAAAATGTCCTTAGGATCTAAGAATATTTCTATTGGAAAAAGTCCATAGAATTTAATTTTTTTTTTTATGAAAAGTTCCTTAAAATTGTTTTTGTATTATTTTTCTTTAAAAAAGTGCATAGAATCAAAGAAGTGTTCTTGAAAAAGTCCTTAATTTTTTCTTTATCAAAAACATTTTTTAAAGAAATATTTTTAAATTTAAACAACTTTTTCATCGTTTCGAATCATAATATAAATATATGGTAAAATTATGGTTATTTTATAATCATAATATGATAACTATATTATTGTATGACTATATAATTACAAATATATATGATGCTCTTCGAATATAATTGCCTCAACCATGTTTTTTGTCTGAGCAAAAGAAATTTTAAAATATTATTGATATTAGTACAATGAAATTAGAAAATAAAATTAGTAAGCGCTACTAAATTTTAGTAAATTGATGTAAACTGCAATTTAAATAGATCTGTTAAAATCAGCAACAACTTTTACTAAATATAAGTGAAATGGAAATAGCAGGAAAGTAAATAACCTCCCAGCAAAACTTTGGTAATGGGTGCGATATTCTCATGCCTTACCATTCTCGTAACCTTTTTCATTATTTGCAAGCATAAAGTAATAAGTTACTCATTATTAATTACGTAATATATGATTTATAAATGTAAAGTAATAATTGAAATATTTTTGAAAATCTATTTTTAGATACATTACTTTGTGTTTTTTTGTAACCAAAAGGGTAATGTATGTTTGTTTTGATAACACTAGCGAAAAAACGAAGCGCAACAATTCATTTAAGTTTAAAGCAATCAAATACTATATGCGTCGATAGCTCAGTGGGTAGAGTTCTTGGCTGGCAACCAGATTTCCTTGGTTCGATTCCCATCTTGACCACATTATTTTTAATTACAAATATTTTAAATAAAATATTTGTAATATTTTTTTTTTAATAAAAATTCTTTTTTAAAAATCTATTTTTAGACACATTACATTTTCCATTCTCGTAACCATATAAGTACACCCTTACATTATCACCTCTAAAGTAATGGGTATATACATTACTTTGAGGCTCATCGCCTACAAAATTCATCAATGAAGTAAGGTGTAAAGTAATCCATCGGCCACTATGGCTATACATTACTTTACCCATTATTTGGTAATGTGTGGTTTTGCTGGGCTCTACTTTAACATTGGTTAAATTCTGTACAAAGTTTATGTAAATAAATTAGCTCTAATTAACAAAAATTTTTGAAAAATTTTTGTAAACTAAACTCAATGAATTTTACAATATGAAAAAAAATAAAAAAAATTATTAAAAATGCACAAATGCACAAATTAACTCAATTATTTTTTTTAGATACATTTGTTACATTAAAGCTGTTAATTTCTTTTGAAATTGCCTTACGAAAAAATTACTTAATTTTTTTTTTATCAAGCAACTTTTTTTTATTTATTATTTTTCAAAAAATATTTTACACACAATTCAAAAAAAATCAAAGGCTTAAAAATAGTAAAAACAAACTAATTTATCATTTTATTTCAATTTGCTAATTTTTGTTTTAAAAAATAGTTTTCACACATTTTTTTGGATTATAAGGTCAAATTTTAATTGAACTAAAAAACCTTCTGAAGCTATTTTAAGTGAATGTCTTATTCTTCGAAATGAGTATCTTCACTTCCGAACCCTTTTTTAACCTATGTATCATTTTGATGCAATTTATGTTTGTAGGTATAAGTTTTAATTGTTAGAAATAACATTTTATTCAATATACACTTTTTTAAAATTAGCAAAAATTTTTTTTTTGCTAATTTTAGCAAATCGGTTTTAAAAAATTTGTAAAATGACAACAAAAATTTGTAAATTTTCTGTAAAAAATCTGTTATTTGTAAAATGTTAATAGCAAAAAAATTTACTACTAAATAATTTTTCTACTAAAAATCAGTACAAAAATAGTAAAGTGGGATTAAAAATTATTTATAAATTTTTCTACTAACTTTTTTTTCTGAGTGTACATATTTGATACCAATTAAAATTTGTATCATATTTTTAGAAGCTGTCCAAATTATAACAGGACATAAAGTATAGAGATAAATCTGAATGAAATTTCAGAAAATGTTCTTTTAAAGAAATTCCGGTAATGTGAGTTTATATAGGGAATAAGTTCAAATATGATGCGATTTTCGTTAAATTTGGAGCGTGATTTAAAGTGATTGTGACCACGTAGGGGTCTGCAGCAATCAATCACGGAAGTATATACTCTCATACTATTCGAAACTCTCCCTCTCTCTCTCTTTCTCAGGTTAAATGCAAATTTTTTAACACGAATATTTATTTATAAAATATTGACAAAACTAACCAGAGAATTTTATATTTGAAAAAATAATTAAAAAAAACATTATTTTATCTTTTAAAATAATGCACAACGTAAGGAGATATCATTATTGGTAGTCGAAAAAAAATGATACCCTATTTTTATACTGCGTAAACACCACTTAAACTATTCATCAGCAATTTAAATGCAAATACTTGTACCAACATAATTCTACCAAATATTAAAACATGTGTAGTCTGCATTAACGACAAAAACGAAATAACCCAGCAAAAAAGACATTACCCATAAGTAAATAAAGAATAAAGATAATAAAAAAAATTATTATTTGGCAAAAAGAAACTACGGAATTTAAGAAAAACTTAATTATATTTATAAAAGTTTTTATAAATATAAATTTAATTGATGTCCATGATTTGAGGCGAGATAACAGCACATGTTGTTATACGCAGACAATAAAAAAGTAATGTAGTTCTTTGCAGCAAACTTACCTTAAAATTTTACTGGGAAATTAAAAAAAAATATATATATAAACTTTGTTTAATTAACATAAAATTAGTGATAAAATTAAAAAAAAAAATTAACCTAAACAAAACAAAAAAAAAAACATACAAGAACGAATAAAAAAAGTTTAAGTCGGGCATGCTGACTATAGAATACCCTACACTAGTCTGTTTAAAAGTCAGTATTTCGGTCTAAAATTTAAATGGTTTAAAATGGAATTGTCCTAATAAAATCAGTTTGGAAATTTTTATATCGACACTAGATCTAAACATGGACCGATTCTAACCCAAATCAATAGGCTTTGTCTATTGGGCGATGTGACTCAGTGTATTTTATCTAAATATTTTACACCTACTCCAAAAGTGGTTCTTAGTCAATCTGTATACCAAAGGTCTAACATCAGCACATACTCATTATACCCTGTCCTTATGGTATAATATGTGGTGTAGGGTATAAATATACTATAACCATTTTGCAACTTTATCTAAAATTAAATGCTTAAACTTCACAAGTTGTGTTAAAATAATGATAAAATTTGTTTTTTTTTCAACGGGTATAAATAAAAATTAACTTTTATTTTTTTGTTCTCTTTCTAACTCGATTTGTCTTTCAATAGTTACATATTCCAAACATTTATTTCAGTTTTTGAATGATAAAAATTTATCTATTACTTTAGAAATAATAAAACTAAAAAGCTTTACTTTTAAAAAAATTCAAAATGTTGATAAAATAAAATGCAAAAACTAAACTTCCATGCCACCATGTTCTGCAGCAGTATTTACAAAGAGATTTGACGGAATGCATTCTTAACGTTTTAGTCTTAATATTAAATAAAAAGAATGATAACAAAAAATTCCTTAATTTTTTGCCAGTGATGGAAAATATATATCAATTTTGGAATTCTTTTATACACTCACAATATATTTTCCGTAACCGACTGTAGTTTATTTAAAAAGTAATACGTTAAGTTTGTTTTTAAATGTAGAATCAATTACAATTTATAGAAATATATTTTTTAACTATTTGAATCAGTCATTCAAAAATCAAACTATAAAAATTTACAGATATTCAGTAGGAGTTGATATTTTCTGTTGAATGTAAAATTTTATGTTTTCTGTTTCGAAAAAAGATCATATAATTCATTTTTGTATTTTTACCAAAATAGTTTGTTTATATACAAAATTATTTCAATAAAAATTACTAGAAATTATTCAAATATACATAAACACAAAACCAATAAAAATATATACATTTGTGTGTGCTGTGTTTTGTAATAACATACAAAAAAAAAACTTTCAATTTGAAAAACAAACCAAAAATGTATTTTTTTCTAACTTTTTGTCAGTAAAAATTGATGGTTATTTTAAACGACTTTCTATTGTTTTTACTACTTTTGTCGATTATTAAACAATTATTTAAAATAAACAACAAAATGGGTTGAATATAATGAAAAATCAATAGTCCTCTTTTTGATTGTATTTTCGATTTATTTAGTATGTGATTTAAGTTGTTTTTAACCAACTAATATTGCGAGTGTGCAACCATTATGTTCTTGTATCTGAATGTTCGAATCGAATTATCAATGCTTGTCTGGGGAATAGCGAGAAGTTAAAAGAGGAATATCCCAAGGTTATTTACTCAGATCTGGTGTTTGAGTCGTTTCTTAGACTTCTCAACCAGCTACCATCGCAGCTCAAACTACAATCTGGCTACTCTACTCCTAGGATTGCCTTTGATAGACCTTTTCGGGTGAGCTTTCATTCTAGAGAGGAATGTGACAGAAGCGATCCAACCGCTGGCTTTGACATCAGGGTATACACCGACGTTTAAAAGATGATCTATGGTTTTGTGGTGATTCTTCTGCTGATTGCAACATACAAATCACCTTCAGGTTTCCTTATCATCCTAGTGACCTTCAGTTGGAAATTCTGGCCATCAGGGAAGGTTGCAGACACTTGTGTACGGTTAGAGCTCATCGATAGTCAGACATCACTCCCTGAACTGTAGAAGATGTAGAATCTTCTATCCACATTAGTCAGTGTAAGGAAGAACTGTCTACACTAAGCTGCCGATCACAGGGGCTTTTACAGCAATAAGCGGGCAGACTAGTCAGAAAGGGCAGAGTCTGCCTTAAATGTCTACACAGCGATGTCAGTCGCAACACCGCTGAGTACCATTAAAGGCGGGATCTTGGAGCACTGCCTTCGGAAGGCCAGGTACAGATGGTGTGGCATGGACACTTGTACGATCTCTCTTTAGAAGGAATAAGAGAAATCCTTCGAGACTGACGACCGTGCTGACTGCGTACTGCCTGATAGGAAGACACGGAAACAGACTCAGGCTGTGGCGCGATGTGAAATGCAGTAGCTGTTTCATACTGCATAACGAGAACACAGTAGGTCGGTGTAAAAGCTCGGATCTACAGGGTATCCGACATAGAACTTTGGGTGTTCGACGGTCATATCGGACATAGGATTGGGTTTTCTTATCCGTTATCTTAACCATTCGGGTTGTATTTAGTTCTCCGGATATCAGTTTCCTAGGTGTGGTGTGGTCTTTCAAAATGGAGTCGCTTTTTGACCAGGGCATGAGCAACTAGAATCAACCAATCATAGAACCATTAACACAAGCTTATAAATTTTAATTTTTTACTTGCAATTGGCCAAAACATTGCATAAAAATACATAAAAATGTTAAAATAAAAAAAAGAAATAAATAAATAATATGTAAAATAAACGAAATCTGATTTATTTTACTAAAGTTTTCGTAGATTTGACAATAATTTCGTATTTTTCATCTACACTCACTAAAAAAAAGTCTGTAACTGAAAATTTTGCTAATTTAAACCAAGCGGTATTATTTTTTCTAATCTTAGCAACACATGTCTGCTGACGTGTAGTTTAATTGAATTAGTAGCAAAAATTAGTATTAGTAAATTTTAGTTAACCTTTTGTAAGGTGGATTTTTAAATTTGTTTGCTGAAATCAGCGAAAAAATTTACTTAATATTCTTAATATTTGTACAATCAAATTAGTATAAAAAATTAGTAAGCGGTACTCAATTTTAGTAAATTGCTGTAAACCCAATGAATTGTAAAATATAGCAAAATTTTAATTTTTATTTTTACATACACTTCTTAGACTTTAAAGCTGCTAATTCATTTTGAAATTGACTCACGAATTCAAATATACAAATTTATATATTTTTTTAACGAATAACATTTTTTTATTATTTTTTTTTTTTTCAAAAAATATTTTAGTCAAAATTAAAAAAAAAAATTAAAAGGCTTAAACATAAACGAATTTTTCATTTTGTTTTAATTTACTAATTTTTGTTTTGAAAAATATTTTTAGTAAATTTTTTAGAACTAAAAAAGTTTTCTAGTTTTTTTTTAAGTGGATGTCCTATTTTTGGACATGAGTCGGTTGTGAAAAGTATCTTTACTTCCGATCCCTTTTCCAACCTATGTAAAGTTTTAAGGCAATTTAAGTTTGTATGTATAAGTTTTTATTATTAGAAATAAGATTTGCTTCAATATCCAATTTTTTAAAATTAGTAATTTTTTTTTTGCTAATTTTAGTAAATCAATTTTTAAAAGTTTGTTAAATGATTTCTGAAGTTATCAATAAAAATTTGTAAATATTCTGTAAAAGTTCTGTGATTTGTACAATGAAAATAGCAAAAGAATAACTAATTACAGGTTGTTTGAAAAGTTCCTGCGCTCGAAATGAAAGAATACTTTTTCTGTTACGAAATATATTTTTTTATTCAATATAATCTCCTAGAAGCTCAATACACTTGTTCCAATGACCTCCAATAATTTATCCCATCCTCATAATGGTTTTCCGGAAGCTCTGCAAAATAACCGTCTACGGCTGCTATGGCCTCTTCATTCGACGAAAAATGCTTTCCAAGAGATAGTAGTCACTGGGAGCCAAATCTGGTGAATACGGTGGATGTTCAAGCAATTCGTACTTTAATTCTTTGAATTTAGCCATCGTCAAAACCCTTTTGTGAGCAGGTGCATTGTCTTGATGAAAAATGATTTTTTTCTTCTTTAAACCAGGTCTTTTCTCACGAATTTTTTCATCCGGCTGAAATAATATTCAGAGTTGATTGTTTTACCTTTCTGAAGATAATCAATCAACAAAATTCCTTTTGCATCCCAAAAAACTGATGCCATAACCTACTTTGCTGATCGTTGTGACTTCACCTGCTTTGGAGCTGAACAACCAGCTTCAGTCCACTGTAAACGTTCTTGTTTCAATTTAGGATCATGGTGGTAGATCCAAGTCTCATCCATAGTTATAAAACGACGCAAGAAGTCGGTTTTATTCGGCTTAAAACACTCCAAATTACGCTGAGAAATTTGTTTTCGATCCAGTTTTTGTTGAATTGTTAATGTGTGCCGGCACTAACTTTCGAAACAGTTTTTTCATGCGTAATTCCTCATGTAAAATATGGAGTACTCGTTCGTCTGAGATGCCTATGGCATTAGCAATTTCACGCTTAGTCAAACTTGGATCTTCACTAATCATATTATGTACCTGCTCAATGATTTCTGCTGTGGTTGCAGTTTTTGGTCGTCCTTCGCGTGGAACGTCTTTAAGGCTGGTACGACCACGTTTAAATTCACCAGCCAAAATTCAACGGTGCGTTTTGAAGGTGAGGACTCCTTTTACACTTCTAACAATTGTTCATAAATTTCCTTTGGTTTTAAACCCTTCAAAACAAAGAATCTAATGACTGCACGATATTAAATTTTTTCCATATTAAAAAAAATCAATGACACGTCAACTTCAAATGACTTGTAAACAAAGAAAGAATTGACAGAGTGACTTGCAACTTTGCATGTGTTCTCAGGACAGTTATACCAACTTGAGAAAAAAAAAGTTTGGAGCTAGCAGTGCCATCTCTTGGTGAGCGCAGGCACTTTTCAACCAACCTGTATTATTTTTTTTGTTACTAAAAATCAGTACAAAAATAGTAAAGTGGGATTGAAAACCGTCTACAAATTTTTCTACTAACTTTTTTTCTGAGTGTATGGATTATTATCAGTGCATACACAAATTTGGAAATTATCTTTTTATTTTTAGATTACTGATGCCTTCTTTTAGAAACAGTTTTACAATTTTCGAATAGCATAACTTAAGGAGAAATAAATGGTATTTTTAAGCCTATTTTTAGGAAAAGTGTTAAAACATATATCTTAAATAAAAGAATTTATTCTTTTGACTCTTTGTATTGTATTTGGTTGTTATATTGTTACTTTTAATATTCACAGTAAAAGTTTATATAGTAGAAGATATGACTTAAAAAACGAGCGGGTGTTTGCCATTTTTTCGTTTTAACTTTATATTTTGTTTGCCATTATATTTATTTTTATTCTAAAGTGCATAGATATATTTTTTTTGTAAATTAACGTATTTTCATTTGCACACTTTTGTGATCCATTGTGTGTACATAATATTATTTTAACAATATTAGCATTATATATATTTTTTTCAAATAGGTTTTAGTCCTGTTTTAATTATCTTTTAAAAACTTTAAAGAATAACGTGTCAGTTTTAGGTAGATAATATGTATTCACAAGAAAATTTTTACATGTCTTCAGGTAGAATAATTTAGGTTAGAGAAATTTAATTTAAATTTTCTATGATAAAAAAAGAATCTTATAGGTTGGAAAAAGGGATCGGAAGTAAAGATAATTTTCACAACCGACACTCGCCAAAAAAAGTCTGTAATGGCAACTGAAAATTTTGCTGTTATTACTGGAAATTCTGCTAATTTGAGCCCAGCTGTATTTTTTTTGCTAATCTTAGCAACACATGTCTGCTGACGTGAAGTAAATTAAATTAGTAGAAAAATTAGTGGCCGCTACTAAATTTTAGTCAACTTTTTGCAAAGTGGAATTTAAAATCTGTTTGCTAAAATCAGCAAAAAAAATTACTAAATATTATTAATATTAGTACAAAATTAAAATTTTTTTTCGAGCATCAACATTTTTTTATTTTTTTTAAAAACCAAATTGTTAAAACATAAACGAATTTATTAATTGTTTTAATTTGGTAATTTTTGGTTTGAAAAATATTTTAGTCAATTTTTTTTACTTTTAAGATCAAATTTTAATTGTTTTTAGGGCTGATTTTTAGAACTAAAAAAAAACTTTTTAGTGCTAGTTTAAATGGATGTCGGTAAATTCACTTCCGATCCTTTTTTTAATCTATGTAACATTTTAAGGCAATTTAAGTTTGTAGGTGCAAGTTTTAATTAGAAATAACATTTCCTTAAATATCCACTTTTTTATTTTTTATTTGCTAATTTTAGCAAATCGGTTTTCAAAAATGTGTAAAATGATTTCTGAAATTCAGTTATTTGTAAAATGTAAATAGCAAAAAGATTTGCTAAATAATATTTTTTTTACTAAAAATCAGTACAAAAATAGTAAAGTGGGATTGAAAACTGTTTACAAATTTTTCTACTAACCTTTTTTTCTAAGTGGAGTCATGTCCAAAAATGGGACATCCACTTAAAATAGCACCAACAACTTCTTTTGTTTTAAAACAATTAAAATTTTACCCCAAAATCCCAAAAATTTACTAAAAATAGGTCTGTACGAGGTAATTTAGGGTAAAGTCTGGTAAAATGAGAGTAATCAAAAAATTCTCTCACAAAACCATAAAAATGCCCAAAATACTGCGAACGCACAAAACCACATTTCATACCCAAAAATAAACGTCAAATTTATTCATATTAAAAACAGCTTAATTAATAAATATATTTCAAATGGCAAATATCTATTTACATTTTCAAATGTATTTTTCATTATTAAGAAGAAAAAGTTGTTTATAGCATACTTTTATATAACTTTAATTTTTTTTCAAAAATGCAAAACGGTTAATTTATTAGCAGCAGCTGATGATTTGACAATTTTACCATTTTACCCAAACAAAAAGTACGGGAAAGTTCTGGTAAAAAGAGAAACACAATAACTCTCTCATGAACACTCTCGTTTACCCAATTTTTGTTACAAGAAACGCTTTCTGGTAAGATTGGGTTCCCGCGGGCACCCGCGGTAACGTACGTCGAACACACGTAATATTTTTCAAAACAAAAATTAGCAAATTAAAACAAGATAATAAATTCATTTGTTTTAATATTTTTGAAAAAAAAAAATAAAAAAATGTTGCTCGATAAAAAAAAATTAATTTGTAATTTTTTTTGTAAGGGAATTTCAAATAAAATTAGCAGCTTTAAAGTGTTAGTGTTTCTAAAAATAATTTTTTTTAAATTTTTTTCATATCTTTTAATTTATTGAGTTTAGTTCACTAATATTTATCAAACATTTTTTTTTAATTAGAGCTAATTTATTTAAATAAACTATGTAGAGAACTTGACCAATGTTTAGTAGCGGTTATTAACTTTTCTGCTATTTCCATTTTACTAATTTTTATTGTTATATTGCAGTATACGGCAATTTACTAAAATTTAGTAGCGCTTACTTAATTTTTGTATTAATTTCATTTTACTAATATTTACAATATTTAGTAAATTTTTTGCTGATTTTAGCAAATCGATTTTAAATTTAACTTTACAAAAAGTTTCCTAAAATTATTATCGACTACTATATTTTTACTAATTTCATTGTACTACACCTTAGCAGACATGTGTTGCTAAGATTAGCAAAAAATACCGCTGGGCTCAAACTAGCAAAATTTCCCGTTATAACAGCAAAATTTTCAGTTGCCATTACAGACTTTTTTTGGTGAGTGTAGGTCGACTACACTGGTATATTTATTTTGATATAGTATTAAGATAATTAATAATTATATTTTACCATAATATGATCTACAGTTATGTTATGATTCAAAACTATAAAAAAGTTCTTTAAATTTAAAGATATTTTTTTAAGAAATGTTTTTTCTAAATAAAAAAATTTGATGTTAAGAACTTTTCAGGAAAACTTCTAGGATTCTCGGGATTTTTTGAAGAAAAATACTTTAAAAAAATTTTTAAATTCTGAGGACTTTTTTTTATTAAAAAAAACATAGATTCGATGGACTTTTTGTAATAAAAAAATTCTTAGATTCTAAAGACATTTTTAACATTTTTTAAGATAGTCCTTAAGAGTCCTTAGAGAGTCTTAGATTTTTTTTTTTTTAAAGTCCTCAGAATCTAAGTATTTTTCATGATGAACAGTCCTCAGAATCTTAGAATTTTGTATTCCAAGAAAGGCTTTAGAATCTTAAGTTTTTTTTATCTAAGAAATAGTTTTCAGAATGTTTCCACATATCAGAAAAAAATTTAAAAATCTAGGAGTTTGTCTAAGAAACGAAACCTTTCCATACAAAACAACTCTTGGATTCTACAGACGCTTTTTTATAAAAAATTATTTTGTAAATATTATAAGTACTTTTTCCACAAGAAAGTCGTTCTTTTACATGAAATGAATTAATAAACATATTTAAAAAAAAAAAATATTGTTTTTATCGAAAACAATTAAAAAATATTTGTATAGAATCTTCTTGACAATAAATTTTTTCGACAAATTATTGTAAATTATAATATTATCTGTATAAGGCATTTTCAAAACAAAACACACCAGGTGAAAATGATCATTAAAATATCATATTTTGTTCATAGTCAGAACTTTTATTAGCACAGTATGGTAACAGCCAATCATGTTACAAAATGGAAAGTGGCAATCATGAAATAATAAAAAATTTATTATTATAATGATGGTAGTAACAATATCGATGGTTAGAACGCATTTATAAAACAATAATTTCATTGTGAAAATCATACCCGAAATCATCATACATAATATAGTAGCAGTGATCATGTTTTTTCTATTGTAAACTACATCTAAATATAGATTTTTTGTTACAGTTAATATTTTTATTTGAATTGTTTTTGTGAAAAAATACTTGTTTTAATTTTTTTTATTTAATTTTTTTAAAGTTAAAAATTCGTATAGATAATTTTGATGATATTTAAAAGAGCGAAATAAGCAAAATATCATTTGTTTTTTTATTAATTTTCTATTACATGGATTAAAAACTCCGTGGCTATACAATGATAAACCAGTTTTTTTGAATTTTAAATCAATTATATCTTCAAAATAATCCCCGTTAAGTGAAATGCACTTCTTCCAACGATCCTCTAACATCTTGATAACCTTGAAAAAACACGATTTGTCAAAATCTTCAAAATAGGCTTCCGTCTCCGATATGACTTCTTCATTTGTAGAAAATCTCTTTCCCTGGAGCCATATTTTCAAGTTTGGAAACAAATAAAAATCTCTGGGTTACAGATATGGTGAATATGGGGGGTGGGGAGTTTGGAAGCAATTTGTAATGTAAAGACTTCAATATATCTGAAGCCAAAGCAGATAAATGCGCCGCTGTATTGTCATGATGGTACACGATTTTTTTATTATTTATTATTTAAGGAGTGTCTTTTTTTTAATTTCTTCATCCAATCTGTTCAATAACTCAACATAGTATTTGGCAGTTATTGTGTTTTTACTTTTTCCAAGTAATCAATAAATTTTGTATTACATGCATCCCAAAAAACACTGGCCATTACCTTTCCAGCCGATTGTTGAGTCTGGTCGGCTTACGTACGCTTGTAACCCCTCCCCAGACTGTCTATTGGACTCCGGTCTATAATAATGAATCCACGTCTTATCCATTGTTATAAATCGACGTAAAAATTCTGTTGAATTTACTTCAAACATTTCCAAAACCTACTTTGAATCATGAACACATTTCAGTGTTTGTTCAGCTGCAAAAAAAGCTGCAGCCATCGAGCAGAAAGAATTTTCATATTTAAATAATCAAATGATTTAAATGCTGAACTTGCTCTGTTGATATCTTTATGATTCTAGCAATCTTATTCTCTTTAATCTTTCGATAATCCAATACAATCTGATGAACTTTTCTTACGTTTTCTTCGGTAACTGCCTCATTTGGACGGCCAGGACGATACTGCAGGTATTTGTGCTCGTACGACCATGTTTAAATTCGGAAAACCACCCTTTAACTATTGATATTATGGCGAAGATTCACCATAATGTTTAGCAATCCATTATTTGGCTTGGACAGTATTTTTTCCCACCAAAAAACATTATTTAAACAAAACACAAAACTCTTTGTAATCCATTTTTTCTTAAACTTTAAAAGCAGCATCATTTTTATAACGTTAACTTTTTTCTAATTAATAAAATGTCATGAAATTTTGACACAATTTTTCTAACAGTTTGCCCTACTGAATAAACAAAAAATATTGGCACTTGTCACGCCACCTCTATGTGAGCCCACGTACTTTTCAATCCATGTAGTAGTTAATTTGTTGATAAAGAAAAAATCATTACTTTTTACGGATTTTGTAGTTAATTAATTGACAGTTAAAATACATAAATAAATAAAGGAAATATCATTTGTTTTACGGATTTGTGGTTAGTTTGTTAACAGTAAAAAATGAATCATTTATTGTTATACGGATTAATTACGGTTTAGGTTAATTTATAAACATTTCAAAATAAATGTAAAATTCTTGATTTATTTGCAAAGTTGGTATACCGTTTTTAAGTGATTTTTCATTTATATCAAATTTAATGTTCAGTTTATTTAAACTACAAACTGTAAAACTACAAGTGTAATCTTAGTTGTTTTAATAGTATACTTTTAAGAGCATATCTACGTTTTTCATTGCATAATTTAAGGAGCAATCTTAGCTATTTATAAATATATTTTTATACACCTCTTCAAATAGCCTTAATTTTGAAAAAATAAATCTTAAAGCAAAATGGAACAAAAACGGTTTTTGTTAACAAATCAAATATTTTAGCTTGTTCAAATATTTTTTTTAAACTTGCATTTAAATGTTGCAGTTGGAATTTGATATTTTCAATTTAAAATCTGATATAGAAAAAACATTTTAATTACATGCATTCATTCACCATATCAACAATAACACCTTAACTCAAGTTTAACTAGTAGAATATAAAAAAAAATTATATAGATTCCACATGTGATATCGATTAAAAACAACAACAACAAAATAATATTGACATTTTTATCTTACTAATGAAATCTAAAACTTTTTTCTAAATGATTTTGTTGTTTTTTTTTCAAATATTATTCAACATATTGAAATCATATACAGTGTTCAGTAGACATGCCACAAAAAAAACTAACAAATAGTAAAAGCCAGTTTTGTTTAAATTACAATCAGTCAAATCAAAAAATACATTTAGAATAATTGATCGTCGATAAATTATAAAATAATAATAAAAAACTAGAAATTAAAGTTAAAAAAAAATATATAAATAAAAATTCAACAAATGCGGTTAATAGAAAATGTAAATTAAAGAGAAGAGACACAATTAAGGCGACAAGGCTGCAAAAAGAATTTTCTATTATATGTGTGTAAATACAAACATTTTCAAACTGCTGGCATTGTTTTAAGTCAGAGTTTAATATTCTCTTAAACTTTATTGCAGTTTATTGCAATTTTATCTTTTGACGAGGTTTACGAATTTGGGTTAAACTTGTACTCGCAAAATTTATTTATTTTAACTTTAAATTGTGGCTTTCAAGTGTATTATCATCACTTGTCGTCCCTATTGCAATTAACATCTTGTTTATTTTTTCCCCTCACAGTGGCAATCATATTACACACCCCTCCTCCATTGCCATATCGGTATCTACCTCTCTGTTTGTTGGTTTTGCTATCAACATATGGCATCATTAATATTTTCAGTACCCCGAGTTTATTTTGATTTGTTTTATAGATAATGACAGAAATAATTATTTTTGCTGCAATGTCAACAATTTCAAAAAAAAAAAAAAATACTTTACTTAACATACCTGTAATAAGTTTAATCATGATTTGGTGGTAGCAGAACATAAAAAAAAACTAAATATTGTATTTACGTTTATTTTGATTGTGTTTGGTTAGCTGTCATCGTTTATCAGTTAAAGATCTATTTAGTAATTTCATTTTAATTTCAAATGTTGTGTTTTTTATTTATTTGTATGACAGTACATATTTTTTTTTATGGGGTTGGGTATTATTTAGATAATTTCTTAAAAGAAATTGTGTTGGTTTTTTATTTGAGATCAATGATGATAACTCATTTCAAAATTTTATAATTTATAAGTTTCTGACTCAGGTTAATTTTTTTCAGAATATTGAAAAAATACTAATATGCCTATGTTTTCGCATTTAACTTGAGAATAATGACCAATTCTGAATAAATAAAAAAATAACCTTTATAAAAATTTGTTTTCCTTTTTTAATTACTTAAAAAAAATTAGTAGACAAATTTGTAAACGGTTTTCAATCCCAATTTACTATTTTTGTACTGATTTTTAGTAAAACATTATTATTTAGTAAATTTTTTTACATTTAACAAATTACAAAATTTTTACGGAATATTGACAAATTTTTGTTGATAATTTCAGAAATCATTTTACAAATTTTTGTAAACCGGTTTGCTAAAAGTTTTAAAAAAATTTACTAATTTTAAAAAAGTGGATATTGAACAAACTTAAATTGCCTTAAAATGTTACATAGGTTGCAAAAAGGGATCTTAAGATACTTTTTACAACCGACTCATGTCTAAAAATAGAAGATCCACTTAAAATAGCACTAAAAACTTCTAAAAATCATAAAAATATTTTTCAAAACAAAAATTAGCAAATTAAAATAAAATGATAAATTCATTTATATTTTTACTAGTTTTATTTTGGTCTAAAATAAAGGGTGGTTAAATTTTAAGGGCCGATGTTGATTTTGAATAAAACAAAATATCGGCCAAATGGCCGCCGCGACCTCGGCTGCACACCTCCATTCGATGGTCTGAGACATAATTGAGGTTCTTTGCCGGTAATGTGCCGAATTAAATCATCCTTTAGCTCTTGAATTGTTGCTGTCTTATCGACGTACACCTTTTCTTTCAAATAACCCCAAAGAAAGAAGTCCAACGGTGTCAAATGACATGATCTTGGCGGCCAATTGACATCGCCACCACGTGAGATAACACGGCCATTGAATTTGTCGCGCAAAAGAACCATTGTTTTGTTAGCTGTGTGGCAAGTGGCACCGTCCTGTTGAAACCACATATCGTGCACATCCATATCCTCAATTTCTGACTTCAAGAATTCCGTTATGATCTCGCGATAGCAAACACCGACGGCGAGTCGAGGTTGACGGCTATTCTGCCACACTATCGCGAACTACAGCAGTGTTTTCCACAGAACGAACTTGGGTGTTTTTACATTTCCTACAGACCCGATTTGCAGAAATATGTGCAGAAATATCCCGATTGTGGACACATCTGGTCGATTATGCTGACCAAAAAAATCACAAAGTGGATTTTGATTTGAACGCCCATTTTCATCATAAGCCTGAATAACTTTAACGCGTTGCTCGATTGTGTATCTTTCCATGGTTCAAATTGAGTAAGTCTGAAATTGAGAAATGTCAAATGAAATGCAGAAAAAAAACTTGACGTTTAAGTGTGGTTCACATTTAACATCGGCCCTTAAAATTTAACCACCCTTTATTTTTATTAAAAACTTTAATTTTGCAAGCAGCTATGTACATGTATTTTCAACAGAATGAAAGGAATGTCAAAAAATAGTCGGCAAAATTAATGACTTGGAGACACTTAAACCCAGGCTTCCTACAGGGTAGATACAAACATAAAAATTAAAAATATATATATCTGTGTGTGTTGTGTTTTTTAAAATAACATACAAATAAAAAATCAAAACAAACCACAAAAATCGTTTTTTTCTACGTTTTGTCAGTAAAACTTGAAGGTCGTTTTAAACGACTTAATTGCTTTTACTACTTTTGTCGATCATTAAACAATGATTGAAAATAAACAATAAAATGGGCTGAATATAATGAAAAATCAGTAGTCTTCTTTTTGATTGTATTTTCGATTAATTTAATATGTATTTTAGATTATTTTTAACGAAATAATATTGTGAGTGTATAATATTATGAACAACCGATTATTATTATTTATTTATAATTAAAAATCTTTATATCGAAGCTTTTGTATTCAAAATTAATTTATTTGCAGCCATAAAAGACTTCTTGTCTTGTGTATAGAAATCGAAACAAATAAATATAAACATAAATCGTGGTTTTTTTGGTAGTATAATTTTAGGAGCAAACGTGGCTTTTAGAGTACATGCTTTCCGAAGCAATTGTGATTCTTTTAGTAGAAATTACGGCACGGAGTAATTGTGGCTTTTAAGTAAAGTATTATTAAAGGACAACCGTGGCTTTTTATAGCATATTTTAAGATGCAATCGTAGATTTTTTTTAAAGTAACATACTTTTAGGAGCTTTTAAATAACATAATCTTAGGAGTAATCGAGGAAATATGAGCAATTATGGCATTTTAAATACCATACATTTAGGAGCAATTATGGTAATTTAAATACCATATATTAAGCAACAGTTGGAGCTTTTAAAATAGCCTATTTTGGGAGCAATTGCGGCTTTTTAAATACCATACTTCATACATCAGACGAATTAATTGAATAGGCTAATATTTGATGATTTCATTAGCGTTGCATTGATATTAATTGCAATAAAATTATTTTCATTATCATTTTTTCAAAAAATGTTTTTAAACAATTAAGATTTCATTTATTAATGTTAATTTTTTTAATTCCATTGCAATTAATAATTAATCAATTAAAAACAAGTAATTAAAAAAATATATTATTTTATTAATACTCTACTAGAGCAAAAATTTGACGTTTTGGCCTGTCTCGCTTAGTTCGAGATAGAAAATGGCGAATACCTCGAAAAATAATCGAGATAGCTCAATAGGGGCAAAATTTTTCTCTTCTTTTATTGATCCACTGTAAATAGTTTTTGAAGCATTAGTACGATTTAATTAGCATTATTCAACTAATGCTAATGAAATATCAATTCCAATGAAAAATCCCAAGTATGGCATACTTTTAGTAGGAATTGAGGTATACTTTTAGGGGCATTCGTGGCGTTTTTTAAATAGTATACCTTTAGGAATAAACTTGGCATTTTTTAATCAGCATAGTTTTAGGAGAAATCGTGGTCGGGTAAAAAGTGTTTTTCATTTGGTTTTTGAAGATATTAAAAGTAAAAGACAATTAGATATTATACAAGACATGCAATAGTATGTCTTACAAGAAACTTTGCTAAAATTTGGATATCAGATAGAGGAGTCAAAATGACTTGTATTTTTTGTTTTTGGTTCAATTTAAAATTTAGAGAGTGTTACTCCAGGTTAAGAAAGAGCTTCGTCACATTTATGAAATACTTTATAAAGATGTTGAAGAACTTCATAGACTTTCGACCAATGTAACACTTTATAAATTGATATTTTTCTTTATATTTATGAAACCTTTCATAACTTTGACGAAGAATTTGTAAAAAATATTAATTGAAACATGTCCTAAATTCAATATATTTTGCTCAATTTTATACTTTTATACTTTTTGCTAACTTAAATTGTAAAGTCAACCGCTTCTTTTTATTAAAAATAAATTCTAAAAATCGTAGATTTTTAAAACACAAGTGTTCTCAAGGTTCGATAGGTTTGACTGAGATGTGGGAAAGTATTAATTTGAAAAATTGTTCAATAACTTTTTATAGTTCTCAAAACCATTTTCAATTGTGAATTTTTAATGGTTCGAAACAAAGTGGTTGATTATTTTATAGCATAATTAAAGAAGTTTACAATTTAATTGTTTTAAAGCATGTTTTAAACAGTTAAGTTTATTTTTTACAACATAATTTAAGGAGTTATAAAGTTAATTGTTTTACAGCATAGTTTTAGGAGTTATATAAATTTAAGTTTATAGCGCTGTCAATGTATTTCCCTTACTCATTATAAATTCACAATATCAACTTTTATTTATTTTCTTTAAAAACGATATTGTTGTTATCTTAATATGTTCAAAGTTTAAAAATTAATTCTGTCATGGAATATTTAATAAAAAAAATGTCTCTACTTGATAAAAATGCATATATTTTTTTTGATTAAAAATCAGTCGCCTTTCAAGTGTATTGTATTTTTATTTGTTTATTTCTGCTTTATATCTCATTCAAGTATTCGATATGTAAATCAGTGTGTTATGGTTTTCTTTATCTTTTGGCATTTCCTGTAATCAGTAGAAATAATAAAAAATATAAGTGATTTTTTTTTATTTTATTAAAATAAAATATTCAACAATTTTAATAGTATGAGTAATTAAAATGTTTGTCAAGAGTAAACAGTCGAAACAAAATTAACATTATTTAATAATTTAATTAAACTTTGTTAGTAGAATGAACACACATTTTGAATTGTACCAACTTAAGATAACGAAATAAAATTTAAGTAATCGATTAAGTAGAATTTATTACAAAATATTTGAAATTTGAGGTTCTATTCCGTTAATGTGCTAAATTATCTCATCCTTTAGCTCTTTAATTGTTGCTGGCTTATCGATGTACACCTTTTCTTTAAAATAACCCCAAAGAAAGAAGTCCAACGGTGTCAAATCACATGATCTTGGCGGCCAATTGACATCGCCACCACATGAGATAACACGGCCATTGAATTTGTCGCTCAAAAGAGCATTGTTTCGTTAGCTGTGTGGCAAGTGACACCGTCCTGTTGAAACCACATATCGTGCACATCCATAACATCCGATTCGGGCCATACAATGTTTGTTATCATCTCACGATGCATGACCTCATTTTAGAAAAAATACGGCCCGATGATGCTGGCGCATAAACCGCACCAAACAGTCATTCTTTGTGGGTGCATTGGTTTTTCGACAATCACTCTTGGATTATCATTCGCCCAAATGCGGCAATTCTGCTTATTGACGAAAATGTGCCTCATCACTGAAGATGATTTTCTTCGAAAATTGATCATCCACTGTTGCCATTTCTTGCCACCATTCTGACCATTGACGACGTTTGGAATGGTCAAGAGGCTTTAGTTCTTGAGTCAGTTGCACCTTGCAAGCGTGTAAATGCAAGTCTTTATGCATAATGTTCATTAACGACGAGCGTGAGAGGTGCAATTGTTGGGCACGAAGACGAGTTGAGGTGGACGGCTCTTCAGCCACACTATCGCGAACAGTAGCAATATTTTCTGCAGTACGAGCTGTATGAGTATGCACTGGTGTTTTCACATCTCCTACAGACCTGGTTTGCTAAAATTTTTGCACGATTTTTCCGATTGTAAAATCACTAAGTGCACGATATGCATTTTGATTTGAACTCCCATTTTCATAATAAGCCTGAATAATTTTAACGCGTTGCTCTATTGTGTATCTTTCCATGGTTCAAATTCAGTTAGTCTGAAATTGAGAAATGTCAAATGAAATGCAGAAAAAAACTTGACGTTAAAGTGTGGTTCACATTCAACACCGGCCCTTAAAATTTAACCACCCTTTATATATCATATGTATTTTGTCATAGACAAATACATATGGAATATAGGCCACACGTTGGGCGCCAAATTCTGAATTTACCTTTCAATTTATAACAAAGTGAAAATTTAAAATAATTGTAAACAAATATTTTTGAAAACTACAACAAATATTAAATGTTTTTGATTGACTTTCGTTTTGTTTCGATTTTCAAATACAAATCACGGCATTTCTCACTATATCACTGACAAAACAAAGTTATTATTTACCATTTCAGTATTTATATTATCATTAAACTAACCACTCATGCTTGAATACAACAAAATAAATATATTGAAATCTTTATGGTTAATCAATATTTTTAAGTAGAGATAACCTTATTAAAAATAATAATAAACTTCAACTCATAAATCTCTGTCACATTTGTTATTTTTGCCACCACCCATAATATGATTAAATATAACAACAATTTTTGTTTGTTATTTTTTTTGTTGATCATGATTACGATTTAGTAATAAAATATAAACAAAATAAAAATCGTTTATTGTCAGAAATGGCTAAAACTAATCGAAGTTTTAAATCTGTGCCATACACGTCCATTTATCGCTTAAAACAAATCTTTTCATTTTTTTTTGTCTAATTATAGTTTAACGGTGATTATTTTTAGTCAATAATAAAAAAATATATATATTTTAAAAAGTCATTAAATTCAATAGCGAAAGTGAAAATTTTAGATTAGCATAACATTTATTTGTTATTTTTTGTTATTAGGTGTTGAGTTTTTTTTTTTTTAATAAAAATTAACTTAATAAAGTAAAAGCCGGCTAAAAAATAAATATAAAAAAAAAATCAGATCCACGTCTGAAATTCCGCGGTTGATAATCAAAGTCAAGCGGTTAGATACAGAGAAAAGTTTAAAATCAAGTAGTTCAAGTCAATCAAGGTTTGTTTACTTTTTAATTCATATGTGTTTCTACTTTTTTTTAATGCGATATATTAAGAAGGCCATAATGCAACAATACCCATAGGATCTTTTGTGCAGTGTAAAATTTCACACACGTAATTTGAGGCTCTCATGTTCTGGAGTGAGTCATTATTGCCACCCGAAATCTCGACCCTCTTACCACATATAGCCGGAC
Organism: Eustalomyia histrio; assembly: GCA_949748255.1. Classification (NCBI taxonomy): domain Eukaryota; kingdom Metazoa; phylum Arthropoda; class Insecta; order Diptera; family Anthomyiidae; genus Eustalomyia; species Eustalomyia histrio. The sequence goes on from OX456526.1 coordinate 17,006,229, forward strand.
AATAACTCAGTATGTGCCGTGATATCTGATCCTCAATGAAAGACCAAGTGCAAACTGGTGATACGTACGGTATCAATGAACAGTAAAATATTCCATTAGCAATTCAAGATCCTCATTATTGTGAGACAGTCACCTCTGGCATCTAACCCTAAAAAAGGGATAAACTACCTTTGCCCAGATACATTATTCCAGTGGAGAAAGAATTCAGACACAACCTGAATCCTTAACTCCTCCCGGATATTACTATAAGTTATCCTGATGGAGGGTTCAGGACAAACAAGGACCTGTGTGTCATATTCGCTAGGTAATCCGCATGTTCGTTGCACTCGTGGCCCTTATGCTCAGGCATTTAACCCAGAGTCAACGCATTGCGGCCATCCAACTCATTTGGGAATTCCAAACAATCCATTACCAAGACGTGACCTAAAGACTTTGAGAGCTACCTTTGATATTCTTCTCAAACATTCCTCAGAGCAAATTAAAATCGCATAAACTTCCACAGCAAATACGCAATGTCCGAATACGCCCGCATCTGTATTCCCATTAGAGTGTTTCCATCCGCACCCCAAGATGAGGCCCTCATCGGTGGTCCGTCCAGTATCTCCTATCGAGTATCTGGCCAGAGAAGTTTCCACCAAGTGTAAGTGTGGGCAACATATTCTCATTGACCTTTATTTTTGTATAATTTTTAAAGGGTCTAAGAACCCTCATATGTCCGTGTAGTCACTACACTTCATATTGCCCATACCCGGAAGACTTGGAGCACTTCTGAATGCCTCATTCACCACAAGCATGCGGACAGGAGGAGTCCCAAGGTGCATCAAAGTGAGATTGGTCCTCATTGTCCCCAAAATGCTGACTCAACCCAAGCAGTAAAACTTTTCCAGCAAGCCTCTGGCCGTCACCTGCTCAACTTTCTGCCACCAGGCCAGTGCCGCGTGTATAATTATTAGTCATATTATGGCGTTAAACAACCATGTAATCATCCCCGTTCTTAATCCCAATGTCTTATAATGCCAAGTAAGAGATTTGTCGAGGCGCGTCTACTCCAAGTGTCGATCTGGCCAGTTCCAACTTTCTTCTTCTGGAGAAAGCTACGATAAAGCTAGGTTAATGATTAAACCTTTTCCATTGCACCAACCAAATTGATATCAAGAGCCTTTTGTATACGATCAGATATAGTCCCACCGTCTACAACTTATATCACCAGATGATCGGCGTAATCGTAGATCCTATGGTCCTCGCTGAATTATCTTTCCTAGCCATCTCCAGTTAAAGCGACGTAGGAGGTGTTGTCAAATGCTTCCTGTATGTTGATTAATGGACAAATTGTTATTTAACATGGTAAATGGCCGTCACCGTAAATTTATCCGATTGATGGGCAAACTCATGATCATGATTCGGTGTACACCTCAGGTCTCCATGGTTTTAAGGGGAAAATGAGTCGGGTCTTATATGATTTAGGCAGCTTTGACTTTGACCACTTTGACTTTCCTCCAGGTGTTAGGAATATAGGCCAGAAGTAAGCTGGATTTGAAAAGATTCTAGTCCATTGTGGGTTATAATGTTACCAGTCTGCTGAAAAAAGAATGGGTAAATGCTGACAAATATAGACCATCTTACACGATCTTCGAGAATGATTCTGGCCTCAAGTCGCAAATCCCTATTTGTTATTGAAGGTATCCCCAATGATGGTTGAGAGAAGTGAGAAGTGAGTATCTGGCACAAGTCTCTTCTGAAGACTCCGTGAAAAAGAGATCAGATGCTCCGTGAAAAAGAGATCAGATAGTTTAGTTGCAGCAACCGAATTATTCGGTTGTCTCAACTAATTCCTGATCCGATTGAAATATATTGTTCAACTGAAATTCTGTTGCATTAACCGAATTTCGGTTGCTACAATCAAATATGTCTGTGCAACCAAACCATTCGCTTGGCGACAAATTCGGTTTTCACAATGAATTTGTTTGGTATGTGCCGAAATTGAAGAGCTACTCTCTTCTTTCACTACCAAAAATGCAATAAAAAAAGCCAGTCTTTAATGTTATTTTTGTTGTAATTTACCGGGTTCTAGTGGGGCATCACGAAAAAAAATCATGCTATATACCCGGAATAAACAAAGTGCAATTTCAACAAATATAGAACAACATCACACATTCTACCTTTTTTGATTGCCTGTTTGGAAGGAAAATAATAAATTTGCGCTAAAAATGCGGTTCTAATTGTTCAATTCTTCGAAAATTATTGCTGTAGTAGTAATATTTGCGCATAGGAAAGTATTTAAAGAAATCGGAAAGTTTGATCACAATAATAAAAAATATCAAAGCTGAACCGATTTAATAATGTTTTCTTTACACTATTTTTAACTTTCGTAAATTTTTTAAAACTTTGACTCACTCTAACTTACTTACAGTCTTTCCCAGCAAAAATAGGGTTATGAGAGCGATATATGTACTTGTTTCCTATTTTTAAAACATAAAGTAATGAGTTTTCAATCATTAATTAAGTAGTAAATCTATTTTTAGATAAATTACTTTTTGTTTTTTTTTGCAAGCAAAAGGGTAATATGTTTACATCACGTAGCCCACTATTTCATTTAAAGCAGTCAAATATTATATGCGTCGATAGCTCTGGATAAAGTTCTCGGGTGGCAACCAGAAATCTAGGCTTTGGAAATCAAACCCTGTAGTGCGATTCTGTAACTTTTTAACGAAAAAATTCGGTAGCGAATTTCGATAATTAACAGCAAAATTAGCTAAAAGTTATTCTCTAACTAATCGTTAATTTATATACAGAAATTTGTTTGAAGTTCAAGCTAACGATTTTTGTCGTTACTTTATAAAATTTCAAGGTAAATAAATTTTAAATTAACAACTGTTGTCGGTATCTCTTGTCAATAATTTCAAGAAATACAGAACAGCTTTTTCGGTAACTCAACCGACAATTATCGTTAGTTAAGGAAATCGATAAAATCTTTAAGAAAGTTAGAGAGTAGCACTACTGACCATATTCTGTTAATAAAAAAAAATATTTGTAATAATATTTTTAATTTTTTTTAAATCTATATTTGGACACATTACTTTTCTCCATCTTCGTAGCCGCCTTCTAAGTAATCACTGTCTTAATCAGCTACAAGGTTACGGGTTCATATATAACTTTGAAGCTCATCGCCTGCCCAGTACATCAGTAAATTGATGCATGAACCCCTATAGCTGTACATTACTTGGTAATGTGTGGTTTTTTGCTGGGTTGTCCAACGCTATCATAAATTAAGAATCTCAGTTTTTATAAAAAAAATTCAACTCTTTCTTTGCAACTATTGTACATGTCTCTTTTTTCAAATCAAGAAATGTAGAGTTGATGCCACGCGCTGATAATAGAATATATAACATAGAAAAATATCACATAATCATTATGGAAACTTGTAATTTTTATATTTGTTTTTTTATAACTACCCACTTTAGTTTATGCTATTGATAAACGTTAAAATTACTCTAATTTTAAAATAAATAAATACCAACACACACCATAGAAAAGACGACCTGCTTTCTAACAAAAAAAAAAAAAAAAAAAGAAAGAAAAACATCGACTATCAAACCAACATTAAACAAACTTTAATTAAACTGAATAAAACTTAAATTAAAAAAAATTAAATCAAAAAAAGATTAAAAACAAATCAGTCATGTTTTTTTACAAAAAAAAAAAAAAACCCTACAAGTGGCACATACAATATAATCAAAGGTTGCCATCAACATAATACAATAATATTTATTTTTAAAAAGTATATCACAGAGCTTCAAAGGAATAAATTGCTTATTTTTTTATGAACTGAGTTTATAGTTTTGGAATAAATTCCCTAAGACACTGTGTGGAATAGAATTCCTTTTTTTCAAATTTTCTTCAAGGAATTCCTCTTGATTTAATTTAATTTAATTGTATGAAAAGTTAATATTCCTCAGTCTTAAATGAAAAACTTAAACTCATGAAGTTAAATAAAAAAGTTAATTCCTTCAGGAAATTAAAAGAGAAAATTTATTTGTTCAGGGAAATAACGACATTTTCAATTCCTTTAGGGATTTAATTGCACAGTTGTGTTTCGTAATCAACATTTGAATAAACTAGATTTAAATAAATATGTTAGTAAAGCGGTTAGAAAATACATTCGCCAAATTTTAATTTTTTGAATTGATTTACATGAATTGATTCATGTTTTTTTTTCTTTGAATTAAGCGATTAAATAAATTTTTAAGTAATTCATTATAAAAAGAATTAACACCATCCATCTCTGGTATATCGCTAGCTTAATGTAAAAAGTTGTTAAGTCCCAATTTAAAGAAAACAAGTAAATATACATCATTTAAAAAATTGAATTTTTCGTACCAAATAATTCAAAAGAGTACCATAGTACTTTTAAGGCTGTAATAGTACTAATTTTATAAACCCTGCCCTGCACAGTGTTTTATTAGACATAATACTAAGATCACTAAAATGTGAAAATATCGGCTTTTCCAATAAGAACTTGACAACTTTTTTTTAAATAAAACGCAAACCATTTGAAATATTTTCAAAACTTTATGATCAACTTGAAATACAATCAAAACATTTATGAATGGAACTCGACTTCGTTCATATGGCCACAGCGGGCACGTCGGCAGCGGTCGATTCGTTGGACCCAATTTTCGATGACTCTTGTCACAAATTTCGGCCGTAACAGCTGCTTTTTCGCGTTCAATGTTGGCTCTTCCAACGTCGTCGGCTTGTTGGCATAGACCAATGATTTGACGTAGCCCCAAAGAAAAAAGTCGAGAGGCGTTAAATCGCACGAACGAGTCGGCCAATTGACTGGTCCATTTCTTGAGATAACAAGCTCACCAAACTTACTCTTCAATAAATCGATTGTAACGTATACAGTGGCACTGTCATGTTAAAACCACATGTCGTCCAAGTCCATGTTTTCCAATTCGGTCCAAAAATAATCCGTAATCATGGCGCAATAACGATCGCTATTGACGAAAAAATATGGCCCAATGACGCCGCCGGCAAGCAAACCGCACCAAACAGTTATTTTTTTGTGGATGAAGTGGTGATTCATGAAGCACATGTGGATTTTCACCAAACCAATAACGCATATTTTGCTTATTGACGAACCAAAAGTGAGCTTTGTCACTGAAGATATTTTTGTGATGAAATTCATCATCTTGGCGCATCTTCTCCAGTGCCCAATCGGAGAACGTACTTTGCGTCAAATGGTCCATCGGCTTCAATTCTTGAGTTAACTTGATCATGTATGGGTGTAAACCAAGATCTTAACGCGAAATTCGCCATAAAGTGGTCTTGGCGATGCCCAGTTCTTGAGAACGCCGCGGAATCGACTGATTTGGATCGTTTGCTACAGACACCTGAACGGCAGCGATATTTTCGTCACTTCGATCAACCCGTTGTCTCACTGGCACGGCATCATTACACAATGAATATGTAGACTCAAATTTTTGCACTAAACTTGTTATTGCTTGTCTACTAGGGAGAGAATAACGACCGAAAATTGGAGTTAGCGCTCTTAAAGTTGCGGTCACCGACTCCGAATTTCGGTAGAACATTTTTATAATTTGTATACGTTGTTTGTTCGTGTACTTTACCATGATGAAAATGTTGAGTTTACTGAAAAAAAGGAAAGTAACAGTTAGATGATCAGTGAAACAGTGCGTTCACAAATTACATTCAAAGTACCCTTTATTATGGAACTCAAAATCGTTTTTTAAGTGAGAAACAAATTTCTGTGGTGAAAAAGTTGGTTGAGGTGAAAACGATTTTTTGTAAAAAAATATTTTATTCAGCAATTTTCAATCACAACATTTAAACAGCTGGAACGATTTTGGTAACTTTTAAAACCAAATATGGTTAAAAACTGAGCAACCCCTTTTGTAACTTTGCCCAACAAAAATATAGAAATCGTCTGAGAAACTTAAATATAAGGTTCAATAATATATCAGTCAAAAATAAAATATATTTATGTGCTCTTAAACCTACATATAAAAAAAAATTAATATTGTTACAGTTTTTAAAAATATTTAAAACAAACGATTTTATAAAAAAAATTTTATCTTTCAAAAATGGACTTAAGCTCCTTTTCCTTAATAAGCTAGCGAATATTTAATACAAAAGTTGTTGAACAAAAAAATCTCTTTATTAAAAAATCATGTTGAAATCATATGACAATCATATGAATTTATTGAAAGAAATTAAAATTGTATGATAACGCAGCAACAATTTTATTTTTAAATAAAAATAAAGTGTGTTCATTTTGTTTAAAGAAATGACTGCCTTAAAATACTCTGACTGTTGTCTTTATTGACTGCAAAACAAAATCAGACTTTGTTATCATTTCAACGTAAAGCATTTTTTATAAATTATTTAAAAACTAAATCTAAAAATAACTTTAAACTTTTTGTAGTAGCCAGTGTAATAAATAAAATATTTTTAGCTCCTCATTTTCAAGCAGTTTAGACTTAAAAATTACATATTTAAGTGTAAATTTGAAATGGTATTAAAAAAAAAAATTGGAATATGGGACTATAAACAAATTCATAATTGCAAAATTTTAAATTGCTGATCCAATATGGTGGTTATAAATGTTTTAATGTGATTGAACTGTTTATGGAGTCTAGATGTAGGGTCAGTGATATCGAATATTAACAAGAGAATATTTTCCTAAAATATTTTTAACCCCTAAAAACCGCATTCATATTATGGGTCATTGGATCCGCAATTTAAAGTACATAAATTATGACTTCATATTTGTCTTATATTCCACACTTTTAAAAATGCGGACATAAAACATGAAAAAAAAATTAAAAAAAGGCTAAAAGCATATATAAAATTATTACAAAAATTTTATTGGGACCTTAAATTAGTAATTAGCGTTTCATACAAAAGACCGTAACTTGTATATGAACCAACAATATTCCAGTTTACAATGTCTTGCCGCTAAAACCAATTGTGAATGAGCATCTTTGGCAGCATGTGTTATTTAGGTGTATCGTAAACAACAATACGAAATATTGCCTCGAATATGTCGAATTTTGTACCAGATAAAGTGTTTTTGCGGGGAGTTCTTCCTTTTTACTTTATTGGAGGTTTACGGTTCTATCTGAACAATGGTGTTGGAGGAGGTTTGGTTAAAAGTGGTGATTTTGAGCTCGAAGACAAGGAACGGGTGGGTCAATCCAAAAAGTTTGGAAGACGAAGAATTGGAATCATGAATCTACGTGGAGGAATTCTCAGGGCTTCAAAAGTTGTCAGAATCATTGGTGGTGGATGAGTCGACAGTCTGCAAATGCCTAAAAGCCATGAAATTGATTTTAAGCAAGGAAACTAGGTGTTATACAAGTTGAAGCCGCGCGAAGTCGACAGGCGATTTTTCGCTTGTGAACTGACATCGCATTGCGATAACCCTAAGCACAAAAAGTCATGTGTTTTGGCCGGACAGCTATCAACATCCTTTGCAAAGCTGAATATTCATGGCATGAAGCTTATACTCTGTATTTGGTTGCACCAGTGCGGCGTGATCTACTACGAGGTGCTGAAACCGAATGAAATGATCACGGGAGAACGCGTTTGAACCGCGCACTGAAATGCCGGAAAACAAAGAAAGGCACTACAAAATTATTTTGTAGCATGACAAAACTCGGTCACATGTTGCAAGACTGGTTAAGACCTACTTGGAAACGCTGAAAGGGAAATCTTACCCCACCCTTCAGATATTGCTCCTTTCAACTACTACTTGTTGTGTTCGATAACACGTGTCCTGTCCCAGCAGAAGTTCATTTATAAATGGGTCGATGATTGGATTGCCACAAAAGACGAGTCGTTCTTCCGAACTAGTTTCCGAAAATTGTCAGAAAGATGGGACAAATTTGTGGCCAGCGATGCACAATACTTCGAATAATATATTTGTTATCAGTTTTGCACAATAAATCCGTAAATTTTGAAAAAACGCATATTATTAATTCAAGGTCCCAATATTTTTTCTATTACCGATTCCTCAAAGATTCACAGAGGGCCACATTGCCCCAATCTCCAAAGTGCTTTGCCTATGCTCGAAGGAATATTAATTACAAATGTTACGAACGAATTTATAGGAAGCATAAGTGAGGGAGAAAGAAGAGAACCTTGCGGTGCCCTTGAATTAAACTGAGTCAGATAAGACTCCACATATAACATATCTTATAGTATGATCCCAGAGAGAGCTAGATATGAATCGAGTGCTTTATGCCACACACGATGGAGTGTCTTGAAAATTTCTAGAGAAACCACTTTGTTTTCACCAAATCGGTGAATGGATTAATTCTAATGCTACGAAAGGAACGCCTTTAGGTCTCCAGTAAAACTATTTCTACGAAAGCCATTCTGTGGATCATTGGATTATTTACAAGATGGTAATTACTCATGCTATCCTCAGCTTTCGAGAGTGCCGAACATATTACAATTGGGCGGTAATTGTCAGGATTACTAGCCGCACCCTTATTAGGATTGACTGAACATTCCTACCCCCCTTCAACACGATAGAAATACATTATCGTACAAAATAAAGTAAAAGAAAGTAAATATCGTAGCATAATTTAAACTTTTCAAATTTTGTCAAATTAATCTGAAAACACGTAAATGGCACCATTCATTATTTATAGAAGCCCACAGATTATTCCGCCCCTTTTTTATTTAGATAAAAGCTGCCAAAATTGACTTCAAATTGTAATTAGTCTACAGAATAGAAAAATATTGATCATGTATACATATGAGATCAAGTTTAAAATATTGTCTTCCAAATAATATAAATAATATTTAAATTGAGTCTTAGGTCTCTTAACTATCGGGAGTTGTATTAAGCATTAACATTTCATAATTTTCCATATAATGACTAAATCGTTAGTATTACTGGACATGGTTATGATAAAGCGAATATTTATATCATGGATTAATTCTTAGAATTTTTAAATTTATAAAATTATAAAAAATGTTGAATTAAAAGTAAACCAGTCTTAAAAATAAAACTGTGATTTTTTTGGTAAAATAATACGATTTTATTGCTAAGTTTAAGGCCCGATAATTTTGAATCTTGCGATCCAGAGAAAAGGATTTCCATGACTTTCAAAAGGAAATTTTAATTAGCTTTTTTCATGTATACATTACTAAATGATCCGATAAATATTTCCTAATATGTAGATGAATTTCCAACAATTATGGGCAGTTTGCAAAAAAAAAATATATAATGTTTTCTTGTCTGTGGATCTCGGCGATTAATAAATTTTTGTCCGACAGTGTATGTCTGTAAGGTACGATGTAACAAATAGGGTAGCCAAAGGACGCGATGTCGTCGAAGAGCCCCAGTGTTGGAATCCTGGCCCGCTGACTTGCTTACGTTAACAAGAACTCTTTTAACGGCACGAGCTCGAAAGAATATCTTGGGCATAGTATGAGATACTCTCTCTAGCTAGGGCAGTGATTGATTACTTTCCGGCGAAGCTAGGTAGATTTATGAATATTGACATTACTAGCAACCACGATTTCACTATTCAGGCAACTCTCCAGGATTCTAGAAATGGTGTTAGAAAGAAAATTAAAACAATTGAATGTTTTGGTCATCTCCATGATTGGGCTTCTATAAACACGAAATGCTTAAATTATTTTTTATGTAACCCAGAGACAGTTAAATTCGGCATCATGCGGGGTCAGTTGTTACTGCCACTGATACACAAAAGCATCACTGATCCAAATCCTGTGGATCAGCATCCTCATATACCCTGGGTCTCACATAAGACTAAATAAGTAGTATTGCAATGTGTTTTAAACATTTGCATAAGAAGAATAACATAACATTGTAGTCAACTCGTGTTGTTGGTAAACTACTCCTTATAAAATATAATGTTCTAGATGTAGCAAAATTTTCAGTCAGAGTGATGATGTCAAATGACCAAGATGATAATCATTGATCTTGTTGTTTAAAACCATGGTTGACCATTTAAATACAATTTTATAAATCCAAGGGCCTTTCGTGCTTTAAATCACATCTAGAATACATTTAACGACACTAGTGTTCATTCGAATAATATAACAAAATTTCAATATTCTTTCGTAACTTAATTAAGAAAAGAAGAGTGCAGTCAGTAAAAAAAATAAAAAATAAAATAAAATGAATATATTCCTGAGATCACAACAAATGATCATTTGTTGCTGTTATTTTTATATTTCACTGTTTTTAATATTCTAAAGTGTTTTATTTCTTAAGCTTTTATCAATCTGTATTTCAAGCTTATCTCTTTTTGAAAATGAAGAAAAAAAAAGTTCATGAGGTCCTATTATCTATTCCAAGCGATCTCTCTCCGTTTGTGTTTAATTGACCATAAGACCAGACTAACTAAAAACAAAACAACAACAACAACGCCAACAACAAGGCAGACGAATGAAAAATAATCAAAGACTACAAAAGATGATTAGCCTGCTATACAACAGAAATTTTGAGATTATAAAACTTTTTTAACAAAAATAATTACTTTTAAATTGAAATTAAAAATAAAAAAGAAATATATAAATTTTAAAGATTTGATAAGATGTTTTCTTTTCAGAATCTTATTCGCACACACGGAAAAAAAAATAATTAGAAGCAACCTTGAGTTGAATAGAAAAAGTTTAAAAAACCAAATTTGTTTTCTTTTGAATATACAGGTTGGTTGAAAAGTTCCTACGCTCAAAATGAAAGAATACTCTTTTTGTTACGAAATATATTTTTTTATTCAATATAATCTCCAAGAAGCTCAATACACTCGTTCCAATGACCTTCCAATAATTTTATCCCATCCTTGTAATGGTTTTTCGGAAGCTCTGCAAAATAACCGTCTACGGCTGCTATGACCTCTTCATTCGACGAAAAATGCTTTATAGGAAGGAATTGTTTGATATTTATGAAGAGATAGTAGTCACTGGGAGCCAAATCTGGTGAATACGGTGGATGTTCAAGCAATTCGTACTTTAATTCTTTGAATTTAGCCATCGTCAAAACACTTTTGTGAGCAGGTGCATTTTCTTGATGAAAAATGATTTTTTTCTTCTTTAAACCAGGTCTTTTCTCTCGAATTTTTTCATCCAGCTGATCCAAAAGGCTGCAATAATATTCAGAGTTGATTGTTTTGCCTTTCTGAAGATAATAAATCAACGAAATTCCTTTTGCATCCCAAAAAACTGATGCCATAACCTTCTTTGCTGATCGTTGTGACTTCACCTGCTTTGGAGCTGAACAACCAGCTTTAGTCCACTGTAAACGTTCTTGTTTCAATTTAGGATCATGGTGGTAGATCCAAGTCTCATCCATAGTTATAAAACGACGCAAGGAGTCGGTTTTATTTGGCTTAAAACGCTCCAAATTACGCTGAGAAATTTGTTTTCGATCCAGTTGTTGTTGAATTGTGCGGCACAAACTTTCCAAACAGTTTTTTCATACGTAATTCTTCATGTTAAATATGGAGTACTCGTTCGTCTCAGATGCCTATGGTATTAGCAATTTCACGCTTAGTCAAACTTGGATCTTCACTAACCATATTATGTACCTGCTCAATGATTTCTGCCGTAGTTGCAGTTTTTGGTCGTCCCTCGCGTAGATCGTCTTTAAGGCTGGTACGAACTCTATTAAATTCACCAGCCCAAAATTCAACGGTGAGATTTGAAGGTGAGGACTCCTTATACACTTCTAACAATTGTTCATAAATTTCCTTTGCTTTTAAACCCTTCAAAACAAAGAATCTAATGACTGCACGATATTAAATTTTTTCCATATTAAAAAAAAATCAATGACACGTCAACTTCAAATGGCTTGTAAACAATGAAAGAATTGACAGAATGACTTGAAACTTTGCATTTGTTGCAGTGCCATCTCTTGGTGAGCGCAGAAACTTTTCAACCAACCTGTAAATGTTTTTTGACTTATTTTTAAAGTGTGAAAACAAAATCTAAAATAGTGAAATATTAATTTAAATACAAAAAAGTATATTTTAACTAAAATCATGTTTATTTTAATAAGTTTAGTAATTATTTTAAAAATCTTCATAAGAAATAAGATGTTTCTGATAAGATGTTTCTGATTCTGATGTAATCTAGATACTAAATATAATGAATAATTATTAAGGCAACTTGAATTCATTTATAAAAAACAAAAAATTCAATTGCTGCAACCTTGAGGAAAAAACATAATTAGCTTAGGTTACTTAAGCTGGGTATCGGTGTGAAACAAAAAAAAAAAACAATTCTAAATTTTAAAATATCAAAAATGTGTATTCCTAAAATTCCTTTTCATATCAAAACAAAGCTTAAGTCACTTAAACCAACTGTAGTTAGGCCTTAACCATTGCCAATTTTTATACCATCTCAAAAGCTCACAAACTCCACACGAATTTAATTTAAAACAAAATCATTTAAGTCCTTTTACTGGAGATAATTTACAACTGTATTATCTCACAGAGAGTAAAACTTGTTCCTTTTTTTACCAATAGTGGTTTAGTGATTAATTTGACATAATAAAATTTTGTTCAACATTTTAAAACATTTTGTTTTTTCATCGTTTTGTTGTTGTTGTAGTAAACGCATTAATATTTATGGTGTTGTTGTTAGTGGCGCTTGTTTGGTTGCCATGTAAATTATACTTTAAACACTTACACAGATACTTTTACACACATACACACACACTCCCATACAAACACATATACACTAATGTAATATACTCCTGCTGCAGTTGAATGAATGCTGCTTGGAGGCTGATGCATCAACACCACTGATAATGTTGCATACCACTAGCATCTTCATCTGCGTCGTCTGTGATTTTTGTCGTTGTTTAACTTAACTTTTTTCAAATACTCTCTCCTCTGCCTGTAATATGGTTGGAGTAGTCAGTCGTTTCTCAACTGATAACGGAAAAAGAACTCCATCCTAAAAAGTGTAGTATTTATATGTACAGTATGACTATATCAGAATGATGATGATTGTCTGTAAGTGTACTTGTGTGTAAAAGTGAGACTGTTTGCGTTATAAGGGTAATATTTATTTGAAATAGGGTTGAGATTTATTTTTAATTTTAAAGTTATTTTAACTCTTTCAGCTCCACTGTTGCCTACACACAGAAAAAATATTTTAATGTTAAGTAAAAACAACATGAAATTAAATAGAAACAGCTTCGAAATCAGCTTTGTTTTATTTTTTTAATTTAAATATGTTTCTAAAAATTTTTAAAATGTGAAAACAAAATGTATATATTATTTTCTTTGTGTGTATGGGCATTTTTGAGATCGAATTGCAGAATAACGAAACATGATTCAGATTTAAAAACTGTGTGATACGAGGGCAGATCAATAAGTCCGTGACTTTTCGAACTTCCCTCGTAGTTATATAAAATGCAACACTGCTCCCATCAAGTACCACCTTTTAATAGACTACTGTCTCCTTGTCTACTGTTTTAATTCCACGGGTTCCCCATTCCATTCCATTTAGTTTCCCAATTTTAGTGTTTGAAACAGGGATGGAAAATATGTTTTCTGTTATTGTACCAACCAGACAAACAAATTGTACTCTTTCGATCCTCACGGTACCAAAATTTTTTCGGCTTTTTTTTAAACAATTTTATCGTATTGAGTAAGATTTGCTTAGACACTAAAAGACTTAAAAAAATTTAAATTGACAGGTTGAAACAAAATTTATTTAGCCTTTTCAGGATTTGCTATTAAAAAATTTAAAGGCATTTTATAGCTATTTAACAATAATACACTTTTTTCTTTTTTGGTTTTGAGAGGTAATTTAAAATCAGCTGTTCAATGTTGCCACTTCCGAATATTTTAGTACAATGTGTATGCAAACATTTGGTACATTTGATGTGACACCAATTTAGAGCCGGTTCAACTTAAAACTGACTTTATTTTTTACTATAGTAGCTGAATAAATACAAACAGGTTTTTAATTTAAAGTTGCTTTTAAAACAGATCGACTTTATGTTATGTTGTTTTATCAAGTTATAAGTTGAAAATTTTAAAAAATTTCAAATTGTACTAAATGAGCCGTGGTTTTACCACGGTACCAACCAAGGTAAAAATGTACCAAAAAAAGTACAATTGTACCATGTTTTCCATCCCTGGTTTGAAATATCAGGTTTTTAGACAAAGCGGGTTGATTATTGAGAAAATTTTATAAAGTACCTCATTAGTGAATTAGTTCATACTCCAGGGGAGGAATTCTACAAATATCAAGTTTTTAGCCAGAGCAGTTTGGTCCGTCAAGGTGGAAACTTTCCCCTTTGACCCCCTTTTACAAAATTCCTATAAAAAATTCCAAAATGTACCGTATCATCCCATACTCCATGGAGCGCATATTTTATATTTGAGTTTTCTATCCGAAGCGGTTTAGGTAGGCCGTTTCCTTTTTGAACTCCCATTTTTACTACGTTTTTGTTGAAAATTCCAAAAAGTACCCTTTCAATAATTTGGCACACATTTCAGGTTGCTAGCCCAAGCAAAACGTTTCAGGACGTTACTGGTGGAAATTGTTAACTGTTCCTTATCAAAGAAGCATTCTCCAAGGAACTTCAGGTTTTTAGCCACAGGGTTTTGGGAATAGCTATCAAGAAGGGATTTTTCCCTATTTCACCCCTTCTCGTGGAGATTTCTAAAAATCGCTTATTAGCGGATGCCTACTCCAGACTACTCCAGCTAAATTCATGTTAACGAACCACCAAACACTTATTAAATGTATAAAGTATAAGTATAAATAAAACAGTTTTTGTTTGCGACAAACAAATTTTTTATTTAAAATCTATGGATAATCTTGATCATTGCTGATCTTTTATACATTTTTTTCTTGTTTTTCCATACTTTCTTTACGAAGCATTTTACAGATTGGGGGAAATAATTATATAAAAATTTCAATATCTTTTTTAGATGTTAACATTTCAGATAAAAGGTTGGCAATAAAAAAAAAACACGGTGGCATCACAATTTTCAGAGTTGATTTACAAAACATTAATTGACAGATAAAAATTCATTATAAATAAACTATATACTAACTCTCTGCTCAGCCTGATCGGTATGCTGGTAAGCAGATCGTTGGCTGCAATGTATACACTGTGGCTAATTTTTCGTTATAAATACGGCTGTATATGTCTAGACCAAACCGGATATGACTATATATGCGCCAGATATACCTATAGTTGATCAGATCTAATCAGTTCTATTCAGATTTGACCTTTTTTACACGGGCTTGAACATATTTACTCTTTCTCTACCGATACAGAAAATTTTGTAATATTAACAAACAAAATTAATTGCATTTTTATCAATTTTTTATTACAATTCATGTTTTTGTTAATATAACAAACTTTTAATTTAAAATACACCAACAATTACAAATAGTTTTTCTATATAAACATTTATAAATACCCTTTTTAAAAATTTACCCAATTTAAAAAAAACAAATATTTTCCACCCTAATGTTGTGTATACGTATATGCGACTGCAATCCATTGCATTGGCGACATTCGATTACTTTTGTTGATTTCAGTCAGTTGTTTTAATTTTTTATTCCTGTATATGCAGCTTCCATTCATATCTTTGTATCATAATGGAAAACGAGACTGTAAGGCTGGCATTTAGATAAGCCGGTAATTTTTTGGTTTTCTTCCTTTTTCTTATACTTTAAAAAGCCATCACCATTATCAACGGTATGTTGATGTTATTTACAGAGTGGGGGTTATTGAGTGTAAGGATTATTTTTTTTTTTTTTGGTGGGGGGGGGGGGGGGGATTTAGAGTCATGTCGAAGGTAGTGTATGGATGTGATTAACTAATGATTATGCACAAAAGTTACATACATTATTTTTAAAAACATGATAAGCACATGGAAATAATTTCTAAAAAATTCTTTGAATGAAATAATTTGTTTGATGTTAATGATATTTGGAAGAGAATTTTTGTAAAATTTTTTGCAATAATTCAATAAACAATAAGAATTTGAAGGTATATTTATTTTGCTAATATAACTAATGGAGATTTGAAACTTTGTTTTATTTCTCACCACTAAATTCAATGATTTCTAAATACAAAAAGTGTTTAAGGACTAAACGTGTTAAATTCCATGTGTTTTTTATACTTTTTATTTCGTTGGAAAATCACATTGATTTGATCCGTCTTATGCCTGTAAAGCATACTGCTTGAAGTTACGGACATTAATTGGAGTTTTAATAAGATTTGTATGTTTCCTTGGGCATTATTCATTCTTTAAAATAAACTTATCTGAATCCATCTGACCTTTTTTCTCATTTTAAATAACAAGTGACAAATAAATTATATTATATAATCAAGTATTCACAAATGTGAAAATAAATGATAAGAATTCTATCAGTTATGATTTGAAATTTCACTTAATTAGAAATTAAAAAATATCAAATATGTTTCCAACAACACCAACGCTATAAAATCTACAAAGATGCGTCAATATTAACCTCACTATCTAAACATTTTAATATTCTACTGCTGCTGATGATGATTGCACTCGTCGAAAATATGTTGTTCAGATGTTAGATAGGCTTGTTTAGATAATGTCATATGACAACTCATAATATTGGGTGTTATTTTTGCTGCTGATATCAGCAAAAGTAACAACATCAGAAATAAGCCACTAGAACAGAAGCAGGAACAGCAACAACAACCAGCAAACAACTTTTTGCTGCTGATGTTCATACACAGTGTTTTTTTCTTATTTTTTTTTTTGTTGGTCTTAGCAATTGTAGCAGTAGCAAAAATACAGAAGCCTATCAATTTCTTGTACTTAATTTCATAAAAATAAAATTCATACATTAAATGATTTAATGACAATTTTAGACATTTGTATAGACAGAACCATATACGATACTTAGATACAAAACAAATGATTTTTGGAATTTGATATCAATAAGATGACTATGACTACGAGTAAAGAGTCTGAATGTTTGTCTAACATACATGAATATTGTTCTTATCAACAAAATTCTTAATAAATGACAAACAACATTATAATGTTTTTAGCATCGATATTATTTTAACTTCATCCTCTTCATATGCTTCTTGGAAATACACTCTAAAGAAGTTGGTGGTTAAAATTTAGCATCTAATTATCTGTATATTCTTTATTTTGAAGCCAAGGTAGTTTTTTTTAGAGTTTTTATATTGAAGCTAACGTAGTTTTTCTTTATAGTCAAAGTAAAAAGCCAGCATAGTTCTTCTTTATAGTCAAAATTTTTATGCTGACATAGGTCATCTTTATAGTCAATTTATTATTGCTAACTTAGTTCCTCTTTAAAGTTAAAGAATTAAAGCAAACGTAGTTGTTTTTTATACTTGGAATATTCGAGCTAACATAGTTAATATTTATAGTCAAATATCTAATTCCAACGTAGTTCTATTTATAGTCAGGATAGTGTAATAAATACTATCGAACTACAATCTTTTTAAGACAAAATCTTTAAGCCATAGGAACGTAACGCAAACCTAATTTTAGTTTTTTTTTTATAGTCAAAATACTCAAGCTGTAGTTCTTTTCGTAATCAAATTATAAAAGCTAATGTAGTACAATAATTTTTTAGTCAAAATATTGCAGATAACGTAGTTATTCTTCAAAAAAATTTTTTTTTTTTAAGATTTTTAAGCTAACATAGTTAGTATTTACATACGAGTGCGGATCAATAAGTTCGTAACTTTTCGAACTCCCCTCGTAGTTATATGAAATAAAACACTGCTCCCAACAAGTACCACCTGTTAATAGACTACTGTCAAATTTGCAGCAAGTTCCGTCATTTACTTTGCGTTTAACAGCTACACTTAAAATAGTTTGTAAGTTACAATAACAGAAAATGTCATTTAAAAGAAATGAGATTTCATTTAAAACCGGTCTACTTAATTTTCATTTCAATTAAATTCTTTTTGTTATTTATTTTTAAATGTTGATTAATCAACTGACACATCCGTAAGAAACAAATGATATAATCAGTTAAAATAAATGTCAAAATTTTACCTACCAATTCCTTAAAAAATTATGTTTTTATCATTTATTTGAAATTGTTTCCCTTTTTGTATTTTTTGTTTTTTTTTTTTGTTAATATTCTCATACAATACAAAATGTATGCATAGCTATAGAAACTTTTTGTGTGAATGTGTTTGTGTATGTATGTGTGTTTATGAAGTTCTTGTAATTTGTATTGAAAAATTTTGTATATATACAACCAATTTAAATAAAAAAATAAATTTAAATTTTTTGAATATTTTTTTTTGAAACAGACAGCAAACAAAATTTTAATTTGTAATAACTGTTACGGACACAAATAAACCACAAATTTCTGTTTTGTGGGTAAATTTTTATTAAATTTCAAACAAATGAAAAAACTAAATGAAACTGAAAAAAAATCGGTAAATGATAGTAAATCATTTCGAAAAATTTTTATAAAAAAGTTAATATAGATATTTCTTTAAAAAATAAATGTATGCTCCTTTATTTTTAAATGGAACGGACAACTTTTTTATTAAACCACAAACAGTAAACTACATAATATTCTGAGTGTGTTCAAAAAACATACAACCTCGTGGATTTCTTCAAAAATGGAAAAAAGTGAATTTCAAGTGCTCATTAAACATTCTTTTTTTGCGAAAAAAAACCGTCAATCAAGCCAAGGAAAAGCTTGATAAATACTGTAGGGACTCTGCACCATCGATTTCAATGGTAAAAAAGTAGTTTACTGACTTTCGTTGTGGTTGCACAAGTACAAATGACGCTGAAGGTTCTGGACGGCCAATTGAGGTCAATACACCCGAAAATGTCAAAAAAAAATCAACGATATGGTGTTGGCCGATCGAAGAGTAAAGTGCGTGAGATTGTTGATGCCATAGGCATTTCATATTGCAATGCGGTTTCGATTTTAAATGATCAGTTGGATTTAAGAAAGCTGTCTGAAAGATGGGTGACGCGTTTGCTCTCAATTGACCATAAACGTAATCGTGTGACAACTTCAAAGGATTGTTTGGAGTTGTTTAACCGCAATTCGAATGAGTTTTTGTGGCGTTTTGTAGCTGTGGATGAAACGTGGATACATTGCAACACTCTGGAGACCAAGCAGCAGTCTAAACAATGGGTTTTTACGGGAGAACCGGCTTCGAAGAAGGCCAAGGCAAGTTTGTCGGCCAATAAGGTGACAACAGTTTTTTGGGATTCACGCAGGATAATCAACATCCATTACCTTCAAAATGGAAAAACAATAAACGGCGAATATTATGCCAACTTATTGGACCGATTTAACCAGAATTAAAAACAAGTAAAAAAGGGCTAAATTCGGCTGTGCCGAATCTTTGAATACCCTCCACCAAAGGGGATGAAGATGATATACGTATATACTAAATGTAATATGAATATGTTTTGTCAATTTATGTAACGAAATTTTGTTATTTAGTTTTAGCAATGTTATTTACAGAGGTCTGCTCTGTTACCGACTTTAACATTGTTCATTTTTACGTTAACTTAGTTATCATAGTATGTAAGACAATAAATGTAATCGAACAATAAGAAGACTTAATAACATTTTTACTTACTTAACAGAAAAAAACAAGTAAAAAAGGGCTAAATTCGGCTGTGCCGAATCTTTGAATACCCTCCACCATAGGGGCTGAATATGGTATACGTATATTCTAAATTTTGGATGAACTGTAATATGAATATGTTTTGTCAATTTATGTAACGAACTTTTGTTATTTAGTTTTAGTAATGTTATTTATTTAGTTTAGCAATGTTATTTACAGAGGTCTGCTCTGTTAGCGACTTTAACATTGTTGATTTTTACGTTAACTTAGTTATTAGAGTAACACACATACATATATATGTAAGACAATAAATGTAATCGAACAATAAGAAGACTTAATAACATTTTTACTTACTTAACAGAAAAAAAAAAAATAGATACAGAAAAATTGTACAAATTTGTATGGAAAATGTAGAGGTACCTTCACATTTTCACTCATAACTTTTGAACCGCTTAACCGATTTAAATACCAAACTGCTCGGGAAGATGTTCAATAATCTGGGTAAATATAGGCACCCCCGCTTGCGTCTTCGCGTCGTGATCGCCATTTCAACAGACAGACAGACAGACGGACAGACAGACAGATAGACAGACAGACAGACAGACAGACAGACGGACATCGCTAAATCGACTTAAAATTGCATAAGGATCACGAATATATATACTTTATGGGGTCTTAAACCTATATTTCGACATGTTACAAACGGAATGACAAACTGATATATACCCTCACCATATATGGTGGAGGGTATAAAAATAGATACAGAAAAATTGTACAAATTTGTATGGAATATTTAGAGGTACCTTCACATTTTCACTCATAACTTTTGAACCGCTTGACCGATTTTGCTCATTTTAAATACCAAACTGCTCGGGAGGATGTTCAATAATCTGGGTAAAAAAAAGGCACCCCCGCTTGCGTCTTCGCGTCGTGATCGTGATTTCAACAGACAGACAGACAGACATCGCTAAATCAACTTAAAATTGCATAAGGATCACGAATATATATACTTTATGGGGTCTTAAACCTATATTTCGAAATATTACAAACGGAATGACAAACTGATATATACCCTCACCATATATGGTGGAGGGTATAAAAAATGACCCCATATGGCCAAGAAAAAAGTTCTTTTTCATCAAGTAAATGCACGGGTGCACACGTGTGTATTCTCAATGGCAAAATTCCATGAATTGGGCATTTTCTCCGGATTTAGCCCCCAGTGACTATTTTTTATTTCTAAACCTATAGAAATGGTTGGTGGAAAGAGATTTTGCTCCAACGATGAAATTATTGGTGAAACAAATGCCTATTTAATGGATCTAAAAAAAATCCTATTTTTTGGAAGGTATATAAAAATTGGAGAAGCGTTGGACTAAGTGTATTGAGCTAAAAGGAGATTATGTTGAAAAATAATTTTTTTTTTTTGCTAAAAAACTGTGTTTCATTCAAAAAGTCACTGTCTTATTGATCCGTCCTCGTACTGAAGATATTAAAGTTATTATTTTAAGCCAAAAAATTTAATGTAAGCGCTATCGTAGTTTTTATACATAGTCAAAATACTTAATCCATAGTTCTTTTTATAGTGAAAATGTTGAAGTCATAATTCTTTTTATAGCAAAAATATTGAAGTCGTAGTAGTCTTTATACTCAAAATAATGAAGCCGTATTTCTTCTTTTTAGTCAAGTTACAGAAGCCGTGGTTATTTTTATAGTCAAAATATTCAAGCTAATGTTGTCTTGTACTGAAGCTGTAGTTTTTTTTTGTAATCAAAATTCGGAAGCCGTTGTGGTTTTTATAGTTCAAGTAAGAATTTTAATTGCTCGGATTTTTAAGACGCAAACTTTGTACAAGTATTTTTTTTTGCTGTCCTAAAACTAAAAATTTAAAAAACTTTTATTTTGAGAATTTGTTGGAAGAAATTATAACTTTTTAAAATTTAGAAAATTTTTTTAAATAGTCATTTGGCAACTGTAGTTAATTATAATTTAGCTTATCTTTTTCTCACAAATATTATTGGCACCCCATGCAAATAATTTTAAAGTTTTTTTAATTAAAACTATAGTTTAGAATACATTTTACCACCCTGTTTTTAAATTTAAGCGTGTTCTGTTCTTAAATCTTAAAAATAAAATGTTAACTGCGTAGAAAGAGTTTAAAGTCAAAATATTCAATCAAGGCCTCTAATGTAGTTATAGGATCCTGAAGGATCCTATTTAAAATAAATAATATAAAAAAGGGATTTCGCATAGTCATATTCTGTAGGGTGTGCGACATATAAGCCATAAGTTGCTTGTAGGTTGGGTGGTTCTTAAGGAGGCTGAAGATGACCTGGTCGCTCAGGTCGAAAGTGTGCACTCCCGCTAGCGCTGATCCTCACAATTTTTTCCATTTAGTAAAAAAATTAGTGTTTACTATTCGTTAGTAACATTAAATTATGATCTGTGAGCCTGATAAAAATTAAAAATATATAAAATTTTTATAATTTAATCTTTTTTTATAGAATAAAGAAATCTCAATAAATTTTATTTTTGAATTATTTATTTTTTGTGTATTAAAATTTATTCACGCAATAGAAGAAATACAAATTTTCTTTTTCTAATTGAATTTTTAACAAACATTAAGTTCAAATAAAACTAAACAGAAATTTATTAAATAAAAAAAGGAAAATACAGTAGAAGTAGTACCTTACATTGGATTCCCTTCCAACATATTCTTCCTTATTACTTTGTTTATTTGTTTATAACTTATAACAACTAACAATGTAACTATCGCCGGGATCACCACCAAATCCGCTGATATTTAAATAAATGTCTGGTAGCGCTATTTTATGAGTTTTGAGTTTTCTGAAATAATTTATCACAATCTACAAATTACAGTCGAATTCGATTTGCGCCGCCCTATAATGGATTTTGCTCCCAAAGAGTAGCGACAAATTTTTCCATTAGAAACAGTGCCATGAGACAGCCGTAACATTAGAGGATTAAAAAGTTTTTATAAAAACCTATTTACCATTTCTTTGTTTTTTCTTTGAGTGTACTCTCTCAAACCTTAAAAGCAGTTTCCTTTTCCTTAATATTTAGCAATTCAAAAAAAATATATTCATTGTTTAATTTCTCCACACAATTGTACCATTTCTATATGTAGATACTTTGACTATAATTTAACTGCTTTGTCTTCTTCATACTACGTGCATATTTCCAAGATACGAGTATCTACATTTTTGTTTCTTTGAGGGTAATTATCTTTTGGTTTAATGTCATAAATTTTCAAATCAATTGATGAATCAATACAAGTTCATTTATTATTATTTAATATTCTGTTTGTTATTTGCTGCATATAGTTGTTGTTGTTGTGTTGTTGTTGTTTGTAGTTATTGCTATTAATATGAATTGTATTGAATTTTAGAGATGATGATAGTAGAGCGAGATATCACTATTTCCATTCTAAATGGTTCATAGCTAAAGAACATTGCTTTGTTATTGTCTTAGTTATAAATTCATGAGTATAAATTATCAAAATTATGTTGATATCAGCAAAAACTAAAATCTTGAGATTATTTTGAAAATAATAAATTGTTTTGTGTATAAATTTATATGCTCAATTGTTGTTGTTTGTATGCTGATTTAAGTTTATTAAATGTCAAATAGGTCAAATAATGTTTATATTAATAGTGTTTTATAATCATAACTTTCTAATTTATATTTAAGATATTTTAGGAATTTTTACTGTACATTCCTAAACTGAGTCCTAAAAAAAGGCTGCTGTTCACATTTGATTCCAGATTTTTATAATTCTTTAACAGATTTTGTTTGAAATTAAATGCTTTTGGAGGATTTTTTAGACTTTTTATCTCTAAATATAAAAGAATAACATTGCTGACTGCCCGACTCACTTATTTACTCACTTAATTACTCAACTGGAACGTGACGTAGACGTCCGTGGCGGGAATGGCGAAAAGGGTAAATGACCCCCTTGACAACCTGCCAAATCTTTTTGACAAAAGCTTGAAATTTAATATATGTGTTCCCTAAAGTACCAAGCAAAAAAAAAAGTAGCAAAACAAGAGAAAAAGAATCAATGATTTTGATTCCGGTGTTGTGAAAAATTTGGATCGGAACCACCCATGTAAAAATCGAAATATATATGAGCATACATGATCATACATGGGCATACATGGTCATATACGTCCATATATTGTTCAATATATGACCATATATTTTTCTCATATATGATCATATATATTCGGATCTGAAATTTGAGGGTATATGGACGTATATGATCATATACGAGCATACATGAATAATATATGAGCATGTATGATAACTACTATTGATCCGATGTAATAAAAATCGCAACAAAGTCAAAATGTATGTCCCTCAAAGGGTTAATGGCTTGTATAAACCGCTTTGGCTATCAACCTAAAATTTAAAGGATGAGTGGAATTGAAACATTAAAATTGGGAAACGAAATAGAATGCAACAAAAATGTGTGAAATTGAATGTAAAGGGGAACCAGACAAAGGGAATGAAATGGACTGAAATGAGGAATGAGTGGAATTGAAACACTAGACAAAGACAACATAATGGAATGAAACGGGGAATGAGTGGAATTGAAATACAGTTGGAAGATGATTTGGGATTTTTAAAAATGTTTGCGGGTAGGGACAAAAGGAAAAAATCTCCCCATTAGAGTCTTGACCAAAAACTTTCGTCTAGAAATCTGACATTTAAAATATCTATTCTTTTCACTGAAATAATTCACTTTGGAATTTCTAATTAAAGTGTGCTAAAAATAGGGTTAAAAACGGCTAAATGAAATTTCATGATCGAGTATTGTGGCGAATTAAGGCTTTCGATCAGTAACGTATCAAAATTTATAGCAAATTATTTATTTATTTAAATAATTTAGAAAAATACATAAATGTATCTACTAAATAAAGCTAAAGCTATAGCAACAAGGCCTTAAACTTAAAAGATGGTAATATTATAATATGATATATCATAAATAATACATATAATGTAATAGCGTAATATATATATACACATACATACATACAAGTTACAGAAAATATCTTTACTCAATATATTCACAATTTATTTTTAAAGAATCTAATTTTCATTAAATAATTAAATATTTTTTAAAAATTGTATTATTAGTTTAATAGAATGGGTGGATGGGAAGGATAATAAATTAAGGGGATTGATGTCGGAAAATATTTGGTGTCTTTCATAGATTCATAGATTGAACAATCGGAAAGAATGTGTGAAATACTCAGTCGGGAGATGTTATCGCAATCACAGGTAGGGGGAGTTAGTTTGGTATGTCCCAGTCGGAGTCTAAAAAATTTTATCATATCAAATCTATTTATATCATAGTTATCTGGTAGCCACTTAAATAGTTTAATTTTTATTGGGTTAATCGATCTGTACCACCTGCTTGTAATATTCCATGTGAGTGAATTTAAGCTATAGGTCTGTGAATTTATCATTTTCTTAATGTCAGAAAAGTTCATATTCACTGCCTTACACCATGGGGATGCAAGTGCCTGCTTAGCAGAATAATCAGCAAATTCATTACCAACCATTGATGAATGGCCTGGAATCCAAATTACAATAATGTCCGGAAAATATTTGATTAATAAATTTCTAAAATTCATTGCATAATAGTTATTGTTGTTAATATTAGTTATAGCATGAACTGTTGAGAGTGAATCAGAGCATATGGCGATTTTTCCAGTTCCTCGATATAGTCTAATCCCCTCGTATATTGCCATTATATCAGCGGTGAAGACAGTACTAAATTCGGGAAGTAGGGAAGTAAAAACTACCGTTTCCCTGGTTTAAGAACCGTCTGTATAAACAAATGTTCTGTCATGGTAATCACTAAGAATTTGTTGAAACAGTATTCGATAATGATATGATGGCGTGTCTTCCTTTCTATAGAAAGAAAGGGATGAGTTTACAGACTCCATATTAAGAAGCCATGGGGGTGAGTTAAAGTACCCAGTTTAAGAATCTTTGTAGGGAGATCGAAATTTGGAGTGTTCCTTAGGGTATTGTATAAAGGAGAACGAATTTTATGCGGATTTCTAGATTTAGAATAATTATTTACAATCGATTGTAAAGGGGTATCTTGACAAAAAAAAAATGGACTTGATAAGTTTACCCGATTCCATTTGGTGTAATAAATCTAAACTTAACAAATTTGTTTCAAATAATGCCTGGTTTTCATTTTGTCATATGAACTGACAACAAAAAATGACTCAAATGAATTCTCGTCATTTTGTGTCAAATGCGTTTTCATTACATCTGAAAAACTGACAATAAGTCGATAAAGCAGAGCGTGTCAAAGACATGTCAAATTTTGGTGTCAGTTGACTGACATGCCGTTTTCATTACAAAGGTCAAATGTGATGCATAAACTTTTGGCGAGCGAACAGCTGATTAGAAAATATTAATTTGAGTTAAATAAAAAATGGAAAAAATTAAAAATAATAAAAAAGAAACAAATGGCTGTAGCGCTCTGACTTATTAAAACAATAAAGGGCTTGGAAAAATAAAAGGAAGCATTGTAATTTATTTTTCCAGCAAAAAAAAAAAAAAAAAAAATAACAGCTTTGCGATCGCCAAACAAAAAAAAATTGACAACTTGTCAATTTTATTTTAGATAAAAAATGCTGCCATATCTGCTGACAAACGGAAATTTGACGTTTTCACTTGTATGTCATTTTAGAAGGCAGTTCGTGTGCATTACTGACTGCAAATTCATATGACAACCCGTTTTCATACAATTGGCAACAATTTGGACAAATTGACATTAAAAATGACATAGTGAAAACCATGCATAATATATTATTCACCGGAGTAGTACGAAGAGCTCCCAGGGCACAACGAGTAGCTGCGTTAATAATCGTTTTCACCTTCCCAAGGGAGGTTTTGGGAGCATTAAATATGAAATGTACAAAATTAAAAGTACGTAATGCAAAAAATGCAAACGATGTAAAATATGTAACGTAAATAATGTAAATAATGGAAGTAATGTTAGCAATGTTAAAAACCTAAAGAAATATGTAAACAGCACGTAAAGCAAAATAATTTATTCTACCAATAATTCTTTGTAACTGAAATTTTTGCTCGGTTTTTCAGAGTAACTGAATTCTAAGGTGTATCCGGATTCTTGGGGAAAACTTGTCATAGTTTTAAGTAATCAAACCGGTTAGTTTTGGGTCAATTTCCAATTGAAATAATCGATGAGTTATACCAAGCCGGTTTTTTTTTTGAGTTCTTATAATCCAAAGTACTAGCAACTAAACAATTTTTTAACTTTTTCTTCTTATGGTAGAACTATCTAATTATTTTAAAATTTCCTGTAATTGAAAATACACTACCACAAAATCTATACCAACCTCAAGTCATTTCTTTTTCTTAAAATTTAACACGCACAATTTGGATTATATTTATTTTTTGTTTGGCTTAAAACAAGCACATACTTATAATTAAAATGTTTTCATGCCACCGTTTTGTGTGGTTTACACCAACAACAACAGTAATAACATGCATGCAACAAATGCCACAGTATAATTTTAAAACACACATCCAGCACTATGGGATGCAGAATTGATAAAAATGTACCAAAATTAATGTTACCTAATTACATATTGTTGCCATTATAATGCTTTGGAATTTAAAAATTGTAACTTGTACTAACGAATTTTGGTTAAGACCACTAAAATTCTGTTCTAATAGCCAAATTTCTTTTAACACAACTACATATTCTCTTGAAAACATTCTTCACAATCAAAGTTAAAACTAAAGGTAATCAATATTTTCCATACATTTTTTATGAAACACAAAATCTTGACGCACTACTGGCGATATTTTTTATTTCATACAAAAACCTACACTCAAAAAAAGTGAGCAAAGTCAGCAAAAAATGTTGCTGAGTCAGCATTAATTTTTTTTTTTTTTTGCTGAAAAAAGTAGACTGAAGAAAAAAACTCAGAAAACTCGTAGAAAAATTAAAGTTTAGTTAATATATTTGCTGAAAACTTATTTTTTTTTGTTTTGTGATTCTGAAAATAATTTACAAGACTTTGTAAAATATAAAACATCCAGTCTTCCGCATTGTCGACATGATTTAATTAAAAATCTAAAATCATAACATAAAAATAATAATAAATAAAATAGAAACAAAATTATATAATTTAGTTACATGCTTAAATTCCATAAGTGGTCACTATTTATAAATATTATCTTTATTAATTTTAAATATTTTATTTTGTCTATATTCACATTTTCTTGGTACACACATTTTTGGCGTCCTTTTGTGTTATTTACGTATATATTTCTAGCGTTGTATTTTTTGTCTTCGAAGAGTTGTTTTATTTTTACTGTACTAAAGTTAGACAAGCTGCGACATCTACCTCTTGAATATTTGATTGTTACCCTGAAAAATAAAAGTTACGGTCAATTTTGTTAGCAAATTAAAAAACACAATTTCTGCAAAAAACAAGTAAAACAAACTTAATTTCGGCTGTGCCGAATCTTTGAATACTCTACACCAATGTCCTAAAAAAATATTCTCTACTTTTTTTGATAAAAAAAAATAATGTAAAAACTTTAAAAGTGAAATTATGAAGGTAAACAAAAATTTGTTTGAGATAATGTACTTTTTTGGATGTTAAAACAAATCTTGTGGTGAGGAAAAATTTTTGAGTTGAAAAAAATTATTTGAGGTAAAAGAAATTTTAGTGGTAAAAAATTTTTTTGAAGTGAAAAATATTTAAGGTGAATACGGGTATAAAATATTATTCAATTCTAACCCTACGGGACATGCACCAGTCACAGAGTTGGTCACGTGACCGGAACTTTGTGGCAGAAACCGGCCCTCGAGTTGGTTCTCTTATATGAAAGTAACCGGTTAATTTAACATGGGCTTGTCAAAGGAGGTGACAATTTTTACCTTTTAAGCTACTTGTGATATATCGCTGACCTTGTTTAGAGTACCATTGTTCCAAACGTACATACCATAGGACTGTGGATAAGTAATTAATTAAAAACTGGTTAAACATCAATCGCAATGTGTTATATCGCAGAACTTGTAGGGAACAAATAGTTTTATGACATATCACTTGACTGTTGCAAGTGAACATGACACAGAGCAAACAAAAAATAATTAGCATGTAACCTGTCAATATTTCTTCCGCGTGTGTCATATTAAGAACGCGTTTCTAAAAGATTCCATAAGGTATAAAAATAAGGAATTAGTTTTCCAATATACTGTTTTAAAATTAATTAAATTTGACTCGAATATCGTTCCATAAACGCATTCCAGGCGTGTTAGGGATTCATGTACAGGGCGATTCAGTCACGACCCGCCGAATTTCACCAGCGTATTCCTCTGCTCATTTCATGAAAATGTGGTCTTTGGGATACCTTTCAGAATCAATAAAGAAAACATTAAAAAAAGTGAAATCGCCGAGATACAGAGCTTTTGAAAAAAATTTGGAAAAAAGGCATAAGAACGTGCACATAACCTCAATTTGCTCAGCAAGATGGCCCTACTTACCTTTTCAAAATGGTCTTAACAAAGCCCAGAGGTCTTACCGTTCCAAAGTTACAATCATTTAACTGAAATGCAAGGTCTCCCAAAGACCTTTCCAACAAAACCAAAAACAAAAAAATCCGACCACTGGTTCAGAAGTTAGCAATTTTTCCCTACTACCCTCCGACCACCAATCCGAAAATTTTCAAACATCTGCCATTTCGCACAATTGCATTTTCGGGGATGGTCGTAATGGACATATTTTCATGAAATGACCCAAGGAATACGCTGGTGAAATTCGGCGAGTCGTGACTGAATCACCCTGTATATTGGAGTGTATAAAAAAAAATGCTGAAAACAAGTATACTTGATATGAAACCCTTTTACTAATATTTTTACTAACTAAATTTTTTCGAGTCTATGTAAATATTTCTTCGCTTTTAGTTTTAATTTTAATTGTGTTTCTACTCTTAATATTTTGGGACCATATCCCTATTTAGATATGTTTGGTTTTCGCGTTTTATTTTTTTTTGGTGACGCACAAATTTCATATCAAAAATCATTAGTTTTAACTAAAATTACTTCAAAGAATTGTGATTTTCTTCCCATAGTACCCAATAGTATAAAAGAAGAAACGTACAAAACCCCAATGGCTTTTAAATATTGTACAACAAACACTTTAAAGAATGAGCAGTGGACAAAAACAAACCAAACAAGTTTTTGATCCTTTGATGTGAAATTAAACACACAAAAACATGCTGTTAACATTAATTTTCTCCCGCAGCATGGACAAACAAACAAATAGCACACTCGCACACCTACTTACCACTTTAAATAGCATCCATCGAAAAAGCCTATACAAAGGAGCCTCTTGACATGTATACTTGTGTTAAGCATGCATGCATGTTGACTGTCTTTCCTGCCTACTAGCCCGGACATCTATAGCCCATTGGCATTAAGTCGTTTGTCTCATTTATATGAAAATAAAAAAAAAAAAAAAAAACAGCAACAAAATAAGAACATTATGATGATGATGATGACCATCATTAATACTTGTTGAAATGTTGCTTGGACACTTGTGAACCACATAATAACAACCGACGACGGTTACGGCGGCAATTATTATGTTAAACTAAACAAAAAGCACATTACAATAAAACCATAAAAAAATTGATTTCTTATGACGGCCAATTAAGACGGCAACAGATGTGTTTTGTAGCGTTTTTTTTTTATTATTTTCTTTCGTTTGGCTTAAATTGAAATTAACTTTTAAAAAACTTTGACACTGAAGTGATTGATCGAGATGTTTAGGTAGACTTAAGACAAGGGGAATAAGACATGTAATTTAAGAACCGGAAAATGTAATTAACTGATCAGTAATCATATATGAGTTCATATGGCCAATGAATTGTTAAACTCTTTGATTTTATTGACATTTTGTTTGGGTTGTATCCCAAATCAGTCCAGGGTAACCTCAAAACCCAGAAAGTGGTCTAAGAGTCCTAAATTTTTTTCTCTTCTAAATATCCAAATTTCACCATATTCAGAGATTTTAGCATGAATTCCTTTTTAAAATCTTCAAATTTTAATAAGAAGCAAAACTTATTTAGATCAAGGATTTTACATTAAAAAACTCGAAATGTGAAGCTATATTCAGTTTTTTTTCTCAATCTTAGTTTCAAAACGTTTGCAAGCAGCAGGATTTATCAAAAAGCATGGAAATTGGGTCCCAAACGTGTTGAAGCCGAGTGACGTTAACAGACGGTTTTGCATGTCTGAAGTCCTGCTTGAACACCATAAAAAGAAGTAATTTTTGTATCGAATCATTACTGGCGATAAAAAAAATTGCTCCAATACGGAGCACTCCTGTATGATAGTCGGCAGGGTGCTAGCTTATCAGTGCAAGGGTCATGGGTTCGATTCCCACCAAAGGCTCTGGTCTGTTTTCACTACAACGAGCCAATAGCCTTCGTTTCTAGTATTTGCTTAGGGTATTAGGATATAATTTGTAATTATATGATTATTATAAATAAAATAAATCCTTTACGACAACCCGAAGCCCTGCCAATCAGGCAATCCAACGCCAAAACCGAATATCCATGGCACCAAGGTAATGCTATGAATTTTGTGGGACCAGAAGGGTTTCATCTATTATAAGCTGCTGAAATCGGTCCAGACCGCCACAGGGAACCTGTACCGAAAACAATTGATACGTTTAAAGCGAATATGCTTACAGAAATTGGAAATATGCGACTAGACATAATAAGTCGTAATATTATGTCTCACATCAGACCAGTGTATGCGGAATTTTCTTGATTCGTTCTGCCTTTAAAAATTATTAGTTATTTTAAAGTTATACACCAAATACACCAAATAGTTAAGGCCTTGATTTCTTTACCCTATCCTATATATTCAATCACTCCGAACTGCTCCCTCAGAGGGACCAGGACTACACTTTCTGATTCCCGTTTAACTCAGAGCTCTTGCTTACACATTAAAAAGCTAAATCGTTCTCCAAAAACCAATATATTCCTGGGTCCATACGAGGAGTACTATTTATATTTCGGAAACTTGCAACACTACTGTCAAGAGCTTAATTCTGTTTGATAATTTTTAGCATAAACTTACTCACGACATTTTGATGTCCAAGTGCTATTTGTTTTGTTTACAGTGAGTCAATTTAGCCAAAAAATGGAAAATTCAAGAAACGTGTATAAAATCGTGACAGGTGACGAATCATGGATATATGCGTACAATCGGAAACAAATGAACAATCGACCGTGTGGGTATTCCAAGACGAGCTAAATCCAACAAAAGTTGTTCGTGGCCGAATAGGTCATGTGGCCACTGTTCCGCTTGGGCAACGTAGGACGGTCAATTATGAGTGGTACACGACCATTTGTTTGCCGGAAGTCTTCAGAGAAATTCGTTAAACTAACCGCCGAAGACGAACCATGACAATGCGAGCTCTCACAGATTTCGTCAAAAAGGTGAATTTTTGAGCAGTCAAAACATTGAAACAATGACTCATACTCCGTACAGTCCTGGTCCAATGACTTCTTCTTGTTCCCGAATATCGAAGGTAAAATGCGTGATCAATGATTTACGAGCGCCGAAGAAGCAGTTGAAACGTTAAAAAACCATGTTTTGGAGGTGTCTCAAGTGACAATTACAAATGGTTTGAACGAATGCAAAAGTGTATTGATCATTAAGGGGAATATTTCGAAAAATAATAAAGCAATTTTCATTTAAAATTGTTTGTTTTTGCTATTCCCGAAATATAAATAGTACCCCTCGTATCAGTCTGAGTAGTCTGAGAACACTGTC
Source organism: Eustalomyia histrio (assembly GCA_949748255.1). Lineage (NCBI taxonomy): Eukaryota > Metazoa > Arthropoda > Insecta > Diptera > Anthomyiidae > Eustalomyia > Eustalomyia histrio. The sequence continues at coordinate 17,038,721 of OX456526.1, forward strand.
CCTTACATACTTCGATCTTCTCGTGCTGAACTTCAAGGCCTTTAAAGTGGCAAAACTATCCACGAATATATTAGTGGCTATTGGATCCATATCCAGGTCTATTATGTCTGAGCAGCCCTATTGACTACATGGATATTTTCCTGGAAGACGCTATATAAAATATAGAATCGCTATCCGATTAAAAGCCCTTCCTCACACGTTTATCAGCTGAATCGTGGCTGACTCCAGTTGGCTCCAGTTTATCTCTAGTCTTATGTCAGTAGATAAACGTGCCGACGGATTTAGCCAACAATATATTACGCATTTCGGTGTTATCGCTAATGGCTATTAGATCTATATCCTAAGTTCCCCTGTGTAAACTGATGACCCTCACGATACGTCGTACAGTGTAAGTGAAATTATTTTGACGTTTTCCGATATGGCAATTGCTTGAAGACACCAGGTAACATTGGTGTAGAGTATTAGATTTCCAGCTGTGACCGACTAAAATTTGTTTACTTCTTTTTATTATTTTATTTATATAGAAATCTATGCCTGGATCTTCTTAATGATTAAATACATACGATCATTATGAGTTATTAAGAGTTTTCCTTCATTATTTTTAAACACAAAAAAAACAAGCAATGTAATTTCATTTGTTTCATATTTTTTTGTTGTTTATTTTATAAACTGATTAAAAACCAAAAATAAACATTTATCTCTTAATTACTTTGCTTATTTTTTTTTGTTCATGTCATATCATCAGACAATCGTTAAATATAAAACATGATTCTAGTTAAAAATAATACACAAATACAAAAATATGTATTATAGAACTTTATCTAATAGAACATAAAATAATGTATATGGATGGAATGGAGAATTGCATGTAATTTATCCATGTCAAGTGGTAGGTGATTATATTGAATAGTATGTATGTAGTTTTAAGGTGGGTGTATGTGTATCATTATAGTATGTAGATATAAGTATGAGAGCAGTGCTTATCTTTTAGAATAGAACACAGAAAAAATACTACACTAAAGAAATGAAAATTTTGAATCTATCTTTTAATTGCTGTTGTTCAAGGCAGCAGCTGTATAACAATTGAAGAAATAAAACATTCAAAATGAACTCAAATATAGATACACAAGTGGTGCAACCTGATAAGCTAAATTAATCGTAGCACTTAGAGGAATAATAAGAGCAAATAAAAAAAGTAGAAATAAAGGGTTCAATTATAGAAGAACAAAAAAAAAAAAAAAACTTTTTAATATCGATTTAATGTTATAAAAATTAAATGTTTGTCAATCTATGTATGTAATAGTCGTAATTAATTTTTGTAGTAGAGGGTTGCTATCTTTAAGATAATTGCTAATTCATTTTTTTGTTTTTATTAATTAATAAATGTTTTAGTTTTTTTTCGGAATTTTCTGTTAAAAGATTTGTGGAATAACAGTCATTAGCTTTATAATTGTTTAAGCATTTTTTATGATATGAAGTATTAACAATAATGGCGCCCAACTTTTTTTTGAAGACTTTTGATAAGAGTTTTTATGACATAAGGAAAGCATAATATTCGCGTTTAATAAAAAATTATTTGTTAAAAAATTTCTATAACATGAATTGACTATAATGGCGCCTAAAATATTGCAGTTTTTATACCCTCCACATAGTACAGGGTGTTTTTTATGTTCCAGGACGATGTTGTTTTTGAATAAATCTTAAATGGTACAATATTTTATTGCATGAAGGTTTGGTTTATAACAATTATGTATAAAATATAATATCGGCTAAATGGCCGCCTCTGGCCGCTGCGCAAATGTGTGCTATTTAATCATATTTTGGATAACATTTTGGCATATAACTTGTTATTACATGTCATTGCTCCAATTTTTTCAATAATGTTGTTCTTTAGCATCTGGCTTGTTGCCGTAGACCTTTTCCTTCAAGTACTCCCAAAGAAAATAGTCGGGGGCAGTCAAATCAGGAGATCGAAGGGGCCGATCTAAATCTCCTCTGTTTGACATAATGCGGCCGGGAAAAGTTTGCAAAATACGAGGGTGTAAATGCCGTTGATGTGTCAATTGAGGATTTTGGGTTCCCCAGTAGAAGCTATTCTGTTTATTAACAAAGCCAGCCAAGTTAAAATGTGCCTCGTCGCTTAAAATGATTTTTCGCCTAAACTGGAGGTTTTTATATTTTTTTATGTTTTAATAACTTCAACACGTTGTTGGTGCGTTAGATGATTTATTATAAGTTGTTAACGACTGCTCTGTATAACTGTCAAATAGAAACTGACAAATGTCATCCAAACAGAAATGGCGGTCAATTAACATCGACCTGAAACATAAAAACACTCTGTATGTGATGATGGTTGTTTATTTGGAGATATTTTTTCTTAATTTTAAATAAAAAAAAACTTAAAAATTCTTTTAGTTTTCTTCGATCTTCCTGATTTGTATATTAGTTAAAAAAATTAAGTTAAAATTGAATTCAAATGTTGGCCGCGACTAAGCTGTAAGTGGTAAATTTGTAGGGTCCAATTTTCCACAATTCTTTCCAGCTTTCCTACCATTATCTCGCAAATTACGCGAGTAGTGTTGGCATCAAAGTATTGAATCGTAGCTGACTTATCGACGAAGACTTTTGATTTCACATAACCCCAAAAGAAAAGATAACATACGATCTGGGCTGTCAGTAGACAGGTCCGGAACGAGAAATTAGTTGCTCACAAAAATTATTCCTCTATGTGTGCCTGTGAGCGCTGATTTTTCGTAATACAGCTGAATAATTTGGAGACGTTGTTGCGGTGTGAATCTTTCCTTCTAAATTATCAAATAATACTGATTAAAAATAGGATCACTATGACAACAGTCACGCGTGATCTGTGAAAAACAAATGAAAAAAACCTCTAAATAAATGACTCTTTAAATATTCATGATTCATATGGAATTTTAAGCGGAGTTGATCATTTTTAATTCGATTGTTAATAATCGTACCTAACAGTTCGTATTGGAAATGAGCAAAATCGGTCCTTACTATTTGTGTATTTCAGAGTTTCAAAAAAAAAATTCCTAAAAAATACTGTCTAAAGAACAAAAGTTATGACAAACATATTCTTACAAGGAGAGCCTCTTCGCAGATTCCTCCAGACTTCGATAAAATTTGTGTATGTAATAGAGGTGACAAGATTGAAAAACTTTCGGTATTAATCATATCGGCCCATGGGATAAAAATTAGATTCAAAGTGCTTCGAAAGTTTTTTCTTTGAGAACTTTTTAATATTTTTAGAGCTTCATTAGATAAGTCTTCAAAATAGCTTTCATTTGATACCCAATTAATATACTATATATTGTTTTTAGAACAAATACGACATAAACTTCAAAAGCGAACTCAAAAAAGAAATATTTTTCATTTGGAAAAATTTTTTCACCTTAAAAACTTTATTTTCGCCTTGACAATGTTTTCTGAATTTCCTTTTTTATTTTATCTGTAACGACAACACTAAAGGGTATAGAGAATTCGGTAAAGCTGAAATTCATTCTTAATGTTGTTTTTAATGAATTTTGTTACAAAAATTTTAAAACATGAAAGTTTTGGCGCCCAACATTTTTACAGAAATTTATAAAAAATGATAACAAATAATCACTTGTGTTTTATAAAACTTTAACAATATTATCACTTAATATTTATTGTTTCCAGTTAAAAATATTAACCAATTTATTGTTGTTTTCTTTTTTCCCAGGTTAGTTCATCTCATCTTGATTGATATAGTAAGTACTTTAAAAGATATTTAATTAGATTATCACGATTCGATATAAACAATAATAAAAAAAAAACTGTGCCCTAATTTTTTTTTCGTTACAAAAACATATTAAAGCCAATATTTAAAATAAGTTCTTATCAATTGCTTATATAAATATTTTATAAAAGAGCCGACTTTATAGACAAGAAATTGATAGTTTCATTGACCATAATCAACCAACCGTCTAAAAAAACAAACCACAAGACGTAAAAAACCAACACACACTATCAACATAAACAAATTAATAAATTGAAAATACAATTAAAAATCAACCGCAAACAACTTGTCACCCAAATACGACAAAAGCCAGAAAAAAATACACAAACTTATAAAGAGGAAATGAGGAGCCACAGCACTCTAGATCCAAAGATCAGATAAAGATTATTTAGTAATTGTGAGTATGTGTGTGTGTATGTGTAGAGTTAATAAAGAAACCGCTTGTTTAACAACTATCAAAATGAAACAACAATTTACACTACAATAGTGTACACAAATTAATATAAAAAATGCATTTACTCATTCATTCGCTCACTTATGGCCAATAACTTAATCAGTCAGTCTTCCAAAAAAAAAAAAAAAAAAATTTTCGAATGATTAACTTAAGAAAATGAGTCATATTACACACAATTTGAATGCGTATTAAAAGTACATTAATGTCAGACAAAATATGTAAAAAATATTGTGGTCGGTCAAGACGAAGCACGATACTAGTGCTTCGACAAGGATAACTATGAAGTTTTTTTAAATACTTCATTCCATTGTTCAGGTTACCAAAACAACGGTCTGGGATCCTATAAAATATAAATATTTAATACAGTCTTAACCCTTTATCGGGCAAGATAATATTTTTAATTAAAACGTTTATTTTTCAATAGCTACTGTTAAAATAAGAAAACAACTTTTTTTTAAATTATTTTTTAAAGGCTTTCAAGACCTTTTTTCATAAAAAAGTCCTTTGTTACATAAATGTTACATTGCCTAAAAAACGCAAAAAAAATTAAAGTGAATAAATTTATAAACAGTTTTTGTTTTTATTAAAACATAATGCAACTCCGCATTTTTCGCACAACGTTTGCAAAACCAATTGGCAGTTCGGCATATTGCTTATTCTTTTATCTGCCCATGTTGGCCAATGGCCAATCTGAGGGTCAATTCTCGTTCTGTGAAACGGTGAAATTTAAAGTTTTTTCACGTTTTCATAGTACTTTTGATTCGCGTTCTGTGAAAAAATGTAAAGAAACATCAAAACGTTTTCATATGAAAAAAAAGTGGAACGAAACAAGATTTTTTTCACGATTGCACAACACTGGCGATTCTTGTTTTGTGTAACAGTGCAAACAACTGTCAAAATATTTTCATATGAAAAAATTGTTTACACAGACTATTTATAAGTGAAATAAACATGGAGAAGATTGTAAGAGGAAAGCGTGCCAGCGAAAGCCAAAAGGAGTATTTAATTAATTATTAAGAAAAGCATGTGGACATTGCAAACGATAAGTAAGTAGCTTAATAACCATAATCACACTTTTATTAATCCCATATTTACAGATTTGTAACTGCAGATGGTGCCAAATTTAGAGACGAAAAAGGTAACGAATTAGCGGCGTGCCTTAACAGTTTTAGTGGGACCCAAAAGGACAGTGAAAAATGGCAAAAGTATGGCATATTTATTTATAGTTTATTTATATTCTTTATGAAATTTTTTTTCTTTAAGTAATATTAGACTTCATACGCACCAAATATAGTTCACTTAAAGTAAGTCGATATAAATCCATGAAGTGCTTGTCGGTTGTCATCTCGAATGGATTGTGGTCAGCACGAAGAATGCGTCTCAGCACTCTCAAAAAATTCCTATAAATTATTAAATTATTTACTGCAATGAAATGCTTGTAACATCATTGTCTTACTTTTGTTCATCCGGAATTCTTTGAGTAATATCCAATAATACAATTAATCCAGATATTTTTATATAATTATTTAAAATAAATTTTACGAACTTTATTCACTTTTGTTTACGTTTTTCTCTGTTTTGACATTTGCTTTAAATTTTGGATAACACAGTTAAACAATTTTCATGGGTACAGTGCGAATGAAACATTTTTTTCATAATACATACGAGAATCGCAATTTATGTATTTGTGAAAAGTTCGAGTGAAAAGTGCTTATGAAAACGAAAATGAAAAGTTTTTTTTCACTTCACATTATCACAGAACGAGAATTTACCCTCTGGTCTAGCTAGCTTGTAGTGGGGCATGCTGAGCCAGTACCTTGCTTGTGTTTTATGAATTGGCCTCAAGCTTCAAGAGAGTTACAGCAATTTGAAGACGAAAATCTGCCGCAGTCAGCAATTTTTCTGCTTTCTTAGTTCCATTATTTTTTTATACAGAAGTTCGCTAAGTCTAAAAGGCGATAAAACACTCGAACTTGCCTTCTTTTGCTGCGAAGTTTAATTTTCTATCTTCCCATAATTGCATCAATGAGATCCACACCTTCCATGTGCGCATTGTATTGACTAATAATAAACGGACGGTCGATTTCGATGTATTTTTTCGAACTTTATCATACCTCTTTACAGTGCGTTTTGGAATTTCACCAAGGAATGTGGACGCGAGATTTACAATTTTATTATCTTTCCACGAAACAGTTGCAATATTGATTCCTTTAGCATTTCACAAGTATGCGAGCAATGGTATAGATGTAAAATAATTGTCAAAATAAAGTTGAAAGTTTTGATTTAGTGTAATTCTCACTACCACATTCGAAGATGTTCCTAAGTTCGGCTCGTTATCAACCGATATATTTTCTCTGCCGGTTTCTGACTCAATTTTGTAAACAAATCCAGTAGAGCCGCAGAGAACATATATTTTATAGCCCCATTCATGAGGTTTATTTAGGAGGTACCGTTTCAAATAGTTTCGGGCTTTAGTAGAACATATTTTTTCATCTTAAAATTATTATTTAACGCCTCAATGTTCGGGCCTATTTTGAACATTCTGTCGTAATTTTTATCAGTTTATTGTAGATTTCTGGTGTTGTCGTTGAAGAGGCATCACTTCTTGGATTGCCTGTGTTCCAATTTTGCTACTCCAGTGACTTGCTGCAGGGGGAAGTTGTACTAAAGACATCATATAAACAACACAAATAAATTGCTGAATATAAATTTCTGACAAGAAAAGCCTCATTGACGTCATTTTGAACAATATATAAATTTGTTTGATCAGCAATTAACCGTATTAGTTCTTTTGGAAAGAAATGAAGAAAATATTGTACTATCTTTCGGTTCCATATTTTCATTTCCGATATTTTTCATTGTATTTTCAAAAAGTACATCAATGTCATTATAGACAGCTTGGTCCAAATCTTCAGCAACACCAATTTCTTCCAAGTCGACATCATAATCTGGATCAGCCACACTATCATCATCAAAATCGATCTTATCTTCACTCTCGTCAAGTATTTGTAATATTTCATCAATGCTCAATGTCTTCGACATACTGAATATTGATCCTGATAATATATAGATGCTATAAGGCAATGTGACATAAATGTTACAAAGGGAAAATAACCGCTGAAAAGTTATTTATCGCTTACTTTCAATTGCACACTCGGTAAGAATTAATTAGTTGTATGCTTATGCACTGTATTAAAAAAAAAACTAAGTTTGTTGCGATATTTTAATATTTTTTCATGAGAAAACTTAAACACCTGATGCGCTGTCGCAAAATATTTTGACATAAACTTTTGGCGCCAAAAAATATTAAACAATAGGCTTTCGCTCTATCACATAAGCATAATATAATGTATAAGTCATGTCGCATATGTTACTGTAACCAATTTTCCATAATTTAACCATAATATAAAATTTGAGTCAATATTAGGGTTTGTAACATTACTGTCACATAGCCCGATAAAGGGTTAAAAGTCTCGTTATAAATTTATTGTGTTTTAAATATCGCAATATATTAATAAGAAAATTGAATTCTTTTTTCTGAGGTTTTTCCTTTTTCAATAAATTTGCTTAATCTTTTCGTAGTGGATCTTTAATTTCAGATTTCCGAATTTATATTCACCGTCTTATTCTTAGTCAGGCAAATTATGTACAATAAAGTCTTCCTCCCACCCTATATTCCATTTTCAAACCATCCGTTTAAACTGTTATATCACATCTTAGAGCTGGGTTATTTGTCTTCAAATCCTATCTACGGTGTATGCATAAATTATAGTTCATATTGAAATCCAACCTCGAATTCCATAGTCAGTGCTATTAGGCAATTGCTGTGCTCATGATTTCTCAGCATGCATGCTGTTATCATCGACATCGTCAGTGTAATCGACCAAATGTGTCCACATCGGGTCTGTAGAAAATGTGAAAACACCTCTGCATGCTCGAAACATTGCTGTTGTTCGCGATAGTGTGGTAGAAAAGCCGTCAACCTTGACTCGTCGTCGGTGTTCGCTATCGCGAGATGATAATGAACTTCTTGTGGCCAGAAATGGAAGATATTTACCTGGACGATATGTGGTTCCAACAGGATAGCGCCACTTGCCATACAGTCAACAAAACAATGGCTCTTTTGCGCGAGAAACTCAAAGGCCGTGTTATTTCACGTCTTGACGGTGTTAAAGTTGGACCATCCTTTACATGTTCCCATAGAACTTACGTAACCCCACAACAGTACTATGAACAAAAAATCTTGAACCATTTCGCGAACTCTCCATCAGATGGCGAGTAACAACTGTTCTAAAAATTTATAATCTCGCGCAATTGCAGAGTTGCCATACATGAAGCCCTTCATCCTTCACCACCTTTCAACACTCCTCTATCCCCTTTCCAAAGAAAGCCATACATTACTTAGTAGGAAGAATTTCATGAGTGTTGCTTCTCTAAAAAAATAGTAACACTTCTGGTTCTCATTAACACGTTTTTCCAAACGTTTTCTTGCAGAAATAAAAAAAATCGATACAAGCCTTTCTAACCCTTTGGCGAGTTAAAATTTCCAATTAAATTTCGTTTGAAAAATGACTCTCCGTTATTTCGCGGTCTAAGAAAGTTTTAAAGGCAGTCCTCCGAGAGATGGTAGTTGAAAAAAAATGGAATATTTGTTTTCCTGATAAAGAGTAACATCATATGGCCCAGGAGTCGATCAAACCCAGAGCACTCTCCATTATTTCACCAAACACTGAGATAAACGGACCTGTCACTAACACGACAACATCTTCCACATATGCAACTTCCTCTGTCTTCCTTTCACTAAGATTCTCCAATAATATATCCATAACCACTATCCATAAAAGAGACGATATGATCCCCCCATAAGAGTGCCCCTGCCTATGGTATCCTTGTAGTTAAATTACTCTAGTTTGCCTACATAATACTTGGTTTGAAAATGGACACTACCCATCCTATCAACAGCCTTCTAATTCTAAGCTTGGCAGAGTATGTTTTAAGATATGAGGGCGGGTCAATAAGTCCGTGACTTTTCAAACTTCCCTCGTAGTTATATGAAATGCAACACTGCTCCCATCAAGTACCACCTGTTAATAGAAATTTTGAGCAAGTTCCGTTATTTACTTTGCGTTTAACAGCTGTTCAAAACATACAACCTCGTAAATATTTTTAAAAATGGAAAAAAGTGAATTTCGAGTTCTCATTAAACATTATTTTTTGCGAAAAAAACCGTCAATCAAACCAAGGAAAAGCTTGATAAATACTATGGACTCTGCACCATCGATTTCAATGGTAAAAAAGTGGTTTACTGACATTCGTTGTGGTCGCACAAGTACAAATGACGCTAAACGTTCTGTACGGCCAATTGAGGTCAATACACCCGAAAATATCGAAAAAATCCACGATATGGTGTTGGCTGATCGAAGAGTAAAAGTGCGTGAGATTGTTGATGTCATAGGCATTTCATATGGCAGTGTGGTTTCGATTTTAAATGATCATTTGGATTTAAGAAAGCTGTCTGCAAGATGGGTGCCGCGATCAAACAAATGCCTATTTTATGGACCTCGAAAAATCGAAAATTTTAGAAACGTGAAACTATATAAACCGACCACATTTAAGTTTGTTCCACCGTTTATCCAATTATTATTATTACAATGTTTTCAATATGAAGGAGGATTGGCATAATGGTTTGATATCTTTCGCCGTACCATTTTTGGAGTAAAGGTTATCATCGAAAAATTAAATCTTGCATTTTTATTAGAATAATGGTTGGTATTCCATATGAACCCGAAGATTTGTAAGGAGAAAAATATCATATGGCCCTTAACATCTTATCATCCATAATTAAATTCCCAATTAGTGTACAATCTAAAGACGTGAATGGTTTCTTCTCAGAATTCGTGAAATTTTCAGATATATTTTTACATCCAGGAAAATGTGGTTCCAAGAGTGTGTGTAGGCTTTAGAGTCGGCCCAGATTAAGAACGTGACATACACCTTGGGTACATATTTTTTTGATATGTTTATTGTACATGACACCATAAAGGCAGCTATCGAGGCATTCTCCAATTAATCCACCGTATTATCCAGTTCAGTGCCTCTGATGGTGGTTTTCTTAGTTCTGTCGCTTCAATTTTTGGGAATCTGGTCCAATTCTCGGATTAATAAAAGCACTTGTTTTCTCAACTTCAATTAAAAGATAGAAGGATAAAATCGATTACATCTTCCCAGCCTGCAGGTGTGTTTTATTTTCAATGTTCGTGAATGATTAACGCTTTTGTATTATTAATTGAAGTATCTATGGTTTCATATGAGGTATGATTTGTAAAAATCGTATAATTACTTAAAAAGTTAAAACAGTTTAAACTTGATATATTTTATTTTAAAAGTATTCACCTTCAAACCGCTATACACCGTAAACTAACTACATCGATATTTGGAAAACCACAAAATAGCAAAAAATTTTTAGTGAAATCAAAGGACATCTATTTCAAAAACCATTAAAGTTGTTTCGAAAATTTTTTGGAAGCTCACCAACAATAAAATAAAATTGAAGTCTATGAAATTTTATATATAAAGTTTTTTAGATTTTATTAAGAAATAAAAAAATATCGAGTTTCGGCCTTTCTACGAGGGCGAGCAATTGATAACAGACTATCGCGCGATTTTATTTGAGGATTGAGGAGCAAATGAAAAAAGGCAGTTTCCATGAAAAAAATCCCGATCATATTCTCCGGATTTAGCCCCAAGCACTATTTCTTGTTTCAAAACCCGAAGAAATGGATCGGTGGAAAGAGATTTGACTCGAACAAATCTTATTTTTTTAAAAAAGATAAACAAAATTGGAGAAACGTTGGACAAAAAGTGTAGAGCTCAATGGTGTTTACAGAGAAAATAAGCAAAATTAAAAATCACTCACAACAGTGACTAATAAAATAACTTTAAACTAAATGTAAATTCTATTACAAGCAATTAAACAAACAACCATCACTGAGTAGATTTCAACTCTTTACTAACAACTTATGCTTACTTAAGACGACCATCTCTCATAGATAACAAGTCAATAAGCTAAAGAATATAAGAAACATTTTTATGACCAGATAAGTTTATACTCGCTCATACATAGTAATGGTTGGTGGTTGGTGGTAATGGTCAATACAATTTTTCATCGTTTTTTCTTTTATTTTTTTCACAAAGATAACTAAGCGCCGTGCATTATATTGAATATCAACTCTGCTGTCTACCAACTACCATCGTCATCATCATTGGCACAGGCAGGTGAAGATAATGTAGTAGTATAGAGTATAGTATCAGGTTTAAAAACCATTATGTATAAAATTTCATTTTGGTTTTTATCCAAATACCAAATAAGATTGATTGATATACTATAAAGTTTTCGTTTTTTTTTATATACATCTCGATACAAAAAAAAAAAATCTCTAAAAGGTTTATGTTGATATTAAGAAAAATGAGTAAGATTTTTAGAATATAGACGACTTATATAGATATCAATTTTTATGTAGGTGTAGCAAAGTATATTTTTGTAATTTTTTGTGGAATAGGAATTTGTTGTCATCTTTTTTGTAAAAGAATGTAATATGAGATTTGTATGTATCTTTTATTTTTATTGATTTGCATTACTGTTGCAAAATTTCTTTTGCAAAAGAGACTATATTGCATTAACATACAGGTTGGCGCAAAAATAACCTTCCGATGTTTTTTGGCTGTAATTTAAAAAAAAAAAATGAAAAACTTTGATTCTTCTTGTGGATTATTTTTACTTGGTCTTTTAATTTTTTTTTACATCAAGTCGAGAATATGATGTCATGTAAATGGCCGCCGCCACAGTTGATTATCATTTGAGCCCTTTTTATGGCATTTTTCATCACTTTGGCCAAAACTTTCGGCGATAGGTCCTCACATTCTTGACGGATATTGTCTTTTAGAGCTGCAAGAGTCTAAGGCTTGTTGACATAAACCCGCGACTTCAAAAAGCCCCACAAAAAGAAGTCTGGAGCGGTCAAATCAGGCGATCTTGCTGGCCAGTGCAAATTGCCAAAACGGGAGATTAGGCGCCCGGGAAATTCATCCTTCAGCATATCGGTTGTGGCACGTGCAGTGTGTGGCGTTGCACCGTCCTGTTGGAACCACATGTTTTCCAATCCCAATTCATCAAGTTGCGGCAAAAAGAACTCGTTGATCATTGCTCTGTAGCGCTCATTATTCACAGTAACCGTTTGGCCCGCGACGTCTTCGAAGAAAAAAGGTCCGATGACTCCTCCAGCGAAAACAGCACACCATACAGTGACTTTAAGCGGGTGTAATGGCTCTTCGTGGGTTACACGCGGATTTTCAGTGCCCCAGAAGCGTAAATTTTGCTTATTTACGTACCCGCTAAGATGGAAATGGGCCTCATCACTCATGATTATTTTTGATGAAAAATCATCTCCATTATTGCTCAAATAAATAGTCACCAATATTCCGCGTTCTGAAGCAGTGTAGCGTAACATTGTTTATTAACGTGTATTTCGCATGTGTTTACTACACAAATGTCAAAACAGAACTGACATTAGGGGCCAATCGCAAAATTTATAGCATTTTCTGATAGGAGGATTACTTTTGCGCCACCTTGTAGAAGAATGTATAATCATTTAATTTGTTCTTGGTTATAATTTTTCAAAGTACATGAGATTTATGAGTCATTAGCTTAAAAGCCCAATACTTTGTATGCGGTAGTTTTAAATAGCGGATATTTATGTGGCACCAGCTTTAAAACGTGGTTTTAAATAGCGGAATATATTATAAAAACTTAATTATTTTCTACAAATTTTTCTTTTTAAATAAAGTTATTTAATTTTTAAAAGTGCATGGTTTAATTTAAAGTTATATATTTCCAGCTTGAGACCTGGCATTTTCAACCGCATTTTCACCATGCCTTTTTGAAATTTCAAATGGTATCTCTTCAGTGAATTCCTCAGGTAACACATTTTAAATGCCAGATTTCTTACCGAAGAATTTTGAGTAGGACACTACTATATAGATTTTCAACTTTTTTTTTTTCTATCCGCAAAAATTTCCAAAAGTTGCGTCTCACTAGCTGTTTACTTTTCCCCTGTTTTAAAACCATTTTTTTGACGTTGTTATTGGATATTTCCTGTGAAATAGCCCATAACTGTTTGGGCGGTAAAGAGGAAGAGTTTCCTCTTTTGAACCCCCATGAGCTCATACAGCAGATAACACATATTTTAAAATTTACGTACATAAACCATTTGCATGCCATTAAGGGAAGTACTTTTTGAACATACATTTTTACCACTTTTGTTGTGAAAAGTGAAAATTTTAAAAGGTTCTTAATCATACTGCAGGAAGCATATTTATGAAAAACAAAACTTTCTGATTTTTAGCGCAAGAGGCTAGGACATTAAGGCAGAGATTTCCCCTGTTTTACCCACCGTAAATATTTCTAAAAATCCAATGGATTAGTTGATCTCAACCATATCTATGACTAATTAATGGGGCGGACTAATTAACAATTGCATTACCATTCCATTAATAAGGGAGTACTAAATCTCTCCTCAGTAGGAGACTGAAGGCCATGCTGACTGGTCTCGGGCTGATAGGCAGACACGGCAACAGACTCGGACGGGTGTATAATGCCGTAGCTGTGGCATACCGGGTAAGGAGCAGAGGAGATGACCCCTCTGTGATTGTCCGGGAGTATACAGTACATCAGATATAGAACCTTGCGCAATAATATACTAGACCAACTGTTACTGATATCAGAAATAGGATTGGTTGATGTTTTCCGTTATCTCAATTTTTCGTGTTGGGTGCAGTTCTTCAGTTATCAGCTCTATCAGCAACCATATAAATGCTAAAGAAATTATTTTCTTTACCTCTTTTTTACATTAATAATTTCAGGATTTGATGTGAATAATAATGACAATCGTTTTAAGTTTCATTTTATTTTTATAAAGAGAAGCAACACTCAGAAAATTATTCTTACTAATTAATGTGTTGCTTTCTTTGGAAAGGAAATAGAGAAGAGTTGAAAGGAAGTAAAATATGAAGGGCTTCAAATATGGTAACACTGTAATTGCGCGAGATGATAAATTTTAGAACAGTTGTTGCTCGCCATCTGATGGACAGTTGCCGAAATTTTTTGACGCTTTTTACTTCATAGACCTGCTGTGATATTTTACTACGCTAGGGGGATCAAAGGAGGACGTTGCAATTTATATTTATAAGAATAGAAAATTCATACATATGTACTATATTTCTTATTTGATGTTGTCGTCACCGGGGATTGAACCCCCAACCTTCTGCGTAACAGTCTAACCCCGCTAACCATTACACCACAACGTCCTCACTCGCTACTTTCCATTTCTTTACCTGTTTTTAGTGTTTCAATTTCATTTCTTCCCCGTGTCAATCTTTTTCGCTCCCTTTGTCTTGTGTTACAATTCTTTTCGTTCGCAGTTTTATTCCCTGCTTTATCCATGTATATATTGTTTCAATGCTGTTTCTTTTCCCTTCTCTAGTATTTCAATTACACTCGTTCTTCTTTCAATTTAATTTCGTTCTCCATTTCTAGTGCTTCATTTTAACTCGTTTCCCGTTACTTTACATTTTCCAATTTTAGCGTTTCAATCCACTCGCTCTTTAAGTCGATAACGGGGAAGCTTTTCCCTTTCAAAAACTACCACATAAGAGAAAAAGCCCATACTCCAGACAACACACTTTTTAAATCTCACGATTCTAGACCAAGCCATTTTACCACGTTCTTATTTGAAATTCAAATAAAATCCAAGGAAAAAGTTTAAATTTCAGATTTCTATCCAAAAGGATTTAGTTAAGCTGGTAATGGGGATACTTTTTCACCCATTTTTACCACTTTCCTGGCGGAATTATAAAAAAAATTAGCTTATCACTGAATAAGTATTCCAGGAAACACATATTTAAAATTTCAGGTTTCTAGCCAAAGCGATTGCGACAGGTGTTAAATGGGGTATTTTCTCTTCATAGCCCCCATTTTTTGCCAAGTGTCTGGAGAAAATTCCGAAAGGTGCCTTATAATTAAGTTAGCCCATACTACAGACAATATATCAATATTTTAAATTTCAGATTTCTAGTCCTAGGTTTAGGCAGGGTTTTAAGGTTGAGCCTCTTCCCCTCTTTGATTAATGTTACGGAAATACAATTAAAATTCTATACGTCAAAAGATATACAAATTGTATAAATATCCTGAAATTAATATCCAAAATTGAATAAGAAATGTAATAAATAATATTGGAATTATCCCAAGAGAAAGGCTCAGCTTAAGACATGTTTAATTTTGTTGTTGTTTTACTTTATGACAAAATTTACGCTCCATCAATAAAAAAAAACTTACTACAGTAAAAAAAAGTATGGGTTATTAATTAAGATACCAATTGCTAACATTAAAAATGTTAAAGTCAATAAAGACGTCAACACAAAACGTGAGTTAGATTTATTAAAACCCACATAATAACCCCGAAACATATAACAAATGAAAACTAATAAAAATCATGAACAACAACAAAAAAATTGTTAATATTCGAATGTTACAAATTGTTTATAGAAAAAAAAACTTCAATGAAATCTTGTTATTCGAGATAAAAACAAATGTGCCAAAGCAGGAGAAAGATTTGAAATGATGTTAGACAGACACAACAAGCTTAGATGGAATAAAATCAAATGTACTCGTAGTTTTTCTTTGTTTAGAAATAAAGTTAAGAAATAAAAAACAAACGTGTTAAAACCTGCATATTTGTAATAAAAAAATATATTATATTTTATAAGCGAGTGTTGCTGCATGGTTGTTACCAATAAATACACTCGAAAAAATAAATTTGCCTTGACACTTCATCTTGCACTATATATTTCTTATTATGCTGAAATCGAAGCTAAAGAATTCTAACATTTTGCGCTCAGTTTTAGAAAAATTGCTACTTTTTTTAAACAACATTTACTCAAAATCAAATAGTAAACATCAAAATTAACGTTTTTAGTTTTGAAATCTAACCAAATTAAACTATTATTTGAGAGACATTTCAAGGATTGATTAATCCGCCATCGTACTTCAGCATAATCCTAAACTCGAAATACACACTCAGAAAAATGTTGGAACTAAAATTAAGTTTACACCTTACTCAAATAATATCTATTAGTTTATCGTTAAAATTAATAAAAAAAAAGCTTTAAAATAATGGAAAACTATTTGATTTTAGTTTACAAAAAATGTTCATTAACTTAAAAATAGTAAGGCATTTTCCTTAATTTTTCTTTTATGATTTAAAAATATTAAGCAATATATTTCTTATTAGTAAAAAATCTTAAAAGTTAAGAATTAATAAACTAAAAAATAAGGAAATTTTAAATTGTTCAAACATTTTAAGTTACGAGGACAATTCGAAATTTTCATAGCCTAACAATTAAAAATAAAAATATAATTTTTAAAATTATTTTTAATTAAAGTTTTTATTTTATAGTTGATCTTTTTTTAATATTTATATGTATGAAAATTTATTTTCATAGATCATAGATTTTTTTTAATGAAAAAATTTTTTCTTAAGTAATCATGGAGAATACACAGAAAAAGTAATTTAGACACAAGCTGAATGGAATGCATTTTCGGGTCCGCTACGACCTTCATCAACACTCTTCGTGGCCTTGAAAGTGCCAATTGTAAATATCTCTATTTAACTTACAAATCAAAGGAAAAAGCTATTTTATGCTAACATTCAGTTGATTTTTTTATTATTGAGTTAGTTCAACTTACTATTTTTAACATTCTCCTTTTATAACTGTATGTCCAAATCAGCAGTTTTATAATTTAAAGACATGTGTTTAAATTGTTTTTACATATGATCACACAATTCTTATTTTTAATTTTCAATATAATCTCCTGAAACTGTAATACACATAGTCCAATGCATTTCTAGCAATTTTATTCCTTGATTAAAATAATTTTTGTGAAGCTTTGCACAATAATCGCTTACAGCTGCAATTGTATTTTTATTCAAGGAATTTTTTTAGATTTGGGAACAGGTAGAAGTCACAGGAGAATAAGGTGGTTGATTAAGTAATTCGTATTTTAATTCGTTGAATTTTACCATTGTTCTGTATGCTGGTAAGTTTTCTTTATGAAAAATAATTTTTTTCTCGCATTTTCACATTTAACTGATACAAAAGTTTACAATAATATTCTGAATTTATTGTTTTAATTTTTTTAAGATAGTCGATCAATAAAATATCTTTGTAATCCCAGAAAACCGTTGCCATAGCCTAGCAGCCGTTTTAATTGTGTTTGCCTTCTTTGGTGAACTTGCACCAGCTTCAGCCCATTGTTTTGATTGTTCTTTTGTTCATGGTGTGTAGTGATGGATCCATGTTCCATCAACAGTTATGAAATGACACTTAAAATCAATTTTATTTCGCTTAAATCGATTTCAACAAGCTTTAGAAATTTTCATTTGAATGCAGTTTTGATCAACTGTTTACAAATGCGGCACCAATTTTGCACAACGTTTTTTTTATCTGTAACTCTATAATAAATAAAATATACTCGATCATTTGAGATGCCTCTGGCATTACCTATTTCACATATTTCAGCTATGATTTCTTCTCTTGTTGCAGTTTTTGGATGTCCACTTCGTGGTTCATCTTTAGTGCTTGTACGACCACGTTTAAATTCAGCAACCCAATTTGTTTACTGTTGCATATGAAGGAGCACTTTCATCTAACAACATTATGAATTTCTTGTCCTGGTAAACCTTTCTTATGTAAATATTTAATGACACCTCAAATTTATTTTTTTTTTCCATTATTAAAAAAAAAACACTGAAACGTCATTTTTGAATAGCTGTTACTATACGAATGAGTTGCCAGATCGAAATGAAATTTAACATATGTTCATATGACAGACGAAAGTTTCCCATTTTTTTAGATATATGAGGCAATGTAGAATACTTATATATTTGAAAGTTTGCACTTAATGAAAATTACAAAGTAATACAAATTTATACTAGATTTAAGTAAAAAATATACCGAAAAAAATATATATGAAGGCGGATCAATAAGGCCGTGACTTTTCGAACTTCCCTCGTAGTTATATTAGATGCAACCCCGCTCCCATCAAGTATCACCTGTTAATAGACTACTGTCAAATTTTGAGCAAGTTCCATCATTTACTTTGCGTTTAACAGCTGTTCAAAACATACAACCTCGTGGATTTTTTCAAAAATGGAAAAAAGTGAATTTTAATTGCTCACAAAACATTATTTTTTGCGAAAACAAACCATCAATCAAACCAAGGAAAAGCTTTATAAATACTATGGGGACTCTGCACCATCGATTTCAATGGCAAAAAGTGGTTTACTGACTTTCGTTGTGGTCGCACAAGTACAAATGACGAGGAAAGCTGTGGACGGCCAATTGAGGTCAATACACCCGAAAATGTCGAAAAAATCCACGATATGGTTGTTGGCCGATCGAAGAGTAAAAGTGCGTGAGATTGTTGATGCCATAGGCATTTCATATGACAGCGTGGTTTCGATTTTAAATGATTAGTTGGATTTAAGAAAGCTGTCAGCAAGATGGGTGCCTCGTTTGCTCTCAATTGACCATAAACGTAATTGTGTGACAACTTCAAAGGATTGTTTGGAGTTATTTAACCGCAATTCGAATGAGTTTTTGCGGCGCTATGCAACTATGGATGAAGCATGGATCGATTACAACACTCTGGAGACCAAGCAGCAGTCTAAACAATGGATTTTTACGGGTGTACCGGCTCCGAAGAAGGCCGAGGTAAGTTTGTCGGCCAATAAGGTGATGGCAACAGTTTTTTGGGATGCACGTGGGATAATCCACATCGATTTCCTTCAAAAGGAAAAAACAATAAACGGCGAATATTATGCAAACTTATTGGATCTATTTAACGAGGATTTAAAAAAACGACCCCATATGGCCAAGAAAAAAGTTCTTTTTCATCAAGATAATTCACGGGTGCACTACACACGTCTCAATGGCAAAATTCCATGAATTGGGCCACGAATTGGTACCTCATCCGCCATATTCTCCGTATTTAGCTTCCAGTGACTATTTCCTATTTCCAAACCTAAAGAAATGGCTCGGTGGAAAGAGATTTAGCTCCAACGATGAAATTATTGACCAAAGAAATGCCTATTTTATGAACCTCGAAAAATCTTATTTTTTGAAGGGATACAAAAATTGGAGAAACGTAGGACTAAGTGTATTGAGCTAAAAATAATTTTGAATAATAATTTTTCTGAAAAATAATTTTTTTTTTTGCAAAAAAAATGTGTTTCATTCAAAAAGTCACGGACTTTTTGATCCGCCCTCGTAAAATATATAAAAAAAAGATAAAATTTAGGCTGACTTTATAAACGCAGTATGCATAACAACACTGCATTGCATAGAGTTCATAAACGTCATTGCTTTTTTTTTTTGGCAAAGCCCTGAGTTCATTAATGCATGGTTACTTTTTTGAATGCGCAACAGTTGTCAAATTTGTGTAGTGTTTTTATTTGTGATTTTTGGTAATTGAAGCAAGTCAAAATTTAACATAATTTTTCACAAATAAAATTCATTTAGGTTTTTCTTCAATGATTATATATGATTTATGTATTTTTTTTAAATAAAAAAGGTTAAATCACGAGATGAAGACAGGAGAAGCATTCATAAACATTCCAAAAGTGTTCGCTTTATTTGACAAAGCACTGTTGCCGTGTAGTGTTGCTTTGCAAAAAAGTACTTAATATAATTAAATTGTTTATAGTTGATTTAAGTTAAAATTTTTTTGGAGCCAAATCATTAACAACCCAGCAAAATAAGAGCTGAGGAAGAAGAAGTTTAATACAACATCTACTGAACCCGAATTTGTGAAAATTTCTGTGAATCATTAATGATTTTAACATTGGCGTGTCATTGGAAGGAAGTAGTTTCTTTTGGTGCTATGAAAAATCGATGATCAGATGGATTTTTCATTAGTTTACGGAAGTTGTTAAATACAGGGACTACAAAATAAACATAGGGAGTGGCTTTTTTTAAGTTAAAAATTTGATTTTGAACAAGCCGAGAATTATTATTCCGACCAGGACAAAGTGAATGTCACTGGCATGCAAAATATGTTTTCAATAAGGCATTTAATGACTGCAGGAATTAACCATTTTTGGACTAACTAAATAATTGGTTTTTTACTTGTAGGAATTAATATCAACATTTTGGAAGTTGTTTAAAATGACTTCTTGCAAATCGAAAAGTTTGCACTATTAACTTCTTTGGATGTTCTGAAAAAGAGATTCGTAAAGAATAACATCCCTTTTATTTTGCTGGGAAATATCTTAAAAATTAATTAAATTACGTAAATATTTTTTTGGGTGCAGAGGGGACAGAGTGTTGCTTTTTACAACTGAAAGAAGTTTCGAAATGGTTATTAAATGATTTTATGAATTTTGCTCCATTGAGAGGAATTAAGGTGATCTCACATGTTCGTTGGCTCTTCTTTAAGGACAAACAATCGTATATTAATATTTCTTAAACCTTGTAATCTTATAATTCAATAGAGATTTAAACAAGCCAATAAAAAAGATTTAAATCAAATCCAAAAAATTAACAAAATTCTTATCCCTTCCCTGACAAACAAAGATTTTTCTATGAGTGTACGTATCTGCTTGGGTAGCTTATACATCAACCAAACAACATTTCCAACTGTCTGATTTTTTTTTTATTTGTGCAACAACCGACCATAAATGACCTGTATGATCTGACACGCTCAAGCTTGTGGTAATAACGTAGCAAAATATTTAAGTCAAGAAAATTAACACCTTGGTTCATTTTTAAGATTTTGCGTTACAGATTTCAAGTAACAACAAAAAAACGTTAACCACAACAAAACGACAAGAAACCAAGAACCGATAGTTGTCAGTACTAAGAATTGTATAAACAGTCAAGAGAATTGATACAGATCCCTAAACTTAGGTGTCTCTGCTTAAGAGAAAAACATACACATGAGGTGATTGTAGGAGGAGGTGGAGTTCCAATATAGATTTTTTTTTCAACATTTTGCATTAAAGAAATTCTTTTTCATGTAATTGGCTTGTTTTACATGTGAATTTGAATTGGAAAATTTGAATATTCTTTAAACAACTAGTAAAAAAATAGATCTGTAGCATGTTAGCAGTCTTAAGACTAGTTGACAACCTAACGAGATGGTTGTTTGTTGGCTAAACATGTATTAAACAAAACTCCTTTAAAAGCTTCTGTGATTTAACTTTAGGTTAATAATTTGGGTGAATTTTTTTTTTCTTAGTTAATACCATCTATTCTCACCTTAAGAAATTGTTCAAACTACTAAAACTCCTAATACTTTGTTTTACGTCTTTCCCAGCTGCAACAGTTTACAGATGTTGATCTTTAGTTTGTTGGTCTATATATTTGGGGCGTTTTTATTTTGGGTTATTTGGCGGTGGTACCTGTACCATGTTATTACCTTTAAATACATTTCGTCGTCATCATCTTCATCATCATCCTCATCAGCATCCTCAAACCTTGTTTTCACTTTGTTTCTTTGTACCACTTCCACTACTAACTATAACTACTCCTAAGAAGCATCTTTATGCTACAATCGTTTGTGTTAAGATCATCTTTTAACTCTTTTTTTTCCTGTTGTGGTTTTTAGTGTGCTTTTTTTTCATAAACCTTCTTTTTAGAGTGAGAAAAACTACACCATTTCTTATCATGTTCACGAAACAATTGCTTATTTTTCCTTTTTCGTTAAACAAGAGATCTTAACATGATTAACGAAAATAAAATTCAAAATAATAATAAAAAAAAATAAAACAACACACGAGCCTCCTACTTCTTTCTTAATGCGAGAGTTATTCCGAAAATCAGGATTTTAAAGTAATGAATTAATATTATTAATTATTTTTTTAAGGTGCTTTAGATCTTTATGAAATTTGAATAAAAGGGCATTTTATTCTAAATATTGGAAAGGATCGGTGCATTTTACTAAGAAATATTAAAAAAATGGTCACGTGTAGAGTATTCAAAAACCGAAACCGAAAACCAGTCAACCGGTTTTTTTATTTTTAAAAACCGATCGGTTTCGAATATTTTGTAAATTCGAAGAAAACCGAAAACCGGTATTTTTTGTTCGGTTAACCGGTTTTTGTTAATTACATCACCAACTGGCTTACTTTGTCTCTTTTATTTTTTCCGCACACATAATCGTTTGTTTGGTTAAGAAGATTTAGATGTAAGTCTGATGTAAGTTCGATGAAGACTTAACTTTGGATATTCCAAATTCAAATAGTTTAATTTCTGATCTAATAACACAATTAACAGTATTCAAAATCCCAAAAAAGAGACTACAAAATCATTCATCATTATATGATGATTTCATACTATACCTTGATAAATGCGACAAAAGAACTGAAAAATTGGAAAATTTATATAATTATTTTATGACTATTCGTCCAACATCTACTATTAGTGAAAGAGTATTTTTCACTTCTAGCTTTATCAAAAGCAAACAAAAAAATCGTCTTAAAACGAAACATTTAAATTGCATATTATTTCTAAAATATTATTTTAGAAGTGAAAAATAGATTTTCTTTTTACATATTTAAAATGTAATTTAAAAAAAAAACTTATTTAATGCCAAAAGTTTTAAACGCTCAAATTACTAACGTACCTAATTTTACCAATTTACAAACTTAATGATCTCTATTCATTTGATATGAATATAGTTTAATAATATTAATTCTTAAGATATTATATTAAAAAATATTAAAACCAATAAATAAAATGTTGAAATGAAATACAATACAAAAATATTATAAAATATTTTTTTTTTCAAAGAATGTATTTTTTTTATTTTTATTTCTTAATATATTAAATTTCTTTTTTATTTTTGTTTGTATTAAAACAATTAACAAATTATATAAGCTTTTTATTCAAATTAAAAAAAAAAACCGGTTGACCGGTTTTTTCTGCAAAAACCGAAACCGGTTTTTTTAAAATTCGATTTTTCGAAGAAAACCGAAACCGGTTTTTTTCAAAAGGCCGGTTTTTTGAATACTGTAGTCACGCGTTTTGCTAAACTTCTAAAAACTTTTTAGCTCATGTCTATTCGCGAGCAAAATGTCAAGAAATTGGATGAAGCAGGTGAAACTCTTTATAAACTGATTGTTTTTTTTGTCACGTTCTTATCTCTTTAATGGGCTAAACAGACTTACTTGCTATTTGTATAGTCTGATACTCTTCTGTGATGTACCTCTGGGAAACATCAGAGAGATATTTAGGATGTGGAGGTAATCAAAGTTCGCTGAATGCTGCAATAATAGTTTCCTTCTATCCGATATAAACTCAGGATGGACAGGAAGGATATAAAGACCTTGGCAGGTTTTTGCTGGACATTGTAATCGTACACTTACCAAAAAAAAGTCTGTAATGGCAACTGAAAATTTTGCTGTTATTACGGGAAATTCTGCTAATTTGAGCCCAGCGGTATTTTTTTTGCTAATTTTAGCAACACATGTCTGCTGACGTGTAGTACAATGAAATTAGTAGAAAAATTAGTAGCCGCAACTAAATTTTAGTAGATTTTTTGTAAAGTGGAATTTAAAATCTGTTGCTCAGCAAAAAAATACTAAATATTATTAATATTGGTACAAAGTTTTTAATTTTCTTTTTATCGAGCATCAAAAATTTTGATTATATTTTTTGAAAAATCGTTAAACATAAACGAATTTATCATTTTGTTTTAATTTGGTAATTTCTGCTTTGAAAAATATTTTAGTAAATTTTACTTTTAGGGTTAAATTTTAGAACTAAAAAACCATTTTAGTGCTATTTTAAGTGGATGTCCTATTTTAAGACGTGTCGGTATATTCACTTCCGATCCCTTTTTGAAACCTTTGTAACATTTTAGGGCAAATTAACTTTGTATGTATAAGTTTTTATTATTAGAAATAACATTTTCTTCAACCTCCACTTTTTTAAAATTAGTAATTTTATTGGTAATTTAAGCAAATCGATTTTCAAAAATTTGTAATATGATTTCTGAAATTAGCAACAAAAATTTGTAAATTTTCTGTAATTTGTAAAATGTAAATAGCAAAAAGATTTGCTAAATAATAATTTTTTTACTTAAAATCAGTACAAAAATAGTAAAGTGGGATTGAAAACCGTTTACAAATTTTTCTACTAACTTTTTTTTCTGAGTGTAGGTACAATTTGGCGACTACACTAAAAAAAATGAACTAGAATTTAAAAAAATTAACTTATTTGGAGGAAAAATTTAATTGAAAACAGCGCCAGATACTTTTAACCAATATTTAATAAAATTTTCATTGAAATTAAGAAACAGATTTTACTTATAATTTGATCAAAATTTAAAAATTATAGAAAAATTTTACTATAGAGAACCAAATTTTTATAAGAAAACGGTAAAATTAGTTCATATGTTTCCCTGGTTTTAAGAAAAAATTTATTTTATTCAAGTTCATAAGATAATTTTTAAATAAGAAAATATTTTATAACATCTAACTTTTAAGTGAAAATTATCCTTAAGATTGATAAAAAATTGTCTAATAAATATGAAACTCTTTCTATGGTAAAGGTAATATATTTTATTAAATATTTTAAAGTACTTTACAGTCATTGTGTAAGTATTTTTCTACTTTCGTAGGACTTCCGCTTTGTGAGGACCCTGCTCTTAACAAGCTTTTTGATATACATTTTTGTCTTTAAATTAAATTGAATTATAATAAAGTAATGTATTATAAATTAAATTTCATTAACAAATATAAATTAAATTTTATTAGCAAATATAAATATAATTTAATTAACAAAAAGGTAAACAATTTAAAAAAAATTTTACTGAAACGTAATTAATTTTAACAAAGTCAGATCCTTTTCGTTGTTAATTAACAGTTCTGCTTGGAAGAACTACAAAAAGGGATGCCCTAAGTGACACACGGCATCTAGGGCTAAGGAACACTGGGGGTCCTTTGTCCTCTTAATTTAAGAAAATTGTTGCAAAAATACAAAATATCACCGTTTATTGTTATTTTGCTAACAAAATTTAAATTTAATATTTTAAGCTACTTTAAGTTTAATATTTAAGACTGTAAAGATAAGAGAAGGGCACGTGCGCGATTTTTAACTCAAGCTCGAGCACGAACCAACAATTACAATCATGCACGATAATTTTTTTTAATGGTTACTTCAATTTGTTTCCTTAAATTATATTTTTTATTTAAAATTAGGAAAACCAAGTAGTTTGTTTTCAATTTATTGTTTTTTTTTTGGATAACGTTTTCCTCCGCTTTTCAACCAAAAAAAATACTTAAGTGTATACCTACGGTTATTATTTCTCAAAAATTAGAAAACTTTTATTTGAAAAAAAAAAAATAATAATATTTTATTGAAATTTTTAAAATTTATCTTAACTAAGTTGCATGAAAATTTTCCGTAGAAATCGTTCACCAGTTTCTAAAATCAAAAAATAAAAATTTAAAATTACATAGGAAAAAATTTCTGACTCTTTATTTTTAATTGCCTGAACTAATTTTTTAAAAACAATTCTTGAAAATTATAATGTGGTAGACTTAAAAACTGAATATAGAAATACTTTGTAAAATTTAGGTTATTTTAACAGGGACCGTATAAACCAGGATAAACAAACTACATAATTTTTAGCCACCCATGATGTAATGATGCCATGATGCCAAATGATGCGACTACAACAAAATACTTAGGCGACACCATGAAATTCTTAGCCGATTTACTGAAACATTTAGCCTCTAGCAAGGGTTGTGGCGCAGTGATGTAATTGCGCAGTGATGTAATTGTGATGTCGATTTTTTGTTTTTTTTTGCCTAACATACCCCAATATATCATATAGCAATCAAACTGCAATACAACTTGAGAATAAGCTTATATTAATAGTGTGTTTTAAGCTTTTCTTAATTTCGCTTATTATAATGTTTATAAAATGTGAATTCACAAGCAGTATTTAACAATGCTTGAGAAAATATTATTATACATAACTGTTTCTAAAGTATGCACATATTGAACAACGCAATATGACGATGGAAATATAAATATTTTTCAATACATTCTAGTCTTGTTGTCTTTGTTCTACGTTTATAATGCATACAACAAGTGCCATTACTTTTTCTTTAAATTTGTCAAACGTGTTTTGCGTGTACATTTAGTTGTTAATTTTATATAGTGAACGTGCAATTGCATATTAAATTTATTTATTGTTAAAATTAATTATTATTATTTATATTTAAAATGAATTATTATTTTTTATATTTAAAATGAGTTATTATTATTTATTTTTAAAATTAAAATAAAAAATAAATTAAATTAAAGAAAATAATTTTGATTTCTCTTTTTCAACTATTGATAATATATTATTTTTGTAAGCTTATTCTACAATTGCAAGAATAAGCTTATAGTAATCATACACACATAATATTTTCACGAGGGTTCCGTTTTGATTTTTCTACAATTGTTACGATAGCCTTTTTCAATATATTCTCAAGTCTTTTTTAAGCTTAAGGCTTGTGCTTGTAAGCTTATAATAATATTTTTCTCAAGTCATTTGGGAAAAGTTGTGGGAAAAACGATGGTTTGGGGAAATTTTCCAAATAACCTCGAACCAGCTGATTGTCTATCAGATCTTGTAACTTTTTTAGGCATTTTAGTAATAGTGTAACACAAAACTTAATGAAAACGGAGCTAAAATGATGAACGCACGTCTACGTAAATGTTAAACTCTACACTGACATACTTAACATTAAAATGCTCGTAACTTCGTCAATTTTGCTCCAATCGACTTGAAATTTTAAAACAATATTCTTAACATATTAAGCATTTATTTAAAAAAAATAAAAAAAAAATGCAAAAAAAAATTAAATACCTTAACACTTCATTTCACAATGTCCCGTTTGCTGTTAACTTGGACTTTGAGACATTTGTGTTTGTTTTACATATTAAATAAAACCTGGCCTTAAATGAAATAATTTTAACTAAACAAACTAAAAAATATCCTCTCAAAATACTTTTGATAAAAATCGTTATCTATTAAAACAAATGAATCGATTGGCAACAACGCCAGTTCTATATCCCGTTTTGACTAGATTCCTCTCCAATTTTTGATAGCATGCATGAAAAACAATTGTTTGCGGCTGTGGCTTTCACTTTGTAGTAAGAGTTAGGTTAAATGGGTGCCCGCCGCATTTTTAGTGAGAGTCTGTTCAGTTGTCAAAACCATATAATTTTATTATTTTTTAGTCAGGCAATGGTCACAGGTTTTGAGTTATTCTATTGCTAGTCAATTTGTCCTCTTTCTGATCTTCCTATTCTATTGAACAACTCTACCAGAGAAACTGGAAAATTTTTTTGTATCCGGTATATGATCAACTCGAAATCATTTTTCTCTCATTCATCAACCAACTTGGTATACATGATCTCGTTGTGTCCTGAAACACGGGTTCGTGGTCCAAGAATTACCATTCGGAAAAATAGGCCTTGGAAGCAAAAAATCAAATACTATAAAATTAATTTCCTTCCCTTTTCTTGGAAAATAAAATGTCTGCTTTATCCTAAACCCTACCTAATTTTACCAATTCTCCCGTTAGGTTTGACTATGCAAATCGTTACTCTTTGCCACCCACTTACAGGATTGAAGGGATATAACTTTTTGAAAAGCTCGCTCCACAAAATCAGGATTCTAAAGGTTAGTATCCATTAAATGATATATGATAGTGACACAACTTCCAAATGGCTACTTTCAGGTGTATAACCCGTATATAACTTTTATTCCTTTGTACTTCTTTTTAAGTAAAGTTCAGCGTTTAGAGGTTTCGGATTTTTAAATGATTCTTAATGAAAAGTTTCTTATTGGTATAGAGTTGCTGACGTTCAGTTGATTATCCTTTTTGCAATTATTTTAAAAAGCCTTCGAAAGGCACACATTTTCCAACTGTGCAGTTTATTCATTATTTACATATTTCTTGAGACACATGAAATTCTCAAGGCAGAAAGCATTTGGCGCCCAACTCTGGGCCGTTACTTAATTTTTCCCTTTACATTTTTTGCGCTCATTTTTGTGGTATAAACGACTTTAGTGTTGCATAAAAATAAATTAATTCCTTTAAATCTTCCGTACTTTTTAACATTTGTTTCTTCTTATACATTTTTTTATTGTTTTGTTGGGTGTTAAAAAACAATCGTTTTGTCTGCTTAAACTTGGTTGTATGTACATTTATTTTTTGTTTTGGGTTTTGGTCACTGTTTGTTGCATATTGTGTATTTGTAGGATGTTAAGTAAAGATCACTGATTTAAATTCATAGTTGTTGTTGTTGTGGTTTCGGGGGAGAATTTAACTATGGCAAGGTGGGAATTGTAATCAAAATAATGAACTATAAATTGAAAGGTTTTTTTTTCGTTCTCCAAATCTACAAGGTTCATATTGTAATGATTTATAGCTAAATGATAATCAGATTGAATCATTAAATATGTAATTCTGTGATACCTTTTATTTGTTGCTATTTATTTTATTGGTTGCTAAATTAGAGTTTTGCTGAAAATGTAAATTTATTAATTTTATGGAAGAATTATTGCTAAATTGGAATCATAAAGCCTTTGATAGGGAAGGAACAGTATTTGAAGAAATGCAAAACTGAAAGAAATAAGATTTAAATCAATACTAAGGATGTGGGCGAACTTAAATCATACTTAATTCGGATTTAAAAGCTTATCCGAAAAAATTTGAAGTTCTACCATAACCACAGAAAAAGACGATGCTCTTAAGGACGATTTCTATGACAGGGAACACCATAAGGCAGTTGCAGGAATTATGTCGTTTTAATTGTCTAATACGAAATATCTGCCACATCCAGAAAACAGATTCGTACGTGGTTCGGTGTGAGCAACCGACTTTTACGGTAGCATCTAACTACACTCACCAAAAAAAGTCTTTAATGGCAACTGAAAATTTTGCCGTTGTTACGGGAAATTCTGCTAATTTGAGCCCAGCGGTATTTTTTGCTAATCTTAACAACACGTGTCTGCTGACGTGTAGTACAATGAAATTAGTAGAAAAATTAGTAGCCGCTACTAAATTTTAGTAGACTTTTTGTAAAGTGGAATTTAAAATCTGTTTGCTAAAATCAGCAAAAAAAATTACTAAATATTATTAATATTAGTAAAAAGCTTTGAATTTATTTTTCTTATCGAGCATCAAAAATTTTGATTATATTTTTTAAAAAACGAATTAATTATTTTGTTTTAATTTGGTAATTTCTGTTTTGAAAAATATTTTGTTCAATTTTTTTTTTGCTTTTAAGGTTAAATTTTAATTGTTTTTAGGGCGGATTTTTAGGGCTAAAAAACCTTTTTAGTGCTATTTTAAGTGGATGTCCTCTTTTTAGACATTAGTCGGTGTCTTCACTTCTCATCCCTTTTTTAATATATGTAACATTTTAAGGAAATTTAAGTTTGTATGTATAAGTTTAAATTATTAGAAATAACATTTCCATCAATATCCACTTTTTTAAAATTAGTAATTTTTTTTGCTAATTTTAGCAAATCGGTTTTCAAAAATTTGTAAAATGGTGTCTGAAATTAGCAACGAAAATTTGTAGATATTCTGTAAAAACTCTGTAATTTGTAAAATGTAAATAGCAAAAAGATTTGCTAAATAATAATTTTTTTTACTAAAAATCAGTACAAAAATAGTAAAGTGGGATTGAAAACCGTTTACAAATTTTTCTACTAACTTTTTTTTCTGAGTGTAGGGAAATTTATATCGAATGTTTACAAAACCTACGCCCTCTTTCCTCCTTCCCATAACCTATTTTTTAAATCACTGCATTGGTACGGGGCTTCCCCTCAAAATTGCTCTTTCGGAAAACAAATGCCTCTGTGATGCTTTGACAAGTTAACTGTCACCCAGTATTTCGTGTTAACAGCCCTCTACCTTGTACGGCTGAATTTTGAAAACGGACAATTTGTCACAAAGGATCGTTTATAGAACTACTTCCTTTCCCTCATAACTAATTCTACTGTCGGTTCCATCACCGATGATTTTTGCTTGAAATTGTGCCAAAATCATTCGCACAGGTTTTTCCTAGAACCAGTTCTGGAATTAGTTCAAAAACTAGTTGCCAGTCATTTATACTTTACATTGAAGTCCAGCGGAATGGGTTCCAGAATTGATTCCTTAAAATTGATTCTAGTGGGACCAGTTGTATATTTATTGTGGTTGGAAAGAGATTGTAAAAAATGTTCTTGGGGAAGTTAAGAAATAGCGTTCCGAAAATAGGTTTTGATTTCTGTGGAGCTATTATGAGGTCGGGTTAAGACCATTAGGAAGGTAAACATCAGTCTGGAGTTTTGTTTAATTATGCTGGCATATGTTATAAAAAATAAAGAGAATTTTGCTCCGAAAATCAGGCGGAGAAAGGTCTTATAACTTTGTTCATCAAATTGTGATAATTACAAGTCAAATGGAAAATAATTTTTTGACCTTTTTCTTTAAAGTTAACATTTTTAAATTTTACATCCTATTAAAGTGAATTTATGAACTTTTAAGGGCATCCTTTGTAAAATAGTAATATGCACTTAAGTGCAGACAATAGAAAGTAATATTTTAAATTACTATCCAATACAATTTTAACACAAATAAAACAATGCCACACCATATTCTCTTAAAGGTATTTCCTTTGATGTTCAAAGCAAGTAACACCATTAAAGGTTGTTAACAAGCTATTCAAGCAGAAAAATTCACTTGGAAATGTAAGTGCTCTGCTAGTGAGCAACAACTACAGCCAACTACTACTGCAGCCAGTAATAGGAATGCTGCTGTTGTTGTAATAGTCGATATTGTTACAATTGCAACTGATGCATCATCATCTTCATCATCATCATCATTGTGGTTTATAATGTACATTAGACACGATTTATGATTTATGAGGTGCGAATTGCTGAAATATAAAATAAATAACAAGATTTACTTTTGCCTTAGACGAACATTTGTTGTATTTTCTCTAACGTTGAGATAATACATGATTTTTTTGTTTTTAACTATCACAATATTGTGAAATGAATAAGAAAGTATTTTATTGTATTGTATTGATTTTTACACCCTACACATAACTGGAAGAATATTAAGTTGCTCCAACTAAATACGAACTCTAAAATAAATATTGTTCTGGTATTAAATTAAATTCACGAAATTATTAGTTAACACAATACCACGAAATTATTAGTTAACACAAACAAAATAAATTTCAGTTGAAAAATTATTTATTTGTGTGCAGTTAATACAGCTAAATTTAGAAGTTGCCACATCAAAGATTTATGTTGTCAATTTTCAAAGTTATCGCATTAATATATTTTTAAAACTATCGGTTGATTGTTTATCAGTTCAGGCAACCAATATTCAATAGAAATTAAAAATAAATACCCCAATTTAGAGATGATGTTAGCGTGTCATCATTGTAGACCATTTTCTTTTTAATATTTGACTCATTCAATTTCTGATCCAGTCCCCCCTCGTATATTGTTAAAGATACTGATGCTGATGATGACGTTGATTGGGGTTTTAACCTTTTTTTTTTTTTTGTATTTTGTTGTTGTAGTGCTGAAAATTTTTCTATTGTTGTTGTTTCAATATTATTTGTAGTGATTTGTTTTTAACCAACATGCTTATTGTTATTGTATTATTGTACTGTATTGTATTAAATGATGAATGATAAATTTTTTCGTGTAAATTTTTTTCGTCTCTTATTTTATATTCAATGCTGACAATGACTTCGACATCTAAAAAGCAAAAAATAATAAAAGATTGCAATGATTATTATAAATTTTCTTTGGTAGTTTAGGATTTTAAAGTCAAAGAGAAATATTAATAAAAACAAATATGTGCTTTTTATTTGGTTCTGCGGGACTTACACGAAAAGAAATATAAATTTTCATAAAAAAATATGAAAAGCCGCGTTATTACTCAATAAATAAAATTCAATTCTCATGTGAAAATTTAAATATATGTATATATGAACATACATGATCATTAGACCGTACCACCTTATAGGCAAAAAAAAAGTTCACCGTACACCCTCAAATATAAAGTATTTTAACAAGAAAATTTCGAAAAAGTTTTTTTTTTTTTGGCCGAACGTAGGGGTCGCCATTTTATATTTTTCGTTATATCTTTGCCATTTACGGTCGGATCTTAAAGTGTTGTATATCAATGTTTTTTGTCTCGCGGAGACCGATGTTTTCCTCGAAGGAGCCATTGACCTCAAGTAACCCGTTCCAATTTTAGGTGGATCGCTCTTTAACATACGCTTTATATAGAAAACTAAATTATCTAGAGAAAAGCGTATGAGTTTTTGGGTATATTAATTTTTGACAAAACAGCGAAGTGTTAAAGTCAAAATATCTATTTTTTATACTCGTAAAGAAACAGCTCTAAGTCAAAAAGTATTTGACCTATCAAAAACTCCTACGCCATCCATAGATAATTTAGTTTTCCATATGCATTATAAATTTCAGAGAAATCCACCAAAAATTGATTAAGTAATGCTGCGTGCCGTGGACCTCTATTGTAAATATACTATCATTTTGTAAAACTTTGTGTAAAACAAATATTTTTTTGTACTCCTTCATAAATCTTGTTAAATCTAATCTTTGTAAACACATCTCCGTAAATAAAGAAAATAAAAAAAGGAAGTTTTTATATATGGGCTTTTTAAGTAGTATAAAAGGGTGCTTGAGGTCAATGATTTTTGATGTAACAAATTGGTATAATTGCGACAAAAACATTGATATATAACCCTTTAATATCCGACTGTAAATACAGAAGATATGACAAAAAAATTAAAAATGCCCTACATTCGGCAACAAAAAAAAAATTAAAAAAATAATAAAATAATAGTTCCGCTGGAATTATTGGAATACTTTCCTAGTAAAAGTTTATTGCTTTTTTGCGAGCTTTCATTTTAAAATATTAGGGTAGTACATTAAGGTGGTAACAACTAAGATCTGGTGGGTTAATACTAGAACGGGTTACTTGAGGTCAATGGCTCCTTCGAGGAAAACATCGGTCTCCGCGAGACAAAAAACATTGATATACAACACTTTAAGATCCGACGGTAAATGGCGAAGATATAACGAAAAATATAAAATGGCGACCCCTATGTTCGGCCAAAAAAAATAAAAAAAACATTTTCGAAATTTTCTTGTTAAAATACTTTATATTTGAGGGGGTACGGTGAACTTTTTTTTTGAGGTACGGTCTAATTATCATATATATATATATATATATAGTATAGTTGAATATATGACCATACAAGATTTTTTATAATTTCATAAATCTTCAGATCCCAAACTTGAGGGGCCGTATATGGTCAGAATATTATGAGAATGAGAATGTGTAATCATATCTGACCATATACAGCCATATAACCTCAAATTTCGCATCCCAATACATATGGAATTATTTGAGATCATTTGTGGACTATATTCATTGGGAGTGGTACAAAAAATCAACTACTGACAAACCACTTGTTTACAGAAAATACTACAGAATTCAAATTTCTTTAAATAATATTGGAATTATTATTTGTATCAGCGGTTTGCCAAATCATTGATTGAATCCAAATCATAAAGCTTATCACTTTGTCCCATATGCCCCTATGTTGTGTTGTTGGTACATTTCAGAAATTATATCGGTAAAATTAACTGAAACTGATAGTTAATATAATATGCAATTTTAGTTAAACTAACTTCTAATAAAACTTGTATTTTTGTTATATATTTTTTTTTTACAAAAAAACCGTAAAATAAGTAATTTTGAATTTTTTTTAGTAAAATAATTTCAATTTTATTTAAAAAAACAAGTAAATAAAGGCTTAATTTCGGCTGCTGTGTCGAATCTTTGAATAACCTCCACCAATATCCTAAAAAATGTTGTCCACTATTTGGTACAAATAAATAAAAGAAGTAAAAATATGGGAGTGAAAACATTTTTTTGAGGTCAAAACCTTTTTTTGGATGTGAAAACGAATTTTGTGATGGAGGAAAAGTTTTGAGGTAAAAAAATTTGTTGAGGTGAAAAAAATTTTTTGTGGTGAAAAAAAATTTAAGTGGTGAAAAAAATTTTTTTAGGTGAAAAATATTTGAGGTTAACAAACAAATGAAAATATTTTACTTGCCAGTCCACCAGTACATAAACTTTTTAAACGCTCGACCGATTTTGCTCATTTTCAATACCAAACTGCACGGAAGGATGTCCATTAATGTAGGTAAAAATAAGCACCCCGTTTGCGTCTTGGCGTTGTGATCGCCATTTCAACAGAATAAATCGACTTAAAATTGTATGCGGATCACGAATATATATACTTATGGATTCTTAGACCTATATTTCGATATGTTACAAACGGAATAAGAAACTGATATATACCCTCACCATATATGGTGGACGGTATAATATCAACTAACGTCTACTACCCAGCAAAACCACGCGTTACCAAATAATGTGTAAAGTAATGTGTAGCCATAGTTGCTCAGGGATTACTTTACACCTCACTTCACTGATGAATTTTACAGGCGATGAGCCTCAAAGTAATGTATTTACCCATTACTTAAGAGATGATAATGTAAGGGGTTACGAGAATGGAAAAAGTAATGTGTCTAAAAATAGATTTTTAAAAAAGAGGAATTTTTATAAAAAAAAAAAATTATTACAAGTATTTTAAACGTTATTAAAAATAAAGTGGTCATGATGGGAATCGATTCAGGGAACTCTGGTTGCCAGCCAAGAACTCTACCCAATGAGCTATCGACGCATATAGTACTTGATTGCTTTAGACTTAAATGAATTGTTGCGCTTCGTTTTTACGCTAGTGTTGTCAAAACAAACATACATTAGCCTTTTGCTTACAAAAAACACAAAATAATGTATCTAAAAATAGATTTTCATAAATATTTCAATAATTACTTTACATTTATAAATCATGTATTACGTAATCAATAATCAGTAACTTATTAGTTTATGCTTGCAAATAATGAAAAAGGTAACGAGCTATCATTACAAGGTAACGCATGAGAATATCGCACCCATTACCAATGTGTTGCTGGGTACCTAAATAAAACTTTATATATTTAATTTATAAATCAATCATATTGTATTCAAAACTGAAAAGAATAATTTTAAGTCAAAAACAATCGTGTAATCCTATTACGATAATACCATTTTCTGAACTCCTTTTATAGGGAATTATGTTCGAAATTTTCCCAATCAAAACACTTACACATCACTTTTCGTTCGTTGAAACCTAAACGTTTATACATTTTTACTACTAATTTTAATTTTTTATTAAATGTCCTGAAGGAACTAATTTTTTTTCCAATATTCTGAATTTAAGTTTTGAGCTTTGTCTTCTTGTGGACGTTTTAGTGTAATGGTTAGGGCGTTAGACTGTTACACAAAAGGTTGCAGGTTCGATCCTAGCGATGGCAACATCAATTTAGAAAAATAATATGTAAGAGTTTTCTATCTTCCCATAGCACTTAACCCTACCGAAGTAAAATAACATAACAGGACAATGAACTAAAAAGCTTCAACAATTCCGCCAACTCTTCATCAGATGGCGGACAACAACTGTTCTAAGAATTATCATCTCGCGCTATTTCAGTGTTGCCATATTTGAAGCAGATCTTTAAAAACATAATTCCTAAAATCAACTTTCAAATCTGATTTAAATTTTGACGAATAAATTTACGAATTCATTTTTCTGATTGAATTATTTACTACCATAATTCAATTTTTATCTTATTAGAAGAATCAAGTTGATTTAAATAATTATTTTTATAAATCAAACAAAATAATTCAATTTTAAATCATAGAATCAAATCAATTTTTATTTGATTCGCGAATAAAAAAAATAATTATTTTGATTCTCGAATATGATTTGATACGCGAACTAAAATAAATTTTTTTAAATCACCATTTATTTAATTTTAAACCCAAAGGGTTTAATGGAATTTTTATAAAACAGCATCTTCGGGATGTCTTCCGGACCTGGCCTTATCGTATTATCGCAGTATATTAACACTCCCCTAGAGCAAACAATTTGTCTCTTTTGCCCTATCTCGCAGTATATAAACACTCCCCTAGAGCAAACAATTTGTCTGTTTTGCCCTATCTCGCTTAGTTTTTGAGATACCGACCATTTTAAAAAATGGGCATTTTATAAAATAGCAAATATCTCTTAAACTAAGCGAGATAGCACAAAACGGACAAATATTTTGGAAAATTTAACAAACAGTAAAGAACAGTTTCATAGAATTTTTATAAAACAGCCACAAAATAGATTCGGTAGGTCCCCGAAGGGTTTCCTGGATTTTTTATGAATCAGCTACACTGTGACTATTTTTTTTATTATCAATTTATATCGTAATATAAATTAACACATACCGATAAAACAAATTTCGTTTCCCGTTTCATTTCGTTCGTATAAAAATGGGTCACCCTGTTCCTATTTCATAACAATAGATACATCGGGAAGTCTTCCGGACCTGACATATTTTTAAAAAATTACCTTTTTCAAAATTGAGAATATCTAGAAAACTCAGCGAGATTTGCAAGTCAATTTTAATGTTTTTTTTTTATTTTTTTTAATTCGCAAATCAAATCAATCTTTTTTTAATTCGTGAATTAAAAAAGAATTATGTTTTAACTGATTTGATTCAATTGAATCAAAAAAGATTTAAATGAAATTGATTCATCAAATATTATTTTTAATCTGATTTAATAAATTGATTTATAAAATGTTAAATGAACTCGCTGATTTACAAAAAGAATTATATTTTTTATCGAATTAATTCAATGAAAATTTATCTTTTTCAAGGTCTGATTTGAAGACCTTCATCTTTTACCACCTTTCATATCTTCTCTATTCCCTTTTCAAATAAACCAACACATTTATTAGTAGGAAGAATTTCCTGAGTGTTGCTTCTCTTTTAAAATAAAAGTTTACAAAATTTAATAAAAATTTCGCTCATTTTAGTTTTTTTTAAAAAATTACATGAACTAACGTTTTGTCTTCTGGTGTATAAATTATAAAGAAGTGCTAAAAAACTATCGAGTGTTGAAAATATTTACTTCTGTTATTTTCAAACAATACAAAAAATCATCTCTTTGCAACTTAACGGTTTAAATATTTTCTACTGTCTCCACGGTGTATTTGTTTGGATATTGTTCCTCATACAGTTTCTTTCTAAGGTTTCATGTTTAAAAATAATTGTACTACCAATTAGTTTTTCTATTTTTTTTTTGTTTTGCGCCATTCATATCTTTAACATTGTTTTTATATATTTTCGGTATATTGTTGCAGTTTCATGTGATGGTGGTTAAAGGTGTTGGTGATTTAGGAATTTTTAACAAATTTTCACGTTATTTTTTATTATTTTTTTTTTTGTATTTTTTCACAAAGGTGTTTTGCTTTTATTGTGTAGTTTCTTTGCACATTTAACAAAGTTTAACTGTTAAAAGGTGTTGTAGTTTTTTTTTTTAGCCTAAGGTATAATTATTTTAACACAATATTTATATACGATTTTTGTATTAATATTGTTTGAAATTATAAAAAAAAAAATTATGAATTTTTAGGTGTGAATTAATCACGATTTTTAATAAACGATTTCATTATATTTTCAAAATATTATCTGTTTGTATTATAAAACACGATTATTATATTACTTTTATTAGTTTTTTTTTGAAAATTTAAAAGTAAAATGTTTATCTTGAATTGGTATAGAAAAATATTTGAAACACTTGTTACAAGTTACAAGTTTCAAGTACAAATAATTTTTAAATATAAATTAAGCTGTTTATAACAAGTAAAATATTTGATTCAATGTTTAGATTGGGTTAATTTTAAAATAAATAGAAAAAAAAACAGATGGTTTTGTTAAACAAGGTCTTGATTATTGTAAAAGAACTACATCTTTTACGAAATACTAAATTTTTACAAAGACTATGTCTTTTGCAAAATCTTAAATTGTTTACAAAAAACTACGTCTTTTAGAAAATCATAAATTGTTTACAAAGGACTATCTATTTTACAAAATTTTAAATTGTTTACAAAAGACCAGGTCTTTTACAAAATCCTGAATTGTTTACAAAAGACTACGCTGTTTATAAAAACTGAATTATTTATTAAAGAATATGTCATTTATAAGAGACTACGTCATTTATAAAAGACTACGTCATTTATAAAAAACAACGTCATTTATAAAAGACTACGTCATTTATAAAAGAATACGTCATATATTAGGGACTACGTCATTTATAAAAGACTACGTCATTTAATAAGGACTACGTCATTTATTAAAGACTACGTCATTTATAAAAGACTACGTCATTTATAAAAGACTACGTCATTTATAAAAGACTACGTCATTTATAAAAGACTACGTCATTTATTAAAGACTACGTCATTTATTTAAGACTACGTCATTTATAAAACAATACATTTATAAAAGACTACGTCATTTATTAAAGACTACGTCATTTATTTAAGACTACGTCATTTATAAAAGAATACGTTATTTATAAAAGACTACGTCATATATTAAGGACTACGTCATTTATTAAAGACTATGTCATTTATTAAAGACTACATCATTTATTAAAGACTATGTCATTTATAAAAGACTACGTCATTTATAAAAGACTACGTCATTTATAAAAGACTACGTCATTTATTAAAGACTACGTCATTTATTTAAGACTATGTCATTTATTTAAGACTACGTCATTTATAAAACAATACGACATTCATAAAATACTACGTCATTTATAAAATACTAAGTAAACTATAAAATACTACGTAATTTATAAAAGACCACGTCATTTATTAAAGACTATGTCATTTAAAAAATACTACGTCATTTATATAAGCATACGTCATTTTTAAAACACTACGTCATTCAAAACAAACTACGTCAATTATAAGTCATTTACAACAGACTGCAACATTTATAAAAGACTACGTTATTTATAAAAGACACCGTCATTAATAAAAGAATAAGGCATTTATAAAAGAATACGGCATTTATAAAAGAATACGTCATTTATAAAAGACTACGTCATGTATACATGACCACGTCATTTATAAATAAATACGTCTTTTATAAGAAGACTGCGGCTTTTAGAAAACAAATATGTTATTTAAAAAGACTACGTAATTTGAAAGACTACCTATTTTATAGACGACTAAGCCTTTTATACAATCCTCCATTTTTAACTTAATTATTCACATAATATAATTTTTTCTTTCTATGACTAACAACAAAAACTTCACCCCAAAGTCTCATTTGGAAAAACTAAATCAAACATTTACAAAGTTTAAAAAACCCCCCCACCATAAAAATTATGATAGTTCTCATCATCATCATCATCATTATAATCCTCAAATACGAAAAAAAAAACATGAGAAATCTTTAAACTACGGTTGCATTATAACACTTTCACGGCTCGTTGAGTTAAATAAAGATGATGTCAGTATCAATCAGTTTTGTGGCCAGAACATAAATAAAACTTACAAAAAATAAAGAAAAAAAAACGCTTTAATGTCTAAAGGGCATAATAATGTGTTATATGATCAGTTTAGGACAGCAACAAACTAATAAAGATGAAGTTTTTTCTGCTTCTTTTAGTCTTTTCAAAATGTGTCTTACAAACAAAAGATGGTGTTATTGAAGGAGTGTGAGTTTGAAGTATGAAAAAAGAATTTTTGATCGTTTGTTTTAAGATGATAATAATACATTCATCTTATTCATCATAAGTTTTGCTCTAACTATTTTATTGTATGTATTTTATTAGGGAATACTTAATATAGAGAAAAAAATCTTTGTTTAGCTTAAAGCTGAATAACATTGGTTGAGGGAAAAAGTAACAAATATAAATAATTATTTGTTTACTAATTAAATATTCTTACCAAATTATTTTAAGATTAGAAATTTCTACTGACGCATAAAATTTTACAAATTTATAATTATTAACCACGTTTTTTTCTTTCTTTATATTTTCAGGTGAGTTCGATTTTTATTTATAATTATCATTATAAAAATGGGTAAGTTGAATTTAAATGAGTTATTTTTAAGGGGGTTTAACTGAATGAATTTTAATGAAATGCAAATATGTAAGTTTATGGGCAACAAATTCGTTAAATATTGTTCTTTAACTTTTTATACTGATTTCTTAATTCATGAAAATATGGGTAAAAATCAAAGGCTTCTTACTTGTTTGTGTTCATTCAATATTTTTCAGTCCTGCTTAATAAAGGGTGGTCCAACCATAATCCACGATGTTAATTGTAAAGGGTGGTTAAATTTTAAGGGTCGATGTTGATTTTGAATACAACACAAAACACGGCCATTGAATTGTCGCGCAGAAGAGCCATTGTTTTATGGGATTTTAGAGGACACATCTGCGTATGCATCTGCATTTCGTTAGCTGTGTGACAAGTGGCACCGTCCTGTTGAAACCACATATCGTCCAGGCTCATATCCTCAATTGCTGTCCACAATAAGTTCGTTATCATCTCGCAATAGCGAACACCATTCACGGTAAATGCTTGGCCGACCTCATGACACACTATCGCGAACAACAGCAATGTTTTCCGCAGAAAGAACTGGGTGAGGATGCACAGGTGTTTTCACAGAACCAGTTTGCTGAAATTTGCACACAATTCTCCCGATTGTGGACACATTT
The DNA here is from genome assembly GCA_949748255.1 of Eustalomyia histrio. Taxonomy (NCBI): domain Eukaryota; kingdom Metazoa; phylum Arthropoda; class Insecta; order Diptera; family Anthomyiidae; genus Eustalomyia; species Eustalomyia histrio. Next base: position 17,079,801 of record OX456526.1, read on the forward strand.
GGTCGATTATGCTGACCAAAAAAAATCACGAAGGGCACGAAATGCATTTTGATTTGAACGCCCATTTTCATCATAAGCCTGAATAACTTTAACGCGTTGCTCGATTGTGTATCTTTCCATGGTTCAAATTTAGTTAGTCTGAAATTGAGAAATGTCAAATGAAATGCAGAAAAAAACTTGATGTTTAGGTGTGGTTCACATTCAAAATCGGCCCTTTAAACGTAACAAAAAATTTTCAAAAAATTTTCTCAATATTTTTATTACTACAGAAGGATATATGACAATTATGTGTGAAACAAAATATCGGCCAGATGCTCTCCACGGCTTCGGTGGCATAGCTCTATCCTATGGTCCATATTTTCAATGACTCTGAGACATAATTGAGGTTCAATGTCTTTAATGTGCCGAATAATCTTATCCTTTAGCTCTTGAATTGTTTTTGGCTTATTGACGTATACTATTTTTTAAATATCCCCAAAGAGAGAAGTCCAACGGTGTCAGATCTCATGATCGTGGTGGCCAATTAACATCGCCACGACTTGAAATAACACGGCTATTGAATTTCTCGCCCAAAAGAGATATTGTTTCGTTGACTGTGTGGCAAGTGGCACCAGCCTATTGGAACTAAATATCGTCCAGGTCCATATCCTCAATTTCAGGCCACAAGAAGTCCGTAATCATCTCGCGATAGCGAACACGACGACGAGTTGAGGTTGACGGCTCTTCTGCCACACTATCGCGAACAACAGCAACGTTTTCCGCAGAACAAACTGGACAAATATCTGTGCATGAGTTTTCACATTTCCTACAGACCCGGTTTGCGGAAATTTGCGCGCAATTTACCCGATTGTGGACACATTTGATCGATTATGCTGACCAAAAAAATCACGAAGTGCACGAAATGCATTTTGATTTGAACCCCCATTTTCGTAAAAGCCTTTAACAATCTTAACGCGCTGTTCAATTATGTACCTCCCCATGGTTGAATTTGTCAAACACTTAAACAGAGAAATGCCAAATTAAGTTGGGCAAAAAACTTCACGTTAGGGTGTGAATCACAATTTACATCGTGCATTATACATAGTTGGACCACATTTTATTCTTCTTATTGTTTTAGAATTTGTTCTCGTTTTAAAATAGAAATCATTTTTAAAGATTTTGCCAAATTTCGATTTTGATAAAAAATTTAGTAAATTAAATTTTTTATCGAAATAAGTTTATTGGTACAGGGTGGGGCAAAAATCATTTATTCATCATCATTTATTTGTAAACTGAAAACTTATTGGTTTTTAACTGATTATACTTATTTGCATTTATAAATTTTGTTTCAATGAATTAAATAAAATGATGTCCCACATAGGGCTGCTGTTGCAAATTTGGGTTCTTTTGATTACATTTTGTATAACTGTGCGCAGCATTTGTATTGTCACGTTGTCAATTTAGGCTCGAATGTTGTTCTTCCACTCCTCAAAAGTACGGGGCTTGTTCAAGTACAACAACGACAGCAAATATCCTCAAAAAGAATAAATTCGGGACAGTAAAAACCGGAGATCTGCTTGGCCAAGCCAAATCACCGACACGACATTACACGCCCTGGGAATGCATCCTTTAAAGTACGCATTATGTCAAGTGCGGTATGAAAATTCAGTCAACATAGCTCTTAACGGTCGCCATAATATTGTTTCCGTCGGCTCCTTCGAAAAATTAAGTTCCAATCACCTTTTCCGATATAACAGCATATCACACGGTGCGTTTGAGAGGGTGTAATGGTGCTACTTGAATTATGAGTGGATTTTATGCCCCCAGAACCGAGAATTTTGTTTATTAAAGTGGCCGCTGTAATAAAAATGAACCTGGTCGCCCATGCTCAATTTTGATGGAAAATCATCCCATTCGTCTTTGAGTTTCCAAATCTTACATCTGTATTCTAAGCAGTGGTAAAAACTGTTAGACCACCCAAATAGTGTATTGGACGATTTTCAAACTCTATCTCAAAATGCGGCAGAGGGAACGCCGCGAAATGTGCACATTTTCTTATACATGATTCGGGCTTCTCTACCACATTTTCACGCACTGCTTTAATGTTTTCTGCCAAACGGCCTGTTCTAAGCATTTCGCAGCTTCAGCTGTTTCGTGCTGCACTGCTCTGTTGAAATCGGGTCGCCAGACATTGAATTATTTGCGCTGTGGGCGCTGCTCGATTGGAATATTTTCACCGAATTTTACGTTGCGCTACCACCACTGACGAATTATTGCAAGCAAACATTGTCACTATTGTCGTGCACTCTTGAGGCGTATAGCAATTCATTGTTATTCACTATAAATTTCACACATGTCTACTTGACGCATGTCAAAATCAAACTGACATCCGATGCGATTTCCAAAAATGGTTTTATTTTCCAATAGGGTGATACTTTTTGCCCCACCTTGAATATATAAAAAATCTTATTTAACGCATTTGTGGTAAATTTTATGAATCCCAAATAGAGACGTTTAGATGCCGGTTAGAGAGTTTAATTGTGTTCATAATTTCTAAAATGGTGGGTGATAAAAGAAGCAGTTCCGCTTCATCTATAATTGGCGTGAAACTTATTTCCCCCCCTAAAAGGTAAATGGATAAACAGTCATAAATGACATGTGAAGCAAAACTGCAAAATACAGGTTGGTTGAAAAGTTCCTGCGCTCACCAAGAGATGGCACTGCTAGCTCCAAACTTTTTTTTTCTCAAGTTGGTATAACTGTCCTGAGAACACATGCAAAGTTGCAAGTCATTCTGTCAATTCTTTCTTTGTTTACAAGCCATTTGAAGTTGACGTGTCATTGATTTTTTTTAATATGGAAAAAATTTAATATCGTGCAGTCATTAGATTCTTTGTTTTGAAGGGTTTAAAAGCAAAGGAAATTTATGAACAATTGTAAGAAGTGTATAAGGAGTCCTCACCTTCAAAACGCACCGTTGAATATTGGGCTGGTGAATTTAAACGTGGTCGTACCAGCCTTAAAGACGATCCACGCGAAGGACGACCAAAAACTGCAACCACAGCAGAAATCATTGTGCAGGTCCATAATATGGTTAGTGAAGATCCAAGTTTGACTAAGCGTGAAATTGCTAATGCCATAGGCATCTCAGACGAACGAGTATTCCATATTTTACATGAAGAATTACCTATGAAAAAACTGTTTGGAATGTTAGTGCCGCACACATTAACAATTCAACAAAAACTGGATCGAAAACAAATTTCTCAGCGTAATTTGGAGCGTTTTAAGCCGAATAAAACCGACTTCTTGCGTCGTTTTATAACTATGGATGAGACTTGGATCTACCACCATGATCCTAAATTGAAACAAGAACGTTTACAGTGGACTGAAGCTGGTTGTTCAGCTCCAAAGCAGGTGAAGTCACAACGATCAGCAAAGAAGGTTATGGCATCAGTTTTTTGGGATGCAAAAGGAATTTTGTTGATTGATTATCTTCAGAAAAGTAAAACAATCAACTCTGAATATTATTGCAGCCTTTTGGATCAGCTGGATGAAAAAATTCGTGAGAAAATACCTGGTTTAAAGAAGAAAAAAATTATCTTTCATCAAGACAATGCACCTGCTCACAAAATTGTTTTGACGATGGCTAAATTCAAAGAATTAAAGTACGAATTGCTTGAACATCCACCGTATTCACCAGATTTGGCTCCCAGTGACTGCTATCTCTTCAGAAATCTCAAACAATTCCTTCGTGGAAAGCATTTTTCGTCGAATGAAGAGGCCATAGCAGCCGTAGACGGTTATTTTGCAGAGCTTCCGGAAAACCATTATAAGGATGGGATAAAATTATTGGAAGATCATTGGAACAAGTGTATTGAGCTTCTAGGAGATTCTATTGAATAAAAAAATATATTTCGTAACAAAAACAGTATTCTTTCATTTCGAGCGCAGGAACTTTTCAACCAACCTGTACAATAATTTATCTAAAATCTGTTGGGTAATTTGAGAATAATTTTGTCACGCACGGTTATCAATACGAAATTACTTTTTCCCTCTACCAATAGAATTTCCATACAGAAACTATACTTTAAATGTATTTATATCAGAGATAATAAGTTAATGCAAAACTATTGCTATGGTAAAAGGAAACAAAGATATGCTTATTCTTTCTATAATATGTGTGTGCAACAAAAGAAAAAAAAAACCAACGTAAAAAGATGAATCCTTCTTATTATTTTTGTATTGGCAATTTCATTATGTTCTTAGCACGATTGGTTGGAATTGGTAGTGATAACGAGTTTAGGTTTCTGTTTTGTTTCCGAATCAGTATGAAAAAAAACGTGCATTAAAACCTAGGAAAAAAATATAAAGTAACTGCAAAAAAAGCAGACCAAAAAACAAAATAGATTTTAGCAACAATATAAGTGCAAAAAAAAAGTCACAAGAACACGTTTCGCGCCAAATATTTTATTTTCTAGAACAGATAAAACTTCTGCTCTATACACCATAGACAACAAAATGCAGCAGCAGCAGCAGCAAAATAAAAAAAATTTCCATATGAATAGAGTAGCACCTGAAAACATGGTTTATCCTCTTGAAACAATCTTGAAGTTAGTAAAACACGCGATATTTCTGTAAATTTTGTAACATGTACATCTCCTTTTTTTTGTTGTTGTTCTTCTTCTATAGCATTTGTTGTTGGTGTTTGTTGTGTATTTGTTTCTTTCAGTGTATTGTATGCTTATTTATTTTATTTTTTGAAACTGAAATACATTTCTATATGAATCACTTTATTTCTTTCGTATTTCGCGTTATCTCTAAACTGATATCACTTTTTTTTTAGCTCAGCTTTAGCTTTAAATTGTTTTTTCTCTCTTTTGGTTGTTACCCAACCAATGCCATAAGGCTTTACTTATTTCTTTAAAGTCGCCATTTTGTTTCGTCTTTTTTTGCATTTGTTTTTTTTATTTTTATTTATTTACTAACTTTAAAAAATTAAAATCGTTATCTTTTGAAACACAGTAAAAGTGTATGGATGGATGAATGGATGAATGTGTGTATGTGGTACAACAATACACTTTCTATAGGCAATAAAAATTATTATCAACAACAACAACAACAACAACAACAACACCAACAACATACAACTCGTACTAACAATAATAACAATAAAAAACCTTCCACACAAATTTTAAAGTGCGATAATAATTTTTGTTATATACGACAAACACGTACATTTTAAATTTTATCGCTATTTGCAATATAATTTTATTTTAATTGTGGGCGTTATTTTTTTTTCTTCCATTCACTTATCTTTTCGTGTTTTATAAATAAGCAGTTATTTCTAAGAATTCGATTAAAGTCGATAAAGTATTTTTTATTTACATTAAATACTGCACTCAAAACTATTTTTTTTAATTTATATGAATCATATAATTACAAATGGCATACTAATACCCTAACCAAGGCTATTGATTGCTGGGAATCGATCCCACGACTCCTGCATTGACAAGCCAGCACGCTACCAACGAGCTTACCGGTGCGCTCAATAAATCTATTAAAAATTAAAGAAAAAGTGCCCTGCGGAAATTAGTTGTTTTTTTTTCTTGCTAAATATTAGTAACATAAGAACAGCGAAAAAAAAACTGTTACATATACAAAACATTAGTTATGATTAAATTAATTTTTAGTTAATTGAAAATGTCAATTTACCTTGCTAAAATCAGCTAAAATTTTTGCTGAATATTCGAGACAAATAACAGCAAATAAACTGTTAAATTTACAAAATTTTGGTAAACTGCTGATTTCATTTGCATTTAAGTTCGCATTAGAAAATTCTAACCAAAAAAAAAAATATTAATTTTTAGTTATTTTTTTAGTCCATTAATATTCAACAAAATTTTTTGCTGATATTAGTAACTTAAATTTAACTCAAATTTATCTAATTTTTTCATATTTTCAATTTTGCTGTTCTTATCTTCCTACCAATATTTAGCAAACAACAAAATCTGGTAATTACAAGCAGTCTTTTCCCAGGCCCCTTTTGAACTAGTTTTTAGTAACTTTAGAAAAAAATTGTACTGCTTTTATTCTATTAGTGTATACACCCAAAGAAAAGATTGGTTGCAATTCGATCAAAACCATTAACAATTATTTGTATGAACTTTAGTTTATTTGGAATAACCTAAAATCCATTATTATATCAAAAATATTGCATTGGGAATTAAAAAGAGGGAAAAGGAATCAAAAAAGTATACTATTTTCCAATTATTGATATTTGCAATCAACTTAACGAATAAAATTCGTTTAGTAATTTCATACAGTAGAAGAAACCATTTATTTAGTGAATGTACTAGAAAATTAGCACAATCTTTCATATTTATTAAAAAAATTTCAATATTTGAAAGTGGTAACTACAAATGATCAAATATGTCATTAAATTATGATTTGAGTTGTACCAACCGAATTGTGGACTGTATTGATTATAGAAGCCACTAACGATTGGTATTCGAAAATGAGTTTTCAGCTATATTTATTTTCCTAAAAAATTATTTAAATTCAAAGTTAGTCATTAAAATTTATAAGTGTTTGTGGGCTAGTATTCCAATTTCCGAGTTCAAATCCCGGTAAAGGCAAACATTTAAAAAAAATATATTTTTTTAATTAAGTTAAAATAAAATATTCAAATGTTTTAATAACAAATATATCAAAGAAAATTAAATCAAATTGTAGTGCAGTAAGTAAGAGTGTGAATTATAAATCTGGATGCCTAGGTTCGATATCGGAAAAAATATAAAAATAAAATTTTGTGGAACGTAATTATATTTATGTGGAATATAAATATTAAATAACACAACTGAACATTGGCTCTCACAACTAAAAATATTATTTAATATATAGAAAGTTGTCGTAACCGCCAGAACTCGATTGGCAGCAAATTCGGTGGCCACAACTGATACGGTTTTCTGAGTGTATATATATAAAGGAAATTTCAACGGGGAAAGGCAAAAATGGGAAAGTCTTCCCTTGACGGCCTGTGCAAATCCCATTGTCTAGGAAACCTCCAGGTTAAATACGTGTTCCTTAGAGTATCCACTAATGGAACGAAATTGAATATAACGAAGAACGAGTGAATTGAAACACTTGACAATGGTAACGAAATGAAATGACATCAGGAACGAAATGCAACAAAACTGGGAACAAGTGGAATCGAAACACTAAATATAGGCAAGGAAGCGCAATGGATTGAGTCCGAATTTTATTGATATGTATCAATTGGAACATACTTTTTTTCTATTTTTTTGTAAATTATTCTCAATTTTTACGTTTTTCCAAAAAATAAAAAAAGATTTAAAACAATTGTCATTAATCAATGAGTTAAAATTCTTAAATTATTATTTTGAAAGGGAACTCTTGCAACTCGGCTCATATCCTTTTAGCTGTAAACCTAAAGCTAAAAATATGTGTGGGCTACCACACTAAAAAAGACATTATTTGTAATTTTCGCCAGGAATGTTGTAAAATGTGGATTTAAAAGGGAAGAATGCCCCTAACGGCCCAAACTGCTTTGGCTATTAACCTGAAATTTAAAGAACAGGTAAAATTAAAAGACTAAAATCGGGAGAGGAAATGGAAAGAGCGAATCGAAACTCTGGACAACTGGAACGAAATGGAATAGGAAGCAAGCAAAATTGAAATACTCCACAAGGAGAACGAAATAAAATGAGAAATACACTACACGGGAACAAAATGGAATTTAACTAGGAACGATTGGAATTGAAACACTAGACAAGGGAGACGAAATAGAATGGAACAGGAAACTAGTGGAATTGGAAATGGGATGGAGAGATACAGATACTGGATTTTATTGATATTTTTTACATATTTGCGATTTTTCTCTATTTTTAAGTTTTTTAAAAAAGAACCAACATTAAATTCTTGCTCTACACCCTATATTTTACAAAGAAAATAATAAAAAAAATCCTATCCCGCGACAGCCGCGTTTTAAAAACGTTTCTTCTTAATTCTTCTTAAATCGGGTTTTTAATAAGTCAAATATTTGACAACTTTAACTCCAATTCTGTAAAAGATTTTTTTTGGAGAGGTTTGATAGAGCAGGCTAGGAAATTTGTTCCCCGTAACCTGGAATAGGGTTTAACTGATCTTGATATAGTTTAAGTACTGGTTTTAAATCAACCAGTTCTAATTTCGATTTTATGAACCGGTTACTTTTATGATCGTTTTAAACAAAAATCATTGGTGATAGAACAAAATAAATAAAAAAAAGTTCTGAGACAAAATATATTTAAATGCATTTTTTATATGTGACCCAGAAAATAATCTACAATCAAACTATCTGGACTTTTGGATTACCTACTAAAGTTTGTTATAGATAAAAATATATGAATGGTACGCAAATCGGGGGTCGAGTGTAATTAATATCATTCTATAAATTGTATATTACAATCCTTAATTATCACATGTTATCAACGACAATGTATTAAATTTTTATATTTTTTAATTTAACATTTTTTTTTTACAATCATAATTAGATTTTCATCTCGTAAACAAAATCTAATATTAAATGACATGAAAACAAGGCGGAAATGTAGCCGACCAACAATGTTGTTTGGTATTTAGTTTTAAAAAGTAGTAACTATATTGTATTTTATCATTAAATGTTAATAATTGTGTATATTAAAATAGTATACTATGTGTACACAGAGACGACAACAACATGTATCTGTAATAAAAAACTGTTTAAAATTCAAAACTGAACTTAAAACTGGTATAAATAGTGATACAAGATAAATATCATTAAAGTGTCATTGCATGTTGAGATAAAAAAAATACAAAATAAAAACAACAAAACTATTATATTTCTAATATTTCAAAATAATAAACAAAAAAACATATCAAAATCTCTTTAATAAGCGACAGATTTGAAACTTAAATCCAAACACATAATATTTATAAGAAACCTGACAGATGGAAACAAAAAAAATGTGACCGATATTTTTTTTTTTTTTTGTTTGTCCATTCTAATTTTATCTTTATTTAAGATTTTTTTTATAGATTAACATAAATTTTAAATTTATACAAAGAGTTTTAGTTTTAAATAAATTCCTGTGATTTTTAAATGACGAGAGGTATTGTTTTTTTTTTTTTGGCAAATGTGTTTAAAGATTGTCGTTATAGATAGAATTTAATTTAATTTAAAGTTTATGTTTTTGTGTATGATAATTTTTTAAGTAGAGATATCGGAATTATTTAACGGATATTGGGGGCGAATTTTAAATATATTTTATTTGTTTTTTAAGATACAGATTTTTAGGTTGAGTGATAAAACTGGTTTTGAAATCAATTATGACGCGTGCTGTTATTTGATGTGATTTTTTAAGATTTGTTATGGAATTTTTATTAAAACAAGGTTGATTGTTTTTTATATTGGCTTTAGTAGAATTTTATACACCTTCCAGATAGACTTGTGAGACTTTGGCTTTTGTGCCAAAATCTTAAAAGTTTTTGTGAGCCTTGGGAGGAAAAAATTTCAATTGGTGATTTAACCAATATTTTGGGATTTTTGGATATTTTTTTAATGCGAACAATCTGAAACTGAAATAATAATCATTGGAATTTAAGGATTTAAACACAGAGAAAACAAATTCGTGCTGGCAATTGAATTTGTTACCAATCCAATGCACTATGGGTAATTTATGCCAATTTTTTGGCCAAAACTAATAACTGCCAGTCTGGAAAGTTTTTCGAACTGCAAAAAAAAGACGTTTTGGAGTAAGAGGGCCCTTATTTAATGATTTGGGAAGATCTAAAAAAATATCAACCCTACACTCAAAAAAATTAGTTAGTAAAAAAGATAGTTAACTAACTGCAGTGTTTCCATCATTCTGAATTTCCAAATTCTGAATTTTTCTGTTTTTCCAATACGACTTTTCTCTTCTTTTCTAACTTGCCACTTCTTTATTTCGCACTTGTAGCCTGCGTGCAATATGAATTTAAAAACACGAATCCAACAATGCAAATGACTTAATCCGTATTTTAGGTTACCTTCTTTCGCATAAAATGTTTCACTCTCAAAGTTTATGATTTTCATAAAGTACTTTGGATTTGCTTTACATATAGTTTGACTTGATTTAGTGTTGGTTTTCCAATATAAAGGATAGTGCCTTTTCTGTCGTAAGTCTGACTGGATTCTTCGTCGCACTCTGATATTTTCCTCAATTCAGAGGGCCTTGTTGGGCTAGCTAGAGTTTTTTGAGAACCAATGCTAAGTCTAGTTGCTTTTGCTTTCGAGCAGATTTTGTTACTGCGCGAACACACAGCTCCCTTTCATGTTGTAATGATTTTGAGAGTTCATCAGCATCCCTTCTTTTCGAACGTTCGCTTTTCTTTCCAAATTTTTTTTTGGCATTTAACCATTCTGAATTTTTCGTCCCAAACACAACACGTTTTCTTTGTGAATTTTGCCATTTCTGAGACAAATAACGACAATCACTTCTTCACTCACCGTTTCGCCATCACCTATTTTCCTAAGTATATACTTCAAAACAGCAGTTTATTTCTCTCCTTTTTTTCTTTCTTAGAACCAAACCTCAGCAAGTTCGCTATGAGCCAAGTAGGGGTTGCCTACAAAAAATGGCATATATAAAAAACGCAAAAAATCGCAGCATGAAATTAATGAAATAAACTCAAAATTAAATAATTAAAAAAAACTTTATTAATTTCAGAATTAAAAAATATTAAGCTTTTTTTAAAAGCTTATCCAAAGTTGGATAAAAATTTTTATTTTTTTGAAAATTGAGGTTAGGCCGAAAGAATGAATTTTTTTACCAATAAATTATTTTATTTCTAAAATGATTATTTATTTATTTATTTACCACTTACCATTACTATTGTTTTGCATATCTAACTTTATTTTTCAAGCGTTTTGTTTATTAGGAAATATTGCCTTGTAATGTCATCAAAAAATAACATGAAGCCCGTTCCACTTAAATTGTTGTTTTTTAACAATGACTGAGAGTCAGCTGATTAGCAGTTTTTGGTTTTTTACAAAAACAAAATTTACTTGTAAATGCTTTGAAGTATTCTTAATTAAACTGCGACAACAAAAGCTTGATTTTCAAATGTGCGAAATTTGAATTTTGGCCAAAAAAATTTATCAAATTACCCATAGTGCAATGGTTCGGATGTCGTTAAAAAATATTTCAATTGTGACAACTGAAAACCAATTAGGATTTTTATTGGGACAACAGAATTTCGGTTGCTTTAACAATAATTCAATAGGCACAATAAAAAAATCGGCTACTATGTTTTCTGGTGGAATACAAATAAGTGTAAATTACGAATTTGAGAATTTTTTAGAAAACCGTATTTAATTCAATTAAATTTGGTTACGAGAAAAAATTTAATAGTTTTTTCGTAAAAAATACGAAACTTTTGTATATTATACAAAACGTTCGTATATCTTACGAAACTTTAGTACATTTTACGAAACTTTAGTATATTTGACGAAAGTTAGTTTAGTCAAGAATTGGCTGATTTTACAAAACTAATGAAAACGTTCCATATTTTGGTGTTTCTTTTACACTGTTAATTATGTTTTTACGAAATTAATAAAACTTAAAAGATATATTACATATAGTTATCTGTTAAATATGCAATTACTCGAAAATTGTGAAGCAAGTTTTTTTTGAAAGTAAATATCCTAAAAAAACTTTTATGAAGTACTTTTATAAAGTAATGTTCATAAAAAGTATTTTTATTAAAAAATACTTTCAAAAATTTAATTTGATACAGAGTGTCCGCCGGGAAGGTATACTACTTTCTTTGTTCATAATTTTTGATTAAATGAAAGAGAATGGATCTTATAAATGTTTTATTTAATGTCGGCAATTATGTCCGCCTGTTAGCCTCACAAATGCGAGCACATTTTTCATAACATTCTCACACATTTCACGCGGTAATTCATTAATTTCATTACGAATATTTTGTTTGAGTTGCTCAAGCGTTTCTGGTTTGTTTGCATAAGCCATGCTTTTCAGATATTCCCACAAAAAGAAGTCCGGAGCAGTCAAATCAGGCGACCGTGAAGGCCAATCAACATCACCATTTCTTGAAATAACTTGTTGTGGAAAGAGGTCTCGCAGTAATTCCATTGTAATCCTGGCTTTATGCGATGTGGCACCGTATTGTTGATACCACATGTTAATCAAGACCAAAGCATACAGTTGTGGCGTTAAAAACTTTTCAATCATATCACGATATCGCTCGCCACTCACAGTTACCGTTACGCCGTTTTCATTTTCAAAGAAGTAAGGTCCAATGGTTCTTCCTGACCAAATTGCACACCTGTCACTTTTAATGGATACAAAGGTGACTGATGAATAATTTGAGGGTTTTTCATTGCCCAGAATCGACTATTCTGTTTATTCACATATTCATTCAAATAAAAATGTGCCTCGTCACTCATTATGATTTTTTCATGAAAATCGGGGTTGTCATTTGCGAGCTGTAACATCCTATTGGCATATGTACTGTACGGCGGCGTAAATGGTCTTGTGGAAGAAGCCTTTGTGTCAACTTAATCTTAAATGGAAACAAATACAAATCCTTGTGCAAAATTGTGGCCAAAGTTGTTCTTTTAAGACCAAGCTCCTGAGCACGGCGTCGAATTGAGGTTGATGGATTGTTTTGAACACTTTCTTGAGCAGCAGTTATGTTTTCAGCCGATCTTGCAGTCCGTTGTGGTCCACGCTTGGGCCTATTAGCTACTGACCCTCTTTCTTCGAAATCATTCACTGCACGATAAATAGTGCGTTTTGTTGGCACGTTGTTTCTCCCAAAAATTTCACGAAACTTTCTCATCGTCACTGTAACGATGATTGATTTTGAAAAAATGTTTTAGCGATTAAAACACGTTGGTTTATCGAATATTTTTCCATAATAAATTTGCCACGTGTCTACTTCACGACTGCCAAATATGAACTGTCAAGACTAATGTTTACCTAAATGGCGGAAAAACAAAGTAGTATACCTTCCCAGCGGACACCCTGTATAATGAATTTAAAATTACGAAAGTAATTTCGTAACACGAAGCACAACTATTCATTTATGTTCAAAGCAATCAAATATTTTATGCTTCTCTAGCTCAGTGGGTAAAGTTCTCGCCTGGTAACCAGAGTTCCAAGGTTCGATTTTCATCATGACCATGTTATGTTTAATAACGTTTGAAATATTTATAATAATTTTATTTAATACATTTTTTTATGAAAATCTATTTTGAGACACATTACTTTCCCATCTTCGTGACAATATACGTGACCGCTTACTTTATTACCTCCAATGGGTACGTTAGAGAAGTTAACAAAAAAAAAATAAAGTTAATTCTAGAGTCTACGAATGGGCTAATTTGGTTGCTTTGTATATAAAACTATTAAATATGAAGTGTGGTGCCGATTGGATAAAGAAAATGAGAGGCGGAAATCGATTGAAAATTCGAATAGTGAATACATACAAGGGTAAAAAATCACTTTTTATAGTTTTTGAGACAAAATTTGTTACTAAAGATATCTTCTACACTATATTATAAAAAATTCGAAATTTGTAAACTTTATTATCTTTCTTAAAACGTATAACAAATAGAAATCGGATGAAAAACATACAACTTATTACAAATGCCCCAGGCCAATAATTTGTCAAAAATCACTAGGTTAGGAAATTAAAGAACAAATTGTATTTTTTTAGAATTTTCTTTAATGCAACATTATATATTTTTTAGATCCATAAATATTCTAATATGAAGTTTTGTTCCTCTTAAATAGCGTAAACAAATTTTTAAGTATGACTTAAAATGCAACATTTCTTTTATGAAATTTTAAATATTTCATGAAATTCAAAACGAAATATCGTGCGGTATCTTCATATTTTGATAAAAGTTAACAAACTATCTTTTGTAATTAGTAATTTATATTTAACCCATTAAGGCCCGACCATATTAAGAGACTCGATAGACAAAAATAGATATTATATCTGAAGTCCCCATGGTCTAATTAAGAAAAAAAAATTTTTCCTTAAACTTCCAGGTGCGCAGGAGAGCCAGGGGGGGGGTGATGCGAAAACGCATCACTGGGCCTTCACTCTCTTTGAAGACATGTGAATAAGATCTCAAACACATGGGTGCATTGGAACTAACCTTAAATGACGACAGAAGCAACTCAACTTATGATTCATAAGTAGTTTTGATATTTGGAAAATTTTTTCAGAAGTTGCAGAAATTTTACGAAATCGAAAAAAAAAAATCGCAATGGCAACATTTTCCCATAATTTTTTCTCCAAGATACACTCGAGTTACAAACTGGCGCCTATGAGCAGTATTGTAGTATAAAATCTTAAGTTTTTGGAAACATGTTGATAATCGCTATAGTCCTAGCCGTTTTTTCTAGAGGTTTCCTACAAAATGCGATGCGTTTTCGCATCACTGGGCCTTAATGGGTTAAAAAGAAAAAAATCTATATTAACGCTTTTATGCGGTTGGGGCCAAAAACGATCCAATAGTTTTTAACGTTAAAAAACTTAGTTTCATTAAAATATCTGCATAATAGAAGTAAAAAATTTTTAATCATAAATAGTAAAATGAAAATGAACCAAAATTTTTTAAACGCTAGAGTACGCAATTTGTTTCAAATATATGTTATGCAAAAATTACCTTAAAATATTTGATATATAGGGAATAAACTACTATATGTCGAAATAACTTAGCACGGGACAATTTCGAATACTTCTTAGGTAAATTTTGCATATACGAGGGTGTGTCAATAAGTCCGTGACTTTTTGAATAAAACACAGTTTTTTTTTCAAAAAAAAAAAAAATATATTTTTTAACATAATCTCCTTTTAGCTCAATACACTAAGTCCTACGTTTTTCCAATTTTTGTATCCCTTCCTAAAAATAGGATTTTTTCGAGGTCCATAAAATAGGCATTTGTTTGATCAATAATTTCATCGTTGGAGCTAAATCTCTTTGGAAATAGAAAATAGTCACTGGGGGCTAAATCCGGAGAATAAAGCGAATGAGGGGGGAATTCGTAGTTTACTTCATGGATTTTTGCCATCGAAACTAAGCTGTCACACGATTGCGTTGGTGGTCGATTGTGAGCAAACGCAGCAGCCATCTTGCGGAAAGCTTTCTCATACCCAAGTGATCGTTCAAAATTGAAATTACTGAGCCATGTGAGATGCTCAGTGGTTTCACAATCTATCGCACATTCAATCTCCGATCGGCCAACACCATATCGTGAATTTTTTCACGATATGGTGTTGGCCGTCCACAACGATCGGCATTTTCCGTAATTGTAAGGTCACAACGAAAGTCAGTAAACCACTTTTTTACCATTGAAATCGATGGTGCAGAGTCCCTATAGTATTTATCAAGCTTTTCCTTGGTTTGATTGACGGGTTTTTTCACAAAAAATAATGTTTAATGAGCACTCGAAATTCACATTTTTCCATTTTTAAAAAAATACACGAGGTTGTATGTTTTGGACAGCTGTTAAAAGCAAAGTAAATGACGGAACTTGCTTAAAATTTGACAGGTGATACTTGATGGGAGCAGTGTTGCATTTCATATAACTACGAGGGAAGTTCCAAAAGTCACAGACTTATTGATCTGTCCTCGTATTTAAATTAATCTGCGTATTCTAGAGTTTAACAAATCTCGAGCCATTTTCATCAAAAGTACATAAAGGAGTAAATCTGTATTTTTTTCTATTTTATTATGCAAATTTTTGACTGAAACTGCGTTTTTAACGTCAAAATGTATTGGATCAGTTTTGCACTCGAGTGTATAAAAGGGTTTATTTTGATTTTTTCTTTTTAAATTTTAATTAGCAATTACAGAAAATATCCATTGATTTAGGTAAAATTAGCAGCGCCGTGATCGCCATCTCAATATACAAACAGACAGACAGGGACAAATAGACAGGCCAGGAAAGTCAAACAGATAGAGAAAGTCAGAAAGAGAAAGTCCCAAAGAGAAAGACAGAGTCCGAAAGACAGACAGACGGAGAGACAGACGGAAAGACAGACTGACAGACAGACAGACAGACAGACAGACAGACAGACAGACAGACAAACAGACAGACAGACAGACAGACAGACAGACAGACAGACAGACAGACAGACAGACAGACAGACAGACAGGCAGATAGACTGACAGAACTAGACAGTCACACAGAAAGAGAAAGCCAGACAGACATCACTAAATCGACTTGAAATCGCATAAGAATCACGAATATATATACATTATGGGGTCTTAAACCTATATTTTACAAACATGTTACAAACGTAATAACAAACCGATATACATATACCCTCATCACATATGGTGGACGGTATAAAAACAAGTTTACTTTCAGATGTTAACGGCTGTTTTTATAATTATTCTGTTTTATTTTTAACCAAATGAATTAATAACAATTTATTACTTGAGAATTCCATAACAAGTCATTAATGGAATCAATTAAACATTTAAATGCATTTCAAAATAATAAATATTTCAAAATTAATTACAGTCTTCCACAAACTGGTTTTTCAATAAATAAGATTTAAACAAAATTTCCGCCGGAAGAAAAGAGTGTATAAAACATGGAAGTGTATTTTTTTTTTGTAAGTGCACATATTTTTGCTCACATGTTACTTACACACATCAGCAGCAAATAAATTATAAATAATCATTAGTTTAATAAACATTATTTGTTATTTCATTTAACGATATTTTAACTATGATAACTTGTCACATGGTTGCTAGGGGGGGAAAGAAGCAGACATTTTACTACAGTAGCCGGTAGATTTTTGCAGAAAAGACCTCACTCAACCACATTACCACCATCTCTGACACTATTGTATTTATGCTGCTGTTGCAAGAAAAATAAAAAATCAAAAGAAATACAAAGTAAGAAAAATTACTATCTTTTTTGGTCACACACACATACACAAGTATTACTTTTGATACCAGTAGTCATCATTCTTACAATTACACAAAAACACAATAAGGGTGACATTTATTTTTGAGGTTTAAATTTTTGTAGATATTACTGTAGGGCAAACTTAGATTTTAATGGAATTTTAATGAGAGAAAATTAACAATCATTGGCGAGTTCTCAGGTTCACTATCATTTATCCTCTATTACATCTAAACCTCATTTAGATCTGAGGGTTCGTTATAAAATAGTTTCTTTTTCAGATTCAGTTATAAACGATTAAGAACAGTAGGAATCTCTGCTTTTCGGTACCCGGACATTATCCAAATATCCGGTTTTGAGATTATGTACAAAAAATTTTCGGTCATAACCCCCAATAATGGAATTGAAGTTTATGGCCGTTTGCAAAACGGAATAAAAACCTTTTATCAGCAAAGTCGGTGTTGGTTATACCCTAGGGGAACCCCCCCCCCCCTAGTCCGGCCACCTAAAAACCAAACTTCTTTTGACAAAGTAGCATATCAACATTATACAGAATTCGAAAATATTTTGGAAATCATGGTCCTTATGCCGGACTTTAAGTCCGTTTTCTCCTGGGGATTCTGACTAAAATTGTTTCCCATCGTCCAGAATTATGCCCGACATAATCCCTGTACAGAAAATTGGGACAATGACCGTAGGGGTGATGTCATGTCACTATGCTTCTCATCCTCAAAGAGGATTTGTCTGGACTTCATATCATATAATTTTTGGATCTAATGCTAGGTTTTCCATCCTTAAAAATTTAAATTTAATAAATAAGTGCCACTCTTGTGGTAGTAGTGAACATGTTTGAATGTGTTGTAAGCATTTATGTGTGTGGATGGATGTCTGTATTTGCTGATAAAGCACAGTAAAATAAGATGAACAACAACCAGTTTGTTAGGGCAGGCAATGTTTTACATGTCTGGGATTATTCAAAACCGCACACACCACCCATGAAATGAATAAAATATTTGCGACCATTAACAGATTTAAATTTTGTAACTCAGATATTTTTATATGGGGTTTCCACAAGACGTACGTCGCTAGACGAATAAGTGACTACATGTATTTTGTTTTGGTATTGTATGTATTATTAATAAAAATTGACTTAATTTTAGAAACTGATGAACTATTTCTAAGGAAAATTTTCATGCAACTAAGTACAGATAAATTTTAAAGATTTTAATAAAATATTATTTTTTTTCAAGCAAAAGTTTTCTAATTTTTAAAAAATAATAAAATTTGGTATAGAACTTTTTTTGTTGGAAAACGTTTAAATTATTTTCAATATTCTATTCCAAAAAAAAAACAGTAAATTAAAAACAAACTATTTAGTTTTCCTAATTTCTAAGAAAAACTATTATTAAAGGAAACAAATTAAAGTAAACATTTAAAAAAATTATCGTGCTTAAAATATTTTTTTTTTAAGATTTTGTTAGCAAAAGGTAAAAATTTCGAATTTTTGCTTTTATGTAATAATTAAAAATTTTGTTTGCTGACTACAATACAAAATATCGCAAGCACATTTTCTACATAACGGCATAATGGCTTTCCTATAATTGACGTAAAGCTTATTAAACTTTATAATTAATCGAACTATTTTTTTCACTTAATAATAAAAAAGTTTAAATTTGTATATGTCAAATAATGTTGAAGCTAAAAATCCCATTAAATAAACTTATGATATTTTTTCATTTTCAAATAATAACAAGAAATGTAACTGTGATATTTTGTATTTTAGCAACAATTTCCTTAAATTAGTTAATTTAAGAAGACAAAGGACCCCGAGTGTTCCTTAGCCATAGATTCCATGTGTCACTTAGGGCGTCCGTTTTTGTAATTCTCTCAAGCAGAACCGTTAATTAAATACGAAAAGGATCTGACTTTGTCACAATTTATTATGTTTCAGAATATCCTGCAGTACATTTTTTTTATTTGTTTACCTTTTTGCTAATGAAATTTAATTAATATTTTAAATACATGAATTTAGTATAATTCAATTTAATTTAATTTTAAGATAAAAATTTATAGCAAAAAGCTTGTTAAGAGCAGTGTCCTCACAAAGCGGAAGTCCTCTGGAAATGGGAAAATACTTACTCAATGAGTGTAAAGTACTTAAAAATATATGGTAAAATATATTACCTTTACCATAGAAGCAGGATAAGGATAATTTTCACTTAAAAGAAGTGCTATTTAACTTGATGTTAGAAAATATTTTCTTATTTTTAGGGAGTTAAGTTAGAGCTGTCAAACTATCGATAGTCACCCCATTCGATAGTTTCGATAGTTTTTGCCAATACTATCGATACTATCAATACTATCGGATAATATGTTAAAAGTATATATTTGAATTATTCTACAAAATGTATTTTATAAAATAAAAAAAAAATTAATTCAACAATATTAATGAAAAACAAAAGGCTTGTGGTAATGATAGTTCTTTTATAAGATCATTGGGAGGTCAATAATAAAAAGAAAATTTGTTAAAAACATAGCGTTTTTTAGAGTTTGACTCGAGAACTAAGAATGAATAGTAAAATCTCAATTGGTTGGGCTTACTCTAAAAACACACTATTATTTGGCGTTAAAATAATTGGGTAATCCAATAATTTTTGTTCAGAAAAAGAATCATATCAACATTTTTTGGTTTTAAACAAGTTCTTCTCTCTGAAATTATTGCGCCAGCTTTGCTTAACATTCTTTCAGATTCCGTCGAAGTTGCTGGAATGCATAAATAACGTGTCGAACAGGATTTAAGTGAAGCCATCTCATTGGCATTATACTGTGGTTCAGTCTGTATTCTTTTTGAAGTTGACGGTTCTACAATTGGCGAATTTATCTGACATATATCAGATATTTCATTTTCTAGGGTTTTTGTTGCTTGATCAGCATTCCATACGGATCGGAAACCTTCTTTTTTAAATCTAGGATGGATCCAGTAATGTTGCCAATCTTGTTTCCGTACGCTCTTTGTACGGAAATAGCCTCTTATTTATCCGCTCGGTCAAGAATAGACACGTCTGCAACCCTTCCGATGTTTTCATTTTATTTTTTAGTTCTTCAATGCTTTGAAAAATGCCAAATGTTAGAGGTATTATGATAAAAACTGTAACGGAGGACCTCGACGACGTTTGTACTGTGGCATTATCAAACGGTGAAAGTATCTCTTTGAGATTTTCCAATAGGCCGATTTCATCCGCCGTCAGAAGCGGTGGAGCTTTTGAAGTTGCCAAGAGAACTGTAGAAATATATTCGTTTGTTAACAGAATTCTCTCAATCCTGTAAGCGCTATTCCATCGAGTGGGTACCTCCTGTAGTAGACTATACACTCACCAAAAAAAGTCTGTAATGGCAACTGAAAATTTTGCTGTTATTACGGGAAATTCTGCTAATTTGAGCCCAGCGGTATTTTTGCTAAACTTAGCAACACATGTCTGCTGACGTGTAGTACAATGAAATTAGTAGAAAAATTAGTAGCCGCTACTAAATTTTAGTAGACTTTTTGTAAAGTGGAATTTAAAATCTGTTTGCTAAAATCAGCAAAAAAAATTAATTAATATTATTAATATTAGTAAAAAGCTTTGAATTTATTTTTCTTATCGAGCATCAAAAATTTTGATTATATTTTTTCTGTTTTGAAAAATATTTTGGTTAATTTTTTTTTTACTTTTAAGGTTAAATTTTAATTGTTTTTAGGGCGGATTTTTAGAACTAAAAAACCTTTTTAGTGCTATTTTAAGTGGATGTCCTCTTTTTAGACATGAGTCGGTATCTTCACTTCCCTTTTAATACAAGGTGGCGCAAAAGTAATCCTCCTATCAGAAAATGCTATAAATTTTGCGATTGGCCCCTAATGTCAGTTCTGTTTTGACATTTGTGTAGTAAACACATGCGAAATACACATTAATAAACAATGTTACGCTACACTGCTCCAGAACGCGGAATATTGGTGACTATTTATTTGAGCAATAATGAAGATGATTTTTCATCAAAAATAATCATGAGTGATGAGGCCCATTTCCATCTTAGCGGGTACGTAAATAAGCAAAATTTACGCTTCTGGGGCACTGAAAATCCGCGTGTAACCCACGAAGAGCCATTACACTCGCTCAAAGTCACTGTATGGTGTGGTGTTTTCGCTGGAGGAGTCATCGGACCTTTTTTCTTCGAAGACGCCGCGGGCCAAACGGTTACTGTGAATGGTGAGCGCTACAGAGCAATGATCAACGAGTTCTTTTTGCCGCAACTTGATGAATTGGGATTGGAAAACATGTGGTTCCAACAGAACGGTGAGACGCCACACACTGCACGTGCCACAACCGATATGCTGAAGGATGCATTTCCCGGGCGCCTAATCTTCCGTTTTGGCGATTTGCACTGGCCAGCAAGATCGTCTGATTTGACCGCTCCAGACTTCTTTTTGTGGGGCTTTTTGAAGTCGCGGGTTTATGTTAACAAGCCTCAGACTCTTGCAGCTCTTAAAGACAATATCCGTCAAGAATGTGAGGACCTATCGCCGGAAGTTTTGGCCAAAGTGATGGAAAATGTCATAAAAAGGGCTCAAATGACAATCCACTGTGGCGGCGGCCATTTACATGACATCATATTCTCGACTTGATGTAAAAAAAATTAAAAGACCAAATAAAAATAATCCACAAGAAGAATCAAAGTTTTTCATTTTTTTTTTTAAATTACAGCCAAAAAACATCGGAAGGTTATTTTTGCGCCACCCTGTATATGTAACATTTTAAGGAAATTTAAGTTTGTAGGTGTAAGTTTTAATTAGAAATAACATTTCCTTTAATATCCACTTTTTTAAAATTAGTAATATTTTTTGCTAATTTTAGCAAATCGGTTTTTAAAAATTTGTAAAATGATTTCTGAAATTAGCAACAAAAATTTGTAAATATTCTGTAATAATTCTGTAATTTGTAAAATGTAAATAGCAAAAAGATTTGCTAAATAATAATTTTTCACTAAAAATCAGTACAAAAATAGTACAGTGCGATTGAAAACCGTTTACAAATTTTTCTACTAACCTTTTTTTCTGAGTGTACGGTTTACCTGTACCTTGTAAGGCTTTGAACTTTTCGTAGGATTTTTGTGCTTGACTTAAAAAATGTCACGATCCGCTTAGTTATAACATCTTTAACATTTTTTGGGCTAAGCAGTCTTGAACTACCAGATTCACAGTATGCGCGTAGCAAGGAAGATTTTTCTTTTGTAGCAGTTCGCATGTTTTTATCATAGAACTGAAATTGTCTGGTACGATAGATATTACCTTTTTCACAATGTCCCATTCATCAAATACAGCGCGCAATGAAGATGCTATGTTATCTGAACAGTGGTTGGTAGCCACTAGATGTTTTTTTTTTGTTGATAACACTGCTGCACGTAAAGTGAATTCTTTCGTAATAAAGTGACATGTAATAGTCAGGTATCCTTCATTTGCACGTGATGTCCAACAATCTGTTGTAATTGCGCAGTGTTCCACTTCATTAAGGATTAATTGCAATTTGCCTTTTGTTTCTCTGTACAAATTACCCATATGTACATTTTGCAGGGTATTACGAGATGGTAAAGCATAGCGAGAAAATAAACATTTCACAAGCTGCCAAAATCCTTTATCCTCGACAATGCCGAACAGTTGAACGTCGCAAGCAATCATAATCGTTAAGGCTCTGTCAATTCCTTTTTTACGTTCCGACAAGCATTCGTATTCAGCAGTTTCTTTTAAAAAGGAATCTATTGTTTTTGCTGGCTTTGGCAATTCTCTAAAAGTGGGATAAGCACGTTTAAGATGATGAAAAAGGTTCGATGTGTTGCCACTGGTTTTGTAAATTCGAGAGCAGGAACGACATTAAGCGTATTTACCATCCTTCGATTTTTCAAAAAAGACCCACACTTCTGAGGACATTTTTCTTGTTCTCATTTCTGATTCATTATCAGATTCGCTACTACTTTCGTTGCTTGGATTTTCAATTGCATTCTCTTTGCTGGCAGCTATGTTTGTTGTAGAAAATTATACGAGTACATGTGAATAAAGAAACATTTTTTATTTATAATAAACTATTACTTACTTTTTAATCTTTTTAGGTATTTATCCATGACTGCAAAACCTCAAATTCAATTTATATTTCCATATTTGGAAATAAGCATAATCTAATTATTATTGTGTACTTTCTCAAATTCGCAGTACCAACATATGTTCAAGTGATGACATTTTTTGGCGATACTATCGATAGTGATTAAAAACAATCGACATAAATGCAAAAAAAAAACTATCGACACTATCAATAGTGCTATCGATAGCTTGACAGCTCTAAGTTAAGTCCTAGTTTTTAGTAAAAAAAATTATCTAATGAACTTAAATAAAATAAAATTTTTCTTAAAACCAAGGAAACATTTCCTAACTAACAGTAAAATTTAAGATGATGTATGAACTAATTAGGAGGAAATTTTACTATTTACTAATAAAAATTTAGTTCTCAGTAGTAAAATTTTTTTATAATTTAGAAATTTTGACCAAATTTTAAGTAAAATTTGTTTCTTAATTTCAAGAAAAAATTTATTAAATATTGGTACAAAGTGTCTGGCGCCGTTTTCATATAAAATTTTTCTCCAAATAAGTTAATTTTTGTAATTTCTAGTTCATTTTTTTTCGAGTGTATAAGGCATGATTTTTAAAAAAATCTCAGGATGCTTTGAATTATCATAAACAAATACTTAAGAAACAAACGAAATAGACTTAATTTTATATTTCAGCAAAAAGCAGCTCTTTGTGTTCTCATTGATGAAAGAAATACATTTATTTTGCATTAATCGATTAAACGCCTATTTTTTCGATTAATCGACCCGAATAACCGATTAATCAATTTTTGTCATTTTTCGAAGAATGACCTAACCGATTTAACGACAGGGTCGCAAAATTGGAAACACTAAGCGCAGCCGAATGAAGTAATGATTTGATATACGGTTTCTCCCAATATACACCGTACGTATGAGTAATATTTTCATAATACTCATGCATATGGGAAATACTCATACGTATGAGTAATATTTTCATATTACTCATACGTAACAAAGTACATTTACTTTCTTTAAATTTTGAACAACAGAAGAAAAAAGTTAGTAATACACAGCTATCATTAGATAGACCAGTATTTATTAAAATAACAAGAAAAACCTCCAAACTAAATAATGGAAATTATGATTAGCAATTGCATTTAAATCGAATTTTTTTTATCAATATGTATATAATTGCTTTTTTTCAATTATTTCATATAATTTTTATGCATTTTCAATACAAAATGTGTTCATACTATTTTACCTTTTTTTTGCATATTTGTCCATATACATTTTGTATAATAAATTTTATAATTACATTTTTCGAAGAATGACCTAACCGATTTAACGACAGGGTCGCAAAATTGGAAACACTAAGCGCAGCCGAATGAAGTAATGATTTGATATACGGTTTCTCCCAATATACACCGTACGTATGAGTAATATTTTCATAATACTCATGCATATGGGAAATACTCATACGTATGAGTAATATTTTCATATTACTCATACGTAACAAAGTACATTTACTTTCTTTAAATTTTGAACAACAGAAGAAAAAAGTTAGTAATACACAGCTATCATTAGATAGACCAGTATTTATTAAAATAACAAGAAAAACCTCCAAACTAAATAATGGAAATTATGATTAGCAATTGCATTTAAATCGAATTTTTTTTATCAATATGTATATAATTGCTTTTTTTCAATTATTTCATATAATTTTTATGCATTTTCAATACAAAATGTGTTCATACTATTTTACCTTTTTTTTGCATATTTGTCCATATACATTTTGTATAATAAATTTTATAATTACTGATTTCTATCTAATATTTTTTTTTGTTTTAAATGTATAAATACATTTGCAATAATATTATATTATTAAATTGAATTTTTAGTCGCATTTAGAAATAACATCTAACTAAATGCAATTTTTACAATTTATTATTAAGTATTCATAAATATCAACTAAAAACACTATTAATTTAAAGTCACAATAAAATCTATTAAAAATAAATAATAACAAATTATAGATATTTCATATAAAATCAAACAACCAATTTCAATAAATTTATATTTATGAAAAAAAGAAACAACTACACACATTTTTAAATAAATAAATATAAAATATTGAAACCTCTAAAACCACTGCAAAAATCCAAATGGAAAAAAATAATGACACCACAAAAGACAAAGTAAATAAAATAATAATACAGACATACAAATTGGCATTGATTTTCCCACTGAATTGATGAGATATTGAAATAAGACAGGTAGTGGTGTGGTGTTTACCCTTTGCTGCGTTTTCCTTTTTATTTTCTTGTTTTTTTTTTTTTATTAAACTCATCATTATGATGATGGATTTATTTTTTTTTTGTGTACAAATATTCTGCAATTGTTGCAACGCTATTTTTCATGATGCAATTAAATTCATTGATGTGTAAACTTAAAAATTACGATAATAATATTTTTTTTTAATAAAGTACAACAATTCAATTTCGTATTGTCCATTTGTATGAATCAAAGAATAACAAAAACATCGTGCAATAAAACAAAAAAAAAATAAATATCGTACAGGACTATAAAAAATGCAGTAAATGCATAATTCAACAGTTTTTTTATTTTATATTTTGTATGCAACCCCAATCAATGCCACAACAACCACATGTTGCCACACGATATTCAATGACACATGCTGCTACCAATGATACTGCTGTAACAAAAGTGAATTCAGCAGTCTTAACCCTTTAGCATTAAAAGGCGTCAATGAGGACTCAGCAACATCAAACCAGATAAAAATCAAAATTTTGCTAAAAACTCATTTACTCCCAAAACGGTTATAACTTGAAAACTAAGCGAAATAGAGCAACACTCTATAATTTCTTAATATTATTTAAATTCATTGCTTCAATACACCGATTTTTAGTTTGCCTTATCTCGAGTTTTTATTAAAAACATTAAGTTCGGTAATTGTATGTTAATTTATTTCACAAAATTTCACTGAATAAAAAGTTAACTCATTTTAGGGTTTAAATATTGAAAGTTCAAGCTTCAATATAAAAAAATTATGAATTTCATTAAAAAAAAAATAGTGAAGTGTTGAATGTTTTTTTTCGTAAAAACCATCGATGCATTGCATGTTAACACTATATTAAACAGTTAATTATATTAAAAAAACATAAAAATTGTTATGTTAATAGAAAATTAAATATGTGCATAATTATTAGAAAATATATCGCTTTTTTACTTTTATTTTTTTTTTTATAAAAAAAGAGAAAAAAAGTAAAAAATTGTTAGATGTTAAAGCTTTGAATATTCTTATCTTTTAAGATTTTCAAAAAACTTCATAGATTTTTATCTAATGTAACTCTTTATAGATATGATAAAGCTGTTTCATAAAAATGTTTCTTCATAATTAGGAAACCTTTCTGAAGAATTAATAAAAGATTAATCTCGGTTAATCTTGAAATGAAATATTTCTTCATATTTAAATGGAAATTTCTTCATACTTATGAAGCACTTCTATCCATATTCACGAAGAAACTTCATTATTATGATGAAGTGTTTTATTTAATTTTAATATGATTTCTAACTTAATGAGAATTAGAATCAGCAGTGTTTTTAACCAAAATAAATATTTTTTGAGAGCTTTTTTATTTTTTTTTTTATGAATTGATGAAGATTTTTCAAACACTTTAATAATGAAAAATCTTATCTGTTTATAATTCTCATTAAGTTTGCATTTTTATTAACTTCAATAATTAAATAATATATTTATTATTTCCGAAAGATGCTAAACAATGGAGTTGAGAAATGTTGAAAAATAAATAATATTTTTATAAAAAAAACAAACCTTAAGCTCAAAAAATAAATTAGTTATAAAAAAGATAAAGTTTAAATAAAAGATAACAAATAAATAATTAAAAAAAATAAATTCAAAATTAAACTAAATTTAAAAAAACCCATCATATTGATAACTCTTTCTCATAAATATGCATGCAACTTTTTTCATACGTAATATTTTTAAAACTTTTTCATCATATTTAAGAAAGATTTCATAAATATGTGGACGTTATGGTGTAACTACTCTTTCCAAAAAAAAAAAAAAATATGAAAAAACTTGTCATCAATTTATTTTTATCAAACAGCTTCATCATATTTGTAAAGTCTTACATTGAACGAAAACCTATGAAGTTTTTCATAAATACTTTGAAGGTTTTTCCCTGCGTGTAATCACGAATCTGAGATCGGAATCAAAAAATCCAAAATGGCGGTTGTGGATTTTTAAAAATTTATATTTTGGAAGTAAAAGACACAGTTTTAAATGATTTTGGGTCAATGATCACAAATCTGAAACCTAAAATTTTAAATACAAATGATAATAATCAAAATTGATCATGAGCGGCGATGCTCATTTTTATCTCAGCGGCCACATCAATAAGCAAAATTGTCTGTTCTGGGAGACGGTCAATCCACGCATAATTCATGAAGAACCATTATACCTTCTTAAACTCGCTGTGTGGTGTACAGTTACATAGGAAAAGGTAATTGGGACTTATATTTTCAAAGAAGCAGACCGTAACGCTTTTACGGCAAACGGCGAGCCATGCTGACTGAATTTTTCTTACTGGAAGTTGACGATCTGGATTTTGTGGTTCCAACAGCACGAGGTCACTTATCATACTTCACGCGACACAAAGCGTATTTTGAAAGATGTTTTCATAGCGCGTGTAAACTTGTAATCCCGAATCGACTGTGCCGGTCTTCTTCCTCTGTAGATATTTGAAGTTGTTGGTGTACGCGAACAAGCCCCCGCACCTTTCAAGAGTTAAAAAAATAACCTTCGAGCCGAAATTGACAACGTGACACCACAAATTCAGCGCGCAGTTATGGAAAATATAATAACAAGGGTCCAAAATTCCTTTCGCACAGACGGCTGCCATTTGTGAGACGAACTTTTCCACAATTAATTGATACAAAATTAATAAGTAGGAATCATATTGGATCTGATATTTTACATTTTAAATTTTCATTTATAACTGTTTCTTTTATATCCAAAATATAAACTTTTTAAAATGCATGGCTGCTATTTTAGATTTGCCATTTTTAATGTCAGATTTGTGATTATAAATCTATAAAATTTTATATGTGATCTTTTCTTTTTTCATATAACTATTATTCGACAGTTATTTTTCGTATTCTTTCTATGGGCTCGATTCCCTGTGGTTTCATAAAAAAAACTTCATAAACACACATAAGGTCATTCACAAAACAGTTTGAAATTATTATTTTTAACGGAATTGGTAGGTAAAATTTTAACATTTATTGTTAACTGAATAATCATTAGTTTTTACTGCCAGTTGTTTAAACAACATTTAAAAATAAATAACACAAACCATTTGAATTAAATGAAAAGTAAGTAGATCGGTTTTTAAATGAAATATCATTTTTTTCTAATGGTTTTTTCTGTTACAAATTATTTTAAGTGTATGTCTTCTAAAAAATTTGCCAGCTCGTTCTAAATTAATGCAAAAAAGATTTATTTTGCTTAGCTGCGACAACACCTAACATAATTAGGTTTCGACTAAAATTTAACTAACATTTACTAGATATGACATTTTTTGGTGTTTTTATTTCACTACTACACTCACAAAATTATTGCATTAAAAACAATATAATATACATACTGAATTAATCGAAAATGAAATGAAAAATAGGACTACTGACTTTTCGTTATATATATTCAGCCCATTTTGTTGTTTATTTTTAATCATTGTTTAATAATCGAAAAAAGTAGTAAAAGCAATCGAAAATTGCTTAAAATAACTATCAATTATTTACTAACAAAACGTTAGAAAAAAAACGAATTATTTTGATAAAAAAAAGGAATTATATGATTTTCTATTTTTAGAAACAGAAAACAAAAAATTTTACGTTTAACAGAAAATATCAACTCCTGCTGAATGTCTGTAAATTTTTATAGTTTGTTTTTTGAATGAATGATTCATTGAATGAATTTCAATTGATTCTTTCATTTAAAACAAACTTTACGTATTACTTTTTAAATAAACTACAGTCGGTAACGGAAAATATATTGTGAGTGTTATTTTAGCATTTTTAAATGAAGAATCAATTGAAATTTAAACAAATATATTTTTCAACTATTCGAATCGAATCAGTCATTCAAAAAATAAACTATAAAAAATACAGACTTTCAGTAGGAGTTCATATTTTCTGTTAAATGTAAAATTTTATATTTTCTGTTAAAAATAGAAATTCAAATAATTCTATTTTTTTAACAAAATAGTTTGTTTATATACACTATAATTAATTTCTGTTGAAATTTACCCAACTTATAGTAGGAAACTGTACTCCTATATACTATAAGTTGGGTAAATTTACTCTGTGTGTGTAAATGAAAAAAAGTACACACATTATGCGTAAATTAATGAACACAAAATAGGTAAAATTACATTAAAAGTGACTAAAATTTAAATCAAATTTTAAAATTGAAGAGTAAATTTACACATATAATTCGTAAAAATCCTAAAAAATGCGCATATTTTCTACGATGATGGTTATTTTGTAATAAAAACAATAAATTTATTGTTTAGTAATTCACAATAAAAATAAAAACTATAAAGTTATTGTTTAGAAACTCCCAAAAAGAATAAAAACAATAATTTTTTTGATTAGTAATTTCAAATAATTGATAAATTTAAAAAGCTAATAAAGTTTTCTTTTTAAATTTTGAAAATGTTTTAGATTTTTTTTTTTTTTTTCAATTTCAATATGTCATAATTTGTTTTACTATTATAAGTAAGTATAATTACAAAATTTTAAGCGTAAAATTTTAATTCAACTAAATAATACTTATTTTATAATGTGTTTAATTGTAAACACATACTGTCTAAAAATACTTCATGTGTATATTATTTTATATGAAAGTATGCGCAAAAAAGTTTTACGCATTTGGTGTTTATATTTACCGAATTATCGTAATATTACATATTATTTATAGTAGTATATTTACAAGCAGTTTTTAGAGTGTACAAAATTATTTCAATACATATTATAAGAAATTATTCAGATAGAAAAAAATATATAAATTTGCGTGTGACTTTCAACTTGAAAAACAAACTAAAAAATCGTTTTTTCTAACGTTTTGTCGGTTAAAAATTGATGGTTATTTTCAACGAATTTCTTATTTTTACTTATTTTGCCGATTATTGAACAATTATTGAAAATAAACAACAAAATGGGCTGAATATAATGAAAAATTGGTATTGATTGTATTTTCGATTAATTTAAAATGTATTTTTAATATTCTATGTGGATAGCAGCCCTGGATGCAAACTATGAATATTAAAATGTTGTACAAATAAATTTTGAATTTCGTAAATTTCTGACATATTCCCATAAAAACAAATCTACTTTTCACCCCTTCTTTTGTTACGTTAAAAAAATACGTGTTCACTAATCTTCTCTCCTTTATCACATATAAAAATTTCATCGAAATCAGCGGGTGATTCCGGGGATAGCCTCCTAGTAAGCTCAAAAGCCTAAACCACTCACGCTCCTTTTACCATAATCGAATAACCATTATTTCCATCATTAATAATATAATGTCTTTTTTTCATTATCAACACCTGTATGAGGTAAAACTAATACATCAATAACCACCATAAAAATGTATATAAACATTTTTAAAACGCCATTCTTGTTTTTTTTTAAACACTAAACACACATACACACATTCAAAACAACATTTTGAAAAAAAAACTAGCTAAACAACACAAATACTAATACACCACCGTCAATTTTAAAGCAAAATAAAAGTTCGCTATCAATATTTGTTTGGTGATGTTGTTGTTTTTTTTTATGATGATATTGTAGTTGTAGTTGAGGAACCAGCAAGAACAACAACAACAACATTATACTAAAAAGTGAGATAATACAAGATAAGTAAACATTGCCTGGTGGCAGCATTAAAAAAAATAAATAAACCACGACAACAACAACAACACTACACTAACAACAAAAAACCAGATATGGGCGGCGCCATACCATCAGCTTAGTAGACCAATCACAGCAACTTGTTTGCAATGTGTTTTATAGCAAGCAGCCTTTAATGTTGCATTGCACACATTCATTGTGTATCAGTGTTTGTGTGTGCATGTGATGATGTTTGATATCCATTAATGTGTAGCATAACAAAATGTATTAAAAAAAAATCACAGCCTTTGATGCTTGTTGCAATGTGTTGCAACTTAGTGTTCATGTCTAGTTATGTGTTATTTTTAGAGTATTTTTACTGTAAATATGTGTGGCATTGATAGGACATTAGGATGTAATAAATCTAAAACACCATCATCAGCAGCAGCCAGAAGAAAAAAGAAATGGTAGAGATGTTATTTTTAAAAAATAAAAAATTTATAGAATATTAATTTTTGTATGAATATTTTTTTATAACTTGGTGGTCTTAACAAGATTAAAAAGTGTCGATCTTGATTATTTTTCATAGAAATCCCAGCAAAACATTGGTAATGGGTGCGATATACTCATGCATTACCTTGTAATGATAGCTCGTTATCTTTTCCCACATTTGCAAGCATATACACTCAGAATATTATGTAGTTAACTGTTTGTAGTTTAATAAAAAAGTTTTCCGTTTCATTTTAAAATAAAGGAACATACATTTATTTTTCAAAGAAATATCTATATTAACTTTTTTATACATTTATTCGAAATAATTTACTATCATTTACCGATTTTTTTTTTCAGTTTCATTTATTTTTTTCATTTGTTTGAAATTTAATAAAAATTTACCCACAAAACGGAAACTTGTGGTTTATTTGTGTCCGTAACAGTTATTACAAATTTAAATTTTGTTTGCTGTCTGTTTCAAAAAAAAATATTCAAAAAATTTCAATTTGTTTTTTTATTTAAATTGGTTTTATATATACAAAATTTTTCAATACAAATTACAAGAACTTCATAAACACACATACATACACAAACACATTCATACAAAAAGTGTTTATAGCTTCATATGGATACATACATTTTGTATTGTACGAGTATATTAAAAAAAAAAAAACAAAAAATACAAAAACGGAAATAATTTCAAATAAATGAAAAAAACATTTATTTTTTAAGGATTGGTAGGTAAAATTTTGACATTTATTTTAACTGATTTTATAAGTTGTTTCTTACGGATGTGTCAGTTGACTAATCAACATGTAAAAATAAATAACAAATGACATTTAATTAAAATGAAAATTAGGTAGACCGGTTTTTAAATGAAATATCATTTCTTTTAAATGATATTTTCAGTTATTTTAACTTACAAACTTTTTTAAGTGTAGAGATGTTATTTAAAAAAAATAAAAAAATTATAGAATATTAATTTTTGTATGAATATTTTTTATAACTTGGTGGTATTAACAAGATTAAAATGTGTCGATCCTGATTATTTTTGATAGAAATCCCAGCAAAACTTTGGTAACGGGTGCGATATACTCATGCATTACCTTGTAATCATAGCTCGTTATCATCATTTGCAAGCATATAGAACTGATTTGACAATCATTGTTAATTGTATTGTAAAGTAATAATTAAAATATTTTTGAAAATCTATTTTTAGACTCATTACTTTTCTTTTTTTTTTTTTTAAAGGGTGGTTAAATTTTAAGGGCCGATGTTGAATGTGAACCACACCTAAACGTCAAGTTTTTTTCTGCATTTCATTTGACATTTTCCAATTTCAGACTAACTCAATTTGAACCATGTAAAGATACACAATCGAGCAACGCGTTAAAGTTATTCAGGCTTATTATGAAAATGGGCGTTCAAATCAAAATGCATATCGTGCACTTCGTGATTTTTTCAGTCAACCTAATCGTCCAAATGTGCATACAATCGGAAAAATCGTGCAAAAATTTGAGCAAACCGGGTCTGTAGGAGATGTGAAAACACCAGTGCATGCTCGTACAGCTCGTACTGCAGAAAATATTGCTGCTGCTCGCGATAGTTTGGCTGAAGAGCCGTCCACCTCAACTCGTCGTCGTGTCCAAGAATTGTACCTCTCACGCTCGTCGTTGATGAACATTATGCATAAATACTTGCATTTACACGCTTACAAGGTGCAATTGACTAAAGAACTAAAGTCTCCTGACCATTCCAAACGTCGTCAATGGTCAGAATGGTGACAAGAAATGGCAACAGTGGATTATCAATTTTCAAAGAAAATCATCTTCAGTGATGAGGCACATTTTCACCTCAGTGGATTGGTCAATAAGCAGAATTTCCGCATTTAAGCGAATGATAATCCAAGAGTGATTGTCGAAAACCAATGCACCCACAAAGAGTGTCTGTTTGGTGCGGTTTATGGGCTGGCGGCATATCGGGCCGTATTTTTTCCAAAATGACGCCGGTCAGGCAGTTATTGACCATTTGGCCGATATTTTGTTCCATACATACAATCTAATTAATTTCTGTTTAAATTTACCCAACTTATAGTAGGAAACTGTACTCCTACTATAAGTTGGGCAAATTTACTCTGTGTGCGTAAATGAAAAAAAAAAATACACACATTATGCGTAAGTTGGTAAACAAAAATTTAGTAAAATTACATTAAAAGTGCGTAAAAATTAAATTAATTTTCCAAATTTAAGACTAAATTTACTAAATTTGTGCGTAAAGAAACACGTTTGACGTGTAAATATACCCATAAAATGCGTAAAAATCTCAAAAAATTGCGAATATTTACCACCACGACTTTTTTTTTTTTGTAATAAAAACAATAAATTTATTTTATTTATGTATTTTTATTAATAATGCGTTATATTATAAAATAAAAGCAATCAATATTTTTAAAAATTTGTTTATAAAATATAATAAATCCTAAAAATATTACTCTACACTCTAATTGATTTTTGCTTAAAATTGCCAAATTTATTGTAAGAAACTGGTTCTCCTACTATAAATTGGGTAATTTTTTTTTTTTTAATAAAACAACAATATATTTACCAATTAAAAATTATTACTGTAGGAAGTTTACAACAATGGATTTCCAGGGACATAAACATTTTCTTTGAGGATTTCCTCTTTAAAATGTTTTTTACATTCGTCCTTACATAGTGGATCCAATAGAATATTATGAATATTCTCTGTTTTTAATAAACATATTGATCTTGTACATGTGTGTCCTTATCGCTTGAGACTTCGTTCACATTGTTAATATGAGTATTTTCCTTGTTGAATGGATAGTAGGATACGAAATATAGCATTTCCCCCTAGTAGTGAAGTCATCTTAATTATCTTCATCGGATTTATATGAATTTCATTCTTTCAGTCATAAAAATTCGTTATTTAGTTGCTTTCCAATATTTTTTTAAATTTCTTTACGTTTTTTTTTTTAAATTATAAGTGTCAATATTTTAATTACCACTATATGATAGTACATTTAGAAACTTCTGTTTAAAATTTGAATTTACCAAAAACTATACTTATTTTAGGCACAACATGTTTATTTATAAACACATAGTGTTTATACGTTGTATGCGTATTATTGTATGTAAAAGTGTGAACACAATATTTTTACGCATTTGGTGTTTATATTTACCAACTATGCGTTATATTACACAAAAATTTACCCGTTTTATAGTAGTAAATTTACAAACATTTTTTAGAGTGTAATTGAACCATACCATATTATCATAATAAAAATAAATAACAATAATTTCCTAAATAATTTGTGTTTTATTCAAAATCAACATCGACCCTTAAAATTTAAACACCCATTATAAACATCAAATGCGTAAAACATTTTTGCGGACACTTTCATATACACACGAGTTATTTTTAGACCTAAAATTAGCATTATTTTGTTGAAAAAATTTTACGCACAAAGTTATTAAATATACTAACTTATAGTGTTAAAGAACTATGAAGTTTTTAAATTAAACAAAAAAGAAATCTTAAATATATTAAAAGTTCAAAAAAAAAAGTTTTTTAGTTTTTTTTTTAATTAATTCTTATTGTATTGCAATAAATTTTTTGTTTTTATTATGAAATAAATATGTTGTTTTTATTTATATGTTGTTTTTATTTATATGTTGTTTTTATTTATATGTTGTATTTATATACGCATTTTTGTGGGATTTTTCCACATTTCGTGTTTCTTTACGCACAAATTTAGTAAATGTAATCCTTAATTTTAAGATTTCTTTTAATTTTTACGCATTTTTAATGTAAATCTTTAATTTTAATATTTCTTTTAATTTTTACGCATTTTTAATGTAATTTTACCTACTTTGTGTTTATCAATTTACGAATACTGTGTGTAGTTTTTTCATTTACGCACTTATAGTAAATTTATTCAACTTATAGTAGGAGTACAGTTTCCTTATATAAGTTGGGTAAATTTCAACGGAAATTAATAAGAGTGTACTTTTATTGTCGAGTATAGGTAAATGAGGCTGGGTGTATGTTTATATAA
Organism: Eustalomyia histrio; assembly: GCA_949748255.1. NCBI lineage: Eukaryota > Metazoa > Arthropoda > Insecta > Diptera > Anthomyiidae > Eustalomyia > Eustalomyia histrio. The sequence continues at coordinate 17,115,369 of OX456526.1, forward strand.
TAATTTTTTGGCTGTAGAAACAAAGGTTAAAATAAATAACTTAAAAACTTAAAAAAGGAAAAAATAGCAATGTTCTTACCACATTTTTGACCCCTTAAAATTTGGAGTTTACATTTTTTTCTATCACATGTCCAAATTTCATCATAAGCGAAGTGTTTAGGTTGTGATACTTTCCCATCATACTTATAAAGTATTACATTGGACGAAATTCTATGAAATTGTTCATTTTATGTATAATGTTGTTTTAAAAATATGATGAAGTTTTTTCTCTGGGTGCAATATATATATACATCCGAACTTAAAAATATAGCGCTGATTTAATTACTTAGCGTTCATAGTGAAGAACAAATTTTCTACAGCTTAAAAAAAAATAATAGCTCTTATTTTTTATTTTTATTTATTTTATATTAATCATATAATTACAAATTATATCCTAATACCCTAACAGAGCACTAGCAACAAAGGCCATCGGCTCGTTGTAGCGAAAACAGACCAGAGCCTCTGGTGTGAATCGAACCCACGACCCCCACACTGATAAGCTAGCACGCTATCAACTAGCCTACCGGGGCGCTCAATTTTTTAATAAAATTTTTAAATACCTGAGTATTTTTCATTTAAATAAATATTTTCTATGTTTTCTTTACAGGTGAGTGCGATTTTTATTTCTAAACATAATTGTCAACTGGGTGAGTGAGGAAATAAATATTTAAAAAAATTTTGTTTGAAAAATCTATTGCAATAACTAGGCTAGAGAAAATATATTTTATTTGCTAAAGAAAATAATACAGCTTTATTATACTTTTATACTCCAATATACTTTTAAGATTTTTCAATACACAAAAATTTTCTCCACTAGCACCAACCACAAAAAAGTCCTTGGAAAGTGATGTAAATGCGATGTCTTTATGAGTTTTTCACCATATAAGCAAGAATGCATCATCATTTATGTGCATGAATGTGTGGGTGGTTGGATGGATGGATGGTAGAATATGTGTAAATATGTGTAAAAAATAAATATTGTGCGGGTGTAAAAATGCAATATTCAAGTCATTGCAAATGTTATTTTTCATTCGTTTTTTATTTTTAAATTTTTTATTATTCTTCTTCTTGTGCTTTCGAGCAGTTTTTCCCTCTTATCATACGAAACAGTTTTGTTTCCCTTTTTTGCAGTAGTAATCTGCCATTTTATCAAGATTCACATTAAAATGTATCTCTTTTTTGTGTATAGCCAATGCACTATGGGGCAAACATTTTTAAAGTTTAAACAGAATACTCCAACAAAATCTAGCAATTTTGAAAATGAGCAATAGCGGTCCAGCGGCACGAGCCTGAATAATTCTAAAATAAAAATTTAAAACTTACAAATCGAATAATACACAAAAAAAATAACATCCCAGCAAAATAAGAGCTGAGGAAGAAGTAGTTTAACACTACATCTACTGAACAAGAAGTTGTGAAAATTTCGGTGAATCATAATGATTTTAACATTGGCGTGTCATTGGGAGGAAGTAGTTTCGTTCGGTGCTATGAAAAATCGATGAGCAGATGGACATTTTCATTAGTTTACGGAAGTTGTTAAATATAGGGACTACAAAATAAATATAGGGAGTGGCTTTTTTTTAAGTTAAAAATGTGATTTTGAACACGCCATGAATTATTATTCCGACCAGGACAAAGTGAATGTCACTGGCATGCAAAATATGTTTTCAATAAGGACTAACTAAATAATTGTTTTTTTTTACTAGTAGGGATTAATATCAACATTTCTAAGTTGTTCAAAATGACTTCTTACAAATCGAAAAATTTGCACTATTAACTTCTTTGGATGTTCTGAAAAAGAGATTCGTAAAGAATTACATCGATTTTATTTTGCTGGGATACCAAACAGGGGACATGATGTAATAGAACAAACAAACACACATATAAGCTGTGGAAAATATTAGTCCACATGCGAGCTTTCTAATTCGTTCCCAGAAATGGAAGCATTAGCAGTTGGGTTGGTAACCCTGTCTAGTTGTGCTCTATCAGTGTAGTCGCGTGAAAGTTTGACTGCTTATCAAAATGACTTCGAGTAATAAACAAAACTAGTTCTAGTTGTAAAAAATATCATTTTCTCGATATAACCACTAAATATTGCAAGTTTTTGCTGGTATACCTTTGAAATGGTACACTCAAAAAAAATACATGGTTGGGGTAATTATATTTGAAGAACATCATATATTTTTGGTATTATGATTGTGCCAACCATAGTCGTACTATAATATAGTTATCATATGATAATAAAGTAATCATAATTTTACATTAATATGGTCCCTACAGTTTTAGTATGATTCAAACGTACACTCAGAAAACAAAGTTGGTAGAAAAATTTGTAAACGGGTTTTAATCCCACTTAACTATTTTTGTACTGATTATTATTTAATACATTTTTTTGCTATTTACATTTTACAAATTACAGAATATTTACAAGTTTTTGTTGCTAATTTCAGAAATTTTATTTCTAATAATAGCATTGGTTGAAAAAAAGGGATCGGAAGTGAAGATACTTTTCACAACCAACTCATGTCCAAAAATAGGACATCCACTTAAAATAGCACAATAAAAACAATAAAAATTTGACCTTAAAATCAAAAAAAAAAAAAAAAAAAATGATTCAAAAATATTTTTCAATACAAAAACGATCAAATTAAAAAAAAATAAATAAATTCGTTTGTTTTTTCTATTTTAAGCCTTAGATTTTTGTTTTAAATTTTTTAAAAAACAAAAAAATAAAATAAAAAAATGATAAAAAATTAATTTGTATTTTTTTTTACATGCAATTTCAAAGGAAATTAGCAGCTTTAAAGTGGAAGAAGTGGTGTATCTAAAAATAATTGAGTTAAATTGTTAAATTGTGCATTTTGGTTCACTAAAATTTATTACAAATTTTTGTTAATTAGAGCTAATTTATTTAAATAAACTTTGTGCATAATTTCACCAATGTTTAGTAGCGGTTATTAACTTTCCTGCTATTTCCATTTCACTAATATTTGATTTAAAGCAATTTACTAAAATTTTGTAGCGCTTACTAATTTTGTATACTAATTTCGTTGTATTAATATTAATAATATTTAGTAAATTTTTTACTGATTTTAATTCCACTTTTCAAAAAGAGATTAGCAAAAAATACCTCTGGGCTTAAATTAGCTAAATTTCCTGAAATAACACCAAAATTTTCAGTTGTCATTACAGAGTTTTTAAGAATATTTATTTAATTATTAAAGAAAAAAATTGATATTAAGGACTTTGTGGACTTTTTTTTTACAGAAAAATACTTCAAAATATTTATAAATTCTAAGAACTTTTTAATAAAAAAAAAAACATAGATTCAATGGACTTTTTCAAATAGAAAAATTCTTAGATACTAAGGACATTTTAAATTTTTTTTTGAGATAGTTCTCAGAGTCTCAGAAATTTTCTTTTAGGAATTGTCCATAGAACATACAAGAACAACTTCTTAGAATCTAAGTATTTTTCATGATGAAAAGTCCTCAGAATCCAAGAAATTTTTAGTATCGTTAGTTTTTTTTAAGAATGCATGACATTCTACCTAACAGTTTGCAGGATCTGAGAAGTAAAAATTTTTCTATCGGAAATTTAGAAAACTTTTGGGCCACAGACTTTTTTTGCCAGAAATGAATTAAACATATTTTTTTTTATATTTATTTCTCTTTATTCGATCTTCAATATTATATTATATTATTCTTTTAAATCGAGTTTAAGATCTTTTTACAAAAAATAATAATTATTTATTATTTTCTTCCAATATTTCGTCTCCACATTGGGTGACTTCTTCAGGGAAATAATATAATTAATTATAATAATATAAGTTATATAATATAAATAATAATATAATTAATTATAATAAAATAAATTATATAAATATATAATATAAATTATATTATTTCCCTGAAGAAGTCACCCAATGTGGAGACGAAATATTGGAAGAAAATAATAAATAATCATTATTTTTTGTAAAAAGATCTTAAAGAATAATATAATTTCAAATTTTTTCCATTTAATAAAAAAAAAGTTAGTGTTTACTATTCTTTAGTATCATTAAAAAATTATGATCTTGAGCCTGATGGAATTAAAAATATATAATAATTAAACATATTTAAAAAAAAACTATATTATTATTTTTTTATTGAAATTAATTAAAAAATTTTTATAAAATCTTTTTGGCAATGAATTTTTTCGACAATGAATTGATCCGTGTAAATTATAATGTAGTATGTATAAGTCATTTACGAAAATAAAACCCCCAGGTGAAAATGATCATATATTATAAATTTAACATGGGTGACTGAATTTTTTATGAAAACAAGACAGTAGTATGACTGTAAATGTCAAAGTCATGTTTTATTTAATTTATTGTTATTCATTGATTGTTGTCAGCATTTTGTAGTTCCATAATAATTTTCATAGTCTAAATTTTTGTTAACACAGTATGTTTTCAGCCAATCATGTTACAAAATGAAAAGTGGCAATCATAAAATAATAAAATATTTACTATAATAATGATAGTAGCGACCATATTAATGGTTAGAACCTATTTATAAACCAATAACTTGATTGTGACAACCATACTCGACTGCAGCAAGTATAATATAGTAGCAGTGATGATGTTGCAATCATGTTTTTCTCTGCATATAGGATAGTGTTTATCAATTTACTAATGGTGCCCTGACACTTTTTTAACAAATTTAGGCCTGCAAGCCGACATTATAAATAGCAACTGGCAACTTTATTGTTTATATGCCTGTTTACGTCGCATTTATACAACCGTTAAATTTGGTTTAAAGGAATTGTGAAATGTCAATGAATTTTGTGACCCATAGTGTATATATAAACACGCACACACACACACACATACGATATACACATGCACTTTTAAGCTTTTCCTTTTAACATTATTTTGGTATCTTTAGCAACAGTGATACAAATATGCATACACACACACTCAAACATGAACATCATTGAATGAAAAACTATCCCTATCATACTAAACACAAACACATCCATACATACACTCACACATCCAACATGTTGCTGTAATAATGATATATGAGCTAAAGAGTGTATACGACTGTTGTGTTAAGTGTATAAGTGTATTTGTATTCCTGTGTGCATGTGTTTCTTAACCTAGCATTTTCTTAATGCCGTACAGCATGTGCATTTTGTATTATAAATATAAATCTGCATATCTCTCTGTGTGTGTGTGTATGAGTGTATGTAAAATATGTGATATCACTGCAATTTTTTTCCATACAAGTTTTGCCTTTTTTGTATAGTTGTGTGTGTGTGTGTTTGTATGCAAGGATATCTTAAGTTTTACGTTTCATAAAATTTTTGGTTATAAAATTGTTACTCGCTGATAAAAGTAATATTTTCAAAATCGTGTTGCTCACATATGTAGCTACATTAGGGTGTCATTTAGTTCCGAAGCAATTTTATGGGTCAAAATCTACAATTATTATTTAAGACAAATCGGGCAAATATAAAACATTGCAAGTTTCGATCGAATGACCATGATATGAGAAACATGGACTTAGAAAAAGTGCATATTTCATTCGTGCATAATAGTGTGTTGAGTTTGAATTGCGAATTATTGTAGACAATATACATATGTGAAGATACATGATCATACATGGGCTTGTAGATGATCATACATGGGCATGCATAGTCATCTATATGTATGGGCATACATGATCCAATATATAACCATATATCTTCGAAACCGAAATTTGAGAGTATAATATACGACCATATACGGTCATATACCCTCAAATTTCAGTTCCGAAGATGTACGGTCATATATGAGATCATGTATGACCATATATGGAACAATGTATTGAGATAAATGGCCATTTGTGATCATAAACAAGCCCATATATGATAATGTATATTTAAATTTTTACATGGAAAGTTAATTTTTTGTGATAAATCGTGTTCTAAGAATTAGTGTTACCACCTTAATGTTTAGAAATTTATATGCATATATGACTATGAGTTTTTTTTTTTTTTTGGTTTCAACTTATTATAGTTTAGTGAGTGTAGTATATCATTTCTTACCATGCACGAATTAAAATATATATATTTTTTTGGAGTTTTATCTCCAATTTTTTTCCTTCGTCTTCTAGTTATATTTAGACGCGTACAAAATGCAATTTAAGCATATTTGTAGTCGTTATGGCTGTTTACTGTTGATATTTCATACTTACATTTAATATGTTCATCTTTTTGTATACAATTATATATATATATAAAGATAGAAGAAAGAAATATTTACAAAATATCAAGGTTGTTTGTTGTTATTGGCTGTTGTTACACATAAAGGATTTCAGTTTTGTTTTTTCTTGCCACATTATGGCATGTTGAAGATAAATGTGTTAATAATGAATATTTACTTAAGTTCATTAAGTTGTATTTATAAATTTTTATCGTATAATAATAAATTTCTTGAACAATAAGGAAGTTATACTAAAAGGATTTTTGTCATTATATTTTACAGTTAAATTTATAAAACTTGATATGCATTCAGAATATAAAGTTTTAACATCAATATAAAAAACCTCGAGAATTTATGCAAAGTCTACTTTCACATTTGCCAGTGCTTGGAACTTACAAGGGAACTCCACCACCGCGTTGCACCAACATCACCTACATGCCGATTTGGAAGAAAGTCTACTTTCATATAATCCAAATCCAAGATTGAACTCATATTTTTAAGTGCCACCTTTAATGTTTAGCGGCTATGAATTTGGCCTTTTTATATCCTCCATTTTATATCAACATTTTTATATCCATATATCCATTTTTAAAAAAGTTATACGTTCTTACACTCACCAAAAAAATTCTGTAATGGCAACTGAAAATTTTGCTGTTATTACGGGAAATTTTGCTAATTTGAGCCCAGCGGTATTTTTTTGCTAATCTTAGCAACACATGTCTGCTGACGTGTAGTAAAATGAAATTTGTAGAAAAATTAGCTGCAGCTACTAAATTTTAGTAAACTTTTTGTAAAGTGGAATTTAAAATCAGTTTGCTAAAATCAGCCAAAAAAATTTACTAAATATTAATATTAGTACAAAATTTCAAATTTATTTTTTTTTATCGAGCATCAAAATTTTTTTTAATTTTTTCAAAAAATATTTTAGACAAAATTAAAAAAAAATCAAAGGCTTTAAAATTGTAAAAACAAACGAGTTTATCATTTTAATTTAATTTGGTAATTTCTGTTTTGAAAAATATTTTAATAAATTCTTTTTTAATTTTAAGGTCAAACTTCAATTGTTTTTAGGGCTGATTTTTAGAACTAAAACAACTTTTTAGTGCTATTTTAAGTGGATGTTCTTTTTTTAGACATGAGTCGGTATGTTCACTTCCGATCCCCTTTCCAATCTATATAACATTTTAATATTCAATTAGAAATAACATTTTCTTCAATATCCACTTTTTTAAAATTAGTAAATTTTTTTGCTAATTTTAGCAAATCGGTTTTCAAAAATTCGTAAAATGATTTCTGAAATTAGCAACAAAAATTTGTAAATATTCTGTAACAAATCTGTAATTTGTAAAGTATAAATAGCAAAAAGATTTGCTAAATAATAATTTTTTTACTAAAAATCAGTTCAAAAATAGTAGTGGAATTGAAAACTGTTTACAAATTTTTCTACTAACTTTTTTTTTCTGAGTGTAGACACTCTGCAATACCCCCTATCTTAAAACAGGGTAATTATAAATACAATTTTCTAAAAGCCTATGTCTTTCTCTTCAAGTTTTGTCAAATATTTTTCTTTGGTTACGAAGCACTGTGCGTAATCAAATTTGACACATGAGTATATTTTGATTTTTTTTAAACCTCTTTACCTTATTTGTATATGAATACAAATAACCACTTTTAAAATCAAAAGTAGAACTTGAAGTTGTAACCGAAAATTACATTTTTATTTTCTATCACATAAGCAAGTTTTATCGAAATCGGCATGTTAAAATTGGGGGATTCCCTTATTAGTGAACCCTTAGAAAATATAATGGCAATGCGATATATTAACTCTTTTTTATAAAAGTGTTTTGACTTAACATAAAATGATTCCAAATTTTTTGTAATTTTTTTTAAGTATATTTTAGGGTATGGATAATTTCTACACTCAGGAAAAAAGTTCGTAGAAAAATTTGTTCAACGGTTTTCAATCCCACTTTACTATTTTTGTACTGATTTTTAGTAAAAAAATTATTATTTAGCAAATCTTTTTACTATTTAAATCTACAAATTACAGAATTTTTCCAAAATATTTACGATTTGTTTTTGCTAATTTCAAAAATCATTTTACAAATTTTTGAAAACCGATTTGTTAAAATTAGCAAAAAAAAATTACTAATTTTAAAAAGTGGATATTGAAGGAAATGTTATTTCTTATTAAAACTTACATCTACAAACTTAAATTGCCCTAAAATGTTACATAGATTAAAAAAATGGATCGGAAGCGAATATACCGACTCATGTCTAAAAATAGGAAATCCACTTAAAATAGCACTAAAAAGTTTCTTTAGTTCTAAAAATCAGCTCTAAAAACAATTAAAATTTGACCTTAAAAGTAAAAAAATTTACTTAAATATTTTTTAAAACAGAAATTACCACAAAAACAAAATGATAAATTCGTTTGATTTTCCAATTTTTAAGCCTTTGATTTTCTTTTTTAATTTTGTCTATTTTTTTTTTTTAAATAAATAAAATAAAAAAATTTTGATGCTTGATAAATAAAATAAATTTTAAATTTTGAACTAATATTAATAATATTTAGTACTTTTTTTTTGTTGATTTCAGCAAACAGATTTTAAATTCCACTTTACAAAAAGTTTATATAAATTTTGTAGCGGCTATTAACTTTTCTACTAATTTCGTTGTACTACACGTCACCAGGCATGTGTTGCTAAGTTTAGCAAAAAATACCGCTTGGCTCAAACTAGCAAAATTTCCTGTAATAACAGAAAAACATTTCAGTTGCGATTACAGACTTTTTTTGGTGAGTGTATGCAAGCTCCGTAAAATTCCCAAAAATATAACAAAAAAGCCAGTGTAAAAGTTCTTCTGACTTAAATCCAGCCTTTGGTTATTCGCAATGAATAAAAATAAAATTGTACATTTTTATAGGTCATTTTAGTAATTTTCGCCAAAAACTTTCTAAACACGCAGAGAAAAAACATGGTTTGGGTAATTATATTCGAAGAGAATCATATATTTTTTGGGATTATGATTGTACCAACTATAGTCATATTATAATATAGTTATCATATTAAGATAATAAAGTAAACATAATTTTCCGTAATATGTTCCCTACAATTATATTATGATTCCAAACCACGAAAAATTCTTTAAATTTAAGTATATTTCTTTAAGAAATATTTTTCCTAAGGAAAAACTTTTATATTAAGAACTTTTTTAAGAAAACTTCTTTGATTCTATGGACTTTTTTTAAAGAACTTTTTTAAGATTTTTTTTAAACAGTCCTTAAAATCTAAATATATTTCATGATGAAAGGTCCTCAGAACTAAGATTTTTTTTTTAAGAAAAGCATTATCTATGAAATAGTTTGCAGAATCTGAGGGAAAGTCCATAGAATCTAAAACTGTTTTTAATTTTTTTAAATCGACAGTCTAAAAAATGTTTGTAAATCTACTACAATAAAATGGGTAAAGTTTTATGTAATATTAAGAAAATTCGGTAAATATAAACAAAAAATGCCTAAAAAGGTTTTGTACACACTTTCATAATACACGCACAGAAAGTATTTTTAGACATAATGTGCTTAAAATTAAACACTTTGTGCCTAAAATTAGTATTTTTTTGCTAAATTAAAATTTTACGCACAAATTTTGTAAATATATCAACTTAGAATGGTAATAAATATTTTGACATTTGGAAATTAGAAAATATATATAAAAAAAAATGCTAAAAACGAAAATTAATTTTTCAAAAGTTTATAAATATAATATTTGTTAATATTGTGAATTTATATTCAAGATGACCATCATGACAGCACATATCCATTCGAAATATATTATGCATTATATTTATAATTCATTAGTGTTAAAACATACATACATAAAATAAATTTATTCCTTCAAAAAAATATTTTTTCTGAAGTTTAATATAAACTATGCGTTGGTAAATATACGCATTTTTTATATAATTACGCATATGGAAATGCATTTTTAGGCATTTTATGCGTATATTTACTCTTCAAATAAATTTTTTAGTAAATTTTCGAATTACTTTTAAAATTTCATTTAATTCTTACGCACTTTTAAAGTAAAATTACCTATTATGTGTGTATCAACTTACGCGTAATGTGTGTACTTTTTTTTCGTTTACGCACACAGAGTAAATTTACCCAATTTATAGTAGGAGTACAGTTTCCTACTATAGGTTGGGTATATTTCAACATAAATTTATTAGAGTGTAGTATTTGGTATTAGAAACCTTATAGTACAAAACAACTCTGAGGGTCTACAGACTTTTTCTTATAAAAAATTATTTTATTAATATTCTGAGTACTTTTTCCACAAAAAAGTAATAATTTCACAAGAAATTAATTAAACATATTTGTTTTTATTTAATATTGTTTTTATTGAAAAGAATTAAAAATTTCAAATCTTTATTTAGAATCTTTTTGGCAATGAATTTTTTTCGACAATGACTTGATTAGTGTAGTATTTATAAGGCATTTTCGAAAATAACCCCCCCCCCCCCCCCCCTCCCCGCGAGATCATATATTATTATGAACTGATTCAATTTTTTTATGAACACAAGACGATTATGACTGTAAATGTCAGTCATGCATTATTTGATTTATAATTATTTCATTGTATAGTTCTATAATTATCGTTTTTTTTATATTAAGAATTTATGTTACCACAGTATGGTTACAGCCAATCATGTTATAAAATAAAAACTGGCAATCATGAAATAATAAAAACTGTATTATAATAATGATGGGTGCGACTATATTGATGGTTAGAACCTATTAATATACCAATAACTTAATTGGGACAACCATACCCGAATGCTGCAAGCATAATATAGTAGTAATGATCATGTTTCAACCATGTTTTTTTCCTGAGTAACATTTTGGTAAGTTTTTAGTTTTTTCTACTGTGAAAAATATTAATTTTATTAATTAATAAATAATTTATGCGAAAAAAAAGTTATTACGAGTAGTTGAAACGCCGATAGTAGTAGATGCAGGGTTAAAATGTTCTACAAAAAATGGTTGAATTTAGATCAAACAGTATTGGTCAAAAACAATAAAAGTTTAAACGATCATAAAATTGGACTTTACTCAGGCAGCGCCAAACCCTTTGGTGGTTTTACTACAAGGTGGCGCAAAAGTAATCCTCCTATCAGAAAATGCTATAAATTTTGCGATTGGCCCCTAATAACAGTTCTGTTTTGACATTTGTTTAGTAAACACATGCGAAATACACGTTAATCAACAATGTTACGCTACACTGCTCCAGAACGCGGAATATTGGTGACTATTTATTTGAGCAATAATGAAGATGATTTTTCATCAAAAATAATCATGAGTGATGAGGCCCATTTCCATCTTAGTGGGTACGTAAATAAGCAAAATTTACGCTTCTGGGGCACTGAAAATCCGCGTGTAACCCACGAAGAGCCATTACACCCGCTCAAAGTCACTGTATGGTGTGCTGTTTTCGCTGGAGGAGTCATTTTTTCTTCGAAGACGTCGCGGGCCAAACGGTTACTGTGAATGGTGAGCGCTACAGAGCAATGATCAACGAGTTCTTTTTACCGCAACTTGATGAATTGGGATTGGAAAACATGTGGTTCCAACAGGACGGTGCAACGCCACACACTGCACGTGCCACAACCGATATGCTGAAGGATGCATTTCCCGGGCGCCTAATCTCCCGTTTTGGCGATTTGCACTGGCCAGCAAGATCGCCTGATTTGACCGCTCCAGACTTCTTTTTGTGGGGCTTTTTGAAGTCGCGGGTTTATGTCAACAAGCCTCAGACTCTTGCAGCTCTTAAAGACAATATCCGTCAAGAATGTGAGGACCTATCGCCGGAAGTTTTGGCCAAAGTGATGGAAAATGCCATAAAAAGGGCTCAAATGACAATCAACTGTGGCGGCGGCCATTTACATAACATCATATTCTCGACTTGATGTAAAAAAAATTAAAAGACCAAATAAAAATAATCCACAAGAAGAATCAGTTTTTCATTTTTTGTTTTTAAATTACAGCCAAAAAACATTGGAAGGTTATTTTTGTGCCACCCTGTATATTCGTCCAGTGTAAGAATCGTCCACGCACTAAACCATTACCCTCATATTGTTGCATAGTGTTATGGAAAAAATTATACAAAAATGTTTCAATGTCGAATTTCAATACTAAACCCCCCTCAGTTTTGTAACATTGGATCACAAATGTAATAATTTAAAGAAAACATGATGTGACCAATCGTTTCTACTTATCACTAGATCACTAGATTAAAATTTTTAAAATCGGTCTAAGAATTTTTGAGTTGTGACTACTTGTTTTAGCTTTCTTCGAAGATTGTGCTGTTTCGGTTTTTATCCGACATTTTATCTACATATTAAACATTTCAGTCATCCTATCCTGACTTTAAAATGTTTTTGTATGTGTTTTATGTCCATGTTGTTTTATTGTCTATGTTGAGAACTTTGGTCATTGATGTAAAGTAAATACATAATAGAAACGTTTTCTAAATTTCCTACAAATAGACTTTGCTGATTATTAAAATTAAATTTTCATAACACTTCTCTGAAGTTTATTATTTTTTTTTTGATGCAATGATAAAATATTTCTTATCAAAAAAAAAAAAATACTATTCAAACCAAAAAATATTCAAAATATTTTTAATGGTCAAAATTATATGATGAGAGCATTTAAAGACAAACAAAATAAATTTCTCTCCATCAAACACTTTAGTGAACGTAAAGTTCGATTATACCAACTAAAAAATGTCTTTGTTATCAAACCATAAAGTAAACCTTTAGCAAAATGCAAGCCAACCAATAAGTATGAATGTTACGACGATATATAACTAACCTCGCCTAAAGCGTCCACTGACATACGTTATCATAAAAGATAATAAAGACGCCAGGCGCGACATCAAAGGGTTTTCAATATTAAGTTGCCAGCCTGCACTAAATAATACGTACATACAACCAACAGCAACTAACAACTGTAGAGTAAAATAAACAATACAAGTTAACAAACAACAAAACAGACAACTTTTTCGCTAGATATTTAGTTAAGAAATTGTACCCCAAAACTAAACGACAGGCGTAGGAACAGACGAACGGACATACATATCTGATAGATTACATAGACTGACAGAGAGAGAGAGAGAGTGAACTTTACAGAAACAAAAAACTCCAACAACTTTTATGTGTGTTATGCTGTGTGACTCACAGATGGGATATAAATTGATGTAGTTTTTCTTAAGGACGATTAATAATACTTTTTATAAACAAACCAACAAATATTGATATCTATTGAACTAATGTTAATGGAATGTTTGTAGAGGTAGTGCACTATGGGCTAAACTCACCATTATTTTGGCATTTTAGTTTATTCGAAAATCTAATACTTTTCTTTTTTAGAATCTAGACAAGTTGAGCATTTAATAACTGCAATGCTTGGTTATTATAGCTTACAATATTTTAATGACAAGACATCAAATTTATTTATTTTTTCTGTTTGTAAAAAGTAAAAACCCGCGAAAAATAAGCAATAAAACAGGAAAAAATGTCGGATTCTTTATGGTCTTTCTATAGTAATAAAAAAGACCGGTCTTTTCCAAAAATGGGGTTTTGGTTTAATCGAAAAATCGTTTTTTGTTTTACAAAATAAAAATCGATTAAATGGATTTTTATTTTATATTAAAACGGCATCGAAAAAAAATTTTAACGGCTGTAAAAAATTCAATTAACGATATTAAGACAAAAATCTTGAAAGATTTGTAATATTGAAATACCTACCAGCGGATTCATGTAAACACACATTTGTGTCAAAAATGTTTGACATTTCTAATTCTGACCTTATATTTAAACTTGATGACCTCAAAACCTCCTTACGGAAAATTAAAAATCAAATAAAGTTGTGAATAAATTATTTTCGCTATATTATCGTAGATATGTATGTTGAATTTAAAAGTTTTACTTAAGATTTATGATCAGCAATCCTAAAACCCTTCTCTGGTGAGCATTTCTGAAATACAATTGACTATTTCTAAAATACAATTGACAATTTTTGAAATACAATTGACTATTCTGAAATACAATTGACTATTTCTGAAATACAATTGACTATTTCTGAAATACAATTGACTATTCTGAAATACAATTGACTATTTCTGAAATACAATTGACTATTCTCAAATACAATTGACAATTTCTGAAATTCAAATTAACTATTCTGAAATACAATTGACAATTTCTAAAATACAATTGACTATTCTGAAATACAATTGACAATTTCTGAAATACAATTGACTATTCTGAAATACAATTGACAATTTCTGAAATACAATTGACTATTCTGAAATACAATTAACTATTTCTGAAATTTTAAAAAATTGTCATTTTACAAAATGACGAGTATCGAAAAAACTAAGCGAGATAGGGCAAAGCGGACAAAATATTTGCAAACTCGATAATGTTAACTATTTTTTATATTAATTTATGTGGTAATATAAATTTCGTTCCTCGTTCCATTTAGTTCGTAAAAAATAAGTTACTCTGTAGCTGTTTTATAAAAAGTCATCTCTCGGGATGTCTCCCGGAACTTATTTATTTGACTATCGGAATACCCTGTAGCTGTTTTATAAAAATTCATCTCTCGGGATGTCTTCCGGAACTTCTTTATTTAAAAATCAGAGTATATTTTAATTATATTTGAGTATATTTGAATGAATTAGAACACAAATTTTGTCACGCTTAGTTTTCGAGTAAATGGCCATTTTACAAAATAGCGAATGTCTCGAAAACTAAGCGAATTGATCCCGAGGAATCAACTTTTATCAAACAGACACAAGGTGACCTTTTTATTTCTTGACGAATTTATGTGAAAAAGAAATTAATTTACTAATATAATGCAAATTTCTTTTGCCGTTCTATTCCATATCATTCCAGTGCTTAGTGTTTCAATTTCACTCATTCCTCGTTTCATTCCATTTCGTTCTACTTTATTTGGTTATGAACCAAAATGGATTGAAAATCAATATTTATACATTTTATATCGGATTCCCCCATTTTTGTAAATTATCCTGGGCGAGCATTTTTTATCTCTTTTTTCAGAAATTTATCTCCATTTAATTATTAATTGCAATGAAATTTAAAAGTATTACCATTACTCAATGATTTCATACAATAAAAACCAATGCCATTATTTAATAAAATGGTAATGAAAATAATTTAATTACAATTGATATCAATGCAATGCTAATAAAGTCATCAATTATTTAGTCCTCTGAATTAATTAGTCCGATGTATGATAATAACTATAAATCGAAGAAGTAAATTTTTCAAAACTTATTTCCGCCATAACCCAGTCAGAAAATCAAGTACTAGCAAAACACTGGCTATCCGAGGAATTAAAATTAATTACTGGCATAGCATTTATTTGGGACAGTTTGTCGGTATTTGCAAAAAACGTTTTGCCAGTCTTTGTTTTACAAAAATTTCACTTGCAAATAATTGGCTTAGACCGCTATGCCAGTAGTTGCAAAAAAATAAATGTTTTTACAGTACCACCCAAAAACAAAAACTTATGACGCTTTTTGACGCTTGTTGTTTTTTTTTCTGACTGGGAAAAATCCGCCATTTTGCATTTTGCAGTTTTGATTTTAGATTCGTTATCAGCGACCTCTTAACCCACTTTTTGGTACTATATATTCAAGTACACTAAGTATTCACTTTTTGACCAAAAATATGATGATGCTCGCCCATAGTATAGTGGCATAAACTTTATTAGTGGTTTGTAACAAAAAGCCTTGATAAATTCTGATCATAGTTTAAGTTCTACATAAAAACTGCCACCCATGTTGAATGTAAAACATGTACAAAATTCAAACTTGTGATAAGCATAACATTGAGAAGGGTGGCATTTATTTGCATGGAATATTTTAACTTACAATAACAGTGAAATTTCTCTTAACGTTACACTTTCAATAGCGGGCATCTACCTATAACGAACAATTTTGATGTCACGGTGCCTCAAAACTAAATTTGTGAGTAAAATTACCTCCCAATAATGGATCCTCTCTTGATTGGGCACGGACATAAAAATAAACACTTTTTGTGGGGGGTGGGACAATACAAAGATTTTTCTTAGAAAATACTATTTTTTTTGCAATATTTGTCAATAAACATCAATACATTTTCAAAAAAATTAACGGATGGCGTAGAAATCTTTTCCGCTGGTTCTAGAGTATTTAAAAAACCGGCCTTTTGAAAAGACCGGTTTCGGTTTTCTTCGAAAAATCGAATTTTAAAAAAACCGGTTTCAGAAAAAACCGGTCAAGCGGTTTTTTTTCTTTTAATTTGAACAAAAAGCTTACATAATTTGTTAATTGTTTTTATTACAAAAAAAAAAAATTTAATATATAAAGTAATAAAAATAAAAAAACACATATATTCATTTAAATTTAATTGTTTTATTGTATATCATTTCAACATTTTATTTATTGGTTTTAATATTTTTTAATATAATATCTTAAAAATTAATATTATAAAACTATATTCATATCCAATGAATAGAGATCATTAAGTTTGTAAATTGGGTAAAATTAGGTACGTTAGTAATTTGAACGTTTAAAACGTTTGGCATTAACTAAGTTTTTTTAAAATAACATTTTAAATATGTAAAATAAAAATATATTTTTCTCTTCTAAAATAATATTTTAGAAATAATATGCAATTTAAATGTTTCGTTTCAAGACGATTTTTTTGTTTGCTTTTGATAAAGCTAGAAGTGAAAAATACTCTTTACTAATAGTATAAATTGTCCAACTTTTCAATTCTTTTGAAATCATCATATAATGTTGAATGATTTTGTACAGTCTCTTTTTTAGGATTTTGAATATTGTTTATTGTGTATTTAGATCAGAAATTATACTATTTAAATTTGGAATAGCCAAAGTTAAGTCTTCATCGGAATCTATCATACTTACATCTAAATCTTCATAACCAAACAAACGATTATAAAAGTGTTCGGAAAAAATAAAAGAGACCAAGTAACCCAGTTGGTGATGTAATTAAAAAAACCAGTTAACCGAACAAAAAAGGCCGGGTCTCGGTTTTCTTCGAATTTACAAAATATTCGAAATCGATCGGTTTTTAAAAAAAAGAAACCGGTTGACCGGTTTTCGGTTTCGGTTTTTGAATACTCTAGCTGGTTCGCAAGATTTAAAACTATTAGATCTTAAAATCGTATTATTTTACCATAAAATATCACGGTTTTATTTAAAAAACTGTGTTGCATTTAATTTTATTTTTGTTTATAATTTTGAAAACTAATTCATAATATAAATTTTCGTTTTATCATATCCACGTCTATTAATACTGACTAATCGTCATTATATGCAAAATTATGAAATTTGGATGCTTAATTTAATTGGCGATTGTTTTAAGTCTTACGATTCAATTTGAATATTATATACTTTATATGAAAGACAATTTTATAAACTTAATCTCGTGTATACATCATTTTTAAATCTGATCAATATTTTCCTATTCTGTAGACGAATTCCCATTTAAAGTTAATTTTGGCACTTTTTATCCTAAATGTCACGCTCACTAAAAAAAAGGGACAGTATATTAAAACGAATATAACACTTTTAATTTGTGTATCATTTACGTGTTTTTAGTTTAATTTGACATTTTTTGAGCAGTTTAAATAATAATACGATTTTTACTTTTTTACTATTTTGAACTTTATTTTGTCCGATAGTGTAAGTGGATATTGTTAATTTAAAGCGGACAAAGTGTCTGCGAGCTTCGCTATACGTTATTGGGAGATAAAGTTTGAAAAATGTCAAATTAACAAAAAAAAAAACGCTCAAATTTATAAAAAGAAATCGCTAAAAAAACAAAAAACACTCAAATGAAAAAAAATCTTAATTTCATATTAAAAATACAAGTAACATTAAAACGAGCCTGAATGATATTAATTTGTAGTTCAACTGGCATCCCTTAAAAATAAAAATTTTAAAAATAATTGTCATATTAATACATATTTTTTGCATTTTCAATCACCATCAATGACTACACCACAAATTTTGAACTAATGTTTTATCACCCTCATTATTAAGGTAACTATTATTTACTTTTTCAGCATTATTTTTTTTTTGAAAATAATTAATTATATTCGATTTCCCCCACTTCTAATTTTTTCTTACTCATTTATTATCATTTTTTAAATGCGGCATTTTAACGATAGTTATGCGGGCGATTAGTCGACTTTATTGTTAAATACAATTTTTATTCCCCAATCACAATGTTGTTGCCTCTTTTATGAGTTAGTTGGTTGTTTTAAATGGTGAGTTCATAATGCCACCATTAACTTGTAGCTTTAAATGCTGACGCCTGCACCAATTTGATTAATTATGATAATGTTGACAAATTTCTATCGTTTTGTTAAGTTAATATTACAATATTATCTATCAAATATTTATACATTAAATATGATTTTAGTCAGCCAGGTTAATGATTTCAAGGGGGGCTAAAAAATATTCACCAGCTACTAATTTAATATCGGTAAATTTCAAAAGAATAAACAAAAAATGTACTCAAGATTTATTATCGAAATTTTAAATGACAGGTGGCGCCATAACAGAGATATGTTTATTGGGTTGAAAAACAATGATATTGATAATAATGAATTTTAATTTAAAATTAAATGAGAATCTTAATTTTAAAAAAAATTTATTCGAAAATATTTTGAAGCAAAACACATTTGTTAGTGAAATATGGATAAAAAGTGGCGAATGCTCCATAGTCCACCCTAGAAAAGGGAAACCATGTAAATCAAATTCGGATAAGTGATAGGGGAGACACAAAGTGAGAAACAAATACTTTTTGGTAGTATAATCTCACGTTTAGAGGTTAAGAAGAAAGAACAAAAATTAACAGAAGTTTGTATTGTAGTATTAAAACTATTAAAATTTTGCGTTTTCTATGCCTACCGTTATACCCATATTGCCTATTTTTTCCACTTAGAGTGGCCATATATTAAACATATGAGTTGAAAAAGCTTAACAGAAAAAGTCCTCTTAAAGACGAATCATTACGAACATGGGAAAAATTCCCAGACACCCCCTCGGTTTCAGAAATACTTATACTTATATTTTTTGAACTAAAATAAAATTGATCGAAATAAACAAGTATTCAGTTAAAATTTAGTAGACTTTTTTATACAAGTATTCAGTTAAAATACAAGTATTCAGTTAAAATTTAGTAGACTTTTTTTATACATTTGTTCAAAATTATTTACTGTCATTTACCGATTTTTTTCAGTTTCATTTATTATTGTCATTTGTTTGAAATTTAATCAAAATTTACCCACAAAACGGAAATTAGTGGTTTATTTGACTCAGTTACAGTTGTTTTCAAAAAAAAAAATATTAAAAAATTTCAATTTATTTTTTAATTAAATTGTTTCTTTGTACACTCAGAATAAAAAGTTAGTAGACAAATTCGTAAGCAGTTTTCAATCCCACTTTACTATTTTTGTACTGATCTTTAGTACAAAAAATATTATTTAGTAAATGTTTTTGCTATTTACATTTTACAAATTACAGAATTTTTATAGAAAATTTACAAATTTTTGTTGCTAACTTCAGAAATAATTTTATAAATTTTTGAAAATCGATTTTCTAAAAAAATTTTTACTAATTTTAAAAAAGTGGATATTGTAGAAAATGTTATTTCTAATAATTTAAACTTATACACACAAACTTAAATTGTCTTAAAATGTTGCAAAGGTTGAAAAAAGGTATCTGAAGTAAAGATACTTTTCACAACCGACTCATATCCAAAAATATGACATTCACTTGAAATAGCACTAAAAACGTTTTTAATCTTAAAAATCAGCCTTTAAAACAATTAAAATTTGACCTTAAATCCAAAAAAAAATAACTAAAAATATTTTTCAAAACAAAAATTACCAAATTAAAACCAAATGATGAATTCGTTTATGTTTTAACTATTTTTTTAAGCTTTAAATTTTTTTTAATTTTGTCTAAAATATAAAAAACAAAATGTTCGATAAAAAATTATAAATTTGTATAATCGAATTCGTAAGGCAATTTCAAAAGAACGCAGCTCTAAAGTGTAACAAGTGTATCAAAAAATAATTGAGTTAATTTGTGCATTTTAATAATATTATTTTTATAAATTGAAATTTGCTATATTTTGCAATTCATTGAGTTTACAATAATTTCATTGTACTACACGTCAGCAGACATGTGTTGCTATGAAAAAATTTCCCGTAGTAACAGCAAAATTTTCATTTGCCATTACAGACTTTTTTTTTGGTGAGTGTATATAAAATTATTTCAATTCAAATTACAATAACTTTATAAACACACATACATACAAAATGTGTCTATAGACATTTATACATTTTTTAGAATAATAAACTAAACAAAAATACAAAAACGAAACAATTTCAAATAAATGAATTAATCGTTAATTTTTTAAGGAATTGGTAGGTAAAATTTTAACATTTATTTTAACGGATTAATCATTTGTTTCTTACGGATGTGTCAGTTGTTAAAACAACAAATAAATAACAAAAGCTATTTGATTGAAATGTAGAACGGGTTTTAAATGAAATATCTTGTAAATGGTATTTAGGGCCCAACTATATTAAGCGAAGTTAAATTAAGAAAAAGGGCGACATAAAACTACCAATATTTGGCTTAAGTCATCTTTTGAAAAGTTCCATCTGTATTTATTCAGTTAATTTGCAATCGAAACTCATCGTACCGAACTTATGGAGATTAAAAATACATTTAAATAATAAAACAAAACAATTTAAAATTCAAGAATTTAAAAAAATGCAATTTTGCGAATCTCAACTAATTCATGACAAATATGGGTGTCCTGTAATTGAGGGAAACTTTTGTTCACTTTTGAGACAAATATTTAATCACTTAAGCCAATTGTAGTTGGCCCTTTATTGTTTTGATTGTTGATTAAATTTCAAATACATTATTGTTACCCATTTATTTGTTAAATTCAGCCTATGATTGTATAAATCTTTTTTTCATTGTTTATTTTCAAAAATAACGTATTTTTTTAATAAAAACAAAAAATACTATAACTACATATGACCGACACTTCAGCAGCAAAATAAAAAAAACCCACTTAGGTGATTTTTATATTTAAGTTTATATCTCATTTCATTTATCAAAAAGTAAAAATCTCTAAAAAAAAGCAATTCAGTTATCAACAAATGAGATCTCAATTTTAAAGCTTTATACGGTTGAGGTTTTGTTAGTGCTGTATTTTTTTTATACATATATTTTATGACTATTGTGGCATTTAAGGTAGCAATAAATACAAATAAAATGCGGGGAAAAAAGTATCGACAGAAAACAAAACAGTCATGCTGCTTAAAGGTGAGTTGCTCTCTAATCTACCTATTTATCGCAATAAATCCGCAGTGTCAGAGGGGGTTGGTGGGGGGGGGGGGGGGGATTGTAACAGGAGCAAGAATAATATAACAGCAGCAGCAAAAGAAGCTGGGAGCTGGCGGTGGGGAGGGTAACACGACTAGTAGCTGAACATACAATCATCAAGGGTAGCCAACGCACATAAAATACATTTCACAATTTATTGGCAGCCATACTCATACTACTCATTCATATTGGTCGTCGTATTTGGTTGTATAAAATAAACTTTGAAAACTTGCACCACACACTTACCTACTACACACATATCGTGTCTACGCTTGCTTTTTTTATCAATCAATCTTAATTAATCACTCGCAAAAGATCACCATATAAACAAAAAATAAACATAAAAGCCGAAATATACAAAAAAAAACATACAAATACTCTGAACTCTAATAAAACAGAAAACGCACGCTAAAAAACTTACATTTTTTCCAAAGTAAAAAGGAAATCATAAAATTGTTAAGGTTATAACGAACAAAAAATTAGTGATGTAGTAGTAAAATTTATAGAAATCGATATTTTTTGTAATAAAAGAACTTTAAAAGAATACCTTCATAAAAGATAACAATTTTGTTTAATTATCAAATAAATTGACATTGATGTTTTCCAATGATCAAGTAGAGAAACCCCAACACCCGATTTGAAAAACTCAGAAGTAAAAAATGCGCTGTGCTACTTTTATTTTATTTATGTCTATTTTAACGGCAACTCTCACGTTAATTTGTAACCAGATTATTTTTTTTTGTTCTCCCAAACAGCTTTGTGTTACCCCCGAATGATTCCCAGCAAAACCAATGATTCCCAGCAAAACCAGACATTACCAAATAATGTGTTAAGTAATGTGTAGCCATAGGGGCTCATGGATTACTTTACACCTAACTTCACTGATAAATTTTACAGGCGATGAGCCTCAAAGTAATGTATATACCCATTACTTTAGAGGTGATAATGTAAGGGGTTACTTATATGGTTACGAGAATGGAAAAAGTAATGTGTCTAAAAATAAATTTTTATAAAGAGGAATTTTTATTAAAACAAATTATTGTAAATATTTAAAACGTTATTAAAAATAATGTGCTATCATTACAAGGTAACACATAAGAATATCGCACATAAATAAGTTGTACAACATAAATAAGTTGTACCATTTTTTATGAGATTTTTGAGGTCTCGTCACATATTGTCACTGTCACACAACTTTTCAACCCTTATACCGATTTTGATAATTTTTAACACTAAGGCTGCTTGGTTTGAAAAAAAAAAACCCAACTGCACGCAGCGTAAAAACAGTTGAACAAGATAAATATGATTTTCACTGATCATATTATGATCACTGAGGGCTATTTTATCATCTCAATGATCATAATATGATCATTACGAATTTCAATTATAACATTATACTCCACTATTACTATATTAAAATAAAATAATAGCAATTTCATTATCTAATAAAGGTGAGTTTTTTAAACGTTTGGTTTTTGAAAATTGAAGAAACCATAAAAATTTGCAAAAGTGAATTCAATATTTATTTGGGGCGATAAACGAGTGCCTGCCATTTACTTTTTAAAGATTATTTCATGTAGGTGTTGCCCGCGTCCTTGCCGTAGGTGGTCCATCCGTGAACTACAATTTTGGCATACTTTTTCCAGCATTTTGACCGATATCTAACCAATGGCACTTGGGCTGGAATTGCGGCTGGCTTGTCCCTTTACACGAAAGACTTTAAGTATTCCCACAAAAAATATTCCAGAGAGGGCAAATAGCATGATCTTGACTGCTCCAAAACGTCCCTGCGGGAAAAAAGGGGTCAATTGGGAATTGGGACCTGTCTCTTGACAGGTGAAAACTGGACCGGTTCCGAAATTACATATCACGAGATAGGTGAAAAGAGAACCGGTTCCTTAAGTACCTACCACGTGACCGGTTTAAAAATCATGACATGTTCTTTTAGACCAGTCCTGGGATATGTCACACAGGGCAATTGACCCCTCCTAGGACAAGCCCATGTAAAAGTGATCGGGCCCGTGACCGTTGCCTTTCACAATGACCCGGTCACGTAACGTGTCCTGGAATAGGTCCTTTTGCCGAAGGGTTAAAAAATTGCTTACCAAACTCGCTTCTCAATAGGTTCGTGGTATCGCGTGCCTTGTGGCATGTGGCACCGTGTTGTTGAAACCACATGTCAACCAAGTCCAAATCTTCCATTTTGTGGAAAAAAGTCGGTAATCATCCACGGTACCTTGCTCCTTTAACTGTTATGTTGCGATTTTCATCGTTCTTGAAAAAGTAGGGTCCAATGATGCCGCCAGCCCACAAACCGCAACAAACAGTGCATTTTTCAGGGTGCCGTGGCAGCTCTTGAACTGCTCTTCACACCAAATTCGGCACATTCTTTTTGACGTACCTGTTGAGCCAAAAATGAGTCATCGCTGAAAACAATTTTTAGATAGAAACACATTTGTCACACAGCACGAATTTTGATAATAAAATTCAATGATTTGCGTTGTTTAGTCTTCGCATGGTGAAATGGCAAACCTTACTCAGCATTTTTGGCATTGCCACATGTCATGAATCTTTTTTTTTAACACTGAAAATAATTATACTGAAAAACCAAATAACAAAAAATACATCTCTTTAATAACTATGTTATGTTTATTATAATCATAAACCCAAAAATATATGATGCTCTTCGAATATTATTGCCCTAACCTTGTTTTTTTTTTGGGTGTGATTGAAAATGAGCAACCTGCTCTACGGTTACGCTTTAGAGACCATTAAATGAATGTCCCCCGCGTGCAATCATTAATACTAAAATTTTTAACACTGCATTACAAAGAAATAATCATGTGGCGTATAGCAAATAATAATTATGAAGTGGTACACATAGTTGAAATAAACCAAATTTTGGTCTCCTGATAACAAATATGTCTTTTTAAATTCGAAAAACACGTACTACAGGGAATTCAGAAAAAATGTTCCCTAACGCAGTTGTGATTTGTAAAGGGTGATTAATATATATCAAATTAAAAAAAAATTTCAGAATTATAAAATTATAAAGATAAAAAATATTAAATCGTTTAAGTGTATACCATGAACAACGCTAATTTATCGTTAAAAAATATTATGAACTACATACAAATATTGAACATGTGACCTGGGCGTTCCAAGAAAAATTTAATATATTCGTTTTATTAAAAAAGTCAACTCGAAAAATGGGTAACAAATTTTTCTTTTCGAAAACGTGAACAATTTTTAAAAGAGAACTGCTAAATCAATAAAAAAAAAACATATACTTTTAAATCACGGATTATTTTATAAAATAATTTGAATTACAACTGAGTTAGGGATTTCCCTTACTGTATTTTTAAGGAAGACGCAATTAAAAAAAATTGTATTTTTGCACTTTTTGAATGTTTATAATGATTAAATACGACTTTAACAAAACAAAATTGTACCGATTTTGGCAAGTCGGTCTTTCACATTTTAAACGAACTGTTAGTTTCTATGTAATGTTTTTAGTTTTCGAGTTATTTTCATCAAAAATAAAATTAAACAACTGTAGGCTACCCTTATACTTTCCACCAAAGTGTGAGCAAGTTATAATAAGTTTATAAACAGAGTTTCTTAACATTTGTCGAGTTTTCTTTGCAGAGATGCAAGCTCTACACTTAAAAAAGTTTGTAAGTTAAAATAACTGAAAATATCATTTTAAAGAAATGATATTTCATTCAAAAACCGGTCTACTTAATTTTCATTTAAATTAAATGCCATTTGTTATTTATTTTTAAATGTTGATTAATCAACTGACACATCCGTAAGAAACAAATGATATAATCAGTTAAAATAAATGTCAAAATTTTACCCACTAATCCTTAAAAAAAATAAATGTTTTTTTTTTTCATTTATTTGAAATTATTTCCGTTTTTGTATTTATTGTTTTTTTTTAATATAATCGTACAATACAAAATGTATGTATCCATATGAAGCTATAAACACTTTTTGTATGAATGTGTTTGTATATGTATGTGTGTTTATGAAGTTCTTGTAATTTGTATTGAAAAATTTTGTATATATACAAACAATTTAAATAAAAAAACAAATTGAAATTTTTGAATATTTTTTTTTTGAAACAGACAGCAAACAAATTTTAATTTGTAATAACTGTTACGGGCACAAATAAACCACAAGTTTCCGTTTTGTGGGTAAATTTTTATTAAATTTAAAACAAAGGGAAAAAATAAATGAAACTGAAAAAAATGGTAAATGATAGTAAATTATTTCGAATAAATGTATAAAAAAGTTAATATAGATATTTCTTTGAAAAATAAATGTATGTTCCTTTATTTTTAAATGAAACGGAAAACTTTTTTATTAAACTACAAACAGTTAACTACATAATATTCTGAGTGTAGTAATATTTTCATTATGCAATGTTTGCTGCAGAAATTCTTATCATTGGTCTTATATTAATATTTTTATATTTATGTTCAAAGGAATGAATTCCTTTAAACTCTGTCTGAAAGCAGTAGTAGAAGTAGCAATAAGAAGCTTAAAAAGTCAGCAACTGTAGTTGCAAATAATAGTATGAGTAGTAGTAGTGTGTTGTTGTATTGTAATGGTAGTTTATCAGCAGCTGCAGAAAATATCAGCCGCATTAAAATAAACTTTAATTTTTCCAGTATTCTTTTCTTACTTTCTGTGTGATAAAAACGTTGAAATTATTGTTTGTTATCAATTGTGGCACATCACAAACTACAACAAAAAAGAAAACTGAAACTAAAAAAAAAAAAAAAAAAAACTTTCAATACAAAACTTCCATTAAATACACCTATACATATAAAGTTTGTATTCATATGAGTACACTAACTAAATATCGTATCATTTCAATCTTTTGGGAACCTACCACTACTCTTCATTTTCGTCTGCCTTCACCCTCCACACAAGTTGCAACAACCTTGTCTGCTTTATGTACAATAATATTAAAAAAAACAGCAAAAACTTTTACCTTACAGGCTCTTAGGATATAAAATTTAGATGTGAATAGTATTTGACTTCCACTACTCTCTTCATAAGTATGGGTTCGATAACTACAACATACGATATAAAAAAGATTCTTTATGATTGTGGTGTAGTTGTTGTTGTTGTTGTTGAATGTTTGTATAGAATATGCATTACAAAGTTAAATAAATCAATACAATTTACGTTAAAACACTTACATGACTACATCGAAGTATGACTTAGATTTGTGGTTAAGATATTTACGTTAACTTAAAGTTTATTTGTTCGTAAAAACTAAATGAAGATATAATGCAATAACAAGAACGCAAAAATTGTATTTTTTATCAGTTAATGAGAAAACTATATGTTTCCAGCTAATGAATGTTGTTTTCAAATATGTGATAATGCAAGGAAAATGTTGGCATTTTAATACTTAAGGTACATTGTAAAGAACTTAAGTTATCGTAAGATTGATGGAACAGGATTTCGTATAAAAAATTAAATTCCTTTCCATGGGCTGAACATAACGGCCACCTAGGGGTTCTAATGTGTGAAATTAAGGAAAAAAATTTGGACATCTAACGGTACTTTTATATACGCCGGCATCATGTTGCAAACGTTCAAAATTCTATATAAAAACTGCATTAAAATGATTTCGATGTGCATAATGCCTTTGTGTTGAGCCTAGGTCAAGTTTTTCCAAAAACTTCCAAAGAAAAGGGACTTCGAAAAAAATTTGTAAAGATTCAAATTATTGCAAATATAAAAAAAGGAAAAATACGTGGCTGCTTAAATTTAATAAGAAATAAATTACGTTTACTCAGCAGTAAAAGTATGAAGAGTTTTTAAATTTTTAACAACATAAAATTCAAAAAAGTACCATTAAAAAGCCCTCAAAAATCCCTTTCCATCTATAGCACACTTGCATATGGTACCTTTAGTTTAAGTACCTTAAAAAGCTTAAAAAAAACAAAAATACCCATTTTTTACCCTTTTAAATTCCAAGGTGACTCAAAAGCCGAGACAGGTCGATCATATATTTCTTTTCCTATCACATATTCAAATTTCATCAAAATCACAGTGTTTAGGTTGGAGTACTTTCCTTTTTAGTGGATATCTTCGTCCGAGTAACAATCAACATACCAAATATTAAGTACCTGATTTTTGCTGGGTGATTAAAGGGGCATTTTATACGAATTTAGCATTATTTTCACCACGTTATAATCGGAAATTCTAGAAAACTTGCCCATACCATAAGAAACACATGTTTAGAATTTTAGGGTTCTAGCCAAGGCGGTTCGGGCTGTCTGCTAAGGGGGGAGACTTTAATGACGACTATTTAAAAAAGTACCAAAGTGAATTAGTCCATATATTTTAAGTTTTAAATAATTCAAATTTCAGGTTTCTATTTAAAGGGATTTATTCAGACCGTTAAGGAGGAAATTTCCCCCATTTTAACCACGTTCCTGTGGAAATTGCAAAAGCTCTAGGGAATACATATTTAAATTTTCAGATTTCGTGGGGAAAATTAGTATTTCTAGAGCAAATTTGTCTTAATTTGTTAACATTAAAAAAAATTTAATTTTAAAGTAGGTCATAATTGGGAATATTTCATTGGCATTGAAATTTAATTGGCATTACTTAAAACCAATGCTAATTTTAAAAAATGATTACCATTCAATGCCAATTGTATTTTTATTAATTGTTATTGTTCAAAGCAATTGTAATTAAATATACCCAATGCCTAAAAAATTAGTTAAAATTGAATTAAAAATAATTTTTTTAGAAAACATACATACGGTTTACCGTATACGTTTAATTTAGTAAATTTTCAATTTTAGTAAATTTTGTATATAACAAAAATAAAAAATATGCATTTATAAGTAAACATTATGCATATTTATTGCTTTTTTTTTTCTTTTCATAATAAAGGCACATTTACATCAGTTGACTTTAAAAATGAGACATGTGTATTTGCTTTTAGGCCAGAACATAAATGACGTTAAATAATGCTAATGATTTTTTTTTTTCAATTTAGGCACTAATAATTGTAACGAAATTTTAAATAATTACCATTGATAATGAAACATCTTCTCTAACAAGAATTGTCATTGACAAAAACAATGGTAATGCCAAAAAATTTCAGTGGCATTGGATGAATTTAAATTGTCAAGTATGAAGTAGGTGACTAAAATCTGAACCGATTCTTCATGGCTGATTTTTAAAATCGTTAATTTTCTAGTTTTAATAAATCGGCAGTCAGTGCATTATTTCGATATTTCTGTTTTTAAAATTTCAAGAGTTATAGGATTAGATACGAAATGTATTTTCACTTCAAGGTAAATTGTATTCTCTTTTGATAATCGGTGTCAAAACTGCTTTTACTATTTTTTTTATATTTATTGTAATAAATTGAGTTAAAAATCATTCCTTTGAAAAAAGTTCTCTTTTCGGAAATGGGAAATGTAAAATTAAATATATACAGTGGGAAGCAAAACTGTCTGGATGTTTTGCATTAGGGAAGTAAGGTAATGAAAATAATACAAATATAGGTATATTATCAAATATATGTATTTTTTTTATTTAATTGAACATTATTCTAAATTAATATTAAATTTTTTTAAGCTAAAGATCTTTTTTTTATAAAATTTCTTATTTTATTTTCGATATTTCGCTAAAAATTTGTTAGCATCTTCAGGAAAACAAAATTTTAATAATTACTAATCATTTTATAAAAAAAGATCTTTAGCTTAAAAAAATTGAATATTAATATTAAAATAAGATCGAATAAAGTTATATAATTATTCTAAATTATAAAGCACAAAAACTCATATAAATTGCTTCAAAAAAATAAAAAAAAATTAAAAAAATTCACTATTCGGACACTATTGCACTGTTTGCACTTTTGTATGCGGGGTTTGTTGAAACCAATTAACGTTGCCAATTTAATATTTCGTCCAAATTAATTACGCTTTCAATACCTTTTGGCATACTCCACCAACTTTTGAATGAAATCACGTTCAAGAGCTCGCCATTTATGTTGTATTCTCTCTCAAAGCTCGTCAACATTTTTTGGTGTGTTTTCATATGCTTCCAGCCTTCTTTTCACAATAGCCCATACATTTTTTATAGGATTAAGGTCTGGGCTTTGTGCAGGCCATCCCATTGTCCCAAAAGTTTGGTTTTGTATCCAGCTTTTAACTATTTTGGCCGTGTGCTTCGGATCCCCGTCTTGCTGAAAAACAACTTCTTCGGTTGGATAAGCACTCTCGTCAACAAATTCTGGTAAATTTGTGTGTAGAATATTCAGGTAATCCTCCTTTATTATACCTTGGATTCTTACCAAAGGTCCAAAGTTCCACCGAGTAAAATATCCCCACACCATTATACTGCCGCCACCATGTTTCATCGTTTCCTTCACATGGTGCTTTTGGATGCGCTCATGCGGCCTATGCCAATAGTATTCTTTTACATCAGACTGGTATCGGTTGACTTTCGTTTTGTGGCTCCAAATAACCCGTTTCCAGTCATCTACTATCCAATTTCTGTGGGTTTTACAGAAATGAAGGCCAGAAATTTGATGGGCAATCTTGAATTGGTCTGGTTTTTGGTATTTGTGTTAAGTTTTGGGTTTTAGTGTGCTCTGACATTTATAGTATAATATTATGGCCAACATTTTTGTAGAACATTTCATCCCCGCCCTTCCACTTTTTCGGAGTGTTTTTTACAATTTGTTAGAATAAAGCCAAAAAATTCCGTTATGAGGGGGAGCTAGAGGGTTAATATGTACTACAAAAATATTTGCCATACTATTATCTACAAAGTTGCTGAACATACCCTACACCTCAGATGTAAAGAAAACATAGTTTTATATACCGATATGCTGCAAGAACAGGCCAGAGCTGGGAAACTTTGACCGCCTCTAAAATGAAATTCCGATGTAAACTATCAAAACGCCGACACGTATATTTTTGTTGGTCTCCTTAACAAGAATCAATCGTCGGAACCCCGTAATTTTGGAAAAAGTTTGAAATTGTTTTACAGTGTAATTATTTTGCGTTTTGCTCATTTTTAAAGATCTTGTAATTTTTTATTTAAAAATCAAGTTAATCACTTCACAGATCAAACAATAATGAATGTACAAATAGAGCAATAAAAGCTTCATAACGAGATGGAAACAAAGGGTCAAGTACTGTTACATTTTAACAGAGCAATATCGTGATAATGTTTATTTCTTGTACTGTGCAAAAGTGTCCGAATAGTAAATTTTTTGTTTATCTTAATTTTTTTATTTTTTGAAGCAATTTATATGAGTTTTTGTGCTTTATAATTTAGAATAATGTTCAATTAAATAAAAAAAAGTTACATATATTTGATAATACACCTATATTTGTATTATTTTCATTACCTTACTTTCTTAATTCAAAACATCCGGACAGTTTTGCTTCACTGTATTAAGCATGTAAGGTGATACATGGTCTTGTATATGTTCATATGTATATGCATATTTCAATAGACCAATATGACCATATATCTTCGGATCCGAAATTTGAAGGTATATGGCCGTATATGGTCATAAATAATCAGGTCAAATACTCAAATTTCGGATCCGAAAATGTATGATCATTTGTGACCACATACGTATGGTAATATATGAGATCATATATGATCATGTATGAATGTATATGATCATGTATCTTCAAGTATGATCAAATACATGGGTTTCCAGATTTGAACTTTTCACACCAAACTCAGAGAATATTTTTTGCAGCACGAGTTTTTTTTAGCCTATTGCATAGTGTAATAAAATTAATATATTTTCTTACCAAGTTTTTGTGGAAAAAATATAAATGATTAAAATATATTCAGTTCTTTGCAAGGCTGGCGCGGAAAACTTTGTTTGCCAACATTTCTATGAGAGGGCGTTGTAAGAGAGAAAAGTACACAAATTTCTAATGATGTATAAGTAAAAATATCTGCAAAATTTGGTCTAACAATTTTGTATGGCGTCTCCCAAAACAGTTAATAACTAAGTTGACAATTTTTGTGAGTCGTTCTCAATTACGACACGCTATTTTTCTAAAAGAAATCCATTTAGAATTTTCCTTTCAGATATGTTTTCTAACTGGCAGGTTTAACTGCGGTTACTTGTTGGTTTTCACATAATTCTTCTTATACACATCCTTTACTACACAACAAACACACAAAAATGTCTAAACAACATGTTTACACATACCTTAAACTACCAGGATAACAACATCCTAAACCCGTAGCCGAAAAAACAAAATTACATACATATACACGAGGATAAACTTGTTGTTCCACTTTTGTCTACTTACATGTTGGTATTTCTTTTGTTTGTAGTATTTTTTTTTTTTTGCATTATTTGTTTGTATTTCAGTGATTGGTGGTTGTTGTTTTTGTATAAACACACTACACAAAAGTCACAACAACAATAACAACAAATACAAGTGCCACATATACGATGTACGTAAAGTGTCCTTGTTGTTTATTTGTATGTTTTTGTTTTTGTTTATATATTATAAATATATGTATATTCAAGGCAAGGAATGATGTTGCTATTGTAAACTGTGCGCCTGGTATTTAGTACACACAAATTCCAACAAAAAATATCTCAAATACACATACAAATATCATATCATGTACAATGTACATGAATGAGCTTTTCATATGGAATATGTGTGAACATTTTAAATAAAATTAGCTTTTTTTAGTGTAGGATGATGATAGCAGCAACCATTGCTTGTATGTAATCCTTGGAATTGATAATATAATATGATAAATTTGTTGATAGTAAACATAACTTCTATTATTCCCAATACATTTAACTTAAATATTTTCTATCGTTATGTCTTCTTCACTCTTTTTACTACTTACTTAAAAAGTATCATCAAAAATATTCTGGATGATGTTAAACTAAACTGTATTATAAATTCATTGTCTTCTATTATGTACATTTTATAGAGTTCATAGTCTTCTAGTCTTTGGTAAATTTTCATTTTCTTGGTACATATTAAATGAAATAAGTGTTAGTAAATGTTTTCCCCCATTATTTCCATTGTCCTGCCTATATAATATGGTGTTTACTTATTACCATTGTCCTTGCTAGAGAGTTTCTTTCATCTCATCGTATTCGTTGTTGTGTATTTTTCTGTTTTTCAACTGATAAGCGTTTTCTTTTTTAAAAAAATACAAACAAAAAAAAATATCTTATAAGCAGTTTAATGTGATTTTTCATTGTTGATAAAAAATATTAAATTTTAATATTTTGCTCATTTTCATCCTTTTAACTTTCTTCTTTATATTATGATGATATGATTTTAGCTTTTGTTTTGGCTGTTATCCTTTTAATAAAAACAAAGCAACAACAACAACGACAACAAAAAACAGTTTATTGTTTGCTATACTCAGCAATTCTTTACTCCTTTTTTCTGTACTAGAGCCACTTGGTCCTTAGTCTAAAGTGTATAATGGTGTGATATGGTTGGTATTTCGCATGAGTTTCATAAATTGTTGTAATTTGTTATGTTTATAGTTTTGAACAATTTTAGCTGATTTTGCAATTTTCTTCTTTCAAAAAGTAGAACAGGAAAAGGAACAGGAGGAGGGAAAGCGTCAGGCAAACATTGAGATAACATGAATTATGACACTTTAAAATAATGGACTTGAACTGTAAGAATATTTTGTATACAATTGTGTTACATTTGGTATTAATATAAGATAAAGATTAGGAGAATTACAAATTTGGCATTTATTTAACAAAAAAAAGTTTCTTATCAATACCCAAACGATGCACATATTAACCCTCTAATGCACAAGAATATCTCTAGTTACAGTTATTTTTCAAGAATATTTTTTTAAATTTTTAGATAAATGAAATTCAAATACGGAAAAAGGTAAACGATTTTCCATTACTTTTTCCCAACAATAAGTTATAAATTATTTTTACATGGGTAAGGGATTAAAGAAAAAATAAACTCATATTTTGGAAACGCGAACTTTTGCCTTCAGGATATGGGTGGAGCAAAAATCATCATCTGATTTTCTTTCGCTATAAATTTTGCCTTCAGATTCGTGTTTAGGAGGCCAAGATATAGGGTGGGGCATAAACCATCATCTGATTTTCTTTCGCTATTACTTTTGTTTAAAGTGAAAGCTCATTTGGTTTAACTGATTATGTTTATTCGCACTTATAAATTTTATTTCAACACTCAGAATTACGTAGTTTACTGTTTGTAGTTAAATAAAAATGTTTTAAATTCAGTTAAAATAAATGAACATATTTTTATTTCTCAAAAAAAAAAATTTTATATTTTTATACATTTGTTTAAAATGATTTATTTATTGTAGAAAATTATGTCCAAGAAAATTATGCGTCCTTCAAATTACGAATTGCGTCGCGTAAAGTACGACAAGAAGTCCCGTCCTATTAAAACCACATGTCCTCCAAATGCAGATCACAAAAATTCTGTCAACATTGCTGTACACTCAGAAAAAAAGTTAGTAGAAAAATTTGTAAACGCTTTTCAATCCCACTTTACTATTTTTGTACTGATTTTTAGTAAAAAATTATTATTTAGCAAATATTTTTGCCATTTACATTTTACAAATTACAGATTTTTTTCAGATCACAAAAATTCTGTCAACATGGCTGTATACTCAGAAAAAAAGTTAGTTGAAAAATTTGTAAAAGCTTTTCAATCCCACTTTACTATTTTTCAACTGATTTTTAGTAAAAAAATTATTATTTAGCAAATATTTTTGCTATTTACATTAAATTACAGAATTTTTTAAGAATATTTAAAAATTTTTGTTGCTAATTTCAGAAATCATTTTACAAATTTTTGAAAACCAATTTGCTAAAATTAACAAAAAAAATGTACTAATTTTAAAAAGTGGATATTGAAGGAAATGTTATCTCTAAATAAAGCTTACACCTACAAACTGAAATTGCCTTAAAATGTTACATAGATTAAAAACATAGAACTAAAAACTTTTTTTAGTTCTAAAAATCAGTCTAGAAACGAATACAATTTTACCTTAAAAGTAAAAAAACCAAATTGTCTAAAATATTTCTCCAAACAAAAATTAAATAAAATAAAACAAAATCATAAATTCGTTTATGTTTAAATTTTTAAGCCTTTGATTTTTTTTTTTGAATTTTGTATAAAATATTTTTTGAAAACAAAAAAATAAATAAAATTTGATGCTCGATAAACAAAAAAAATTTAAAACTTTGTACTAATATTAATAATATTAAGTAAATTTCTTTTGCTGATTTTAGCAAACAGATTTTAAGTTCCACTTTACAAAAAGTTTACTAAAATTTAGAAGCGGCTACTAATTTTTCTACTAATTTCATTGTACTACACGTCAGCAGACATGTGTTGCTAATATTAGCAAAAAAATACCGCTGGGTTCAAATTAGCAAAATTTCACGTAATAACAGCAAAATTTTCAGTTCAGACTTTTTTGGTGAGTGTATAGCGGTGGCCGTGCACCTTAATAGCGTTACCGTCGGCATCTTTGAAAAATAAGCTCCTTTTCCGACATAACTGCACACCACACTGTGACTTTGAGAGGGTGTTAGGATGCTTCATGAATTATGCGTGAATTTTCTGTCCACCACCATTAACTTTGCTTATTGATGTGGCCGCTGAGTTAAAAAATTATTCTCGTCGCTGATGATAAATTTAAATGGAAAATAATCCACTTCGTCGTTGAGTTCAAAAATCGCGATGCATATCCAAAAATGCGATTCATTGTTATTTACAATAAACTTTGCACGTATCTTCCCACGTATGGCAAAACAAAACTGGCATATGATTTTATTTGTAAAAATAGCAGCACTTTCCAATAGGGTGATACTTATTGCCACACCTCGTACTTAAAAAAGTTTTTGCAAAAAGTGTGTGCCAAAAATTCGATTTTTGTTGAGTAGTGGTCGTAAGTAAATTTATGTCGACGGGTTCACACGCAAAATCTTTTACATGCTATGAGTGTGTACAATGTTGTTTTTTGTGTGTAAGAGGGGCCCGGGCCCCCCCCCCCCCCTGGGCACGCCACTGTCAATAGTTGTTGTTTATGTCAACCAAACGACACAAGCTGCCAAAGACGCTCAATCACGATAGGTTTTAGCGGCAGGACATTGAAAACTGGAATTTTGGTTCATATACTAATGGCGGCCTCTTGTGTGAAGCGCTCATTATTAATTCAAGATCCCAATAACTTTTTAAACAATCTACAGATCTCAATTCTAATAACAATTTTACAAAATTTGGTATGTAAGAGTTTGTTTTGGCCCAAGGAAGAACCCCTTTGAAAATTGTTGAAATCGGTTCATGTTTTGACCTGGTCAACATAGAAGGACAATCACAATTAGACTTAAATGGTATTAAAACACACAAAAAGCAATAACATATGGTTCTATTTTCTGTTGTGAATTTAATACTCACTCATAAATCATGCCTCCAAATTTAAAAAAAGAATCGGTCCACTTTTTTATCTAATAGGTACAAAACCTAATACATATAAATCACATACCCGATATTTGCTTAAATGCACTGTTTTTGGTAATTTCATTCAGATAAAAAATCTATATTTTCATTCCCATCTACCGCATCTCTGATAAAAAAAATGTATTGGAAATTAATATATTTTTTGAATTTTTTAACAAAAGTTTTAGATTTTTAATGTAAATAAACATTAAAATTTAAATAGACTAATGATTCTATCTATGATTTCCATTTCTTTTCCATTATTTTTATCAAAGAATATAGAATAAGTATAAAAAATTATAATTAAAGTTTTACTCTAAATTTATCATTATTTTTTTAATATTTATCATTAATTAAAATTTCACATAAAACACTAGTAACCGCATACAAATAATTCAACTCATTAAAGGCACCTTCAGCCAAATAGTAACCAAAAACATTTGGTTTATTTTTATGGCTTTTTATAATACTTTATCATTGAAATATAAAAATCCATCAGTACTATCAAAAATTGGCATCAAAATGCCGCCAGGCGACGATTAAAACATTTTCATTTTTTTTATTTAAAAAAAAAATTTTTTTTGGGTCAAATTAAAACAACACTAAACTTAAAAAACCAACAAAATAAAACTCAAACTGAAATGAATGAATATAATACAAAAAAAAAAAGAATTTGTATACAAAAAAAAAAAAAAAAAATAAACAGAAACCTTATCAATCAAAAGCAATCATCATTAATTTTTTTTATTTATTTATACAAACAAAGAATCTAAAGTATACATATATTTTTTAAGTGAGCGGCTGTTTTTTTATATATTCTATTGTTTTACAAATTAAAAAATAATGACAAAATGGCAATACCTACTCCAGAAATTTATTATGATTAGAAAATATTGATTCTGAAATTTGGGAATAAAAATGATTATGCCTGATGGTTTAGACTGTATTCAATTTTTGTTAAAGCTCCGAATTTCTATTTGTTTTTTTAAACAACTTTTTAACTCTGTGAAAAATTTGGTTTGTTTAGTGTCTGTCCAGAATAAGAACGTGACTTGCAACGATTGTTGCTATGCGAGAAAACGAGCCCAAAATAAAGATGTACAATGGTGACTGCACAAACTGTCATATGTATTTATTTTAGTGTAAAGAGTATCGTAGAGATTCATTAATCTCCAGTGAGTCCTCTTTCCTTATTAACAACCCAATTTTTTTTTGTGGGGTTTTAGATTTTAATTTTATAAAATCAATAAAAATGCATAATTATTGTAATAATAATTTAGTAACGAACATACTAAAAAACAAGAGAATGAGAAAAAACGTTTTGAAAATAAAATAGATTCTATTTCACAATTGAGTTTTAAATTGTCAATTTGTATGGAAAAATACAACACCCTGTTATTCTGGGCCGACACTTAGGAACAATTTTATTCAAATAAAATTATTTAAATTTTATATGTTTGATATTGAAATTAAGTCATTTTGACAATGAAAATATTCTTAGATTCCATACGGTTTTTATAACTCAAACATATCACTATAAATTTGAAGAATTTTTTATATTTTGATTAATCTCGCTTAGTTTTCAAGATATTGATTATTTTTTAAAATATCATTTTATTTTTCCTATTTTTGGCCCGATTAGGGCAGGGGTGGGGTCAAATGAAAGGGCTAATTAAGACGATTATTTCGTCTATATAACCTAAGGACGTACCTCCCATAGGGGACCCATAAATCGATTTCCGAGATAAGACGCACTCAAAAGGTATTCCCTGGAAAAGTGGGATCATTTGTGGACCTAGCCGGGAGGGGTCATGGGGGTCAAACGACAGTTTCTCCGGAGCCGAAACTTTCCCTAGAACATTCCAAGGAGATACCTCCAGGAGGTACCCCCAAAAAACGTAGGAAAAGATATTGGGTACCTGTATAGGGCTATTACCCGATTAGGGCGGGGGTGAGGTCAAATGAAAGGGCTATTTAACACGAGTCTATACCCTGCGGGAAAGGACCTAACCCAGGACACGTCACTTGACCGGTTTTTTATATGAAAAAGGCCGGTCACTTTAAAATGGGCTTGTCCTAGGAGGGTTCAATTGCCCTCTGTGACATGTCACAGGACTGGTCGGAAATTACATATCACACAACTAACCCCAAAGAACATATCACAGAACCGGTCACATGGAAGGACTTTAGGAAACGCTCCTCTTTTCACCTATTTCGTGATATGTATTTTCCGAACCAGTCCAGTTTGCACCTATCACGGTCAGGTCCTAACTTTCAACTGACCACTTTTATCCCGCAGTGTATATTTATAAATTATCAAGGTATATTTAAAAAAAAAAACATTGATAAATACCAAAGTTATAATGTATTAAGTGCATAAAAAATATGAGTATAAAGAAAAAACTTCCGGTGTGATAAATAATTAGTTTAAACTCTAAATGGTTAAGATTTAAAAACATAAACCTGCACATTACTTATCCTTAAATTCAAGTTTTTTGTTTCAACTTTTTAACACGTTCATCTGATTTTTTTTCTTTATTCAAATTTTGACTTTCTAAAAAAAACTTTTTGCTATATTTTATAACATTTTTAATCATTAAGACAAAAAAAAACTTAAGCCATTTAGATTAAAAAATGTTTCTATTTGTTTTGTTTTTAATTTTGTTTGTATTTTTATAAATCTTTACTTTCTAGTGCATATATCTTTTCATTTGTTGTTTGTATCTCTCTCATGAACTATGAACAAAAACAAAGTTTATTGGCACGTGCTATACAATGTTGTTTTTAATAGTGTAACTGGTTTATAACATGCAACTTGTATGATAGACACACGTGTCTATGGCAACATTAATAATTTCAAAACATATAATCTGAAATATATGTCATATATACCTTGTATATATCTTTAAATTAAAGAAAAAATTTAATTAACTTTAAAATCAGAAAAAATTGACATTTTGTTGTCAAGTATGTCGATTTTACCATTAACAACAACAGGTCCTTTCGGGTATTTTTCTACCTTGAATCCAGTAACAATTACTCAGTAGCAAACTTACAGAGAGTAAGACAAATTTACTATAAACAAGAAAAATTTGTATAAAAAAAAATTACGCCAACTGAAATTTTGCAACAATTTACAAGTTTGTTAAGCGGCTGATTATAACACTAAATACAGAAATAAATTATTAGCGGTCGACATTAGAGTATTAAAAAAACCGGCCTTTTGGAAAAACCGCTTTCGGCTTTCTTCGAAAAATCGAATTTTAAAAAAACCGGTTTCGGTTTTTGCAGAAAAAACCGGTCAACCGGTTTTTTCTGTTTTTTTTTTAATTTAATTACAAACAAAAAAAATAAAAAAAAAAAAAAATTCTTTGCAAAAAAAAAAATATTTTATAATATTTTTTTATTGTATTTCATTTCAACATTTTATTTATTCGTTTTAATATTTTTAATAAAATATTTTAAAAATTAATATTATAAAACTTTATTCATATCAAATGAATAGAGATCATTAAGTTTGTAAATTGGGTAAAACTAGGTACGTTACTAATTCGAACGTTTGGCATTAAATAAGTTTTTTTTAATATTACATTAGTTTTTTTTAATATTACATTAAATATGTAAAAAGAACATCTAATATGTAAAAAGAAAATCTATGACATTAAATATGTAAAAAAAATCTATTTTTCAGTTCTAAAATAAAATTTTAGAAATAATATGCAATTTAAATGTTTCGTTTGAAAACGATTTTTTTTGTTTGCTTTTGATAAAGCTAGAAGTGGAAAATACTCTTTCACTAATAGTAGATGTTGGACAAATAGTCAAAAGACAATTATATAAATTGTCCAACTTTTTAGTTCTTTCGTCGCATTTATCAAGATATATATGAAATCATCATATGTGACCTTCTCCGAGAAAAGGGACATAGTGTGTCAAAAACGGGTTTGGACTTAAGAGTGGATTCTGGTACCTAATTAGGTGTAGAATAAGATGAAATGAATTAAATTTCTGATAAAAATTTATTTACCTCATAAAAAAGTACAAAACGAACTTGGGAAAATCGATAAAAATGAGAAAAATTTACTTTTTTTAATTTTTTGGTTTTAAATTGTTTTTAAATTGTCACTCTAAAAGCGAAAAAAAATACGTCATCACATAGGCATGACTTCACCAAAGTGTGTTCACAGTGATAATGCGTTATGAAACTTTAAATGCGTTTTTGTCAAAACTTCATTTTCACACACTTTCTCGGAGAAGGTCACATATAATGATGAATGATTTTATACAGTCTCTTTCTTAGGATTTTGAAAACTGCTTATTGTGTTATTTAGATCAGAAATTAAACTAATTGAATTCATCGGAATCTATCAGACTTACATCTAAATCTTCATAACCAAACAAACGATTATAAAAGTGTTTGGCAAAAATAAAAGAGACCAAGTAACCCAGTTGGTGATGTATTTAAAAAAACCGGTTAACCGAACAAAAAAGACCGGTTTTCGGTTTTCTTCGAATTTACAAAATATTCGAAACCGATCGGTTTAAAAAAAAAAAGAAACCGGTTGACCGGTTTTCGGTTTCGGTTTTTTAATACTCTAGTCGACATGGAAAAAGAGGAATATTGATGGAATATATTAAGCAGAAAAAATTTAAAATGTTTTATTATGTTTTCCATAATTAATTTTATAACAAAGGCTTAGTTTCCAATGTCATAACTTTTCTAGGAGGATAAAACGCAAACCATATGCTGAAATTTTTTGTATGGTGTTCAAATCGCAATCCTGAATAAGTTCAATATTTATTGCTTTTCATATACACTCACCAAAAAAAGTCCGTAATGGCAACTGAAAATTTTGCTAATTTGAGCCCAGCGGTATTTTTTTGCTAATCTTAGCAACACATGTCTGCTGACTTGTAGTACAATGAAATTAGTAGAAAAATTAGTAGCCGCTACTAACTTTTAGTTAGCTTTTTGTAAAGCGGAATTTAAAACCGGTTTGCTAAATTCAGCAAAAAAATTTACTAAATATTGTGAATATTAGTACAAAATTTTAAATTTATTTTTTTTTATCGAGCATCAAATTTTTAATTTTATTTATTTTTTTCAAAAAATATTTTAGACAAAATTAAAATCAAAATAAAAGGCTTAAAAATCTCAAAAATTGTTAAAACATAAACGAATTAATCATTTTATATTTATTTGGTAATTTCCGTTTTGAAAAATATTTTAGTCAATATTTTTTTACTTTTAAGGTAAAATTTTAATTGTTTTTAGGGCTGATTTTTAGAACTAAAAAAACTTTTTAGTGCTATTTTAGTCCCATTTTCAGACATGAGTCGGTATATTCACTTCCGATCCCTTTTTTAATCTATGTAACATTTTAA
The DNA here is from genome assembly GCA_949748255.1 of Eustalomyia histrio. Lineage (NCBI taxonomy): Eukaryota > Metazoa > Arthropoda > Insecta > Diptera > Anthomyiidae > Eustalomyia > Eustalomyia histrio. The sequence continues at coordinate 17,157,050 of OX456526.1, forward strand.
GGCAATTTAAGTTAGTATGTATAAGTTTTAACTATTAGAAATAACATTTCCTGCAATGTCCACTTTTTTAAAATTAGTTTTTTTTTTTTTTTTTTTGCTAATTTTAGCAAATCGATTTTCAAAAACTTATAAAATGATTTCTGAAATTAGCAACAAAAATTTGTAAATATTCTGTAAAAACTCTGTAATTTGTAAAATGTAAGTAGCAAAAAGATTTTTTAAATAATAATTTTTTTTTACAAAAAAATCAGTATAAAAATAGTAAAGTGGGATTCAATCCGTTTATAAATTTTTCTACTAACTTTTTTTTCTGAGTGTAACAACATAATTACAAAATATTTTTTTATGTATTTACAAAAAACAATCTTGTTTTTTCTGTTTAAAAATTCTTTTTGGAAAAAATTTTCATCGAACTATTAATTTATTCTATATTTTTTCTTTATTTACTGATTATTTTTGTAAATAAACGCTATCCAGAAAAAATTTGCACAAATTTGTAAAAATTATTCAGTACGTGAACGAAACTAATGTCATCATTTGACAACAGATACATTGTAGCAAACAACATGTTTCTAATGAATATTATTTTTCATTGTTTTGTTTGTACTTAACATATCACTCTCTTTGCGAATCAAGTTCAGTGGTTCCTTTGGCTATAAAAACTGTTATCCTGTTACTCAGGATGACATAAAAGAAAAAATATGTTTCCATACACACATGAAACAACACACGCATACATACAAAATGTATCAATATTATCTAACACCTCGACGTGTATGTATAAATATTTGTTTTTACTACTCTTTTTGAAAGCACTACAACATACAAAAATGTACAATGGGCTAGATCTTCAGACGATTACGTGACTTCAGCTTTTGGTTACTCAAGTCACTATCAAGAAATTTATTCATAGCTGTTAATTTTGGATTACGATTAGTAATCAATTAGATTACATTTTAAAAATAATTTAATTGAATTTATAATTCTCTTTTGAAAAATTTCTGATTACTAATTGATTACGATTATAAATAATCTCAAATTAATCAAGATTACTTGCGATTACGATAAAATAATCAAAAGTAATCAAAAGTAATCTGATTACTTTCAAAGATTATTTTTGATTATTTTAGATTATTTTCCAAAAAACAATTAAATAAAATGTCGTTCTCGTCGGGATTTGAACCTTGGACGCCGAATTTCATTGGTGATTAAAATAGTATTTGTTACATTTAGAAAATATGAAGGTACAGAGCAGTCTGTTATGTTCGTTTCTGAATATAAAAAAGTAACATCTTAAAAGGGCTAGTGCAACATTTTTGAAATGGAACACTTTTTTTTAGAAACAAAAACGCCATAAAATTCAATACAGGTTGAATTTCATGTAAACAAAAGTGTTCGTGACTACATTTGTTCAAGAAAAAGACAAAATGACTTTGGAAGTAATCAAATATATTCAAAAGTAATCTTTAAAAGTAGTCGAATTATTTTTTAATTACTTTTGATTCTTTTTGATTATTTTCTCGTAATCATTAGTAATCCTGATTATTTTTGGATTATTTGTAATCGTAATCAATTAGTAATCATGCTAAACTAAATATAATCGTAATTTAATCATTACTTCACCTTTCGAAAAAAAGTAATCTAATTACTAATTATTATGATTAGTAATCATTACTTAACAGCTATGAATTTATTTTAGGGGTCTAATTTTTTTAATGTTTGTGTATATGCTGTTTTTCTAGATTCTTTTTTGATCTTTAAAATAAAACCATGAAAAGCCGACTAACAAGATTTACCACTTTGATGCGCATGTTGTTGACAATTAACAAATAGTAGCGAATGATTTCTCCACCATTCGTTCGAGAACTTTGAATGGAAAGTATTATAAACTGATCGCCCTAAAACTGATTGCCAATGTATAATCTTCTTTCTGAAGTTTGACAATGAAAACCTCCTTGACATCACACCAGGATAACGCAAACATATCTATGGTCCAAGCTAATCTAAAGCAAACGGAAAAGTTCCTTCAGAGGAATTGTGTGTAACAAAAACACACATATTATTCCCCTGGAGGAATTTTTCCGTCGCCTTATAAAAACAGGGGGTTAGTGTCTTAACTATGGAATCTACGCCACTCTTTAGCATTATAGTTTTGTTATATAGTTTTGTGCTACACACCAGTCACCATAAGTTTCTCTTAGGAAATCCAGTCAAGTTTCGATGCATTATCTTTCTGAAAGATCTTGCAGATTCTTTCTCACGCCATTTACGTCCTCACAAAAGGTCCTATGAGAATCCAGTTTGGCTTTCCACACCTCTTCTTGGTAATTCTTTCAGTCGGCATTCTTTTGAGATTATAAGGTTGTATTTAAAAACTTCGTGGAATTTTTTCCTAAGCTTTCCAAGTTCCTCGTTCCCCCGCGGAACAGAGGAGTTCTTAACGCAAATTTAACCTTCTAGAAATCAATCAGAGTTTTGTCCAATTCCTTGAACTCAAATTCAACTGACTCTAGCTGCTAAGTTTTGAAATGGGATACAAATTCTAATGCAATAGTTCTCCAAACACTTTCATGACGTTGTTGTTTAATGGTTAGGGCGTAAGACTGTTACACATAAGGTTGCAGGTTTGATCCCCAGCAACGGCAACATCAATTTAGAAATTTATTATGTGTATCTCCAAAGAAACCAACACATAAATTAGTAGAAATAATTTCCTGTGTTGCTTCCCTTAAAAAATAATCCGCTTTTCGAGGATTAAGGTCACTTGTAAAAATAATTGGTTCGTCAATTTCAAGCCTGGACTGGAGGTAACCGACAGAGATATATCATCAAGAACAAACATTTCTTTGACAAATGAGCCATCCTTACTGTTAGATAAGGTGATATCAATGGACTATTGTCTACGATTAGAGACAAATGTTGATTTATTACCAACATTTTTTATCGCCAAATTCGAAGACAGATTAAAGTCTAGCGATTTGTTACCCCTGTAGTTGCTGGATGACTTTCATAACCTCCACGGAAGGTAGGCCGATACAATAACAGTTTTTACCAGTATACTTTAAAATTATCGCAACGATGTTTTGAAAACTGAGAACTTGATTTTTCTTAGACAATCATGTAGGCCCGTGGCCGCTCAGATTCTACGTCAAAAAAGATTGATCCCCATTTTAACAGACTCAAACTACAGACTCGAGTACAAAGCACTCATGGTTTTCATATCAAGATTATTTGATTGTTACAGTAATACCGGTGTAAAACGAACTGGAAAGGATTAGACAAATTGTTTATAATCAGGTTCATATTAAAATTTTCTAATTAAATATTAGATTTTTGGACTTAAGGAAGAACAATATTCTTTCTGTATATATATTAAAAATATATAGAAAGAATCCAAATTTTTGGGAACTCCGTATTAAAAATAAAATTATTAAATTTTGTTTGGAGGACTGTTAGAAACAGTTTGTTATGAAAAAATGGTGCGTTTTAAGCGAGTTCGAATTAAAAAAATTTTTATATGAAAATTGTTGCCAAAACATTGGGACTATCAAATTAGTTGGTATAAACCAACAATTCATCTTATTCGAGTTCATCTTAAACGAGTTTTACTGTATGTATGCAATAAATTGGCAGAAGCAGCTTTGTTGTTAATGCAAGTTAATGTCTTTATGTAGGATATTGACAAACATTATTAATTCCTGTCATCACCTCGGTTGCGGAAAGAAATCTGTACGAGATTCAAATAGGGACACATTCCACACTTAAAACAAATTACTTCCAGCGACTATCGCTGGATCGTTCTACAAGATGGGAGTCAATTTTATATTTCCATTATGTATTTTCCAGTCGCTCGATCTGCATACGAAGTGGTCGGTAATTTTTATTGTAGTTTGTGGATTGGCTGAGCGTTGAAGGGAAAGACTCCCGAGCCCATAGAAAAACGGCACAAAGATAGCTGGATAATTCATTAAAGGTCGTATAAAAAAAGAAAGATCTGAGGTCTGAAAGGTCTGACGAATCTGAGATCAGAATTCAAAAAAATCAAAATGGCGAATATAAAATGGCGGTCGGGGATTTAAAAAAGTTTTTTTTTTTATTGAAAAAAAAACACATTTGTCACGAATCTGAAACCAATAATTTAAAATACGATCAGCTGAAGTAAATTAAATATAATTTTGCAATAGTTTTTGCAATCTTTGGTCCATTGTACCACTTTTACTGATTAAATCCATTTTTTTTTGCAGTATTGTTTGTGTCATATTGCTTTTCTTAGCTCCCGCTACTTCTTCTTCCACGTAGTTTGTTGGTTGGTTGTTGTCATGTGTTTTATATATGAGTATCACTCTGTTACAAACACATAAACCTACACACCCCTATACAAAAAAAATGTAAACTCTCTTTTTTCCATTTTTGGTTCCTGGTCATTCTTATCATTTTAGCCATATCGCAATGGATATGAATGACATGCCATGCTGTTCTACAAATGATAAGAGCTTTTTCCAACCCAATATAACAACAACAGCAGGAGCAACAACAAATAAACAAACAAAAAATGCGACATGCAGTCGTTAAACTATTTTCACTACAATACACTAAAAAAGGGGTTATTTGGGTGGGTGTGAATTTGCTTTAGATTGAATAATGGTTTATATCTACATTTCATTCGTTATCTTTGTTACACAAAGATATTTTTTGTGAAATACAAAAATGTATTTAAAGGTGTGTTGAAAGTAAAATATACAATTTTTATTTTACAGGTTTCTTACATTTGGTTCAAAATTTAATGAAAGTCAGTAGGTACAACAAATTGGACAGAAATGTCTAATGTTGTTCCGGTTTCAATTAAAATTTTTTAATTTTAGATTTAAGAGATGTTTTTAAATATTGGTAACAAAAAAAAATAGTTGATTCTAACAAATAAATAAATTTATAGGTCTATTTGTAGTGAAAATTTAATAAATTTTTAGTCTCTCTAACACTCCGATATAATTTTTATTTTGCTTAATTTTACTGAGTTTAAATGTATTTTTTTAATTCTTGCGTCCTAGTCTCCAAAAAGGTTAAAGAGATGGCATTTTCTATAATTTTACCAGTTTAGTAGAGATTAGTATAAATTTCTTGCAAAATACTTTCGATATGAGCTATATTTAAACAAAGAAGACCAACTTACTAGTACCCAGATACCCTACCCGTGTAGGGTCCAATTCCAAGGGATCTGATTCTTATTATATGGGCGGAAAAATTAAAGATTGATATCTGAATGTAATTGGCGAAAAAGTGCATTTTAGCAAATACCCCGTGGGTGATTTATATGAGGAACAAAAGTGGATCAGTTTTCTTTTTAAGTTTAGATGTGTAATTTATGAGGGTGTTTTTCATTCACAACCCAATTCATATGTAAATGATTTTGTGTGTTTTGGTACCATTTAAGGTCAATGCCCTTTCTATGGTGATTAGATCAAAGTATGGATCGATTTCAACCATGTCCCATAGGGTTCGTCTTTACAAATTTATATTCTAAATTTCGTCTAATTATCGTCGGTCTAAAATCCACGTTATAATATACAAATCCACTTAGAATCGATACACAATTCAATTTAACGCTGTCCGTCCATCCGTGTGTCCCATATAAACCTTTTAGTCAATTTACAAGTCAGAAATACATAATTTTTTTAAGCAAACAACACTCAAGCAAATTCTTCCTACAAGTAAATGAAAGGTGGTACACTCAGAAAAAAAGTTAGTAGAAAAATTTGTAAACGGTTTTCAATCCCACTTTACTATTTTTGTACTGATATTTAGTAAAAAAAAATATTATTTAGCAAATCTTTTTGCTATTTACATTTTACAAACTACAAAATTTTTTCAGATTATTTACAAATTTTTGTTGCTAATTTTAGAAATCAATTTACAAATTTTTCAAAACCGATTTACTAAAATTAGCAAAAGAAAATTACTTATTTAAAAAAAGTGGATACTGAAGGAAATGTTATTTCTAATTAAAACTTACACATACAAACTTAAATTGCCTTAAAATGTTATATTGATTAAAAAAAACGGATCGGAAGTGTATATACCGACTCATGCCTAAAAATAGGACATCCACTTAAAATAGCACTAAAAAGTGTTTTTAAATTCTAAATATCAGCTCAAAAAACAATTAAAATTTGATCTTAAAATTAAAAAAAAAAAAAAAAAAATAGCTATAATATTTTTTTAATTTTGTCTTAAATATTTTTTGAAAAAAAAAAATAAATAAAATAAAAAAATTTTGATACTCGAAAAAAAAAAATAAATTTAATATTTTGTACTAATGTTAATATTATTTAGTAATTTTTTTTGCTGATTTTAGCAAACCGATTTTAAATTCCACTTTGCAAAAAGTTTACTTAAATTTATAAGCGGTTACTAATTTTTCTACTATTTTCATTGTACTACTCGTCAGCATTTTTTGGTAATATTAGCAAAAAATACCGCTGGGCTCAAATTAGCAAAATTTCCCGTAATAGCAGCAAAATTTTCAGTTGCCATTACAGACTTTTTTTTGGTGAATGTAAAAGATGAAGGGTTCAAAATATGGCGACCGAGATGGTTAATTTTAGTTGTTGCGCGCCATCTGATGAAGAGTTGGCAAACTTGTTTAAAGCTTTTTATTTTATAGCCCTGTAATGTTATTTTACTTCGGTGGAGTAAAGTGCTATGGAAATACCGAAGAAGGATTGTGCAATATGTATAAGAGATAGAAAAGTCATACATATTATTTTTTCTAAATTAATGTTGCCGTTGCCGCGACCGATCTATTCTGTGTAACAGTCCAATTCACTAAACATTACACCATAACGTCTACATTTGGATAAAATTTAGTACATGAATTTTCATTGGCCCAGGGACCCTTTAAAATTTGATTGAAAATCATAGCTTTTTGGTTGTGAACATATTTGTTTAAATGAAGTTTAATCAGATTTAAAGATTGGTCCAAGGACGAAGCCTATTAAATTTGGTTAGAATCGTCCAAATTCATAACCTATCTAAATTGGACTTAAATAATACGTATTTGGACACACATAAACGTAAAAATTTTGTAGAAATTTGGAATGTGAATTATATTATAGCTGGTATACAAAAGGTCTAAAATCGGTTGATATTTGTGAAAATTATACGTTCTGAGGCTTTTAATTAGTTTTGACACCTTATATAAATACAATTTTGTAAATACCCATGTCCTCTACAAGTAAAAAAACAGATTTTTTCCGGATTGGATAAGCAGGTTATAAGACCCATATTCATTATTAAGTTTTGACTAATAATAAAAACTTTAAAAGCAAAATTTTAATACGATTTAAAAATCATTCCGTTTAAAAATAATATTAGGGTGGATAGGAACTGCAATATCGAAAGGTACAACTAGAATTTGGCGCCGGAGTCAAAATTGATCAATGAGTAGCTATCAAACTAATCCTAAAAACAAATGGCAACGCAGTTAACAACAGGGCGTAACAAAACACAAATTTTTACATTTCTGGAATCCCATTTAACTAGTCTTCAAACCTAGGGCGGGGGTGACTGGCTGAACATTTTTCGACCCACCCTACTCTACAAGTGCAAGGTTATTACCTACCCCTACACAATTTCTACATTTTACAACTTTTTTTTTACTTTTCTCCCACTTATGTTGTGCATTAAATAGAAAAAATTTCTACAATTTGAATCAATGAATTTCACATTTTTTCTAGTACACATTTATATGCAACAACATTACTTTGCACTTTTGTAAAAGAGAGTAGCAGTAAAACTACATATTTGGTATAGTATACAACTAACATACAACTATCTATAGTAAGTAGCTCCTATTGTTGTCCTGTAATAAATGCGTGCATTGGGTCTGTCTGATGGGAGTGGGTGGCTGGTTGGGTTTGCATGTTGTAACTGAATGAATAGATTGTGTTGTTTGGAAGATGAATCCTTTTTTTGTTCAAGATTTTTTCCATTCGATAACAAAATGAATTGTGTACATACTACATAAGGTAGAACTGATAAGGAATAAGCAGAATATTGTAGGAGAGTAGTAATACATAGTGCTAGAGAAATGTCGGTATAAATATTTTATAAATATCTATTTATAAGAGGACATTAAGGATAATAAATATACAACCAAAGTGGGAGAGGCAGAGATAGATAGATACCAAACAAACAAAAGAAAAACTACAATATATTAAAATGTGATAAATATATTAAGTAAACATTGCGAGATAAATTGCAATTGCAACGACAGGCTACAAAGACAATAATCGTATCAAATATTTCGATGCAGGCGACACGTCCTTCTTAGATGTTTTATATTTCATAGTGTTAGATTATGATACAATAACTAATCAATGAAACTTCTGGCAATTTAAAATTTAAAAAACAAAAATAAACAGAAAATTTAAGAACTCGAGTTTAAGACCATCAATATTGTCACATATTTAACTGTTTTCTTTTATAAATATAGGAGTCTCTGTAAGAAATGTATTGCTTGTATTCTAAGACGGGTCACCTTAGAAATCATCAGTTTGCCAAATTTTTTTTCTTCTTTTCGCTGGCCACCTTAATTGTATTTTAGGTCATCTAATCTCATAAAGCTGATTCATTACAATTTAATGTTTTTTACATGCAACAACAACAAAAATTCTATTCTAAAGGAATTTAACCTTTTATAAACTACTCCCAATATTTAGTTTTATACTTTTTAAAACTACCACACCTCGTTCATTGGCTTCTTCTTGCTGGCTGTGTTCTTCTATGTATGTATATTTATAAATATATATATATATATTTTTTTTGTTTTTTGTTCACCATTCATTTATTCATCATGATTACGATTTTGACTGACGGTGGTACACTCTATTTGCAATCTTTTTACTTATCGCACTATGCCTGATTGATGGCCATAGATAAACACAGTTTGTGCCAGTCGTTCGTTTATACAATATAGAACCATAATTTTCAGCTATACTGGAGTTTAGGTTGTTTTACACCACATTATTTTTCTTTTTTTTTAAATTACAAGGACGTAGATGAAATGTGGTTGTAGAGAATATATGCTCCCAAATAATATAGAATTATTTTCTTAGAAAAAGGATCTGCCATTTAGTTCAATCCGATTTGAAAAAAATTTTGCTAAAAAAAACTATCGGTATGCAACATTTTAGCGGCTCAAAAGTGGAGCCAAAGATTATCAAGTTTTTCGATTTTTTTCTATCATATTTCTTTTAAACAAATATGTACAAATATTTGATATCAAATGAAAGGTATTTTAAAGATTTATCCAGTGAAGTACCCAAAATAATACAAATGTTCTGAAACAACTTTGAAACTCTTTTTAACATCCTAAATATCAACTTGGGACGATGTTTCTAATACCGAAAATTTTTAAGTTTTGTTCCCTCTAAACGCAAAAAAATATGTCTTAAAATTCTCCAATTACAAATTTTAGGTTTGTTTTTTTTTTTAATTTTATATCAGTTGGAAAGAAAACGACTAACCCTACTTACCTGACTTTTCTTTATTTTTTGTAAACAAATACAATTTAAACATTTGGGGCCACCTTTGTACGAAAGCGGTTTTCGTATATGGAGTTTGCGGAAACGCGAAATATTGTTTGCCCTGCTCTACCTTTACTTACAAACGCATAATTAATTTGTTAGCTTTTGTTGTTTTTAATATTTTATCAAATTAAAAATACAAAAATTTCAAATATTTTTGTTTACATTTAAAAGAGAAAAGACAATAATTTCTAAGACTTGGCAGTATTTTTATACATTCTTCATTTTTAAGTAGCTATATCTATAACTACTTAGCAATTCTATATCTACTTAAATTTCTATGGAATATTTATATAAAATTCGAAAAAACAAACCTGTTGTTGAATAACAAATCCAAAATCAATGATTTAATTAAAAAATTATCAAAATTAAAACCTTCAAAAGGGCAGCAGTCTTTCATACACTAAAATATTGAAAATATGACACTAAAATACGCAGAAAAAATACAGAATATGCACTTAAAAATATTATACACTAAAATTAATTTTTTCACCACTAAAATTTTTTTTCACCACAAAAAATTTTTTTCACATCAAAAAAGATTTTTCACCTTAATTTTTTTGAGCGAAAAATTTGTTTTCGCATTAAATTTTTTGTTTTTCACCTACATAATTTTACATCAAAAGTTTTTTACATTATTTGTATCAAAAACAATAGAGAACATTTTTCTGGATATTGGGTATTCAAAGATCGGCACAGCTGAATTTAAACCAAATATTATAGTTAAAAATGTGACAAGTTAAAATTATACATTCATCGGAATTTTAACAGACCCAAGCCAAGACTCGCGTGAATGTATAATTTTAACTTGTCATATTTTTAACTATAATATTTGGTCCGCTCAAGGATATAGTTTCGTGACTTTTAAGGCCATATTTTTTCCTGTTTAAGGTTTGCTATTGGCAGCCGATATTTTTATATTTATCACACATTTCATTAAATCCAAGTGAGTGTCGAAGTCTCGCTTTGCTCTTCCCAGACTCATTTCCGTGCCACTTTTCCGACTTTATAAATTTGCTAACTTGTGATCAAATAAGTACTCTTTTATGCATAATATTATATGGCTGCCGAAAATTTTTTTACCTTATCATAAATAAAACCTTTTCCTTTTATAGACGCTAAACTAAAATCAGGATCAATAAATACAAAATTTGTTAATTCCCCCGTATTATCCTTTCTTAATCTCCAACTCTGTTAAAGTTTTATTCTATTCAGTTTTATTGTCGTTTTTATTTAACTTTTTAACTCACTCGGCAACAGCAGCAGCAGCAAACGCCAGTTAGTAGTAGTAGTGTGCTGTAGTTGTAGTGGTGCTTTTCACTTTTGCGAATTGTCACATATAAAATTTGTTGTTCTTCTGGTACAACAACATTTACTTTTACCATTGTTTTGGTCCCATTAGCGCGCGAATGTTATCAGTAAGGCTGTCGTGTTGATTTCATTTTTTGCTGTCGAGCTTTTTCGCATACTGTATTTGAGTAAAGCACACTGACACAAGCACATACAATACAGTTAGTGTGAAAGTTTATATGTATTTAGTGGTGGGGTGGGTGTATGTGTTTATATAGTGCAATGAGTGTGGAGTTGGTGATAAGAATATGAAACATACATAAATAAATATATCAAGTAAGCAAACACTGAGGAATGTCCTTTTTTTCATTTCGTTTACTTTATTTGTGTGAGTGTGTAATGTTGTCAGGAGTATTGTAAAGAAATGTAGTAGTATATTGTTGCTGTTTTTGTTTTCTGTTTTTATTTATTTGCATTGGTGATATCATATGGTTGAACCAAATTTATACTACTATATACATACATATATTTTTGTGGGTTTATATAAAATTGAAACAATTTGCAGCATGAACACGTTACATTATCTTTAAATGCACTATGGTCTAAGGATAGATTATAACGGTCAGACAGACGTTAATTTCAGGTAAAACAATTGACTGATGAATGTCAGAAAAATGCTTCGGTAGGGAATGAACAATAAACTTATACCGGGTTTTTTTTTTGAGGAATTTTGCAAAAGGATCAGAGTAGGATGGATAAACCCAAAAAGGCAAGCGAACATCCATCATGTTTACAAGAATTACCACTGGTTACTGGGCAATCTGTTGGTTGGCGTTACTCTTGGAAGTAATGTCGTTGATCTAAGGGAAACGAGGAGGAGACAGTGCTACATCTGATCTGCGTAAGTCCAGGATTAAAGTTTCAGACATCTGAGAAGATTTATCTTCTACCCAGATGGACAGCACAAAGGATATACATATCTCTGTCTTAGCCTCTCAGAATTTGTGAAGGAATATAATTGGTTTAAGAACTTAGTCTTCTTGAGGTATAAGAAGAAACAAAAACTCGTCTTCTGGCAAACTTCAACAAACGAATTTATTCTACAGACTTCTACTAAAACTTGTTTTAAGTATTTTTGTCTCCTAATCACGAATCTGAAGTAAAATAAAACCATGAAATCAGTATTCCGAAATATAGCCCTTTTTTGACCCCTAGCGCAGGGGTTTTTATTTTAGTAATTTTTCTTCCAAAACCTTTGGTGTAAATAAAGTCACAAAGCACCAACATTTGGCCACTTACTTTCTTGTTGCGTAGATTTAGTGGACAAAAGGTTGTATTTTTTTTATATTTTTCAATCCTTAATATTTTATAGGTAATCAATTTATCTAAATGCAAATTGTAGAAAAAAAGTTTAAAAAGATGGCCCTCATAAATTATAACAAAAATTGAACCAGGGCAAAGGGTGGGCTTTTTCGGATGTTTACAATCTACAATATTATTTTATTTGCTATTTGACTAAATGCAGATTGTACAAAAAATTAAGCTGTGGCCCCTTAACACATTCACTGCCAAGGCACTTTCAGCAAATAAGATACTGGGGCCACATATATTTTTTTTTGCGTAATCCCTTCGAAAACGTAATATTGGAATTTAGGCTACTGCTTTGAATCAGAGAGTTTTTTTTACAAAAAGAGTGTCGCATGGATGTGTCCAACGTTGCACCTACCGACTTTTTTTTAATGCAGGGTCACTATATTTTTTCTTTTTACGTGCTCAGTAATCAAGTAGAGTTAATCACATTATATTATTCCATAATACGATATTTGTCTTACGAAATGGCGAAAAGGAAATTTTTATCGGTTACTGAGTTTGGAAAAATGTTCGAAAGTACAGTGATGAAGAATGTGAAGATTACAGTTCTGATGACTGTAAAGGGTCCTTTATATAATCCTTATTATTCTATTCTTACTATAAAAAATTGATTACATTTTTTTTTAACAATTTTTTTCAATTAATTTGTGAGCTGCGCCAAAACATCATATTACTGAAATAAAATCGTATTTATCGTCAAACTCTTTTGTGTGACATGGCTAGAGAGAATAAAAATCGCGTCGGACATATGCGTCCGACGTGGCGTAAATCACATGGTGCAGTGTCACAGATATGTGTCCGACGTTTCAGATAATGTGTTAAAAAAGTTAAGGTACCAAATCTTGGGCTTTCCTTATATTTTGCAATCTACATTACTATTTATTTAGCCAATAGGGAGAACTCTGTATACAATAAATTGACCTTTGGCCCCTCTGAAGCTTAAGAACCTAAAAAGTTGGGGGGCCAAATGTTGACATTTTCTAATATTTATCTATAATATTATTTAATTAAACAATTGAACTGAATGCAGATATGCAACCAAACTTCAACTTTGGTCCCCCTGAATCATAACAATAACAAGATCGGGAACCAAAGTTTGGAGTTTTGTGGCATTATCTGAAACAAAATATCATTTATCGAGTTCTTAATGTAAAATTTAATGGTTTTGGTAGAAAACTTACAAAAAAAAAATACAAAAACAATGTTAAAATGTTGTAAGTTTGGTTCCAAATTTTGATTTGTTTTTCAAATGTTTTAAGATTAATAAATGGACTTGCTAGATTGACACCTTCTTTTATTCATTAAAGGGTCTGTAAGAATCCTTTAAGGATAAATTATTTAGTGTTTGAAGAATAAACTAAAAAATACTCAAATTTCGAAATCATTCCGAGGACCAAAATATAGCCTTTAACATTTAAAAGGAGTTTTAATTTTAAATTCATTTAACCCTAGAATCATAAGCTTTGTTTGAAGATACGAAAATCATAAGCACTCGTAAATTTTACGACTTTTTTTATTGCAATCAAAAACACATTTATTTATTAATTTCTCTTTAATTTATTACATTTGAACTAATAAATAGACATAAAAGAACAAAAATCATGAAAATTTGGTATGAAATTATTTGTCGTCATCGCACCATATATGTACAGCAACGTGCTCGGTGTTCGGCGCAGAAGACTCGTTTACAGTGTTAACAATATAGCGTCGTCATTCTACGTTTTTTAGCTAGACATATAAAACAAATGGTTGTTTTTGGTTCAGGAGACTTCAATTGTTGTTCAGCAATTTTTATATTTAATATTTAGCATATCATTTGTTTAAGTGAGCGTTGTAAAATTGATAGTTTAGGTAAAGGGTGTCCCAAGAAGAACGCAATTTTTAAATTTTAAATAAAACACAGATATTTAAAAAAAAAATCGTGAAACTTTATTATATCGTAAAGTAGACAGAATGAGGTTATGTATGGAACAATATATCGTGCAGATGGCTGCCGCGGCTTTGCTGGCATGCACGCGATCTTTTAATGAAATTTTCAATGACCGTTTTGCATGAATGCTGCGGTATTTCATTAATGCAGCGTCCAATTTCCTCTTTTAAGGCTTGAGTCGTCGTCGGCTTATTCGCGTAAACCATCGACTTCAAAAAACCCCAAAGAAAAAAATCTAATGGTGTTAAATCGCACGATCTAGGCCGCCAATTCTGATCTCCAAAACGCGAAATAACACGACCGGGAATTGACTGATGCAGCAATTGAATTGTTTCTCTGGCTGTATGACATGTGGCGCCGTCTTGTTGGAACCACATGCCCTCCACATTCATTTCTTCAATTCTAGGCAAGAAAAAACTGGTTATCATTTCACGATACCGAACACCATTGACTGTTTGCGCTTGACCTGCCTCATTTTCATAAAAAAAGGTCTAATGATTCCTCCAGCCCAAAAACCACACCACACAGTGACACGTTGAGGATGCATTTGCTTCTCGTGAATCACTCGAGGATTTTCCTCACCCCAAATGCGACAATTCTGCCTATTGACGAAGCCATCAAGATGAAAATGGGCCTCGTCACTGAAGATGATTTTATCGGCAAAATCAGCATTTTCATGTTGTCTCTCCAATACCCAATTAACGAACTGCCTTCGCTGTCCATGGTCAGCTGGCTTCAGTTCCTGAGTCAATTGAACTTTGTATGCATGAAGATGCAAATCTTTCGTCAAAATTCGCTGCAAAGTGGATTTGGAGACACCAATTTGCTAAGCTCGGTGTCGAATTGAGGTGGATGGAGTTTGAGCGACATCATCACGTACAGCTGCGACATTTTCAGTCGATCGACCTGGTCTATGGCGCGTTGTTGTCTTTACATCACTAACAGACCCAGTTTCGGCAAATTTATCCATTAATCTCTTTACAGTTGACTCTTTTGGCGCATTATTGTGACCCCAAATTGATCGCAATTTGCGAACTGTAGCCGCAAAACTTTCAGCATTTTGGTAAAACAATTTCACAATGAGAATGCGTTGTTCATTCGTGTAGCGCTCCATTTTTACTAACCTCGTAACTTCTACTAGCAAACAATAACAATTGTTCAAATGTCAAACAATGACACTTCGAATGTTGCCAGATTTAAAAATTGCGTTCTTCTTGGGACACCCTTTAGTTAGTAGGCTTGATTTTCGTTAGAGTACTGCTCCATGATTTATTGTCGGGTTATGCTGACGTCTTTGGTTTTAATTTTAGCTTTTTTAGAACATTCAAGAACTTTCATCACTAGTACAAACATACTCCGATTCGGATGCACTAAAATCATTTTCAATATTATCCTCAGTTTCTGATCCGCTTTCCTGTTCTACTTTGAATTTCTCTTGCATGATCATTTTGCTTAAGAGGTCGCGCATATTTTTTCTGTATATTCATGGTTTTTTAAGAGATAACGATAAAAATTATTATTTTCGAATAGAAATTTAAATGAGAAAAAACTACATTAAAGCTAAGCAGTCGTAAAATGTACGACTCTATCGCTATTTCGCTTGTTTGCATAGTAATAAAACACTTTTTTGCACACCACACAACTTCTCACTTCAAAAAAAGAAGGTACACTGACCTTCAATACAATGTATTGCTTAAGGTGTTTCCAGCATCCAATTTAAATTTTTGAATCGTAAATTTTACGACTGCTTATGATTCCAGGGTAAACACTGAAAGGAGTTTTAATTTCAAATTCAAATCCACAAAAATAATAAAAGATTAAGAACTAATTCTGCCGAATATTGAGCCATAAAGAATTTTTTCCTGGGTGCAAAAAGGGCCAATATTTCGGAAAACAATTTTATAGAAGTTTTTTTGACTATAGTTTCGTGTTTGGAGGCTCAATTACTGTAAAAAAGTTGTAAGAGGAAATCTGTTTAAAAAACCTTCTCGAGTAGTGTACTAATGAAATTTTGAATCGATTTTCGGCCCGAATTTTCGTTATGCAATCGCCACCAAAATTAATATCAGTAATTTTTGTATAGACACGAAAAATAGCACATTCGGTGCTGTTAAAACTGACTTTAATGCTATTTGGACACCTCTATAAATATATTCTACAAAGTAATCAAGATTTTAAAGTTTTTGTCTTGTTTAATTTAAAGGTTTTTAAAATTACTGTGAATTTATAGAGAAAATCTGAAATGTCTTAAAACCTCAAAAATTTAAAGACAGTATCCTTCAACAATGGAATTTTAGACCATAGTGTTTTACTCTCAATTTCTCTTGTTTCTTTTTTATTCCTGTCACTGTGTTTTATTTTTGTTTTCACTCATTTATCATAGGAATGCATAAAATATGATAAGAATTTATGTTTTATTTTTTTTTTATATTTTTGCTATTGTAAAAAATTGTCACTGAAAAAGGATAAAGTTCTTTCTTCTTTATCCTTGTGTTGTAGGATGGATTTTTTTTTCAGAATCTCGTTATATTGTTGCTCGTATGGTTGATATTGATAACATGTGCAACCTTTTTGTTTCATATAGCCGGGGGTGTGAGTATTTGGGATTTTCTTTCACTCTTACACCCAAAAAAAAAAAAAAAAGAATACATAATCCTTAACGCATTACTTTTTATTTTATTTTGTGGGTTTTTGTATTAACATTAAGATTATTACCCAAACAAACACTTTAAACCAATTTGTAAATTGTTCAAAACAATTGTTATGTTGACATTAAACTAATTTTGTTTCATTTTTTTCTCATGACTTTTTTTATAAAGTCTTCGTTATATGTATTATGTCAACCACCCATTTTAGTGATATTTTGGATATGTAAGCTATAATGTGTACGTCTGTCTGTGTGTGTGTGTGTCTGACCACAAATGATGTTATTTAACTGATAAAAATCATCAATTTAAGCCAAACATAACAACTGGTCAAAGGGGCTACATAATGAGTAAAGTAGCAATTTACTTTTTAAGAGAAAAGAAAAAATAAAATCGGTTATCACAACCAAATTCAAATGTGATTGCCGAATATTTTGGGTGTAGCAAGTTTTGTTAATCGAATGTTGTGGAAATTAATATTCAGTTCTAGACACCGTATTTCATTTAGAAATTGACCAAATTTTTTTCTATGTGCAGCATCTTGTTTTTTCTGTGCGGAGCATGTAATATCTTCGAGTTATTTTTCTGCTATAACTCCGAGTTATTTTATCTCAATCATGGTTTTCTAAAAGCTCGAAAGCCTGAGAAATTTAAGTTGACTTATAGCATTCTGTTGTAAATTCAAGTCAAATAGTAAAATTTTGATAGATTTTTTGGAATTTCGATTGAAATATAATTTATAATGAACAAATTACTGATAACACATTTTACATCTTTAATTGGTTTCAAATTAAAAACTTATTTTAATTACCAGTAAGCTTTTTCATAAAAGATAAGCATCTTCGTCTGGTCTAGTGAATTATTTTAATGGCATCATTTTCAATGACACCATCCATTTGCCAACCAGGTCATAAACATAAATATCGAACATAATTTACATTTTATTTCTGACGGATGAGTAGTTAAGTAAATCTTGAAATTTATCACACATATACCACTACAATTATTCACGGTGTCTTTTACGCCAATTAGTAGACAATAAAACAATGAAAATAAGCCATTAAGGTAAAAGCCAGAAAGGAAGACAATACAAAACGTAAAACACTTAGGAATCTCAGCCAGGCGACAATAGAAGGAACACAGACAAGCGGTAAAGTGTTTTATGGATTTGCAAAAAGAGAATAAAAAAAAACAAAAAAAAAAAAAGAGGCACCAGCAAAATTAAAGATTATGCAAAATATCAGCTACCTTCGTGTGAATGGTTCGAGTTTAGGATGAGATGAAGATTTTTAAAATGAGTTTTAAATAATAATGTTTAGGTAATCGAGAGAAGGATAGCATTAACACATGGATTATGAATAGACAAATATATTGCTTCGGGTAAATTTAGATTAAAATATCGACAACTTACGTCGAAGTCGAAGATACTTTTAAATATAATTTAATTCTACGATTAAGACAGATTGAAATATCATTATAAATCCACAAATAAGACAGATTTAAATATCATTATAAATTTACGATTAAGGCAGTATTCACTATCCACAACCAAAATTAATAACCTTATTTCATAACAATTTCGTTTTGGTCTTCGGTTGAAATAGCTTCAAATTTGTTTGAAAAACTTTACAGTTTTTAAAATTTTTTTGTAAAAACTTTATCAGCCCACACACAATAAAAAAAAAATATATTTTTTAAAGCAACACACAGGAATTTTGTCCTACTTATTACTCGTAGTGTTTCTTTCTTTGGCAACACTGTAATTGCGCGAAATGATAAATCTTATAACAGTTGATGCTCGCCATCTGGTAGGGAGTTGGCGAAAATTGTTGAAGCTTTTATAGTAATAGCCCTGTTATGTTATTTTACTTCGGTGGGGTTAAGTGATTTTAAAACCCAGAAGGAGAACGTTGCGATATGTATGAGGAAGAGAAAAATCAAACATATTTTTTTCTAAATTGATGTTGTCGTCGCAAGGAATCGAACCCGCAACCTTCTGTGTAACAGTCCAACGCGCTAAACATTACACCACAATGCCCACTTATAATTGGGCAAAATAGCATTTTGAATAAAGTTTTATTTCTCTGCCAAAAAATTTAACAAGTTTACCAAGTTATTGGTTTGGTTTCCATTAATTTTTAAAGATTATATCGGTCAAGTGGGCGCCGCCAATATTGTTGATCATTTTAAAGCAACAAATTCTCGCACTCTTGTCGGATATTCTCTTTGTCAGCTTCGAAAGTCTACGGCTTGTTCATATAGAGCCGTGACTTCAAAAAAACCCCAAAGAAAGAAGTCTTGTTGATCACAGCAAATCGCAAAATGAGACATTCGGTGAGCCGAAAACGCATCCTTCATTGTCGCGCGAGCTGTTTGTGTAGTTGCACCGTTCTTTTGGCACCACGTGTCCCTCATTCCCAATTCATTAATTTGCGGCAATAAATACCGGTTCATCATGTTTCTATATGACTCAACAGTCACAGTAACCGTGTTACCTACGTCGTCCTCGAAAAACAAGTACCGATGACACCTCTGGCATAAATGGTACATTATGCAGTGACTTTGAGTGTATGTAATGGCTCCACGTGAATGATACGTGGATTCTCAGTACCCCAGAAGCGAATATTTTGTTTGTTTACGTATCCGTTCAGATAATAATGCGTCTCGTCGCTCATGAAAAATTTGGACTGAAAGTCATTGATTGCAAAATAGTCACGAGTATTCCGGCTTCTTACGGAATATATGTTAGTTGCCGTCATTAAAGCCTCAAGTTAAAGCTTCTTCCGATAGGATGATTCATTTTGGGCCACATTGTGTAACCACATACGTACGAGTATCTGGTAACGATTTTCTGCATAATGATTTTATTTCTTCTTTGGGAGTTATTTCATTATGAAACAAACCCCATAATTGGGAAGCTATTATATTTTCTTTTTTGTGTATAATTTCATTCCTTTTGGGTATTATTTCATTTTTTTCTCTTAGATTTTTATGTAAAGTTTCGCAATAATTAGATGGACCAAATCCAGCACCCCGTTTCTGTATATGATGCGAGAAGTTTTCGCACCGAGAAATTTATGATCACCCTACTTTCTACAGGGTGACTTAATAGGTTATAAAGTTGTTTGCATTTCTGCCGGAAATTTTTTAGAGCTTTTAACTTCTAAAGCTGTGGACACAATTAATTTTGAAATATTTCTTATTAGATAGAGAAATAACATGAATAAAGCGCATTATTATCATCTTTAGACTAATATATATATATTTAATTGCCTATGACTCACCTTGTAGAAAGCAAAAGAAGGTTGCATTTTACATGTAGGACCAGGTAATACCAGAAATTTGTCCAACCTATTACTATTATAAAGATTTTACTGGGTTAATTTAAGGGGTTAAGTGGGTTTCGCAGCCTCAGCAAAGCGTATTTTTATTATTTTTTTTTAAATATATCAAATGAAGTATTTTATTCAAACTATTTAGCACATCAAAGATACATATTTAACAAATACTTTGTAAAATTTTTATTAAAAAATTTTAGGACCTCATTTCCCTTGATCTTAACTCATGGCTGGTTCAACTAAAATTAAAAAAAAAACAATTTTTTCTGTTAATAGATGTATAAAACTCGTGCTTGAACGAAAGAAAACAAAAAAAAATTGAATTTTTGAGGCAGTTGTGAACAAAAGTTTCTTGGTAAAATTTTCACCACATATTGCCTCAAAAAATATGTTTTGATAATGAGATGCAAAATTGTAACCGACTTCAAAAATAAAGTTTCGAGAAAAACGCGGTTGAAGTTTAATTTTTTTTTTTAATTTTCATATAATTCTAGCTTCCCGCACCATTTTACTTTATAACCAGCTGCAGCGGCAGTTCCATGGCATCCTTTTGCTCTTGCCTGTAACGAATACGAATTTTCAAACCCACCTAACCCCTTAAAATTTGAGTTACCGTGATAGTGATATTTTAAAATGCTTAACTCAATACAATTTTTATTCATTCATTCTTCTAAATAAAGTGGGTGTATCAGTATTTTAAAATAAAATTACGCTTCTGTATGCACAAAAAACTGCACGTGTATACTCGAAACATACTAACATAATGGTTAAGGTGTCACTTAAATTGTCAAATTTCAATGGAAGGGTTCCAGTTTTGTTCTATTTAGTATCAAATCTTGTACAGATTTGAAAAAATTTTAAATAGTTTGTTATGCCGGATCCCATCCAGCACTCTTTCTTTCAAAATTCTAAATAATTTTTATATAGCACACTTACACAATACGAAAATTTAAATATTTTATTAAATCGATCCAAGTGTTTTCATGATTTTCACTATAAAGCGACATTTTCTACAATTTTTCAAAAAAATATGTAAAATTTATTTATTTTTATATAGAATAATATATAATGATATATGGTGATTTATGGCGCTTTAATAGAAATTATTTCTAAAAACAAATATGAGAAATCACCATATTCAATAATATTCACATATAAAGGGTGTCCCAAGAAGAACGCAATTTTTAAATTTTAAATAAAACACAGATATTTAAAAAAAATCGTGAAACTTTATTATATCGTAAAGTAGACAGAATGAGGTTATGTATGGAACAATATATCGTGCAGATGGCCGCCGCGGCTTTGCTGGCATGCACGCGATCTTTTAATGAAATTTTCAATAACCGTTTTGCATGAATGCTGCGGTATTTCATTAATGCAGCGTCCAATTTCCCCTTTTAAGGCTTGAGTCGTCGTCGGCTTATTCGCGTAAACCATCGACTTAAAAAAACCCCAAAGAAAAAAATCTAATGGTGTTAAATCGCACGATCTAGGCGGCCAATTCTGATCTCCAAAACGCGAAATAACACGACCGGGAAATGACTGATGCAGCAATTGAATTGTTTCTCTGGCTGTATGACATGTGGCGCGGTCTTGTTGGAACCACATGCCCTCCACATTCATTTCTTCAATTCTAGGCAAGAAAAAACTGGTTATCATTTCACGATACCGAACACCATTGACTGTTTGCGCTTGACCTGCCTAATTTTCATAAAAAAAGGTCCAATGATTCCTCCAGCCCAAAAACCACACCACACAGTGACACGTTGAGGATGCATTTGCTTCTCGTGAATCACTCGAGGATTTTCCTCACCCCAAATGCGGCAATTCTGCCTATTGACGAAGCCATCAAGATGAAAATGGGCCTCGTCACTGAAGATGATTTTATCGGCAAAATCAGCATTTTCATGTTGTCTCTCCAATACCCAATTAACGAACTCCCTTCGCTGTCCATGGTCAGCTGGCTTCAGTTGCTGAGTCAATTAAACTTTGTATACATGAAGATGCAAATCTTTCGTCAAAATTCGCTGCAAAGTGGATTTGGAGACACCAATTTGCTGAGCTCGGTGTCGAATTGAGGTGGATGGAGTTTGAGCGACATCATCACGTACAGCTGCGACATTTTCGGTCGATCAACCTGGTCGATGGCGCGTTGTTGTCTTTACATCACTAACAGACCCAGTTTCGGCAAATTTATCCATTAATCTCTTTACAGTTGACTCTTTTGGAGCATTATTGTGACCCCAAATTGATCGCAATTTGCGAATTGTAGCCTCAAAACTTTCACCATTTTGGTAAAACAATTTCACAATGAGAATGCGTTGTTCATTCGTGTAGCGCTCCATTTTTACTAACCTCGTACCTTCTACTAGCAAACAATAACAATTGTTCAAATGTCAAACAATGACACTTCGAATGTTGCCAGATTTAAAAATTGCGTTCTTCTCGGGACACCCTTTATTAATATATACAGTTATGTGCGAAAAAATAGGGACACTTGCATGCAACAAATTTAAAGTAAAAAAACACACATACATTTTGGGAAGAAACTAACAATATTATTTTTAGATTATAGTACAACAATAATTCTTCATTTTATGTAACAATTCAAACTTTGTTGTTGCAATTTAAAAAAAAAACTACATTAAAAATAATTATAATTTCCAATAGTCGCATGTGAATAAAAATAGGAACAGTAAGAAAATGGTTTGAAATATTATTAGTATTTTATATTTTTTTTTATGTAAATAAAATAGTGGTCATTGTATCTAATAGATTTACCCATTTCTGTATCATATTTTTTTAAATAAATGTACCAAGTATGGAGCCAAGGTTGAAATAGGTATGGGATAAAAATAATCGGAACAGATTGCCATATGCATGGAATTTTTAAATTTTGTTTGTGCCAGACTAATTCGTTGGCATTGTTTATCAATTCTAAGCCAAACAAAAGAAGACCTTATAACTATAAAGTCCTTAGAAAGCTGATTTCCTATCGAAAATCGGAAATTATTTATAAATTTTAAATAGCATCGAAAGTTAAATTTTTGGGGTTTTTCAATTCACATTGCAATAATTAGTTGATAGTTTTAAAAGTAGACGTGTTGTGCGATAGATTCAAAGGTCGTCCTTGAAATTATTATTTAATTTTTACGTTTTTGATAATATTTCCTGTAACATTTCAAATAAAAATTTTGTTTTCACCAATCTTATTTTTTTTTTTTTGTAATTTTTTGAAATGAATTCTTAAAAATTATTTGTGCGATTTTAAAACTTCAATATTTTCGTACTCAGCCTAAAGAAATTTAGTATTACGTTGACATATAAAAATTATCTAAAATTTTGGAAATTTTCTAAACCTCGGGAATTATGGATGCGTTGTGGTACGGGTATTATTCCAAAGTATTATTATTTTTAATTCGAACATTTATGAACAAATAGTACACTTAAAATGACAGCAAATGCCATTTACAAGATATTTAATTTAAACCCGATCTACTTACTTTCATTTAAATCAAATGGCTTTTGTTATTTATTTTTAAATGTTGTTGAAATAACTACACATCTGTAAGAAACAAATGATATAATCAGTTAAAACAAATGTTAAAATTTTACCTACCAACTCCTTAAAAAATAAATGATTTTACCATTTATTTCAAATTGTTTCTATTTTTGTTTTAGTATTTTTTTTTTAATCTACAAAATGTATGTATGTATAGACACTTTTTTTGTGAATGTGTTTCTGTATGAAGTTCTTGTAATTTGAATTGAAATAATTTTGTATATAAGCAACTAATTCGTATAAAAACAAATTGAAATTTTTGGACAAACAAAACAGCAAACAAAATTTAAATTTGAAACAACTGTAACGGAAAGAAATAACCCACAAATTTCCGTTTTGTGGGTAAATTTTTATTAATTTTCAAACAAATGAGAAAAATAAATGAAACTCAAAAAAATCGGTAAATGATAGTAAGTTATTTCGAACAAATGTACAAATATTCTGAGTGTACAATACAGGCTAATATGAGCACTAAAAAACGACAGTATAAGGGATACCTTAATAAACGTATTACAAACAAACATCATACAACAAATTTATATATTTTGTATTTTTGATCAACGCTGATAAGCAAATGAAAAATTTAATACTTTTTTTCAACCACCACCACCACCACGATGATAATGATGATGTTGTTGTTGTTGATGTTAAAAATTGATTACAGAGACTAAAGTTTTAAAATTTTTATTAACTGCAAGTAACTAAGTACTAATAAAAATAATTTTAATCATTTTTTTTTTAAAGAAACTGAAGATAAATATTAACAGTCTTTTGCTTAAAGGCAAAGTAAACAAAAAATAAAAAAAAAAATATCTTAATATCAATATTAATAGTAATAAAAATGAATTATAATTGGAGCAACTATCACAAGTGGCAAAACAAAATAATATAAAAAGCAACACGACTGGCGACAATGTGGTTAAAATAAAAATTGTTACAACTTTGGAGTAACACTTTTGTATGGCACAAGAAATGGATTTCAAGATTTACTTACTAAATTTTTTCAAAATAAAATTGTTAGAAAAACATGGGATAATGTCGTGCCATTTCTAAAAAATCAAAAAAAAAATAATCTTCGAAGAAATTTAGAGCGTACCTTAAAATAATCTAAACAAATATTACTCCGGCATTTTAAAATGCAAATCAGTTTCCTACTCCAAATGTATAATTTGTATAATTTAATAAAATATTTTGTATTGACTTGTCGCCGGAGCCTGCTGTTCCAATAGTAATTGCTTTTTTACATATATGTGCTTTAAAACCAATACACTGAAAAAATCATTACCACCACAATTGTAAGGAAATATATGCAATAGTCGACCTCGTCATCACCATCATCATTAACTACGTCAGCCTTTATATTCGTACCAACATTTTGTAGTTGTATTAAAGGCAGCAGTGTTAAGCAACAGTATTAAGCGCGTCTAAAGATTGTTTATAATGATTAGATTCTGGCTTTGATAACAGCAAAATAATATATATATATATATATATACAGTGTCTAACATTTATAGATAAATATTGGATACTTTCTTATTTAAGTACACCTAAAAAAGTTTGTAAGTTAAAATAACTGAAAATATCATTAAAAAGAAATGATATTTAAGTTAAAACCCGGTCAACTTAATTTTCATTTAAATTAAATGCCATTTGTTATTTATTTTTAAATGTTGATTAATTAATTAATAATTAATTATATAAGCAGTTAAAATAAATGTCAAAATTTTACCAATCCTTAAAAAATAAATGTTTTTTTCATTTATTTGAAATTTATTCCGTTTTTGTATTTTTTGGTTATTTTTTAATATACTCGTACAATACAAAATGTATGTATGCATAGCTATAGACACTTTTTGTGTGAATGTGTTTGTGTATGTATGTGTGTTTATGAAGTTCTTGTAATTTATATTGAAAAATTTTTTATATATACAACCAATTTAAATAAAAAAATAAATTGAAATTTTTTGAATATTTTTTTTTTTTTTTTTGAAACAGACAGCAAACAAAATTTAAATTTGTAATAACTGTTACGGACACAAACAAACAACAAATTTCATTTTTGTGGGTAAATTTTTATTAAATTTCAAACAAATGAAACTGAAAAAAATGGTAAATGATAGTAAATTATTTTGAATAAATGGAACGGAAAACTTTGTTATTAAACTACAAACAGTTAACTACATAATATTTTAAGTGTATGTACTTACGAAATTTTTGGAAAAAGAGGTATTTCGATCAAATGTAAACTTCTTAAAATACGTGTGTAAATAGGTTGGCCAGCTAGTCATCCAGCCATCCAGGCAGCCAGCCAACAAATCAAGCTTGCCATCCAGCAGCCAGCCAGTCAGCTGACTAGCCTGATCGCTAGCTAGCCTGTCCTTTTGCGAGCCTGCCCGTTTTCTAGCTAGCTTGCTAGCTAGCCATCCCACCAGTCAGTTTTCTAGCTAGCCAGCCGCCAGCTAACCAGTCCTCTAGCTAGCGAGCCCGATATATATACAGCTCTGTATCCAAAACATGGCCATATGAGTATCAAAAATAATTCCTTTTAGAAGTAAAGGGTGTCCCAAGAAGAACGCAATTTTCAAATCTGGCAACATTCGAAGTGTCATTGTTTGACATTTGAACAATTGTTATTGTTTGCTAGTAGAAGGTACGAGGTTAGTAAAAATGGAGCGCTACACGAATGAACAACGCACTCTCATTGTGAAATTGTTTTACCAAAATGGTGAAAGTTTTTCGGCTACAGTTCGTAAATTGCGATCAATTTGGGGTCACAATAATGCTCCAAAAGAGTCAACTGTAAAGAGATTAATGGATAAATTTGCCGAAACTGGGTCTGTTAGTGATGTAAAGACAACAACGCGCCATCGACCAGGTCGATCGACCGAAAATGTCGCAGCTGTACGTGATGATGTCGCTCAAACTCTATTCACCACAATTCGACACCGAGCTCAGCAAATTGGTGTCTCCAAATCCACTTTGCAGCGAATTTTGACGAAAGATTTGCATCTTCATGCATACAAAGTTCAATTGACTCAGGAACTGAAGCCAGCTGACCATGGGCAGCGAAGGGAGTTCGTTAATTGGGTATTGGAGAGACAACATGAAAATGCTGATTTTGCCGATAAAATCATCTTCAGTGACGAGGCCCATTTTCATCTTGATGGCTTCGTCAATATGCAGAATTGTCGCATTTGGGGTGAGGAAAATCCTCGAGTGATTCACGAGAAGCAAATGCATCCTCAACGTGTCACTGTGTGGTGTGGTTTTTGGGCTGGAGGAATCATTGGACCTTTTTTTTATGAAAATGAGGCAGGTCAAGCGCAAACAGTCAATGGTGTTCGGTATCGTGAAATGATAACCAGTTTTTTCTTGCCTAGAATTGAAGAAATGAATGTGGAGGGCATGTGGTTCCAACAAGACGGCGCCACATGTCATACAGCCAGAGAAACAATTCAATTGCTGCATCAGTCATTTCCCGGTCGTGTTATTTCGCGTTTTGGAGATCAGAATTGGCCGCCTAGATCGTGCGATTTAACACCATTAGATTTTTTTCTTTGGGGTTTTTTGAAGTCGATGGTTTACGCGAATAAGCCGACGACGACTCAAGCCTTAAAAGAGGAAATTGGACGCTGCATTAATGAAATACCGCAGCATTCATTCAAAACGGTCATTTAAAATTTCATTAAAAGATCGCGTGCATGCCAGCAAAGCCGCGGCGGCCATCTGCACGATATATTGTTCCATACATAACCTCATTCTGTCTACTTTACGATATAATAAAGTTTCACGATTTTCTTTTAAATATCTGTGTTTTATTTAAAATTTAAAAATTGCGTTCTTCTTGGGACACCCTTTATAAATTTACTTAAAACTACTCTCAGAAAATTATGCAGGTTACTCTGTGTAGTTTAATAAAAACTTTTCAGTGCAGTTAAAAATAAAGGAACATACATTTATTTTTCAAAGAAATATTTATTTTAACGTTTTTTTATACATTTGTTCAAAATGAATTACTGCCAACATTAATCCATTAATGCTCACCACTGTTTATTTGCTGTATATAAACATTATTTTTTTTCGGATTGTTATTTAATTTCTGTAGGGTTTCGTTTTTCGAATTTTTTGTATAAATGTTGTTGTTATTATTGTAGTTGTATTTTTCATATTATTTCGTATAGATTTTTTAAGTGCGATATGACTTTAGGTGGTTTAAATAATCAACAAAAAAGTATGTAATGGAAAAAATACACAAAATTAAAAATACCACATTCATTTATCATTAAATAAATCAAAATAATTCATTGATTTTTTAAAATAAATTGAAACTTGGAACGTTAAAAAATTGTTTTATTAACAGATCAAATGATGATAAATAGGTAATCGAAAATCTTAACTCTGATGGAAAATTTATAAAACTATCAAATTATAAACTTTTAAGTTTTTTCAGAACATTATGTCGGTAAAATTAATTGAAATTATTATATGTAAAAAACAAAATACTGGCTAAAAGTTAGCTAGTGTTTGGAT
This sequence comes from Eustalomyia histrio, assembly GCA_949748255.1. Classification (NCBI taxonomy): domain Eukaryota; kingdom Metazoa; phylum Arthropoda; class Insecta; order Diptera; family Anthomyiidae; genus Eustalomyia; species Eustalomyia histrio. Next base: position 17,185,300 of record OX456526.1, read on the forward strand.
ACTTATAAATTTGTTAACTACAGTCGCACTAGCATAATCATTAGATCCATATTTTGGTGGGCCTTTATATAGGCATTTAGCGTTTTTTTCGGTTATTTAATAAGGATAAGGTCAAGTTGTAGAGTGTCTCATGGCTCGGCTTAACTCATTATTTAGCAATGTCCATCCGAATGTCCATGGAAACCGTCTAATCCAACTACAAGCAACAAATATAAAGACATTTAGATCAAATTTAGCACACGAGCTCCTCTTGTCCCAAGGATGAATCCTATTGTAATTAGCTCAAATCGGTCCATATTCCTCCCATAAAAAGGTCCAATCAGTATTGGGCTTAAATGGTATTTAGACATACAAAACCGAAGATGTCGTTTATATTCTGTGTATATTCTATAGAATCATTAATCATGCCTCCACATTTAACTGAAATCAAACCACATTTGAACATACGAATTTGCTCAAATGCATTTTTTTGTTAATATAGTGAAAAATCTGGATAAAATTGCTAAAAAAAATTCATTTCAGTAAATACCGGCCAATTTTCTTTTAATTTGGAGGCATGATTTTGGTTCTATATAACATTTACAACCCAAATAATAACCTGATATACCTACAGTTTTGTGAGTCTAAATACCATTTTATCAAAATATATGTAGGACCTTTTTATCAGAGGTACAGGTTGGTTGAAAAGTTCCTGCGCTCACCAAACTTTTTTTTCAAGTTGGTATAACTGTCCTGAGAATACATGCAAAGTTGCAAGTCATTCTGTCAATTCTTTCTTTGTTTACAAGGCATTTGAAGTTGACGTGTCATTGATTTTTTTAATATGGAAAAAATTGAATATCGTGCAGTCATTAGATTCTTTGTTTTGAAGGGTTTAAAAGCAAAGGAAATTTATGAACAATTGTTAGAAGTGTATAAGGAGTCCTCACCTTCAAAACGCACCGTTGAATTTTGGGCTGGTGAATTTAAACGTGGTCGTACCAGCCTTGAAGACGATCCACGCGAAGGACGACAAAAACTGCAACCACAGCAGAAATCATTGAGCAGGTTCATAATATGGTTAGTGAAGATCCAAGTTTGACTAAGCGTGAAATTGCTTATGCCATAGGCATCTCAGACGAACGAGTACTCCATATTTTACATAAAGAATTACGTATGAAAAAACTGTTTGGAAAGTTAGTGCCGCACACATTAACAATTCAACAAAAACTGGATCGAAAACAAATTTCTCAGCGTAGTTTGGAGCGTTTTAAGCCGAATAAAACCGACTTCTTGCGTCGTTTTATAACTATGGATGAGACTTGGATCTACCACCATGATCCTAAATTGAAACAAGAACGTTTACAGTGGACTGAAGCTGGTTGTTCAGCTCCAAAGCAGGTGAAGTCACAACGATCAGCAAAGAAGGTTATGCCATCAGTTTTTTGGGATGCAAAAGGAATTTTGTTAATTGACTATCTTCAGAAAGGTAAAACAATAAACTCTGAATATTATTGCAGCCTTTTGGATCAGCTGGATGAAAAAATTCGTGACAAAAGACCTGGTTTAAAGAAGAAAAAAATCATTTTTCATCAAGACAATGTACCTGATCACAAAAGTGTTTTGACGATGGCTAAATTCAAAGAATTAAAGTACGAATTGCTTGAACATCCACCGTATTCACCAGATTTGGCTCCCAGTGACTACTATCTCTTCAGAAATCTCAAACAATTCCTTCGTGGAAAGCATTTTTCGTCGAATGAAGGGGCCATATCAGCCGTAGACGGTTATTTTACAGAGCTTCCGAAAAAACATTATAAGGATGGGATAAAATTATTGGAAGTTCATTGAGACAAGTGTATTGAGATTCTAGGAGATTATATTGAATAAAAAAATGTATTTCGTAACAAAAACAGTATTCTTTCATTTCGAGCGCAGGAACTTTTCAACCAACCTGTAGGTCTGAATATCGACCGGTTCTAACCGATTTTAATAGTTTACATCCTTGGGGCAAGAAACGCTCATGTGCCAAGTTCATGTAGACTCGGAAAGTTATTCTGAATCGGTATAACTAAGTTGGTATATTAAAAGGTGGGTCTAAGTCTAGTATTTTTGAAAGTTACAAACATCAGCACAAACCTTTACCAACGTAGTGCTGTAGGATTAAATGGCAATTGTTATTAAAAACACGAACATTACAATTTCATTTAAATTAAACACAATTTCAGTTATTTTCAACTGTTAAAATACAACTGACAAATTCAGTAAAAACAACTTTCAAATTTAGTAAAATTTAATGTAAAAATTTTACAACTTTTCTAACTAAAAATTTCAATGTTTACTAAAATGCAGTAGTTTTCGTTAACAAAATTATAAAAAATAATATCAATTATTATACAAATAACAATCATGTATTAACTGTATAACTTTTCTGCATATAATCATTTTATAAAAATCGAATTTTTTGTGGTCAACTCAATATTTATATATGTTCTTTGTGCATCTTTTCAGGTAAGCTCGACTTTTTATGTTTTTATAAAAATTATGTTATCATGGGTGAGTCAAAATAATAAATCATTTTTTGTACCATAAAAAATACAATCTGCAAATTCCCATCACTGCATCACCAACGATTGACCAACCATGAAATTACAGAAGTCAGAGAACTAATAAACACTAGTAAGTAGTCTATCAAGAATACTACGAAGCACAAAGCCGCTTAATCTTGTGATAGAAAAAGTGGTTCAGATATGTTTAGTATAATATCTTTGAAATTATCAGTATTTCATTATTATTGGAAAAAAATCTGCTCGTTAGTAAATTTTGACTAGTTGGAGAATAAATAAAATAATAAAAATGTTTTTTTTATAAATATAGTAATTTCATATTGTTTTTTTCGAATTTTATATACATATTCCATACAAATTTTAGTAGATATAGACTTGCTATGTTATTATAGATACAGCTGCTTAAAAATTAAGAATTTATCAAAATGCTGCCAAGTCTTGGAAATACTTGGCTTTTCTCTTTTAAATGTAAACAAAAATATTTTTCATAAAAATGTTTGAAAATTAGTATTTTTAATGTGATGAAGTATTAAAAATAACAAAAGCTAACAAATTAATTATGTGTTTGTTATTAAAGGTAGAGCAGGGCACATAATATAATTGCTATATTTCCTGTTCCGGCGAAGCCCATATACCAAAATAATTTCGTTAAAAAATAATGAAAAGTTAGGTAAGTAGGGATAGTCGTTTTCTTTACAAGTAATTATAGATATATTTATAAAATTCGAGAAAAAAAACCTAAAGTACAATTTGATATAATTATATCCACTCAGGTGTGGTTAAAGTTATGTCAAATACAATTGTATATAATTTCATAAACATAAATAAAATTATACAACTTTAATCTAATAACATTGGGTTAAGTTTCCTATCAAATTTATATAACTATACTAGCTGACCCGGCAAACGTTGTTCTGCCTAGGAATAGGATTACATTATTATCTAGGTAGCTCGCACAAAGTTTGAATATTCTCACAATAATAGTACCCCAGATATGCAATAATAAATTTGTACTTCGTATGGGAGGTGCCACGCCCATTGCTTGGATCCCCCATATTTTTTGGAAGATTATGAATATTATTATCAAAGAAGCTCACACAAAGTTTGAAGACTCCCACTTTAATAGTACCCCAGATATGCAATAATGAATGTTTTCTTCGTATGGGAGGTGCCACGCCCATTGCTTGGATGGCACTCATTTTTTTGGGAGATTATGAGTATTATTATAAAAAAAGCTCACACAAAGTTTGAAGACTCCCACTGTAACAGTACTCCAGATATACAAAAATACATTTTTACTTCGTATGGGAGGTGCCACGCCCATTGTACCCATATAGGTCAATTGTGAATCTAAACCATTCAGGGATCAAATAAAACAGACACAACAAATTTCATCGAAATCGGCCCAGCCGTTAAGGAGGAGTGCAGTCACTAACACACGTACAGGAGAATTATATATATAAAGATAAATTGTTCTACTATGTGTATCATTAGGATATCGGTTAATCGTTATTTGATAAATCGAACAATTTTGTTAAATAATTGTTCAAATAATTTAAAATGTATAAATTTAGAATAACTAATACGTTCATACGTCTAATCGATTAATAAAAATTGTTAAAAAATATAAAAAAAATGTTTCAAAAATTTGTTATTTAAAGTTTTTTTTTAAATGTTGTTATAACACAAAAACATTTATAATATCCTGTAGAAAAGGATATTATCGAAAGTCATAAGATTAGAAACTCTTTAAAATGCAGTTTAAAACAAAAAATAAAGAAATATACAAATATATACAGGTTGGTTGAAAAGTTCCTGCGCTCTAAAGGAAAGAATACTGTTTTTGTTACGAAATATATTTTTTTATTCAATATAATCTCCTTGAAGCTCATTACACTTGTTCCAATGATCTTCCAATCCTTATAATGGTTTTCCGGAAGCTCTGCAAAATAACCGTCTACGGCTGATATGGCCCCTTCATTCGACGAAAAATGCTTTCCACGAAGGAATTGTTTGAGATTTCTGAACAGATAGTAGTCACTGGGAGCCAAATCTGGTGAATACGGTGGATGTTCAAGCAATTCGTACTTTAATTCTTTGAATTTAGCCATCGTCAAAACACTTTTGTGAGCAGGTGCATTGTCTTGATGAAAAATGATTTTTTTCTTCTTTAAACCAGGTCTTTTGTCACGAATTTTTTCATCCAGCTGATCCAAAAGGCTGCAATAATATTCAGAGTTTATTGTTTTACCTTTCTGAAGAATATTAATCAACAAAATTCCTTTTGCATCCCAAAAAACTGTTGGCATAACCTTCTTTGCTGATCGTTGTGACTTCACCTGCTTTGGAGCTGAACAACCAGCTTCAGTCCAGTGTAAACGTTCTTGTTTTAATTTAGGTTCATGGTGGTAGATCCAAGTCTCATCCATAGTTATAAAACGACGCAAGAAGTATGTTTTATTTGGCTTAATACGCTCCAAATTACGCTGAGAAATTTGTTTTCGATCCAGTTTTTGTTGAATTGTTAATGTGTGCGGCACTAACTTTCCAAACAGGTTTTTCATACGTAATTCTTCATGTAAAATATGGAGTACTCGTTCGTCTGAGATGCCTATGGCATTAGCAGTTTCACGCTTAGTCAAACTTGGATCTTCACAAACAATATTATGTACCTGCTCAATGATTTCTGCTGTGGTTGCAGTTTTTGGTCGTCCGTCGCGTGGATCGTCTTTAAGGCTGGTACGACCACGTTCAAATTCACCAGCCAAAAATTCAACGATGCGTTTTGAAAGTGAGGACTCCTTATATACTTCTTACAATTGTTCATAAATTTCCTTTGCTTTTAAACCCTTCAAAACAAAGAATCTAATGACTGCACGATATTCAATTTTGTTCCATATTAAAAAAAATCAATGACACGTCAACTTCAATTGACTTGTAAACAAAGAAAGAATTGACAGAATGATTGCAACTTTGCATGTGTTCTCAGGAAAGTTATACCAACTTGAGAAAAAAAAATTTGGAGCTAGCAGTGCCATCTCTTGGTGAGCGCAGGAACTTTTCAACCAACCTGTTTAGTCACACTTAATCTTTAATGAGAACTAAATATCTTTTTAAACATATATGCGTTTCAGAAGGCAATTGAACCAACTCTTAGAAGAAATTTTAACAATTAATCACAAAGTTTTTTTGAAAATTCCCTGTAAAATATTTAGTAAAATCAAATTTTGGGATGGAGGGAAAATATAGATCCTCAAAAGAATTTATCTCTCTCCATTTACGTTTTTTATGTGTTCACTGCATATGAAAATACCAAAATCAAAATACAAGTTTTTCTATTCTCATTTGACTCATTGAAGTCAGCTAGCTTATCTCAAATAACTAAAGTGCTAAACTATAGTAATGATTGTCAAATCTGTATAGAAATATCTGAAGTTAACGTTTAACTCATGTCGTTTTTAGATAAGTTGTCCAATCTTATACAATTTGAAACGAAGACAGAAGTCCTGCGGTGTGATTCATTCCGACTTAGATAGAATTTTAATATGTATTAGAAAGGACAGAAAAACTTAAAACGCTTACAAAACACGATCTTAATTAATACATTTTTTATACATATCGCTCATTTACTTCAAGACTGCCATAACCCAAAAAAAATTGATTTTGCAGAAAACGCGGTTAAAGTTTTCAATAAGCTTAACTACTGAGAAAAGTACAAAACACGTTTGGTCGTCACTCAATGCGAAAAAGAGATATCAATACCATTTTTTATCATTACTTCAAAAATCACGTTTTTTGACTTATGACAGTCTTGAAGTAGATGATATGAATTTTAGTGTTCTAAATTTATTTTTGATCCCATTTTTTAAATTAAATTATTAAAACAAAAAAAAAAATTATATAATTCTAAGTAATTTTTTTTCGATTAACCTTTTTAGGAAAAAAAACAGAATAATTATTTGAACGATTAATCGGTTTAAATGAAAATCAATTACTTGAATGCCTTAATACCTAAATAAAATTGTATATTATTTAATAAGGAAAATTGCCTTATGTTTATGAAATTGTATATAGAAATATACAATATTATTTGATGTCACATTATCCACACCTAATGAGATATAATTATATAAAAATATACACCATTATATTAACATTTTTAACTACACTCTAAAAAATGTTTGTAAATGTACTACAATAAAATGGGTAAAGTTTTATGTAATATTACTAAAATTCGTTAAATATAAACAAAAAAAAAATGCCTAAAAATGTTTTGTACACACTTTCATATACAATAATACACACAAAAAGTATAATGTGCTTAAAATTAAACACAAATTTTGTAAATATACTAACTTAGAATGGTAAAAAATAGTTTGGCATTTGGAAATTCAAAAATATTAAAAAAATAAAAAAAAGCTAAAACGGAAATTAATTTTTCAAAGTTTATAAATATAATATTTGTGAATATTGTGAATTTAAATTCAAGATGACCATCATATTTATAATTCATTATTGCTAAAACATACATACATAAAATAAATTTATTCTTAAAAAAAATATTTTTATACAGATTAATTTAAACCATGCGTTGGTAAATACACGTATTTTTTTATATAATTACGCATATATAAATGCATTTTTAGGCATTTAATGCGTATATTTACTCTTCAAATAGGTTTTTTACGCACAATTTTAGTAAATTTTCAAATTACTTTTAAAATTTCATTTAATTTTTACGCACTTTCAATGTAAAATTACCCATTATGTGTGTACCAACTTACGCATAATGTGTGTACTTTTTTTCGTTTACGCACACAGAGTAAATTTACCCCATTTATAGTAGGAGTACAGTTTCCTAATATAAGTTTCGTAAATTTCAACAGAAATTCATTAGAGTGTAGGTAAAGATACAATTTTTTTGTTTATAGAAAAATTCACAGATTTCTCATCTTTTCTGTATAGAAAAATTCCCGATTTCTGTAATCTATTTTTTCATTATGTTTTATGTTTAAACTTTTAAGAAACTTATTAAAAACACTTAAATAATTGAAAAAAAAGGAATACTTAACAAAGGTATCGTTCCACTTTACAAATTCTGTATTGTACCTATCAAGTGCATGTAATCGAGTGACTTAATTGTCGTGTCTTGAAAATTAATATGAAAAGCATATCTTTAAAAAAAAAAAAAAACAACAGAAACTTATCAACACACATTAATGCTTCCTGGTGGTGGTGCATCACCAGAAAAATATCGACTACAACAGCAAAAGAACCCTATTCAATCGATATAAAGTGAAAGATAAAGATAGAACAAAAACGGAAAAAAGAGAAGAAATATATGATATAGTAAAATGAATTTTTATTGCACCTTCCTTTTATTTTTTTATGGGAAGTCTTTTTCCGGTTAAGATAAGACCAAAAAGTGTTTCATTGAAAAGCGAAAAAACAAACGCAGAGAAAAAATTCAATGTAAAGGAATCATTGAAACACACACTTAACAAATAACAGCAACAAAAAAAATGTTATCCACTTGATCAAAATAAGAACAGCAAAAAATATATTGAACTTATGTGAAGGTGTCCTACACCATATACAATTTCATGTTCCGACAATATTTTTTCTTTAGAAAAATTCTCATGTGTTTTGAACCAAAACACTGTTTTCCAATTTATTTATTTTTTTTGCCAAAACAACATGATTTGCTCAAAATACGCAAGTGAAAACAAATCATAGATTCTGGGACTATTGTTATATAGAAGAATGTCTCTTAAACTATATTTCTAAAGCAATATACTTAGATTCTAATATTATTTTTCCAAAGCAAAATCTTCAAATTCTGTAACTTTTTTCCTTTAGAAATATTTATGGATTATGAGACTACTTTTCTTTAGAAAAATGTTTGGTTTTTAGTTTAGTTTTTAAAGAGCTCTCTATAGAAAATGTCTTATATTCAGAGACTATTTTTCTGTGGACAATTTTTTAAGATCATATTTCTATAGAAAAATTTTTCTTATTTGAATCTATTTTCCTATGACAAAATCCTCTGATTATAAAATTTTTTATCTATAGTAATGTTCTCTGATTTTGAGACCATATTTTTATAGAAAAGTTGTTAGAGAATATTTTTTAATTTAAGTATTATAGATGTTTTAGATAAAATCATCTGATTTTGCGACGATTTTTCTATAGAAAAATTCTCAGATTCTGAATGTATTTTCTATAGCAAATTTCTTGGTTTCAGATACTATTTTTCTATAAATAAAAAAAAACTTTTAATCTATAGAAAAATTCTCGAATTCTGAAATCCAAATAGCTTTTATATAAAAAAAATTTCTTATTCTGATACTATTTTTCTATAAAAATTTTGAAGGATGCCTTGACTTATTCAGCTTTATACGAGGGCGGATCAATAACTCCGTGACTTTTCGAACTTTCCTCGTAGTTTTATGAAATGCAACACTGCTCCCATCAAGTACCACCTACTGTCAAATTTTGAGCAAGTTCCGTAATTTACTTTGCGTTTAACAGCAGGATTTTTAGAGGTCCATAAAAAAGGCATTTGTTTGATCAATAATTTCATTGTTGGAGCTAAATCTCTTTCCACCGAGCCATTTCTCTAGGTTTGGAAATAGGAAATAGTCACTGGGGGCTAAATCCCGAGAATAAGGCGAATTCGTAGTCTACTTCATGGATGTTTGCCATTGAAACTAAGGTGTCACACGATTCTGTTGGTGGTCGATTGTTAGCAAACGCGGCAGACATCTTGCGGAAACCTTTCTCTTCAGAACGTTCGGCATCTTCTGTGCATTTTTACCATTGAAATCGATGCTGCAGAGTCCCCATAGTATTTATCAAGCTTTTCCCTGGTTTGATTGACAGTTTTTTTTTTGGCAAAAAATAATGTTTAATGAGCACTCGAAATTCACTTTTTTCCATTTTTAAAAAAAGCCACATGTTCAAAATTTGATGGAAGTTCGAAAAGTCACGGACTTATTGATCCTCCCTCGTATCACGATTTGACTGTTTCGGAGATATTTAAAGTTGTTGATATACGCGAACAAGCCCCACATCTTGGAGATGTTAAAGAACAACATTGAAGCCGAAATTGACAGCGTAAAAAACCAATTAAGTTTCGCTATAAACAAAAGTTATAGCGAAAAATAATCAGATAATGTGATTTTGCCGCACACTGTACTATATAATAAAATTTTCACATTTTGAGATTACTTTTCAATCCAAGCAGATTTGCTTGCATGAAAATATTTCTGAAGAAAATTTTGAAATGGTGTTAAACACTCATATAAAATCAAACAACAAAAATTGCTCACTTAGAATTGTGTGTCACCCAAACGACATCATCAACATTATAGAGTCATACAATGGAACATATATGCATTGTCTTGTTTTTTGTTTAGTACTCTTCTCCTCGGTACAAAGTTTGCAAAAATGTGAAAAAAGGTATTTTTAATGATTATAATATGACGCGACTTGCGTCTTCTCATCATCCATGTCAAACAGACAACACAAAAAATCATCAACATTCAAAGCCGCCTCTACTTATTCACTTTGCCATCTTCTTCTTATAGTAGTCATCGAAAAATCATCATATTCATTGATTGTCTGTCAGTCTCTATGTCACGTAATATTATATTTGTCGTCGTCTTCTGGGTTTTTGTTGTTTTGTTGTTTTATTTCTTATTTCCTTTTTTGCTTCTCGTTTTATTGTAAAGGTCCTGTATTTGGTAATATTTTTTTTTTTTAACCATTTAATTGTTTGTTAAAGGCAGACAGTCAATCAACCAGCCAATCATTAAGAATGAGGTGTTTAAGTGTACGATTTAGAGATTTTTGTACCAATTGTATGCTGGAAATAATTTGTTTTGAAAACAATTTAAGAAGTAATAAAACAATTGTAAAAACTAAAACACAGCTTATACCCAATCTCATGTTTAGAGGCTAAAAAGGGCCCAAAAAAGGAGGGGTAAACACTCGTATATTTATTTATTTGAAAATAACAATAAGTAAATTGGAGGTCTAGTATACCAGACATGCAACATTATATTCAAATGTTTTTCTAAGTTTTAAAGTCCCTATATTTCATAGGGTTTTATATGGAATTGTTAAAGCAAAAATATATATTGACGTCAGCAACCAAATTTACTTATTTCATACGTAACTCAATTTTTGCTAGAGGATGTTTCATATTCGATATTAAGGCAACTTAAGGTTTTAGCCGAATAAAAAATCCCCATTATAAATTTTTTGGGAACGAGAGACTCCCAGCTGCCCAAAATTATGCTTGACATTAATAAAGGGTGTCCCAAGAAGAACGCAATTTTTAAATTTTAAATAAAACACAGATATTTAAAAAAAAATCGTGAAACTTTATTATATCGTAAAGTAGACAGAATGAGGTTATGTATGGAACAATATATAGTGCAGATGGCCGCCGCGGCTTTGCTGGCATGCACGCGATCTTTTAATGAAATTTTCAATGACCGTTTTGCATGAATGCTGCGGTATTTCATTAATGCAGCGTCCAATTTCCTCTTTTAAGGCTTGAGTCGTCGTCGGCTTATTCGCGTAAACCATCGACTTCAAAAACCCCCAAAGAAAAAAATCTAATGGTGTTAAATCGCACGAAATAATACGACCGGGAAATGACTGATGCAGCAATTGAATTGTTTCTCTGGCTTTATGACATGTGGCGCCGTCTTGTTGGAACCACATGCCCTCCACATTCATTTCTTCAATTCTAGGCAAGAAAAAACTGGTTATCATTTCACGATACCGAACACCATTGACTGTTTGCGCTTGACCTGCCTCATTTTCATAAAAAAAAGGTCCAATGATTCCTCCAGCCCAAAAACCACACCACACAGTGACACGTTGAGGATGCATTTGCTTCTCGTGAATCACTCGAGGATTTTCCTCACCCCAAATGCGACAATTCTGCCTATTGACGAAGCCATCAAGATGAAAATGGGCCTCGTCACTGAAGATGATTTTATCGGCAAAATCAGCATTTTCATGTTGTCTCTCCAATACCCAATTAACGAACTCCCTTCGCTGTCCATGGTCAGCTGGCTTCAGTTGCTGAGTCAATTGAACTTTGTATGCATGAAGATGCAAATCTTTCGTCAAAATTCGCTGCAAAGTGGATTTGGAGACACCAATTTGCTGAGCTCGGTGTCGAATTGAGGTGGATGGAGTTTGAGCGACATCATCACGTACAGCTGCGACATTTTCGGTCGATCGACCTGGTCGATGGCGCGTTGTTGTCTTTACATCACTAACAGACCCAGTTTCGGCAAATTTATCCATTAATCTCTTTACAGTTGACTCTTTTGGAGCATTATTGTGACCCCAAATTGATCGCAATTTGCGAACTGTAGCCGCAAAACTTTCACCATTTTGGTAAAACAATTTCACAATGAGAATGCGTTGTTCATTCGTGTAGTGCTGCATTTTTACTAACCTCGTACCTTCTACTAGCAAACAATAACAATTGTTCAAATGTCAAACAATGACACTTCGAATGTTGCCAGATTTAAAAATTGCGTTCTTCTTGGGACACCCTTTATCTCTATATCGACGATTAAGCCGATATTATTTACATAGGGGTGTCATAGGGTGGAAGTTTTCTTTTATGATCCTTTTTCATTGCTTCTAAAGCCCTTCTTATGGTTTAGTGAAAAATGAGATCTTTTGATGTTCCCAAATAAATTTTGAATTTGTAATTTAGATCTTAACAGGACATCAGTAATCGGGCCTTAGCCTCATTTTGACAATCTCCCGTAAGCTTCTACTAGTTGCATTTGTTGTTGTTTCCCATATAAAGTTTAAGTTTTAATGTTGGTTAAATTATAACGGGGCATTTAGCAATCTGGCCATATTTACCAAATTACTTTATTCAAAATTCTTGCCACAAATATATTATTCAGAGTATTGTTCATCGCTGTCCACAACTTTTTCCCATCTTTCTGACACTTTTTGGATACCAGCACGGAAGAACGACGATAAGGCAATTGAGTCACCGCCCCATTTTTTTGCATTCTTCATATGAAGTGAAAGTCTCCTGAAACAGGGAACAAGTAGTAGTCGGAAGGAGCGGGTGGGGTAGGACTTCCTATTTCAGCGTTTCGAAGTAGGTCTTGAGAGAGCATTATCATGCCGCAAAACCACTTTGCCGTGCCTTTCTTCGTATTCCGGCCGTTTTTGCTTTAGTGCCAGACTCAAACGCATGACTTGAATCCTATAGTGTTCCCCATGATTATTTCATTTGGTTAGAGAAGATTACGCCGCGCTGTCCTTCGAAATACAGAGCATAAGTTTCATGGCGTGAATATTCGCCTTTCCGAAGGATGTTGATGGCTGTCCGGGCAAAACCCATGGGGTTGTCGTAATGGATCCACATTTCATCGCCAGTCACATTGCAATGAAAAATAAAACCCTTTCTTTTTTGGCGTTCGAAGAACTGGTCACAAGCGTAAAATCAACTTGCGGCTTTGACTCATATGGCTTTTGAATCAGTCCCATGGCTTTTAAGATTTGCTGGCTGTCGACTCACCCACTCTCACTCCTGAAGGGTTTGGTATTCGTTCACATCTAGCAATGATTCCAATTCTTTGTCTTCAAATTTTTTAGAATGATCCTACCGTTGCCTGTTTTGGAGCTCAAAATCACCACTTTTAAAGCCACCAAACCACCTCCGACACGATTGTTCAGATAGAGCATGCTCGCCGTAAACTTTCACTAATTTTTGATGACCCTCGGCCACACTTTTCTTCATATTATGTAATGAAGAAGAATTCTCTGCAAAAACACTTTATCTCATACGAAATTCGACATATTCGAGGCAATATTTAGTATTGTTGTTTATGTTTCAACCAAATGACACAAGCTGTCAAAGACGATCATTCACAATGGGTTTTAGCGGCAAAATATTGTAAGCTGGAATATTGGTTCTTATACTAGTGGCGACTTCTTATGTGAAACGCTCATTATGAAGTCATGAATTCGTTTTCTATTAAGATATCATACGCCATATTGTGTTCAGCTTTTCCAAAAATTATAAAATATTACTTTTAAGGCTTGTTCCAAAACTTCCTCAAATCATCCGCGATATTGGATGTGCAATTTTAAATTTGAAAAAAATTAAACCAGATTCGAGTTTAGCGACCCCAAACAAGTAACAAGTAATTTTCCGAGTCAAAGAATTCACAACAAATCGGCATCGATTGCTGCATATTTATCTTTCAAATATATTTTCTTTATTTTTATTTTCTTTAAATTTAAATTCTGATTTAATTTAAAATGAATTTTTATAAAGAAAAAATATTTTTAAAAATTATAAAATTTTAAGTGCGGGTTTTTATTTTTAGTGCATAATTTTGGATTTATAGTGCATACTTCGTGGTTTTTAATAGATATTTGCTTTTTAGTACATAACATATTGCTACGATTTTACCTTTTAAAATCGTTAATTTATTTCCTTTACACAAATCTATAATAACCACCCATGTAAAAATGGAAATATATATGAGCATACATGATCATACATGGGCCTGTATATGATCATATATGGGCATACATGGTCATATACGTCCATACATTGTTCAATATATGACCATACATAATCTCATATATGATCATATATCTTCGGATCTGAAATTTGAGGGTATATGGACGTTTATGATCATATACGAGCATACATGAATAATATATGAGCATGTATAATAATATATGCACATATATCACCATATACCCTCAAATTTCGGATCCGAAGATATATGATCATATATGAGATCATGTATGGGCGTATATGGCCAGGTATGCCCGTGTATGATCATATACAAGCCCATGTATGATCATGTATGTTCATATATATTTCGATTTTTACATGGGCACTATTGAATTTTACAGCTACTCTTTATTTAAAAACAAACTTAAAACAATTACTCAAGAGACTTTATTTAAAGTCTTTTAAGTTTACACTTCCACACAATTCAATTAATCGTCAATGCTTCTTCTTTAGCGTTTTATTATCAACTCAACTCTATGCCACATTGCAAACGTATATATACTATATGAGCGCTAAAATAACCAGAATGTGGCAGCACCGTCCGCAAGCTGCATACTGGCAACTTTGAGAATGTTCTTTAAAGTTTGACTGAAGAAACATTAAAGCAACATTAGTTATGGTGGAGGGTTGCCATTTACCTAGTTTATATTTCAGGGCTGACATAGGGGAATTTGTGTTTCTACGAGTAAATAGATATTGATAAATAGAATTTCCGTAAAAATATTGTGCATTTATACTGCACATTCCAATAGCATCATTCTGATCATTTTTAAAACATATATGTAATAAAATTTGTTGATCCTGACACATATTTATTTAATTTTCTTATACGTAGGAAATCTTTCAAAATCTCCATTTTGTCTTTAAAACTTTTTTAAGGAAAGATTATCTTAGTTAAAAGAAGTAGTTATATTTCCTATTTTAACTAACTCGCTTTCCCTAGACAAACATAAATACAAACAACCCTTTTGTTGTCCGCTTTAACCGACCAGGCTTAAAAGTCATTAACATTTAAACGTTACGCCAAATAATCCATAATTTAACAAGGGCACCAAAAGAAAACCAAACTCAGGAAAAAACGTAAACAAAATTAATAATGAAAATAAAATTTACATAGTCTCGCCATTAACCTAGTGTTAATGACAGCGACGGCGGCAATACTTGATTGTGTATTTTCTACACTCGTACAAACACTACCGGTATTGTTTTAAAATATTTGGCCCCTTGTGTATTTAAGACAACAACAACAGCAATAACAGCCAACACCACCACTAAAATAATAAACAGCAGGAAAATATTTTATAATAAGCACCTTAAGTTCAAAACAAACATACTAAGGTGTAAATCCTTTAACCCACTAATGTCACGGAGGCTAAAAGCAGTGACAGTTAATAGATTTAAAATATAAAATTCCTTCTGTGCTATCATATTTCCAGTGGCATATGATAAGACAAAAAATTCATCTACAGATTAATGACTTAACATTTTTTCCTCTTAGAACCAAGTCTTACACTATCAGGTTTAAAATTTAATGCCAAAAACCGGGGTCCGATTTAACGAAAATTCCTAAATGTTGAAAACATTTAATTTTAAATATGTTTAACCGAATTGTATCAGTTTTTATAACTTTCAAAATCATTCAAATATTGTAATGTCCATCAAGTGAAATCTAATCTTTTGAGGGTTAAAGAGCCTTAAAACAAAAATGTGTGACTTGAGTAAATATCGTAACGAGAAAAACAGTAGCTAATTTGGAAGTAGAGTTGAAAAAGGAAAACACAAAAAAAAAATATTTTACATTTTAATTTTGGTTGACTTTTAGTTTCCTCATCTATATTTTATATTTTTTGTGTATTTTTGGCTTTACAGTTTTTGATTGTTTTTTTTTTTTTTTGTCTTTATTTTATTAATGTTAAACTCTAATCTTACAATCAATCAAAATTATTTAAATTTTATTCGTCTTTTTTTTTCATTCAGTTGAATTTAGTTGAATATGTATGAAATGTCTACTATGTAAGTGTGTATTTACTACAACGTTCAGTTCAGTATCTTGTTTATGATGCTTCGTTGAATCGCTTTCATTAAAAATTTTTGATTTGTATTTGCGATAACAGTTTTTTTTAGTATGTAATTATCGCCTATGAAAATGTGAATATATTTTTTGTTTAAGTGAATTTAAAAGCTGACGTTATTTAAGTATTTAATGGTCAAATATTTTTTTTTATTATTTTAATCGTAAAAACGTGAATGTTTGCATGCGGCGTAAAAGTCTTGACTCCGAAAAATAAAGATATTTAAAGAATATGAAATTAAAGCCACTATATTTTATTCTTATTTGCTCAATTTAGGGGTAAAAAAATCACCTTTTATACTCTACAGGCACTTTTTAGGTAATTTCATTTAGGTTTTTCTCTATATATTGTGCCCTAATCATACAATAAGAATTATTGCATTTATTATTTTAATCTTCCTAAAACTAGAAGACTCTAAAATGTAGTCATTTTAAGGGCGTTAAACATTCATAAGTCAAAAATGCATCATTAATAATACAAAAGCAAGGTTTGGCGATTTTTACTATCAATGGTGGGGCAAAAACCATCATCTGATTTATTTTCGCTATAACTTTAGTTTAAAGTTATAATCATTTGGTTTTTAACTGCCCATGTGAAAATCAAAATATATATGAGCATACATTATCATACAAAATATATATGAGCATACATTATCATACATGGGCCTGTATATGATCATACATGGGCATACATGGTCATATACGTCCATACATTGTTCAATATATGACCATACATGATCTCATATATGATCATATATCTTCGGATCTGAAATTTGAGGGTATATGGACGTATATGATCATATACGAGCATACATGAATAATATATGAGCATGTATGATAATATATGCACATATATCACCATATACCCTCAAATTTCGGATCCGAAGATATATGCTCATATATGAGATCATGTATGGACGTATATGACCATGTATGCCATGTATGATCATATACAAACAAGCCCATGTATGATCATGTATGTTCATATATATTTCGATTTTTACATGGGTGATTATGTTTACTCTCACTTATATATTTGTTTCAATTAATTGTGTAAAATTATGTCCCAAAAAATTTGGTCGCAGCATTTGTGATGACACGTTGTAAATTTCTGCTAGAATTTTCAAATATCTCTAGAGGAATATTTTTTTAAACTGATTTTATTTTCGACCTATTTTAATGACTTGTTTAATGTTCATTAGTTTTGAGATCTAAAATATTTATTATTAAAATTTTTATTCACAACTTTTATGACGTTTGTAATTAGTTATTAAGTTATTGATTATAATTATGATTTGAAAATATTTAAATATCAGTTCCATACTGCAAAATAAGACCTTTAGTCTTGTGTATGGAACAATACAAATAAATAAATAGCAAAAGATATACGGAACAGTCAAATCGGGAGATCTGGCTTATATCACCGAAACGCTACATTGCATGCTCTGGGAAGGCATCCTTCATTTGTGTCGTGTCCAGTATGGCAAGTTGCCCATCCTGTTGGAATCACACACTCACAGTATTATTTCGTTAAAAACAACTTAAAATACATGTTAAATTAATCGAAAATACTGTCAAAAAGAGGCCTACTGAATTTTTTAATATTCAGCCCATTTTGTTTTTTATTTTCAATCATTGTTTAATAACTGACAAAAGTAGTAAAAACAATAGAAAGCTGTTTAAAATGACCATCAATTTTTAACTACCAAAAGTTAGAAAAACTACTTTTCTGGTTTGTTTTTCACATTGAAATTTTTTTTGTTTGTATGTTATTACAAAACACAACACACACAGATGTATATATTTTTATTGGCTTTGTGTGTATGTATACATATTTGAATAATTTCTTGTAATTTTTATTGAAATAGTTTTGTATTTGAACAAACTATTTTGGTAAAAAGAAAAATCAAAAATGAATTATTTGAATTTCTATTTTTAGAAACAGAAATTAAAAATTTTATATTGAACAGAAAATATCAACTCCTACTGAATGTTGGTAAATTTTTATAGTTTGTTTTTTGAATGACTGATTCAAATAGCTAAAAAAATATATTTCTATGAATTTCAATAGATTCTTCATTTAAAAACAAACTCTACTTATTGCGAGTACTTTTTAAATAAACTACATTCGGTAACGGAAAATATATTGTGAGTGCATGTCCTCCAAATCCAGATGGTCAGCAAGCATTGCTCTATGCGGTCGCCGTTCACCATAATAGCGTTACCGTCAGCTTCTTCGAAAATTTCAGAATATTATTAACGATTAATGAAAATGCAAAAAAAGAAGTACATAACACATGGGCTGAACAGTCCGTAGGATAACCAATAAAACAACAATTATTTGTCAAAATTCGACTTTATTCATCAACGCCTTTTTGAACATTTCGATACCCTGTTTATAGAATGACTTATTTTTGGCGTCAAAATAGGTCTCTGTTTCACCAATCACCTCTTCATTCGAACAGAATCTCTTTTCAGCGAGCATTTTTTTGAGGTCTAAAAATAGGTAAAAATCGCTGGGAGCCAAATCTGGTGAATACGATGGATGCAGAAGCAATTGAAAGTGTAATTCGTGCAATTTGACCATCATTTGAAATCATGGACACGTTGTTTTTGGTGCACTGTGAGTAAACGCGGCACCCATTTCTAAAACAGCTTTTTCATTGGCAAATGTTCATGCAAAATAAAGCCGACACTTTTCTTCGACATCGTTAAGGTATCAGCTATCTCCTGCAATTTCACTTTTCGGTCTGCCAAAACAATTATGTGAACTTTTTCTGATCTTTTTTCGATATCACCAACTCCTTTTTGCGACCAGAGCGTTCGGCGTCAGCGGTGTTTGTACGAACACGTTTAAAGTCAGCAAACCACTTTTCTACCGTTTGTCTAGATGGAGTGGAGTCGGAATAACACTTATCAAGACAAGCTTTGGCTTAAACGTTGTTTTTTCCCATTAAAAAGCAATGATAAAACAATACAAGAAATTGCTTTGAATCATGGTTGGCATTCAATACCTTTTCATAATAACGGTAGTTGGCTACCACAGCTACTTTAGGACCGATATGAAAATTTTAAAATGGCCATTCCATTAAAGGCAAAACTACCGAAACACCGATTTATAACGGTATTTTGCAATACAACTACCGTTATAATGAAAAGGTATTGCTTGCCAACCATGCTTTGAATCTATTATTTTCAAAATCGGAAAAGTAGCGTCACTAAAAGAGCTGTTACTTGTTCACTTACGAACGAATTGTCATTTTATTTTAACAGGTATTATCTGAAGATTAGTAGTTCCAAAAAATCATATGGATTTTTTATAAGTGCCGATGTATTATTTTTGTCTACTCAAAAAAAAAACCTAATATTCTCCCTATTAATAATTGTTTTTTTATATAAACGATGCAGTATTAGCAATGTATAAAAATCTGTATTCAAGCCTCTGCCAGTGCTTGTGCAATAATTATGTATAACATTTGAAAACCTATAAAAAAAATCTATGAAATAACTTAATAACCAACCATGCTAAAGGGAAATTAGATAATTTGAGGTGGAAAAACGGAAATGCCAATTTATAACGCAAGCGCAACACAACCAACAGCTGTTTATTTAATAATCATATGAATTTTTTGTATGGGAAATACCAAAACCAATTCATAAAATAAAACAAAAATTGTTACACAAATACCATAAACAATACGCTCTCTCAAGAGTACAATTTTCCAAAATAAAAACAAAACAAAATAAAATTCGCTCTATCTTCCCACTCTCTACTCTTCAGAAAATATACCATAATATTCAAACTCTTAAGAGATTTAGATAAAAAAAACGAAAGCCAGAAAAAAAAACTCTAAAGATTTTAAGTAAAGATATCAACCCAACTTATTTTTCTTACTTAAAGGCAAATGTTGTCTATGTGGAAATGTAAAAACAGAATAATACTGATAAGAAATTTTGTTCAGTCTTCCAACTTGCATACACTCACTCACTCATATATTTCAAAAAAATATATCTATCTGCTCGAAAAGCCAAAACAAAACAACGATAGTAGAATTGAAATATATAATTTGATCTGAAAGTATTCGGATATTTAACAATCTGTAACAGATTGCTGGAATAGGAAATCTTTTATGGTGGAAATTTTTGCTTATGTCGGGAAATTCTGTTCAAGAGTTGACGAAACTGGAGAGAGTTAAGAAAAAAATATGCAAAAGATAATCAAGAACCCTTAATGTTCCATTGCTGGAAGGCAAACGTAACGTAACTTCTTAGGCACCAACGTATACACGTTACTTAGAGTTTATGATAGCGAAATTCTAGTTTTGTCCTTTGCCCATCGAAACACAATAATCTTCTTTCAAAATTGTTATCTTTAATATAATTCTCCGAATTCTCTATACTTTTCGATCATAGTATTATAGTATATACTGAAAATGTTTGATTAAAGGATGATGATAACATAACACAAAAACCCATCTAGTCTAAATATATTTTAGTGTGTGGGGTGATATCTAAAATCTATATGAATGTTAAGTGTATTTGTATGAGTGTATCTGTGTGTGTGTGTTAGTGTGCATACTCTATACCAAAATACAAAATTGTTAGTCAGCACAAAACTTACACTACTACCACATACTATACGATATTGTATGTATGTACGTTTAGAGAGAAAGATACAGATACAATTAAACAGAACTGTGTTATCACAACGCAATAATCAGAATTCCATTAGCTGGCAATGCTTGGATATATCATGGATATGGGTGATTGCATGCAGAATAGAGAGATTAAAAATGATAACATAGTTTTATTTTTGTAGGTAAAGGGTATAATATTTTTTTGTAAGGTTTATTTAACAAAACTTTATATAATAATTTTTTACTTGGATTTAGAAAGCTCAAAACCTGCTACAGAACAAATTTGGAAGTTGCATCCCTAATTCGGCTTCCCGTAACCCTATTACGGTTGCAACAACAGAACGATTCTGTTAGAACCATCTTTGGTTAGGAAAATAAATCAATTTCTGGGGGAAATGGAAAACAAGAGATCTAAGAGACTCTGGAATTGGATTTCTTGGTAAGAATTTGGAATTACCAACGTTCAGAGGTTTAATGACAATTCGTTTATTAGTGAACAAGTTACAGTTAGTGGAGCTACTTTTGAGATTTTGGAAACAACAGATTCAAAGCAATTTCGTTTGTTGATTTATCATTGCTTTTTAATGAAAAAGCACCTTTCAAGCCGAAGCTTGGCTTGATAAGTGTTATTCAGATTTTGCCCCCTCGAGACAAAGGATAAAAAAAGTGGTTTGTTGAATTTAAACAGAAACACCGATGACGCCGAATCGTTTTGAAAGACCGGAAAGTAAAGTTGCAGGAGATAGCTGATACCTTAAAGATATCGAAGGAACGCGTCGGCTTTATTTTGTATGAACATTTGTCCATGATAAAGCTTTTTTAAAAATGGATGCCGCGTTTGCTTACAGTGCACCAAAAACAACAAAGTAGAAAGAGATTTTGTTCGAATAAAGGGGTTATTGCCAAATTAGAGAGGTCAAAAATAAATTATTCTATAAAAAGGGTATCGAAATGTTAAAAAGGCGTTGGAGTGATTGTATCCCTCTTGAAGTAGACTTTGTTGATGAATAAAGACGAATTTTGTCAAACTTAAGAGAAGCTGTTGTGTACCATTGACATCATGCTGTTGCGCAATAACTATGATAAACAAATAAATTTTATATAATATAATTATATTTTTTATAGAGTAAAACAAATATGTAATTGATGTAAAAATTTAATAGTTTTAGTTCCTTTTACTTTTTTTATCTACAAAATACTAGAGAATTTTCCCAACAGTAAAATCGTGACTGCACACTAATTGAGTCCTTACAACTACTTTCGGCTTCGAGCGCCTCAGATTTCGTTGGTATTTAGCTGGAGCTAATTGACAAATACAATTTTCTGGTGGAATAAGTGAATGTAGAACATTTTCAGAGTCTCATTCAAGCGAAGAAATCCTCACTTTTTTGTTAGTAACACGGATCACGGAATAATTTCTGCAATCGTTTGATACTCCAAATTTTGCAACATTAGAGAAATAAGGTATTTTCTTTTAATTTTTAAAAGCCTGATTGGAAAGAAGTCTAGATCCTTTAGGCAATTTAACTAGAAGCTTAAACATCAATATTAATGCTAATGCGAAAATGCTAGAAATCGTGATATAGCTTTTAAAAGTCGTTCCACAGGTTGCAATTCTTTTGGAATGTTAGAGTCAATGCATTCACATATTTATTGAAAATAAACTTATTGCTCTGAATATATTATCCAAGGCATTCGATCGTGTGAGATAGAATGCAGTCTTATTAAAACTTTTTGGCTTTTGTGTTGGTATTGATTTTTGTTTATTTAAAATAAATCCAGCGTTTTCTGAGATCGTACAATCAGTTTGTATAGCTTGGTTTACATGCAACAAACTAAATGAAGAAGTTCCGTAAAGTTATGTTCACATACTCTTCTATTTTTCTTATCAATCTTCTTAGTCAAAAATTAAACTTTTATCTCTATATACTCGTTTGCAGAGGTCACCGAATTTGTCATTAATTTTCCTTCGATCGGTTTAAAGTAAGTGACATATTTTTAAGTCTGTCTTTCAGTACGTTTCGACAATCTCCAAGTGGTTCACTTGAAGTGGAGGTATAACCAAGGTAACCCATTGGATTATATGAACAGATTTATTATTATTATTATAATATTCGTTTAACTCCCACTGTAGCATAGGGCGCCAAACAGATGGGTGCTGCTTTTTTGATTTTTTAGCCATTAAATTTTGTTGACACATTTTTATACCCTCCACCATATATGGTGAGGGTATATATCAGTTTGTCATTCCGTTTGTAACATGTCGAAATATAGGTCTAAGACCCCATAAAGTATATATATATTCGTGATCCTTATGCGATTTTAAGTCCCTCTGTCTGTCCGTCTGTCTGTTGAAATGGCGATCACGACGCAAAGGCGCTAGCGGGGGTGCCTATTTTTACCCAGATTATTGTACATCCTCCCGAGCAGTTTGGTATTGAAAATGAGTAAAATCGATCCAGTGGTTAAAAAGTTATGGGTGAAAATATGAAGATACCTCTAAATTTTCCATACAAATTGGTGTATTTTAGTACAATTTTATAGTAGCGACTGGTATATAATATATTTTCTCATACTGTTATCACCAATCGCTTAGAAATTAATAATATTTTGTACACCTCAAAAATTTTTCACCTGAAAAAATTTTTTCCACCACTAAAACTTTTTTTCACCACAAAAATTTTTTTTCACCTAAAAATTTTTTTTCACCTCAAAATTTTTTTCACGTATAAAAATTCGTTTCCGAATCAAAAAAAGTTTTTCAACTCAAAAAATTTTTTTCACTTCCATAATTTTACTTCAAAAGTTTTTTAAATTGCTTGTATCAAAAATAATAGAGAACATTGGTGAAGGGTATTCAAATACTCGGCACAGCCGAATTTAAGCCCTTTTTACTTGTTTAAGCTGAAACAAGTTTTCAAGTATCTTAATTTTCTAAAACATTGTAAAAACTTCCTGACCTTAACTAATTTCCTTCCTATTTATATGACCTATACTGCGGAAAATTTAATACATCTTCTATTTATGAACAGGAGGTTCCATGTATCGTATAAATGTATAATGTAATTTTTGCATTACAGAGAAAGTTTATTTATCAATCAAACTAACTGTATTCGGAATTAACTCACCGTAGATATTATTTCCGTTACTTACAATATAGAGAAATTTCTCCTCAATTTTCAACCCTTCACATTACCCATTTCCCCGATATCGACACAATACACTGTATTTGGGCGCATGTGCTAGTTTTGGGTAAATAAAATTATGGCAGCTTTAGAAAAATTAAGAGTCTTTAAATTATGTTAAACTCCATTTGACTTCTATCCTCATAATGGGTGACATGGCATTACCTCGATGGACATTACCATATGTCCCAAAAGGACATAACCCCTAAAATATAAGTTGGAACTATTACTGAAATAAATTGGGTCGTAATTCGCAGAATTTTGAACATAATCCCCACAACATTTTTTGGATTTTTGTACATTGCTCACCGGTCACATTGTCAGCCTTCCGCCGTTTCCTTTGCGGAACGTCCAAAACCAGCATTCGTCCGAATGCAATCGGCCGGGCTTAAGGGTTTCCTCCTCTGGGGTATATCCAACACCTACTTCTTTAATAAACATCAAAAATTACCACAACAGCTATTTGTATTATGACCACTTGCCAAATGGACATGAAATCCATTTCCAATACGATATCATATATCGATATATGATATCGAATACGATATCATATATCGTTCAAATCATTCTGGAAATAAACTAACAAAACTGCATGTAATCACCCATATTTCTTAGTTAGTTTAGTTATCATAATATAACATCGCGCTCCCGCACACTGTACGAGTAATATGTATGTATGTATGTACGTACGTATGTATATTGTTAGTTGTTATTATTGTGAGTTGTATAGATCGACTCGATTCAAAACTCAGAAATGTAAAAATATTGCGATATGACAAACGAAACATTCATAGCTTAAACTTTTGTATTAGTTAACCAGCAAAAATAAAAAACAAATCATTAGTAAAGTGTATGAGAGTGCATGAGTTTGTGTTATATCCGTTTTGTGCCTCTTAGTAGTGTACTATGTTTGCAACGAACGAACGAATGACGGACGGACGGTATGGCTGTTGGTATGGGCTGATGGTTGGCTGATACGTTGCTTAAAAGGTTGCCAGAGAAGTCTGTCTTTGTGTGTGTGTGTGTGTGTGTGTGTGTGTGTGTGTGGATTGATGTTATCTAACACTTGGGCTGCTTTTTCTTATCAGTGCTTTATCAGTTTTTGTTTTTTTATATTTTGTATTTCTGTTCGTTATTCGCTTTCCAAAGCAAACATTTATACGAATATGGGAACTAAATTTTGTATAGAAATGTGAAGACAAAAGCAATGTACAACCACAAGGAGAAAAGGAAAAGAAGAGTTTATGTTGGTTGTTAAGGAAGCATGATATAATTTTTATAACTCCTTTTTTTGAAACGTCCTGTTTGTTATTAACTCCAAACTAAAGATAAATTTATTATTTTCAAAACGCCAAACTTATCAACTGTAATAAAAAATAAAATGAAGAAAAAACTTTAAATTCACTCATCTACATTACTACTCTTGGATTTTTATACTGATATACCCAGCCAACAGTTGGAATGTTCAAACCGTCCAATTGCAGTGATGTCAACTTATAAGAATTTACAATCGCTGGCAAGAATAAAAATGTATATTTGTTTTAGTTTGTGGATTTTGTATACAATATTCTTATATGGGCAGGTATTTCCATCGATAATTGAAAATTTTCGGCACCCATACAAATAATTTTCTGCTACAAAATCAAAATTAAGCTTTAGACCAAGGACCCTATAAACCAGGATGAACAAACTACCAAATTTTTAGCCACCCATGATGCCATCATGCCAAATGGTGCGACCACAAAAAAATTCCTAGTCGAGACCACGAAATTCTTAGGGTCCTTGTTTAAAAACTTTTATATTTGACTTGCGCTCTTCATTTGAAATTTTCGAACAAAGAAAAATTAAAAATATTTCTTTACATTCTCTTATTAACTTCTATTGTTAAAAAGTTAATTTTTAATATTTTGATTGACTTTAAACCCTAAATTCATTGTTGAGGCGGAAAATATTGTTTAATAAAAATTATTTTTTCGGCTTAATAAAAGAGATTGGAAAAATATTTTTTGAGAAAAAATTTTTATTTCAATAACATTTCAGATTTTTAAGTCGAAATTCAATAAATAAATTTAAGATTTAATAAATTTTTAACATAAAATGGTTATAAAACAAATTGGATTCTAAGCTGAAAATTAGAAATATTCGAGTCGATAACCGAAATTTGTTTCAAATCGTATTATTCGGTTATATCTCAACCGATATTTTAAGATGTGATATCCATTATTTTATTTTGGCAAACAAAATTCGGTTGTAATGTTGAAATAATGTTGTCACAACTGATTCCTTTTGGTACAACAGAAAAATTCTATAACCACTACCGAACCATGCAGTTGGAAGCAAATTATATTGTGTTAAATATTTTCTCTATGAAGGATCGACTTCGAGATGTCATTTTGAGTTGGATTCTCTTCTAGGAAGAATTTGACTTTAAGGCTCACTGACGTCTCTAAAATGAGTTGTGGTGTAGCGTCTATTATCTTCTCCTGCGAGTGCGATACACAAAGTTCCTGTTAGTGAAGATTCTGGTGATCAAGGATGCTCACTCACCAAAAAAAAGTCTGTAATGACAACTGAAAATTTTGTTGTCAGTACGGGAATATTTGCTGACATGTAGTAAAATGAAATTAGTAGAAGAAATTAGTTGCCGCTACTAAATTTTAGAAAACTTTTTGTAAAGTGGACTTTAAAATCGGGTTGCTAAAAGCAAAAAAAATTTACTTAATATTAGTACAATGAAATTGGCATATAAAATTAGTAGCCGCTACTAAATTTTAGAAAATGGCTGTAAAATCAGCAAAAAATTTTACTAAATATTATTGGAATGGAAATAGCAGTAAAGTTAATAACCGCTACTAAACATTGGTAAATTTTTTTTTAATTAAACTAATTAACAAAAATTGTAGATAAATTTATAGAGAACTAAATTTAAGTAATTTGTAAATTATAGACAAATTTTAATTTATAAAACAAATAATTAAAAAAGGAAAAAATTAACTGAATTATTTTTAAATACACTTGTTGCTGCTAATTTCTTTTGAAATTTCTTTACGAAAAAAAAATCACAAATTTATTTTTTTTTTTTTTGTCGAGCAACAACATTTTTTTATTTTAATTATTTGTTTTTTTTTTCAAAAAATATTTTAGACAAAAATAAAAAAAAGTAAAAACTTAAACGAATTTATCATTATGTTTTAATTTGTTAATTTTTGTATTGAAAAATATTTTTATAGTTAAATTTTGAGGTCAAATTTTAATTGTTTTAAGGGGTGGTTTTTAGAACTTTTTTGTGCCATTTTAAGTGGATGTCCTCTTTTTGGACATGAGTCGGTTGTGAAAATTATCTTCACTTCCGATCCCTTTTTTCAACCTATGTAGCATTTTAAGGCAATTTAAGTCTGTAAGTATAAGTTTTAGTTATTAGAAATAAAATTTCCTACAATATTAATAATACGAATACCGCTATTTTTTAAATCAGGTATTTAAAAACGAATAACGGTATTAAAATAGTATCGTATTTACTAATTTAAAAAAAGTTAAATTAGTGAATTTTTTTGGCGAATTTAAGCAAATCAGTTTTCGAAAATTTGTAAAATGATATCTGAAATTAGCAATAAAAATTTGTAAATATGCTTAATTTGTTACATTTTACAAATAGAAAAAAATTACTAAATAATAATTTTTTTACTAAAAATCAGTACAAAAATAGTAAATTGGGATTGAAAACTGTTTACAATTTTTTTACTAACTTTTTTTTCTGAGTGAGGGTAGATTGGGCTAATGCAGAATCGCAAAACATATCTTCTTAGGAGGTTTTAACTAATTCGGATTGAGACGTAGCCTCAAATGACATAGCTGTTGCACACACTCTTTGATATATTGAACATAGGATAAGGTGATCTCATCCAATATCCAAATATTTCGAGTTGGACCTAGTGCTCTGGATAGCCAACTCCTTAAAAGTTTGTTATTCTCTCAAAAGGGAGTGGCTGAAACACTCCCGAAAAATCATCATAGATATACAAAGTATCATACTTTTTCGTAAGGTCTGAAGCAACTATGTTTTTTAAACCAAATCTGTGAATACAAAGAATACAACTTTAGGAAAGGACCTAAAAGAAATTGCCAGAACATTGTTGATTGTATTCACTTCCGAAATAACCCTTTTAACAGCGGAAAAGATACTATCTTCTACCAAAATCACAAAATTTTTAGCCAATCAGTGAATATTTTTCCAATATAATAGATATCGGAACTAAAAGTGTTTTATTTTATCCTAAAATTTCGATAGTCCTTGCTCAAATTAACGTATTATAGAAGATGCGCATTTTGAGCATCAGAAACTTTGCAACTGTAGTACCTGAGCTTGGGTTTTTGGCTTCGTGTCTTTCTGATTGGATTTTGATTTTTTAAACTGCACATCCTATTGTTAGATAGTCCTTGTAAGAACTTTTATTAACAAAAATCGATCAAGTTAAATTAATTGGAAATTTTAGATATTTTGTATAAAAAATATTTTTTTTTGTTGCTAAGGATATGCAGGAAAAAGGTTTTTGGAATACCGGTATTTTTGATATCAGGAGTTTCGGTATTGGTATCGGTTATCAACTTGAATAGGTTTTAACATGAATAAAGGTATTAAAAAGTATCGTTTGCCAATCTTGCTTTTAAGCTAGATACAAAAAAGTTTTAATTTCGTAAATTTCAGACTGAAATCTATAGAAACCCATTGATAAAAGCATCGCTAAATATACAATGGATATAAATAATTTTAATAGAGAGGATACCAAAATCAAAAAGCTTCATTTCCAAAAAATCGCAGGAAATAAAGTTCCTCAAAAAATTGCTAAATTGTCATGACTGGAATGAAACATCAACAACGACAACATGGAGAGATAAAGATTGTTGGCAATATACACTCACTCATATTATCACACAAATATCAGCTGTTTGTTATAATACCAACAATAACAACAACCACATCACAACTATGGAAACAACAACAACAATATGAAAATGAAAAATCAACATGCGCTTCGTTTTGTTCGTATCTTTGTATCTGGCAGTCAGTAAAAAAATTCATTACTTAACGCTCATTCGGTTTTTAGTTTACTACAGAACGCGAAACAAGCAACATAAACGGGGTCTGATTGTACGTAAATTTTTTTAAATCAATATAAAACAAAAATACAAAAGAAAAAAAAAACACCGCAAAACAAAGTTACAAAATGTTTATAAAATAAAATTCAAAAAAACGAAAATAAATTGTGGAACTAACGAAATGGAATTACGCGCGTTCTTCAAAATAATTATTTTTGGAAACAAAATAAAATAGATTAAATGAATAAAAGAATTAAATTCCAAAAGAAGTGGATTAAAATTAATTTAAAAAAAAATAATTTAACGTGTTGAACAAATAATTTTGTATAAACAAATTATCATATTGTATGTGCAAAACTTCTTTAAGAAATTCTAAAAAAATATTTATCAATAAAGTTTTAAACAAGTGTGTTGTGATGAAATTCTTTTGACTAACCATTGAGTTAGAATTTCTTTTTGAAAACAGCTGATTGTTTTGTAGTTTGAACATGAAAGAAACGAAAATATTTAAATGCAAAAAATATGAATAAACCTCTTATTGGATTAACACGTACAGCTTGTTAAGGAATACAAATATTTGGGATTACTAAAAATAAATCAACACTAAGAATGATATCAAATTCGCGTAAGTGAATATTATTTTATAATATAGTTAAAGTGTTAAAAATATTATCAAGTGAAAAAAATGTTGAGAAAAAACTTTATAAAGTGTTTTAAATGGACTTGCTGTGAGCGAGAATACAATATATTTTAAACTACAACAATTTTTACTATTTTTATCATAAATTAAATTTTAAGTGAAATGCTTTATGCCAGAAATTAAGAGGTTATTGTCATTTGAACATGAAGGAGCTGCATTAAATCGTGTCACCAAAAACAATGATAGAATGTTTACTTTTTCGGGCACCCCTTAAAAAAAAATAAATACACAGAACAACAGAAACATTGTGACAACAACATTTTTTGTCTGCCGCCTAGTTTAGTTAGAGCCACCGATATATTTGTTTGTGGCAACAGAAATTTGCTTATTACTATAGAATTGTGGTATGTACATTCAAAGCCCGGTATGACGAATACGGTCTATAATGAAAACCCTATTTACAGAACGACCAAAATGTTTGCATATAACTACATTAAACAACGAATGTTTCTGAAAAATTATATTCGGCATAACGAAAATTTGGTAAAAAAACAGTATGTAAAAAGAGTGAAAAAATATAAAAAATCTTAATAAGAAAAGAATTGGAGAAATATTTTTTGATAAAGCTTCTAATTTAAGCGTGTACCTCTACTGCAGTATTTTTATAATCTCTGTGATATAACAAATATTTCGGAACAAAGAATATGCCTGACAATATATCATTCGTTATAATTGTGTCAGGAATATAACGATTACGACAACTAAAGAAAAGCAAAACAGGAAATTCTTCCTAAAAGATAAAAGTTTCAAATATGGCAACACTGTAATTATGCGATATGATAAATCTGAGAAAAGTTATTGACCGGATGTAGAGTTGGCGAAATTGTTGAAGAATTTTAGTTCGTAGCCCTGTTATGCTATATTACTTTGTTCGGGTTAAGTGCTATGGAAACCGAAGCAGGATATTACGGCATGTATGAGGTGTTCGAACCCGCACTCACCAAAAAAAGTCTGTAATGGCAACTGATAATTTTGCTGTTATTACGAGAATTTTTGCTAATTTGAGCCCAGCGGTATTTTTTGCTAATCTTAGCAACACATGTCCGCTGACGTGTAGTACAATGAAATTAGTAGAGAAATTAGTAGCCGCTACTAAATTTTAGTAAAGTTTTTGTAAAGCGGAATTTAAAACCGGTTTGCCAAAATCAGCAAAAAAATTTACTACATATTGTGAATATTCCTTGCGGGAAAAGGACCTATCCCAGGACACGTCACATGACCGGTTTATTGTGATAGGGACCGGTCACAGAACCGATCATTTTAACATGGGCTTGTCCTAGGAGGGGATCAATTGCCCTCTGTGACATGTCACAGGTCTGGTCTAAAAGGACAAGACGTGACTTTTAAACCGGTCACATGATATGTACTTTAGGAACCGGTGCTCTTTTCACCTATCTCGTGATATGTTTTTTCGGAACCGGTTCAGTTTTCACCTATCCCGGGGCAGGTCCCAATTCCCAACTGACGCCTTTTTTCCCGCAGGGTTAGTACAAAATTTAAATTTATTTTTTTTTTATCAAGCAACTAACTTTTTTTATTTTATTTATTTTTTTCAAAAAATATTTTATACAAAATTAAAAACAAAATAAAAAGCTTAAAAATTGTTAAAACATAAACGAATTAATCATTTTGTTTTTATTTGGTAATTTCTGTTTTGAAAAATATTTTAGTTAATATTTTTTTACTTTTAGGTTCAAATTTTAATTGCTTTTAGGGCTGATTTTTAGAACTAAAAAAACTTTTTAGTGCTATTTTAAGTGAATGTCCTATTTTTATACATGAGTCGGTATATTCACTTCCGATCCCATTTTCAATCTATGTAACATTTTAAGGCAATTTAAGTTTGTGGATGTAAGTCTTAATTATAAATAACATTTCCTTCAATATCTCCTTTTTTAAAATTAGTATTTTTTTTTGCTAATTTTAGCAAATCGGTTTTCAAAAATTTGTTAAATGATTTCTGAAATTAGCAACAAACATTTTTAATATTCTGTAACAACTCTGTAATTTGTAAAATTTTGCGATTTGCTAAATAAATTTTTTTTACTAAAAATCAGTACAAAAATAGTAAAGTGGGATTGAAAACCGTTTACAAATTTTTCTACAAACTTTGTTTTCTGAGTGCGGAACCTTCTGTGTAACAGCCCAACGTGCTAATAATATAACCAAAGAAAGGTTACTTTTCATGATTTGTTTTATAATCATTTTATTTTATAATTTGCAAACAAAAATGAGAAAAAAGTCTTAAAATGGTACTCGTACGAAATTTTGTGATTTTTGACGAATTTTGTTTGTTTTTGTAAAATTTACGGTAAATGATTTTTTGGAGCAGGGGTCTTCACGCTGTTGGGCAAACTTACCTTCAAATTCAAGAAAAACAATTGTCGTACCACCAATTTTAGTACACACACAACCTGAAAGTAAAAGATTAACGTTAATAACCTTTTTTCACCCTACACAGAGAGAATTATATAGGACAAGCTTTAATGAATTTTTATAGTAAACTAACGAAATTTTTTTTAAAAAAGCAAATACAAAATTTCTTAAATTTAATGAAGCTTTTATAAAACTTCTTTATTGAGTGTATGTTAAGGTTAATCGATATTCGATTAATCGAACAATTTTGTCAAATAAATAATTGTTGGAATCATTTAAAATGTTCAGATTTCGAATAACGAATAATTTTATACGATTAATCAATAAATCAAAATTGATAAAAAAAAATCAATAAAAATGTTTCAAAAATAAAATAAAAATGTTTCAAAATCATTCATAATATCCTCTAGAAAAGGATACTTTGGAAGCCATAAGATTCGATGTTTGTTGAAATGCAGTTTAAAAGTAAAATAAAGAAATCTACAAATAATTTGTTTACAAGATTGTACATAGTCACACAGAATATTTAATGGAAACAAAATAACTTTTCAAACATACAATATAAAAAAGCGTTTCAGAAGTAAGTTGTGCCAACTCTATTATTTTTAGTCTAGACTGTCAAAACAAAAAATTGCTGGACCACTCGATTTCGTACATTTTTTATTGCCGGCAATATATGTCGCAATAGTTCTCCAGACGCCATAAATAAAAAAAATAGAAGAATGATAGAAAAAAAACAAATAATAATAAAATGTAAAAAGAATTAAAAAAATGTTAACAAAAAATAATTATATAACAATTTTTTACCTTTACAGGTATATTTACAAGTAATCATAGAAGAATCTTCTTCCTTGAAATATGACGTCATGAAAATTGTCCAAAACGTCAAAATATCGAAAAAGTGTCCATACAAATTCGCCCATAACTTCTAAACTATATAACCTAAAATTTTCCTATTGGTACCATTTTAAAGATGAAAACATTACCATCAAAATGGCTGTGTTAAAAGGTTAAAGGTTTGTTTTTAAGTTTAATCTTCAAAGACCCATATCTCAAATTCAATTTTTTAAAATTCTGAAAAAAAATATATGTTAATAAATAAGGGCTCTCTACATTTGTTGCAAAATTTGAAAGCGGAGACTGATTTGGTTCCTGAGTTATAAAGGAAAACGTGGTCGTAAGCAAATTTATCTCGACTGGTTCATACGCAAATCTTTTACAAACTATGAGTGTGTATGTATGTGTGTACAATGTTTAGTATAAAAATTGTTTTTGTGTGTAAGCTTTTGCATATGAACTCGTCGACGAGCAAAATATCTCATCCGCTATTGGTCGATCGAAAAAATTGGTACGTGACAACTGAAATATCTTCCTTGTAAGTCTTAATTTCTGGGCTATAATTTCACGTAACTCTGTAATAAGCTCTCAATTTGTGGGAGTTTCGGTGTAATGGTAAGCGCATTGGACTGTTATACAAAAGGTTGCGTGTTCGATCCCCAGCGATGACAAAATCAATTTAGGAAAATAATATGTATGAGTTTTCTTTTTCCCATACATATCGCAACGTTCTCCTTCGGCCTTCCCATAGCACTTAACGCCACCATCGAAGTAAAATAACATAACAGGGTTATAAACTAAAAAGCTTCAACAATTTCGACTACAACTCTCTATAAAATGGCGTGCAAGAACTGTTTTAAGATTTATCACCTTGCGCAATTACATTCCAGCAAAACTTTGGTAAAGGGTGCGATATTCTCATGCGTTACCTTGTAATGATAGCTCGTTACCTTTTTCATTATTTGCAAGCATTAAGTAATAAGTTACTGATTATTGATTACGTAATATATGATTTATATATTTTAAGTAATAATTGAAATATTTTTGAAAATCTATTTTTAGATATATTACTTTGTGTTTCTTTGTAAGCGAAATGGTAATGTATGTTTGTTTTGATAACACTAGCGAAAAAACGAAGCGCAACAATTCATTTAAGTTTAAAGCAATCAAGTACTATATGCGTCAATAGCTCAGTGGGTAGAGTTCTTGGCTGGCAACCAGAGTTCCCTGATTCGATTCCTATCATGTGCACATTATTTTTAATTACAAATATTTTTAATAAAATATTTGTAATAATTATTAATTAATAAAAATTCCTCTTTATTAAAAATCTATTTTTAGACACATTACTTTTTCCATTCTCGTAACCATATAAGTAACCCCTTACATTATCACCTCTAAATTAATGGGTATATACATTACTTTGAGGCTCATCGCCTGTAAAATTCATCAGTGAAGTAAGGTGAAAAGTAATCCATCGGTCCCTATGGCTACACATTCACCCTTATTCTAGTTGTCGTTGTCAATGTCGTCGTCGTTTTTGAGTCAACATCACTTTGCTTCGACGTCGACATCACTTCGACACGAAATTGGTATTCTAAAACAGTGTTGTAACGACGTCGACAGTTTATCGATTTAAACAAAAACACATCTCTAAAAATTGAGTCGGCAGAAGACTTCTCATACAGAAATCCAATATCTTTAATCTGCCGGATAACAAGTGAGTAGCAAAATCAAAGTCTGTTACTTTAAAGAATGTTAATCTTCTAATTTTTTTAAAAGGTTTGAAAGTTACTTTCGGCTGAATAAAACAGCCTTCAAAGGTGTGCTGGAAACAATAGCACCTAATTTGAAAACCAGAATCAAATCCACATTTATTTCTAAAACAATAAAGTTGGCAGCTACATTAAGATTTTTAGCCCAGGGGTCGTACAAGCTCAGTGTTGGAAACTGTAGAAGATTTGCCACAGCTTCCTCCAGCGGGCTCAATATAAATTGCTTAAATCTTCCGCCACCTGTAGCATTACACTCGGCTTTGTTGGCTACCATTTTCTTTTTAACTTTAAATTTTAAGTCTCGCCAAACCTATAAATAAATTTTGTTATATTTTTATAATGCACTTATATGATCATGCTTTCTTTACCTTCTGCCATCCATCTCACATTATTCTCGGTGGGCCAAGTGTATTTAATAAACTTGATATTTCTTCCCATTTTTCCGTTTTTTTTTTCAGTCATTACTTTTCCTCAAGTCGTTACTAAACACAATATCGCCGTCACATTTTCTTACAGAATGCCAAATACTTGTCGACAGTTATCAATTATTTTCGATAACGACAACGGGAATGCCAATTTTTAAAAAAATTCCAAGACGACATTGTCTTGTGTCGATGACGACAACTAGAATGAGGGTGATTATTTGGTAATGTGTGGTTTTGCTGGGATTGTTGCCATATTTGAAGCCCTTCATCTTTCCAGCTTTTATCTCTCCTCTGTCTCCTTTCAAAGAAAACAACACATTAATTAATAGGAAGAATTTCCTGAGTGTTGCTTCCGTTAAAAAAAATTAATATCTAACTTAAAAAATTCAATTACTTTTTTAAACATTTTCAATGATCACTATAAAAGGTTTTGTTAACTGCTGGGAAAGTGGTCGCTAAAGTTGAAAACCAACGTAAACAAATCTCACACCACTAATTCGCTCTCTTATTCATAATCTGATAAGTATTAGAAATCGATAAATTATAAAGTTAACTTATAATGAAATAATCAGTTACATTATTTTTAAATTTTTATCATTTTAAAAACCACTCAACCGGAATTGATAAACTAATTGTTTTTTAAAACTTATATACGACCCTTCTATCCGCTTATCTATTAATCAGATTAATACACCAACCCTAATCTTATGTCATTTATAATAACAAAAAAAGTCAATGTGCTGCTTACTATTGATATGAACGACTGTTATACCACCTTGAGTAATTACAGTTTTTGAACTTATATATCCATATGTAAAAAAAAATTAATAATATAAAATACAACTCTGGATATTTTAAGTGCTTCTTTTTTATTAACCTTAACTTTTTCAATATTTTTTTCAAAGCTTCAGGATTCTTTCCCCTTTTTTTTGGAATATCATTTAAAAAAAGTTTTGCAGCGTTCATATTTATTTGAATATACAAATATGGGCTATTCTCTGTGTAAATCTGTCAAATGCCCTTAAGCATTATAATTGTTTCAACTTTAAAACAATGTTAATGGTATTTTCATTCTGTATTGCTGCAGAAAGAAAAGTATGATTATCACAACGAAAAAATCCCAAAAAAGTATCTTTTGAATGCGATCAACATCATTATCATCATCGTCATAAGTACAGACATACAATTTTTCATTCCTTTTACAAGTTTCTACAATTTTTTTTTTTATTATTTTGGTTTCTACATAATCATCATCTGGTTGCATTTTTAGTTGTTCATATGTTTTGTTAAAAGTGTATAAATGTCTGTCTGTCTGTCTGTCTGTATGTATTGCTGTTTGTTAGTTTGATGATTATATTTTACTGATATGACCACTTCAAGGAATTATAATAACAATAATAACAACAATCCGCAGAATTCCTTTTATTATATTTTTCTCGGTTTGTTTTTAGATTTTAGATATCAGAAAAACCAACCGAAACAAACGTACGAATATTATGATAGCCTTTTTACATACAACAATATTTTTTTTGTGGCAGTAGTAAATGTTGCTGTATGAATGTGGTAGTTAAGTTTACTTTCTTGTGTTATAGTATATGCAGAGCTTTGAAATAATTAATTCATGTTTAGCTAATTAATGGTTTTAAGTTGCGGAAGGAACTTTCAATTCTTGCTTATGATGATATGATGAAAAAATAATTTTATTTATGTAACATTTTTTTTACTAGTTTTTGGTATCTTTCCTAGTTTTGCTTAAAAATGCATTAAAGTACTTAAAATCTAGTAAAACAAATTTACCTACTACACGCAGAGAAAAAACATGGTTGCAACATGATCACTTCTACTATATTGTGCTTGCTGCAATCGGGTATGGTTGTCACAACCATATTATTGGTTGTCTAACCATCAACATGGTTGCTACCGTCATTATTATGGTAAATATTTCACTATTTTATGATTGCCACCTTCTACTTTATAACATGATTGGCTGTAACCATACTGTGGTAACAAAAATTCTGGCTATGAAAAAAATATGATAATTATGCAACCATAAAATACTGGCAACAATCAATGAATAATTATACATCAAATAAAACATGACTTTGACATTTACAGTCCGTATATTGTCTTGTTTTCATAAAAACCAAAATGTATTAAAAAAACAATCATATATTGTTTACTAAAACTGGACAAAATACCTTTCATGTGGCATCAAAACATTTCATCAATTGACCTATTAAGATCCAGTTTATATTTTTTTTTAAACTTTAGAAGATTTTTTTCGAGGGTTTTTTTTCGAAAATTCCTTATACTTGTAATATTATTTACAATAACCAATTCATTATCAAAAAGATTCTATATAAAGATTTTATATGGATCATATTATGAAAATCCAGAAATCATAATGTAGTTATGGGGACCATAATGTAATAACATTTTAAGCATACTATGATTTATCATATTATGATAAATTCAACATCATAATATGTTTATTTATAATCATAATATGGTAATTTTTGGATCATAATATAACTTTATTAATATTATGGTAAAATTATGGATATTTTATTATCATAACATGATAACCATAATATAGTACGACTATGGTTGGCACAACCATAAACCAAAAAATATATGATGCTCTTCGAATATGATTCTCCCAACCATGTTTTTTCTTTGCGTGTAGTTTTTACTTTCACATATGTAATGATCTTATATAGTTCTAGACCGACCTGTACATTTTGAAATTGTACATTTTGTACATTCTGTACATTTTGATATTGAAAATAAGCAAAATCGGTATAGCGTTAAAAAAGTTATGAATGAAAATGCGAAGACACCTATACATTCAAATTTGTATATTTTAGTAAAATTTCATACACTTTCAAAGCTTTATAAAAAACTTCGTAGATTCACGTCCAATGTAACATTTCATAAATATTATTATGCTTTATAAAAATGTAAATTGACATGTTTCTTAATGTTTGTTGAACCTTTCATAAATCTATGGCTTGGAGCATAAAGGGCCAGTGCTGTTTTGAGTTAATCAAAGCATTCGGTTTCTTTTCGTACTCTCTTTTATTTTGCTAAAACAGCGAATCTCACACAGCTTCATAAATAAAATGCTGGCCAATGTCACTATGAATTCATCTATAAAAATCTTCAATTGCAATTTTTTCAAAATTAAATATTTTGACGTTTCCCTTTTTCTTCCAAGCCACAGAAATATGATGAAGAATTTTTAAAAAATATTAAGTAGGATATATTAAATACTCCCATGTAAAAATCGTATATAATCATACATGGGCATACATGTATGGACGATACATTGTTCAATATATGACCATATATGATCTCATATATGATCATATATCTTCGGATTTCTAATTTGAGGCTATATGGACGTATATGATCATATACGAGCATACATGAATAATATATGAGCATGTATGATAATATATGCACATATATCACCATATAACCTCAAATTTCGGATCCGAAGATATATGGTCATATATGAGATCATGTATGGACGTATATGACTATGTATGCCCATGTATAATCATATACAAGCCCATGTATGATCATGTATGTTCATATATATTTCGATTTTTACATGGGCTTCTTCATATTTATAAAGAAGTTTCAAGAAGAAGTGTTATGAAGAAGTTTCATCATATTTATGTAATAGAGGTGGCCATTATGGGCTCGACCAGAATGGCCGCATGATATGTGACCACCTAAGGGGTCACATGAGGATCGCCGAGATTTTTAGGGACGATCTGATCACAAGAGTCGGGGACAGGATGTTACCGGAACATGTTCTCGTCAGAATTTTGACACTATGTTATTTGACAGCAGCATATGGACTAACTGTTCTTTGGAGCCCAGGTATGTTTCACGAATCCATCGTAATATGGACTCGGGTGCGGGCGTTTTTAGGCCCGGGTTCTAGCGTGCTCTTCCTATGGCAAATATCCCTCCATTTTTCAGGCCAAAATCTTCGCAATATGTATTTGTGTGGCGGAATGCCTGCGGAGGCATACACAGAGAAATAGTTTCATTGCAATAACCGATTTTTTTGGCAACCTCATGGTTGTGGTCATCGATATTTTTGTTTGTGGTGACAGAAATTCGGTTAACACAACAGAACTTTGATTGGAGCATAATTTTTCAATTAACCAATAATACATTTGGTTGCGACAGCCAAATAATTCGGATGCTGCAACCAAACCATTCGGTTGGCAAGAAATTCGGTTGTCATAATGAATAATCTCTGTGTACAGTTAGATCTCGCATCTACATTCTCTCTGACACGTCAAGCGGTACTCAGGGCTCATATCTCCTACGAGGTGATTAGATATCACTGGTAATGGAGTGCAGTTAGGCTGTCAATCGACTTGGTAGGAACAACTTCCTCACCCTGGAGTGGATGGGGCAAAGAAAAGGCTGTGCCCTTCATCGCCCCTAAACCTTTCTGTGTGGGCTACATTAAAAAGGTTGTAGAGAGTCGAAATTTGCTGATTATTGGAACAATTCTAGTGGCCATTGCCAGGCCAAGAGATTTATTTCTCTGGCCAGGAGGGGAATCGGGCGACTACTGGCGCTTGATACGAAGGACTTGGGTACCTTGACGGGATACTTTACTGCACATTGTGATCAAAGGTGTCATCGGTACAAGAAGGGTCAATCGGGCAATGATGTATGTAGATTTTGTGTAATCGGATTTTGATGTATGAAGGTTTTGGAATTGGAGACGCCGGAGCATGTTCTCTGCGAATGTCCTAAGCTTTGTGCTAGGAGACTCGGTTTTTTGCGTGGCCGTCTCGTATCGCCTTCCCACAGTTGAAATATTTTACCTGGCAGGATTCTTTACTTTATCGGAAGCGTAAAACTTTAGGGGAGCTCTAGGTCATTTGCATCTAATCTATCAATCAATATGAGGAATACCAAGTGATTTACATGGTGGTTACACTATCTGTATAGTAAAAAAGTGTGAGTGTATTGCAAATTGAGAGGAATTGAAAGCAAGAAATTGAACGTGTAACCACCATGTTAGTCCAAGGCAGCAAAGGGTACCAAGGTTAAAACGAAGCAGAGGTCAGTGATGAAGTTGGGGCGGGTGAAATTAGTGTGTTATATTATTATAATAAATAAAATTGAGTGGAGACGAAATAAACCTAAACAGAATGTGTGATTAGTTTCCTGTAAATGACTCCTGGACATAGGCATAATATACTCCGGCGAAAAAGGTCGTTACTCCAGTTTTGTAATTTTTTTCTTTACTTTGACTACTTTTCAAAGAAATTTAATCGTACGAACCTAATATCAATGTGAACGAAAAAATATTTAATTTAAAAGCATGAAGATATAAAATATTGCGTTGATTATTATTAAATGTAATAGAGGATTGTTTCGAGGAATGAATACAATATTTAGAATATTTCTTATTAACCCCACTCGGACGTTGCCGAAAGATCACGATTGAGTGTTTCTTGGCTTCGAAATTCTTGGCCTACAACCGAATAAAAATTAGTGACAATTTGACTATCATCAGCGAACGTGTACATAAGAATGATAGTTTGATTAAGAAAATTTTTAATAATGATGAGAAAAAGAGT
This sequence comes from Eustalomyia histrio, assembly GCA_949748255.1. NCBI lineage: Eukaryota > Metazoa > Arthropoda > Insecta > Diptera > Anthomyiidae > Eustalomyia > Eustalomyia histrio. The sequence continues at coordinate 17,226,157 of OX456526.1, forward strand.
GGAAGAAAGTAAGGAACCGTGTGGTACCCCTGAATTAAGCTAAAACTTATCATAGGAATCTGTAAATCAGAATTTAGTTTACATTTTATTTAGCTACGTAGTTATTTAGCTCGTAGTTTGCATCCACCCTTAGTTCACAATTTTATTTGCATTTTTAATATTTATAATAAATTTACATGTAGCGTACAAATTTTCTGTTAGATCGAATTAAAATTTTTAATTTTTAATTTTTAATTTAGCCATCTCAAATAAAAATTCTGCTCAGAGTTATCAATAAATTGTGCAATTTAAATCTTCTTGAAGAGTCAATTATTTTAAAGATCTTCTTATATGTGATGTGTTGTTGTAGTTGTTGTGTATTTTTATAAATGAATGTATCCAAAACAGATAGTAGGTTGATAAGAATTCTTCGAGTGCTTTTTTTTTAATATTTTTGGCGTAGTAAGTAAAAAAAGAAATTAAGAAGAAGTCGACAAAAATACACTAGGTACTTACTAAAGCTTTGTAAATGGACTTTAATATCAAAAAGATACTCGTAGGAAGTTTGAATATAAAGTGAGAATATGCACTACTTTTTTTGTTTTGGAACAATTTCATATTCATAGTAATAAACATACACTGGAATACTACAGTTGAATTGAATAAGGTAACTATATTATGAGAAAAAACAAGCAATTAAGTAATCTTTGTGCCTTTAAACTTAAGCATTCCGCCTTTTTGATATTTTTGTTCAATAAAGTTTTCAGTGCTTCGTGTTTTTATTTTAAATCTTTCAATTTCATTTTTTTGTATTATGTATTACGTAAAACTACATTCCCTACAACTCTATTGCGTATCTTTTTTTTAAATTCGTACAAGAAAATGAAAACCATTTACTTGTGCTAAAAATATTTAACTGTAAGAAAAAGTTGTGGTGATTTGATGGTGAAGGGAAAAAATGTAAAAAATAAAACTTAAAATCAGTTGAAAAAAAATTCGTATTTTAATTAAATCATTATTCTCATCATTTTACAATCGTCGACAGCGCATTTTCATTCTGAAATGTTCTCATCACTGCCGAAAAATCGCATTGCACAAGCAAAGGGTTTTCATTCCCTTCTGCGCTAATTCATGGACAAACAAAAAAAGTTTGAGCGAGGCGAAGAATAATAGAAACCCTCTGGTAAAAATTGGTTAAGATGATGTATAATTCTTATATACACTATAAAGAATTCTTGTAAATTTACAACTATAAAATGGGTAAAGTTTTATGTAATATTACGATAATTCGGTAAATATAAACACCAAATGCGCAAAACTTTTTTGCGCACACTTTCATATACAATAATACACACACGAATTATTTTTAGACACTATGTGTTTACTAAAATTAGTATTATTTTGTTGAATAAAAATTTTACGTTCAAAGTTTGTAAATATACTAATTTATAATGGTAAAAAAATTATGACATATTGAAATTGAAAAAAAAAAAAAAAAAATCTAAAACATTTTCAAAATTTTTTTAATTATTTATTCAAGCTTAAGGTCTATTTTATACAAAATTATTTATTTGTCATCCAATATTTCGCTATCTCAAATCAAAATTTTGATTTGTTAAAAAATTTGTTTAAAATTAAAAAAACAAAAAATCCCTGAAGAAGCTATCCATTGAGATAGCGAAATATTGGATGACAAATAAATAATTTTGTATAAAATAGACCTTAAGCTTGAATACTTATTACCTGGAATTTGTATTAAAAATGCCGAAGAAATTGAACTGAATAATTTATTTATTTATTTTTTTATTTATTTATTTATTTATTTATTTATTTATTTATTTATTTATTTATTTATTTATTTTATTAAACATATAATTACAAATTATATTTTAATACCCTAACCTAACTAGCAACGAAGGCCTTCAGCTCGTTGTAGCGAAAACAGACCAGAGCCTCTGGTGGGAATCGAACCCACGACCCCCGCACTGATAAGTTTTTTAAATTTAACAATTATTTTGAATCTTTTTGTGAGTTTCTAAACAATAAATTTATTGTTTTTATTTTAATTGTGAACAATAATTTTATTGTTTTTATTACAAAACAAACATCGTAGTAAAAATGCGCATTTTTTTAGGATTTTTACGAACATTTACAGGAAACTCGTGTTTCTTCACACACAAATTTGGTAAATTTACTCTTCAATTTTAAAATTTGATTTAAATTTTAGGCAATTTTACCTATTTTGTGTTCATCAATTTACGCATAATGTGTGTATTTTTTTCATTTACGCACACAGAGTAAATTTACCCAAGTTATAGTAGGAGTACAGTTTCCTACTATAAGTTGGGTAAATTTCAACAGAAATTAATTAGAGTGTATATAAAATTGTTTACGTTTCATTAAAGGAAACATTTAAAAGTATTTTTTAATAACATTTCAAAATTGTTTTAAATGTGGAAATTTATATAAAGATTTGTTTGTGTGACTATCTGAATAGTTCGTTTTAGCCCAGTGTTCGCCTTTAGCAAGTTCGTAACACATGTTTTTCAAAGATGATTTTTTTTATTGAATCAGTTATAATTTTAATCAATTACAGAATTAATTAACTATGGCTTTGTAATTCAATAAAATTTTAAATGGAGAATTTACGAAATAAGTTTTTTGCCCTTACTGTTAAATTTGGAACAATTTATTTTTTTTTAGTTCATATTCTAGTTTCCTTATTCAAATGCCTTGTGGTATTTCCACATGTATGCCATATTATTTTGGTATGAATCAGTTTTTGCTGATAATATAATAGATATTCCAAGCTGGTGGTTTGGAATTACATATGTTGTTGGTGTTTGCATATTTCTTGGTTTTTTTGTTTAGGTTTATTTGTTGTTTGGGTTTTAATCTCAATTAAAAACATGCAGGTAGCAAGTCTGTGAATTAATTTTTGCGTATTTTCCAGGATTTTTTGTGGTTTTGTCAATTATTTTTTTGGTAATTAAAAAAGTAAATTCTAAACAATGTTTCTTAAATGAAATTTTATTTAAATTTAATAAGTTTGCTAGTGCACACAAGATAAAATTCAGTGGAGATTTAGACATACAGACATAGGAAATTAAAAATTTTGATAAAATTTGAAATTTGCCAATAAGATTCAGGTGGGAGTGAGTGCGAGTAATAAAAAATATTAACACTTTGACGGCCGCAGGAAACCTTAGAGTTTTTGCAACTTATTTATATGTATTAATATATTCACACTGAGCTCCAAAATATGTATTTTCGTTATATTTATGATTTAAAATTTATTCGAAACTTAAAGAGAAAAAAAGATGGTATAAAAGTATGTTTTACTTAAGGAATACAGAGGCCTGTACTTGACAAGCGAAATGAAAAGCTAAGAAAATAAGTAAAAAAAGATCAGATCTGATCGGATCGGATCTCATTAAGTCTGATTGTACCAGATTTAATTAGATATAAAAATTGCAGACAAATTTGAGATGTGATTAGATATAATCAAATATAAACAGAAACATATATAATGAGAACAAAATAAATCTAAATGTACAATATCTTATCGATAAAACAAAAACTATAAAATAAAATTTAATATTTAAATTATAACTATAAAATCATATTTTAACCAATTCATTTTTATACGGCTCAAAGAACTAAGATCTGATACCAAATCTGTACAAAGACATTACAAAATTACGAACATATTTTCCGATATGAAAAGATCTGGCACCATATATGATTCTATATGAAAATTCAAGCCAGATTTCTTAAAATATGTACAAATGTGGCACTACAACTGATCTGATCGGGCCATAAATGTTTAAATATAATCAGATCTGGCACAGATTCAATCATATCTAAACATATCTAATTTTTTTACACTCGGTTTCAACTTTTTTTTATGGCATTAATTTAAATTTGATGATTATTTAAATAACGTTTCCACGGAAAATTTTGTCAAAGAATTAAATAAATTAAAATAATAGGGCAGACCGGCAAGGTCTTGATACTTTATTAAGCACTTTTTCAATTTTAAAGGTACCAAAATACACCGATTAAATACTTTTTAGTAGCAAACAATTCAAAAAATATGTAAGGAAAAAGTTTAAAAAATTTGTTTTCAAAATATAACGAATCAGAAACTGCTAGAAAATTTGTAATTTTTTGCGGATTATTTCTCCCTTATCGAACCAACATTTATAAAGATAAGTTTCATAAAAAATATTTGCACAACTTCATTCATAAAAAATTCATGAGACATATATCTGTGGTTTTCTACAATAGACGCTTAACTCCATTGTTCTTGATTTTCATGCCAAATGTCTTACCCCCATATGCATAGACATTTAGTTGATTCTTATAACACTCTTATAAGGAAAATTTGTTGTTGTTTTACATGTTAATTTGATTTATAAGTGTGTTATAAAATCAACAGAATGTCTATGCATATGACAGTTAATTTTTAACGCTTTTTACATGGCACAATGGGGAAGTTGGATTTTATTCCAACAAAATTGTCTACTAGCCGTTTAAAACAAGTTTAAAAGAATTAAATTTTAAAAATTAGCTAACTAGATTCCGGACCGATTTCTCATGGCTGTTGATTGAATATTCTTTTTTCGAAACATCATTTTGCACAGTAATGCGAAATATTTTTAGTAAAAGTGACCAAGAAAATGTCTCTTTCTATAGTGTTTATGTTGCCGGTTGCAAATATTTATCTCTTAAATGTTGTATTAGTTGTTTTGTTTATCAGAAAATCACCATCTTGTTTTAATTCGCTTATGTTCTTCTCGTTGAAAAACCTTGATCAGGATCACTGTTTAAAATAACGTTCACTGAGAACGGCGTTACTGAAAAATCTCTAGATCTTTTAAATGTTTTTTATTGCTCTAAAAAAGAATGTGAGTAAAGCAACAAAAGAATATGGGTGAATAAGAGAAATAACAAAAACATGCACGAAAAACGAAAACAGTGCTTTTTTTTATACCCACTCGCCAACAAACAAGAATTGCACGCAATAACTGCATGCAAAGAAGTCACCGTATAATTTGGTTCTAATTTAAATGTGCAATTATTTCTTTTAAACTATTACAAACTGAAGGAAAGAAAATATTTCACTTTTTTATGATTCATGAGAGAATGGATAATTAATGATTTCAAGCGAGAGTTCATTTATTACTCAGAAAAATCTTCTATTAACCGGTATTGAGTTTTGTAAGAAGAAATAAAGGTAGGTAACCTCTAACTTTTCTATTACAAACTTTATTATTTTAACAAGGACATGCCCACCGAGTAAGAGCTAATGTCAGGGTAAGGTTCCAATGTAATAATGTTTTATATTGAAATCTAGGGTTAACCTGTTTTTTATATTACATCTCTGATATTTAGAAGGTAAAACAGGGGGCTAAAAACCATCGTTCAAGTTGTGATTTGGATTTTCTAAGCCACATTCAAAATTTCTTCAAAATTGCTTTGTAAGTATGCAAAACATTTACTGGTCTGCTTTAGACTTTTTGTCTATCATTTATCAAACTTTTAACCAAATCGGCATGAAAGGGTTAAGAGTATTTCCTTCTTAGTTTTCAGAAATATTTCCTAAATCGATGATATCTTTTTGAAATTTACAATATTTTAAACAACTTGGTTGAAATTGAATTTGAATTTCTATGAATGACACAGTTAAAGGGAGGGAAAATCACAATATCAGCTGATTGGGCATACAGGTTGGTTGAAAAGTTCCTGCGCTCGAAATGAAAGAATACTGTTTTTGTTACGAAATATATTTTTTTATTCAATATAATCTCCTAGAAGCTCAATACACTTGTTCCAATGATCTTCCAATAATTTTATCCCATCCTTATAATGGTTTTCCGAAAGCTCTGCAAAATAACCGTCTACGGCTGCTATGGCCTCTTCATTCGACGAAAAATGCTTTCCACGAAGGAATTGTTTGAGATTTCTGAAGAGATAGTAGTCACTGGGAGCCAAATCTGGTAAATACGGTGGATGTTCAAGCAATTCGTACTTTAATTCTTTGAATTTAGCCATCGTCAAAACACTTTTGTCTTGATGAAAAATTATTTTTTTCTTATTTAAACCCGGTCTTTTCTTACGAATTTTTTCACCCAGCTGATCCAAAAGGCTGCAATAATATTCAGAGTTGATTGTTTTACATTTCTGAAGATAATCAATCAACAAAATTCCTTTTGCATCCCAAAAAACTGATGCCATAACCTTCTTTGCTGATCGTTGTGACTTCACCTGCTTTGGAGCTGAACAACCAGCTTTAGTCCACTGTAAACGTTCTTGTTTCAATTTAAGATCATGGTGGTAGATACAAGTCTCATCCATAGTTATAAAACGACGCAAGAAGTCGGTTTTATTCGGCTTAAAACGCTCCAAATTACGCTGAGAAATTTGTTTTCGATCCAGTTTTTGTTGAATTGTTAATGTGTGCGGCACTAACTTTCCAAACAGGTTTTTCATACGTAATTCTTCATGTAAAATATGGAGTACTCGTTCGTCTGAGATGCCTATGGCATTAGCAATTTCACGCTTAGTCAAACTTGGGTCTTCACTTTCCATATTATGTACCTGCTCAATGGTTTCTGCTGTGGTTGCAGTTTTTGGTCGTCCTTCGCGTGGATCGTCTTTAAGGCTGGTACGACCACGTTTAAATTCACCAGCCCAAAATTCAACGGTGCGTTTTGAAGCTGAGGACTCCATATACACTTCTAACAATTGTTCATAAATTTCCTTTGCTTTTAAATCCTTTAAAACAAAGAATCTAATGACTGCACGATATTCAATTTTTTCCATATTAAAAAAAAATCAATGAGACGTCAACTTCAAATGGCTTGTAAACAAAGAAAGAATTGACAGAATGACTTGCAACTTTGCATGTGTTCTCAGGACAGTTATACCAACTTGAGAAAAAAAAAGTTTGGAGCTAGCAGTGCCATCTCTTGGTGAGCACAGGAACTTTTCAACCAACCTGTATGTAATAACGAAGATTACTAAACACAGCTAAAGTTTGTAAGTAAATTTCATCTTATTTCAATAAATCAGTGTGAATTAGTTCTTGTATAGCTTTTTCCACTAAAGTTGTGAGTTAAATAAAATATATTTCCAATAAACACCATAAGACGCGAAAAATATCGATGACCACAAAATTGATTACATTCGGTTAGTGTCTAATAACTTGTTCTGTGTATTCTGCATGATTACAAAAATTATAATTTATCGATATATTTAGCAAAATTTTCAGGATATTAAACCGATCGAAGAACTTTTCACAATAATTTTTATCTTTTTTTTTATTCCAGGTGATTGTTCAGATTCGACAGAAGACATGACAGTAGAAAGCAGAGGTATATATTAAATTTTATATTTTATTATTCATAAATATGTTTATAAAAAATCACATCAGTTTAACGTGTTCCTTAGAAAGTATTTGAAATATCATTTTACAATTTTTCCTACCATTTGAACCCTTTTTTTCAGATTATTATTATTATACTTATGACCAGCTATACTTTCAGCATAATAATGTATGTTTTATAAGAGATAAGCAAAGACCACATAAAAAATATCCTTTTATCACTTTAACTCTATTTTATACTCATTCTACATATCATCCTTATACAGAAAAAGTACATATTTGCAAATCCTGTAAACTTCCTTTTCCCTTGCCTTTAAATCATAACTTTTTAAGCTAATTCGTATTTATAGCAATGATTATATGGTTAGAGAGTAAAAAAATCAGAGTTTAATTTTTTATCCTTTTTTTAGCACAAACGTCAATAAAATTTTTAATCTTGTGCCAAACATTCATTTACTCTCTGTGCTGCTTTTTTTTTTGGTTAGTGATTTGTTCATAATTTTTTATATGTTTAGTTGCAGTCATTATTGTCATCATCATTTTATTTTATTTCAAAACTTATCTCTAAAATGCCATTAATGTTTGACCGACCACCCTCTGAGTGTGAAGTGGTGTAACTTTCGTACAAAAACCCCTGCCACTTATGGTAACAATTTTGTTTTAATTCTTGTTATTAAGTGACAAGGGTTTTATGTCACCCCTTTTTTTCCTCTTATTTCTTTTTAGTAAAACTCATTTCCGTGATGATTATGAGATATGGAGATGATTGGTAAAAAAATAAATGAAAAACGCCCATAATTAAGTCTTTCAAAATCAGTTTGTTCATTTTTTTAATATTGAAATAAGATATTTTTTTATTAAACAATGAAAATATCTATGATTTTGACATTATAGTACTTTTTACAAATGTCCTTGAAATATAAAATAATCAGAATCTGAATACATAATTTCCAACTTATCAACATCTTAAAACTGTCCTATGCGAACAGTTTAACAAATACTGAAAGCTTTTTAGTTTTTACACAAAAGTCGCTTTTAGAATTAAATTTAATACGTTTAACATTTTCTATTCCAATACTTTCCTATTTCAAAAAGTATTTTGTATATGAAGGCTTCACTATTTTATTCCAAAAACTATTTTGCATTTAAAAAAATACTAATATTCCAAAATGTTTTATAAAAATTTTTTTAAGATTGCATAAAAAAAAAGATTTCACATCTAAAAGCTTCTTTTAGTAATATAAAAGCTTCCTGAAAGCAATGCGTAAAATTTTTTTATAGGAACAGTTTATCAAAAGCTGAAAGCCTTTCTATATAAAAATGTGCAGATTTAAATCTAAAAAGTTAAACAATTTCTATTGCAAAAAAAAAGTTTCGCATCTAAAAGCTTTGCTTCAGAAGCAAATTTAAAAAAAAAACAAGAAAATTTAAAAAACATACATATATGAAAGATGGCTCAGATTATAAAAGCTGTTTAAAAAATATACGAAAAACTTATAAAAATCTGAACATTTTCAACCCAAAGCTTTGGTATACGAAAACTTTTTAGAAAGAATTCTAAGGCTTTAAAGATTATTTTATTCAAAAAATTGTTTTGCATCTAAAACTTTTGCAACATAAAAAATTTAGAAAAATAAATCTAAAAGCTGTTTTAATAGAAAAGCTTATCAGTATCTGAAAGCTTTCCTATACTAAGGAAAGCTTTTCTATACAAATATTCTTCACCAGTGAATCTAAGCTTTTCTATATTAAAATTCTTTTCAATCAAATCTAACGCTTTAAAGATTTTTTTACTCCAATATTTGTTTCGCATTTAAAATCTTTGCTCCACAAAATAATTTAAAATCTAAAGGGGTCATATCGCAGCTCCGAGGCGGACAATTGACATCGCCAAGACGGCTGAAAACACGATTACTGAACTTTGAGCGCAAAAGATCGATTGTTTGATGAGCTGTGTGACATGGTGCACCATACTGCTGAAACAAAAGATTATTCAAGTTCATATCTTCATTTTCAGATTTCAGCGGGGTTTTTGTACTTAAGTTACACCACTTCACACTCAGAGGGTGGTCGGTCAAACATAAATGGCATTTTAGAGATAAGTTTTGAAATAAAATAAAATGATGATGACAATAATGACTGCAACTAAACATATAAAAAATTATGAACAAATCACTAACCAAAAAAAAAAAGCAGCACAGAGAGTAAAAGAATGTTTGGCACAAGATTAAAAATTTTATTGACTTTGTGCTAAAAAAAAGGATAAAAAATTAAACTCTGTTTTTTAAAAAGTCTGTAGTCATGGCTCGTAGCGCTCGTCGTTAACTGAAATGTCTTTTCCAAAAATATCGGGCAATGATGCCACCACTCCAAAATCTACACCTATCTGTCACTGTCTGTGGATACATTGGCTTCTCGAAAATGACGTGCGAGCTTTTCGATCGACAGATGCGGCAAATTTGTTTGTTAACATAGCCGCTGAGATGAAAATGCGCTTCGTCAGAATATTTTGGAATATTTTGAATTAACCGAAATTCTGTTGTATTAACAGAATTTATGTTGCATTAACCGAATTTCTGTTGCTACAAACAAATATATCGGTGGCCCCAATCGAGCCATTCGGTTGGTAAATAATTATTTGTTTTCTCTGTGTGTAAGCAAATACCCCGAGATCTCATCACAATGGTGCGTGAAATGTCGACTTATTGAGATCGATGGCGAGTCGATTTTCTTGGATTGAGTTGCACACTTTTGGTCACAGGAGCCACATTCTCATCGGTACACACCATACGACGAAGGGGATCATAAGTGTTGTCCACTACACTCACCAAAAAAGTCTGTAACGGCAACTGAAAATTTTGCCGTTATTACGGGAAATTTTGCTAATTTGAACCCAGCGGTATTTTTGCTAATCCTTAGCAACACATGTCTGCTGACGTGTAGTCCAATGAAATTTGTAGAAAAAATTAGCTGCCGCTACTAAATTTTAGTAAACTTTTTATAAAGTAGAATTTGAAATTAGTTTGCTAAAATCAGCAAAAAAAAAATTTCTAAATATTGTGAATATTAGTGCAAAATTTTAAATTTATTTTTTTTTTTATTTTATTTATTTTTTGCAAAAAATATTTTATACAAAATTAAAAACAAAATAAAAGGCTTAAAAATCTTAAAAATTGTTAAAACATAAACGAATTAATCATTTTGTTTTTATTTGTTAATCTGTTTAATTCTGTTTTGAAAAATATTTTGGTTAATATTTTTTTACTTTTAGGTTCAAATAGTAATTGTGTTTTGGGCTGATTTTTAAAACTAAAAAAAAATTTAGTGCTATTTTAAGTGGATGTCCTATTTTCAGACATGAGTCGGTATCTTCACTTCCGAACCCTTTTTTAATCTTTTAAACATATTAAGGCAATTAAAGTTTGTAGGTGTAAGTTTTAATTATTAGAAATAAAATTTCCTTCAATATAAACTTTTTTTAAAATTAGTAAATTTTGCTGCTAATTTTAGCAAATCAGTTTTCAAAAATTTGTAAAATGATTTCTGAAATCAGCAATAAAAATTTGTAAATATTCTGTAAAAATTTTGTTATACGTAAAATGTAAATAGCAAAAAGATTGGCTAAGTAATAATTTTTTTACTAAAAATCAGAACAAAAATAGTAGTGGGATTGAAAACCGTTTACAAATTTTTTAACTTTTTTTCTAAGTGTAGCAAGCCAGTCTCACGAAATTTTCGCACAAACTGGCCCGGCGAGCGCAGGCACGGGGTGGTTGCTTCATTTCGGACAAAACTTCTTCTCAACAAACGCATAGTAAAGCGACGCATTTTGATCCGTGGAGGTTGATCCCTGATAGTCAAATAAATAAAATTATTTATCAGTTTTACAAATAAAATTATTTATCAGTTGTAAAAAACATACGATTTAGAAAGATACCTGTATTTGGATCATCATACAGGCATGAAATTTATGACCTTATTAAGAGCTATTTAAAACAAAAATATTACCAATATTGGAAGCGCTATATTGTTCAACTTCCCTGATGAAACTATTACTTTCAACCCAGCAGTGTTTTTGTTTGCTGGGATAAAACTCAACAGAAAAATATTTAGCACGAATCAATAGAAATTTAACTATTAATGGTGTACGTCGATGATTTGCCATTACTACTGCTATCAGTATTGACTGTACATGATTTTCTTACTTTGCAATAAATTGTGTCCACAATAACCAGAGGTCACTTCAATATTCCTCTATGTTCTCTCATAATCTCAACTTGTTGATATCGTTGTTGGCTATTTATTGATGGCAACAACCTTAAGATCTGTCACTTGTATATGAATAGAAATAAAAAAAATTGTCAAAATGTCAATTAGTTTTTATTGTACAAAAACAAAAACATACACACAAAAGACATCGACATGACAATAACCAATTATGTATGATCATGTATGGTCACGCAGCGAAAAAACTCACTACATACCAAATAGTTATTTAACAATATGTATATGTATGCATGTATTTTAGAATCAATACAAGATGAATCACAAGTATTTGAAATAAAATAAATTTAGAAAAATAATAAAAACAGATATTAATCTTGATAAAATACAAATAATGAAAATAACAACACAACAACTAAAAAATATCCTTATATGGCAAAACAAATTAACAAATTATTGACATTGTTTAACAGTATATTTTCAATAATAATAATAATAATAATAATTGAATTTAGCAAATGTCAAATTTAAACATATTTACAAACAAAAAATAAAAAGAAAATTTTAAAATATAAATAGGAATTTCTATAACAAATTTTTAAAAATTCGCATAACTGCAGCAAAGTATAACTATTTTGATTTAGCAACACAATATTACACTAAACAGCTGATATTTCGAAAATTTATCATTTCCCAGCAAAACCATGGTATCAGCTACTTTTACTCGCTTAATTACTTTTGTTCGCGATGAGCCCAAAAGTAATAAGTGGTCACTACCCAGCAAAAAAATGGTAGTCATTCTGTGGCTATAACTTCTTTCATTGCTTCCTAAACTTCAGTTGACATTCTTTTATGATTTTTTGGTGTTATTCTAAGGCACTTACAAAAGAATTCATGTGTTCATATTTCAAATGCAGTGATCTGGATATAAACCCGATGCATATATTTAAATCAGTGCTGTTCATATCATGGGACAATTGTCCCCTGCCCAACTCACATGTATTCTTACGCTCTTGCTTTTAGTCGTCACTGAAACAGCGCCGAGTGAACATGTGTAGCGGATGTATGCTGATTTTTTTTCAATGCACTGAAAAAAATTAATAGCAATGTACGAAAAATATTTTGTGATGCTACAAGATCTATACAAAATTTTAGTAGACTTAATAAAATAACACATTTTTTTAAATAAAAGTTGAAATGTTTTAAAAAATTCGAGTCCGATCGTTCATTCATTTATTCCGATCAAATGTATTTGTTTTTCCTTCCGAAATTTGCATTTTTTTAACAGGATAACATAAGAAATCCAACATATTAAAGGTATTTTATTAATATGTAAATATAATGAAATTTTTAATATTGATTAACTTTTTGTTTTTTATACAATAAAAAATGACATCCTAATGTATATATGTATTTCTTTTTTTTCTTTCAAAAATTTAATTTTTGTTTAATTTTTATTTCTTTAAAACAGTTTTCACAAAACATGAACAGTTTCATATTTTCAATTAAAAAAATAAATTCATTCAGATACTAGCACTGCTATTAACCCATTGAACATTTCTTACAGTGCAATTCTCATTTTCTCACGAACACAACTACATTTTTATTTTTGAACAGCACTGATTTAAATATCACTCTTCATTACTTCTATAACTAGTATATCGTTTTTTTTTTTTTGGAATCTAAAGCATTTATTCAAATTGAGAAAATAGTTCTGATGAACTTTTTTAATTTTTTTATTAAATCACTTTTTATATTTTAGTTAAAAATTTCATGAGGGTTAGAATTTATGCAGTTTTGCAATTTTTATAAAAGTTTTGAAAAATCAAGAAAAACAGATTTTTTTTTGACCTTTAATTGAAATTAGCTGGCCTGTCATTTGCATTTTTTCAGCCTTAAATATTTATGACGACGCAATCTGTGCATTTTTGCATTATGTTTATTATTAAACACTACACCATTTCCAGTTTTAATTTAAAATTTACCAAAATAATTTTCAAATTGTGAAAAAATTATTTCAAATTGCCCAAAAAAATGCTTTAAAATTGTGCAAAAATTATTTAAAATTGTTCAAAAATATTTTAAAATTGTCTAAAAGTGTTTCAAAATTGTACAGCCAGTTTTTAAATTATCCAAAAATATTTTAAAATTTGTCTAAAAATGCATTAAAATTTTTGAAAAATGTTTCAAAAATGCTTTTTTACTAATGCAGAATTATTTATTTGTTTTAATAAAGAGTATTTGTATATCAATGCATAAATTTCGCTTCTTTAAACTTATTTTTCTGCATTCTTATGAATTAAATTTTCATCAAAGCTTAAATACTACAAAGTATATGAACATTTCCACTCATGCATTAGAATATCTAATCATTGTATTATCATTCCTTCCTTAGAGTAAAGTATGAGTAATGCAAGTAGCTACATTTGAATACTTCCATCCTATGACAAGCTAATGTTAAATTCATCGATGAAACCATTAGAAAAGAAGTGATGCCTTTGCCATAGTAGTGATGCTTTTATTGCTTCCTTGGCAGCTTCATTTTTGCTGGATATCTTCTCACAAAAAACACAAAGTAATGGGTGGTCATTACCCTCTCGCTTACGAACAGCTAAAAAATAATGAGTACCCATAATGAGTACTCATTCGCGAACAAAAGTAATTAATCGAGTAAATAGGGTGGTAAGTAGTTGGTACCATGGTTTAGCTGGGTTATTCGATAGATTTAAACGGGATCCTCTTATTCATATTCGAATATATCAAATATTTTTTTCTTAACCCAATTTTTCTTTTAAACTTTCTAATCAAAATTCCATTCCGTTATTTTTTTATCAAACTTTTTTAGAAATTTAAATCTTTTTCTTACTCATTCGCGAACAAAAGTAATTAATCGAGTAAATAGGGTGGTAAGTAGTTGGTACCATGGTTTAGCTGGGTTATTCGATAGATTTAAACGGGATTCTCTTATTCATATTCGAATATATCAAATATTTTTTTCTTAACCCAATTTTTCTTTTAAACTTTCTAATCAAAATTCCATTCCGTTATTTTTTTATCAAACTTTTTTAGAAATTTAAATCTTTTTCTTATCATCTTAACCATTTTAAAATAAATGATATTTTATGCATACTTTAAAAAAAAAAAATACAGAATAAACTGAAATAAAAAGATATCAAATGATTAATTATGTAACCAACACAAAATATAGTAGTACAACGTAGTGTAAATGTATCTTTCTAACAAAATTTTAAACAACTTTATATTCGACGTTATACGAGAAATACAATACAACCAGAATATAATGTCTATAATATGAGAATAGAATGTCATTAAAATAGCGATAAAAATTTATAACCAACCAAACAAACCAACAGATAAACTTTCAAAAAAAAAATTATATATATATTTATTAATATAAAAACATTAGACAAAAAAGAATATAGCATGTCGAAAACTGAATATAATTTGTTTTCTCTACACAAACCAAATATTTAATTGACTTGTAGTAAAGGGTAGAGATGCAAAGAGGAAGGAAGAGATATAATATGGGGAGGGTTATGATGCAGCGCTTAAGCAGGGGCAATTGAACAGTGAAAAAGATTATAGGAGATTCTAAGAAAAGGCAAAGAAATTAATAGAATTTTTATACTTAAAGTACACCTTTATTTTAAAGACTTTATTTTAGAGAGACAAATTTGAAAATTCTAAGAAATTGTTTTTCTAAGACAACTCAGATTTTAACCTCTGAAAGTTATTTCGATATTTTGCTAGTTTTGTATTCCAACATATATCTATAAATCCATCTTAGGGCTTTATTTTCAGCTTGATCTTGAAAGATATTTCTGCATCCGCAAAATGTAGACTCACACAGCCTATAACACATGTTGGGTGAATGGCCTTATGTGTGTGTGTTTATGAAGTTCTTGTAATACGAATTGAAATAAATTTGTATATAAAGAAGCAATTTAAATAAAAATAAAATTAGATTTTTTTTGAAACAGACAGCAAACCAAATTTAAATTTGTAATAACTGTAAACCACAAATTTCCATTTGAGGGTAAATTTTTTATTATATTTCAAACAAATAAAAAAATTAAATTGAAAAAATCGGAAAATGACAGTAAATGATTTCGAACAAATGTATAAAAAGGTTAAAATAAATATTTCGTATATGAGTTTAAAATAAGCTTAATATCATTTTTTTTATAAAAAATTAGTCACCCAATGAGGTGACGAAATATTGGGATAAATTAATAATTATAATTAATTTTTTATAAAAAAAAGATCTTAAGCTCGTTTTAAACTAATATACAAATCAAGAAGATCGAAGAAAACTAACAGAATTATAAATATTTCTTTGAAAAATATTATGATTATTTTTGTTTAATTCAGTGAATAAATTCTTAGACGAAAGATAGGATAAAGAGGACTAGCTTCAAAGGCTATCGGCTCCTGTTTGAAAAATAAACCCATCAAACAATACTTTCCGTTTACGTACAGTTTTCGGGCCGTCATAAACGGGATTCAACTCCGTTTGCGTACCATTTTCTGGATCTGTATAAGAACCAGAAAACGAATTTTAAGGAAGATCGAAACTGATACGAATCTGTTGAAATACCTACAACGACGAACCGTTTACGGACCGAAATGTCGTGTGAAAAATGGAGTTGTCCGTTGAAAGTCCGTCAATGACGAACTATTTACGGTCCGTATTCGTACCGTTTTTTAAAAAAAATCGGATTTGTGTAAATGCCTAAATTTTTTAATATTGAATAGCAAATTTTATTTTTTTTATTTAAATTTATTTACAAAGATATTAAAAAAAAAAACAAATTTTATTAAATTCTCGAGCACAATAAGCATCTCTATCCATCACTGCGGTGGTGACCAACTGAAAAACATGAAACAATAAAACAAAATTTTAATGTAGCACACAATGCAAATTTTCACATCGTAAAACTTGTTTGACAAAACGAATTCAAAAGAAACGGAAGAAAAACTGATGAAAATCGGTGGAGTCCCTATTTGAGGGTACAGAAACGGACACACCAAAACTGTGTAAAAACGTATTGTTTTCGAAAATTCAATTATACGGTCCGTTAATGTGCCGTTTACGTAAAAGCTTTTACGGATTCGTATTTACGGACCGTAAACGTATAGTTGAAGCTGTATTAATGAATCTGTACGTGTCGGAGAGTTCGTAAAAACTTTTCTTGGGAATGTACCTTTATTATTTTTAACTGAACTGACATTTTTTTAGTAAACTGCAAACAGTAAACTACATAATATTATGAGTGTATCACATTCAGTTCAAACAGATTGGTACTGGCAATCGAATTTATAGTCCATCGAATAGTTCAGTAGTGGTAACCAAAATTGGACAAAATTTCGTTTATATACATTAATCTGCTTTCCCGATGTACACTCTCATATAAATTGTAACGATTTTATTCAGTTGTGACATCTGAATTTACGAGAATGCAGGGGTCGACTCGACAATTTTTGATAACTTGTAAGTACAGCACACACGCAGAGAGTATCATATTATATTTTAGAAGCATCATGTTTATCATCCTAAATGATAATAAAATCTTCCTCAGTGATCAATATGAATAATATTTATGATTATTAGGGTTGTACTATGGTTATGACTGATGTTAATTAATAACCCAAAGTATTTTGCACTAATATCCAAACAGTTTTTGAAGATTCTCTAGCATGATTACTCTCCTGTTGCAGGAGGCGCATTAGTTTTGTCAACTTTCGTATATTTCTATCAGAAAAACATTCCCAG
This sequence comes from Eustalomyia histrio, assembly GCA_949748255.1. Lineage (NCBI taxonomy): Eukaryota > Metazoa > Arthropoda > Insecta > Diptera > Anthomyiidae > Eustalomyia > Eustalomyia histrio. The sequence goes on from OX456526.1 coordinate 17,243,544, forward strand.
CCCACACATTTCTGAGCGCTCAAGAATTATAACACCTAAAGGCTCTATTCATTCTGAAAGTACTCAAATTTTGGAGTCTTAAAACATAATTGGCTAATGAAATTTTTTTTAATCAATAAAGTTCTGTTGGAACTAGTATATTAATGCAATTTTCATTTAAAAAGATCACAATTAAATGTTACTATGAAATAGAACATACTCAAATTAAAAAAATATAACAGAAAGCCGAAAAAAATTGTAAGGATCAGCGACCAGGTGATCGTCCGACTCATTCTGATCCACCACCCACAACAACTTATGGTTTAATCCAGTTATATTTATTGACCAATCCGAGGAAAAACGAGATTAATTGGTACTAATTAATTTCAAATTTTATATTAGCCAAGAACCTCTGGTTCTTAAGATTTCTATGCGAATTTTCCGATTAACTGCTAATAAGCCATTTTTAGGAACTAACTAGACGGTCGATGTCCGCCTACTGGAACTTTCACTGTATATTATAGGTGACAAGAAAGGCCTTTGCAGAGAGTTTATTCCATAGACACAGAAAAAATGTCCTTTACCAGCTTTTAAACTAATGAAGTTTTCTTCACAAAGTGACTTTAAAAATTCTTAATTTTAAGAAAAATGATTCATAATTTTAAAATAATACAAAAGAAATAATTTTTATAATAATGATGGAATTTATATTAAATAAAATTAATAATTTGTGGAAAAAACTGTATTATTATTATTATTTATTTATTTTTATTTTTTATTATTTTAAAATTATAAATCATTTTTATTCAAATTAAGAACTTTTTAGTCACTTTGTGAAGAAAACTTCATTAGTTTAAATAAAAACTGGTGCAATGAAATTTTTCCTGTGTTTATGGAATAAACTTCCTGCGAATGCCTTTCTTGGCACCTATAATATACAGTAAAGGCTCCCGTAGGCGGACACCAACCGTTACACTGATATAATCCAGTTACGGGCGATGCCCGCCTATAGGACAGTTTCTTTTTTATTAAATTCCAAGAAGGGACCAATAAATTTGTCCGTCTATGGGAGCTGACTGGCTGCGGGAGCTATCCGTTAATGGAGGTTTCAGTGTACATAAATGTATGTGTAATATCCTTAAACACTGCTCCATATTTTCTCCTTCCTATTGTCCAGATAACACAATGCATTACATTTGTGTTAATTTAACGCAAAAACTAGGTATTATAATGTGAGTTGTCCCCAAACAGAAAGTAGGGGTTACGACCTTTTTCAAAATGCCCGTTTACCCTATGGGAGTGCTATTAGGGAAGCATCCCATTACCCCCATTTCCGATTCGGGGATTATGGCCTCAAGTTTTTTTTCTATGGCCAACATGATTTTGATCATAATCCCAGTTAAAAATGGTAATAATTATCAATGCATTTTTTATCCTAATCTCCTCAGTAAATCGGTCTTAATCTCCATGTAGCAGAGAACTGCAAAATCAACTTTTTTCTTGATTTAATCATACACAAAAATTCTTGTTCACATTTAATAATTCAGCAAAATTCACTGTAGACTAAAATCAGCATCATGTTACTGAACGCGTGTGAACCATATGTCGATTATGTTTACTGCAAATATAATCACTCAACAAAAAGTCAGCGTTGAATAAATCAGAAAAAACAACAAACAACGCATATGAGTTTATTCATAATTACAACAAAATAGAAACACACATTGGGTGGGACTTAAACCCGCTTTTTTAGAATTTTTATTAGTAATACAATACTAAAAATATTCTTCTTTGTGAAGTAAAAATATTTTTTTTGAAAAAAAATTTAGGTCGATATCTCAGACTTGTCTAATCCGGAAAAATTCAAATATTGTCTAAATTTTTTTTCATCTATTTTGATTGGAAAATTAGTCAATATTTAACTTTAACCGGATTGGGCGAGCCTGAGATGTCGACCTAAATTAAAAAAAAAAATATTCACTAAGAACAATATTTTTGGTATTCCTAATTAAAATTCTAAAAAAACGTATTTTAGACCCACCCTAATATGTTTTTTTACAAAACCACCCCCTTTTTAAAGATAAGAAACTATTTTGTTTTAATTATGATTACACTCATACACGTTGTTTGTTGTTTTTTCTGATTTATTCTACATCAAAATAATTATTGTTGGCTCGAATGAACAGAATAAAATCAATGGTATAAAAACGACCGTTGATTATAAATCAGTGACAATTTGCACGTCGTTTGATTGATTTAAAATCATCAACAAATATGTGTGTTGGAGTATATTGAACGTTTGAACGCAAACACATATTTATTCTTGTGTTGATCGCGTATGAACGTTTTGCAATCAGCAAGTGCAGTTCTCTGCCATGTAGCTTATTTCCGCTTGGGGATTGTGTTCGAAAAATTTCAGCCATAATTCCTAAATTGGAAATGGGGATAATAAATGTGGGGGTTACGACCTGTCATTAATTACTCTACAGCACTACACGTTAGGGTATATTAAGTTTATACTCTAACTACCAAAAATATCGGACTTTGACCCACCACATAGTACACCAATCGACTCAGAATTACTTTCTGAGTTAATTTAACGATGTTAGTCCGTCCGTCCTTGTGTTCATATATATCTTGCAATCAGACTACGGGTCACAAATGTATATTTATTTGGATGAAATTTGAACAAACCCTATTGAAATTGGATAGTATTCCGAAAGTTTACCCAAGTTATACTTGTTGTAGGGTATCAAAAGATGGCATGCCCGACTTTAATTTCCTTACTTGTTTAATATGAATATATTCAAGTATTGGGTAGCAAACCTTAATTGAAACAAAATTAAATTTATTTTCATAAATCTTTAGTTAATTTTCTTTCATAAGTACCACATTTAAACTTTCTTCTCCAGGGCTCTTAAAATACTTTTGTACGTCTCTGGTGATTTTGATAATATTCATTGCAATATGAGGAGGCAAGTGTATGGAAAAACAAGAGATAACAAAAACTTGTTGGTTACTAAAACTATAGACCATGATACTAAAAATTTTTGGGAAAAAAATCAGACATCTAAAACACATCATATAAAAAACTAATGCCAACAGTTAGAAGTAGTCGTTGTTGTAAGCAGTCTAGCAATATATACAATACAAACAACAAGCAACAGCAGCAATATCATCATCGGCAGCAGCAGCAGCAACCAACAACAACATAGAAAATATTTAAACATCAGAGTAAACAACACAACAGAAGCATCTGCAAGTATGCAGTTTTAATAGATAAGCAAAAGCATTCATGAATTTTAAAGATAACGTAACATTATTATTGTTGTTGTTGTTGTTGGTGCTGATGATGATGTTGTTGTTTGTTGCTATTGTATACTATCACAACAAGAGCAATGTTCAAAAAGTATCTGTACCCAACAAAACGTAGAATTAGAGTAACAGATAGATGAGACACCCAACCAACCAACCAACCATCCACCACACCAAGAATTATAAAATTTATATCTCTCTGTATGATAGTTGTAATAACAAAAATATTATAAAAATAATAAAAAATAATAAATATCTCTATGAAAAACAAAAAAACACAAAACAAATTCATATTTGCTAGATACAATACAAAAATGATAGAAAAAGTATTAACTTTTTATTCTACCAGTAGTTGTGATAAGCCACCCATACTCTCTTCTCTTTTTTTTTTTTTGAAATACACACAGAGAAAAATTGTGTTAGCTTCCAACTGAAATTCGGTTTTTACGAGTGAAGTTGGTTAATACAATTGAATATTGTTTTCCACTACAAAATTCTTTTAACATAACTGAATTTTGCTTGGCACACAGCAATCACATTTGAATATGGTCGTGCTATTATTTAGTTTTTAACTCGGTTGGCCCTTTATTTTTCTGTGTGCATGTATTATTCAGTTTAACCCTTAAATGCAATTATTTTCAATTTTCGCAATTTAAATCCCAAACACACGCTCAATAGATGGGCGGAGTTGGTAACTTTTAACCCAAAATGTTTTTTATAACATTATAAAAAGGGTGATTTTTTGCTGTTTGGTTTTTTAGTGTAAAAAAAAGATTAGTGACATGTGGCAATGCCAAAAATGCTCACTAAAGTTTGCCATATCACTATGAATAGACTAACAAACGAACAACGCTTGTAAATCCTTGAATTTTATTAACAAAATTCGGGCGTCGTGAGAAATGTGTTTCTGTCGAAAAATTGACTTCAGCGAGGAAGGTCATTTTTTTTCTCAATGGGTACATCAACAAACAGAATTGCCGAATTTGGTGTGAAGAGCAGCCAGAGGCAGTTCAAGAGCTGACACGGCACCCTGAAAGATGAACTGAGGTTTGTGAGCCGGCTGCATCATTGGACCGTACAAAAAAAGTCCTTAATGACAACTGAAAATTTTGCTGTTATTACGGGAAATTTTTGTAATTTGAGTCCAACGGTTTTTTTTATAATCTTAGCAACACATGCCTGTTGACGTGTAGTACAATGAAATTTGTAGAAAAAAATAGCTGCCGCTACTAAATTCTAGTAAACTTTTTGTAAAGTGGAATTTAAAATCTGTTTGCTAAAATCAGCAAAAAAAAATTATTAAATATTTTTTATATTAGTACAAAATTAAAATTTTTTTTTTATCGATCATCAAAATTCTTTTATTTTATTTTTTTTTTTTTTTCAAAAAATATTTTAGACAAAAAAAAGTCAAAGGCTTAAAAATTATAAAAACATTAACGAATTTATCATTTTGTTTTAACTTGGTAATTTCTGTTTTGAAAAAGATTTTAGTAATTTTTTTTTTTACTTTTAAGGTAAAATTTTATAACTAAAAATTTTTAGAACTAAAAAAACTTTTTAGTGCTATTTTAAGTGGATGTCCTATTTTTAGACATGAGTCGCCAAGATCATGCGATTTGACCTCACTAGATTTTTTTTGTGAGTATACGTGAAGTCTCTCGTGTAGAGTGACAAGCCAACCAAAACTCCAGCCCTGGAATACAACATTACTGCTACCATTGTTGAGATACCCACTGAAATGCTGAAAAAAGTATGACAAAATTGGAGCTCAACATTTACTTGAAATAATCTTTAAAAAGTAAATGGCAGGCGTTCATTAGAGTCCCAAATAAATGTTAAGAAATCACCCTTAATAATGAAAAATATATAGTGACATATTAGAAATTTATTGAAAAACAAGTATGAGATATAAATATAGATCAATACATATAGCAACATATAAATAAATATATATTTATATCAAGTTATATATGACTATATATAAACCTTTTGAGTCGGGTATATTTTGATATACTTAATTAATCACAAATTTTTGTAAAGCAATCAAAATGTATAATTTATCTGCATATTATGTTACACCACATATATAAATATTTTTTTCATTAAAAAAATTATTATTAAAAATTATTTTTTTCCAATTTTGAAAATTTTTCTTTTGTCTTTAATATATATTTTGTTGCTGCTTATCACTAAACAAAAAAATCACATACACGTAGACACGTTTTTGTTAGATAGACAGACATCCCTGTGATACCAAATAACCACCTCTTTTTTATACTGTGTCCTACTTCATGTTGATGTTTTTTTATAAACTCCCACTTTGGCTTATACTCATAGAAAATGACAAAAAAATATATATATCACAATCCCATCAGTGTCAGTTTGAAAGATTTACAAAACGATGTGAAAAAGTCAAATGACTTTGAAATTAATGATGGGAAAGAAAACTATGAAAAGCACATTAGCTTAAATCCTTCAGTGAAGCTGCTGCTTCTGGTAGTTAAAACACCACGGGAGTAGTAATGCTTTTGTCTTTAAGGGTGACTTTTTTCAAAGTTTCCATGATAGATAAGGGATTTTTTTAAATATGATTTTAACTTACATGTTAAAAATTATTACTTTATTTAAACAAAATTTGTTATCTAAAGTACCCACCCACAACATAAGAAAACATAATCCTTATGAAGTTAAAAAAAAAATATTATATAAAAATATAGAGTTTGAAAAAATATTTTACAGAAATTGAAACATATGGTGAAGATAAAGAAATCGAAATTGAATGTAGTAAATATCAAAATTATTATTTTACTTCAATGCACATAACTTAGTATTACAATAAAATAGGTAAAATTGTATGCATCGGGGTGCCATCATTTCTAATAGACTTTGGCAAGCAGATCCTGAATACACTTAAAATAGTTTATAAGTTGAAATAACAGAAAATGCCATTTACACGAAAATATATTTCTTTTAAAAACCGGTATACTTAGTATTCATTTAAATCAAATGGCTTTTGTTATTTATTTTTAAATGTTTTTGAAACAACTGACACATCCGTATAAAAAAATGATATAATCAGTTTAAATAAATGTTAAAATATTACCTTCCAATTCCTTAAAAAATAAATGATTTTATCATTTATTTGAAATTGTTTCCTTTTTTGTATTTTTTAATCTACAAATTGTATGTGTGCATGGCTAAAGACACTGTTTGTGAGAATGTGTTTTTGTATGTATGTGTGTTTATGAAGTTCTAGTAATTTAAATTGAAATAATTTTGTATATAAACAACCAATTTATATAAAATACAAAATGGAATTTTTTGAATATGTATATATATATTTTTTTTTTAAACAGACAGCAAACAAAACTTAAATTTGTAATAACTGATACGGGCACAAATAAACCACAAATTTCCGTTTTGTAGGTAAATTTTGTAGGTAAAAAAGATGAAACTGAAAAAATAATCGTTAAATGATAAAAAAAAACTATTTCGAACAAATGTATAAAAAAGTTAAAACAAAATATTTCTATAAAAAATTAATGTTTGTTCCTTTGTGTTTAGATGAAACGGAAAACTTTTTTATTAAACTACAAACAGTAAACTTAATAATATTCTGAGTGTAGAACTTAAAACTAGCCCTCAAATAAAAAAGTCTATAGCTTTTTAAAATTAATACAAAAATTTATTTTTAATCTGGCTCTACCATGTAACTTTTATTTCAAGTGGTGAATAAAACTGTTGACTAATTGTCGTCCGATATTTGCATAACTTTATAGAGATGGGCAAAGAATTAAACAAATTCCACTGATTTGACAAATAATATTTAATTTGTTTTTTTTTTTTTTTTGTAAAAAATACGTAAACATATTCGTAGAGGATTATGATTGTGCCAACCATAGTCGTACTATAATATAGTTATATTATTAGATTAAAATAACCATAATTTTACCATAATATGGTCCCTAGAGCTATATTATAATTCGAAACTATGAAAAAGTTCTTTAAATTTTACAATGTTTCTTTAAAAAATGTTTTTCGTAAAGAAATAATTTGATATTAAGGACTTTTTCTAGATTTGATATTAAGGACTTTTTCCAGAATACTTAAACAAAATATTAAATTCTAAGAACATAGATTCTATGGACTTTTTCTAATAGAAAAATTCTTAAATTCTAAGGCCATGTTTAAGATTTTTTTATATAAACCCTATAGTCTCAGAATTCTTCTTTTGGAATCCAGTATTTTTTTAAGAAACCTTTTGGTAAAAACACACATTATTTTATTTATATTCTGAGTACTTTTTCAATAAACAAGTCTGAATTTTACTGAACTGAACATATTTAAAAAAATATTATTATTTTTATTGAAAAGAATTAAAAAATATAAAATCTTTATATAGAATCTTTTTGACAATGAATTTTTTTCTACATTGAATTGATTACTGTAAATTATAATGTTATAAAAACTCAGAAAAAAAAATAGTGAAAAACAGTTTTCAATCGCAAATCTTTTTGCTATTTACATTTTACGATTAACAGAATTTTTACAGAATATTTACAAATTTGTATTGCTAATTTTAGAAATCATTATACAAATGTTTGAAAACCGATTTGCTAAAATTAGCAAAAAAAAAATACTTATTTTAAAAAAGTGGATATTAAAGGAAATGTTATTTCTAATTAAAACTTACAACTCCAAACTTAAATTGCCTTAAAATTTTACATAAATTAAAAAAAGGAATCGGAAGTTAATATACCGACTTATGTCTAAAAATAGGATATCCACTTAAAATAACACTAAGAAGTTTTTTTAGTTTTTAAAATCAGCGCTAAAAACAATTAAAATTTTACCTTAAAAGTAAAAAAAAATTACTAAAATATTTTTCAAAACAGAAAAGATAAATTCGTTTATGTTTTTACAATTAATAAGCCTTCGATTTTTTTTTAATTTTGTCTAAAATATTTTTTTAAACAAATAAATAAAATAAAAAAATTTTGATGCTTGATAAAAAAAATTAATTTAAAATTATTATTTTAGCAAACAGATTTTAAATTCGACTTTACAAAAAGTTTACTAAAATTAAATAGCGGGAGCTAATTTTTTCTACAAATTTCATTGTACTACATGTCAGCAGACATGTGTTGCCAAAATTAGCAAAAAGAAAAATAACAGCAAAATTTTCAGTTGCCATTACAGACTTTTTTGGTGAGTGTATAAGGCCAGGTGAAAATGATCATATATTAATATAAATTGTACTTGGGTAACTAAACTGATACATTTTTTTTATGAAAACAGTGTTATAACTGTAAATCAGTTGCGTCCAATTCATATGCACAATGTGCAAGCTTTTACAAAAGAGCTTTTTCACCTACAGCGAGCTTCGACGAGAGCTTTTACATATATCAGGGCACAATACAAGGATGGAAATTTCGAATTTCGAAATGTTATAAGTTGTATAATTTATTTAAGCCAAAACACTTTAATACTTCTTTTCAAAGATCTTTAAACAAAAAACGCTTTCTTCAAAAGGCTTGCTGTGCTTTCCAAGGATAGAGCAACAACAAAAGGAATCTTTTCTTTGATATTTTTTTCATATTGAAATTGGTCGATTGACAAATTTTTCTTTTGAAACTTTAATTTTAGTTCATCTACTAATTTGGCCCTATCGAAATTTTTATTAAAAAATCTCTTTTGTCATGTATTATAATGCCTTTCAATGGTATGTTTGTGATTGCTTTTAGCATAAACAAAAACAACTGTTCCCACGCTTTATTAAATGTATTTTTTTAGTGAACATAGACTGATCGTTGTGTGTTTGAAAAGTTATTTTCAAGTTGAGGAAAAAGTACTAACGTACTGAATTTTCCATCCCTGAAAAAAAAGCTCTTTACTACAAACGCAAATATCATAGTATTACCCAGCAAAAAAATTGGTATTCATTCTGTGACTATAACTTCTTTCATTGCTTCCTAAACTTCAGTTGACATTCTTTTATGATTTTTTGGTGTTATTCTAAGGCACTTCCAAAAGCATTCATGTGTTCATATATCAAATGCAGTGATCTGGATATAAACCCGATGCATATCTAAAAATATCACTCTTCATTACTTCTAAAGCATAAGTTATAGTATATCGTATATTTTTTTTTTTTTAATTTAAGCATTTATTCAAATTGATTTTTTATATTTTAGTTTAAAATTTCATGAGGGTTAGAATTTATGCAGTTTTGCAATTTTGATAAAAGTTTTGAAAAATCAAGAAAAACAGATTTTTTTTTGACCTTTAATTGAGACTAGCTAGCCTGTCATTTGCATTTTTAAGCATTAAATATTTATTAAGACGCAATCTGTGCATTTTTGCATTATGTTTATTATTTAACACTACACCATTTCAAGTTTTAATTTAGAATTTATCAAAATAATTTTAAAATTGTGTAAAAATTATTTAAAATTGTGTAAAAATTATTTAAAATTGCCCAAAAATGTTTTAAAATTGTGCAAAAATTATTTAATATTGTTCAAAAATATTTTAAAATTGTCTAAAAATGTTTTCGAATTGTACAACCAGTTTTTATTTATCCAAAAATATTATAAAATTTGTCTAAAACTTCATTAAAATATTTGAAAAATGTTTCAAAATGCTTTTTCACTAATGCAGAATTATTTATTTGTTTTAATAAAGAGTATTTGTATATCAATGCATGAATTTCGCTTCTTTAAATTAATTTTTCTGCATTCTTATGAATTAAATTTTCATCAAAGCTTAAATACTACAAAGTATATGAACTTTTTCCACTCATGCATCAGAATACCTAATCATTGTATTATCATTGCTTCCTTAGAATAAAGTATAAGTAATGCTATGAATACTTCCTTCCTATGACACGCTAATGTTAAATTCATCGATGAAACCATTAGAAAATTTCCATAGTAGTGATGCTTCTATTGCTTCTTTGGCAGCTTCATTTTTGCTGGGTTAGTGTTTGGACGCAACTGCTGTTAATGTCAAACTCAGGTTTAATTTGATTTATAATTATTCATGGGTCGTGGTCAGCATTTTATAGTTCCATAGTTATCATATTTTCGTCATAGTCAAAATTTTTGTTACCACAGCGTGATTACAGCCAATCATGTTATAAAATAGAAAGTGGCAATCATGAAATAATAAAATATTAACTATAATAATGATGGTAGCGACCATATTGATGGTTATAACCTATTTATAAACCAATAACTTGATTGTCACAACCATACCAAAATGAAGCAAGTATAATATAGTAGCAACCATGTTTTTTCTCTGCGTATAAGTATGTATACACAAGAGAACTCAAAACACTTTAATTAATTTTTATAACAAATACACTTTTATGACACACACTGTAAATTTATTATTATTAATAGGCATTAAAATTGTTAACTTTATCATAAATTTTACTTAAACTTTCGTATTTTCATTTTTAACTCCAAAAATATTTTACAAATAGAATTAACGATAAAATACCGGATATGAGCTTATAAACATAAAGATATCTTCGACAAAACATACCCCCCGAACTCTCACTCCACAGGACACAGAATAAGTTGTACTTATTTCTCCACGTTCGATATAAAGTAAATATATTTAAAATTTTAATCCTTTCATTGCTTACCAAAAATTTTCTCGCCACTCATAAATGTTTACATACACACACACACACGCACAATAAAATAAAGAAGACGAGGAAAAAATATGTATAGAAAATATCCTTTTTTCGCCAAATATTTTATCAAATCGTTGAAATCTATTATAAGCCACCAAAAGGAGAAAAAAAAACCAAGAAGCAAATAAAAAAGATGTGTGCGATGATGATAATAATGCTGACTATGTTTAATATTTGTTTGCCTGCTGGTTGTTGGTAACTTGGTCTTAAACAGTAACAGCAAAAAATAAAAAAAAAAAAACTTTTAGTATTGTTAACTCACCACTTCTTTACACTTTACACCATTACCATCATCGTCGTCATCATCAGAGTCATAAAAAATTGTGAAACTGTGGCCACATATCCTGTGCTGCTGCTTCTGCTTACTCATGAAAATGTACATAATCATGGGGAAGGAGCGAGAAGCAGCAGCAGGAGCAATAGTAGTTGTAGTATTAAAGTTATGAACTCAAATCTCGCTATATACATATCAATGTGTGTATACGTATGTGTATACGTATTTTTAATGATGCATGTGTGTGTGTGTGTAAGAGGAGTTTGAGTATTTACGGGTAATATAAACCATTGGATAAATTTTCTTATCTCTGACGACCAGACGATATTATAATGCAATTTTATGTAGTTAAAATCCATATTTTATATTTTGAGCAAAAAGCAAAAAAAAAAGAAACGAAACATAAATTTATGATTTGGAAACAAAATTGTATATCAGTATGTATTGAAGAAATTTATGATGTTTTTTAGGATAATCCTTGTAAGTTAAGGGTTTTTACATTTTTAAACTAATACTTTTGAAATGGTCATACATATAAATTTTAAAATGCTTTTTTTTTTCTTTTTTTAATGTTTACCTTTGTAAAAGATAAGAAATTTTATTAAATCTAACTTTACCATGCAATGCAATTTTGTAAGTCAGTTTACTGAAAAATATGTAATAAATTCAAGGAAGCTAATAAACCCTTAAGGAAGTAAATCAAAGGTAAAAGCCATCTTTTCTGAATTTCCGGAATAAGTTCTACTAGAACCAGATAGAACTTATTCCGGAACACCTTCCACGAATGAACGGCAATTTATTGCACAACCGAAGAATTAGTATTACTTTGGAGTAAAATAGCCCGTTGTCAATTGTCATTGATGATAGAGTTGTAAGTGGAACAGGTTTAAAAAAAGCCAACAAAGTTGTACTGCAGCCAGTGTTTTTTTTTTTTTTTTTTTTTGTTTGGAACAGAAAATTTTGTTAAATTATAGATTGTTTGGACTGTGCAGAAGTCTTTAAAAATCATAAAATATTAACAGTGTTTCAAAAAATCATGCAACAACAATTTCCTTATCAATTGCAATCATTGAATTTCAAGCTACGATTGTTGCAGATTCAACATATTGTTAACAACAACAGCATAATAATAACAAAGCCAACAACAAAAGTTCAGCTGAAATTAAACGAAAGAATGGAATAAACTTCATTGTAATTGTTAATATGAATATAAAAAAATACAGAGACTTGAATGAATTAATTCTTACAAAAAATTATATTCCTTAGTTCACACTTCTTCTATGCTGCGCTTAGATATTTAACCCGTGGCGTTTTTATGAATAGGATTTTCTCTTTGGTTATAGTTCGCATTACAGGATGGTCTAAATACAGGTATCTTTTGAAATCTTATGTTATTTTGACACTGATGGATTTTTTTCCATTCGAAATATTGACTATCAGTCAGTATCATACCTCCGCGGACCAAAATTAGTTGCTTTACGCTTGAACAACGTTGGGAAATATTGTAAACTTATTTTCAAAGTGAGTGCTGTGTTGTCCAAACTGTCTGTTGAAAAAAAGTTTTGACCAAAAAGAAGCACTCACCGAGCGTGCTGTACATAAGATTGTGCAAAAAGGTCGTGAGACTGGCTTGCATAGGGGAAAACACTCATGGTCCCTGTCGTCCTACGATTCATACCAATGAGAATAGGGCTGCTGTGGCCGAAAGTTTACAACTCAATTCAAGAACATTGACTCGCCATCGATATCACAAACTCGGCATTTCACGCATCAGCATGTTGAGAATTTTTCACAATTGACTCAGCAATTGAAGATAAACGACCATCCACTTTGTTACGGCTTCCCGTGTAAAAAATATTAGATGTGATCAGATATGGCTAGATATAATAAGATATCATTGAAACCCTTTAAAATCTGGGGCCAGATATGATCATATATGATAATATATGATACATGTGATACACTTTATGACTTTATGATCAGATATAGTCAGATTTGTTCATATCTAAATGGATCTGGAAAATTTTATAATTTCTGCGGCCAGATATAAGCAATTCTGGTCATATAGGATCATATCTGATGCAAGATCTATTCATATCTGATGCCATATCTTTTCTGACGAGGCGCATTTTCATAGCGGCGGCTATATCAACAAACAATACATATTGCCGTATCTGGGGATCGGAAAAGCACGTCATTGTGGAGAAGCCAATGCATCCACTGACAATGACAGTTTGGTGTGGATTTTGGTAAACGCTGCTGGAAACACCACTTCAGTTAACGGCGAGCGCTACAGAGCCATGATTACGGACTTTTTATGAACTGAAAATTAAAGATCTGAGCTTTTATTATCTTTGGTTTCAACAGGATCGCGCACCATGTCACACAGCTCAAACAATCCATCTTTGGTAATAGTGTTATCTTCCGTCTTGGGGATGTCAATTAGTCAGGATGAGCTACTGTGCCACATGAATGAAATCGTGTTCCATAAATAATGGGAATATTTGTTACTTCTAATAAAGCCATAATATAGCAAAGAAATTAAGTTTAGTTAATTTAATTTTATTTTTAAATAGAAACTTGTATCCCTTTATAAATATATTAAAGAACTTTGATAACCAAAATCTCTCTATTTCTCTCTAGGACTTTTTCCTAGAACCTATTGCAATTTATTGCATGCAATTTTCGTTATTCCCTTTTCAAAGTTGCTTTCAAAGTTATGTCTATTTATATGGTGACTGTAATTGCACGAAAACTGAATGTGTATGAAGCATTAAAAGAAGAATACATATGAGTGTGAAAACGAGATGACAGAAACATGTATGAAAAACGAAAGCCCTGCCTTTTTTGTTACCGAGCATGCCCCGTTCGCCAACAAACAAAAATTGCACGCAATAATTGCATGAAATAATTGCATGCAACAAATTCACCGTCTTAATTGGCTCCTAAAGATTTAGCCTTGAAGTTATGAGAAGGTTTTCTTATAAAAATAAGAAATTAATACACTAAATTTTACTATGAAACCGCACACTCGGTACGGTGCAAAATCATGCCGTATGTTACCAACAAAAAATTGTTATGGTTGATCTAAAAGGATAAGAAGGGAAATGAATAAGTGTATTTGGGAACAAATTCGTACAAATTTGAAAAAGTTTTTACTGGAAGGTGTTTGTTTACACAAATACTCAGTAAGGTGAGAGTAAAAATAGAGATTAAAGTGACAGTTCGTTGCAAGAGAATTTACTGTTTTTTTCTGGATAAATTTTTGCCAGTAAGAATTTGATTTTACGAAAAAAAAACAGCTGATTGAAAAAAATATAATTTTTTTATTAAAGCTAAAAAATATCTAAAAATCAGCTTATTTGCGATTAAAGGAGTAAGATGAAAATCCCGAATTTTCCTGGTGAACCACTTTCGTTTTTTATTCATATTTTCCATATTGACCGGTTGAATTTTTTTTGTTTGGCAAAAAAATCTTGTTTGGCAAAAAAATCTTACAAATTTTCCGTTTATGTACTTTTTTGGATATTTTATTTTATTTTTTGTGAGTAAATTTTGTCTTACTCTCTGTAATTTTGTTACTAAGTAATTTTTACTAAACTTTACTGGAAAAGTACCCAAACGGACCTAATGTTTCAGCCAAAAGGAAACAGGAAACAAATATCAGCTGGTTGTACATAAACAAATTTCATCTTAACTCAAATCAACATGAATCAGATCTTACCCTCAGAAAAAAAAGTTAGAAAAATTTGTAAACGGTTTTCAATCCCACTTTATTGTTTTTGTACTGATTTTTAGTAAAAAAAAGTATTATTAAGCAAATATTTCTGCTATTTACATTTTACAAATTACAGATTATTTACAAATTTTTGTTGCTTATTTCAGAAATCATTTTACAAATTTTTGAAAACCGATTTGCTATAATTAGCAAAGAAAAAATTTCTAGTTTTAAAAAGTGGACTTTGAAGTAAATGTTATTTCTAATTTCCTAAACTTACACCAACAAACTTAAATTGCCTTAGAATGTTATATAGATTAAAAAAGGGATCGGAAGTGAGTATACCGACTCATGACTAAAAATAGGACATCTACTAAAAATAGCACTAAAAATTTTTTTTAGTTCTAAAAATCAGCCCTAAAAACAATTAAAATTTTACCTTAAAAGTAAAAAAAAAAATTGACTAAAATATATTTTAAAACAGAAATTACCAAATTAAAAAAATTATAAATTCGTTTATTTTTTAACAATTTTTAAGATTTAATTTTGTATAAAATATTTTTTGAAAAAAATAAATTAATGAAAAAATAAATAAATTTGATGCTCCATAAAAAATTTAATTTAAATTTTTGTACTAATATTAATAATATTTAATTCCACTACAAAAAGTTTACTAAAATTTAGTAGCGGCTACTAATTTTTCTCTAAATTTCATTGTACTACACGTCAGCAGACATGTGTTGCTAAGATTAGCAAAAAATACCGCTGGGCACAAATTAGCAAAATTTCCCGTAATAACAGCAAAATTTTCAGTTGCCATTACATACTTTTTTTGGTGAGTGTATATAGTATTTTCCTTTAAAGTTGTGCATTAACTAAGATATATTTATAAAATTAACACTATACGACGCGAAGAATATTGATGAAGGTCATAGCTGACCAGCAAATGCATTGTATTCGGCCAGTGTCAAATAACTTTGTGTATTCTTCATGATTAAAAAATATTATAATTTTTCTTTCCATTTGGAAAAATTTTCATAATCTTAAATCGAACGAAGAATATCTCACTTAAAAAATTGTATGATTTCAATATCTTGCGCCTTCACTTAATATGTCATATCTTCAGAATTTTTTACCACAAAATTATATCAAAACATTAAGTTTTTAAATTTGATATTTGAAATGAAATAACATTTTAAGAATTTTTTTGCTTGAAAAATTTCAGAAAATTATTTTGCTGTAAAAAATTTAATTTATAATTTTTTCCTCTTCTACAACAAGAAAATATAAATGGATGCATTATTTTTAAACCCTGCATTACTCCACTATAAGTATCAGCAGAAGCATGATCTTTCTTTTATTTTTTTTTTTAATTTCAAATGCGAAAGGACCACCGTCCTAAGTCAATGTGTTAAACAGCACGCATTGTGTGATTATCAGAGTGTTACCACTGGTACTAACTAAAATGCAGCTGTTTTATAAACTTCTATAATAAAAACCAATTTTAGGCTTTTTACTGCCTTTTTAACCATCTTCAACTTCAATTTTAACTATATAAGTCCATTTAACAAACCCTGAATTTCAACGATATCAACCCTAAAAAATCTTTCACACAAAGATTTCATTCAGCTGATTTTGAGCTGTTTTTTCGACTATATAAACCTACTTATCCCAACTTGAAGATTTTTTATTTCGTTTCTTATTGTTGTTTAAAGGTTGTTTGAAGAAAAAAAAATATTGCAAGCTTTACAGACCCAAAAAAGTTAAAAAAAAAAACAGAATAAAAACTTAAATATGCTGCTTACAAAAAAGTATGTGTTGTATTTTATCGTTAAACAATCGAAGGCAATAAATATCTTACAAATAAGCAAAATGTGTTGGAATGCAAAATCGACCCCATCGTCATTGTCGACATCCACACACACACACATACACACACCAAACAAACAATATTGGTATGAATGCAAAAAGATCATACTCGCCATCCTACATATTTATATGGCTGGAAAAAAAATATATATTTCTCCCTTCCTCCCTCTCACTTTTTAACTCCTTTTTATCCATTTTTAACTCAAAACAATAATCAGCTTCAACTTCACGTTAACCATACAATAATAATAATAACAACAACAACAACAAAACTAAATAAAGGTTGCGCGAAAACAATAATGCAACAAATTTGTGTGAAATCGCACAACAAATCACACATTCGCCAAGTTCATATATAAGTTAAAGTTAAGGCGAGGATATAAGTGTAGTATATTGTCAGAAATGTTAAAAGTTGAGGTCACGACAGATAAAAATTTGTATTTTTTTGTGTTGTGTTGTATTTTATTCATTGTGATATTTTTAAAAAGTTGTCAATTTGTGTTATTGGAAAAGTGTTTTGTTACAAATGAGATCACCAACAATGTATTTTTCTTCAAAATAATAATGTGTACTACGCCTTAAAATAAATATTTTAATTGTTTAAGTTTTTATAGTAAATATTCCAGTTTTAACTATTTAAATCTAATAATCTTAAATAAATGTATACTTTTTATACCCTTCACCACAGGTGGAAGGGTATATATAAGTTTGTCATTCCGTTTGTAATTTCTACAATATTGATCTTAGACCCTATAAAGTATATATATTCTGGGTCCTTATGAAGAGCGAAGTTGATTTAACGATGTCCGTCTTTCCGTCTGTCCGTCTGTGTGTTGAAATGGGTTTTCCGAAGAACGCAGACATGATGAGGACTTGATTGTTTTTTATTTCTGTTACATGTGATCCATTTCTGTTTGCTATTAAAAATCAGACAGATCGGTTAATAAATGGCTGAGATATTAGCAAAAAACCAGGACTACCTCTAATTTTTCCAGTAAAATCCCTTTGTTTAATATGTATGTAGAATTTTGAGCATAACAACACATCCATGTGTTAAAATTCTTTTCTTTCATCTCCACCTTTTATACACAAACAACACACATACAAAGATTTGTCATTTAAATAAAAACTAAACAAATCTCTAATCAACGAAGACTTTTATATATGTACCTCTATTGAGGATAATTTTGTGTGAGCTTCAATAGCTCAATTGTCTAGACGCTATGTCACAAATACTTTTTTTCTCTAAGCCCGCAGGGTTCGAGGTTCGAATCTCGGTCAGGTCAATTCACTTTTTTTTTATAAATTTTTTTTATTATTTTCTCAAGACTTTTTTTTTTGTTATTTTTGGTTTTTTTTTAACATTTAATAATTAATTTATATAAAATTTTATATTAATAATTAAAATTCTTTTCTTTTATCTCCACCTTTTATACACAAACAACACACATACAAAGATTTGTCATTTAAATAAAAACTAAACAAATCTCTAATGACAAAGACTTTTATATATGTACCTCTATTGACGATGATTTTGTGTGAGCTTCAATAGCTCAGTTGTCTAGACGCCCGCGGGTTCGAGGTTCGAATCTCGGTCAGGTCAATTCACTTTTTTTTGTACATTTTTTTTTTATTATTTTCTTAAGACTTTTTTTTGCTTATTTTTGTTTTTTTTTTTAACATTTAATAATTAATTTATATAAAATTTTATATTAATAATTAAATAATCCATAAATAGGCTAAAAACATCAACATTTTTATAAAAACCCTCTGATACAAACAAAATACAAACGTTTTTATACCTTTCACCACAGGTAGAATGGTCGCGGGTTCGAATCCCAGTCAATTCACTTTTTTGTACATTTTTTTTTATATTCTATTTTTTGCTCCGATTTAAAAGAATTTATAAAAAGATTTTTAAACCATTTTATTTCTCACATATTAAGAAAATTTTATACATAATTTACCTTTGAGTGCAACTATTTTAGGTCATAACTTATAATAATTTATAAAAAAAAAAATTATAAACTATTTTCCTTCAAATTTTTAAAATTAAGCTAAAGAAATTACAAATATTTCTAATAAAAAAGCGAAATAAAATCCCAAATGCAAATTTGCTAGCTAAATCAAACTATTTTGTAGAAATAAAACACATGCAGTTGTAGTGATTTCTTTTAACGATTTGTTGAAATTCTTTTCTTTCACCTCTTCATCTTTTATACACAAACAACAAACACTATTCTAGAGCTGTATTATGACCTATGGATACGTCTTATATAGCAAAAGATCGAAAATCTTCAGATACAAAAAAATTATGCCCAAAACATAAATTTGTTAAAAATACCCAAGTTTTATCTCCAAACTAAATGGTTAATTTCCTCTTAAAGGCGTCGGTATATAAATCTGTCCATTCCATATATGTCCATATATAAACTTCAGTTTTTTCCCAACCATGGTAAAGGGTATATAAGATTCGGCATAGCCGAATTTAGCCGCTCTTACTTGTTTCTTCTAACATTTTTTTTACAAACATGAAAATGGCTATGATCTGGTACTAGATCTGGTGTCAGATGTTAACAGATCTGGCATTATATATGATCCTATATGGCCCGATCTGCTTATATCTGGCAACAAAAATCACATTTTCCAGATCCCTTTAGATATGAACAAATCTTCCACTAGATCTGATCAGATCAAGCAAAAAATTGTGATCATGTGTGGCATGAGATCTAATTAGATTAAAGCATATCTAATTAGATCAAATAAGGCCTAATCTTTTTGACACGGGATTTTTTAAAATGGGATGCAAAAAATTGTTATATATTTTCAAAACTAAAGATACTAAATGACTAGTAATTTAAAAAATTATTTACACATTTAGAAAAAAAGTTAGTAGAAAAATTTGTAAATGGTTTTCAATCCCACTTTACTATATTTGTATTGATTTTTAGTAAAAATTTTATTATTATTTAGTAAATTTGTTTGCTATTTACATTTAACAAATTACAGAATTTTTACAGAAAATTTTTAAATTTTCATTGCTAATTTCAGAAATCATTTGACACATTTTTAAAAAACCGATTTGCTAAAATTACCAAAAAAAAAATTATTTATTAAAGGAAATTTGTTTCTAATAATTAGCACTTATACTGACAAACTAAAATTGCCTTAAAAGTGATAAGTGTAACAAGCAGGGATGGAAAATATGTTTTCTTTAATTGTACCAACCAGACAAACAAATTGTACTTTTTCGATCCTTACGGTACAATTTTATCGTATTGAGTCAGATTTGCTTAGACACTAAAAAAAAACTTAAATTGACCGGGTGAAAGAAAATTTATTGTTAATATTATGTAGTCTTATAATTCCCACAAAACTTTGTAAAAATTTACTCTAATTTTTATGTCACAACTTTTTTTTCTAGTTGTCCGGCTCCCTTGGAGCGCAATTTAACCTTTTCAGCATTTGCTATTAAAAAATTTAAAGGCACTTAATAGCTTTTTAACAATAATACACTTTTTTCTTATTTTTTTTTTTTTGTTTTGAGAGGTAATTTAAAATCAGCTGTTCAATGTTGCCACTTTCGAGTATTTTAGTACAATGTGTAGGGAAACATTTGGTACATTTAATGTGACACCAATTTCGAGCCGGTTCAACTTTAAACTGACTTTTTTTCACTATAGTAGCTGAATAAATAAATACAGGTTTTTAATTTATCAAGTTATAAATTGAAAATTTTAAAAAATTTCAAATTGTACTAAATGAGCCGCGGTAGTACCACGGTACCAACCAAGGTAAAAATGTACCAAAAAAAGTACAAATGTACCATATTTTCCATCCCTGGTAACAAGTGTATCTAAAAAAAATTGAATTAATTTGTGCATTTTTAATATTTTTTTTATAAATTAAAGTTTTTTGTATAATTGACAATTAATAGAGTTTAGTTCACTAGTATTTATTTAAGTTAACTTTGTTATTAACTTCTCTGCTATATCTATTTCACTAATATTTAGTAAAATTTGTTGCTGATTTTAGCATATATAATAAAATTTGATTGCACTTACTAAGTTTTTATACTAATTTCATTGTACTAATATTAATAATATTTAGTAAATTTTTTTTGCTGATTTCAGCAAACTTACTAAAATTTAGTAGCGGCTACTAATTTTTTCTGCTAATTTCATTGTACTACATGTCAGCAGACATATGTTGCTAAGATTAGCAAAAAATATCGTTGGGCTCAAATTAGCAAAATTTCCCATAATAACAGCAAAATGTTCAGTTGCCATTACAGACTTTTTTTGGTGGGTGTTCCACACATAGTTTGTGTGGGATGCGTATGATCAATATTATTTCAATTACATATTACGTATACGCAAAGAGAACTTAATGGGGAAATTCCAGCTCAAACCGCACAGCATTCGGATTTGTCATCTCCGATTTCAATGAAATTCGCCACAAATATTGTAAATGGGTAGTGTTGAATAAATTATTAACCTTTCGACTCAAACCCTTTCGGTTTTTGAAATATGACGTCATGGAAATTGGCAAAAACGTCAAATTATCGAAGTTTTTTTCTATTACTATTTTTAAAGGTGAAAACATTACCTTCAAAATGGCGTTCTAATTTTTTTTTCTATTAAAAGGTTAAAGGTCAGTTTTTTATGTTTAATCTTCAAAGACTCATATCTTAAAATCCAATATTTTAAAATTCTGAAAAAATATATGTTAATAATTAAGGCCTCTTTGCAAAAATATAACTATTGAAACACAAACAAGTAATACTTTAAACAGCTTTAAAGGCTAAGAGTCGGACAAAGATATTACGAAATTTAGCACATATTTTCAGATATGAACATCAAAAACTATCCTAAATGACCAGATCTGATTATAGCTGGTCACAGAAACAACCATTTTTTTAGATCCCTTAGATATGAACAGATCTGGCACTAGATCTGATCAGATCTAGACATATGCCATGTTATATATTATGTGGTCTGGCACCAGATCTATTTAAATTAGATCCCAAGATGAAGTTTCAGAGCCATGTAGCATATATAACAAATAAAGTAAACATACTAACTCGTATATTGTATCCGTTTATAAATCGAAATTCAAAACTCAGCATTGATAACAAGAAATTGATCTTAAAGGATATATTTCATGCTGTCATATTTTATGCAGCTCCTGTCTGGTCCACAAGTGCAAAGTGTCATATAAAAAAATTGCAAGTCTTGCAAAACAAGTTATTAAAACTAATATACAATTTGCCATGGTTCTTCTATACAGAGCGTCTGCATGCTCTTGCAGGTGTAGAATTAGTAAAAGTTAAGATCGAAAGGTTGTCCCAAAATTTTAACATTAGATGTTCCAATTCCGATTATACCCATATTAATGAGCTGGCATCATTGTAGGTAGTTAAGTAGGTTAGGTTGTTTTTATAAAAAGTCAAATAGGTTTTGTAAATTTTTCCCTCCGATAACACTGTTAATATAAATATCCATTAATTTAGTAACTAATAATTAATTATTAAGTAGAAAAAGGCAAAGTCTTGAACTCTTTACAATGTACATAAATTATATTAGAACTGAAATGTAAAATGATAAAGATCTAAATAAATTGAAATTGAAGTCGTGAAAAATGTCCACTTAAAAAAAAACTTTAAAATTTTTAAAACCTTTCTATCTCGGAAAACTTACATAATCCATATATTTTTACATTGTCTAATTCAGAGCTTTTGCTTAAAACTTTTATAAATATAAAATCAGAAACATAATTGGCTTAAGTGACTTACGCTAGGTATCGGTATGAAACGAAAAGTCAAATTTTTTTAAATTAAAAATTTGTGTTTCTATAATTTCGTTTGATACCAATAGAATAATTAAGTCACTTAAGCCAATTATAGTTGGACCTTAAAAGATTTAAAATGAAAATCAAATTTCCAAAGAATATCTACAAAAGATTTTAGCATTACAGAGAAAGAATCTTATTTATTTCATATTCAACCGGAACAAAACATAATTTGTAAATCTTTTAAAAGTTTAATATTTTTTTTTTTTGAAATCACTATTATTTGTAATAAATCGTGACAATCTAAGATTTAAGACTGTGAAAACTCCATCAACAATAAACAGCCAAATAATAATAATAATAATAATCATCATCTTCAACAGCAAGTGTTGGTAATTATGAGCTGTGAACGCGGCAACACATTGCCTGGAACACTTCAATAAAATACCAATCCCTAACACTTGATTGTTGTTGTTAATTCTTACGACAAAAACAACGAAATAATAAAAAAAGAATAACTTGAATAAAAAAAATTAAAATGGTTTTTTAAATTGCTAACAAGACGCACGTTCCACTCACAGCAACAACGACACAACATCAGCGACAGTCAGCAACAACTTTAAAACATGTTGAAAACACCAATAAAACATTTAAACAAGACACACACAACACACTCTCTACGAGCTACACCAAATATTCTTGAAAAAAATAAAAAACACATCGTCAGAAGAAGGAAAAATAAAAAAGGTTTGTTGTATGTTGTCGGCATAAGCTAAAAACACATCATTACCTACCAATTAGGCTATGAAACAAAACTCGGAAACTTTCAATTCTTGTTTTTACTTTTTGTTTTTTTTTTTTTTGTTGCCTCCTTAAAGTTTAAACTCTTTTGGTGGTACAATAAGCTTGACAACAAATGTGTACCACCAACAAAGTGTTGGTGATGGTACAGAGAAGTGAAGCAAGTATTTAAACTAAAATTTTACAACAACAAAAAAAAACGGTTCAATACAACAACACAAACTTTAATAATTTTAACTTTTAAATAAAGTACACTTACAAAAAAATTAACTTAAATTAGCTAACAGCTTTATAGAAAATTTAAGTATCCTTTATTCAATAAAACCCACATGAGATTGTTAAGAATGGATCCTGTTGGGGACCAGGAAACTCGCAAACAATTATAATAAAATATTTGCATTAAGTGGTCAATATTTCTAAAGCGATAAAGAGAAAAATGAACACTATTATTGTATAGGGTCCGCCAAATAACTTTTTTTTTGAAAATACTATAAAAAAAACCTACTGAATATTTTCTCAAATTTCTTTTTTTATTTGAAAGTACAATCCTTCCAGTTAATAATGGAAAATAATTTCATTCAAATGGCTGCCTCGGCTGGCCATGCAGTAGCCTATACGATCGGTCCAATTTTTAAGCACATTATCGATTGTGTGCAGCTGTATTTCACCAATGGCTTCACTAATATTGTCCTTTAAAGCGTCAATTGTCTCTGGCTTGTCGGCGTAACATTTATCTTTGACGGCACCCCACAAATAATAGTCCAACGGTGTCAAATCGGAGCTCCGAGGTGGCCAAACGACATCAGCTCTGCGGCTGATAATGCGATCTTCAAAAACAGGGCGCAAAACATCGAGTGTAGCTTCGGCTGTGTGGCACGTAGCGCCGTCCTGTTGAAACCAAATGTTGCCAATATCCTCCTCTTCAATTTTTGTGAACAAAAATTCGTTCAACACGGCCCGATTACGATCGCCATTGACTGTAACGGCCACTCCTTGCTCATTTTCGAAGAAAAATGGCCCAATTATGCCTCCGGACCAAAATCCGCACCAAACAGTGACTCGTTTTGGGTGCATCGGCTTTTCAATGTATGCGTGCTGGTTTTCTGTGCCCCAAGTGCGACAATTTTGCTTGTTTACATACCCGCCAAGATCAAAATGAGCTTCATCTGAAAAGATGACATTGAAAAGATGACATTCTGCAACATTACCATGATTTTCAAAGTAATGTCGCAATATTTCCCAGCGTTGTTCAAGCGTATACACAACCATAGTCGTTCAGCGGAAGGATAAAAATAATTATCTGTCAAATCAGACATGAGCTAAGTGTTACCATTCTCGAAATAAGCACTAGTTGAAAAAAAAAACGTTAGATGGCGGATCCTATATTACAAATATAAACAAGTAAAAAATATTAGAGTCGGTCAGAATCGACCATTTGATGTCCTACATTAATGTTGGAGTTAAGTCTAAATTGGAGTAAAAAGCTAAAAAAAATATATATTTTCTATCAATTTTTAAATTTTTTTTAAAAAATCTGGCTTGCGGGTTATATGGGACCTAAGTCCGAAAATTTCCCAATCCTAAGACCATTTGTGAAGAAATTTCGTGAATGTAAACAACTTTTACAAACTTAATTTAAGAGAAATATCTGCTAATTTATAGAATTTAAACGTTCTTCCGGGCGTAGTTATTACAGTCTGATCCCATCTGCAGAAACATCTGCAGAAATATTTGGGGGCAGAGTAATTAGGAGATAGACTTGAAACTTATTTAAACATCAGAATATCTGCTTGTTTTTAGAAATTGTAAGACTTTAAGCAATTTTCAGAAAGGACCTTTCGATTAAAATAGTTTAAAACATGGTCCAGTTTTAATCATTTTCAATTGGCTTCGTCCTTGGGCCAATGTACTCATTAAAAAATTATCAGTTACCTACAATTATCTTAAATCCAATACCTATCACGACATTTTACTTCGAATTTAATGATAAATTTTGGTAAAGGATTTTCATAGGAAGTCCCGAATTCGAATCCAATTTAGAACTACAGCCGCGTTCGAACATGTTCGCGTGTATTCATAGTACACGGCCGAACTAAAAATTTCACGGAATGGATTGAGATCTGTAGTTTGAAAATGTTATTCTGATTCGATCGATACAAAAAAGTTACAAACATTAGCCCAAACTACTCGTACATACCCTTTCCACGAAGTGATATAGAAATGTTTAATCAAAAATTTTATTATGGTTAAAACGTTGGTTGGCAGAGGTTCAGCCATGAATCATTGGTATTTTGTGAGACCAATTAAAGAAAAATGTTTGATTTTATTATACTCCAAATAAAGGTTTAGGCATTATTAAATCAATTTACGTCTTATTTTTTTACAAATATTTTTAAATTAATGAGCGCCCCGGTAGGCTAGTTGGTAGCGTGCTAGCTTATCAGTGCGGGGGTCGTGGGTTCGATTCGCTACAACGAGCCAAAGGCCTTCGTTGCTAGTACTCGGTTAGGGAATTAAGATATAATTTGTAATTATATGTTTAATAAAATAAATAAATAAATTTTTAAATTAGTAAGAATCTTATTAAAGTAAATATGTTTGTAATTAAAATTTACTTTTTGGCATTTAAATTAATATTTCACCATTTTAGATTTTGTTTTCACATTTGAAAAAATGAATCAAAACATATTTAAATGAAAAAAGAAAACAAACTTAATGTGATTGCAAAGCTGTTTCTTTTTAATTTCATGTTGCTTCTGCTTGGTTTTATATTTATACCCTTCACCACAGGTGAAAGGGTATATATAAGTTTGTCATTCCGTTTGTAATTTCTACAATATTGATCTTAGACCCTATAAAGTATATATATTCTGGGTCCTTATGAAGAGCGAAGTTGATTTAACGATGTCCGTCTGTCCGTCTGTCCGTCTGTGTGTTGAAATGGGTTTTCCGAAGAACCCAGACGTGATGAGGACTTGATTCTTTTTTATTTCTGTTACATGTGATCCATTTCTGTTTGCTATTAAAAATCAGACAGATCGGTTAATAAATGGCTGAGATATTAGCAAAAAACCAGGACCACCTCTAATTTTTCCAGTAAAATCCCTTTGTTTAATATGTATGTAGAATTTTGAGCATAACAACACATCCATGTGTTAAAATTTTTTTTTTATACCCTTCACCACAGGTGGAAGGGTATATATAAGTTTGTCATTCCGTTTGTAATTTCTACAATATTGATCTTAGACCCTATAAAGTATATATATTCTGGGTCCTTATGAAGAGCGAAGTTGATTTAACGATGTCCGTCTGTCCGTCTGTCCGTCTGTCCGTCTGTCCGTCTGTCCGTCTGTGTGTTGAAATGGGTTTTCCGAAGAACCCAGACGTGATGAGGACTTGATTCTTTTTTATTTCTGTTACATGTGATCCATTTCTGTTTGCTATTAAAAATCAGACAGATCGGTTAATAAATGGCTGAGATATTAGCAAAAAACCAGGACCACCTCTAATTTTTCCAGTAAAATCCCTTTGTTTAATATGTATGTAGAATTTTGAGCATAACAACATGTGTTAAAATTTTTTTTTTACTAACTTTGTTGTTTTTATTTTTCTTTCATCTCCACCATTTATACACAAACAACACACATACAAAGATTTGTCATTTAAATAAAAATAAACAAATCCCTAATGACGAAGACTTTTATATATGTACATCTATTGACGATGATTTTGTGTAAGCTTCAATAGCTCAGTTGTCTAGACGCCATGTCACAAATACCTTTTTTCTCTAAGCCCGCGGAGTTCTAGGTTCAAATCTCGGTAAGGTCAATTCACTTTTTTTTTGTACATTTTTTTTTTTATTATTTTCTTAATATTTTTTTTTTGCTTATTTTTGGTTTTTTTTTTAACATTTAATAATTAATTTATATAAAATTTTATATTAATAATTAAAATTATTTTCTTTCATCTCCACCTTTTATACACAAACAACACACATACAAAGATTTGTCATTTAAATAAAAACTAAACAAATCCCTAATGAACGAAGACTTTTATATATGTACATCTATTGACGATGATTTTGTGTGAGCTTCAATAGCTCAGTTGTCTAGACGCCATGTCACAAATACGTTTTTTCTCTAAGCACGCGGAGTTCGAGGTTCAAATCTCGATGAAGGTCAATCACTTTTTTTTTACATTTTTTTTTATTATTTTCTTAAGACTTTTTTTTTTTGCTTATTTTTGGTTTTTTTTAACATTTAATAATTAATTTATATAAAATTTTATATTAATAATTAAATAATCCATAAATAGGCTAAAAACATCAACATTTTTATAAAAACCCTCTGATACAAACAAAATACAAACGTTTTTATACCTTTCACCACAGGTGAAAGGGTCGCGCGTTCGTTAAGATTTTTTTTTGTTTATTTTTTGTTTTTTTTTTCATTTAATAATTAATTTAAATAAAATTTTATATTAATAATTAAATAATCCATAAATAGGCTAAAAACATCAAAATTTGTATAAAAACCCTCTGATACTAACAAAATACAAACGTTTTTATACCTTTCACCACAGGTGAAAGGGTCGCGGGTTCGTTAAGATTTTTTTTTGTTTATTTTTTGTTTTTTTTTTACATTTAATAATTAATTTAAATAAAATTTTATATTAATAATTAAATAATCCATAAATAGGCTAAAAACATCAAAATTTGTATAAAAACCCTCTGATACTAACAAAATACAAACGGTTTTATTTCTATTTTTTGCTCCGATTTAAAAGAATTTATAAAAAGATTTTTAAACCATTTTATTTCTCACATATTAAGAAAATTTTATACATAATTTACCTTTGAGTGCAACTATTTTAGGTCATAACTTATAATAATTTATAAAAAAAATTATAAACTATTTTCCTTCAAATTTTTAAAATTAAGCTAAAAAAATTACAAATATTTCTAATAAAAAAGCGAAATAAAATCCTAAATGCAAATTTGCCAGCTAAATCAAACTATTTTGTAGAAATAAAACACATGCAGTTCTAGTGATTTCTTTTAACGATTTGTTGAAATTCTTTTCTTTCACCTCTTAACCTTTTATACACAAACAACAAACACTATTCTAGAGCTGTATTATGACCTATGAATACGTCTTATATAGCAAAAGATCGAAAATCTTTAGTATAACATATTTGCTGAAAAACTCGGAAATATCGGTTCAGATACAAAAAAGTTATGCCCAAAACATACATTTTTTAAAATACATATTTTCTGGAACCATAAATCTTCCCGAGTCCAAGTTTTATCTCCAAACTAAATGGTTAATTTCCTCTTAAAGGCGTCCGTATATAAATCTGTCCATTTCATATATGTCCATATATAAACTTCAGTTTTTTCCCAACCATGGTGAAGGGTATATAAGATTCGGCATAGCCGAATTTAGCCGCTCTTACTTGTTTTTCTAAACGTTCAATTTTGCATATACGAAACGAAAATTGAGTTATAGGTTTCTATATCGTTCAACTAGACACAGAAAAAAGTTATTACCAAAAAAATTTTAATTAATTTTTTAATTTTAAGTTTTGTTCATTTTCAAAATAATCATATCAATTCAATTTTTAATTGATCATGAACTTGGTGTAAAAAATATTCTAGTTTGCAATAAACATTATTAACAAAAGTCATTTTAATTTAATTTATTTATATCTTAACTTTATTTAAATTGCAAAATTGCATTTCAAATCCCTAAACAAAAAAAAAACAAAAAAATATTTTTAATATAACTTAATTTTTTTTGTATTTTTTTTTTTTAATTTACAAAAACAACATAGTCTACGAGGACGGATCAATAAGTCCGTGACTTTTCGAACTTCCCTCGTAGTTATATGAAA
This sequence comes from Eustalomyia histrio, assembly GCA_949748255.1. Classification (NCBI taxonomy): domain Eukaryota; kingdom Metazoa; phylum Arthropoda; class Insecta; order Diptera; family Anthomyiidae; genus Eustalomyia; species Eustalomyia histrio. The sequence continues at coordinate 17,272,887 of OX456526.1, forward strand.
TGCAAAACTGCTCCCATCAAGTACCGCCTGTTAGTAGACTACTGTCAAATTTTGAACAAGTTCTGTCTTTTACCTTGCGTTTAACAGCTGTTCAAAACATAAAACCACGTGGCTGTTTTTAAAAATGGAAAAAAGTGAATTTCGAATGCTCATTAAGCATTATTTTTTGCGAAAAAACGTCAATCCAACCAAGGAAAAGCTGGATAAATACTATGGAGACTCTGCACCATCGATTTCTATGGGAAAAAAGTGGTTTACTGACTCGTTGTGGTCGCACAAGTACAAATGACGCTGAACGTTCTGGACGGCCAATTGAGGTCAATACACCCGAAAATGAAGAAAAAATTCACGATATGGTTTGGCCGATCGAAGAGTAAAAGTGCGTGAGATTGTTGATGCCATAAGCATTTTATATGGCAGTGTGGGATACAAAAATTGGAAAAACGTTGGAGTAAGAGTATTGAGCTAAAAGGAAATAATGTTGAAAAATAATTTTTTTTTTTTTTGCAAAAAAAAACTGTGTTTCATTCAAAAAATCACGGACTATTGATCCGCTCTCGTATATAGGGTTTGTATATTTATATCAGTGTTGTCAAATAAGGGAATTTGGCTTCAGATTTGAAATTTTATTGATATAAAAAATTAAATTTGAATAGATTTTTCAGATCGATAATCGATAGCAATTTCTGGTAAATTAATGACGTATTGGTTTTAATGCAGAGCTTGATAATTCATTTTATTTTATATTATTAATTTTGTGATTTTATGAATAAATTGTAAGTACTTATTTAGGAAATTATTGTCATTTCTTTTTATTATGATTCAATTATGTATGGAACAAAATATTGGCCAAATGGCCGCCGCGACCTCGGCGGCACACCTCCGTCCGATGGTCCAAATTTTCGATGACGCTGAGGCATAATTGAGGTTCTGTGCCGTTAATGTGCCGAATTATCTCAGCATTTAGCTCTTGAATTGTTGCTGGCTTATCGACGTACACTTTTTCTTTCAAATAACTCCAAAGAAAGAAGTCCAACGGTGTCAAATCACATGATCTTGGCGGCCAATTGACATCGCCACCACGTGAGATAACACGGCCATTGAATTTGTCGCGCAAAAGAGCCATTGTTTCGTTAGCTGTGTGGCAAGTGACACTGTCCTGTTGAAACCACATATCGTCCAGGGTCAAATCCTCAATTCCTGGCTACAATAAGTTCGTTATCATCTCGCGATAGCGGTAAATGCTTGGCCTACCTCATGACACACTATCGCGAACAACAGAAATGTTTTCCGCAGAACGAACTGGGCGAGCATGCACAGGTGTTTTCACAGGCCCGGTTTGCTGAAATTTGCCCACAATTCTCCCGTTTGTGGACACATTTGGTCGATTATGCTGAGCAAAAAAATCACGAAGTGCATTTTGATTTGAACGCCCATATTCATAATAAGCCTGAATAACTTTAACGCGTTGCTCGATTGTGTATCTTTCAAATGGTTCAAATTGAGTTAGTCTGAAATTGAGAATTGGCAAATGAAATGCAGAAAAAAAACTTGACGTTTAGGTGTGGTTCACATTCAACATCGGCCCTTAAAATTTAACCATGCTTTAAATAATTTTAAGGTGAAATTTTAATTAAAGATAAATTAAAAAACTATCGGCTCTTAGTTCCTACCCTAGACCTCTAAGAAGTTTGCTATTACAAGGAAACTTTTTAGAGGAGTGTTTCTGATTTGAATGGCGGATATACAAAAAAAGACTTCAAGATGGAAGCTCTATTACTTTTGGTGGAAATCTGTCCATGTTTAGACCTAGTGCGCATATGGAGTAAATTCCGGATTTTTTCAAAAATATACCTAATTTCAGGCAAAGTCTAAATTTTTAACCTACTTCAATTGTTTACCCATTTATAGAGAAATATTGATGCCAGTCTATTTTAACCTATTAAAATTTCGAAACTAAACACTGCTAGAGTTTTTACAAGGGTGATGTTAAATATACTACAGTCGACATGTCCGACATACTCATTTTTTTAAGTTTTACTACATTTTTTTTAGTGTACTAGTTTAATTTGTTTTAGTGTACTAATTTCATAAAATGTTAGTGTTCTTTTAGCAACAACAACAACAATAACAAAATGCAGGGTTACGCCTAAGTAGGCTTGTTGGCGCTTATATTTAAGGTTGGTTGTACCATTTGTCTTATGTCTCGTTTAAGTATCGACAATAACCGAAACCGACATATTAAAAGGTTTTAAGCCGAAAAAATTACCTGCCTGACAAGAAACTAACAATAATACGTACTGATGATGGTGCTGGTGCGGCGGTTGCTGCCGCTCTAAGTTTACTGCTTCACTTTACACAATTCGTTTCGCATACAAAATCAAAAAGCTTCTGGTGATAGTTGGTGGTAGTGGAAGCAAAAGAAGGGAGATAGACAACGACTCCTTTGGCTTTTTAGTATTTAGTTTAATAAATATTTGTATATGTTATGTGTGTTTTTTTTTTGTGTGTTTGCCTTCATCATGCAGTTGCTCATTGCTCCTCTTGTGTGGTGTTGATGAAGTGAAAAGAAAAAACTGTTTGGTTGTTGAACATCATGTTTGTAATAATGTTAAGTGATTTTTATGCAAAAATTGCTGTTGCTCTTGTTGTTGTTGTCGTTGATGTTGATGTTTTAATGAAGTGATGTTGTGTTGATGTCGTTGATTGTTTACAATACTGGTGGTGATGACGATGTTGATGAGTATGATGATGACGATGACGATGAAGCGTTGCTAATACTTTTCAGATTTGTGTATTTTCTGTTTTTGTTGCTGCAAGTACCTTTAAGCATGAAATGAATGTTTGCTATATAAAAAAAAAGGAGGAGCATTCACTTAAATAACTTGATCATTATTCGTGCATCAATTAGTTTGTATTGTATTGAAATATTAACTTTGATATTTTAAAAAATTTATTAGTTATTGACATACACGTTTCATAATAAGTGGTTAGCATATAAACGGGGGCTGGTTATTATGGTAATTACAACTTTGATCATAAATAACACACATTTAGGATGAAAACATCAAAACAGTTAAGTAATTGAAATTATTTCAGATTTTCTTTAAGGTTATTTTCTATGGGTTTTTTTCCAATATCTTTATGTTGTTTTTAAAAGATGAAACCTTCGTAGCTGATTACTTTTTTATAAAAAAAATTTCAAATTCCAATGGGTATCTTCGTCGCTTTTTGTATCCAGCAGGTAGTTATCAATTTTGCAAGAAGCATTCCAGAAGTATTTAAACTATTGATAGTAGGTATGTTTTTCTTAGAGTGTTTTTAGAGAGTGTGTTATTCTTATTTTTCCTATTACCCACACAATGTATTTCAATATTCTCGGACAATATGCCCTATGTTGGGCGCCATAAAGTGAAATTTAATTTTAGTTATATCAACTACACTCAGAAACAAAAAGTTAGTAGAAAAATTTGTAAACAGTTTTCAACAGGGACCGTAATCATTATGATTTTTATAATAAAAATTACGCAATAATGATTATATTATGAGTTTTAAGGATTTTCTTCAATGGTAATGATTATTTTTGAGTAATATTAATAAAAATCAGCCATAATTATTATTTTTCAGTAAAAAAAATAAAACTCCAAAACAATCATTATTTATGATTTTTATTTTTTTCGCTCAAATAAAACTCACTTTCAATTTATGACTTTTTTGTGAGGTTTTTTACCAACACAGTGAAATTATAACAAATGATTCAAAATAAGCGCTTAGTAACAAAATTATTAAGTACAAATTATATTATGGGTATTCATGTAGGTGTAAATATATATACATATGCATAAAAATATGTAAGAACATCATATATAAAGTCCTAAATTGAAAGTGAGTATTATTTTGAGCGAAAAAAATATAAATCATAAATAATGATTATTTTTGAGTTTTACTTCTTTTGCTCAAAAATAATGATTATGGCTGATTTTTTTTATTATTACTCAAAAATAATCATTACCATTGAAGAAAACTTTAAAAATCAAAAATTTAAAAATCATGACGGATATGCAAAGATTGTCAAAAAATAATAATAATGGTGCAATAATTTGTTTTATGTCTGTTTTTAGTGATTGATTTTTTTATTTAAAAAAACGAACAATAATCATTATTTATGGTCCCTGGTTTTCAATCTCACTTTACAATTTTTAGTAAAAAAATATTATTTAGCAAATATTTTTGCTATTTTGCTAATTTCAGAAATCATTTTACAAATTTTTAAAAACCGATTTGATAAAATTAACAAAAAAAATTACTAATTTTAAAAAAGTGGATATTGAAGGAAATGTCATTTATAATTAAAACTTACACCTACAAACCTTATTTGGCTTAAAAGTTACATAGATTAAAAATAGAGATCGGAGGTGAAGATACCGACTCATGTCTAATAATAGGACAACCACGTAAAATAGCACTAAAAAGTTTGTTTAGTTCTAAAAATTAGCCCTAAAAACAGTTAAAATTCGACTTTAAAAGTAAAAAAAATTGACTAAAATATTTTTCAAAACAGAAATTACCAAATAAAAACAAAATTATTAATTCGTTACAATTTTTAAGATTTTTAAGCCTTTGATTTTGTTTATAATATTGAAAAAAATATTTTTTAAAAAAAATAAATAAAATTTGATGCTCGATAAAAAAAAAAATAAATTTAAAATTTTGTACTAATATTAATTATATTTAGTAATTTTTTTTTTGCTGATTTTAGCAAACAGATTTTAAATTCCACTTTACAAAAAGTATACTAAAATTTAGTAGCGGCTAATAATTTTTCTACTAATTTCATTGTACTACATGTCAGCAGACATGTAATGCTAAGATTAGCAAAAAATACCGCCGGGCTGAAATTAGCAAAATTTAGCCTAACAACAGCAAAATTTTCATTTGCCATTACAGACTTTTTTTGGTGAGTGTAATCTTCTATTCGTCAATAGGGTTATGAGCATAAACTAAATGAGAATTTCAACAAAAGTACTATGCAAATTTACCTCTACGCTGGACGCCAAAAATAAGTCTTCTTTACAATTCGCAGGAGTTAAAATATTTAAAGGATTTGTAATCGATAATATTCTGAGTCGATATGTCGCACATTAAGCGATAAGAATTATAACATATATGTGACCTTCTCCGAGAAAAGGGACCTAGTGTGTGAAAATGAAGTTTTGAGAAAAACGCATTTAAAGTTTCATAACGCATTATCTCTGTGAACACACCTTCAGTTGGGAGATGCGATTTGGTATGGTTAGTTATGATTGGGTGCCGACTTTGGTGACGTCATGCCTATGTGGTGATGTATTTTTTTCGCTTTTAGTGTGACAACACCTTTGCTATTGTTGCTGCTCTGTTCGTTCTCAGCTATCTGTTCGCTCACAGCAAAGGGTTGATGTGCGTATACTAATACGAAGAACATTGTAAAAATAACTATAAGAAAGGAAAAGATTAAAGTGACGCTTCAGTCTTGTGCCAACTGTATAACGAGTGTTATCAATATCTCAAAAGTTGTTTCGCAATTTTGGTTCTTTTGTAATTTTGTTACTAAGCTGATGTTAATTTAAAGTAATTTTTATAAAAATGGATATTTCTGACAGTTTTGATGATGATTTAAACAGACTAGACTCGGTTTATGGTGATGATGAGATCGATATGAAAAAATTCGAAGACTAACAATTTAAAACCAAAAAATCAAAAAAAAGTAAAATTTTAATGTTTTTCTCATTTTTAGCGATTTTCCCAAGTTCGTTTTGTACGTTTTTATGGGGTAAATAACTTTTTATCAGAAATCTAACTCATTTCATCTTATTCTACACCCTTTTAGGTACCAGAATCCACTCTTAAGTCCAAACCCGTTTTTTGACACACTAGGTCGCTTTTCTCGGAAAAGGTCACATATGTAAGATTTTTTGTAGTAACACGATATAAACCTAAATCAGTGTTTTTGTTTTTTTTTCGAGCGAATGTGGGGAAATTTTAAAAAAATTTACTTTCATACAAAAACCCAAAAACATTTCAAAAAATGTAAAATATATTTAACTTACAATTAGTCTGTGAAAAAAATTAAAAATCTTACACTCACAATATTATTTCGTTAAACACAATAAAAAAAAGGAGGACCACTGATTTTTTATTATATTCAGCCCATTTTATTGTTTATTTTCAATCATAATTTAATAATCGAACAAAGTAGTAAAAACAATCAGTAATCGTTTAAAATAATTATAAATTTTTAACTGACAAAACGTTAGAAAAAAACGATTTTTGTAGATAGTGTTACTAATTAAAAGTTTTTTGTTTGTATGTAATTACAAAACGCAACACACACAGAGATATATATTTTTATTTTCTATGTATCTATGTATATTTTAATAACTTTTTGCGATTTTTATTGAAATAATTTTGTATTTAAATAAACTATTTTGATACCTGTAACTTTAAATATCAAAATATATTACCACATTATATATTAACCATTGATACTGTGAAAATTTTTTTGCCGAAATTTTATAGACAAAGGTAGTGGTTTCCCAATAAGCATTTTGTTTGTTGATTTTGTACTTTTATCGCGTCCTCTAGCGATGGCATACACAATTAAAGTTAAATTGTTAATGGTTCGTGAGCACTTAACGGATTAAGATTTTATAAAAATTTAAATTTTTGTTTATTTCTTACAGAATATACAATCAAACCAATATACACAATTTTATCAGTCTACCTCTCTCTCAATTTTTAAATATTTTTTTTTTTAAAATTCTGCTATTTTTAACCATTTTTCAAATTTTAATTTAGCAAATCTGAATGCTCAATTTTTGAAACCATTTCGATTATAGAGAGCAAATAGCTAATTATTTATATTTAAAAAGAAAATGCAGTCATTTTAAGCTTTTGTCCAATTCCAAAATTTCTTGATCCGATCTGTTAATTTTATTGGAAAAGTAGATTCTGCAAAACACATTTTTCTCACCAAAAAAAAAAAAAAATCCTTGATGTCCTTAACCAAATTAGCATTCCACCTTTATAATACCTCTCTTCTTTATATATATAAAAATAATTTTTAAAAAAATACTATAAAAAAAATGTCAAAAATGTATTATTTTTTAAAACTTTATATGAAAACTCTGGAACAATAACTCTTATAATTTTTTAACTCATTTTTTTATCCAAGATTTCAAACTATCTTATGCTCTTTATCACAGTGTAAAATGGGTTAAGAAATAAATTTTATTATTTTTTCTAAAGATTTTTCTTTTAAAATAAATTTGTTAAACCTTTTTGTAGTGGGTGTTTCAATTTTGATATTTCTAACTTAAAGGGTTTACACTGACCGTTAACCCCATTTTGCCCATTACGGACAGGACACTAATGGATAGATTTTTTTCTTTTATGCCTATAAAAGCAAAAAATTCCGAAAATTTCCTCTTTATATATATCTATGCTGAAGGAGGAACCCACATGCCAAATTTGCAGTTCCTAGCTCCAGCGGTTGGGCGGGCTCTCTTCCCTGTTTATCCCCATTTTTACCACGTTCTTATTAGATATTCCAGTAAATTAACCCATACTCCCGGGAAAATATTTTTTAAATTTCTAGCACAAAGTGTTAGTGCAAAACGTTAGAGGGGAGACTATTCCCCCAATTGCCCCTACGCGGGTGTCTACACCGGAATAGCAGCCCACAAATTTTAAAATCCTAGCGCCAGCGGTTTATGGTGGATGATTAAAAGGGCGCTTTTCTCAAAAATACTCTTTTATTTTGCATGTTATCTTTTTCAGTGTAAGTTTTTCAACCCCAAAATCTTTGTAATTCTAATAATCCAGGACAATATGTTCCACGTTGGACACCAAAAAGAACCAATTATTAACGCTATAACCATTACTTGTATATTTTCCATGTAAATATCAAAGTATATTTGAACATACATGATCATACATGAGCTTTTATATGATCATACATGGGCAAACATGAAAATATACGTCCATGCATGATTCAATATATGACCATACATGATCTCATATATGACCATATGTCTTTGGATCCGAAATTTGAGGGTGTATGGCCGTATATGGTCATATATTGTCATACATGCTTATACATTATTTATGTATGATCATATATGATTATATATTACCATATACGTCCATTTTTCCTCAGATTTGGATCCGAAGATATATGGTCATATATGAAATCATGTATGATCATGTATCTTTATATATATATTTGTATTTTTACATAGGTTGTCAACAATCCTGATGTGAAATTTTAATATTTTGAATTGTAACGAAATACGAAATACGAAATTTTAAAATTTAATTATTCACATTGGGCTCAAAAACTTTAGTATATTTAAAAATAGATCTTTGATTTTTTGCAATTAATTGGAGGTAAAACTTTTTAATGATATTGTAACGTAAAGTTAACGGATATTTTTAAATCGAAATATGTCCTGCGTTGGGCGTCAAAAGTTGTAAAGAGTTTGCATTATAACAATAATATTTCTACTTGCAATAAAAATATTTAGTCTTATCAAAAATCACGCAAGGTGAAATTGTCTATGCTGTTACTTATTTCCCTAAAGCAACTAAACTTATAAAATCCGTTTTGTCGATCATTTAGATAAAACAAATGATTTTTTAAAATGTTTTTTTTTTCATACAACAGTAGTAATCATTCATTAAATACTTTTTCTGAAAATATACTAATTTGGTCCCACAAATAATAAATAACTTTAAAATAACCACAATATGGTTATCTTGATATTTTTGGTTGTTTTTTTTTTGCCAAACCAAAAAAAAAATTATAAAACGAGTTCAAAAACTTTAATTTTTTTTTTCAGTTCTTCTCCAACTCTATAATCTAAAATCTAGCAAACAACAAAACATTGGTGTATGCAAAATACAACAACCTCTCAAACTATAGTTTTAACATTAAAAACTAAATAAAAACAACATTGGGCACAAACAAAAAAAAAAAAAAAAAAACAAAATTTTTTTTCTCTGGTTGTTTAAATCAGTTTTGAACTATCGAAATTCTAGGAAATCTTTTAAGTCAAACTAAACTCTTTTTGATGTCTTAATTAAATGGAATACAGAATCAACACTCGAATATGCAATAAGTTATTTAGGGTTTCAATATGGATGCAGCAACAACTGCAACAACATCGACAACTTCTGTTGTAACATGCTACAAAATTGTACACTGCAACAATAAACTTGGTGTGTTTAGTTGTGTGAACTGCATGACAACAAACACATGTACAATACAGAAATAAGGAGAAGAGTTTTTTTTTCGTTTAACTACATCAACAGCAACAAACTAGAGGACATTGGAGTTCAATATGTTGTTTAGAATTACTTTATGTATAGTTTTTTTTTTTTTTTTTTTTTTTTGTTTTGTTTGTTTCGTATGAGCAGCTATTGATGAAACTGATGAGGCGGCTTGTATGTTAGTTTTTTTTTTTTGTTTTTTGCTGTGTTGCTAGGTTGTTACTGTATTGCAACATGCTTGTATTATATATGTTGCTTAACAGATAACTAAAGTCAAGCTTGTGCTTTATAACAGCTTCCAATAGCAGCAACAGCAACAAAAAAAAATTAATACAAAATGTTAAAAACAAAGATTTTAAAATTTGACAAACAAAAACTTCGTTAAATTGAATTTCGTGTGTATGAAAAAATAGTAGATTACTGTAGATTATATAGAAAATTGTTTTAGAACTATTCATACTAATTTAGTTTTAAAGCTTTTTTTTAAAGAAATATTGATTGAAGGTAACTTTAAAATTTCAATGAATTTTATTCTATTTAAAAGCAACGGATTTTATCAAACAATTTTTATCTCTAATAATTAAGAAGTTAAGGCCAGGTTTAAAAGATTTCTGGGGTTACAAATTATATCCGGAAATGTAACTTAATCCAACCTACTTACACAATTTTATAATTAATTAGGTAGAGAAACATTAAGAAATCTGGGAAATCGAGATATATCGTAAAAAAAGATGTTCAAAAATTTTAATTTATTTTATTTTTTTTATGCAGAATGTTAGACCACGAATAATTCTATATGTCGAATGTTTCTCTCAAAAACAATTGACACATTTTGGAAGCTAAATCAGTTTCCTACTTTATTCCACATCACCCCATAATGAAACTCAATGATCAATATCGGTCAATGCTGATCATACTGTCTGGGTAAACTTTAACAATTAATCAACCATTTTGATCAATAAAACATATACTAAATCTAATCAAAATCAATAGAGTTCATACATAAAAAAAAAATCTTTCCATCTATAAACATTTGGATCGAATGACTTTGGGAGGATTTTTGATTTTGGAATTTGGAATTGACTTTTGGATTTTGGAATTGACTTGCAAAAATCAATTCCGATGTGTGTGAAACTTTTTTAAAAATATTTTTTGCATTTATTCACAACTTATCTATTATACAGATGGGTAGATTTTCGAATGTCGGTTTTACCACAAGAGCTGTGTGATCATAGAATTTTATTTTCTTCAACACATCCAAGTTTCATTAAAATTGAAGGGTTAAATTTTGAAATACCAGTGATTCGGAGTTAATCAATATACTAAGTGGCCTTTTCCAACAGTTTTGGTTGTTCCACATCTCGTAATGTCAATTGTTAGAGATAACATTTTTTTGACCCATTCTAAAGAAAGTTCAGTCAATAATACTTTTGAACGTGCACGCAGAGAAAAAACATGGTTGCAACATGATCACTTCTACTATATTGTGCTTGCTGCAATCGGGTATGGTTGTCACAACCATATTATTGGTTGTCTAACCATCAACATGGTCGCTACCATCATTATTATAGTAAATATTTCACCATTTTATGATTGCCACCTTCCACTTTATAACATGATTGGCTGTAACCATACTGTGGTAACAAAAATTCTGGCTATGAAAAAAATATGATAATTATACAACCATAAAATACTGGCAACAATCAATGAATAATTATACATCAAATAAAACATGACTTTGACATTTACAGTCCGTATATTGCCTTGTTTTCATAACAACCAAAATGTATTAAAAAACAATCATATATTGTTTACTAAAACTGGACAAATACCTTTCATGTGGCATCAAAACATTTCATCAATTGACCTATTAAGATCCAGTTTATTTTTTTTTAAACTTTAGAAAATTTTTTTCGAGGGTTTTTTTCGAGGGTTTTTTTCGAAAATTCCTTATACTTGTAATATTATTTACAATAACCAATTCATTATCAAAAAGGTTTTATATAAAGATTTTATATGGATCATATTATGAAAATCCAGAAATCATAATGTAGTTATGGGGACCATAATGTAATAACATTTTAAGCATACTATGATTTATCATATTATGATAAATTCAACATCATAATATGTTTATTTATAATCATAATATGGTAATTTTTGGATCATAATATAACTTTATTAATATTATGGTAAAATTATGGATATTTTATTATCATAACATGATAACCATAATATAGTACGACTATAGTTAGCTCTTCGAATATGATTCTCACAACCATGTTTTTTCTTTGCGTGTGGTGTTCCACGTTGGGCGCCAATAATTACAAAGTATTTCCAGAACCAGCATTTACAATCAATTATTTACAATCCGTTAGAAAAAAATATTTTGAGATTTTTTAGCGAAAAGGTAATATTTTACGCAAAATGCTCAACATTAGGCATCGAAAATTGTAAAATATATTCGGTTGTAGCAAATAAAATTCTCTAAATTATTTTTGGTTGTTTTATCTACAATCTAAGTTATGTTTTAACATTCTAAGATTTTGTAACGATCAGTCAATCGGTAACATTCTACTTTGGGCACTAAAAAATATAGAGTATTTTTGATTATCATCAGGGAAATCGCAAATATGTTCTAAAAAACGTTTTATGCGCATAAAATATGCACCAAAAATATAGAAATATGCCCTTAAAATTTAAAAAAATATGCTCCAAAAATAAAAAAAATTTAATATATTTTTTTTAATCAAAAAAAAATATTTTTTATTAAAAAATCAAAACAATTCAATTTAATATACACACTCACAATATATTATCTTTTGCTGACTGTTGTATATTAAAAAATAAAACGTAGAGTTTGTTTTTAAATGAAGAATAAATTAAAATTCATAGAAATATATCTTTTACCTATTTGAATCAGTCATTCAAAAAACAAACTATAAAAAAATACAGACATTCAGTTAAACGTCAAATTTTTTTGTTTTCTGTTTCTAAAAATAAAAATTGGAAAAAATCCTTTTTGTATTTTAAGAAAAAAGTATGTTTAAATGCAAATTTATTTCAATAAAAATTACAAAAATTATTCAAATATACATACACACATAGAAAATCAAAATATAGGGGAGGTCGGGGTATTCTTGGACACACTTTTATTTTGGCCAGAAGCTCTAAAAAAATAGCTTTTTCTCAAAATTTCAAAGCTTGATTTTGTGCTACGATAAATAACCTTTCTTTTGGTACCAGCAATTTGACCTAATTGTTTAAAATTGTACACTCTGTATAAGTTGGCGCAAAAAACTGGTTTTTAAGATTTTAAAAAATCTCGGGGCATTATTGGACAGTTCCGTTAATCGATAAAAAAATTAATTATACTGCTGGACAACGTTTATTTGTTAATGAAAATGAAAGAATTATAGTGAATAAAATAAAGTGAAAAATATCGTTGAAAATTATTGAGAATCGCAGTTAAGGCACGTGAAAGTGTTCAGGTTTGCTCCGGCACAACTCAAGTGAACAACTCGATCACAAGCAAAAAAATTGGCTGTGTTTCGGCGATTTTCTTTCTTGGGCATATTTTTCAGGCAAATAATGCAAAAATTAATATCTTCCTCCGCGTCAGTTTCGTTCGGAGACGGTATTCTCTTTTGTGGAGTCTTTGATTTGCCACGGCCTTTTTTCTTCTTTGCTGCTGGTGTGTCATCTTTCTCCGATAAACTTTGCCGCTTCTTCTTGGCCTTGTCACGTTGCTCAGACACATTTTCTGGCGATGTCAAAACGACCGAATTTATTGGCTTACGGCCACAATTTGACTTTTTGGCTGGCGTGCCAAGTTTCAACGGAACCACCGATTTTAATGCGTCGCGGAGCTCTTTAGCCAAAACGACAGAGCTTGTAGATGGTTCAGATGTCGTGACTTCTACATGTGCTGCGGTCACAATGATTCGACGCTAATTATCTTCATCCTTTTCATCATCGTCGCAATAATTTTCGCCGCTCAAATGAGAAGCGATGAAGTCGATTTCCGTGAAGACGTGCGGATCAAATGGGAAAATGGATGACGCTCTAAATCCGGCCTTGATGTTGTTTGGGGTCGCACCAGTATCTAAGCATTGGTCGACAATGAGTGGCACATGATGCAAATCAAAAACCACTCAGACGTTTGATTTCTTCCAAGCATCATGTTTTATGGTAAACATGGACAAAAAAAACGATTGGAAATTGCCGTAAAACTAATGCTTTGTTGAAATTATGCATGAAAAATCACGTATACGCATCAAACACGCGAGGTTATGTTGTGAACTGTCAAGAATTAAGTGTCCAATAATACCCCCACAAATTGACCAATAATACCCCGAACGCTTATTTTTACAAAATGTCGGCGTAAAAGTACCTAACAATACAAATTTCATACAAAAGTCTTATATGCATCGAAAGCTTAAAGTTCAAAGAATATTAAAAAAATATATTTACCTCACTTGGTTCGTCGAAAAATGTTGTCAAAATGAACAAAACACTAAGTGGTAGCGAGGTAACAATGCGTCAAAACAACACAGCAAAACTTTGGTAATGGGTGCGATATTCTCATGCGTTACCTTGTAATGATAGCTCGTTACATTTTTTATTATTTGCAAGCATAAAGTAATAAGTAACTGTTTATTGATTAAGTAATACATGATTTATAAATGTAAAGTAATAATTGAAATATTTTTGAAAATCTATTTTTAGATACATTACTTTGTGTTTTTTTGTAAGCAAAAGGTTAACGAAGCGCAACAATTCATTTAAGTTTAAAGCAATCAAATACTATATGCGTCGATGGCTCAGTGGGTAGAGTTCTTGGCTGGCAACCAGATTACCCTGGTTCGATTCCCATCTTGACCACATTATTTTTAATTACAAAAATTTTAAATAAAATATTTGTAATAATTTTTTTAATAAAAATTCCTCTTTTTTAAAAATCTATTTTTAGGCACATTACTTTTTCCATTCTCGTAACCATTTAAGTAACCCCTTACATTATCACCTCTAAAGTAATAGGTATATACATTACTTTGAGGCTCATCGCCTATAAAATTCATCAATGAAGTAAGGTGTAAAATAATCCATCGACCCCTATGGCTATACAATACTTTACCCATTAATTGGTAATGTGTGGTTTTGCTGGGAAGTCAAGTGCTCAATAAAAAATGAGATTATAATAAGACGAGTCTATGCTAGTTGATGGAGACCCCAAGCGTTACAAACGGGAAAAAATATCGGGCTCTCCAACAATACCCCGTGTCCAATAATATCCCGACCTCCCCTATATATATATCTGCGTGAGTTATGTTTTGTGTTGGTTTGTGTTGTGCAGTATTCCTCTTTTTGATTACATTTTCGATTAATTTAATATGTATATTAAATTGTTTTTATTAAAATAATATTGTGAGTGTATATTCTTCAACAAGCCCAGGAGAGAAAACTTTAAAATAATTGTAACAAAAGGGCCAATTAAAAATATTCACAAACTAATTCAAAATTTGTTGAAAAAAAATTTAAAGTGATTTGGAATGCAAAGCAATAATATTATCGATTATTTTCAACAACTTTAGAAGTTTATAAAACTAAACACCCTACATTAAAGGCCTTAAACTTTAAAAATTTGTATGCAAGAAAATTATAGCAATATATTCCCTAAGTACCGATTGTAACTATTTGGCCCAATATATTTTGTATTTCTTAACTTTTTTTTTTTACCAGGACCACACACATTTCTAATTTCATCCATCAATTTCCCAAACATGTTTTTGTTTTGTGTACTAAATAAAATTTGGAAATTTAAACTTTTTAAAAAAATCATCTACTTAGTTTAAGACAAAACCTTAATCACGAAATAGTTGTTTAAAGAAATTAACATAAATTTACAATGTCATGCCTTCAATCATGTTTAATTCAAAACAAACAAACAAAAAACGGGAAAACACTAAACATTGTATCAAAATAAATTTAATTTTTTGATTAATCCTTAACAATTTTTTTTGTGTTGTTGTTGGATAATAATTAAACCAAAAAGTTTGAAGTCATGTTTGAATCCTAAATAAAAAAAATATATAATAAACCTCTTAGCCAAATTGAACTTCTCATGGATTATTATCTTGTCTCATTCAATAATATTGTAACTAAAAGTGTCTTGTTAAATAAGTTTAATAACAAAAATCATTGCATGTGTTAATATGCAAATGCGTATTAAACATGTTTTTTTTATTTTTTATTTTTCATCTTTTTTCTTGTTCTACTACTCTCTCATAGAAGTTGAAAATTGCTACTTTTTCGCTTAACGCAATTACAACGAACGAAATTGTAGCTAAGCAACCACCAATAGCAGTTAGCAAGTGCAAAATGGTCAATTTGATTTTAGATTATTAAGTCATTTATAGCAACAGCCTACACAATATGACAATTTAGATTGTATTTATAAATATGTAGTATATTTTATTCTGTTTGCCATTTTTTTTTACAAGTTAATGGCATGTTAATGGTATTGAAAACATAATTTTGATAAAAAAAAAAATAAATCATGGTTATGAAGAAAAAACTAGATTTTATAAATATTTTTAACAAAAAGTTCCTAAATGTATAGTTATTTAATAACTAATGTTAGTTATTATCAGCGACTTTCATACACTAGATAACGAAATATGCGCTTAACCCTTTAACCGGCATGCTCACCTCCAGGAGAAATTGGTCAAAAATGCTTAAACGAGTTCCTTATAATAAGAAATTAAGTTACACTCACAATATATTTTCCGTTACCTACTGTAGTTTATTTAAAAAGTAATACGTAAAGTTTGTTTTTAAATGAAGAATCAACTGAAATTCATAGATTCATATTTTTTAACTATTTGGTTCAGTCATTCAAAACGCTATAAAAATTTACAGACAATCAGTAGGAGTTGATATTTTCTGTTAAGTCTAAAATTTTATGTTTTCTGTTTCTGAAAATTGAAATTACCCATGAAAAAATCAAAATATATATGAACATACATGATCATACATGGGCTTGTATATGATCATACATGGGCATACATGGTCATATACGTCCATACATGATCTCATATATGACCATATATCTTCGGATCCGAAATTTGAGGGTATATGGTGATATATGTGCATATATTATCATACATGCTCATATATTATTCATGTATGCTCGTATATGATCATATACGTCCATATACCCTCAAATTTCGGATCCGAAGATATATGATCATATATGAGATCATGTATGGTCATATATTGAACAATGTATGGGCGTATATGACCATGTATGCCCATGTATGATCATATACAGGCCCATGTATGATCATGTATGCTCATATATATTTCGATTTTTAGATGGGTTAATATAATTCTTTTTTGTTTTTTACCAAAATAGTTTGTATATGTATATACAAAATTTTTTCAATGAAAATTACAAGAAATTATTCAAATATACAAACACACAAAGCCAATAAAATATGTACATCTGTGTAATGTGTTGTGTTTTTGGAATTAAATACAAATAAAAAAAAACTTTCAATTTGAAAAACAAACCACAAAAGTAGTTTTTTCTAACGTTTTGTCAGTAAAAAGTTTATGGTTATTTTAAACAACTTTCTATTGTTTTTACTACTTTTGTCGATTATTAAACAATGATTGAAAATAAACAACAAATGGACTGAATATGATAAAAAATCAGTAGTCCTCTTTTTGATTGTATTTTCGATTAATTTAATATGTATTTTAAGTTGTTTTTAACGATATAATATTGTGAGTGTATATTAAACAAAATTTTTTAAATTTACAGTGCATAAAAATATATATTTTGAAACTAATACACAGAAAAAATATTTTAAAATCTATCGAAAACAATATTAAATTAAATAGAAACATCTTTGAAACTAAGTTTGCTTTCTTTTTAATTTAAATGCGTTTCTATTTATTTTTAAAATGCAAAAATAAAATCTTAAATGTTGACATACTAATTTAAATACGAAAAAGTTTATTTTAACTAGAATCATACTTATTTTAAAAAAGTTTTTAAAATACGGTAATAAGATTTTAAGTAAAGTATTTATACACTGGCAAAAGGAATAATTTTCGATACATTAGCTTACCCAGCAAAACTTTGGTAATGGGTGCGATATTCTCATGCATTACCTTGTAATGATAGCTCGTTACCTTTTTCATTATTTGCAAGCATAAAGTAATAAGTTACTCATTGTTGATTACGTAATACATGATTTATAATTGTAAAGTAATAATTGAAATATTTTTGAAAATCAATTTTTAGATACATTACTTTGTGTTTTTTTGTAAGCAAAAGGGTAATGTATGTTTGTTTGGATAACACTAGCAAAAAAACGAAGCGCAACAATTCATTCCCATCATGACCATATTATTTTTAATAACGTTTAAAATATTTGTAATAATTTTTTTTAATAAAAATTCCTCATTTTTAAAAATCTACTTTTAGACACATTACTTTTTCCATTCTCGTAACCATATTAGTAACCCCTTACATTATCACCTCTAAAGTAATGGGTATATACATTATTTTGAGGCTCATCGCCTGTAAAATTATCACCTCTAAAGTAATGGGTATATACATTATTTTGAGGCTCATCGCCTGTAAAATTCATCAGTGAAATAAGGTGTAAAGTAATCCATGAGCCCCTATGGCTACACATTACTATATACATTATTTGGTAATGTGTGGCTTGAATGAATCTCGTATTCATTCGAGACCTATTTTGGTTTACATCGCCTGTAAAAAAACAACAAAATTTTCTCTAGAAAAACTTATTGTTTATTTTTCGTACCAAACACGTGGTACAATTTTCATTGCCAATAATCTTAATACGTTATATACTATTCAGGTAAAAATGTTAACACATTGTACTGAAGCTGGTGGAAGTGCACCAAAGAAATCAAAAACACGTACCCATTGAGCCAAAAATGAGCCTTGTCGCTGAAGACAATTTTTCGATAGAAAAATGGACCTTGCTCACAACAGCTTGAATAGCATATTCACACAGCACAAATTTTTATAATAAAATTCGATGATTTGCAAGCGTTGCTAGTTTTTTATCTATTCATGGTGAAATGACAAATCTTACAGGGCATTTTTGGCATTGCCACATGTCACACTCACAAAAAAAGTCTGTAATGGCAACTAAAATTGTTGCTGTTATTAAGGGAAATTTTGCTAATTTGAGCCCAGCGGTATTTTTTTACTAATCTTAGCAACAAATGTCTGCTGAAATTTGTAAAAAAAATTAGCTGCCGCTACTAAATTTTAGTAAACTTTTTGTAAAGAGGAATTTAAAATCTGTTTGCTAAAATCAGCAAAAAAATTTACTAAATATTATTAATATTAGTACAAAATTTCAAAATATTTTTATTTTATATATTTATTTTCAAAAATATTTTAGACAAAATTAAAAAAAAAAGTCAAAGGCTTATAAATTGTAAAAACATAAACGAATTTATCATTTTGTTTTAATTTGGTAATTTCTGTTTTGAAAAATATTTTCGTAAATTTTTTTTTACTTTTAAAGTAAAATTTTAATTGTTTTTAGAGCTGATTTTAAGAACTAAAAAAAGTGGATATTTTAAGTGGATATCCTATTTTTAGACATGAGTCGGTCCGATCCCTTTTTTTAATCCATGCAAAATTTTAAGGCAATTTAAGTTTGTAGGTGTAAGTTTTTATTATTAGAAATGACATTTCCTTCAATATTCACTTTTTTAAAATTAGTAATTTTTTTTTTTTGGCCAATTTTAGCAAATCGTTTTTCAAAAATTTGTAAAATGATTTCTGAAGTTAGCAACAAAAATTTGTAAATATTCTGTAAATTGTAAAATTTAAATAACAAAACGATTTGCAAACTCTTATGTGGGATTAAAAACCGTTTACAAATTTTTCTACTAACTTTTTTTTATGAGTGCGAATCTTTTTTTTTACTCTGAAAAAAATTACACTGAAAAATTAAATAGGAAAAAATCACACTTTATTAGATAAAACTCTATTAAAAAGCTTAACAAACGTTGAAGATTTAATGCTAAATTTGGTATAGATGGGCTGTAAAAATATCAATATTTACGATATATTTCAATTAAATTATAATATTGAATTACAAACTGATTAAAAACCAAGCTTCAAATCTTTGCAGAATAATTATATTAAAATTCGTCATGAAGATAAAAAAAATTCTACGGAAAACTTCGGCATAAGAAAGGTTTTGAACTTACCGTTACATACGTCAATAGGTTATCTGCAAAGAAAAAATAAAATTTTAAAGATAAACAGCTTCCAGTTTATAGAAAAAATTTTCTTTCCTTAAAATTAAGAATCCAAAAAAAAAAATCAATACTTTAAAAATAAAACTAAAGAAAATATAAAATTTTAAACAATTAATTTGAAGGCAAATATTCATATGATCAACATAAATAAAATTAAAAAAAACTCCAAATAACTAAGATACTATTTGAGATAGCCCAACAAGACAAGACAGACAAAACCATCACATAAAAATTTCAAACAGACAGACGGACGGACGGAAGGAAGGACAGAAAAAATAACATACACCGAACCATATACTACAGTATGAATATGTAGATTGATTTGACAGCTAAGATAGGAATTTCAAGAAATAAGACAAAAAAAAAACAGCAAACATCCAACTAAGAGCGAGACAATTTTGTTCAATCCACAAGTGATATTTCTTTAAAGATCAAATCCAATGTACAGGAATAAAAAGAGAGTAGTAGTAAGTTAGTGGAAGATGAAGTAGTTGGTACATTACCAGCATGTTAATATTCTAAGAAATTTAGATTTTTTTCATTTAAGCTTTATTTTTTTTTTTTTTTTTGTATATTCTCAAATCTTTAATAAAAAATCTGTTAAAAGATGTAGCATCATGTTATTTTTATTTTAAAGAAAGCTTGTTATAAGCGTTGACCTGTCAATTTGTATGTATTGAAATGTCATCTGTTTTAGTTAACATTTTAACAGTTTATTGCTTACATTGCTTTGATGGACATTGCTTAGAGTATCCTTAAGTTCATACGTGGTGTATACGGTTATTAAAGTTTTGTTACCATTTATGGCAAAGTGGTTAAACAAAAAAAAAAGCGCAACGATCCACCGCCTTGTAAGACCATATATGATGTGACACATACAACACGCATACCACAATCGAATGAATACAAATATGTGTATATTAATAAGAAATGTGACCAACTAAATTATAAAACAGTCAATTTAGGACATTAAAATGCATGCTAAATTCGAATCTTGTATCCCCTCAATAACATTCCAATAAACATCAAAAAACCTAAAAATCAAGTGCTTTAAATATTTCTTGAATTATAGTAGAATTAATACCGACTTTTAAAGTCAAAATCAAGTTCAATTATGTTTTATAGTATTTGGAGTTATGTTTGATTGTATTTATTTATTTATTTATTTAATTATTTATTTACTAATTTATTTATTTATTTATTTATTTATTTATTTAATTTATTTATTTATTTATTTATTTATTTATTTATTTTATTTAAATATTCAAGAACCAAGCCCTCTGGTTTGATAGTATTTGACTTAATATCGTTTTGTAAATAAAAAGAATGGTATGGAAAAATAGACCTTGCAACTACTCAGCAAAACTTTGGTAATGGGTGCGATATTCTCATGCGTTACCTTGTAATGATAGCTCGTTACCTTTTTCATTATTTGCAAGTATAAAGTAATAAGTTACTCATTATTGATTACTTAATATATGATTTATAAATGTGAAGTAATAATTAAAATGTTTTTGAAAATCTATTTTTAGATACATTACTTAGTGCTTTTTTGTAAGCAAAAGGTTAATGTGTGTTTGTTTTGATAACACAAACGAAAAAACGAAGCGCAACAATTCATTTAAGTTTAAAGCAATCAAATACTATATGCGTCGATTTCTCAGTGGGTAGAGTTCATGGCTGGCTACCAGATTTCCCTGGTGCAATTCCCATCTTGACCACATTATTTTTAATTACAAATATTTTAAATAAAATATTTGTAATATTTTTTTTTAATAAAAATTCCTCTATTTTAAAATCCTATTTTTAGACACATTACTTTTTCCATTCTCGTAACCATATAAGTAACCCCTTACATTATCGCCTCTAAAGAAGTGGGTATATACATTACGTTAAGGCTCATCGCCTATAAAATTCATCAATGAAGTAAGGTGTAGAGTAATCTATCGGCCCCTATGGCTATACATTACTTTACCCATTATTTGGTAATGTGTGGTTTTGCTGGGTAATTTAATGTACTTAATTTTACATGAATAAGAAAAATTATCAATCCAATCTACCATCAACCTCATCTACACTAACTTCAAAATTCCTGCGCTCGAATACTGGAACATTTTCCTAATTTTAATGATAATTCAGCTGCAATATTTCCAGATATTCCGTTCAAAAAATCATCTTATTGCTAATTTCTGTTTTTATATTTTGTTTTAAATCAATAAAACTTTGTTTTTACTATAACACTTCTTAAATAGATTTTGTGCAACAATTTTTAAATATGGATTTGATTTAGCCTACATTTTAGGCTTGAATTGTACTTTAACTTTAAATTCAAGTGTTTGTTCGACGCTTGAATTAAACTAAAATTCAAGTCTTGAATTAAAGCATATTCAAACTTTTATGTTCTACTGGAATTCAATTATCCATTTTGCTGCAGTATAAATCAATTAAAGTATAAATCAAAGCTTGAAATTGAAAAATACGCAGAAATTACACTTGCTTTATACTTCAATTCCAGCAAAATTGCTTAATGGGATCACTTATAAAATTTTAAAGGGAACATACAAAAAAATTTTCCTTAAGTTCCTTCTATTAAACATTTTCTTGATAAAAAAATCTTAGTTTTTTATTGAATCTGTAATTGATTCAATAAAAAACTAAGCAATAGTCATCATTTTCAGAATTACAATATTTTTTTTTTCATTGAATCCATTACAGAATATAATTGACTATGACTTTGTTTTTTATTTTAAGAAATATTTTGGCCAAATTTTTCGAACAAAATTTCCCAAAAGAAAGCGATAACCCCATAGACTACTACGCAGAAACACTTTACTTAACGTAGTCGACTTCCAAACTGTACATCTGCTGAAAACATTTTTTTGACCGAAATGATGCACAAACCGCGCGTGCTGTACGCAAGTTTGTGCGAAAAGTTCATGAAACTGACCCCGTCGTCGTACGGTACCAATGAGAATGTGGCTGCTGTGGCCGGATGTGTGTAACTCAATCCAAGAACATTAACTCATCAACAACTCGGTACTTTACTAGCACGATGAGAATTTTGAACAAAGATCTCAGATTATTCGCTTAAAAGATCCAATTGACTCAACAATTGAAGACGAACAACTATCTACTTCGTTAAGGCTTCTCAGATTAAACCTTAAAGAAGTTCCAATCGGATATCGAATTTAGCCCAAAAGTCGTCTTTTCTAACGAGGCGCATTTTCATCTCGGCGGCTATGTCTACAAAAAAAAATGCCGTATCAAGGGATCGGAAAAGCCGCACGCCATTGTCGAGAAGCCAATGCACCCACAGAGAGTGACAGTTTGGTGTGTTTTGGAGTGGTGGCATCATTTGCCCATTTTACGAAAATGCTGCTGCAAACGCAATTTCAGTCAACAGCGGGCGGTACAGAGCCATGATTATGATCTGAATTGGAAGATATGAACTTTGATAATCTTTGGTTTCAACAGGATGTTTCACCATGTCACACAGCTCATCAAACAAACTTTTAGAAATTTTTAATTTTTTTTATTGACTAAAATTAAAAGACTCAATTTATTTTCTGTTGTGGCTGCTATGTTCAAAATATTCAAATTTCAAACCTGAAAAATATTCAAGTTTAAAATTTGACTAGAAAAAATTTAATACAGATTAGCCTAGAGCAACGGTTCCCAAATGGGAGGGGGTCCGTAGCTGCATCAAAAGGGGTCTGGGAAGAGTACGGAAAAACTTCTTTAAATATAAGAAGGTAATAATAAATAATAATCTGTCGGTTGCCATAATTGTATTTAAAAATCAAAAAAAGGAAACTGATAAAAAGTTGTGGTTTTCCAATTCTTAAAACTTTTCAGATTACGGCATTTTTTTTTTTTGTTTAATTGAATACATATTATCTTTTTAATTATTCTATAGAACACGTTCTAAGAATGTGCTTAAGGATCAATTTTTTCTAATTAAAAAATCACAAATACTAAGAAGCTTTTTTTTACACCTCAAAATTCTAGAGTTTTTAAGTTTTTCTAGCGAAATTTAATTGAAAAATTCTTCCAAAAATTTTATCTGGTAAATCTCTTAAATTGTGAAAATTCTACAATTTCATCTGTCGTATTTTTTACTACCCAGCAAAACCACACATTACCAAATAATGTGTAAAGTAATGTGTAACCATAGGGGCACATGGATTACTTTATACCTTACTTCACTGATAAATTTTACAGGCGATGAGCCTCAAAGTAATGTATATACCCATTACATCAGAGGTGATAATGTAAGGGCTTACTTACATGGTTTAGAGAACCATGTCTAAAAATATATTTTAAAAAAAGAGGAATTTTTATTAAAAAAAATATATCAAATATTTTAAACGTTATTAAAAATAATGTGGTCATAATGGGAATCGAACCAGGGAACTCTGGTTGCCAGCCAAGAACTCTACCCACTGAGCTATCGACGCATATAGTATTTGATTGCATTAAACTTAAATGAATTGTTGCGCTTCGTTTTTTCGCTAGTGTTGTCATAACAAACAAACATTACCCTTTTGCTTACAAAAAAACACAAAGTAATGTATCTAAAAATAGATTTTCAAAAATATTCCAATTATTACTATACATTTATAAATCATATATTACGTAATCAATAATTAGTAACTTATTAATTATGCTTGCAAATAATGAAAAAGGTAACGAGCTATCATTACAAGGTAACGCATGAGAATATCGCACCCATTACCACAGTTTTGCTCTTACTACTATTTTTTCTAAAAATCTTCGGATTTAAATGTTTTTATAAATATAAAAATAATTAAATTTGGTGGTCCGTCAGTTAGTAAAAATGCCTCAAGGGATTCGTGAAGTGAAAGTTAGTGGGAACCACTGGCCTAGAGGAAAATAAATTTTGTGAAACGCGTTTCTATTAGTAGAATATTTATAGCATGTCTATTTATGGAATATTATAATCTAAAAATTCGAAAAGTAATCAACTATTGCAATCAAAATTTGGAATTTGTAAATAAAATTGGGTAATTACAACAGTATTAAAAATTTTTAAAAGTGATGGAAGATGGAACTACAAAAATTCGTTTAACAAAAAATTCGGATGCAACTACAAATCTGTTTTCTCTGTGTTATTTCAAAATCCATTGGATCGATTGCCTGTGGTCGTCAAAGGATTAAAATAAAAATTTTAGTCTGAAGACTTTTCATAAGAAAATAATTCCCAGAACTTGAAGTTGTTTCTTTAAGAAAATGAAAAAGCAGAGAGAGAGAGAGAAAAAAATCATACTTAAATCATTTCTTGTATCATATAAGAATTAGCATTTACTTTTTTTCGAGTATTTTTAAATTAAGTAAATATAATTTTGGTTAAAATAAACTTTTTCGTATTTAAATTGATGTGTCAGCATTTTAGACTTTGTATTCGCATTTTAAAAATATGTAGAAATATATTTAACTTTAAAAGAAAACAAACTTATTTTGATTTCAAAGCTGTATCTATTTAATTTTATGTTGTTTCTGCTTAATTTTAAAATATTTTTTTTTTCTGTATGTAAGTTGGTCCCACTAATCATACCACCAAACACTTACTTGTTAAGTGTTTTAAAAGTACGCGGCTTTTAAGAGAGCACATGCGCATGCGTAACATTTACCACTACAGAAGTTACTCAAGTAAATCAGCGCATAACCAGCGTAACATTACAACGATATGTCTCCATGCATTTATTTCTGTGTGTGGCACATTAAATGTTGCAGTTGAATGCAGTTTCTTTTTTTTAAGTTTAATGCGACAAGTGTTTAAAGAGTAGTCATATAAGTTGTGTGTTTGTATTAAAGCGGTATTTTGTAAGATATTTTAACATTACTATATTACACACACACACACATACACAAAATAAAAGAAGCAGCAAATTGATTTCTCGCTATGATAAATTTAATTACACAATTTTCATTGTAGTTTTTTATATTTTTTTTTACAGTCAGGCTTCTCGTAATAAGAAATAACAACAACAAATCATCATATATTTGAATAACTGAATTCCAAGTAATTGTAATATCAAGATATATTTTTAGCTGTTCTTTAAGATATAGAAAACTTAAAAATTATTTTAAAGAAAAACTTTAGAAATAGCATAGGAAATTAGAAATATTAAAAATATAAAATTTTCTGGCTTATTTAATTGTTGACAAAAAAGTAAAGCAGATTTTAGAAAAACTTTGTTTTAAAAGCTTTTTAAAGAAAACTCAATTTTACAATTTTTTTTTGTTTAAATTAATTAAGTTTTTTATCAAAGAATTTATCATTTCGAAATGTATGGATACAATTTAAAGAAGCTTCTCTAGATGGCGCCCAACATAAATATCAGTTTTTAGAGAATAACATCTATTTCAAGATTTTCTAAAACGAATGGATTTTAGATCATATAATCATATTCTTTTTTGTGAATTGTTTTTTTATTGCAATAATTTTAATAGCATTCATTTACCAAAATAACAGATCAAAAATACATAAAAAGATTTTCTAAAACTTTGAAGGTTTATTTATGGTTTTAAGATATATGTAGAAGTTCCAAAAATCTTGGATTAAATATAAATTATAGATATTTTTCTCGATAATACCCAGGATATATAAGCCAATCAAATAAAAATCTATGTTGTAACAATATTAAGAATTGCTGGTTTAAACCAGGCTCATTAATTCAATAATTCCCGGAAATTTTCTTTTCCCGCTTCTTTATGCGTCCATGTACATTTTCATAGCAAAACTATGGCCTAATCAGAGATTTTGATTTTGTTAAAACGACCCCCAGAATGTACATTTGTATTGTATTCCACAAATAAAAATTTTGATTTTACATATGGATAAAAATCAAGCTTCTCAACACGTTTTATTCAAGACTGTTTATATGGTTAAAAAAAAACACAAAAAAAAAGAAAACAAACCAAAGAAGCTACAAAAAGCATTGTGTTAAGCCAGACAAACGGACGCTTTAAGTTTATTTTCTGTCTAAATGGCTGCATGTCTGTTACTTTTGTATTTTGAATTGAACGCAAAAAATAAAACAGAAATACATACTTATTACAACTCCAAAATAAAAAAAATCGTAGTGAAATGCAACAGAATTTACGTTGCAGAATTCGAAGAGAATGAATTCCAAACTTGGTGCAGGAAAGTGTTTATAGATATTTTAACTAGTTGTTGTTTTGCTTAGGAAAAAATTAAAGAATTTTGTCAGTTTTTTTAAACAAACTGCAAAAGATACTTAAGTTTATTTGCATTTATTTCATGTAAGTATTTTGAAATTTAAAAAAAAATAACATCTACAAAAAAGAGACATGAACTAAAAATTAATTCAAAATTACCTTAAAAATAGTTCAAAATTGTTCTTCAATTTAAGTAAAATTTTATTAAAACTTGGAAAAATTTTCTTAAAAATAATAAAAATTCCTGTTTGAGAAAAACGAAATAGTTTCTATACTCAGAAATAGTTCATATTTTTCCTAAGTAATATTTCTTGATTTTAGGATAACAAAAAAGAAGAACATTAAATAAAAATGTACCAATTTTTAAGAAAAACATTTTAGTTTTAAGGAAATTGCATAATAAAATAAAACTATGTTAAGTTCAAAAAAATAGAACATAATTTACTCTCATTTAGTTCAAAAAATGTATCTAACTTAAAATGACTAAAGGTGTGTTAATTTTTTTTTTTTCTCGCGAGTAGTAAAATTAACAAAATTTTAGAAAGCCATTTCTAATTTCTGTTTTAAGTCTACCATTTTCTTATTTTTAAGAATTGTTTTCTAAAAATACGTTTAGGCAATGAAAAACAAAAAGTAATCATATTTTTTCCTATATAATAATAAAAATTTATTTAATTTTAGAAACTGATGAACTATTTCTAGGAATAATTTTCATGCAACTTAGTTCAGATAAATTTTAAAAATTTTAATAAAATATTAATTGTTTATTTTTTTTATATTGTTATATATATGTTTTCAATTTATAATTTTCATTTATTAATTATAAGAAACAATTTCCCCTGAAGAAGTCACCCAATGTGGTGACGAAATATTGGGATAAATAAATATTTATAATTATTTTTTTATAAATTAAAGATGAGAAATATTAAAGTAAAAGTTTTCTTTATTTTGGGACTTACATATAGGATTTCTTTCCTTAAAATTTCTTCAGATAAATTTAAAAAACTTGAGTAAATTTTTCTTAAATCGAGGAAAAATTTAGTTTTTGTGGGAACACATTTCACTTGTTTTCAATATTTTTCCCCAAAAAAAAACAACAAACTAATTAATTTTCCTAATTCAAAAAAAAATATATCAGGAGGCAAATTAAAGTATCCATTAAAAAAATTATAATGCATGATTGTAATTTTTAGTTCGTGATCGTGTGTGAGCGTGGGCCCATCTCTTATCTTAACAGTCTTAAATATTGAACTTAAAGTAGCTCAAAATATATTTTAAAATTTTGTTAGCAAAAGGTAAAAAATTTCGCATTTTCGATTTTATGTAATAATTTTGTTTGCTGACTACAATACAAAATATCGCAAGCAAATTTTATACATTACGGCATAATCACTTTCCTATAATTGACGTTGCGCTTATTAAACTTTATATTTTAATTATAAAAAAAATAAAATTTTTTTATGTCAATTAAAATTTACGCTAAAAATGTTATAAAATAAACTTATGATCTTTTCCATTTTCTAATAATATCAGGAAATATAACTGCGACAATTTCCTTAAATTAGTTAATTTAAGAAGACAAAGGACCCCCAGTGTTCCTTAGTCATAGATGCCGTGTGTCACGTAGGTCGTCCCTTTTTCTAGTTCTCTAGAGCAGAACCATTAATTATCTATGAATAGGATCTGACTGTCACAATTTATTACGTTTCAGGATATCGTGCAGTACTTTTTTTTTAATTTTTTTACATTTTTGCTAATGGAATTTAATTTGTATTTTAAATACATGAGTTTAGTATAAATCAATTTGATAAAAAATATATAGCAAAGAGCTTGTTAAAAGCAGTGTCCTCACGTAGGCAACAAATGGTTCCAGCAGGATGGCACTACGTGCCACACAGCGGATGCTCCGATAACATTAACCCGCCCTTATGGAAAATCCCTTACATAATTCTCGGACTGTATATTTAAAAAAATCTTTGCGAATTCTTCAACGAAAATTAGTATTGACAAAGGCTGGTGGCCATGCAAAAAATTTTTTTTCGTATTAAATATCCCACCACGAAAATATTTATATCAAAGTCGAAACATTGACCGGCGGACATCCAAAACTAATTTTTAATTTGGTCTCTAAATCCTGATCTCCATAAATATTCTAGATTTTTTTTTTTTTAACCTTTAAACTCAATTTTAAGGAATTTTTTGTTTTTATATTGTCTTTTTTATCTTTTTACAATAATTCCGATATTGAAATTTTTAAACCAATATGTGGCAACCCTTTTACATTTTACTACACTGAAAATTACACTTAAAACAAAAGGTATTAGCAGTTAAAAAGGCGACAAATGTATTTATCTTTAAAAAAAACTAAAAATTTTGCTATTTTAAACTATTAAAAAACAACCAACAAATGTAAATAACTATTTATGTCGTAAACAGAAGCAATAAATGAAAAATTTTTACTACAAAAATATTAAAACAACTAACAAAAATTAGTAAAAGCTAATGTATTTTAACAGTAATTTTTTTAAACCCATATTTAAATCGAAATACATCTAAATAATACATGATCAAATATGGGCATACATAACCATGTACGACCATTGCATAGTTAAATATTTGACCGCACACGATATCATATATTTTTATATATCTACGGATCCGAAATTTGAGGGTATATGGCCGTATATCATGTATGAGCATACAAAAATATTAAATGAGCATATATGAAAATATACGGCCATATACCATCAAACTTCGGATATATTAGGTCATGTATGCTCATAGATTGAACTATGCATGGGAGTATATGATCATACATGCTCGATTTGGACAACAAATGGCATAACTATCACATATGGTTTGTCTCAATAATAACAATTATGGTATTATGGAGTGTAAACATCTGTCATTATAATTCAGTATTCGATAGACGCCAAAGTATAAAAATACATTTTTTCAATCGCTATAATAATGTCTAATTTTTTTCCTAAAAAAATGTTTTGCGGGGAAGTCTGATAACCTTCTTTCATTTGAACAAAACGGCTGCTGAAAGTTATCGATTGTTGGTAAAAGCTTACGGGCAACATGCACCAACTCAAAAAACTTGTGAACGATGGTTTGACACAGAAGACAAGGAGAGGCCTGGTCAGCCGGAAAGCGTAAAAAGTCATATGTAAAGCCCGGCCAACTAGCCAAATCAACGCCGAAGCCGAATATCAATAGCGCCAAGGTAATATTCTGTATTTGTTGGGATCAGAAGGGTGTTTTGTATTATGAGCTATTGAAATCGGGTCAGACGTTCACAGGGGACCTGTGATCAACGAAAAACGACCAGATTATTTTCGTCGAACCATTTCTTCAGGTTTGGAAACAAGAAATAGTCACCCGGGGCTAAATCCGGAGAATAGGTCGTAGTCTAATTCATGGATTTTTGTCATAAAAATTGCCTTTTCTACTCAAATCAAATCACGCGGTAGTCTATTATTAACTAAATGACGCAGCTTGTTCAAATTTAGACAGGAGTCAACTGACAGCTGTCTGTTAACAGGAGCAGTGTTGAACTTTACGTTAAGAGGCGGGAAATTCAAAAAGTCACGGACATATTGTCCTGCCCTCGAAAGACTTACTCATATACTTATTAGCAATTAAAAAATAAATTGTTATTAATTACGCTCGTAAACTTGACTGCTTATAAATACAACTCTGTCTAACTAGTACTGATGCCGAGAATACAAAGTAGTAAAAAATTTACGTCTCATTAGAAATGTTTGTAAAGGCAATTGAATGCTATTATGTCAAATTTAGGCAAAAAGACTTAGCTATATATTCAAGTTTTTAAATAAGGAAAATTCCTGGGGAAAATAATTTATTTCACGAAAATCCCGGGAAATGTTCCTTATTAAAACTAGATTAATTATGTTATGTAAGAAAAGATTTCTTTAGTTTTTACATTAACACCACACGTCGTGGGAAGGCTGAAATGAGTGAGGCTGGTGATTGTAATTGGAAGATATTTCGACCTAGCACCAAAATGAACCCAACTGCCCGGAATTTGCTTAAATGAACTTTTTGGGCAATTTCGTTCTATATTTGCTGACCTGTTCATAAAGAAAGGATCAGTACCCTTCCCGGAATTTGAGCCGCTTCCCGAAATTTTACCCAAATCATACTTGGTGTGGGTATCATATGGTCGGCATGTCCGACTTAAATCATTTTACTTATAGTTATATCTGAATTTGCGTATTGAACATAAATTTATGTGATCAAAGGACTTGATATTATCGAAAATTCAACATAAAGTTAAAAACTTATGTGATCAAAGAACTTGATGTTATCCCAAAATTTAATAATTTTAATTTGATTTAATTCCTTTAGTTACGTGATAAACTTTTCTACATTTTAGTAAAGAAAAAAAAAAACAACTTTATGCGTTTCTGGTGGTTTTTGTACACGATTTTTTTTTTTTTCTTTTCTTAGGATGGCCTGACAATTTGTTCGATAATAATTGTTAACCTTTTGGTCAATTTGACACATATTCCACAAGATGATGATAATGATGATCGCATGGTATAGTTTATGTAACTATAGTGAGAATTTCTTAGGAAAATGTTTTTTTGGTAAAGATTCTTTTTTTTTTTTGGTTTTTGCTTCACTTTAAACTTTGATATGGGTTTAAGTTTTTCTTAAGAATTTTGTTAAGAGTATAAAGATTGGAAAATGATAAGCCTTAGAGATTTGTTGTATTTTAACTACAATTTGAGTAGGCTTTTATTATTTTTAGAGTAAAGTGTGTAAGAATAAGTTTGGAAGAAATAAGTCTGGTTCTTATAACATTTAAAATGATGTAGGTTTCTTTTTTGTAGATGTTTATCATTAAAATTTTTTATAAGGTTTGTTTGCAATCTTCAACTTTTTATCTACAAAAAAAATGTTATATTAAATTTCCTGTGTTTTTTTTGACTCATTTTAGATTCCAAAGATTTTAATCCCAATAATTCAACAATAACAATGGAGGACCATCATAGTACTGCAGATCGTAGAACACCTTTAACCAATCATCATTCACATGTTCAGCAACAAACACAAGAGACTGATTTAGCCGTGATAGAAAATCAAAATGAAGATAGTGTTGATGTAGAGCGCAATCAAGAAGAAGATATGGATGCAGAGCCACCTAGACAAAAACGACCAAAAATGGAAATGCCAGCGGAATATAGAAAAACACCTATGTTGTCACCCTCAAATACAAGAAATACAGAAAATTCGAACGACTCTTCCAAATGTGATGATTTTCAAAATCAAATAGATGAATCTAATTCAAAAGATCATAGATCTAGTAGTCCTCCGAGGACTATAACACCCGCAATAAGTCCTTCTAAACCCGAAGAAGTCTCGAATGAAAATGTATACTCTCCATCATCGGGATCAATGCCCAAATTAAGATTAAATACTTTGCTGGCATCTGATCCTGCTTTAATGCCAGATGCCAAAGATTTAAAAATGGTACATGAAGAATCACAGACTCAACAAAGAAAGCAACGTTTAGAAAAACAACAACACCAACAACAACAACAGCAGCCGGAAGAGGATATTGAAATAACACCGGTGGAACCTATTATAAAACCCACACCCGTCGTGGTAGAAGGACCACCACGTATGAAAGTTTTTATGTGTTTACCCTGTGGTATCGGCTTTAGTTCTCCCTCTACTTTGGAAGCCCATCAAGCTTATTATTGTTCTCATCGTCATAAGGAAACAGACGAAGATAGTTCACTGTCTTCGGCTATAGCTGAAAAAACTTCCACATCTCCTTCTCAGGCAAATAGTGCATCAGGAAATGTTACTGCAGCGTCAGAACAACCAGCTGCAAAAGTTGTCAAGACTGGCAAGCAATATGCTTGTACACAGTGTTCCTATAGTGCAGATAAGAAAGTATCACTAAATCGTCATATGCGTATGCATCAAACATCACCAGCACCCAGCTCAAATGCTTCCAATAATGGTAGTAGTACCACAATGGAGGAAAATTCTAGTCAAGTGAGTTAGTTGTTGGTTGAGATACAAAATACTTAAAAATGTTAAAGAGATTAATGTTTTTTATTAATCTATTTTTTCAATCTCTTTCTTTCAATCTCTTTTATTTTCGTTCTTATCTCCTCTATCTGATTTGTCTCATTAAAGCAAGTTGATCGTTATTGCAGCGATTGTGACATAAGATTTAATAATGTCAAAACGTATAGAGCCCATAAACAACACTATTGTAGTTCGAGAAGAACTGAAGGGTAAGTTTTTTTTAATAAACGCTATTACAATTTTAATGCTAAGTGAGAAGCTTTAGGCTTTAAAAAAACACCATTTAATTAAGAATTTAAAATTTTTAAAAACTTTAACCAATAAAAACACATTTTAAGTATTAAGTTCTGATAGGTTGATTTTCAAGAATATTGGCACAAAATATTGATAGTATGTGGCCTACATAAATATTTAAAATAATCATATTTTTCAAAATATTTTCAAGCCTTATCGAAAATTTAAACAAAGTTTTAAGCTTTTATAAGGATAGTCTAAAATGTTAACATTTCTAAAAGTGATATTTAAAAATGTTGGAAAAGTTTTGGAAAACACTCAAGCTTATTACAATCTTAACTTAAACTTTGAAAAGCACCAATGAAAACTTGTATATTCCCGGCCAGTGCTGTCATATTAAAAATACAAACATAAACATGTTTGTCTGCAAACATATGTATAATAACTTTAAATATAAAATATTTGGAAGTATATAAATATACATATGGTAGTGTGTAAACATATATAAAATTACCTGTAAACATGTTGAATAATGGTTTTTATCTGCGCATTTAACTTTTCTAATAATATTTTATGTTTAATTTATTGTAGACAACTAACACCCAAACTAGAAGTATCTACCACCCCTACAACACCAAAAGTTTCAGCTGTTGTTAGTGGTGCCATAAGTCCACAAACTCGTACTAAGACTCCCACGCCAGCTATGGTAGCTGCGGCCGCTGCGGCGGCAGCAGCAGCCTTACAACAGCCTCCTGCCACACCCTTTTTGGCTTTACCCACAAATCCTATTCTTATAATACCCTACTCATTGATACGTTCGGCTAGCCTAATAGCAGGACCTTTGTAAGTATATCGTTTGAGATTAAAATTTTGATAATTAAATTATTGTATTCTCATTACACAGATCTTCTCCCTCTCCGGCTGTGGTTAATCCTGATACTACATGTTTTACATTGGATAATGGCAATTTAAAACCATTAGCTACAGCTTTAAATATTAATGCATTAAATGCTGCTTCATCGGCTGCAAATAGTATAGCAACAGTTGCGGGTCAACAACTAAATGTTGTGGATTCTACACGTCAATCATCTGCCGTGGAAACTTTACTAACTGAAAAGAATGTAAGACGGAATGTAGATGATATGGCAGAGAATACACCCAAAAGAAAGGGTGAAGGTTTAAGGTAAGTATTTAAAAGTTATTTTGAATTTTTCATTAATATTAGAAGAAAAATTATTAATTTAATGAAAGTTTGATTAAATAGATTTATTTTCTTTGAATTTAAAAAATTAAATGAGAAAACTTTCTCCTATCCCTTTTTTTAGAGAATCTGCTCCTTTGGATTTATCCCTAAGACGTTCTCCTATAGCAGCTTTATTGCAAAGACGTTTAAATCCTACCGCTTCGTTCCTAGACAATGATCAACAACGTTTGGATATGGAAACACTTTTGGAGGCGGGTAAAGAAAATTTAGCCTTAGACGAAACAGGCAGCATAACACCTGAACAAATTGTTTGTGCTCCCTCGCTACCCAATAGCCCTTCTATGAGTCCCTCCCCCCGAAGACGAGCCACAAGTCCAAGAAGTTCGGGAGCAGGCAGTACTTCCTCAATGTCACCACCAGCTACAATACCACCAAATGCATTAAGTGCTGCATCTAATCCCGCAAATATATTGGATAATCTACAACTGAGATCAATGCTACCAGCAGAGCTATTAAATCCACTACTAGCTAAACAAAATTTAGAATTGGCTTTAAAAATATCGGCAGCAGCAGCGGCAGCTGTAAGCTCTTCAACGGGTTCCGTATCATCACAAGGAACTACACCAGCCGATTTGGCTGCAGCAGTAGCAGCAGCCGCTGGTAGGGGTTCACTATTAGGTTTATCCGGTTTACCACCCGCGCCAGCGGCTTCACAGCAAGTGCCAGCAGGATCTGGAAATCAACCTCAAATTTATGTTAAGCAGGGTGTATCGAAATGCAAAGAATGTAATATTGTGTTTTGTAAATATGAAAATTATTTAGCCCACAAACAACACTATTGCTCAGCTCGAAATCAAGAACCTACAGATGGTGAAGCTAAAATATCATCAACACCTCCTATGGCTTCGGGAGCCTCTCAAGCTGAAACTACGCCTGTAGCTTATCAACAACTAATATGTGCCGCTTGTGGTATTAAATATACATCATTGGATAACTTAAGAGCACATCAAAATTATTATTGTCCCAAAGGTGGTGGTGTAGCTGCAGCCGCTGCAGCAGCTGCTAATGCGACATCCGTTAATAATCCTGATACTTCACAGCTGGTTATACCAAAAGAAAAATGTTCCAAATGTAAAACTATACATGATCTTGCACTACCATGTCCACCTCCACCAGCTTTGCCACAGCAGCAACATCAACAACAACCACCACCATCACATCCGCAACATTTGTCTAATCCTCCAATTCAACAATCATCATCAACAACGTCTTCTTCTAATCAAAATCTTTACAAATGTCCTTTATGTGATGCTGTTAGTTTGACAGCAAGTGAAAGTCGAAAGCATATGGAAACACATGGAACAGTTAAAGCCTTCAGATGTACCATATGTCGTTATAAAGGCAATACATTAAGGTAAAAATTATGGTTCAAATGTTTCTAAGGACCATTAATATATGAGTCAAATCAACGGTTTAGGTTTTAAAAGATAACAATAACTTAAAATAAATCGTAGAAAACAAAAAACATTCAATGATTTTTCTATATAAAAAAATGTTTAAGAAATCAAAAAAAAAACTAAAAGGTTCGAAGGACCAATATTGTTTTTCAAACTTTCCAATAATAAATAAAAACTTGCATATTTTTATTAAAATTTAAAAAAAATAAAACTTTCCAAAATTTTGTTGATAATTTTAAAGCAAATCAATGAAATGACTGACAATTTTAATTTCTCTTATTTTCATTTATTCCTTAAGGGGTATGCGCACTCACATACGCATGCATTTTGATAAGAAAACTTCTGATGTTAATGAAGAACATTACATGGCTTGTATATTGGAAGATGAAAGCATAGAAGTTCCAAGTGTGGCTTCATTAAATCAAGAACATTTGGTACAACAATTTGCGGCTGCTCAACAACAACAGCATCAACAAAAACAATTAGTAGCTGCTGCAGCTGTTGTAGCTGCTAACCTTCAACAACACCAGCAGCAGCAGCAACAACAATCCCAGCAGGTGTTCAATTGTGATATTTGTAATTATTCTTCAACTTATAAAGGCAATGTGGTAAGTTTAAGATTTTATTATCTTTT
Organism: Eustalomyia histrio; assembly: GCA_949748255.1. NCBI lineage: Eukaryota > Metazoa > Arthropoda > Insecta > Diptera > Anthomyiidae > Eustalomyia > Eustalomyia histrio. Next base: position 17,309,323 of record OX456526.1, read on the forward strand.
ATAAATGAACTTTAATATTAGTTAGACAATCACCTGGATTTATTATAGGTTAACCAGTATTAAATGAATTTTTAAATACCAAGCAAGTTTTTGATAAAAAGATAAAAAGTTTCAAACAGTCTGTCTATCCTCTTTGCAAGAACAAAATTTTTGATTCAAGATTAAAACTGTTCTAAGGCTGAAAAACTGCTCTCACTTGTGGGCGGCTCAATAAGTCCGTGATAAAAAATCATTTCATCATACACTTGCCCAAATGTTCAAAAAAAAAATAAGATTTGTCGAGGTAATCAAAATAAGTATTTTTTTGTGAGATGAGTCAAATCTTTTTCCGCCGAGCCATTTCTTTAGGTTTGGAAATAAAAAATAGTCGGTGCTAAATCCAGAGGGAGCAACTCATAGCCTAATTCATGGATTTTTGCCATGGAAACTGCACTTGTCGCACGATTGCGTTTGTGGTCGATTGTGAGAAAACGGTGCACCAATTTTGTCAACTCTGACAACTTTTCAAAAGAAAAACTTTCGTAGAATGTGCTTGGAAATGAAGGTTCCTTTGGATCAGATCTAAGGATTCTGAAATCTAAGGTTTTTTCCACTTTGCAAACTTTCTAAAGTAAACATAAGAACTGATGGGTTTTTCTAAAGGAAAATGTGGGTTTTTGTATACAAAAACTCAGAATTTGAGGATTTTTCTAGCGAAAAAAGTGATTAATATCTTTGATTTTTTAGATAACAGACATTTTTAATTTTTTAGATAAAAGTCTCAGAATATAAAGACTTCTGAAAAAAATTGTAATTAAAATCTAAAAGCTTTTCTTTTAAAAAATAATCCTCACAACCTAAATTTTTTAAAATGATCTTACTCTAAAAAAAGACATGAACCAAAAAATGAGTCCAAAATTTAATTTAAAATAGTTTAAAAATGTCCCTCAATTTAAGTAAAATTTTATTAAAACTTTTCTTAAAATGAATAAAAATGTCTATGTTTGGATAAAAACGAAATAGTTTATATCAGGGGTGCCCAAAAGTTCCTTATGGAAGAGCAAACACCAATACATTTAAAGAAAAACTAATTTTGATTCAATATTTTTTAATGTAAAAACGAATACATACAAAGAAAAAAAAATATTTCATATCATACGTTAAACAAAAAAAAAAAATCTACATTGATGATCGCTGTCGTCAATGTTTGCCAGCAAAGCATACGAAAGTGTTGTTGCTTTGCACTTGCGTGTATACAGTGAAGAACGACAAAAAAACTAATAAGGCAATGTTGTTTGTGTATTTCGTATTGCTATTGCTGAGTGCTCTATGTCTATTAAAACACACAGCCTATAGCTAAGTGCTTTTACAAAAACAAATGAGCACCAAGAGCATAGGGCTTGGACACCCCTGGTTTATATACTCAAAAAAAGTTCATATCTTTCCTAAGTAATATTTCTTTATTTTTGGAAAAAACAAGTATATTAAATAAAAATGTATCAATGTTTAAGAAAAACATCTTAGTTTAAAGAAAATTGCATACTAAAATATAATAAAACTAAGTTTAGTTAAAAAAAAATGAGAACATTTAGTTCAAAAAATGTGTAACTTAAAATGAGAAAGTAAGTGAACTTATTAGCTCTGTTCCCTTACTTTCTGGGTAAAGTTCGGTAAAATGAGAGTAAGCACAAAATACTCTCATAAAATGACAAAATTACCCAAAAGTACGGGAACGCAAAAAAACACTTTTCTAGCCCAAAAAAATGTCAAAATGCATTAGTGATGCCAAATTTTTAGGTGCAATAAGTGTGCGAAAATTGAAATAAGACTCAAAACAATATATTAAAATTGCCCGCCGTTTACAGAGGCAGGAAATTTCGAGATTTTGATATTTTCCTCTTTGAAAAAACACACAAATTTATTTCTAATAAATATATTTTTCTCATAATTTAATGTTTATGAGCTTTTTTTCATTGTTTTTTTAAAGTGGTGTATATAAAAATCTCGTGATTTCGTGCCAATCTAAAAGAGGGGGTTACAATTTTCAAAAAAAGCGGTAAGAAAAATTAAAAGGTGCCGATCTGTCCCTTTTTTATAAACAGAAAATATTTGCAGTTTTTAGAAAGTAAAAACCCGCTTATTGTAACACGAAAAGGGCTAAATTAGCATCGCTGAAGTTCCTTAGTTTTATTTTTTACAATTATAAAACAGCTGTTTTTGTTTATCAACTGTTCTTTTGACAATTTACCCAATTTACCCAAAGAAAAAGTTTGGGTAACTTTCGGTAAAAAGAGAAACACTAATACACTCTCATAAACGCTCTCATTTACCCAATTTTCGAGTACGGGAACGCTTTTGGGTAAATTTGGGTAAGTTTGGGAACCCGCGGTAACGTACGGGAACAGACTTAATGTGTGTTCATTTTTTTTCGCGAGTAATAAAATTAACAAAATTTTAGAAATCCATTTCTAAATTCAATTTTTAAATCTAACACTTTATAATTCTTAATAATTCCTTTCAAAAAATTAGTTCAGCCAATTACAAACAAAAAGTAATACATTTTTTCCTATGTTAAAGACATATTTATTTTAAAAGTTTAAGCTAAAAATTACATAAAATAAACTTATGACATTTTTCCATTTTCCAATAATAACAAGAAATGTAACTGTGATATTTTGTGCAACAATTTCCCTAAATAAGTTAGTTTAAGAAGACAAAGGACCCCCAGTGTTCCTTAGCCATAGATGTCGTGTGTCCCTTTTGTGGTTATTTCAAGGAGAACCATTATTTAACTACGAAAAGGATCTGACTTTGTCACAATTTATTACGTTTCTGGATATCCTGCAGTTCATTTTTTTTTTTATTTGTTTACTGTTTGCTAATGAAATTTAATTTATATTTTAAATACATAAGTTTAGTATAATGCAATTTAATTTATTTTAAAGACAAAAATATATAGTAAAATGCTTGTTAAAAGCAGTGTCCTCACAAAGCGAAAGTCCTCCGAAAGTGGGAAAATACTCATGGTTAAATATATTACCTTTATGATAGAAACAGTTTCATGTTTATTAGAAATTTCTTATACAATTTAAGGATAATATTCACTTAAAAAATGCTATTTTAATTGATGTTAGAAAATATTTAGTTATTTTTAGAGTGTTAAGTCCTAGTTTATAGTAAAAAAATTATCTAATAAACATAAAATAAAATGTTTCTTCAAACCAAGGAAACATTTCCTAACTAACAGTAAAAAATATGAACTAATTAGTAGAAAATTTTACTGTTTTCTAATAAAAATTCAGTTCTCAATAGTAAAATTTTTTTATAATTTAGAAATTTTGACCAAATTTGAAGTAAAATTTGTTTCTTAATTTCAAGAAAAATTCTAGTTAATTTTTTTTTTGTGTACAAAAAAACCAATAAATATTAATTATTTTATCTATTTAATTTTTAGCTACGTCATATGAAATTAGTACATCCTCATATTATTACCAATTCACCCTCAATATCACCAGAGGCGGGAGATTTAGAGACAACTGAAACGGCATCATTATCCAGCAGTCTTAACGGTGATAATAGCATGAATAAGTAAGTCTTATACAAAATATATTGCTGGTCTAAAGTTTAATGTTTATACTATTTTAGTTTTACTATCAAATCTGAACCCATGGATCATCATAGCACAACAACGCAAAGTCCCGTAGTATTACTTAATCCGCATGACAATAATAATTCCCCTATACCAAATGTGGGACACAACACAAATGAGTTAATGCATCAAATAAAATCGGAACCTATAGAAATTCCTATAGAACCATCTCAAATACATGTTGCAAATTCTCTAAGATCACCAGCTATAGGACCACCACCACCGCTTAATGCTACACCAGAAGAAAATATTAATCAAAAATACTGTCAAACCTGTGACATTTCATTTAATTATATGAAAACTTATTTGGCCCATAAACAATTCTATTGTAAGAATAAATTACGAAGACCCGATACTAACGATAGTCCCAGTCCTAATGCGGCAAATATAATAGCAACAGTACCCTCACCCAATACATTAATGATGCAAAAGAATAAAGAAAATTTACAACAGGAAGCAGCCATTTGATAGAATCAATTGGAAAATTTATATAAAACCAAACCACAATGGGGGGATTGGTATTACAAATGTTTTTAACCTATTTTTGACGAGGTAATCTATCAGTCTTTACCACATTTCTTAGAGGGTTTTCTAAAGATTATTTTTTGTAATAAGAATAAGTAATAAGAAAAAGTTTCTACAGGCAAAATATCAGTTTAGTTCCATAGAAAAACTTCTCAGAATTTATTTATTTTTTTGCCTCAGCCCAAATAAACCCATAGTTATCATTTGAAAAGAAAAACTGATTTGAGAGTCCTAAAAATAATTCACTTTTTAATCTTTATCATTTACATATGCATATTTTGGCAGTTAAAAGTTTAACTTTATCAGTTCAAAATACCAAGATTAGCTAAGTAAGATGCATTTTGATCCGGCAGTCCTGAGAATCGGAGGGTTATTTAAATGTCAAAGTTTTGTGTTTCTGGGTATTTTTGTTAGAATAGAAAATATTTAAAAACAAAGCATAGTAAGTTGTATGCGTTTCACATGAAAAAAAAAACTGTTATACTCTATATAAAAAATACTTTTTCACTATAATTAATTTCACGTAAAAATTTTAGTAGAATTTGTTTTCATGCTTAATTAAAAAAGATCAGATCTGAACATACCTCATTAGATCTAATTGTAGCAGGATTTAAAAGATTTTCACATCCCGAGTTTTTACAGGTAAAATTTTTATATCCGTATTCATAAAAAAAATCTTAATACAGGTTTCAAATACAAAATAGTTAAAAAAATTTTAAGCCTAAAAAAGCTTTGTTAAAAATTCGTATTCATAAACGATTTAACTTTTTTTAAACTTGAGGATGGCAACACTATATTTTATATTTGTCAGTTGAATCTTAATGATGCAAAACAATGATTTTTAATTCATACGGTACTAGTTTCTAATTTTTTTTTTGTCGTGTTTGACAAAAATATTATTTTTACAATGTATTAAATGTATAACTATTTGTTTATTAATAAAAAGAAGAAGAAAAGAGTCAACACAAAATGCTCGGTAAAAGTGTAATTTAGATGATGATTTTATTGCAGATAAAAAAGTATTCAAATAACCAGCTTTATTTTATTTGCTTTGATTGTTTACACATCACTAGTTCAGTTTGTACAATTAACATATTACTTTGAATTTAAAACATAAAATTTTTTTAAATACCAAATTAAAAATAATATGGAGGAAAAAAAGAGGACTGGACGGTTCGCTTTTCTTTTTGTAAATTTTCTCTGACGATCGTTTGAAATATGGCCAATAATTTCTATTATCAACAAATTACAATTAAAAACATAAATTTTTTTAAATACAAATGGTTCTTAACAATTCTTTTAACTAAATATAGCGTGCCCATTATTTATTAAAAAATTAGCGAACTTATTTTGATTGAATAATAATTTTTCGAAAAAATTTCATGATAAAATAGGTTAAACTAGGATCGAACAAATTTTTTAAAATTATTTATATAAACAAGTTTTAAAACAGGTATTTTTAGATAGTATTTGTCTATGAATACAATTTTATCAATTTTTGCTAAACAATGATTTGAAATGCTGTTTAAAATTTTTATGAATACAACTATAAGAATTTAAGAATTTTTGTAAATAAAATATGCATAGCATTTCAAAGTTCTCTGTATGAAAAAAAAAAAATACTTGCAAACGATTTTCTGTATTTAAATTAAAAGGACTTTTAATCTAGAAACTTTTCTTTAGAAACAAAATTTAGAGAGCCTGCAGGTTTAAGAGATTTATTTGTAGGAAAAACTTTACGGTCAACGGGTTTACTACTGCACAAGATTTTTCAAATGTTCGAAAAATGAACAAAAATGGGTTAAAATAATAAATAAAAAATACTTAGCATATCATCAAATAATAATACTAATTGAAAGAAATAATTTAAAGCATAGTTACAAAAAATATGAACTAAAAACTTCAAATTCTATACAAAAAATAAATCAAAATGGTAACAAACAGTATTTAAAGAGAATCTCTGTAAATATAAAAAAATGACAATTAAACAAATATTTATACTATGCATTTGTTAAAAAGAAATTGAGAAATAATATGAAAAGATTAACTAATTTTAGCTACATAAAAAAAAAATATTACATGACATAAAATGCATGCCAAAGTTTTAAATATTTAAGTAAAATATAAATATAAACTATAATATTTAATACTTAATAAAACCGTTAAATTTTAAGAATTAAAAAATAAAAAAGTTTCGTAACGAAACATTTTTAAAGAAAATTTAGAATATTCATGAATAATAGAAAAACAAAATTTAGTAATATAATATTCTACTAAACAAAAACACCACCTTAATGTAATTTAAATACATAAAAAAAAATATTTTTTTTATTTCATAAATTATAAACATTAATGTTAAATTTTTATCATATTTTTATTTTGCATGTATATTTTTTTTTAATATTAAAAAAATTTCTTGTTATTTTCTGTTAACTACTTTTATAAAAAGAAAAATCATTATGTTTTGAAATAAGTTTTTAAATTTAAATGTGTTCATTGTTTTATGGTATTTTTTATACTCCTTTTTCTTCTTCTTCTTGTATAATATTTTAAATAATTTTCTGTTTTATCACTTAAGAAAAAAAAAAAAATATTTACCAGTTTTTAATGCAATTTTATTTTGAGATATATAATTTATTTTTTAATTATTACAAAATAACATGTATTACTCTAAGTATGTGACAATAATAATTTATTCCAAAAAAATAAAATAAAAATATATATATATTAAAATATTATTAAATTAGCTTAGAAATCGTATATAAAAGAAATTATAAAAAATAAACTTCAAATAATAAAATTAATTAATATTAAAAAATTCAGTGTTTATCTTTAATTTAAGCAGAGCCGCAAATAACGTTGTAAGCGACAAAATTGAAATTGTTGAGAAATCGAAAAAAAAGTTTTAGAACTTGTAGGTGTATCCCACTGACTGACTTCTTTAGATTGCATTTTGATAACGAAATCCTGCATAATTTTGCCTAATTTTATTTTTAAGTCATAAAAGAGAGTTTTTCTATCGGTAATTTCGAAAAAAACAGGTTTTGTAAAAATTGTCGCTTAAAACGTTATTCGCGGCTCCGCTTCAATTGTTTCTTTTTATCTTTTTTTGTTTTTGCGGGCATTGTTCTTCCCTTCCGATTGGGAGTACATGGAGAATGTTCTTTTGGCATTAAATTTTATGCAGTGCAAAGAAATTAAGCTTTTTTTTTGTAACCGAAAGAAAAAAATTGTTTTTTTTTTTTTTAATTAACTAAAAAAACAGTAGTTTTTACCAATTTAGTTCTTCAAAATGTTCGTAGTAAAAATTTGACAATTATTTATACTTCATTTTAACTGTTCTTGGTATAACTATCACTGACAAAATTGCAAAATATATTTCCTTAAATTTTTTTAAAAGCTGGCAATTTCTAAACCTATTTTTTTACCTTTTTGTAGCATTTAAAACAAAATTTACTGCTTTAAAATTCATTAACAATTTTTATTTATAACTTATTTATTACATTGACTGAGATCTAATATATGCATTTAATATTAAATACATTTTGATTGTTTTTGTGTTGTAAAGCTTCTTTCCGCCTTTAGATCATTTTGATAAAAATCTATTATGCTACAAAATTCTTTTGACAAAACGTCTAAGACTCGGCTTGGTGCAATATATTATACATTCTTTACCACCAGAAAATCTATTTGTCAGGCGAAAATTTTTAGCAAAAATCGCCCAGGCGAAAATTTTGTTTTTCATACATTAAGAACAAATATAATTCTTAATAAGTTTCAAAATTGTCAAGCTTTAAGACGCACATTCAATTTCTTTAAATTGGCCTCAATCTAATTAGTGAAAATATGCTCCAAACTTAATTTTGGGGCTAATTTTATTTGGTTGGTGTAGGTTTTCAATATATTTTTAGTGTTAATTTTTATTATGAAATTTTGACCCAAAAATTCCGTTGATGTTTCGTCTTTGGAGAGTATTGCGTTGTCTGCTGATTTTTCAGCCCTCTATACTACGACTGGTGTAAATGATAAACTGAGTGTCTTGTATCAAAATTTAGATACAGCACATTCAGTAGTTCCTTTTATCAGATGTAAAATTGAACCTAAGCGTGATTTTTGGTTAAATTCGAGAGATATAACATATGCAGTTTCAATAAGAGATTAAGCTTATGCAACTTTTAAGGGTAGCAGGACTGATGATAATTGGAAAAAATATTGTAGGTTAAGAAACAAGGCAAAATCGTTAATAAGGAAAAAAAAAACGTATGGCCCAGTTATTTAAGAATCTTGATAGTAAAAGTATGTGGAGAGTGTTGAGAAATAATGGTATTCTAGAAAGTGAGTCTTATGGCGATCACCCTGATGCTACGGCTTTTAAATGAGATGTTTGCGTCTACTGAAACTAATGAGGAGATGCCTTTTGATCTTAACCTAACTTCATGCTCGAACAACGGATTTTCATTTAGATGTGTATTGCTGAGTGAAATATTTGATCAGTTTTTTGCTATTGAGTCAAATGCTAGGGAGTATGATGGATATACGTTAAAATTCTTCAAATTAAATTTAACATTTTATGGTAGGCATATTCTTCATTTAATTAACACGATTTTAACTTCTTCTGCATTTCCGAATATTTGGAAAACAGCACGTATAAGACCAATTAGAAAACATGGTTTGTCTAATAATGTGGAAAATTCGAGACCAATTTCTGTCCTTCCTGTATTGTGGAAAGTTGTGGAGAGACTGATGAAGGCTCAGATAGCTGAATATTTGGACCAAAATAATCACCCTTATTCTAGTTGTCGTTGTCAATGTCGTCGTCGTTTTTGAGTCAACATCACTTTGCTTTGACGTCGACATCACTTCGACACCAAATTGGTATTTTAAAACAGTGTTGTAACGACGTTCGATTTAAACAAAAACACATCTCTAAAAATTGAGTCGGCAGATTTATTTTGTTTATTATTTTTGCGAAAAAATGTTTTTTATGTGTAATTTAAATTCTGATACCAGTGATGAAGAAAGTAAAGAAAATCTAGTATTGGAAAGAAGACTTCTCCTACAGAAATCCAATATCTTTAATCTGCCGGATAACAAGTGAGTAGCAAAATCAAAGTCTGTTGCTTTAAAGAATTTTAATCTTCTAATTTTTTTAAAAGGTTTGAAAGTTACTTTCGGCTGAATAAAACAGCCTTTAAAGATGTGCTGGAAACAATAGCACCTAGAATCAAGTCTACATTTATTTCCAAAACAATAAAGTTGGCAGCTACATTAAGATTTTTAGCCCAGGGCTCGTACCAGCTCAGTGTTGGAAACGACTTTAGCTGTTTCTGAAACTGTAGAAGATTTGCCACAGCTTTCTCCAGCGGGCTTAATATAAATTGCTTGAATCTTCCGCCACCTGTAACATTACACTCGGCTTTGTTGGCTACCATTTTCTTTTTAACTTTAAATTTTAAGTCTCGCCAAACCTATAAATAAATTTTGTAATATTTTTATAATGCACTTTATATGATCATGCTTTCTTTACCTTCTGCCATCCATCTCACATTATTCTCGGTGGGCCAAGTGCATTTAATTAACTTGATATTTCTTCCCATTTTTTCCGTTTTTTTTTTCAGACATTACTTTTCCTCAAGTCGTTACTAAATATTGTGTCGACAAAATCAGAGTCGTTTCAAGACAATATCGTCGCCACATTTTCTTACAGAATACCAAATACTTGTCGACAGTTATCAATTATTTTCGTTAACGACAACGGGAATACCAATTTCAAAAAAAATCCCAAGACAACATTGTCTTGTGTCGATGACGACAACTACTATAAGATACTATAAGAACTCATGTGAATATTGAACATTTATGTGTACTGCTGTCACTTGACCTTACTAATGCATTTTATAGAATATGTCCTGTGGAATATGTCATAGGTTACTTTTAAAGAAACTTATTGAAGTTTATAATTTTTCATGGACAGCAGCTTCATTGATCTGTTCATATCTCACAGATCGTGGTCAGTTTGTATCCTCGGGTGTTGATGTTTCTGATGTTATACCAGTCATAAGTGGTGTCCCACAGAAATCTGTTATTGGTCCCTTTCTGTTTACTATGTTCGTAAATGATATTTTTAATATATTGCATGTTGGAAGATGTTATCTCTTTGGGTATGCGGATGATATTCAAGTTTTATTTTGAGGTTGAAAGGATAATTTAGATGTACTTCAGTCTGTGTTAAATTATTCTACAAACTGTATTTCAAATTGGATGATTAATAATTACTTATCAATTAATACAATGAAGACAAAGGCAATGTTATTTTCGACCTCACATAATTATGTTCAGGATGTATATTTATTTATTAATGGAACTAATATTGAATTTGTAGACCATTTATCTATCTTAGGTGTAGTTATTGACTGCAATTTGACATTTGAATATCATATGAGATATCTTACGTCAAGGGTATTTTTCATTTTGAGGAGATTATATAATACAAATTTTATTATTCCTGTTTATGTTAAGGAAGGAATTGTTCACAGTACTATAATGTATCTTTGTCTATATTGTTTGGTGGTATTTTCTGGTACTTGGGGTTATAACATTAGGGACATTCATTTGCTATTTAACAGAGTTATAAGATATGTATATTCAGTACGAATTCGTGAACATATTACAGAACATGTTATTCATTTTCTTGGAACATCGTTTTGTGATTTTATTAAAATAAGTCTCCTATTATATTTTTTATTGAGTTTTTAGTATAAATTGTCCTTTGTTCATATCGATTTTTTTTAGATTTACTAGATCTTAGTGTAATTGCACCTTTCAATACTCCTTGGGTAAGTCGGTCTTTTCATAGGCGTGTGGTTTAATTATTTAATGCGCTGCCAGAATCTTTAAGGCAATTTAATTATAGTGATCATGTTTATAAAAGAAAACTTTTAAATAACTTTCAATAATTACAACAGTTTTCTTATTTTTTTGATAATTTTTTATTACAACATAATTCTTGTTCTCGTTTCAATTTGGGATAGCAAAAAATTATATATTTTATTTATACATTATCAAAAAAAATACACTTAAAAAAGTTTGTAAGTTAAAATAACTGAAAATATCATTTAAAAGAAATGATATTTCATTTAAAAATCGATCTACTTAATTTTCATTTAAATTAAATGCCATTTTTTATTTATTTTTAAATGTTAATTAATCAACTGACACATCCGTAAAAAACAAATGATATAATCAGTTAAAATAAATGTCAAAATTGTACCTACCGATCCTTAAAAAATAAATCACCCTTATTCTAGTTGTCGTCATCGACACAAGACAATGTCGTCTTGGGATTTTTTTTTTTTTTTGAAATTGGTATTTCCGTTGTCGTTAACGAAAATAATTGATAACTGTCGACAAGTATTTGGTATTCTGTAAGAAAATGTGACGACGATATTGTCTTGAAACGACTCTGATTTTGTCGACACAATATTTAGTAACGACTTGAGGAAAAGTAATGACTGAAAAAAAACGGAAAAAATGGGAAGAAATATCAAGTTTATTAAATGCACTTGGCCCACCGAGAATAATGTGAGATGGATGGCAGAAGGTAAAGAAAGCATGATCATATAAAGTGCATTATAAAAATATAACAAAATTTATTTATAGGTTTGGCGAGACTTAAAATTTAAAGTTAAAAAGAAAATGGTAGCCAACAAAGCCGAGTGTAATGCTACAGGTGGCGGAAGATTCAAGCAATTTATATTGAGCCCGCTAGAGGAAGCTGTGGCAAATCTTCTACAGTTTCAGAAACAGCTGAACCCTAAGTTAAAGTCGTTTCCAACACTGAGCTGGTACGACCCCTGGGCTAAAAATCTTAATGTAGCTGCCAACTTTATTGTTTTGGAAATAAATGTGGACTTGATTCCGGTTTTCAAATTAGGTGCTATTGTTTACAGCACATCTTTGAAGGCTGTTTTATTCAGCCGAAAGTAACTTTCAAACCTTTTAAAAAAATTAGAAGATTAACATTCTTTAAAGTAACAGACTTTGATTTTGCTTCTCACTTGTTATACGTCAGATATTGGATTTCTGTATGAGAAGTCTTCTTTCCAATACTAGATTTTCTTTATTTTCTTCATCACTGGTATCAGAATTTAAATTACACATAAAAAAACATTTTTTCGAAAAAATAATAAACAAAATAAATCTGCCGACTGCATTTTTAGAGATGTGTTTTTGTTTAAATCGATTAACTGTCGACGTCGTTACAACACTGTTTTAGAATACCAATTTGGTGTCGAAGTGATGTCGACGTCGAAGCAAAGTGATGTTGACTCAAAAACGACGACGGCATTGATAACGACGACGGCATTGATAACGACAGCTAAGGGTGAATGTTTTTTTCATTTATTTGAAATTATTTCCGTTTTTGTATTTTTTTTTTAATATACTTCATATGTATGCATATGAAGCTATAAACACTTTTTGTATGAATGTGTTTATATATGTATGTGTGCTTATGAAGTTCTTGTAATTTGTATTGAAAAATTTTGTATATATACAACCAATTTAAATAAAAAAACAAATTGAAATTTTTTGAACATTTTTTTTTTTTGAAACAGACAGCAAACAAAATTTAAATTTGTAATAACTGTTACGGACACAAATAAACCACAAGTTTCCGTTTTGTGGGTAAATTTTTATTTCAAACAAATGAAATAAATAAATGAAACTGAAAAAAATGGTAAATTATACAAAAGTTAAATATGTATGGAGTTCAAGGAAATGAGTTGAAATGGTTCAAATCATACCTAGAAGACCGAAAACAGATGGTAAAAGTTAACAATATAAAATCTGATTACATAGATAATGAATATGAAGTACCCCAAGGTTCAATTTTGGGGGCTCTATTGTTTTATATATATAAATTATTTGCCAAGCGTGTTAAGAAAAAACGAAATAGTTTTATATGCTGATGACACCCTAATATATACAGAAGCATACACAGATAACATGATGCAGGACATAAACAATGTGAATAAATGGTTAGATATAAACTAAAACTTAATGAAAGTAAAACAAAACTAATGAAAATAAATATGAACAATGAATCAATATTTAAAATTAATAACCTAATAATAGAAGAAGTAGACCAAATAAAATATCTAGGATTTATAATAGATAAACAATTAAAATTCAAGGAACACATTGAATATATGTGCAAAAAAATCGGGATTTTCAAACGAATACGTAAAAAAATATCAGTAATAACAGCAATCAACATTTATAACACCATGATAAAACCACATTTAGAATATGGTTCTACGATATTATATACATGTTGCATAGTATCAGAATAAGGCTATGCGATCAATTTTAAAGTTAAACAGATATGCATCAATTGAAAGGTATGCTTGATACTCTGATATGGCTTAGCATCACACAAAGATTGGAAATGAATACTCTGCTTTTTTATACAAAAAATTAAAACGGAAAATGCACCAGATTATTTAATCGTACAATTGAATTATGTGAGAGAAGTACAACAATATAAAATTTGAAAGAAATCTTAATGTATTTAAAAGACAAATTGTAAATTTCATTAAAAATAACTTTTATCAGAGCTTTTAATATAATAATATATAACAATCTAAATGAATTTATTGTAAAGTATTATAATTACTACTAAATTTCACTAATAATAATAATAATCGAAAACTGAGACGATACGGGTTAATGTTGTAATTCTGCATTTTGAGACTGTGTAGAAGTTAATGGCATTTCTCTATTAAAATTGTCATAATCGTGTGGTAGTAAATCTTCTGATGGTTCTAATTGTGATTGTATCGAATATAGTGAATTGATAGTCATAGACTCAGTATTTACGTTGTCAAATAAATTGTTTTCAATATTATCGCTAAGAATTGGATCACTCTGTTGTGGTTGAATTTCCAAATCATTTGAATCCATGTCGGCTGATATATAAACTACATCATCACTACCATCATTCACTTGTTGTTGAATACCATTAACTCTTGTCGACTCAGAGTCCTCGGTATTATCTGACCTATAAGGTGCTTGCATATTCATTTCTTCCTCATTTTCTTTGCGTAATCTTTTCCAATAGTTTAAAGATAAAATATTTTCTTTTATTTGCATTTCGTGTTCCTTTTTATTAGCTTCAGCAATGAGTTTATCATCATACAACACTTCTGGCTTTCTTAAATTAACAGCATATGCCAGCATACGCATTCTTAGTTTTTCGGACCATCTTTGCCATCGACCTTTTTCTGTAAATGCTGCACGATAATCATAAACGATATTATATTTCCACATATCTACACGACATTTATGTTTTAAGCATAATTCTGTTAGTTCTTCGTTTGTGAATACCCTTTCCAAATCTTCCTTGGTAGGAGTCTAGTAAAAAAAAAAACAAACAGGCGGAAGTAAAGTTTTAACGAAATGAATAAAAATTAATAAAAAAAAAAACATGTCCATCGACTAAAATACCCACGCTGCGTTATATGGTGTAGTTTTTTTTTTATTTTATGTTTGTAACGCCCCTTTAAAAGGTTTACTTACTGGAACAATTTTAGTTTATTAGCATAGCAATTTTTTTATTTTTCAATGTAGTACTTAAAAACTTATTTCAAAGTAAAGCCCCATTCGAGCAGGCAGGTAGGTATTCAGATAAAATTTAAATTTCGAATAAGTTCAGAATCACTTTTTCGATCAGAATAAGAAAACATCTTTTCAGAACTAATTGTACATCATAGGCAATATTTTTCCAGTAAGAAATAATAATATGATCCATGGATTAACCTTTTATGGACCAATTTAAGATTTAAACTTTATAATTATTATTTTAGTTTACATAAATAGAAAGTCAAGAGTGAAAGCTTTTATCTGAAATTTTTCAACTAAATGCCTAAACATATGACTGTACATTTTTTAGTTAAACTTGTATAGTTCCACATTTAAGTTTTTTATAAGTGGCATTTGGACTGGTTTACAAGTTTTCTTTATGTGATAAACAAATTACCAGAATCGCTTAATAGCAATTTTTTAACTTTTGAACAGCAGTGAGATTGACTTAAATTAATTTAAAAGGGGTAGAAGGAAAGGATCCAAATTTGATATTTATAATAACGTTAACACATGAAGTTAATGTAAGTTAAATAATTATTAGCTTTTTACAAAAATTTATTAAAAAATCTAAAAATATATGGGATCCGCAATGTGTTAATCCATTGGCAAGTTTTAGTTCCGCGAAGCCGGCACCGGACATACGCAAAAAAAAACATTTTATACAAAAGCTTATAATTAAATATATGACCTCCATAGTGTTGGTTAAAAGGCAATCTCGTTATACTTCAAATAATACACACTTTTTGTCTCCATTTAGTATTTACCGACTAAAGTATATATTACCATTACAAACACCGTTGAGCCTTTAGTTGATGTACAATTTTTAAGAAATGTTGGAGAGGTTGACGTAAACTCAACATGTTCCCATTTTTGAACTTTAAAGCTCCGCGCAGAAGGAGTCGCGCGCGACTAAAAATGACGATATCATTACAGCCAGAATGAGATCTGGTCAAAGCAACAAGTTTCATGATTTGGTGAGGTGCTTGTAAACCGCAGATAAGCCAAAATTTTAAAAATTATATTTTCTTACACTTTTTTCCAGGAATAACTTTTCAACCGCCAACAAGGAATCTTCTTCTGGGCCATTTGCATTTTCTTCAAACATATTTTCCAACTTAGTTTTGGCGCTTTAAAATATTTTTATATTTCGATAGGAATTTTGTTTTAGGATTGCAAACAATGGTGCCAATTTGTATAAAAAAAAAAAAGGTCAATGATTTGTCACATCGTTAGCTTATTATTAGTTTGACCCAAAGACCATAATTGAAAAATTGAGGAATGGATTATACCCAAAAACATTTTTACGGACTCTCCGACACGTACGGATTCATAAATCCGGTTCTAATGCACGTTTTTATCGTAAATACGTATCCTTCAGAGCTTGTACGTAAACGGAACATTAAGGAACAGTATAATTGAATTTTCGAAAACAATGCGTTTTGACTCTGTTTTGGTGCATCCGTTTCTGAATCGTCAAATACGGACTTCCTCGAATTTCGTTAGTTTTTCTTTCGCTGCTTTTGAATTCGTTTTAGTGTCAAAAACGAATAATTGAAATATGTCTGTGATGCATATTTTGAGTAAGCTCTCTTACATCTTACACCGAAAATAATTTTAAGTAATATCTAGGCGATATGAGGTAAACATTTATTAAATTTAAAACAATTTTTACGGTGTTTGAGCAAATTTTGAATTTTGCAAATAAAAATATTGTCTGCCAAATAATAATAATAGATCTTGTTAAAAAAATGTGAAAATTTGCTACATAATTTCGTGAACGCCACCAATTAAACCTAAATTAAAATTTTGTTTTATTTTTTCATGGTATTCAATGGGTCATAACCGCAGTGATGGATCGAGATGCTAGTTGTACTGGAGATGAATATTTAACTTAATTAAATTTGAAAAGTGTTATTTTGTTATTTTATTTTATTATTCAAATAAAAAAATTTATTCATTTACATAAATCCGTTTTTTGTTGAAAAACGGTACGAATACGGATCCGTAAACGGTCCGTCATTGACGGACTTTCAACGGACAACTCCGTTTTTCATCCGATATAACAGTCCGTAAACTGTCCGTCATTGACGGACTTTTAACGGATAACTTTGTTTTTCATCCGATATATGGGTCTGTAAACGGTCCGTCATTGACGGTATATAAACGGATTCACATCAGCTTCGATATTTCTTAAATGGAGTTGGATTCCGTTTATGACGAAATGAAAACGGTGCGAAAAAAGAACGTATTGTTTGTTGGGATTCTACGCGGTATATTTTAACTAATGGCAAATTTATATGGGATTTTCAAAAGGACACCGTAAATAAACTTAAAACAATGTGTGCAAATTTATGCAGTTTTACAAATAAAAATTTTGTCTGACAGTTTATAATAGATCTTTTGAAAAAATGTAAAAATTTGAATAGTGTGCTACATCATATCGTTAACACCACTAATTAAACCTAAATTAAAATCTTGTTTTATTTTTCATGGTTTTCAATTGGCCACAACCGCAGTGATGGATGATAATTGTGCTGGAGATGAATATAGCATTTAATTACATTTGTAAAAGTTTTGATATTTTATACTTTTTAATATCTTTATAAATACATTTAAATAGAAAATCTAAAGTAAATACGTTTGTTGGGTTGAAAATTTATAGTTTTCATCACAACGCAGCCATTATCGATGGTGAAAATATATTAATTAATTTATGCAAGTCTACTTAAGCTGTGTTTAAGCGAAAAGCTATCAACGTGGCTTCTGTCATTCCCATACAAATTCGACAAAAGTAACGTTAAGCGTTAACACTAAACGTTGATATGTCAAATGTATATGGGACTGTCATATGCCAACTTTGATAACTTGCCGCACAAACACAGCTTTTATGGGCAGTGCTACACGTTCAATATATATTGTCCGCGATCCAGTATCGTGATATTTCTTGAACGTGTACCAGTAATTTTCTGAAATCCAGATCTCGGATAGTGGATCACACGATAAACAATGAACGTGTAGTATACTTCGTGAAATCAACAATGTAAAATAATAAAGAAAATAAATCAAAAAAAATAAAATACGCAGAGCAAAGTAAAGCATTTATAGTGGCACAAGAGATTAATTTACGTGTAGACATCAACTTTATTTTCTTTTTATAAAAATTATTTGTTTCACCAGCTATATTATTAGTAATACAACACTGTTTTAAATTACAACTCTGTGACGCTTGCGCCAAAATTTACCAACCTTGTATTGTCACTATGCAACACACACATGTACAAGCCATAAGCCGAACCTTGACGAAGAATAACGCGTTTTTTTCTTGCGTACAAATTTGCAAAAAGAATTTTGAAATCTTATTGTCAAACAAGAATTTGCAGTAATAAATAAAATATAAAACACAGAAAGGGTAAATATAAAGTCAACAAATCATAAAAAAGTTGCTAAAAAATGTTTAAAATTTATAGTCAAACCCGAAGGAAGAAATACGCGTGCCCCGAGACAAAAAAATATTTCAGCCTTGAATAAAGAAATATATTTTGGTTGATACAAAAATTCGAGAAATGTCAGGAATTGCTATAACCCGTTTGGGAGAAGAACGCAAGGCATGGCGCAAGGATCATCCCTTTGGATTTGTAGCACGACCAGCTAAAAATCCAGACGGCACTTTGAATCTTATGATTTGGGAATGTGCCATACCCGGCAAAAAGAGTACCCCATGGGAGGGTGGTCTATATAAATTGCGTATGATCTTTAAAGATGATTATCCAACCTCACCACCAAAATGTAAGTTTGAACCTCCACTGTTCCATCCCAATGTATATCCATCGGGCACAGTGTGCTTGTCATTGTTAGATGAAGAAAAAGATTGGCGTCCCGCCATCACCATTAAACAAATTCTATTGGGTATTCAAGATTTATTGAATGAGCCCAACATTAAAGATCCTGCCCAAGCAGAGGCTTATACAATCTATTGTCAAAATCGTTTGGAATATGAGAAACGTGTACGTGCCCAAGCCAGAGCTATGGCGGCTACGGAATAAGAATTGTGTATTAAATAGTACTTTAAACTCCATTAGTTATAAAATAAAAACCTCCCAAATAAACAAATGCATATACATACACTTTGTCATCATCAGCCAGCTGCACTTAAAAAAACTATTCAAGTGCATTGTTGTTGTAACATACATCAAAAGTGACTGCGAGGAATGACTTAAATTAGCCAAGCCAGCCGGCAGATGTTTTACGAAATGGATTATTTTTTTTTTGTATATTTAACTATGTACTACTATTTAAATTCACCCATTCTTATATATTTGATAAATTAAATGTAAGTTTTTTTGTTTTGTACAAAACATAAGTAATCAAATGGCTTTTTTCTCGGCCTTCTTCGGTCTGCTGCGTTTTTGTTTAGGAGTGACTTCTATGTGACAACTTTTTTTGCAAGTCCTTTTTTAAGATTATTTATGAATAACATAAAACTCTGATGGAACAATTTTAAGATAATTTAAAAAAAAGGAACTAATGAATATTTAAAATAAAAAATCATGGTAAAACTATAATATGAAATGAATTTTTGTTTTTGTACAATGATGGGGGAAATAGAACAGAAATTAAATCTGAAACAATTCCCGCTAACTCAAGGCAAATTGTTAATGGGACGGAAATAAGATCTTACGTGGTTTTTATGATGAAATCTGTATCAGAATTAGATTCTGTAAATGAGGTTATAAAAATTGACGGATGTCATTACAATGACGTCATAAAACATTTCTGATTTTGAATTCTATAGGTTTTCTTATTGGATTATTTTTTCGATGGGTTTCATGTGCAATGGTTAAAGTTATACACAATAATTTTACATGTGGGTTTGCGAACTAGATGCAAGAGAACTGGTTTTTACTGAAAAAATTTATGCCAGCAAGAATTTGTAAAAAAAAAAATTTAAAGTTAAAGATTTTGTTTAAACATTTTAAACCTTTTTTTTAATTAAAAAATATGCAAATGTCAGCCTATTTACGAGGGAAGAAGTAAGATGGAAGTACGGAATGTTCCGTACAAGAAAACTTGACATCTATTTTCCGTTTTAATTCATATTTTCCATATAAAGTAAACAGATACAGTAAAGCAAACAGATACAAAATACACGCCAACAAGCAATAGAACGCTATTTTGCTCAAGAACGCGCAATACCACTGACTATTTTCTGTCCAAATTTATCATAAGCAACGAGTCTCATTTCCGTTTAAAGGGTACGTAAACAAAATTTGCGTTTCTGGGCCATAGAGGATCCACGTATCATTCAATAAAAGCATTTATATCTACTCAAAGTGCATGATGCGCCATTTACGCCAGAGTTTTTATCGGGCTTTATATTTTCGATGACGCCACGCCGTTGGTAACTCGGTTACTGTGACTGGTAAGCGAAACAGAACCATGATCCACGAGTTTTTATTTTATAATTTGTAATTATATGATTAATAAAACGTTGCTTTTTTTAAGCAGCAGTTAAAGATGGTTTTTATTTCATGTGTTACTTAGGAGTATATAATTCTGAAATAATGACTTTATTTGTTTGAAGTTTGTTTTTTGTTTTGCACTGTACTGTATGTTTTTCTTAGAAAAAATATTATATTTTTGAATTATATGTACATTTGTTCAATATTATTAATGTTCAATTTTTATAAATCAAACGAAAAAAGGAATTCGGAACGGAAAATTTCACTCAACCGTTCAATGATTTTAAAACTCAATTTAATTTTTTTTAAATTATACAAATTAATTATTTTTAGCTAGGCTAGGTATCAAGAAATTTATTACTCGAAGTTTTGGAAGAGCCAAAGCCTGCTAAATAGAATATATTTCGTTCAGCACGCATTAGCCAAACATTAGCATATTGGTCTAAACCCAACAAAACAAAAACTTTAAAGATGACCATAAAAACTTTCTGCGGGTTTACCTCAAAAAATAAAAATCTCACCATTTATAGAATTGTTCATATCTCACAGATCGTGGTCAGTTTGTTTCCTCGGGTATTGATGTGTTACCAGTCATAAGTGGTGGCTCACAGGGATCTGTTATTGGTCCCCTACTGTTTATTATGTTAATAAATGATTTTTTTACTATATTGGATGTTGGAAGATGTTATCTCTTATCTGGTATGCGTATGATATTCAAATTTTATACCACAAGGTAGAAAGGATAATTTAGATGTACTTCAGTCTGTGATAAATTATTCAACAAACTGTATTTTAAATTTGATGACTAATAATAACTCATCAATACACTGAAGACAAATGAAAGGTTATTTTGAACCTAACACAATGATGTTTAGGATGTTTATTTATCAATTAATGAAACTAATATTGAGTTTGTACACCATATATCTATTTTGGGTTTAGTTATTGACTGCAATTTGAATTGTTCATAGTACTATGTTTCTATTTTGTTTGGGGGTTGCTTTTAGTACTTCTGCCAACCCCCTATAACGAAGATAAAAAATATATTTTTTTATTACAGAAACGATCATATGTGCATATATTTTATTTTATGGAACGCCCGATAAAGTGCACCTTAGCCAAAAAAAATCTTGTTTTTTATGCTAGTAATACTGAGATAAAACATTTTTGCCAAATACAGCTGGACAATCGAAAATAAAATAGTGATAATATTGACTGCAAAAATTAAAGTTCTATACATTTTGATCGGGAGCTCGTAAACTGTAAATAATTCAAGTTGACTTACCACTAACAAATATGTACATACATATATATTTACTAAGGCCGGTGACCTGGTTTTCTTCATGCAACTTTTCATGATAAGGCAAACGTTTAAAATGTTTTGTTTTTAATTTTGTAGAAAACCACTGTTAAAAATTTAACACTTTTATAAAAACACTTTTGTTTTTATGAATTTTTCACTGCATAATCACAAATTAAATCAAACTTCAACTTTCTATTTTAATAATTTTAATTTGGCACTACAGGCTGGTTGTACCGTTATAATTTTTATATTTATTAAAGATGGCCGAAAATAAACACTACTTAAAAACACTAATGCCAACTCCTTAAAAAACATTGTGTATGACTACAATACGCTAAAATTAGAAACTCTGAAAACTTAGCGATTACAGCTACACTAGAAAAATACTCAATTTAAAATATCCTCAATTATTCTCTCAATTGTATTCTGCGTTAAAAACTTATGTTTAAGTTAAAAGCAACATATTTTATTCAGTTAATTTCGAAACAACTATCCTGGAAACAAATTTTCCAAAATAACTAAAACAAAAATGTCAATAATAAAAATAAATTAAGCAACATAAAAAAATTGTAAATCATTGAGCGTATTCACTATCGTGTTTTGCACACGCTGCAGTAAAGCCTAGTCTGTTATATACATTTTCTCAGCCTAGGGCAGTTATGACGATGCGAAATGAGCTTTTTTGCATACACCCTAATTAATTATTTCAATAAATAAAATTGATAAAGAAATAAAATTTACTTTTTTGATGGCTTGATGGCATAGCAATCCAATTTTAGTATGATTACGAAAATATGTAGTTATATTACGTTCGAAAATTCATGCCTGCTGACTTTACCAATTGGCTATTCAATTTCAATGCCAATAAATTATTTTCTTCTAAAAAAAGGAAAAAACTAATGCATTTTTTTATTTAAATATGTTAAAAATTGCATATATATTTGACATTAGTTCATGTTAAAAGTTAACGCGTGGAATTATTGAAGTTATTTTCAACCTCTCTTAAATGGTTGCTATTAGTTTAAAGTGAATGTTCCTGTTAACACCTTGCCGCACAAAAGTATGAAATATAAGCAAGTTGTTAATTAATATCAACAGCATTTGTTAAAAATTGTATTTATTTTATTAATAAAAAATTTAATATTGGTAGTTTTATTAATACAATCTCAAGTTTTTTTTGTTTTTATATATTTTAATTTTTTGATATTAACTGAGGGATTGTTTTAAGGGCTTATGTGGTTTTTCTGTAACTACTTGAATATTTGTCACATTCAGATGTGTAACTCTAATATATTTAGCACAGGTTGAGTCAATTACAGACACAATCACAATATATTTAGGTAAATTTTTGTCTATACCTTTAGGAAAATTTTACATTGTGTGACTCCCGCTATCCTAAACATAATAGAGTTGCATATTTCGATGTGACAACTTTTCATATAATTACGGAATAAACCCATTATATACAGTTGATTTTCAAAAACTTTGTTTTTTTTCGAAATGCTCATATATTCAAGTACACACACAGAAAATTTCTTGTCAATCCGGCTAACATTATCGAAGTTTACACGCACGTTTGTAATAACGTGGCAGCAAGATTTCTCTGAAACGGTTAAACCGTTTAGATGATCCAGTGGAAAGATATTGTCTCACTGCAAGACGCCTTTTTTAGAGGTGCTCACGTTGATCAGCTAATACAACACTAGTTGTGGTGATAAGTTACCATTGATGAAAACTGTTTCAAATTTCCAGGTATCTGCGAATAAATTGAAATTGATGAATAAAATTTCCGTATATGCAAATAAAAAGTGTTCTTTAATATCCCGAGAAAATAATCATATCCCGGTAGATTTGATCAGATATAATTAGATCTCAAATTTGTCCCCAATTTTGAGATCTGATTAGATCTGGAACAATTATTTCCAATTATATCTGTTCAACTAATAAAACTAAAATCTAATATCCTAAATATTTATTTTCCAAATATTAAAATCAAATGAAGAAAATCGAATTCATTGACTGAAACCAAATCGAATCAACAATAAATCGATTGAATTTCCAAAATTGAAAATCACGGTTGTATTCAGTGATTAACAAACCGATTTATGAAAAACAGATGAGGTCTTTTAAAATTAAATAGATTGAGCCCAACTAAGAATGCATTCAATTTGTAAAAATGTAGTTCCAATACTTCCATATACAATCAGAATTGAAAAATCACGCATTGAATTCCCTAGAAGCTCTGGAGTTGCACTTTGTGCAATTATTATATTCCTATAAAATAGACGAAAACTGTTGTGCCCAACTAAGAATGCATTCAATTTGTAAAAATGTAGTTCCAATACTTCCATATTCAATCAGAATTGAAAAATCACGCACTGAATTCCCTAGAAGCTCTGGAGTTGCACTTTGTGCAATTATTATATTCCTATAATATAGACGAAAACTGTTGTGCCACATTTTTTTCAAGAGTACATTGCATTAGGCAGGGCAAAGCAACAATATACATTTGTAATAATATTTGCAAAAATATTGCAATATATATATATATATAGGCACTTATGTTAATGGGACTTTGTATACCTTGTGAACTTCCTTGATGTAACAAACTAATCTCATAAATTATAAATTTCCATTGAGTTGTAGGGTAAGCTTAATCACATACTATTCTTACTAAACACATCTCTAAAATTTTGACATTTTATTTTTTAATGAACACCACCAATTAAAATGTCTACCCTTGAGTGTCAAATGAAGAAAAATTACACGATACGAGAGGAAAATTGTAAAAATATTTAATTTTATAACGAAAAATTACCAAAAAAAAATGTGTTATAATACTAAAATAATATTAATTTTTTACTTATTATGTATAATTAAAATATATTTAAATGAATAAAGTGTAATTATAATTAAGAGTTGATTACATGACCCAGCCCTAAAACCAAAAGTGGTAAAAATCGAAGAAACAACAAAGAAAAACATAGGAAGTGCTTAATTTTTCTTCATATAAATTTAATTAAATATAAAAAGTGCAAAATTTTTTAAACAAATCAAAATAAAATCAATAACAATATGGAAACCGAAGAGACTGGTAACGATTTTGGCGACAGTATCGGGTTCCCCGATGGAACGTGGAATACGACGGGAGGTCATATAGCCTTGGAAAATATGAAAATCGATGCTCCTATGGTAAGTTATAGCATATGATTCATAATATTATTAAGGTTTTTATATGCGTATTATCATTTGTATGGTCATTTTGATTGTATTAAACTGGCAAAATTTTTTTTTAAAGTTTTTATTTTTCTTATCAGCTATTTTTTAATCAATTATTAAAGAATCGGTCGTTGTCATAGTTGCTGTTAATTTATATGTATAGAGATGTACATTAGGCTGTCCCGATGTTTAGCAATTTTAATTTGGCCTTAGATGAAACAAATTTTGATTTGTGCAAAAAGAATATCATTAGGTTTATAATAGGTTCATTCGTTTACTTTTCTCAGTCAAGTCCAGTAAGATTTACTCATTAACAAACTTACAGAGAGTAAGACCAATTTACTCTAAAAAAGTACGCGAACGTAAAATTTGCAATAATTTACAGCTGATTGTGAAACCAAATGCAAAAATAAATGTAACTGGTCGATATAAAAAAAGATGATTCTTGTTGTAAAATCTTAAGCAGAAACATTTAAGAAGATTTTCTTATCTTTTAACAATATTTTTTGCTTTGCATTTGCATAAAACACTTAAATTGTTTTTCTGCTTGTAAATTCTTGCTGGCAATAATTTGTCTAGTAAAAATTTGTAGAAAGAAGAAGAACTCTCAACATCAAAATGTCACTTTATTCTCTCTTTTTTTCTTTATGTTTACTGAGTATTTGTGTAAACCAACGACATCCAGCAAAAATTTATGCAAATTATTGGGTAAACGAACGAAACTAATATAATGCTTATTTTGGCAAAAATATTAGGATTTTAAGTTCCAAATTGAAATAATTTAATTGAACTTATTAAAGAGTTCTGTCCGACAAAAATTTCAAACAAATAAATTTAAGAGGGATATTTTTTAAAACACTTCTTTGAAGTGCTGGATTATTTCTAGTTAATTTTTTTTAATATTAACTTTACTACTAAAAGAAATTAATCTATATGATAATTTTTCAACAACTAGTTGGCTCTAGGAATCGAACCAGTTGCCCTACATTACAAATTATACTCTACCAATATAACTACACCTTAAATGCATTGTAAATATTTCGCAGTTTGTTCCTATTCAGCTTCTGGGTTATTGATTTTATTCAGAAATAAACAAAACAGAGTCAAACAATCTCTTCTCAAATTTTTGTTTATTTTCTAACTTCGTGTCTCCTTTTTCGCAGCTTGCGTATATTATGGAGACGGGTGCCATTAGGAAAATATAATTAAATTTGAAGTTTATTCTTTGTTTTTTGTTAATGTCACATAGACAGTTGCTATAAATATGCATTATCTTTTCAAAAAAAAAAAAAAAAATAATCTATTTCAATAAATAATAAATTTATGTTTTTATTGCTGAATAAAAATTGACATTTGAGGGAACATGTCAAGGTAAAATTCCTTATTAAGGGCGTCATGATATTGCAATTAAATTAAAATTAGGTGTCTCAACTTGAGATGAAATTATTTTGACAATTGCTTAATATAGTTTTGTTACATGTGAATACACTGCATTAGCTAATTATTATATTGGGCTTTATAGTACATTTAAATATTCTCTTTCTCATTCCTGTATCATATTAAAGAGCACATTTATACGATGCAATTGATTGCATGCAATTTTCTTAATTCTCTTTTCAAAGTTGCATCCAAAGTTATGTGTATTTATACGGTGACATTTGTTGCACGAAAACTTAATGTAAATGAAGCAACAAGAGAAAACATGCTTTTTTCTCTACCCCGTTCGCCTACAAAATAAAAATTGCACGCAAAATTGCATGAAACAAAGTCACAGCGAAAATTGGCTCTAAGATATCCACCATCGACTTAGCTCTACATTCGTAATTTAAACATTTAATGAACATTGTTATGCTGCTAAAACCACTGTTTGTCATATACAGAAAATTTTGCAAAAATTTTGCTGCATTTAATATAAGCATCAAATATGCTTACAAAGGGTGTGTGTTAAATGGTAGCAAAGTATGCTTCTTGGTAAATTTTTGGCAGTTTTGAGGTGAATAAAATTTTTGACAAAATAATATAAATTTTTTAAGCTTTAAAATTTGAAAGATTCTTTAAGCAAAGTGAAAACAAAACAAATAAATAAATTCGATTCTTTTTTACACATAAAAATTTAAAACTTTTTCACCATAGAAAAAAAATTTTTTACCATACCATTTTGCTACCGTTTGACACACACCCAAAAATTCTAAAATATATTTCAAAATTTTTTTGTAGCGTTGCCATTACAACAAATGTACATCAAAACAAGAAGAATAAATTAATTTTAGGTGCAAACATACGGTAAACTTCAAAAACAAAAATTGAAATGCACTACAAAACAAGAATTTTTTCTTTTGTAAATGCTTAATAAATTATGACATATTGTATATAAATAAATAAAAATTTGTTCAAAATGCGTACCACTATCAATGGTAATAGATGAAACAAATAATAAGCTCCAAACAAAATAATTTTTTTTTATTTCAATATTATTTGACTTGGTCTTAAAACTGGATATAATATGATAAACTCCTAGTTACAATTAATTGAGTTTCATTTTGATAAAAATCTATTTCTTTTAAATGCCAAACTTCAAGCGCTGGAAGTAGTTTATAGGAACCCTACATGTAATTAGTCCATCAAAACACATTAAGGTATTTTCTCACAAAATTTTGCAAAACATCGGGACAGCCTAATGTACATACATTTTTCGCTATTGATAGAGCTGCAATTGGACCATAATAAAATATACTTTATTTTTTAATTTTCCGTTCTTTGTGTTTCCGTTCCTGTTTTAATCTAGTTTTTTATACATATACAACAATAGAATTAGTTTAATAAAATTTCTTTTTGCTAAATCCCTTTTTTTTTATAAATTTGATAGCTTCCCCTTGTTTTATATTTATACCAATTTCTTCCGACTTCCTTTCCTTTTCCCCTTTGATAATTTATGGATGGCTGTGTTCATGACTTGTTAAATCAGCTGTTCAAACATATGATTTTGACAATTTGGGGGTGATTATTTTCACTCTTCATTTATTACCTGTTGTGTTTTGTTTGTAAACAAAATGAATTTTTTTTCTATTAAAATTATATGTGCAAATAACAACAAAGTATGGAAGTTCATTGACTCAATTAAAGAAAAACAAACACTTGTTGAATTTTCATTATACACTCGTTTTTTTATTGGTTCATTGAACTTTAAAAGCCGGTAGATGGTTTTTATCAGTTACACGTGTATTAGGTATTCGGTGGGGGTGTGCATGGGTGTTTATTATTTAAAATAAATTATGTGTTTATAGTTTTACCTTGAAAAATCTCATAATCTAAAAAAATCTTTAAAATAATTACAAAAGTTTTTTTTTCTATATGAAAGCTGATTTTAATTGTGTAATGTAAATAAAGACATACAGTGGGTGACAATACATTGCCAACTTTACAAAATTACATTTACAACGCCCAAAAATTTTGGAAAAATCATTTTTTATGTAATATTCTTTTTTTTCCAATTCCTCAAATAATCCTAATTTCTCTTTTAGATATGGCTGCTTTGCTCCCTTTTAACTTCAATAACATGGGTAACGTATATAACATTCTACAATTCCCGTTTAATGGGAATGTTGATAACAAAAATTGCCAATCGTTGGTTTATCAAAGGAGCATTTTTTAAAATTGGTAAGTTTTGTTTAAAATTATAAATAAAGAAATAAATTTAAGGTTTTTTTTTTATTAATTTAAAGGTTCTGTAGCCTTAAATCCTTTAGCCGGTAAAATAATGTTTCGTGATTTTGTGTATATAACATACGATTATTCGGCACGTATACAAGATGGTTACTTTATATTTCGATGGTGGCGTTCATATGTTCCAAAAGATGTATCAGAAGGTAAGAAAAGGGTTTAGTAAAAAAAGGAGAGTTTGCATATACATATATTTCCAAATTTCAGATTTATCCCATTCGGATACCCGATTATCCGTACAATTGAATGGTTCTGAATTACATATTTATAATCGTTCCGAACTATATGATGAATTAGAAAGAACATTTGGTTTAAAGCCTTCTCTACTAATACCGGTAAGTAATGAAAAACCAAAAAGTATTTTTTTTTATAGATTTTCATTAAGTGACTTTCTCTTCTAGACCGATTCTCTATCAGCCGAAGAACGCTCTAAACTTAAAGAACATAATATGAATATAGAAAATGCTCGCATTAGCAAGCATCGTCAAAGTGTTAAACATTCCGAAGCTATGAAAGCAACAACATGGCGTGATCTCATACCTGTGATAAAAATTGATATATGCTCAGGACGTTTTGTATTTGGCAATCGTCTAACACCCACCACACTATCCATATCCATGGAAGAAGCGCATTGCACGTATAGTACCAAACCAGCAGTATGTCGTTTAGATCATTTTATGCATTTTGTTAAAGCAAATGTAGAAAATGCAAAAGTTATGTTTGCTCCCAGTCCTAAGTACACTGGACTGGTGGATGAACCACCACGTTATATGGGAGAAGGTTTTGTGGTAATGATGTCCAATCAAATGGATTTATATTTTTATATGGATGAGCCAGGAGTAGTACCTGAAGAACCGGTACATATTATATTAGCCAATGGTGATAAAGTAGAACCTTCTCCTCCAGTATGGGGTATAAATATTAAATGCTTAAAAGGCACCGACTTTAGCTATGGCCCTTGGGCAGACAGGCAACGTGATCATTTATTTAATTTTTTCTATCCACCCGATTGGAAAGAAATGCAAGTAACGCCCAATCCAAAACCCGGAGAATTACGTAGTTATCAATCATTTGATGTAACGCTGTGTGTCTTAAATGAAGCCACCATAGATATATTATTCTCAAAAGAAAAAGAAACTAATGCCATGCATATAACTGTCGGTCCAGCTTCATATGTTGAGGTAACTATACCCTGGGTTACACTCTCCGATGGTTTTACTTCTAAAATTCAGGGTCAACTTTTTCATGTTGAGGCCACAACTTCCCTGCAATACAGAAGTTTGGCAGAATTTGAATCATTAGAATATAAAATACGTATTCATTATCCCACAAAATGGAATGCGCCCCAGGATTGGAGTATAGCGTTGACTGGTTGCAAGGCTACCGCCTATATTGTGTATAAACATAAGTGTTTCTTTCAAGATCTCATCGAGGATTGGGCCAGCAAAGCTAGACCTGATATATTAACTTTTGTGCCATATACTTGTAAATTTAATATACTACTAAATGAATTTGAGATTTTGACATTGTGTAATGAATACAATTGGATAGATTGCTCCAGTGCAAACCAAGAAAATAATCATTTAGCCTTTTGCGGTGATGTATTTGATATGAGCTTTGCTTTACCCTTCGATGATTTTCTACCAAAAACTGTTACTCTGAAATTTTGGATACATGGCGAAGGTTTAGATTTAAGTTTGTATGTACCCGAAGTCTCATCGACCAGACCTATAGTTTTGGCCATAGATGAAAATGCCCGTTTGTTAACACGTGGGGGAAAAGTTAAAACTAGACCTGAATTGTATACAAAAAAATGGCGTAAAATATGTCAAAGATCTGCTGGTTGGATAGATTGTTGGACAGTACCCATTGTGGCTCTCTCCATACAATATATTTATCATCCTGTACCACCTTTGGGACCAGACCCACAAGCTGATATTACAACACCTGAAAAAGAAGAAATTTTGCTCAGTCCTATGCGTATACCGAAAACACGAAAGTCACCCAATCCCAACTGGCAAAAACCGGAACAGTATAAATTTGATCCAGCCTCTTTAACGGCCGATCATGTGACGGTAGAATTGGAAATTGGTTCATCGGTGCTAATGTGCTATGGCAATGTTTTAAGGAATTTTATCAATCTAAAAGAAAATATCTTTGGTGAAGATCAAAATTTCACCGATATGGAACAGTCAAATATTAAAACGAAAAATTCCTCAACGGCTGCACCAGCCCCCATCAATCCAAAAGATCAGTTACTGGTTAAGGAAAAAGATGTAGCCACAAAGTCTATTTCCGAAGTAACGGCACCTGAAGAAAAACAAAAACCTTTTGATCCTCGTTTATATAGACCATTGGAAGTAATTGTTTCTGTTATTATCCATGATATACAAGCACATGTTATGAAAAATTGCAATGAAAATGATCCACCCTGTCCGGTGGTGTTGATAGAACGTTTCGGATTTGAAATGAATAAACGTTATCATGAGACTACTTTGCAGGTGTTAGTAAGTCCATCATATCTAATAACATCGGATACAGTAATAAGACAAAATCGTGATAAACATATTAATCAAGGACATTTGATGTTGTCAGCTGTACAGGTGAGTTTTACACAAATTACCAGTGAGAAATGGTTGGCAGCTAATTATAATATGTATTTATATATTTGTGGTAAATTAGATGTAGTTAAAAGGAGTCTTCCATAAAATATTTTCTACGGTCCAACAGAAATACTTTTCTATTGTCTTAGAGAATTAAATGCTGTTATTTTCGTAGTTTGTTTTTATTTTTATCAGTCAGAATGGAATTTGAATCGTAAGGTTTTTCTTTTAATAAAATAATGTCCTTATTACAGACTATAACATTATATCTACAGCATTGATCCCCACATACATTCACATTTATGTTTGTGTTGGTTGTTTGTTGTTGAGCGTAACTTATTTATTATCACTTTACCAGGGCTGCCAAGACATATTTGTCGCTGTCCCCGAACAAATTCGAAAAAAAATCTATTCAAATCCCCATTTTATTTTGTACTCAAAAAAACAGTAAATGTAAAATAAACATTTAATGAAAGCTTGAAAAGTTCTCTATAAAATTTTATTATTACAAAAAAAAAAAAAACTGTTCTATAAACCAAATCAGAGTAAATTTCTCCGATGTATTGATGTATTTCAAATCGTATATAATAAATTAATTTCAGATATGTTTTTTTAGTTTTAAAAAAATAGAAAATGCTAAAACTAAACTAGTTTTCAAAAGAATTCAAACCGAAGCTTTTAATATATTAGTATATATAATTCATAATTATAAAAAGGACAAGTTTTAAAACAAAAAAATTAATAAATGCGTTGGCATAATAAGCACTCAGCTTTACCGAAGTAATTTTCGGCAAATAAAAAGGCATTCTCCCATTCTACATTAAACATTTTCAGTGTTGTCTAGTAAAAGCGACTACACAACCTGGTCATAAAAATAATATAAGATAAAAATGGCAACCCTTAATAAAAGCAGCAAGCGACTACACAACCTGCGCACATGAAAGCTCAAATGAGACTTATTGTTTTTATTCAATAAAAATACAAATTATCTTCTTATGCTCTCTTCATTTGTGTGAGAGCATTCGCACATGTGCGGTGTTTTGGGGATCTCTGATCTACAGTCAAAAAGGTTTTATTCGTAGCTTTTGTACACTGAAAAATCTATACGTAATATATAAGCAAACTTTCATACATTGTACGCAATATTTCGTTATTTCGCACCACGAAATTAATGTGTTATTTTCACAGAATGAGTAATTTTTATAAAAGCTATTAACATTTTCCACATTTTTTTGTAATAAATTTTGTTATATTTTTACCCACGTAGGTGCCCAAAAGCTACAGTGGAACTTTAATATCACAATTATTAGTTAACAATTTCAGAGATCATTTTATATTTAAAAGATTTTTAAATCTTTGTTGGTTTAGAAATATTAATGATAATTCAAAACATAAGTAAACGTAAAAAAACGACAAAATATAAATATGAAAAGTTTTCATTAGTTTCGTCAATTTTTGACAAAACAGAATTTCATAAAATATACGAATGTTTCAAATATTCCACCAAAAAATAACAACAAAAGTTCTTTTTCGTAAAATGTATGGATTTTTTCAGTGTGTATTTAAAGTCAATCGTTTTTTATTTTACAGAAAATAATTACTTAGAAAAGTCAGTACTGGAAATGCTCAAGTGCAGAAAACTCTTAAATGCGGCCTTAGGGCGGCTACACAGAAAGAATTTTTTCTTTAATCAAAGTCGGTGTTTTAAAATAGAAGCCGGCGCACTGTACTTGAAAATTTGATTTCATTGTCCAAAAGTCCAATATTTTTTTGTCACCGATTTTTAAAATTTGAACGCCATTTTGTAGCTAATATATCCAAATTTAGGTGGTCAAAAAATTAGGTTAAACTATTGCTAATTGTGGGCGTGGCATGCTGTCAAACTCAACTGTTTTTTTAATTTCAGAAAATTAAAATATTTTTTGTTTTTTTTTTCCAAAATAAATTGTTACTACTCGCGAGTCATCATCGATAATGAACTGCGGTCCTTTTTACAAGGTTGGTAGGATTAAAGTCTTTAGTTGTTGTAAGTGGTCGCTCTACCCTTTAATGTTAGGTGTGTTCAGAAATTTTTATTAAACTACTATATTTTTGTCAAATTTCAACTTTTCTGGAATAGAACTTCTAGGGAAGAAAAGAGAACAAGAAATGTATACCACCCAGAGAAAGGTGAAAGCATTCCTTCTAACCCTATATATACTTTTGCACCCGCGACGACCCGCGGGTAGAACACTTCTTTCATTTTAATGAAATTACTAAAAAAAAAATTCAAATAACGATAATTTATGTTGCATAACGCATCAAAATATCGGTCTATGTGTATATATTATTGTTACGTGATCGGTTCGGTCCGTCAGTCTGTGAAAGGCAAGATACATTCCAAAGTAAAAGAGCTAGACTCCTATCTATGAGAGATCTATCAGAGGAAGCTCAGGGAAAAAGGAATAAGGATTACAGATTTTATAGAGAGCACAATACTAGAACAATTTCATGAAATTCTACAACTGAAGATCTATTAAATTTAATATTGGCATCGTCAGATCCCTTTATCTCCAGTATTTGAATATACAAAATTCTACTATTTATGTCAGAACACACTAAAAACCAAAACTTTACACAATTCTGGTTATTATGTCTAAAAAATATTCGCCCAGAATCCCCACTTTTGTTATGGGGATAAAGAAACAATGCCCGTAGTCCACAGTCCAACAGTTTTAACTTTATCGTGCATTTTTTAAAGCCTTTAGGTTTTCGATCTTTAAATGTAGCCTTTTCCGTCTTTACTAAATTTTGCTGTATTTTTTTACCCTCCATCTCCCATTATGTAATTTTTTAAGACAATCTTTTGGCGATCATGACACAAATATGAAGGCGCATTTTCACATTTTGTTATATTTTTTATCAGACGCCTAGAGGTGAATATAATTTTAATTCCACCTCCAAAAAATTTTTATTTAAAGAAATATTTGCACCTCAACAATTTTTTTTACCTTTTTTGGGTGTTTTACTTTCACTTTTAATTTTTTTCGCCACCAAAAATTTTTTAAGAAAAAATTGTAGCCTCAAAAAAGTTTTTTTTTCATATCAAATTATTTTACATAAAATAGGTTTTTACCATAAAATTTTTTTTTCTTAGGGACGGTCCAGAACAACATCGTGCTGTATTTTTCTATACAAATTGACAATTAAACTCGTCGAGCGTTGCAGTTGTGAAATAAAATCAATTTATTTTCAAAACGGTTTTTTGTGTTTCTCTTGATTTTTGTTTCTAATTCTATTAACAGAGTTCCCGCATTTTAAAAGTTTTTTGTAGAATTAACATACTGTTACGAAAATTAAATTCATCAATTTCCATTCACTCGTGGAAACATAAATTCCCATATGTTAGCCCTGAAATATGAAATAGTTAAATGGCAACCCTTCACCATAACTAATGTTTTTTCTGTTAAACTTCAAAAGAACATTTTCAAAGTTGCCAGTTGCAGCTTCCGAAAGGTGCTGCCACACTTTAGTTATTTTAACTCGCACATATAACAACGCCAGCAAGGTGGCATGGCAAGTTAGTTGATAATAAAACTCTAAAAAACAAACAACTTAATAGATTTTAAATAAAGCCTCTTATATAATCCTTTTAGTTTGTATTTAAATGACGAGTAGCTGTAAAAGAATTTCAACGGTGTTTATTATTTGCTAACTAAATTTATTTAAAGGAAATAAATCAACGATTTTAAAAGGTAAAATCGTAACAATAAGATATTATATAGCTCTTATGTTCTCTTTGTACACCAGAGAACTGCAAAATCTGATTGCAAAACGTTCATACGCGATCAACACAAGAATAAATATGTGTTTGCGTTCAAACGCTGAATATACTCCAACACTCATATTTTAAATCAATCAAACGACGTGCAAATTGTTGTCACTGATTTATAATCAACGGTCGTTTTTATACAATTGATTTTATTCTGTTCATTCGAGCCAACAATAATTATTTTGATGTAGAATAAATCAGAAAAAACAACAAACAACGTGTGTGAGTGTAATCATAATTAAAACAAAATAGTTTCTTATCTATAAAAAGGGGGTGGTTTTGTAGAAAAACATTTCATAAATTAGGGTGGGTCTCAAATCCGTTTTTTAGAATTTTTATTAGTAATACCAAAAATATTGTTCTTTGTGATATATATTTTTTTTTTTAATTTAGATCGATATCTCAGGCTCTCCCAATCCGGTTAAAGTTAAATATTGCCTAATTTTCCAATCAAAAAAGATGAAAAAAAATTTAAACAATTTAAATTTTTCCGGATTGTCTGAGATATCGACATAATTTTTTTTTCCAAAAAAATATTTTTATTTCACAAAGAAGAATATTTTTAGTATTGTATTACTAATAAAAATTCTAAAAAAGCGGGTTTAAGTCCCACCCTAATGTACATTTAAGAAGTGTGTTTCTATTTCGTTGTAATTATGAATACACTCATATGCGTTGTTTGTTGTTTTTTTCTGATTTATTCAACGCTGACTTTTTGTTGAGTGATTACATTTGCAGTAAACATAATCGACATATGATTCACACTGATCCCAATTACGCGTTCAGTAACATGATGCTGATTTTATTCTACAGTGAATTTTGTTGAATTATTAAATGTGAACAAGAATTTTTGTGTATGATTAAATCAAGAAAAAAGTTGATTTTGCAGTTCTCTGTTGTACACTCGCAAATGAACAACGTACGGTAAACTATCTTAGTATATCACCCAAGACGGCTCTGATTTTGTCCGTTTTTTTTCAGTCATTACTTTTCCTCAAGTCGTTACTAAAAATTGTGTCGACAAAATCAGAGTCGTTTCAAGACAATATCGTCGTCACATTTTCTTACAGAATACCAAATACTTGTCGACAGTTATCAATTATTTTCGATAACGACAACGGGAATACCAATTTCAAAAAAAAAATCCCAAGACGACATTGTCTTGTGTCGATGACGACAACTAGAATAAGGGTGAATTTCTTTCTTTAAAAATTAAAACATTAGTTAATAGGAACTTGTTTGAATTTTTTACTTTCCAATTATCCTATTTGAACAAATTTTAAATAGAACTTGTTGGAATTTCTCCTTAAATCTATCGAAAACAATTTATTTTACAAATTCAAAAAGAGGATTGCACAACTTCTTAATTTTCATTTTTAGATATTTTAAATATTTTATGCTTGTAGTAAACTATTTTGTCTGGTCCCTTGGAGATTTCCGTAACCGGATTTTACGTAATTATATTATTAAAAATTTTCCCTTTCAGGTTCGTGGCCATGCTATGTTCAGCAATGAAGGTTGTGCTTTAGATGAAGATACTTTAGAATATTCCTGGCTAATAGAAGTTCAACTTGGTAAATTATCTGGAAAATTGACATTGCCCCAACTATTTAATGTAGCCGTAGGCCTGGAGACCTTAGCTCTATTGGCTGTGGATCCAGAAAATTGTCTTAAATCTCCAAAAACTGTACGTAATTGCCATCATGGTGTGCCGAGTAATCAATGCCCGCATACAAAAGAAGAAAATAAATATAAATGTCCATCGGCTGAAGATATAAAATATAAAATGACACGAGTATCGGTGGATGCGGTGGATGTATATCTGATAGAAAGTGGTACAGCGTTACATGCATGGGTAAGTGTTTTCACTTATATTAAAATGTAAAAAAAAAATCTAGCCAAGACATGAACCTAAAAATATTTTAAGTGATTTGTTTAAAAATTTAAATTCATACAAATTACTTATAAATGCATATTTGGTATTATGCGATTCGATAACGTCCTTAATATGTGTCATTTTTCCAATTTATTGTACGTTTTAATTTATTTTTTGCTTTCAGATCTCTCCCATACGTTTGGCTAATTGTAATTTACATGGTCAACGTGTTAAATCTGGTATATCCGGTTTATTACCTTCAATTTTAATAAGACTGTTTATGTTAAATGCTGGTTGTACTTCAAATATGACAAACTCCTATAATACCAATACTACGGGTAGTAATAGATCTGGAAAATTACGACGTACAGACCAAGATTCGGTTAAATCTGAAATACATCATAGTACACATCAAGGAAAAGGAAAACGTAGTTCGAATTCATTTTCTCAACGTAGAGACTCTCGTGATGAGGGATCACGCAAGCTAAGAGATAGTTTTTCAGAATGTCGCAGACCAACGGTGTATGACAATGAATTCTTTGAAAATTGGGTGGAAGTGGGTTGTACATCATTGGGTCCCATATTATTAGAAGGTGCCTCAGCTTTACCAATACCCGATCATAAATTACATTTAGTGCAACATAAGTATGTTGTCTGTCTCTATAAACTTCTTAAATATTAAAATTTTTATAATTTTTGTTGTAGTTTCTTGCGTGAACATGATGCAAAAAATAAACGCTTATGGTTTTTATGGTCTAATACTACTAATGCCAATGCCGTAGGTGCTGTAGTTGATATTTCACGTTGTGGTTGCATTGGTGGCTGTGCCTTTTTCGGTAGTAATCGTAATGGTTTGAAATTTTTTAAACCTACAGCTCAAGATTTAGCAGATAATTTTAATATAGCTCGATATTTGTAAGTTTTGTTGTGAACAATAAATTCAATATTTAATTTGAAATAATTTCATTTTACTTTCAGCATTATTAATAACAACAAGGATTATGGTTTTGGTGAAAGTATTTTACATCACGGACAATTAGTATTTCATACTCCGCCCTATAGCTTACATTCTGTTTCTCTACATGATTCAGCAGATTT
Organism: Eustalomyia histrio; assembly: GCA_949748255.1. NCBI lineage: Eukaryota > Metazoa > Arthropoda > Insecta > Diptera > Anthomyiidae > Eustalomyia > Eustalomyia histrio. The sequence continues at coordinate 17,347,209 of OX456526.1, forward strand.
TACTGGAAAGGTAAGTTTAATTAATTAGTTTTCACTTAACTAATATTAATTTAATTATTCATCCAGGGTAAATTATATCGTCCTGCTGTAGCTGTCAATGGAAGCTTAAAGAAATCTGATTTAACTACTAAGGAATTAAATACCAAAATAAAATTAGGTGGAGCTTCCACTTTGGAAAAAGATATGAATGGTCGTAAGTCTAGGGAAAGTATTGGTTCTCCCAATACTCTGGAAAGACGAAGTAAACGCTATTCATATTCTGCTGCCCGTCAAACATCAGTAGAAGTTCCCTATGCCCGCCTTTTAGATAGTACACCTAAAAAGGTTTTGAGACAAGATTCGGCCGAATCTCAAGGTGTTGTCTATCGTCGTGGTTCTGACTCTAATAAATCACAAAACAATACTTTAAGGGTATCACCACCTAAAACTAGTATTTCAGATTCACGTTTGACGGGTGAAGTTAATGTAGAAGATGAATTGGAGGTAATTTAGTTAAAAGTTATATATCAATGGCTTAATATAAAAAGGCCCTAACTCGATTTTTTGTTACTTGACAGGAGAAGGAAACACCTAATAAAATCCGTAAAATTTTAGATAAAAAAGTTTTAATGCAATTTTCAAAAATGTGTTGCTCTTTTTATTAAAAATTGTATTAAAACTTTTTTGTATCTAAAATTTTACGTATTGTATTAAGATTTTTCCTTCTCCTGTCAAGTAACAAAAAATCGAGTTAGGGCCTTTTTATATTAAGCCATCGATGTATTTGTATGGAAATCTGCATTATTTTGAAAATGACCCCACCATTAATATCATGTTAATAAAATTTGAATTGTTATTTTTAGATACCTGATGAAATGTCTCATTCGGCACCACACTCACATCCTTTAGAATTTGAAATAGCCGATATTAATATACAAAATCAAATGCCGGTCGATTTAACAAATGGTGATCATTTGACAAGAGAAGTTCAAAGAACCATTTCATTAACTTCGGAAAATCCTTCAGAAATGTTTTTCTCTGCCGAGGAAGATATTTCCAATATGATGTCTCAACGTGGTTCTATTAAAAATCATAATGGTTCTATCATCTTTTCGGGCAAGAAAAGATTTTCATCAGATTTAAGGTAATATTTTGCGATAGGAAAAAAAATAAAAAAAAAATAGAAATTTGTAGAGAAATCAATTTAAGGTGAACAAATTTTAGTTGTAAAAAAATCTTGAAGATGAAAAAAATTTGTGGTGAAATAAAATTTTGGTGAAAAAATTTTTAGGGGAAAAAAAATTTTGTGGTGAAAAACCACTTTTAGGTGAAAACAAAAATTAAAGATAAACAAAATTGTAGTGGCCAGGTAAAAATGGAAAAATAATGAAATTCTGTTTCAAAATTGGACAAATATATATGATTATATATGGACAATGATATGATCATATATGGATATAGCTGATCATATATGTTAATATTTTCAGAACCGAAATTTGAGGGTATACAGGTTGGTTAAAAAGTTCCTGCGCTCGAAATGAAAGAATACTGTTTTTGTTACGAAATATATTTTTTATTCAATATAATCTCCTAGAAGCTCAATACACTTGTTCCAATGATCTTCCAATAATTTTATCCCATCCTTATAATGGTTTTCCGGAAGCTCTGCAAAATAACCGTCTACGGCTGCTATGGCCTCTTCATTCGACGAAAAATGCTTTCCACGAAGAAATTGTTTGAGATTTCTGAAGAGATAGTAGTCACTGGGAGCCAAATCTAGTGAATACGGTGGATGTTCAAGCAATTCGTACTTTAATTCTTTGAATTTAGCCATCGTCAAAACACTTTTGTGAGCAGGTGCATTGTCTTGATGAAAAATGATTTTTTTCTTCTTTAAACAAGGTCTTTTGTCACGAATTTTTTCATCCAGCTGATCCAAAAGGCTGCAATAATATTCAGAGTTTATTGTTTTACCTTTCTGAAGATAATCAATCAACGAAATTCCTTTTGCATCCCAAAAAACTGATGGCATAACCTTCTTTGCTGATCGTTGTGACTTCACCTGTTTTGGAGCTGAACAACCAGCTTCAGTCCACTGTAAACGTTCTTGTTGCAATTTAGGATCATGTTGGTAGATCCAAGTCTCATCCATAGTTATAAAACGACGCAAGAAATCGGTTTTATTTGGCTTTAAACGCTCCAAATTACGCTGAGAACTTTGTTTTCGATCCAGTTTTTGTTGAATTGCACTAACTTTCCAAACAGTTTTTTTATACGTAATTCTTCATGTAAAATATGGAGTACTCGTTCGTCTGAGATGCCTATGGCATTAGCAATTTCACGCTTGAGTCAAACTTGGATCTTCACTAACCATATTATGTACCTGCTCAATGATTTCTGCTGTGGTTGCAGTTTTTGGTCGCCCTTCGCGTGGATCGTCTTCAAGGCTGGTACGACCACGTTTAAATTCACCAGCCCAAAATTCAACGGTGCGTTTTGAAAGTAAGGACTCCTTATACACTTCTTACAATTGTTCATAAATTTCCTTTGCTTTTAAACCCTTCAAAACAAAGAATCTAATGACTGCACGATATTGAATTTTTTCCATAATAAAAAAAATCAATGACACGTCAACTTCAAATGGCTTGTAAACAAAGAAAGAATTGACAGAATGACTTGCAACTTTGCATGTGTTCTCAGGACAGTTATACCAACTTGAGAAAAAAAAAGTTTGGAGCTAGCAGTGCCATCTCTTGGTGAGCGCAGGAACTTTTCAACCAACCTGTATAGACATATATGACTATATAAGAATATATGGTTATATATGATCATATGCTGCCATATACTTTCATATACTTTCATATATGGTTATATATAAAAATATATGATTATATATAACCATATATGATTATACCATATAAACATATATTATCATATATGACTATATATGATCATATACGAGACCATATATTATCATATGGTAGAAAAGTTTTGTTAAACAAATTTTTTGCAGTAAAATAATTTTGTGGTGAAAAAACGTTTATATTTTGAAGTGAACAATTTTTTAAAGCCAAATAAATATTTTTGACCCTATATTTTTTTTATAAATGTTTTCTTTTCTAGTATTGGCAATCAAAACGAAAATGCGACTTTATCATCTTTAAATACATATCGCAGTGATTTGGAAATACATGCTCCCGAGTCGAATACAAAACCTTTAACTAAAAGACCCCAAAGTACAACAGAATTGGTAAGTTTTCTTAATCTTATTCCATTTATAAATGAGCTTCATTATTTTCACAAACAAAAAATTCACTTAAATAAAAAATAATAAACATCTTACTATAATAAAAGCTTAACAATCTAAAAAAAACTTATAATAATAATAAAATATGTATTTAAATAAATTAATTTAAAAAAAAACATATTTAACGATTTATATTAAATAAAAGCTAAGTAAACGTAAAATTATAAATTAAAAAAATAGCTTTTTATAAACTACAAATACTTCTTCTCTTAATTTTCTTTGACTACAAAAACTTCCAACTAATTTCTCTTTACAATTCAAAAATGTTTTTGCATGCATTATATTTTATACATTCATTATATACATTAAATAATTGAAAAACATTGTGAAAAAAAACGAAACAAAACAAAATTATTACAATTTCAAAACAAAATCCCATCAATTTCATAGAACGAAGACGTCAGACGTATTCATGGTCTTGCTACACCAATCAGAAAACTAACAAATATATCATCAAGACCTGAGTATCGACATTTTATTCATGATGTGAGTAGTTTTTAGTGTTTCAAATTTACAAAAAAAAAAAAAAAAACAATCCTTCCTATTAGTTCTATTGTTTCTATAGAAATCTCTTTAACAAAAAAAAAATATATATATACTTTCTTTGTTTTAAATAATTTTAGAAAATGTAGTTGGAAACTAATAATAATTGGCTAATCTTTTAATCTAAAATAGTTTGAGTTTTTAACTAACTTTTCTTTTGCTAATGTTTTGTTTATATTTTTAGTTGGAATGTATTAACAAAATCTACTATTGGTATATATTTGTTTGGCATTTGCATGATTTAAAATGGAAAATTTGTTGCACTTAATGGAAACTCTATTATTTAAATACATACAAATAAATTTGGTTGCATTGAATTCAAAGATATTCTACTGATTTTTTTCTGTTCAAATCTTGAAATATAATGTTTAAAATAATTTTCCTAATTTTATATTTAAACTACAATTGAGAGTAGGTTTTACTTTAAATGGAATAATATAAAATTTTGTGTAAAAATAGAGCTATGATTTTAACAACATTTAGACTTTTTATATACATAACTATAGGGTCCGCCAAATAACTTTTTGTTTTTTTTGAAAATGCTATAAAAAAAACTACTGAATATTTTCTCAAATTTCTTTCTATTTGAAAGTACAATCCTTCCGGTTAATAATGGAAAATAATTTCATTCAAATGGCTGGCTCGGCTGGCCATGCAGTAGCCTACACGATCGGTCCAATTTTTAAGCACATTATCGATAGTGTGCAGCTGTATTTCACCAATGGCTTCACGAATATTGTCCTTTAAAGCGTCAATTGTCTCTGGCTTGTCGGCGTAACACTTATCTTTGACGGCACCCCACAAATTATAGTCCAACGGTGTCAAATCGCAGCTCCGAGGTGGCCAAACGACATCAGCTGTGCGGCTGATAATGCGATCTTCAAAAACAGGGCGCAAAACATCGAGTGTAGCTTCGGCTGTGTGGCACGTAGCGCCGTCCTGTTGAAACCAAATGTTGCCAATATCCTCCTTTTCAATTTTTGTGAACAAAAATTCGTTCAACATGGCCCGATAACGATCGCCATTGACTGTAACGGCCACTCCTTGCTCATTTTCGAAGAGAAATGGCCCAATTATGCCTCTGGACCAAAATCCGCACCAAACAATGACTCGTTTTGGGTGCATCGGCTTTTCAATGTATGCGTGCGGGTTTTCTGTGCCCCAAATGCGACAATTTTGCTTGTTTACATACCCGCCAAGATCAAAATGAGCTTCATCTGAAAAGATGACATTGAAAAGATGACATTCTGCAACATTACCATGATTTTCAAAGTAATGTCGCAATATTTCCCAGCGTTGTTCAAGCGTATACACAACCATATTCGTTCAGCGGAAGGATAAAACTAATTATCTGTCAAATCAGACATGAGCTAAGTGTTACCATTCACGAAATAAGCACTAGTTGAAAAAAAAAAAAACGTTAGATGGCGGAGCCTATATAATATCAAATTTCGACTAGTAATGGACCAAAATTCGAACGTTTATAAAACTATGTTTAATCATTATCATTATAACAATGATTGAATCGCGATAAAATGGTCTGTAAATCGCGATAAAATAGTCTGTATTATATTTGTAGATTATTTTTAGCAAATTTTTCTTTTAAAATTGATTTTTTCCATTCCCGAAACGACTGAACAGATTTGTAAATAATCTTTTGTCGCCTATTGTAGATAGATAGAATTTTCTCAAGTAGAAGACATGAAATCGGGAAATAGAGAAATCGTAGAAAAAAGTTTTTATTTTCTATTTTTCATGCTTATATTTCAATGTTTGTCTAATTATACAGTACAATACGAAATAAAAGAATTACTGGGTTCTGAAAATAGATTCTACATACGTCAGTCAGAACACACCAAAGTCCAAAACTTAACGCAAACACTAAATACCAGCCAAAAATCGACCGGCAAATCAAAGAAATAACTAGCTCTCTTCATAATCTGTCATAGCCCTCTTCATAATCTGTCATAGTAGCTTTTTGAGAACATTTTTTTTAGAAATTGAAAACAACATTAAAAATCGCAAAACTTTATAAATCTCTTTCCACCGAGCCATTTCTTTACGTTTGGAAATAGAAAATAGTCACTGGGGGCTTAATCAGGAGAATATGGCGGATGGGGTACCAATTCGTAGCCCAATTTATGGAATTTTGCCATTGAGACTACACACGTCACACGATTATGTTTATGGTTAATTGAGTGCAAACGCGTCATTTATCTTGCAGACAGCTTTCTTAAATCCAATTGATCATTTAAAATCGAAAACACACTGCTATATTAAATGCCTATGGCATCAACAATCTCACGCACTTTTACTGTTCGATCGGCCAACAAGATACCGTGGATTTTCGGGTGTATTGACCTTAATTGGCCATCCAGAACGTTCAGCGTCATTTGTACCTTTGCAATCACAACGAAAGTCAGTAAACCACTTGTTTACCATTGAAATCGATAGTGCAGAGTGCCTTTAGTGTTTATCAAGCTTTTCCTTGGTTTGATTGACGGTTTTTTTTTCGCAAAAAATAATGTTTAATGAGCACTCGAAATTCACTTTTTTTCATTTAAAAAAAAATCCACGAGGTTGTATGTTTTGAACAGCTGTTAAACGCAAAGTAAATGACTGAACCTGCTCAAAATTTGACAGCAATCTATTAACAGGTGGTACTTGATGGGAGCAGTGTTGCATTTCATATAACTACGAGGGAAGTTTGACTAATTGATCCGCCCTCGTATGTAGTAAAATCTTAGGGCTAACATTTGTGTACAGCATTTTAATTACGCCCTCTCTCTTCTTGGGGGTGTTTTTTACAATTTGTTAGAATAGAGCAAAAAATTACCGTGGGAATTAGAGGGTTCTGATGTATCTTTCAAAACGCAGACACACGTATTTTTTTTTGCCTTCTCTACCAGAATCCACCCCCCGTTATTTTGGAAAAAGATTGAAATTGTATGCATTTATATAATCAAAATTGAATTTATAACTCATGATTAAGTTTGGCTTAAAAATTCGTAGGCTAACATAGACAAAAGAATTTTTTTGTATAAAATTTGCCTTTAAGGGCAATACAATGATTAAATTGGTCATACAAATTTTTGATACCTTTTTTTTAGTACGATTTATCTTTAGCCTCATAATAGGCCTTAGTTTCGGCGATTACTTCTTCATCGGCGCAAAATTTCTTTCCATCGAACATTCTCTTGAGGTCTGTGAACAGGAAAAAGTAGCTGGGGGCCAGATCTGGAGAATACGGTGGATGTGGAAGCAATTCGAAGCCCAATTCATATAGTTTTGTCATCGTTTTCATTGACTTGTGACACGGTGCCCTGTCTTGATAAAACAGCACTTTCTTCTTCTTTAATTGGGACCGTTTTGCCGCTATTTCGTTCTTCAAACGCTCCAATAACGCTATGTGGCTTTTCCCTTTTCAATATATTCGATGAATATACCATGCGCATCCCAAAATACTGATGCCATAACATTGCCACCCTAGGAGTTGGTTCATTAAGTGCAGTCCATTCGGCTGACTGTTGATTGCACCCCGGTGTGAAATGATGGAGCCATGTTTCATCCATTATCACATATCGATCCAAAAATTCGGGTTTATTATGCTTAAACAGGTTCAAACACAGCTCAGAATCATCAATTCGTTGTTGTTTTTGGTTGATTGTGAGCTCGCGCGGCGGCCACTTTGCACAGAGCTTTCGCATAGTGAAATATTCATTCACCATATGTTCAACACGTTTTTTTGATATCTCAATCAACTTCACTTTACGGTTATTCAAAATTATTTTGTGAACTTTTTTGATGTTTTACTCGGTAACAACCTCTTTGGGGCATCCACTGCGTACATCGTCTTCGGTGCTCATTTCGCATCGTTTAAACTTAGCAAACCACTTATTAACGGTTGATTTTCCTGGTGCAGAGTCCGAATAACGTTTATCAAGCCAACAGTGTTTTTTTTCGCTAAAAAGCAATGCTTTATTAATACACGAAATTCCTTTTTATCCATTGTTAACAAACTAACAAAAGTTGCTTTACCCAAAATACTACATTTCACAAACTAACAGTGCGACAGCTGTCAAATTTGTCAAACTGAAAATCATATGGAATCATATGGATACTAGTAGCACCATCTATGTATCAACCTACGAACTTTTCAGCCAAACTGTTATAGTGTTGTTCCAATTATTTCCCACCGATCTTATTAAAATTTGGATTTGTGATAAAGGAGAAAAAAAAAATAAGACACGTATTTTTTTTAAAATAATTTTGGTAGTCAAAACCGGTTTTCGAACTATTCGATAAACCGTAATTTTCTATTTTCTATTTTTTTTTTGAACAAGGTTGGTTTTTGAGTTATTCGAGAAACCGATTTTTTTTTGTGAAATACGACACACAAAAGCAACGATTAAGATAAAATTTCAACTATAGAGCTGTTACGATTGAATACGAATCAAATTAAGAAAACATTTTTACCATAATGAGAACATTCTGACTTCAATAGATACGTTTAAGACTTCGTTTGTGCGGTAAAAAACTAATTTCATCATCTCCCTAATTTAAAACTCACTTCATTTGCTAATGACATATTAAAACTTTTTAACATTTAATATTTCAGGGTTCCAGGATTTTTAATAATTTTAATTTGTTTTTTTTTAATACACCAATATTTTGTTTATCTAATTTAAGATTTTCTCACATTTTAGCTCTGAATGCTTTTCTTGAAAATGTCTTTGCATCATTTTAGATATATAGAATTTCAAATAATCATATAACCCAAACCAACAATAACTTGTAACATAAATTTGTATCTCTCTCATTTTCTAAAAGGTGGACTCAAGAGGCTCATCATCTGGTACACCCTCACTGTCATCGAATTCCTTTATCTCAGCCATGTCCTCACAGGAAGATGTAGCCTTAGTTAATCTACACCAACAAGTTAATCGTCCTATAATAGATTCTCCGCTACTCATGGCCAGTTATTTAAATCATTTATCACAAGTTAAATGTTTTAATTGGACTTCATGTTCTTTTCCCTCTGGACTGGATGTTTTTTCCACACCATTGTTTAATGAAAATGAAGATGGTGGTTTAACTTATATTGGTAGCAAAATGATACCACATTTTGATTTGTATTCATCATGGAGAGAAATAAAAGTAGTGCCTAGATATGAAAATCAAACAGGTAGTAATAGTTCGGCTACATTTATGGGTGGACCTAAGTCACATCCATGGGATCCTAGTGTTCTATTGAAGGAAGAAGAAAATGATAAGACCACAAATGGATTTGATGATGGTGAATTTATGAGTTTGCAGGCAGAAGGTGCTGCTTGTACATCTGTGGTGGCTCGGCTTAAAGGACAAGTTAATGTATTTTTAACACCTTTATTATTGGAAGGTTTACAAAGGTAGGTTGAAAGAAGAAACATATTAAGAAATTTCTTAATTACGTTTAACTCTTATATGATCTTTTTTAAGTTTTATATCATTATTATTTGATTGTTCCAAATTGCGGGGAAAAGAATCATCCAATTGTTTTAAATATTCCTTATCTAGCTAAAAATAAAAGACCACTTTATAAAATTTAAATCACCAGCATTTAGCAAATACCTGATGGTCTTCTCTTTTAGATCTTTCATTTTCCGTGGAAAATTTCATTAAATTCTCAGGAGGTCTTTGAAAATATATCACATCTTGAAAAGTTTTTTCTTGTGGCTCTTTATTATATATATCTTCTTGAAGATCAAAATTTTGGTGGTTATTTATATTATTAAAATTGCAATTTTTGGAATTACTATTTAGAAAGCTGTAAAAATATGTCAAAATAACAATAAAGCACCCTTTAAAGATTCCGTCAACACCCACCTATTGTCTGCATAATTATAATCGTTATTATCAGCATAATCTATTAATTCTTGTAAACTGTTTAACTCGGGAAGAGATAAATCACTTAAAGCCAAATCAATTTCCGAATTTGTAAAATCTGATGATGCTTTATTTTGATTTTCCTTTTGTTAAAAAAAGACTTTAATATTTGTATCATCTTAAAGAGATGTATGTAAAATTGTTACTCACCATATCTTTTAAATTCCTTTGGCAATTTACAAATTGAAATAAAATTATTATAAATATAGCAAAACTATTACAATTTCTTTGTTTTAACATTTCTATAACAATTTTATTTATTAATTTGTTTTTTTTTTATAATTTTGACAATTATTTCAAATTATCCCACATGGGAATTTCTTGTCTTGTGAGAATTTGTTAATGGATTTATCGTCAAGGTATCAAAATGTCTTGATAATGGGAGACTTTAATACAAATATTTTTACTCAAGGAAATTTAGTGAGGAAATTTTGTATGCGTTCTTCATTATCTGTGGTACATAATTCTAGACCAACACATTTTTGTGCACGGTATAACTCAACATCTCTTATAGACTATTTCTTTGTTTCCGATATTGATCTTGTTACTGGTGCAAATCAGTTTCAGATCCCTGCACTTAATTCTTATCATTCTATGATACAGATTTCGTACAATTTACCTATTATTGAAAGTTCATCTGAGTTTTTTTATAGGGACTACAAGAATTTTAACAAAGAACTGTGTATTTCACAACACGAATTTGTTGATTTTTCCTCATTTTATAATGGTTCATCAGTTGATGAAATTGTTAGTTTCTTTAATTGTGTTGTAGAAAGAGCTTTTAATGATAACGTTCCTTTACGAAGATTTGTTAGACACAGTGACAATGATTGGATAAATGACTCTCGAATTTGTATTGCAAAACGTAATAGAAATACAGCTTACCGTGCTTATAGAGGAAATAGTTCGGAGGATAATTTTAGAACTTTTTGTGTTTACCGTAATAAGTTAAAATCAGTCATTAGAAGGATTCGAAGGCAAAAATGTATAAGTTTTTTCCAACTGTGATCAAAAACAGTTGTGGTGCAAGTTACGTTCTATCGGAGTGCTAAAGGAGAATGAATTGGATTTTCCATTTAATTTAAATGAATTTAATGAATCCTCCCGATTGCCTCATTTGTCAAATTTGGATTCTTCGTTTAATCCTATGTCTCTAAACAATGTTGATGGTTTCTCCTTCAGTAACGTGACTGAGGAAGAAGTATTCACTGCAATATCAAATATTAAATCTCAAGCAATTGGAGCAGATGGGATTCATCTCAAGTTTTTGAAGTTAATTTTTCCAGCAACATCATGCCATTTTACACATCTTATAAATACAATTATTACCACTACTGTAGTACCAGATATTTGGAAAATTGGTAAAATTATTCCGATTCCGAAGGTAAAATTTCCAAGAGTTTTATCGGATTATCGAACTATAAGTATTCTTCCTGTATGCTCTAAGATCTTAGAAGTTATATTAAGACAGCAAATGTTGTCTCATTTGAACGCTTCTAATAGAATATGTGACTTTCAGTCAGGTTTTAGAAAGGGTCATAATACTACCGGTTTACTGCTGGACATTACTGAAACTATTAGAATTAATCTTGATAGAGGTAATATTTGTGGTTTAATTTTTCTGGATTTTCGTAAGGCATTTGACTCAATTAATCATTGAGTATTGGTAGAAAAACTTCTTAATCAATATGAATTTAGCTCGAGTGGATGTAAATTGATATGGTCTTTTTTATCTAGTCGTAGTCAGTTTGTGCAAGTAGGCGAATTGAGGTCAGAGTCTGTTGTAGTATATAGAGGCATTCCTCAAGGTTCTATACTTGGGCCCTTGCTATTTCTATTGTATATAAATGACATTTTTCAGAATTTATCTTTTTTGACGTGTTATACGTATGCTGATGATATTCAACTTTTAGCAACTTCGGAGTTTTCTAATTTACATCGATGTTAATAGTGATCTTGGTCGTATAGTGGATTGGTGTAAGGCAAATTTTCTAGAACTTAACCCATTAAAGTGTAAAAACATGATTTTTTTCGAAATATTCTGATATAAATTTAAATATTTTGCTAGATAATGAGCCTTTGGAAATTGTCTCACAATATAAATCATTGGGTCTTATTTTGGACAATAGTCTTTCTTTTGATCAACATGTAAATTTGGTAATATCTAGAGTCTGTTGGACACTGCTTAGACTTTATAATGCTGCTTGTTACTTGCCGTTCGCTGTACGATATCGTGTCGCACTATCGTTATGTCTTCCACATTTTCTTTATTGTATTGAGGTTTACTCATGTACATCTGCTAGAAATATTGATCGGTTGGAAAAATGCTTCAATAGAGTTATTCGTTACATATATGGACTTCGTTTTAGAGATCATGATGCTGAATATCGAAGACAGGTATTGGAATGTGAATTTAGTCAATATATAGACTTAAGGCAAATTTATTTTTTCTATAAAGCTGTAAAATATAGTAATCCGCCATACTTGTTAGATAAGTTCCATTTTAGTGCTTCTACTAGAACGCATAGTTTAATTTTCCCCAGACATTTCTCACTCATTATGAGACGGTCATTTTGTGTTAATACCACTAGATTGTGGAATTCTACGATACCTTACCAGGATCGTAAATTTTCACACTCTTTATCGACTTTTAAAGACATTTTCTTGTCGAGTTTGTAGATTTGCTATTGCAGGTTGGTATCATTCAATTCTTTTTTTTTGCAATATTAGGGTATGGTTTGTGCAAATATCAGGGACTTCATACATGTGTTTTTTATAATAATTATGATTTTAAGTTATTTTATGAATTGTTGTAATTGTATTGTAGTACTGCCAACTTTGGCCCTATGGGCTTGCGGCATTTTATTATAAATAAATAAAAATAAAAATAAAAAAAAATAATGCTTTTTTTTATTCCCTTTCAGAATGGTTGAAGCTGCCATACCGACATTTTCAAATATGCACTTGTTGACTGTTGTAAATTACATACACTCTTCCTGTATTGGCAAGGTGAAAAATGATAATATTTTGAAACGTGATCAATCTTTGAGTTATTGGTCTCAAGTACATTCAAATTCTAAACGATCTACCACAGAACGTAATCTATTAGGTCCTGGTGATTCTTTCTTAAGTGATGTTTATGAAGAGAGTATTTCCACAAAAACGCAAGGTTTAATTGTTTTACCTAAAGTTAGTATAACTATGCTGCAATCGTCGATAATTGAGGAGGTGATATCAGTGGCGGCATTGGATAATGTACAGGTGAGTGATTTCGATATGAAAAAAAAAACGCAATTGAAAACAAGGGCGGAAATGCAGAGAATTTAATTTTATTTTTAAACTGGATTTTTATAATTTTTGTACATTTTTAATACCGTTAGTCATTTCAAAACCCTTTTAAATTAATAATCAATACCGATACCAATACTGAAACCATAGATTTTAAAAATATCGGTATACCATAACCGTTTCCCTTAATACCGGTGTAGTATCGGTACTGAATCGGTTTTTAACAAAATCATTTTTTTGACACTCTTAGCAAAAAATAAATTTTTTTAATACAAAATATTCAAAATTATAAATTAATTTGACTTTAATGTTTTTTTTTTTTAATGAAAATTCGTATTGCTAGATTGACGTACGTTTATCACCTTTTAGCTTGATTTGTCAACATTATGTTTTTTATAACAGCGCGTAAATGATATATAATTATAATACCGGTACGTAACGGTATTTATGTTTCAGTAACGTTAATACCGAAACGAATAAAATAGCGTTACTAATACTGCATTTCCATATATGTGTTTTAAACGAAATCACATGTTTTGCTCAAAATACGTGTTTTGGTACATATTTTCCCATATATTTTTATGCGAGCAAAACATGTGCAAAACATCTCAAACAACGTCTTCAATTTCAAAACATATCGAAAATAGTATTATCAACTCTGAATTGTGTTCATACAACTCTGTGTTATCCATTCATGGAGAATGATAAATTCGAAAAAAATTACATTTGCATTTGAAAAATTCGAAAAGAAATTTAAGCGTCATTCAAGATGGTATTAATAAATATAAAAAAGTTTATCCATAAAAAAGAAAATTTAATAAATCAAACGAAAAAAAATGGCTACAAAAGTTAATTTTTTTTCAGTTTATTTGTTATGAATATGAAACGTCAAATTAATTTCGAAAATTCGAACACTCAAAACACATTTTTGCTAGTGGAAACAATTTGAAATGTTTTCCTCAAAACATGTTATTTTGGTCATAACGGAAACATGGTATAATACCGAACCAATACCATTATTCGTTTCGGTTGCCAACCTTGCATCTTTGATACATAATCTTCAAAAAATATAATTTTTTTTTTAAATGCATTTATTTGCGAACTATTTTGAGCAATTTTTTCGAATATTTTTCTCGAAAATTGTTTGAAGTATTTTTCTTAGTTTTTTCTAGCGAATTTTCATGCGCCTTTTGTAACTCAACATTGACATCTATTCAATTTTACCTCGCGAATTATTATACACGACAAGTTTTTCAAATTTCTTGATGAAATTTTTTTCCGCACTTTTTCTGCGGATTATGTTCAGCCATATTTTTCAATAATTTTTTTTCAGAGTTTTTAGGCGAATTTTCTTCCCAGATTTTTTTTCCCCAATTTTAAATCAACTTTTATCTCTGATATTTTTTCCAGAAATTTTTTTTATTGAAAAAAAAAAAAAAAAATTAAAATGAGGGCTGTTTTTTCCTTTTGGAAACTATTTTTAGATATTCCAAAAATTTTCTTATCAGTAAATTAGCCCATACCCCCGGGAAACATATTTTAAATTTAAGATTTTTAGCCTAGCGGTCTAGAAAGGACTTTTTTGTTTTTGCCCCTCGTCATAAGAATTTCCAAAAATCTCGCCTTGGTGAATGTCTGCACTGGAGGAGGGGAATTCCTAGCTCCTGCGTTTTGTGTTGGCTGTTTAAGGCGACATTTTATTTAACCACATTTTTACCACGTTCTCAGTAAATTTGCTCACACCCCAAGGAAAACATACTTTAAATTTCAGATTTGGCAGGTCGTTAAGGGGGAGCATTTGATGAGCCACTTTTTTCCACGCTCACGACAAAAATTAATAAAATTGCCTTGCTGATAACTAATCCAATGATATAGGGAACACATATTTCAAACTTTGGTGCATTTTTATTACCATTAAAACGCACCAATTAAAAAAAATTATTAGTGTTAGTTTATAGCGAACATTCAATCTGCAAATTAACGATTTTAACTTTTATTTCGATCCGGCAAAAGATCTATTTAGAACCCAAAGTTTTGGACAAGCTAAAGCCTCTAGATGAAGGCAGAGCCCGAACAAAAAACTTTTTAAAACGTATATTGTGCTACATTCCTGTCTTCTTAGCAAGCAAACACGTGACGTAAAATTGAGAATGATCAAAAATATTATATTTTTACAGAAAAAAATTTAAATTGTTATTATTGATAAATAAGATCTTCGAAAAAGGTATAAATATGCTTGCTCCATTCAATTTGGTTTTCCGTGTTTAGTGTTTCAATTTCACTCTATCTCCGTTCTATTCTATTTCGTTCTCCTTGTTTAGAGTTTAAATTATACTCGTTCGTCGTTGCATTCCATCTTGTTTCCTTTGCCTCGTACTTCAATACCATTCATTCCCCGTTCCATTACATTACAATTACACTCTTTCTTGTTCCATTCCATTTGGTTTCGTTCCCTTTTAGTGTTTTAATAACACTCGTTCCTCCTCTCATTTCACTTCGCTTCCCTTGTCTATTTTTTGTAATTACCGTGACTTTTCACTTCGTTTCCCAATCTAAGTGTTTCAATTCCACTCGTACCTTCAATTTCCAGCTACTAGCCAAAGCGATTTGGGCAGGCTGTTAAGGGGATACTTCTACTATTGGGCCCCCTTTTTATCACGTTCCTGGTGAATATTATAAAAAGAACCTTATCATAATTAGTCCACTTTACTATTTTTGTACTGAGTTTTAGTAAAAAAAAATAATTATTTAGCAAATCTTTTTGCTATTTACATTTTACAAATTACAGAATTTTTACAGAATATTTACAAATTTTTGTTGTTAATTTCAGAAATCATTTTACAAATTTTTGAAAACCCACTTGCTAAAATTAGCAAAAAAAAATTTCTAATTTAAAAAAGTGGATATTGAAGGAAATGTTATTTCTAATTAAAACTTACACCTACAAACTTAAATTGCCTTAAAATATTACCGACTCATGTCTGAAAATAGGACATCCAATTAAAATAGCACTAAAAAGTTTTTTTAGTTCTAAAAATCAGCCCCAAAAATAATTAAAATTTGACATTAAAAGTAAAAAAATATTAACTAAAATATTTTTCAAAACTGAAATTAACAAATAAAAACAAAATGATTAATTCGTTTCTGTTTTAACAATTTTTAAGATTTTTAAGTCTTTTATTTTGTTTTTAATTTTAAAATATTTAAAAAAAAAAATTAAAAAAATAAAAAAATTTGATGATAAAAAAAAAATAAATTAAAAATTTTGTACTAAAATTCACAATATTTAGTATTTTTTTTTGCTGATTTAAGCAGACCGGTTTTAAATTCAGCTTTACAAAAAGTTTACTAAAATTTAGTAGTGGCTACTAATTTTTCTACTAATTTCATTGTACTACATGTCAGCAGACATGTGTTGCTAAGATTAGTAAAAAATACCGCTAGGCTCAAATTAGCACAATTTCCTGTAGTAACAGCAAAATTTTCAGTTGCCATTACAGACTTTTTTTGGTGAGTGTATAAAACAAATATTTTCTATTTCAAGTGTCTAGCAAAAATGGTTTGCTAGGCCCCATAGACAACTTCTTTTAAATGTATCTATTAGTCAAATTGATTTGGCCAGGACTCAAGGGGAGACTTTTCCCCTTTAAACCCCCATTCCGAAAAGTACCTTCAGGTCGTTAAGGGGGAGAGCTTTCAACTTTTTGCCCCTTGCCGTAGGAATTTATACTCCGGTGGAGAAGTGTCGCTGCCATATTACAAGTTTTTAGTTCCAGCGATATAAGTTCTTTTATATATAGAAGAAAGATGTATTAAAATTAAATTTTAACTATAAAAATACCAACGATTATAATATAACATTTCTCCGTCGTTTTAAGCATCGATTTGTTAAAAGTAAAACTAAGTCAATTTTAAATTTAATTAATTAAAATTTAATCCAAAACTTTCAGGATCTCAGCTGTGTTTCCCTGCTAACGTTTTACATAGAGGGAGTATCTACCAAATTTCATTTAGGTAAAACAACAAGAGCCTCTATGCATAATGTTTATATACAACAAACTGTACAATCTGGAAATAGTCATAAAAAGGGTGGTATAATGAAGGGTACAAGAGCTCTCTTGGCCCATCTCTCATCACAATCGCGACCCGATAATGTACAAGGTGAACCAATTCTAATTGAAACATCAGAAAAACAATTAGAAGAACTAGTGATAACACTTGATGTCGGACGGGCTCATGCCCAATTGAGACGTTTAAAAACTGAAAGTACAACTGGACAAGAATCTCCCATAATGGTAACAGCCATACCAGAGCCTAAAAGTAAGGTATTATTTGAGTGTTTAAAAATGACTGACAATACTGGAGTAGATAGTATTGGTTACATAATGTTTGAATGCGGTTTAGAGGGAGTGGGTGTTAAAATTGTAAAACGTTCACATTTTGAAAAATCAGAAAATTCCAAAGAAGAATTAGCTGAAATGGCAGAAGAAGGCACGCTAAATGAATTGGTAGAGACAGCTACAACAACAGCCACAAATAATCCACAAATTGATGTATCAGCTACATCAAGAGCTGAGGCAGCCTGGCGTTTGTTAACGAAAAAGCCACCAACACCAAAAACTCCCAAAGAAAAATTTCAAACTGCTTTGGAAAATATTATAGTGACCGAACGTTCTGATCCTAATGCTGATAATCGTAAATCTACACCTAAACCACCCGAAGATGATATAGAGAAGGGTAAAGCCAATGCACAGAAAAAACCAGATACTTTTGATAAAGTGGCCAATAAAGAAAACGATAGAACATCATCGTGTGTCATTGAATTAAAATCGGTATGGCTTAACTTTGCAGCCCCACCCTGTGTGCCCATCACAAGAAAAATTGATTTGACACGTTTGGATTGGAATCTTTTGAGTACAGCTTCACCGGCCATAACAGCATGGATGAATCCCAGCAATCGTTTGGCTATAAAGATTGTGTCACTACTAAAGGCATTACACTCGCGTCAGACCGCTGTAGCGGCTTGCTTGATGTCGGATGCTTTAGAAAATGAGAAAATACAAAGGAATCCAAAAATTAAAAAGGTAAGCGAATGGGGGGTTAAACGAGGGGTCCAAGCCAGACCTGGGCGATCTCAATTACATTTTGCAATTCTTCACTTGTTTAATTTGTTCATATTAATAATTTTATAAGACCTACGATCACGTTTGTGGGATTAAACTTTTCTTTGGAAAATTTTAAAACTTTTTACTACCAGACATGAGATCTTTTCATACAAGTTTGAAATTAATTAAATGTTATTCAACTATTGAGTTTTATTTTAAATCTGATTTATATCAATTATGAATCAGATTTAATTTACTAAACATTATCAAAATAAAAATTAAAAAAAATCTTCTGTTCATTTTCTTTAAATTCAATACATTTATGGTGTAGGGAAAAATGTAGCTAACATATGTTTGGGTGTAGGAAAAAAAAGCAAAAATTAGGGAAAAGTTGAATATAATTTGGGGTTCACAACCAAACTCAAAAAAAAGTTTGTAAAAAATGTTGCTGAGTCAGCAAAATTTTAGTACGGAGGGTGTTTGCAGAAAAATTGCTAATCCCAGCAAAATCATGTTGGTAAAATTCAGCGTTTTTACCGTTTTTAGAAAAATTTCTTATTGTCTCTTTGCGATCGAGTATTTTTTTTTAATTTGTTTTTTTTTTTAACAAAATATCAACAAAAAACAATATTAATTGAATCTAAATAGAAAAAAACTTAATTTTAATAACATTATGAATTATTGTAATTTGAAATCTTCTCTAAAACTTTACAATATTTAATTTAGCTTAAAATCGTGACTTCACCTGTTTTAATTAATTTTGCATTTTTTCAACATAAAAGCGTTTTTGTATAAAACCGAAGATAATAAAAATTTGATTTGTTATACCCTCTAGTTTGTCATTGACCCCATAAAGTATATACATATATTCGTGAGCCTTATGAAATTTTAAGCCGATCTAGCGATCTCCGTCTGTCTGTTTAAATGGCGATCACGGCGAGAAGACGCAAGGGGGTGATCATTTTTACATAAATTAATGTACAGCCTACCGAGCAGTTTGGTATTTAAAATGATCAAAATCGGTCCAGAGGTTAAATATTATGAGTGAAAATGTGAAGGTAGCTCTAAATTTTCCATTTTAGTACGCTACTGACAAGTAAAATATTTTCTCTTGTTTTTTTAAACAAAAAATATACAAAAGATAGAGAGAAGTTCGCTCTCACGAATTTTTTAGTACTCTCTTAGAAGACGAACAAAGTTTGGCGGCAACAAAGGTGAGTTTTGTTCGGCAACTTTTAGTAAAGTTTGGCGGTGCTGCCATATAACCATTATTTTTTGCCGTTTTTTTGGGATAATAAAGATGTTTCAGATTTTTTCATAAAAAAATATAATATTTGTTCAATATACTATTTATTTTTACTAAAATTAGACATGTTTAATATATAAGTAAAAAATATAACCAAACTTTGCAATTGTGTTAAAAAATAGTTACGAATTCAAACATAACCTTGTGACATGAAAAGTACTCTGTCTATTCATATCCATTATTTCACATTCCTATGGCAAAAACATATAAAAAAGAGAACAAATATGCTATTAATTGTTGCAACATATAATTAAAAAAACTATAAAAAATGCATGAATTTGAAAAAAGTTGTTTTCATGAAAAAACTGGAAAACAGTTAAGAATCCCTAAAACTGGGATAAACAATTAAACTGTTTATATGGCAACACTGTATATACCAAATTTAATGTTTTCCAACACATTAGCAACTTTGAAAATGTTGCCCACTTATATAAACATGTTGCCGCTGAATTCTGTAGCATGTTGAATTTCTTGTAGAGCAGGGGTGCCCAAAAGTTCCTTATGGAAGAGCAAACACCACACATTAAAAGAATAACTAATTTTGATTCAATATTTTTTTATTGCAAAAACCAATACATACAAAGAAAAAAAATATTTCATATCATACGTTAAACAAAAACAAAATCTACATTGATGATCGCTGTCGTCAATGTTTACCAGCAAAGCATACGAAAGTGTTGTTGCTTTATACTTGCGTGTATACAGTGAAGAATGACAAAAAAAAACTAATAAGACAAAGTTGTTTGTGTATTTCGTATTGCTAGTGCTGAGTGCTCTATGTGTATTAAAATATAACATAGCCTAAAGCTAAGTGCTTTTACAAAAACAAATAAGCACCAAGCGCATAGGGCTTGGGTACCCTTGTTGTAGAGGTTTCTGACACTATAGTAAATTATATACTTTTTGTTTTTTAACCAGTCCCTTAGAATTGAATATTTTAAGTTCACCTCAAAATTTTTTTTCACCACTAAAATTTTTTTCACCTCAAAAAATTTTTTTCACCTCAAAATTTTTTTTCTAACCACAAAACTTGTTTTCACTTCCAAAAAAAGTTTTTCAACTGAAAAATTTTTTTTCACCTAATTTCACTTCCAAAGCTTTGTACATTATTTGTATCAAAAACAGTAAGAACTTTTTTTAGGACATTGGTGGGAGGGTATTCAATGATTCGGCACAGCCGAATTTAAGCCTTTTGTTTACTTGTTTTTAATAATTTTTTTTCGAGTGTATGTATAATACAAAAAAAGTTTTCAATGTATTATTTTGTAAAAACAAACACAAACACAAAAATATGTTTTTAGGCAAATTTTGTGGTAAAAAATGGTAAAAGAAGTTGCAAAATTCAAAAAGCCACAACTTTGTTTTTAGCACCAACTTGGCCAAATCTCTTGGCAATTTTGTTTTGTTAAGGCTCGACTTTCATACTGTATTGAAATTATTGAGTCTACATGCGATGACCCAAAATTTGTTAAACAGTGTTATTTATTATTTTTTTTTTTTTTACAGAGTCGTTATGCCAATAATTACACACTATTGTCGAAAACTTTGCAAGAGGATCCCAGTTGTCAACTATGTTTTATTATGCAAAAACTGGTCTTGGATGAGGGGGTACAAAAAGTTGAGCGTATCTTTAAACAAGGCGATATACCACATCTGAATACCCTAAGACAGGTTTGTTAATCTACATAAAATTTTAATTACAATTTTTTTTTTAACTTTAAAATATATTCCAGGGTATAATTGTTTTAAGTCGCCAATGGAAAAATACTTTATACAATCCCATACTATTTGAACATCAATATAAAAATAAATTAATGCGTCCCATTAATGTAACCTTTTCATTTCCACAAAATGAAGAGGAAGTTGATGATCCTGAATGTGAAGTGGATAATGATTTAGGTCCATATGCTGGTGTTGGAGATAATCCAGAAGAGAGTGAGAATGCTTTATTACTTGGGCAAACACAGCATCATCGAACTCATATTGGTATTCTTTTGATTAACGCTTTGTTTCTTTTTTTTTTTTTTGAACACATTAAATTTTCTTTTTTTATATATATATATATATACTACTTTTTTTGATATATACTGTTACTTGTTGTAAATGACTGACTATGTTTGGCTGTAATACATATTATTTATAGCATTTTATGCTGTGCAGAAAAAAGAAAATTTTTTATTGTTCAAAAATTATCCTTTGTTTTAACAAAAATTTTTTTTATTTCAAATTTTTTTATTTCAATTTTTTTTTGATGTTTTAAGCTAGATATGAACAAACTAAATTTCAAGATTTTTTATATATTTTTTTTAATATATTTAAACATCTTTAATTTGATTGGTTCATATTGTGTTTATATATCTTTTTTATTTTTTTTTAAACTGAAACAAAATTTAATTTTTTTAGCTTAATGCGCGCTTTGGCACTTTCAGCTTAAGGTTTTGTATTGTTTAATTGTTTTGCACCCGCTTTTTTTTTAGCTAATTTTTGGCCTTAACACTTCTGTTTATATTTATTTTTTTTTGTCAATTTATTTTGCAATATATATATATATGTATGTGTGTTCATGATGATTATCATTTAGCTTTATGTTATCTATGTACTATATATGTGTTTAATATATGTGTATTTCTATATATGTCTGTGTTATTGTGTATAGTAGTTTTTAAAGGATTTAGCTGTTTTAAGAAAAAGTCTTAAGCTGAAACGCCAATTTATTTTCTATCTATTACAAAATATTGTTTACAGTATTTTTGCTAGAGTATGTTCTTTTATATAATTTTTTTTTCTTTTGAAATGTTATGGTAATGTATCCTATTTGGATTGGGTTTGTTGTTATAAATATGAAAACACTGAAAGGAAATCACTCACATCACAAACACGTTTAAATGATTGTGGGAATGCACATGGTTTTCGTTATAACGACCAAATTTACATGAAAGCAAATTTCAAAGAAAATCAGTAATAAATTTTCAATTTAAATAATTAATTTGCCAATACTTTACACTACAAACAAAAACTTTTTGTATTAACTTGTTAATCTTTATAGAAATTTTGAATAAAAAACTAAAAATTTATTGATTGCAGTGTAAATTGAGTTTAAATAAATTATAATGATATGAAGTTTTTTTTTTAACTTAAATTATATCAAAATTTTATTGAGTATTTCTATTAATAACTCTTTGAAATTTGCTATATATATTTATAGCACCAAACAATGAAAAAACAAAAAAACATTATTATAACAATTTTTTACTAAAAAAAAAATTCTTTGAATATTAAAACTATTTTGATATAGACTCCACACAATTTGGTTTGGATTTTACTACTACAGATGGGGTATTACATGCAGCTCATAGGTCTACTTCAACATCGCCTAATATACATTTAACCAGAAAAGGGTAAGTTTTTAAACACACAAAATTGTATTATCAATGATGATTTCATCATTTGTGATGTAAATTAAAACGAATGTCTTTTGTCTAATAAAACATTAAATATTTTTGGTTTTGGTTTACATCTAACAATAGAAAATGTGTTAGCAAGGCTTCCAACTATTCACATGGAAATTCTTCCCGTTCTAGCATACAAATGTTGCCAATTATATCGGGTTTGGTGGATAAACAAGTGGCAGAAATAGGTTAGTTTTGAAATATGTTTTATAATATTTTACTCACTTCTTTTTTCATATATATTTATTTAGAATATGGTGCTTTACAAGAGGGTTCTTTAAGTTCTACCAATTCGGTGAATAAATTTTGGTTGGGCGGTGGCGATAATCAAAAAGAAGATTTATATTTTTGGATGGCTAAACAACAGGATAATAAGAAAAAGGAACCTTTTGCTAAAGAAGAAATCTTAAGACCGACACCGGTTAGTAAAATTGCAGGACAATCACAAACACGCCAAGGCATTATGCAAGATTCAATTAAATTATTAGATGCTCATTTGATATTTGAGCCTTTACTTACTTGCTTGGGTGTAATGCCTCAACAAATGGTTAATAAATTTCAAAATGCTGGTAAGTTTTTTTCCCTCCCCAGAATTTTTATTACCCCTGCCGATTATAGACAAGATTAATTTGTAGTTGTGAAATTTTGTTAAATCTGTAAACAACTTATTTTTCTTTATAATTGATTCTACTGTCGGTTCTAACACCGATGATTTTAGTTTTAACGTGCCCCAAAAGCAATCGTCCTTGTAGATCCAAAATAGGAACGTTTATATATAATCAAATATGACCATATATAATTATATACAAAATTTAAGTCTATTCAATTATATCAGCGTTCCGATATGTGCATATACGAGGGAACAGCAAATAATCACAAACATATTTAAATAAAAAGGGCTCTATCGTTTTTCGAAATATTCCCTTGATGATCTATACTGTTTTGCATTCGTTCAAACCAAAACTTGGCTTTTGAACGCTTCAAGTGCTTCCTCGGCGCTCGTAAATCGTTGACCACCACGCATTTTACCTTTGATATTCGGGAACAAGAATAAGTCATTGGGTGTCAAATCAGGACTGTACGGAGGATGAGTCATCAATTGGTTGTTTTTTACTGCACAAAAATTCACCTGTTTGACGAAATGTGTGAGAGCTCGCATTGTCATGATGGAGAATTATTCGTCGTTGGTTCTACGAATTTCTTCGGCAAAATAATGGCCGTGTCCCACTCAGAATTGACCGTCCTGCGTTGTTCAAGCGGAACAGTGGCCACATAACCCATTCCGCCGAAGAAACAGGCGACCATTTGCTTTGCTGTGCTTCATCCACAAACAACTTTTGTTGGATTTAGCTCGTCTTGAAATACCCACACGGTCGAATGCTGTTTTTTCCCAGCTCATACGCATATATCCATGTTTTGTCACCTGTCAGGATTTTTTACACGTCTTTTGAAGCACCACGGTCGAACCTTTTAATCATTTCCTTTAACCAATCGACGCTAGCCTTTTTTTGATTGATTGATAAATTATGAGGTATCCAACGAGAACAATTTTTTTTACAACTAAGTGTTCATGCAAAATCGAATGTATTGAAGTGGAACTAATGTGCAAGGATGCATCTATCTTACAATATGTTACATGACGATCTTACATTATCAGTTCACGCACTGCATCGTTGTTTTGTGCACAACAGCGGATTTTGGGCGACATTCACGGAATTCGTTGGTGACCGAACTACGACCGCGATTGAATTCACTTTACCAGCGATATACTGTGGTTTTTAATGGTGCTTTATCGCCATACAAAGAACTGAGTTCATCAACATATTTTTGTTGAGATAATCCACGTCGAAAGTTGTGAAAAATAATCCGATAATCATCTCCTAAAATTTCGATATTTTTACCAAATTGATTTTCTTAACTCACTGTAAACAAAACAAATATAAATTGTACATCAAAACGTTGTGAGTACGTTTATGCTAAAAAATGGCAAATTTTATTATGGTGTTGCCAGATTTTAGCTATTGACATTAGTGTTACCAGTTCCCGAAATATAAGTAGTACCCTGGTATAACTTCAGAAGTATTTTAAGCTGCTCTACTACGAGCAGACCACGCCGCGCTGGTCCAAGCAAATACGAAAGATGTTGATGGCTGTCCGGGAAAAACTCAAGACTTTTTGCGCTTGGGGTTGTCGTAATGGATCCACTTTTCATCGTCGAGTCACAATGCGATGCAAAAACGCCTTCCTTTTTTGGCATTCGAGAAGCTGTTCACAAGCAAAAAATCGCCTTTCGACGTCACGCGGTTTCAACTCGTTTCCTTACTTTTGAATCAATCCCATGGCTTTTAGGCGTTTACTGACTGCCGAGTCATCCACTCCCAATGATTTTAGCAACTCCTGAAGCGTTTAGCATTCGTCCACATAGTGCAATGATTTCAATTCTTCGTCTTCAAACTTTTTGGGTTGACTCGTCCGTTCCTTATATTCGAGCTCAAAATCACCCTTTCTGAAGCCACCAATCAACCTCCGACACGATTGTTCACATAGAGCATGCTCGCCGTAACTTCCAATAAGATTCAATGACCCTCGGCCTCGAAGAAGAGCTCTCCGCAAAAACACTTTATATGGTACGAAATCCGACATGTTCGAAGCAATATTTAGTATTGCTGTGTTCGTTTCAGCCAAATGACACAAGCTGCCAAAGACACCCATTCACAATAGGTTTTAGCGGCAAGACATTGTAAAGTGGAATATTGTTTCAAATACTAGTTTTGCCTTTGCGGGAAATGAAGCACCCACCGCCGATGCTGTACGCAAGTTTGTGCAAAAATTTCATGAGACCGGCTTACTAGGGTACAACATTCATGGTCCCCGTCATCGTGCGGGATATCGAACATCGACTCACCATCGATCTCAACAACTCGGCATTTCACGCACCATCATGGTGAAAATTTTGTACAAAGATCTCGCATTATACGCTTATAAGGTCCAATTGACTTAGCAATTGAAGGCAAACGTTATTTCTTCTCAGCTTGGGCCTTACAGAAGCTCCAATCGGACGTCGAATTCGGCCGAAAAATCTTCTTTTCTGACGAGGCGCGTTTTCACCAGCGGTGATATATAAACAAACAAAATTGCAGCATCTGGGGATCAGAAACTCCGCACGTCATTGTTAAGAACACAATCCATTCGCAGAGAGTGACAGTTTGATGTGGATTTTGGAGTGGTGGTATCATTGACCCATTTTTTTTTTTTTTTGAAAAATGCTGCTGAAAACGCCATTTCAGTCATCGATGATCGCTACAGAGCCAGAAGAAGCGATTTGTTTCAAATTGATAGCTTAGATCATCTTTCATTAGTAGCCTCATTCCTCTTTAAATTGATATAATCTTCCCCTACAAGTTTGGAGTGATTTAAATAACATTTTAAAATTTTCTTTTAGACATCTCTTCATTGGAAAATTTTGGTACGAATCTCTCTTTAATTGGCACTTTTGACTCCATAAGAGTTGATATTGTGGTGTCAGAGGCGGGTGAAAAAAATAAAAATAAACCTACAAAATTAACTAGCAAAAAATCGAATGGTAGACCAATTATAATGATGGATACTCCATTATTTTTGTGTGAACGTGTTGGCATAGAATTGGAAGTATTGAAAATGTCCGATGGCATGGTAGATCAGGCACGACAAAATGTTATTTATATGTCACGACGTCAATTAAAGAAACATACAAGTACGGTTATAAATTTTTCCATAAATATAAGATTTATATCACAACAGGTAAATATTTGAAAATGTCAACTAGTATTTAAAATTGTATAGTGTAATAATTTGTATTTGTTTATTTTAGGTTAATATGCCTTTATTGCGTTTACTGCATCAAATAACCAATATGTATCAAAATGTTAAAGAAGCTCAACAAGAATTTCATGATCAACCAGATGTTAGTAAAAAATCAAATGCTAAAGATGAATATAGTTTAGGTAGGAGTTGGAAAACATTTTTTGTTTGTAATTATTAATTTTGTATTCATATATTTTTTTTCAAATAATTTAGCTTCAGAACCTAATGATATAATGCCATTTGGTTCAGTAACAGATCGTTTTACTCATAATGAAAATTCCTCCGATGAACGTTATGACAAATTTAATGAAATGATAACCATGACAAATAATGCAGGAGGGTAAGTATCATATGAAGAGGGGAAGCAAATAAGGGAAAATAGGTCATCTTTTGTTTTGCTAAAACTGAAATGCAAAAACCCTGTCAAAAGTTGTAAACTTTTCAATTAATTAATTTTTTTTTTAAATTTATTTTCTTAGGAAAATGAGGTCTTCTGGCTTGGGTCCCTTAATCCAATTGACACCTTCACCAAGTGCTAAAAATCGTCCTCAGTCATTTGCTCAAAAACTAAGATCTACCGGCAAATCAGTGAAAGGTAAACTAGGTTATACCAATCTCAATGAATCTAGTTCATCTCCCTTACGTGATAGTCCTACAACATCAGTATCTGAACATCATATGCTTAAAATGTCTTTGGAGTCAAAGGCTTCATTAAATGGTGCCTGTGCCACAAGTGTTAGTGGTGATTATAATACTATAACCAAAAATGGTTTAAACAATCTATTGCCACCATCGCTATTGGAAACACCAAATTGTTGGAAAACTATTTACCATTTATTAGAATTATACGGTACTATGCCGGAGACAAAAACTGTACAACAAAGAATTTCATTAACAAATGAAAAGAAACAATTTGCATATAATCGTCACGACACCATGGGTGATGGTGATGATTTGACAAGTGCTCCCACGCCATTGCCGCAACATAAAGAATTATTTGATAGCATATCACAGGAAAGAACACGTTTAATAGTGTTTGGTGTAGCTAAAATACATAAAACACGTTTGTTGGCCACCCTAAGTGGCTTGAAATTAGAGGCGGAGATTACCACATTGAATGGTTCGGCTACGTGGCGTAAAAAGGCTAGACCAGTATCATTAGAATGTTCTCTAACAGGCCAAGTGGGTAGAGCTATGATTGTCTTGTTGGAGGGGGTGGCGCCAAATCAACAGTAAGTTTTATATTTAAGTTAAAAAATAAAAACTTTTTTTTTTATTATATTTTAACTGTGGAGGTGGTGGTAAATTTTACCCCCTCTTTAAATTTTTTTGTGAAATAACAGGGGTGTTTTGAAAAACGAATACACATAAAGTTATAAGCTTTCATGTACAATTACATGTTTTTGTTTGTGGATTCGTTTTCCAGAACAACAGAACCCTGAAAGTATCAGTTTTGTTGAAACGAAAAAAATATTCAAGTTTTTTTTTATTTTTTATAATAAAAAATGTAGTAGTTAAAAAAAAAACAAATAATTATGAAGAAATTTTTTTTTAAATTTTGTTTTAGTAAAAAAAGGGGTAAAATTAAAAGGTTAAAATCAAATGCAATTTTAAACTTTTTAATTTTATTTAAAATACTGAATATTAATTTATATGTTAAAAAATTTCTTAAAAAAATGTTTAACTGTTGTGTTATCTTAATTTTAAATAACATATTAGAGTATTTTATAGTGTTTCCAATTATTCGACCCTGCCGGTTAATCGGTTAGGTAATTATTCGAAAAATTAAGAAAATTGATTAATCGGTTATTCAATAAGAACAAAAAGAGCTGCTATTTGCTGAAATATCAAGTTAAGTCTATTGCGTTGGTTTCTAAAGTGTTTGTTATGGACAATTCAAAGCATCCTGAGATTTTTTAAAGAAAGTTAGTTTTTATTTTCTTAATATGACAATGACCTGAAAAAAAAATATCTTAACAAGCCCAACAAACAATACGTTCCGTTTACGTACCGTTTTCGGTCCGTCATAAACGGAATCCAACTTCATTTACGTACCCTTTTCTGGATCCGTATACGGACCAGAAAACGGATTTTAAGGAACATAGAAACTGGTTCTAATCCGCTTAAAAGCCGTCAATGATTGACCGTTTACGGACCGGATATTTTGGATGAAAAACGGAGTTGTTCGTTAA
This sequence comes from Eustalomyia histrio, assembly GCA_949748255.1. NCBI lineage: Eukaryota > Metazoa > Arthropoda > Insecta > Diptera > Anthomyiidae > Eustalomyia > Eustalomyia histrio. The sequence goes on from OX456526.1 coordinate 17,376,146, forward strand.
AAGTCCGTCAATGATGGACCGTTTACGGACCGGATATATTGGATGAAAAACGGAGTTGCCCGTTGAAAGTCCGTCAATGGCGGACAGTTTACGGATCCGTATTCCTACCGTTTTTTCAACAAAAAAACGGATTTATGTAAATGCCTAAATTTTTTAATTTGGAATAACAAATTATAGTTTTTTTTCTTTAAATTTATTTAAATAGATATGTAATAAAATAAAATAAAAAAATAAAACTTTTACAAATTTAATTAAATAAAATATTCTTCTCCAGCATAACTAGCATCTCTATCCATCACTGGGCCATAACCGCAGTGATGGATAGAGATGCTAGTTGAATATCATGAAAAAATAAAACAAAATTTTAATTTTGGTTAAATTAGTGGCGTTTACGAAATGATGTAGCATACAACGCAAATTTGCACATTTTTTAACAAAATCTATTATAAATTGGCAGACAATATTTTTATTTGCAAAATTGCATAAATTTGCGCACATCACCGTAAAACTTGTTTTAAATTTCATATATATTTACCTCAAATTAAATTTATTTTCCATGTATCTGTTTTTTTAAACTTCAGCGCGCGACCCGTGTTATAATCACAGACATGTTTCAATTATTTGTTTTTGACACCAAAAAGAATTCAAAAGCTACGCAAGAACAACTAATGAAATTCGAGGAAGCCCGTATTTGACGATACAGAAACGGATGAACCAAAACGGAGTCAAAATGTATTGTTTCCGAAAATTCGATTATACGGTCCGTTAATGTTCCGTTTAAGTACATGCTTTGACGGATACGTATTTACGGTCCGTAAACGTGCCGTAGAACCGGATTCATGAATCCGTACGTGTCGGAGAGTCCGTAAAAATGTTTCTTGGGAGTGTTGCCTTCAAAAAAAAAAAAAATTAATCAATAACAAATTTTTAAAAATATGGTTGGAATAGTTTTTGCAAAATTCACAAACAAAGTTTGATAGAACTGCCACTGTAGCCTGACCCTTTCACTACCTGGTTTAAGATTTAGAGTTAAAGAGGTTATCTATTAGAAAATATGTAAAAATCACGCATATTCCTGACAAGTCCTCACTGATTTTTCTGTATTTGTGCAATTAAGAATTCAAAAAAGCAAATTCTAAAAATATTTTTGACTAAGCAACTCAATTCTACTGAAGTTCCTACTTCATTAAAATTTGTTGATAAATAAATTAGAAACAAAATTTAATGTTTTTTTTTAGTTTTTATAAATTTTTCTATAGAATTTTAAATGAAACTGTTTTTTTTAGAAAATACAGTTTTCGAATTTAAAGAAATTTTATATTATTATTTTATAACATAAGTAACGTCATAGTGCTTGTTAGGAATATTCCCAGTCACATGTTTCATTTCTAAGGAGAAAAATATATGTTTTAATAGATTTTTTTGGTAAAGCACTGCTTAGAGAGGCTCTAGCAGATTTTTGGACATGAAAATATAATTTTATATTATTTAAAATGTATTTTTTAAAAGGAATTGAAAACATTTAAACATTTGCTTTCATTCAGTAGATTTGAAAATAATTTGATTGTATTTTAGTTGATGTTTTTTTCTACGATTTTCTTGTCAAAGTAAGGAAGTTTTAAGTAAAATAACAGAAAAATTCATATTAAAAATTTAACCGGTTAATCGACCTATTTTAATCGATTATTCGTGTCGAATAATTATTTGAGTTTTAAATTATTTGCTTCGACATTACCCGAAATAGAGGCGATTAATCGAGGAATCGGTTAATCGATTAACCAAATTGAAAATACTAACATAATATAACATTTACTTTAATTCAGTCGATTTGAAAATAATTTGATTGCATTTTAGTTGATGTTTTTTTCTACGATTTTCTTGTCAAAGTAAGGAAGTTTTAAGTAAAATAACAGAAAAATTCATATTAAAAAATTAACCGGTTAATCGACCTATTTTAATCGATTATTCGTGTTGAATAATTATTTGAGTTTTAAATTATTTGTTTCGACATTAACCGAAATAGAGGCGATTAATCGATTAACTGAATTGGAGATACTAGTATTTTATTTAATTTTTCGGAAATTTTCCAAATATCAATCTAACCTAAAAATTTTCTTAATTGTTCGAATTATAAATTTTTCGAAATAGATTTAATTTTACCCTTACATTGAATTTTTGGAACGAATTGGTTAAATAATTTTTGAATTTCTATTCAGATCATGTATTTCGATATAAATATATATATATATATATATATATATATATATATATATATATATATATATATATATATAAATATATACTAATATTAAAATTTTCAAATGTTTTCAAATTTGAAATTACTAAAATATTTAATATAATTTATTCCTACTGAACTTGATGTTCAAATTTTTTAGTTGATAAATAAACTACTGAAATTTTGATTAAAATTATTTTATGTGCCAAATATCCATTTAAAATTAAATATTTGAAGTTCATTTTAGTGCAATTTATATTTGTGCTTATAATGAAAAATTTTCGAAAAATGTATATTTGTGTATGAAATATTTTAAAAATTACTTATGAATTTTTTGAACGTTTGTCTCAGATTATTTGTTTTTTTTATCCATTTCGAAATTAAAAAATAATTCATTTATTTTAACATATTTTAATAACAATATAAACTTTATCAGATTTTATTCGAAAATAATTCTTAAGTTTTTCAATGAAAAAATAAATCTTGTCTTTTTAGAACCGTTGTCAAAGTTACCATTGGTAAAAGTCAAACACTATATTCAAGTCTAACCAAAAGAGGGCGTGATAAAAATAGTGGTCTTCTCTCCATCGGACCAGTTAATGTCGATATACCACAACATCCAGTAGCTTTGCATGGAATGATGACACGATCCTCTAAACAATTGTCATCAACTCTACAAGAACTACGTGTAGGACGTAATTCTGGACGTACTGCATCTCGTTCACATAACTTAGATGAACCTGAATCACCATTTCATTCTAGAAATTCCGGTTCAAATATGGATTCCAAGGAAAAACCTCAAATGCAAAATCGTAAATATAATACTCAAACTAAAATACAACCACAAGAAAATGGTTTATTACAACCATTGGTCATGCAATTCAATGTACTCTTGCAATCTTTATCGATCAATGCCGCATTGTTGCCTTCCCTGCAAGCACAATATCGCATGAATCATGTTAGTTCTACGGGTGTATCGGGTAATCGAGCTAAATTTGTTATAGATCTACCAACACATACACTGAGTTTTAATACTAAGATTCAGGTGAGGGTGAGTTTTGGATTTATTACCTTAAAGCTTACAATTAAAATTGTTAAAAATTATGTTTCTTTTGTTTTTATTCTGATCAGAATGAAATGAATTTACCTTCTGAAGCCTGCATTGCTTTGCCGCCAGTACATGTTAGTGCTGAGTATATACCCGAACATAGGCAAGAAGAAAATGAACGTGTTGAGGGTGTAGTTCTAAGGCGGGGTGGTTATGTTAATGCCTCAGCAGAAATTGGAGAATTTGAGCGGTGTTTGACTACAGATCTACTCAATCATTTGGTATTTGTACAAAAAGTATTTATGCGTGAAATCAATGAAGTATTACAAAAAGTATATGGTGGAGAAAAACCCGTCCCTCTATGGTCAGAAGATAGTGATAGTGGTAGTGTTCAGGAATCAAGTCTTAAACGTATACTCTTCTCTATTAACATTTCGATGAAACGTATACAATTAACGGCTACTACACCTTGCAATTCAGCTGTACGCTTTGAAACGGGCACATTAGAGTTACATCTGTCAAATCGTGTTAAAAATCTTGGTGAAGGCAATGATCGTAAAATGTTTGGTAAAGCTCATATAGATTTTAATCTATCGCTGGGCCAATTAATACGTAATGTCATCTTTGATGAGGCTGAACCAGAGTTCCAACAATATGCGTTTTTTCACACAACTATCGGTCTGCGTAATGCATTCCAAGATGAGTTACTTAACGAAGATAAAGAATTAATATTGTTAACGTTAAAACGTCCTTTGGTATACATTCAACCGATAGCTGTTGATAAGGCCATATTAGTGTGGTTAAACTATAAAAATGCCTACGAATATTGGGCAGAAAAGAGAGCAAATTTAAGTTATGAAAATGCTCAACAAACACAACAACAGGTGGGTGAAAAGAGAAGTGGTATTTTATTAAACATTTTAATTTTTTAATAATTATATTTTTAGATGTTCGATAGGGTGGCTTTTGGACAATTTAGCAATATTGCTAGTTCCAATCTATCGACTTTATTTCTACAATTGACAGTGGAAGATATGGGAATATGTTTGCCCTTAAATCAGGTGGCTAATGTAAGTATTTTTGATTCTTCTAATATAATATATGTTTAAATGCAAACATCGGTTTAAAGTTGTATGAATTGATAATATTAAAGTACAAAAATTTATATAAAATAGCTGGAATTGATAAAACGAATAAAATCGATAAAATTGGTGTAATTTGTATAATGTAAAAAAACACCAAAAGATATAAAAAAATAAAAATAAAACCCATCAAAAATCTAAAATATGTATTAAATAAAAATTCAAATAAAATCGAGCGCCCCGGTAGGCTAGTTGGTAGCGTGCTAGCTTATCAGTGCAGGGGTCGTGGGTTCAATTCCCACCAGAGGCTCTGGTCTGTTTTCGCTACAACGAGCCGAAGGCCTTTGTTGCTAGTGCTCGGTTAGGGTATTAACATATAATTTGTAATTATATGATTAATAAATAAATAAATAAATCAAATAAAATCGATAAAAAAAAGCATAAAACCGATGCTAATTATAAAAATATTATATAAGAACACTTGAAAAATTAGGTAACAATTCCAAAACAAATTATACAAAAATGGATAAACATCACTAAAGGAGGTAGTTAATAGATCGAAATCGAAATATAGTAAAATTGATTAATATCAGTAAAATCGATTTAGATGATAGATATAAATAAAATCGATATATAAATCGATATATATAAAAATTGATAAATACAAAAATCGTTCAATATGAAAATCTATAAATATGAACATCGATAAATAGGAAGATCGATAAATATAAATATCGATGAACAAGAAAATTGATAAAAATAAAAATCGATGAACAAGAAAATCGATAAATATAAAAATCGATGAACAAGAAAATCGTTAAATATGAACATTGCTAGATTTGATTTTACAGATTGAAATCAATTTCATCGATGTATATCTATATTTATCTACCGTATTTATTTATCGTCTATGGATAGTAACCGCATGTCATAGTCAAATATCAATAAAAATCACTAATATCGATAACTAATACAGGGTGGCGCAAAAATAACCTTCCGATGTTTTTTGGCTGTAGTTTAAAAAAAAAATGAAAAACTTTGATTCTTCTTGTGGATTATTTTTATTTGGTCTTTTAATTTTTCTTACATCAAGTCGAGAATATGATCTCATGTAAATGGCCGCCGCCACAGTTGGTTGTCATTTGAGCCCTTTTTATGGCATTTTCCATCACTTTGGCAAAAACTTCCGGCGATAGGTCCTCACATTCTTGACGGATATTGTATTTAAGAGCTGCAAGAGTCTGAGGCTTGTTGACATAAACCCGCGACTTCAAAAAGCCCCACAAAAAGAAGTCTGGAGAGGTCAAATCAGGCGATCTTGCTGGCCAGTGCAAATCGCCAAAACGGGAGACTAGGCGCCCGGGAAATGCATCCTTCAGCATATCGGTTGTGGCATGTGCAGTGTGTGGCGTTGCACCGTCCTGTTGGAACCACATGTTTTCCAATCCCAATTCATCAAGTTGCGGCCAAAAGAACTCGTTGATCATTGCTCTGTAGCGCTCACCATTCACAGTAACCGTTTGGCCCGCGACGTCTTCGAAGAAAAAAGGTCCAATGACTCCTCCAGCGAAAACAGCACACCATACAGTCACTTCGAGCGGGTGTAATGGCTCCTCGTGGGTTACACGCGGATTTTCAGTGCCCCAGAAGCGTTAATTTTGCTTATTTACGTACCCGCTAAGATGGAAATGGGCCTCATCACTCATGATTATTTTTGATGAAAAATCATCTTCATTATTGCTCAAATAAATAGTCACCAATATTCCGCGTTCTGGAGCAGTGTAGCATAACATTGTTTATTAACGTGTATTCGCATGTGTTTACTAAACAAATGTCAAAACAGAACTGTTATTAGGGGCCAATCGCAAAATTTATAGCATTTTCTGATAGGAGGATTACTTTTGCGCCACCTTGTATATATAAATTGATAAAGTTACTTACAAATTGCCAAAAATAATACAAAATCGGTAACATCAATAAATATCGGTAAAGTTGATGATATGAATAAAATCAATAAATTTAAAAAAAAATCTATAAATATCAATATTCATTGATCGTAAACGGTGGTTAAATTTTAAGGGCCGATGTTGATTTTGAATAAAACACAAATTATTTAGGAAATTATTGTCATTCCTTTTTATTATGATAATATGGTATGGTTCAATTATGTTTGGAACAAAATGCCGCCGTGACCTCGGCGGCACACCTACGTCCGATGGTCCAAATTTTCGATGACGCTGAGGCATAATTGAGGTTCTATGCCGTTAATGTGCCGAATTATCTCATCCTATAGCTCTTGAATTGTTGCTGGCTTATCGGCGTACACCTTTTCTTTCAAATAACCCCAAAGAAAGAAGTCCAACAGTGTCAAATCACATGATCTTGGCGGCCAATTGACATCGCCACCACGTGAGATAACACGGCCATTGAATTTGTCGCGCAGGAGAGCCATTGTTTCGTTAGCTGTGTAGCAAGTGACACCATCCTGTTGAAACCACATATTTCTTGGCTACAAAAAGTTCGTTATCATCTCGCGATAGCGAACACCATTCGACCTCATGACACACTATCGCGAACAACAGCAATGTTTTCCACAGAACGAACTGGGCGAGCATGCACAGGTGTTTTCACAGACCCGGTTTGCTCAAATTTTTGCACGATTTTTCCGATTGTACGCACATTTGGACGATTAAATTGAGCCAAAAAAAATTACGAAGTGCACGATATGCATTTTGATTTGAACGCCCATATTCATAATAAGCCTGAATAACTTTAACGCGTTGCTCGATTGTGTATCTTTCCATGGTTCAAATTGAGTTAGTCTGAAATTAAGAAATTTCAAATGAAATGCTGAAAAGAACTTGATTTTTAGGTGTGGTTCCCATTCAATATCGGCCCTTAAAATTTAACCACCCTTTATATCAAATTTGAACTGATAAATTTTTATCGAATGTCATCGATAAACATCAAAGATATAAGTAATAATTACATAAATCGATATAAAATAGCTGAATGAAATCGTTTAAAGGAAAAAACCGCTTACTATTTGCAAAAAATGATGTATATTAACTGCCCGAATCCAAAAGTTTTGGCTTTCTCTTTTTTGGTCCCAATTTTGTTTTTGGCTCTTATGTAAAATATACCGGCGCCGGGCTAGATAGCGAACCTTTTTCCATTCTTGTCTTTATCTATCCCGTCTTTATATACTTTACTTTAATTCTTTTTCATATTTATTTTCATCTATTTAGTCTTGGGGTTCACGCTCTTATCAAGATTTCGAACCCAAAGGGGCTGTTGTCATTACTCTGGAAAATACCATTATATCGGCCTGTAACTCTGGTTGTCTGGTCTCTAAAGGCAAATTTCAAGGTTTATGTCTACGCTTTGCCGACGATTTTGAAACTACTCTAGATGATTGGAAACCCAATCACAATGAACCCATAATGAATGTATGCGTAGTATCTGAAGGTACCTTTGAAGTTTGTTCACGCACAACAGCAGCTAAAAAATTGGAAAATGCCAAATGGTTACTTAATGTTAAATGGCAAATGGAAGGTGTCGATATACATTTGGATATTAATATAGGAAAACATTTGTCTTCGCTGGGGCATACCCTAACAATGTTGACAGGATTTGAAGATGATGAAACGAATTTAGAATCACCCGATAGTGATGATGGCGAACAAACGTCAACTAAAGATACTTTTGGTCGTAGAAGAGAATTTGAAAATTTACCAACATTTGTTTTTGATCCTACCATCGATTCGAAAAAACGTTCATTTATGATGGAAAAAGAAATGGCTGAACAATTGAAGATTATTAATGATTTACGGACACTAGGAGCTACTCATAATACTATAGCTCATGAAGAGCGTAGATTACAAGAGTTGCAAGCTATATGCTACAAATATTTTAGACGTGATATGATACAAAAATGGAAACGGCCCTCAATGAGAAGATCTATGAGAACTTCTCAAAGATCTATATCATTTATAGGATCACATCGTGATCATATTGAGGATGGCATGGCCACTTATTCGGGTAGACGTTTAGATCCTATAGCCTCAAATGATGAAATATCTAGTTTACAATCAACTCCACCTTCTGGACATTCTCGAAGTGCATCTTTAAAAGCTAATCCAGCTAATCGTGTCACATTCTCTGAACATATGAGACAGACGTCATTGCCAAATGCCGATAGTGATGATGAGCCACAATCAACAAATTCACAAGAAGCACCTACCGATACGCCACCTAGTGAAATTGATATTGATGGTACTTCTGTGGAAATGAGAAGGAAGCATCAATATCAGCAAAAGCAACAGGAACCGAATATAGATTTTGAATTGGATATTAAAGTTTTAGTAAATTCGGGTAAATGTGTTTTACATACTAAGGAAACTACGGATGATAAATTCTTTGTAAGCGGTCCCACTACAGTAAAATCCCACAAACGAGAACGTAGTATAGGCTACGATTGGGGTAGTCCAACACCCTCAAGACGGCAAAGAGATAAAAGTAAATTAAGATATAATCCCTCCAATGCAGCCATGTTATCCGATTTGACTATATTCCATATACCAGGATTAGATGTTAAACTACATTATCAATCTAGAACGGTAGAGCATATACCCGAAGCTAGTAGAATAACAAGTACAGATAGTCATCATTCTATGGGGTCGGGTCCACAGCGGAGATTTAGTTCAAAACGAGCCTCTCTATTTGCCTGGATGACTTTACAATCTATACCCGAGGAGACTATAATATCACCACATATATTGGAGTTTTTGGAACAAACATTAGAACCTATACCTACTAAGGCTGAACAAAGTAGTGGTTCTCAAACTCCATCAAATAATCCAGTTAATTTAGATATATTACCAGCTAACTATGTAACATATGCCTCATTTCCAGTTGATGTTATAGTATATTTTCATATGCAACCATCGACCTTTAGATTTTCTTGTTTACCAGTATCCAGAGTAGAATGTATGCTACAACTACCCAGTTTGGATATAGTATTCTCTTCGAAAAGGTCCGCAGATGAAGAAAATCAGAATTCAGTAGATTCTACAAATACAAATAATGCTTCTACATCAACGGCAGGAGTAGGTGGAACGGCATCAGGAGAAAAAGATAAAGATAAAACTCCTCAGGGTGGTCTTAGTGTCACTGGTTGTTTGGCCGATTTTAATGTCTATATATTCCATCCTTATGGTGGCAAGAAAACCAATACAAAGGAAGCTCAATTTTCGCCCTTAACTGCCTCTGAACGTAAAGATTCACTATCGATAAATGTAGAATTTGTAAAGTTCCATATAACCAGATGTCGAAAGGTTTATATAGAACCATCTTCCTCATCCTCAAAAAGACCTCTAGATCAATCGAAGGCAGTTGTAAGATTTTCCGCTATAGTTGATATAGGCAGTGCTTCTTTCAAATATGATATGCGTAGATTAACCGAGATATTAGCCTTTCCTAAGGCTTGGTATCGCCGTAGAATAGTAAGACGTTTATTTTTGGGTGATTTAAGTGTGCAACAGAGAAATAGTAACGATCACCCAATGGCAGGAACACCTGGTACTACACCCAAAGATATTACGCGTACTAAAACTCCTGACTCAACCAGTACTACTAAATCACCAGCCGAAGCATTTTATGCTAGAGATAAATTAAAACTAAATTTGGAAGGTCAAACATCAATTCCTAGTTCCTCTACAGGCGCCACCCGTAAGCTTAAAACCTTGGGAAAATCTTCTAGCAATGAGTCGTCCAGTACCCCTCCCTCGGAAAAGAATCAAATCACCGCCTGGGAGACATTAGTACTATTTGCTGTAAATTTTACTAAACTTAATGTACAAATGAATATGGGCAATGTTATGGGTAATGTGGTCTGGTTAACTAAAGATTTTCAATCAGATGGTCGCTTATCTATTGGCAGTACCGGCTATAAAAATATGTATGTTGGTATATATTTGGGTGGTTCATCATTGGATGCCAAAGGTGGCATAGTCGGTGGTAGTTTTGAGGTTAATAAAATCAATACACGTTTCCACATTAAAGAAGAATCGGGTGTAGAACCTTATCATACAATGGGTTTGTCGTTTATGGCTTTGGAATTACGTTTAGATTATATGGGTACTTCGGTATTAATGACGCGCATAAGTTCATTCTCGGCGGCCATGAAAGATGAGTGGAAAACAACTTTACAGCAACAAGCAGGTGGAGGAGATGCAGGGGGTTTATATGATAATACGGCACCAAAAGCTATTATATTTATACACGGGGACTTATCATGGGATCAGGTAAGTGCTTTTTTTTGAGAAATATGGTTTTTTTATTGGAGCAAACTTATTACACTTTTTTAAAATAGTACTTCTTTACAAAAGGTACTTTTTTACAAAAATGTACTTTTTTACAAAAATGTACTTTTTTACAAAAAGGTACTTTTCTACAAAAAGGTACTTTATTACAAAAAGGTACTTTTTTACAAAAAGGTACTTTTTTACAAAAAGGTACTTTTTTACAAAAAGGTACTTTTTTACAAAAAGGTCCTTTTTACAAAAAGGTACTTTTATACAAGAAGGTACTTTTTTACAAAAAGGTACTTTTTTAACAAAAAGGTACTTTTTTACAAAAAGGTACTTTTTTACAAAAAGGTACTTTTTTACAAAAAGGTACTTTTTTACAAAAAGGTACTTTTTTACAAAAAGGTACTTTTTTACAAAAAGGTACTTTTTTATAAAAGGTATTTTTTTATGATACTTTTTTATAAAAGGTACTTTTTTATAAAAGGTACTTTTTTATAAAAGGTACTTTTTTTATAAAAGGTACTTTTTTTATAAAAGGTACTTTTTTATAAAAGGTACTTTTTTATAAAAGGTACTTTTTTATAAAAGATACTTTTTTATAAAAGATACTTTTTTATAAAAAGTTAGTACTTTTTAGGAACCTCCATTCAAGGTTGATACTAATTTCATTATTTTGATTTTTAAATTGTTTTTAGCTCCAAATAATGATATCCAAATCTACCACAGCCGATCTCCTTAAAATGTATTACAAATTAGAAGAATTTTTCACACAACAATTTAAATCATCCAAGAGAGTGTTCTCCAGTTTAGAACCTCGCTTACATGAACGTAATGCCAGCATGAAGCGCCGTCAACGACGAGAACATAAAAAATCAATAAATGGTTCTTCTGAACCGTGTGGTATAGATTTTACAAACACCGATGCTCGCCATCATAGACATTGGCAAAAACCATTAGAAATGGTAGCTGGTTTGGTAGTACCAACTCTGGTGACACGCTTGCCGCGTAATGGTAATGTTTTAGGTGGATCTGTAGAATTACATGGCAATAACATCTCATTGGCCTGTTTCCATGGCATAAACTTTAAATCAAAATCATGGGCGTTATTTAGTTTGAAATCTCCATTTATTAATTTTACTACCGAGGCTCATCAAGATTTTGATAGTCGAGAGGTATTTGTAACACAGACGTTAACATCTTGTTTGGGACAAAATTCCGAGGTGCAACAGCAAAATCATTCAATGGCTATTGTTAGTCGTATAACACGGAATATTGTATTTCCACCACAGTTTAAGACTTTAAATGAATGGTTTCATTATGCATTCGCTAATAGTGAAATTGATGGTGAGTAGAGAACAACTTTTGAAAATTTTTAAAATAATTTTTATGAGAAAAAAAATAAGATTTAAAAAGCAATTTATTAAATAAGGCCCCACATTGAGCGCCATTAAACTAAGAAAAATTTTATTTTCACAAGCTTAAATAAACATTAAAACTATTGCATTTAAAAGTCGAGCTATCAAAGAATTTATAAAGACAATTTGTCAAGGTAGGTCCCACGTTGGGAGCCATTTAGACACCGAGGTAACTTATTGTTTAACTTTCGTCTAGCATTAGGGCTTGTTGGAGAAATAATTCAGAATTATTTTCAGAACTGTTAATGTAAATTAAAATGATTGCGTTTTAAATCAAGGTTACGTTTTCATAATAAACTTTTTGAGAAGATTTTTAAAAACCAATTTTTAGCTTAAAAAAATTTTGAATTTTTATTTCATACCGATACCTAGCTTAAGCCTTTAGAGTAGTGATAATTGTTATAAAGTCTGAGTAATTTTATATTAAAAAATTTTCGAGAATAGAATTTTCTGTAGAAAGATTTCCTATACACATGTTTTCAGACTTTTTTAAAAAAAGTACATTTATTTAAATATTAACATACAATAATTTTCTCAAAATCAAAAATTTTTTTAAACAACTCAACTTTCCATTTTTAGCTGTTGACCGTTTTCCCATTTTGGAATATGATCGTGAAATTGCCTCCAATTCAATAGAACGTGCTAGAGCAGCTGGCTCAAGTACCAGCAATTCCATAAAATCTCAAGATAGGGAAGTTATTTTTGCTTTACCCAGTCTACATTTGCACTTTAAGACTGAACATAAACAAGGGCCAACAACGCCAGAGCAAACAGGTAAAAGAAAAATTTTATAATCTTAAATCATTCATTTTGAACAAATATTGATTTTTAATTTTTTTTTTAATTAAATTTTGCTAATCCAGATAATAAACCCGTAGTTATCTGTAGTTTTACTACAGAATTTGATGACCACATATTTGTGACAGTGGATGCAGATGCTTTCTTCTTTTTGCATGATTTAATAACATCGTATGTAAAGGAAAAAGAAAAAGTGGTAAGAAAATTTTATATAAACAACAAGTAAAAGTATTAAATTCGATTTTATTGAATTTTATATTTTATATCCTCCATAGTTTTTTGTTACAAATAATATAAAAAAAGATTAAAATGAGAAATCATTTGACATATACTAATCCCCATGGACTTTAGCCGTTTCCATTTTGGGAATTATGACCGGAATTTTTCGGACATAATTCCCAAATGGAAGTATCTTTACAAATCTCCATGGGGATAAAAAGAAATTTGTTGTGGGGAAAGTCGCTACAAGAAAAAAAGACGAAGTCCCCTATGGCCTGACGTAAGCCCGCTATGCAAAAAAGATTTACTCAGATAAGCCTGGTTCTGATACACCACAGAGTAAAAAACCCCTAAGCCAGTTTGCAGGCCAGCTACGCAGAATATCTTTACTGGGATTTTGATTATCCCCATAATGGAGAATATGTTCATTTTAAACCCATTACCGCTCAGCACATTTTTTTCGAATTTAATGCTGAATTTCGGTGGAGGAGGTTGATGGAAAGTTCTGAATCCAAATCCGATGCAAAATAGTTCTTTTTGGTACTTTTGTTTGGATCAGTCGTTCTTTCCACCTGAGGTGGAGTAAAGGGGGAGGTTTGTCTATCCTTGTTAGCCCTGTCTTTACAGTATAGTCGTAGAACCGGGTACGAACATGTTTGCGTATGTTCCTAGCACGCGGCCGAACTAAAAATTCATCTCTAGGCGTCTGGTGGGTATAATGTTGGCGTAGTCTTTTTTGTTTTGGAGGTTATGACCAAAACAATTTCGATCATAATTCCCAAAACGGAAATTTGGGCTGTGACTAGACATGGGTACGTGAGCGATTTTTGACTCACGCTGATGCACGATCAGCTACGCAAAATACCTTTAATGGGATTTTGATTATCCCCATAATGGAGAACATGTTCATTTTAACCTCATTACCGCCCAGCACATTTTTTTCGAATTTAATGCTGAATTTCGGTGGAGGAGGTTGATGGAAAGTTCTGAATCCAAATCCGATGCAAAATAATTCTTTTTGGTACTTTTGTTTGGGGCATTCGTTGTTTCCACCTGAGGTGGAGTAAAGGGGGAGGATTGTCTATCCTTGTTAGCCCTGTCTTTACAGTATAGTCGTAGAACCGGGTACGAACATGTTCGCGTATGTTCGTAGCAGGCGGCCGAACTAAAAATTTCACGGAATCCGAATGATAGCATACGGCATTATTCACCTCTAGGCGTCTGGTGAGGACAATGTTGGCGTTGTCTTTGGAAATTTGGGTTGTGACTAGAGATGGACACGTGAACGATTTTTGACTCACGCTCACGCACAATCACGAAGCAAAAATTACAATAACGCGATTACGTTCGAAGAATTTTTCTACTCACGCACGATCACGTGAGTAAATTAAATTTTCGCTCACGCTCCCAAAAAACTCACGCCACGCATCAAAAATTCAAAATATTTCGAAAAATTAAACATAAAAGAATTTATTATGTGTTATTTATTTATGTGTTTCCATACTGTATTAAGTATGGCAACACTTCATTAAGTATGGCAACACTTCATTGAAGAAAAAAGAAACAGTCTTGCTACATTGCATGTAAAAAAATCATGGATGGTAACCGAAACGTTGCGGTTATCGGTAAGTGTAACGCTGTTTTCTATTTTTTCGGTAACGATATTTTAGTTATTTCGGTAACGGTTTTTAGTGGTTTTTTTAATTATTTCGGTAAAGGTATTTTAAGGATAGTGATATTTCAGTTATTTTGGTAACAATAATTTTCGGGTAACGGTTTTTAAGTTATTTCGGTAAGGATATTTTAGCGATAACGGTATTTTAGTTTTTTTTTTGTTACGATAGTCAGTTGAAAGGGTATTAAATCGATAACGGTATTTTAGCAGTATTTCTTGCCAACCCTGAATAAATAAAAAAAAAAAACAATAAAATATAAAAAAACTAATAATCACGACAAATAATCACGCGTGATTCACGTGAATCACGAAATTTCTTGTCACGTGCCCACCTCTAGTTGCGACCTGTCACAGAAAAAAAAAAGATTTTTAAGGTAAAAAATTTTTTTGGATGTGAAAGAAATTTTTGAGGTGAAAACAAATTTTAAGGTGAATATAAAATATTATTCACATCTAGGCGTCTGGTAAATAAAATATTTTGTTATATTTTTTTTTAATAAAATATACAAATAATAATGCAAAATTTGGAGATACGTACATATTTTCTTTCATAACTTTTTTTTTTACCGCTGGAACGATTTTGTTCATTTTCAAAACCAAACTGCTCCTCACGATAACAAACAATCTGAGTAAAAACTCAACACCACGTGGTCTTGGTACGTGGTAGCCAATTTCTTGGACATAGATCTATATTTCATTATATTTTCAACTTCTTATTAGCCATATTAATACAAATTTTTAAATATTCTTGATTTTATTAAATTTTCTTTTCAGATTGGTTCCCAATCGGTTAGAGCTGCCTCTCCCAATCTATCACAAAATCTTAAACATCAACTGAAACCTTATGTTACGGAAGAATTGTTAAAAGAACAACTTCAGCAGCAGCAACAGCAGCTGTCATCGGCAAATTCTTCAGCATCGAATACTTTAAACTCCTCCAAACATGCAAGTTCACAAAATTTGGATGTTAATCAGCAGCAGCAAACCATGACATCACCACATTTAACAAATAGTAATCATAATTTAAACAACGACACCAAAGACTCTACTTCGAAAACATCTTCAAACATTAATATCAACAATACACCAACAAGCAATGCCAACATCAACACCAACACTACAGCTTCATCAACTACAACAACTGACAATGATAATAAACCATCTACATCTAATGCAGCAGCAGGAACAGCAGCGGGAGCAGTACTGGGTTCAACAACTCCAGCCGATAACGATGATACCGATTTAGAATCATTCTTTAGAGATTGGCGTCATTTTGAATGTCACACCTGGCATTTAGAACCTACAGTACGTATTTTATATTGGGCTGGTAAATCTATAGAACCATATGGTATTGATTACATACTCAATAAATTGGGCTTTAGTCATGCTCGTACTACCATACCCAAATGGTTGCAACGTGGATTTATGGATCCCTTGGATAAAGTCCAAGCATTAATGATGTTACAATTACTAACAATGATACGTGAAAATAAACAGGAACCTATAATGAAAAATAATAAAAATTCAAATTAAACAAGAAAAAAGAAAAGTAAGAAAATAATATTAACAATCATAGCTATACGGGAAGTCACAATTAACAATTCAATTTTTAAAAAATTTTCTTCATTTTCGGGATGGTAATATATTGAGATTATAACAAATGTTTAATTTTAAATATACAATAAATACAAGCATTTGCAATTTAATTAATGGAAGTTAATGGTGATAGATGTAATGTACTTCCCGAAAAAGCTTCTTTTATTTTAAATATAAAAAAAAAACTATTTACAGCTTCAAGTAGTTTTAGTGATAATATATATATTCATTAATATGTGTAGTGGCAATTAAATATTACAATAAAGTTATTCACATCTGTAATTTAAATCTTGCAAATTTGCGAAAGTGTAAAATTTTCTATAAAAATGTTAAACTTTCTTTTTAAACTTTTTAATATCTTGGTAGATTAATTTTTTTTTTATTTCTAAATTAGTGATAAACACTTTTGCAAAATATATCAGCCCATTTCCATAGACTGACGCACGGTCTTCGCTAGATCTCTAAGATTAATAGTGTCTTTGACCAATATTATTTGGAAGGCATACACATTTTTTTTAATACTCGAAACAATTTATATTTTGTACTACAATTAGAAAGTTTTTCTTTTTTAATTTTTTGAAGTTTAAAAGTGTTCCTATTTCTAATATTTGCAAGAGTAAAATTTCTAACGTGAATTTCTTTAATATTTATACAACATTTTCAATTTTATTTTGGAAAAATTCTTGTTTTCATCGATTTAATCTAACGTTATACGAAAATTGTAATAATTTATTTTAAAAATTGTATTTTTTTTTAAATGTCAATTAGTTTTCTGTAGAATAGTTTGTTTTCGGAATCAAATATTTATGCAGATTTAAAAAAAAAACTTTTAAGGAAAACATTTCTCAAATTTTTCTAAATTATTTTTTCAGTTTTTTTTTTTAATTCTCTCACGGGTGATCTGGATAAGGTATTGACAAAAAAAAATACTCCACAAAAAGTGAATATAGGGCTTGAAAGCACTATATTTTCGATTCCAGAAAAAACTAGTTTAAAAAAAATCTACGAACAAATTTAAAAGTTATGACAATTTAAAATTTTTTATTTAAAAAAATTGGGTGCCACCAAAAAACTCCTGAAAAAGCAACTACTAAAATAAATATTCTACAGAAAATATATAAAAAGTTTTAAATTACGTTAGTTTCAAAAAAAAAAATTCATTTTGAGAGCGAACTAACCCACTAACGGCCACTGTTCCCATATGAGTACATTTGTATCTTTTCGATTTTCTCTGACACTCTTCGTCCTATATTTTGAGAAAAATAATTTTCTGAGTGCTTAGTTAAGTTTACTAATTAAAAGCGAACGTTATTTATAATCTTATATTGCCATTATTGTTATACTCTCCACCATATATGGTGAAATGGCGATCACGATGCGAAGACGCAAGCGGGTGTGGTAATTTTTACCTAGATTAATGGACATACTCTCGAGCAGTTTGGTATTGAAAATGAGCAAAATCGGTTATGAGTGAAAATGTGAATTTATTTCAAAATTTTCCATACATAATATATTTTCTCATATTTTTTCACCAGTCGTTTAGAAGTGAATAATATTTTGTATTCACCTCAAATATTTTTCAACAAAAAATATTTTTTTCACCACAAAAAAAATTGAAAAAAAATTTTTTCACCCCAAATTTTTTTTCATCAAAAAAATTTTTTTTTCACCACAAAAAAATTTTTTTACCACAAAAAAATTTTTTCACCTCAAAACTTTTTTTAACAAAAAAAAATTTGTTTTTACGTCTAAAAAAGTTTTTCACATCTGTAATTTTACTTAAAAGTTTTTTACATTATTTATATCAAAAACAGTGAGAAAATTTTTTTAATATATTGGTGGAGGGTATTAAAAGATGCGGAACATCTGCATTAAAGCCTTTTTTACTTGTTTTAATTTACATTGTTTGAGGGCAATTTAAAAATATTATATTTTGGCAACATTTTTCATAATGGTTAAATTTTAATTTTTGAAATTTCTAATAAAAATATTAATATATGTTTAATTAGTGTTCATTATTTATTCAGACTCTAACTAAACCTGTTAAATCAAAGTTTACAACAATGAATTTCGAAACTGTTTGTGTTGAGAGGCGTTTTCTTCTTTTTGCTACTTGACAATTTACAAGGATATCTTAAAATTTTTCAATTTCAATTTTACTCTTTTCCTATTTGACGTCTTTCCCTATCACAGAAAAATACATTTTTATTGATTTTTTCCATTAGATTTCATTTGGGCTTTAATGGGTTAAAAACTTATGGAAGTTTTAAGGTTTTTTAGATTCGATTTCAATGATATTTGGATAATTTTTGATTAGGGAAACTTTGGTAATTAAGCGAAAAAAGTTAAAAAAATCGACCTTTTTGTAGGGTAATATGGGGTAAAGTAGAAATCATTTCGTAGAGTAGTTCGTAGTCTAACTTTCTGTCCAAACTAAATACAATATATCCATTTTCTGAATAAATTTTTGTTTCATTTCTCTCACTCTCACTCTGTAAACTGTTTATGTTTCCAAACAGAAAACAGGAAATTTGTATAGAAAACTAATAGTGAATTAATAGATTTTATAATAAAATTACATTAAAAAAAATCCTTTCATAATTTAAGGGCGCGAAAAAATTAAAATTTTTACCTAACTGAAAATATTACATTATCTTTAATTTCTATACTCTGGTTAAATATAAATATAAAAAAAAAATTATCTTCTAAAATAAAATTGAAAATATTATTAAACAAATCTAAACTAAATCTTATAGCAATATAAAATAAAACCATTTAAAATTCATTATATTTTTCATCCTTAAATGTATTTTTATATTAAACAAAAACCATGTCTCTCTTTTTTATAGATTACAAAAAAAAAAAAAAAAAACGATAACGAAAATGTGTTTATAAACTTTTTACTTTGATGTCATTTCAAAAATAAATACTCAAAGTATTAGTAGAAAAAATATATGTATATTTAATTCTATGCTAAATTTTAGTATTAAATTAGCCAAAATTTTTCAAAAATATTTCTTTTTTTTTTTTGACTTTCTGTTTGTTGTTATGTATTATTTATATAAGTGTTAAGAATTCATTTACTTTATATTTTTTATTTTTATTTTTCATACATATAAAATTATATTAATTTTAAAATAAATATTCACAAACAGTCGCTAAACAAAATAAATTTAATCGATAGCAATTTTTCTAGTTTTATTAGAGGTAGCTCAAATTTCGATTTAATTTTTAAGCTGGCATAATTTACAAAAGATGTTATTGATGCAAGAACTTCAATTACGTAGGACCCATTTAGAACAAATTTTTTTGTCATTAAAAAGCTAATAAAGTAAGCTTTCTTATGATTGTACGAGAAAGTTTCAGTAATAGATGACATATCTATTAAAAGACTCGTTTCTTCAAAAAACGGATTATTAAACAAAAATAGAATTTCACTTTTTAAACCATTTTTTTGGAATCTTTTTCAACCCTACATGCAATTTTTCAAAAATTAAAAAAAAAATCTATCTATCATAATATTTTGTTTAGAGACTGTTAAAAACTATATTATACATAACTGATTATTATGGGAAATATTTAAAATAAATAAATGAATATTATATTCAATAATATAAATAAAAGTATTTTCATTTAAAATTAATGAAAACGCTAGCAATGAAAAGGGATAAAAATCAAAAATAATTGCTGACAGGCCATAAAATCTCTTAAGTAATTTGGTTGGGGAGAGAAATGAATTTTAAAAACTTTTTCAGTTTTAAAAACTAACTTGGTGAGACAACATGAAAGCGAAAAATTTTATAAAAAATTTTCTCCTAATAGGTAAGTGTAATTTAAATTCTATGTATTAGATAAACAAGTTTAATTAGTGAAAATGATAGTTTTAAAATAACAACATGACGTATGAGTAATATTTTATATTATAATAGCATATTTTTTTTGATTTGCATGCATATAAATAAAAAATATCTTATAGCCTGGACTACATAAAACAATTAAAAAAATACATAAATTAATTAAAAATTTCTTTAACAGTTTCTTTATGGTTTATAATATTTTTCAAAGGTAATAACTTTATTTTATTTACATCAAAGATAAATTGTAATACAACTTTTTCAAAATATTATTTCAGCTAAGCCATCAAATGTCAAGAACCAAATTCCCTTATGTATTGGTAAATATCATACAGATATTATGGCTCCAGATATTTGACAAAAAGTTAATATCAAATCACGTGCATATTATCAATTGGTTTATACAAATTTTGATAAATCTCCCGATACTATAATGATGCGAAATAATGGCGAAACAATACAAATTGAATATATTTATAAAGACGTCACACATATACCCACAATATCCGAAGGTCCTTTAAAAGATCAAGGTATTTATTGTTTGGAATACTTATACTTCGATTGGTTGAATCATTTGCATTGGAAACCCATCGATATGTATTTGTCAGCTGAATTACATATGGTATTCTATAGTAACAATAGAAATGATACTCGATATGCAATTGAAGAAAATAATGTTATTGCTATAATGGCATTTCGATTTGAGGTAAATTAGGACAATTACTTTAGATTAGAGGCATTTGAATGTCAATACATTTTTTAGGGCGTTACTAAAATATGAAGACAAAATATCTGACAAAATATCTCATCAGAACTCGGAGTTTTGTAGGAGCCAGAACCTCCTAAATAGGTAGAGCTCAAACAAAAAATCTATGTCTTCTTAGGAATCAAATATGTAGTCTTCAAATTTTAGTAATGTCATAGTGCTTATTAGGAAAATAACTTAACTTTTATTTGCAAATTACAGAAATGTTATGTTTTTATACCTTCCACCATATGGTGAGGGTATATATCAGTTTGTCATACCGTTTGTAAAATGTGGAAATATAGGTCTAAGACCCCAAAAAGTATTATTCGTGATCATTATGTAATTTTAAGTCGCTTTAGCGAAGTCCGCCTGTCTGTTGAAATGGCGATCCCGACCCGGAGTGGGGTCATTTTTACCTAGATTAAATGAACATCCTCGCGAGCAGTTTGGTATTGAAAATGAGCGGTTAAAAAGTTATGAGTGAAAATGTGAAGGTACCTCTAAATTTTCCATACAAATTGGTGTATTTTAGTACAATTTCATAGTAGCGACTGAGACTTATTTTCTCATATTTTTTCACCAGACGCTTAGAAGCGAATAACATTTTGTACTCACATTAAATATTTTTCAGCTCAAAAATTTTTTTTACCACAAAATTTTTTTTCACCACTAAAATTTTTTCACCTCACAACATTTTTTTCACCTTATAATTTTTTCACATCCAAAAAAGTTTTTCAGCTCAAAAAATTTTTTTCACCTCCATAATTTTACTTCAAAAGTTTTTTTACATTATTTTTATCAGTAGAGAACATTTTTTTAAAGATGTTGGTGAAGGGCATTCAAGGATTCGGCACAGCCGAACTTAAGCCTTTTTACATGTTTAAAATTAAATTAAAAATGGCAAAAGTATGACATATTTATTTATATTCTTTATGAAATGTTTTTTTCTTTAAGTAATATTAGACTTCTTACGCACACCAAATATAGTTCACTTAAAGTAAGCCGATATAAATCCATAAAGTGCTTGTCGGTTGTCATCTCGAATGGATTGTGGTCATCACGAAGTATGCGTCTCAGCACTCTCAAAAAATTCCTTTAAATTATTTAACCCATTAATGACCACTGTACCAGTATTGGTACACCTTATTTTTTTCCTTTTTCTCTGACTATTCGCCCTATAATTCGAGTAAAATAATTTTCTTAGAGCCAACTTAGTTTTGAAATTAAAAGCAAAAGATTTTTCTAATCTAATACTGTTATTATACTTTAAATTCATATCGTTTGATGGCTATTGAAAAGTATTAAATTTTAGCAACATTTTTCATAAAGGTAAAATTTTAATTTTTAAAATTTGTTATAAAAATTTGAATATATGTATAATAAGTGTTCGTTATTTAATTAGGCACTAATTGAACCTGTTAAATCAAATTTTACAACACCAAATTTCAAAACGGTGTGTGTGGGAGAGCCGGTTTTCACTTTTTGCTCCTTGACAATTTACAAGGATATCTTAATTTTTTTTTTCAATATCGATTTTACTTTATCCTATTTGACGCCTTTGCCTACAACATAAATATATTTTTATTGAATATTTTCCGCCAGATTTTATTTGGCCATTAATGGGTTAATTATTTACTGCAATGAAATGCTTGTAACGTCATTGTCTTATCTTTGTTCATCCGGAATTCTTTGAGTAATATCCAATAATACAATTAATCCAGATATTTTTATATAATTATTTAAAATAAATTTTACGAACTTAATTCACTTTTGTTTACGTTTTTCTCTGTTTTGACATTTGCTTTAAATTTTGGATAACACAGTTACAAAATTTTCATGGGTACAGTGCGAATGAAACATTTTTTTCATAATACATACGAGAATCGCAATTTATGTATTTGTGAAAAGTTCGAGTGAAAAGTGCTTATGAAAACGAAAATGAAAAGTTTTTTTTTCACTTCACATTATCACAGAACGAGAATTGACCCTCTGTTCTGATTGGCTATGGGTGTGCGCAGTTTCTTGTTTGGATTATTTCCAAAATATTTTAATATCCCCTGCAATGATAAAGTTTTATTAAAAAATAGTTTTACAAAAATTAAGTTTAAGACAACTTTCATTCACTTTGTGAAGAAAAGTTTCATCATGCAAAGAAAAAATATGGTTAGCGGTAATCATGTTATCAGATAGCTATAACAATCATTATCTTAACTTCTTTTTTTATCATATTATGATCCTTAAATTATTACATTATGATTCCAAAATGTTCCGAACAGTATCATTTTATAGTACTACATATATGTATATTATTATGATCTATCATTTACCCAGAAGTCCCAGGTGACTTTTCGAACTTCCCTTGTAGTTATATGAAATGCAACTCTGCTCCCATCAAGTACCACCTTTTAATAGACTACTGTCAAATTTTGAGCAAGATCCGTCATTAAACCTAGGAAAAGCTTGATAAATACCATGTGGACTCTGCACCATCGATTTCAATGGTAAAAAAGTGGTTAAATTCCGTACAAACACGGAAGATGCCGAACGTTCTGGACGCCCAGTTGAGGTCTCTACACCAAAAAAAAATGGAAAAAATTCGCGATAGATTGTGGAAGACATAGGCATCTCACATGGCTCAGTGGTTTCAACTTTGAACGATCACTTGGGTATGAGAAAGCTCTCCGCAAGATGGCTGCCGAGTTTGCTCACAATCGACCACCAACGGAATCGTGTGACAGCTTAGTTTCCATGGCAAAAATCCATGAAGTAGTCTACGATTTGCCCCCTCATTCGCTTTATTCTCCGGATTTAGCCCCCAATGACTATTTCCTATTTTATGGACCTCGAAAAATCCTGCTGTTAAACGCAAAGTAAATGACGGAACTTGCTCAAAATTTGACAGTAGTATATTAACAGGTGGTACTTGATGGGAGCAGTGTTGCATTTCGAAAAATCACGGATTTAATGATCCGCCTTCGTATATTCTAACAAATCGTAAAAAAACATTCGTTAAAAGGGAGAGGGCAGAAATAAAATGATCTACAAAAATATTAGCCCTAAAATTTGACTACATATATCAGAACACACCAAAGCTCAAAACTTAACACAAACACCAACAACCAGTTAAAATCAAGATTGCTCATCAGATTTTGTACATACTATACTGTGTTACTGCTTCGAAATTTATCAATAGATTTTCTTAAAATTTACAATCTGTTATGATAATGATTGTTTTTTGAAATTTCAATTCAGAATAATTCGTATTATGTGGTTTTGATTAAAAAAGATAAAGATATTTATATCAATTTAACTGAAGTGATTAAAAACAATTTCAATTCTCTATGTCCTTTCTATTCGCCATTTAGGCCCTGTGCGAACTGGCTAGCAAAATTCTAGACAAAGCCAGACAAATTGTGTGTATTTTGTTTATTGTAACACAATCAAAACACCTACAATTCCAACGGAGGAATTACTATTTCCTTTATGAAAATATGGAATAAATTCAGGTTCCCAAATTTTCAAATATTTTTCAGTGAAACTTTAAACTCTTTTGTTAATTTGTATTTAGTTTATAATTTGTTTAGCCACTTCGCAAAGCTCCTTAATTTTTGATTTTTAACAAGGTCGATAGAAATCAAAATCGATCGATTTCTATCATATGCCAGAGTATTGGCTTCTTGGTAATTTTTTTTATAATTTTATTAACAACAATTCACGTCAAACATTAGTTCACGTCAAAAATTTTACTCTTTCAAAAATGCAAAATTGGGAAACTGCATTATCCCTTCTAAAACTAAAATGGAGCCATATCTCCAAAAATCTAAATTATTAAATTTAAAAAAAAATACTGTAGTTAATAAATTAAGTTTAAGTTTAATTCTTATTTATTTCTTGTTTTTGTTTAATTAAATTTTTTTCTTGTTTTAAAAGAAAATTTACATATTTATTAAATAATTTTATTTACTTCCAACAAAACTCTTCAACACATTTCAAAAAAAGTGCTGCCCAGTTAAATAATTATGAACTGTTATTACTTTTGCATATTTTTCCATAAATTTTTTAATGTCTTTTTTAATTTGGTCATTGGTGGCATTACCATTAAAAGTTACACTTTTCCAAGACCAAAATCTTGCACTTGTGATAAGCAATTTATATGATTTTAGGTAAAATTTTGAGCTTTTCCTACTTTCCCCTAATTTTTCTAAAATACTCCAAAATTTCTTGGTTCCCAGAATCTGCAAATAATTTTTTCGCTAATAAGGCAAAATGTTAGACCACGAGTTACTCTATAAAATATATTCTTAAAAATATTAAAAAAATATTCATATGTACGATTGAAAAATTTACAATAATAGAAAATACCATTTAAGGAGAAATGATATTTCATAAAAAATGGGTCTACTTACTTTTCATTTAAATCAAATGCTTTTTGTTATTTATTTTTAAATCTTGTTTACACACAAAAAAAAAAGAACAAATGATTATTCAGTTAAAACTAAATGTTAAAATTTTTCCTACCAATTCCGTAAAAATAAATGATTATTCATTTCTTTGAAATTGTTTATGTTTTTTGTATATTTGTTGGTTTTTTAATCCATAAAATGTGTACTTACTCCAAAATCATATGTTGTGTGAATGTGTGTCCGTTTATGAAGTTTTTATAACAAATATTTTAAATAAAAAAAAATTGGAATTTTTTTAAAATATTTAAAAAAAATAAATTTGTAATAACTGTAACGGAAACAAATAAACCACAAATTTTTGTTTTGTGGGTAAATTTTTATTAAAAATGAAAAAAATAAATAAAAGAAAGAAATCGGTAAATGACAGTAAATTATTTTAAACAAATGTATATAAAAAATTTTTTTTTTGAAAAATTTTTTTGTTAAACTGCAAACAGTAATCTATATAAGATTCGGAGTATATATACGTTTTTTGGGCCTGATCAAAACTACTATTCCAAAATTACCCCAATGTTTCTCTACAATATTTTCTTTGCAAAGTTGTAAGCTATCCGAAAAAAAAAATAAAAATATAAATCTATCAGAGACCTTAACCAAAAAATGAGTTCGAAATTAATGGTTTTAAAACGTTCGTTAGTTCCTTAAAGCAACTATGTAAAGCCTTTACAAAAACTGAATTGGATAAATCGCAAGTATTAAACTTAAACGATATATTACCATCTAAATCTGTCCAATTTCAATACACCTATACTGGAACTTTAATAAGAGGCCATTGTAAGCCAGATGTTATATGGATGGATTATGAAGAGAAATTGCAAATAAGCAATGAAGAAGTAAGACAAAAATAAGTTATGATTTAATAATTTAATAATGAAATATAAATATATATTTTGTTTATTTCTTTTAGGTTTTTGAATTAAATCAACTTCTTGGTACACATGATGCACAATTGACTACTATTAGCCAATATTATAGTCAACCCAGAGGTGTAGTTTACAGAAATTGTACAGGTAATTGTATTAGGTAAGAATAATTAAAAAAAAATATGTATTTCAAAGTAGTGGCATTAATTTTTAAATTTTGTTCTAATACAGGGTTTTTCAACAGGAACGCTACAAAAGTAGAGCGACAGGGACAGCAAACGACGCCATATTTCTTGTCGCTCTTTTGGCATTTCTCTTCAGTAAGGTTTGCCATTTCATGATGGAAAGATATACGAGCCAACAAGGAGTCGAAATTATAAAAATTTACTATCGAAATTCGGAGTCAGTGGCATCAACGTTAAGAGCGCTACGTCCAATTCGTCGTCATAATCGTCCTAGCAGATCAAGAATATTGCTGACGCTGAGGCTCAGTTAAAGAAAGCCCAAATGTGTCTATCACACGTGACGTCGTTGTGGCGAATTTTGCGAAAAGATCTTGGCCTACATCCTTATAAAATCAAATTGACGCAAGAACTGAAGCCGCTTGACCACCAGAAGCGTATGTTCGTGAATTGGGCTGAACAACAACTTGAAAATGATTCGGATTTTCATCGAAAAATCGTCTTCAGCGATGAGGCTCATGTCTGGCTGAATGGCTTCGTCAATAAACAAAATATGCGTTATTGGTCAGACAGCAATCCACAGGTACTGCATGAGTCATTATTGCATTCCGAAAAAATTAGGATTTGGTGCGGTTTATGGGCCGGCGGCGTCATTGGGCCATACTTCTTCCGTGATGATCAAGACCGGCACGTTACTGTGAATGGGAATCGCTACCGTTCAATGATAACCGAATATTTTTGGCCCCAATTGGATGATATGGACTTGGAGAACATGTGGTTGTAACAGGACGGCGCCACAAGCCACACAGCGAATGTCACAATAAATTTATTGGAAACCAAGTTTGGAGAACGTGTTATCTCACGAAATGGTCCAGTCGATTGGCCTCCTCGGTCGTGCGATTTGACGCCGTTCGACTATTTCCTGTGGGGCTACGTCAAGTCTATGGTCTATGCCAACAAGCCAGCGACGATTGATGAACTTCGTACGAATATCGAAAGTGAAATTGCAGCAGTATCGGCCGATTTATGCTTGAAAACCGTCGAAAATTGGGTTCAGCGTCTGGACTTCTGCAAGCGTGCCCGTGGTGGCCATGCAAAAGAAATCGAGTTCCATACATAATGGCATCGAACGTACTTTTACAGGAATAAAGAATTTCATTGATATCCAAAACCGTTTTTGTTTTATTTAAAAAAAACTTTTGCAGCGCTCTTATTGAAAAACCCTTTAGTTTGCTATTCCTGCATCTTACTATCCAAAGATTTGTACAATGATTTCTCATACCTACAATTTATACTACAAAAATTTTAAAACAAATATTTAAAATTATTATTTTAGCTGATATGTTTTTTGAAATTTCAAAATGTATTGGCAAATATCATATCGATGATTTAGATGTAGAAATGGGAGAACATGTTAATATTAAAGAACGTTCATATACTAAATTGATATACAAAAACTTTGATAAATTATCCGATACTATATTATTGCAAAATATTAACGATAGAATAAATATCAAATTTTTATATAAAGATGAGTCAAAAATACCCTTGATATCCGAAGGTCCTTAAGATGGTAAAGGACAGTATTATTTAAATAATTTATATTTCAATTGGTTGAAATATTTTCCTGAAGATCTTAATGTTGGTGATGTATACTTATCGGCTGAATTGCATATGGTATTCTATAATACTAAGATGGATGATATTAAAAATGCTATTGAACAGAATGATGGTATCGCTATAATGTCATTTCGTTTGGAGGTATGTAATTAAATAATTTTTTATTTTTAGTTAGAGAATTTATTGTTAGTTGTTTGTAATCATTTTAGAAGCCCTTTCCAAGGAACGAAACTAATAGAAATAATAGCTTATACTCTTAAAGACATACCTACAGATAAGTCAATTGCTGTGTTAGGTAAATCTAAAATATTTACTTTAAATGATCTATTGCCATCTAACAGTGTACAATTTCAATATACATATACTGGTACTATGGTAGATGGAAACTGTTCAAAGGATATTATATGAATTAATTTTGAAGAAAAATTACAAATAACCGAAGAAGAAGTGAGTTTAAATAATTTGGATATTTTTAAAAAGAAAAAAAAAATAATTATATTACTTTATTTTTTAACTATTAAAGGTTTATGAATTTTATAAACTTAAAAGTAATTTTGGTGTAGAATTGCCTAATTTCTAAAAACGGTACAGACAACCAAATGGTGTTGCCTATAAAAATAGTGGTGATACTTTTGCTGCAAATACTCTATATATGAGTTTTATAATAGTTTATTTATTTTAAATTTATATGTATTAAATTAATATGATATTTTTTAATCCCCAAGACCGCAGCATATATTTTTAAGAGGCTGAAATATTCATAAGACTACTTGTTTTTAGGTTCTAAAGTTATTTCAAATTTTGTGCAGTTATTAAAATAAATTATAATATTTTTATAGTCAAATGTATAAATTAATTTATGAAGTATAGAAATATATTTTTCAGTTCAATACTTAATTTATTTAAAGGAATTCAACTATCACATTTTCTGGGTTAATTATTGGGAAAAATACAATATCATTTTTAATTATTAAAACAAAAATCAAATAATTTGTATGCACACACGAATCAACAA
Source organism: Eustalomyia histrio (assembly GCA_949748255.1). Lineage (NCBI taxonomy): Eukaryota > Metazoa > Arthropoda > Insecta > Diptera > Anthomyiidae > Eustalomyia > Eustalomyia histrio. The sequence continues at coordinate 17,405,271 of OX456526.1, forward strand.
CAGTAATAAATATGCATGCATAATGTTTGTCGTAAATAATAAATCATATGTTTAAAAATAATAATAAAATTATTTATTATAACAAAAATTTCATTTTCAATAAAGTAATATTTTTGCAGTCAAAAAAGTTTGTTGGTAAACCTCATTACTCCTCATTAGTTTTGGGCTTTCTGGTTCGTTTTGGGGACCGCTAAATACATTTTTTTCTAAAGAACTAGTTCGTTCTTCTAGTTCAGCAGTTCACGGATCCCTTCAGACATTTTTACTGGCTGATTGACCCCCAAATTTTTAAATTTTTTATATTTAAGTAATAACATTTCAATTCAAAGATTTTCACAAAAAATAGTAGAAATAAAAAATACGAAAGATGGGAAAACTTTTTTTATTAAAAGCTTAGAGATTTATCAGATAAGGGGTTTTCTATAAAAAAAAAGCTACTAAGTATCTGCACATAAAATAGTTTGTAAGTTATTCATTTAAAAACCGGTCTACTTAATTTTCCTTTAAACCAAATGGCTTTTGTATTTTTAAATATTGTTTAAACAACTGACACATCCGTAAGAAACAAATGATAAATCAGTAAATGTTAAAATTTTACCTACCAATTCCTTAAAAAATAAATAATTTTATCATTTATTTGAAATTGTTTCTGTTTTTGTATGTTTTTTTTTTTAATCTACAAAATGTATGTATGCATGGCTATAGACACTTTTTGTGTGAATATGTTTATGTATGTATGTGTGTTTATGAAGTTCTTGTAATTTGAAGTGAAATTATTTTATACATAAGCAACGAATTTATATAAAAAACAAATCGGAATTTTTTGAATATTTTTTTTTTGAAATAGACAGCAAAAAAAATTAAAATTTGAAACAACTGCTACGGACACAAATAAACCACAAATTTCGTTTTGTAGGTAAATTTTTATTAAATTTCAAACAAAAGAAAAAAATAAATGAAACTGAAAAAATCGGTAAATGTTAGTAAATTATTTGGAACAAATGTATAAAAAAGTTAAAATACATATTTTTTGAAAAATAAATGTAAGTTCCTTTATTTTTAAATGGAACAGAAAATTTTTTATTAAACTACAAACAGTAAACTCGGATCAATAAGTCCGTGACTTTTTGAATAAAACACAGTTTTTTTTTGCACTTATTCCGAAAAATAGGATTTTTCGAATAATTTCATCGTTGGAGCTAAATCTCTTTCCACCGAGCCATTTCTTTAGGTTTGGAAATAGTCAATGGGGGCTGCTTCCGGAGAATATGGCGGATGAGGTACCAATTCGTAGCCCAATTAATCGAATTTTGCCATTGAGACTACACACGTCATACAGTTACGTTTATGGTGAACTGAGAGCAAACGCGGCACCCATCTTGTAGACAGCATTCTTAAACCCAACTTATCATTTAAAATCGAAACCACACTGCCATATGAAATGCCTATGGCATCAACAATCTTACACACTTTTATTCTCCGATCGGCCATTTCGGGTGTATTGACCTCAATTTGCCGTCCAGAACGTTCAGCGTCAGTTGTACTTGTGCGACCACAAGGAAAGTCAGTAAACCACTTTTTTACCATTAAAATCGATAACGCAGAGTCCCCATAGTATTTATCAAGCTTTCCCTTGGTTTGATTGACGGTTTTTTTTCGAAAAAGTTATTTTTAATGAACACTCGGAATTCAATTCTTTCCATTTCTAAAAAAATCCACGAGGTTGTATGTTTTGAACAGCTATTAAACGCAAAGTAAATGACGGAACCAGCTCAAAATTAGTCTATTACTAGGTGATACTTGATGGGAGCAGTGTTGCATTTCATATAACTACGAGGGAAGTTCGAAAAGTCACGGATTTATTGATCGGTCCTTGTACATAATATTCTGAGCGTGTTATTTTTTAATAGGAAAAATTGATTCTTAAACAAATTTTGTTTAAATAGTGTGACTCAATTAAACCAAAAAATTGCCATAGTCTGAAAAGTCCTAAGAATGGGAATACCCCAACGTTTTTTCATCAGAATTTATTTTTAAGCTTTGAAAATCGCTTTATAATCATTATTTATAAATTTTTTTTTAAATACAATTATGATAACTGACATTTAAAGATTATTTATTATTACCTTCTACTTTTTGAACAATTTATTCCGAACTCCTATCGAACCCTTTTTGGATGCAGCTACGGATCCCCAGAGCGTCGTGATCACCCACTTGGGAGCCGTTGTTCTAGTTTAATCGTTCACTGAAAATTTCATTCAATCATATAACTGTTACCAATATTTTGCTTAGTCATCTTGTTAGCGAACTATTTATTTTATTAATCTTTTTCACTTTAAATAAAAAATTTCAGAAAATCAGATTAATAAAAATAAATAAATGAGATAAGATTGTCTTGGACCAAAAAAATGTAATGAACGAATTAACTAAATAATAGATCGTTTTGTTTTCATCCTGATAAATACGAAGTGAGAACGCTTAGACCTCTCGGTAATTTGCATCCTTTTCATACTCTCAACTTCATAACGATTCGACAACAAGCTACAAAGCGCTAAAGTTTAATTTACGAAAAGGCACGTTGGGCTCAACGATTTCTACCAGCACTTTAACTGGCAGCTTTATTTTATCGATGAGATCGTTGAGGCCGCTGCGGAAAAATGTTGGAGTAATACTATTAATCCCCACAAATAAATGCTGTCTTAACTAGACTTGCAAGAATTCAGTCCGATCTAGAGATGCCCCGTTTTCGGTGGAACCAGAAGTGTCCAATCTATTATGAGCTGCTGATATCAGGCCAGACGATCACAGGGTACATGTAGCGAACACAATTGATTCATTTGAAGCGAGCACTGACCGAAAAATGCCCAGAATATGCGACCGGACATAAAGCCGTAATATTTCATCATGACAACCCTGCTAACTAAGCAGGAGAGAATCGAATATTTCAAGTTACTTAGACGTAAGAAGCTCCTTTTTTCTAAAGTTAATTTTTTTCGGTTTTATAAAAATAGATTTGTTTGCTAAAAAAACATTCTTTGCATGATTTTTTCTTTTTTCTGAAAAAAATTACTGTGATGTAATTCATGCTTCAGATAAGGGAAAAATATTTTAAAAAACCTTAGTAAAAAACGATAATAAAAATAATTAAATAACATTATGGTGGAAATATCCATCACCATGCAAAGTGACATGTTTAGTTCAGTACGAAAGAAATAAAAAATAATATATCAAACACTAAAAAAAAACATTTTTATACACATTACCCAGATTAGCTTCCTAAAAATACACAGGATCCCACCATATAATTTCTACACGTTTTTTCTAACCACTTCAAACAGCGGAGCGACAAGTTTAAACCTGTTAATTGATAGTAATGCTTATTCTTTTTTTTTGACAGCTGTGCTCCAATTTATTCAACAATCAACCAGTTTACGATACATCTATACATTTTTTTGTTAAAATAATGATATGATGGAAATTTCCATCATAATGCAAAGAAAGGTTAAAATATTAAAAACAATGGATTTAAGCAACTGTAACTGTGATTATAGTTGTTTTGTGTTTCTTCCCATAGAACAACTGTATTTACAGTTAACCACTGATTACTACCCAAACAATTGTCACGTACAAACTGTTAAACTTTATTGAGTGTATGATTTTTCATTGAAACTCATATATACATATTTGTATTATATTATATAAATGTATTGAGTTGTTAAACTATGTCTATGTATTGATTTACTATTTATACCTCAATGTGATAATTATGTGATGGCTTTTGATAGATAATTATTAATACTTATTACAGAAATATCGAGTTTATAAATATAAACAATAATTAAGAAAAAAGTAACATTGAATAATAATTAATTAAATTGATTACATTTGATGAGACTATTAAATATATAAAAGTCTCCTCAAATTAAAAGACTTTTAAAATTAAATATATAAAGTGTATTTTGCCGGTATGCGTATAATCTATCATTGTAAATATACTACTAAAATTGGGGTGAAGTTTTATGTAATACTTATTACAAAATTGTTTTAAATATAAACACCATATGCGCAAAACTTTTTGGTACGCTCTTTCCTACACAATAATACACAAAGAATATTTATAGGCATAATGTGTTTATAATTAAACACGTTATGCTTAAAATTAATTTTATTTTGTTAAATTAAAATTTTACGCACAAACCAATATTTTAACATTTTAAAATTGAAAAATACGTAATAAGAATTAAAAGAATTAAAATGATAATTTATAAGAATTAAAATGAACAAAAAACGAATAACTAAAAAAAAAATAAATTATAATTTTTCAATAAGCTGAAATTTTTAAGACTAAAATTGTGGTATTGCAGGTGAGTTGTGCAAACATACTAAAGTTCTTTTAGTTTTCGAGTTATACACGATTATCTTGAAAAATACACGAGATAAAGAAAAAATGTTTGCACCATAGCACTGTGGGGCCAAATGAATGAAAAGTGGCGATTAATTCAAAATATGAACTTTAAAATTCATGATCGTGTTTGGTACCGGGTGAAAGTGGATAAAATTCTGCATCACTAATTGCTTTATACTTTTAAGTTGTTTGCTTTAGTTGAAGTGAGCACTTAAAGTTGAATAATTGTTATTTTTTTTGTGCATATTGAAAAAAAGTGAAAATTTTGATATTTCAATTGATAATTTTTTCTATTAATACTTCTAAAAGTTAAATTTTTATAATGGAACCGTCAACTTCAGGTAGTTTACTATATAGTACATGTTTTTTTGTTTAAATAAATGTTTTAAAAATATTAAATGTTAATAAAATAAAATTAGCCCAAAAATGGGCTATTTTTGATTTATATATGGAGTTTCAACAACTTTGTTCGTGAGCTTGCGTAAAATCGTCTATATAGTGTTATAATATCAGATATCAACTAATAAACCCCAAAATATTTTTTTGCGATTTTTTGCGATTTTTGAGTTATGCTTGTTTTTGTGAAATAACTCAAGATGCTAAAAATCCACAAATATGAAAAAAAAACAAAACAAAACATCAAGTTGTTTTTACTTTGTTTTGTCATTATTTTCGTTATAGTAGTTGTTATTGTAGCTAAAAAATGTGTTGTTAATTAGAGATGGGGGCGTGAGTAACTTTAATTCACGCATGCTCACGTGATTGCGTATGTTGGGTTTATTTACTATGAATAAAACTAATTAAATTATTTTACATGTGTTTATGATATTTCAATGAATTTTACTTAAACATTTGTTAATTTTAAATTATTAGAAAATTGTATATGGCACAAGTGCACTATTTTGAAAAATTGAAGGAGGTCACGCTCCCATCCCTATTTATTATTGTCATTTATTTGAGTCCTACATAATAACTGTTGGTCATATACATGCATCATACGAGTAAAGTTTTAATTTTGTTTTAAGCTGGTGATATCAATCTACTAATATAATGATAATACATTTTTAAGAATTTCTATCCATCCGTAGGGTATTATTGATTCGGTACTGACACGTTTATTTATTGTTTTAGCTGTCAATGTTTTGTGATGTGATGTTACATATTTAAAGTGTTGTGAAAGTGTAAATTATTCGGTACAGGGTTAAAGGAATTACTTTTTGCAAATTTTAAACGAATAGAAATCTTATTAATTTTAGGAACATGTCCCAAAACAATTTTCATTCCTCGTCATGAGTTGCATAATTTTATGAGGAGTGCAGAACCTAAATCACTTCACGATAAATTTAAACTTTTGAGATGGGAAGTAATAAAACGTGTCGACCCTTCGGATATGGTAGATTTTATGACAAGGTTTCATAATTTTTGCTCTAGGTATGAGATTCGGTGGCAAAAATGTCATAGAAAGAATGAAATTTTTGTAAAAAATAATAAGAATTGGCTGGATGCCTCAATCTCATTCAGTCCACCACCAGAACCACAACAAAAAAGAGGTCGCAATGATCTCTCATTTGAAGAGTGCAAAGAAAAAAAATGTAAAGACATAAGAGATCAAATTTCTTTGCCTGTTTTGGCTTACGCCACACAAATGAGCTTGAGAGCTGCTGGAAAAATAGATGAGTCGAAAATTGTTAAGGAAATAATATCATCTCCAACAAAAGCCAAAAAATACCGAAAAAGTATAGAACAGGTACCACCACAGCAGTTAACTCCGGATGAAGCTCTGTCCGTTTTGGTAGAAGCGAAGCTAAGTCGCCACCAATATAATGTTATTAGAAAGGTTGCACCTGAGAAATTTCCATCATATAAATTGGTCCAAAGAGCTAAGAAAAAATGTTACCCAAAGGGAGAACAAATGAAAATTTCTGAAACATCAGCGCAAGTTAGCCTACAAGGAATATTGGATCATACCACTGAACGCCTTTTGTCGGTTAAAAATGCAGATTTAAATTCGTTAGACAACGAAGAAATCGAAAAAATTACTTTATACACTAAGTGGGGCTTTGACGGAAGTTCAGGGCATAGTTCTTACAAACAAGCCTTTCATGACAGTAATGCATCTGATTCTTCTGTATTTATTACGTCAATTGTACCATTAAAATTAGTTTGTAAAAACAAAATCATTTGGCATAATCCTCGACCGTCTTCAACTAGGTTTTGCAGGCCATTAAAAATTGAATTTATGAAAGAAACGGTCAACAGTATTAAAACAGAAAGAGAAAGAGTGGAGACAGAAAAAAATGTTCTTATCGATACAGTGATATCAGTTGGAGAAAGAAAGATAAAAGTGAACCACAAACTAATTCTCGTTATAATTGACGGTAAAGTGTGTAACGCGATTACAGACACAAAGTCCACACAAAAGTGCTACATATGTGGCGCTACCAGCAAGGAGTTCAACAATATTGAACAAATGATTTCTAGAGATTCCAACGTAGACTTTATGGAGTTCGGTTTGTCTGTCCTACATGGCTGGATAAGATTTTTTGAATGTCTTATTCACTTGGCATATAAACTTCCAATTCAAAAATGGCAGGCAAGAAGTGACGAAGAAAAAAAAATTATTGCTGAAACTAAAAGTCGTATTCAACGCGAATTTAAAAAGAGAACGGGATTGATCATTGATCAACCAAAACCTGGTTTTGGTAACTCTAATGACGGGAATACTGCAAGACGTTTTTTTAAGAATGCAGAAGTATCTGCTGAAATTACTAATATTGATTTAGAGTTGATCAAAAATATGCACACAATATTAATTGTAGTTTCTAGTGGTATTGAGGTCAACATTGAAAAATTTACAAACTTCGCTAATAACACTGCCAGGCTATTTGTGAAAAAATATCCATGGTACTATATGCCTCCTACTCTTCACAAATATTTTATTCATGGGCCTGAAATTATATCATTATCGCCATTGCCAATTGGTCAGCTAACCGAAGAGTCTCAAGAAGCCAGAAATAAAGATTTTAAAAGTTATAGGGAGAATTTTGCCCGTAAATGCAGTCGAGAAAAAACAATGGAAGATATCTTTAATAGATTTCTCTTAAGTTCAGATCCGTTTATAACAAGCATGAACAATAGTTCTAAAAAGAAAAAAGAGCTAATGCCAAAATCTGCATTGGAGTTGCTTGTACTTCCCAGCAATCAAAATAGCAATGATGAAGATGGAGATGAAGATGAAGATGGAGATGAAGATTAAGATTATTGTAACGAATTAATTTATGATTATGAAATTGAATGTGAAGTAAATACTAACATTGAAGGTAATAATGATTATAATAAAAAATTGTTGTTTTCAAAAAAAAAAAAAAAAATAGAATAACCGAATTTAATAAAATTTTTTTTAAATAGTGTGTTTATGGTTATTTATCAATAAAAAAACAATTAGATTTTCAAATGTTTCATTTTTGAGCAAAATTTTAAAATTTCGAGAAAAAAGGTATGATTTTAATTTAAAAATTTTCTAATAGAAATACATATAAAATATTTATTCCTTATTATTTTTAAAAATATTACTTATTTTTCTTAAAGTACATTTAGTATGCTTTAATTTGCAATTTAATTGAATAATTTATAGCGCACCGTTCCAAAGTTACAGCAAAAAATGTGAAAAAAGAGGATTTTTTACAGAACACAAAATTGCCCATAAAGGGTTAAAAAATGTGTTTTTTCACTCTGTTTTTTTTTTAAATGTTGGTTTTTTATGTATTTATAAATATCCATTAATAAAAAATATTTTTGTTTTTAAATTACGACTTCTATGAATTAATCGCCACTTTTCATGCATTTGGCCCCACTGTGCATAGATTGAAATCCAACTGCTGTACCCAAATACCGGACACTAGATTTTTAAAAAAATGGAGTAGAGATTAGTACGTGATAGGAAATGTGCGTGAGTCACGCGTGATCGTAAAAATGAAAACTCGTGCTGGATTCGTGAGTTCAGTTTTTCATTATAGATTTCAAACATGTTTGGTAACCGAAACAATAGAGTTATCTGTAAGAGAAACGCTATTTTGGATTTTTTCGGTAACGGTATTTTAAGGATAATATTATTTTAATTATTATGGTAACGGTATTTTATGGATAACGGCATTTCGGTAACTGTGTCTGTTGAAAGGGTTTTAAATGGATAACGGTATTTTATTGGTATTGTCTTGTTATTTTCAACCATGATTTTAAAAATTTTACTCTTTTTCGTACTTTTGTTTTCACTATACTCGCGAGAGCATGAGTGAGCGTGATTAGAAAAAAATGCTCGTGCGACCTGCGTGCTTAATTTTGTTTAATTTTTTTTCATGAGCATGCTAGAGCGTGAGTCTAAGATCTATCACGCACTCTTCTCTAAAATGTACAGCGGTTTGGCCATATGAAGTCATAATAAGCCATCTGAATAAAGTATAAAATTCGCTAGATTTTTTCCTAGTGTTTTCTAATTTTCTAGCGATTTTAGTAATTTTAACTTTTTTGATTGCATCGATTTATTTTCTAATTTTGCCTTTTTTTATCAAACAATCTTTTTTTATTTGACAAATTTTTTTTTAATTTTAGCGATTTTTTCTTAATTTTTTTTTTTACCGATTTTTGTAATTTTATCTCTTTTTCAAACAGCGATTTTAATAATTTTTTTTTCGATTTTTTCAATTTCACAATTTTTTAAATTTTAGCGATTTTTTCAACTTAAGCGTTTTTTTTTAATTTTAACGATTTTTTGTTTTTAACCGAATCTTTTTTATTTTATCGATTTCTTTTTTATTAATTTTGGCTATTTGTTTCAATTTTTACCACTTGTTCTCTTCTAGCAAGTTTTTATAATTTTAAAAAGTTATTTTAACTTTAAGCTATTTCTTTAAACTTAAACAATTTCCAACAACTTCTAGCAATTTTTTAAAATTACAATGATTTTCTTTTCATTCCAGCGATTTTTTTTTTTGTAAGTTTTAGCGATTTTTTTCAGTTTAAACATTGCGTTAGTAAATGTACGTATTATTTTTTAATTTTCAAGCATTTAAAATTTAGTTTTACGCACAAATTTCTTTTTATTTTTACACACTTTTAATGTAAAGTTACACATTTTGCATATATACCAACTATATTTTCTCTTTAACATACTCAGAGTATAGTCAACAAATTTGTAATCATTGCATTGCAGTTCCCTACTATAATTTGAGTAAATTTCAACAGAAATTAATTAGAGTGTACAATTAAATGAAAATGTAAATATAAAGTGATTACTAAGACAGTATTTTAATTAACTATATAAAGTATTTCATCAAAAATGGCCCGGGATCAAAAGAAAAGAGCACATTTTTTTTTTAATTTACATTTTTTAATTATTTCCTTATTAATCTACAATAGGTTCTTAATTTCCATATAATATTCATAGCAATATTTTACTTTATCATTAAGAAAAATAAAGCGAAAATACAAACAAATATGTGTAGTGTAATCCATTAAAAGCAAATTCATCGGAGAGATTAAAAAAATCTTTACTTTTTTTTTATATTTCAAGTAATCTCTGATGCATAACGTTCATAAAATCATTGGAAAATTAACAATTGTGTAAAAAGAAGAAAAAAAAAGATTAAAAAAACTAACGAGTAGAAGAATTTTATGGGAAAATAACAATAACTACAACAAAAAAAAAAAATCGTAATAAAAAATAGTAAATGTACACCGAGAGAAAAAAATTAAAGCTGTGTAAAAAACATCAGATCTGAACGGATTTCATTAGAAATTATTGAACCAGATCTAATTAGATCTCAAGTTTGTCCCAATTTTTAAAACTAGAGCCTTATAAATCTCCAATAATATTGCTGGATCAAATTTGATCTACCATTTTTTGGATTAAATAAGATATTAAGGAATATAAAATTGGATATGATTAAATATTGTGCCAAATTATTTTTTTTTACTCGGGTATACATTTTTTTTTAGTGTTTTTGAAAAACGGCAACGATGTTTTACTAGATTTGTTATAAGATATGGAAAGATCAGATACCAGATATGTTCAAATATGACCAGATTCGATTATATTTAGATACAAAATCACCCAATTTTCCATATCACTTTAGATATCTACAGAACAGGGACAAGATCTGATCAGATATATACAAAAAGTGTTTCTCATATACCATATTTTTTCACATATTCTTTCAATCATATCTAATTACATACAAGCATACCTGATCAGCTAAAAGCTTTTTTATACGGGTAGTTAAATTAATCATTACATCATATTTGAATTAACATCATATTTTTTGTACGAACATTTTTAAATTAAGTATGAATCATTTTAAAGCAAATATGATTTTGGTTAAAATAAAATAGTTTTTAAATTAACATATCGACATTTTAAAAACAAGTAAAACCATATTTCAATTAATAAAAACCAAACTTAATTTGATTACCAATCAGCTCCTATTTAATTTAATATTGTTTCTGCTTGATTTTTAAATTTATTTTTCTATGTGTAGAATTTTTATGTTTGCTTAATATTTCCATTTGAAGTTGTCTTATCATTTCGTTTTTCTCCGCCTTCACAATGCGATTATACTTAGGGGAATTGTTAGGCAAAACGTGCAAGAGAAAAAGAAATTGAACTAATATTAAAATGATTATTGTAAAATATGCAAACTGATAGTGTATATAATGGGTAAAGGTTCGAAAAGGGTTTAATACAAATTAAAAATAACATTTATTTTATAAAACAGAAGACCTTGTGATAGATTAAAATATATATGTAGTTTTCCATGGAAATAATAAAAAAAAAAATATTGTATATTATATTTTAAGTTAAATTCATTTAAATAATTTTGTTTAAAAACGGGTTTGAAAAACAATTTCGAATCAACGAGGTGTATGATTGATATTTAATATTACAATAATACTTATACGCATGGTGGAAATTAAGAGTGTTGAATGAATTAATGTTATTTATTTATTTTAGCATTTTTCTTTGCTATTTAGCACTTTAAATTTATTTTTGGGAGCTTTTTTCAAGTAACCCTCAAACTGGCAATTTTTTCCCAGTGAAATTTATGCATAGTGCTTGACACAAAATTCAAATTACACACATTAATCAACTTTTTATTTGCACAGAATTTAATTAAACTTTTCAAAAGTATTTGTAAACATGAATCAGAAGTCAAAAAAATATATTTTATAGACTTTCCAAATGGACCTTTTTATTTATCAGCCTTTGATCAAGTAAACAATATTTTATGGCTGAATATTACGGAAAAGTACTTTAAAATATTTTATATGAATTCTACATAAAATTTTCTTTAATTGGAGTAAAATCATGAAGTTAAATTCTTGAACAAATGTTTGTACACCCATATTATTTTGTTGTTTGAAAAAGGTACGACATAATTTATTATTTTTAAATGTTTATTTGTACCTTTAAGTTTATTTCCCTTAATTTTTAAGATAACATCGGTCAAGTGGGCTCCGCCATTGTTGATGATCCTTTGGGGCACTCTTGTTGGATATTCTCTTTGCGAGCTTTTAGACTCGTACGCATAGACCCGTGACTTCAAAAACCCAAAAAAAGAAAAATGTCTAAAGCGGTTAACTCGGGCAATCTTGCTGGACACTGCAAATTGCCAAAAGGTGTAACGTGTAGTCACAAATAACGTACTTATGTATTCAGTTACTTATGTATTCAGTTACTGATACCAATATTCACTCAGAAAAATAAGCTATACACTCAGAAAAATAAGTTAGTAGAAAAATTTGTAAACGGTTTTCAATCCCACTTCACTATTTTTGTATCGATTTTTAGTATCAAAAAAAAAAAAAATAATATTATTTAGTTAATCTTTATGCTATTTACATTTTGCAAATTATAGAATTTTTTTCAGAATATTTACAAATTTTTGTTGCTAATTTCAGAAACCATTTTACAAATTTTTTTAATACAATTAAAATTTTACCTTAAAATTGAAAAAACTAAAAATATTTCTCAAAACAGATATTAGCAAATTAGAACAAAATGATAAATTCGTTTATATTTTTACTATTTTTAAGTTTTCCATTTTTTATTAATTTTTTGGAAAAAATATTTAAATAAAAAAATGTTGTTGTTCGGGAAAAATTTTTTTTTTTTTTTTTGGTAAGTCAATTTCAAAAGATATTAGCAGCTTCAAAGTGTAACAAGTCTATCTATAAATAATTGAGGTATTTTTTCATATATAATATTTTTTTATAAATTAAAGTTTTTCTATATTTAACAATTCGTTGAGTTTAGTTCACTAATATTTATTTAAAATTTATGTTAATTTTGTTAATTAAAGCGAATTTTACCAATGATTAGTAGCGGTTATTACTTTCGTATTTCCATTTTACTAATGTTTAGTAAAATTTAGCAGATCTATTTTAATTTGCAGTTTAGAGCAATTTACAAAAATTAACAACATTTAGTTAATTTTTTTTGCTGACTTTAGCAAACCGATTTTAAATTCTGCTTTACAAAAAGTATGCTAAAATTTAGTAGTGGCTATTAATTTTTTCTAATAATTTCATTGTACTACACGTCAGCAGATATGTGTTGCTAAAATTAGCAAAAAATACCGCTGGGCTCAAATTAGCATAATTTCCCCTAATAACAGCAAAATTTTCAGTTGAAATTACAGACTTTTTTGATCAGTGTAGTAATGTATATTCTATATTGTTTCATGCTAAAAAATTTATCATGCTAAACAATTTTAATGCTAAATTATTTCTCACAAATACACTTAAATTAGTTCGTAAAGTAAAAGTAATACAAAATACTATTTAAAAGAAATTATTTTTTATTTAAAAACCGGTATACTTACTTTTCATTTAAATGAAATGGTTTTTGTTATTTAATTTTATTTTAAATAACTGACACATCAGTTAAAACAAATGAATAATCAGTTAAACGTAAATGTTTAAATTTGACCTACCAATTCCGTAAAAAAAACTGATAATTGTATACTTACACAGTCTCAAAAAACACATTTTATGTCAACGACCATATGTGTGTGTGTTTATGAAGTTCTTGTAATTTTTTTATAAAAAATAACATTTTTTGAACTTTTTTTTTTAACAAACAGCAAACAAAATTTAAATTTACAATAACTGTAACGGAAACAAATTAACTATAAATTCCCATTTTGTGAGTAAATTTTTATTAGATTTCAAACATACGAAAGAAAAAAAAAATAAATCAGTTAAAAAATCCGTAAACGGCAGAAAATCATTTTGATCAAATGTATGAAAAAGCTAAAATAAATATTTCTTTGGAAATTAAATGTATGTTCCTTTATTTCCAACTTAACTACAATTAAAATAATTTGTAAGTTAAAATAACTGAAAATATCATTTTAAATAAATGATATTTCATTTAAAAACCAGTCTACTTAATTTTCATTTAAATTAAATGCCTTTTGTTGTTTATTTTTAAATGTTGATTAATCAACTGACACATCCGTAAGAAAGAAATGATATAATCAAGTAAAATAAATGGCAAGATTTTATCTACCAATAATATACTCGTACAATACAAAATGTATGTATGCAAAGCTATAGACACTTTTTGTGTGAATGTGTTTGTGCATGTATGTGTGTTTATGAAGTTCTTGTAATTTGTATTAAAAAATTTTGTATATATACAACCAATTTAATTCAAAAAACAAATTGAAATTTTTTGAATATTATTTTTTGAAACAGACAGCTAACAAAATTTAAATTTGTAATAACTGTTACGGACACAAATAAACCACAAGTTTCCGCTTTGTGGGTAAATTTTTTATTAAATTTCAAACAAATATTAATCACCTGCGATCATTCTCGTAAGTTACTTGGAAAATAATTACTAATTGAATTTAGAACCTTTTAACCCATTTCACGATTTAACCCGACACATCTGCCGATTATTCTCGTGAGTTACTTCCCCAATCACGTTTTAACCTACCGATCATTCTCGCTAGTTACTTAGAAATATTTATTTAGCGTAGTTTAAAACCTAATCATACACACAGAGAACAGATTCGTTATAACAACCGAATTTGTTGCCAGCCCAATTTGGGAAGTTACATGTACTATCACATAATTCGATTGGTAGTTGGCCCAACCGAATTTATTTGGTATTCTCCAAATTAAATAAAACACCGTTTCCATTCATTAAATATTTTTTTATTAAAAAAAATTAAAGATATTGCTCAAATATAATAAATAACATAAGCAGATATTAAAAAAATTCTCAGTCTAAAGGTAACTTTATCCAAATCCACAGATTTGGAAATTTTTTTTCTACAAAAATCCTGAGAGCTCTATTCTATAAAAACTATCAGATTCTGAGGATAATTATCAATAGAATAATCTACAGACTCTGCGGACCTGTTCCTATAGAAATTCTTTAGATTTTAAGGACTTTTTCTGTAATAAACCTCTTAAATTTTCTGAGGGAATTTTTTAATAGGAAAAGTCTTCAAGAAAAATCCCCAGATTTTGAGGATTTTTTCTTTAAGGAAAAACTCTATGAATTTAAGTCTTTTCTTGTAACAAAAATTTCTTTAAGTTTAAGTTTTTTCTATATGAAAATACCTCAGCTTCCGAGGATTTTTTTATAGCAAATATTATTTAGCATCTTTATTCTTTGATCTGGAGTGATTTTCTATTGGAAAAAGACCCCAGAATCTAAGGGTGTTTCCAAAGAAAATATCTATATAATTTTAAAACATTCCATAGGAAAAATTCCTCAGAAAAAGCGGTTTTCTGTTTAAAAAGTCTTCAAAATCTGACATTTGACATTTTTTATAAGAAAAAGTATACAGAGTTAGGGGGTTATTTTGGAAAAATCCTCGCTACACTACCTTTAGTGTACTGGTAGTGTACTGTAGGTACACTACCTAGGAGTTCACTACCTTGAAGTACACTACCTTGGAGTACACTACCTTTAGTGTACTGGTATTGTACTGTACGTACACTACCTTGGAGTACACTACCTTTAGTGTACTATACGTACACTAAGGGTTTTCATATAGGAAAGAGCCATGAGAATCTTCAAAATCATAGGGTTTTCTTTACAAAAAAGTCCTCCTAACTGAAAAGTTTTCCTATAAGAAAAAGTCCTCAGAATGTTGATGGTTTTTATAAAGAAAATAGCCCTAAGAGTCTAAGAGTTTTTCCATGTGAAAAGAGGTCCCCGATTGGATGGTTTTCTGTAGGAAAATAATCCTCAAAATCGATGGGGTTTTTTTTTAGGAAAAGCTCCAGGTTATGAAGGTGTTTTCTAAAGAAAAAATAGCGTTCCATAACTCGTCGATGGGTATAGTGTATTTGCTTACTTCATAAATATTAAAACAAATCTGACAGTGGGCGTCATTTGCAAATGTTATACATTTTGGGCTACATTGTATAAATTCTTCGTTGAGTGTGATGAATACAATTAGAATCACTTTGCTAATTGAATAATAATATAATTTTTTTCTTAATAAACAGTTTACAACAAAGCGGATAATTAATGTATGTGAATCAATATCACTTATACGACAGTTCAATTTCATTTCATACATATTTTTCTCTTCTTTTAAATTTATAGAATATCCCATATTTTATATTACCTTGAACTAAGGAAAGTGTAACTTACTCCCTTTAGATATTCCCCGGACAAGTTTTAGCAATGTGATTTGGTTTAAAATAATGATTATAATTATCTACAAATATTTGTAATACATTTATTCTTTGTTTTTTTTTTCTTACATATTACTTAATATAGTAGAAGGTTGTTTATTTAATAAAAATTACCTTGGTTTCCATCATAAATCATTAATGATATGAAAACATTTAATTTGTCCCAAAAAAAAAGAAAACTTTTTGATATCAATTTTCTGCTTTTGTATTACGAAAAATAAATGGTTAAAAGAGAAGAAAAATAAATTAAACTCATTTACTGACATTTTAACCCTTTTTTCCTTGACTGGTTAAAGTTGTAACAAAAAACGAAAAATGAAAACAGTCCCATGTTACACAAATATTGCTTGGAGGCTTTTACTTAACGCATCCTTGCTTCTTCAATATGATCTTGCCTTTATGACTAGAGAATTAATTTTTTTCTGTAATGTTGTTTTGGATGGTGGTGTTGAAGAAAACGAAAAAATAAAAAAAAAAAATAAAATGATTTTAGTTTTTTTCTGTTGTTTTATAATTTAGTCATTCATTTACGAATACCCTACGCAGTAATGTGAAAGGATCAACAATAAGAGATGCAAATTTAACGTAAATTAATATTTATACAAAAATCAAAATAACTTAACTAAGCGAAAATAATACTTAATATTAAACTATATAATTTTATCGTTTATTGTCATAAAAATAAATATTATAAAGCAGAAATTTAAAACATTTTAAGAACCGAACAAGTTCAAAAAATGCTTGTGGTGAAATCTTCACGTTGTAGTGTTTCTATAAAGCCTCTTGGAATCACCTATAATTTTTTGTCTCGTTTTTTTTCACGGTCTCCTTTAATAAAAGCGTGTTTGTTGTGCGTTAAATGAAGTCAGGCGTTTTGAATTTCTTTTCTTATTATTTGATGGGAATAAACGAATGACTGAACGACAAAACAAACTTTATTTTAGTTTTAGTAACTGAAACTGAACTCATTTATTCATCTATATAAACCCATGCAATTTTTCTGCTGATTTTTTTGCTGCTGCTCCTTCTTAGCATTATCATCATCATTTCTAAACTTCCGTCTGTCCATTTGTTGTATTTTTTTTGGACCAATTTTTTTTTGTTTCTTTTTTCTTCATTTCTTGTAACATGGGTCTTTTGTAATTTCTTAATGCTTCGTAAGCATTTCATTTTCTTTTCATCAAGGTTGCTTTTTTAATTATTTTTTCTACACTCTTTTAAAAAAAAAAATCTATCCAAAGATTTTTCTTTTTCTTCTAAATATGTAAAGAATTTTTCTGATTTGTATACACTACACGGTTTCCAGCTTTTACGTTGGCTACTGTTATAAAAAAAAGTTTTATCAAAATGTTCTATGAAAAGTACAATAGTTTTCAACCCATTATTTTAATTTATAATTTTATAACTTTATAATTTCGTAATTTTAAATTTTTTTAGTTTTATAAATTTATTGTTTTATAATTTTAAAATTTTTATAATTTAACAATTTTATAAATTTTTAATTTTATAATTTTATGATTTTAAAGTTTTATAATTTTATATTTTTACAATTTTAGAATTTTATAATTATATGATTTTATAATTTTATATTTTTATAATTTTTTAAATTTATAATTTTTTAGTTTTATAAATTTATAATTTAACAATTTTATAATTTTAAAATTTTATTATTTTAAAGTTTTATTATATTTTGATTTTATGATTTTAAAATTTTATAAATTTATAGTTTTATAATTTTATAATCTTACAATTTAAAATTTTATAATTTTATGATTTTTATATTTTTTTAATTTTATAATTTTAGGGCTTAATAATTTTATATTTTTATAATTTTATTATGTAAAGATTTTATAATTTTATTATTTTATAAATTGATAATTTTTTATTTTTAAAATTTTATAATTTTATATCTTTATAATTTTATAATTTTACGGCTTAGTAATTTTATATTTTTATAATTTTATTATTTAAAGATTTTATAATTTTATTATTTTATAAATTGATAATTTTTTATTTTTAAAATTTTATAATTTTATAGTTTTAAAATTTTATAATATTATTATTTTATAATTTTAAAATTTTATAATTTTATAATTTTATAATTCTATAATTTTATAATTTTATAATTTTATAATTTTATAATTTTATAATTTTATAATTTTATAATTTTATAATTTAATAATTTTATAATTTTATAATTCTATAATTTTACAGTTTTATAATGTTATAATTTTATAGTTTTATAATTTTATAGTTTTATACTTTTATTACATTATAATTTTATAATTTTAAAATTTTATAATTTTATAATTTTATAATTTTATAATTTTATAATTTTATAATTTTATAATTTTATAATTTTATAATTTTATAATTTTATAATTTTATAATTTTATAATTTTATAATTTTATAATTTTATAATTTTATAATTTTATAATTTTATAATTTTATAATTTTATAATTTTATAATTTTATAATTTTATAATTTTATAATTTTATAATTTTATAATTTTATAATTTAATAATTTAATAACTATATAATCTTTTCATTTTACAATTTTACAATTTTATAATTTTATAATTTTACAATTTTTTAATTTTATATTTTTATAATTTTATAAATTTATAATTTTATAATTTTAAAATTTTTTAATTTTATAATATGAGATAATATTATAGTATTATAATTTTATAATTTAACTGTTTTATAATTTCATTATTAAGAGATTTTATAACTTTATTATTTTATAAATTTATAACTTTATAACTTTATATTTTAAAAATTTTATAATTTTATTATTTAAAGATTTTATAACTTTATTATTTTAAAAATTTATAACTTTATAACTTTATATATTAAAAATTTTATATTTTTATAATTTTACAATTTTTTAATGTTACAGGTTTATTTTTTTATAATTTTATAGTTTTATAATATTACAGTTTTATAATTTTATATTTTTATACTATTATTATTTTATAATTTTAAAATTTTATATTTTTATAATTTCTTAAATTTATATTATTATTGATATTTTATAATTTTATAGTTTTATATATTATTATTTTATAATTTTATAATTTTACAATTTTATATTATTATTTTTTTATAATTTAAAAATTTTATAATTTTATAATTTTGTAATTTTATAATTATATAATGTTATAATTTTATAAATAATAATAAATTCAATACTTAAAATGGTGTTCTTCCATTTATCTCGTGTGATATTTTTTTTTCAGTTGGCTTATTTTTTCTTCTGTCATGAAGATGAAATTCTGTTTTTTCACGCACTAAAGAGGACTATACAACAATTTGTTCTGCTATATGACAAACAAACAAAAAATCTGCAAAAAAAAAAAAAAATTACGCCATGACTAGAAAAGACTATGAATATAAAATTCGCTATTAAAAAAAGGAGTGCAAAAAATCATGAAAAAACCCATAATGATTACAGCTTGAAAGGGTTCATGTGTTGTGCAGCAGTAATAAATACAACAAAAAAAAAAAAAAATATGGAAAATAGAAAACCAACCACAACCTTTAAATGCTTAAATGGCAAGAAGCGCTGTTTAATGTTTACAGGGTGAATAATAAAGAAATGAATCAGTTTACTTTCAAAATTAGTCAGAAGAAAAAAAGTTAATAGAGGTTAAAAACTAATTGTATGTTTTAGATAAAATGCTGATTTAATTTTAGTTGAAAAAAACTAAAGAAAACTAGAGAGAATATGAGCTGGCTTATAACAAGTTTGGTATGCTGATTTTTGTGTCAAGATTAAAAGTTAATAAGATTTTGTTTAACCTTTGAAAATGTGAATTATAAAATAAAATTTATGCATAGTTTTACTAAAGTTGCTTAAATAGTTATTAGTTTTTTTTTTTTTGAGTTAAAAAAAAACAGTTACTTTTAAATAATATTTAATAGAAGTAATTTTTGAGAAATGTATTTTATTTCTTTTTTTTATTTATCTTTTATTTTGAGTTCAAAACTGCTTATTTAGCCATGGGAAAAAAATTTAGAGCTTAAAATTTGGTAAGTTTGAAATTTATCATAAATTATATACAACACTTTCTATGAGTTTTATCAATTAAAATAAAATACATCTAACCAAAACTTAACACAAACACCAAAAACCAATTAAATTCTAGACTGCTCATCAGATTTCTAGTCAGATTTTGGGATGACTTACATATTAAAAGTCAGATTTTGGGATCACCTACATAGTATGTAGGTCATCCCAAAATCTGACTAGAAATCTGATGAGCAGTCTTGAATTTGATTGGTTTTTGGTGTTTGTGTTAAGTTTTGGGTTTGGGTGTGTTCTGACATACATATATAGTATAATTTTATGGCCAACATTTTTGTATAGGGTCCGCCTCATGTCTGATTTGATAGATAATTAGTTATATCCTTCCGCTGAACGAAAATGGGGAAATATTGCGACTTTACTTTGAAAATCATGGTAATGTTGCAGAATGTGTGCGAAAATTGCGTACGGCTTTTGGAAGAAGAGAAGCACCGTCAGCACCGTATGTTCGTTATCTTGTGAAAAAAGTGAAAGAAACTGGCATCCTCATAGATAAACCAAAGCTTGAAAAGCCAAAAACAGTGCGTACACCCGATAATATTGCTGCTGTGGCAGAAAGTGTGCGTGAAGCGCCATCAACATCAATTCACCGTAGTTCTCAAAAATTGAACATTTCGGAGACATCATTGAGACGAATTTTGCATAAAGACCTTGGTATGAGGCCACACAAAGTCCAATTGGTTCAGGAGTTGAAGCCAACTGACCATCCAATGCGTTTTCGCTTCGTTAAGTGGTCCTGCGATCGACTTACACACTTAAAAAAGTTTGTAAGTTAAAATAACTGAAAATATCATTTAAAAGAAATGATATTTCATTTAAAAACCGGTCTACTTAATTTTCATTTGAATTAAATGTCATTTGTTATTTATTTTTAAATGTTGATTAATCAACTGACACATCCGTAAGAAACAACTGATATAATCAGTTAAAATAAATGTCAAAATTTTACCCACCAATCCTTAAAAAATAAATATTTTTTTCATTTATTTGAAATTATTTCCGTTTTTGTATTTTTTGTTTTTTTTTTTTTTAATATACTCGTACAATACAAAATGTATGTATGCATATGAAGCTATAAACACTTTTTGTGTGAATGTATTTGTATATGTATGTGTGTTTATGAAGTTCTTGTAAATTGTATTGAAAAATTTTGTATACATACAACCAATT
The DNA here is from genome assembly GCA_949748255.1 of Eustalomyia histrio. Classification (NCBI taxonomy): domain Eukaryota; kingdom Metazoa; phylum Arthropoda; class Insecta; order Diptera; family Anthomyiidae; genus Eustalomyia; species Eustalomyia histrio. Next base: position 17,426,656 of record OX456526.1, read on the forward strand.
TAAATAAAAAAACAAATTGAAATTTTTTGAATATTTTTTTTTGAAACAGACAGCAAACAAAATTTAAATTTGTAATAACTGTTACGGACACAAATAAACCACAAGTTTCCGTTTTGTGGGTAAATTTTTATTAAATTTCAAACAAATGAAAAAAATAAATGAAACTGAAAAAAATGGTAAATGATAGTAAATTATTTCGAATAAATGTTTAAAAAAGTTAATATAGATGTTTCTTTAAAAAATAAATGTATCTTCCTTTATTTTTAAATGGAACGGAAAAATTTTTTATTAAACTACAAACAGTTAACTACATAATATTCTGAGTGCAGAAGATGCCGATTTTGCCAAAAAAAAATCATCTTTTCAGATGAAGCTCATTTTGATCTTGGCGGGTATGTAAACAAGCAAAATTGTCGCATTTGGGGCACAGAAAACCCGCACGTATACATTTAAAAGCCGATGCACCCAAAACGGGTCACTGTTTGGTGCGGATTTTGGTCCAGAGGCATAATTTGGCCATTTTTCTTCGAAAATGAGCAAGGAGTGGCCGTTACAGTCAATGAAGATCGTTATCGGGCCATGTTGAACGAATTTTTGTTTACAAAAATTGAAGAGGAGGATATTGGCAACATTTGGTTTCAACAGGACGGCGCTACGTGCCACACAGCCAAAGCTACACTTGATGTTTTGCGCCCTGTTTTTGAAGATTGCATTATCAGCCGCAGAGCTGATGTCATTTGGTCACCTCGGAGCTGCGATTTGACACCATTGGACTATTATTTGTGGGATGCCGTCAAAGATAAGTGTTACGCCGACAAGCCAGCGACAATTGACGCTTTAAAGGACAATATTCGTGAAGCCATTGGTGAAATACAGCTGCACACAATCGATAATGTGCTTAAAAATTGGACCGATCGTGTAGGCTACTGCATGGCCAGCCGAGGCAGCCATTTGAATGAAATTATTTTCCATTATTAACCGGAATCATTGTACTTTTAAATAAAAAAAGAAATTTGAGAAAATATTCAGTAGTTTTTTTTTATAGCATTTTCAAAAAAAAAGTTATTTGGCGGAATCTATAGAACATTTCATCCCCGCCCTTCCCCTTTTTCGGGGTGTCTTTAACAATTTGTAAGAATAAAGCCAAAAAATGCCGTTATGGGGGGGAGTTACAGGGTTTATATGTTCTACAAAAATATTTGCCATACCATAAACTTCAAATTATCTGCTGAACATACCCTACACTTCAGATGAAAAGAAAACATAGTTTTATATACCGATATGCTGCAAGAACAGGCCAGAGCTGGGAAACTTTTACCGCCTCTAAAATGAAATTCCGATGTAAACTATCAAAAAGTCGACACACGTATTGTTTTTTTTTTGGTCTCCTTAACAAGAATCAATCGTCGGAAACCCGTATTTTTTTATGTGTTGAACTGTGTTATTAGTGGCACATAATTAGCAATAATTTCGAAATTTATTCAAGGATATTTTTTTTTTAAATAAATCTTCTTTTAATTCGATTTTAATGCGCATCCTTGGAATTCTTTTTTTTAAGAACAAATAAAGATTTAAATGTATAATAATGATAATTCTGTGAAAACCCATAAATTGACTTATAAATATATATTTTCAATGCTTTTCTTTTAACACAAACTTTGTTTTTTTATACTTTTTAATTTACTGTTTTGTTAAGAAGAAACGCAAGTGAAAAAAAAAAAATCCAAAGCAATACACATGTGACCTCTTAATATGGTGCCTGTAAAAAAAAAAAGAAACAGAAATAAACAAACTTTAAACGCATCAACAACAAATAAATATACTCCCATACACACACTTTAACACGTAAACAAAATAATATCAATATGAGTGCCAACACACACACATACGTACATAGTAAAATTTTAACAAGTCTTGTATTTTGCTACATCACATATTGTTGTTTGTTAATATATAAGACTTACATGTGTAATATACCGCAACTGAAGAGAATAATATAAAACTGAAAAAATGCTGAACAAAAATTGAAACAAAAAATGTGAAAAAAATTACGAACTTATAAACAGAAATCCTCAAAGGCATATGTTTCTTTTTGTTGTTGTTATTGTAGCTTTTGTAGTTCTTGTTAAAGAAGACTTAAAATAACAAGAAGAAGTCATAGTAAAAGTCTTTAAACTACAGACTTACACACTATACTTACTAACACCGACACCGACACACACACTTACACTCACTCACTTAGTAGTATTTAGTACTCATACATTCATACAAATATGCAAGTGTATATGTGTAGCATGTATTTTACTTCATAATTCATTTTTAAGCCTATAATGACAGCTTTGTTTTATGAACAAAAGGTAAAATAACAAGTGTTGAAATGTGGTAATGTATGTGTTATTCAGATGTGTTAAATCTATATATGTTAGTGTGTGTGTGAACATGTGAATATGTTTAAGGAAAAGAGTTTATTGACTAAGGCTGATTTAAAAAAAAAAAAAAAACAAGTAAAAAAGGGCTAAATTCGGCTGTGCCGAATCTTTGAATACCCTCCACCAATATTCTAAAATTATGTTTTCTACTGTTTTTGATACAAATAATATAAAAAAAACTTTTGAAGTAAAATTATGTAGGTGAACAAATTTTTTGAGGTGAAAAACTTTTTTAGATGTGAAAAAAAATTTAGAGGAAAAAAAAATTTTGAGGTGAAAAAATTTTTTGTTGTGAGAAAAAACTTTAGTGGTGAAAAAATTTTTGAGGTGAATACAAAATATTTACTGCTAAGCGCCTGGTGAAAAAATATGAGAAAATATATTATGTACCAGTCGCTACTATGAAATTGTACTAAATTTGTATGGGCAATTTAGAGGCACCTTTACATTTTCACTAGTTTTTTTAACCATGGGCTGCAAAAAAAAACACATTTTAAGCATTGTTATTGTCAAATACTCAATTTTAATCCGGCTACTGCGGACTAGCTCTGCAGCTGAATATGCCTAATGGAGAGAATGCACTTTCTAATGCGCCACGTATTGATAAATAGTTGCAACGAATATTCTTTCTTTAAAAAATTTAAGTGTGTTTGTCTAATTGAGAGAATACAGCAAAGAAATTAATTTGTTAAAATAAGAACATGAGTTGTAACTATTTGTCAATAGATGGCCCATCAGAAGGTTAATTCTCTGCATTAGGCATATATTGCTGCAGAGCTAGTCTCCATTAGCCATATTATGCTACAATATGCAGTAGAGTATTATTGATTTTTTATTTTTTTCGTAACATAAATGAATATTTGCCAAAAACTATAAAAAATATATATTTTATGTGCATATTATACCTTAATTTTTTAAATCAATATTCATTTAGATGTTTTAGAGCACAATATGTACTTTATTCATGTGTATTTTTTTATAAAAGAAAAAATTAACATAAATATACATTTGCCAATCCCTCAATTCTGAGAAATACAAATGGAATAAAAAAAAGTACTATTTTCCTCTATGAATATTTATTTTTTGACATAAAAATGTGAAACAAATGCTTTTATTAAGTCAAAAATTTGAGAACATCTAAATGCATTATAATTTAAAGTATGTAGGTTATTTAATATTTTTGGTAAATAAATTAATTGAGAGCCCAATTCAAGCTCAAAGCCAAAGTAGCCAAAGAATTGGAGATATTTGAATGCATCGGAAAAAATTATGAAAATTTCATAAAACGATTTTCAAATAGTTACGTCTATGAAAATGCCGATGTTCTACCCCTCTGTAGGTACGCTATGTCGTTGCAAGCCAGATTTGTTTAGAAACTTGCGCTACACGATAATATGCTTGACAGCCAAATATACGAAAGCGGGAAAAACACCATCTGGACTGGATCTAGATATCTTTCTCCTGTCGGTATAATTAATGGACGTATTAACGACGATCCAGCTCCTCTCGACCTTACCTCATTCTATATGAGCCCAGCCTCCGGGCTCCCTCAAGGGGCTGAAGATGATATACATGTGTATTTACTAAATTTTGCATGAACTGTAATATGAATATGTTTTGTCAATTTATGTAACAGAACTTTTGTTATTTAGTTTTAGTAATGTTATTTATTTAGTTTTAGTTATGTTATTTACAGAGGTCTGCTCTGTTAGCGACTTTAACAATGTTGCTCTAAGAATGTTATTATTCTCATTGTATGTAAGACAATAAATGTAGTCGAACAAGAAAAAGTCTTATAGCCTGTTCCTCTATTTCGAAAGAACACGTTCGTTCGCTTTCTAGTCGAAAGAAAACTGATTTGGGTTTCACTAACTCTATTTCTATGCGTACGATGACTCGAACGACAAGTCGAATGAAAACGTAACTCTTTTCATACAAAATTTAGTTTCTCTATTTCGAACAGCTCGAACGCCAATGCCAAAATCAGTCATTTGCTATTTTTTGTCGAGTAAATATATATTTGATATTTTTAAAAGCAAAATGAAGTAAAAAAAGCAATGGATAACAAAAGGTAAGTACAAAATAAAACAATTATTTATAGTTTATTAAGAATTTTAAATTTTAGTTAAAAATTAACAATGGACCAGCCGAAGACGCATATATTTATATGGAAGAAAGGCCTGATTTTGCCAGAGAGACTCTGGTGTTCGGAGCAAACAAATTTTCTGCAGAGGAGGAACATTTGACCAGAAAACCAAATTCCGTTGCACCCGCTATTACGCTGTTGCGGAGTGGTTAAAGGTAAGTGTGTATTGTTTGTGACTTACGTTTGCCCCAAGCAGCTCATATTTACATTTTTTATTTTACATCTTTTATTTTACAAGAGCTAACAGCACTGTAGCAGTGACCGCACCGAACAGACAACAGCAACAGGCAACAGAAAAGCTTTCCGATTAACAATCTCACCCACAACCAATCGATAACAAAAATTTTTACAAATAAACACATTCTCAAATAAAAATTGATTTCTTTATTGTTATTTTTTTATTTCATTTGTGATATACAGCTGATCACTGTTAAACAGGGTTGTTTTTGTCTTTAAGCAGTTTAGTAGTATTTTTGCTACTTTCAAAGAAAATTGTAGCAAATGCTCAAAATATATGATCTGGCATCTCTGTGATTTGTAAATGCGTAAGAAACAAAAAATGGACACACGTAAGTCAAGTCGATCGAAGGCTTTCGAAATAGAGAAACCCAAATTGATTCGAATTCGAGTGACTTGCTTTCGTTCGACTAGTTTTTCGTTCGAGATCGAGGAACAGGCTATTAATAACATTTTACTTACTTAACAGAAAAAAAAAATAGATACAGAAAAATTGTACAAATTTTTATGGAAAATTTAGAGGTACCTTCACATTTTCACTCATAATTTTTGAACCCCTGAACCGATTTTGATCATTTGCAATACCAAACTGCTGGGGAGGATGTTCAATAATCTGGGTAGAAATAGGCACCCGCGCTTGCGTCTTCGCGTCGTGATCGCCATTTTAACAGACGGACGGACATCGCTTAATCGACTTAAAATTGCATAAGGATTACGAATATATATACTTTATGGGGTCTTAAACCTATATCTCGACATATTACAAACGGAATGACAAACTGATATATACCCTCACCATATATGGTGGAGGGTATAAAAAATACACAAATGAAAAGTAGTGTGTTGCTCAAAAACCACACACATACACACATACAAAGCGTATGAGTAATATGAAATTTTGAAATCATAAATAATACTTATACGCTTAGGTAGACAAGAGGTAAACAGAGGAAAAATTATTAAAGTTTATATTCTAAGAAAATTAACAGTAATAGTGAAAATATTAATTAAAGTTGAGTATTAAGCCCAATTTAAACTTTACGCAAAAGCTATTAGTTTTTAAATACTTTCAGGTTTTGATTTAAAAATTTTTATGGAATTTGAAAAGTAAATGTTAATACAAAGAAAAAACAGTTTCATTGTGGCAACCGAATTTCTTGCCAACCGAATGGTTTGGTTGCATCAACTGATTTATTTGGTTGTCATATAACAGGGTTTTGTCAGTCGTATCCAAGGTCTACTTGATGATCCAAAAACCTTAAGTAACAACAAAATAAATTTTACCCTTTTTGGGGCTTATAAATCTCTCTCTTTATTTAAACAATTAATTTCAACTAAAATAGATAAATGTATTTCACGAATGGCAGCACCCTTCCCAGCAAAAATAAATGGAAGTGATTCTTAAGGAATCAATTTATGACTGATTCTAAAGTATCGTTTAGTTCTCATTTTTATCTTCTAAGGCAGTTCTTTTTTACAACTTCCAAAAATGTGATTTTTAATGAAATTTAACACTTTCCAAATCATAGATATTTCTATATAAATTTGAAATTTATAATTTTAAGTGATTTGTTTCAATTTAACAGATTTAAAATTCAAAAAGTAACAAATTTATTCTGGTAAAAATTGCAAGAATTTCGAAAAAAATAATTTAATAAATAAAGCCCAATTACTAAATGTCCTGTTATAATTTAACCTACAGTCAAACTTTATATGGGAAACACCAACAAATGTGTCAATTAAATTCTTAGGTAAAATCTAACGGAAGGTTGTGAAAATGAGGCTAATGCCCAAATTCTCGTGTCCTGTTAAAATCTAAATTTCAAATACAAAAATTATTTTAACCAAAAGAAGGGCTTTATATGAAATTAAAAAGGATCATAAAAGAAAACTTCCACCCTATGACACCCCTGTGTAAAAATCATTGGTTCGGATCCAAATTTTCACAACACTGAAATCAAAATCACTGCTTATTTTACTCTTCTTTTGATAATTTTTTTTTGCTGGGCTTATTCTCCACACTCGGTATAAAATATCTCTCGGCAACGTAGTCGACTGGCTCAGTTCCATCGGCAGGCAGTCATCTACTGACTTGGTTACGGGTTCGGCAGGTTGTCGTCTACTGACTCGGATACAGGTTGGGGTTGGCGACCTCCTCGGCGTCGCATATTAATGCCACTGAAATTAGAACAGTCGGCGAAGGCTGTAAAATAAGAACAGTCCGCGAAGCCTGTAAAATTAGAACAGTCCGCGAAGGCTGTAAAATTAGAACAGTTCGCGATGGCTGAAGCCGAAGTCTATCGCCTCCCAAAAATATCGAACAGTCCGCGAAGGCTGTAAAATTAAAACAGTCCGCGAAGGCTGTAAAAATTGATTATGAGACAACCAACCGAAGTCTATCTTCTCCCAAAAATTTCTCGTTACTGGTCAGGCGGTAAATATTAAAATAAGCAATCGACCGAAGTCCTTTGTCTCTAGAAACGCCTGAATACTGACCTGTGATGAGTTATGGCAGCCCAGGTTTACCACCCTGAATAACTACAAACATTGTCTACTTATTAAAAAATTACATCAACTAAACGAGAATTTTTAAAAAGTAAAACAAATAAATAAAGTGTTTATAACTAGTAGTGCGTGATGTAAACACACACACAAACTAGTTTGTATAAAGTATAAAAACAACATACGCACGAGCCTATGTTGTATTTTCATTGAGTAACACTTCAGTGCGTCTACACCGCATGCAATTTATATTTACATTAATTGTAGAATAAACTCTATGACTCAATTAAAATGTAATTTTCCAATAGAAATTTCGTTGTACTAACCAAACTTCTGTTGCCACAAACAAAAATTTTAGCCGCAACCGAACCATGCGGTTGGCTAAAAGTTCGGTTGTCACAATGAATCTGTTTTCTCTGTTTAGTTTTCAAAACCTACTAGTTTTTGGTTAAGTGTAAATGTAGTACTAATTTCACGTAAACTTGTTCTTCAGTAGTGTTTAATTTTGTTTTTTGTTATATATTTGTAACTTCCCTTTTTATTTTTAAAGAATTTTTATATGAACAACAACAATTTTTATATGAACAACAACAATTGCTTGATCAATAATTTCATCGTTGGAGCTTAATCTCTTCCCACCGAGCCATTTCTTTAGGTTTGGAAATAGGAAATAGTCACTGGGGACTAAATCCGGAGAATATGACGAATGAGGTACCAATTCGTAGCCCAATTCATGGAATTTTGCCATTGAGACTACACACGTGTGCACCCGTGCATTATGGTCAATTGAGATCAAACGCGGCAGCCATCTTGCAGACATCTTTCTTAAATCCAACTGATCATTTAAAATCAAACCCCATTACAATATGAAGTGCCTATGGCATCAACAATCTCACGCACTTTTACTCTTCGATCAGCCAACACCAAATCGTGGATATTTTCGACATTTTCGGGTGTATTGACCTCAATTGGCCGTCCAGAACGTTCAGCGTCATTTGTACTTGTGCGACCACAACGAAAGTCAGAAACCCCTTTTTTACCATTGAAATCGATGGTGCAGAGTCTTCATAGTATTTATCAAGCTTTCCTAGGTTTGATTGACGGTTTTTTTTCGCAAAAAATTATGTTTAATAAGCACTCGAAATTTACTTTTTTGAGAATTCGAATACTTCTTCTAATAAGAAAGGGTTTTATAGGGGAACTAATCCAAGTGAGGAATTTTATTTTACTAAATTTCGATCTGTGATAAAGCAGACAAAATTGGCGGAACTTATCTTAAATTTTGTCCCAATCTTTTATATTTGAAATATAAAAATTATTTTTTTTTCTTATTGTTTTTTATTTTATTTATATTAATCATATAATTAAAAATTATATCTTAATACCCTAACCAGGCCATTGGCGCGTTGTAGCGAAAACAGACCAGTGCCTCTGGTGGGAATCGAACCCACGACCCCCGCACTGATAAGCTAGCACGCTACCAACTAGCCCACCGGGGCGCTCACAATAAAATTGTTTAAAACTTTATATTTAGGTAGTTATTTTCTTATAATAATTTTAATTCATTATTTTTATGTTCAATTTCTAATTACACTGCTAGACAAAGTTTTTTCACAGACTTGTTCTAAAACGTTTTTAAATTATTTTTTTCCCTCTTACTGAAGTAAGAACCTTTCTGTTTTTTACCTCCAGAAAAAAATTTAGTCAATTTCCAAATAAAATTCGGTTTCTTCACTGAAATCGATTGATACAACTGAATATTGGTTTCCACAACAAAATTCAGTTCATACAACTACATTTTAATTTCTTTCGTCTTGGTTGGCAATTAACTTTTCTGTGTGCATCTTTTTGGCTCAATATTGGGAGGACGCAGTTCAAAATCTTTTATTATTTAAATTTTAAATTATATTTTATTTAAGTGTAATCATATCAGGAACAATAAAAGAAAATAATAAAAAACTCGGAAGTTGAGATTTTTTGAATTTGTCCTTAAAAATTTCATGTTTGTTGAAAAATTTGGACACTTTTAAATCATGTTCATACCAGACACTTCAATAAATAAAAGAAAAATTAAAAAAAAATGTTGGTATAAATAATACCACAAAACGACAACCTTTGGCACCCACTATTTTCTATTGTTAAAATTCAAGGAGTCAAAGATTGAATTTTAAGTATAAATCAGCATTAATTTCAATTGACTAATTAAATAATATTATGGAATGGAATATATCAGAAACGGACAAGCTTTGGCTCTTAAACTATTTTTCTTAAGATTCAGAGGGAGCCAAGCGGTAAAATGTTTGTTACAATTTGAATTTAATTCAAGTGGTTAATTAAATAATATCATAGATTGTAAAATATCAGAATAGGCTAACCTTTGTTCCTTCATATTTGGTTCCTTAGATTCAGGGGTACCGAAGGTTAAATTTTTTGTGTGCAATCTGCAGTTAGTTTAATTTTAGAATTATATAGATAGATTGAAATTTTAAGGCCAATGTTTGGCCGCGGAACTTTTTTAATGTTTCATTGAGCCAAGAGTTGGTTTTTTATTGTGGATTAGTAAACATCAATGGGGCCAAAGGTTGACTTTTTTGTGTACAATCGCATTTGGTTCAATTAGCCAACTATATTTATTGATTTAAAAATTTCAGAAAACTGCAACCTTTTTTGAGGTGAAAAACTCTTTTGGTGGTGGGAAAAAAATTTTGAGGTGAACAAAATTTTTTGAGGTTAATTTTTTTTTTGTGGTGAAAATTTACTTTTGAATTCAAAAATGTCAGGAAACTGCAAACTTTTTTGAGGTGAAAAACTCTTTTGGATGTAAAAACAAATTTTGTGGTGGGAAAAAATTTAGAGGTGAAAAAAATTTTTTGAGGTGGAAAATTTTTTTGTGCTAAAAAATTTGTGTGAGGTGGATATTCAAAATTATTCTGAAAAAATTTTTTTAAGGTGAAAAATTTTTTAAGGTCAAAAATTTTTTTGTGGTAAAAAATTTTGTTGAGGTGAAAAAAAATTTTAGTGGTCAAATTTTTTTTGAGGTGAATATAAAATATTCTATTTCAAGCGAATGATGAAAAGACAAGAGAAAATATTTTTCTTGCCAGTCGCTACTATGGGGCATTATCTACTATCGAAAATCGTACCGTATTTAAAATTTAAAGGTTTTGGTACACAAATTGGCAAAAATTAAAAATGTTGTATTATGTTCAAAAATATGCAAATTTGGTTCGATTTTTTGTATTATTTTTGAAATATAAGCTTCAGGGATTTCCAAGGTTCATCCTTTAATTTATTCCTCAAAGTGAGATGAATTAACTGAAGTGCCATGAATATGGTTTTAATGTGCCCACATTTTTAGCAAATATGAACATTTTAAAAACAAATTAAATAAACTGAATTTTTGAAATTTTTTGAAGATCGTTAAAATACCCATTGAAATTTTCGAATGGACCGAAAAACAGTTTGTATCCTCAATCACATATAACAAAAGTTAAAATATATTACTTGGGCTCTTGGGCATTAAAACGAAATTAAAATCATCAACATGGTATAAGAAATGACATACCTTTATGTCTTTAAGTGCTTAAGTCAAAAAAGTACGTATGGGGCTGTATATTGAGGCACATTATGTACTATATTACCAACTTTGTCTTCTATTAGATAGCATTTAAAAGTAATCATATCACAAAAAGTTGCCACAAATAAAACAAATTTATTTGGGGAATATTTGTGAATAGTACCAAATGAGTCAAAGAAAGTACTAGAGTACTTTAAAGGCTCTATTAGTGCCACAAAAAGTACTATAGAACAAACTTTATTATACCTGTTCTGCACAAATTTTTTTTTAATAATATTGTACAATAATTAAGGAGTGAAATTATGGAATTAAAAAAATTGTGTGAGGTGAAAAAAATTTTTGTGGTGAAATAAAAAAAAATTTTTAGTGGTGCAAAAAAATTTAAGGTGAATATAAAATATTATTCAACTCTAAGCGAATGGTTATAAAATGGGAGGAAATATTTTATTCACCAGACGCTACGTTGATATAATAAAATTTCACTAAATTTGTAGATTTATTAAAATTATAAAATCAATGATTTGTAAAAATTGTTCAAGCGCAAATGATCCAGAATATTTTCTTTAAATTTTCAAAATTTTACTTTTTTAAATTCCTACAAAACTATGGGCTGTAGGCAAATTTGCTCACAGAAGTTCTATTTACCTCACTGGACACCGGTACGTATGATTAATATATTTTTTGTTACATTAATAAAACTCATACGTAGAGTGTGTAAATTAAGAATTTAAATTAAATTCTTTACAATTTTATTGTCATTTTAAATTGTTTACAATTGTTATAAACTGAAATGTTATACCCTCAAAATGTCAATATTATGTCAAAATAAATGCTTTTTACTCAATCAGATATATAAATATTTTAGTTTGCCATAATCTGGCGCAATTGTCGTGTGAGTATAAATAAAGTGTAAACTAAGAAAAGAAACACACACACACACACGCACAACAAAAGCTGAATGAAATGAAAAGAAAAGACACTTGACAATTATCAATGATAGTTCTTTTTACTACTTTTATTACACTAAAAAAAACAAGGTCTGATATCCATTGAAAATCTACTAACACAAAAAAATGCAAGTATACACAAATACCTTATACAACACTCTTGATGTAATTTAATACATAGCGTTATATTAAAAAAAAATGCCCAGAGTTGAATGTATTGTTCACATGAATGTATTGTAAGCTGGAATATGTGTACGTACTTACATACAATAGTATGTATGTGTGTGTATGTCCATATGAAATATCACAATACTGAAACCATTGAAGAGTACTGTCGAAAATGTCATTTTGTCAAAGAAGATGATACGTAAACTGGCCTGGCTTTAGATTTAAGAGAAAATACCGAAAAAATAACAACTACAACTTTAGTGATGGAGTTGTTGGTATGTACTATTACTCGTTTGCACGTAGGTAATGTAAAATGTGTGTAAGTACATGTTACACATATTTTTGTACAACATACATTTTATGTCCAGGGCCACTAAAGGGGAATAGGAGAGTAAGAATTCAAGTGTTGGCAAGGAAACATAAAGCAAATAAATGTCGAATCAACAAAAAATTATTAAAGATTTGCTGTACACAGAAAAGAACTAAAATCGAGGTTCAATCAAAATATTTGTAAGTACAAATAAAAATTTAATTGAGTTTGGACCAGCAAAAGAATTCGTTATATCAATCATATTTTTTTTAATTAATTGAAATTTTTCAATTATTTTTAATCATATCAATTAAATTTTAAATCTTCAACATTTTCATTTAAAATTTTAATTTTATCAATTAAAGCTTTAATTAAAGTTCTAACCAAAAATCAATTAAAATTGTAATCAAATTTTTAATGGAAAGTCTGTCACTTTTCGAACTTCCCTCGTAGTGATATAAAATGCAACACTGCCCCCATAAAGTACCAAATTTTGAGCAAATTCCGCCATTTACTTTGCGTTTTATTTTGTTTTATATGTTGTCAATAGTATTTATTTTAAACTAGAATATTTTTTACACCAAGTTCATTATCAATTAAAAATTTATTTGATATGATTAAACTTTTAATTGAAAATTAACAAAAATTCAAAAAAAATTGATTGAAATTTTTTTTTGCAATAATTTTTTATGTATAGCGCACCCAAAAAACAGATTCGTGCTGACAACCGAATTTGTTGCCAATCGAATGGTTCAGTTCCAGCAGTCGAATTTGTTGGCTGTAACAACCGAATTGTTATTGAGGCAACTGAAATACTGTTGTCGCAGTCAAATTGCTCATGTCTCAATTGGTTTTCAGTTGTGAAAACCGAAAAACTCTGTTACCAGAATCGAACCATTCGATTGACTACAAATTCCGTTGTCAGCACGAATTTATTTTATCTGTGCGGTCCGAAGTTAATACAAACGTTCTTAAGCTCTCTCTCTCTCCCTCTCTCATTTATTAGCTATTTATGGTTTCACTATTTTTCTTAGCTTATATGACTTGGGCTAACAATTATGAGATATCGTATCATTACCAAGGTTTTTATAGATGCACTTTTTTTTCTATTTATAAATATCAAAAAGAACTTTTACCTTTAAAGGCTCTAAAATTTCATAGTGCTTCTCTGCATTTTTGTACATTTATAAAAAATGTGTATTACGTTTATGAGAATGAAATCAGAGAAAAGGCGATTTATTGGAAATCTGATCATGGTAGTTTATGTTCAGAGAAATAAAACAGAGGCGTTATTAAAAAAAGTATAAGAGATAAGATTAAATTTTGTATTTAAAAATTTATTACAATTTTAGCAATTTTCTATTTTATTTAATGAAAATTTTGCTCAATCCACCGGCATTTGCTTTGAGTTGAAAATAAAAAAATTAAATTTTAGTTTGATTATCACTACTTTTGCTACACCCTTATTTTGTTATACATTCGATTGTATATCAGTCATCAAGTATAGTATTTTTTTTTTGTAATATCAGTAGTAGTAGTTGTAGTTATAAAAAGGACCTAAAGTGCATGTGTGTGTGTGTATGTAAGTTAGTGCACAAAAGGCTAGTCTAGGTTACAAGTGATTGTACAAATACGTTTATATCGACACATACATATACTATAAACTTATACATACAAATATACATAGTACGTATCTATGAACATATATACATATGTCCCTTAAATAAGGAAAAGCAATATTTAGAGAATAAAGTTGTAGTTTAAAAACAAAACATTTCAAATTATATAAAAAATATATAAAATTTTAAATGAATGTGAAAAATCAAAATAATAAAAATAGCTTTAAATGCGTGACATTTAAGTGTAGATGTTGAGCAAAATGGTTGATAGAGGATATTGCAATAAATAGAAGGTATTTTCTTTTGGCTGATAGAGGGTATAGTTAAGTAGAAAATATGATATAATTTGTAATTTTATTAAAGTTTTAAAATTTTAGTTAAAGTTTTTTATGAACCGAAAAACATTTTTGCAGAAGAGGCAAAGATTTGATTTATGCCCAAATTCTTAACGTATGAATCAATCTTTGTTCTACAATGTTTGTCAAATATTACTACGGAATCTTATGTATGAAAATAATTAAATACTTCACGTTATTCGCGGCGCTATGGTTGATAGTGGGTATTGCACAATAGAAAAAGGTGATATAATTTGTAACTTTATTATAGTTTCACCATTTTTATTAACTAAATTACAAAACAATTAAAAATAAACAAGATATTTCGAACTGGACAATGCTATATAAAAACATGGTTGCAATATGATCATTGCTACTTTATTGTGCTTGCTGCAATCGGGTATGGTTGTCACAACCCAGTTATTGGTTTTCAAATCATCAACATGGTCGCTACCATCATTATTTAATAAATATTTTACTATTTTATGATTGGCACCTTCTATTTTATATCATGATTGGCTGTAACCATACTTTGGTTACAAAAATTCTGACTGTGAAAAAATGCTGCCAACAATCAATAAATAATTATACATCAAATAAAACATGACTTTAACATTTACAGTCATAATATTGTCTCGTTTTCATAAAAACCAAAATTTGATGAGTTAAGTCAGATTGTTTTTACAAAATATTTTAAAAAACAATCATATATTGTGTACTAAATCTTGATAATATCTTTCACATGTCATTAAAATATTTCATCAATTGACCCATTAATATCCAGTTCATTTTTTTCTTACACAAAATAATTGATATTTATAAATTTATCTGATAAAAACATTTCAAGATTCTATGGACTTTTCCTTAAACTGAAATTCTCAGATTCTGCAAACTGTTTCTTAGATAAAGGTTTATATATTCTTTGAAAGAAAAATTCATATATTCTGAAGAAAATACTTCGATTCTAAAGACTTTTTCCAGTAGAAATATTTCTAGATTCTAAAGACTTTTTCTTAAAAAAAAATTTATAAAAAAAACTAAAAATGTCTAAGATTTTTTATTACAAAAAGTCATTAGAATTTAAAAAAAAAGTTTTAAGTATTTGTCTTAACAAAAAGTCCACTGAATCAAAGTTTTTCCTTAACAATTTTTCTTCAAAAAGTCCTTAATATAATTTTTTTAGAAAAAACACTTCTAAAGGAAATATTCTTAAATTTAAAGAGCTTTTTCATAGTTTCTAAGAACTTTTCCTTTAAGAAATTTTCTGAGATTATGGATCATATAATGATAATCCAGGAATCATAATATAGTTATGAGGCACAATACTATGATAACATTTTGAGCATTCTATGATTACGTGCAATCATATTATGATAAATTCAATATAACATGTTTATTCAGGATCATAATATGGTAATTTTTGAGTCATAATATAACTGTAGGGACTATATTATGGTAAAAATATGGTTAGTTTATTATCTTAATATGATAACCATATTAAAGTACGATCATGGTTGGCACAACCATAAACCCAAAAATATATGATGCTCTTCGAATATGATTGCCCCAACTATGTTTTTTCTTTGCGTGTACTATTACTTTTACTTCTTCTGAACAAAATTATTATAAAACTAATGATCTTCTGGTAATAAGAAAGGCTTCAAATTATGCAGATGTTTTCATTTACTAGGCTGAATTGAAAGTTGACAAGTATATATTGGTTTTGGTGCAAAATAGAGTGTATTCTGTAAATCGGTTGGTGAACTGTCTCGACACTGGCCTGTGAATGGCCTTGAAAACTAAGCCCAAAAGGAGCAATGTTTTTGCAAAGCTAGGCAAAAATCATACTGCGACTATTTAAATGAGGAAGGTCGGGCAGGGATCCCGGAGGATTAATTTTTATAAAGTGGCTTATTTTTTTTTTTTTTTTGACAAATTTATGTGTATTATTACATCAACTCGCTCCGATAATAATAATGTTGTTCCCGGTTCCATTACAATTACACTCGTTCCCTGTTTCATTCCATTTCGTTGTTCTTGTTTAGTAAGCTCAGAATATTATGTAGTTTACTGTTTGTAGCTTAATAAAAAAGTTTTCCGTTCCATTTAAAAATAAAGGAACATACATTTATTTTTTCAAGAAATATCTATTTTAATTTCTTTGTACATTTGTTCGAAATAATTTACTATAATTAACCGATTTTTTCACTTGCATTTATTTTTTTCATTTTTTGAAGGTTAATAAAAATTTACTCACAAAATTGAAATTTGTGGTTTATTTGTGTCCGTTATAGTTGCTTCAAATTTAAGTTTTGTTTGCTTTCTGTTTCAAAAAAAAAATATATTCAAAAAATTCCAATTTGTTTTTTATATAAATTGGTTGCTTATATACAAAATTATTTCAATTCAAATTACAAGAACTTCATACAGAAACACATTCACACAAAAAGTGTCTATAGCCATGCATACATACATTTTGTAGGTCAAAAAACAAACAAAAACTAAAAGATTTTCAAATAAATGATAAAATCATTTATTTTTGAAGGAATTGGTTTGTAAAAATTTTGACATTTATTTTAACTGTTTAATTATTTGTTTCTTACGGATGTGTCTGTTGCTTAAACAACATTTAAAATTAAATAATACAATTCATTTAATGTAAATGAAAAGTAAGTAGACCGGTTTGTAAATGATATATCATTTCTTGTAAATGACATTTTCTGTTATTTTAACTTACAAACTATTTTAAGTGTATATAAAATTCGATTCGTTGTCCTAATTTAATTCTAATTATTCTCCCTTTCATTTCCAATTTCGATTCCCTTGTCTAGTGTTTTAATTCCACTTGTTTCCCGTTCCATTTCATTTTGTTAATTCATTTTACACTCCTTCCCCAGAGAAAACAGATTCATTGTGACAACCGAATTCCTTGCTAACTGAATAATATGGCTGCAACAACTGAATTATTTGGTTTTGGAAATCAAATACATATTGACTCAATTGAAATATTTTGCTTTAACTCTGTTGTAATAACTGAATTTCTCTCATATTATCTAAATTTCTGTAGCCACAAACAAATATATCGGTGGCCCCAACCGAAACATGTAGTTGGTAAAAAATGTTGTTGTCACAATGAATCTGTTTTCTCTGTGCACACTTTGAAATTTAGGTTTCTAGCCAAGGGGGTTTGTGCAGTCCGTCAAGGGGAAGATTTTCTCCATTTTTCAAACAACATTTATTAAAAATTCTAGATAGCAGAAAATGTCCTCTTTTTTAACTCTCCTCGAAGGAATTTTTAAAAAATCCAGCCTTAGCGGACGACTACGCCGGAGGGGAAACCTACTTATCAATTCCTAGCTCTAGCAGTATAGGCTGGGCGTATCGAAGATGTTATAAATTTTGTTAATGACGGCAACTGTCAGTTATGTTTTTATATTTAAGAAGCAAACAGATACAGAATATATGTGGACAAGCCATGCAACGCTATACTCCTCAATAACTCGGTTTTGCAATTAACGATTTTTATCCAAATTTATCTTGAGCAACGAGGACCATTTTCATCTAAACGGATATGTAAGCAAACAAAATTTGGAATTCTGGAGCTCTCAGAATCCCCGTATCATTCACTAAGAGTCATTACATTCACTCAAAATCAGTACATGGTACGCCATTTTCGCCGCAGGTCTCATCAGGCCTTATTTTTTCAAAAACGCCGTGGTTAGCACGATTACTCTGACTGACATCATTAACCATTTTTTTTTGTCGCAAATTAATGAATTGAAACTGGAGATCATGTGGTTCCAATAGGACGACGCAACAGCACACACTTCTCTCGAGACAATTGATATTTTGAAGGATGTATCGTTTTGGCGGCTTGCAGTAGACTGCAGACTTTTTCCTTTAAGTCACATACACTCATGGAGAATATACGACAGGATAGCGAGGTTTTATCGACCGAAGTCCTCTCCAGAACGATGATAAAGACGGCAAGGAGAGCCCAAATGATCATCAGCAATGGCGGCGTCCACTCGACTGATATAATTTTCAAAAATTAATAGAAAAAAATTCATGAAAGTCCAAATGAAACAAAAAAAAAAATAAAAATGAAGTCGTTTCATTTTAAATGCAAAACAAAATCAAGTGGATGTTTTTGAGTCACCCTGTATATATAAGAATAGCAACAAGGAGACAGATTTAGTGGACATTTGAAACAAAAGAATTTCGCAATTTATAATTAAAGGGACACTATAATGTTCATATGTGTGTGTGTGTGTGTGTGAGTGTATACTACATGTACTTGTTTTGTGATATATGACCGAACTTTGACATCTTTTTAAAAAGGCAACATGACGCAGCAGATTATGTTGCTCTTTCTGTGGATGTGTATGTGTGTGTTTTTTTTTATTCATTTTACCTCATATCACACATATAAAAATGTCTTTGTGTATGTGTGTGTTGTCATATTATTGTTTGGTATTTTATTTACAGCATTGTTTCAATATTTTTCATACTTGTTATATCCTGTGCTTTTTTTTTTGCCTTTCTTCATTCCATTCTTCATTTCTCTTTTTTTTTTGTTGTACTTTATTTCCGATCAGTTTACTTTGAAAAATTAATTTAATTTTTTACAAACATATTTATTTATATGATTTTTACGTAGAATTTTGCAGCATTTGCAAAACATAAATTATAAATTTCTTTTTTTTATATAAAAAATCGAATAATAAAACATATTTTAAGAAAGATATATGATTGTGTGTAAGGTCGTTATTTAAGTATTGTTTATAATAAATTGTTGTTTTTAATAAAATACAAAACTTTTGAAAACTGTATTAAACAACATTGAGATTCAAGGTCAACTAATTCGAAATCCTTAAAAATACACAATAATTTTCTTAGAGAAAACTCAGAAAATGACAATAAAAATTTCTGGCTAAAAATTTTTTATATTGAAGGTTCTTCCTTTAGGAGTTTATTTATATTTTTCCTGTGAACTTTATATTACCCATCTCTGTTTAAGAAGATCTGTATTAATATAATTTATTTGTTATATGTTTGTTTCTTATTTTAAGTATGTTAAATGGCTTTTACGTATTTATGTACAAAAAATACATAATACTTTTTAAGTTTTTAATACCTTTTTACTTTTAAATGTAGTTTGAAAACTTTTCCTGTGCAAAAAGAGTATTGGAGGTGATATGGTGATGGCGCTGGTGGTATAAGTATTTGTTTTTAAATTTATGCCTAAGGTGTTAAAATATGTACGCAACTTGTTTAAAAACAACAATTTTTTATGATTTATAATTAAAATATTGTATATTTTTTTTGAGCAAAAAATTCAAGAAGAGAAAGTTTTATAAAAAGGTCATATGAGTTATGGGTGAATTAAACTAATAAAAAAAAAAAGTTTAAAACAAAAATATTTCAAAATATGTTGTATGGTTTTAAAATTGTTTTTAATTTAATATATATTAACGCTCTTTTCCATGTGAAGTAAAATCCCCCCCCAATAGTTCCTTCTATTTGAATTTGATAATCACAGTCTGTTGAATTAATTTAAAACTTGTTTAATCACTTGGGTGAAGTGAATTTAATATAGAAAATTGTTTATGTAACAAAAAAAATTTATATAAAATATTAAACCTCTTACAAGGAAAATGTTTGATTTTCTTGTAGATTTCGATGAAATTTTAATATATGACAGACATCAAAGAAAAGAATTTTTGGCCGAAGTTGATATTGTTACGGAAATTTGATTCATCAATGTGCATTTACCCGCGGAAAAAGAAATCTACACATTAGCAAATACCAGAACCTTCCAGACAACCCTAAAGATATATGGGGGCGACATCATGTTCTAGAGATTTCTCGTAGACGCAAGAGGGCGCTCTCACTAGAACCGTCCGCACAACTTTAGATAACTCTGGAGAAAAATAACTTGGCAAAAATACACTTTGACGGGCGTTGCTACACTCACCAAAAAAAGTCTGTAATGGCAACTGAAAATTTTGCTGTTATTACGGGAAATTCTGCTAATTTAAGCTCAGCGGTATTTTTGCTAATCCTAGCAACACATGTCTGCTGACGTGTAGTACAATGAAATTAGTAGAAGAATTAGTAGCCGCTTCTAAATTTTAGTAGACTTTTTGTAAAGTTGAATTTAAAATCTGTTTGCTAAAATCAGCAAAAAAAAATTACTAAATATTATTAATATTAATAAAAAGCTTTGAATTTATTTTTCTTATCGAGCATCAAAAATTTTGATTATATTTTTTAAAAAACGAATTAATCATTTTGTTTAAATTTGTTAATTTCTGTTTTGAAAAATATTTTGGACAATTTTTTTTTTACTTTTAAGGTTAAATTTTAATTGTTTTTAGGGCGGATTCTTAGAACTAAAAAACCTTTTTAGTGCTATTTTAAGTGGATGTCATCTTTTTAGACATGAGTCGGTATCTTCACTTCCGATCCCTTTTTAAATATATGTAACATTTTAAGGAAATTTAAGTTTGGTGATGTAAGTTTTAATTAAAAATAACATTTCCTTCAATATCCACTTTTTTAAAATTAGTAAAATTGTTTGCATATTTCTGAAATTAGCAACAAAAATTTGTAAATATTCTGTAAAAATTCTGTAATTTGTAAAATGCAAATAGCAAAAAGATTTGCTAAATAATATTTTTTTACTAAAAATCTGTACAAAAATAGTAGAGTGGGATTGAAAACCGTTTACAAATTTTTCTACTAACTTTTTTTCTGAGTGTAGTAACATATACGCGTAATAACATATAAGTGTGGGTACTCAAATTTAAAAATGGGGACGATTTCGCGCAATTTTTTCGGAATTTTTTTTAATATTTTTGGGAAATCAGTCTCTTTTCTGCAGTCAAAAGGCGCCGTAGGCAAAATTTTTATTTTTTTTAAATCGCCCCAAAGGGGTCTTTAATTAATTGAGACGTAGCCACATATCTTAGATCATGAAACAAAATGCATTTTTTAACTAAAATCGCCGCAGGCAAAAATTTTTTGAAGGGATCCACACCATATATGTAAAAAAAATTTTTTTTGATATAAAAGCGCCACAGTAAAAAATTTTTAATTTTGGAGTAATTGTCTCAAAGGGGTCTTAAATGGAACTTGAGGTAGCCACATACCATGGATCGTGAAACAAAATGCATATTTGAGATTCTGCACTTATATGTTACTACGCGTACCAGTTTTTGGGTCCTGGACGGCCTCACAGGCCCCGTCCCCAACAATTGAAGATAAAAAAAGTTTTGGTTTTTATTCCAAGGGTCATATATTTTATTTTTTTTTTGATAAAGTAATTTTTTTTGGGACCCCAAAGGGGGGTCTTAAATGGACCTAAAGGAAGCCACATACCATGAATCGTGAAACAAAATGATTATTTTGAGATCCTGAGGAAATTTCCTTTCCCTGGCGGCCCCACATGCCCCGGCCCCAAAAATGGAAGATACAAAAAAAAAAGTTCTTTTTTATTCCAGAGGAAGTCATGTATCTTTTTTTGAGCAACGCCCGACAAAGTGCTATTCAGCCAATAACTGGATATTTCTAGTACCTTTCACATGAGGAATATATAATATATATATACGGATATAAATGAGCGCCCGTAGATATGCCCTCAGTCTGAGATAGATCGCTAATACGGCAACAACTCGGCAATATAAACGTGGTAAGAATAAGGGAGGGGGTCCATAGTGATTTGAAATCAAAAGTTTTAAAATATGTGTTCCCTGGAGTATGGGCTTATTTATTGATAAGATACTTTTTGAAATTTGCGTCAGGTGCGTTTTAAAAATAGGGTTAAAAAAGACGAAAGTGTCCCCAAAGGCCTGTCCAACCCGCTTTAACTAGAAACCTGAAAAGAACGAGTGAAATTGAAATATTTAAATTGGGAAACCACATGGATTGGCGAACGAAGGGAATATAAACACTATACAAGATGAACGAAATTAAATGGCACGGGGAACCATTGAATTGAAACACGACACAAAGGGAACGAAATGGAATCGAACAGTAAACTAGTGGAATCGAAACACCAGACAAGGAGAACAAAATGTAGTGGAACGGGATATAAGTGAAATTGAAAAAATAAGACAAGGAGAACGAAATGGAATCGAACAGTAAACTAGTGGAATCGAAACACCAGACAAGGAAAACAAAATGTAGTGGAACGGGATATAAGTGAAATTGAAAAAATAAGACAAGGAGAACGAAATGGAATGGAACGAGCTTGGACTATAGTAAAGGAAAATTTGGCAAAGTTAATTGCCTGGTTTTTTAGCTCTATTAAAAAAAAAACAAAATGGAATATTAAAAGCTCACGGAGAACAGCTTATGTGTCAACTCTTTGGCAATTTTTGGCTAAAGATCATTTTCTTTTCTGGCAACTAAAATACAAAAGTTATAAGGCAATATTGAGCAACAACTTTTAAGTGCTCACCTTGCCGAACATGTCTGGCAAATCGAGCTATTAATAAAAATCTTATTAAAGGTTATAAAAAATACTGCAATGGGTATAAAAAAAGTATTTAAAATAAAATTTATTTAAAGTTTTTTTTTTATTAATAAACTTTACTTAAAAACTTTGATAATGTACACAAAATGTAAATGACGTCTCTTTTTCTAAAACAAAAAAATTAATTTTGATTTATATTCACGAAGTATATTAACAAATTTTAAGATTTTTTAAAAATATTTTAAATACAGTCTTCTAGGCTAACCATTCCAGAGTTGTTTGTCCGTATTTCTATACAAATTTATTTTTAACCTCAATTGTTTGATTATGGTGGGTTAAGAAAAGTCAAGGACTTTTTATGTA
Organism: Eustalomyia histrio; assembly: GCA_949748255.1. NCBI lineage: Eukaryota > Metazoa > Arthropoda > Insecta > Diptera > Anthomyiidae > Eustalomyia > Eustalomyia histrio. The sequence goes on from OX456526.1 coordinate 17,449,768, forward strand.
TTTTTTTTTTTATAAAATTGTCTATGATAAATATATCTACAATTTTTCACATTCAATAGAATATTATTATAAAGTAATAGAAGAATAGAAAAAATGTATAAATTTATTGGTCACATTTGAACTTGGGATGATGTCTGCACATAAATATTCTTTAAAATCGTATTTTTTTTTACTAAAGTTATTGTTATACAAAACAAATTACATGATAATAACATTATAGAAGAGAAACGCCTTTATTGAAATGATAGACACACACATATACACACATAGAGATACTCTTATATAAATGCTTTCTTAAATGTATATAAACACAAACTCAAGTAAACTTAACTTGAACTACACCATTTAGAATTTAAAGCAGAATAATCGATTTACAGAATTGAACATAAATCTTAAATTAAACAATTTTGGTTATAAGCAAATTATTTAATTAATCTTTTATCATTAGAATTTTGAAATTTTGTATATTATTAATACAAATTCTTTGTATACATAGTTTGAAAATGGTGTTCTCTGATTACAAAATTGAAAAATTATGGTTATAATCATTTCTTTTGTATACAATAATTATAATTTAAATAAGTTTAATGAAATGAAATCAAATCGAAACATTTATTTGTTGTGTTGGTTGTATAGGTGTTTGTGGAAAATCCCTGTAGGAAGCCTAGGGTCAAGTGTCTTAAAGTCACCACTTTTGTCGGCTATTTTGGGTGACTTTTTGGTGACATAGTTAACAAAGCGTCTTCACTTTTTACATTCCCTTTTTTTTTGTCACATTGTCAACAGTTTCTACTGCACTTTATGCATTCCTTTCCTTGCAGCTGCATAGCTGTGCTTCTTTTTTATTTTTTTTTATTGTTTCATTTTGTTGCAAATACATGCACATATCTGCGTGCAAAACTAAAGTTTTTAATAAAAATATAAATAAAAGTGAATTTCAAAGGTAAATATACATATAATTTGAACAAAATATATAATCAGCAAAAGCAATTACAAAGGACTTGATAAAGAAACAATCAATTTTGTATAAAAATTACGGTCTATTTTTAGTGATGAAGATTTTATGGAGCCTATGGAATAAGCGAAAAAATTATTTACTTTAATGAAATTTATAAAAAATTTTATTAATAAAATATCTAATTTGCTGAAATAAATGCACCTGTCTAACCTTTTTTTCCTTCCTAGTGTGGAAATCTAGTAAAAAGTTCCAAAAGTTTAGACTATTATTACTAAAATGTACTAGTGAATCTCTGGTTCCAATGTCTACACCTAGTCAATAGTTGTGAAGATTCACAATGACAAGCACATGTAAAATTTCTACAGCATAGAGTGTTGTCTGGGGCTTAATTAGTCAGTAGTACTGGTGACAAAGTCAATAGTGAATCAGTACACTTTCACTATCGACATTTCCTTTAGGGATTTTAGAGACACACACACACATTAACAAATACTAAAATACATTGACAGACATTTTGATGAATATATATAAATGATTGCCATTATAATTGATAAGTTTCCCAGCAAAATTTTGATAATAGGTTTTACCAGTTCATGTATACTCTATACCCTCTGCCTTACATTACATATTACTCGTAAGGGGTACCTTATGGGTTACATTATCAATTAAAATAAAGTGTTAGTTGACTAAAGTGTAAGTACTGTCTGGAAGTTCTTACACTTAAATCAAATAACACCTGATCCTAACATGGACACCCCCATGTTAGGATCAGGTGTTATTTGAAGAAATAGGAGATATTTAATTAAAATTATCGTTACTTACCGTTAATAGGTAATGTTAGGGTAGGTACGTATTTATGTGAAATAGGTAATGTAAGCAAATTACCCTTTACTGGTAATAGGAAATGTCAGGTAGGGGATATAGTTTATTTTATAAACTGTATTACTACACAAAAAAAAACTAAAATTGAATTTCAATTAAAAGTTTTGTAAATACAATTACAACTTTAATTGAATTTGGACTAGCAAAGGAATTTGTTATATCAATTAATTTTTTGTTTAAAATTAATTGAAATTTTCAATTTTTTTTGTAATCATATTAATTAAAATTGTAATCAAAAATCTTCAACAATTTCAATTAAAGTATTAATTATAATAATTATTTTAGTTTTCTTCGATTCTCTCTATTCATTCAGCTATTCAGAGCTAAAGATCCTTTATTTATAAAAAATTTAATTATAAATATTTATCCCAATTGAATAGAGAAGATCGAAGAAAACTAAAATAATTATTAAGAATCTGAGAGCACATCAGAATAACCGGAAATAAAATATTTCCAATATAAAACAAACCCAGGAGTACGAAAGGACATTAATAGGTACAAAACTATGAGGGACAAGATAGTGAAATTAAAGGCAACTTTAACGTTTTTAATCGTTTTAATTATTTGGAATTCAACTAAAAATATTTTATAAGTTTTTAGTTAATAATTTTAATTTATTAATTATAAAAAAAAAGACAATTTCCCCTAAAGAAGTCACTCAATGTGGTGACGAAATATTGGGATAAATAAATATTTATAATTAAATTTTTTATAAATAAAGGATCTTTAGCTCGATAAGGAATATTGAAAGTATTAATTATATCAATAAAAACTATAATTAAAGTTCTAACTAAAAATCAATTAAAATTTTAATCAAATTTTTAATTGAAATCAAATCAAATTAAAATTTTAATAAAAATTTTGATTGAAATTCCAGATTCAAATCAATTAAAATTTTAATCGGACTTGAAATATTTCCTTATTTTTTTTATTTCTAAATACTTTCTACCAAATAGTTCATAATAGTACCATAGTACTTTTGAGGTTCCAACTTTATCATAACTGGTGCATGTGTATCCGCAGTGTTACCAAAAGAATTTTTTTCTCATGTTCCCATTCTCAAAGTTGAAATACCCAAAAATCCTTAACACATTGTTAAATAATCGAATTTTTCTTTTTTTTCTAATATGATTTTTTGAAGATTTTGCTTGCTAAAATTTAAAAATAAATATTCTAGATGGGGCCACCCTCATAAAAGAATTCAAATTTTAACAAACTCCAATTTTAAATTTTTTTTTTAAATTTTAAAATAAACCTATAAAAACATGATTCCATGATTTTATTTTAAAATCTGATTCAATTTTTAACCAATCGATTTGCAAAATTCTGTTCTTTGTTTAAATAATTTTCTATTTTATTCAATTAATATTAAATTCAGAGAATTAATTTGATTTTTGTTGATTATTTTTATGAAATCAATCAAATTGATTAAATTTTAACAAATCAAATAATCAAAAATCATTCCCGGACATAATCACAAAACATATAATTCAATCGAGTCAAAATTTAATGATTGATATGAAGTGATTATAATTTATTCACAGATTCATAAAATTAATAATATGAAAAATAAAATAAATTATCAAGCTCTGCATTAAAATCAATACGTCATTAAGTAAGCAGAAATACTTTTCGATTTTCGATCTGAAAAATCTATTCAAATTTAATTTTTTTATCAATAAATTTTAAAATCTGAAGACAAATCCCCATATCTGGCAACATTGATCTGAGGCATAAAAACACTGCGGTTCTTTTTCTTAAACATGTAATAATAAAAATATTTTTAACATTTTTTTTTTGTTTTTTTTTTGTTTAGGGATTTAAAATGTAATTTAAATTACTGTAATACAAAAAGTTAAGATATGTTATGAATACATCAAAATTAAATGACTTTTATATGTTGTCAATGAAGTTTATTGTAAACTAGAATATGTTTTACACCAAGTTCATTATTAATTAAAAATTTAATTGATATGATTAAACTTTTAATTGAAAATAAACTGAAAATCAAAAAAAAGTGTAGAAAAAACATGAATTAATAATAACTATTACCAATATTTTGCTGGGTTATAGTTTTATTGAAAATAATATAGAATAAAAAATCAAAAGTTATAATTACTCCCTTAAGAAATTCAATATTTTATAGCAACAATAATAAAATTAAAAGTATTCTATTAAATGAATAAATAAATGTATTAAGTAAATAAATACAAACATATACATTTATTTTAAACGAAATATATTTGTATATAATTTGTATACTATTTTTTTTTTTCGTTTCTTTGTAAAACGAGACAAAATTTATAAGACAATTAGTATGTAATAAAGACAAATTATTGAATTCAATATTAACATTTTTGTTCATTTAAAATAAATTAAAGTATAACATTAAATTATAGTCTATAATTTATTATTATTTGAATTTCAGTAATTTCTAATTACTTTCTAGTAAAGATGTTAAAAAGCCCGAGTAAAATATATTAATTTGGCACAATATTTAATTAAATCAAATTTTATATTCCTTAATATCATATTTGATCCAAAAAATTGCCCTCTGTGACATGTCATAGGACTGGTTAAAAAGAACATTTCATGACTTTTAAACCGGTCAGGTGGTAGGTAATTTAGGAACCCGTCCTCTTTTCACCTATCACGTGATATGTATTTTTGAAACCCAACAAGTTAACACCTATCAAGGAACAGGTCCCAATTCCCAACTGACCCCCTTTTCCCCGAAGGCTTATTATATTTTCGGAACTTATATATAATTATATATTCGGAAATTTGGAAAAAATTTCTACATATCATGGCTGAAATAATAAGACTAAATTGGTTCTGTAGTTAACTGATTTTATATAATTATATATAACTACATATAATATTATATATAATCATATCTTTTGGACTGAAAAAAAATGAGGAGAAATAATTATATTTAAATCAAAAAAAAAAAAAAGTACATATAAAAATTATCACCACTTAGTTATATACTATAAAAATTTATAGTTCTTGTTGTCCTGAAATGGTTTAAACTTTAAAAGTTTTGTAAAAAAATATTAAATAAAGAAATAAAAATAAATTAAAAGCACAAAAAAATGTATATCGAAACGATTGACATGGGACCACATATAATTTTATTAAATTATATCTTTTACCATATCAAAAATACTCTAGATATGGACATCTCAAATTTGTTTGCACATATTGTATCATATCATATTGTATCTTATACCATATAAAAAATATTTATTATATTGTAACTTATATTAAATCATATATAATTATATATCCATACCATATCAAAAAATATTTTTGATATTGGCCCATACATTATTATATATGGGTGATTCAGTCACGACCCGCCAAATTTCATTGGCGTATTCCTTGGCTCATTTCATGAAAATATTTCCATTACGACCATCCCCGAAAATGCAAATGCGCGAAATGGCAGAGGTTACAAAATTTTCGAATTTATGGTAAGAGGATAGTAGGGTAATATTGCTAACTTCTGAACCAGTGGTCGGTTTTTTGTTTTGGGCTTGTTGGAAAGGTCTTTGGGAGACCTTTAAGAATCAATAAAAAAAGAATTAAAAAAAGTGATATCGCCGAGATACAGAGCTTTTTGAACAAAAAAATGGAAAAAAATACATAAGAACGTGCACATAACCTCAATTTGCTCAGCCAGATGGCAGGTAACCTCAAAAGCTCACCCACAAAAACAATTTTTTAAAGTCACAAATCTCAATTTTTTATTACTTTTTTTTTAAAATGTAAAAAAGTTGTAGTCCTACAGTGGTATTCATAAAAATTTTAAACAGTATTTCAAATCAATTTTAAGCAAAATTTGCTAAAATTGTATTCATAAATGAATTTTAGCTTAAAATAACTTTTTTAAACCTTTGATTTGTATTTATTTTCATTTTAAACATTTTTGCAAAAAATTGTCATTTAATCAAATTAATTTATTTGTTTTTGTTTAATAAATATTGGACATTCTATATTTGATCAAAAGAATTGGTAAGAACCATTTTTATTTGAAAAATGTGATATTTTTAATTGTATCTTGTTCATAATAGAGAGTATGGCAAAAATTAAAAAAAATCGTCAGATGAAAATTAACAAAAAGAGGATCGACCCGTTTTCAATTCCGGATAAAGAATTTAAGCAGAAATAATATTTTTTGATATTATTTATTGAAAGTAAACTAGTGGTGTGTTGTTTAATCAAAACAAAGAAAATAAAACCGGTTATTTGAATACTTTTTTATCTACAATGAAATCATTATCTATGTAACACTTTTATTGGGAATTTTGTTTTAATTCTTGTTCTCTTTTTATTTAATAAACAAGTTTTCATAAATTTTTTATTCTATAAGAACAATGTTTTTTTGAAAAATTACAAAAAAAAAAAATACATAGAAACGAGTACTGTATGGTTTAGTAATCATTGATTTGCATCATTACGATTAATGTGACAAATAAAAAAATACAGTGTTGCAATCCTCAAGTTAAAAAAAAAAAACATTAAATCGTTTTTTAGTTAAAATACTGATTATGAATACGAATTTTTAATAAACCTTTTTAGGCTTAAAATGTTTTTTTATCTAAAATGCATTTGAAACTTGAATTAAATTTTTTTTTTATAAATACCGCTGCTAATGTGCAGCAATAAGAATTGTTATTGTTTTTGAGATTTACTTTGCAAAAAAAAAAAAAAAAAAACTGTTACCTATCATAAGTTTAACAGCAATAAAATTCTTCACTTTATGAGACAATCCAGACTCCATCGCCCATAAGCATTTGTATGCACTCTAAAAAATTACTACTATAAAATGGGCAAAGTTTTATGTAATATTACTAAAATTCGGTAAATATAAACACCAAATGTGTAAAACTTTTTTGTGTACACTTTCACATACAATAATACACACACGCAGTATTTTTAGACACTATTTGTTTACAATTAAACACATTATGCCTAAAATTATTATTGTTTTGTTAAATTTAAATTTTACGCACAGAGATTGTAAATATACTTAAATTAAAATTTATCCAACTTATAGTAGGAAACTGTTCTCCTACTATAAGTTGGGTAATTTTACTCTGTATGCGTAAACAAAAAAAAGTACAAACATTATGCGTAAGTTGGGACACACATTATTGGTTATTTCACATTGAAAGTGCGTAAAAATTAAATGAAATTTTAATTTAACAAAAGAATACTAATTTTAGACACATTATGTCTAAAATACTTTTTGTGTATATTATTTTATATGAAAGCGTGTACAAAACATTTTTAGGCATTTTTTGTTTATATTTACCGAATTTTCGTAATATTACATAAAACTTTACCCATTTTATTGTAGTACATTTACAAACATTTTTTAGAGTGTGGTGATATTTGAGCGATTTTTATGTTCTATTTTGTTTATATACATTTTTGTGATTTTTAAATTTTGGAGTTTGTATAATTTTTGACGATTTTTTTAATCTATTTTTTAGAATTTTTCCTTATCAATATTTATGATTTTTGTTTTTACTTTTCATTTTTTTTCCATTTGGCATTTTTGAATTTTGCCATAAATATCAGCAATAATTGAAATTTTAGAATAAGTTGTAAAAAATATTTTGAAAATTTTATATATTCCAGCTACTTGAGAGACCAACATAGAGTTCGATTTGTTTTGTTTGGACTAGTAATAAAAGTCACTCAAAAATGTTACGTTTCTCTTCACAAACATAAAATCCACAAGAAGAACATTCATATTTCGTTTCACCAACATTGAATAGCACAAACATTCATAAAACGAAAGGTTTTGTGCCGGCCTTTGACTACTACCCCCATTCCATTTAATATACTCTCAAACAAAAGTTATCAATCAAACAAAAATATGTTTTCTAACTATTGTTAAAATATCATATAACAACAAAAGAACATGTATTTATTAGAGCACAAATAATTGGAAGTGTACTTTGTGAAATTTTGTGTGAATTTTTTTTTTGCAATACATACATTTTGTTCTTCAGTATCATAACTTGTTCTTTGTTCTTTCTTTAAAATATTAGTTTTTTTTTTTTGTTTTGATTTTTTTTTTATTTATTTTTTTCTACAAACATTATTACTGTTTTTGTTATGTGTTGTAATAATAATGTTGTTATTGATATTGAACAATAATAAAAGAAGGATATCAATTGACTTTTTTTTTTTTTAACAATATATACAATATTTATGTTGTAAAATGAAACAAAATAAAAAAAAATAATAATATTGTAGTAGTTGGCAATAAACGACTTGGTTATGTCAGTAAAAAAAAACTGAAGTGATTTAAAATGAATGATATGAATTTCTGGTGAAATATATGACAATATATTTTAATCAGCAGAAATAGTATGAATTTGTATTAAAATACACTAATTTGTATGGAAATTCGATATGTTGAAATAGCGATCGCAAACATCAATACAAAAACGCCTTAATTTTATTTTTTTTTTTGTAACCTTAACACACAGTGGCAGGCAGTGTGGCTTTTTAAAAAGACTTAAAATGAAGTGGCAAACCGGGGGATTATGGGGAAAACAGAAAAATAAAATTTAAAAATATTGTTGTTCGAATTGTTGATAGCCGTTCTAATATACCCCATTTACTTATATACATATATTTTAAAGTTATACTACTCCACACAGCGTATGAGTACTGTGAATACTCAATAAATATTAATCATACACGTGACCTGGTACACAGAGGTTTCAAACCATACAAAAAGGGTAATACCACAGTTCAACACAAAAAAAAAAAAATTACGGGGTTCCGATGGTTGATTCTTGTTAAGGAGACCAACAAAAATATACGTGTGTCGGCGTTTTGATAGTTTACATCGGAATTTCATTTTAGAGGCGGTCAAAGTTTCCCAGCTCTGGCCTGTTCTTGCAGCATATCGGTATATAAAACTATGTATTCTTTACATCTGAAGTATGGCAAATATTTTTGTAGAACATATTAACCCTCTATCTCCCTTTTTTTTGCTTTATTCCAACAAATTGTAAAAAACACCCCGAAAAAGGGGAAGGGCGGGGATGAAATGTTCTACAAAAATGTTGGCCATAAAATTCTTCTTTATATGTCAGAACACACCAAAAGCCAAAACTTAACGCAAACTCCAAAAACTAATCAAATTTAAGATTGCTCAACAGATTTCTAGTCAAATTTTGGGATGACCAACATATTAAAAGTTAGATTTTGGGATCACCTACATAATATTTAGGTCAGCCCAAAATGTGACTAGAAATTTGATGAGCAATCTTGAATTTGATTGGTTTTTGGTATTTGTGTTAAGGGAAATGGACCAGTCACAGAGTTGGTCTTTGTGGCAGAAACCGGTCCTCCAGTTGGTTCTCTTATATGAAAGTAACTTTAACATGGGCTTGCAATAGGAGGTGGCAATTTCTACCATTAAAGCTACTTGTGACATATCGCCGACCTTTTTTAAGGTACCATATCACATATCATTGGTGTAAGTGAATGCGCAACAAAACAGGTTAGAATTATCTTACACATAACTGTTGACACACTCAAAAAAAAAAAAAAAAATTAGACATGAACTAGAATGTAATCAAAAATTTTCTTCAAAATAGTTTCTAAATTGTCCTCAATTTAAGTAAAATTTTATTAAAACTTTGAAAAATTTTCTTAAAAAGAATAAAAATTACTAAGTTTAAGGAAAAACGAAATTGTTTATATACTCAGAAATAGTTCATATTTTTCCTAAGTAATATTTCATGATTTTAGGAAAAAAAAACAAGTCAATTAAATAAAAATTTATTAATTTTAAGAAAAAACATCTTAGTTTTAAGAAAATTTCATACTTAAATGTAATAAAATTAAGTTAAGTTCAAAAAAAATTTAGGACATAATTTACTCCCATTTAGTTCAAAAAATGTGTCTCAACTTAAATCGAGGAAGTACTTGAACTTAATTTGTGTTCATTTTTTGTTCGCGAGTAGTAAAATTAACTAAATTTTAATAAGTCATTTCCAAATTCAGTTTTTAAGTATTTCACTTTCTAATTTTGAAGAATTGTTTTCTAAAAAATAGTTCAGTTAATTAAAAAGAAAAAGTAATAAATTTTTTCCTACGTAATAATAAAAATTTACTTGATTTTAGAAACTAATGAACTATTTCTAAGGAAAATTTTCATGCAGATAAATTTTAAAAATTTTAATAAAATATTCTTTATTTCAAGTAAAAGTTTTCTAATTTTTAAAAAATAATAAAATTTGGTATAGCATTTTTTTGTTGTTGGAAAACGTTTAAATTATTTTTAATATTCTATTACAAAAAAACAATCAATTAAAAACAAATCAGTTAGTTTTCCTAATTTTCAAGAAAAAATATTATTAAATAAAATAAATTAAAGTAACCATTTAAAAAAACTATCGTGCATGATTGTAATTTTTGGTTCGTGATCGTGCGTGAGCGTGAGTAAAAAATCTCTCAAGTGCCCATCTCTAATCTTAACAGTATTAATTATTGAACTTTAAATATCTGAAAATATATTTTAAAATTTTGTTAGCAAAGGGTACAAAATTTTGAATTTGCGCTTTTATGTAATAAATTTGTTTGTTGACTACAATACAAAATATCGCAGGCACATTTTATAAATTACGGCATAATGGCTTTCCTATAATTGACATAGCGCTTATTAAACTTTATATTTATCGAACTATTTTTTTCACTTAATAATAAAAAAGTTTGAATTTGTATATGTCAAATACAGTTTAAGCTAAAATTCCCATAAAAATAAACTTTTCCATTTTCCAATAATAACAAGAAATGTAACTGTGACATTTTTTTATTTTTGCAACAATTTCCCTTAATTTAAGAAGACAAAGGACCCCCAGTGTACCTTAGCCATAGATGTCGTGTGTCACGTATGGCGTCCCTTTTTGTAGTTATCTCAAGCAGAACCGTTGGTTAACTAGGAAAAGGATCTGACTTTGTCACAATTTATTACGTTTTAGGATATCCTGCAGTACATTTTTTTTTTATTTGATTACCTTTTTGCTTATGAAATTTAGTTTATATTTTAAATACATGAAATTAGTATAATTCAATTTAGTTTTAAGACGAAATTGTATAGCAAAAAGCTTGTTAAGAGCAGTGTCCTCATAAACCGGAAGAAAATATCCTATACCAAATTTTATTATTTTTAAAAATTAGAAAACTTTTTTTTTACTTCAATATTTTATTAAAATTTTTAAAATTTATCTGAACTAAGTTGCATATAGGAAAAAATTTATTACTTTTTGTTTGTAATTGCCGGAACTAATTTTTAGAAAACAATTCTTCATAATTAGAAAGTGGTATACTTAAAAACTGAATTTGGAAATGGCTTTCTGAAATTTAGTTAATTTTACTACTCGCAAACAAAAAATGAACACACATTAAGTTCAAGTACTTTATCGATTAAAGTTACGACACATTTTTTGAACTAAATGGGAGTAAATTATGTCCTAAATTTTTTTTTTTTGAACTAAACTTAATTTTATTAGATTTGAGTATGCAATTTTCTTAAAACTAAGATGTTTTTTCTTAAAATTAATAAATTTTTATTTAATTGACTTGTTTTTTTCCTAAAATCATGTAATATTAATTGGGAAAAATATGAACTGTTTCTGAGTATATAAACTATTTCGTTTTTACTCAATCTAAGGAATTTTTATTCTTTTCAAAAACATTTTTCTAAGTTTTAATAAAATTTTACTTAAATTGAGGACAATTTATAAACTATTTTGAAGGAAATTTTTTATTACATTTTAGTTCATGTTTTTTTTTGAGTGTAGGATTTTTGACTTAAATTTTACTTAAGATATTTCCAAACAGATAGCCATTTTCAATTATATATTTGTTTAAGTGGAACATTGTAAATAATGGAGTTAAGCGAGAAACAATTTTTAAATTTTTTAATTTAATGAATTTTGTAAAAAAAATTTAACAATGTTAACAGGAAGAGTGGTCGATCGAAATTTTTAATAACAAATTAAATAATAATAATAAATAACAAATAAAAAATGGTATTTTGTGAAAATATATTAAAAAATTGAATTGGGACAAATATGGGAATTGAACTTTTTTTTGGGGGGATTTTAATTATTATGAGCTAAACTTTTCGGGAAACTAATGTACAATTTAGCCATATGTGACTACGGACAGGAATTTTAACCAACATTGCACGTATGAGTATTGTCAATACACAATAAATAATAATTATACGTTCCCGGGTATATAATTGAATAAATATTTTAACTTTGTTCATGAAAATATTCATTAAATAGATATTCTTGTTGGAACATATACAAGCGATTGATGAAGTCTTAGCTCTGGATGTAGGGTATAATTAAAAATGTACAAAATAGAGAAATTTAATACCAACACTACGACAATATAACCGTACACAAAAGAGTAGCAAATTCATTATAACACACAAAAACCAACTTTATTATTTTGTTAATAAAAATATAATATAAAAATGTATCAAATGCTTGTTATTGTTATAAACAATAAATAACAATGACCCATAAAGTAATATACAATAATATAAATTAACAGCAAATAAGTTAAAAATATATGTATACATTCATATTTATCATGAAAATAATATTAAATAACTTTTTAAAAATATATTATTATATCAAATAAATTTTAATTTTAAATATTTTAATAATTTTTTTATATCTTTTTTTTTGAATAAACTCTATATTATTTAATGTGATTTTTTTTTTATTAAAATTTATGATTTTTTAATTTCTTTTAAATTTTTTTTGTTTTTTTACAAAAAAGCCATTATCATTACAACAATTTGTTTAGATTCTTTGTTGTGTTGTGTTTATATTTGTTTATCTCTTTTTTTATTTTCTATATTAAAAAGTATCATTAATATTCGTTAGTTTATAATTTATACGTGTGAGTGTAAATGAACTTTTCTAAATGCTCTCGTGTGTAAGTTAAACCTTAAGGTGACAATATTTTTTTTTTTTTTGGCAAGATTATCGATTAAATTTCATAAAGTCTCTTAATGAAGTATTTTCTAACTCGGTGGAGTCATTCGTTAATGTAGAGATTGTAACATATTTAAATAGTCTGTGGTTAATAATTATTCCTTGTGATCCTTTTCTTCATTATAGGGTTAAACAAATGTGTTGCTTGTTTGTATATTTATGTAGACAAAAAAAAATCTAAAAACATATTTTACGGTGAAAAGTATTATGGAAAAAATTTAAAAGAAGGATGCGTTTTCTACACGTCAACACCTTTAGTCGCTGGTGCCTTTACGTATAGAAGATATTTGTACACAGAAAAAATTATTGCTAAAAAAATTTTAACTCAATTTTCTTTGATTTTTTTTTGTTAATTTTCAATTAAAAGTTTTATCATATCAATTAAATTTTTAATTGGTTTACAATAAATACTATTGACAACATATAAAAGTCATATTATTTTAATTTATTTATATCTTAAATTTTATTTAAATCGCAAAATTGAATCTCAAATCCCTAAAAGAAAGAATGTTTATTAATAAAACCGTCATAACGTTATTTTTTTAAGAAAGAGAACCGCTCTCATTGTTTAAATTTACAAAAACAATATAGTCAAAGTAGTGTTTGTATACACCAGAGTGTATACATGTCAGTGTTGCCAGATACGGGGATTTGGCTCCAGATTTGAAAATTTATTAATAAAAACAAGTAAGAGCGGCTAAATTCGGCTATGCCGAATCTTATATACCCTTCACGATGATTGGAAATAAAGTGAAGTTTATATATGGACATATATGGAATGGACAGAAAATTAACCATATAGTTTGGTGATAAAACTTGGGGTTGGGAAGATTTATGGTTGCAGAAAATAGGTATTTAAAACAAAATATGTTTTGGACATAACTTTTTTGTATCTGAACCGATATTTTCGAGTTTTTTTTTTAGCAAATATGTTAAACTAAAGAATTTCGATCTTTTGTTATATAAGACGTATCCATAGGTCATATTACAGCTCTAAAATAATATATGAGAAATAAAATAATATATGAGAAATAAAATGGTTTAAAAATCTGTTTATAAATTCTTTTAAATCGGAGCAAAAAATAGAAATAAAACTGTTTGTATTTTGTTTGTATCAGAAGGTTTTTATAAAAATTTTGATGTTTTTAGCCTATTTATGGATTATTTAATTATTAATTTAAAATTTTATTTAAATTTATTATTTAATGTTAAAAAAAAACAAAAAATAAACTAAAAAAAAAATCTTAAGAAAATAAAAAAATATATGCAAAAAAAAAGTGAATTGACCGGGATTCGAACCCGCGACCCTTCCACCAGTGGTGAAGGGTATAAAAACGTTTGTATTTTGTTTGTATCAGAGGGTTTTTATAAAAATGTTGATGTTTTTAGCTCATTTATGGATTATTTAATTATTAAAATAAAATTTTATATAAATTAAGTATTAAATGTTAAAAAAAAAAAACAAAAAATAAACAAAAAAAAGTCTTAAGAAAATAATAAAAAAAATGTACAAAAAAAGTGAGTTGACCGGGATTCGAACCCGCGCCTAAGAGAAAAAAAGTATTTGTGACATAGCGTCTAGACAACTGAGCTATTGAAGCTCACACAAAATCATCGTTAATAGAGGTACATATATAAAATGTTTTTGTTCATTAGAGATTTGTTTGGTTTTTATTTAAATGACAAATCTTTGTATAGGTTTGTTGTTGGTGTATAAAAGGTGAAGAAGTGAAAGAAAAGAATTTCAACGAATGGATGTGTTTGTTATGCGTAAAATTCTACATACATATTAAACAAAGGGATTTTACGGAAAAAATTAGAGGTAGTCCTGGTTTTTTTACTACTCAGCCATTTATTAACTGATCTGTCTGATTTTCAATAGCAAACAGAAATTGATCAAATGTAATAGAAATATATAAAAATCAAGTCCTCATCATGTCTGGGTTCTTCAGGAAACCCATTTCAACACACAGACGGACAGACGGACATCGTTAAATCAACTTCGCTCTTCATAAGGACCCAGAATATATATACTTTATAGGGTCTAAGATCAATATTGTAGACATTACAAACGGAATGACAAACTTCCACCTGTGGTGAAGGGTATAAAAATTAAATTTTGATAGAGTTTTCAGATCGATAACCTGAGCTTGATAATTCATTTTATTTCATATTATTAATTTTATGAATCTATGAATTATAATTATAATCACTTCATATCAATGATTCAATTTTGACTCGATTGAATAATTTGTTTTGTGATTCTGTTCGGG
This sequence comes from Eustalomyia histrio, assembly GCA_949748255.1. Taxonomy (NCBI): domain Eukaryota; kingdom Metazoa; phylum Arthropoda; class Insecta; order Diptera; family Anthomyiidae; genus Eustalomyia; species Eustalomyia histrio. Next base: position 17,464,935 of record OX456526.1, read on the forward strand.
AACTATTTTTGGTTATTTGATTTGTTAAAATTTAATCAATCAATTCTATGAAAAGAATCAACAAAAAACAAATTGATTTTCTGAATTTTATATTAATTGAATAAAGTAGAAATTTATTCAAACAGAACGAACTGAATTTTGCAAATCGATTTGTTAAAAATTGAATCAGATTTAAAAATTAAATAAAGAAATCATGTTTTTAAAGGTATATTTTAAAATTTAAAAATATTTTTGAAATTTAATTTTGTTTAAATTTTAGTTTTTATATGATGCCACCATCTTTCTTCTAGAGTATTTGTTTTTAGTTTTTAGTAAACAAAATCTTCAAAAATTATTTTAGAAAAAAAGAAAATTTTATTTTTTGACAATTTGTTAAGGATTTTTGGGTATTTCAGCTTTGTAAAATGGGAACATGACCATTGTGATAACCAGTTATGATAAAGTTGGTACCATAGTATTTTTTTGTGGTGCTATTGGAACTTTAGAAGTACTATGGTTCTCCTATGAACTATGTGGTACTAAAAAAAAAAAAAATATTGAAAATTTGATTAAAACTTTAATTGATTTGAACTTTAATTAAAATTTTTATTCAAATTTTAATTGATTTCATGCTGGAATTTCAATTAAAAATTTTATTAAAATCGTAATTGATTTTTGGTTAGAATTTTAATTTAAGCTTTAATTGATATAATTAAATCTTTAATTGCAAATGTTGAAGATTTTTGATTAAAAATTTAATAGATATGATTAAAAATAATTGAAAATTTCAATTGATATAACAAATTATTTTGCTGGTCCAAATTTAATTAAATTTTTAATTGTATTTACAAATATTTTAATTAAAACTGCATTTTATTTTTTTTCTGTGTATACTTCAACATAATCATTTTTATAAACAACATGAAACACCACTCAACGCATCAGAAAAAATGTTTATAGAACGCAAAAAATATTTTAAAAGAAAAACGAACAAAAAATAAAACTCTAGAGTAAATAAAACAAAAAATAAAAAAAGTTTTCAATTTATATGTGTTAGTTAATGTTTTTAAAGGTATTCCTTGTCTACCTTTGTTAAATATATTTGTTTAACATAAATATGTATATATAACAGTTTCACCATTACTGTCAGTTTGGCATATTAACTATTTAATGGAGCTATACTATATTTCAAAATTATATACAACATTGTGTTGTTATACGTTTCTTTTTCTCTCCCATGATTAGTTATGATGATGATTTATTATTAAATTATGCAAGCATCTCCAATAGAGATTCTCTATATAGATTATGGTATTTTTTTTTCTATAAAAAATTATATATAAATGATTTTAAAATTATTTTCAAATCAATCAATTAGCTAATGGAGATAAACATTTATAATGGTAGAAATTAAGTACATTTAATGTAAGCAAGAGGGTGCTTTAATGAATACAAGTTGGTATAAATAATAATAAATACTTAATCTTTATCAGGCGGTATAATTTTACAACATACAAATGCACGATTAGCTGTATTTTTACTCTTACCTATCAAGGTTAAGTGTTTGCAGCAAATCTACTCTAAACCGGTTAAAATTAAACCAAATTTAAAGCAGCTAATATTTATAATATTTGCGATATAATTGAACGTATGTCAGCAAATGAGAGAAAATGTATAAAGGTTGACTTTACACAACGTTGATAATTCCAAGTTGAAAGTAAACGTGCATACGAAAAGTATTTTGAAATTTTTGCCCTAAAACACTTTTTTGCGTATTTTTAGTTTTTTTAGTTAAAGCGTTAACACAGCTATTGGCGCTGTTAGTGAAAATAATATACATTAAATGTTGTGGTAACAATTGTTTTGGTTTTTCGTCATGCCACATTTTTGTGTAAATGAAAAGTGTATAGTTTTTAATTTTTCTAAAAGCACAAGGTCTTGGAAAATTTGAAGTCTAAAGGGTAAAAGTCTCCCCCTGACGGCTTATTCAAACCTCCTTGGATAAAAACCTGAAATTTAAAATATAGGGTGGGTAAATTTTAAGGGCCGATGTTGAATGTGAACCACACCTAAACGTCAAGTTGTTTTGTGCATTTCATTTGACATTTCTCAATTTCAGACTAACTCAATTTGAACCATGGAAAGATACACAATCGCGTTAAAGTTATTCGGGCTTATTATGGAAATGGACGTTTAAATCAAAATACATTTCGTGCACTTCGTGATTTTTTTTGGTCAGCATAATCGACCAAATGTTTTAACAATCGGGAGAATTGTGGGCAAATTTCAGCAAACCGGGTCTGTGAAAACACCTGTGCATGCTCGCCCAGTTTGTTCTGTGGAAAACATTGCTGTTGTTCGCGATAGTGTGTCATGAGATCGGCCAAGCATTTACCGTGAATGGTGTTCGCTATCGCGAGTTGATAACGAACTTATTGTGGACAGGAATTGAGGATATGAACATGGACGATATGTGGTTTTAACAGGACGGTGCAACTTGCCACACAGCTAACGAAACAATGGCTCTTTTGCGCAACAAATTCAATGGCCGTGTTACCTCACGTGGTGGCGATGTCAATTGGCCGCCAAGATCATGTGATTTGACACCGTTGGACTTCTTTCTTTGGAGTTATTTGAAAGAAATGGTATACCTCGATAAGCCAGCAACAATTCAAGAGCTAAAGGATGAGATAATTCGGCGGCCATTTGGCCGATATTTTGTTCCATACATAATTGAATATTATCATAATAAAAAGAAATGACAATGATTTCCTAAATAATTTGTGTTTTATTCAAAATCAACATCGGCCCTTAAAATTTAACCACCCTATATATGTTTTCTTGGGGTATGAGCCACCTAACTGATAAGATGGAATTTTTGAAAATCCCTACGGGGAGGAGCAAATAGGGGAAAAGTATTCCTCTTGACGGTCTGACTTAAATCCTTTGGCTAAAAACCTGATATTCGACATATGTGTTTATTGGAATATGAGCTAACTCACTGATAAACAGGGCCTGTTTAATGTCCTTTCTAAGTCCCCTCCCCTCGGGGAGGGGCAACATGTTAAAAAGGGGGAAGTATATCTCCTTCAATGACCCGCCCAAACCTATTGGGTAAGAAACCTGAAATTTAAAAAAATGTGTTCCCCGGATAATAGGCTACCTAACTGATAGGGCGCCATTTTTGGAAACCTCTGCGGGTGGGAGATAAAGGGGAGAGTCTCTCCCTTAGCGGCCTTTCCAAACCCCTTTTAGCTAAAAATCTGCATTATGAAATATATTTGAATGGGAGTTTTGAAAACTCCTACGCGGAGAGAAAAATTGGGAAAAGTATTCCCCTTGATGGACTGTCGAATCCTGAAATTAAAAATGTAGGCTTCATGGAGTATATCCAGAAAACAGTATCAGTTGTGGCCACCAAATTTGTTGCCAATCGAATTCTGGCGGTTACGATAACTGTTTTCATATTAAATTATATTTTTAGCTGTGAAAGCCAATATTCAGTTATACACAGAAATATTATTACGTTCCAAAAAATTTTATTTTAAAAAAAATTTATTTTTAGATTTTTCCGGTATCGAACCTGGGCAATCAGATTCATAGTACACACTCTTGCTTACTGCACCACAACTAATTTTTATTTTCTTCGATAGTTTTGCCATTTAAACTTTTAAATATTTTATTTTAATTAAAAATATAGTTTTTTTAATGTTTGCCTTTTCCGGGATTTGAACTCGAAATTCGGAGTACTAGGCTAGCTGTCTACCCACTATCCTACAAATACTTATAAATTTTAATTACTTATTTTGAATTTAAATAATTTTTTGGGAAAATAAATATCGCAGGAAATTCGTTTACAAACACCAATCGTTAGTGGCTTCTTTAATCAATACAATCCACAATTCGGTTGCTTCTACTGAAATCCTAGTTAAATGATATATTTGATCAGAATAGCCGTACATGTAGTTACCACTTTTGAATATCGACAATTTTTTGATAAATTTGATAGATTGCACCAAATTTCTAATATATTTACTAAATAAATGGTTGCTTCCACCGCACACAAATACTAAACGAATTTTATTTTTAAATATGATTGGAAATACTAATAATTGAATAATAGGAGTGATTTTCAGTTTCTTTTCTCTTTTTTAATTCCCAATACAACATTGTAGCTTTATCAATGAATTTATACGTTTTTTCAAATAAAATTAAATCCTCACAAATACATGTTAATGGTTTTGATCGAATTGCAACCAATCTTTTCTCTGGGTGTATAAGCAAACTCACCGATATTTCGGCTTTTTTTTTGCAAATTCCTACTGGGAGTTGCAAAATGGTGAAAATGGGTCAAACTGTCGGGATTTGTTTGGCTAGAAATCTGAAGTGATAAAATGTTTTTGAGAATTTTCGCCAGGAACGTGGTGAAAATGGGAGTTCCAAGGGGAAAAAGCCTCACTCTTAACGGATTGCCCAAACCAGTTTGGCTGGACGTATGATAGTGGAAAAGGAAGCGAGTGGAATTTAAATAATACACAAGGGGAACGAAAAGAAACGGAATGGGTAACAAGTGGAATTGAAACATTAGACAAGGGGAACCAAACTGAATGAAGGGGGAACGCGTGGAATTAGAACTCTACACGAGGGGAACGAAAGAAAACAAAACAAGGAAGGAGTGGAACAGGAACACTTGACCAGGGGAACCAAATGGAATGGAACAGGGAATGGAATGGAATTGAAACTATAGAATTAACTGGAATTAAAATAAAAGACTAGGGGAATGAAATGGAATGAAATCAGGAACGAGTGGAATTTAATAACTAGACAAGTGAAATGAAATGGAATAAATCAAGCAATGAGTGGAATTAAAACACAAGACAAGGGGAGCAGAATGGGTTGCAATGGGCAAAGAGTAGAATTGAAACACTAGGCAAGGGAAACAAAATGGAATGGAAACGTGCGGAAATGAAACATTATGGAATGTAAAAAAATGAAATGGAACAGGATACGAGTTGAATTGAAACACTAGACAATGGAAGCGAAGTAGGATAATACAAGAAACGACTGGAATTGAATCACTAGGCAAGACGAACGAACTGGGATGAAATGGCGAACGAGTGAAATTACAGCAGTTAACACAAGGAACAAAATGAAGTGTAGCGAGCTTAGATTATTTTGGGTGGTGCTAAACAAAATTCAGGTGTATTAGACAAATTTTGTTGTGAGAATTATTATAATAGTTGTTGTAGATCTTAGTAGTAGTAACCGAATTTTAGTTGGCAACTGACCAAGCCGCAGTAGCTAGTAACTAGCCTAAACCGCAGTAGCTAGGAATTTGAAATTTGGCATATAAGTCCTCCTCCGTCTTAGATTTTTACCAAGCTGGAACTTTTCAAAATTTCTACAGAGAGGGGAAAAATAAAAAAATGGTCCTCCTTAACGTCCTGCATAAAGCCCATCAGCTAGAAATCTGAAATTAAATATATGATTTTTCTAGAAGATGTGCTAATACTTCTGTAAGGTAAATTCTTCACCCAAGCGGTTTGCCTAAACCGGTATTTTTGGAGTCATGTAATCTGAAATTAAATATATCTGTCCTTTGGGTCATTTTTTTTATTGTATTAACACTCAGAGGTTGCCTCCTACAAATGCAGTGCATTGTGTTGATATCTATAAAATAGGTTATGCGAAAACCGTAGTAATGTTTATGGATATTGTATTTGAATTTCTCTCTATTAAACACAGAGAAAACAGATTCATCGCCAGGACTCAATTTTTTACCAACTGCATGGTTCGGTTGAAGCCTTAGATTTTTTTTTGGTGGTGGCAACCGAAATGTGGTTAATTTAAAAGAATTTCATTTGGAATATTATTTTTCAATTGAGCCAAAAATACATTTGATTGCGACCAACAAAACATTAAAATTGGCAAGAAATTCGGTTGTCACAATGAATATATTTTCTGTGTGTAGGTGTCAGGGAAGACCTCTGCCGCAAGTTTATTCCACCTACGATTTTTCTCTGTTGTGCGATTCACTAAATATTCGAACACAAACGGATGAACTCTACTGGATAAGCGAGTATTCCGGGAAAAAAGTTCGGGCTCGAGTGATAAGTTCTCTTATCTCAGCAGAGCACCTGCACAAGACTTTCGTCGCATGTATTTCTTCAATTTTCTTCTTAATATATTCCGATATTCAAAACTAATTCCATCAATATAGAAAATCTTTGCTTTGAAATCGTAATTTTGAGTTTAAAATTTAATTTTGTAACGCCATTTAACTTAAAATTTTAACCTTTCCACTCGTAAGTTACTAACCAAATTCTCTGACAAATATTAACAACATTTAAATCAATTTAATGGTTCATAGGGTTTAGCATAATGTCTTACTTTTTCCATGTTACAAGCTACATTACCATCTTTCAACGGCCCTCAATCTTAAATAGAGTAAAGAGAAATAAGAAAAGAAATCTAAGAAAAAATTGAATATAAAGATAATAACAATGGTGACTGATGATAATGGTGTTAGCCAATGAAAAGTAACAAACACTCAAATAAAATAACAATATAAAATGAATAAAAATAATAGTAAAAAAAAATAACAAACAAACAAAAAAAGATGTTGATTTTTTCAACAAACAATAGAAATTACATTTTATTGTCAGGAACTAGAGGACGATACGATGCAGGAGTACATCAAAATAAAATAAAAATAAATAGAAATATACTTCATTCAAACTTGTCAAATAAACACACACACACACACACACAAAATGATGGTAGGAAATATCATTTACAAGTTTAAGTCCTCTTTTATTACGTTTTTCTGATTTTTCATCTTGTGCTACGGAAACGGAAGTAGACAAATTAAGATGTGTATAGTAACATAGATTATAGTTAAACTTTTAACAACAAATACTCTCTCTTATTTTATGATGGTAGTTGTAGTGATGATGATAATAATGGTTTGTTGGTTGTTGCAATAAAAACATTGTTTAAAATATGTTAGCATTTATTCAGGCCAACTAACATATTTTTAAAATATTTTACTGGGAAATTATATTATAGTTAAAACAATAATTATATTATAATTGAGTTTAAATTTTATTTTAGCAAACACTTTTTAAATAATTTGTATTAACCCTATTTATACCATCCCATCCATCTTGCTGGAATTTTTGGACGGCATTTTATAGAAAGATGTATTGGTTTCCCAAAAGCGCTCTCTAGTAGTGCTATAAATAATTGAAATTCAAATTTTAATGCTTTGTGTGCACTTAACAAATTAAAGATTTATCAATATTTAATTTTCTTGTTTGGAATTATATAAATTTATATTTTTAGAAACAGAAAACATAAAATTTTGCATTTAATAGAAATTATCAACTCCTACTGAATGTATGTAAATTTTTCTAGTTTGTTTTTTGAATGACTGATTTAAATAGTTTAAAAATATATTTCTATGAATTTCAATCGATGCTTCATTTAAAAACAAACTTTACGTATAACGAGTATACTTTTTAAATAAACTACAGTCGGTAACGGAAAAAATATTGTGAGTGTAATAATACTCAGACACACCTCTACACACTCTGGGGATAAATAAAACATAAATCTTGGTCAGTTGCCAGCAGCCGTGATGCGTGACCACAAAGTAATTTTTCATTAACACACCTTTCTAGCTCTTGAGGACATTCTTCGAGGTCGTACTGTAGATATACTACGCACATCCTTGAAAATCTTACGGATATCCTTGAAGATTTTACGAACATTTTTGAAGGTTTTGCGATTATCCTTGATGGTGCTGTGGATATCCTTGAAGGTCCTGCCAATATCTATGAAGATCCTGCGGACATCCTGGAATGTCCTATAAATATCCTAGAGATCCTGTAACAACCCTTAAAGGTCATGATGATATCTTGAAGTTGCTGCGTTGGTGATTTGACTTAATCAGGTCAACACAAGAAGCGTGTGGTCCCAGGCCACTGTCCTCTTCTAATCAAAGTCAACATAGGGAGCGTGCCATCACAGGCCGTTGCGTCCCTTAAACGCAGTTCAAAAGTGGTAGTACGATGTCCCCTAATCGAAGACAGAAAGAAAGTGTACCGACCCAGGTCGCTGCCCTCCCTTAGACGTTACTTAATAGAGGAAGCGTGCCGTTCTCCCATATTCGTTATAAATAGAAAGAGGGTGCCGTCCGCCGTCGCTGTACTCCCAAGAGAGGGAAGGTATAGTCCCATGTTGCTGACCTCCCTTAAGCGCAGCACAATAGAGGAAGCATGTCATTCCTAGTAGCAGTCCTCCTTTAATCGAAGACAGAAAAGGAAGCGTACTGTACCCGGACGATGCACTTCCTTAGACGCAACTTATCAGAGGAAGCTGGCCATCCGTGGTAGGTATCCTCCCTTAATCGAAGTCAATAGAGAGAAGGTGCCGTCCGTGGTGGCTGTCCTCCCCTAATCGAAGTGAACAGAGGGAACGTCCCATATCGCTGGCCTCCCATAGATGCATCTTAACAAAGGAAATGTAATCCTCGCATATTCGAAGTCAACAGAGGAAGCACGCCTTTCAATGTCCTTGTCATACCCAGAAAGTGTGTTAGCCGAAGTCACCAGCACGACACGCTTCGGTAGCTTTCCTTTCATAATTCTTTCCATATGTCCTCAGCAGAGGAAACATTGTCCTCAGCTATTTGATGTCAAAAGGAGAAGCCTGTCTTACTAGGGCGTTGTTGTCCCAACAAATTTGCCAGCCGAAGAAGTCACGTCGTTCGCATATTCGAAGTCAACAGAGGAAGCACGCCTTTCAATGTCCTTGACATACCCAGAAAGTGTGTTAGCCGAAGTCACCAGCACGACACGCTTCGGTAGCTTTCCTTTCATAATTCTTTCCATATGTCCTCAGCAGAGGAAACATTGTCCTCAGCTATTTGATGTCAAAAGGAGAAGCCTGTCTTACTAGGGCGTTGTTGTCCCAAAAAATTTGCCAGCCGAAGAAGTCACGTTCGTTTGTAGTCCTACGAAACACGCTGCGCCACGATGTGAACACTTTCGTTACCTCTCTCTCTCTTTCTTCCCCCTTTAGCTCTATTCGTTAATCTTATAGTCTGGATAAATGAATTATATTTTATAACTCCACAAATCGCACCTATTACTCTCGGCCACGGAATAAAATATAAATGTATGTGACGAACGAACGATCCGTACCCCCGCGAGTTTACACCAGCTAACGCAGGAAAACTTTTCGATTAAATAATTATTTCAATTTTCTAAGTAAATTTACTAGGTCTTAAAAGTAGGTGTTGTTTCAAAATTGAAACGATTCTAGTTTAAATAAACTTAATTCAAACATAAATTAATATTAAAACATTTTAGATTTTGTTTTATCATTTTAAAACTTCCGAATTCTTACCCCATTGTAGACCATTAAACATATGGATAATTTACTCTATACTTATTATTTTCATTCATTTTAATTTAGTTGTTTTTATTTTTTTTATTTGTTCACTGCAATTATATTGGTACAAGTATGTATTTTTATTTTATTATGTCTGTATGGATTTATGTGGTTTCATTATTTTATTTTTTATTCGTTTTCATCGTCGTCGTTTTCATTGTTGCTGGTGTTGGTTATATTGGTCTGTCACTTTGGTATTTGTATGTTATTGTTGGTTTTGGTTTATTTGGTATATACTTGTTTTTTTTTGTCCTTGTCAATATGGTATTGTTACTATACATTGTTGTTGTTGTTGTTGTTGGTTTATACATCTTTTTAAAAGATGATAAAACAACTGAACTGAATAAAATAATATAGTTTAATGAAGTTAAATAATAGCTCCCCTGTTGTGCATTTTTAAAAATGCCGCCAGATAAAAGTGCTGTCATGCAATACCATTGGCTTAATATTATTTAATATATTGACTTAATTAAGTCTGTTCCAAAATACTATATGTTTAACTTAACTTTCTCTTTTGTAAATGTAAATACTATGTGCAAAATGGTATGAAAAGATTTATATTTATTTATGTTTTATTTTAAAATATTCTGGTTAAAAAGATTCAAGGTTTCTTAAGTCATGGTTTAAGAGATTTTTTTTTTAATATCATTACAGTTGTTTTTAAATCAGTCGCAAAGATATTTTGTGGTTATAAGTATGTATTTTTTAAACATTTTTAATTTTACTTTAAGCACAGCCACCATTCTTATAACATCCCATGGCGTATACGTAATAAAAAATTATAATTGCAAATAAATCATACGCACCATCGTTTTAAGTCTTTAAATAAAAACCTTCAGCTTGTATATATCATTTCGTATTAACTTTGATGTGCTAAATCCAAATTTTGGTAAGAAAAAAGTTTTCTAGAAAAATCGGCTTATTAGTTTTAGTCGAGTACCTCTTTTTTTATAAATTTTTGCTTAATGTTCAATATAATTAATATACATACATAAATTAAGCTTTTATTTGTGAACCATCAGGATGGTGGGTGTTCAAGCATATTCTATATGTCCAAAGATTTTGAAAATGATTTTTTGGGTTTTTTCAAAATGCGTTTTAGATTGTTAAATTTTTTGATTGTTCAATTTATTTTTTTTCACACGTAATAAATAAACCACATTTTTTATGAAACTTTAAATTCCATTTAATGGTTTCGTAATTTATGACAAAATAGTTCAAAAGTCCGAAAATTTGTAACAGGGGTTTTGTCATGGCTGAGGTAGATCAGTCGTGTCCAGGGTATACTTGAGGACCCTCAAAACCTTAAGTAGTGAAAACACAGTTATTTTACCCTTTCAGGGGTGAAACAAATATATTCAGATCTTTATTTGGTTTTCAAAATATATGTTACAATAATTTCTTCTAGATACGCTTGGCAATACGCTCTCTTCTTCACTCGGATTCGTTCGGATTTTTTTTAACTACTCACACTCTCGCTGGCTATACGAAATAGGACGGCAATCGCACGACTTTTCGGCAGGGATTGTTCGTTGGACTTCGGCAGGAGTCGGCGTTGTCGATTTCGGCCGGATTCGCACGCTGCTAGCGTCGGGTTGGTGTATTCGCCGAACGTGGTTCGTTGGTCTTCTTGGTGGCGATTCGGCTAGGTGGTACTTATTCGGGAGTGGTTGACTAGGTAAGACTCGATGCAACCCAATTGATTGGCTTCGGGTTGGCCGCGTTCGGCACGACGCAGTCGGCAGTTGTCGAAACGGCATAGGAGTCGGCGTTGTCGATTTCGGCCGGATTCGCACGCTGCTAGCTGCTGTGTCTATTTCGGGGAAGATCGGGTTGGTGTATTCGGCGGATGTGGTTCGTTGGTCTTCTTGGTGGCGATTCGGCTAGATGGTACTTATTCGGGAGTGGTTGACCAGGTAAGACTCGATGCAACCCAATTGATTCACTTCGGTTTGGCCGCGTTCGGCACGACGCAGTCGGCAGTTGTCGAAACGGCAGTGATAGGTGCAACCTACCCGTCTGAGTTCGGCGGGTGTCGGGTTGGTAATGTTCAGCACAATAAAATCAGCAGGTGTCGGTTGGCAGCGATCGGTACAGCACACTCGGCAGAGTTCGGCAGGTGTCGGTTTGGTAATGTTCGGCAAAATAAAATCAGCAGGTGTCGTTTGGCGGCGATCGGTACAGCACTCTCGGCAGAGTTCGGCAGGTGTCGGGTTGGCAGTGTTCAGCACAATGCAGTCGGTATGGCAGCGATCGGTACAGCACAATTGGCAGAGTTCGGCAGGTGTCGGTTTGCCAGCGATCGGTACAGAACAATCGGCAGAGTTCGGCAGGTGTCGGGTTGGCAGTGGTCGGCACAAAAAAATCAGCAGGTGTCGGTTGGCGGAACAGAACAGCCCGGAGGCCACTGTGTGGAACAGACAGTCCAAAGCCGCTGTGTGGAACAGACAGCCGAAGCCGCTGTGTGGAACAGGCAGTCCGAAGACGGCTGTGTAAATGAATTAATTACGAGCAACCGGAGTCGATCGCCTTAGAATATTTGTTCCCTGAGCCAAGGAACAAATAAAACACACAAAATATGTATGTATAATTTTAATCACCAACTAAATGAGAATAGCATACTTAGTTGTGCAGTAGCAAAAAGGAATCTAAAAAATATGTGTGGGTATCACCACACTTACTAATGCTAGTATGAATAAGTGCATGACACCCACACAAACCATTGCTACTGCATTGAACCAGCATGTGTACTACAACCACACAAAATAATACTCTATTATAGAGTACGAAAATATAAAATATTATAGTATAATAATGCAAAATATGTTCGTAGCAGTAAGGGGGAAGTTTGCTACGTTACAAATTCTTTAGTGGTAGTTTTTGAAATCGAAATACATTTAGAAGAATATTTAATTTGTTCTTTCTTAAGTCTATTTATCTATTAATAATAGTAAAGGGTGGTTAAATTTTAAGGGTCGATGTTGATAATATGGTATGGTTCAATTATGTATGGATCAAAATATCGCCCAAATGGCCGCCGCGACCTCGGCGGCACACCTCCATCCGATGGTCCAAATTTTCGATGACGCTGAGGTATAATTGAGGTTCTATGCCGTTAATGTGCCGAATTATCTCATTCTTTAGCTCTTGAATTGTTGCTGGCTTATCGACGTATACCTTTTTGTTCAAATAACCCCAAAGAAAGAAGTCCAACGGTGTCAAATCACATGATCTTGGCGGCCAATTGAGATCGCCACCACGTAAGATAACACGGCCATTGAATTTGTCGCTCAAGAGCCATTGTTTCGTTAGCTGTGTGGCAAGTGGCACCGTCCTGTTGAAACCACATATCGTAAGCATTCATATCCTTAATTTCTGGCTTCAGGAATTCCGTAATGATCTCGCGATAGTGAACACCGATGGCTATTCTGCCACACTATCGCGAACAACAGCAATGTTTTCCGCAGAACGAACTTGGCGAGCATGCACTGGTGTTTACTCATTTCCTACAGACCCGATTGTGGACACATTTGGTCGATTATGCTGACCAAAAAAAAAATCACAAAATGCATTTTGATATGAACGCCCATTTTCATAATAAGCCTGAATAACTTTAACGCGTTGCTCGATTGTGTATCTTTCCATGGTTCAATACAATAGTTAAAATGTTCAATAAATCCGTTTTAGGAGCAGCACTTTTTCCCTTTTGAGCTTTCAGTTTTTTCTTTTTTTTTTAAGAGAAGCAACACTCAGGAAATTCTTCAATTAATGTGTTGCTTTCTTGAGAAAGGTTTTACCGGAGAGGAGTTGAAAGATGGTGAAATATGAATAGCTTCCTGTCGAAAATTAAAAAAAAAAAAAAAATAACTCTTCTGTACTCATACACCAAGGAAAATATATTTTGAATTTAAGGTTTCTAGTAGTTAGTAAAAGCGGTTTGAGCACGGTAAAACTTTTTGCCTTTGAACAACCATTTTTATCACGTTCCTGGCGAAATTTTCAAAAATTACATTTTATGTGAACCAGCGCATACTCTTGGTATCACATGTATTAAATTTCAGGTGTCTAACCAAGAGGGAAATTTTTCCCTTTGAAACCCCAGATTGACCTCAGTCTAGTCGAAAACTTCAAAGTTATCTTATCAGAGAATTTGCCAATACTCCGGGTATTTTTAATTTTATGTGTGTAGCCAAAGCGGTCGTTAAGGTGGGTATTTTTCTCCATTTGAACTCCTATTTTGCCACTTGCCGGGCAAAAATATCAAAAAAGTACCTCATTTATTCTGATACCTTTTACACTGATCAATCTGGATCAGGTTGGTAACGGGGTAGGTACGATAATTCTATAACATGGCGGTTTGGTAACAGTTTTTCACACTAAGATTTTTGCTACTTTGGATGTGGTAAATTGGATAATAGAAAAATGGTGGGGTATTAATATTTGAAGTGATAGTCAGTGGAAAATGCAGGTTTCTATGGAGATCAAGATTAGACTTCTAGGGGTACCCGGTCATGTGGTAGTCTGAGAAATAAACATTGGATCGGTATCGACTGCAATTAATGCAGATCCTTGGCTGAGTGTCAGTCAGTGTCATTCTTAGTAGATTGTATCGGCTCGTATGTGGAATCTGTTTTCATTAATATTTTGCCAGTTAAGACTACTTGCAGTGGTAAGAAGAGTTTTGTAAGCAAACCAGATTGTAATTTAGCAAGATATCTACTCAATTGGAGTAGAGCTGGCCGTCATAGACGGTCTGATTAGGGGGCACCAGGCTCGAGTTGTCGTGTCTGGATTATGAGGACACTATAGATTATTTTGTCTGCTATTGTCCAGCTTTTACTAGGTCAAGATGGTGTATATTGGGTCATCATACATATGGATTGTAAAATTCGAGGCTTCTCCAATTTTTTTTTATTTTTCTCCTCTGTGGTTATCCAACCCACACAATATGTCAACTTTTCCTTGAGGAGGATGTTAGTCTTATGTGAGTATCCTCAGGTCCACAGTATTAAAAAGTACCTTTTCCTTAGGGAAATTTCGGTCTCAGGGGATATCAAACGATTTTCTAAATCCTGGGCTATAAGGTTAGAAATAATTTGGGCTGGGCTAGATCTTGATTTTAATATAAGCCCATACTTCAAGGAAAAAATATTTTAATAGTTTATTTAAATTTCAGCGGTTTGGGCAGACCGTTAATGGGAAGATCTTTCCCTACCAAAATTATTCTTTGAGTTTAATATTGAATGAGTAGAGAGGAAAATTTTTTAAACAATAAAATTAGTTTTTCAAATCATTTCGTGGATAATCGAATTCAAATACTAATTCTAAGAATTATGTATTTGGATGTCTGATTCATGTAACGGTGAGTTTTACTCCTTTATTTGAGGTAACTTCGTGAGGGTAGGGACTGTCACAGAAATTTGTTTGATTTATTGAGAGAGAGAGAGAGAGTAAAAGGCAGTCTTTCAAAAATGTTATTAGCTTTAGTATCTCGATCTTTTTTCTTACCTTGTACTTAAAGGATCTTCGTAGAAGCCTCCCAATGCACGGTACACACTCAAATGCAGCCAATGTTAATAAATTTTTACAGGATCTCAGGACTTAGAGGATTTTAGCAGGAAGGATGCTCACTGGTGGTGACCAACACTCGGCACATACTCAAAGAATATTTGAAGAAGGAGACCAACGTACCACACGCACTCAAAGGAGTTCCTAAGTATGTTACACACTTAAGGAATATTCGCAGGAGGTGAAGTACTCTCCGCATACATTCAAAGGATTTTCGTAGGAGGTGACCAATGGACGTTGACCTATACACGGTACACACTCAAGGGATGACACGGAACACACTTAAAGGATTTTTGTAGAAGATGACCAACGCATGACACACACTCCAAAGAAATGCACCGGAGCTGGACTACGCTCTGCACACACTTAACTGAAACTAAGATTAATATGAATTGCATGCTTAAAAGGATACTCACAGGTTGCCTGCAGGATTTCTCTAAATCATGTCGAAGGATGTTTAAAGGTTCTCAAAAAATAATCACAAGAGCTAATACCACATTCAAAGGACCTCAAAGGGTAATCACAGGAGCTCAAAGGATATTCACAGCATCTCAAAAGATATTCCGGGGAACTCGAAAGATAATCGCAGGAACTTAAAAGATATTCGAAAGACCATAAGTAGTATTCCCAGGACCTCGAAATATATATAGGACTTCAAAGAATAATTTCAGGACCTTAAACGATATTTACAGGATCTAGATCGGTACTTACAGGAACACAAAGGATGGGATCCATGCATGGAACAAGTCAGGATAAGTCCTCAAGTGCCAGAGAGAGAGATTAAAGTGGAAAATTATATTGTAGTCATGCTCGCAGCCACTGGTAACTGATCCAGATTTTTGCAATGTTGCATCGTTAATTGTATTGTACTGTAGTAGAAAACAAAAAAACTAAACAACAGGTTTTATTCAAGTTTATTTATATTAATATGACATTTTTTTTAATAGTATAAAATTGAAATATCACCTCTATTTGGAGTGGTTTTAAAGAGTACAATAACCTTGATTTAAATTTCTTTCAATCTTAATTTAATTAAACTTATCTCTTCATCCACTTGTCGTGTTTACTTAAAGAAAAATAAAAAAATAAAAATAAATTCTTAATATAGAAGAGCCTCTTACTTTAACAACTTAAATGTTACAAGTACAATATTTTTTATGACACCTCAAAGCGGCCGTTTTACTATGTTGATTATTTTGTTATTGTTATATCTGATGGCAGAGTGGTTCGTTCATCTTATTGTTGTTATCATTTTAGAAATGCCATCATCATTGTTGTGGTCTATTTTGTTTTAAGCACAAAAAAAAAAATTATACACAAGATGAAGAACATAATAGAAAAAACATTTAAGTTGTGGCTGAGTTTTGGGACTTCATAAAATTGTAATTCAAGTGGAAAATCACCATTTCTTATGACAAGTAGTATATAATTTTGTTTTTTTTCTTTCGTTGTTGTTGTTGTTGTTGAATTGTGGACACTTACTTAAATAGATATAAAAAAATACAAAAATAAAACTGAAAGGCAGAGTGTAAAGTATATTTGTATGTTAAACACTATGGGTCATTAGGATTTAAATTTTATGTTAGTTAAGTTTTAAGTAGTTTAAATGAAATGTGTAATTACATGGAAAGGGTGTCCCAAGAAGAACGTAATTCTTAAATCTGGCAACATTCGAAGTGTCATTGTTTGACATTTGAACAATTGTTATTGTTTGCTAGTAGAAGGTACGAGGTTAGTAAAAATGGAGCGCTACACGAATGAACAACGCATTCTCATTGTGAAATTGTTTTACCAAAATGGTGAAAGTTTTTCGGCTACAGTTCGCAAATTGCGATCAATTTGGGGTCACAATAATGCTCCAAAAGAGTCAACTGTAAAGAGATTAATGGATAAATTTGCCGAAACTGGGTCTGTTAGTGATGTAAAGACAACAACGCGCCATCGACCAGGTCGATCGACCGAAAATGTCGCAGCTGTACGTGATGATGTCGCTCAAACTCCATCCACCTCAATTCGACACCGAACTCAGCAAATTGGTGTCTCCAAATCCACTTTGCAGTGAATTTTGACGAAAGATTTGCATCTTCATGCATACAAAGTTCAATTGACTCAGGAACTGAAGCTAGCTGACCATGGACAGCGAAGGGAGTTCGTTAATTGGGTATTGGATAGACAACATGAAAATGCTGATTTCGCCGATAAAATCATCTTCAGTGACGAGGCCCATTTCATCTTGATGGCTTCGTCAATAGGCAGAATTGTCGCATTTGGGGTGAGGAAAATCCTCGAGTGATTCACGAGAAGCAAATGCATCCTCAACGTGTCACTGTGTGGTGTGGTTTTTGGGCTGGAGGAATCATTGGACCTTTATTTTTATGAAAATGAGGCAGGTCAAGCGCAAACAGTCAATGGTGTTCGGTATCGTGAAATGATAACCAGTTTTTTCTTGCCTAGAATTGAAGAAATGAATGTGGAGGGCATGTGGTTCCAACAAGACGGCGCCACATGTCATACAGCCAGAGAAACAATTCAATTGCTGCATCAGTCCTTTCCCGGTCGTGTTATTTCGCGTTTTGGAGATCAGAATTGGCCGCCTAGATCGTGCGATTTAACACCATTAGATTTTTTTTGGGGTTTTTTGAAGTCGATGGTTTACGCGAATAAGCCGACGACTACTGAAGCCTGAAGAAATACCACAGCATTCATGCAAAACGGTCATTGAAAATTTCATTAAAAGATCACGTGCATGCCAGCAAAGCCGCGGCGGCCATCTGCACGATATATTGTTCCATACATAACCTCATTCTGTCTACTTTACGATATAATAAAGTTTCACGATTTTTTTTAAATATCTGTGTTTTATTTAAAATTTAAAAATTGCGTTCTTCTTGGGACACCCTTTATAAAATTTAAATCGTGCAAAAGGTCTCTGATAAAAAAGCTTTAAATTAAGTACAAAATTAATCCAATTTTTGAAAAATTGCTCCTCTGTTCTGCACTAAACTTAACAACAAACTTTCTAAGAGAAACCCCTTTTCTTAAAGGTTAAACAAAAAAATACTTTTTATTTACTTTTGTTGTCATAAATTGATTTCTCTACCCATAGTTCTATGCCTCAATCCTAATTATGATTGTTATTCAAAATAAGAAAATTATAATAAAAAGAGAAAGGAAAAATTATATATATCCAAAGAAATATAAATTCGAAAATTTGTGTCAAATAATAAAAAAAAAATTATGCAAAAGATGCTTGTTTAATGTTTTGTTTTATTATTTTTTATTTTATTATGTTGTCTGTGGCTAAAAAGTACGATTTAATTTCCCAACGGTGTCATTTTTTACTATAAAGTAATCACTTTAGTATTGTGTTTTATTTTGTTAGCACAAACAAAAAAAAAAAATAAATACATTTTTAATAAATGACACAAGGAACAAGAAAAAAAAGTAAAATTATTCACTTTCTCTGGGTTTTTATTTTTAAAAAGTTAATGAACAAACCAAGAAAAAAAAACTGGATTTATTTAAAATTTCTCCTTTTACACACACATACATACAAATGCCAACCACTCATACATTTGTGAAGAGTATAAACATATTTAAGCCAACAGTAAAAACCTCATCAGCTTATGAACCAATTTACTGGAAAAAAAAAACACGAAACTAAATTATAAAGCAGTAGAGAACCGCATGTTATTGTTCAAACTATGCTGCATTAAATGTTGTTGTTGAAGAAGAAGAAGAAAAAAACTTAAAATAATTTATACCAAAGAAATAAAATAAAAAAAAACAAAATGTTGTTGAAAAAAAAAAAAATATTATAAAAACAAATATTTTTTATAAAGAAAACAACAACCGATGCACAAGCATAAATCATAACCTGCACACCGTGGAAGTTATTTGCCAGGAATGAGCCCAAAGGTAGTTTGGTTATATTGCAGGCTGCCTCAGTAGTTGTTGGGCTGATTGCAAGTGTAGATTGTTTTTGTTGTTATATAGTCTGTTACACACAATTGCTCTCATACATATATTTTGTATGGCAAATAAACACTAACTGTTTTTGTATTTGTTTTTGTTGCATTTAATTCGTATACTATATGACTACTTTTTACCGTTGACTCCTCCACTTTATTCATCTACTCATTCACACGGAATTCAAACGGAAAACGCAACTGTGCACTTCCGTTAAATATTATTTTGCACGTAACCCTGAGGGCATTTCCTGTTTATAGCCAGGAATCAACAACGAATATATATTTTATACATACTATACGAGAATATGTAAAAGGTATAGATGTTTGTGTGTGTGTGTGTAATAGAGTGAGAAAATATATGGTGATTTTCATAATTTTATAAATGTTGAAAAATTTGTACTAAATAATAAAGAAATTACACAGAAAAAAACTAAAGTCGAGTTGCAATTAAAATATTTATAAATACAATTAAAAATTTTATTGAATTTGTACCAGCAAAATAATTTTTTGTTAAAATTAATTGAAATTTTTCAATTATTTTTTTAATCATATCAATTAAATTTTTAATCAAAAATCTTCAACATTTTCAATAAAAGTTTTAATTATATCAATTATAACTTTAATTAAAGTTCTAACCAAAAATCAATCAAATTTTTAATCAAATTTTAAATTGAAATTCCATTAAATCAATTTAAATTTTAATAAAAGTTTTAATTGAAATTCCAGATTAAAATCAATTAAAATTTTAATCAAATTTTTAATATTTTTTTTTCATAAAATTGTCATCAACGCATGGAAATTTCTACATATATTGCACCAAATAGTTCATAGGAGTACCATAGTACTTTTGAGGTTCTAATAGAACCACAAAAAATACTGTGGTTCCAACTTTATCATAACTGGTCAGGCATATGCGCAGTGTTCTCAAAATTGTTTATTCTTTTGCTCCCGTTTTCAAAGTTGAAATCCCAAATATTCTTAACATACTGTTAAATAATCAAGTTTTCCTTTTTCTAAAATTATTTTTCGAAGACTTTATTTGCTAAAAATAAATATTCTAGAAAAAAGGGTGGCCTAATAAGAAATTCAAATTTTAACAAATTCAAATTATAACAATTTTTTTTAAAGACCTTTAAAAACATTAATCTGTGATTTAATTTTTAAATCTGATTCAATTTTGAACGAATCGATTTGCAAAATTCTGTTCATTGTTTGAATAATTTTCTACTTTATTTAATTAATAATAAATTCAGAGAATGTATTTAATTTTTGTTTGTATCTTTTCATAGAATTAATTGATCAAATTTTAACAAATCAAATTACCAAA
Organism: Eustalomyia histrio; assembly: GCA_949748255.1. Taxonomy (NCBI): domain Eukaryota; kingdom Metazoa; phylum Arthropoda; class Insecta; order Diptera; family Anthomyiidae; genus Eustalomyia; species Eustalomyia histrio. The sequence continues at coordinate 17,485,236 of OX456526.1, forward strand.
AATTGTTCCCGAACAGAATCACAAAACAAATTATTCAATCGAGTCAAAAATAAATCATTGATATGAAGTGATTATATTTTATTCATAGATTCATAAAATTAATAATGTGAAATAAAATGAATTTTCAAGCTCTGCATTAAAACCAATACGTAATTATTTAAAAAATCTATTAAAGTTTAATTTATTGACAATATTTCCAAATCTGAAGCCAAATCCCCTTAACTGGCAACACTAATGTGTATACACTCTGATGCATACAAGTACTATTGGGTATTTGTTTGCCATCTGTTTTGACAACAGATGGCATAACTATCACATATGGTTTGTGTCAATAATAGCAAATATGGCATATTGAAGGGTAAACATCTGTCATTATAATTCAGTATTCGATAGACGCTAAAGTGAAAATACACATTTTTTTCAATCGCTATAATAATGTCGAATTTTGTTTCTTAAAAAGATGTTTAGCGGGAAAGTCTGATAACCTTCTTTCATTTGAAGAAAACGTCTGCTGAAAGTTATCGATTGTTGGTGGAAGCTTACAATCAACATGCACCAATTCAAAAAACTTGTGAACGATGGTTTGCACGATTCATAAGTGGTGATTTCGACAGAGAAGACAAGGAGAGGCTTTGTCAGCCGAAAAATTTTGAAAATGAGAAATTGGAACCATTACTCGATGAAAATTGTTATCAAACGCAATAAGAACTTGCATTATCATTGGGAGTCACACAACTAGCCATTTACCTACGTTCAAAAGCATTGGCACTCATTCAAAAGCAAGGAAATTGGGTTCCATATGAATTAAAGCCGAGAGACGTTGAAAGGCGATTTTGCATGTCGGATGCATCACGATAACCCAAAGCGCATGACCACAGCAAAACCACACATTACCAAATAATGTTTAAAGTAATGTGTAGCCATAGGAGCCCATGAATTACCTTACACCTTACTTCACTGATGAATTTTACAGGCGATGAGCCTTAAAATAATGTATATACCCATTACTTAAGAGGTGATAATGTAAGGGGTTACTTATGTGGTTACGAGAATGGAAAAAGTAATGTGTCTAAAAAAAGATTTTTAAAAAAGAGGAATTTTTATTAAAAAAATTATTACAAATATTTTAAACGTTATTAAAAATAATGTGGTCATGATGGGAATCGAACCAGGGAACTCTGGTTGCCAGCCAAGAACTCTACCCACTGAGCTATCGACGCATATTGTATTTGATTGCTTTAAACTTAAATGAATTGTTGCGCTTCGTTTTTTCGCTAGTGTTGTCAAAACAAACATACATTACAAAAGGGTACAAAAAAACACAAAGTAATGTATCTAAAAATAGATTTTCAAAAATATTTCAATTATTACTTTACATTTATAACGTAATCAATAATGAGTAATTTATTACTTTATGCTTGCAAATAATGAAAAACCAAAGTTTTTCTGGGATGTAAAGCCGGCCAACATCCATTGCACCAAGGTAATGCTCTGTATTTGATGGGATCAGAAGGGTGTTTTGTATTATGAGCTGTTGAGGGGACCTGTACCGAACACAATTTATTCATTTGAAGGGAACAATCAACGAAAAACGACCAGAATATTCGACCAGACACGAGGCCATAATATTCCACAAACTATTTGGAATACGCTTTACTTTAGAGCAGGGCATCGGAAATTGGCTTGATTCATTCTTTACCTCAAAACCGAAGCAGTTCTTTTGGCGCGGAATTCACATACTACCAGAAAGATGGGAAAAAGTAGTGGCTGACGATGGACAAAACTTTAAATTTTGTTATTATAATAAATGCATTTTTCAATAAAACAATCGACATTATTAACTTGTACACCCAGTAATAAATTTTTTGTTTGGGGATGTGAGATGCAATTTTGCAATTGAAATAACTATAATAAAATTTAAGATTTAAATAAATCAAAATAATGTGACTTTTTTATGCTGTCAATAGTATTTATTGTAAACTAGAATATTTTTTACACCAAGCTCATTATCAATTAAAAATTTAATTGATATGATTAAACTTTTAATTGAAAATTAACAAAAAATAAAAATAAAATTTCTTGAAATTTTTTGACAATAATTTTTTCTGTGTATGCAATCTATGAAACCCTCATTGTTAGATTAAAAATATTTGAGCAATTTTTGCTAAAAAGAAAATTGCTTAGAATCTGAAATATATTTTCTAGACGAGAATTCTTAGCAGACAATTGCTGTTTTCCAGTTTTTGAAAATTTGAAAATTTTTTTAATCACAAAAGTTTAAAATGCTACAGATGATTCCTCTCTATTGAACGCAAGTAAGTGTTTCACTCACTTATAAACCATGAACGCTGTGTTTCAGAAAATTGTTTTTCTATTCTCTTCTAAACTCCTGAAAAGACCCATATATAGGTATTTTTTTTTTTTAGTTTGTATGGATGTTTTAAATTGGTTAGTATTTTTTAACGGTTCATTGCCATTATGAGTAGCAAAATGTGTTGTGCTGCTGCATAAATTTTCTCATGTGGTTAGCATTGCATAAAAATAGAAAAAGAGTAAGAGCGAAAATGAGAATGGGTCTGGGTCTATTCCCAGCATTTAAAGTGGTTTCTTTATGATATGTGAAAAATAAGGATGTGCGGAATGTATGAATGTGTCTGTGTTTGTTGTTCATGTTGTTGTTTGTATTGCTGTTTAGCGTAAGAAAAAAGAAAAACAAGTGTGTTGTTTTTTTAAATAACCAGGAAAAAATATACTAACTGCTTCCCAGAGGCAAAATATTATTTTTTATATACACAAACACAAACACACACACACACACACACACACCAAGTCCCTGAAGTATTGGATGCAGCACAGGAAAAAAAAACTACATGAAAAAATAAAAATAAGAGAAAGGGAAAAAAAATTCACTTAAAAAACCATTAAAAAATTGTGAAATATTGTATATGGAAAATAGTATGTGCTTAGCATGTTGGTTAGTTTGGCTTTTATGGTAACAGACCAGATGCATAAGAGAGTTTGGAAAATTATAGAATATAGCTAAAGCTCATATACAATAGCATCATGAAAACTGCTTACAAACAGAACTACTTGCAATAAACAAACAAATGAATGAGTAGCTACAAAACAGCTGCAAAAAATAGAAGACAAATAATGCAAAATTGTTGTTGTTTATTACTTAACCCACCCAACATCCTTCGCATTGTGTTGTGGTCCCATACAAAATAAGTTAAGGTGTATGAAATGTTTCTATGCTTGCATGTATTAAATACTTGAATGTGTGTAAGCACTTTTATATGCCGTTAGTGTTACGGATATAATGCCACTAAAAATAGGAAGTTGCATACACTCCCACTTTTATGAGGTGTAACGGTTGCATTAACGAAGGACATGCAACAAAAAAATAAAACAAGAGAGAGAGAAAAAAAAAGAAACCGGAAACAATTTTGTAACAGCAGCAGCAATAACAACGCCAACACTCACATCAGTTAATATATGGTTGGTAAACAACTCTAGCAACCATTGACTGTGAACAATAAACACCAGTGTATGGTTAACACTTTAACAAGTAAAAGCACGCATTCTTACAATTACACCATTTTCAATATATAGTTTTAGAAGATTAGAAATTTTGGATTTCATATTTTCGAATAAATGCAAATACTTTTATTTGATATTTTATCAAGTTAAAATGACCTTTGAAAAGTCAAAATTTTTAGTAATAACATGGTAATATTGTTTAAAAATATTTCTAAATAATTGCTAAATAGGTATTCAGGGAATGCAGAAAATTTTCACTTTTCTAGAAAAACTTTTGTTCGGATCTGTCGAAACGATATTAGGTTATTACTGTCCTTTCAAAAATGTGATATTTAATATCCTTGAAAATACAAAAAGAGGTCACGAGTGGCTCCAAACAATTTTTTCACACGAACAATTTTTTACAATTTTTTTTTATTTAAAATGAGTTTTTGTGTAAAAAAAATATTTATTTTGTAAAAAAGCAGAATGTAAAAAACACAAAAAATGGTTTGTAAATTTCATCTAAACTTTTTTCTTTGATTTTTGAGTTAAATAGAGATATTTACAATTGGCACTTTCAAGGGCACGACGAATTTTGATGAAGGTCGTAGTTGACCAGAAAATGCTTTCCACTCGGCTAGTGTCTAAATGATTTTACATTCTCCATGATTACTAAATAAAAAATAAGAAAATTCTTTCGTTTGAAAAAAAATTTCCATATTCTATTTTTCATACATATAAGTATTAAAAAGACCAACTATAAAATAAAAAAAACTACTATTAACAGAAATTAATTAAAAAAATTTGTATATGCAAAAAAATTCAAAAATTCTTAAAATAAAGAAAAAAATGGAAATTCCGCATCAAAACCGTTTTTTTCCAAATATATACTGGATATGAAGATAAATAGATTCGTAACGGCACGTTACATTCCCCCCCTACTTTGTAAAAAAAAATTCCCTGCTTTTTCTACTTTCCACCTCTATATATACATATAAGCAATTGCCAATAAATGAGGAGAGAAAAAAAATGTTTTTCACTATGCGGGTTATATGAGCAAGTGCTTCTTGTCGGCTTTCTTCTTGTCGGAGGATCTTGAACTCGTCGACTAGTAGGCACTTCTTGAGCAAGTAAATCCATCCTAGAAAACCTGTTGACAAGGTAGGCCTAGTGCTCAGGCTGGTGTCCTCAGTTGTTATTGGGGTTGTTTGATCATCGTGTAATGTTCCCACTCCAAGTTCGTTGGTGGTTGATTCATGATTTTCCCACATTTTTCGGTTTTGGAGTTGGGTCCCTGCTCGGGCGACATTTGTGATGCAGATTATTTTTCAGCTGGGGTATAGCCCAGCTGTCCAGGTTCGCCAAAGGTCTGCTTCCTTTGAGGTATTTATAAAATGGTACGCGATAACCCAACCCTTTACAACAATGGTCGACAACACGACACGGATTCAGAGGAAACCACGTTTTGGTGTTCGAATAGCGAGATTTACTATAGAACACTGTGCGAGTTTTGATCGTATATGATCGGCACTACCCGAAGGTAATATTTAATGAACTCTAGAAAGAGTTTCGGCTCGGCTAGTTGGATTGATTAGCAACCAACGGGGATAGACAGTGGTTCCCGTACTTTAATACGACTAACTTCAAACGAGATTAAACAGCGGTTCTCGTATTCACATAATACGGCTGGCTAACGACGAGAATAAACAACGGTTCTCGGGTTCAAATATTACGACTAGCTAATAACGAGAATAAACAACGGTTCTCGTGTTTAAATAATACGACTAGCTAATAACGAGAATAAACATCGGTTCTCGTATTAAAATAGTACGACTCTAACTACACGAGAATAAACAGCGGTTCTCATGTAGGGAGGCAGGAATCGGTAGAGATATCAGGTAATACCCCGTTCCCGAGTCGAAGTATTACCCGATTCGTCCCTCGGTTCTAGCTCGCCTTACAGCCTTAAATTTTCACCCTATATGTAAACAATTTTCCTAACTTGATGAGAATTATAAGCAGTTCTAATACTGGGTATGAGGATAAGTAGATTCGTAACGGCACGCTACGATATTAAATGGTTTAATTAAAAAAAATTAAAATACCAGAACTGGAAAAACGCTAAAATTATAAAAAATTGCTGGAAATTGAAAAAAATTACAAAAGTTAAAAAAATCACTCAAACGAAAAAAATCGATTAAATTAAAAACTGATAATTTTTGTCAAAATTGAAGAATCGACAATATTAAAAAACACAAAATTATAAAAAAATCGCTCGCATTGGAAAACCTTACAAATTTGGCGATCCAATATTATATATCTTATGTAAAAGGACTTGGGAATATACGGGATATTAAATGAAAGGCATTGAAAAATCCATCTATGGATGTATAAAACATACAGCACAATGCCTAAGTTTTTATGCTATGACAAAAAAAAAAAAAAATTAAAAACAATTAAATTTTGGAAGGTAAAGTGTACATAGAGGCAGCCAACAAATTAATATATTTTATTTGTCATTCGAGTTTCAGATGACTTTTCCCAATGTGATTTTTTTTCACCCGTTTGTAAAATATTTCAAAAAGGTGACAGCTCTATATCTAAAAAATAAACAAATTTCATCCTTGTAAGATAAAATTTTAATCATCCATATCTCATAAACTAACAAAATTAGCTGGAGATATAGAAAATTGCTCCAATGGTCAAAATTCGCCCCATTTCTGGTCCTAAATATTGTACTGATTTTTATTTTTTTTAAGCAATTTCTTCCAGTTACATTTTTTTCTTAGTTTTTGAAATATTTTTTTTTAATAATTTTAATGTTTTTTTTTTTTGTTAATTTTTGCAATTTTTAATTTTTTCAATTTTAAGGATGTGGTTTTTAAATTTGGCAATTTTTTTAAATTTTAATATCTGTTTGTGATTTGATGGTGACTTAAATTTTTTTTTAACTCCTAATTATTTTAATCTACAAAATGTGCCACAATTTATATAAATCGTTAATATTAGAAAAAAAATCGCTAAACCATAAAAATCGCGGAAATTGAAAAATAAATTGTTAATGTTGAAAAATTAAAAAAAACCTCCAAAAATTAAAAAAAGCTAGAAATTAATAAGTTGTGAAAGTAACTTCGTAATTTCTAGCATAGAAGTTTAAGCTTTTTTTTAATTTTGACGATTTTTTAAAATTTACGTTTTTTTAAATTTTTGCGATTTTTAAATTTTATGGTTTATTTTTTAATTTAAACGATTTATATAAATTATTACATTTTAACAACATTTAAAAATCGCCGAAATTAAAAAAAAATTTTTAATATTAAAAAAGCGTCAAAATTAAAAAAACTGCAAAAATTAAAAAAAAATGCTTAAAATTAATAAATAAACTTAGTAATTTCTAGCATTGCAGTTTTAGCATTTTTTTAATTTTGACGATTTTTTAAAATTAACGTTTTTTGCAATTTCCGCGATTTTTATAATTTAAAGATTTTTCTTTTTAATTTTAACGATTTATATACATTTTTACATTTTAGCATTTTGATATATAGGGTCCGCCATCTAACGTTTTTTTTTTCAACTAGTGTTTATTTCGTGAATGGTAGCACTTAGCTCATGTCTGATTTGACAGATAATTACACTTAAAAAAGTTAAAATAACTGAAAATATCTTTTAAAAAAAATGATATTTCATTTAAAAACCGGTCTGCTTAATTTTCATTTAAATTAAATGCCATTTGTTATTTATTTTTAAATGTTGATTAATCAACTGACACATCCGTAAGAAACAACTGATATAATCAGTTAAAATAAATGTCAAAATTTTACCCACCAATCCTTAAAAAATAAATGTTTTTTTCATTTATTTGAAATATTGCGACATTACTTTGAAAATCATGATAATGTTGCAGAATGTCATCTTTTCAATGTCATCTTTTCAATGTCATCAGATGAAGCTCATTTTGATCTTGGCGGGTATATTAACAAGCAAAATTGTCGCATTTGGGGCACAGAAAACCCGCACGCATACATTGAAAAGCCGATGCACTCAAAACGAGTCACTGTCCAGAGGCATAATTGGGCCATTTTTCTTTGAAAATAAGCAAGGAGTGGCCGTTACAGTCAATGGCGATCGTTATCGGGCCATGTTGAACGAATTTTGGTTTACAAAAATTGAAGAGTAGGATATTGGCAACATTTGGTTTCAACAGGACGACGCTACGTGCCACACAGCCGAAGCTACACTCGATGTTTTGAGCCCTGCATTATCAGCTGCAGAGCTGATGTCGTTTGGCCACCTCGGAGCTGCGATTTGACACCGTTGGAATATTATTTGTGGGGTGCCTGCCGTCAAAGATAAGTGTTACGCCGACAAGCCAGAGACAATTGACGCTTCAAAGGACAATATTCGTGAAGCCATTGGTCAAATACAGCTGCACACAATCGATAATGTGTTAAAAAATTGGACCGATCGTGTAGGCTAATGCATGGCCAGCCGAGGCAGCCATTTAAATGAAATTATTTTCCATTATTAACCGTAAGGATTGTACTTTCAAATAAAAAAAGAAATTTGAGAAAATATTCAGTAGTTTTTTTTATAGCATTTTCAAAAAAAAAAAAAAAAAAAATATTTATTATAAACAATTTTTGACAATTTTTTTTAAACATTTTTTGTTTTAATATGATTGGAATTTTAATGCATTTCAGCATTTTTTTTTTTTTTTAATTATACTGTTTTTTCATGTAGCAAAAACAAGTGTAATTACAGTCAGTTTTATTTTCTGATAAGTTATCTTTCTAAATAAAAACAAATTAACAAAACTTATTTTGTTTTTTATTGAAATACAATGTTAGCGGTCTTCTTTACAAGTGAAATTTCATTTGTTTTTCAACACATTTATTTTATTCTAAAGAAAATAGTTAGTTTTTCCATAAATAGAATTTTCTACATTTCAATTAGAAATTGTTTAAGTTATTAGTGTTCATTGCAGCCATATTTATTCAATACTATCATTGTGTCTAACAAATATCAAAAGTTCTTTCCTCGGTTATAAAATCATTTCTCTCTTTGTCGTTGCATTCTTTAGAATTTACCTAATCATATCACGAATATGTTTTTTTTTTGCAGCTGTTGTTGTTATTGTTTAGCATGTCATAGAACACATGTGGCTATTTTGCTACTAGTTCAGTTTGACTGAATGACTGCTGACTTGGTTGGTTGCCTGGTTGGCTGATTGTCTTTTGGTATTTGTAACATTTCATATGAGCAGTTAGAGTGTATTACAATATGTGTGGATTTTGTTAGAAAAAATATTTTGTTAATGTTGTTGTAGTCAGTGGCGGACAGTTGGAAATGTTAAAAGGAAAGTATGGTGATATGATATAATTCTGTGCCGATCGGCATACTAAAAGTTGGGTCTTGGCCCAATATTTTTATTTCAACACAAACTCTTAATTCCCTGTCAACATGTAGTATACATGTAGGGCAGAGAACTGCAAAATTAACTTTTTTCTTGATTTAATCATACACAAAAATTCTTGTTCACTTTTAATAATTCAACAAAATTCACTGTAGAATAAAATCAGCATCATGTTACTGAACGCGTAATTGGAATCAGTGTGAATCATCTGTCGTTTATGTTTTATGCAAATGTAATCACTTAACAAAAAGTCAGCGTTGAATATATCAGAAAAAACAACAAACAACGCGTATGAGTTTATTAATAATTAAAACAAAATAGAAACATTAGGGTGGGTCTAAAATCCGCTTTTTTAGAATTTTTATTAGTAATAAAAATATTCTTATTTGTGATATATAAATATTTTTTTGGAAAAAAAAATTTAGGTCTATATCTCAGGCTTGCCTTATCCGGAAAAATTTTAATATTGTCTAATTTTTTTTTTTCATCTATTTTGATTGGAAAATTAGGCAATATTTAACTTTAAATTCCCTCAGAGAAATCTTTGCATTAACAACACAAATAATGCTTGGGATGATAAAGTTAAATATCTCGGTATTGTTCTAGATACGAAAATCAACTTTAGTCGTCATATTTCATACGTAATAGACAAGTTAAATAACGTATCAAGACTACTGTACTCGTTTATAAACAGAAAGTCCACCCTAAGCCAAAGTTATAAAATCATTATTTTTAAAGCTATTTTTATGGCCATATTATATTATGGAGCCCCAGTATGGCAAGATGTAGCGAATTGTCATATTCGTAAATTACAAATTAATCAAAATAAACTGCTGAAAATGATATATAACTTGCCACGCTACTATTCTACAAGACGATTGCATTCCATAAACGATATTGCTATGGTTAAAGACAGAAATTCAAAACTTACAAATAACTACGATCTCAGATGCCAAATGTCTGAATATAACCACATCAACCAATTAACCGTCTTAAGTTTTATCTACAACAAAAATTTTTTTTTTTTTTTTGCTTTATTAGGTTTTGTTACTTTTTGCCTAAAAATGTATAAGTTTTAAACATAGTACAACAATTTTATTGTTTGAAAAAATTTCTAAGTAGAAAAGGTGTGTATTGCCTGAACTCTTAAGAAAACTATATTTTATATAATGTAAATATTTTCTCATGTTATGTAAATAAATGGAATTGAATTGAATTTAACTTTAACCGGATTGGGCGAACCTGAGATGTCGACCTAAATTAAAAAAAAAAAATGTCACAAAGAACAATATTTTTGGTGTTCCTAATGAAAATTATAAAAAAACATATTTTAGACCCACCCTAATATACATATAACGTTTTTTTACAAAACCACCCCCTTTATATAGATAAGAAACTATTTTGTTTAAATTATGATTACACTCATACACATTGTTTGTTGTTTTTTCTAATTTATTCTACATCAAAATAATTATTGTTGGCTCGAATGAACAGAATAAAACAATGGTTTAAAAACGACCGATGATTATAAACCAGTGACAAAACAATTTGCACATCGTTTGATTGATTTAAAATCATCAACAAATATGTGTGTTTGAGTATATTCAGCGTTTGTACGCAAACACAATATATTCTTGTGTTGATTGCGTATGAACGTTTTGCAATCAGCAAATGCAGTTCTCTGATGTAGGGTATGAAAAATTTTGACGTTTTTTTTATTAATACGGACCTCTCTCTCTATTCGAACTACTACAACAAAATAATATTATTTAAATTTACCCGGCCCTGTTTTCATAATACTGTGCTAGTGCAACATCAAGTATGCAAAGTAATTTTAAATGGTTAAGGCATTACTTTCTGTTGCTATCTCTTCTTATATATACCTTAGATATCCTGTGGCTATTTGTTAATAATATCCACCATTGTTTGTTAAGGTAATATTATGACAACGATGTGGGCCAAGCAATAACAGCATCATCACCCACATGACAACATTTGATTCATTAACGAATTTATGCATAAACATGCCTCTTATCAAAGTATCTTTAACAGCAAAATACACGAAAGTAGACAATGCTTAAACATTATGCCATAAATTAATGTAATGAGTTTTAGACAAGAATATACGTACACTCTGTAACAATTTTATAAGGTCACTTATTAATTTCTCATATTAAAAATAGGTATTCTAAACTTAATAGGTTTTCTATTTATGTACCTTTGTAATATTATTTCATTTGTATTCTTTGACCGTAGTGCTTAAGATGAGAGAATATATACACTTAAAAAAGTTTGTAAGTTAAAATAACTGAAAATATCATTTAAAAGAAATGATATTTCATTTAAAAACCGGTCTACTTAATTTTCATTTAAATTAAATGCCATTTTGATATTTATTTTTAAATGTTGATTAATCAACTGACACATCCGTAAGAAACAAATGATAAAATCAGTTAAAATAAATGTCAAAATTTTACCTACCAATCCTTAAAAAATAAATGTTTTTTTCGTTTATTTGAAATTATTTCCGTTTTTGTATTTTTTGTTTTTTTTTTAGTATACTCATACAATACAAAATGTATGTATGCATATGAAGCTATAAACACTTTTTGTGCGAATGTATTTGTGTATGTATGTGTGTTTTTGTAATTTGTATTGAAAAATTTTGTATATATACAACCAATTTAAATAAAAAAACAAATTGAAATTTTTTGAATATTTTTTTTTTTGAAACAGACAGCAAACAAAATTTAAATTTGTAATAACTGTTACGGACACAAATAAACTACAAGTTTCCGTTTTGTGGGTAAATTTTTATTTAATTTCAAACAAATTAAAAAAATAAAAAATGGTAAATTATTTCGAATAAATGTATGAAAAAGTTAATATAGATATTTCTTTGAAAAATAAATGTATGTTCCTTTATTTTTAAATGGAACGGAAAACTTTTTTATTAAACTACACAGTTAACTACATAATATTCTGAGTGTACACAGAAAAAATTATTGCCAAAAATATTTTAATTATTTTTTTTTTTTTATTAATATTTTATTTATTCAGCTAAAGATCTTTTCTTTTTTTTTATAAAAATTCTTATTTTATTTTCAATATTTCGCTAACAATTTGTTAGCATCTTCAGGAAAACAAAATTTTTTATATAATTATGAAAAGTTGACAAACATTTTGTCATAAAAAATATTTAACATTTAAACAAATTAAATTTTTTAAAAAATTAAATTAACATTTAAACAAATTTAATTTAATTTTTTTAAAAATTTAATTTGTTTAAATGTTAAATATTTTTTATGACAAAATGTTTGTCAACATTTCATAATTATATAAAAAATTTTGTTTTCCTTAAGATGCTAACAAATTGTTAGCGAAATATTGAAAATAAAATTAGAATTTTTATAAAAAAAGAAAAGATCTTTAGCTGAATAAATAAAATATTAATATTGAAAAAAGATCAAATAAAGTTATATAATTTTTTTTTTTGATTATTTGTTTATTTTCAATTAAAAGTTTAATCATTTCAATTAAATTTTTAATTGATAATCAACAAACAAAAAAAGTGCTTATTAAAATGCGTCATAACTTAATTTTTTTTTTTTAAAAGAGAACCGCTCTCATTATTTAAATTTACAAAACCAACATAGCCTATGTAGTGTATGTATGCACCAGAGTGTATAACACGTCAGTGTTGCCAGATAAGGGGATTTGGCTTCAGATTTCAAAAATTAAAAAAAAAAATAAATTTTGATTGATTTTTCAGATCGATAATCGAAAGCAATGGTTTTAATGCTTGATAATTTATTTTATTTCATATTATTAATTTTATGAATCTATGAATAAATTATAATCCCTTCATATTAATCATTAAATTTTGACTCGATTGAAGTATATGTTTTGTGATTATGTTCAGGAATGATTTTTGGTTATTTGATTTGTTAAAATTTAATCAATTTGACTGATTCTATGAAAAGAATCATCAAAAATCAAATTGATTCTCTGAATTTGATATTAATTGAATAAAGTAGAAAATTGTTCAAACAATGAATTTTGCAAATAGATTCGTTAAAAATTTCATCAGATTTAAAAATTAAATCAATGAATCAAGTTTTTAGAGTTCTATTTTTAAATTTGAAGAAATTGTTAAAATTTGTATTTATTTAAAATTTAAATTTTCTCGAATATTTATTTTTAAGTTTTAGCAAACAAAATCTTCGAAAAATCCTTTTAGAAAAAAGGAAAATTTTATTATTTAACACTTTTTGGGTATTTCAACTTTGAAAATGGGAGCATGAGAACAAACTTTTTTGGCAACACTGGTGCTATTGGAAACTCAAAAGAACTATAGCTCTCCTATGAACTATTTGGTACAAAGTATTTAGAAATTTTTATGCATTGATAAATACACACAAACATATGTGTATTTGATAAAAAAAAGAATATTGAAAACTTGATTAAAATTTTAAATGATTTGAATCTGGAATTTCAATCAAAAATTTTCTTAAAATTTTAATTGATTTGATAAAATTTTAATTTAATTTGATGGTGATGCATCTGTGGTGATGCACCACTGGTGATGCATCACAGGTGGTGCATCCCTGGTGATGCATCACTCGTTATGCATCACTGGTGATGCATCACTCGTTATGCATAACTGTTGATGCATCACTCCTTATGCATCACTGATGATGCATCTATTGTAATGCCCCTCTGCTGATGATGCATCACTGGTGATGCAACACTGCTGTTAGTGCATCACAATAGATGCATCACTGCTGATGCATGAGATCTTGTTTGTATAAAAATAATAATGATTATTTATTTTCCAATATTTCGTCTCCACATTAGGTGACTTTTTCAGGGAAATAATTTTATTTTTTCACCCAATGTGGAGACGAAATATTGGAAAATAAATAATCATTATTATTTTTATACAAACAAGACTCTTTAAACAACCTCAATTTAAAAGAGTAACATAATATTCAAGATCAAATAAAAGAAAATAAATTTAACAAAAAATATAAATTGATATAACAAATTCTTTGGCTGGCCCTAATTCAATTAAATTTTTAATTGTATTTACAAATAATTAAATTGAAAATCAATTTTAGTTTTTCTGCTTACAAAATGTATTACAGACAGAAAATAGATTCGTAGTTGCATCCGAATTTTTTACCAAGAACATTTTTGAAGTTCTAGGTACAATTACATTTATTAATTTTTAATATTGTAATTATAGAAATTTATTTATAAATTCTGAATTTTTGTTGTAATAATTGAATGTTTTTATTTATGGATTAGTAGCGGATAAAATCCGCTAAGTTGTTTGAGTAGAAAACTGTTGCCCGGGCTTATCAGGAGTTTCCCGCTGAAATTGGTGCAAAAAAAAAATAATTAAGAAAGTTATTATTTAAAGGCTGATAAAACTGCGAAAAGGTAAATTTTATACAGAATTGAAATATTTTTGAAATTATAAAACGTGGCAAAGTCCGCTACGTTGTTAGCGGGCTGCGCGTCAAGGGTTAGACTTTCGCCCTTTTTGCCACTACACTTAGAAATTTTCAAAAAATCTGTCTATGCAGTTTCTACGCAGCAAGAGGAACCTGCATTTAAAATTTCAATTTGTGCAAGGGGGAGAATTGAACCTTTTTTTACCCACTGTAGAATATTTCAGAAATTTTGTCATAGTTGGTATCTACACCGGAGGAGGCATCTTTATACCAAATTTCAACATCTTGATTGCAGCGATTTGCGCAGGCCGATAAGGGGTAGACTTTTTGCCCTCTGAAACCCCACTTTTATCATGTCTCTAGCGAATATTTTAAAATATACAAATTCGTGGTGATAAACGAATTTGTTGTTAATTGAATGGTTTACGTAGAGCGGCCCAATTTTCCGGTTGTGCATGCCGAATTGTTATTGAGGCAACTGAAATAATGTTGTCACAGTCAAATTACTCATATATACATATACTGATTTTCTGTTGTCACAACCAAAATATTCAACTACCACAACCGAACGAATCTGTTTTGTCTGTGCATGTAAACAGCCAAACGGGGTTGGGCAGTCTGTTATGGGGGTGATTTTCTCACCGTGGGAATTGCCAAAACTATCGTCTGAGCCGAGTAAAGAACCAATATACCAAATTTTAACTTTCTAGTTCCAGTGAATATCGCCTTTTTCGGCTTTCCCCGAAGTATTTTCCAAAAATCCTGTCATAGCTAATGTTCACAATGGAGAAGGAACCTTTACACTTAATTTCAATTTCCTTGCTCCAACGGATTTGGCAGGCCGTCAAGGGGGAGAATTACGTCATTTTTGTCTCTCCCCCTAGATATTTGCAAATATCTCGTCTTAGCTGATGTTTACACAAGTGGATGAACTTTCATTTAAAATTTATACTTTCTAGGTCCTGCGAATCGGGGAGGCTTTCTACCTTTTCAATCCCATTTTTACCACATGCCCATACTTCAGGGACACGTATTTTAAATTTAAGGTTTCTAGGCATAGGGGATTTGGCAGGCCGTCATGGGGTGGCTCTTTCCTTGTTGGCCCCTTCCCGTTAAGCCATCCCATCCAAGTTGATATCTACATTAGAGGAGAAATTTTTGTTTTAAATTTCAACTTCCAAGCTCTAGCGTTCACAACAGGCCGTTAAGGGGAGGCTTTTCCTCTTTTTGAACCTCCCTATAAGCTTTTACAAAAATCCTGTCTTAGATAATGTCTACGACCATATTTCAACTTCTATATCCAGTTATGCTTCTCCTAGTTCTAGCGGTTTTGGCAGGCCGTCAAATTTTCTACTTTTTCGCCTCTCCCCGTAGGATTTTCTTTAAATCCAGTAACAGCTAATGTTTACGCCGGAGGAGGAACCATCTTACCAAACTTCACTTTCTTAGCTACAGTCGTTTTGACAGACCGTCCACCCCAACCCCTCCCCTACCAAACCCCAGCCCGAACCCCAGCCCCAAATACAAACTCCTTCCAAAAGGTTTGCTTGGCAAAAAAAAAAAAAAAATTACAAAACAATTCAAACTTAATTAGAAGCAACCTGTTTAACTTTACGATACGATTGTTTATGTTACAAACAAATTATGTTGCACCTTTCCTGAACAGGTTTATGTTTTCAAAAGAAAGAGGCAAACGAAGAAAAAAAAAATTGTAAAGCCCTATTGAAAAACATGTTTCAATTTCGGTTTTAATGAATGTTGTTTCAAATATACATAAAGGATACATGTTACAATAGCAAAAACTGAAACAAAACTATGGGACAAAAATTTATTTAAAATTCAATACAATATTGAGAAATTTTAAAATTATATTAGTAAATTGGCACAATAACATTCAAATTAGATAATATGTATGCATTTGAAAATAATGATAGCTATGAAATTTGGTTTCCTTTTCATTTAGGTTTAGTATCTAGTTTTATATTGTAATAATGTTGACCTATAGTGTTTACACTTCAAAACTATATAAATTTAGAACATGGATCACTTCTCTACTCAATGGATCTCCCTTACTAACAATAAAAACAAATCAACTGCAATTAAGATGTAACGTAGTATAAAAACATATATTTTCGAAAAATTTCAAATATCAACATCAATACAAACTTTGTAAATGTATCATTGCATGTATAAGCAACACTTACACACGTACTTACACACACACACACACACACATAAACAACATTTTATTTAAGATACCTTAGTAGTAGAGTAGTAGTACAAACACATAAACTATTGCAAGATTTTATGGTCGAATCGAAAACAAGTGTGAATAATTTGAATTTGAAAAAATGCCAGATGCATTTTTATCATTATCATCTTTATCATCTCTATTTTGTGTAACAAATTGTACGTGTTGAAATACAACAATTTAACATTTTATGCATGACAATGACTTCAGGCTAAAGTAGTAGTTAGTATGTAAAAAGTACTTGAATGGATTTCAAAGAAGGTTTGTTGTAACAAAGGTACAAATATGAATCTTTTGTTTGTTGAGAGAAAATTACAAAAACAAAAAAGTGGTAACAATTTTGATAGTAAACTGTTTGTATTGGCTATAAAGTGTTCTTAGTCAATATAAAAGTTCAGATTTATGAATAGGTATATTGATCATCATCATCATCATCATTATTAGTAATAACCACTTGAGCATGAGTGGTATTTTATTTTTTCAAATTTACAATGGGTTTTTTTGTTGTTGTCGAGAAATTGAGGGTTTTCTTTTTAAAGATTTTATAGGTAAAGGTAAAATAGAAAAAAAAATGTAAAAAATATATGCAATCAGACAAAAATACAGAAATTGAAAATATTTGAAACCAAAATCGCTAGCATGTGAAAATTTATTAAAATTTATTATGGAAACTAAGCATCGCAGATAAAATAGCTTTTATTTGGATTACCGCCAGTAGCTCTAAAAATGAATAAAATAAATGTAAACAGACAACTGTTTGAGCACAGGAAAGTCATAGTTAGACATTCGTGAAAATATATCACTTAGATAAAATTTGAATCATCCAATCGAGTTTCAATCAAAATATTTGTAAATACAATTACAACTTTTATTGAATTTGTACCAGCAAAAGAATTTGTTACATAAATTAATTTTTTTTGTTAAAATTAATTGAAATTTTCAATTATTTTTTTTAATGATATCAATTAAATTTTTAATTAAAAATCTTCATTATTTTTAATTAAACTTTAAAGTATATCAATTATAACTTTAATTAAAGTTATAACAAAAAATCAATTAAAATTGTAATCAAATTTTTAATTAAAATTCCAGCATCAAATCAGTTAAAGTTTTAATAAAATTTTTTATTTAAAATTCCAGATTCAAATCAATTAAAGTTTTAATCGAATTTTCAATATATTTTTTTTATCAAATATACATATGTTTGTGTGTAATTCATCAACGCATGAAGAGTCCTAAATAAAAGGTGGTTAAATTTTAAGGGCCGATGTTGATTTTGAATTCAACACACATTATTTAGGAAATTATTGTCATTTGTTTTTATTATAATAACATGATATGGTTCAATTATGTATGGAAAAAAATATCGGCAAAATGGCCGCCGCAACCTCGGCTGCACACCTCAATCCGATGGTCCAAATTTTTGATGACGCTGAGGCATAATTGAGGTTCTATGCCATTAATGTGCCGAAATTTCTCACCCTTAAGTTCTCGAATTGTTGCTGGATTATCGACGTACACTTTTCTTGCAAATAACCCCAAAGAAAGAAGTCCAACAGTGTCAAATAACATGATCTTGGCGCCCAATCGACATCGCCAACACGTGACATAACACGGCAAGTGGCACCGTCATGTTGAAACCACATATGACCCTGGGGTATGACCCTGGACGATATGTGGTTTCAACCATTCCTGCCCACAATAAGTTCATTATCATCTCGCGATAGCGAACACCATTCACGGTAAATGCTTGGCCGACGTCATGACACACTATCGCGAACAACAGCAATATTTTCCGCAGAACGAACTGAGCGAGCATGCACAAGTGTTTTCACAGACCCGGTTTGCTGAAATTTTCCCACAATTCTCCCGATTGTGGACACATTTGGTCGATTATGCTGACCAAAAAAAATCACGAAGTGCACGAAATGCATTTTGATTTGAACGCCCATTTTCATAATAAGCCTGATTAATTTTAACGCGTTGCTCGATTGTGTATTTTTCCATGGTTCAAATTGAGTTAGTCTGAAATTGAGAAATGTCAAATGAAATGCAAAAAAAACTTGATGTTTAGGTGTGGTTCACATTCAACATCGGCCCTTAAAATTTAACCACCCAATGATCTTTCAAAGGTTTTGTTTGCTAAAAACTAAAAATAAATATTTTAGAATTTATATAAATATTCTTAAATTTTAAAACATACCTTTAAAAACATGATTCCTTGATTTAATTTTTAAATTTGACTCAATTTTTAACAAATTGATTTGCAAAATTTTGTTAATTGTTTGAATTTTATACTTTATTCAATCAATATTAAATTCAGAGAATTAATTTGATTTTTGTTGATTCTTTTTATAGAATCAATCAAATTGATTAAATTTTAACAAATCAAATAACCAAATATATTTCGCGAAAAGAAATTATTTAATCCAGTCAAAATTGAATGACTGATATGACGTGATTATAATTTATTCCTAGATTCATAAAAGTGTTTATTAATGTATTTATTTATTAATTTTTATTTATTTATTTATTTATTTATTTATTTTTTTGTTTATTTATTTATTTATTTATTTATTTATTTATTTATTTATTTATTTATTTATTTATTTATTTATTTATGTATTTATGTATTTATTTATTTATTTATTTTTTATTTATTTATTTATTTATTTATTTATTTATTGAATTATTTATTTATTTATTTAATTCAACAGGTAAGACAAAATTAAATAATATGAAATAAAATGAATTATCAAGCTCTGCATTAAAACCAACACGTCATTAATTTAACAGAAATAGCTTTCCATTATCGATCTGAAAAATTTATCCAAATTTATTTTTTTTTATATATAAATTTTAAAATCTGAAGCCACATTCCCTTGTCCGGTAATACTGATGTGCATACAAACACAACATAGACTATGTAGTTTTTTGGAAATTAACAAAAAAAAATAAAAAATTAAGTTATAGAGCTTTTGTTAATGCACGTAATACTAAAAGTATTTTTAAATATATATTTTTCTTTTAGTTTAGGGATTTAGCAATTTAAACAACTGTAATAAAAGTTAAGATATAGGTAAATCAAAATAATATGACTTGTATGTTGTCAATAGTATTTATTGTGAACTAGAATAATTTTTACACCAACTTCATTATCAGTTAAAAATTTAATTGATATGTATTTTATTCAATTTTAATTTATAAAAATTAAATTTCTTTTTTTTGACCTTTCAATATTGCAATTTACATTATTCTATTCATGTTTTTGGTCATTAAAACACTATTTTTCTTTATCGTCATCTCATTCTTGAAAGTAATAGATCAATGTTTTGGCTAATAAAACTCTATGAAGTATTTATTTGGAGAATATCCCGATAAAGAAAAATAGTGTTTTAATGACCAAAAACATGAATAGAATAATATTAATTTTAATTGATATGTTTAAAATTTTTAAATGAAAAAGTCAAAGGCCACTTCCAATATCCTAATATTGGTTCGAAAATTTTTCTTTATTTTCTAGATTTGCATATCGCGTTTGTTTGAGGAAACAAAAGATCGCGCAGAGAGATATGGCCTTAAAAAAGTCATAAAGATCATTTTTTTAAATGATAATTTTTCAATTCTTTTATATTAATTTTTAAAGATTTTTTCGATAAAGAAGTTTTGATGTATTGTTGATCTGTTATTTTGGTAATTGAATGGTATTTAATAGGATTTTACATGCAAAGAAACATTATTAGTAAATAATAGAAAATAAAAATTGAAAAAATTACATTAAGGCCAGCAGAATAGAATAATTGGTATTTTTGGTTGTCGCTACACAACCCTCTTCAATATCCATACACTTAAAAAAGTTTGTAAGTTAAAATAACTGAAAATATTATTTAAAAGAAATGATATTTCATTTAAAAACCGGTCTACTTAATTTTCATTTAAATTAAATGCCATTTGTTATTTATTTTTAAATGTTGATTAATCAACTGACACATCCGTAAGAAACAAATGATATAATCAGTTAAAATAAATGTCAAAATTTTACCCACCAATCCTTAAAAAATAAATGTTTTTTTTTCATTTATTTGAAATTATTTCCGTTTTTGTATTTTTTGTTTTTTTTTAATATACTCGTACAATACAAAATGTATGTATGGATATGAAGCTATAAACACTTTTTGAATGTATTTGTATATGTATGTGTGTTTATGAAGTTCTTGTAAATTGTATTGAAAAATTTTGTATATATACAACCAATTTAAATAAAAAAACAAATTGAAATTTTTTGAATATTTTTTTTTGAAGCAGACAGCAAACAAAATTTAAATTTGTAATAACTGTTACGGACACAAATAAACCACAAGTTTCCGCTTTGTGGGTAAATTTTTATTAAATTTCAAACAAATGAAAAAAATAAATGAAACTGAAAAGAATGGTAAATGATAGTAAATTATTTCGAATAAATGTATAAAAAAGTTAATATAGATATTTCTTTGAAAAATAAATGTATGTTCCTTTATTTTTAAATGGAACGGAAAACTTTTTTTATTAAACTACAAACAGTTAACTTCAAAATATTCTGAGTGTACTTTTGTTGGGTTAATGCTAAGTGTTCTATCCTGCTGGCTCTAATGGAATTTTTGAATTTTTATTTCTATAATTTACTAATCAAATATTTTCATGTTTCTTTGTAATAAGAAAAGAATTTACGAGTATAAATTCATTTTAATATTTTTTTTTTTAATGTTTGCGATTTTTTTTTATATATTATAAATTTCTTTTCTTTTTCTAATTTCTTTTTACGTTTTCTAATTTTTTTTTTTTAAATTGGCGAGTTATTTAAAATTTTAATGATATTTTAAATTTTGTTGATTATTTTCAATTTCTTAGGTTTTTTCTTAAATTTTACGCAATTTTTTCTAATTAAGACGATTTTTTAAAAGATTTTTCTTTATTTCCAGCTAATTTTAATTTTAGTAAAAAACAAATAAAATAAGGCTTAAATTCGGCTGTTCTAAATCTGTGATTACTCTTCACTAATATCCGACTGTTTTTAAACATGGTTGGTATTCAACACCTTTTCATAACAACGGTAGTTGGCTACCACAGCTACTTTAAGGCCGATATGAAAATTTTAAAATGGCGATTCTATTAAAGGTGTCTTTTTCTATAACCGGTTTTATTGCGCTATTCTGCCTATTCAATTTACAAATATTTACAACTTTACAAAAATCTTAAACTGCCGTTATATTAACGTCAAACACCGATTTGTAACGGTATTTCGCAGATATAACAAAATTTAACAAGTAATATTATGAAATAAACCCCGTGATATTTGAAGAGACATGTTATTATTGGAATCGCAGTTTCAAAATTTTCGTATCGGTGTTGATCAGAACGTTATCGACAACTACCGTTATAATGAAAAGGTATTGCTTGGCAACCATATTTTTGTTATAAATAATGTAAAAAAAAATTTTAGAAGTAAAATTGTGCAGGTGAAAATTTTTTTTTTCAGGAGAAAACATTTTTTGGAAGTCAAAACAAAATATTATGGTGGAAAAAAAATTTTGAGGTGGAAAAAATTTGTTGTGGTGAAAATAATTTTTTGTAGTGAAAAAAAAAAATTGGTGGGTGAAAAATATTTGGGGAGAATATAAAATATGAAATTGTACTAAAATACACCAATTTGTATAGAAAATTTAGAAGTACCTTCATACTTTCACTTATAACTTTTTAATCGCTGGATCGATTTTGCTTATTTTCAATACCAAACTTCTGCTGCACAGAAATGCATTACTAGGATTTTGACTATCCCCAGTAAAAATTAAAAATCCAAAGAACAGTTTGCAGAGCAGCTTATATGGAATTAGCATAGGTTCTAATTTATTTTCTACATCCGGTTCTTTTTCTATGGAATTTGACCTTATAGCAATATGTTCTTTATTCCCAAACTATAACAGGTTGCTTTAGAAACAGTTCCATGAAACCGATGGTCAAAAAACCTGTTATAGAATAGATTAAGGGGTTATCGGTTCTTACAATTTTTGTTGCATACTTATAATGGAAATCATGTTCTTTTGAAAATTATCTTAATTGATGATTATGGTCGAATTCCATTTTGATAATAGTGACAAACTGTGTGTTACATATTTGAACGTGATAAATTTTTACGTAGTTACAGAATCACCCCAATAGACTAGAGATGGGCGTGAGAGTGAGTTTTGATTTATTTCACGAAAGCTCACAAAATAATATTAATAATCACGAAAATTCAAACAAAATCACAAATTTTTATCGCGACATTTCCTAGCGCGGAAATCTATTGAAAATTTAATTGGCGTTTACAAGGCAAAAAAAAAAAAAAACACACTTTTTTAATACCAAATAATTACGGGATCTTAATATCTATTTAATCACATTTCCAGAAAGGTATACAAATAAGAAAATGTTAAAATTTTTAAAAATTCCTCAGGCCATTAATACGTCAAAGATCACGGCAATCCTTAAGTGTTTTTGTCGAACTTCCATGGAATGGTCGTTAGATATTTTATTGAATCAACAATATCTGCAATAGTAAAATTTCCATATTTAAAATAACATTTAAATACTTTGTGTTATGTTTTAACATTTGTTAGAAAATTGCAAGACAGACAACAAATTGTCTTAATATTGACTATCTGTTGTTGTTTAGTGTAGTTAATTCTGGAGTAATTTATATGATCACATCACATACATATACATTAAAGATTATATTTCATTAATATTAACGTTTTCATAAAATGTGGACTTGGGCCCTTTTACACACTAGCGAAGCATTCTTATCAAATTTTATTGCTTTATTTTTAAATACAACTTACAACTATTTTAAGATATAACGAAAAAACTTAATTTATATTCATACATAAACACACAAATACCATAAAATGAAAGATGCAAGAAAAGTTTTTTTTTACAGGTTATTGCGAATGATAAGTTTATACCTTAAGAAAGAAAAAAAAAAAGGATAAAATGTTAAGAAACAAATATGTACAGTAATATTTGAAAGACAAAAAACAACAAAAAGGTGGAAGCTTTGAAAAAACAAACGCAATGCCAACCACATTTAGCAAATAAATACACATACACTCAGAATATTATTTAGTTTACTGTTTGAAGTTTAATAAAGATGTTTTTAGTTCAGTTAAAATTAAAGTAACATATTATTTGTTTTTTTGGACTAGCAAAAGAATTTGTTATATCAATTAATTTCTTTTGTTAAATTTATTAAAATTTTTCAATTATTTTTTTAATCATATCAATTAAATTTTTAATCAAAAATCTTCAACATTTTCAATTAAAGTTCTAATTATATCAATAAAAACTTTAATTAAATTTCTAACCAAAAATCAGTTAAAATTTTAATAAAATTTTTTATTGAAATTCCAGCATCAAACAAATTAAAATTTTAA
This sequence comes from Eustalomyia histrio, assembly GCA_949748255.1. Classification (NCBI taxonomy): domain Eukaryota; kingdom Metazoa; phylum Arthropoda; class Insecta; order Diptera; family Anthomyiidae; genus Eustalomyia; species Eustalomyia histrio. The sequence continues at coordinate 17,509,329 of OX456526.1, forward strand.
CAATATTTTCAATATTTTTTTTTATCAAATATACATTAAATTTTAATAAAATTTTCAATATATTTTTTTGTCAAATATACATAGAAAAAAGTATTACAAAATTGTAAGTAATTAAAAATATTTGTTAAATTTCAAATTCGATTTCTAACAATTTTTGGTTTGAAATATTTGTAAATAGCAATTTTGCATATAAAAATTCTTTGAAAATAAAAATTCAAGTTACGAAAAAAGAAAATTACAAAAAGTTTTATGTATTTAAAAATTCCATTGTTGTTGCCTTTTTAAAAATTATTTTTTTTTGTATTTACAAAAATATTAAAAGAAGCTGGGAAATTTTAACCGCCTCTAAAATGAAATTCCGATGTGAGCCATCAAAACGCCGAATTCTAATTTGTTGTACAGTGTAATTAGTTAATTTTTACGGAATTGGTAGGTAAAATTTAAACATTTATTTTTAACTGATTAATCATTTGTTTTTTTTTCACTGATGTATCAGTTGTTTAAACAACACTTAAAATTAAATAACAAAAACCATTTAATTTAAATGAAATATTACTAGACCGGTCTTTAAATGGTATTTTCTGGTAAAAACGTATTAAAGGAATAATCACGAAAAATCACGACAAAAATCGACTCACGCTAGAATTTGTTTTACGCTCACGTACGATGACTTCGTCTCACATGTCCACCTTTAATTTCAACTAAATGAGTAATCAGTTATTTTTTACGGCATTTTTAGGTACAATTTTATCATTTTTAACTGATTAATCATTTGTTTTTTAAAAGTAAATTACAAAAACCCCATTTGATTTAAATGAAAAATAAGTAGACCGGTTTTTAAATGAAATATTATTTCTTTTAAATGATATTTCCTGTTATTTTAACTTACAAACTATTTTAAGTGTACAAACACATTCGTTTCCAACACAATATTGATATACAGATTTATACAAAATAAGAAAAGAATAAAAATAAAACAAAACTTAAGCTATAAACGTTTATGTGAAAGAATGGAGAGCAAATGTGTGTGTTGTATAAGGGTGGAGCGATTACAAGTTTTTCTTCCTAGATTATTGGAGCAGAAAAATATGTATTAGAATTTTAAATATTTCAAAAGTAATATATATTGTGGAATATAACAGTTGTCCATGTTGAATAATTTTTATTTGAAAATTTTGTTTTTTTTTTTTCCTTTGGGAATTTTTTTTTTAAATTTTAATCCAACACTGTTGTAGAATTTTCTAAAGTAAATGGAGTCAAATTTTCTAAAACTTTTTCGATTAGAAAGTAATTGGTTACAGTATAAATTTTTAATTTAAATAGGAATATTAGTATGATTTTTAAAGCACTTCAAAAATAGTTTTTAGATCCACTCAAATCTCAACAAAATCAATCCATCCTATCAAATTTATATCTACAAATTTACTACTCTACTAGTATAATGTTAATGCTGTATAGTGAAGAAAACGTTAAAACTCAACTATAAAGGAAACAAATCGTATTACCGCTACATCTTACACTATCTTCATTTAATACATTCATTCTTAACTCAGTTTCATTTATTTTCTTCATTATGCTTAAGAAGACAAAGTTACAAGAATTGGGTTTGGTTTTGATTATCTTAAATGACGACAAATACTAAGCAAATTATAGCAGGGCGTTTATATTTTTATTGTTTTGTTACAAAAAAAGAAAAAAAATATAAAAGAAAAGAAATAACTGAGATATCTTATACTTCAATACCTCCTTTATTTACTTTTTGATTTGAGAAAGGTAAGCAATAAAAGGAGTAAAATTTTTATACAAAATAACATAATAAGATGAAGTTTTTAGGAAACATACATATACACATGTGGGATAAGTTAAAGTATCTTAATCAAAAGTATGTAGGAAGTGAAATAACATTTATACTTCGAATTATCTTAAGATGGTAGTAAAATTAAATTTGTATGCCATTTTGTAAATTTCATACAAGAATAAATAAAAATCTAAACTTAATTAAGGCTTGCAGCTTTCTATAAAATTTTAAAATATTTAAGAAAAAACTTTCAAAGAAGTTCCAAAACTCTTTTGTCAATTTGTGTTTAATTTAGAATTTATTAAGTCACCCCACACAGCGTCTGAATACATTTACAGAGACCTGAGGCGTATGAGTGTTATTTCACAAAATTAATATTACTCATACGTTCAGTAAACACTGTTGTATCACAATAACTCTTGATATTGGCATAAATTTATAAATATTCAGTTTTATAAAATAAAATTCAATTAAAAATTCAAAAGAAAAACATAACTTTGAACTAACCATAATAACAATAATATTAGTGTTCCCAATAAAACAAAATAAAAAACGAAAACTTCCACACAAACAAGCTAAACAATTAATAAAAATATTGACGTAACATCAAAAAATAAGTATAAATTAAAATCATGAGTTTCCAGAAACAATGTTTTCTAGAAATAATATAGATAACAGTACAATCACTAGTATATGAACAAAATCAAACACTATCATAAAGCATCATAAGGAAATCAAGGTAAAAATAAGAAATTTTTTTTCTACCTAAAAATGTTTGTTAACATTCAGCTACAATTTTTTTTAAAGTGAAATTAATTAACCTTTAATACGAAATTCAACTGTAGCATAAAAACTTACTGTTTATGTTTAAAATTACTCTTTAAAAAAAATTGCATAACTTTAGGAGAGAAAAATTAACCGAATATTTATAGAGAATTCTGTTAAAAAAAGAACTTTAACATTTTTAATATAAGAAAAATAACAATTTTTTTTTATAACTAACTACAAAATGAAAAATTAATACCTCTGAGAAAATTTAGCATATTTGCAAAATGTGTGAGAAAAAAAAATTATAAGGAATAAAAAAAAAAAAAAAAAAAAAATGTTAACTCATTTGCATTTAATAACACTTGGGGTACTACTAGGTACAGTGTGGTTTAAGGAAATACATTTTAAGATTATAGTTTTTTTTTAAATAAAAATTGCTTAAGTTTGGCTGTATTTTCTTTCAAAAATTATTTTTTTGGAATAGTTATTATTTGTAAATTATTCAGTTTAATTTCTTCGACCTCTTCAATATAAATTCCAGGTAATACAGGTTGGTTGAAAAGTTCCTGCGCTCACCAAGAGATGGCACTGCCAGCTCCAAACTTTTTTTTTCTCAAGTTGGTACAACTGTCCTAAGAACACATGCAAAGTTGCAAGTCATTCTGTCAATTCTTTCTTTGTTTACAAGTCATTTGAAGTTGACGTGTCATTGATTTTTTTTAATATGGAAAAAATTGAATATCGTGCTGTCATTAGATACTTTGTTTTGAAGGGTTTAAAAGCAAAGAAAATTTATGAACAATTGTTAGAAGTGTATAAGGAGTCCTCACCTTTAAAACACACCGTTCAATTTTGGGCTGGTGAGTTCAAACGTGGTCGTACCAGCCTTGAAGACGATCCACGCGAAGGACGACCAAAAACTGCAACCACAGCAGAAATCATTGAGCAGGTACATAATATGATTAGTGAAGATCCAAGTTTGACTAAGCGTGAAATTGCTAATACCATAGGCATCTCATACGAACGAGTACTCCATATTTTAGATGAAGAATTACGTATGAAAAAACTGTTTGGAGAGTTAGTGCCGCACACATTAACAATTCAACAAAAACTTGATCGAAAACAAATTTCTCAGCGTAATTTGGAGCGTTTTAAGCCGAATAAAACCGACTTTTTGCATCCTTTTATAACTATGGATGAGACTTGGATCTACCACTATGAGCCGAAATTGAAACAAGAACGTTTACAGTGGACTGAAGCTGGTTGTTCAGCTCCAAAGCAGGTGAAGTCACAACGATCAGTAAAGAAGGTTATGGCATCAGTTTTTTGGTATGCAAAAGGAATTTTGTTGATTGATTATCTTCAGAAATGTAAAACAATCCACTCTGAATGTTGTTGCAGCTTTTTGGATCAGCTGGATGAAAAAATTCGTGAGAAAGGACCTCGTTTAAAGAAGAAAAAAATAATTTTTCATCAAGACAATGCACCTGCTCACAAAAGTGTTTTGACGATGGCTAAATTCAAAGAATTAAAGTACGAATTGCTTGAACATACACCGTATTCACCAGATTTGGCTCCCAGTAACTACTATGTCTTCAGAAATCTCAAACAATTCCTTTGTGGAAAGCATTTTTCGTCGAATGAAGAGGCCATAGCAGCCGTAGACGGTTATTTTGCAGAGCTTTCGGAGAACCATTATGAGGATGGGATAAAATTATTGGAAGATCATTGGAACAAGTGTATTGAGCTTCTAGGAGATTATATTGAATAAAAAAATATATTTCGAAACAAAAAGAGTATTCTTTCATTTCGAGCGCAGGAACTTTTCAACAAACCTGTAATTAGTCAAGCTCAAGCTCTATTTTATACAAAATCTTTTATTTTTTATCCAAAATTTCGCTATCTCAATGGATAAATCCATTGAGAAATATTGGATAAAAAATAAAAGATTTTGTATAAAATAGACCTTGAGCTTGACTAATTATTACCTGGAAATTGTATTTGTATTGATTATATTGGTTCTCTAGTAAAACAAGACACAATATCTTATAAATTACACTACTAGAAACAGACAACAGTAATAGTCTTAATAGTACAAAAAAAAAAAAAATAATTAAAATATGTATATGTATAAAAAGAATAACATATATGAATATAAAAACACTTGTGAAAAAAATTCTATAAATAATTTCCTAAACCTTACTGCGTTGATAGTGGTTCCAGAGACGTATATTGAACATAAAAAAATTGACATTCGGAAGCATGATCACGATGACGAAATTGGGTTATCGTTTAGCCTCTTTGAGATCTTGGAAATTGCAAACGATCATAAAGATATGTTGGTTGCTTTGTTATAATAATCTTATGAATAAAAATAACGTTTTAAATTTAAGGTAGTTGACAAAAGAAATCTTAAAAATAGGGCATGAATACTGGATTATATGAGCAAATTTTTTTAAACCGTAGATGTAACGTATGATATTGTTGTAGGTTGTTGTAAGTTTTCTCATATCTTTACAGTTGCAACCAGACAAAATTTCCGAAGAATATAAAAGTTTTGGTAAAAGATATATTTTTGCCAACATAATTTTAACTTTTAAAGGGGTAAAGTGTTAAGTTGCCCATAGATTTCGCAGCATACTATTTGTTCTGATACTGGCTTGGTTAATATGATCTGACCATGTTAACGTTTTATTAAATATAACACCTAAGTTTTCAGCCCTGTCTACAATATCAAATTTTGTACCGCCAAGAAAGATATTTATTTCACCATCAACTTGTACACGTTTTTTCCTTATTATTATGAATTTCGATTTATTTGGATTAAGTCGCAAACCATTTACTGAAGCCCATGTACAAATTTTATCCAGATCATAATTTAATTCTTGAGTTTTTGTAAAAATTAACTCCTTGGAACAAATAGGAAGATATAGTTAAACATCATCAGCAAACATTTGTATGGTAGAATAATGAAGTTGGTGTGCAAGATCATTCGCATATAATGAGTACAGCAGTGGTCCAAGAATGGAGTCCTGTTGGACACCTCTTGTTACTTGTAAGGAACGTGAAATATATATATATCCATCATTAGTAACATATTGGGATCTGTTTGAGGGGTAAGAGGACAGCAAACTTACAGCAAATAGTGAGAAGTTTAATAATTTGGAGAGCTGGAAGCATAACATTGAATGGTGCACTGTATCAAAAGCCTTAGAGTGGTCTAATAATACTAAAAATGTTAGTTTTTTCTCTTCCAAGTTACTTTGAATATTTTCTATTACATCAAATAGTGCTGTATTACAGCTCCGTTGAGGTCTGAATCTGGATAGACGATCTGTAAGGTGATTGCCATTAACATACTTAAATATTTGCTTATGCAGTATATGTTCAAAGACTTTGGAGAAATAAGGAAGGATTGCAATGCGGGCGATATTCATTTCCTGATTTTGGTACCGGCACAATTTTGCCATGTTTCCATTCCATAGGAAAAATGTTGGTGGTAATAATAGTATTAGAAAGGTGTGTAATACTTCGAATTATCCATGGCAAGATCATTTTACAGTAATTTACCTATTTTTTTCTGTTTCGTTTATTTTATAAATTTCTTTAAAATTAACCCACAAAATTAACATTTGTGGTCTATTTGTTTCCGTTATACTCTAAAAATTTTTTGTAAATTTACTACAAAAAAAAAATGAGTAAAGTTATATGTAATATTACGAAAATTCAATAAATATAAACAACAAATGCGAAAAACTTTTTTGCGCACACTTAAGTATACAATAATACACACACGAAGTATTTTTAGACACTATGTGTTTACAATTAAACACATGATGCCTAAAATTAGTATTATTCTGTTAAATAAAAAATTAACCCACAAAGTTTATTCAGGTTGGTTGAAAAGTTCCTGCGCTCACCAAGAGATGGCACTGCTAGCTCCAAACTTTTTGTTTCTCAAGTTGGTATAACTGTCCTGAGAACACATGCAAAGTTGCAAGTCATTCTGTCAACTCTTTCTTTGCTTACAAGTCATTTGAAGTTGACGTGTCATTGATTTTTTTTAATATGGAAAAAATTGAATATCGTGCTGTCATTAGATACTTTGTTTTGAAGGGTTTAAAAGCAAAGAAAATTTATGAACTATTGTTAGAAGTGTATAAGGAGTCCTCACCTTTAAAACACACCGTTCAATTTTGGGCTGGTGAATTCAAACGTGGTCGTACCAGCCTTGAAGACGATCCACGCAAAGGACGACCAAAAACTGCAACCACAGCAGAAATCATTGAGCAGGTACATAATATGGTTAGTGAAGATCCAAGTTTGACTAAGCATAAAGAATTACACTTAAAAAAGTTTGTAAGTTAAAATAACTGAAAATATCATTTAAAAGAAATGATATTTCATTTAAAAACCGGTCTACTTAATTTTCATTTAAATTAAATGCAAATTGTTATTTATTTTTAAATGTTGATTAATCAACTGACACATCCGTAAGAAACAACTGATATAATCAGTTAAAATAAATGTCAAAATTTTACCCACCAATCCTTAAAAAATAAATGTTTTTTTCATTTATTTGAAATTATTTCCGTTTTTGTTTTTTTTTTAATATACTCGTACAATACAAAATGTATGTATGCATATGAAGCTATAAACACTTTTTGTGTGAATGTATTTGTATATGTATGTGTGTTTTTGAAGTTCTTGTAAATTGTATTGAAAAATTTTGTATATATACAACCAATTTAAATAAAAAAACAAATTGAAATTTTTTGAATATTTTTTTTTGAAACAGACAGCAAACAAAATTTAAATTTGTAATAACTGTTACGGACACAAATAAACCACAAGTTTCCGTTTTGTGGGTAAATTTTTATTAAATTTCAAACAAATGAAAAAAATAAATGAAACTGAAAAAAATCGGTAAATGATAGTAAATTATTTCGAATAAATGTATAAAAAAGTTAATTTAGATGTTTCTTTGAAAAATAAATGTATCTTCCTTTATTTTTAAATGGAACGGAAAACTTTTTTATTAAACTACAAACAGTTAACTACATAATATTCTGAGTGTATGTGTGAAAAAACTGTTTGGAAAGTTAATGCCGCACACATTAACAATTCAACAAAAACTGGATCGAAAACAAATTTCTAAGCGTAATTTGGAGCGTTTTAAGCCGAATAAAACCGACTTCTTGCGTCGTTTTATAACTATGGATGAGACTTGGATCTACCACCATGATCCTAAATTGAAACAAGAACGTTTAGAGTGGACTGAAGCTGGTTGTTCAGCTCCGAAGCAGGTGAAGTCACAACGATCAGCAAAGAAGGTTATGCATCAGTTTTTTGGCATGCAAAAGGAATTTTGTTGATTGATTATCTTCAGAAAGGTAAACAATCAACTCTGAATATTATTGCAGCCTTTTGGATCAGCTGGATGAAAATATTCGTGAGAAAAGACCTGGTTTAAAGAAGAAAAAAATCATTTTTCATCAAGACAATGCACCTGCTCACAAAAGTGTTTTGACGATGGCTAAATTTAAAGAATTAAAGTACGAATTGCTTGAACATCCACCGTATTCACCAGATTTGGCTCCCAATGACTACTATCTCTTCAGAAATCTCAAAAAATTCCTTCGTGGAAAGTATTTTTCGTCGAATGAAAAGGCCATAGCAGCCGTTGACGGTTATTTTGCAGAGCTTCCGGAAAACTATTATAAGGATGGGATAAAATTATTGGAAGATCATTGGAACAAGTGTATTGAGCTTCTAGGAGATTATATTGAGTAAAAAAATATATTTCGTAACAAAAAGAGTATTCTTTTATTTCGAGCGCAGGAACTTTTCAACCAACCTGTAAATATACTTATTTATAATGGTAAAAAAAAATTATGACATATTGAAATTGAAAAAAAAAAACATCCAAAGAATTTTTAAAATTAAAAAAGAAAAAGTTTTTAGTTGTTTAAATTTAGTAATTATTTTGAATTACTAAACAAAAAATTTATTGTTTTTATTCTAAACAATAAATTTATTGTTGTTACTTTTATTGTGAATTACTAATCAATTAATTTATTATTTTTATTACAAAAACAAACATTTTTGGGCTATTTAATTTTCAACATCGCAGTAGAAAATATACTAATTTTTTGTACATTTACAGGAAAATCATGTTTTTTTACGCACAAATTTGGTAAATTTACTCTTCAATTTTAAAATTTGATTTAATATTTACGCACTTTTAATGTAATTTTAACTATTTTGTGTTCATCAACTTACGCATAATGTGTGTATTTTTTTTCATTTACGCACACAGAGTAAATTTATCCAACTTATAGTAGGAGTAGAGTTTTCTACTATAAGTTGGATAAATTTCAACAGAAATTAATTAGAGTGTACAGCTTTAAAATTTAAATTTCATTTCTGCTGTTTGTTTCCAAAAAATTAAAAATTCCAATATTGTTTTTTTTTTTTATATTTAAATTATTTGTTTATATACAATACAAAATTATTTCAATTCAAATTACAAGAACTTCATAATCACACACACACATAAGGCTATTTACACAATATGTGTGAGTATACATTTTGTAGATTAAGAAATAAACAAAAATACAAAAAGCCGAAAAATAAAAAAAAAAAAAAAAAGAAATCATTAATTTTTACGGAATTTAAAAATTTATTTTTTACTGATTAATCATTTTTTTACTGATATTTGAGTTGTTTAAACACCGAATTTTAAATGAAATATCATATCTTTTCAATGATATTTTCTGTTATTTTAACTTAAAGATAAAATTATGAGATAACATCTCTCAAAAAATGATATGCTATAACTTTTCAGGCCAAAACGGTTGTCTAATGTGATTTCATTTATTTTATTTAGTTTTTAAGATACTGAGAATTTTTTAAATTCCGACCCTCTATTATCTTTGAGGCTTAATTTTCGAAATAATAATAATTTAAAAATCTTAGAAATTTATTCAAAATTTGGTATCGGTATTTGAGTTTTTATTAAAATAATTTGAGTTTTAAATAAAAAATAAATTGAAGATTTTTGTTTGAAACAGACAAAAAACAAAATTTAAAATTGTAATAACTGAAAACAAATAAACCAGAAAATTCCTTTATGTGGGTAATTTTTTTTATTAAATTTCTAACAAATGGAAAAAGTAATGAAACTGAAAAAAATCGGTAAATAACAGTAAATCATTTTGAACAAATGTATAAAAAAGTTAAAATAAATATTTCTTTGAAAAATAAATGAATGTTCCGTTAGTTTTAACTTAACTGCATTTTTTTTATTAAACTACAAACAGTGAACTACATAATATTCTAAGTGCATGAAAAATTATTTCAATTCATAAACACACACATACGGCCAATCATACAAAATGTGTATACAGACAGTGTGAGTATACGTTTTGTAGATTAAAAATCGAACAAAAATACAAAAAAACGGAAACAATTTCAAATAAATGATAAAAGCATTTGTTTTTCAAGGAATTGGTAGGTAAAATTTTTACATTTATTTTTAACTGATTAATATTTTTTTTTCCTCATGCCAGGTATTTAAACAATACTTAAAAATAAATAACAAAAACCATTTGATTTAAATGAAAAGTAAATAGACCAGTTTTCAAATAAAATATCATTTCTTTTAAAAGATATTTTCTGTTATATTAACTTTTTGATGTATTAATAAAAATTTTACATTTAAATTAAAATCAATTAATGGTATTAAAATATCAGCGGCAAAAAGGGTTCTTAAATATAATAATACAGATCTTTATGATCTGTATTAAATTATATTTTATTCCCTCTATAGCCCACTGTATATGTTGCCATTTGCTACTACTTTTTACTACTTCTGTTGATGTTGTTGTTGTTGCCTCTTTCAAAGTGCCTGTAAAAATAGCAATGCATAATATAGCAACGTAAAAAAAGGCAAAAATAGATTTTTAAATACTCTTGAATTGGTATGCTACGATGGTATGTGGTGGTACGAATGAATGTTGTTGCTGTTGTTTTAAAAAAGAAGTAGTAGCTGTGCTTTATATTTTGCTACTTTATTAAGTTTGTGTATGTGTGTGTGTATGTGTTTTTTTAAAATTTTTTTTCCACTACACTTTTCTACACTAGCATGCATAATTTTACCATATATTATTTTATACTTTTTTTATGCAAGTAAGCAGCAAACGAGCCTTTGTGCAAAAAAAAAAAAAAACAAGAAAGAAAGAAAAAATATTTATAAAAAAAACAAGCAAAAGTGGAGAAAAATCTAAATGAATGTACACATAAGAACGGCAAAGTGTTTTGTTTACTTTGGAGCTTAGAGGGCAAATGATTAATGGGGTGTTAACATTGCTACCCACTAAGTGTTTCTATAAATCATACAAAATAAAGAAACAAAAGCTACAAAAAAAAAAAAAAAAAAACAAAATTGTGAAAGAAATAATTTAAAAACTATTTGCTTAAGCCTCTTTTTATATATTTTCTCCCCTTGGCATTTTGTAACATTTTGTAGCACCAACAATAACATTTATTTGTATTTCTTTTCAATATTAAAAACTAACAAACTATAAGAGCAACTTTTAATACCTTAACAATGGGCAAAAGCTACTTAAAAAATAAACTGAGTGGAAAAATCAAATTATTTTTGAAAATTTAATTTTTAAATAATTTATAATAACCAATAATAATATTAGAGTTAGTTTTATATAAAATTAATTCAATAAAAAAAAAAACAGCCTTGAATATATTCAATGCATTTAAAGGCACCGAGGCGTATGATTGTTAAACAATGTAAAACAAAATATCACTCATACGCACTTATAAACTAAATAGAATTAAATAAAAGAAAAGTGTTTATATCCTTTACTCAGGGTACAATTTTAATTGTTTTTATACCCTTCACCACAGGTGGAAGGGTATATATAATTTTGTCATTCCGTTCGTAATTTCTACAATATTGATCTTAGACCCTATAAAGTATATATATTCTGGGTCCTTATGAAGAGCGAAGTTGATTTAACGATGTCCGTCTGTCCGTCTGTCCGTCTGTCCGTCTGTGTGTTGAAATGGGTTTTCCGAAGAACCCAGACATGATGAGGACTTGATTGTTTTTTATTTCTGTGATCCATTTCTGTTTGCTATTAAAAATCAGACAGATCGGTTAATAAATGGCTGAGATATTAGCAAAAAACCAGGACTACCTCTAATTTTTCCAGTAAAATCCCTTTGTTTAATATGTATGTAGAATTTTGAGCATAACGACACATCCATGTGTTAAAATTCTTTTCTTTCATTTAAATAAAAACTAAACAAATCCCTAATGAACGAAGACTTTTATATATGTACATCTATTGACGATGATTTTGTGTGAGCTTCAATAGCTCAGTTGTCTAGACGCTATGTCACAAATACTTTTTTTCTCTAAGCCTGCGGGGTTCGAGGTTCAAATTTCGGTTAGGTCAATTCACTTTTTTTTTTGTACATTTTTTTTTTATTATTTTCTTAAGATTTTTTTTTGCTTATTTTTGATTTTTTTTTTAACATTTAATAATTAATTTATATAAAATTTTATATTAATAATTAAAATTCTTTTCTTTCATCTCCACCTTTTATACACAAACAACACACATACAAAGATTTGTCATTTAAATAAAAACTAGCAAATCTCTAATGAACGAAGACTTTTATATATGTACCTCTGTTGACGATGATTTTGTGTGAGTTTCAATAGCTCAGTTGTCTAGACGCTATGTCACAAATACTTTTTTTCTCTAAGCCTGCGGGGTTCGAGGTTCAAATCTCGGTCAGGTCAATTCACTTTTTTTTTTTGTACATTTTTTTTTTATTATTTTCTTAAGATTTTTTTTTTTTGCTTATTTTTGGTTTTTTTTTAACATTTAATAATTAATTTATATAAAATTTTATATTAATAATTAAATAATCCATAAATAGGCTAAAAACATCAAAATTTTTATAAAAACCCTCTGATACAAACAAAATACAAACGGTTTTATTTCTTTTTTTTTCTCCAATTTAAAAGAATTTATAAAAAGATTTTTAAACCATTTTATTTCTCACATATTAAGAAAATTTTATACATAATTTACCTTTGAGTGCAACTATTTTAGGTCATAACTTATAATAATTTATAAAAAAAATTATAAACTATTTTCCTTCAAATTTTTAAAATTAAGCTAAAGAAATTACAAATATTTCTAATAAAAAAGCGAAATAAAATCCCAAATGCAAATTTGCCAGCTAAATAAAACACATGCAGTTCTAGTGATTTCTTTTAACGATTTGTTGAAATTCTTTTCTTTCACCTCTTCACCTTTTATACACAAACAACAAACACTATTCTAGAGCTGTATTATGACCTATGAATGCGTCTTATATAGCAAAAGATCGAAAATCTTTAGTATAACATATTTGATGAAAAAATCGGAAATATCGTTTCAGATACAAAAAAGTTATGCCCAAAACATACCTTATTTTTAAGTTCCTATTTTCCCGAGTCCAAGTTTTATCTCCAAACTAAATGGTTAATTTCCTCTTAAAGGCGTCCGTATATAAATCTGTCCATTCCATATATGTCCATATATAAACTTCAGTTTTTTCCCAACCATGGTGAAGGGTATATAAGATTCGGCATAGCCGAATTTAGCCGCTCTTACTTGTCTTTTTTAAAATATTTTTCACAATTTAACCACCATTATCGTTAACAGTACCAGTAGTTATTTCCTTACTTGCTGTAATTTTTTTTTTTTTTTGTAATTAAAACAAAAAATTTTCATATATTTTTAACAACAAAATTTTCAAAATTTCTGTTCTACTAGTTGGTTTTTTTTATGTGTGTTTAAAATGTTTTTTTTTTTTGTTTTATTAAAGCAAATTACTGGTAAAGGAAAACTTGTTCCGTAAAAGTAAAAGCAACAGCGGATTCTTTGCACAAATATAAAAAAAAAATAAAGAAAATGTGTGAAACAAAAAGTTTATAATTACAAAAATTTAAGAACTTAATTTGTCTCAAATTACTTTGTATTTTACGAGTAATTTCGTTTATATATTTTTTTTAACTTTCATGTGTTTGCAGAGAAAATGAGAGAAAAAACTTTATAGGTGTTTATACACCTACACGAGATTTCCTTTCTTTTGATATGATGTAAAATATATACAACACTTTTATTTTTGTGTGAAGGTAAGGAAAATAGAAACTTAATATATATGACCTTTTAGTGTAAAGTAATTTCATTTTTTTTTTGTATAAGTATCGAATTAAACACTTGATAAAATACACTGATCCTAAAGATTTAGTGCAAAAGTTAAATGTTATATAGGGTGGGGTTAAATTCATCATCTTATTTTCTTTTGCTATAACTTTTCTTTTAAGTAAACCTCATTTAGTTTTTAAATGATTATATTTATTCGCATTTATAAATTTTATTTCTATCAATTTTGGAAGATTATGTCTGAAAAATGGCCGTCGTTGGTGTTGAAGAAAATTTGGGATCTTCTCTTTACATTTTGAATAACTGTGCGCAGCATTTGTGGTGTTACGTTGCCAATTTCGACTAGTATGTTTGTTCCTTAACTCCTTCAAGGTGCGAAGATTCTTTGTGTATACACCCAGAGAAAGATTGTTTACAATTCGATCAAAACCATTAACATTTATTTGTGAGGATTTAATTTTATTTGGAATAACCTAAAATCCATTAATAAAGCAAAAATGTTGTATTTTGAATTGAAAAAAGGGAAAAGAAACTAAAAATCAATGCTATTATTCAATTATTGGTATTTCCAAACTTCAAAAATAAAATTCGTTTAGTATTTGTGTGCGTTGAAAGCAACCACTTATTTATTGAATATCAAATTATATATTGAATATATATTATATATCAAATTTATTAAAAAAAATTTCGATATTCAAAAGTAGTAACTAAAGGGTGGTTAAATTTCAAGGGCCGATGTTGAATCTGAACCACACCTAAACATCAAGTTTTTTTCTGCATTTCATTTGACATTTCTCAATTTCAGACTAACTCAATTTGAACCATGGAAAGATACACAATCGAGCAACGCGTAAAAGTTATTCAGGCTTATTAAGAAAATGGGCGTTCAAATTAATATGCATTTCGTGCACTTCGTGATTTTTTTTGGACAGCATAATCGACCAAATGTGTCCACAATCGGGAGAATTGTGGGCAAATTTCAGTAAACCGGGTCTTTGAAAACACATGTGCATGCTCGACTAGTTCGTTCTGCGGAAAACATTGCTGTTGTGCGCGATAGTGTGTCATGAGGTCGGCCAAGTATTTACCGTGAATGGTGTTCGCTATCGCGAGATAATAACGAACTTATTGTGCCCAGAAATTGAGGATATGACCCTGGACGATATGTGGTTTTAGCAAGACGGTGCCACTTGCCACACAGCTAACGAAACAATGGCTCTTTTGCGCGACAAATTTAATGGCCTTGGTGGCGATGTCAATAGGCCGCCATGATCATGTGACTTGACACCGTTGGACTTCCTTCTTTGGGGTTATTTGAAAAAAAAGGTGTACGTCGATAAGTCAGCAACAATTCAAGAGGTAAAGGATGAGATAATTTGGCACATTAACGGCATAGAACCTCAATTATGCCACAGCATCATCAAAAATTTGGACCATCGGATGAAGGTGTGCCGCCGAGGTCGCGGCGGCCATTTGGGCGATATTTTGTTCCATACTTAATTGAATCATACCATATTATCCTAATAAAAAGAAATTACAAATAATTTCCTAAATAATTGTGTTATTCTGATCAAATATATCATTTAATTTGGATTTCAGTAGAAGCAACCGAATTGTGAATTGTATTGAAAATAGCGTCGCTAATGATTGGTATTGATAAGCAAATTTTATAATAATATTTGTTTTTCTTACAAATTGTTTAAATTCAAAATTAGCCGTCAAAACTTATAAGTGTTTGTGGTGTGGTGGGTAGAGAGAGAGCTCAGTACTCTGTATTTCCGAGTTCAAATCCCGGAAAAGGCAAATATTTAAAACATATTTTTTTTAAATTAAAATAAAATATTCAAATGCTTAAAAAGACAAGTATATCATGGAAAACTAAAATTGGCTGTGGTGCAGTATGCATGAATGTGAACTCTAAAAATGAAATTTTTCTTAAAATATTTAATTGTACAACTGAATATTGGCTTTCACAACTAACAAAATATAATTTAATATGAAAACAGTTGTCGTAACCGCCAGAATTCGATTGGCAACGAATTCGGTGGCCACAACTGATACTGTTTTCTGGATGTACCAATGACTTAAACTATCTCCTGAGGATGAAGTCGGAAGCAGTCAAATCAAAAGATCTGGCTAGGCAAGCCAAAGCACTGAAGCGCGAGTTTACACGCAATGGAAAGGCAGCCTTTAAAATACATAATTGTACGTACGTAATAGTGTTATCGTATTTATAGTTTTAATTCGAAAAAATGAAGTCCAATTTCCTTTCCGACATAACTGCACACCCCACGGTTACTTTGGGAGGGTTTAATGGTACTTTATTCATTATACGTGAGTTTTCCGTCCCCCAGAACTAAGAATTTTACTTATTGATGTAGCTGCTGCACTGTGGGCTTGATTTTGAAATTTTCATTTTGAATTTTAAATTTTTTTTGGTCCAGATTCGGAATCAGCGAACCCAAATGCTTTAAAAAAGATTGATTAAAATTTAATACATTAAAATTTTAAAACTAATGGATAGCATATTGGATCGCCATTTTGAATTATTTAATTCTGTTTTCGGATTAGTGACCAATCTTCTCTATTTGAGTTTAGGCCAAAAATTACTGTTGCTGGCCCACTGTGCTCAGAGATAAAAAATGAGCCTCTTCTCTCACAAAAAATTTTTATGGAAAATTATCTACTTAAACTTAGCCACAATTATCGCTCGAAAAATCGCTTGAGGCGTATAGCGATTTATTGTTATTCACTGTAAATTTTGCAGGTGTCTACTTCGCGAATGTCAAAACCAGCATTTTCATATAGGGTGATACTTAATGCCCCATCTTGTATATATTTGTATTCAAAATATTTTACAAATCTAAATATTTAGTCCAACAGAAATTTCATTAATGGGTTTCAATTAGGGCACTTCTTTCTGCACAGAAAAAAAATTCTGTTTGTAATATAAAACATCTCTCATAGAATATTTTTCAAAATACAAATAAAAATTGTTTAAGGCACCAACAATGGAATTTTTAAATACATAAAGCTTTTTGATATTTTTTTATAGCTTTAATTTTTGTTTTTAAAGAATTTTTATACGAAAAATGACAATATACAAATATGTCAAACAGAAAATTTTTAGAAATCGAATTAAAAGTTTAACCAATTTTTTTATGTACCTGAGTAAAAAAGTTTAGATATAATCATATGTGGCCTCATCTAATAATATATTATCATATATATTTACAAATGTCCATGTATAATTATATATTACATTAATTTTTAAAAAATTACCATATAATGTGCCATATATAACCACATCCAGTTATATATTAATCTTTATAAAATTATATATGATTTATATGATAAGATATGCTATATATATATTCTATCAACTCTGGCAGACCGAGCTAAAATCCTGGTGAAGGCATTGTTTGTTAGAATTTTAATATTTTTTAATTAAATTTTTTTTATACGTTTTTTAATAAACTAGATTCGGAATATATGTTATATTGTTGGAACTAATCTGACATAATTCAATCTGCCAAATTCCCAAATATATGGCTGGATCTAATTTGATTTACCATTTTTCAGATTAATTATGGTTAAACTTAATCCTCAAATATCTAATATAATCAGCCATTTTTCGGATCAATTTAGATCAGCTAGATATTAAAGAATATCAAATGAGATAAAATTAAATATTGCGCCAGATCAATTATTTTTTAACTCGAATACTTAAAATTTTGTGATAGTTTTTTTCTGTGAATGTTAAAATGGAATCTAACAAGCTTAACGTTTTGTAACTCTGCTAGTAAAGACATACAAAAATTACCCTTACACATGTGCTTTATCACAAAAGTTGTTCTCATTAGAATTATTAAAATTTTGCATTTTTGAATCAAAAGACATTTTTTCAAGAGAGAAAAAAAACTGATTAATATAAAAGTTCTTAAAATATGAATCAATCTATCTTCAACAGTATTTGTTAAATATGACTAATGAATTCTACACTCACAATATATTTTCCGTTACCGACTGTAGTTTATTTAAAAAGTAATACGTAAAGTTTGTTTTTAAAAGAAGAATCAATTGATATTCATAGAAATATTTTTTTTAAGTATTTGAATCAGTCATTCAAAAAACAAACTATAAAAATTTACAGACATTCAGTAGAAGTTGATATTTTCTGTTAAATGTAAAATTTTATGTTTTATGTTTTCAAAAATTCAAATTGATATAATTCTTTTTTGTTTTTTTACCAAAATAGTTTGTATATATACAAAATTAGTTCAATAAAAATTACAAGAAATTATTCAAATATAAATACACACAAGAAAATAAAAAAATATATACATCTGTGTGTTATGTTTTGTAAAATTTCATACAAATAAAAAAAATTTTCGATTTAAAAAACAAACCCAAAATCGTTTTTTTTCTACTTCTTGTCAGTTAAAAATTTATGGTTATTTTAAACAACTTTCTATTGTTTTTATTACTTTTGTCGATTATTAAACAATGATTGAAAATAAACAACAAAATGGGCTGAATATAATGAAAAATCAGTAGTCCTCTTTTTGATTGTATTTTCGATTAATTTAATATGTGTAAATTTTGTACATTATTTGATCTATCTGTTTTAATTATATATTTATAATTTTTTATCAGGCTCAAGATCATAATTTTTTATGTTACTAACGAATAGTAAACACTAATTTATTTTATTAAATGGAAAAAATTGTAAGGATCAGCGCTAGAGGGAGTGCACACTTTCGACCCGAACGACCAGGTCATCTTCAGCCTCTTTCTGAACCACCCAACACAAATAACTCATGGTTTTGAACAGGCATTTATATCACACACTCTAAGGAAAATGACAATGTGAAATTAAATTTTTCATTAGTGAATGATTACCCGTACAAATGAGCTTTTTTTTCCATCTATTTATAGAATACCCTTTGGCAAAAAAAAATTATAAATATATAATTAATTTAATATGTATTTTAGATTATTTTTAACGAAATAATATTGTGAGTGTACATATAAAAATAGTATATTTATTTACGTTATTCTCGGCTCTATGGTTGATAGGGGGTATTGTAATTGAAAAATTCAAATTTACTGTGGCTGATAAAGGGTATTGAACAGTAAAATGTTAAATATATAATTTGTTTTATTTTTAAAGTTTCAACGTCTCTGTGGTTGATAGAGGCTATTGTAATTGAAAAATTCAAACTTACTTTGGCTGATAGAGGGATTGCACAGAAAAATTTAAAATTTTGTAGTATTATTAAAGTTTCAACATTTTTTCATCATATAACAAAAAAAAAAATAGCAAAACATTTAAAAAGAAACAATATAATTCGAATTGGACATTGCTACATATCTCAGATACTTTGACTTTATCTGAAGTAAATTATCACAAAAGCAATGAAATCTTCTAGATGTTACCATTTACTTGGCTAAATTGGAAGTTGACCGGTAGTGAAAGGGTTTTGCATCAGTATCCTGTATATTCTATAATTTGTTGGGGTTAGTTATTGTATTCTTTATCAAAATTCATTTTAAATTTATATTTAATACTTTAAAGATATTAATAGAAAAACTTTGGGATAATTTTAGGCTTAATCCGGTATAATTTTTGTAAAGCGAATTAGCTTGCCATCATTGTAGTTTTTTAAAAAAAGATGTAATTCAAATATCTTTCATGGAATGGTTTATTAATTTTTATTGATTTTCGTGCTTCTTTTGGTATTCTAATTAAGTCTATATAATAATTGATTTATTAGTTTGAGTGGGAATTTAGCATAGACACTGTATTTCACATATATTTTTTGTTATTATTTTTTTTTTGTATTTATGTTTTTTTATAGTTTCACAATTTTTTTGTTATTATGTTTTTTGTTATCTGCAGGTCAAAATCCATTTTGAGTGCCTTTTCTTTAAGAAATAAACAGTTGGAGGAAACAACTTCATTTCATATTTTTGGTAATAATGTAATTTTTAATGTATCGATAACCTTGGTTGATAGAGGATATTGCATTCAACAATAAATCTTATGGTTGATAAAGAAATAACAAATAATTAAAAAAAGTACTTTAATTGATTTTTTCTTTCTGTCATCAGTGAACAGTTCTCCATCAAAACGGAATTTTCAAGAAATTGGTTCATAAATTTGAGGTAAAGAACACTACTTTCAAGTTCATATATTTTTAAAAATAAAAAAACAGTTGTTTTTTTTTGTCCAAAAATGTATCAAGATTCTTTTGGCTCTATATTAAAAGTTTCTTTAAGAACAAACATTGTATTTTTTTTTCTTGAAAGGCCCATTTATTTAGATGAGCTTTAGCTTTTTCTAAAAGAAAAATTGATAAACTTTGAAATTTATAAAATGTCCGTGGAGGTCTACCTTGATCGGGTAGGATCAAAAAGTAAGCTTAAAATTACTTTGACTATCGCTATGTAAAATTCCATGGCAATTTGATGTGCTGGTAAAAAATGATGGAATTATTTCCAAAATAATTTGAATCTGGCCCACTGTGCAATATCGATAAGATTTTTAACAAAACCTGAAAATGAAGAATAAAGGTTGAAACCGAAAAAAAATGTAAAATCAAAAAAAAAAAAAAAAGTGTGTAAGCCGATAAATATCACTAAAATTTAGAATTTCTTCATTCCAAGTCGTTTTATACATTTCATTTCGTTCCACTTTACTTGGCCCAAGTATATTTAATATAAATAAAACTTAAATTTTTTAAATTTATCTTTTTATCTTCCCGTGTACACACACATAAATATTTTATATTATTGTCAAGAATTATTAGTTTAAATATAATTTTATGGAGTGTTTCAAATATTGCAAGTTTTCTTTTAAAGTTTTTTCCCGGTGTTGATCTTAATAAATTTAATCCGCCTTACGGTTAAGCAAAAGTATGAGAACCGGAAGTGCAAAACAATTTTTTTTTTTTCTTAAAACATCTAACTTTTGCTTTCCATAATTTCATTTTCTTTCCTCTCTTTTAGGATTGAGTTTTTTGTATAGAATACTGCTCCTTAGCATTATTGTGGCATTAAAAGTTAAGCACTAAATTATAAGTTTTTATTTAAATTTTTTTTTCTCCATTTTTGTCGTTTATAAAACAAAGAATTTTTCAGCTTCTTATTACCAACCCAAAGCATAAAAAACGGCAGAAAATTGTGGCTGTAAAGAAAAATGTTAAAGAGAATTTGTCTTTATATAACCACTTCAAGCTTTAAGATGTTTTTTTTTTTTTTTGGTACAAAATTTTCCAAAACCAGCTTGGCATAATTAAAATAAAAATGTTTAAAAAAAAAACTTATAATTACTTTATAGTGGACTTTTCAAGTTTGAAGGAAAGTTAAAAAAAGGCCAAAACGTTTAAAGTAAAATTAAGCATCTGATGTGTTAAAAAAGAGGTGGAAAAAATGAAAATAATTTTATATAATAAGTAAAAGAACAAGTTACTTAACTTAGTAAAATATATCAAAAGAATTTTTTAAACAAAAATTGTATTTTATATTTTTCTTACTATTTCTTTTTAGTTATTTTTGCTGCTTGTTTGTACCAACTCGTACATTAATACAATTGTTGCTGCTACTGCTGTCATATTATTTCTGTTGCTCTGTCCTTAATCCCATAAAATGATTTTTTGATAAGACAAAATATGTTGTATGGATTATTGTTGATGTTATTACTTTTTTATTGTTTTTAAATTCAATTTGTGACTTAACCACAAAAATTGAATTTGTGTTTTGATAATATTGATTTAAACCAATTTTGTGGAATATTAAAAGAGAATTTAGTACAATATTTGATTTTAAATCAAAAGAATTGTACAAACAAGACACAGTAATAAGTATTGAATTGTTTTTGATCTAAAACAACTAAGAAATAATTTTTTTTTCTTACTTTAAATCTATTAGATATACACAGAAAAAAAAATATAGTTAAATCAATTATTTTGTCAAATTAGTATTAATATTTTACTTTTTTAGGCACATTTTTAAATTAAGTATGCATTTTATTAAAGTATGAATTTTATTGAAGTAAAATAAATTTTATCGTATTTAAATTAATATTTTAATATTTTTGATTCTGTTTTCGCATTTTAAAAATAAGTAGAAATATATTTAAATTAAGCAGAAAGCAATCTAGGTTTAATCCCAAAGTTGTTTTGATTTAATGTTATTAAGGCTTGATTTAAATTTAAGTATAATTCAGTGATAACATACTTTTCTGAATTTTCGGCAGTAGTGTGGCAAAATAGGGCTCAAACTACTTTGGCTTTAGAGTCGACGCGCTTCATAGCACCCCCACTTTGGCATGGATTCTAATCTTGATTAAAAAACTAATAAATCTGGTGACGCATAGGTCCTCGCTGAAGTCCGCTATTCCCTTTGGGACTAGAACACAGTTTGTGTATAGATCTTAAGGCCACAGTAGGATCATTGGGAATATAAATTAAAGCAGTGACTCCATTATCCCTAGGATAGGTTTCACTGATGGACTACAAGTTACTTTAAGGGAATATTGATGTTGAACAAGATTTTTAATTTCTTCACAGATGGTTCTAATATGGGAGAGGGAGTCGGAACTGCGGTTTTATGTCCAGAGCTGGTAAAGAGCAGTTGTATAAACTCCTTGATGACTGCCTCGTTTTTCAGACAGAAGTTCTGGCGGCCAAAATGGCTGTTGGCCGTGTTTTTATCCCTGAGACTATTGGTTCCATCGATTGTCCAATGGTTAACGGAGGGTCCAGTTGTCTTGCGAAGGGATAATGTGCCTCTTAAGTTTTTGAAACTGCATGTAGACTCCACTATAATGGACAGGCGAGAGGCGGTTTGGAAAAATACCGAAACGTGTAGAGTGGAAAATTTATGAGGATATCCTACGCCGACGCAACTTTTGCTGTTCTCAACCAACTGGTAAGGGGTACTCATGGGTCACTGATGAACTGCTGTTCTTGCTAAGAGAGTGAAAAAGCTGGCGAGTAAAATTGTAGGGTACCGGGGGATAGAGAGCATATGATATGTTGCACCCTCTGGCTCTTGCCCTCCAGGGCAAGTTGCTTATCTATTCCGAAATATGGAAAAATTTCTAGAATCTGAATTCTAAGACTTCTAACCATTGACAGTGTTGCGTGTCATCATATCTGTCTAACCTAACCTAGGGGTTATCGTGTCTTATCTAGTAACGCTATGGAGCCAATGGGTCTGTAAGGTCCTTAACCTAAACTTTGGCTAGAAAACTAATATTTGAAGAACAAGATAAATTAAAACACTAAAATTCCGAAATTAATTGTATTGAAACACTAGATAAGGGTGAAGTGGATTAGAATGGGAACGAGTAGAATTGAAATATTAGACAAAAGAAACGAAATGAAATAAATCGGGAAATAAGTGTACTTACAACATTTTACAAGGAATAAAAAATGGAATGGAACGGGGAACAAGTGGAATTGAAACACTAGATAAGTGGCACGAAATAGAATGGATAACAAGTGGATTGAAAACACTAAAAAAGTAACGAATTGAAGTGGAACAAACCTAGACTTTAGGGATTTTTAATGATTTGAACAATTTTTTTTTCTATTTTATCCAGTTTCCTTAATTTTTACGTTTTTCAAAAATTTATTTGTTAATCTGGTATTTGATATAAATTTGTTTCAATTAATGTGTCTGTCTGTCTGTTTGTCCGTCTATATGTCTGTTGAAATTGCAATCACGACGCGAAGACGCAAGCCGGGGTGCCTATTTTTAAACAGAGTATTGGACATCCTCCCGAGCAGTTTGGTATTGAAAATACGCCAAATCGGTCCAGCGGTTAAAAATTTATGAGTGAAAATGAGAAGATACCTCTAAATTTTCCATGGAAGTTGTTTTCGCATACAGAAACGTTTTTCGCCTCAAAAAATGTTTTTCACCTCCATAATTTTACTTTTAAAGTTTTTTACATCATTTGTATCAAAAACATTAGAGAACATATTTTATGATATTGGTGGAGGGTACACAAATATTCGGCATATCCGAATTTAAACCTTTTTTACTTGTTTTATTTTAAACGTTTTTCTCAATTTTAAAGTTTTTAGAATTGCAGCACTAAACATTGGTATGAATAGGAAACGAGAAACAAGTGGAATTGAAACACTATGCTAGGGGAACGATATGAAATGGAATGTATGGAAAGTTAAATTAAGATTAAGTTGCTCACTTGATTGGAAATCTCTATTGTTCGAGTGTTTATTTTGATCGATTAAAGGATCAATAAAATTTTGATCGAACAATCAAACGATTAATTTTTCAAAAAATTATTAATACTTATGAATGAAATTTCTACCAGTGTAGTCAGGAACAAAAAAAAAAAATAATCTTCTAGATTTTGTTTAAAAATTTGTTATATATTCGACAAGTACCTACTACAATTGACAGGTTCTATTATGTTAGTTGTGTGATAAGTTCTTTTTGGTAAGTTCTGTGACAGGTTGCTCTACTTTAATCGTGTGAAAGGTTATTTTGCGTTTTTTCTGTGACCGATCATATCTGGACCGTGTACTAGTCCCTGTAACCTAAGATCTGTCACGTAACATCTCTTGTGACCTGGTCACGTTCTTACAGGTAGACTAACGTGCCTATTCCTACTTGTGAGAAGTTGTGACTGTCATAAGACCACTTTTTCGACTGAAAGTCTTGATTTTCTATATAAATCAACAATAAAGTTCATAAAATTTAAATTTTATTTGTCAATATTGTCAAGGTTTCAATATCACGCCTTAACTTTTATAAACTAAAATTTTCAAAAATTTAATTTGTTGTGACTTTGCAATAATAAACACAAGGGGAATACATTCACAACTAGAGTCATAGGCATAGGCACGTAAAAGTGATTATTTGCTTTTACATCTACTGGCTGCATTTAATGCTTGTATTTCTTTAAAAAAAATTATTGTTTTAACGCCAAAAATAAAATTTGTCAATGATTTTTTTTTTGGTTGAAATTAACCCTTTGCCTACCACTTTTGCTGGTAATTTTAATACTTTTTAAAAAATTACAAAATCCGAACACTAAGAAAAAAAAAACCAGAAATATAGAATATTATCTGAGAATTAATTGTAATTCTGTTAATTATTTTAAAAATTCATTATTGCAATATTTTCATATATTTGTAATACACATTTTAAATTAAATACATTTCATTTTTCATGTATAAATAAAATAAACCAGAAAATTATCTTGTTAAATGTATTCTTGCTATTACTTATTGAAGAATCTTCAATATCAACTTGTCTTTTATGTTTGACAGCAATAAGAAAGACATGGGAGAGTTAACGGATGTTAAACATTTCCAATGAAATACATTCATAGATGATACTCTTTTATTTAAAAAAAAAAATACATATATAATATAAGTAAGAACATACATTTACAAATATACTTACACATATAAAATATACAATCAAATAATCAAGAACATGTATGGTACACTTTACTACTTTGGCAATTGTATGCTTGAGTGCAAATAAAGAAATAAAGAAATGAATAAATAAATGAGTGAGTGAATGAGTGAGGGAATGAATGAACAAATGAATGAATATATGTACTATCACACAAGTAAAATACTGAGTGAAATTAAACTAAAAGTAAATAAAAGTAATGTTTTTTTTGTTAATAGATAACATTGGTAATACCAAAATAAGATTGGATGCTTTTAATTGAATATTGTTAAGTGTTTTCAAACTCTTAGCTTCAATATGTATTCAAGCGTTACAAATGGGTCAGGCCAAGGAGATAAACTACAATCACACATAAATTCATTTAAAGTTCTATTTTTATGAAATACCGTTTTTTTTTTAAAGAAATTAAGTAAAACAAGTAAATTCAGTTTTATCGAAATATTTGTGTACCCTTCACTGCATTCTTGGTACAAATATTTGAATATTACTAGTGTAACTGAGAATTTATTATAAAAGTGCTGAACAATTTTTTTTTAAGTGAAAAATTTTTTGGATGTAAAGACAAGTTATGGGATGAAAAACTTTTTTTTAAGTTGAAAATTAAATATTTAACACTCCTGCAGTCTGTTAAAAAAAAAAAAATATGACAATTTATTTCATTTACTGTAATCACCAATTTATATCGAAATCATTCATCATAAATATACCCAGCAAAAATAAATGGAAGTGATTCTTAAGGAATCAATTTTTCATTGATTCTAAAGTATCGTTAAGTTCTGACTTTTCTCTTCTAAGGCAGTTCTTTTTCACAACTTATAAAAATGTAATTTTTAATGAAATTTACCACTTTTCAAATCTATGACGCTACAAAAAGTAAAAAATTTATTGTAGTAAAAATTGCAAGGATTTCGAATAGTGAAAAATTGCTCGATTGCTGAATTTCCCGCTTAAATTAAACGAGCAGTAAAACTCAAACTTTATATAGGAAACTACTACAAATGTGTCAGTTAAATTCCCAGGTAGAAGCTAACGGGAGATTGTGAAAATGAGGCCGATTACTGATGTCCTGTAGTAATCTAAATTACAAATTGAAAATTTATTTGGGAAGAACAAAAGATTTCATTTTTCACTAAACCATAAGAAGGGCTTTAGATGCAATGAAAAAGGATCATAAAAAAAAAATTCCACCCTATGACACCCCTATGTAAAAATCATTGGTTCCGATCCAAATTTTCACAACGCCGGAATCAAAATCACTGCTTCTTTTTATCTTCTTGTGTAACTTTTTTTTTTACTGGGTATAAAATCCTTTTGTTGTCTTTAACCCCCCTAACACGTTAGAAAAAAAAAAATACACATGTTATGTTTGGGTCATTTTATGGCCTCATATATTTATATATAGAAAATTTACATTTTTATAGTTTAAAAAAAAATTTAAGGCTTGTGGTTATTGCAATAAGTCGTCGATACATTTATTCTGTGTCGGTGCGATGGACAAACGGGTTTTTTTTTTGCAAGTTATGCACTCAGTAAAAGTCTTTTTTTCCTTTTTGAAGGGCCAAATTTGCTCATTTTACGTTCACTAGCACATTGACGTTTTGGAGATGGTGAATGTGTAGATACTGATACACTTTTCTCTCCTCGAATTCTTCGTACTAATGATGCAGATGCTTCTGCGCGAGTAAGCTGACTACGCCTCTTGATATATTCTTAAGCTAAAGATTCGCCGAGTTGCTCTAAAAATTATCGCCCTTTGTGCAGCTTATTTTTCTACCATTCAGGATTTATTTCGGTCCATATTATTAAAGCGTTGAGAGCAGAAATATCTAATAAATTTGAGAACAGGGCAACTGGCCATCGATTGGTTTTTCTTTTGCACGAATATGTACGAACCATTTGGTCCGCCTTTGTTCGAGTTGTAGTATTCAATTATTTCTGTTTTTTGGATGATCTTTCAAAATATTGCTGTTATGGTGAAAAGTGCTAAGCAAGTTAACCATTCTGTATTTTTTCGGCACATACATAACTACAATTTCTTTGTCATGAAAATAAAATTTACTTGAGTATATTGAAAGCTTACGCAAGTGCTGTGCTGTATCATGAACCGGCAAAAAACGTTCTAACTGTACCAGCAATAGTAATTTTTTGCTTTAGCAGTTCTAATGCAAGATTGTAACTCGTAAAGAAGTTATCGGCAGTCACATTTTTTCCACGATGTGATGAAACTAAGTCTAGGACAACACGTTCGCCCTGGTTCCGTTCAGCATTGTCTCCCACTTTACCCAAGTAAATTTGGAACTGTAAACAAAATGCAGTGTCAGAATTTGCTGCTATCCACGATTACATGCCATATTTCCCAGATTTACTTGGCATGTATACTATGAAAGGACATCTACCACGGAAAGGAATAAGCTGTTCATCTACCGTTATATTAGCATTTGGAACATAAAGAAGTTGCAAGTTTTGAGTCCATTACTCATAACAGCAAGTTTATCCTCTCTTTGTTCTAATCCTCTTCCTTTCCTATCGTCAAAAGCTAGTATACGAGAAATATTGCTAAATCGTTCCAAAGACATTATTGCTCCCAGATAAGGACGTCCATGAAATTCATCCCACAGAGAATTAAGACTTTCACCGTATGAACAATAAACTCCTAAAAGAATAATATGTCGATTATACAATGATAATATAAAGGAAATATTGTACACAAATACCAATAAGTATAAGAAGTCCCAGTTAAGCATCAAATTCAATATCATATATAGCTTGAAAAGCCCCGAAAACAGCATTTCCTTGCAAATTGGTGTAGTGAATTATATCCCTTTCCAAATTTGTGAAATACGGTGAATACACGCAGAGAAAAAACATGGTTGGCACAATCATATTCGAAGAGCATCATATATTTTTGGGTTTATGATTGTGCCAACCATAGTCGTACTATAATATGGTTATCATATTATGATAATAAAATAACCATAATTTTACCATAATATGGTACCTACAGTTATATTATGATTCAAAACTTACCATATTATGATTCTAAATAAACATATTATGATGTTTCTAAATATCAAGGATTTTGTGTAAGAAACCTTTTCGTACAAAAACAATTTTGGGTTCTACAGACTTTTTCTTAAAAAAAATATTTTATTACTGAACTGATCAAATTTTGGTTTTTATAAAAACAAGACAATATTATGACCGTAAATGTCAGAATCATGTTATATTTTATGCATAATTATTTATTGATTGTTGCCAGCATTGAATAATTATAATGTTTTTTTCATAATCAGAATTTTTGTTACCACAGTATGGTTACAGCCAATCATGTTATAAAAAAGATGGTGTCAATCATAAAATAGTAAAATATTTACTATAGTAATGATGGTAGCGACCATGTTGATGGTTAAAAAGCCAATAACGTTGTTGTGACAACCATACCCGATTGCAGCAAGCTTAGTATAGTAGCAGTGATCATGTTGCAACCATGTTTTTTCTCTGCGTGTAGCATAAGAAGTTACTCCAGGTTTTGTTTGAAGAATATTTTCACTCCCTGCACGGCTTGGACATTGTAATAGGGGTATTCTTGTCCACTTTATCAGCCGATATTTATTATAAAATTCCCTGTCATTGGTTACAGTCAATACATTGACGGAATCGGTTGATGGTTCTGAAGACAAACATTCATCTTCTTTAGGCTCAAAATTAGCATCACCATCATCACTTCAAAGTCACTCAAGAATGCACGAATTTCCTGCTTAGTCATTTGTCCACGCTGATTTTATTGACAAGTAAATAGAAAAAAGAAAATATCGTAAAATTAAAAAAAAAAAAAGATTTAGTTTATAAAGAGCATACTTACCCAATTTTTGGATTCCATGTCGTCTGTAAAATTTACTTTACAATGGCAACTGATCACTATGTAATTTAGCATAGAACTAACGATTTTTGGTATCGTTGTCACTACACACAACCGTTATTACTTTAAACGCATTCCAGTACATTGGCAACAAAATAAAACTTTTGATGTAGGCTTTGTTTATTTTCTCAATCATAACGGCACAATAATTACGAATTGTATGTTGCAAAAAAAAAAATACGGTAACCTCTAACCCTCGTTATGCGCGGTGCTCTTTTTATTATATTTTTTTCATTTTTCACGGTGTTATATACAAGTATTTTCAATTGAACTTTACACAGATTTCGAGAACCTATCTAGCTTGCAAAACGATTGATTGATGTATTTTATTCTAAATTGCAATTTGTAATATCCTTACCTCAAATGTTTGTAAAAAATTAAAAAAAAAAAATTGTCTTATTATATTATATATTTATTATCAATGGGACCCCAACATGATAATGTGACCTGAACATGATATGTGTAAACACTTGCAATAAAAAATTGTCTAAGCCTAAAATGTTGTTGTAATTAATCGAATTCAATATATTTCAATAATTTAATATATTCCACTAGTTGGAAATTATATTCCACTAGTTGGAAATTAGATAATGTTAAACACGATTGACCCCAAACATAGTAGCGGGGTTAACCAATATTTCGATATGTTACAAACGAAATCATAAACTGATATACATACGATATACCCTATTCACATACATATGTACCATATGTGTAGGGTCCTATGTATGTTGTATGTACTAGAGTAACTATCTATGGAATAAGTAAAGCATTTTTTTCGTGTTTGTTAAGAAAAAAAATTTAGTATGTACTTGTATCTTTAAAAAATTCTTCATATTGGTTTTATATCCAATAGATTCTATATATACGATAGATGTTTATTGTGCTTATAAAGGAAGTTTTTATATACATGATTTCTTTTCTAGATTTTTTTCTTTAAACATAGTTTTTTTTATGCTTCGGTCACTAAATAAAAAATTGTAAACCAGCAAAGCATCCACCACACACTTGCAATGCAGCGCATACACCATTCAGATCTCTATTGATAAATGTAAAACTTTATAGGATAGCGATATTTATTTAAATAAAAATAAAGTTAATTCTATAATTACCCTGCGGAAAAAGAACCAGGACACGTCACGTGACCTGTTCATTGTGATAGGGACCGGTGACGTGACCGGGTCAATTGCTTTTGTGACATATCACAGGACTGGTCTAAAAGAACATGTCACACAACTAAACCCAAAGAACATATAACAAAACTAACGCAAAAGAACATGGCATGACTTTTAAACAGATCATGTGGTAGATACTTTAGGAGCCAGTACTCTTTACACCTATCTCGTGATATGTATTTTCAGAATCGGTCAGTTTTCACCTATCACGGAACAGGTGCCGATTCCCAAATGACCCTTTTTTTCCACAGGGTACATACACTTGGAATGTGTTGTATTAAAAGACAACTGCAAATATACCCTCAAAATTTATAAAGAAGCTTTTTGACAATGAATTGATTAGTGTAAAATCCTCCAAGTGAAAATTATTGGACATCCTCTTGAGCAGTTTGTATTGAAAATAAGCAAAATCGGTCCAGCGGTTAAAAAGTTATGAGTGAAAAGAAGTAAAAAAAGGCTTAAATTCGGCTGTGCCGAATCTTTGAATACCCTCCTATAAAAAGTGTTTTCTATTGTTTTTGATACAAATAATGTAAAAAACTTTTGAAAAACTTTTTTGGATGCGAAAACGAATTTTTTGTTGTAAAAAAAAATTTTGAGGTGAAAAAAATTTTTGAGGTGAAAAAATTTTAGTGGTGAAAAAATTTTTTGAGATAAAAATATTTGAGGTGCATACAAAATATTATTAATTTCTAAGCGACTGGTGAAAAAATATGATAAAATATATATGTATATGAAATTGTACTGAAATACACCAATTTCTATGGAAATTTTAGAGGTATCTTCACATTTTCACTACAATAATCTGGGTAAAAATAGTCACCCCCGCTTGCGTCTTCGCGTCGTGATCGCAATTTCAACAGACAGACGGACATCGTTAAATCGACTTAAAATTGCATAAGGATCACGAATATATATACTTTATAGGGTCTAAGACATATATTTCGACATGTTACAAACGGAATGACAAACTGATATATACCCTCACCATATATGGTGGAGGGTATAATGAAAAGGTACAAATTGGTGTATTTTAGTCCAATTTAACGACTGGTCTATAATACGTTTTCTCAAATTTTTTCACTAGTCGTTTAGAAGTGAATAATTTTTTGTATTCACCTAAAATATTTTTCACCTCAAAAAATTTTTTTTACCACAACAATTTTTTTCACCTCAAAATTTTTTTTCACCTCAAAAATTTTTTTTCACCTCAAAAATTTTTTTACACCACCAAATTTCTTTTCAAAACCCAAAGTGGTTTTCACCTCAAAAAATTTTTTCACCTCCATAATTTTATTTCAAAAGTTTTTTTTACATTATTTGATTCAAAAACTTCAATTTGGAATATTGGTGGAAGGTACCCAAAGATTCGGCACAGCCGAATTTAAGACTTTTTTTTACTTGGTTTTTTTTATGAAAAGAAAACAGTATTATGACTTTAAATGTCGAAGTCATATTGTATTTGATTAGTAATTATTCACTGATCATTGTCACCATTTTAAAATGCCATATTTATCATATTTTTTCATAGTCAGAATTTTTGTTACCACAGTATGGTTACAGCCAAACATGTCATAAAATAGAAAGTGACAATGAGGAAATTATAAAATAGTTATTATAATAATGACGGTGGCGGCTATATTGATAGTTATATACCAATTTATAAAACAATAACTTGATTGTGACTACCATACCAGAATGCAGCAATCATATATAGTAGCAGTGATCATGTTGCAACCATGTTTTTTCTCTGCTTGTAGTTTTATGTGGGGACTAGGTCGGACTTATTTTTAAACTAGGTTGGATTTTATTTTTAAACTTGGATTGTATTTTATTTTTAAACTTTGACTTATTTTTAAACTTGGTTAGATTTATTTTTAAAATTGTAGCCTATTTAGCATTCAAGACCCAAATTTCAACCAGATGGCTACGGTTTTGAGGAACTTTATATGGGATAATAATTCGATTCTAACGAAATTCAGTCAGGTTTGTATGTACCAAATTTCACTGAAATAGAATATCTTTTTATATTTAGCCACCTTTAGTTTGATTACACTTGGACATTCTTAAATCGACTCAGAAAGCCATGTTCAGTCGATCAGTAAATTATGGGGTCGGTATCAGTTTGATATGTTTCGTATTTGCAAACATCAGCTTAAGCACAAAATAATAAAATATTTTTTGATGTAAAAAATTTTTTAATTGATGTTTAAATAAATGAATAATGAGAACAAAAATTTAATTTATTTAGAGCTATTTTTGATTTTTTACCCATATATGTTTTTTCTAGTTTTCTTCGTTAATTACTTACAGGTGTCAGGTAAAAAAAAATAGACAATATTTTGTATTTACCAGATGCTACCATAAGAAACTAGAAACTTTCTTGGTTAATTTTTAGCGCCACATCATTTTCCAATTTTCCCCAGATTAACGAAATAAAATGTTTCATTAGTATTAAGCCGTTGAACTGATTTTTCCAACTTTCAACACCAAACCGAACGTTGCCGACACTTTTTTAAGAGAAGAAAATCTCAAGAAATTCTTCTTACCAATTAATGTTTGGCTTTCTTTGGAAATGAGATAAAGGAGAGCTACATAAAAGGTGGTGAAAGCTTAAGGGCTTCAAATATGGTACACTGTAATTGCGCGAAATGATAAATTTTAGTTGTTGCAGACGATACCATATGTGTGAAGGATAAACAACTCATATATAAATATTTGGTCAATTCACAGCTGGTATTGTATTTTGTATGTTGTATTGAAATACAATATACAAATACTTTGTTGTGAACAGTCAGTTGTATTTTCATTTTGTAAACCTGCAAATAGTAAAAAGAAGAATAAAAATATTTATAAATTTATGGAAACAAGAAGAAACAAATAAAAATAAAACGAACAATAAAGGTAAAAGTGAAAAAGACAAACTAATAATTGCTTTATGGGAAAAACATAACATCGCTACAAGATTCCAAGCTGTCTTCAATTATAGCGCACTCTATATTCGGCTTCCAAACAAATCGTCAAGCTCATCGAAGTAGTTGCACATTTTTAATAAAGTACTTAAAACGAAAAAAAAAGTTTATTGAATGATAAAACTACGAGTATTTATGTAAAAAAACTTACTTTTAACAGTTCCGCCATCCATACTGCCCGCTCCTGTTGACCCCTCCTATGCTTTAGCTCTGTTGTAGCTAACTCGCATATTTCTGGTTTTTGCTCTAACCTGCGTGCAATCAATTGGAAAATTTTTTTCGCTACAGAAGCGTTTGTAATAGCTTTGAGCTGTTGGCTTCAGAAATAAAACTCAATATTAGAATACATATTCATTGACACAAACAGGCACTAATACATACCTCGAATTCCCGATTTTTCATTAAAAAGTCAATTAAAGACTTTTCTTCTGCCACTAACCACTTTCTTGTTGGGTTTAGACGAATGCGTTTTGGTTGAGACTAAAAAGATAAAATACATATGAGATATATATAAACGTATATTTTTAAAGAAATAAACTTACCGAAGTATTTGTATTATTTGCCATTTTCTAATTTTTATTTTTTTATCAACAAATGAATTTTCTTTTTTTTGTTCTTTTTATTAAAAACTGGCATTCACTTGAGACTGATATGTTATGATACACAACACAACACTTAATAAACACAGCAAATTAAATTGTAAAGTTGTATCAGATTTTTAAGTGTAAATTACCAACAACAATTTTACACTATTGTAAAGTAATACACGATACAACAAATACAACCATAGAATACACGTTGTGAATTGCCCAATTATATTTTTAAATTAATGTTGCTGTCGCTGGGGATCGAACCCTCAATCTTCTGTGTAACAGTTTAACGCGATAACCATTACAGTACATCGCCTCTAACTTTGGTAGTACTTTGCCGATAGAATTTCTATACCTCAGATAAATTAATTATGATATCATATTTGAATAAACTTTTTATTTAAAAAAAAAATTTATTAATGAAGTATGTACAAATCTTGTTCCTATATAAATTAAGATCTTGTTTAAGCATTTTTTTTAAAGTAGACACATATTGAAAAGAAAACCAACTTAGTTTGATTTAAAAGCTATTACAATTAATATTTAATTTAATATTTTTTATGCTTGATTTTAAAATACTTTTTTTGTGTGTGAACACTTAATTAGGACGCTTTAAAAAAATTCAATAGTTTGTAAAAAATTGTATTAGTTTCGAATACGAGTCTGTTTCGTCTTTTTTATGTGTTTTTTTAAAAGATTTTTTTTTTAAATTTGTTTTAGAAAACTTATTTTTATACCATTTAATTTTTAGTTTTGCTATCATTTTGCTAACACTAGAAATTGTTCCCCTCCAGTGCTTTTATTATGCTTTTTTAATAGCCGGTCTTTCGTTTAATGATGTTATCATTTAGGGAATGCAAAAGAACTTTTTAACAACACTTGTATCACCTGTTGAAATGCCTTATCAGCATTTTCCCGTTTGCATTTTGCTAACTGGAGTACTATACACAAATTTTTCAACTCTCATGGCAGAATATGAATCCCTATGGCCCCAAATGAAAATAAATCTTTTGGGCCGTAAGCATTCCTATATCGCTTTAAAAGTATATATACACTCACAATATATTTTCCGTTACCGACTGTAGTTTATTTAAAAAGTAATACGTAAAGTTTGTTTTTAAATGAAGAATCAATTGAAATTTATAGAAATATATTTTTTAACTATTTGAATCAGTTATTCAAAAAAAAAACAAACTACAAAAATTTACTGACATTCAGTAGGAGTTGTTATTTTCAGTTAAATGTAAAATTTTATGTTTTCTGCTTCAAAAAATTCAAGTTCATATAATTCCTTTTTGATTTTTTTACCAAAATAGTTTGTATATATACAAAATTATTTCAATAAAAATTACAAGAAATTATTCAAATATACATACACACAAAGCCAATAAAAAAAATATATACGTCTGTGTGTGTTGTGTTGTGCTTTGTAATTACATGCAAATAAAAAAAAAACTTTCAATTTGAAAAACAAACCACAAAAGTAGTTTTTTCTAACTTTTTGTATGTAAAAACTTGATGGTTATTTTAAACGACTTTCTATTGCTTTTATTTTTATCGTTTATTAAACAATGATTAAAAATAAACAACAAAATGGGTTAAATATAATGGAAAATCAGTAGTCCTCTTTTTGATTGTATTTTCGATTAATTTAATATGTATTTACAGTTGTTTTTAACGAAATAATATTGTGAGTGTATATATTTATTAATATCTTAGGAAATTTTTTTACAATTGGTTTCCAGCAACACTCATTCTATAAGTGCTACGTATTTCCAAAACTAATTCAATGGAAAAATTCCGAAACTCGTTCTACTAAACTTAAATTTAAGGTACATTTGACTGATAAATAGTCCTAGAACTCGTTCTAGAGGAACCGTTCCATTTTAAAACTATAGAACTATTTGTTTTGGGCCAATTTAAAACGAAAATCATCAAAGCGACATTGGAATGGACTATGAAAGAAAATAAGTTGTTTTATCAGGTAGTATGTATTTTAGAGAGAATTTTTGTTTCTCAGTGTTCCATCAATATATTTGAAAAGTATCCCTGAAGAAAAAAACCCATAAGGAACTATATTAATAAAAATGGCACCAGGGTGTTAATATCAATTAAATATTGATGATCATTAGAAAATATAATAAAAAAAAACTTAAAAAACTAACAACACAACTTACAATTATGCTTATAAACAAAGATACAATACATACTCATACACACAATAATTTACACCCACAAACATCTATGTATCAATATGGACACATACATGCATTTGTTTATGTAAACACAGATAATTTAAAACAAGCATACACATACTCACACATTTAAAAACATTTTTGAAAAGGGAAGAAAATGTTTATTCTAACGCTTTTATATTGTTTGTTCGTTATTTTCTTGTTGTCTGTCCTATTGTTTGTGTAATAATTTTTTCTTTTTTGATTTTTCTATTTTAACTTTTATTGTGTGACATGTGTCCATTTAAGTGTAAGTTTGTTTGTTATTTTTACTCTTCATTGACATTTTAAATGCTTATGTGTTTGTGTGTACATGATCATTTGTGGTCTTTATTTTGTATGTTTATCCATTTATTTGTTTTTTTTTTATTTTTTTTTTAGTTTGTTAATAATAGTCATGCATTGTTATTGAACATCATTGTTCACATAATGTATATAACCCAGTCGTATGAATGTTTGTTTAAGTGTGTGTATGTTTTGTTTTTGTATTGTTTAGTTTATTGTTGGAACAATAAACAACAAAGAAAGCATCTTGTTACTAGTTTTATTCGTTATAAGTAAAATATCAGGGTTTAAGATGAAGCTGCAGAATAAAAATAATTTTTAACCTCAAAAATTTTCATTTAACATTTTTTCAATAAATTTTTCACTAGAGAATACTTAAAGCCAAATAAAATATATAGATTTTCTTATATATAAATTTATTTTTAATTATTTGCAAACCCTGTCATATTCTTGAGTATCATTTTATTGTACAATTTTATTGTCACAAACGAAATGGTTACATTTGATTAGTTTTTTTTTTCCAGGTTATTGCACTAATGGTAAACTAGTATGTTAGATACATGTTTATATAATATTCTTTGTATATAATATCGTTTTAAGAAAGTAATGCATTTATTGTTTTGAGTTAATCTTGTTACAATAAACGAAGTTAAATTAAAAAAAAAGGCAATAGAAGGGAGTAGAATAATTGACATGCATAACTAAAATACTAAGGGCCAGTATTAGTCAGTATATAGCCCTACGGGAAATGAAGGGTCGATTGATACAAGGTGATAAATCTGTTATAGATAAATGAGGGTCATGTCACAAAGCTGGTGTAAAATATATTTCAGTGTCTGAAAAAGTGGTAATTGCTGTAAAATAACCATTGTCCCAAATATTGAAATGGTGGCAGAACATTGACTGGTTCTTTCTGGATAAATCATGTAACTAAAGAGAAATGAACATAACACCAATGTGGACTAAGGAAATTAGGACTATTATAGTTGAAATAATGACAGAACACGGAACTGGTTCAACAAATTTTGCAGTGTATAAAAGAATGTCAATCGGTGGCGAAAACCCCAATGCCGCGACTGTTGCAAAGCTGACATAATACTGTACTGATTTTAACAGAACCGACTTTGTGACTGCAGAAATGATGACATAGTTGAAAAAGAAGTGATTACGCAACTGTTTAGATAGTGACATATAACTGCATTAATTCAAAATGAATTCAATGTGCATGATGAAGTGTCAATGATAGGCAAACCAAGCTGCCCACGACTGGCTAATAGGTATCATAACACTTATGGGCTTATTAAGAAACACTTAGGGGGGATGTTATCCCTAAAATGATTTAAATTAATATATATTAAATTACTTTTATTTCGAAAGAATAACTTGTTTTATAAATTAATTCGTGAAATATATATTAATTACACCAATTTTTGTTATCATAAAGATTAACATATCTATATAGGCGATTTTTTTAAATATTAGATTTTTTAAATATTCAAATAGCAATTTTTAAAGGGGCATCTAAATTCTTTGTATTTTATCAATATGTGTTTGCGGAAGGTTAAACTAACATTTTCTGACGAGAATCCTCAATACGCCTCGAACGCGTTTTTGAAATGATATTCGAGTTAAATTTAATTCATTTTAAAAAAGTAAAAACAAAGCTAATTTTTTATCATCCTTATAAATAATAAAAAGTTAGCCGTAGAAAACCTGATACTAACTTCAAAATCTTTTAAGTCTTAACATTTTTCTGAATCAAATGAATTTTCTGTAGGATAAGAACAACTAAAATTTTGAGAACTTCTATTGGACAATATGGTTCAAATCAAAAAATAAATATTTTTGAACATAAACCCAAAATGATCTTTTACAATTCGCACCAATTTAGGAAGATCTAACGTTTTTAATTTGCGAAATATTAATTTTAATTTTGTTTAAAGTACTCTATTTTTATAAAAACATTGATTTATTAGGAGTAAATTTAAATTGCATCTGCAATTTTTATTCGCACAATGAAAAAATTGTGAAAACTTTTGTAATAAACATTGCAGGTAAATTCAGTGACTGGACCTTATGGAATCTCTCAAAACACACTCTTAATATGAAACACGCGGAAGAAATTTTGACAGGTTACGTGCCAACTAATTTTCGTTTGCTCTGTATTATGTGCACTTGCAACAGTTAAGTGATATGTCACGAAACTATTCATTCCCTACATGTTCTGCAACATAACATATTGTGATTGATATGTAACCAGTTTTTTATTAATTACTTGTCCTCAGTCCTGTGGTATGTACAATTGAGCCGGTCATGAGACTAGTTATGTGTAAAAAAATTCTAACCTGTTCTGTTGCGCATTGACTTACACCAATGCAGTGATATGGTACCCTGTACAAGGTCAGCGATATGTCGCAAGTTGCTTAAAAGGTAGAAATTGCCACCTCCTATGACAAGCCCATCTTAAAGTTACCGGTTTCTTTCATATAAGAGAACCAACTCGAGGACCGGATTCTGCCACAAAGTTCCGGTCACGTGACTAACTCTGTGACTGGTCCATTTTCCGTAGGGAGTATATAGGCCAGTATATAGTACAGCAGTAAGTACGATTTTTTATTAAAATTTTAATTGAGTCAAAAAATTTTCAACAAAAATTCTTACTTATGAATAATTTTTGCTATAGGCAAAATCGCTCAAAGAAAATGAAAAAATTCCCAAAATTTTTTAATACAAATTTACGTGCAATTTCAAATGAAAAATTATCAAATATTTTTTTTTGGCGATAATTGCGTAAATACAAAATTGGGTTATTTATCATGATGAATGCCAAATTTTTTAATTTTTTGTTCATTTTTGTGATCTTTTAAGTTAAGTTTTAAAGAAAAAAAGTCGCCAAAAAAAAAAAAAAAAAATTCTTTCTAAAATGGTGAAATATGGAAAACAAAATCTGAATTTAGATTTTTATTCAAAAATGCTAAATCTATGCGATTTTATGTGAATTTTGAATACTACAAAAAAAATATAGTAAATAAACAAAGGACCACACTACGTATGCTTAATAAAAATCACTTATACGTTTACAAAAGATCGGACATAAGTTTATTGGATACATTTAAACGTTTTGAACTCAAAATTAGCCATAACTTTTGAATGTTTCCAAGGATTTTTATACAATATATAGGGGAGAGGCTTGCAAATTTTATATTTTTTTAAAGCAACACTTTGGAAATTCCTTCAACTAATTACGGTTTTGCTTTTTCAGGAGAGAGGATATGGGAGAGATAAAAGGCTTCAAATATGACAACACTGAATTTGGGCGAGATTATAAGTTTTAGAATAGTTGTTGCCCGACATGTGATGAAGAGTTGAAGAAATTGTAGAAACTTTTAGGTTCATAGTTCGGTTTTGTTATTTTACTTCGGTGTTGATGGATAAAAAATTCATATATATTATTTTGGTAAATTAGAACTCCAACTTTCCGTGCTCACAATACACTCGGATTTCTCTGATATTGAAACGGTTGAGAATTCTGGGCAATTAAAAGGGTGGTCCAACCATAATGCACGATATTAATTGTGAGTCACAACTTAACGTCAAGTTTTTTTGCCCAACTTAATTTGTTTCATTTTTTGAAAAATTAAACCATTGAGAGGTACACAATTGAACAGCGCGTTAAGATTGTTGAAGCCTTTTTTGGCCCAAAATGGAAGAGCTGGACTTTGTTGCCACATGCAACACAGCATGCGAAACAAGGGCCCAATTGAGAGACGAGTTCGGTGAACAGTTTATTTCACATGCGATTTAACACCTTTAGAATATTTTTTGTGTGTGGGGATATGTTAAGGCTCATGTCTATAAGAACAATCCTGCAACGGTTGACACACTCGAAGCCAATATTGAAGAAATTATTCGTGAGATATCGACCGATATGTTGGAGAGAGTATGCCAAAATTGAACCATTTAAGGCGCAGCCGTGGTCAACATTCACATGAAATCATCTTTAAACATTGAATTGTTCTATCGACTCAAAAAAAGACTTCATATATTTCTCTAAATTTTATGGGTTTTTTTATTAAAATTCTTTATATTTGTGACCTTTACTTTGATTACAATGTTAATAAAGTCAGATGGATAGGCATCGCTTAATCGACTTATAAAGTGATTCTGATGTGTTTTCTTATTTTTAATATTTAAAGTCATCATCACACTTCCCTGAAGGAAATGTCGATAGAGAAACTGTACAGATTCACTATTGACTTTGTCACCAGTGCTACTGACTAATTATGCCCCAGCCAACGCTTTCTGATGTAGACATTTAACATGTGCGTGTCATTGCGAATCTACACAACTATTGACTAGGTGTTGACATTGAAACCAGAGATTCAGTAGTACATTTAAGGAATTCAAGTCTATACTTTTGGAACTTTTTACTTGATTTTCACACCAGAAAGGAAATAAGATTAAACAGGTGCATTTATTTTGTTAAATTAGATATTTTATTAATAAATTTGTTTTATAAATTTCATTAAAGTAAAAAAAATGTTCGTGCAAATTTAATTTTGCAGTAGAAAAATCTTCAAAAGACTGCACAACATCATCCCCAGGCTCCGTAAAATCTTCATCAGGCTCCACAAAATCTCTAGAGTTGCAATTTTTACTAAATTTTTTTGCCACTTGTTATTTTTATTTTTATACAAAATTTATTGTTTTTTTTTACAAGTATATTATAATTTCTTTTGCTCATTATATATTTTGTTCAAATTTGTATATTTACCTTTTAAATTAATTTTTCTTTATAGTTTTTATTAAAAACTTTAATTTTGCATGCAGCTATGCACATGTATTTTCAACAAAATAAAATAATAAAAAATCAAGAACAAGCACAGCTTTGCAGCTGCAAAAAAGGGATGTTAAAAGTATAGACGCTTTGTGGACATGTCACCAAAAAGTCACCCAAAATAGTCGATAAAAGTGGTGACTTAAAGACACTTGACCTCAGTGTTCGTGATTTAAATAAGACCACATACAATTCGAATGTTTGTAAGACACTGTTTTTTTATTCATAAAATATACGCTTAAGTGCTAAACATGAAATTCTTATAAATAATATGTGCCGAAAACATCTGCCCGGTTTTTCCTAAATAAACAGCTAATCATCTCGTCTGTCGCCTAGACAATACCCTAAACTATTTTTTATGAGCAAACAACCAATAACCCTGTCTAGACACGAAACCTAAACCATTATTATTGTACAAACAAGCAAAACCTAAACAATTATTTAGTTTATCTGTCGCTTAGACATGAAATCTAACCCTTATTCCTAGAATGCATTTTAGTTAAATATAACAAACAAACTCTTCAATGTAAAACTTATAAACAACTAAAACTATCTTTAAGGTTAAGAAAAATGGAAATTGATAAAACAAAACCCTTTTCTTGGTTTTTGGTGATTATCAGAACGTATTTTGGAGTGTTTAACATCCCTTCTCCTAACTATACATATTAGATTTTAGTTCTAGAATTACAAATAAATTAATCTAAAAAATACAGATAAAATAAGAATAAAACATGTTCAACTAATCTTGAACACCCAGGCTTCCTACAGGGTTATTTTACATTTTTCAAGTAGTGGCGTAGACTGTAATTATTTTGACATACTAAGCGTATGAGTGTTAATTAATATTAATATTAATTAACACTCATACGCCATGGGGTACCAACACATTATAATGGTAATTTTAGTGTTTCCAATTATTTGAACCCTGCCGATTAATCTATAAGGTCATTATTCGAAAATTTATTAATCAGTTATTCGGGTCGAATAATCGGAAAATTGGCGATTAATTGTTTAATGCGAAATACACAAAGAGCTGTTTTTTTTTTCTCAAATATCAAGTTAAGTCTATTGCATTGGTTTCTAAAGTGCTTGTTTAGGACGACGATTTAAAGCATCCTGAGATTTTTTAAAGAATCATTCCTTATAATCTTTGGGTTTTTTAGAGGAATCTGACGACTATTTAAAAAGAAAATGGCAGACGTGTTCAGTGAAAGTAAACCCTTAAAAATGCAGTGTGGAGCCCCCCGGTAGGCTAGTTGGTAGCGTGCTAGCTTATCAGTGTGGGGGTAGTGGGTTCGATTCACACCAGAGGCTCTGGTCTGTTTTCGCTACAACGAGCCGATGGCCGTTGTTGCTAGTGCTAGTGCTCGTGATTAATATAAATAAAATAAAATAAATAAAAATAAAAACGCAGTGTAGATGGTGTTTAACCGAAGTGGGACATTTTGTCGATAAAGTTGGTTTTTATTTCCTTTATATGACACTGTCCAGAATAAAAAGAAAATGTTTAAATAAACAAAAGCTGCCTTCAAAAACATGCAATAACAAATTTTAATATGGCATGCATATGGTATGAATAATTTTTGCGAATAGAACTGCCCCTGTTCCCTGTCTCTTTCACTACCTGGTTTAAGCTTAAAGAGGTTATCTATTAGTAAAGATATAAAAATCACGCATATTCCTGACAAGTCCTTATCGATATGAATAAGCGAATTCTTAAATATTTTTGACTAAACAATTTAATTCTACTGAAGTTCCTACTTCATCAAAATTTGTTGATAAATCAAATTAGAAACAAAATTCCATGTTATTTTTTAGTTT
Source organism: Eustalomyia histrio (assembly GCA_949748255.1). Classification (NCBI taxonomy): domain Eukaryota; kingdom Metazoa; phylum Arthropoda; class Insecta; order Diptera; family Anthomyiidae; genus Eustalomyia; species Eustalomyia histrio. Next base: position 17,552,434 of record OX456526.1, read on the forward strand.
TTATAAATTTTATCATAGAATTTTTAATAAAATTGTGTTGAATACAATCTTAGAATTTAAAGCAATTTCATATTATTATTTTATAATATAATTAACGTCATAGTACTTGTTAGAAATATACCTAGTCATGTGTTTCATTGCTAAGGTGAAAAATATATATTTTAATAGGTTTTTTGTTAAAGCTATGCTTAGAGAAAAGCTAGAGCAGCTTTTTTAAAACTTCGCCTTCCGATAAGATCTTTTGTTAACACGAAATACATGTATACGCAGGTTGAAAGCTCTATTTCAATTTTTGAATATAAAAATATAATTTTATATTATTTTTTTTAAAGAATTGAAACTAAAATAAAAACTGTCTATCCTATTTCCTTAAGCCTATATAACATTTCCCTTGCCAAAGTTAAGAAAATTAGGAAGTTTTTAGAAAAATAACAAAAAAAATTTAACCGGTAATTCGACCTATTTTAATCGATTATTCAGGTCAAATAATTATTTGAGTTCTAAATTATTTGTTATGACATTAGCCGAAATAGATGCGATTAATCGAGGAATCCTGTTAATCGATTAACCGAATTGGAAACACTAAGTAATTTCCATATACAATTGACAATAATTTTGGAAGATAATAATTTTCTTTTTAAAAATTTAACAATTTTCCATAAATAACAATAATAAAATTATTTGTTATCAAAAAATATTTTGCCTTAAAATAATTATAAAACAAATTTAAGTTTTTCTTTGCAAAACAAAATTCACCTAGCAATAACCGTTTATATAGAGATATTAAGTAAAAATAATGCTTCCTCATTTTTGTATTAAATGATATCGATATCAGCGTTCAAAATGCTGTGAAAAATTTACCCTTTAATTTTTTTCTCGCAATTATCGTTTTGCAAACGATTTTTTATACCCGTTTTTTTTTTATTATTTAATGCCATTTATGATATAAAGGGTGGTTAAATTTTAATGGCCGATGCTGAATGTGAAACTCATTTCATTTGGCATTTATCAATTTCAGACTAACTCAATTTCAACCATGGAAAGATACAGAATCGAGGAACGCGTTAAAGTTATTCAGGCTTATTACGAAGATGGGCGTTCAAATCAAAATGCATTTTGTGCACTTCGTGATTTTTTTTTGGTCAGCATAATCGATCAAATGTGTCCACAATCGGGAGAATTGTGGGCAAATTTCAGCAAACCGGGTCTGTGAAAACACCTGTGCATGCTCGCCAAGTTCGTTCTGCGGAAAACATTGCTGTTGTTCGCGATAGTGTGTCATGAGGTCGGCCAAGCATTTACCTTGAATGGTGTTCGCTATCGCGAGATTATAACGAACTTATTGTGGCCAGGAGTTGAGGATATGACCCTGGACGATATGTGGTTTCAACAGGATGGTGCCACTTTCCACACAGCTAACGAAACAATGGCTCTTTTGCGCGACAAATTCAATGGCCGTGTAATCTCACGTGGTGGCGATGTCAATTGGCCGCCAAGATCATGTGATTTGACACGGTTGGACTTCTTTCTTTAAGATTATTTGAAAGAAAAGGTGTACGTCGATAAGCCAGCACCAATTCAAGAGCTAAAGGATGAGATAATTCGGCACATTAACGGCATAGAACCTCAATTATGCCTTCGTGTCATCAAAAATTTGGACCATCGGATGGAGGTGTGCCGCCAAGGTCGCGGTGGCCATTTGGCCGATATTTTGTTCCATACATAATTGAACTATACAATATTATCATAATAAAAAGAAATTACACTAATTTCCTAAATAATTTGTGTTTTATTCAAAATCAACATCGGCCCTTAAAATTTAACCACCCTTTACAAGCGGTAGATTGTTTTTTTTTATAAAAAAGATCGTATATTATAAAAATAAAATTCAATTAAGCAACAACGTAAATTTTTTAATACAGATAATAAAAACAAAATTGCTATAACTCAATATACATATAACTTAAAACATATACCACTATAATTTGTCACATGATCAAGTATCAAATGGAGGAACGTATATCAAATATGTATTTATATGCATAAACAACACATGCCTGCATATATTTATAACATATAATATCGTAATAAATATGTATTTGTGTATATGTTTGTTGTTGTTTCTGTGTGTGTGAGTATGTGTAATTTTAAACAACATCTACTTTTTGAATACGATATATAACATCAATGACGATGAGAGTAAATTAAAAAAAATAAAAAAATGTTATGGGGAATAATGTTGAAAACGCGCTTTGAACACCAGCTGACAAGTTGACAAAAATGCAACATGATAGTAGAGGATAAATATAACGAAATAACAAAACACACACACACACCCATTTGCACATAAAATATTGTATAAAAATTTTATCCAAAAATAAACAAACGTGCATATATTAAGTTAGTGAAAATGTGACCAACAATATTTTTGTGTGTTGGAATTCCGGTTAACTAAAATCCACATTCCGCTGCTAATAGGGAGTAATTGATCAGAGAAGTTGGGCTGAAGTGATGGGAGTACTTTATTTTATAGATTTACTCTTTAATGTACTTCAAGTAAAACTAGCTGAACATTTTTTAAGCGCTAGAATAAGCAGTTTCATTCAAATATATACAAAATTTACCTTAAAATCTTTCATATATAGTGAAAGTACTACCAGATATCGAAACAACGGCTTTTAGCACTGCACAATTTTGAATACCTTACAGGTAAGTTTTGCGTTTTGTTGGGATTTACTCCGAGTGAATTTATTTATACGATAAGTAAAATTTTTACTTTTATTACGCAGATATTTGAATAAAACTGCGTTTTTTACGTTAAAAAGTATTGGGTAATTTTTGCTTTTTTCTTTTTAAATACAGGGTGGCGCAAAAATAACCTTCCGATGTTTTTTGGCTGTAATTTAAAAAAAAATGAAAAACTTTGATTTTTCTTGTGGATTATTTTTATTTGGTCTTTTAATTTTTTTTACATCAAGTCGAGAATATGATGTCATGTAAATGGCCGCCGCCACAGTTGATTGTCATTTGAGCCCATTTTATGGCATTTTCCATCACTTTGGCCAAAACTTCCGGCGATAAGTCCTCACATTCTTAACGGATATTGTCTTTAAGAGCTGCAAGAGTCTGAGGCTTGTTCACATAAACCCGCGACTTCAAAAAGCCCCACAAAAAGAAGTCTGAAGCGGTCAAATCAGGCGATCTTGCTGGCAAGTGCAAATCGCCAAAACGGGAGATTAGGCGCCCGGGAAATGCATCCTCCGGCATATCGGTTGTGGCACGTGCAGTGTGAGGCGTTGCACCGTCCTGTTGGAACCACATGTTTTCCAATCCGAATTCATCAAGTTGCGGCAAAAAGAACTCGTTGATCATTGCTCTGTAGCGCTCACCATTCACAGTAACCGTTTGGCCCGCGACGTCTTCGAAGAAAACTGGTCCGATGACTCCTCCAGCGAAAACAGCACACCATACAGTGACTTTGAGCGGGTGTAATGGCTCTTCGTGGGTTACACGCGGATTTTCAGTGCCCCAGAAGCGTAAATTTTGCTTATTTACGTACCCGCCAAAATGGAAATGGGCCTCATTACTCATGATTATTTTTGATGAAAAAGCATTTTCATTATTGCTCAAATAAATAGTCACCAATATTCCGCGTTCTGGAGCAGTGTAGCGTAACATTGCTTATTAACGTGTATTTCGCATGTGTTTACTACACAAATGTCAAAACAGAACTGACATTAGGGGCCAATCGCAAAATTTATAGCATTTGCTGATAGGAGGATTACTTTTGCGCCACCTTGTATAAATTACTAATTACTGAAAACAGTTTAGTCAACTTTTATAAAAATATGAAGATACGCCACGAAATTTTGTTACAATATCAATTTCATAAAATATTCGAAATATTAAAAACACTGAACTTTGACCTTGTCATTTGACCTTTGGCGTGATTCGAATTTGTCCAAATTTCAGAATATTATCCTTGTAGTTGGTTTCATAAATGTCTGAATAGCATTAATAGGAACTTAATAAAGATAGATGCATTTTATCCTATTGATCAATTTTGTACCAGAAAAAAAAAAAGCATTTTCCTGGAAATACGTATAAATTAAATCGCTGCCCTTATCAAATTAAGTTCGTTTAATAATAATAATAAAAAAAAAGCATTTCTATTCAGTGATTGAAAAAAACTACATTCAATGATTTAAAATTATTTTTTTTTAACTTTAAGTGATATTAAATCAATTTTTACAGTCAGTTTATAAAAAAAAACCTAAAAAAACCTATAAAAGAAGACGTGCTTATCAAAATACAAGTGACTAAAGATAAAGGGTGGTTATATTTTAAGGGCCGATGTTGAATGTGAACCACACCTAAACGTCAATTATTTTTCTGCATTTCATTTGACATTTCTTAATTTCAGACTAACTCAATTTGAACGATGGAAAGATACACAATCGACCAACGCGTTAAAGTTATTCAGGCTTATTATGGAAATGGGCGTTCAAATCAAAATGCATATCGTGCACTTCGTGATTTCTTCGGTCAATTTAATCGTCCCAATTGTGCTTACAATCGGAAAAATCGTGCGAAAATTTACGCAAACCGGGTCTGTAGGAGATGTGAAGACACCAGTGCATGCTCGTACAGCTCATACTGCATAAAATATTGCTGCTGTTCGCGATAGTGTGACTGAAGAGCCGTCCACCTCAACTCATCGTCGTGCCCAACTACTGCACCTCTCACGCTCATCGTTGATGAACATTATGCATAAAGACTTGCATTTACACGCTTACAAGGTGCAACTGACTCAAGAACTAAAGCCTCTTGACCATTACAAACGTCGTCAATGGTCAGAATGCTGGCAAGAAATGGCAACAGTGAATGATCCATTTTCGAAGAAAATCATCTTCAGTGATGAGGTACATTTTCACCTCAGTGGATTCGTCAATAAGCAGAATAGGCGCATTTGGGCGAATGATAATCCAAGAGTGATTGTCGAAAAATCAATGCACCCACAAAGAGTGACTGTTTGGTGCGGTTTATGTGCTGGCGGGCCGTATTTTTTCCAAAATGAGGCCGGTCAGGCAGTTACTGTAAATGGTGTTCGCTATCGTGAGATGATAACGAACTTATTGTGGCCAGGAATTGAGGATATGACCCTGGACGATATGTGGTTTCAAAAGGACGGTGCCAATTGTCACCCAGCTAACGGAACAATGGCTCTTTTGCGCGAAAAATCAATGGCCGTGTTATCTCACGTGGTGGCGATGTTAATTGGCCGCCAAGCTCATGTGATTTGACACCGTTGGACTTCTTTCTTTGGAGTTATTTGAAAGAAAAGGTGTACGTCGATAAACCAGCAACAATTCAAGAGCTAAAGGATGAGATAATTTGGCACATTTACGACATAGAACCTCAATTATGCCTCAGCGTCATCGAAATTTTGGACCTTCGGATGGAGGTGTGCCGCCGAGGTCGCGGCTGCCATTTGGCCGATATTTTGTTCCATACATAATTGAACCATACCATATTATTATAATAAAAATAAATGACAACAATTTCCTAAATAATTTGTGTTTTATTAAAAATCAACATCCGCCCTTTAAAATTAACCACCCTTTATAACTAAGATACACTCAGAAAAAAAGTTAGTAGAAAAATTTGTAAACGCTTTTCAATCCCACTTTACTATTTATGTACTGTAAAAAATTATTATTTAGTAAATTGTTTTTTGCTATTTACACTTTGCAAATGACAGGTCTTTTACAAATTATTTATAAATTTTTGAAACCCGAGTTTCTAAAATTAGTAATAAAATTTACTTGATATTGAAGGAAAATTGAATTGCCTTAAAATGTTACATAGGTTGTAAAAAGGGATCGAAAGTGAAGATATTTTTCACAACCGACTCATGTCATGTTCTAAAAATTAGCCCTTTAAACAATTTAAATTTTTCCTTAAAATCCAAAAAAAAACAAAAAAAAAAAATACCTAAAATAATTTTCAAAACAATAATTAGCAAACTAAAACAAAATAATTAATTTGTTTATGTTTTAAGAATTTTTTAAGCCTTTTTAATTTGGCTAAAAGATTTTTGAAAAAAAAAAAATAAAATAATATTATACGTTAGAAAAAAATAACTTGTCGAATTCGTAGGCAATTTCATAAGAAATTAGCAATCAAGTGTATCTAAAAGTAATTCAGTTAATTTGTGGATTTTAGTATTTTTTTTTATAAATTTTATTTTTATTATTAAATACCGCTGGGCTCAAATTAGAAAAATTTCTCGTAATAACAGAAAAATTTTCAGTTGCCATTATAGACTTTTTTTTGTGAGTGTATGATCCAATACAAGACTATATATGTTCATATTTATTTTGATTTTCAGATTGGTATCCAAGATTTCTTCACGAAAAACTATTTTTTTATTCCATCTTATTCGCGTGAAAAATCAGAATTTTCACCGCATACAATTTTCGGGTCTCCACTGCGAACCCGATTTTTTTTTTTTTATAAAATTTCACTGCGGTGATCTCCAATAATGAACTAATTTTTGTGTATAAATCGAAGACACTGTTAGAAAAATATTCCTAAAAATTAAGGTAATCCCGCAAACAAAAACAAACCATAAAATCTGCCCAGTTGCTCTTAGAAGGAAAAACATGTGAATAAAACTTACAAACTGTAGAAGGGCAACAAGAAAAATATGCACGAATATGGGTTTTATAACATGTGCACACATTTTTTATATGTTGATATTTTTCATTTATAATAAAATTTATATTTTATGCATTGCTAACGTAAATGTAAAGAAAATATACATGCTAACTAAGGTGGCAATTATTTGATGTGTGTCCAACTATTTTTTTTTTAAATTGGAAATTAAACACTTTAAAGTGGAGTACACGCTTTTGAAAAATTAGAAATTTTTTGAAAATCAACTAATAAGAAATTTTTTTTTATTTGTTCTGATTAATAGATTTTTAAAAAAATTTGAAAGTGTGTACTCCACTTATAAAAGTGATATAAATTTTCTTTACAATATTTATAAATAAACGTGATACACTTAAAAATTGAATGACTGACTGAACATCGTCCAGCTCAAACCGCTGCACTTATATTCAGGTATAGAAATACGAAATTGTTGTCAAAACCACGAAATTTTTAGTAAATTTAACCATTATTTATATTATAAAACATTAGTTTGAAATTTTTTCGTATCTTTATGCATGGATTATTATCAGTTTAGAGCTTGAAACTTGAGACTTGGTATTTAGGTTTATCCTGCGGTGTAAACGTCCGATATGAAGCGATAATTGGAAATTTTAATAAGGAGGAACAAAAAGGAGTAAAGTCACCACTTTGACGGTCTCCTAAACCCCTTTGGATAAAGTACTTTTTGAAATTTTTGCCATTCAAGTGGTAAAAATTGTGGATCAAATGGTAGCCCATTAAATGAAATATGTGTTTCATGAGGAACGGGGTAAAAAGGGGTTAACAAATGGAAAAATGTCCCCTTGAATAGCCTACCTAAACCGTTTTGGCTAGAAACCTGAAAATAAAAAAATATGTTGCATGTTTTCATATATTAAAAATACATAAGAAAGTTATTGATATTGTACTTTTTTAATTTTTGCCAGAGACGTGATGAAAATGAAAGGAAGAAAAGGTTTCCCGTTAACGGTCTGCCTTGCCTGTAAACCGATTTGAATAGAATCCTGATATTTTCAAAACATGTTTCCTGAGGGTCAATTCTCGTTCTGTGATAATGTGAAGTGAAAAATATGAAAATATTTTGACAGTTGTTTGCACTGTTACACAAAACACGAATCGCCAGTGCTGTGCAATCGTGAAAAAATCTTGTTTCGTTCCACTTTTTTTTTTCATATGAAAACGTTTTGATATTTCTTTACAATTTTTCACAGAACGCGAATCAAAAGTACTATGAAAACGTGAAAAAACTTTTCATTTCACCGTTTCACAGAACAAGAATTGACCCTCTGGTGTATGGGCTAATTCATTAATAAGATATTTTTTGGAATTTTCGTTAGGAACGTAGTAAAATAGGAATTCAAACTCCGCTAAGTACCGTCCATAAGGGTCTGGTCGAACCGCTTAGGCTGAAACTTGAAATTTAAAGAACAAATGATATCGGAACACTGAATTTGGGAAATGAAATGTAATAGAACGGACAGCAAGTGGAATTGAAATTCTAGACAAGGGAACCGAAATGGAATGTTACAGGAAATGAGTGGAATTGAAACAGGAAAGAGGGCCGAAATGAAATGGAACAGGAAACAAGTGGAATTAAAAGATTACCAAAGGAGAACAAAATAAAATGGAACTTTTAGACTTAGTCCCTGTTCACTGTTTGTGAGTTAAGATAACAAAAATTACCATTTAAAATAAATGATACTTCATTTAAAACCCGGTTTACTTACTTTTCACTTAAATCAAATGGTTTCTGCTATTTATTTTGAAATTGTGTTTAAACATCTGCCGCTTAAGTAAAAACAAATGATTAATGAGTTAAAAATAAATGTTAAAATTTTACCTATCAATTCCGTAAAAAATAAATGATTATAATTAATATATAATTTATAAATATAAATAATTTATTTGAAATTGTTTCGTTTTTTTTTTTAATTTTTGTTCGCTTTTTAATTTGCAAAATGTAGACTCACACAGTCTATAAACACATCTTGTATGAATGGCTTTATGAGTGTGTGTGTTAATGAAGTTCTTGTAATTCAAATTGAAATCGTTTTGTATATAAACAAACAATTAAAAAAAATAAATAAAATATGAATTTTTTAAAAATTTTTTTTGAAACATTGCTGTACAAAATTTATATTTTTAATAACTGTGGGTAAATTTTTATTAAATTTTAGACATATCAAAAATTAAATGAAACTGAAAAAAGTCGGTAAATGACAGTAAATCATTTTGAACAAATGTATAAAAAAAGTTAAAACAAATGTATCTTTTAAAAATAATTGTATATTTGTTTATTTTTAACTGAACTGAAAACTTTTTTATTAAACTAGAAACAGTAAACTAGATAATCACCCTTATTCTAGTTGTCGTCATCGACACAAGACAATGTCGTTTTGGGATTTTTTTTTGAAATTGGTATTCCCGTTGTCGTTATCGAAAATAATCGATAACTGTCGACAAGTATTTGGTATTCTGTAAGAAAATGTGACGCCGATATTGTCTTGAAACGACTCTGATTTTGTCGATACAATTTTTAATAACGACTTGAGGAAAAGTAATGTCTGAAAAAAAAACGGAAAAAATGGGAAGAAATATCAAATTTATTAAATGCACTTGGCCCACCGAGAATAATGTGAGATAGATGGCAGAAGGTAAAGAAAGCATGATCATATAAAGTGCATTATAAAAATATAACAAAATTTTTTTATAGGTTTGGCGAGAATTAAAATTTAAAGTTAAAAAGAAAATGGTAGCCAACAAAGCCGAGTGTAATGCTACAGGTGGCGGAAGATTCAAGCAATTTATATTGAGCCCGCTGGAGGAAGCTGTGGCAAATCTTCTACAGTTTCAGAAACAGATGAACCCTAAGTTAAAGTCTTTTCCAACGGTCGACACCGTTACAACAATGTTTTAGAATACCAATTTGGAGTCGAAGTGATGTCGACGTCGAAGCAGAGTGATGTTGACTCAAAAACGAGGACAACATTGATAACGACAACTAGAATAAGGGTGAATATTCTGAATGTACATATTGACAAATGGGTTTAAAAATTTTTTTTTTAAATATTTGCAAATTTTTTTTTATAAATTTGAGGCGGGAAAATTCGATACATAAAATTAAATGCCTTACTAATGTACATACGTGAGTATGTGAATGTATACATTAGATAGATACATAAATATATAAATTCGCATGTGTATGTAAGCATTTCACTGTTAGCTAAGAGTAGTAGTCGTTGCGTTACTTGCCTTAACTCCGAATACATCCATACATAACTAAGTAATATGTATTATATTCGAGTTATTCTTTAAATGGATGTGTATAATATACATTGAGTATGTATGTGTGTGTGTGTGTGTGTATGTATGTATGGACACAATATTATAGCTTAACATCAATTGCATACAAATTGCTAACATAACATATGCAATATTATGGGAACTAATACATTCAAACATACATACAGTACTACTACTAAAATTATGCATTCTGTGCATCATTTTCATACAATATCTACACATACAAATATAATAAGTATATAAAAGTAATACAACAACATTTCGAAACAATATACACTGAAAATAATATGTAATAATAACACAAAATAATTAATACAATTTAATGGAAAATTACTGATGACGCCTGCCCAAAAAAAAGAGGCAGAAACTAGCTAGTCTGATTGAAAATAAATTATATTTACAATTTTTAGACAAAAACGTTTATTTTTCTTCCTAGGGTGTGTGTGTGTCAAACGGTAGCAAAGTGGTATGGTAAAAAATATTTTTTCTATGGTGAAAAAGTTTTAAATTTTTATGTGTGAAAATAATCAAATTTATTTTTTTGTTTTCATTTTGCTTTAAGAAGCTTTCAAATTTTAAAACTTCAAAAATTTCTATTCTTATGTCAAAAATTCTACTAGACCTATGAGCTAGTGAAATTTTATTCACATCAAAAACTTACCAAGAAGCATACTTTGCTACCATTTAACACACACCCTTAACCTCAAAACCCTTATTAAAATTTCTTTTCATTTTTCGGTTATAAGTAAAATTATTTAAAATACAATTATAAAACAAATCATGTGTTTTGAAGATTTTTAAAAAATATATATGCCTTTGAAAAGTTTTTTTTTTTTAATTTTTTTATGTTTAACCTTTGACTGTGGAGGTGGTGGTAAATCTTACCCTTTGTTGATATTTTGATGAAATTCAAAAAAAAGAAGTAAAAAAGGGCTAAATTCGGCTGTGCCGAAACTTTGAATACCCTCCACCAATATCCTAAAAAGATGTTCTCTACTGTTTTTGATACAAATAATATAAAAAAAGTGTTGAAGTAAAATTATGTAGGTGAAAAAATTTTTTGAGGTGAAAAGCTTTTTTAGATGTTAAAAGAATTTTTTTGGTGGAAAAAAATTTCAAGGTGAAAAAAAATTTTGAGGTGAAAAAACTTTTTGTTGGGAAAAAAAATTTTAGTGGTGAAAAAATGTTTGAGGTGAATACAAAATATTTACTGCTAAGCGACTGGTGAAAAAAATATGAGAAAATATATTATGTACCAGTCGCTACTATGAAATTGTACTAAATTTGTATGGGCAACTTAGAGGCACCTTTACAACAAACTAGTTTTTTTAACCATGGACTGCACAAAAAACATTTTAAAGCATAGTTTTTTTTGTCAAATACTCAATTTTGTTCCGGCTAATGGGGACTAGCTCTGCAGCAGAATATGCCTAATGGAGAGAATGAACTTTCTGATGCGCCACGTATTGATAAATAGTTGCAACGAATGTTCTTTCTTAAAAAATTGAGGTGTTTTTGTCTAATGGAGAGAATACAGCAAAGAAATTAATTTGTTAAAGAAAGAACATGAGTTGTAACTATTTGTCAATAGATAGCCCATCAGAAGGTGCATTCTCTCCATTAGGCATATTTTGCTGCAGAGCTAGTCTCCATTAGCCATATTGTGCTACAATATGCAGTAGAGTATTATTGAATAATAAAAATACTATTTTCCTTTATGAAAATTTCTTTTTTGACATAAAAATGTGAAACAAATGCTTTTATTACGTCAATCATTTGAAAAAGTGACTTTAAAATTATGTAATAAATCTACTAGTAACATCTAAATGCATTATAATTTAAAGTATGTAGTTAATTTAATATTTTTGGTAAATAAATTAATTGAAAGCCTAATTCAAGGCTATATCGCCCTGGGGCGCCAAATATTCAAAATTAGCGGCACTAAAGCAATTATGCATTTTGCTCTTTCTTTATATATCAATTTCTTTGCACCTAGCCATGGGGAAGGGTATTGTTTTAGTTAATTCAGCGCCACCTATTCAAAAGTAGCGGCACTAAAGCAATTATGTATTTTGCTCTTTCTTTGGTTACAAAAACAAAAAATACATTTTATGGAATGAAAGGAAAAAACAACAAAGCTTTACAGAAAAACCCAATCAGGCTTACTATATCTCCTAAAGTAGCCAACGAATTGGAGTTATTTTAAATGGAAAATCCTAAGAAAATGCATCGGGAAAAATTACGAAAATTTCATAAAATGATTTTCAAATAGTTATGACTATGAAAATGCCGATGTTCTACCCTTCTGTAGGTACGCCATGTCGTTGCAAGCTAGATTTGTTGAGAAACTTTCGCTACACGATAATATGCTTGTCAGCCAAATACACGAAAGCGAGAAAAACATTATCAATGGACGTATTGACGACGATCCAGCTCCTCTGGACCTTACCTCATTCTATATGAGCCCAGCCTCCGGCAATCATAAAGGCTGAAGATGATATATGTATATACTAAATTTTGCATGAACTGTAATATGAATATTTTTTGTCAATTTATGTAACAGAACTTTTGTTATTTAGTTTTAGTAATGTTATTTATTTAGTTTTAGTAATGTTATTTATAGAGGTCTGCCTTGTTGGCGACTTTAACAATGTTGCTTTTTACGTTAACTTATTTATTAAAGTAAGACACATGTAGCTCTTAGAATGTTATTATTCTCATAGTATGTAAGACAATCAATGTAATCGAACAAGAAGAAAACTTAATAACATTTTTACTTACTTAACAGAAAAAAATAGACACAGAACAATTGTACCAATTTGTATGGAAAATTTAGAGGTACCTTGACATTTTCACTCGTAACTTTTGAACCGCTTGACCGATTTTGCTCATTATAAATACCAAACTGCTCGGGAGGATGTTCAATAGCCTGGGTAAAAATAGGCAACCTCGCTTGCGTCTTCGCGTCGTGATCGCCATTTCAACAGACAGACAGACGAACGGACATCGCTAAATCGACTTAAAATTGCATAACGATCACGAATATATATACTTTATGGGGTCTTAAACCTATATTTCGACATATTACAAACGGAATGACAAACTGATATATACCCTCACCATATATGGTGGAGGGTATAAAAAAGGTTTGTGAAATAAAGTGCTTGTTTTTGAAAATTTAAAATATTAATTAGAATATGTCAGCTTCTAACCATGAGTTATTTTGGGTTGTGGTGGTTCACAATGAGGCTACCTTATCGCTCTGATCGAAAGTGTGGCACTTTCTCTAGCGCTGATCCTCAGAATTTTATCTATCTTCTCTTATATTTATTGAAAATTAGTGTTATCTATTTTATAGTAAGATTTAATTATGATCTCGATCCTGACAAATTCTAAATATAATTTTAAGAACTTACCAAATTAAAAATATAAATTTATTTTTATATTTATTTTTTAATTAAAAATATAGTAACTTTTTTTTTTAAAAGAAATAATTATGAACACTGAATATGTACACAAATTTCACCATTATATTTGGTTTAAGTTTAAATAGAAAAAATACAATATCTTTAAAACAATAATAACACAAATTCTTAACAGAACACGATATTACTGAAATGTGCTCAATTTTGCAATTTGTATTAAAATTCACGCAATTATTTTTTTCAATTACAGAGGTTTTTTCTTCAGTGTAGGTATATATGTAAAATGTAAGGTGTGGTATGTTTTGAAGAAAATATTTACTTGATACATGTCTACAACTAAATATTAAGATAAACACGTTGTTGTCTCTATAGTTGTACTACTAAACAGAGGGACAAATAAATATGCATTCTTGAAAAAAATTCTAAGATTTTGAATCTTAAAGTGATGGATTCCCTTAGATTTTTCTGAAATTCGGATATATGTTATAGAGAATAAGGGTTAAAAACTGGAATCAAAAGCAAACAAGTTTTTGGTTTTTAAAATTATTCCAAAAAAATGTATACAACCTTGCCTAAAAGTTTGATTCTTTGTTACCGGTTGTATTAAATATTGGAATGTATTGCGAAGAAAATGTATGCCCTCATTTTGTAAAACGGAACGCATCACTTCACATCATTTAAAAAAAAAAATTCGATTTTGTTAATAACATGCAAAAGTAGTTGAAACAGCTGTTCGTTATTCTATTTGAAATTTTATACATACAAATAAATCAATGCGTTGAAAAATTTATTACTTAAGATGTCAAAATCATCACTTGAATTGTTTGAGCTTTGGTTTGATTCTTTTTTTTTTCAAACTATTTTAAAAAACACACAATTTGTAATAAATTTACAATAAATTTTATTTTTATTAAGCAGTTTTTCAATTTTTTTTATTCTTGGGTCGATATGTCGTGGAAATAGTAAAAATGCCTCTGAAAAAATTTTAAAAATGAAAAAAAGAAAATTCAAAAATTGCTCCATAAATTTTTTTGCGGGTTTAGGCTTTAGGCGGCCTAAATATTTACATAAGAAAATAAAAAAAAGTAGTGATAAATGTAACAAATCAAACATAAATTCCATATATGCATAAATGCAGGAAAATTATTAAATATTGAGTAGAATCATTTTCTAAATTGTTTTTATCTTTTCCAAAATTAATTTATTTGCATTTGCGTTGTGTTGTGTAATATGTCATTTTCTCGGGCGTTGTTCAAAAAAGAAGTAAATGACCCCCTCTGGAATAAAAAAAAAAAGTTTTTACACTCGCGTTGGCGTTACAAAGTGAGGTGTATGTGAGGCGTTGAACGCAGGGGATTTGCTAAATTTAGACATTAATTCTTTTTTGATGTTTAAATTTTAAGTCGCAGAATACTAACTTAGGGCGTTTTCTGGTGTAGTAGAAGGTGCAATTTTCGTCTTTTTAACCCCAACAACACTTTAATTGACACATTATTTGCCGTTTTTTTTAGGGGGCTTCCAAAAAGTGACTCAGCCAATACTCCAGGGAACACATATTTCAGATTTCAAATTTGTAGCAGAAAGAGTTTGCCCTCCCCGCCAATTTGGTTTAATATCCCAGCCTACGTCAGAGTATAAACTGTAATGGCAACTATCAAGTTCCTAGCTACAACAGTTTGGGATGTGCAATTTCTCACTTTTTAACTCCAGTTTTACCACGTGAGTTGGCACACCAACCAACACAGTGAAAGCAGATTCATGTTGACAACCAAATTCCTTGTCCACAGAATGATTTGGTTGAATCGCCTGAATTATTTGTTTGCGGTAAAATGTATTTCTGACACAATTGAAATATTTTGCTTTAATCGATATTCTGTTGTATTAACCGAATTTCTGTTGCCACAAAGAAATATGTCGGTGGCTCCAACCAAACCATTTGATTGGCAAAAAATTTGGTTGTCAAAATGAATCTATTTTCTCTGTGAACCAATACACATTTAAATTTTATATTTCCAGCCCAAGTGGTTTGTGCAGCCATTACAGAGACGATTTTATTCACTTTAAAACACCCATTTTACCATTTTGCTAACGAAATTTCCAAAAACAACATTATAAGCACCTTCTTGGCGAAAATTCCAAAAAGTGCCTTATCAGTGAATTTGCCCATGTTCCAGAGAACATATAAATATTTAAATTTTCTGATTTTTATTCCTAGGTGTCTGTGGTAGGACCTTAATGCCGAAAAGTTTCCCTATACAAGGGAGTATAAAAGTGAGAGAAGTTTTTAATTGATGATTCATAACAACTGTAAAGGAATTATATTCATTAGCATTATTTTTGGAGTAATGTTGATGTTTTAATAATTTAAATTCATTAAATGATATCAATTGTTTTAAATTTTATTACCATTAATAATACAGAAATTAAAAAAAAAATAATTACCATTGACAGATAAGTTTTTGAAAACCCTTAAAATTTGGGAAAATTGTGAAAAAATATAATATTTATATCGATAAATACTACTAAAATTTAAGCCCTCTCTATTCAACTTCTTTTCCTGTATTTCCATTCCACTCATTCCACATACCATTCCATTTTATTCATCTTGTTTAGCGTTTCAATTCCACTCGTTTCCCATTCACTTCATTCCCCTTGCCTAGTGTTGCAATTCCGCTTGTTCCCTGTTTCATTCCATTTCGTTGCCCATGTTTAGTGTTTCAATTACGTTTTTCCCTGCTTCAATCCATTTCTACTGTTTCTATTGGTCTTCTTGTTTGAAATTTCATTTCCACTCTTTCCCCATATGATTTAGTTTCTCAATTTTAGTGTTCTAATTCCACACGTTTTTAAATTAAATTTTAGATTTCTAGCCAAGTGGTGCACTATTACCCCTTTTTAATACCATTTGTATCGTCTTCCTGGTGAAAATTCTAAAATGTACTTTATCAGTGAATTAGCCCATACACCAAGGAGCACATACACTCTAAAAAATTACTTTAAATTTACTACATTAAAGTGTGTAACATTTTATTTAAAATAACACAGAATGCATATACTTACGCACAAAATGCTCTTTATTTTTTTTTCAAACACTTTTGTTTGTTGGTAAACATTTCTAAAAAATTATAAACATTATTATTTTCAAAGCAACACATTGTGTGTGTAAAATTATTTTATTGTGTCTAAATTTTAATTTTAGGCATTAAATGCGTAATCATACGTACTATGAACTGTAGTTCAAGAATTGTCAAAAAATAATTAGCGAAAATAACAAAATATCTTAAAAGCAAACTAAAAAGGATCCTCTAACATAAAAGGCTCTAAATTAAAAAAATAGTGTAAGTGACGCAATGTATATGTGTAATATTTGTAGCTTTACAAAAACGGAATTTCGACTGTAAGCTGCGTTTACATTATGCTCGAAGACCAAATTTTCAAAATTTCTATGGTATGCATTTTTCACATCTCCATCCATTGCTTTTGTTCAAACAAATACTCCATTTATTGCAATTGTTCGAAGGTATACATTTTAAAACAATATGTTTTTACATTTCACATTAATTTTCAATTTTTTTTAGAACCTTAAGATATGAAGAAAGCATATATCTTTATAGAAAAAGAAATGGTAGCAGATAAAGTGGTCGATATGGTAAACTAGTGCAAAAGTATATGTATACCCAGCAAAATAAAATGGATGTTATTCTTTACGAATCTCTTTTTCAGAACATCCAAAGAAGTTAATAGTGAAAATTTTTCGATTTGTAAGAAGTCATTTTAAACAACTTTCAAAAATGTTGATATTAACCCCTACTAGTAAAAAACAATTATTTAGTTGGTCCAAAAATGGTTGATTCCTGCAGTTATTAAATGCCTTATTGAAAACATATTTTCCATAAAAATTCATGGCGTGTTCAAAATCACATTTTTAACGTAAAAAAAGCCACACCCTATATTTATTTTGTAGTCCCTATATTTAACTACTTCTGTAAACTAATGAAAAAGTCCATCTGCTCATCGATTTTTCAGAGCACCGAAACACACTACTTCCTCCCAATGACAAGCCAATGTTAAAATCATTGATGATTCACCGAAATTTTCACAACTTCGTGTTCAGCAGATGTAGTGTTTAACTACTTCTTCCTCAGCTCTTATTTTGCTGGGTATATATATATTTACAGGTTGGTTGAAAAGTTCCTGCGCTCGAAATGAAAGAATACTGTTTTTGCTACGAAATATATTTTTTTATTCAATATAATCTCCTAGAAGCTCAATACACTTGTTCCAATGACCTTCCAATAATTTTATCCCATCCTTATAATGGTTTTCCACAAGATCTACCGTCTACGGCTGCTATGGCCTCTTTATTCGACGAAAAATGCTTTCGACGAAGGAATTGTTTGAGATTTCTGAAGAGATAGTAGTCACTGGGAGCCAAATCTGGTGAATACGGTGGATGTTCAAGCAATTCGTACTTTAATTCTTTGAATTTAGCCATCGTCAAAACACTTTTGTGAGCAGGTGCATTGTCTTGATGAAAAATGATTTTTTGCTTCTTTAAACCAGGTCTTTTCTCACGAATTTGTTCATTCAGCTGATCCAAAAGGCTGCAATAATATTCAGAGTTGATTGTTTTACCTTTCTGAAGATAATCAATCAACAAAATTCCTTTTGCATCCCAAAAAACTGATGCCATAACCTTCTTTGCTGATCGTTGTGACTTCACCTGCTTTGGAGCTGAACAACCAGCTTCAGTCCACTGTAAACATTCTTGTTTCAATTTAGGATCGACGTAAGAAGTCGATTTTATTCGGCTTAAAACGCTCCAAATTACGCTGAGAAATTTGTTTTCGATCCAGTTTTTGTTGAATTGTTAATGTGTGCGGCACTAACTTTCCAAACATTTTTTTCATACGTAATTCTTCATGTAAAATATGGAGTACTCGTTCGTCTGAGATGCCTATGGCATTAGCAATTTCACGCTTAGTCAAACTTGGATATTCACTAACCATATTATGTACCTGCTCAATGATTTTTGCTGTGGTTGCAGTAGTTGGTCGTCCTTCGCGTGGATCGTCTTTAAGGCTGGTACGACCACGTTTAAATTCACCAGCCCAAAATTTAACGGTGCGTTTTGAAGGTGAGGACTAGAGTATTCAAAAAACCGGCCTTTTGGAAAAACCGATTTCGGGTTTCTTCGAAAAATCGAATTTTAAAAAAACCGGAAAAAACCGTTTTCGGTTGCGGTTTTTGCAGAAAAAACCGGTCAACCGGTTTTTTGGCTTTTTTTTAATTTGAATAAAAAGCTTATATAATTCGTTAATTGTTTTAATTACAAACAAAAAAAAAGAAATTTAATATATAAAGTAATAAAAATACAAAAATACATTCTTTGAAAAAAAAATATTTTATAATATTTTTTTATTGTATTTCATTTCAACATTTTATTTATTGGTTTTAATATTTTTTAATATAATATTTTAAAAATTAATATTATAAAACTATATTCATATCAAATGAATAGAGATCATTAAGTTTATAAATTGGTAAAATTAGTTGCGTTAGTAATTTGAACGTTTAAAACGTTTGGCATTAAATAAGTTTTTTTAATATTACATTTTAAATATGTAAAAAGAAAATCAATTTTCCACTTCTAAAATAATATTTTAGAAATATTATGCAATTTAAATGTTTCGTTTTAAGACGATTTTTTTGTTTGCTTTCGATAAAGCTAGAAGTTGAAAATACTCTTTCACTAATAGTAGATGTTGGACAAATAGTCAAAAGACAATTATATAAATTGTCCAACTTTTCAGTTCTTTCGTCGCATTTATCAAGATATATGATGATTTCAAAAAACGGGATTGGACTTTAGAGTGGATTCTGGTACCTAATAGGGTGTAGAATAAGATGAAATGAATTAGATTTCTGATAAAAATTTATTTACCCCATAAAAAAGTACAAAACGAACTTCGGAAAATCGATAAAAATGAGAAAAACATTAAAATTTACTTTCTTTAATTTTATGGTTTTAAATTGTTTTTAAATTGTCACTCTAAAAGCGAAAAAAATACGTCACCACATAGGCATCGTCACCAAAGTCGGCACCCAATCATAACTAACCATACCAAATCGCATCTCCCAATTGAAATAGTGTTCACAGTGATAAACTTTAAATGCGTTTTTCTCAAAACTTCATTTTCACACACTAGGTTTATTTTCTCGGAGAAGGTCACATATAATGATGAATGATTTTGTACACTCTTTTTTAGGATTTTGAATACTGCTTATTGTGTTATTTAGATCAGAAATTAAACTATTTGAATTTATCGGAATCTATCAGACTTACATCTAAATCTGCATAACCAAACGATTATAAGTGTTCGGAAAAAGAAAAGAGACCAAGTAACCCAGTTGGTGATGCAATTAAAAAAACCGGTTAACCGAACAAAAAAGACCGGTTTTCGGTTTTCTTCGAATTTACAAAATATTCGAAACCGATCGGTTAAAAAAAAAAAAATAAACCGGTTGACCGGTTTTCGGTTTCGGTTTTTGAATACTCTAGTGAGGACTCCTTATACACTTTTAACAATTGTTCATAAATTTCCTTTGCTTTTAAACCCTTCAAAACAAAGAATCTAATGACTGCACGATATTCAATTTTTTCCATATTAAAAAAAAATCAATGACACGTCAACTTCAAATGGCTTGTAAACAAAGAAAGAATTGACAGAATGACTTGCAACTTTGCATGTGATCTCAGGACAGTTATACCAACTTGAGAAAAAAAAGTTTGGAGATAGCAGTGCCATCTCTTGGTGAGCGCAGGAATTTTACAACCAACCTGTACATGAAATATCACAATCAATGGAATTAATTTTTAGATATTTTTATCAATATTACCCCCCAAATTTGCGTGGAAAGAAAAAAATATAAACATCCAAAAAATTAATTCACTTATAAAAAAAAATTTCAATGAATTAATTTGTTAATGCGCTTACCTTATTTCATGTAATTAATTATTTCATTAATCACTGTTTAGTTTTTTGTTAATTTCCAATTTCTGTACTTTATTATTACACTATTTTAAACCTTTTTTAAATCTAATTCACACTTTTTCTTAATTATATTGTTGATATAACAGGCCTTATTTTCGCTTTGTTTTTAACTTACATGTGTGTATGCTAATAAAAATGCAAAATCAAGCATTTGTTGGTTTACTTTTTTAAATTTAGAATATTTTTCAATTATTTAATATAAAACATTTTCAAATCATATAAAAGCATTTATTCTTTGTTTATAAACATTAAAAAATTTATACGTATTCATTAGGGTGGCCCACGCTTGTATGGAAAAGTAAAAGTATATTCCAATACTTTCTCCACAAGCTTGATTTTGTTTCTTTTACTAAAATATATGTGTTTACCAAAAATTTGCTTAAAGGGACAATATTTAGAGGTCGCGATGAATGGCGACTTTTATGTTTCACATCTTTTATTCCATGCATTTACTACTGGCTCATCATTATTGTGCTTGTTTATGTATTGGAGATACTTTTTCACACTTTTCTTTGTTCTTTACTAGATTAACATTCGTCAAAATTCAAACACATTGATGCTTTTATATAATTATTTAACTTATTTTGAAATCAGAATTACGAGAAACGAGTTTATGTAAGCAAATTTCTGCCACTAAATGCTCGAGATTAATGAGAAGCTTTTGTCCTGCAAGACTTCCATCAAAAGGCGATGTGCTTTAACTGTTCAATTTTTATCACTTGGGAAAAAAGAGAACTGAAACGATTAGTATTCGAGAAACGGCAAATGCAGTGACCGAGATTTGGGAACGAGCAAGACTTCCTTCT
This sequence comes from Eustalomyia histrio, assembly GCA_949748255.1. Taxonomy (NCBI): domain Eukaryota; kingdom Metazoa; phylum Arthropoda; class Insecta; order Diptera; family Anthomyiidae; genus Eustalomyia; species Eustalomyia histrio. The sequence continues at coordinate 17,573,740 of OX456526.1, forward strand.
TAAAGAATTGATTCGATCGTAAGAATAATTCGTAAGCTTTTAGGTCAATATAACATTTTGAAGAAGAGTCGGTAAAACAGTCTCAAAAGCAGTCGGACAAAAAAAAAGTCATCTTTAAAGCAGATTCAAATAAAATATTAGACGTAGCCACAAAATATGCATTAAACAAAATCTAGAATGGGGGGGACAAATTGTTTCTTATAATGCAGAGGGAAAACAGCATGCCAGGAATAGACAAAAAGTCGAAAGAAGATCGCAAGCGAAAGAAAAAAGTGGAATAAGAGGCAAGGTAATCGCGTAACATTAAAAGTCAAAGAGCTATTGAAAAAGTGGCTCGATTATCTACGCTGAAGGATTATGTTGAAATTTCCGACAGTGAGTCAGATTCATCGCGCGAAGAAGTTGAGTTTGGGGAAAAAAATACACTTAACCAATAAAAATGAAATCTGTTTTTACAAACGACTTTATTGGATCTATTGTCCGTGTAAATCTTTCTGATCGGAATACCATGTGAGTTGTTGGAGCTTCAGATCAAGCATTAGGTATACCTGTATCCGAAATTGTCTTATCACGTACCACAATACAACGAGAAAGAAACGATATCCGAAAAAAGATATCAGAAGCTGATAAGGACTGATTCTCTTTACAATATCCAGTCGTATTGCACTGGGACAGCAAATTATTGCCCGATATTTCTGATGAAAACAAAAAAGTCGATAGAGTTGCTATACTCATCAGTCGCAATGGAAAATAAAAACTTTTAGCAGTTCCGAGATTACAAAAGGAACCGGTGCAGAACATGCTAACGCTTGTTTGGGTGTCTGTACCGATTGGTCAATAAAAAACCAAATTCGAGGACTATGCTTTGACACTAACGCCTCCAATACTTGTTTAAAGCTAGTTGCATGTACTTTAATTGAAAAAGGATTAATTAAAGACCTAATATGAATTGCTTATCGCCATCATATGTTTGAGGTCATGCTCTCTAATATTTATAAAGAGTATTTTGGCCCAAGCGGAGGACCCGAAGTGCAACTATTTAAAAGATTTAAAAATCAATGGCCAAATGTTGATAAAGAAAACTTTAAAGTCGGAGATGATACTCTATTCCATACAAGTGACTTGCTTCAACTCCAACAGCAAATGTATAAATATTATACCGATGCCATCAAAAGCCAACAGCCAAGGGACGATTACCGTGATCTCCATAAGCTTTGTATAAATTTTCTTGCTGGTGCAAATAAAGCAGGACCCAATTTAACAGCTCAATTCCGAAAAATGAGGAGTAAAAGCAATATTTGCTTAGATTAGTTGATCACCAAAGAAAAATTTTCCGAGGTTTCTAAAGCCAATATTGCAAAAATGGCTATCGATAATTTAAAAAAATAATAAAATATATGATAATTTGTACTTAATATACAATTTTATTAATTCTTTATTTATTTTTTTTATTAATTATTTTTATTTTTAAATAAACAATGAATATCACCATAAAAAATCATTGTGTGTTATATTTTTATATAACACCGAAAAATCATTAAGCTATCGCAACCTCTAAATATTGACCAATAGCGCTCAAATTTGGACTGAGCATTTTTAAGCACTATTCGAATAGGATTAGCGTTGTGGAGCGAGAATATTCGATGCTTTTGTATTTTGGGCCACCCTAGTATTCATGTTTTTGTGTTTTTTAGGCACATGCATTCTATTTTTACACACATAAAGTGTTTTTCTATAATAATTTAAAATGTTTGAATACCAATTTTTGTGTCTTTAATTTTTAGACACAATGTGTCTCCATTTTTGAATTTTACACACTTTTAGTATATTAAAGGTTTAAAAGGTAGGCATAAAGTTACCTATTATTATGGCAGGAAATTTAAATGAAAATTTATTAGAGTGTATTTAAAATTTCAAGTTTTGGGCGAGCTGTTAATGGGCAGATTTTCCCCTTTTGAACTCCCAATTTTACTACGTTTTTGGCGAATATTCCAAAAAGCTTTCATTAGTGGTAAAACCAATAATACTGAAAATACATATTTAAAATATCGCTTTCTAACCAAAGCGGTTTCGACAGGCCATTAAGGAGGAGACTTTTTCTTTTTTGATACCTATTTTGACAACGCTTCTGGCCAAAATTTAAAAAATAAATTTATCAGTGTATTGGGCCATGCCCCAGGGAACACAAATTTTAAATTTTATGTTTCTATTCGAAGCGGTTTATGCAGATTGGCAAGGGGATTACTTTTCCCTGTTTAACCCCAATTTTTGCCTCGATCCTGAAAAAAATTTAAAAACGTACCTCATCACTAAGTTAGCACATACTTAAGGAACGCATAATTAAAATTTCAGGTTTCTAGCCACACAGGTTTGGTCAGACCGTCAAGAGACTTTTGCCTTTTTGCCCATCCCCACATAAATTTCTAAAAAATAAAAAAAAAAATTTCTGGGATTTGAACTCGGAAATTCGGAGTAGTAAGCTACATCTCTACCCACTACCCCACAAACACTTATATATGTCTTTGGCTGATTTCGAATTTAAATAATATAATATATAGTATAAAATTCATTTGTCAATACCTATTATTAGTGGCGTCTATAATCAATACAATCCACAATTCGGTTGGTTCTACTGAAACCTGAATTTAATATTTAATCGGGGTAATCGTACTTGTACACTCTAAAAAATGATTGTAAATTCACTACAATAAATTATGTAAATGTTTGCGTAATATCACGCAAGATGCCTAAAATTAGACAACATTTGTGTAAAACTTATACATACACATTTTTGTCTACAAAAATGCACACAAAGTATATTAATAAGTATATTTTATTTATAAATACGCATTTTGTGTTTACAATTACTATTTGGTGCTCAAAAACAAATATTTTTTATGAAGTGTGTAAATGTACCAGCATTTAGTAGAAATTGTAAAACTGTCAGAAATGTAAATATTGTATTTGTGAAAAAAATAATATAAAAAAAATTATAAGAAAAATTTGGATAATAAAATTGTCTTTTAGTTTCTTTTCTCTCTTTTTAAAATTTTTTTTTACTTTATTAATGGATTATAGATAAGTCCAAACAAAATAACATCCTTACGAATAAAAGTTAATGGTTTTGATCGATTCCCAATCAATCATTTCACTGGGTGTGTTGTTTTACTTATTTTAAGACAGTTGAAGAGTACAGACGTGATTTGTCTTCGCTCGCAACATCAGTTATAAAAAAGTTTTGTAATAGGTTTAGTTTTAAATAGGTTTATTATATTTTAGTTTTTAATAGGTTTCTGTCTGTCTGTGTTCTGTATTTTAAACTGTCAACACGCATTTTGTCCGCATATATCGTTTATGTTTTTAGTGTCGTTAAATCGAATTTAAACGCGCCGTTTTTTTGTCCAGTGTTGATATAATAATAATTACAATAAATCAATTAATAAAAAAATAAAAAAAAAACTGAAAGGGGCAAAGGGCTTTAATGTCCCTATTTGCCTGTGTTATTGTTGCTAGATTTTTTTCCTTCCCTTTCCTCTCCCTTTTTTAATATTTTTTTTCTCTATTTTGCAAGGTACAACCGCCTTGTATTCTTTTTGTTGTTGGGCCAATTAGTGATGAAGGCATAGCACTGATCACTGAGTAACCAATTCAGCAACAAAGTGTGTACCCGGTTGTTGTAATATTGCAGTTATATTGCATATTGTCTGTACTCTTCAACACTATTCCCTCTTTCCTCCCTCTCATAACATATTTTCCTAATTCTAACACAATGCACTGCATTAGTAGGGGACATCCCCTGAGTGTTAGTCTAACGTAAAAAAAAAAAAAATTCTTGGTAAGTAATTGTAAATTATTTTTGTTTAAATATTTCTCTGTCTTGCTGTTCAGTAGATTGATAATAACATTTAGATAATATTTACTATTTCTTGTTGTTTATTCTTCCTATTCGTCGTTGTCGTTGATGATACAATGAAATAAGTGTCATACAATTTAAGACACATATATCACATATATCACATATACATATTAATATGTATTCAAATTCATCTTTAAATGCGTTATAAAAAATAAAGGAATTTATAAAATTTATAACCATATTTTTAATATTAGATATAAATATCCTTTTTTTTTTTGTGTCATGTATCATAGTAAATTTAAATTATCTACTTTTAGCCAATTATTGAAATAAATTAGATATTTGATATAATATTTAAGGATGTATCGAAAAAATAATCCCAAAAATGCTTAATTTTAATTTATATATTTTATTTTCTGACTACGAAAATAACTAAAATTTGAAATGTTAAAAATCGGCAGATTTAGCAGAAACTATAGGGATAAAAATCCCACAAAGAGAAAACTTATTGGTGGTGACAACCAAATCAACTAATTCAGTTGTGACAATAGAAAATCAGTTGAGATATCAATATTTGATTGCGAATATATAATTTAGGCTGCCACAGCAAAAATTCGGTAGTCATAACTAAAAATTCGGTAGCATTAACTGGGCAAATTGGCTTACCAGCATGAATCTGTTTTCATGGGTGTTTTTAGTTCATATTAAAATTCGATTAAGAGCCTCAAATTAGTTGAAAGTCCTCATTCGTGTGTAGCAAATTAGTTCTCATATGTTTTTTTTTTGTACAACAGGGCGTATACTTTATGTTAATGTGTACAAATAACTTATACGCAATGTATTACCGCATTAACATTTATAAAAACCCCTTATTGTTTTCACTACTATTACCTATGAAATTTTAACCATGGAAATAATTTTAAAATTTCGGCGTATTTCTGATTAACTTCTAACACCCAAGACTGCCAGAAGCGTTTTTTTAGTTCTTAAGTAGTTTTTTGTTGGCTAAATAACAGCTGTTTATTACAGTAATTGTATAATATATGTATCAATAGAAAAAATAATTATCTACCTTTTTGCCTTAAATTTCAATTTCAAAGATTTTAAATAGAGTAAACACTGTAAAATCAAACTTTTGTAAATTAAAGAACAACTGCATTTTTAAAATAGAAAAAACCTTTAAAATCATCAAAAAAAAAACCCTTACGCACTGGCACACATTATTGCTGATAAAAAAGATGACATTATCTACTTGTAAAATACGTTATTATTTTTTCCCCAAGATGGACAGAATATCGTGAGGACCTCAGTTTCTAAAGAATTCAATCCTTCATCCGATTGTCTATGGAATAATTAAATTCTCAAACAACAATTTTTAAATGGAAATGAATTCTCAGTTACATAGTCTCAATCGATTTAATTTTAAAACACTTCATTAATATTTCATCATTCGCTTTTTCAATCACTGAATTCAATCGTTTGCAATACAATTGTTAAGAATTCAATCGTTTTGCAAATTTGGGATTTGTTTTATTATTTTAAAATTTAGAAAATATATAACAATGTTTTTGATTTTGTTTAAAGGAAATTTATCACAGGTGATGCCTCATTTGCTGTGATGCATCACGAGTGATACATCACCTGTGATGCATCACCAGTGATGCATCACCAGTGATGCACCACCTGTGATACATCCCCAGTGATGCATCACCTGTGATGCATCACCTGTGGTGCATGACCTGTGATGCATCATCAGTGATGCATCACCAGTGATGTATCACCAGTGATGCATCATCAGTGATGCATCTCCAGTGATGCATCACCTGTGATGCATCACCTGTGATACATCACCAGTGATGTATTACCAGTGATACATCACCAGTAATGCATCACCAGTGATGCATCACCTGTGATGCATGACCTGTGATGCATCACCAGTGATGTATCACCAGCGATGCATCACCAGTGATGCATCACCTGTGATGCATCTCCTGTGATGCAACCCCAGTGATGCATCACCTGTGATGCATCGCCTGTGATGAATCACCAGTGATGCATCACCAGTGATGTATCACCAGTGATGCATCACCAGTGATGCATCACAAATTTTATAAATTCCTTTATTTTTTATAACGCATTTAAAGATGAATTTGAATACATATTAATATGTATATGTGATATATGTGTCTTAAATTGTATGACACTTATTTCATTGTATCATCAACGACAACGACGAATAGGAAGAATAAACAACAAGAAATAGTAAATATTATCTAAATGTTATTATCAATCTACTGAACAGCAAGACAGAGAAATATTTAAACAAAAATAATTTATAATTACTTACCAATAATTGTCTTAAAATAAGTAAAACAACACACTCAGTGAAAAGATTGATTGGGAATCGATCAAAACCATTAACTTTTATTCGTAAGGATGTTTTTATGTTTGGACTTATCTATAATCCATTAATAAAGTAAAAAAAATTGTATTGTGAATTAAAAAGAGAGAAAAGAAACTAAAAGACAATTTTATTATCCAAATTTTTCTTATAATTTTTTTTATATTATTTTTTTCACAAATACAATATTTACATTTCTGACAGTTTTACAATTACTACTAAATGCTGGTACATTTACACACTTCATAAAAAATATTTGTTTTTAAGCACCAAATAGTAATTGTAAACACAAAATGCGTATTTATAAATAAAATATGCTTATTAATACACTTTGTGTGCATTTTTGTAGACAAAAATGTGTACGCATAAGTTTTACACAAATGTTGTCTAATTTTAGGCATCTTGCGTGATATTACGCAAACATTTACATAATTTATTGTAGTGAATTTACAATAATTTTTTAGAGTGTACAATTATCACCTGTGATGCATCACCAAAACTAAACGCGCTAAAGAAAAACTTTTTTCACCAGGGGTTACAATTGGAAAAATTGTTCAAATTTAAAGAATCGCCAAGAAGGGAAAAATCGTTAGAATTTGAAAAATTCTCAAACTCGCCAGATTGAAAAATAAAAATCACTTTAATTAAAAAGCCAAAATTGAAAAATTGCTACAACTCTAAATAAAACAAACTTTATCGAAAAATACTTAATCGAATTGAATTGCACTAAAGAACAACTTATTGCACCACACGTCACAATTGCTAAAATTACAAAAATCGCTCATATTAAAAAATCGTCATAAAGGTAAAAATCGTTAGAATTGGAAAAATTGCTAAAAATTGTAAAACTCGCCAAATTGAAAAAAGTCACTTTAATTAAAAGAGCCAAAATTGCTACGTCTTAAAAAAAATATTTAATCGAATTAAATAGCTTACATACAATTTTAATCGCTCTACAGAAAAACTTCTGGCACCAGAAGTCTCAATTGCTAGAATTGAAAAAATCGCTTAAATAAAAAAATTGCCAAAATTAAAAAACCGCCAAAACGAAAATATCGTTAGAATTGGAAAAATTGCTAAACATTGTAAAACTCGATAAATTGAAAAATAAAAATAATTTTAATTAAAACAGGCAAAACTGAAAAATTGGTATATATAAAAAAATTATCGAAAAAGAATTAAACGAATTTAATCGCTTATATACAATTTTAATCCATATCTCGAAAAATAAACGTGCTAAAAGAAAATTTCTGGCACCAGGGAACTCAATTGCTAAAACTGGAAAAAATACTCAAATTAAAATAATCGCCAAAATTAAAAAAACGCCAAAAATGAAAGAATTGTTAGAATTGAAAAAATCGCTAAAATTTTAAAACTCGCCAAATTGAAAAAATCATTTGACTTTAAAAAGAGCAAACATTTAAGAATTGGTACAATCTAAAAAATTAAATACGCTAAAGAGAAAGTTTATGCAACAGAAGTCTCCAGTTTTTAGTTAAATTGAATTAATAATAATTTACAAATTTTTAAATCGCTTGAGTGAAAAGCAATTAAATAACCAACGAATGATTGATTGAATATTGTAAAAATAAATCGAATGAGTAAGAAATCAGATGAACTTCTAATGAACGAATTCAATGATTTTCAAAATCGAAGGAGTTAAATTAATTGTATTCCTTAAATGTCAATTCGATCGACTGAATGCTGAAAAATGTATTCTCTTGAATGCTTAAAAAGGAATTCATTCGATTAAAAAGTGAATCGAATTCCACTTTTAAGGAATTCATTCAAAATAGAATTCAATCTTCAAAGCTCTGCTCAGTAAACGATTTTTTTAAATAATCACAGCTGATATACTCAGAAACAGTAGTAAGATTAATAAAAAAGCACTGGCAAATAAATGGCTTAGAACGCTTCGACTTTGTTGGCAAAAAGTGTTTTCCAGAAACTAAGATTTTGCCAGCGGTTCAAGAACTTAGGCAGAGCACTTAATTAAAAAAATTGAGACGAAAAATGTTTGTAATGTCAAGGTTTCGTAATCGAACCGGGCTATTGGTAAATGTTTTTTTTTATTATTTTTTTGCAAAATTAATGTTTTTGTTTGTCTAAAAACATTTTATTTTAGCGCAACCAACGGTTAGCCAGCAGTTATTATTCAGTTAGGCTGAGTTAGACTTGGTTTAGGTTAACCTAAAACGAATTTGCCTTTTGTTTCTATGTTTATTAACATAAATTTTGTCAGAACAACTTTTCGTTACATAACATTTTGGTCTTCATTGAAATTAAATGAATTAAAACAAATTCAGTTTTCATTCAGCGATAAACTAAGTTTAAAGATAATCTACATCCTAAAAACTCGGCCATAGTGAGTAAAGCTTTAGTCGGACAATCTGAACATATTTTACATTTAGTTTTTAGGAGTAGAATAGCATTCGGTAATGTAACTGGACCAAGTAACAGTGAAATTGAAAATCAGATAATGCTGGTAATATTTTTTATGAAACAACTTCCTCACATTTATGAGGTGTTAAATTTGATTAAAATCTATTAATTGAAAATTTGGTAAGGCCTTTTCTCTGAGTGTAGTATAATTCCCCCTTACAAATTTTTAAACCCTTAAAATGTTTTTCCACCAAATAAATAACAGATAGACAGTAAGACGCATACGTACTGAAATAAAGAAATATCAATCATACGTATAGAGGCACCCAAAGATATGTTTGTGTTAATTAAACCAACGTTCTTTTGTTTAAATAAAATAAAATAAAAATAAAATAAAAAATCACATAATTTTACAACAAAATAATATATTCCACCATTTCCTTTGTAGCATATGGTTTAATGTAATTTCTCATAAATGATTGTAGGAAAAAGAACTTAAGGTGTTAATGGAAAATATGAAAAAAAAAAATTATAAAAAAGGAAAGAATAAAACAAAAAAAAAAACTCTCAACAAACGTGATTTGAATGCAATACAGAATTTCAATATTAATGCATGAACATGGTACATAAATATTGAAAAAAAGGAGAAAAAATTATAAAAAGAAATGAAAGACCATGATGAAATAGCAATAATAAATAAAAAATATTATATATATATAAAAAGCCCACACAAATACACACACACACACATACATACATACACTCACTTAAACAATAACATAAATATGAGTCAGCATCAGGATCAAATGTGGCACAATGAATTTGTGTAAAGTAGGGGCAACAAATTGAAATAAAGGAAAAAAACACTTTTTTTTTTTTAAATCGACTAGCAATTATGCAAACAATAATAACTGCCACAACGCACTTGTTGCAACAATATACTTTTCACAACTGTGAATAATTGAAATGTGAATATTTATCACATACTCGTTTTTTTTTGCTCAGTTCTTTATACCTACATTCACGTATACATAAACATATCCAACAAAATGTAGGTAAATATGCGTGGGTAAATTTAAAAGTTTTGAGATCAGCGATTTAACAAAAATATTTTTTTTTTGTAAATTCCCAGTTTTTGTTTTAAATTGAAATTATTATTTTCGTTGCTGCAATTCATTGTTAAAATTTCTCAAACTTCCTTCTGTATATAAAATTTATTTGAGTTTGTACGTGTTTTTGTTAAGTAATGTGCAACTGATGTTTTCATCTTTTTGTTAAAAAAAATATTGTTTTATATAGCCTCAAATATGTATTATGAAAAAAAAGGTGATTTTGTATATGTAAATATGTTATATATAATGGAATACCGTTATTGATATATTTATTTAAATACAATTTTTTGTACTCTTTTTTGCTTGGATTTTATTGCACAATGTGAAATAAATTAATTCTGTTGTTTTTATAAAACGCCTTTAAAATACTGTGATTTATAATTATGGCAAGAATAAATAAAGGAAAAGGTTAAGAAAAAGTTTTTGCTACAAATAAAAGACTGTAAACAGCTAGCGGTCCCTGCAAGCACTTTGTAGTAGAAAAAATTCTTTATACAGGTTGGTTGAAAAGTTCCTGCGCTCGAAATGAAAGAATACTGTTTTTGTTACAAAATATATTTTTTTATTCAATATAATCTCCTAGAAGCTCAATACACTTGTTCCAATGATCTTCCAGTAATAATATCCCATCCTTATAATGGTTTTCCCGAAGCTCTGCAAAATAACTGTCTACGGCTGCTCTAGCCTCTTCATTCGACGAAAAATGCTTTCCACGAAGGAATTGTTTAAGATTTCTGAAGAGATATTAGTCACTGGGAGCCAAATCTGGTGAATACGGTGGATGTTCAAGCAATTCGTACTTTAGTTCTTTGAATTTAGCCATCGTCAAAACACTTTTGTGAGCAGGTGCATTGTCTTGATGAAAAATTATTTTTTTCTTCTTTAAACCAGGTCTTTTCTCACGAATTTTTTCATCCAGCTGCAAAAGGATGCAATAATATTCAGAGTTGATTGTTTTACCTTTCTGAAGATAATCAATCAACAAAATTTTGTTTGCATGCCAAAAAACTGATGCATAACCTTCTTTGCTGATCGTTGTGACTTAACCTGCTTTGGAGCTGAACAACCAGCTTCAGTCTACTGTAAACGTTCTTGTTTCAATTTAGAATCATGGTGGTAGATCCAAGTCTCATCCATAGTTATAAAACGATGCAAGAAGTCAGTTTTATTTGGCTTAAAACGCTTCAAATTACGCTGAGAAATTTGTTTTCGATCCAGTTTTTGTTGAATTGTTAACGTGTGCGGCAGTAACTTTCCAAACAGTTTTTTCATACGTAATTCTTCGTGTAAAATATGGAGTACTCGTTCGTCTGAGATGCCTATGGCATTAGCAATTTCACGCTTAGTCAAACTTGGATCTTCACTAACCATATTATGTACCTGCTCAATGATTTCTGCCGTAGTTGCAGTTTTTGGTCGTCCCTCGCGTAGATCGTCTTTAAGGCTGGTACGAACTCTTTTAAATTCACCAGCCCAAAATTCAACGGTGAGATTTGAAGGTGAGGACTCCTTATACACTTCTAACAATTGTTCATAAATTTCCTTTGCTTTTAAACCCTTCAAAACAAAGAATCTAATGACTGCACGATATTAAATTTTTTCCATATTAAAAAAAATCAATGACACGTCAACTTCAAATGGCTTGTAAACTAGCTAGCAGTGCCACCTCTTGGTGAGCGCAGGAACTTTTCAACCAACCTGTATAGAAATAATTTAATAATTGAAATACTTTGGTCAATTGAAAAAAAAAAAAACGTGCAACTTCTCTGTACCAACATCTCTGTCCTACACTTGGTATGCAACCATTAAATGCGAATAGAGACAACAATAGGATAAAACTATGGAGCATTACAATTGAAAAATAAATTGTTATAATTGAAAAATTAATTGTTATAATTGAAAAATAAATTGTTAAGTAATTCTGGCTCTTGTAATTACAAAATATGCATTGTTAGGCTGTGCACATGGCAAACAGTTTCATTGTGGCAACCGAATTCCTTGCCAACTGACGGTTTTAGTTGCGGCAACTAAATTGGTTGTGGTAATCTTAACACAATTAAAATAATTTACTTTAACAGAAATTCTGTTGACTTCTGCAAATATGTCGGTTCATTTGTTTTAACAATGAATCTGTTTTCTCTGTGTAGTTGACACAACTTCAATCACCCACACTCATCGCTGTGTCGACCATGGTGTATCACGTTAAGAAGTGATGCTACTAGACAATACCTGTAGAGAGTTGTATAATAATTTTACGCGGTATTTCATTAATTTTACCACGAATATTTTTTTTTGAGTTGCTCAAGCGTTTCTGGTTTGTTTGCAGTAACCTTGCTTTTCAGATATCCCCACAAACAAAAGTCCGGATCACTCAAATCAGGCGACCGTGGAGGCCAATCAACATCACAATTCCTTGAAATGACTTGTTGTGGAAAGAGGTCTCGCAGTAATTCCATTGTAATCCTGGCTGTATGCGATGTGGCACCGTCTTGTTGATACCACATGTTAATCACGCCCAAAGCATGCAGTTGTGGCGTTAAAAAGTTTTCAATCATATCACGATATCGCTCCCTATTCACAGTTACCGTTACGCCGTTTTCATTTTCAAAGAAGTAAGGTTTAATAATTCCTCCTGACAAAGTTGCACACCAGACTGTCCTTTTAATGGAGGCAAGGTGACTGATAAATAATTTGAGGGTTTTCCATTGCCCAGAACCGACTATTCTGTTTATTTACACATCCATTCAAATGAAATTGTCCCTCGTCACTCATTATGATTTTTTCATGAAAATCGGGGTTGTCATGGGCGAGCTTTAACATCCTATTGCCATATGTACGACGGCGTAAATAGTCTTGTGGAAGAAACTTTTGTGTCAACTGAATCTTAAATGGAAACAAATGCAAAACCTAGTGCAAAATTGTGGCCAAGCTTGTTCTTTGAAGACCAACCTCCTGAGCACGGCGTCGAATTGAGGTTGATGGATTGTACATATTGAACAGTTTCTTGAGCAGCAGTAATGTTTTCAGCCGATCATGCAGTACGTTGTGGTCCATGCTTCATACATACCCTCTTCCTTCGAAATCATTCACTACACGATAAATAGTGCGTTTTGTTGGCACGTTGTTTTTCCAAAAAATTTCACGTAACATTCTCATCGTCTAAGTAATCGATGATTGATTTTGATAAAATGTTTTAACGATTAAAACACGTTGGCTTCTCGAATATTTTTCCAAAATAAATTTGCGACGTGTCTACTTCACGACTGCCAAATATGAACTGTCAAGAATAATGTTTACTAAAATGGCGGCAAAACAAAGTGGTATACCTTTCCGGCGGACACACGGTAAAATTTTATCGCCGACTGAGGTAATACAATCCTATCCAGGGTCTACTTAATGACATAAATAATTGTATATTTGCGGTGTTTAAAACTTTTAAATAATTTAATAATTAAACGGTTATAAAAATAGGAATCGTGAACAGATAGACGATTTTATTTAAAATAAAAAAATTAAATTCAGTGCATTAGCTCATTAGCTCATTAGCCAGGGAACAGATACATTAAATGTCAGATTTGAAGTCGAACATTTAGGGGCCCATCCCAACGCAGAGGATGATAAGCTCCTGACCATCGGTTGTGGCTGGCTCATAAATGGCGGTAATTTGTCCCTTTTAACCCTTTATTTACCATATTTTTATTGGAAATTCCGAAATGTATCTCTTCAGTGATTAAGCTTATGATCTAGACAACACATATTTTAAAATTCAAAGATTTGAGACTTGCGAAAGCCTGGTCGATTATTGACGATTATTTGAGATAAAGGATTGAGTGATCCGATTCTCAGAAAAAATTCGAACCTACATGAGAAAGCACAACCAGCTGACATTCGGGTTAGTGTACACTCAGAATATTATGTAGTTACTGTTTGTGGTTTAATAAAAAAATTTTCCGTTACATTAAAAAGTAAACGAACATACATTTATTTTTCAAGAAATATTTATTTAAACTTTTTGTTCGAAATAATTTACTATCATTTACCGATTTTTTTTAGTTTCATTTGTTTGAAATTTAATAAAAATTACCTACAAAACGGAAATTTGCTGTTTCAAAAAAAAAAAAAATATTCAAAAAATTCTAAGTTGTTTTTTATATAAATTGGTTGCTTATATACAAATTTTTTTTTCAATTCAAATTCACAAAAAAAGTGTCTATGCGTAGATTTTGCAGATTAAAAAAAAAAAAAAAATGCATAAACAGAAACACTTTCAAATAAATGATAAAATCATTTATTTTTTAAGGAATTGGTAGATAAAATTTTAACATTTATTTTAAGTGATTATATCATTTGTTTCTTGCGGATGTGTCAGTTGTTTATACAATTTTTAAAAATAAATAACAAAAGCCATTTGGTTTAAATGAAATTTAAGTAGACCGCTTTTTTAATAAAATATTATTTCTTGTAAATGTCATTTTCTGTTATTTTAACTATTTTAATCTATTTTAAGAGTATCGCCGGCGGTGCTGACTTGGTTATCAAAGGAGCAGTTATTTTCTTATTAACCCTATTTTTACCACGTTGTTGATAAAAATACCAATAAAATTCATATTTCTTGGGATTGGTCAGGACATTAAGGGGAATATTTTTGCCTCGTAGCCCCTTCAAAAAAATAATTGGAAAATTCATGTAACTTTTAGCTCTAAGGGGAAAAGGAGTTCGATTAGGACTTTCAGGAGGAATTTTTTGCCCCTTTTGAACTGCTGTGGTTCCACATTTCTGACGAAAATTTCAAAAAGTACCACTGAGTGCTAAAGTACTTCGGAGAGACCATAATGGGGGAGACATTTCCCCTTGCGGAAAAAAATTTTCAAATCTTGTCTTGATGCATGTCAAGATAAAAAATAAATATTTTAGATTTCAGGTTTCTAGTCAAAGCGTTTGGGATAGACCGATTCGGAGGGAACTTTTTCTCCCTTTTGAACCCAAGTTCCTGAGGAATATCTTAAAAGTATCTAATCAGTGATTTAAACCATACTTCAGTGAACACAGATTTCAAATTTCAGGTTTCTAACCAAAGAAGTTTCGAATGTTCGTAAGGGGGGATCCTTTCTGATTATGTACTCTTATTCTTATCATGTTCCTGACGTGGCATTAGTATCTTATCAGTGATTTAGCCTATACTTCAGGGAGTGCATCTCTTAAACTGCATGCTCCTAGCTAAAGCAGTTTGGGCAGGTCATTTTGGGGACACTTTTCTCCTTGTAGTTCTTTCCCGAAAAAATTTGAAAAACTATTCTCTCCTTTGATGTTTTCAATAGATAAAGAGCCTGCATGCCAAATATTATGTACCTAGCTCTAGCGGTTGTGGCTGGGTAATATAATCAGCACTGTTTCAAATTCTGACCACATTTTTACCACGTTCATATTGTAACATTCAAAATGTTTCTCTTTAGTAAATTGCCCCATATCTCAAGGACGAAATATTTTAAATTTTAGGTTTCTAATTAAAGCGGCTGAGAGGGCCGTTCCGGAGAAACCTTTTCTCCCTTTTGAACTCTGTGTTTCTAACAAAAATTGCAAAAATTAGCTTATCGGTGAATGAGTTCATACTTCAAAGGAACACAGATTTTATAAAGGGTGGTTAAATTTTAAGGGCCGATGTTGATTTTGAATAAAATTCAAAATATTTAGGAAATTATTGTCATTTCTTTTTATTATGATTATATAGTATGGTTCAATTATGTATGAAACAAAATATCGGCCAAATGGCCGCCGCGACCTCGGCGGCACACGTCCATCCGATGGTCCAAATTTTCGATGACGCAAAGGCATAATTGAGGTTCTATGCCGTTAATGTGCTGACTTATCTCATCCTTTAGCTCTTGAATTGTTGCTGGCTCATCGACGTACCCCTTTTCTTTCAAATAACTCCAAATCACATGATCTTGGCGGCCAATTGACATCGCCACCACGTGAGATAACACGGCCATTGAATTTGTTGCGCAAAAGAGCCATTGTTTCATTAGCTGTGTGGCAAGTGGCACCGTCCTCTTGAAACCACATAACGTCTAGGGTCATATCCTCAATTCCTGGCCGCAATAAGTTCGTTATCATCTCGCGATAGCGAACACCATTCAAGGTAAATGCTTGGCCGACCTCATGACACACTATCGCGAACAACAGCAATGTTTTCCGCAGAACGAACTGGGCGAGCATGCACAGGTGTTTTCACAGACCCGGTTTGCTGAAATTTGCCCACAATTCTCCCGATTGCGGACACATTTGGTAGATTATGCTGACCAAACGAAATGCATTTAGATTTGAACGCCCATTTTCATATTAAGCCTGAATAACTTTAGCGCGTTGCTCTATTGCGTATCTTTCCATGGTTCAAATTGTGTAAGTCTGAAATTGAGAAATGTCAAATTAAATGCAGAAAAAAACTTGACGTTTAGGTGTGGTTCACATTCAACATCGGCCCTTAAAATATAATATATCATGTTTCTAGCCAAACATATGTGGTAGTCCGTTCAGAGGGACCATTTTACCTTTTGAATAGCCATTTTGTGAAATTACTTACAAGTTTTGTTAAAATCTTATTGCCAATTTTCCTAAAAAAGCACAAAGTAAAAATGAACCATACGTGTCTATCAATGATCGTGAAAAGATTTAATTAATAAAAATATTACGGAATCAAAGGGAAAATATTAAAATATCAAATCTTTTAAGGTTAATAATCGGAAAAAGTTTTACAGATCCGGTGGACTATCAAAATAACAATATCATTTTTTAGTTTTCAATAGAAAACTACAATAAATGGATCCAAATAACATCCACTATAGCATTGAAATTTTATAAAAATGAGGAAATTGGAATAAATTTTGAAGATAAAATAAATTTGAATAACATTTCCAGAAATAGTGCAGCTAAAGATATTATATAAATATAGAAAAAGGTCCAATATAGACCGACGCGACGTATGGGATGAGGTATTGGGTGTATCGACTTCTTTATTTTTGTTTAGAAAATATATTGTAGAAAGGAGAAAACACTTAAGAAGAGATAATTCCTGCTATTGTTTTTATAAAACATTTCAGCACTAAATTCCGCAACAATAAATATTATTTTTATTGCCCTAATATTATCCCTTTCACTTATCTTGCAAGCAATTATTTTTTTTACTTCACTTTTTATCATTTACCTTAAAACATATATATAAACAGGAAATCCTAGAGGGATTTACAAAACAATTCAATAGATAAATAAACATGCTTTAAATAAATTTAACTGCCAAAAAAATGTATTTATAAATATACATACACATTAAGTAACATATTAAAAAAACACTGTAGGTGTCTTGAAAATTTGTGGTTTTTGAAAAAAAAAAAAATACACAAACACTAAAAAGATAAAACTTTATTAAATTAGTTTAACCAATACATATGTTTTGTAAGATAACACACGACACACATTATACCACAAGTATATAAACATAAACACAAATACAAATTAAACTAAAAACACATGCAATTTAACTATGGCAACATTGTGTTAGTGACATAGGGTTATTATGTAATTTCATATTTATTAGGGGTACAATTAAATTGGCAGGACATGTTTAATTTCTACTGAAGAGTTTATTGTAGAACGTGAAATCATGATATAGAATACCGCAATGTTCATAACTTTTAATAAATAAAATTTTCTGTACATATGCTAAAAAAGTAATAACTTATAGAGTTAATACTGAAAATATTTAATGCTGGCATATCGATACTTTATATTTTGTTATATTGGTTATATTGTTGGTTCGTAGAGGACCAATTTTCAACTTAAATTTTATGATGGAAAAGTCTTCACTGATTACAGCTATATCTCTGACAAACAGCTATGTTTTGAATATAAATTTATTTTCTATCAACCGTAAGGTTAATTTTTGAATGCAATACCCGCTAACAACCACATTAAGGTTATCGAGTTATTAAAAATGTATTATTATTAGATATATTAAACGATATTGTGGTTGTTGTTTCAGCTGTTTATTTAACTGTTTTTAACATATCCAGATCATTTAGATCAGAGATTCCCAAAAACCCGCACATGTGCGAATGCTCTCACACAAATAAAGAGAGCATGAGAAGATAATTTGTATTTTTATCAAATAAAAACATTTAGTTTCATTTGAGTTTTCATGTGCGCAGGTTGTGTAGTCGCTTGCTGCTTTTATTCAGGGTTGCCATTTTTTTGTTATATTATTTTTATGACCAGGTTGTGTAGTCGCTTGTACTAGCCAACACTGAAAATATTTAATGTAGAATGAGAGAATGCCTTTTTATTTGCCGAAAATTACTTCGGTAAAGCTGAGTGCTTATTATGCCAGCGCATTTATTTTTTTTTTAAAACTAGTCCTTTTTATAATAATGAATTATATATACTCACATATTAAAAGCTTCTGTTTGAATTCTTTTGAAAACTAGTTTAGTTTCATCGTTTTCTATTTTTTAAAACTTAAAATATCATATCTGAAATTAATTTATTATATACGATTTGAAATACATCAATACATCGGAGACATTTATTCTGATTTGGTTTACAGAACAGTTTTTTTTTTTGTTTATTTTTGTATTAATAATATTTTATAGAGAACTTTCCAAGCTTTCATTTAATGTTTATTTTGCATTTACTGTTTGTTTGAGTACAAAATAAAATGGGGATTTGTGTAGATTTTTTCGAATTTGGTCGGGACTGCGACAAATAGGTCTTGGCAGCCCTGGTAAAGTGAGAAAAAAATAAATTACGCTCAAAAGCAAACAACCAACACAAACATAAATGTCAATGTATGTGTGTGGGGATCACTGATTTAGATACTTATTTATTAGTATGTCCATTAAAATACATTTTCCGGATTCTTAAAGAAAAAGTATTCAATCCATGGATTTTTACGTGCATATTATAAAAAATAACAAAAAATTATTGGAGAGTACAATACTTTGAAAAAATATTTTTTTTTGGGAAATTTATATTAAAATTTACGGAATGAAAAGTTCATTGCAGGGAAATATTTAAACAAAATCTTTTAATATTTGTGCAAGACCCTCTATCAGCCATAAAATATTGAAATTTTTTAATTGCAATACCCTCTATCAACCTTAGCGCCGCGAATAACGTAAAATATTATATTATTTTTCTAAGAAGTATTAAGTAGACATATTTAACATATATTGTGGAAGATAGATTGATGCTTTTAGAATTTGGGCATAAATCAGTTTTTGCGCCTCTGCTTAAAAATTATCTTTTGGTTGATAGAGGGTGTTGAATATAAGCTCTCGATATGCCAAAAAATATATTTTTGTTAATCTAATCTGCTCTAAAAAATTTTTTGATTATTCAAAATTAAAAACCATCCTAATATACATAACTAACTATTCATATAAAGTCATACACTTTAACAGCCTCAAGGAAAGACATAAAAGTTAAAAACTTCGTTTTTATTTCAACTAATTTACGTTCAACATATACACACACAAAAAAATCACATATAGAGAGAGATAACAAGGCAACAACTAACTTAACGCTTGACTGGGATTTTAACTAGTTATGTATAGAATATTTTAAACTTTTTTTTTCTGTTTGAAGTTTTTTGTTTCTGAAAATAACAAAAATTTCCCATTTATGCTATTATTTTTAATGAGTATGAGTTGGAACTAACTACTGCTGTATGCTAGTAATATGATGTTAAACAGCACTTTTGTTTTATATAATTAAGAAAGTGTGATAAGACATAAAAGTATTATATAAAATAATGACAATTTTGAAATAAGAAGAAAAAAAAGAGTTAAAAGTAAAACTATAAAGAACTGAAATTAGTAACACACGCCTTAGGTTATATGTTCTAATTTTTTTTTTTTTAAATAATTATGTCATTCTTTGAGTATTTTATTGCACAGATTGTTAAATTCATTAAAATAAAAAAAAAATTGGTTTTTATTTTTTCTAGAGAAAATTCTGAAAAGTTCCACATTAGTGAGTTAGCTCATACTTAAGGGAATACATATTTTAAATTTTATCTGGCTAAAGAGGTTCGGACAGGAAGTTGTGGGGAATATTTTCCACTTTTGAACCCTCATTTTTACCACGATCCTGTAGAAAATTTTCAAACAACCTCAGTCAATGACAGCCCATATTCCACGGAACACGTATTTTAAATTTCAGACTTCTAGACAAATCAGTTGTGGGAAGGGCTTTCACATTTTTAACCCATCTTTAGCACGTACCTGATGAAAATTCTAAAAAAGAATCTCCAGGAAAGGTATTTTAATATTTCAGATCTGTAGACAGAAGGGTTTGGACAGGGGGTAAATATCGCCTTTTTTGCCCCTCGCCATAGTGGCAAAAAGGGAGTTTCTCTAAAAAATCTTAAAAGGATTCTCTCAGTAAATAGTTTAAGGAACCCAGGAAAATTTAGTAATACCAGCCCATTGATTTTTGCATTACCAATAATAACCTATCCCTCTGCCCACTGCATTACTTCTAAAGTGAAAGTAATGAGTTACTAATATATTGTTATGCAGCTTCTTGTATACTGAATTACTTTTAAAGCGAAAATAATGAGTTACTAGTAACGTGTTTTAACTACTTATTTGTCAGTTAAAATCTATTCTTACCCGGTATCAAATGGACGAACTAGTTTAAAAATGTAATAGTTTTTAAACTAGTAATTGGACAACTAGTACTCAAAGTGATCATCCTGAACCAGTTATAGTTATAGTATCGATGTAGGGCCTGTTAAAAAAATCGCCTAAAATTAAATACAAGTTTTGAAATTCTCATTTTGTTTACATTTTCTTTTAATAATAAAATCTGATTTTGCAAATATATTGTAAGTGGAGTTGCAAATTAACTGGTACATAACAGGTGGCAAAGAGTCACTCCTGAACTAATTCCGTAAATATTTCATTAGTACCAGTTTAGTCGTCTGATTTAAAAATATGCATAATCCCTGTTGCATGTTGTCTACCAATATACATACACTCACAATATATTTTCCGTTTTAGACTGTAGTTTATTTAAAAAGTAATAAATAGAGTTTGTTTTTAAATGAAGAATCAATTGAAATTCATAGAAATATACTTTTTAACTATTTGAATCAGTCATTCAAAAAACAAACTATAAAAATTTACAGACATTCAGTAGGAGTTAATATTTTCTGTTAAATGTAAAATTTTATGTTTTCTGTTTCTAAAAATTGAAATTCATATAATTCTTTTCTGTTTTTTTACCAAAATAGTTTGTATATATACAAAATTATTTCAATAAAAATTACAACAAAATATTCAAATACACATACACACAAATCCAATAAAAATATATAAATCTGTGTGTGTTGTGTTTTGTAATTACACACAAATAATAAAACTTTCAATATGAAAAACAAACCACAAAAGTAATTTTCAGTCAGAAAAAAATTGATGATTTTTTTAAACGACTTTCTATTGTTTTTACTACTTTTCTTGGTTATTAAACAATGATTGAAAATAAACAACAAAATGGGTTGAATATAATGAAAAATCAGTAGTCGTCTTTTCGATTAATTTAATTTGTATTTTAATTTTTTTTAACGAAATAATATTGTGAGTGTAGACTTTTCTTGTTTCTAATTTTTTTTAATTTAATATTACTTTAAATATAATTTTATACTTATATCAAAATATAAAAACTATTTTATTTCATTATATTTTAGAACCGCACAAGTGTGATTTTAGCACTAGTCCAATAAAATTTCCTTAATCTCTTGTAAAAACTACTGATATAGTACCATTAATTCTCACTCTCTTAGTAAATAGTTAAGTACCATATCCTTTGTCCCTCCAAATTTTTTGTACTGCTAAACTAATACTGCAACTAGTAATGTTAAACTAGTTCTATAACTATTTCAAAGTGGTAGTTTGGAGAAAATTGCCCCAGCCCTATGACATCTCTGTGTTAAATTATACAGTTGTTTGTATGGAGAGGCGGTAGAACTAGTTCAAGTTGTGTGGTTCAAATTAACTAGTACATAACTGGTTCTGTACTATAATTTTTTGCTACTGGGTAGTTATAGTATTCATTTTTTTTTTCAAATTGTTAAAAAATTAGTTTTTATTATATGAATTGTGTTGAAAGCTTTTGACCAAAATATTATATTTTTTTTTATAAAAAATATTTATTGTACAAAAATATTATAAGTTTTTAAGACAGAAGTTTTTTTTACAAGAACAAAATGAAAACAGTTTAACAATTTTTCAAAAGTAATAGTAATAGAAAATAAATACAATAATGAGTGGCTATAAACTACACCCAGAAAAAAAGTTAGTATAAAAATTTGTAAACGGTTTTTAATCCCACTTTAATATATTTGTACTGGTTTTTGATAAAAAATTATTATTAAGCAAATCTTTTTGCTATTTACATTTAACAAATTATAGAATTTTTACAGAATATTTACAAAATTTTGAAACCCGATTTGTTAAAATTAGCAAAAAAAAATTTCTAATTTGAAAAAAGTGAATATTGAAGGAAATGTAATTTCTAATTAAAACTTACACCTACTACAAACTTAAATTACCTTTAAATGTTACATAAATTAAAAAAAGGGATCGGGAGTTAAAATAGCACTAACAAGTTTTTTTGGTTCTAAAAATCAATTAAAATTTGACCTTAAAAGTAAAAAAAAAAATGTTGACTAAAATATTTTGCAAAACAGACATTACCAAATTAAAACAAAATAATAAATTCGTTTATGTTTTTACAATTTTTAAATAAAATAACTTTGATGCTCCATAAAAAAAATATATTTGAAATTTTGTACTAATATTAATAATATTTAGTACAGTTTATTTTGCTGATTTTAGCAAACAGATTTTTAATTCTACTTTACAAAAAGTTTACTTAAATTTAGTAGCGGCAGCTAATTTTTTCTACAAATTTCATTGTACTATACGTCAGCAGACATGTGTTGCTACGGTTAGCAAAAAATATCACTAGGCTCAAATTAGCAAAATTTCCCGTAATAACAGCAAAATTTTCAGTTGCTATTACAGACTTTTTTTTGGAGAGTACTCTACGCTACAAATTGTAACCAGTTATTTTTGCCTTACATATAACAAGTTATTTTACTCCCTATTCGTAAGCTTAGCAGGCAAACTTCAACCAGTTGCTGCTCGTTCTAAAACTTATTATTTGGTAAGTTCTTTTTTTCTTGGGAACACATTCTTTTATATACGAATTGAATGAAAATCACCGTATTTACGGTGGGGTGTTTCCCTTGTCAGAGTAGAATCGATACTCAAATTTATTTCATACACAGTTTTCTCAGGTGTCACACTATAATAGTTCTTATACATAGATAGGATCTCATGCAATCAGATTCAGTAGAATGAAGGGCTACCGTATAGTTCAGATCTTTCGTCTTCTCTCTTTCTTATCTTTCTAAACAACTTTCTTGGCTAAACTTACAGCATTTGTCATTAATGATGGCTTTGATCATAGCTCCAGCTTTATGAAGGTTGGAGAGTAAAGTCGGATTATAAATGACACACTCAATCGCGACTTAATGACAATCTTTGAGTGGATTTCAGTATTGAGGAATATGAAACTATAATTTTTTAGGCCATAAGAGGACAATGCGATATTTGCTGGGCAAATCAAGGCATTCAAGTGTTTTGGTTTTTTAACCGGTGCTTGAAATACTTCATTTCTTTTGATCTACATACTATTTATATCACCTATAACCGACAGCAAATGGAATATTACTGCCATATATAGTAAGGAACTACCAACACCTTTATTTAGTGCAAATGAAGGTGTTGGAGTTCATTAATGTGCATACACATATATTTTATATAAAGAGCAAATGCTGCCAAGCCAAGAAGCAGATAATTGCGTTGCTGTGAATGAATAGAAACGGTTATATTATACTTTTCAGTAATATCAGCATAAAATTTTACAGCTTAAAAGCAGTTTGCTCGTCATATAAAATATTTTCGAAAAACAGGTTTTGTTGCTGGCGGAAACTTCATTTGATGTGTTCAAGCACGATGAAAGTTGGATGTCCAGCATTAATTGCCTTATTAAAGCATAATCGGAATGTAAGTTGTGTAACACTGGGAAATGTTCTGCTGAGATTAGGAAATTAATCCTCAGGTTTCGTGTTTTATTAGCAACACATGCTTGTTCAGTTGATGTCATTCATTTGTGGTTGATTGTGAAGCATGAAGTGAAGCTTTTTAGGGAACAACAAAGGAGGAGAAATGAGGAAGAAGCAAACTCATACATAGTAGTTATCTGAATTGATATTGCCATCACTTGTGATACAACCCATAACCTTATGTTTAACGGTCCAACGGGCTAACCTTTGCACTTCAATATTAGGTGTTCTCTTATGGCCCTCTGTAAAATAAAAGTTGTGCTTGAGTATACTCAAACTATTTTTATATTGTTTGTAGTTTATTTAAAAAGTTATCCGTACATTTGTATTTAAATAATTTAATAGTGAGATATATTTTTCAACATTTTACATTTATTGAAAGAATAAATTACATATAAATACTGATTAGTGAGTATTTTCATTATTTTAATTATACATTTAACTAAAATTTTTCAGTGCACTAATCAATTTATTCAGTTTCTATAATAAGGTGGTACCGTTGATAGAAAACTTGTCTTTAAATTACATAAAACTACGAATTCTCATGAAACTCAAAGTTAAAATAAAAATTTCTGTGCCTTCAATATAAACAAACAAACAAAAAAATCTGTAAATATCCCCATCATTAAAATCTCCAGCTAAATCTCCACAGCCCAAAGAACAAAACCAAAAAAAAAAGGAAATAATAACAATTTAAAATGCTATTAAAAAGGTTAAAAATTGAACAAGTATTAAGTGACTTTTGTGTAATAAAATACAATGAGGATTTAGTTCAAAGCTTTTGCACTAATCTGGGTGTTTAACATTTATTTATGTTTTGTTTTTTTTTTTCGGCAAAAATAATCACCATAGGATTTAAACAAGTATTTTTGTATTTGATTTTTTTTTACTCTTATTTAAATATATTTTTTTTACCAATTGCTGAGATATTTAAATTTTTCATAATGTTTGTAAAATATAAAAAAATTTTGAAAATATTTATAAATAAAAATGAAAATTTATAAAGGGTGGTTAAGTTTTAAGGGCCGATGTTGATTTTGAATAAAACACAAATTATTTAGGAAATTATTGTCATTTCTTCTTATTATGATAATATGGTATGTTTTAATTATGTATGGAACAAAATATTGGCAAATGGCCCCCGCGACCCCGGCGACACACCTCCATCCGATGGTCCAAATTTTCGATGACGCTGAGGCATAATTGAGGTTCTCTGCCGTGAATGTGCCGAATTATCTCATCCTTTAGCTCTTGAATTGTTGCTGGGTTATCGACGTACACCTTTTCATTCAAATAACCCCAAAGAAAGTTGTCCAACGGTGTCAAATCACATGATCTTGGCGGCCAATTGACATCGCCACCACGTGAGATAACACGGACATTGAATTTGTCGCGCAAAAAAACCATTGTTTCGTAAGCTGTGTGGCAAGTGGCACCGTACTGTTGAAACCACATATCGTGAACATTCATATCCTCAATTTCGGGCTTCCAGAATTCCGTTATGATCTCGTGAAAGCGAACACCGATGGCGAGTCGAGGTTGACGGCTGTTCCGCCACAATATCGCGAACAACAGCAATGTTTTCCACAGAACGAACTTGGCGAGCATGCACAGGTGTTTTCTCATTTCCTAAAGACCTGATTTGCAGAAATATGTGCACAATTATCCCGATTGTGGACACATTTAGTCGATTATGCTGATCCAAAAAATCACACAGTGCAATTTGATTTGAACGCCCATATTCATAAAAAGCCTGAATAACTTTAACGCGTTGTTCGATTGTGTATCTTTCCATGGTTCAAATTGAATTAGTCTGAAATTGAGAAATGTCAAATGAAATGCAGAAAAAAACTTGACGTTTAGGTGTGGTTCACATACAATATCGGCCCTTAAAATTTAACCACCCTTTATAATTTTTAATAATTTAAAGATTTTAATAGCATTGTTATGAAATTAAAATTTTTATAATTTTTACACTGTAAATGACGTAGTTTTTTCTACTGCCCTTTATCTGCGAATAAACTGTCAAATGAAAGTAATTTTTAATGAGGATTTTTTTTGTTCAACATTGTCTGAAAAATCATTAGGAAAATGTTATTTTATCATAATAGAAAATATAAATTTTTGGCTGTCACTTTTAGAATAAAAAATTCTCTGATTGGATTTATTGCAAGCCTTAATATTAAGAGCAAAATTAGGCTGCTCAAAAGATCGATTTTTGGTTATGGTACGTAAGGTATCTCAAATTCGTTTTAGCTGATTATAAAAATTTCTGCTATTTTTTTCTCTTGTTATTAACTAGTGGAAATGTTTTCTTTGTTTTTTCATACAATGATGGTATGATTTGGCTTTAAAATAATTTGATAAAAATTACATTTTATTTGAAAATAAGTAGGGTTTATTTATGTTAAAGTCTTTGTTTTTTTGTTTGTTTTGTTTTCTATTATTTTCGTTCTTCGTGTTAATGGTTGGGGTCTAAAAAACAATTATTATTTGATGGTGTATGGTTTGAGGTTTGTATTTTTTTTGTGGTTTCTAATTCTATGGTTAAATAAGAAAAATAAAGAGTACTGCAGAATGTTTTTAATTTTTTATTTTTTGCATAAGCCCTTTAGCATAAAAAAAGTAAAATTTTTTTGCTCTGTTACCGAAAATAATAACGCACCATAAATTTCTAAATGAATATGTAACGATAAACATAGAATACTGAAATCAAATCCCTATTGTTTTGAGGAAACAAAAAAAAAAAAAAAAACAAAGCCTTCTTAGGGCTGGTTATAGAAAAAAAGGGTTAATATGCTACTTAAGTTTTAATTGAGTTTATTTTTATAAACATATTTCTTTACCCTACACACTAAGCTTAATGTGTTATGATATGTAAAAAAGAAGATTAAAAATAACATTTGAATCCCTAAGAGAAAAACATAATCATAAAACATTTGAGATTTTCTTTTTCTAATCTAACAAACAATATTTTATTAGCAATTATCCAATCTTTTTATTTTGCACATTATCCCCAAGGTAAACACTAACATAATATGACGTTTTTTTTTGTATATACTTTATACAAAACCTTGTCGTAATACTTTGGCCCAATAGTGTTATGTTTTGCAATATTAATTATATTATTTAAATTCAAATAAAAGACAATTATTAATAAAATATTTATCTAATGTGGCATTAAATTTTTTTATTATTTATTTATAAAATATTAATTAGTGAAGGATAAAACCTGATTTTATTTTCTGGGGTGGGAACCTGTTTGTGCTGCATATCGGTTCAACACAAAACAAACAAAAAAATCGGGGTACCGACCATTGATTCTTGTTAAGGAGACCAAAAAAAATATAAGTATGTCGACGTTTTGAAAAATCACATCGGATTTTTAATTTAGAGGCGGTTAAAGTTTCCCATCACTGACCTCTTCTTGCAGCATATCGGTATATATAACTATGTTTCCTTTACATCTCAGGTGTAGGGTATTTTCAGCAAATTTGTAGATAATTGTATGGCAAATATTTTTGTAGAACAATTTAACCCTTTTACTCCCCTTCATAACGGCGTTTTTTGGCTTTATTCTAACAAATTGTAAAAAACACCCCGAAAAAGGGGAAGGGCGGGGATGAAATGCTCTACAAAAATGTTGGCCATAAAATTCTACTAAATATATATGTCAGAACAAACCAAAACCCAAAACATAACGCAAACACCAAAAACCAATAAAATTCAAGAATGTCCATTAAAAGTTAATTAAGTTATTGTTCACATATGTAGGTCATCCCATCTCTGACGAGAAGGTTTGACACTACGTCAGTATGCCTCCAGTTTTGTTGCTAACCTTCTTCTCTATTTTCTTGTTATAATCGTTTTCCCACTAAAAGTTGAATTAAGGGAATTTGATCTTTTTTTGTGTTTTCATCGTCGCACAAGGGAATCTGTAAGAATAACAAGTAAAAAAAGGCTAAATGCGGCTGTGCCGAATCTTTGAATACCCTCCACCATAGGAGCTGAAGATGATATACGTATATACTAAATTTTGCATGAACTGTAATATGAATATGTTTTGTCAATTTATGTAACGAACTTTTGTTATTTAGTTTTAGTAATGTTATTTATTTAGTTTTAGCAATGTTATTTACAGAGGTCTGCTCTGTTAGCGACTTTAACATTGTTGATTTTTACGTTAACTTAGTTATCAGAGTGACACACATATAGCTCTAAGAATGTTATTGTTCTCATAGTATGTAAGACAATAAATGTAATCGAACAACAAGAAGACTTAATAACATTTTTACTTACTTAACAGAAAAAAAAAATAGATACAGAAAAATTGTACAAATTTGTATGGAAAATTTAGAGGTACCTTCACATTTTTACTCATAAATTTTGAACCGCTGAACCGATTTTGCTCATTTTAAATACCAAACTGCTCGGGAGGATGTTCAATAATCTGAGTAAAAATAGGCACCCCCGCTTGCGTCTTCGCGTCGTGATCGCCATTTCAACAGACAGACGGACAGACAGACAGACGGACATCGCTTAGTCGACTTAAAATTGCATAACCCAGCAAAAATATCGGCTGCAAAGAACCAGTTGTAGAACAACTTGTACTTGCATGCAACCTGTTCTACTTTAGGTTCTATCATCAATGATTTTTGTTTGAGTTTGTCCCAAAAGCAACTGGTTCTTTAACGCAAAAGTAGAACATATACCCGTTCTTTGGAACGTGTTCTGGAATATGTTGTTACATTGGTGAATTTCATATGGGAATTTTAAAAAAGGAATAGATTCCGTAAAACTTAACAAGAACTTGGAAAAATATATGCATCTATTTTACCCCTAACTTCGTGTTTTTGGAGCTATGTTTCTAAACTCGATGTGTTTTAATTCTGAAGAACTAGTTCTACAACGCGTTCTACAACATGTTTAGTGCCACCGATTCAGTGGAACCATTAATAGAACGGGGCCTCGTTACCAGAGAACCTGTTCTAGAACAGATAGCTATAGCAACAGGTTCCACAATTTTTTGCTGGGAAGGATCACGAATATATATACTTTATGGGGTCTTAAACCTATATTTCGACATGTTACAAACGGAATGACAAACTGATATATACCCTCACCATATATGGTGGAGGGTATAAAAATGGCTGACTCTTTGGAAAAACTTGACTACTTTTGATATATCTGCGGCAAGCATACCCTTAAGTAATACCAGGTTTCATTTTTCAATAGTAAAGTTTTTCCAAATGAGCTATGGGTGCCAAAATATATCTGCCGAATTTGCTATAAAAGTTTGATGCTGTGGTCTAAAGGTAATACAAGTTTTGATCGTTATTCTTAGCTCGACAATAATTAACTTTGGCATTCCGATGCGTTGGCTAGAGCCAGGTGAGCACGACGAGACTACATGCTACTCGTATGTTGGCTGTGTGACATGTGGCCCCGTATTGTCATTTTCGAAGAAAAATGGCCCTGTCGTGGGAGTCATATGAATGATATTGTATTCCATTCATAAATGACAAAGTTCAACCTTTCCTATAAAACCAGAAATTTGAAAAAATAATCAATACTTTTTTTAATAGCTGTTTCAAATTTTAAATTTTAAAAGGCTCACCCTGTAAATTTTTTTTCGTCTTCTCTACCAGAATCTATTGTCAGAACCCTGTAATTTGGAATAATTACGTCGAAATTGTTGTACAGTGTTATCAATAATCAAAAGTTTTATTTATTCTAAAAAATATATTAGTTATTAAATAATTTATTAAAAATGACTCAAGGTCTTACAAAAAGTATTATTTCAAATAAAATTATACATAAATTTATAACATTTTGTATATAAAAATTTAAATAATCTGTACTCTTGCTTATCGTCGCTAAGTACCTTCTTTTGTTAAACCGATTAAATTAAAAAAAAAAAAACATTTAAACAGTTAATGTTCATAATATTTTCAGTATAATAAAAAGTATGTCAGCGAAAAACTTTTTAGCAGGTGACATCAAGAAATTATGTTAGAATTAAAAATATATTTACATTGAGTTTTAAAAAATAATATTTATTCACGTTGAAAGTTAACGTTCATGCGAAAAGTTTTCATCTTAAACACATTTTTATATACTTTGAAGGCGAAATTACAGCTCAAGTGGATCATAAATCAATAAAAGTTCTATTTAAGAAAAAAAAAATCAAACATGATGTCACATGACGCCTTTATAAAATTTTGTTGATTTTTAATGCATACTTTTTAATTTTTACTATTTTTTAAATTTTAGTATCTTTTAAAATTTCAGTTATTTTTCGATATTTTTTAATTCAAATTTTAGCATGTTTCCATCCCACCGATATATTCTCTAATTTTGTGTTTTTTTTTATGTTGGTAAATGTTGCATATATTTAAAATTATTTTAAATTTAAGCCGTTTTAAATTAGAGCGTTTTTTTCAATTTTTTTCAAATTTTTTATTTTCTTTTAATGTTAGAGAATTTTTTAATTTTGAGCGATTTTTGTAATTACGGTTGTTTTTAAATTTTATTGATTTTTCTCATTTGTAGCGATATTTTTTCAAATTTGACGAGTTATTTTCAATATTAGTGATTTTTTTAATTATTAGCGAATTTTTTAATTAAATTTTTTTTATTGTAGTTATTTTTTTATTAATTTTTCAATTTTTTTAATTTTAGTGAGTTATTTTATCAGCATTTTTTCGTTTTTGCATTTTTCATAAATGTTGTCGATTTTTCGACTTTTTAAATTTTGTCGTTTTCTTATTTTAACAACTTTTTTGTTTTGGCGATTTTTTTAAATTTTGGTTATTTTTATTTTTTAAAAATTTATGACGATTTCATAATAGTTTGACGATTTTTTATATGTGGGGTTTTTCCATTTTGGATTTTTTTTTTAAAATTTGAACGATTTTTTCAATATAAGCGTTTTCTTATATTTGGTGATTTGGTGAATTTTGACAATTTTTTTTTAACAATTTTGAAGATATTTTTTAGCGTGTTATTTATTATCGGTTATGTTTTTTTTTTTTAATTTCTGATGATAACTTTTTTTTTAATTTTGGCGATTTGTTTCAATTTTGCGACTTTTTCTTTTTATGCAAATTTTTTCAATTTCGGCAAATTCTTATAAATTTAAGCGTTTTTATTTACAAATAAAAAATTTTTTAATCTAAGCTATTAACGATTTTAAATTTTTTTTTCATTCTAGCAATTTTTTTTTTTAATCTTATGCGAATTTTATTTACTTATAAAACATAATAATAAAAAAATGTATTCTTTCTTAAAAAAAAAGTTTCTCGTGCTTTTAAATTTTAAGTATTTGTGCGAGGAGGCTAAATATATTCTAAACTAAATACAAATTGACAAGAGGATTTAAAATTTCTTTGAAAAATATATAAAAATATTTGCAAATTTCATAAAAATTTTGATTGTATTTAACCAGTTCGTACAGGGCCTAAATACTTCTTTCGTAAATACAGCGTAATCCATTTTTTTAAAGAAAAAACACAGAAAATTCAAATTTAATGGGGAATGTTTATTATCATTTGAAAGAACATTCTTTGGCATTTATTTTTTGAAGATTATGTCTATCAAATGTTGGCCGTCGCAGATGGTCCATCCGTTGAGTCCAATTTTCGATGACTTGTTCAAGCATTTCGACTGGTAACTGGCGAATGACAAGCATGATGCTTTCCTCCAAGGCCTCAATCGAAGCGAGTTTGTCCGCATAAACTTTAGACTTTACATATCCCCATAGGAAAAAGTCTAACGGTGTGATATCACACGATCTTGGTGGCCAATCGACCGGCCAAATTTCAGGCATCAAATAGTCGGTTATCATGGCACGATAACGGTCGCCATTGACGGTTAAATTTGCACCGGTCTTCGTGTACACTCTCAGCTACGGCCGCCTATATTTTTTTCACAGCGTGCTGGACGTGGTCTATTCGGTCGAATATTATTCAATAATGAATGCTGGGTCTCAAAATGGGTGATGGTGTTGCGAATAGTACGCTCAGTAGGCCGATTATGTTGATCATAAGTTGAGCGAAGTGCACGAAACACATTCCTCACAGAACGTGAATTTTCGTAATAAAGTTGAACGATTTGTAAACGTTGTTCAGGCTTAAGTCTTTCCATTATGAAATGACAAACAATACTAAACAAAAATAACATGATACGACACAAGTGATTTGTTAAACAAAGGCTATTGAAAAAAGTATTTCTACTTGGATCACCCTTTATTTATGTGCATTTTTTTTTGAAGAATTGTCCATTTTTTGACTTTTTAATTTGTTTCGTTTTTTTATTTAAACAACTTTTTAGTTTTGGCGATTTTTTTTTTTAAATTTTCTGATTTTTAGCAATTTCGACGATGTTTTTATTTTGATTTTGGAAAAATATTTTTAATTTTAACGATTTTTTCAGTAGTTTTTTTTTTTCAATTTGGTGATTTTTTTTCAATTTTTGACGAGTTTTTATCAATTTTGAAAACATTTTTTTTTTAATTTTTTTAGCGTGTTATTTATTATCGGTTATGTCTTTTTTCATTTCTAACGATTTTCTTCAATTTTAGCGAGTTTTTTCAATTTTGGCGAATTCATATAGATTTGATCAATTTTATTTACAAATTAATAATTTTGTCATTTAGATGATTTCTAAAGCTATTAACGATTTTTTGTAACGATTTTTTTTAATTTCAGCGATATTATTTAATCTTATGTGAATACATATTTATAAAACTAACTTAAAATATATTTATTCTTTTATAAAAAAAGATTCTCGTGCTTTTAAATTTTAAGGAGGCAAAACATATTCTAAACTAAATACAAATTGACAAAAGAGTATAAAATTTCTTTGAGAAACGTTTGAAAATTTTTGCAGATTTCATAAAAATTTGTAAACCTTAGTTTCGATTGTATTAATCCAGTTCGTACAAGGCTTAAATAATGCATTGGTAAATATTAATGTGAATTTTTTTTTAAGAATTTCCCGCATTTAAAAATGAATTTTTAGGCATTTTCTGAGTTTATTTACAAATAAGTTTTAATTTTTTTTGTCAATATTACATACTTTTAATGTAAATTTACACACCAATTTGAGTATTTTATTTGTTTGATTACACTCAGATGAAATTTATCCTGTCAAAAATTGCAAAAGGTTAATTTTATACAGTTATGCCAGTATTATCCAAAATAGTGCCTTGCCAGTACTCTTTTTACAAAATTTCAAATTGTTGAGATTATTCAAAATAATATACTAAACGCTGACTAACAATTACAACAAGAAATGTGTCAATTTTTTTTATATAAAAGTTTTCCATATCAACCGAAGTAATTAAAAATGAAACATGATTCTATAAAAGCTTAATAAATTTTGTATGTTTTTAAAAGCCTTTTCTTTAATATATAAATCTTTTATTAAATACATAAAAACTTAATTTATTTTAAACTGAAAATTGGGGTTTTGCTTATTAATTATAATTCACTGTCCTGAAACTGTAATGTTTAAATCCAAATGAAATAGGTTATTTATTTTTTTTTTCTTGATGATTGCTATAATCCTTTTCTGTAATATTATAATTTATATATTTTGTAGTTTTTGTTTTCTCTTATAACAATCGATCGATCGGTGACCTCATTAAATTGTTTATACATTTTCTGATGCTTTTTTTTACAAATTAATCCTTATCAGTTTAAGTATTAAGTATTAACAATTAACATATAAAAAAATATATATTACGTGCAGTTGTTGGTATTTCAACCAAAAAGTGTCAATTTATTAATCAACTTAATAATTATTGGTTTAATCATAATATTTTCAATACAAATCTCTCTTTGAAAAGAAAAAGCACAAACAATAAAGTTATATTTATATATTAACAAAAGTGTCATTATACTGTCATTGACTATTTAATGGTAATTTAAAAGGGATTAATATGTAATTTAAATTATTTCAACTTGATTATTAATCGACAAAATATATAAAAAAAAAATATTTTATCTTTTAAATTAATTCAGCGGCAAATAAAAGGCCAGTTTAATACATTTTTAATGAAAATATAATTTTCAACGGAACTAAATTAAATTACAATTTCGCTAATAATCGAAAGTTACTACTTTTAGGGAACAGTTAAACTTTTAGAAGTTTTTATTAATTTTTCTTAAATGTTATTTTATATTATCTAAATACTTGTAAATTTATTTAATGGGTATTGTAGCTTAATTTTTTTTTGCAGTTAATTTTATTAATCTTTTTTTTTTATTCTTATCATCAACAGTTAATGTTTTTTTGAGGTTTTTAATGGTTAGTCATGACTTTTAAATAGTCGTGAAAGAAACAATAATACAAAGAAAGGGTTCTTTTTTGTATTTTGTTTTTTTATTTCTAAAAAGTTAAAAGAGAAAACAATTTATTTAGCAACACATTTAAAATGTATTTACAGACGATTAAGTGAAGAAGCTGGCATTTTATTTGTTATCATTATCCTGGTAAATAATAGTATTTAAATGGATTTTTTTTTAAACATAATACACATTTCATTAACCAGATTTAATAAAGAATAAAAGAATAATGTTTTTTTTCTAAAACAAGGATTAAAATAAATAAATTGATATACAATATAAATAGAAATTAATTTAAAATACGAATAAAATAATAATAATATTTGGGATTTAATATATTTAAAACATGTAGATTAAAATAAAACAATTAAATTAAAAGAACAAAATTTTCCAAGACACAAAAACTTTATATTATATGAAATCTGATAAAGTGTTTAAAAGAGGAACGTAGCTAAGGGGAAGGGGCGGTTTATCAAGGAATAGTCGTGGTGTTAATTAAACTTCAATTTATGAAATTGAAGTCGTCTTTTTAAATAGGTATTTTTTATAAAAAAAATAGGGGAATGTCAAAGAATTTTGTATTATATTTTTCGAAAGAAATTTTTAAAAAAAAATTATTGGAAGGGGAAGAAAACTAGTATCAGTTTTTTAAAATTTTTATATATATACGAAGATGTTCTTAGAATCTTAAGAAAAATGTTTAGGGTATTACATGAGAGTATCAGAGAATGGGCTTGTATATTATCATACATGAGCATGCATGATCATATATGTCCAAGCAGAGTGCAATATATTACTATACATGATCTCATATATGACCATATATCATCACATATATTTCTTACATAATATATGCTGATATATATTCAATATATTACTATACATGATCTCATATATATGCCCATATATCATCATATTAATTTCTTACATAATATATGCTCATGTATGATTCGTATACGCTCATATATGATCATACACATTCTTATACGTTAATATACCCTCAAATTGCCGATCGGCATTTTTAGGGAAGTATATGAGATCATGTATGGTTATATATAGAACTATGCATAGACTTATATAGTAATGTATGCCCATGTATGAATCATATATCAGGCCACATACAATCATCTATGTTCATATACATTTTAGTTTTTTACATACACCCAGAAAACAGATTTGAGGTGAAAACCGATTTTGTTGCCAATCGAATGGTTCACTTGCAGCTACCGAATTTTTCGTTTATGACTACCAAATTGTTATTAATGCAATCCAAATACTGTTGTAACGATCAAATTACTCTTTTCTCAATTGGTTTTCTGTTGTCACAACCGAAAAATTCGATTGTCAGTACAAATCTGTTTACCTTGTGTAGGTAACAAATTTGTAATACGAGTAGTTAGTTTTATACTGATCCTGACAAATAGTAGTTTTCAAATTTAGTTTTCGACTTTCAATTCGGATAGAAGCAAATACGGTTGGGACAAATATTTTTTTTGCTTTTACATTAGCCTGAATCAAATTCGAGCTTCGGGAATTTCGCTTTAGGCAGGTCTGAAAAAATTAAAAAAAAATATATATTTTTTTTATACGTTTCAGCCAAATCGGACTTGATCTTCAACATGCGCTTTTAATCTATAAATTTAAAGTTTTCCATCAAAGTGACCATTTATTTTTAAATTTAATTTTTCTTACGAAACATATTTCTTCATCCTCTCTTTATAGATGAATTTCATTTAAAAATCGAGATAAAACTGAAATTTTGCACCCCACCACCTCAGATATCGATGAAATTTTGTTTATAGCTAAATTTGATCAATACAAACAAACTCTCATTTTTAGAAATGACTTTAGTGCGATTTTTTGGGCGTGGAACAGTGGGAAAGTTTTCGAAAAAACGCGAAAATGGTCGAAAAGAGCTCCATTTAAACTACAATAACTCAGAATCGGCTGAACCGATTTACATGATCTTGGTATCATTAAAAAGATATTTTAACAGGCTTTATGACACGTTTAAAATTTAAATTTAAAATTACACTGCAAAAAAATTATAACAAAAAGAAAAATCCAAAAAGATCAAGGGTTTTTTTACAGTGTATTATTTTTTTAGAAAGGTTTATCCTTCACCTATACCATATCAAAAAATAAAAATGGGTTCTTTTTTAGTTTTTTTTTATATAATTTATTAAGTAGTGTCACTTCTAGTAATTGCCCTTTTATTTTACATTTACAGGTAAAATAAATAAACATTGTCCCAGGAAAATTAATTAATATGTCGTAAAATTATTATTATTATTTTTGTCTGAAAAATTCTTTGGAAAAAACATTGATGACTTTTTTATGATTCTCAGAATTAAAAAAAAAAAGTAATAAACAAAAGGTTATTTGATTTTTATGATTGCGGTAACAAACTAAAAAACGGTCATAAATGTTCGTGGACAATTAAAAGGAAAACAGGAAAGTACAGTTTTTTAATTATTTGGGTTTTTTCCGTTGGCTACCTGCATGATTTTTTTACAGAAATTGAATCCACATTTATGAGTGCTTTTGGAACGTTTCAAAACGGGTGGCTGAATCAGGTATATAGCCACCCTTAAAATATGCACCCATTCATAAGTACCTGCCAGTAAAATATTGAAAAATACGTAGTATTTATAGGTGTTCCTTATCGATTTTTGTCATTCAACAAGTGCCAACGAACGCGAAAAGTACAAGCGATTACAATTTTTACGCGTATATTTTAAAAATTTGAGTGAATATGAATTCAAACAATAAGTACAGATGCATAAAAATATCTAATAAGTGTTGCGCTTCGCTTCGTAAAATAAGTGAAAACGAGGCTGCAAATATAATTGAATATTTTCCAGCTGTCGCCAGCATTCATTGTAGCCGTATTTGCGAAACTTGCCGGAATACACTGAGAAAAGCGCGCAGTCGTAATGAATCCAACGTGGAGCAGAATGAAGTCTCAAATTATTTACCAACAACGCCCAGCGATGAAATTAGCGAAGAATTGAATGAACTTCAAACTTGTACCAGCCGTAATACAAACATCGAAAGCAACGAACTCATTGAAAATATAAATGATCATATTATTCCTCATCTACCAAACCAAATGTCGCCTCTTAAAAGGAAATATATCAAACGAAATGCATACAGAAATAGAAAATCACTGCAAATTTTGGAAAATGTAGCAGATTCACTTGGAGCTGATCCATTGTCTGATTTGTCAGCGCAACTTGAAAACGTCAAAGCCATTTACGAAGAAATTTTGCAAAACATCAAATATCAAATAGAGAACAGCTCAAATCTTTTGGAACAGCAAAAACTTTTATCTCTCTTACCAATCAATATGAGTCACGCAGAAATAAAAGATCGTTTTGGGAATGATATATCTCACGATGGTATCAAAAAAAGTAAAGATATCCAAAGGAATAAAACGAAGTTTGCAGACATCAATCTTTTAAAAATGAGCAGACGTAGTTTACCAACCGAAACTCTAAGCACGTTAAGGAAAGGCTATTTTCAAGATATAAAGAAGCTCAAACTATAAGAGGAACTCAAGGCTTTCATTCATTCATTCCGATAAATGAAACTTTTGTACATGTGCGCAGATATTCTGATTGTGCCAAATTTGAGCAGCGCAAAATTTCTTACAAATAATTAACTTAAAAAAAATGTAATCATTATTCGAATTATTTCGAAAACTTTCGGTACGTATTACTAGAAGTGACACTACTTAAAAAATTTGGGTTAAAACATATTCACAATTTTCCTGGGACAATGTTCATTTATTTTACCTGTAAAATAAAATATAAGGGCAATTACTAGAAGTGACACTACTTAATAAATTATATAAAAAAAACTAAAAAGGAACCCATTTTTATTTTTTGATATGGGATAGGTGAAGGATAAACCTTTCTAAAAAAATAATACACTGTAAAAAACCCTTGATCTTTTTGGTTTTTTCGTTAGTTAAAATTTTCTTTTTGTTATATATTTTTTACAGTGTAATTTCAAATTCAAATTTTAAACGTGTCATAAAGCCTGTTAAAATATCTTTTTAATGATACCAAGATCATGTAAATCGGTTCAGGCGATTCTGAGTTATGTAGTTTAAATGAAGCCCTTTTCGACCATTTTCGCGTTTTTTCGAAAACTTTCCCACTGTGCCACGCCAAAAAAATCGCAAAAAAGTCATTTCTAAAAATGAGAGTTTGTTTGTATTGATCAAATTTAGCTATGAACAAAATTTCATCGATATCTGAGGGGGTCGGGTTCAATGCATCTCGATTTTTACATGAAATTCATCTATAGTGAATTTGAGACTCAAAATCACTCAAGAGTGTTAAAAAACTCCCTGTTTCCCGAACAATTCGCTGTGCAAGCCGCAAATTATATTGAGAAATAATATTTTTTTTAAGAAATCGATTTTGAAAAAGTAAAAATTTCGGATAAAACTTGCAAGAAACTTTATAAAAATTTGTTTGACTTTTCTCCGAATTTCGGATTCGATAGAGCCAAGTATATAATTCTAAAAAAAAATGTAAAAAATAAATTCCTGGCTACGGTACTGGTTTAAAATATATGATATTGTTTGTGTTAAAATTTAGTTCTGATGATGAATGGGATACTCAATTGGATACGATTTTTATTAAAAGTACCTTAATAAAAATTGTACAATTACAAATTGAAAAGGAAAAAAGTACTACATAGAATATTACTCCGGTGTAGGAATGTACACCGTATGCCTGGGTTAATTTACTGACAGGGTTATTTTTGGAATATTCAATAAGAAGATGCTAAAAAGGGGGTTAAAGTGGGAAAAGTGTCCCCTAAATAGTCAGCTCAATCGGGATTTTCGGAAATTTTTTGCGGGAAATCGTTGGCTAAAAAGGAGCAAAAAAAAATAGACATTTAAAATATATTAAAAAATTATATAACTTTATTCGATCTTATTTTAATATTAATATTTAATTTTTTAAGCTAAAGATCTTTTTTTTTTATAAAATTTCTTATTTTATTTCCGATATTTTGCTAACAATTTGTTAGCATCTTTAGGAAAACAAAATTTTAATATTTATAAAAAAAGGTCAACTTTTTTAGAATTATTAAAATTTTGTTTTCCTGAAGATGCTAACAAATTGTTAGCGAAATATCGGAAATAAAATAAGAAATTTTATAAAATAAAGATCTTTAGCTTAAAAAATTAAATATTAACATTTAAAATATATATTTACTGGGCTTATTCACTAAAGAGATATTTTCTGTAGTTTGCAATTAAAGCGCTAGAAAGGGGAAATTTCAGGTACAAAAGATTAAATAAATTTATTTAAAGGGAAAGATTCTTAGAAAAAATATTTCAATTTTCTACTTAATATTTTTAGATATTTAAAATTACCGGTTTACGAAAAATTCGCATATACAAGAACTTCAATATTGGGGAATCTTAATCATTCTATTAATGAATCATTTTTATCTGGGGACTTCGCACAACATATTTGCTTCGCTAACGACGTTGCGTGCTTTGCACGCTGGTGTTAATATTTTTAAATGTTTTTTATAGAAATATATAATATCCTTTAATGATATACTTTTTTTACAAGTTCCAAAAATATATCACTTTTTTAAAAAATGTGTCTCCAAATTATAAATTTTTAAAGCCTTACTTCTTCTCTGAAATTATTAGTTATATTCAAAAGCTATCGTAACAGCAGCTTAGAATTTGTATATGATTTGGAAATTAACGCCACACTGTGACCTTAAATGGCGCCTTTTTATATTAATAACTTTTTTGTTGATGCCAAAGTTATCAAAACTTATATAAATTAAACTTATAAAATATTTTCAAATGTACCAAACAAAGTACATTTTGTGCCCAACTTATCACCTCTGACATATTTGAATAAGTGCGTGTATTTGTATTCAAACATTTTAAAGATTAAAACATAAAATTGCACTTAAAATATATTTTAAGAATTTGTTATTTCTTTTGCTGTCAGTCATAATCCATAAGATGCATCTTTCTATTTTGCATATACATATATGTATATAAAAAAATTTATTGTTTGTATATAAGTAGATATATGTATTATGATAAGAAAAGCATTTAATGCAAATTTAAATTATAAATTTTTTTTTTTTCATTTATTTAGTTTTTGTGTGTGTGTGTGTGTTTTTTTTTTTTTTGGTGAAAAATTGTTTGTTTAAATCTCTAACATGAAAATGAAATGTCAGTAATCATTTATATCAAAGTCTATGTATTTGTGTAGGTGTGTCATTGCTGTATAAATAATATATGTGTACTACAATCAGTGTTGCCAAATTAGATATTTTATGAATAGACTTAACCATTTCGAACAGGCAGAGGAATTTTGATTTAGCCTCTAGCCATTATTTTAGTTATATTTAAAAAAATATTTAGTAATTTTTTGGCCTTTTTTTGAGCTTTTATACCGGAGTACCCAGATCAAAATGGTTCAGAAAGTACCTTTTTACAGCATTAGTATACATGTAATGGAATACATACTATACGAGTACACATATTTTAAATTTCATGCTACAAATCAGAAGGAAAATCTATCCCTTTCCTTTCCTCGTAGAAATTTCCAAAAATCAGTAGTTTATCCATTATATAAGAAACAGGTATATGTCATTTCAATCTTCTAGCCAAAGGGGTTAATGTAGGTCTTCACGGGGGAGATTTCCATTTTGCCCCTCCCCGTATGGAAGATAAAAATTCCGCCTTTCTAGATAGTGAATAGGCTAATTCTAGCAAACATATTTTTCTGATTTTAGGTTTCCAGCCAAAGGGCTTTGACTAGGCCTCCAAGGGGGGACTTGAATTTTTGCCCCTTCCCGTAGGAATTCTCAAAAAATCTGCGCAGATGTCTACGTTGGAAGAAGAACCCCCCGCGAAGGGGGGAATTTCCCCTTATTTCCCCTCCCCATAGGATTATTTAAAAATTTCGTTTTATCTGATGTCTATACCGGATTCAATTTCCTAGCTTTAGCTGTTTGTGCTGGTCGCTAAGTGGGAGGCTTTTCATCACTTGTACCCCCATTTTTAACAGCTCCCTGAAGAAAATTCTAAAATATACCTTATTAGTGAATTAGCCCTTACTCCATGGCACACATATTCCAAAATTAAGGTTTCTAGGTTAAGGTGGAAATGGGAAACTTTTTACCCCTACCCGCAAGAATTTCCAAAAATACTGTCTGAGTCGAGGTCTAAGCCGGAGAATAAACCTACATACCAAATACAAAATTCCTGGTTTCAGCGGTTTTAGTAGGCCGTTGGAGACTTCTATTTTTGCTCCTTTCCGTAGGAATTTCCAAAAGTCGAATCTGGAAAGGTGTCTACGCCAGAGGATGAACCAATGTACGAAATTTTTACTTTCTAGTACCAGCGGTTTTGGCAGAAGGTCAAGGTGGAGAATTTTTCCCTTTCTTGTCTGTACCTAAAGGCTCTTTGAAAAATTCTATTATAGTTAATGTCTACTCCAAAGGAGGAACCTTCATATCAAATTTCAATTTCCTAGCTTCAGTGGTTTGCACTGGCCATTAAGGGGATTCCGAAATATACCTTATCAGTAAGTTAGCCCATACTTCAAGGAGTGCATAGGGGAGTATTCCCCTTTTTGCTCCACCATGTAGAAATTTCCAAAAAAAATCACGTCTAAGCGAATGTCTATCCTGAAGAGGGAACATGATGCCGAATCTCAGCTTCCTAGCTTTAAAAGCAATATCCCAGGAAAAAATTAGTAATAGAAGCTCATTGATTTTTGCACTTCTTAAGTAAAAATAATGTGTTACTTATAATGTGTTATACAGCTACTTGCATACTGCATTACTTTCAAAGTGAAATTAATAAGTTACTTGTTATGTGTTTTAAGTACTTATTTGCCAGTTAAAATCTATATTTGTTTTTTTTTTTTTTAATATGTTTTTCTAATTGTTAACCAAAATCAGTTATTTTTATACACTCACAATAATATTTCGTTAAAAATAATCTAAAATACATATTAAATTAATCGAAAATATAATCAAAAAGACGACTACTAATTTTTCATCATATTGAGGCCATTTTGTTGTTTATGTATGTAATTTTACAAAACAACACACACATACGTAAATATTTTTATTTTCTACGTTTGTATGTTTATTTGTATAATTTCTTGTAATTTTTATTGAAATAATTTTGTATATAAACAAAATATTTTGGTTAAAAAACAAAAAGGAATTATATGAATTTCTATTTTTTGAAGCAGAAAACATTAAATTTTACATTAAACAGAAAATATCAACTCCTACTGAATGTCTGTAAATTTTTATAGTTTGTTTGTTAAATGACTGGTTCAAATAGTAAATAAATATATAGAGCAATTCCATATGAAAACGATCAAAATTGGCAAATTTTTGGACGACCCCTCTCCGATTTTAAAATAAATAGTCTCAATCGATTGCCCAGCAAAAAATAATGTACCTACATATTTTTTTTTTTATAGTGACTGGTTTAGTGGTGGTGTACACCACTGTCATGTGACAAAATTGAAGAATTCTTCATAAGGGACCTCGTTGAAAGTTGTTTAAAAAAAAAACTACTAAAGCGATCGCAACGAGTGATAGCTCGTTGGAAAGGTATTGAATCAGGCTTTAATTGAAAAATTTTCCTAATTTTTTTCAGAAATTTACCTTTTTTCCCATGAAAATTAAATTTTCCCATGAAAATTAAATTTTCCGATTTTCCACAGAAGCTCCTAAATTTTCCGGCTAATTTTATTTTTTTTTGGATTCCTCATAATTTTTGCTTTAAGAATCAGCAATAAAAAAATGGGCCCCGACTCCTTGTTTGGACAGGAGAAGAGCATTTAAGAGACCACCTTGTTCTCATTGTTTTTATATTTTTTATAATTGAATTATTTTTAATTATTTAACATTATTTTATTTTATTATTAAAAATACATTTTAAAAATTATTTTACAGTTAAAAATACATTTATAAATAAAAAATCTTTCTTATTTTTCTGCTTATACTTAATTACAATATTTATTAAAAATTTCAATTGTCTTGGCATCATTATAAAATTAAAGTAACTTTAAATTTAGCACGTCGGCAGACGAAGAGTACCGCTTTACATTAATTGACATATCAGAAATATTTGGTATGAAACAATGAAACTTTTGCGTTCCAGTTATAGTTTTGACATTATTATATCTGTTTTGAAGTCGTCGCTCCATGGCATCGTGTTCTTTTTGAGTGCATAAAACTGTGTTAATGGCAATTTCCTTGCTTTCAATCCACGAAAACAAATGTTGTACATTTAAGATCTGGTCAGTATATGGCCTTTGCAAACTTGCCATAGTCGCCATGCGTTTTAGGGTTCCCCCTAACGCATCGCATGGGCCCTTACCGTGGGACGTCGCAAAAAAGTTCCACTCGACCTTGCAGTTTTGTTCTTCTTCAATTATGCAAAGATTGTAAAAATTTTTTTATTCTTGTACTGAGAAGCCGCGCCGCGCCGTCTGAGAAAAACGTTACTTTGTCGATTGCATCGAATTTTGATCTTAAGAATTCAAACAGTTTCATTTGAAATAAATAAACGGACACATAATTATGAGCTAAACTCTCCGCGACAACAACAAGGCTTACGGTGTGTAGTTCGTTATCTTCGTTTTTGAAATAAATGCAAAAAGGATGCACCGTGCACTGGTCGTTTGCCCAGTGATAAGCCTGAATTTCATCCTGAACGAGAAAAGTGTAATTCTCG
This sequence comes from Eustalomyia histrio, assembly GCA_949748255.1. Classification (NCBI taxonomy): domain Eukaryota; kingdom Metazoa; phylum Arthropoda; class Insecta; order Diptera; family Anthomyiidae; genus Eustalomyia; species Eustalomyia histrio. The sequence continues at coordinate 17,617,791 of OX456526.1, forward strand.
GCAAAGTCGCTTATCACAATGAATTCATTTTGGGCTAATTTCTCCTTACTTTCCTTTAGAAATTTCGATTGCATCTCGGATATGAAATGGTGCGCCTTCAGTTCATTCAACTTGAATCCGAATTCCTCGATGAATTCCGGAATCTGCTTTACCACGGTCTCAAGGGAACATCTGCCGCTGCTAATTATCCACTGTTTGAAATGCACCTCCTGAATTAACAGCTGTTCAAACTTTTCCGCCAAATATTGCTCTAGCTCGTCAATCTTCGGACAATTGTCGCATTTGGACAGATGACAATTTTCCGTGGGGTATGCGCACAACGACTTCGACACAAGGTCCCTATATGTTTCAATTTCACCGTGAAATACTTTCAATTTCTTGCATGGAAAGAACATTAATTTGATGTTTTGATGAAACATGCAAACGCAGACTGAATGCGTTCCGTGCCTGTCTAATGCCAGCACGCATTCTTTTGGTCGTAGGATGGCAAACTTAGAAAATCCCACTTTTTCTGCTGGGTATTTCTCTTTGAACTGATGGTATGCTTCGGATAGATTACATAATAATAATCTGCACTGCTTGTGTACTTTTTCTCCATCTTCACGTGTGATAACATAGTCACGTGTACCTGGGCAGGCGCGGCTGTTGTCATCATTGCAGTAAAAATCTTGAATCAATTTCACCGTTGCTTTGCTGAGGGTCCTTGAGCCAAATTTCTTGGTGGAGTCGCCAATATGCCCTTCTGTCGAACTAATTCTTTGCTTCTTCTCGCGATGTAAAAAGATGTTTAAAACTGTTGAGAAATCTTGCGTATAGACCATGATTGAGGCAGCACAGATAAAATGAGATATTTCTCCGGAAAAGTGGTCGCTAAATTGAATTTTCTTTTCAACTGCTCAATCATTTGTTTGCCGTCATCAACGTCATCTGCTTGACTGCATTCGTTATCAGAGCCTTCATCAAATATTGTCGCGATTGCACTCATAACCTTGCCTTTTTTATCTTTCCGGTATTTTTCACTTCGCAACTTTCTTTTTCTAATAGGCGTTTCACCTAAAGTGGTAATAGCCTCATTTAAAGGACTCAAAGACATATTGACCATCGGAATGTCTGCCTCACTATCAGATGAAACATTTTGTTCAATTGTCATTTCACTCTCGGATTGTGGTTGCATTTGTTTCAATGCATTTGCTTGTTGAGACAAATCGATTTTACACTTGGGGCAAATGAATTCTGCTTCTTCACCGTATTGTATATTTAATTAATTCATGTATCGCTTCGAAACACCAGTTAAAAAATAGGTAAAAAAATAAGCGATATTTGCTTTTCTTTAATAGGAAAATTTGCGTGGTCATAAAATGTTTTTTAAAGAGGGACTTAATTGGTTACTGCCAATAAGCCGACCACAGGTCATAAAATGTTTTGTAAATTTTTTAAATTACCAGGTAATAAATATTTCGCCATATTTATGGAAAATCCGTGTTTTATGACTTGTTTCTGCACGTGTCATTTTAGGCGAAATATTTATTACCTGGTAATTTAAAAAATTTAAAAAACATTTTATGACCTGTAGCCTCAGTCTGGTTTGGTGTGCAATTACATGCCACTGCTGCTATTATCCATGGATTTATGGCCGATCTTGTGAAGGCAGGCAGACCATATTCATGCTCTTCTCCTGTCCAAACAAGGAGTCGGGGCCCATTTTTTTATTGCTGATTCTTAAAGCAAAAATTATGAGGAATCCAAAAAAAAATAAAATTAGCCGGAAAATTTAGGAGCTTTTGTGGAAAATCGGAAAATTTAATTTTCATGGGAAAATTTAATTTTCATGGGAAAAAAGGTAAATTTCTGAGAAAAATTAGGAAAATTTTATTTTTCAATTAAAGCCTGATTCAATACCTTTCCAACGAGCTATCACTCGCTGCGATCGCTTTAGTAGTTTTTTTTAAAACAACTTTCAATGAGGTCCCTTATGAAGAATTCTTCAATTTTGTCACATGACAGTGGTGTACACCACCACTAAACCAGTCACTAAAAAAAAAAAAATATGTAGGTACATTATTTTTTGCTGGGCAATCGATTGAGACTATTTATTTTAAAATCGGAGAGGGGTCGTCCAAAAGGTGATCGCTTTCATATGGAATTGCTCTATATCTACACAGAAAAAAATATCACAAAATTTAAAGTAATTACAATATTTGTTAAAATTCAAATTCGATTTCTAACAATTTTTTGTTTGAAATATTTGTAAATTGTTACTTTTCATATAAAAATTCTTTGAAAATAAAAATTGAAGTTACAAAAAAATAACAAAAAGTTTTTTGTATTTACAAATTCCCTTGTTGGTGCCTTTTTAAAAAATATTTTTTTTTGTATTTACAAAAATGTTCTATGGACGATGTTCAATATTACAAACAGAATTTTGTAATTTTATTCTGTGTATGAATTTCAATTGAGTCTTCATTTAAAAACAAACTCTACTTGTTACTTTTTAAATATACTACAGTCGGCAACGGGAAATATATTGTGAGTGTATGAATTGTAATTAGTTACCTATAATAAATTATTTAAACCTTACCAAACTAGTTTTTTTTACTTGTAAGCTAGCTACCACAAATGACATCCATCCCTGTGTTAAAATAATGAGCTTATCAGGCAAACTTCAACCAGTTACTGCTCGTTCTAAAAGCCATTATTTTGTACGATCTTTTTTCCTGGGATTGGATTGACGAATAAAAAATGTTTTTTTATTACATTTTTTCTGTAAAATCATATAATTTTTTTTCGCTATACCTACGAAACGAAAAAAATATCCGCTTTTGATAGGCAATTTTACTTTAAAATATTACTTTAAGAAGCAGCTGTTCAAACTTTGTCTATTTAAGGGAGGTGATCGCTAATGGTAGTGTCCCTTACTGGTAGGTTTCACGGGATTTAGTAAATTTTTAACATAATCCCGGCATTTGTCTCATAAAATTGTGCAACCATTTTTTAGCATTGTTTCAGCCATTCTTTCCCACAAATTTAGCCATTTTTTAAAATCCAAGTTCCAGCAACACTAACTAAAATACACCTTACTACTCGTAAAATTGTTTTAAGTTATATTTGCATATGTTGACATTTAATTATAACAAAATTTTAATGAGATTTTCACTTGTGTGTATATTCTCTTTGGCTGTGTGTGTGTGTGTGTACGTGTATAAGTTTGTTGAGATTTTTTATATTTTTTTTTGATACATTTTAATTGAATATTTTTGTAAGCCTCCTAACTATGTATTATAAATGATAAAAATTTACATTGTTATAAAGGGATTATAAAAGTTGAAAGGCTTTATATAAAATCTAAACATTTTGAGGAAACCAAAGTTAAAAGTCTTTTAAAAAATAATTAACATTAGCTTAATGGCCAGTTTAAATTGCTTTTGAGAGAATATTGTGGAAAATGAACAATTTTATTAACAAAAACTTTTGTAGATCTGCAAAAAATAAATTTAATATGTAATGCGTCGAATAGAATACACAAGTCACAAATACAACCAGTATTATGGTTGTATTTGTATTTTGCATAAAAATTTAAACAATTTTATGGGTCGATTTGTCCTGGGACCAATGAAAATAAAACGGACATACACTCAGAGTATTATGTATTTTACTGTTTGAAGTTTATTAAAAATGTTTTCAGTTCAGTTAAAAATAAAGACACACTCATTTATTTAAAAAAAATATTTATTGTAACTATTTTTTTCCATTTGTTCAACATGGTTTATTGTCATTTACCGATTTTTTCAATTTCATTTATTTTTTTCAAATTTAATAAAAATTTAACCACAAAACAGAAATTTGTGGTTTATTTGTTTCCGTTACAGTAATTACAAATTTAAATTTTGTTTGCTGTCTGTTTAAAAAAAAAAATTCGAAAATTCAAATTTTGTTTTTTATTAAAATTGTAAAAAATGAATTAAAACCAGAAATATTTCCAAAAGTTTCAATGTTTTATTGATGAATGAAAAACAAAATTTTCATTAGTTACATATAAAAAACAAAAGCCAACTATGATTAAAATATTAATACAAATTCAAAGTATGTTTTTTATAAGGTTTATAATAGCAACAAGTGTAATATTTTCAACAAAAATTGTTTATATACAAAATTATTTCAATTCGAATTACATAAGATCATTCATACAATATGTCTTTACACACTGTGTGAGCATACATTTTGCAGATTAAAAAACAAACAAAAATACAAAAAAAAAAAAAAAAAAACCGAAACAAATAAATGAATACTCAGTTGTTTTTTTTTACGGAATTGGTAGGTAAAATTTTAATATTTATTTTTAACTGATTAATCATTTGCTTTTTCTGATGTTTGAGTTGCTTAAACACTATTAGAAGATAAATAACAAAAAACCAGTTGATTTAAATGAAAAGTAAGTAGACCAATATTTAAATGAAATATAATTTCTTTTTAATATTATTTTCTGTTATTTTAACTTACAAACAATTTTTAGTGCATGAATTTCTAACCAAAGTCAAAACATTGACAGCCTAAAATTCTTTAATGGAATCATATTTTTTCAAAATTAATGGCGTTTTTTGAATTTGGGTTGTGAATGTTATATAGGACCATAAATCACGCTTCCTAATTTAAAGAAAATCGAATCATATTTTGACACAATTCCCTTTCCGGTATTTGCTAAAATAAACTTTAATCAAACTACAGATCATAAATATAAAAATATTTTATTAAATTTGGTATATTTATTGGCCCAATGATCTTTCCTTTCTGAGTCAGGCTTGAGTGATATTTACATAACAAAACCGTAGATATCTGGATGAAGTTTGTATTGTGAGTGTTATATTGGGTCATAAATGGTGCTTTGAAATTTAAATCGGACTATGTTTGGACCCATTCCCTGTGTTTGTGTAAATGAACTTTTCCGACAGTTTCTTGCAGGTTTCTCTCTATTTTCTCCACACTAGTCATAAAAAAAGATCAGGAGCCTTAATGAAATTTGTACAACTTCCCAAAATATTATTATACTTGGTGAAGTAGGGCATTATATAGTCGGTATGCTCGATCGAATTTTATCACACAGTTTGTTTTCATTTTAGATTAAGCTAAAATCTTTGATTGAGGATTATTTTTAAGTTTTAAAATATTTAGAAAAAATTATGATCTTTAGACTTTGAAGAGTATTTTATTTTAAGAAATTGCATTTCTTTAAAAATATTTGCATATTTTTGATTTGTTGTAGAATATTTTGTTAAAGAAACTTAAATTTTTCTCTAAATTTGACAAAAATGAGATATTTGTTTAGTCAAATTGAAAAAATTTACTTAATTGTTCTAGTATTTATTACCGCAGTAGAACTTTTTGTATAGATCTTTTGGATAAAATTTTATAAGTTTTATACGTTTCATTTTTTGTTTCTGGTACTGCCAAAGGTCATACAACTGGACATGACAACTTGACTGCCTAAAAATTAAATAATTATCTAACAAAACATTATTTCGGTTAGTCAAATTTATTTTGTGAATATCTTAGTCTCCCACTACCAATTTATGTTATTTATTTTTATTCCCATAGTTTTCGATTTTATCTTAGAATGCAATTACAACACAATCTATTATTGTAATGATTAGTTACACATTAAATTTTGACAAGTATTCTTCTTATTATTAAGATAGTTTTCACAATTCGCTTTAAAATTTGTAAGAATAATTGTTTATTTATATAAGTTGAAATAACAGACAATACTATTTAAAATAAACATTTCATTTAAGTACCGGTCAACTTACTTTTTATGTAAATCAAATGGTTTTTGTTATTTTTAAATTTTTGTTAAAACATCGGCTATGCCGAATCTTATATACCCTTCACCATGGTTGGGAAAATAGTGAAGTTTATATATGGACATATATGGAATGTACAGATTTATATACGGACATAGTTTAGTGATAAAACTTGGACTCTGAAAGATTTATGATTCCCGAAAATAGGTATTTAAAAAAATGTATGTTTTGGTCATAACTACTTTCAGCAAATATGTTCTACTAAAGATTTTCGTTCTTTGGATATATAAGGCGTATCCATAGGTCATATTACATTTTAGTTTTTATAAAAATTTTGATGTTTTTAGCCCATTTATGGAGTATTTAATTACGGTCTTACCGTTCTTAAGATATAAATTAATATATTTTGTGCCACGCCCAACTCAAGGATCCCGCCCACATTTGGTCAGATATTGTGTATTGATAACCAAGATGCTTGCACCTTATTTGGAAACTTTTCCTCTTTCCGTTCTCCAATTATACAGAAAAGCTGACCAACATCGTTAAGACAACTGTGCTGGACGAATTTGTTTTGTTAAAAAAAAAATAAAAAAAAATAACTAAAAGTCTTAAGAAAATAAAAAAAAAGTGTTAAAAAATATAAAAATAAAAAAAGTTGAATAGACCGGGCTCGATCGCGCGACTAAAAGAAAAAAAGTATTTGTGACAAAGCGCTTAGGCCACTGAGCCATTGAAGGACATAAGCAAACGTCGTTAATAGAAGTAAATAAAGAGTTTTCGTTTAAAACAGATTTGTTTGGGTTTTATTTAAATGACAAACCTTTGTATGGATTTGTTGTTTGTGGGTAAAAGGTGAGGAGGTGAAAGACAAAAAGTTCAACAAATAAAATAAATACAACAACAATCACGATCATAGTGCCAATCAGTGTTGTCATATTTTTATTTTCAAAAATCTTTTTAGTTCTAAAAAAAGCTTTTTTCGACCACAAAAATATTTTTTTTACAAATCGTTAAAAGAAATCACTAGAACTGCATGTGTTTTATTTCTACAAATATGTTTGATTTAGCTGGCAGACTTGCATTTGGGATTTTTTTTTCGCTTTTTTATTACAAAATATTTTTAATTTATTTAGCTTAATTTTAAAAATTTGAAGGAAAATAGTTTATAATTTTTTTTTTATAAATTATTATAAGTTATGACCTAAAATAGTTGCACTCAAAGGGAAATTATGTATAAAATTTTCTTAATATATGAGAAATAAAATGGTTTAAAAATCTGTTTATAAATTCTTTTAAATCGGAGCAAAAAATAGAAATAAAAACGTTTGTATTTTGTTTGTATCAGAGGGTTTTTATAAAAATTTTGATGTTTTTAGCCTATTTATGGATTATTCAATTATTAATATAAAATTTTATTTAAATTAATTATTAAATGTGAAAAAAAACAAAAAATAAATTAAAAAAAAAAAAACTGAAGTAAATAAAAAAAAATGTACGAAAAAAAAGTGAATTGACCGGGATTCGAACCCGCGACCCTTCCACCTGTGGTGAAGGGTATACAAAGGTTTGTATTTTGTTTGTAACAGAGGGTTTTTATAAAAATGTTGATGTTTTTAGCCTATTTATGGATTATTTAATTATTAATATAAAATTTTATATAAATTAATTATTAAATGTTAAAAAAACCAAAAATAAACAAAAAAAAAGTCTTAAGAAAATAATAAAAAAAATGTACAAAAAAAAAGTGAATTGACCGGGATTCGAACCTCGAACCCGCGGCCTTAGAGAAAAAAAAGTATTTGTGACATAGCGTCTAGACAACTGAGCTATTGAAGTTCACACAAAATCATCGTCAATAGAGGTACATATATAAAAGTCTTCGTTCATTAGAGATTTGTTTAGTTTTTACTTAAATGACAAATCTTTGTATGTGTGTTGTTTGTGTCTAAAAGGTGGAGATGAAAGAAAAGAATTTTAACACATGGATGTGTTTGTTATGCGTAAAATTCTACATACATTTTGAACAAAGGGATTTTACGGAAAAAATTAGAGGTAGTCCTGGTTTTTTGCTAATATCTCAGCGATTTATTAACCGATCTGTCTGATTTTTAATAGCAAACAGAAATGAATCACATGTAACAGAAATAAAAACAGTCAAGTCCTCATCATGTCTGGGTTCTTCGGAAAACCCATTTCAACACACAGACGGACATTGTTAAATCAACTTTGCTCTTCATAAGGACCCAGAATATATATACTTTATAGGTTCTAAGATCAATATTGTAGAAATTACAAACGGAATGACAAACTTATATATACCCTTCCACCTGTGGTGGAGGGTATAACAAATTATTAAACAGTTAAAAATTAATGTTAAAATTTTTCCTTGGGCAAGCATTCTTTCCTGTGGTCGTTAAAAGGTTAATAAGACCTCTCTATAAACTGCTTTCGTCACAAATACATGGAAAGGAAATATAAATTTTTTATAAATTGCTATCGTTTACACCATTTTAGTATCACATACACCAGGTATTACTTTTGAATAGCCGCCTGTACGTATGAGTGTTATTAATACAATTACATAACACTCATACGCAGAGGGGGTAACAATATGTACTATTGTTTGTAATTATTTTACCCTGCCGATTAAACGGTTAGGTCATTATTCGTAAAATGATGAAAATTAATTAATCGGTTATTCGGTTCGATTAATTAAATCGATTAATCGGTTAATGCAAAATAATTCTATATCTTTCTCAATAAGACCACAGAAATCTGTTTTTTTTTTGTGAAATTTTAAGTTAAGTCTGTGTTGTTTTATAAAGTTCCTGTAGGGTAATTCATCAAAGAATTCTGTGACTTTTTAAAGGATCATGCCTTAGAATCCCTTCGTTTTTGGGAGGATTCTTAAAAGTCTCCTGTGGAAGTAAATCCTCATTAGATAAACGTAGTGTAGACAGTGTTTGACCGCATTGCGAGATTTTTTATTTTTATTGTTTATCACTGGCGAGAAATTAGAAAATTTTCTATACAAACAAGAGCTGCGTCAAACCAATTTCAGTAGGAAATCCTTAAAAATTTTGTATAGTTTTTGCAAAATTCACTAAGTTTGGCAAAACCGCTTAATAAACTATTTTTATATAAAAAAATATTTGGAAAACTGTAGCTTTTTCCCCTAAATTTTCAACAGAATTAAAAATTAAAACAAAAAAAATAGGAGGGTATCAACAATATTTTTTTAATTTCTTTATATTTTAGCTTGATTTCCTTAGTTTTTAACAGATTTTGAAATTTAAAATAATGATTTATACAATCAAAATATTGTCTAGTTTACTGTTTATAGTTAAAAAAAAAATTTTCAGTTGAGTTAAAAATAAAATAAGTTTGTTTTTTATTTAAATTGTTTGTTTATATACAAAATTATTTCAATTCGAATTACAAGAAAATCATAAATACACACACATAAGGTGATTCACACATAATATGTTTAAACAGTGCGTGAGTAGTTTCCTTTTTGCAGATTAAAAAACAAACAAAAATACAAAAATCCGAAACAGTTTAAAAAAAATGACTAATCATTAATTTTTACAAAATTGGTAGGTAAAATTTTTACATTTATTTTTAACTGATTAATTATTTGTTTTTACTCATATGTTAATTTGAATGAAAAGTAAGCTTACCAGGTATTAAATGAAATATTATTTCTTTTTATAGAATTTTTCATTATTTGAATTTACAAACTATTTTAAGTGTAGCTAAATATTTAAATTTTTTAAAAAGTCGTTATTTTCTAAGAAAAAATGTAAAAATTTTAAGCAAAATACAAAGTAATTTAAAAGGTCAAAATAAAATAAACTAATTTTGCGTGATTAAAATATTTTTGATAGAAAAGTGTTAATTTTGTTTGTGATTCCTTTTGCATTAAAAAAGTACTGTAGATGCAAATGTAACCTTTTATAATAAAAAATAAATTTTAATATAAAAATTTTACAAAAAAAAAAAAAAATTAAACGAATTTCGGAAAGAAGTTTTAGAAAGAAATAAAAAAATTAAACATAGAAGAATTATAAAATTTTACAGGCGTACTTGTCCATCATTGGTATAAAATGTGATGTATTGGATGTAAGTAACACAGTACAACCCTAAAAAAAATTTTGGGGTTCTGACAATGAATTCTGGTAGAGAAGACAAAAAAATTTCCCCCTTTTAGCCTGTTCCTGCATCATATCGGTATACGAAACAATGTTTTCTTTACATCTGAGGTGTACTCACTAAAAAAAGTCTGTAAAGGTAACTGAAAATTTTGCTGTTATTACGGGAAATTTTGCTAATTTAAGCCCAGCGGTATTTTTTGCTTTTTTGTAACAACTCATGTCTGCTGACATGTAGTAAAATGAAATTAGTAGAAAAGTTAATAGCCGCTGCTAAATTTTAGTAAACTTTTTGTAAAGTGAAATTTAAAATCGGTTTGCTAAAATTAAAAAAAAAAAATAGTAAATATTATTAATATGAGTACACCAAATTAGTATAAACAATTTGTAAGCGCTACTAAATTTTACTAAATTGAGTAAATTCAATGAATTGTAAAATATAGCAAAATTTTAATTTATAAAAAAAATATCAAAATGCACAAATTTACTTAATTATTTTTAGATACATTTGTTACACTTTATAGCTGCTAATTTATTTTAAAATTGCCTTATACGAATTCGAATATATAAATTTATATTTTTCCTTATGGAGCAACATTTTTTTATATTACTTATTTTTTCAAAATATATTTTAGACACAATGAAAAAAAAAAAAATCAAAGGCTTAAAAAATTTAATAAAAAGATAAAGAAATTTATCATTTTATTTTAATTTGCACATTTTTGTTTTGAAAAATATTTTAAGTAAATTTTTGGATTTTAAGGTCAAATTTTAATTGTTTTAAGGACTGATTTTTGAACTAAAAATTTTTAGTGCTATTTTAAGAGGATATCCTATTTTTGGACATGAGTCGGTTGTTAAAAGTATTTTCAATTCCTTTGCCTTTTTTCAACCTATGTAGGATTTAAAATATTCGGTAAAAATTATGTAATTTGTAAAATATTAATAGCAAAAAAAAAAAAAAAAATATACTAAATAATAATTTTTTTTTACTAAAAATCAGAATAAAACTAGTAAAGTGGGATTGAAAACCGTTTACAAATTTTTCTACTAACTTTTTTTTCTGAGTGTATGGGGTGTGTTCAGCAACTTTGTAGAAAATATTAACGCAAATATTTTTGTGGAACATATTAACCCTTTTACTGCCTCACATAATGGGAATTTTTGGCTCTAATTTACATATAATAAAAAAACACCCTTAAAAGGGGGAAAGCGAAATTAAAACCTTCTGCAAAATTGCTGGCCATAAAATTAAACATAACACTAACATCAAAAACTAGTCAAATTCAAGATTTCTCATCAGGTTTAAAGTCAGATTTGGGGATGACTTAATAGAATCCATTTATAGAATTCCGTAATTTTGGAAAAAGTTCGAAGTTGTTGTACAGTGTAATTAAGGGCGGATCAATAAGACCGCGACTTTTTGAATAAAACACAGTTTTTTTTTTGCAAAAAAAAAAATATATATTTTTCAACATAATCTCCTTTTATCTCAATACACTTAGGTCAACGTTTCTCCAATTTGTGTATCCCTTCCAAAAAATAAGGATTTTTCGAAGTCCATAAAATATGCATTTGTTTCATTAATTACTTCATCGTTGGAGCTAAACCTCTTTCCACCGAGCCATTTCTTTAGGTTTGGAAACAAGAAGTAGTTATTCGGGGCTAAATCCGAAGAATAGGGTGGATGAGAAAGCAATTCGTAGCACAATTAATGGAATTTTGCCATTGAGAATACACACGTCACACGATTACGTTTATGGTCAATTGAGAGCAAACGCGGCACCCATCTTGCAGACGGCTTTCTTAAATCCAACTGATCATTTAAAATCGAAACCACACTGCCATATGAAATGCCTATGGCATCAACAATCTCACTCTTTGATCGGCCAACACCATATCGTGGATTTTTTCGACATTTTCGGGCGTCAAATACTTGTGCGATCACAACGAAAGTCAGTAAACCACTATTTTGCTATTGAAATCGATGGTGCAGAGTCCCCATAGTATTTATAAAGCATTTCTTGGTTTGATTGACGATTTTTTTTTCGCAAAAAATACATTTAAATGTGCAATCGAAATTCACTTTTTTTCCATTTTTAAAAAAATCCACGAGGTTGTATGTTTTGAACAGCTGTTAAACGCAAAGTAAATGACGCAACTTGCTCAAAATTCGACAGTAGTCTATTAACAGGTGGTACTTGAAGGGGGCGTTTCATATAACTTCTAGGGAAGTTTGAAAAGTGGCAGACTTATTTATCCTCCCTCTATGACAGATGGTTGCTATGCACAACGACAGCAGGATCAATTTAGGAAAATAGTATATTCGACTTTTTTATCCTTCGTACATATCGCTACGTCCTCTTTCAGCACTTTACTCCTCCGCAGTGAATTTCGCCAACTCTCCATCAGATGGTGGGCAACAGCTGACCTAAGATTTATTACCTCGGGCAATTTGTTTGCTGCTATATTTGAAGACCTTCATCTTTTACTGCCTTTCGTCACTTCTCTATCCTCTTTCCAATGAAGGCATCACATTAATTATTAGAAAGAATTTCTCTTTCTTTAAAAACAATATAATAAAGTCATTATAAAATATTAACGACGTTTTGTAAGGTTTTCCTTATGAATTTCTTGATGATTTTAAAGCCAAAAGCCAGTTTTGAATTTTCATTTAATAATTTAAAGAAAATATACAACTTTACATTTCCTAAACAAAACTTTAATGCAATTTTTTTTTGTAAATAACACAAAATGTATATTTTGGAAACTATGGCAAAATCGGGTACTTTGCTAGAGTAAACTAAAGTTAAAAGCTTTAAAAAAAGTAGAAAAAAGTAAAAATGTAGAAGCCGCCTGCATATTATTGGTATAAACGAACCCAATACTTAAACATTTTATCCATAAGTATAACCTAAAAGTGTTTACTTTTAACTTAAGAAATTACACTTGAGTAAACAGAGTATGTGTGTATGTGTGTGTTAGTTGCAGAGCTGGTTCATGTATTTGTATTTGAATTATTTTTTTTTTTGATGGCCACTACTATTTCTGTAAAATGTTACTATCGCTGATGTTATTGCTAACAAAATCTTAAAAGCTTTTAGTTTAGAGGTTTTTTTTTCTTCTTTTTAATATCAAACAATTTTTGCAACAGAAATTCGTATATTTTACAAGTGTAGCTGTGTGAATAAACAACTTATGCTACATTCAAATATAGTATATAAAAATCTGTTATACTGCATGAAGATGTAAGCAGAAAATGAAAAAATTCATATACAAATTGAAAAGTTCTTGTATTTGATTTTATATTTATTTTTTTTTTTCTTAAACAACTTCTTCATTTCCAATTGCGTTTTATTTGCTTGTTGTTTGTGATCTTATTTGTGTTTGCGCATACATGCTGTTGTTGGTAGTTCTGTTCTGTTGGTATTAGTGTTGTGTGTGCTTTTTTTATAATTTTTCTCCTACTGCTTTCGTTAGCAACTTTTTTTTTTATTTACAAAGGATCTTTTTGAAACTTCTTCTGCCTCTGATTAAATTTACATTAATTTTTAAAAACTTTTTTTTTTATTTTTCATTCCATTTAGTTTAATACAGCTTGTATTTGCACACTAATGGATTTTTGCAGTGAAAATATATATACATTTTTTTTAAATGTTTACATATCTATTACTTTTGCAAATATTTCAATTTGTAATCATATGAGTTGGTATTTATTTGTTACATTAAAAGAATGTGGAAATTTGTAAAGTTTAGTTTGTTATCTATACAAATGTGGGCTAAATTTAGAAGAAGAAGAAAAAATAATCATAAGTAAATACAATTTAATTTTTATTTATAAAATAATCTGTAACCAGCATATATTTATAGTTGTTTTAAATACTTCAAGGTATTAAATATTCAATATCTTAAAATTTATATTATAGAGTAATACAAATTTTACTTAATAACTTAAACTTAAAATGTTGTTCTTGAATTTATTCGTATCTCTAACTTTATGCAGATAAATTAAAAATATTTCTAAGTAAACTTTTTGAATTCCGCAAAAAAGCTTATTTTCTAATTTTCTTTGAAAAATACCATCACCATCACCACCACTACCACCACCAATAACAGCAAGAACCCCCCAAAAAAAAACGTTAGTAGCAAACATCACTTGAATCACTTAACGCTAATCACCATTTAAATGGGTTGTAAAATATTAGATAAGCATAGAAGGGAAGAAACTGTTTAATGTAACGGAATTAATCGGACTGCTTTCTTATTTGTGTTTTTTGTTTTGTTTGTTTCTTTCTCTTAAGTTTTTCATTTCTGTTATTTTTCTTAGTTTCTCTGTAAGATGATATTGTCAAAAAACCAAACAACGCATTTTATATAACGCAAAAACCATGCAAATTTATATTCTAAGCTTTTGTGTGCTTTAATAATGTATTATGCAAGTTTGACTAATACCACTACATACAACAGAGATGGTAAGAATGATAAATATTTTATCACTTTTTATTAAAAAGTTTCAAAAATGTACTAAGTGGTGTTTCACAAGGAAAATTTTGAAATTTTTAACTTTTATTTTACTGTAAACGGTTTTTAATTTTTGTACTGATTATTAGTAAAAAAAAATTATTATTTAGTAAATTTTTTTAAAATTTACATTTTACAAATTACAGAATATTTCCAATTTTTTTTGCTAATTTCAGAAATCATTTTACAAATGTTTGAAAACCGATTTGCCGAATTTAGCAAAAAAAAAATAATAATTAAAAAAGAAGATATTGAAGGAAATGTTATTTTTAATAATTAACATACAAACTTAAATTGCTTTAAAATGTTACATAGGTTGAAAAAAGGGTTCGGAAGTGAAGATACTTTTTATAACCGACTCATGCCAAAAAAAGGATATCCGCTTAAAATAGCACTAAAAACTTTTTAGTTCTAAAAATCAGCCCTTAAAATAATTTAAATTTAAGATTGAAATCCAAAAAATTTACTTAAAATATTTTTTAAAACAAAAATTAGCAAATTTAAAAAAAATGATAAATTTTTTTATGTTGTTATTTTTAATATTTTTTAAAACTTTGATTTTTTTGTTTTTAATTTTGCCTAAAATATCTTTTGAAAAACAAAAAATTAAGCTCGACCAAAAAAGATATAAAATCTTATATACGAATTCGTAAGGCAATTTCAAACGAAATTGCTCCGCTGGCTCAGCGTTCAATTCAAAGAAGATACAAGTATCCGAATCAGACAGACCTCTAGTTCTTAAATAATTTCTGAGATTATATTGTCCATTGCCCGCGTGCCCAGGAGTCCAGATTCGAATTAGTTTGTTGGATTCATAGAGCCTATTGTTCCCTCTTGGGGCCCTTTTAAGACACTCTGATGTACATACATATATGGCAAATATGAAATATGGAGTGTTACTTACCCATATTGAAAATTGGGTTCATAGATTCCGACGCCCGTGCCATTTCTGTTTCAAGCCGTCAGTGAAACAAACCTATGATCCCATTTCAGGTTCCCAAGAGCTGATGATCACATCATAATTCCTGGTAAAAATCTGCCTTGGTAACATCTTGCCTGTTACCTTGGCCTGTGGGTCGTCAAGAAACAACACTGCGATCAAACATCCCCCTGTGGACAACCCCTAGTTGCACTTATGGTCCTAGATGAACCACCAATATTCAGCGAAATGCCCATGGATGTTAACATCTCAATGGTCCACTTTATGATAATCGGAGCAATGCCCCTCATAATCATAACCCCCTTTCGCATCATATGATGTATTATCGAAGGCACCATGTATATCAGTGAAAGTGTCTCTAATGCTTTTTTAAATTTCAGTGACATGATGGATCCATCATGTCTTAGTTCCTGAGGTACACATCCCTGATACAATGGTCCAAAACTTTCTCTGACGATCTTGAGAAGAAAACAATTCAGACTTATCGGTCTATAAGATTTGTGCATCTGTTCAGATTTCTTGCCCGCTTTTGGTATGAATACCACTTTTATTTCTCTACAGGTTGTCGGAACGAACCCGAACAACAGACCAGAGTGAAATAATCCGATCAGATGTGGGACGATAATATCCAACATTTTTTAGAGCAGGCAGGGAAGGATACCCTCCGGCCCAGGTGATTTGAAGGAAGAGAACCTACCTATCGCCCAAATAAACCTGTCTCTCTGAAATTGCCATTTGCAAGACGAATATCCCTTCCTATCAGGGACGGAGTCAGAGAAATAGTCAGGGATTTGTCAATGGGCACAAATCGCAGGAAGTGATTTTCCAAAAGAAGCTTATATGTCTCCTTCGCTGACTCAATGTAGCAACCATCCGGTCTCCTGAGAGTACACGGACCATTCGTGTGATCATAAGAAAGAGCCTTTAATTTGTGTACTACCACCAGTAGGTCAATAAATCCTCTCACTGTAGTTGCTGTAAGTGGCCCTCTTGGAACTACGTAGTTACCTGTTATACTCAGTGAGCGCAGTCTTGTAGGCGACCAGTTTCCATTGAATAATCTCCTAGCCCTCGGCTTGAGTTTTTCGAGACCATCGCTTCACCACGGGACATCTCTCCAAATTTTTCTGGCTCTCGGCGGACAGCTTTTCGTGAAAGCTGCCTATATGTTCGACTGAAAATCAGACGCCACATAATCAACCTCACGTGAACTACAGATCAACTCCCTGGACTCACCCAAGCTGTTACCCAGATGATAACGAAAGCTGTTCTTGTATATTTTGCTAGGATTTCTATCTAAAGTGCTGACAACGCCAAACATAGAAAATTCACTTTGATCTAAAGTTCATTCTGTTTAAAATCATAGAAATTACAAATTTCACAATTATTTTATCTAAACAAAACTTTGTTACGTGGTACTTTTTTAACTTAAAATAGTTAAAACAAAATCCCCCTTTATACCAACTTTTCCATCCCTCATCAAACAATGGGATGGTGTTGTTTCTATATCTGTATTTGTTTATTAGTAAATATTTTATGGTTGTAGTTCAAGTGTTGTGTATGTGAGAGATTGCTTGTCTTTATGTAGTGGTTGTAATTTAAAACTTTTAAGAATATTTAAATACACAAAAAAAAAATAAAATAAAATAAAATAAAAAATTAAAAAAATAACAAACCACTTCAAGTAACAAGTTAATCCCTTCACTTTGTCAAGACCAAGAAACTGTATAAAGAAGATTGAGATGAAAAAGCAGAAGAAGAGGTAGAAGTGGATCCCAATACCAAGAAAATAGCGTAAAGTTATTGTGTAATATGCAAACAAAGATGTAGAATGGCAATGTGGTAGTGTTTTTATATATTTAAAATGTTATTTTCTTAACCATACAATAATTTATGCCAACCACAAACTTTTGTTTATTGGTAGATTTTTGTTTCATTTTTCCTAAAATGCAAAAGCAGTATTAAAATGTTTGACTGAGAAATGAGATACTGAATGTTAGTGTTATGTGGGTTGTTGAAAAATGTAACCGAGAATTTTTTTTTGCTTGTTCTTATAGTGGGATTACTTAGGTTGGAAAGTATAAGAAAACGCAGCTACCGAAGAAGAAAAAAAACAACTTAAAATACCATTTTCCAACTCCATCTTTCCATTATTCATACTTTGTTTTCTTGTTGTCTTGTTTGATATACAGGGCGTATTTAAAAAGGTTTAATTTTAAAGCCAAACTCATTTATATACAACACAAGAAATATATTTATATCATTCTAAGTTTTTGTTTTAAAATTCCAAAATCACAGTTCTGTTGGAGACGGCGTCAAATGTCTCCTGTTTATTAGTCGTTTCATTTCTTTCTTTAATTTTTTTTTCTTTGTGTGTTGGGGGAGAGTATAAACCAAAATTCAAATTATTTAAATACAAGATTTATTTCCTTGGTGCTTGGTACGTTATGGAGCTTGTTTTAATTTTTTATGAGCATGCTGGAAGTATAAAGATAAGTTAATACCTATACTTTGCACACATATGAGTATGTTTTAATAACTTAAACACTGAAATAGAGGGACATATTTTATTTCAAGGAAATTGTTAAAATTTTAAATTTTCTTTAAACAGGGTGAATTTTTTAGGAAATCCGTGAATAAACCATTTCCAAAAATATAAAAAACATAAAATTTTTCACTCAAAATAATACATCTGTAATTTGCAGAAATTCTGATAATGCTTAAAAGAAAATCCTTTACAGTACATTTAACAATAAAGATGTTTTCTTAAAACACAACATATTTAAAACTTTTTATTTGTTTTAATTCATAGCTTTAATTTATTACAAGGAAAAGTTCTTCATTGTGGTTAAATAAATCATGTCGGTGTGAAAATAATCAAGAGTTTTGTTAAAGGGTTTTAAGCAATCAATTTTAATGCTCCAAAAATTCACTAAAGTTTATCTCCAGTAGAAGTTTAATGAAAACTTGTATGCGCTCTTTAAAGGCTAAAACGCAAGAAAGAATAATATATTTGGTATAATCAGGGAGGAAAAAAGATGAAAGGCGGGCATGCCGCCTATACAATAATATATTCAAATTTGGGAAAGGTTTCTGATCCATTTTATAGTTCGGAAAATATTATACCAAATTGCAGAATGATGTTATTTAATAAGGTACCGGGACTATGTCCAAATATGGTCCGATAAAAATATATAAAATACACAACCCTAATTTTTAACAAATATCTAAGGTTGTGTGTGTCTAAATACCATATAAGTCAAAAACTTTCTATGGGAGGCGAATGTAAATTTATATTTTCGTCTTAATACAGGTTGGTTGAAAAGTTCCCGCTCTCGAAATGAGAGAATACTGTTTTTATTACGAAATATATTTTTTTATTCAATATAATCCCCTAGAAGCTCAATACACTTGTTTCAATGATCTTCCAAAAATTTTATCCCATCTTTATAATGGTTTTCCGGAAGCTCTGCCAAATAACCGTCTACGGCTGCTATGGCCTCTTCATTCGACGAAAAATGATTTCCATGAAGGAATTGTTTGAGATTTCTGAAGAGATAGTAGTCACTGGGAGCCAAATCTGGTGAATACGGTGGATGTTGAAGCAATTCGTACTTTAATTCTTTGAATTTAGCCATCGTCAAAACACTTTTGTGAGCAGGTGCATTGTCTTGATGAAAAATGATTTTTTTCTTCTTTAAACCAGGTCTTTTCTCACGAATTTTTTCATCCAGTTGATCCAAATGGCTGCAATAATATTCAGAGCTGATTGTTTTACCTTCCTGAAGATAATCAATCAACAAAATTCCTTTTGCATCCCAAAAAACTGATGCCCTAACCTTCTTTGATGATCGTTGTGACTTCACCTGCTTTGGAGCTGAACAACCCCTGTAAACGTTCTGGTTTCAATTTAGGATCATGGTGGTAGATCCAAGTCTCATCCATAGTTATACAACGACGCAAGAGGTCGGTTTTATTCGGCTTAAAACGCTCCAAATTAAGCTGAGAAATTTGTTTTCGATCCAGTTTTTGTTGAATTGTTAATGTGTGCGGCACTAACTTTCCAAACAGTTTTTTCATACGTAATTCTTCATGTAAAATATGGAGTACTCGTTCGTCTGAGATGCCTATGGCATAAGCAATTTCACGCTTAGTCAAACTTCGATCTTCACTTTCCATATTATGTACCTGCTCAGTGATTTCTGCTGTGGTTGCAGTTTGTGGTCGTCCTTCGCGTGGATCGTCTTTAAGGCTGGTACGACCACGTTTAAATTCACCAGCCCAAAATTCAACGGTACGTTTTGAAGGTGAGGACTCCTTATACACTTCTTACAATTGTTCATAAATTTCCTTTGCTTTTAAACCCTTCAAAACAAAGAATCTAATGACTGCACGATATTCAATTTTTTTCATATTAAAAAAAATCAATGACACGTCAACTTCAAATGGCTTGTAAACAAAGAAAGAATTGACAGAATGACTTGCAACTTTGCAAGAAAAAAAAGTTTGGAGTTAGCAGTGCCATCTCTTGGTGAGCGCAGGAACTTTTCAACCAACCTGTATCTTAATATTTTTTTTTTTTGTAATTTCTAATGAAAACGTAAAAAATTAGGTCGAAAGTGGAGAAACTGTAGCTTAAGTCACCTATCCGAAAGTGCTGGAGCTAAGATTTTAAAATTTGTACCTCGCTCTTCCACTAAGATATACACTAAGAAGGTGGCTCCGATTTTTTTTTTTACGGGCAGGAGAATATAGAGAAATAATGCACCTTAACGTTGCCAACAAACTTCTTCAGCTACAAATGTGACCTTTTAAACATGTTTTCTCGAGGTAAGGATTAATTCTCTCAAAATGTACTTTTTTTTACTCACACAAAAAAGTAGGTACACTTAAAATAGTTTGTAAGTTATAATAACAGAAAATACCAATTAAAAGAAATGATATTTGATTTTAAAACTGGTCTACTTACTTTTCATTTATATCAAATGGTTTGTACTATTTATTTTTAAATGTTGCTTAAACAACTGACATATCAGGAAAAAAAACAAATGATTAATCAGTTAAAAATAAATGTTAAAATTTTACCTACGAATTTCGTAAAAAAATAACTGTATTCCTTTATTTAAAATTGTTTCGGTTTTTTGTTTATTTGTTTTCTTTTTTTAATTTAAAAAATGAGTATACACAGTGTATAGACACATTTTGTGTGAATGACTATATGTGTGTGTGTGTGTGTGTTTATGAAGTTCTTGTAATTTGAATTGAAATTATTTTGTATATAAGCAAAAAATTTAAACAAATTGTAATTTTTGAATATTTTTTTTTACAACAGACAGCAAAGAAAATATTAATTTGTAATAACTGGAACGGAAACAAATAAACCACAAATTTCCCTTTTGGGGGTAAATTTTTATGAAATTTCAACAAAATGAAAGAAATAATTGAAACTGAAAAAAATCGATAAATTACAGTAAATCATTTTGAGCAAATGTAAAAGTAGTTAAAATAAATATTTCTTTGACTAAACGGAACACTTTTTTACTAAACTAAGATTCGGCAAAAAACCTGCCTGTATAGCGGTTTATTCATTGAAGAAGTACTTGTTGGAATTACGAATTAAGACTTAATTAAAAAGGGGTTAAAAAAACGAATACATATATCATCCTTGGCGACCCATAGTAAAATTCACAGCATATGTTCAGGGGAATTTTTTATTGACTATTTTTTTTTTTTGGCAGAAAAAGGCTTTAAGTTTTCTACGACAAATTCCTCGTTTAATTTAAATGTAACCAAATACTGAATTTGAACATATTGATATCAGTGGATTCCCGATTTAACGAACAATTGATTGTCAGCCCTGTTCGTTAAATCGAAAAATTCGTTAGATCCAGTACTAATCAAAAAAATGTTTATTAAAAGGAAAATTCATATCATATCTTATCTTATTACAGATTAGCTAAATCCATGTTTAATTGATAATCCAGCAACACTTGTTTCATTTGTATATGCATCTAAAATTTTTACTTTTTCTTTAAGTGTTAAACGTTTCTTTTCATCCATTTTTTCAATGTTCACAAGTTTACAAGTTCAGAACACCATAACAAGAAACGTAATGACCAAACTAAGACATCGGATGCAAATTCCGTAGGATCGACATAGTCCCCTTCAAGAGCGATACAATCACTCCCACGCCTTTCTAACATTTCGATACCTTTTTTATAGAATGATTAATCTTTAGCCTCAAAATAGGCCTCTGTCTCGGCAATCACCTCTTCATTCGAACTAAATCTCTTTCCAGCGAAATTTTTTTAAGGTCTGACAACAGGTTAAAAGTCGCTGGGAACCAAATCTGGCGAATACGGTAGATGCGGAAGCAATTTAAAGTGTAATTCATGCAATTTGGTCATTATTTGGAATCATCGACTCATTGTTGTTTTTGGTACACTGTGAGCAAACGCGTCACCTATTTCGAAAACAGCTTTCTCATGGACAAATGTTTATGCAAAATAAAGCAAACACGTTCCCTCGATATTATTAAAGTATCAGCTATTTCCTGAAATATTATTAAAGTATCAGCTATTTCCGTCTGCCAAAACGATTTTGTGAACTTTTTTGATGTTTCTCTATATTACCACCTCTTTTGGACGACGACATCGGTGTTTGTACGACTACGTTTAAAGTCAGAAAACCACTTTTCTCAATGAAACAAAGTCCGAATAACACTAATTAAGCCAAGCTTTGGCTTGAACGATGTTTTTTCACATTAAAAAGCAATGAGAAATCAACACACGAAATTGCTTTGCATCCAATTGTTTTCAAAATCGCAAAAGTAGCGCCACTAAAACAACTGTACCTTATTTACTAATAAACGAATTGTCATTAAAGGTTGGTAGTTCCAAAAAATCATATATATTTTGCTTTAGTGGCGTCACCTATGTGTCAT
This sequence comes from Eustalomyia histrio, assembly GCA_949748255.1. Taxonomy (NCBI): domain Eukaryota; kingdom Metazoa; phylum Arthropoda; class Insecta; order Diptera; family Anthomyiidae; genus Eustalomyia; species Eustalomyia histrio. The sequence goes on from OX456526.1 coordinate 17,640,141, forward strand.
CCTACGGATTTTTCAGCCTATGTGTGTATGTACAAAACAAAATATTAGAATGCAAAACAAAATCTTAGAAAGCTTTGAAAAAATTCAAACTTTTACTTAACGATGAGTTCATCATAAATTAAAAAAAAATCAAAGCTAGGTGGCAATACATAATTCAATGTAAACCAAATCAAATATATGTATATATGTATGTGTGGAGAGGTATGTGTCAATACTACAACTGTTTGCCTGACTACTTCATTTAATTTTAAGAAATTCAGAAATACAGATTTTGATTTTATTTTACATATGAATGTATTTAAATAAGTTTTACGTATTTTTTTATACATATTTATTTTTTATTTGCTCGTTAAATCGAGTACTAAATTGGATTTTAATTCGTTATACACAGTATAATGTAAAAATTTTGCCTGTTCGTTAAATCGCGAATTCGTTAAATCGAGAATTCGTTAAATCGGGAATCCACTATATATTGGTAAAAAAATTAAATTTAATCTAAATCTGACTGTACCCACAGAGAGCCAAACCTTTTGAGGAAGTACTACTGTACTAACGCAATACATTTAACTGACACAATAATTATCTACACCCGAAAGTTAAACTAATCGAGTTACTGTTTTATTTCAAAAGCGATTTTATGTTCATTGTTATAACATAATTTTTTTACCAAACATATTGGCTCATCGAAATTTGGTTAATACAACAGCATTTTGGTTGGAACATAATTTTTCAATTAACCTAAGAATACATATGGTTGCGAAAACTAAATAATTCGGTTACTGCAACCAAACCATTCGGGTGGCAAGAAACTCAGTTCTCATAATGAATCTGTTTCCTGTGTGTAGCCTTATTGCTAAAACTAGACTATTTCAAAAAAAATTACAGTTTTCAAAACTTTTTGCTGCATCAAAAATTTAAAAAAAAAAATCCCATCTCGTTTGATTATTTTTTTAAGAAATTAAATAATTTTGTATAATTATTACATTTTATATTTGTCCTGGCCTTTTGCTAAGTGTTAATTTAAAATACTTCTCTGAAAAATTTCCATAATTATATACGAAACCTCTCGAAAATTATTCAAAATATTTCGCTATTTCGCACCACAAAAATATACATTTTACAAAATTTTTTTCCCTTATTTGACTTTTGCTGCATTAAATTCAATTATGACTGTGCGTTTTAATAAAAATAGTTTTTATGAAAAAATACTTTACAAAATAAGACATTTCGTTAAAAAGATTTATATTTTCTAAATATAAATTGACAATTTTTGGTTTATAATTTAGGTTATTTTAAATATTTTAAAGCTAAGTTGGTTTCGAAAATGCAAAAATTCTTTAAAAAATCGTTAAAAAATATAAATAACCGCATAAAATCCAAGGAAATGGTTAGCGCGTTGGACTGTTACACAGAAGCTTGCGAGTTCTATTCCCAGTAAAGGCAACATCAATTTCGGAAACAAATATGTTTGAGTTTTCTATCCCTTATACATATCGAAACGCCCTTTTTTGGTGTTCCTATATCACATAACCACATCGAAGTAAAATAACATAACAGGGCTATGAACAACAATTTCGCCAACTCTCCATCAGATGGCGGGCAACAACTGTTCTAAGATTTATCATCAAGTACAGTGTTGCAATTTATAAAGACGTTTATATCTCATAATTTTTCTTCTCTCCTCTATCCTCTTTCCAAAGAAAGTCATATATCGACAAGTACGAGGAATTTCCTTAGAATTGCTGGCTAATAAAAATAACAAAAATCTTAAAAGTTTTGCTTATTTTCGTAAAATTAGTGAATTTAGTAAAATATACGAAAGTTTTGTAAATTATACGAAAAAAATATATATGATATTTTTTCGAAAAATGTCTAATGGAGCTTTTAAAATGTACATTCATTCTAAAATACGTATCTTTTTTTTTTCTTAAGTTTCTATTTAAATTGTGAAAGTCGTAATATTGAAAAAAAAAAACACAAAAATTCATATTTTGTGATTAAGTGTTAAAATATATGAAGCCCTTCATCTTTTATCACATTTCTTTTCTCCTCTATTCTATTTCTTGAAATTTCCTTCTCTTTTAAACAAATTAAATATATTAAAATTTTTCGTTACTTTCGTAAAATTAGTTAATTCTTGACTTAAGTGAATTTAGTAAAATATACGAAAATTTTGTAGAATCTACGAAAAACAAAACTAGGATATATTTCCTTTTTTTAAGTTGCGGTTTAAAATTTGAAAGTCATAATCTTGAACTAAGAAAAGTTCGTATTTTGGGGTTCAGTGTAAAAAAAAATATTTTTGTATTACTTAAAAAAAATTTTAAATTTTTTGAAAATCAACCAATCAGAACATTTATTTATTTATTTATTTATTTATTTATTTATTTATTTATTTATTTATTTATTTATTTATTTATTTATTTATTTATTTATTTATTTATTTATTTATTTATTTAAGTCTATGGACACAATATTATCCTTACAGACTAGCATCTTAAAACTATTACATAAATTAAAGTAAATTATTTAAGAGAGATTTAAAATTCGAAGAAGGAAGACTTATATCTAATTGATTACAATAATTATTGAATAACCTCATAGATTTGGTAAGAGGTTCATTTAAAGAATATTCAGTTCTATGCAAATCAATATAAAAGAACTTATCATTAGTTCTAAAAACTCTTGGAGGTACATAAATAGAAATTAATTTTAATAATTCAGGAGAATCTATTTCCCCACAAATAATGCCGTGTAAGAAAAGTAAAGAAAAAATATTTCTTCTTCTAAAGTTTTCAAAAAAATGTATTTACATTTATCTTCATAAGTTGGACGAGAAAATTTAGGAATGTTAGAAAAATTACTAGTATATGAGACATTTAAAAAAGGAAGAGCGAACTTAATAAATTTCTTTTGTATTCTCTCAACGCGACTAATATGAATATTAGCATTGGGGCTCCAGATAAAGGAGGCATATTCCAATCTTGATCTAACAAAGGAGGAAAATAAAACTTTTTTAGTGAAATGGCCGAAATGTTTGCCGGAATTCCGACGTATGAAAGCAGATAGCGAATAAGCCTTAGGTATAATAAAATTCAAATGATTACAAAAAGAAAGTTTAGGATCGAAAACCACTCCTAAATCCAACATTTCATACAGAAACATTAACCAATATTGAAAGGTAAACCATTACGTTCCGTCCACAAAATTACCCTATCTAAGTCATCCTGAAGATCAGAAATGTCTTTTTGGGTATAAATAGGCTTAAAAATCTTAAGATCGTCAGCATACATTAAGAACTGTGAGTTCTTAAAGCAATGAAAGATGTCATTAACAAACAAAATAAACAGCAATGGAGCCAAGATACTACCCTGTGGAATACCTGAAGAAGGAGTAAAAGATGTAGAGCAGACTCCATCAACAGAGACAACTGCATGTCTGCCAATTAAATAAAAACGAAACCAACTAAGTAAATTGGAATGAAACCCAATTTTAGAAAGTTTAAGTAATAGAAGATCATGAGGCACACGGTCAAATGCCTTTGCAAAATCAGTATAAATTGCATCAATTTGAATACCTTTTTCAAAGCAAGATATACAATAATTAGTAAAAGTTGCCAAATTAGTAGTAGTAGACCTACCAGCCATAAATCCATGCTGGTATACAGTAATATGACGTTTTAAAGAGAAAAAAAGTTTATCATAGACAATATGTTCAAAAATTTTAGCAACGTTTGTCAATTTAGAAATCGGTCTATAGTTAGTAATATTACTTTTGTCACCAGATTTATGAATAGGAAAAATAGTTGTATATTTCCATTTCTGAATAAAATAACCACCACTTAAAGATTTATTAAATATAATTCTCAGTGGTAAAATAAAAGCAGAAAAACATTTTTTTAACAGAAAAGCGGATAGACCATCATTATCACATTTAAATGAATTGGATAGTTTACCAATACCTGTTGCAATATCTTCATCAGAAATTTCCATAGGCCCAAAATCAAGCACAGTACAAATATTATTTAAATCAAACCCATCTACGGGGAAAGAGTTGTCATTAAAATTTGATTGAAAATAAATAGAAAAAAGATTAAGAGAGTCCGAAAGGTTGCTCGAAGATAAATCATTAAAAGACATCTTTAAAGGAATAGTGGAATTAGTTTTCTTAGATTTTATAAAACTCCAGAAGCACTTAGGGTTATACTTAATTGAGTTATTAAAACTCAAAAGATACTGATTTTATAAATATTTATTGAGAAAATTAAATTCGCGTTCATACTGTAAAAATTTTTGCTTATCACAGTCATTATTAGTGGCTTTAAATTTACTATGATACTTATTTCTAAGATTTTTCAATTTCTTCAATCCCTTAGTGTACCAGGGAAGTTTATACACTTTAGGATTACCTAAAGGTACATTATCTTTAATAACTCTTAAAACATTAGATAAAAAAAAACTTCATAACAAATTGATATAATATCATTATTTAATAAATCGTACCAATTTAAATTATAAAGAAAGGTATTTAAGGCATAAAAGTTACACGCATAATAGTTATAACGAGCATTATCAATTACATTAAGAAAGGCATATTCATAAAATTCGATCTGAATTTCCAAAGCACAATGATGAGAAGTAGAAGGTGAAATTGGAAAATTAGATACACTTAAGGCAAACTTTAAATCAGAACTTATAAATACCAGATCAAGAATATTATGAAAGTTATTAAATACAGTGTTAATTTGCATAAGATCAAGACTAAAAGCTGCATCTAATATACTAATTTCATAACATTTATTAACGTTATGAGGAAGAAACATACCGGAGTTAGGTACTATGGACCAAACGATATCAGATAAATTGAAATCACCTAATACACATAATCTATCACCATCATTTCAATTAAAAATTCTTTGTTCTGATTGGTTGACCAGCAAAAATTTTGTCAATTATATTGAAAGTGTGTACTCCACTTAAAGCAAACAATATAAGAAAATATAGTTTTCCTAATAGCTTTTTCAATCATCAAATTTTAAATTTTCAATAAATTTAAAAATTTTGTTTAACAAAATTTAATAAAAAAAAAAAAAAAAAAATTTAAAAAAGATTCCCCTAACTTTCACACAAATTGTATTAACTTAATTTATTTGATTTATATTTTACCACAAAATCAATATTTAAATGACTTTATTGGGACCCTTGAGAAAATAATTAAAATACTTCTAATACCAAAACACAATCTAAATGATAAATATTTATTTCAACAAAACATTATCATTCCACTCAACAATATCTTCATGCCACATAAAAACGAGTTATTATTGCAATAATTCAAAACACCATCAATGATTTGTTGTTTTTATTTGTGTGTATTTTTCTCGTTGTTGTTTCATAAAATTAAGTGTCTGATAGACAAAGTGATACCTCAAGCGTAACGAATATTAATTATTAATTTATTAGCACATTACAGAAGAGGAGAAAGACCCAGCCACTGACTTAACAACAGCTGCAACTGGAGAAAGAAAGCAAAAACAAAAAAACAAATTAAGTAAATTTACCTTTAGTATTTGTTAATCAGCACTAATGTCTTAGACAGAATACTAAGTAGGCACTTATAGTTTTTAAATTAGGGGCCGGAAAATTTTTATGGTAAATTTTATTAAAGTAAGAAATTTCTAGACATAATAACTTACTTAAGTAACATTAGAGATATCGTGCTAAGATTTCTAAGAAACCCTTAATTCAATATTTAAATATTTTACTTATCACAAATAAAACTTAATAATTTCAGTATAATATTAAAATAAGTAATCTGAAACATTTTACATTCTTAATAACAGTCACCCTATATTTCGAAATTCCTTATAGCCCATCAATTTCTAAAGGCTCTCATAGAAAATTGATCAACAAATCACAAACAAACAAATAAATTTCAAGTACACTTGAAATCAACTTGTATTTGTTATACACACAACAAACAATATCAACCAAGCCACAAAGAACTTTCGGTCATACAACAAATAACCAGCATCAACAGCGTATAAAAAAAGGATGGAACGGGGTGTGTGTGTACAAAGTATGTAATGAACTTAAGTTATGGCCACATTTATAAGCTGCACGTATTTTTAATGAACGAAGAGAAGAAAAAAAAATAATAATAATGTTTAGCATTAAAATAATTTTCCAGAAGTGTTATTTTATTTTATTTTATTTTGTAAAAGAACACCAAACTAACTTGAAGTAAATGGAGGTGAAAGTAAACAAAGAGTAGAATAAGGAAAAAAAAAAGCCAAAGAAAAATATAATTAACATTTTTAGTTAAATAGAAATTTACTTAAACATTAAGAGCATATAGATGGTCATAAAAAATGAATCTCATTACCCTCATTAGAATTCACTTACAGAGTTTCTTAAAAGTGGCACTATGAAGTACTGCAAAACCGGTTTATTTTATTTTGACAGGTGGTGTGACGATTCTTACCCCCAAAATTGGGTTCCACCTCTCAGGAGAACCTGCTACGTTATATAACCGGCCTTGCTCAAAGAAATTGTGACAGTCGCCGACAATAAAATTAAAGGTAGCTACACGCAGAGAAAAAACATGGTTGCAACATGATCACTGCTACTATATTGTACTTGCTCCAATCGGGTATGATTGTCACAACCATATTAATGGTTGTCTAACCATTAACGTTGTCGCTACCATCATTATTATAGTAAATATTTTACTATTTTATGATTGTCTCCTTCTATTTTATAACATGATTGGCTGCAACAATACTGTGGTAACAAAAATTCTGACTGTGAAAAAAATATGACAATTATGCAACCATAAAATGCTGGCAACAATCAATGAATAATTATACATCAAATAAAATATGACATTGACAGTCCTAATACGAGTATTGTCTTGTTTTCATGAAAACCAAAATGTCTTAAAAAAACAATCATATATTGTTTACCAAAACTGGACAAATATCCGATGGGTAGAAAATACCTTTCATGTGGCATTAAAACATTTCATCAATTGGCCTATTAAGATCCAGTTTATTTATTTTTTTAAACTTTAGAAGATTTTTTATTAAGGGTTTTTTTTTCGAAAATTCCTTATACATGTAATATTATTTACAATAATCAATTCATTGTCAAAAACATTCTATATAAAGATTTTATATGGATCATATTATGATAATCTAGAAATCATAATATAGTTATGGGGACCATAATGTAATAACATTTTGAGCATACATTATATGCAATCACATTATGATAAATTCAACATTATAATATGTTTATTTATAATCATAATATGGTAATTTTTGGATCATGATATAACTGTAGGGTCCATATTAAGGTAAAATTATGGATATTTTATTATCATAATATGATAACAATAATATAGAACGACTATGGTTGGCACAATCATAAACCCAACAATATATGATGCTCTTCGAATATGATTCTCCCAACCATGTTTTTTCTTTGGGTGTAGAACAATAATGTCGATCAAAAAAGAAAATGAACAAGAAAAATAGAAAAAAAGTGACTAAGAGAGGGAAAATAAATAAATAGGAGGTGTAAATTAGTAAGGAAGAGGTACACTCACCAAAAAAAGTCTGTAATGGCAACTGAAAAGTTTGCTGTTATTACGGGAAATTTTGCTAATTTGAACCCAGCGGTATTTTTTGCAATCTTAGAAAAACAAATGCCAGCTGACAATGAAAATTGTAGAAAAATAAGCTGCCGCTACTAAATTTCAGTAAACTTTTTGTAAAGTTAAATTTAAAATCTGTTTGCTAAAATCAGCAAAAAAATTTACTAGATATTATTAATGTTAGTACAGAATTTAAAATTTAATTATTTTATAGAGCATCAAAATTTTTTTATTTTATTTATTTTTTTTCAAAAAATTTAAAAAAAAATCAAGGGCTTATAAATTTTAAAAACAAACATATTTATCATTTTGTAATAATTTCTTTTTGAAACATATTTTAGTCAATCTTTTTACTTTTAGGGTCAAATTTAAATTGTTTTTAGGGCTGATTTGTAGAACTAAAAAAACTTTTTAGTTCTATTTTAAGTGGATGTCCCATTTTTTGACATGAGTTGGTATATTAACTTCCGATAACATTTTTGTTTTATTTTTGTAACAGTTTAAGGCAATTTTCGTTTGTGGTTGTAAATTTTAATTACAAATAACATTTCCTTCAATATCCACTTTTTTTTTAAATTAGTACATTTTTTTTTGATAATTTTAGCAAATCGTCTTTCAAAAATTTGTAAAATGATTTCCGAAATTAGTAAATATTCTGTAAAAATTGTTGTTATTGGAAAAATGTAAATAGCAAAAAGATATTCTAAATAATATTTTTTTTTACTAAAAGTCACTACAAAAATAGTAAAGTGGGATTGAAAACCGTTTACAAATTTTTCTACAAACTTTTTTTTCTGAGTGTATAAATTGTTAATAAACCTTTTCATTCTTAACCCGCCCAAAACCTTGCTATCTGTTGCTATTATTGTAGATAGCCCACTGCAAACCTAACTACAAAAAATGTTTTAGATGTTTCGCGAAATAGCTAAAACGTACTACTTAAATTTTCATATTCAATCAATAATTATTGATTTTAAAATGGAAGTAAGATTGAATTTAAAGTTAACATAATTAGTATTTACAAAACATAAAAAACGTATACACAAAAATATTTAACAGAAAAAAAAAATTACTGATAAAAATTTTTGAGTGTAAAAATCTGTTCTGTTATTAACATAAGAGTAAAAAAATTATGTTAATATTTTTACATTTTGAAACCGGGGAAAAATATAAAGTTCAATCCGTTAAAACAAAGAAATTACATTTTTTTACACCAACAAAAAAAATATTAGTAAAAAAAAAAATAAAAATTTAACATGAACACAATCTTTTGAAAATTTTAAAACATTTTATATAGATTTAATATTATTGTTTTTTTTCTCTTTTGTTATTATTTTGCCTTTTAATGATTGGAATATTCAATTTCTGGATTCGATATTCTAGCAAAGTTATCTATAATTTTTGCTATTAAACCGTATTATAATCAATAATTTAAAGATTATTGATGGAAAATACGAGGGCGAATCAACAAGTTTGTGACTTTTTGAATGAAACACATTTTTTTTTGCAAACAACATAACCTCCTTTTAACTCAATACACTAAGTCCAACGTTTCTCCAATTTTTGTATTCCTTCCAAAAAATTGGATTTTTCAAGGTCCATAAAATAAGCATTTGTTTGATCAATATTTTCATTGTTGGAGCTAAATCTATTTCCACCGAGCCATTTCTTTAAGTTTGAAAATAGGAAATAGTCAATGGAGACTCAGTCCGGAGAATATGGCGGAAGAGGTACCAATTCGTACCCAAATTCATGGAATTTTGCCAATCCTTTGAAGTTGTCACACGATTACGTTTATGGTCAATTGAAAGCAAACGCGGCACCCATTTTTCAGACAGCTTTCTTAAATCCAACTGATCATTTAAGAACGAAAACACACTGCCATATGAAATGCGTATGGCATTAATAATACCACGCACTTTTACTTTTCGATCGGCCATCACCATATCGTGGATTTTTTCGTTATTTCGGGTGTATTGACCCCAATTGGCCGTCCAATGAAAGTCACTTTTTTACCATTGAAATCGATGGTGCTGAGTCCCCATAGTATTTATCAAGCTTTTCTTTGGTTTGATTGACGGTTTTTTTCGCAAAAAATAATGTTTAATAAGCACTCGAAATTCACTTTTTTCCATTTTTAAAAAAATCCACGAGGTTGTATGTTTTGCACAGCTTTTAAACGTAAAGCAAATGACGGAACTTGCTAAAAATTTGACAGTAGTCTATTAACAGGTGGTACTTGATGGGAGCAGTGTTGCATTTCATTTAACTACGAGGGAAGTTCGAAAAGTCACTGACTTGTTGATCCGCCCTCGTATTAACGATATTCATTGAATTATTGTCGTCAATTAGATTTCCACTTTCCTCTTTTCCGGATTTTGCCTTATTTCTTTTTGTTGAGATTTTGGTAATGGTATTCCCAAATTCGACAAATGGCTCCTAGAATTTTACAACAGTCTGAAACCCTAACAAAAAAAGAAAACGCGTCTTTTAAACACCATCATATTCAGATTTTAAAATATTCTTACCACTATTAATTGGTCCCAATATAAATAGTCTTCCACTTCAAAATATCCAATAAAATATTTTGTTATAATTTTCAATTATTAGTTTTCAGAAAATTTTGAAGTAATTTTTTTATGACAATTTTCAAAACTTGTTTTTTATTTTTTTTCGAATAGAAATATAGCACAACCTCACAGTAGATGTCCCATTTATATATGTATTGTCTTGTGAAAGTGATATAAAACAGTTGTGACAGTTTACAGAATTCCCCTAAGATTCACAGTTCAGTAACAGAAAACTAGTGAAGGACATAACTTGAAACAATAAAAAAAAACAGTTCTGTGTCAAATGACTGGATTTTATTGCCTTTGACAATGTCTCCTAAAAGTGACATATATATTTTATATATAAAGACCAGTTTTGTGTCCATTAGTTTTAATTTGCTGCAGTCTAGTGTCCCATTTAAGAAACTCTGCTAACTACATTATATTGCTCACAAAATTGTTGTGGTTTGTTGTATTGCTGGTGTTTAGTTATTTAGGAAATTTTTAAGAATAACATTAAGAAACAATATACATTTATGTATAGCTTGTATTTGTGTACTGTGGTCATAAAAATTAAATTTCCTACACATGTTGTACATAACAACAATGTCTTAATAAAAATCTTTACAGTTTAACATACAGTTGGATAGAGAGTATTGCAGAAATGAAAACAAGGGATATAATACAATTCTAAATTTACTTATACTATTCTTAGATCAGTATATCTACAATATTTGCCTCCAAATATACATAAGTTGGCTAACACAGTAAGCAACATTTTAATAGAAGTATTTTTTTAATTTGAACTTCTTAATGCTGCTGATTAATTTTAGATTTAATTGTAATCATTGAAGAGAGATCTTTCTTGGCTAAAAAGGTATGCAATTTTTTTGAATACAACTCGAAAGCAGTTTTACTATATTAGCATGATACCAAATCTGAACAAATGTGAGTCGATGTGATACGATGTTTCAGAAATGGCAGCAGTTTCAGACTTTGAATTAATAACGAGCATTTCACGTAAGAGGCCGCCACCAGTATATGAATCAATATTCCAGTTTCCAATGTCTTACCACTTCAACCTATTGTGAATCAGTGTCTTTGGCAGCTGGTGTCATTTGGTTGAAACGTAAACAACAATAATAAATGTTGTCTCAAATATGTCAGATTTCATAACAGATAAAGTGTTTTTGCGGGGAGTTCTTCTTTGTTATTTAAATATAAAGAAAAGTGCGGCCGAGGGTTATTGAATCTTAATGGAAGTTTATTTTCTCTATCTGATCAATCGTGTCTGATTTGGTTGCGTCGCTTTAAAAGTTGTGATTTTGAGCTTGAAGACAAGAAACGTTCCAAAAAATTTGATGACGAAGAATTGCAATCATTGCTCTATGTAGACTTATACTTGAAGCTTTTGGAGTTGTCAGAATCATTGGGAGTGGGTGAGTCGACAGTCAGTAAACGCCTAAAAGGCATGGGATTTACATAAAGCAAAGAAACTACGTTCCATTAGATATGAAGCCGCCCGACTTGCAAACGCGATTTTTTGCCTTGAACCCCAAAAAAGGATGGGGGTTTTGCATCACATTGTGACTGGCGATGAAAAGTAAATCCATTACGACAACCCCAAGAGAAAAAAGTATTGGATTTTGCCCGGACAGCCATCAATATCCTTCGCAAAGCTGAAAATTCAGGACATGAAACTTATGCTCTATATTTCTTGGTACCAGCTCGGCGTGATCTACTACGAGCTACTCAAACCGAATAAAACGATTACGGGAAAATGCCAGAGGACTCAACTTGAGCCGCGCACTGAAATGGCTGGAATACAAGGAAAGGCAAGACCAGTCAAGACCTACATGGAAACGCTGAAATGAGAAGTCGAGTACCCCATTGTTGAAACATCGTTCCCTCCGACTTTTACTTGTTCTGGTCAAAAATACATGGCCTGTCCCAGCAGAAGTTCACTTCATATGCACAATGCAAAAAATGGGACGATGATTGGATTGCGTCAAAAGACAAGTCATTCTTCCGAGCTGGTATTAGAAAATGACCAGGAACGCTGGGAAACAGTTATGGCCAACGATGGGCAATACTTTAAGTATTATAAATCTGTAAATATTGAAAAAAGCGTTCAATATTAATTTAATTTCCTTTTTTTTGTAAATATACTATTTCTAGCCGAATATTTTTGGGCAAAACACTAATGGGTAGATATTCTCCCTTGTTGCACATACACGCAATAACTCCCAAAAATCGCGTCTTAGATATTGTAAACACTTTTAAATTGTATTAATTGTTTGTTAATAGTAAGCATCCCAGTTGTAGCATTTTATTGAAAGCCCAAAACGTCACTTTTTACTTCGCACTTAACTTTACACTTTTACATTTCCAAATTTCAGGGAAATCTGTGGGTGACATCGGGAATGCTCCTGTGTAAGTTTAGTTTCTTTTCTAATTTAAATATATTTCTGTTTTTTTAATGTGAAAACAAATTGTAAAACAGTAGAAGTATTAATTTTCATTTTCATTTTCATTTTAACTAGAACCATATTTAATTTAATAAGATTTATACTTAATTTAAAAATTTTCGTAAAAAATAATATAAAATTAGGATTTTTTTGTTTAATATCAGTAACATTCCTATATAACAAGTTCCTATTGCAGAACACGTCCTGTGAATTGTGAACCGGTCCTCGGATCCGTTCTTTTATAAAAAAGCCACCGGTCACATTAACATCTGCTTGTCTTATGAGGAGGTGAAATGGTTAACACTAAAAACTAATCACAGAAAGGGTACACTTTAGGATGTGTCTTAAAAATATTTTAGAATTTATCGTTTCCAGATCATCTTAAAGGAAAAATAAACATTTAGTTTTAAATGTAAGACAATATTGGCTTCCACAAAAAAAAATCCGGTTAAGACAACTGAAGTTTGATTGCAGCACCCAAAATATTCAGCAATAACATTTAAATTTGGTTTTGCTAACCGAATTTATTGCTTGTCGCAACAAAAATACACTTTTCAATTCGGTTGGCCAGAGAAAATAGATTCATTGTGACAAGCATTTTTTGCCAATCGAATGTTTTGGGTGGAGCCACCAATGTATGTCTTAACAAAAATTCGTTTAGTACAACAGAAATTCGGTTAGTACAACATAAGTACGGTTAATAGAACAGAATTTCGGTTTAAACTAAATATTTAAATTGCATCGGGAAAATATTTGGTTGGGACAACTAAGTAATTCCGTTTGCAAGAATTTCGGTTGTCACGATGAATCTGTTTTCTCTGTGCAGTAATGTCTCGGCATTATTTTTCTATGGCGTTCAAGTAGCATTTGGGACATGAAAAATTATCCTTCAGAGTGTCTCGGCTTCAACTCGTGTGGTGCCCAATTTCCTTGCTTTTGGGTGAATCTTACTGCTTGAATCTTCTGCTGAAGTGACTCGCAATGATTTTGCAAGTTCTGCTTGAGTTTGATAATAATTATCATCGAGTAATGCCTCCAATTCATCAGCTTCGAACTTTTTTGACTGACCTGGGCAGTCTTTGTCTTCCGTGTCGAAATCTCAATTATTAAATCGCAAAAACCATCTCTCGCACGTTTCAATTGATGGAACATATTGAGCATAAGATTCGGTGAGCAATCGATGTGCTACACTTTTTTTTTAAATAAAGAAGTAAAGCAAACTTGCCCGCAAATGATGTTAGTAGTGAGGACATGTTGAAAATTCGTATTATTCACAAAACTCATTTTAATTCATCAAATTTTTTTAAGCATGTTTGAACACTTACAATATATTTTCCGTTACCGAATTTAGTTTATTTAAAAAGTAATACCTAGAGCTTGTTTTTAAATGAAGAATCAATTGAAATTCATATAGATATATTGTTTTTACTATTTGAATCAGTCATTCAAAAAACAAACTAAAGAAATTTACAGACATTGAGTGGAAGATGATATTTTTTGTTAGATATAAAATTTTATGTTTTCTGTTTTTAAAAATTCCTTATTGTTTTTTTTTACCAAAATAATTTGTTTATATACAAAATTATTTCAATGAAAATTATAACAAATTATTTAAATATAGATAACACAGAAAATAAAAAATATATGTTACATCTCTGTGTGTGCTGTGTTTTGTAAAATTACATACAAATAAAAAAAATTTCAATTTGAAAAACAAACCACAATAATGTTTTTTTCTACTTTGTGTCAGTTAAAAATTTATGGTTACTTAAAACTACTTTCGATTGCTTTTACTACTTATGTCGATTAATAAAGATAGATTGAAAATAAACAACCAAATGGGCTGAATATAATGAAAAATCTGTAGTCCTCTTTTTGATTGTATTTTCGATTATTTTAATATGTATTTTAGATTATTGTTAACGAAATAATATTGCGAGTGAACCATTTCAATGATATCGCTCATTTGCGATAGGACCAGCATAATTCAAAAAACACGATTGAGTTAATGATGGAGAAATGTGGGTTACACCATAAAACATATCAAAAAATGGTATTGATTTCTCTTTCCCCCATTAAATGGCGACCCAAAAGTGTTTTGTATTTTTCTTAGCAGTTAAGCTGAATTAAAAACTTTAAATGCAATTATCTCGAAATCTTTTTTTTTTAATTATGCCGGTCTTCTCGCAAATGAGCGAAGTGTGCTTCATCCGTCCTATTTAAACCAGTAACGGGGTTTGTTTTGTTTCTTCAAACAAATCACTGGGTAGGCACTTTCACTTCGGGTCTATTTCACCAGTCAGAGAGTAGGTATATTTAGACCATCCCTTTTTTCACGGGTTAAGGTACAGCTCACATGAGGCTGCTGCTTTTTGGTATGTGTAAAAAAAGAAATTTTTAAAAATCAAGCAGCTATAATTGTAATTCATTAATTTTGAAAAAATTATTCACAAACACCAATATTTTTTTTAAGGAAAGTTGTTTTAATTATGTGCCTTATTTGGATAAAGGTTTGTTTTTGTAAATAATTAAAATTTAATTTAAAAACTTTTATCCCAGTTATGACTTAAGTGGCGTTAAAGGTTAAATTTGAATAACATTTAATACCACAGAAAGGAACAAATTACTTGACGCTTAAAAATTAAAATTTGTTTTAAATTTTTGTACAAAAAAATATTAATTTTTTTACAGCAAATATTGCAAAGAAAAAAACAATGTAATTAATTATGTAAATTGTCTGTGGTGGGTTTGTTTTGAACTTTACACACTTTTACAGTTTCGTTTTGTTGCAAAGATCTTTTAATAATTATATACTAACAATTATACACTTACACAACTATTTATTTACTATGCCATAGAGAGAACGCTAATGAACTTGTTGTAGCAATAACACTATACCTACAACAACAACAACAAAAACAATTACATTATGTTATTTGTTTATATATATATATGTATACGGTATACTATTGTATATATACATATATACACGTGTATTTGTGTTGGTAAGAGATCCTGTGGTAGTTGTTAGCGGTATTATTTGTTGTGCTTTGGTTTTTATGGTTTTTTCGGTTTTAGTATTATCATTTGTAAAGAATGTTGCTATCCATGTATGTGTTGTAGTGTGTAAGTGGGTGGGTGGGTGGATGGGTGAGTGTGTGTGTGTGTATAATTAATTACACTTAGTGTTACCAATTAAATAACGTTCAAATTTCTAACCTAATTAAGGCAAATTTAAGGATATTGGCGTTTTGCGTCGTTACGCACAAGAACTGTTACTTCTATTACTTGTTGTAAAATAGTATATGATGTCTCTTCTTGTGGAAGTTTATTTTCTTTTTGGGAACAATTTTCTTGAATAATAATATAGCCAGTTGTGTAATTATTTATTTTTTTTTCCCCGTTTATTCTTTTGTTGTTTTGTTAATTTCTATTACAGTTTAGCTTTGTTAATTTTAACCTCCTATATAATTTTCTTATTTTTCTTTTACTTTTTTTTTTTTTTTTTGTGGTAACAAAATGAAGATAAACTGTGTAATTAGTAATGGCCCTTAGATTGTACATTAAAAAATAATTATGTTAATATCTAAATTGTAGTTGGAAAGTATATTGTAATGGTGTTGGATAGATTAAATAAGGTGGCTGGTGAATAAATAAAATCATAATTTATTATGGGTTTGCTAGTCATACATATCCAAGGATATTATTATTTTTTTATTATCAATAATAATTTAACTGTGATTGGGGGTTAGAGTAGACTTTAGAATATATTGAAATATTTTATTTTCAAAAGAGGTAATCTGAGATCTTAAAGTATCTTGTTATAACAACGTGGATAGCTACTTGCAAACCGATAAACAAAAAGTAGTTTTAAATTAAACATTGGTTTGCGAGGAATATAATTACTCCTTATTAAAAAAAAATATTTTAATTTCCCACTTTAAAAAAAAATTCCAAAATTTATTTTTAAATATCTATAAATAAATTTTAATAAAAATGTAAATCTTTTATCTACAAATGTTCAGAATGTAATAATTTTTTTTTTCCATATACATATACGTATGTGGTTATACAAAATATAAATGTTTGAAGGAGCATGATTGTAAAATTTAGCACGACAACTTCCAATCATTTGGGAATTACTTAATAATTCACTATGTTATCACAATACTAAATTTACACCATATTCCAAATTTACTGTAGTAAATACATACTATATGGTATATAACAGTAGCAAAAACCAATAACTAAATTTACAAATATAGATAAATATATTGCAAGTTCTTTGAATAAGGACATTTTATTTAAAGAAATTTCATAATAATTAAAGCATTTCGAATATAAAATATAATATGCTTACACACGAAGAACAGATTCGTTGTGCCCACCGAATTATTTGATAATCGAATTTTGTTAGTTATTTATACTATCACATTATTCGGTTTCAGCTACTTACTATTATATAACAATATATAAAAAGAGTTGCTTCAACCGAATTTATTTGGTAAGCGCATTCTAAATGGTAAATTAGATCCAACCGAATTAATTTTGATATGAAATTAAATTGTGTTTCCCATATTTTTAAATATTTTTATTAAGTCATTAAAAAAAATTAATAAAAAAACAAAGCCTAATACAGGGTGGAACATTTAAAATTTTAAATTTGAATCGGCTATAAAAAAGTACTGGTTAATTTTTTTAAATTTCTGGTTTTATTGGAAAGGTTGAGCTTTGTCATTTAAGAATGTTACACAATATCATTCATATGGCTAGCACGACTGGCTCGGCAGTACCACATCCAATCAACTCAATTTTTCAGTACATTTTCGATTGTTTTAACTCGAATCTCTTCAATGGCAACTTCGATTTCATGTTTCAACGCTTCAATTGTCTCTGAATGGTTACAGTAACATTTATCCTTAATGGCTTCCCATAGAAAATAATTGAAAGGGCTCAAATCACAGCTCCTAGGCTGGCAATTGACATCACATATTCGGCTGATTATTCGATTTTAAGAAACAGTGCGTAAAATATCCATGGTTGCGTTGGCTGTGTGACATGTGGCCCCGTCTTGTTGTATTCAAATGTCGTCCATGTCATTTATTTATTTGCCAAGATATTTATCACAGAAGTAAGGCTAGTCCCCGCTTCAGTTTTAACAACTCTTGAAATTTTACAATCGGTTAAAATTTATTTATATTTATTCTCTTGAATTTTTGGCATGGCACAATAACGCTCACCGTTGACGGTAACGGCGGCTCCTAGCTCATTTTTGAAGAAAAATAACCCAGTCGTGGTAGTCATATGACTGATATTGTGTTCCATTATTAAATGACAAAGTTTAAGCTTTCCAATATATTTTTTCTATTTTTTTAAATTAATAAATTTTGATTAAAACAACTATTCCATTTCAATGGCTGACAATTAATACATTTTCAAATACAACCAATTATCATCATCAGATTGTCTTTATGAAGTTGTTTTATCTTATATCACC
Organism: Eustalomyia histrio; assembly: GCA_949748255.1. Classification (NCBI taxonomy): domain Eukaryota; kingdom Metazoa; phylum Arthropoda; class Insecta; order Diptera; family Anthomyiidae; genus Eustalomyia; species Eustalomyia histrio. The sequence continues at coordinate 17,658,311 of OX456526.1, forward strand.
AATGTTGTTCTCGACTTTGTATTTCTAGAAATTAAAAAAAAAATAATCAGTACTTTTTTTTAATAGACGATTCAAATTTAAAATTTTAAATGACCCACCCTAAAAATAATTATATAATATATAAAGATTAATTATTGATACAATTTCCCTAAAGAAAAATTTCATAAGAAAAATTTCATAAAAAAGTGAAGTCAAATTTAAAAAAAATTTTTAATAATCCGCAGAAAACGTTCATATAATGTTGTCTTCTATAGAAAACTTTTTAAATACTTTTGAATTCCTAAACGTTAAGATTGTAAAGACTTTTCCTATAATTTTTTCTAATGGAAAAAACTATCAGATTATTAGTAGTTTTCCTACAAAAAAGCTATCAAATACCAAGGACTTTCTTCCATTTAAAAACCTTTAAGTTCTGAGAACTTTTTATTCAAGAAAACACCTCCAATTCTGAGGATTTTTGCCAAAAAAAAACACTTTCAAATCTATGGATTTTATCCTGCAGCAATAAGACCGCAAATTCTGTGAATCATTTCCTCATGTACTGAGGATTTATTCCTATTCCTATTCTGTACAAAAAAAAACAAATATTTTAAGGAATTTTACTAATAGAGGATTTATTCCTATTCCTATTCTGTACAAAAAAAAAACAAATATTTTAAGGAATTTTACTAATAGAAATATCTCATAATCTGAGGCATTTTTTGCTATTTTTGAGAAATTTTTCGTGTATACAAGGTGGCGCAAAAGTAATCCTCCTATCAGAAAATGCTATAAATTTTGCGATTGGCCCCTAATGTCAGTTCTGTTTTGGCATTTGTGTAGTAAACACATGCGAAATACACATTAATAAACAATGTAACGCTGCACTGCTCCAGAACGCGGAATATTGGTGACTATTTATTTGAGCAATAATGAAGATGTTTTTTCATCAAAAATAATCATGAGTGGTGAGGCCCATTTCCATCTTAGCGGGTACGTAAATAAGCAAAATTTACGCTTCTGGGGCACTGAAAATCCGCGTGTAACCCACGAAGAGCCCTTAAACCTGCTCAAAGTCACTGTATGGTGTGCTGTTTTCGCTGGAGGAGTCATCGGACCTTTTTTCTTCGAAGACGTCGCGGGCCAAACGGTTACTGTGAATGGTGAGCGCTACAGAGCAATGATCAACGAGTTCTTTTTGCCGCAACTTGATGAATTGGGATTGGAAAACATGTGGTTCCAACAGGACGGTGCAACGCCACACACTGCACATGCCACAACCGATATGCTGAAGGATGCATTTCCCGGGCGCCTAATCTCCCGTTTTGGCGATTTGAACTGGCCAGCAAGATCGCCTGATTTGACCGCTCCAGACTTCTTTTTGTGGGGCTTTTTGAAGTCGCGGGTTTATGTCAACAAGCCTCAGACTCTTGCAGCTCTTAAAGACAATATCCGTCAAGAATGCGAGGACCTATCGCCGGAAGTTTTGGACAAAGTGATGGAAAATGCCATAAAAAGGGCTCAAATGACAATCAACTGTGGCGGCGGCCATTTACATAACATCATATTCTCGACTTGATGTAAAAAAAATTAAAAGAAAAAATAAAAATAATCCACAAGAAGAATCAAAGTTTTTAATTTTTTTTTTTTAAATTACAGCCAAAAAACATCGGAAGGTTATTTTTGCGCCCCCCTTGAGATTCTGAGGACTTTTTATATAGAAAAAGTCCGATATTTTTGGAATTTATTGCTATAGGAAAAAAACCCACATATCTTAAAGACTTTTTGCTATAAAAAACTCTCAGATTATTTGGACCTTTTTGTTTCAAAATCTGAGGAAAATTTCCGTAAAAAATAGCTCAGGTTCTTAAGATTTATTCTTTTAAAAAAACATCCCGATTCTTCTGAATTTTTTTCTTTAGAAAAACTCTCAGATACTTAGAAATTTTTTATTTCATAAAACTCCGAAATACAGAGGACTATTTTCTATTGCAAAATCCCCAGATCCTAAAGCGCCCCAGATATTCAAGAATTTTTCTACAAAAAATCCCTCAGATTCTAAAGACTTTTTCTTATAGATAAAAATCTTGATTTTTTGATATATTTTCCCTCAAAAATTTTTTTTAAAATTTCTCAAATCCACATGAATTTTGTACTTAATAACCCTCAAATCCTTAGGACTATTACCTTTAAAACCCTCAAATCCTTAAATTTTTTTTTTTTCAGAAGAAACCTCAGATCTTAGGACTTTTTCCTACAGAGGACTTTCCAAAAAAGAAAATGCTTTTAGAACTGAAGACTTTTCTACACGAAAACAGATATAACTTTCTGTTTATTAGCTACAACTTTTATTGAGATTTGGCTGGGAAGTTTGGTTTGAATTTTCCAAAATATTTTTTATTAAACAAGATGGACAATTAATTATGATGTTTAAAATGTAGTTATTGTAGTCTTATATAGCCAAGATTGTTTTACACAAAGAAAATATATTCATACTGACGACTAAATTTTTAGCCCATCGAGTGATTTGGTTGTGGAAACCAATTTTATTTTGTCGTGACAACAGAATATCAACTGAGGTATCTTTATTTTAACTGTGAAAATAGAATTTCGATTGCTTTGGTAACAATTTGATATTTACTATGATTGGCAAAAAAATTTGTTTTTATTATGAATCTGTTTTTTGGGTGTATGTTTTTGAATTATATTGCCTTATTCAAATAATGCAATATTTATATAACAACCATGTTTTGTATGCACAAGGAAGTTATCTTTGGGGTCACCCATCGATTTTGCTGAAACTCATGTTTAGGGGACAGAAGGTCGAGAAAAATAGTGAGTATTGTTGCGTTTTGTTTTTAAAATTTTTTAGATTCTTTCATATAATTAAGGTAAATTGGTTATCAAAAGAAAACAATTTGAAATACCTTTCTAGTGGTATACAAGACAAAGGAAACCCCGATTTATGACCCTTTTTGGTACAAAGCAAATCTGGTAGTCTGGCGGTTGTAAAACGAATTTAGATGTTACGGTTTTCCTTTAATGATTAACTTTTCTTAGTAAGAGTTTTTGCAGTTTTTTTTAATTTTTTTAAGAAACTACTAAGAAGTCGCTTCGCTCGTTTCTGTTTACACATATTTTGGATTACACTAGTTTCAACTACTTTTGTCAATACATTCAGCTACCTCTAATATTGATTACCAGCAGCCGTGAACTAATCCCATCTAATGGAGAATATTTCGTAGTTACACTATATTATTATTTTACGAAAAAAAAAAAATTGTGAAATATTTATTTATTTTGCGCAAAAAAATATTTTTTATTAAGATAAATTCTTAGGCAAAAATAATCTTCTTTGGAGGCAAAATTCCATTATTATAAAATTTCATTAGGCTCTGGCGAAAAATTGGGACTCGGCTGTGTATGTTTACCCATCTAATTTAAGCAACGGGGTGTTTGGGAGTTTTCTTGGTATTCCTGTTGGTTAAGATTTTAAACGTCTTTCTTTGAAGCTCTATATTCGACTATACTTCTTATATTTCAATATAATGTCGTGTTTTAATTTAATTTACAAATTATTTTGAATTTTGTAAATGTCTGATATGTTCAAACACACAAATCTGCTTTTCATCCCACATTTTTATCACGTAAAGATGAAATTTGGACCACAAGAAAATATACCTATTCATTAATTTTCTTTTTTCTTCCACTTATTAAAATTTCAGCGAAATTGTTGGACAATACCGGCTGTGCTTTCCTTGTCAGCATAATTTTTGTATTACTATTCCCGAATAGAATAAATATGTTGGCAATTTGAAATGCTCTTAAAACATTAAATATGCACAAGTAAAGAAGAATAAAAGGACGAAAAAATAACACTGAATATTCTGGCAAAAATATTACCAAAAATATACATACGGCCATATATGAGGTTTTCAGTACCAATCGCCGCGCTACTGGAAAAATTATATCGGATTTTTGTTAAACTTACAGAATTTCTTATTCTAAAAACAATAGAAATAAAACATTGAACAACTTTGTTAAATTTTTCTTACTACGTATTTTGCAAAAATTATATTTTTTTTAAACATATAGTTTATCTTATTATTGATTTGGCTCACTGACAATGATTGAAAAAAATTAGTTACAAATAGATGTTAACAACATCTTTCTGGTTCTGAAACTTATTTCATGTTATCTTTGGTTTTGCATTAGAAAAATGTAAATTAAGTTAAACCTTTACATGTTTTTTTTTTTTGATAACGGATTTTTTGGCATATGGATCAAAACAAGAACTGTGCTTTAAAAGATATATTTTAAACCAATAAATAAACAATTTATAAATTTGTAATAGAAGAATAAAATAAATAATCATTGATTTGGAAAACCATAGAGGAAGAATAAGTATAGAGATTGCAATACCGGCAGCGGCCAAATAAAATTTTATACAGAATACAAAGGCTTGGAAACTAAGAGAACACAGGGGAAAATTGAGCAAATTTCCCTGATTTCTGCAAAAATTTAAGTAAAATTCCCTGTTTTAAACTTTTTTCAAATCCAATTGGGAAATATGCAAACAACTAATTGGATTTGCAAAGAAAATCAATTGGAATAGCAAAAAAAAAAAACAACAATTTGAAAAGATGCCGAACCTTTGTAATTTGCCCATATAAAGCCAAGAAAACGTTTTTTACTACGTGAGCGGCATCGTCATGGTGTGGGAAAACCCTAAAAACAGAAAACATTATTTATTATAATTAAATTGAATTTGAGAAATGCTAAACATTTTAAAATTTGGAAAATATGAAAAAGAAAATTAAAAATTTCATAACTCAGAGCTAAATTTTAAGTGCAAAATAAATTCATAATTATTTTTATTTCTAGAGAATATTTCTATATTTTTCGTTGTGTTACTTGTCTTAGTTTCATACAAAACATTCGTTGAACCTTGTTCTCCATAAATATTAATTAAAACTTCTTGTTTTAGATATTAGCGACACCTAACCTAAACGTATGAGTGACACAATAATAAGTATCCCAGCAAAACTTTGGTAATGGGTGCGATATTCTCATGCATTACCTTGTAATGATAGCCTGTTATCTTTTTCATTATTTGCAAACATAAAGTAATAAGTTACTCATTATTGATTACGTAATACATGATTTATAAATGTAAAGTAATAATTGAAATATTTTTGAAAATCTTTTTTTAGATACATTACTTTGTGTTTTTTTGTAAGCAAAATGGTAATGTATGTTTGTTTTAATAATACTAGCGAAAAACGAAGCGCAACAATTCATTTAAGTTTAAAGCAATCAAATACTATATGCGTCGATAGCTCAGTGGGTACAGTTCTCGGCTGGCAACCAGATTTCCCTGGTTCGATTCCCATCTTGACCACATTATTTTCAATTACAAATAATTTAAATAAAATAATTGTAATAGTTTTTTAATAAAAAATCCTCTTTTTTAAAAATCTATTTTTAGACACATTACTTTTTCTATTCTCGTAACCATATAAGTAACCTCTTACATTATCACCTCTAAAGTAATGGGTATATATGTACATTTCTTTGAGGCTCATCGCGTATAAAATTCATCAATGATGTAAGGTGTAAAGTAATCCATCGGCCCCTATGGCTATACATTACTTTACCCATTATTTGATAATGTGTGGTTTTGCTGGGATACGTACAGAGTTATTAACTGATGCCACAGTACAACACGAATAACAATTACGGGGTTCTGACTATGCATTCTGGTAGAGGGGATAAAAAAATACGTGTGTTGACGTTTCGAAAGATCACATTGGAATTTAATTTAGGTGGAGGGTTAAATTTTCACCCCTTTGGCCTATTCGTTCAGCATATCGGTATATGAAACTATGTGTTCTTTACATTTTAGGTGTAGGGTATATTCAGCAACTTTGTAGAAAATATTAACGCAAATATTTTCGTGGAACATATTAACCCTCTAACTCCCCCACATAATGGAAATTTTGGGCTCTATTCTAAAAAATCTTAAAAAACTCCCCTAAGCAGGGGGAGAGCTGGAATGAAATGTTCTACAAAAATATTGGCCATAAAATTTTACTACATATGTCAGAACACACCAAATCCCAAAACTTAACACAAAAATCAAAAAACAATTCAAGATTGCTCATCAGCTTTCTAATCAAATTTTGGGATGAGATGACCTAAATATAGGGTCCGCCAAATAACTTTTTTTTTTTTGAAAATGCTATAAAAAAACTACTGAATATTTTCTCAAATTTCTTTTTTAATTTGAAAGTACAATCCTTCCGGTTAATAATGGAAAATAATTTCATTCAAATAGCTGCCTCGGCTGGCCATGCAGTAGCCTACACGATCGATCCGATTTTTAAGCACATTTTCGATTGTATTTCACCCCACAAATAATAGCCCAACGGTGTCAAATCGCAGCTCCGAGGTGGCCAAACGACTGATAATGCGATCTTAACAAACAGAGCGCAAAACATCGAGTGTAGCTTCGGCTGTGTGGCACGTAGCGCCGTTCTGTTGAAAACAAATGTTGCCAATATTCTCCTCTTCAATTTTGTGAACAAAAATTCGTTCAAAATGGCCCGATAACGATCGCCATTGACTGTAACGGCCACTCCTTGCTAATTTTCGAAGAAAACTGGCCCAATTATGCCCCTGGACCAAAATCCGCACCAAACAGTGACTCGGTTTGGGTGCATCGGCTTTTCAATGTATGTGTGCGGGTTTTCTGTGCCCCAAATGCGACAATTTTGCTTGTTTACATACCCGCCAAGATCAAAATGAGCTTCATCTGAAAAGATGACATTGAAAAGATGACATTCTGCAACATTACCATTATTTTCAAAGTAATCTCGCAATATTTCCCAGCGTTCTTCAAGCGTATACACAACCATATTCCTTCAGCGGAAAGATAAAACTAATTATCTGTCAAATCAGACATAAGTGTTACCATTCACGAAATTAGCACTAGTTGAAAAAAAAAAACGTTAGATGGCTGACCCTATATTATGTAGGTTTTTGTTAAAATAGAGCGAACAATTAATTACCGTTATGTGGGGCAGTTAATTTTTTAACATGCAAATTTAGTAGACCGGTTTATTAAATGATTTATTTTATTTATTTTAAATAATATTTTCAGTTAATTTAAACCACAAACTTTTTTCAATTCTTAAGTTAGATATTTTTTTAAAAACCTTTTATACAAGTTGCTGACTGATGTTCTAAAAAAAATTATATACTAAATTTTGATACCCTCCTCCATATATGGTGAGGCTATATATCAGTTTCTCATTCCGGTTTAAGACCCCATAAAGTATACATATTCGTTATCCCTTTGAAATTTCAAGCCGATCTAGTAATGTCCGTTCGGCTGTCTGTTGAAATGGCGATCACGGCGCAGAGACGCAAGCCGGGGTGTTTATTTTTAATTAGAATAAAGTACACCCTTCCGAGCAATGTGGTATTGAAAATGAGCATAATCGGTACAGTGGTTAAAAAGTTTTCCATTTTCAAATTTTTTACTACAATTTAATAGTAGTATTGAATATTTTCACCTCAAAACATTTTTTTCACCACAAAATTTTTTTTATCATAAAATTTTTTTTCACTTCAAAATATTTTCCTAACCCAAAGTTTGTTGTCACATCCAAAACATTTTTTAAAAACCAAAAATTTTTTCACCTCCATAATTTCAATTCTAAAGTTTTTTTTTCATTATTGGTATCAAAAACGGTAAGAACATTTTTCAGGACATTGGTGGAGGGTATTCAAAAATTCGTCGCAGCTGATTTTAAGCCTTTTTTTACTTGTTTTTTGTTTAATAATAAAATAAAAATCAAAAATTGGTCTGTATAATATGCCGGAAGTTACTGTTTACTCTTTTATTAGAATTAGTTGACAACAATCATGACTTTTAATTTGTATCTTAAATTGCTATTTCTTAATAAAGAAAAGAAAATTACAAAATAGCTATTATAATTAAAAAAAAAAATGTTTTTGTTTGAGTTTGAAATATAAATCCCACAGGGCAAATAAAATGTCAACAATATTCAAAATACTGAATAAAAAAGTATTTTTTTAATAAGAGTTTTAACCAGAGAAAACAAATTTGCTTATTTTGTTGTTTTTCCTTTTTTTTTTTACTCATATTTGCTTTTTGCCGCTTTTTTGGATTTTTCAGTTTTTAGTTTTAAAGTAGCTATTTCATAAGATTTTTGAGCTTTAAATTAGTTTTTAGCATTTTTTGGCCTCAAGGTGCTTTTTTCCAATAAAACAAATAATTTTTCTGCTAGTATTGTTCTTTTATTTTTCTAAAAAAAACAGTTTTTCACCAACTTTTTACTCTTGCTATTTGTCAATATTTTTTGCTTTAAAAAAATTTATTTTTGTTACGTCCCTACTTTTTAGATTAATAAGATGGACAGTTGCTATAGAAAGTCTCATAAATATATTAGAAAATATATTTTATATACAAATACATATACAAACATGAATTTATGCACGAGTATTTGTGGGTTACAAAACAATTTTTTTTATTCTATATTTTTTTATCATTTGAGAACTGCATAAGAAAATGGTGTATAAAATAAGCTTTTATTTTATATAAAATTTTCGTTGTTGTTTTTGCGTTCATAGAAAAGTATTTGCAAAAAAAAAACAACCTTCCTTTTAAAGTTGCGGTAGAAAAATGCACTGATCTTATAAAAAATTCACATACACAATTCTATTTAAAGTTCATTTCAGAATGTTGTTGTTTTCTTTTTTTCTATATGAATTGTGTGAGTGTGGCCTTTGAAATGTCATAAAATATGTATAAAGACAGAAGTTAAAAATTATTTCTTAACAAAAAAAATAAAATAAAAGAATATTTCTTAAGATTTTGAAAAAAAAAAACAAGGAATACAGCACTTTCTAAGTGTAATATCAGTTTTAAGAGACCAAAGGAATATGCTACAAATATTTAATCTTTTGAATTTATTTTATATAAATCATATGGTCAAGGTTGTGTTATACATACAAAGAAAATATTTTAATCAAAATGTTTGTAATGTCTTTATATGTACATATATGTTTTTTTTTTGTGGATATATGTATGTTATGTTTGAAGGCAGAGGTACATAGTTAGAATTAAGCTTTGAATATGTAGTGAAAGGTGTAATAAAATTTTTAAATTATTTCATTTTATTTTCGGTAGAAATTTAAGCTCTTTTTTCTTTCATCATTATTGATGATGAAAAATATATATATTTTTTTAAAATGTTTAAATTTTTTTAATTTAAATATTTTGTAAGTCTGGTGAAACCTTTTTCTATTTCAAAACAATACAAAGTAGGGTACAAAAACTAGAGTAAAAAATCAACGAACCAAATAGTTACAATTTCTACCAAGTGAAATGAATATAAATATATAAAGTTTTCCAGAAAAGTAAGTAATAAAAAAGTAAATAATATAAAAAACTATATAACAAAATATTATACACACATACAGGGTGCGCCAGCTTTCATGTCATTGACTTGACAACACATGATTGATATGTCAATTTATTGAAAATTTTTACCATATATCGCAAAACAACGCACCGAAATAGTAACGCTGTACAAATAAAATAATCCCCAACAATACACTATCAAATAATGGGTAAAGTAATGTATAGCTATAGGGGCCAAATTTTTCCGTACACCTTACCTTATTGATGAATTTTAGAGGCGATGAACCAACTTTTGAGGTCATAAAGTAAGTGGTTCCTTATAAGGTTACGGCGATTGGAAAAGTAATGTATCTAAAAACCTACTTTAGAGGTGATAAAGTAAGTGGTTACTTATAAGGTTAAGAGGATGTGTCCAAAAATAGATTTTCATAATAAAAAAATTTAAAAAGAAATTTATTACAAATAATTTAAACGTTAATAAATATAATGTAGACATGATGGGAATCGAACCTGGGAACCCTGGTTGCCATACGTGGGTACTAACCACTAAGCTATCGACTTAACTAAAATTTGATTGCTTTAAACTTGTTTTCGTTCGTAGTAAATACAACAAAACTCAAATGAATGATTTTAAAAGTAAATTTTCAAAAATATTATAATTATTACTTTACAATTATAAATCATGCAATACATTATCAGTGACCGGTAAATCATTTAATTTATGCTTAAAAATAATGCCAAAGGTAATAAGCTATCACGCATTTCCAAAAGTTTTTTTTTTGGTCGTTCAGTTGTGTTAACTCAACGTACATATCGTCGAAAATATCGTGGTCCAGAATAAACTATTTGTTATTTAGTGTCGAATTTTGTTGAGGTCGGTCGAGTGGAAGATCTTCTACATGCCGCTCATCCAAAGCATTCCAATAAACTTGTTTAAGAAGGATGATTCCCACTTGTTTCCGTACAAAGTGCAATTGACACAAAGAATTTTGTTGGTAGATCGGCCATATCGCTTGCAACACGGCAAATCAACCTCTCGAATGGTTGACAATGAACCTGGGGTCGAATTACGGCATTCGTGATCGTAATTTTTGATCAAAATTAGTTTTTTATTTCTAAAAATCAAACATTAGAACGGAATATTTTCCATCAGGGATGTTGTAGTTTGGCCCCAGATTGGAAATAAAAGTTAAAGTTGGTGTTATCATTATTAGTATTATTGTGGTAACTTTTTTAAAAAACAGTTTTCGAACAATTTCGTTCGATCACGAATGCCGTAATTCGGCACCTGATTTTTGGAAGCAATTTTTGATGACCAACGAGGCCCATTTCACATTCGGTGGCGGCGTTAGAAGCAAAATTTCCGCATTTGGGGAACGGAGAATGAACACTTGATCCAGAAAATACCATTGCATGGTCAAAAATTTACTGTTTGGGACATATTTTGGCGCAAACTCCAGTAAATTTATTTTTGGGATTATGATTGTACCAACCATAGTCGTACTACAATATTGTTATCACATTATGGTAATAAAATAACCATAATTTTACCATAATATGGTCCCTACAGTTAATATAATTATTCGAAACTATAAAAATTTAAGTATATTTCTTTAAGTAAATATTTTTTATAAGGAAAAAATTTGATATTGTGGACTTCTTTGATTCTATAGACTTTTTAAAAAAAAAATACTTCACAAAAAAATTTAAATGCTAAGAACTTTCTTAATAAAAAAAAACATAGATTGTAGAAACTTTTTCTTTTTTTTTGTTTAGAAAAAGTTCTTAGAATCTAAGTAGTTTTTAATGTTTAAAAGTCCTCAGAATCCAAGAATTTTTTTATTGAAAGAAAGGCTTTAGAATGTCTGCTTTTTAAGAATATATGAATTTTTATCTAAGAAACAGTTTTCAGAATCTGAGAATTTTACTATAAGGAAAAAAACCATAGAATCTAAAAATTTTTCTATCAGAAAAATTTCTAAAAATTCATTATTTTGTATAAAAAACCTTTTCTTACAAAACAAAACTTGTGTTCTACAGACTTTTTCTTATAAAAAATTATTTTATTAATATTCTGAGTAGTTTTTTCACAAGAAAGGCGTTATTTTACAAGAAATTAATAAATAAACATATATTTTTATAAAAAATTATTATTGTTTTTACTGAAAAGAATTAAAAAAATATTAAATCTTTATATAGAATCTTTTTGAAAATATTTTTTTTTTAGAATGAACTGATAAGTGTAAAATATACCCAACAATAATTGAAAAGTTAAAAATTCAAGTGCTTTAAATATTGCTTTTTTTATGCTTTATTTTAAGTGTTTTTTGTTTTGCAGACAAAATCAAGTTCATACCAATAAAAATAATTTGTTTCATATTTTGCATTTATTGTCAATTTTACAAAAGAAAATGAAAACATTTTTTCAAATTTAAAGTTTTTCTTTGAAGATTTTTATAAAATCTGAATTTCTTCCATGGATTTTAACGAAAAGTTAAACCACATTTATTTGGAGCAAAACTCTGTCTTTCCATTATCTTTTTTTCTTATTTCAGAAAGATTCTAAGAAATTTATAAAAATATATGTACACGCAAAGAAAAAACATGGTTGGGAGAATCATATTCGAAGAGCATCATATATTTTTGGGTTTATGATTGTGCTAAACATAGTCGTACTATATTGTGGTTATCAAATTTTGATAATAAAATATCCATAATTTTACCATAATACTGACCCTACAGTTATATTACGATCCAAAAATTACCATATTATGATTCTAAATAAACATATTATGATGTTGAATTTATCATAATATGATTGCATCTAATCATAGTATGCTCAAAATGTTATCACATTATGGTCCCCATAACTATATTATGATTTCTGGATTATCATAATATGATCCATATAAAATATTTATATAGAATCTTTTTGACAATGAATTGATTATTGTAAATAATATTACATGTATGAGGAATTTTCGAAAGAAACCCTCAAAAAAATCTTCTAAAGTTTAAAAAAAAAATAAATTGGATCCTAATAGGTCAATTGATGAAATGTTTTAATGCCACATGAAAGGTATTTTGTACCCATCTGATATTTGTCCAGTTTTAGAAAACAATATATGATTGTTTTTTTAAGACATTTTGGTTTTTATGAAAACAAGACAATACCAGTATTATGACTGTAAATGTCAAAGTCATGTTTTATTTTATGTATAATTTTTCTTTGATTGTTGCCAGCATTTTATGGTTGCATAATTATCATATTTTTTTCATAGTCAGAATATTTGTTACCACAGTATGGTTACAGCCAATCATGTTATAAAATAGAAGGTGTCAATCATAAAATAGTGAAATATTTACTATAATAATGATGGTAGCGACCATGTTGATGGTTATACAACCAATAATATGGTTGTGACAACCATACCCGATTGCAGCAATCACAATATAGTAGCAGTGATCATGTTGCAACTATGTTTTTTCTCTGCGTGTATGATAAAAAGAATTAATAAATTGTACTAAAAACAATCAATACCGTATTTTTATGGTTTTGTTTAAACTTGAAGTTAAGACTTAAAAATTAGTGTTATTATTATGTTGTTTGAACTTGAATTTAACTATTTTACAAGGCTCGAGTTAATATTCTCTTGAGTTATATTGTAATGTTCGACTTGAATTCCAGTGTCCGTTTTGCTGAAATATTGAAGTGTAATTAAAGTGTAAATCAAGGCCTGAAATTGGAAAATATAACTTAAATGACACTGGATTTTAGCTTTAATTCCATCAAAAATTATTATTGGGTAATGTTATATATATAAGGCATTTTCGAAAATAAACCCCCCCCCAAGGAAAAATGATCATTTTTACATGGGTGACTGAACTGATAGAATTTATTTTTCTGAAAACAAGACAGTATTATTAGTGTAAATGTCAAAGTAATGTTTTATTTGATTTATAATTATTTATTGATTGTTGTTAGCATTTAATAGTTCCATAGTTATCATATTTTTTTCTAACCCATCTAAAAATCGAAATAGATATGAGCATACATGATCATACATGGGCCTGTATATGATCATGCATGGGCATACATGGTCATATACGTCCATACATTGTTTAATATATGACCATACATGATCTCATATATGACCATATATCTTCGGATCCGAAATTTGAGGGTATATGGACGTATATGATCATATACGAGCATACATGAATATTATATAAGCATATATGATAATATATGCACATATATCACCATATACCCTCAAATTTCGGATCCGAAGATATATGGTCATATATGAGATCATGTATGGACGTATATGACCATGTATGCCCATGTATGATCATATAAAAGCCCATGTATGATCATGTATGCTCATATATAATTCGATTTTTAGATGGGAAGTCAGAATTTTTGTTATCAAAGTATAAAATTGAAAGTGGCAAACATGACTTCATTTGTGGGTTTATATGAAAACCAAGATGTACACCAACAAGCCTCATACTATTGACGAGCTCAAGGCAAAGATTCCCTGAGATGCTTGAAAAAGTTATGGCATATGCTGCAAGAACGCCACATTTCTCTGTGGCCTTAGTAGTAGTTCAAATGAATGGAAGAGGACCAAATCACCCCGGTAGACTAGATGGTAGAGTGATAGCTTATCAGTGCGGCGGTCGTGGGTTCGAATCTCAACGGTGGCTCTCTTCTGTTTGTTAAGTAATTCAATATTCACCTACCGCCATTAAATATGGCGCACCCTGTTCATTTAACATTTACTACTGTACTAAACTAAAGGAAACGAAGTTTTTTTGTGTAGTTTTTCGAAAAAGAAAAAAACATTTCAAACCCACAGCTAACATTAAACATTACTATAAAGGTAAGATTACAACATTTTCAATACTATTTTAAAAAATTCAATTTAAATTTGTTTTACTAATATTAACTAAAACAATTTCAGAACTTGTATCAAAGCTTAAAGTGAATAATATAAATTAAAGGACAGCTCAAAAAGAATTAAAAATTTTTGGAAACGACTTTAGTATGATACACATTTATGGATTTATTTAAAAAATAATAAATTTAAAAAAATTTTGGAAAAAAAATGTTAATATTTCTAATGAAACTTTTAAAATAACATTGGAAACGGTTTTATTTTAGCTTCGGTAAGAAAGTTTTTTTTTTTTTTCCAGTTCTACACACAAACATATAAACAGTCATGCATATAACTTACAAAAAGCTTTAACTTAGAGGAGCAGTGCTACTTGTAAAGTAAATTGGCTTGAATTCTAAAGAGTAAACGACTTTTTATTTTCTATTTGCTATTTCAAAAGAGTTGATGTTTGTTGAAAGTTTTGAAAAATTAAATAAATTTCAAATTCATGTTAAGCTGTAGGTGTAGTATTTCCTTTTTTTTTGTAATCTAAGTTATAATATAACATACAAATATATATAAATCACTTTAAGGCATTTAGCATCCTATAAAATTATATATTGTAATATACAATATTTTGCCATAAAAAAACTACACTCAAAAAAAAGTTAGTAAAATCAGTATAAAATATTAATATCATAAAAATTGTGTTGGTGGAAATTAGCGAGCTGATTTTTAGCAAAATTTGTGCTAACACTTTGTCGATTCTAAATAAAAATTCTTGATAATTCTTTCAGTTTTATTCGATCTTCTTGATTTGTGTAATATTTCTTATCGAGCTAAAGATCTTTTATTTATAAAAAATTAATTATAAATATTTATTTATCTCAAAATATTTCGTCACCACATTGGGTGACTTCTTCAGGGGAAATTGTTTTTTTTTATAATTTATAATTAATACCGAAAATGTCGCAAAGTTCAATTGACTCAGGAACTGAAGCCAGCTGACCATGGACAGCGAAGGGAGTTCGTTAATTGGGTATTGGAGAGACAACATGAAAATGCTGATTTTGCCGATAAAATCATCTTCACTGACGAGGCCCATTTTCATCTTGATGGCTTCGTCAATAGGCAGAATTGTCGCATTTGGGGTGAGGAAAATCCTCGAGTGATTCACGAGAAGCAAATGCATCCTCAACGTGTCACTGTGTGGTGTGGTTTTTGGGCTGGAGGAATCATTGGACCTTTTTTTTATGAAAATGAGGCAGGTCAAGCGCAAACAGTCAATGGTGTTCGGTATCGTGAAATGATAACCAGTTTTTTCTTGCCTAGAATTGAAGAAATGAATGTGGAGGGCATGTGGTTCCAACAAGACGGCGCCACATGTCATACAGCCAGAGAAACAATTCAATTGCTGCATCAGTCATTTCCCGGTCGTGTTATTTCGCGTTTTGGAGATCAGAATTGGCCGCCTAGATCGTGCGATTTAACACCATTAGATTTTTTGCTTTGGGGTTTTTTGAAGTCGATGGTTTACGCGAATAAGCCGACGACGACTCAAGCCTTAAAAGAGGAAATTGGACGCTGCATTAATGAAATACCGCAGCATTCATGCAAAACGGTCGTTGAAAATTTCATTAAAACATCGCGTGCATGCCAGCAAAGCCGCGGCGGCCATTTGCACGATATATTGTTCCATACATAACCTCATTCTGTCTACTTTACGATATAATAAAGTTTCACGATTTTTTTTTAAATATCTGTGTTTTATTTAAAATTTTAAAATTGCGTTCTTCTTGGGACACCCTTTATTATTTTCACTGTATAATTTATATCATAAACAACCACTTAAACATATCTGATTTAACTTTTTATTTTTTTATATTCACATTTTCTGGAAACACACATTTTTAGCGTCTTAGTTGTATTTTATATTTCTTGGAAGAATTGTATTTTTAGCGTTTTTTTGTCCATACTACATTTAATTTAGTTGTGACATCTACCTCTTGTCATTCTAATTGTTGTCCTCACTATAAATGTGTTAATCAGGCAAATTTTGTTAGCAAGAAGAATTAGTAAAAACTTATATGTAACTTTAAAACTTTACTAAAAAAAAATTACATTTTTTGCTGAAAAAATATAAAATTATTTGCTGAAAAAATTAAAAATTTGATGGCTAAGAAAATATAAAAATTGCTGAAAATTGGTATAATTGATAATTTTTTTATTAATTTATTTTTTGAGTGTACTAGAATTTTTAATGTCATAAAGAAAAGTTTAATATATATTGAAAACATAATTTAACTTTTTTTATATGTGGAAAAAGTTTTTAAATCATGTATAATATGAGCCTTTCCATACCAATTGCCCAGCTAAAAATGGTATATCGTATCTATGTCTAAGTATTTGTTGTTCTCAATGATATGAATAAAAATCTAAATATTTTTTAAGAAATTTTCAAAAAGTGGGCGAGTAGGCGTAGTTAAATAGTGACCAATTTAACACTCATGTTTAGTATATTGTTTATAGTAATTTAATAGAATTTATTAATCTAGTGTAATATATTACTCAATTTATCTAAAAGTCGGTCAAAATTAATTTGTGTATTGGGAGCTTGAATTAATAGAGCTTTTTTTTCGAAATTTATGAATTTATTATTGTATATTCTGTTAGGACATCAGTACGTATAACCAATACATACACTGTGCAGCATTTTTGAAGTTATCGAGTGCAAACTCCTTCTCGTGTGAAATTTCACGAAGTACTTATCGAAACTAGGAAAACCCTATTAGGGTGTTGCTTATTTAGCTGCCGTTCGGATTTTATGGTCTCATGTATATTTTGGCTAAAACGTGACTTTTCCGAAGAAGACGCAATTACTCTCACGGCAATATCTCGGAAACCAATTGTGATTTTGTTTTCCTGGTTGCGGTAGATCCACAGCATTTCAAAAAAATTATATGATACATATGGCGACGCCCATAGCACTTAATCCCACCGAAGTTAAATAACACAAAAAGCTTCAAAAATTTCTCAAAATCTCCATAAGGCTGCGACAACAATTGCTCTAAGAACAATAAGCTTCCTACACTGAACATCTTTGTGAAACGTGTGGAAGATGTTGAAAACGTGAAACATATATTTACATTGGCAACATCTTTCATCTGCCATTTATTTAGCTGTCAAAAAAATAATAGAAAACGACGCATATTTTTTGTTAAAAATAAAAAATGGATTTAGAGAAAGCATTAATCATTGGAGTAGTTGTTGCTTTGCAAGAACAAACCTAAATTTTAATGCATTAAATTGAACAATTAAAGGTCATTCTGGAAGAAGATGATGATGAAGAAGAATTTTTGGTAGACATAAGAATAAAATTCTTACGTTCCGCTCATTTTTCTTTGTTGAATAATTTTTTTTGTTTATTTTCTGCAATGTCAGTTTGCTAGTGATGGCACAAAGAAAATCGATTTTTTTGTAATTTTTGTAGTGATGACACTTAAAATAACGAAAGATATAAGATGGAACAAAATGAGAAAGGATAATCTTTTGTAGATGTAGAAAGATGTAAAATTTTTTGCCTGTGTAATTCTTATGGGCTATAAACATCTCGTACAATGACAGTGTTGCCATATCTGAATCCCTTCATCCTTTATCATCTTTCATCTATCCCTTTTCAAAAGAAATCAGCACATTAATTATTAGGAAGGATTTCCAAAGTTTTCCAATCTTAAAAAAATACACATCTGTACACTTAAAATAGTTTGTAAGTTAAAATAACTGAAAATATCATTTAAAAGAAATGATATTTCATTTAAAAACCGGTCTACTTAATTTTCATTTAAATTAAATTCCATTTGTTATTTATTTTTAAATGTTGATTAATCAACTGACATATCCGTAAGAAACAAATTATATAATCAGTTAAAATAAATGTCAAAATTTTACCTACCAATCCTTAAAAAATAAATGTTTTTTCATTTATTTGAAATTATTTCCGTTTTTGTATTTTTTGTTTTTTTTTTTAATATACTCGTACAATACAAAACGTATGTATGCATATGAAGCTATAAACACTTTTTGTGTGAATGTATTTGTGTATGTATGTGTGTTTATGAAGTTCTTGTAATTTGTATTGAAAAATTTTCTATATATACAACCAATTTAAATAAAAAAACAAATTGAAATTTTTTGAATATTTTTTTTGAAACAGACAGCAAACAAAATTTAAATTTGTAATAACTGTTACGGACACAAATAAACCACAAGTATCCGTTTTGTGGGTAAATTTTTATTAAATATCAAACAAATGAAAAAAATAAATGAAACTGAAAAAAATCAGTAAATGATAGTAAATTATTTCGAATAAATGTATAAAAAAGTTAATATACCAATAGATATTTCTTTGAAAAATAAATGTATGTTCCTTTATTTTTAAATGAAACGGAAAACTTTTTTATTAAACTACAAACAGTTAACTACATAATATTCTGAGTGTACTTATTTTATAAAATAAAAAATTGTTTGTCCAGTTTTAGAAGATGTACATTACATAACATACACTAAAGATTGACAACTATGAGTAGTTGTAAATTTAAAAAATAATAATCCGATTGCCACAAAAAACTCTGTCGACATATAAAAATTACTAAAAATTTCTAAGATCCATTAAATTATTATAAATCATATACTAAAATTGGGGACTTATTAAGATAATATTTTACCAGAAAAATTGGTTTTTTATTTGTATCATATGGGAGAATAAATAGTAAGTTTGATATTGAAACAATTTCCTTTTTCTTTAGTAGTCGGTTAATTACTATGGAAAGCCTAATATTTATATTTTCTTTTTTGTTATTGTATTTTTTAGTTTTAGAACAAACATATTTTTGTCTGTAGGCGATTTGTTGTGCAAAAGAAATTAAATTTTTTTTAAATAAACTAAAGGTTCGACTTAAATTTGGACAAAATTATATTCAGTGGAATGATAGCTGATTGCCTGAATTCAAGAAATTTCAAAAAAATTTTCAAAAATAGGTCAAATCCCGACAAAGGAATCTGTTACAATTTCACTAAAGGTGGTTTTGAAAACTACGAAAAGTCATCTAACGACATGTGCTTATATAAAATAATAACATGATTGAGTGACTAACTCAATGACTTAATATTGCCCAATTTATATCTCTATCTAGAGGGGTAACGTGGTAAAAAACATTTTTTTTTGCAATTTTTGACAGAAACGTGGTAAAAAAGGGTTTTCGTGTGGAAAAGCCTTCCCCTGAACAGCTTTCATAACCCCATTGCTTACAAAACTGAAATGAAAAATAGCACTTAGAATATTATGTAGTTAACTGTTTGTTGTTTAATAAAAAAGTTTTCCGTTCCATTTAAAAATAAAGGAACATACATTTATTTTTTAAAGAAATATCTATATTAACTTTTTTATACATTTATTCGAAATAATTTACTATCATTTACCATTTCAGTTTCATTTATTCTTTTCATTTGTTTGAAATTTAATAAAAATTTACCCACAAAACGGAAACTTGTGGTTTATTTGTGTCCGTAACAGTTATTACAAATTTAAATTTTGTTTGCTGTCTGTTTCAAAAAAAAAAAAAAATATTCAAAAAATTTCAATTTGTTTTTTTATTTAAATTGGTTGTATATATACAAAATTTTTCAATACAAATTACAAGAACTTCATAAACCCACATACATACACAAACACATTAACACAAAAAGTGTTTATAGCTTCATATGCATACATACATTTTGTATTGTACGAGTATATTAAAAAAAAAAAAAAAAAAATACAAAACGGAAATAATTTCAAATAAATGAGAAAAGGCGTCTATTTTTGAAGGAACTGGTAGGTAAAATTTTGACATTTATTTTAAATGATTATATCATTTGTTTCTTACGGATGTGTCAGTTGATTAATCAACATTTAGAAATAAATAACAAATGGTATTTGATTTAAATGAGAATTAAGTAGACCAGTTTTTAAATGAAATATCATTTATTGTAAATGACATTTTCTGTTATTTTAACTTACAAATTATTTTAAGTGAGGTGTTCCTTTTAGTATAGGTTAATTGAACAATAAATACTTTTGGTATTTCAAAAGGCACATGGTCAAAATGATAGATCAAATTAGAAAATTATGGGCCTACCCAAATCGCATTAGCCAGAATAGTATCTTAGATGCATGCCTAATTGGCTAGAAATCTGAAATTTAAAATGTGTATACTCTGCGATATGGGTTCATTTACCGTTATGGTATTATAAGGAATTTTTTTCATGTACGTGTTAAAAATGGAGGTTCAAGAGAAGAAATGTCTTCACTTTTAAGGCCTGCCCAAGCCGCTTTGGCTAGAAATCTGAAACCCATGTAAAAATACAAATATATATGAGCAAACTTGATCTCACATGGTCTTGCATGTGCTCATACAAATACATACATGATCATATATCTCTATGCATAGATCAGTATATGACCAAATGATCTCACATACCTTAGGATCCGAAATTTGAATATATATGGATGTTTATTGTCGTATATGACCATATATACTCCTACAGGGTCATATATGTATATAAGGTATGAACGTAAATGATCACGTTTTTTCATATATGTCCATATACAAGGCCACATATGATCATGTAAATATGTTCGATTTTCATTTGGCTAATTCATATAAATGTAGAAGGTTTTGGCCCCACCTAATAAGCCCTAAATATTGCATTGATCAGCTAAAGAATTACGCATTCCTTATGTTTTTGGCTAATGGATTTTTTTATAATTTTTGTTGGGAACAATAAAAGAGAAAAATCTTCTACTTACCGTTAAAAAAAAATATTTTGAGCTAAACATTTTAAACGTATTCCGTGAGGTAGAAACCCTTTAAGCTAGCAATCTGAAACTTTAAATTCAAGAATCCATTACAAAAAGGTTACAAAAATTAATTTGCAAAAGTAATACAATATTTTTTAAATATGTTCCGATAAACTACCTCACTCAGAATAGTATGTAGTTTACTGTTTGTAGTTTAATAAAAAAGTTTTCATGTATGAAAATGTATTTTTAGTCTGGATCGAGATCATAGAAAATTTTTTCAATTGAAAAAAAAAAATTTTCTAATTTTTATTTATTAATCATGAAGAATACACAGAAAAAGTTATTAGACACAAGCTGAATGGCATGGTTTTTCTGATTTGCTGTGACCTTCATCAACATTATTCGTGCCCTTTAAAGTGCCATTTATAAATATCTCTTTTATAAATATCTCTATTTAACCAAAGGAAAAAGCTATTTATGCTAACTAACATACAGTTAATTTTTCTTATTATTGAGTTTAGATGAAATTTACTTTTTATTTTTTACATTCTCCTTTTATTACCGTATGTCCAAATCAGCTATTAGCTAATATTAAAGACATGTGTTTAAATTGTTTTTACATATGTTCAAACAATTCTTTTAACCCAACCAAGTTATGTTTAATAGTGAAATTTTTATTTTATAGTTCATCTTTTAAATACTTATATGTATGTAAATGTTCCCAGCAAAAATAAATGGAAGTGATTCTTAAGGAATTAATTTTTCATTGATTCTAAAGTATCTTTTAGTTTTGATTTTTCTGTTCTAAGGAAGTTCTTTTTCACAACTTATAAAAATGTGATTTTTAATGAAATTAAACACTTTTCCAATCTATGACGCTACAAAAAGCAAAAAAAAAAATTTGTTTTAGTAAAAGTTGCAAGCATTTCGAATAGAGATAAATAAGGCCCGATTGCTGAATTTCCCGCTTAAACTTAACGAACAGTAAAATTCAAACTTTGTATAGGAAACAACAACAAATGTGTCAGTCAAATTCCCAGGTAGAAGCTAACGGGAGATAGTGAAACTGAGGCTAAGGCTCGATTACTGATGTCCTGTAGAAATCTAAATTACAAATTCAAAATTTATTTGGGAAGAACAAAAGATTTAATTTTTCACTAAACCATAAGAAGGGCTGTAGATGCAATGAAAAAGGATCATAAAAGAAAACTTCCACCCTATGACACCCCTATGTAAAAATCATTGGTTCCGATCCAAATTCTCACAACACCGGAATCAAAATCACTGCTTCTTTTTCTCTTCTTTTGCTACTTTTTTTTGCTGGGTTATCATGTTTTAAAATTAAAGGAACATACATTTATTTTTCAAAATTTAAATGAAAAGTAAATAGACCGGGTTTTAAATGAAATATCATTTCTTTTAAATGGCATTTACTGTTATTTTAATTTACAAACTATTTTAAATGCGGTAACGAATTATCGGGTTTTTAATTTGTATTTAAAAAATGATTGGACAAATTTTTATAGCACCTTTCCACGCTTGGGTAAAAAGATATTTAGAATTTTATAAATGCTCTAAAATTAATTACTTAGCAAAATTTTTTAGGACAGGTTGCCTTTGAATCTCTTCCAGAACAGGTTCTTTTACCTCCGGCCTGTGGAACATGTTCTAGAACTGATTCACGGGAGTCAAAATTTAAGATTTCACTGTCCCAAAATCAGTTCAGTATCTGGCTCTACAGCAACCTGTTTTTGTTTTAATGAAACCAACCCATTGCAAATGGGACAAATTCCATATAAAAACAACCGGTTGTACGACATACATAAATTAGATCCTACGCTAATGCCATATAAGTGGTTCTGCAACCTGTTTTTGGATACTTACTTTTTACTGGGTAAATTTAACGTATGATTAATATAAAAATAAAAATATTAATCATACGCAACCAGTATTTGATACCATTTGAATGTAAGCAGGCAACCTTATGTAATTATAAAAATTGTGTAGCATATTTAATTTGAAATAGTTGCTGCTAAAGACCAAAAACTAGAAAATTATTTGAAAAAAGATAAATATAGGTTTTTCCTTTACAAGTGTAAAATTTTATTCATACTTGAAAATGTTAAACTAATTTTTGAATGTTTGTTATTTTCATTTAAACAAAACGGTATAACTAATAACAGAATGTGTTGCTACCTTCATTCTTCATATTATAACAATATTGCAATATGTATTGTTTTTGTACTGATTGAAAATTGTGGTCAAGTATTTTGTGCATACATAACTATTGGTCCACTATTGTTAGTATTATTTTAATTTGCAATTAAATCTTTAGTTAATTGTTCGGTTATATGTTACTAACATACACATTACCACTTAAAACCATGGTTACCATAACAACAACAAATGAAACTTAAGATTAAATTTTATTAGGTTAGACATAAGAAAATTCGTAGTTTGATTATATCAAGAATTTAATAGCATTAGATAGATTAATGTTATTACAGTTAAACTTTATGCCCTTTTCTCATAAAGTTTAACTGTAATATAATGTTATAAAGGAAATTTGTAAAATAGAATTTTCTTTGAATCAATTTGTCAATGTCTTGTAATTGTATAAATAATGACAGTTTTATTATGAATTTATTGGTTGCTGAGTTATTAACAAAAATATGAAAATTAAACCGGTTATTACAAAATTCGTTACATTGGGTGGAGGGGGGGGGGAGGAATTTAACTTGACGATTGTAATTAATATTACCTAAATTTTATCCAAAACTATGTATTTTCATAATTATATAATAAAATTGTTAAATTAGTATATATATATACTTGTCAATAAAAAATGATTGAATGAATTAGTTATAAAAGAAGTTTTTTTTTTTTCAATAAAAAATAAATCTAATTAATAACTTTCACATATAAAAATTGATATATTAAATAATGTCACAAATGTTTGGTAAATAAACTTTTACACAGGACATCAATATGTAAATGACATAAATTTTACTTAAGACTTTATTTTTGCACAAAAGTATTAAAACTGCAAATTCATAAAAACAAAAATATTATATTTTATAAAGAAAAATTACTATAAAGAAAGATTTTTATAAAAAAAAAATGACAATAAAATAAGATAAATCGCACTTTATTAAGATTTATTATAATAAATCACCAAAGGGATGTAAAACAGTTGACATATGTATTGTAACGTATACTATGTAGACGAATACTCCCCAATACAATATAAATTTATGGCTGTTGGTTTAAAACAGAAAAACTTAGGCTGTCACATAAAGATCCTTAACATTTGCAGGAGATGGAAAGGAAACTGTGTAGCCGAAAACTACCAACAATAACTTAAAATATTAATAATGTAAATAAAAAGCTTAAAAATATAAAATTTTATGCTGAGACTATGAAATATACAATAAAACCAATATTAACCCTTAAATGAACAGATATATATTTTATGTAATTTAGAACTAAAATAATATTGTTATTGTTTATAAAGCATCATCGTGATAATTTTTAAGTTTTTATCATGATTATAACTAAATTTATCAGCATAATGATATAATGTAATCTGCCTAGTTTTAAGACAAAAACCAAAACTTGTCTTAATAAATCTTATTTTGACTGAAGTCAGCCACTTGCAAACCCGGAAGAAATAGCAAGTGATTGTCATAAAGATATTATCAGATCTTCAGTGAGTGCACATCTAGCTGACTTTTGGGCTAAAGTGTATGCCCTATTTTTGACATGAGTCGATTGTGCAGACTAACTTTAATTCCAAATCTTCTTGTTTACCCTTAACTAAGCTACTGATTTGATGGCTTCCTGTGTAATTAAAAGTAGAATCTCAATTTCATTATAATTTTTTAAACACTAGTTATGGGGAGATTGGGGTAAAATGTAAAAATATGCACTTTATTGGGTTAAGTAAAATAAAAAATATAAACCGCACATAAAAAAGGTTGTCTCTATATATAAATGAATAACGTGACTGACTGATAGACTGACGTACTTACTTAAAATTGCCCGGAGCTATGAAATTTGGTCTCCCGAGTAATTAAAATTGATCTTAGGCAATATTTAATCATATTCCATTTGATACTCTTGAATATAAGCTGTAATATCTAGCTAATATTATTTGATTCGAAAAATGGCCAAATAAAATATATCCATCAATATATTTAGGGATTTAGTAAGATCTAAATTAATCCGAAAAATGACAAATAAAAAATCTAAATTTATTTAAAAAATGGCTGATGGAATTGTATCAGATTAGATCCAAAAATATATTGTACGGATTCTAGTTTATTTGAAAACGTATCATATTAAAATAGATTAAAAGAAATTTTAATTTATAAATAATAAAAAATATAAATTCTAAACAAGACAATGTTTTCGCCAGAATTTGAACTCGGTCTGGATTGGTAACCTTTGACACAGAACCATATATAATTAAATAAAAGTATATAATCCCATGTTAAAATCTAAATATATATTAACATACATGATCATACATGGACTTGTATGTGCGTCCATGCATGGTACAATATATGACCATACATGATATCATATAGGACCGTGTATCTTGAGGGTATACGAACGTACATATATGCTCATACATGATCATGTATTACCATACATCAACGATATATTAGCATATATGATTATATTTCGGATTCGAAAATATATGGTCATATATGAGATTATGTATGGTCATATATTGTGCCACATATGGACGTGTTCATGAATATCCTTGTATGATCATATAGGTTCCTATATATTTCGATTTTTTTAAAGATTATATAATTTAAAAAACTTCTAAGCATTTTTGCCTTGAAACGATTTAAAATATTAAAGTCATGTAAAAAAAATATTAAGACAAAAACAAATGAATTATAATCATATCTATTCTTATCTTATATCGTATATAATAATATTTAAATTTGTTTGCAAATATTGTGCCATATATAATTATATGTTATTTGATATCATATAAAATAAGTAAAAAAAGGCTAAATTCGGCTGTGACGAATCTTTGAATACGCTTTACCAATATCCTTAAAAGATGTTTTCTACCGTTTTTGATACATATAATATAAACAAAATTTTGAAGTTAAATTATGTAGCTGAAAAATTTTTTGAGGGAAAAAACTTTTTTGGATGTGAAAAGAATTTTTTTGGTGGACAAAAAATTTAGGGGTGAACAAATTTTTTGAGGAGAAAAAATTTTTTGTGCTGAAAAAACATTTAAGTGGTGAAAAATGTTTGAGGTGAATACCAAATGTAATTCACTTCTAAGCGACTGGTGAAAAAAATATGAGAAAAGATGTAATGTACCAGCGCTTCTATGAAATTGTACTAAATTTGTATGGGCAATTTAGAGGCACTTTACATTTTCACTAGTTTTTTAACCATGGACTGCACAAAAAAAAAAACATTTTAAAGCATAGTTTTTGACAAATACTCAATTTTTTTACTGGCTAATTGGGACTAGCTCTGCAAAAGAATATGCCTAATGGAGAGAATGCACTTTCTGATAAATAACTGCAACGAATGATCTCCCTTTATGGATAATATGCCTAATGGAGAGAATACAGAAAAGAAATTAGTTTGTTAAAGAAAGAACATGAGTTGTAACTATTTGTCAATAGATGGCCCAGCAGAAGGTGAATTCTCTCCATTAGGTATATTTTGCTGCAGAGCTAGTCTCCATTAGCCATATTGTGCTACAATATGCAGTAGAGTATTATTGATTTTTTATTTTCTTCGTAACATAAATGAATATTTGCCAAAAACTATGAAAAATATATGTTTTATGTGCATATTATACCTTAATTTTTTAAATCAATATTCATTAAGATGTTTAAGAGCACAATATTGCACTTTATTCATGTGTATCCCAACCCAATCCAATCCCTCAATTCTCAAAAATACAAATACAAATGGAATAAATAAAAAATACAATTTTCCTCTATGAAAATTTGTTTTTTAACATAAAAATGTGAAACAATAACATCTTAATGCATTAGAAATTGACGTATGTAGTTAATTTAATATTTTTGGTAAATAAATTAATTGAAAGCCTAATCCAAGGCTATATCGACCTACTGGCCATGGGGCAGGGTATTGTTTTAATGTGATTCTGCGCCACCTATTCAAAAGTAGTGGCACTAAAGCAATTATGCATTTTGCTCTTTCTTTATATATAAATTTATTTGACCACGGGGCAGGGTATTGTTTTGTTAATTTAGCGCCACCTATTCAAAAGTAGCGGCACTAAAGCAATTATGTGTTTTACTCTTTCTTTATATATAAATGTCTTTGGTTACAAAAAATATTTTTTATGATACAGAAAAATTGTACCAATTTGTATGGAAAATTTAGAGGTACCTTCACATTTTCACTCATAACTTTTGAACCGCTTATTTTCAATACCAACTTGCTCGGGAGGATGTTAAATAATCTGGGTAAAAATAGGCACCCCGGCTTGCGTCTTCGCGTTGTGATCGCCATTTCAACAGACAGACGGACAGACATACATACATACATATCACGAATATATATAAACTTTATGGGGTCTTAAACCTATATTTCAATATGTTACAAACGGAATGACAAACTGATATATACCCTTACCATATATGGTGGAGGGTATAAAAATGTTTTGATATACCCGCCGAATTGGTTGCCATTAGAATTCTGGCAATTAAGACAACTATCTGCATATTAAATTATATTTTTAGTCGAGAAAGCCAATATTCTGTTGTCACTGCACCACAATTTTTTTTTATTTTCTTTGCTTTACTTACTATTTGAATATTTTATTTTATAATGGAATTTTATGAATTGTTGATCTGTTATTTTGTAAGTAAATAGTATAGTAGGATTTTAAGATCATACCATATTCTTTTTAATTATTTTTATTGTAAAGAAACATGAAAATTTTATTAGTAAGTTATAGAGAATAAAAATTGAGAAATTCCACTGAGCCAGCGGTCATTGCTTGTGGATGATTGTCTATTTTATATTGAGTGTAAGGAAACAAATTAACAAACTTGTAAACAACAACACAATTAGATTAACATCAACGAAATTTAACAATTTATATTTATCCTCTATATTTTACAGTTTTTGTTATGAACTTTAATTCTTAAAGTATCAAAGTATCAAAAGTAAAAATTTTATTTTATTTAAAAAACTATTTTTTTAAATGCTTGCCTTTTCTGGGATTTGAACTCAAAAAATTCGGGATTCTGGGACCTACCTACTAAACCACATATGTTAATGATTATATTTTATATAAAATATAGTCTAAAATTCTTTTATTATTAGCTGCATCTATAATTTATACAATACACAATTCAGTTGGTTTTATTTTCCCTGAGTTGTAGCTAATTTCTTGAAGATGTACTTTTCGGATCTTTTCAAATATATGATATAATTTGAGATTAATGCCCGTAATTTCAAGCAATAGATACCCACCAGTGCTTAGATATCTATTGGTTTTTGTTCGTCTACATTATATGTATCTAAACACTGGTAAGTTTAAGGGAAAAAACTGGCTTTCAGAACCTAATATTAAAAATCTGAAATTTTAAAAATTCAAGCATTTAATAAAATTTTTTTAATATAAATTCCAATATTCTAAACTTCCGGTAACGAAGTATGAGGATTTGAGACTATAACTTATACACATATATCTATATTTACTAACACATTTAATTTCTTTGTATGCTATGTATGTACATGTAAACTGTTATTATGTATCTGTAGTATATATCATTTTGTACAACTTTTAATTTATACATACATGTGTGATTAATCGTTATTATTTGAGTAATTTCTTATTTTGTTGATTATAGGTTTTCGTTAAAAAAAGTTACTTTATAGAATTTTAAATGTGTAGGATATTTTATTTGCAAACATTTTAAACAAAACTCCTCCGTTTTAGCTTATTGACGATTTTTATTGGTTAAAGTAAATGGTAATTTCGTATTTTATTATTATTGAAAGTAATATAAGCTTTATAGCTTTTTGACGGCTAGCGTTACAAATATTAGAATATTTTGTATTTTCTCTTTTTGAAATATCTTTTTTTTTATTGTATGAATATTAAGCCTTTTACGACTCCACCATACCGTTTCGGCTGATGCAATTTTTATTATATTTTTTTATTTTCGTGATCTGTGTCGTAATAATAGTTTTATTTAGAATGATTTTTTTAAACTACTTTAAGGAATTGGTACCAGATAGAAACTTGTCGGCTTCTAAATTTTTACTGCCGCAAGCCTCTTCTACTATATTTGTTTTGTCTTATAGAGTTCATTTGCCTCCAAAAACCACAATTTTAAAAAATTCCTATAATGCGTTTTTTTGGGTAACTTGGTGTTTTTGAGAAACTTGTGAATAGTAGCTTACGAGTGTCGGATGCAGTTGATTTACAAATAGGTTGTTTACAAGAGGTGTGCTAACTGTTTAAATGTCCTATTGAAAACAGTGATGTTACAAGTTTATTTTAAAAAATACAACAATATATGATATTACAATACAACATTTGTACCTATGTTTAGTGTGATATGTTTAAGTGTGCTAACAAAATAAAAATTTAACAGAAAATCAAATAATTTTAAATAGAACGATATAACACTTATAATAACTTGTAAAGAGCTATAATATGTTTTTAAATTTTTTTTCTTATAACGTTTCTTTTTTACGTGTGGGTATTATTCGCATAAATTTCCTGATCAGTGGTTTGTTATAATAAGCTCTAATAAATCAGAAATTAGTAGGAATATTTACAAACATTTTACTTAAGTACGTGATTTTATTGGACAAGCTTTTACTTACCCAAGTAAATGAAATATATATATTCGAACATACATGGGGAAGTGCTCATTTTCGTTTAATATATGAATATGTATAATCAAATATATTTCCATATATCTTTGGATCCAAAATTTTAGAGTATATGGCTGTATATGAACATACATAAATAATATATCATCATATATTAAAACAAGTAAGAATGGCAAAATTCGGCTATGCCGAATCTTATATACCCTTCATCATGGTTGGAAAAAAACTGAAGTTTATATATGGACATATATGGAATGGACAGATTTCTATACGGACGCCTTTAAGAGGAAGTTAACCATTTAGTTTGCTTATAAAACTTGGACTCGGGAAGATTTATGGTTCCAAAAAATAGGTATTTAAAAAATATTTATGTTTTGGGCATAACTTTTTTGTATCTGAACCGATATTTCCGAGTTTTTTCAGCAAATATGTTATACTAAAGATTTTTGATCTTTTGCTATATAAGACTTATCCATAGGTCATATTACAGCTCTAGAATAGTGTTTGTTATTTGTATATAAAAGGTGAAGAGGTGAAAGAAAATAATTTCAACAAATCGTTAAAAGAAATCACTAGAACTGCATGGCAAATTTGCATTTGGGATTTTATTTCGCTTTTTTATTAAAAAATATTTTTATTTTCTTTAGCTTAATTTTAAAAATTTGAAGGAAAATAGTTTAAAATTTTTTTTTTATAAATTATTATAAGATATGACCTAAAATAGTTGCACTCAAAGGGAAATTATGTATAAAATTTTCTTAATATATGTATTTTGTTTATATCAGAGGGTTTTTATAAAAATTTTGATGTTTTTAGCCTATTTATGGATTATTTAATTATTAATATAAAATTTTATATAAATTAATTATTAAATGTTAAAAAAACAAAAAATAAATAAACAAAAAAAAAAAAGTTAGTAAGAAAATAAAAGAAATGTACAAAAAAGTATAAAAAGTGAATTGACCGGGATTCGAACCCGCGGCCTTAGAGAAAAAAAAGTATTGAAGCTCACACAAAATCATCGTTAATAGAGGTACATGTATAAGAAGTTTTCGTTCATTAGAGATTTGTTTGGTTTTTATTTAAATGACAAATCTTTGTATGTGTTTGTTGTTTGTGTATAAAAGGTGGAGATGAAAGAAAAGAATTTCATCAAATGGATGTGTTTGTTATGCGTAAAATTCTACATACATATTAAACAAAGGGATTTTACGGAAAAAATTAGAGGTAGTCTTGGTTTTTTGCTAATATCTCAGCCATTTATTTACCGATCTGTCTGATTTTCAATAGCAAACAGAAATGGATCACATGTAACAGAAATAAATAACAATCAAGTCCTCATCATGTCTGGGTTCTTCGGAAAACCCATTTTAACACACAGACGGACAGACGGACATCGTTAAATCAACTTCGCTCTTCATAAGGACCCAGAATATATATACTTTATAGGGTCTAAGATCAATATTGTAGAAATTACAAACTTATATATGCCCTTCCACCTGTGGTGGACCATATATGAATTATATTATATATCAATCCTTCAAATTATATATCAACTCGTCAACATGGATTTTTCTCCGGAAGGTCAACTACGACTAATTTAACGGTTTTTAGTGAGTATTGTATGTCAGCCTTGGAGTAGGGTAAACAAGTTGAATCAGTGTATACTGACTTCTTTAAAGTTTTTGACAAAGTGTCTCATTATATTCTTTGTGCTAAGTTGCAGGCAATGGGTTTCCATTCAAATATTTTAGATTGGTTAAAATCGTATGTATCAAAAAGAACTTGTAAAGTTCTAGTTGATGGTTTTGAATCTTCGACATACTTGCAAACATCTGGTATTCCTCAAGGTTGTATTTTGGGCCCGCTTTTATTTAATTTGTTCATTAATGATGTGACAAATTGTTTTTCTAAAGCCAATTTTATTATTTATGCGGATGATTTAAAAATATTTTATAAAGTATGCTCCATTGCTGATGTTTTGAATATGCAAAATGAATTAAATAATCTCCTTAACTGGTGTGAGCTTAAATTGCCTTTATTTAAATTTATCGAAATGTTTTCACGTTTCTTACTGCCGATCTCGAAATCCAATTCGATCAGTTTTTAGGTTGGGAAGTTATATTTTGGAGAAAACTGACACAATTACTGATTTAGGTGTTGTTTTTGATTTCACCTTGTCTTTTATTCCACTATTAATTACATTATTTCGAAAGCTTATGCAATGCTTGCGTTCATTAGGAGAAGTTGTTCAGATTTTTCTGATCCCAATACGATAAGATTGGTATACACTTCATATGTTAGATCGAAATTGGAGTATGCATCTGTAATATGGAGTCCATATTGTGGAATTCATATCTTTCGTATTGAAAGACTGCAACGAATATTTCTTAAAGATGTACTTTCATCGTTTACGTTTGATAACCCTTTACCTTCTTATAGGTCAAAGAGTTTATTTTTAGGTTTAGAAACGTTAGAAAATCGACGTAGACTTGGAACTACTACCATGATCCTAAATTGAAACAAGAACGTTTACAGTGGACTGAAGCTGGTTGTTCAGCTCCAAAGCAGGTGAAGTCACAACGATCCTCAAAGAAGGTTATGGCATCAGTTTTTTGGGATAATCTTCAGAAAGGTAAAATAATCAACTCTGAATATTATTGCAGCCATTTGGATCAGCTGGATGAAAAAATTGGTGAGAAAAGACCTGGTTTAAAGAAGAAAAAAATCATTTTTCATCAAGACAATGCACCTGCTCACAAAAAAGTTTTGACGATAACTAAATTCAAAGAATTAAAATACGAATTGCTTGAACATCCACCGTATTCACCAGATTTGGCTCCCAGTGACTACTATCTCTTCAGAAATCTCAAACAATTCCTTCGTGGAAAGCATTTTTCGTCGAATGAAGAGGCCATAGTAGCCGTAGACGGTTATTTTGCAGAGCTTCCGGAAAACCATTATAAGGATGGGATAAAATTATTGGAAGATCAATGGAACAAGTGTATTGAGCTTCTAGGAGATTATATTGAATAAAAAAATATATTTCGTAACAAAAACAGTATTCTTTTATTTCGAGCGCAGGAACTTTTCAACCAACCTCTATTTATTTAGATTTCCACATGGGTATGTAAAATTTAAGTCAAAAATCTCTCAAACACCAATTTCTATAAAAATCGCATTTATAATAGACAATTATAATTTTCAAGTCCCATTTCCTAAAAAAATTATAATTGTTTGGTACTTTTTGTTCGGCTGCATGTCAAAAATTTTGGAGTTTTAAAAAAGTTCAATATTAAAATTATGTACTCGTCATAAGGGAAAATTTGATATAAAAATTGCACAGGATTGCCAAGTTGTTGAAAATGTAGCTTTAGTAAAAGTTCATTAAAATCCGAGAGGTCAACCGACATTCTGCCAACCGAATTTCTTGCCAACTGAATATTTTGGTTGTAGCTGTCCCAACAAAATGTTTTCCTGATACAATTGAAATATTTGGTTTTAACAGAAATTCTCTTGCATTATTCGAATTTTGGTTGCGACAAACAAATATATCGGTGGCTTCAACCAAACCATTCGATTAACAAGAAATTCGGTTGTTACAATGAATCTGTATGCTTTGTGCATAATTATGGGAAAAATATATACGTGTTGGATGAAATTTAATAAGGAACATTAAATGTAAATTTTACAGCCCTTGTGGTATACATTTCGATATAAAGCAACCGTTTTACTAAACAACTAAGCAACTTGAATTTAAAACAAAATTGAGTACCGGTATATGGTCCTTTGAAATCTATTTTCATTAATACACTTTTAACGTAAACTACTTTTTTACCATTGAAATCGATGATGCAGAGTCCCCATAGTATTTATCAAGCTTTTCCTTGGTTTGATTGACGTTTTTTTTCGCAAAAATTAATGTTTAATGAGCACTCAAAATTCACTTTATTTCATTTTTAAAAAAAGCCACTAGGTTGTATGTTTTGAACAGCTGTAAAACGCAAAGTAAATGACGGAACTTGCTCAAAATTTGGCAGTAGTCTATTAACAGGTGGTACTTGATGGGAGCTGTGTTGAATTTCATATAACTACGAAGGAAGTTCGAAAAGTCACTGACTTATTGATACGCCCTCTACTCAAACTCATGTCGGGTATTTAAGTGATGTGTACAAATAAATCTATTTTTCTTAAATTTTACACACGATTTCAAACAAAAACGGCTTCATATTTTAAAACCTAATTCCATAGTAGTAGGGAATATGTGGTTTACGTTAAAATATTTAAAAATGTTAAAATATTAAAAAAAAAATAATTAAAAAGTACCAATTGTTGGTACTATTTTTTACCCTCTAAACACCGGGGATAAATTTTCTTTGAAAATTTATTACTCATGTTAAATTTATTTCAAAATTCTCCACACGTATGGCCTGACTGTAATGCTGACCTTGAATAACAACTGAGATAACGGTGCGTATGAGTGATATTTAAAAATTTGTACATAAATACAATGCTCATACGTATTTTTTTAATGAGCAACCAACCGTATATATTTTAGTGATATTTAAAAAAAACTGAGTGTCAGTTAAGTAAAAAACGTCTTTTTAAACCTTTATCGGTATTGGCTTTTACAAAAAAGCCAGTTATACGATTAACCGGTTTTTTCGGTTTTTATTTTACATTATAACTAAATAGACAAAATGTTTAAATGGCAGAAAAAAATTAAAATAATAATATTGAAACAAATATTTTGAAAGATTTGTAATATTTAAATTTTGTGTATATAATTCTTTCTCTCTGTTTAAATGATATATTTTTTTAATTTTATTAGCCTGGAGAACATATTTAAATGTTAAATACCATACACACTGATCCCCAAAAATACATATTTTCGTTTTTTTTTCAAGTTTCAAACTTTCAAATTTATTTATGTCGAAAATACCTACTTTAGGGCTCAGTATCGATGGGGCATTACTAACAAATAGTAAACACTAATTTTTAAAGTGGAAAAAATTGTGAGGATCAGCGATAGAGATGGATGTCAAGGGTAATTCTATAAATAGATGAAAAAGGCTCATTTGTACGGGAAATCATTCACTAACTGTGAAAATAGGATTTCGCGTAGTCATTTTCCTTAGAGTGTGTGATATATAAGCCTCTTCAAAACCATGAGTAGATCATAAAGAGGCTGAGGATGACCTGGTCGCTTAGGTCGAAAGTGTGCACTCCCTCAAGCGCTGATCCTCACAATTGTTTCCATTAAAAAAAATTAGTCTTTACTATTTGTTAGTTACATTAAATTATGATCTCGAGCCTGATAAAATTAAAAAAATACCTATCAGTTGGGCGGATTAATTTAAATTATATACCGTGAAAAGTCTAAATTTTAACACATCTGTATCACAAATGTTTTAGGAAATCTTGACCTCGTTTTTTCGTCAGATCTATGGGTATAAATTTGTCTCTAGCAGAAAAAATTATCGGTTAGCAGTTTACCTAAAATCTAGCGGTCTTTTATCAAACGTCATTTTACTTAGAAACCAGTTTTCAAAAAGGCTAAAGTGGGACTTTGTCAAAATAACGAGCTTTTCACAAAAGAGGCCACTTTCCAATGTCTTGCCGCCAAAACCTATTGTGTCTTTAGCATCTTAAGTTATTTAGTTGAAACATAAACAACACTAAATACTACCTTGA
The DNA here is from genome assembly GCA_949748255.1 of Eustalomyia histrio. Classification (NCBI taxonomy): domain Eukaryota; kingdom Metazoa; phylum Arthropoda; class Insecta; order Diptera; family Anthomyiidae; genus Eustalomyia; species Eustalomyia histrio. The sequence goes on from OX456526.1 coordinate 17,694,027, forward strand.
ATATGTTGAATTTCGTACCAGATGAAGTGTTTTTGCGGGAAGTTCTTCCTCATTACTTTAATATAAAAAAAGTGCGGTGAGCATGGTCTGTCTGCACCGTCGTTCTTTGGCCGCTTTAAAGGTGTCAACCCAAAAAGCTTGAACACGAAATTTAGGAACCGATTTTTCAGCTCCTCGTACGCCATAAAAGGAATTTGTTTTTTTTTTGCATAGCATTATGACTGGTGATGAAAAGTGGATCCATTATGCCAACCCCAAGCCCAAAAAATCATGGGTTTTGCCCGGACTGCCATCAACATCCTTCGCAAAGTAGAATATTTAGGGCATGAAACGAATGGTCTGTATTTGGTGGCACCAGCGCTATGTGATCTGCTTCGAGCTGCTCAAACCAAATAAAACAATAACGGAGGAACACTATCGAACTAAACTCATGAGTTTGGGCCGCGCACTGAAATGGCCGGAATACTAGGAAAGGTACGACATGTTGTAAGACCGGTTAAGACCTACTTTGAAACGCTGAAATGGGAAATGGGATACCTGCGGTATTCTCTAGAAATCGCCCCTTCCGACTACTACTTTATCCGGTCGATGATATATGGCCTGTCCCAGCACAAGTTCGCTTCATATGAGCAAAGCAAAAAATGGGTCGATGGTTGAATTGCCTCAAAAGTCGAGTCGTTCTTTCGAGCTGGTATCCGAGAATTGCCATAAAGGTGGGAAGAAGTTATGGCTAGTGATGAAGAATACTTTAAATAGTATATATGTAACCATTTTTGCACAATTAATCCAAAAATTTCGAAAAACTCCCATTATTAATTCAAGGTCTCAATAAAATTCCAAAATTGATATTAATTTTTGTAATGAATTGTTTACAAATTACGTCATGTGGCGTCCTCTATTAATAATAACTATAATACTCAAAACTAGGATTAAAAATTTGAAAGGAAATCCTAAAATGTAATATACAGCCATAAGATTTTATGCCAAAAAAAATTACATGCGATGAGTTCTAAAGCAATTAATAGGCCAGATCATTCAAGAGGCAATACAATTAAAATTCAAGATAACTTTGCACACTTTGGCTGTATTATTTAAACAATTTTATACATTCTTTTGACCTTGCAACCATTGAAGCTAACGGCAATGACCCAAAGCTTATGGCAAAGGGTTCTTTTATGTATTTCTAGCCAAGCAACAGTATTATATTTGGGATTTTTATAATCTTCAATTGGGTCGCTATGACATTAATATTTTGAAATAACAATATTCCTTAAATTTAAGCCACCCTCTGTAAAATGATATTACATTATATTTAGAAAATTTATAATTCTTTTATCTAATAAATTATAGATGTTAAAGAATTGTTAAAAAAGAAATACTAAATACCATAATATTGTTATTATAATAAAACCTTTGTATTTTGACTTTGTTGCCGTAAATGCTGCCTAAGAAAATGCGTGTGCTTGGCCTAATTAATAATAACAAAGCACAAAGCCGAACATAACGATGCTGATGATGATGATGATGTTGATGAATTTATATTGCCAAACCACCTTAAATATTATATATAAACATACATCATATGTCACATATTCAAATACGTACATTACGACTTTTAGCCATTTATGTATACATCATGCATAATCATACTCATGTGCATACTTTATCTTTTGCCTTTTGTCACCGACCGAACCATATAGTTATGAGAATACAAAAGTATTCATTATGCGACAATAATGTTCTTAAGGGAGTTTTAGCAACCAGGCATTTATTCCTATAGCCAGCCAGCCAGCCAGCCAACAAACCATCCAGCCAGGCAGTCAGTCATCCATCTAAGCCAGCCAGCCATCAAGCAACCAACCATTCAGTCAGTCAGTCAGTTAGCTAACATCAAAAGTAAGCCCATATTCATATTACAGATATTAGGGTGGCAATTTTACCGCAGAAATATATTTTTTTTATTTATTTTCCATATATTTTTGGTACAAATAAGACTTTAAGTCTTTTAACAGTATCTCAGATATTGTAAATTTTATATAAGATATATTTTTAGAACTAAAACTAAGAAAACATTGTTATAAAATTTTAATAAAGAAAAATAATTTAAAAGGGAGATATTTAAAAATCAAAAAGAAATGAAATGTCAAATAGAAAAAAAAAAAAACAATGAAAATTAAACAATCTATTATAATGTTTTAGAACGCCATGTTAAAAAACATTATACAGGATTCGGTTTTTAGATTATGTGGTAAACTATTCCAAAGGTTTACATCACTGACAAAATACATTCTAGAAGATAACAGATATGTATAATCATTCAACTTGTCAACTTTCTGTATAAATAGTCTGGTTGACGTGTATGAACAATTTTGTGTTAAAAAATAACGTTTTGAATGTTTAAGTATAATGATAAACTACACCCCAAAATCTGCGCAGAGCAGATTTTATCATATCAGTTGTCAACCAAATATTTATCTTGCAGTAACCGAAATATTTGGTTGTCGCAGAGAAATATTTTCCTAATACAATTGAAATAGCTTCAACCGAAATTATGTTGCCTTAATTATGTTGGTCACCACAAAAAAAAATATATCGGTGGATCCAAAAAAACAATCTTCTCTGTGTGATATAGTCCTTAATTTTCCAAAATTTTTCCATGCTGCTTTTTATTTGTTATAATATTTTATTTATCATTTATTTCAAATTTTTAAATAAGTGCCACCCTTATATACATGTTAACATTATTTTTGAGGCAAATAGTATTTAGACACTAGTTAGTCGTTTACATCTTTATCGTTTCTATAGTGAAAATTCCCTTTATCTTTATATCACCCATATACTCATTAGAGGTGTACAAAATAATAAAAGTTAATTTTAGAAGTTCAGAGTGGGCCAATATTTTTTATTTCCTAATAAAAGTAAGTGATGTTGGGAATCGGCTAAAGAAAAGCCGGCAAAGAAATGGAAAGAAAAATTTTTATTAGTGTTTGCAAGGCGACAAAATGGCTTTTTATGATTTTTTTAAAATTTGTTTATTGAACGAATTATTTTTACAACAAATGATTTCAGAATCGAAATCTGCAATTGATTATTTTTTCTAAAAGGTATATAAATGAAAATTGTTTGGAAAATTTCATTAAAATGAACTAAATATTGGAAATAACTTATATATACATATGGGAGCAAAATGAACCAATTATTTATTAATTTTTTTTTAATTTGCTTAGGTTCCCAGCAAAATAAAAGCTGAGGAAGAAGTAGTTAAACACTACATCTACTGAACTCGAAGTTGTGAAAATTTCGGTGAATCATTGTAGATTTTAACATTGTCGTGTCATTGGTAGGAAGTAGTGTTTTTCGGTGCTATGAAAAATCGATTAGCAGATGGACCTTTGTATTAGTTTACGGAAGTTGTTAAATATAGGGACTACAAAATAAATATAGGAAGTGGCTTTTTTTAAGTTAAAAATGTGATTTTGAACACGCCAAGATTTATTATTCCGACCAGGACATATTGAATATCACTGGTATGCAAAATATGATTTATCGACCAACTAAATAATTGTTTTTTTTACTAGTAGGGATTAATATCAACATTTTGGAAGTTGTTCAAAATGACTTCTTACAAATCAAAAAATTTGCACTATTAGCATCTTTGGATGTTCTGAAAAAGATATTCGTGAAGAATAATATCTATTTTATTCTGCTGGGTTAACTTAAGTTCAAAAGAGAAAGAGCCAATTGCCCTTCATGGTCACTTAAAGGTGGATAACATCTCCTATGCCATATGATATTCGCTCTCCAAAAATTAAAAAACTACGCCATAATATACATTTCGGTCTACCTGAAGAACTCTGTATCCCTCTGGTATGCCTTCATTTTTCCCAACTCTAACCCCCGCAAGTAAGCCAATGACGGCATAACGTTAATGTGGCAATGCTTTATATTTTGCTCATTGCGAAAGCCGAAAAAACAAAGGAAGTGCCCCAGAGTCCCATTGTCCTCCCCACAGGTCCTACACACCACAGATTCATTCCTCCTCAATTTCGAAAGGTGTAATCGTAGTTGCCATCGTAGTGTGTAGTTCCCATCAGATTCCCCAGTTCTCTCTTCCCCATCCTTAAGATTCTCCTTGCAATTTCCACATAATATAAAACAGTTAACTTAGAAACCTTTAGGCGATAGCTTTCTAGACCGAAAACATCGATTTTTTTTATGTACCAACACTTAGGAGTTGCCCCCTATGAATGCAGTGCATTGTGTTGATGTCAGGAAAATAGGTTATGAGGAGGAGGAAAGAGGGTGTATTGTTTTTGGATATTAGAATTGAATTTCCTTATGTTATTGTTGTCAGGGAAATCTGCGGAGAGTTTATTCCACACACGACTAGACCGACTTATGAACGAATTTTTCCTGTAATGAGTTGTGCGGTTCACTAGACAAATGACCACAAAAAAAATTAGTATTCTGGACGAAAACCCGGTTCCGAGGGATAAGTTCACTTATCTCAGAAGAGCATATCCCATGGTAGTATCGATAGAAAAGTGTCCCACTGTCATTGATAAGCGCCGAAGCCTTTCATTGAACACGGTCCAAAAGTTCCAAAACAGACCTTGAAGCACCTGCCAAATATATGGGAGTTGTATTCCAATTTTGGCCCGATATAGGCGGCTTAGATAGTTAGAAGATCGGATAGGGTGCAGTACTTCTTGCACCGTGTTAAAAAACCTAAACGCTTGAATGCTCAGAACATCAACAGTTTTTGATTCCTCAATATCGATACCCTCCACAACCCTATGAGTCATCATACAACATTGGATCTTATGTGCATTAAAATCCACCTTATTTGTACGACCCCACTCTGAAACTAATGAGAGGTCTCGTTTAAGTGTATCATTCATGATTTGCCTCCTGACCGCGACCTCTAAGATTCTTGGCCTGCGATCAAAGGAAAATGAACGACACATGTTACTGTCATCATCAAAAGAGTAGATAGGGTTGAAAATTAAACCAAGAAGCCCATTTATGCATAATCATACTCATGTGCATACTTCATCTTTTGCTTTTTCTCACCGACCGAACCATTTAGTTATGAGAATACAAAAGCAAAGACGAAAGATCGAGAGAAATTATTACCGACACCAATTAAATTTAATGTGATTTTAGCGTGTCCCAAGGCATGCAAGGATTAATTTCAAGGTTTTATTTTGCAGAATAAATAACAAAAAGGTTTTAGAAAATTTATTTTGCTGTTATTTTTTTATTGAATTTTGTATTTTAACTTTTAAAAAGTTTTGTGTTAATTTTGTCTTTTTATAGTTTAATGTAGAGAGGCCGTAACTAGATTTATTATTTCTTAATATATGATTTATATTTTCTTGAATGTAATTCTTAATTTTACTTTAGCCTGTACTGATAAAATATTGCATTCAAAGAAATTTGATATCCAAATTTTTCTTGATTTAATTGAGTTTCCCTTTACCTCTAAGGAAATAAATTATCGATAACCTGGTAAATTTATTGACCGACTGACACAAAATTGTTAAGCCTGGTTTGAGCTTGAAATTTGGTACGTAGATTCATCCTATGGTGTTGGATGAATTCCGCGTAGGAGGCGGAATTTTTGAAAATTTTCATAGGAAAAACTACTTACCTGTCTTAAGCCCTTTCGCTGGAACCTAAACCGTTTTGGTTAGAAACATGACACATAAAAAATGTGTTTTATGGAGTGTGGGCTAATGTACTGAAGAGGTAACTTTTGGAATTTTTCCCAGGAACGTGATAAAAGGGGGATCAAATGCCAAAAAGTCTCCCATGGATAGAGCTCTGAAAATTAAATTCTGTATTCCCCGAAGTATGGGCTAATTCGCTGGTGAAGTACTTCTAAGAATTTTCAAACAGGAACGTGGTAAAGTAGGGATTCATAAGGGCAATAGTGGTTTTATTAACGTCCTGACCGCACGGTTTTGGCTAAAAAACTGAAATTTTAAGAACGAGTGGAATTGATGCACTAAAATTGAAAAACGGAATAGAATGGGAAACGTGTGGAATCGCAAGGCTAGACAAGGGTAACGAAATATAACAAAAGCCGGAACGAATGGAATGGAAATACTAGACGAGGGGAATGAAATGAAATAGAACGGCAAATGAGTGGAATTAAATTCTAAGCTTAGAGAACGAAATGTAATACAATGGAGAAAGAGTAAAAATTCAACACTAGACGAGGGGAACTAAAGATAATGGAACGAGAAACAAGTGCAATATAAGCACTTAATACAGGGAACAATGTAAAATAAAGCGATCCTAGATTTAGTGATATTTATCGTTTTAAACAAATTCTTTTCTATTTACTTGATTTTTCATCAATTTAAGGTTATAAATCTTTAAAAAAATTATCATTAATATACAAAATTTTGATTGATATGAATGCAATGGTTATGCTAAATATGATAGAAATCTACTGAGGGGATTTTAGAAATTTTTTAGAGATGGTGTGAAAAGCCTCTACGTAAGTGGCCTACCAAATCCTTTGGGCTAAAAGGTAAACATGTTTTTGGTTTAAAGAAATATAACCATATCTCACCAGCTGCGAAAATCCTATATGGTGTTACTTTTAGCGATTTGCTAAAATACGTTCTTTAACTCTTTTACACAAGACTATACATACTCATGAACCCACATATCTCTTCAATAGAATCTCGTTTGCGCGATCTCGTAGATCTAATGATTTTATTCAAAATAGACATCGAATTTTGACCTCTGAATGGCAATTTTATATTCATTCAATACGTCTTTGGAACTTGCTACCATCAACCATTTTAGTTAATACTCATACATTAAATGTATATTAAAAATGTTTTGTGTCTTAGTATTGTTACTTTTTTTTATTTTGTACTTCATTTTTTTAATTCTTAAATTCCATGTTTTATGTTATTATTATTATTATTACCATTTCGTTATTAAAATTTTGTTTTCAAGCAAACTATTATTATTTATACCAATCCTGTACTGTAATTATAAGATTATAAGTCTTGTTGTACGGGATATTCAACTAAAATAAAAATAAATAAATAAAAAAAGTTATATATTTAGATTATATATTACCAGAAGTATGGGTTAATTCACTGATAAGGTCTTAATGGAATTTCCTCTAAAATATAAAATATGTATTCCTTGATCTATAAGCTCATTCAGCAGCAAGTTATATGTTTGAGTTATTGAACAGCAACGTAGTAAATAAGTTTGTTTAGAAACACAAAACCCCTCCCCGCAATCTCGCTGCCCTAACGGTTTTAGCTAGAAGCCGGTAACTTAAAATATATGTTTAAGGGTTATTAGCATAGTCACTTAAAATATGCAAGTTTTGTTAATTATTATCATGAACAGTGGCGTGCCCAGGATTTTGTTGGGGTTGGGGGGGTCCAAGATATATTTTCCAAAATTTTTTTTAAAATCTGCCAATTTCTAAACCATTATTTTTTGACCTTTTTGAAGCATTTAAAAGAAATAACAGCTTTTAAATTCATAAACAATTATTATTAAAAAATTATTGACTGAGATCTAATGTGTACGTTTAATATGATGTGAATTTTAATTGTTTTTGTGTTGTAAAGCTTCTCTCCGCTTTTAGATCATTTTGATAAAAATCTATTATGCTACAAAATTCTTTTGACGAAACGTCAAATACTTGGCTTGGTGCAATATAAAATTTTTTTTTTGATGTATTAAAATCACGCGGTTTTTGTTAAAAAATTTTCATTTTGGTCTTCGTATATGTATAGTTGGAGAAGTCAGCGCCGCAGGCGAAAATTTTGTTTTTCATACATTACGACCAAAAATAATTCTTAACAAGTTTCAAAATTGCCAAGCCCTAAGACACAATATCATAGAAAACCATTCGTCGAATGCTGCAAAAACCGCATATCGGAATTAATAAGAACTGGCTGGGAGGACACACTCATGGATGGAGAGCAGAAAATTACTTAATTTTTGAACGATTTTGAAAGGCAGTGGTTGCGCATCACTAAAATATTTTATTTATATAAAACGATTTTTATTCTAATTCTTTAAAATATTGCAATTTAGATTGGCCCAAATAACTTTAATGTTTATAAGGATTGATTACGTAATATATGATTTACAAATGTAAAGTAATAATTGTGTTTTTTTGCAAGCAAAATGGTAATGTATGCTTGTTTTAATAATACTAGCGAAAAAACGAAGCGCAACAATTCACGCAAGTTTAAAGCGTCGATAGCTCAGTGGGTAGAGTTCTTGGCTGGTGACCAGATTTCCCTGGTTCGATTCCCATCTTGACCAAATTATTTTTAATTACAAAAATTTTAAATAAAATATTTGTATTAATATTTTTTAATAAAAATTCCTCTTTTTTAAAAATCTATTTTTAGACACATTACTTATTCCATTCTAGTAACCTTATAAGTAACCCCTTACATTATCACCTCTAAAGTAATGGGTATATACATTACTTTGAGGCTCATCGCCTATAAAATTCATCAATGAAGTAAGGTGTAAAGTAATCCATCGGCCCCTATGGCTATACATTACTTTACCCATTATTTGGTAATGTGAGTGGTTTTGCTGGGATATTTTGGGGTCATTTTTCATTTCATCATATATTGGGTCATTTTTTATTTCTTCAAATTAGTGTTATTTTACATAATGAATAAAAGCCCCAATCTAATAAATGAAAATGTGTCCCTAACTTTAATTTGGGGCTTATTTTCATTTGGTTGGGCTAATTTTTCATTATATTTTTAGTGTTAATTTTCATTAAGAAATTTTGCCCAAGTTTTAATCAAATTTAAAGACCATTTCATATCGATTGGATTGTTTCAAAAACTTTTGAAGTGACTCCTAATGTAATTTATAAAGCATCAATTGAAATTCAAAAACACCAAATTTCAATAATTTGTTTTAATTGCGTTTGATATTTTTTTAATTTAAATTGTTCTCTTTAAGTATCGATTATGAATCTTTGTATTTTATTTTTAATTTTTTGAATTCAAATTGTATTCTTTTATTTCGGATTTTTTTTAATTTAAATTGTCATATTTGGGCAATGGTGTCTATTTTTTTTTTATATAAAAAAAAGATTTATTTTTATATATCTATATATTTTTTTCTAACGTTTTTATTATTTTGTTATTTTGCTGATTTTTAAAAAAAATACTGAGTAATAGCAGATAAGAATAGTCGACGTGTAAATCAATCTTTAATTACTCCTTTTTTTGGAAGACGTTCGAAAAAAGATAAAAGGCGTTAAACTAAATAAAAAAGGCAACTGATCGGTTTTTAAAAACTTAAGTTTATTTTTGTTTGATTTTACCCAAAAATATTACGAGTGTGGAAATAATTAATAACAGAGGAACGATAAATATAGAGATTTCATCGAAAGAAGTGGCCAAATAAAATTGTTTACATATTACAAGGTTCGGTAACTGGGAGGAAATTTAGCAAATATTCCTTATTTCAAAGAAAATTCTTCTAATTTTTGTAAAAATTTCAGCAATATCTGGTAAGACCCAATTGGACTTGCAAAAAAATCAATTGGTCCTGCAAAGAAAATCAATTGGATCCAAAAAATACAAGTTATTTTGTATATATGTATAATAAACAAAATTTATCTTGGAAATAATTTGTGTACGCTACTGATTAGGAGCGTGTTAAAAAATGGTAATTCAAGAGTATTAGGACTCATTGGCTACACTTATGAAATTTAAAATAATTCACAAATACGTTACCTTTTGGGATTATTGCCAGGAAAGTGGTAAACATGGGGTTTTAAAAGGGGGGAAAGTCCCTTGCCAACGACCCGACCAAACCGCTTCTGTTAGAGATTTGATAAGGTTTTTTTTTTTGAACTTTATCTTTGCAATATCCAATACGAACGTAGTAAAAATAGCCAGCGCATAAAGCTGGAGCTTGAAATTTAAAGTAAAGTTAGTACTTGGGTGTAGCATCAACCAGGAGAGAATTTAAATTTTTCACTTCTTCCCGGTAAAAAAAAAAATTAATCAATTTCGTTAATTTGCATATACAAATGAAAGAAATTAAGCCTAAACGGAAGTCTTAAAATTCATTTTAAAAATTCCCCATACATCGTTGAACACCTCTAATACACACATACATACGCCACTCGGAATTTAGCTTAAAACCACGACTAATAAATGCCTCTTTTTTTTGCCTGTTATTCATCTATCCAACCAGCTTGCTGAGCTGACGACTGTAATTCTTAGTTATTCTTGCTGTTGATGTTAATGATTACTATGATGATGTTGATGGCTTTGTGTCATTTCATTACATTACATTTTATGTAAATTTTGTGGTTAGTGTAATAACAAGTGAAGAAAGTATGTATGTGTGTATGCCAGTATAGTATACAAAAAATATATATTTATGTATGTGAGTATATAAATGAAAAGAAGCCAAGTTGTTGGCTCGCGGTATCAAGCTTATTTATGTTGTGGTTGCAACACATTTTAACGATGAATGCGGTAAATGGTAAAAAAAAAAGAAATAAATAAAACTGTATTAATGCTCATACAGAATAGGTAGTGATATTTGTGTGAGGAAACGATGTTGTTTTAAAGAAATAACAACTTTAAGGAAGTAATTAGTATTTTCTCATGATTTTTAAGACAGAAAACTATATTCAGAGATTATTATAAGAAATAATTTATAAAAAGGGTTTAAAAAAAAAAAATAAAAGTATGTCATCTTCAGAGTATATATTCAAGGCTAGATATAATGCTTAAATAATATTTGTATCATAAAAACTAATTTAAATATTTATTTAAAGGTACAAATTTTTTAACTTTTACTATACATAAATTTAATAAATAACTTGTTAAATTTGGATATTTTGAATATTGATTATTATAGTTTGTAATATATTTTTACTTAGTTTACCTTTAGAGTATTTTTTGGCATTATTTAATTAACTGCTAACTAGAATTTTAACTGACAGATTCTTTGCTGTTTGCCGTATAAAATTTTAATTTATTTTTTGCTTAAATTTTGACAGGACATAGTGGTATTGTATTAGTGACCTTTATAAATATTATAGATATAAAATATATAATTTTTTTTCGTTTAAATCAAGATAATTACAATTTTTTAAAAGAAATTTATATTATAAAAGCTTGAATTTTTGTTTGCATCATAATTTCTATTAAGACAACAACTTGCTAAGAAGACAAGAATAAACAAAAATATATTTTTAAATAGGATTTTTTGTTTCAGCTGTGCCTCTTCTGAAGGCTCTAACTTTTCTTAAAACTACGCATTCCTCAAAGATCTTTTGCCGGATATATAAATTTATTTTAATATATTTGTAAACTTGTTTTGTTTTCATAAATACACAGAGGTTGAGAGCTTGTTATACATAAGCAAAAATAACAAACAAAATATTTTCGATATATTTAAAAATACAAGAAATCTATGAAAAATTATTTTTTATTTTGTGATCTGGGAGAATACATTGAAAATGGTATTAGACATTAACCAAATTGAATGTTGGAACTTCATTACGAGTCTTTATTCTACACTTCAATACAATGTTAGCCAACATTTAATTGCCCGGAATACGCACGTGACCCGCTACCCACAGAAGACAGCCCATTGTTTCTCATACACAAAATAAAATAACAAAAACATCTTTCATAGAATATTTTTGTTAATACTAAAAATATATTTTTTAAAATGGCACCAACAATGGAATTTGTAAATACAAAAAACTTTTGTTATATTTTTATAACTTAAATTTTTAATTTCAATGAATTTTTAAATGAAAAATAACAATTTACAAACATTTCAAACATAAAATTGTTAGAAATTGAATTTAAATTTTAACAAATACTTTTAATTACTTAAAATTTTATGATACTTTTTTCTGTGTAGAAACCTCGTTGAGCCTGTTCTGGTCTGTCTTCTTTAATGGCATTACATAAGCGCCTTTAAAATCTCCGAGCAATGCGTTATTGATGATCCAATTCGCCACATTAAAAAAACCAGATATTTCCCAATAAATAATTTTGCTGGAATTAAAGCTAAAATCAAGTGTTATTCAAGTCAAGCTTTCAAATTTCAAGCCTTAATATGTACTTTAATCACACTTTAATTCAATAGCATATTCCAATAAAATGAATACTTGAATTCAAGTCGAACATTAAAGTGTAAAAATACTTCGATTCAAGCATTGAATGACAGCTCAATTCAAAATAACTGATTTTTCAAATTCAACATCAGTATGTTCTGCAAACTTTTGCACAAAAGCCACTAGATAGAAAGTATAAACTGGTTAAAATAAAACTGTTTTTAAAGATAAAATCAAAAACTTTCTTTTAACAGCAAGCATTGTTATCCTTAACTTAACAACAAAAAATGACTGTATTTTTCTTTCAACATAAAAATACCCGTGTATAATAGAAGCTGACGGAATTCAGTTCCTTAAACCGTTGAGTTATCCCATTTTGAGAGAAATATCCCATTTTAACACACTAGATGTATTAATGTATCTATGCTGAAATAACCTATTTTATCACACTAGATGTATAAATGTATCTAAGCTGAAATAACCCATTTTATCACACTAGATGTATATATGTATCTATGCTGAAATAACCCATTTTATCACACTAGATGTATATATGTATCTAAGCTGAAATATCCCATTTTATCACACTAGATGTATATATGTATCTAAGCTGAAATAACCCATTTTATCACACTAGATGTATTAATGTATCTAAGCTGAAATAACCCATTTTATCACACTAGATGTATTAATGTATCTAAGCTGAAATAACCCATTTTATCACACTAGATGTATATATGTATCTAAGCTGAAATATCCCATTTTATCACACTAGATGTATTAATGTATCTATGCTGAAATATCCCATTTTATCACACTAGATGTATATATGTTCTAAGCTGAAATAACCCATTTTATCACACTAGATGTATTAATGTATCTATGCTGAAATATCCCATTTTATCACACTAGATGTATATATGTATCTAAGCTGAAATAACCCATTTTATCACACTAGATGTATATATGTATCTAAGCTGAAATATCCCATTTTATCACACTAGATGTATATATGTTCTAAGCTGAAATAACCCATTTTATCACACTAGATGTATTAATGTATCTATGCTGAAATATCCCATTTTATCACACTAGATGTATATATGTATCTAAGCTGAAATAACCCATTTTATCACACTAGATGTATATATGTATCTAAGCTGAAATATCCCATTTTATCACACTAGATGTATATATGTTCTAAGCTGAAATAACCCATTTTATCACACTAGATGTATTAATGTATCTATGCTGAAATATCCCATTTTATCACACTAGATGTATATATGTATCTAAGCTGAAATAACCCATTTTATCACACTAGATGTATATATGTATCTAAGCTGAAATATCCCATTTTATCACACTAGATGTATATATGTATCTAAGCTGAAATAACCCATTTTATCACACTAGATGTATATATGTATCTAAGCTGAAATAACCCATTTTATCACACTAGATGTATTAATGTATCTATGCTGAAATAACCCATTTTATCACACTAGATGTATTAATGTATCTATGCTGAAATAACCCATTTTATCACACTAGATGTATTAATGTATCTATGCTGAAATAACCCATTTTATCACACTAGATGTATTAATGTATCTATGCTGAAATAACCCATTTTATCACACTAGATGTATTAATGTATCTATGCTGAAATAACCCATTAGATGTATTAATGTATCTATGCTGAAATAACCCATTTTATCACACTAGATGTATTAATGTATCTATGCTGAAATAACCCATTTTATCACACTAGATGTATTAATGTATCTATGCTGAAATAACCCATTTTATCACACTAGATGTATTAATGTATCTATGCTGAAATAACCCATTTTATCACACTAGATGTATATATGTATCAGAGCTGAAATATCCCATTCGAAAAATTCCTTAGGAATTTGATTTTTTAAGAAAAGAAGTGGAGATTCGAATAATCTTACTTGATCTGTATTTATTTTATTAATCCAACCTATTAAAATAGTTTTTGTAACAACGTGGATATAATCGTTTGGAAAACATTTTACCATGTCGATATTTAACTTCTCAATTTCCAAGCTGGCCACATATTTGTGGTGATTTGGATTTCTAATTTCAAATGATGCAAGAAATTCAAATGATCATCGACGGCCACCTGAATGGAATGGAAAAAAATTTTATTTATTCCTTTTTATTTAAAGATATAGCAAAATAACATCGGGTAAAGATTTTGGGGATACTCTGTATAAAAAACAAAAGGAAACTGTGAAAAATTAAAAAATATAAAATATTTGTAATTTGAAACTTTATCGTATTTATCCTAGTGTTTCCAGTTCAGTTAATCGACTAACCCATTTCTCAATTGATCGCCTCAATGTCGGTTAAAGCCGAAACAAATAATTGAAAACTCAAATAATCCCGAATAATCGATTAAAATAAGTCAATTAACCGGTTAAAGTTTTTATACAGATTTTTCCCCTTTATTTTTCTTAAAACTACCTAATTTTGTAAGTTTGGGTAAAAAACTAAAAGAAATTCTTATGAAAAAACACTAAGTAAAAAACAATGTATTTGACTTGAATGCCGTAGCAATTCTTCCTTTTCTTCTCTCAAGAAAATTTTTTTACATTCGGTTTCAACCACATCAATTGTACAGCATATTCCACCAACCCGCTTACATAAACGTCAAAAAGCAGCTCATCGTTTTGTTATTTAGAAAAGAAATATATTAAGTAAACGGTTAATCTCAGTTTTGCCGATTATTCGACCTGAATAACCGATTAATCAATTTACGTCATATTTCTAATAATGCCCTAACAGCTTAGCTGGCGAATTCGAATAATTGGAAGCACTAATTTATCCACATTATCTTCACTCCATGACTCAATCAATCTTGTCATCATCATAAGTTTTAAAAGTTTTTTTCCCCCATTTTACGATTTAACTCACAATCATGCTCTTGAGCTACTAGAAATATGTAGTTTTCAACCTAATCGTTTCTAGATCCTTTTTCCCATTTCCCCCATTAGCCGACTCACCTGTACCGACAATTATCGAGAGTTTTTATAGACACATTTACCTGTAGATCATTCCCGTAAGTTACTTACTATTTACTTAAAATCGCATCTAAAACTTTTTTTCCACATTTCACTATTTAATCGGACTTAGCTTTTGGTTACTTTTGTGAGTTAAGGAATATTTTCTAATCGTAGTTCGTAACCTATTTACCATACGATTATTCTCGTGAATTACTTAGAACTATAAAATAATAATAATTCGAAACTTCGTCGTATTTAACCATAATTTCCACATTTTACAACTTAACCCGTCTCACCTAACAATTATTCTCGTGAGTTACTTAGCAATATTTTTTCTTATTTGCCAATTTAAACCGAATCACCTACCAATTATTCTCGTGAGTTATTTTGAGAGTCAAACGAGTGCCACAAAATCGTTGGTACGAAATCGACTCACTTACTGACCATTGTTGCGATTCTGCCAACAAAATGAACCTGTGACGGAACTGCTGAATTTCGGAGGCACTGAAATTACTGTCGAAGGTCGATGTTATTGTTTAATTACCTGACTTGCCGAAGCCGTTTACAGGAAGCCCAATAATTAGATTAAGTGGTTCTAAGATTTTGGTAATTAAAGCTGTATGTGTCATAAAATCGTACAGTTGAATTGAAATTTTTAAAATGCACGTGTTTTTATTTTAAGGGAATTGGACCTTACGAACCTGAACAGACTGAATTGCGCCCCAGCCGAAGACAAAACTTCATTAAGATTATGAAAATCTGTTTTCAGTCATATCATATTTTCATATGTTTACTTTGAATGGTAAATTGTAGGAATTTAAGTACTCATTGTAAATTTCCAAAGTGGATCAAAGGCCGAAAAAGTTCGTTCTTAGGATTTTTTTTCTACCAGATATTAAATTTCACCAAATTATAAATATAATTTAATAATAATAATAAAATTTTAAACCATATAAATAATTACACTCAGAATATTATGTAGTTAACTGTTTGTAGTTTAATAAAAAAGTTTTCCGTTCCATTTAAAAATAAAGGAACAAACATTTATTTTTAAAATAAATATCTATATTAACTTTTTTATAAATTTATTCGAAATAATTTACAATCATTTAGCGATTTTTTTCAGTTTCATTTATTTTTTTCATTTGTTTGAATTTTAATAAAAATTTACCCACAAAACGGAAACTTGTGGTTTATTTGTGTCCGTAACAGTTATTACAAATTTAAATTTTGTTTGCTGTCTGTCTGTTTCAAAAAAATTTTTCAACAAATTTCAATTTGTTATTTTATTTAAATTGGATGTATATGTACAAAATTTTTCAATGCAAATTACAAGAACTTCATAAACACACATACATACACAAACACATTCACACAAAAAGTGTCTATAGCTATGAATACATACATTTTATATTGTACGAGTATATAAAAAAAAATACAAAAAGGGAAACAATTTCAAATAAATAAAAAAAATATTTATTTTTTAAGGAATTTGTAGGTAAAATTTTGATATTTATTTTTACTGATTATATCATTTGTTTCTTACGGATGTGTCAGTTGATTAATTAACATTTAAAAATAAATAACAAAAGGCATTAAATTTAACTGAAAATTAAGTAGACCGGTTTTTAGATGAAATATCATTTCTTTTAAATCAAATTTTCTATTATTTTAACTTACAAACTATTTTAAGTTTACCTGCAGACAAGCCGCTATGGCTTCGCAAAGTTATTAATTTTCATGAACTAGTATTTTTTAAAGAAATAAAAATAAAAAAATATTGTTTCTATTATTATTATTTTTATTATTTTAATTATTATTATCATAACATGTACACATAATTATCTCTTCTCGTTCATGGGCATTCAAAAGAGAAATTGGTCCATAGTTCTTAAAGTACAAAGTATTAAAATCTTTAAAAATCTTTCCCTCCCCCCATTAAGTTTAATGTTTTTGTATTTGCTTAATAAATATTTATTAAAAATTTACATTTAATCTAATACATACTACAACAGCTTCACTCAGACACAGAAAATACAGAAAATTAACATGATATGAAGGAAACCTAAAATCTGCCTACTTCTTTTTATAATATTAATTTGTTTATGAAAGAAAAAAAAAATAAGAAAAAAATATGTAAATTTTTATTAAGGTGATAAACAATGTTTTCATCGTGTCGTAAAATATTATAAATTTGAATAGTACGACAAGATAAAGAAATAATAATCAAAAACAACAACAACAAGCAGCAGCAGCAGTATTTAGTACTAGAATAAGCAACATAAAACCAATGTCTGTTAACAACCAAACTAAATAAAACGAAACCAAGCCAACTAAACTTTCGCAGCTGTAGCAGCAGGATAAAGAAAATGAAACCTCTTAAAGATTTATCAATAAATTTGAAAGACAAACATACAAAAATACTATATAAACCCAGCAAAATTTTCTATAACCAAACAAGCATAATAACCTGACTTAAAACATTTATCTATCATATACAATTTGATATTTTTGAATATCTGCTATAATACTAGCAGATTTTATTAGATATGAAAAATGCCAAATCAAATTAAATCCAGCAATATATTTGGGAATTTAGTAAGATCAACAATTAAGATCTTAGAGAGAATATAGTTTATTAAAATGTTTTTTAAAAAAATATTAACACGAAAATAAAAATAAATTAAAAAAAAAAACACAAAAAGTATTTTTTTTTCATCTCCAAAAGATTGACACACATAATTATATACATTGACCACATATAATTATATCTAATTATATCTTATATCAATAGTGTATCATGTATAATTATATCTTATATCATATAAAAAAATTGCTGGGTAATCAATATATAATTTTAACTCTCCCTCACTCTCCCCTATATACCATCACACATACATACTAACTTAGCTAGGTTTTTGGCATACAGTTGCGTTGGTGTTATTTTTAGTGGTACTGTTGTTGTTGTTGTTGCTGATGGTTAAACATGATGCCTTAAGTAAAACTCCTTCTACAAGTGATTATTAACATAGAAAAAAAAACACCAGTATTTATTTATTCATTCCTTCATTTATTCATTTCATTTTCATTAAAGATGAGATTTTTCTATTTTTGCAGCTGTTGAAGGGTTTGGAGGCACTACAAGTTATTCATTGCTTTCAAGTAAGTGATGATGATGATGACGATGTTGCTGAATGATGCTGCTGTTTTTTTTTTTATTATACTTCATTTAAAAAGTTTACTTCATAACTCTAAATGAGTTTGATGATATTGTTGCTACTGCTTGACTGGTAGTATAAAAAAGTTTTCTCATTAAACTTAATTATTGTCATGCATTAAAAAGTGCGTGAAAATTTATGCCACCAAAGAGTTATCACATTTGCATTTTGAACAAATTTTCTAACAGCCAATGTCAATATAATGAAAAAAAAAAAAAAAAAAAATTGTGCATACCACAAATATAATTGAAGTCAAGAACAGGCTTGTGACAAGCTACATAGATTTACAATTTAAAATGCGGTTTTAAATTTGTTAAGTTAATGTGTTCCGCTGAACTTCGACCCTCCTCTTCTTTGTCTATTGTTAAAATTTAATTAAAAATTGTGAGATATTTCTCATTAAATGAACTGTAGTATATTAATATATATATATATTAGGAGAG
This sequence comes from Eustalomyia histrio, assembly GCA_949748255.1. NCBI lineage: Eukaryota > Metazoa > Arthropoda > Insecta > Diptera > Anthomyiidae > Eustalomyia > Eustalomyia histrio. The sequence goes on from OX456526.1 coordinate 17,712,841, forward strand.
TTAAATCTCTATCATATTTTTTTTTTAAAGTAGCGCTTGCTAAACCGATTTGTTTTTTTTCTAAGTCGGATTCTTTAAAAAAAAAAAAAATATTTGGTTTGGTGTTACAAATGCATGGTTCTATTTAAATTTTAGTTTGTGTGAATATCAAGCAGCAAAAAGTAGCATAAAAATTTATGGAAATAATTTTAAACTTTATTAGATGTCAAACTAACAATGAAATAAAACGATTTTAGTTTATAAAAAAATATTTATAATACGGTCACTAAACAGAAGATAAAAAGAAATAAACAAATGAATGACAACCAACCAAGTTATAAAATGTCAAAAAGGGAATAAAACCGAGCAATCATTTTGTGCATTTGATATCAATTATAACGAGGGATTAACATATATAAAGGGTGGTTAAATTTTAAGGGCCGATGTTGATTTTGAATAAAATACAAATTATTCAGGAAATTATTGTCATTTCTTTTTATTATGATAATATGGTATGGTTCAATTATGTATGGAACAAAATATCGGTCAAATGGCCGCCACGACGTCGACGGTACACCTCCATTCGGTGGTTCAAATTTTCGATAACGCTGAGGCATAATTAAGGTTCTATGCCGTTAATATGCCGAATTATCTCATCCTTTAGCTCTTGAATTGTTGCTGGCTTATCGATGTACACCTTTTCCTTTAAATAACTCCAAAGATAGAAGTCCAACGGTGTCAAATCACATGACCATGTGAGATAACACGGCCATTGAATTTGTGGTGCAAAAGATCCATTGCTTCGTTAGCTGTAAGGCAAGTGGTCATATCCTCAATTTCTGGCCACAATAAGTTCGTTATCATCTCGCGATAGCGAACACCATTCACAGTAAATGATTGGCCGACCTAATGACACACTATCGCGAATAACAGCACTGGTCGAGCATGCACAGGTGTTTTCACAGACCCGGTTTGCTGACATTTGGTCGATTATGCTGACCAAAAAAAAAACACGAAGTGCACGAAATGCATTTTGATTTTAATGCCCATCTTCATAATAAGCCTGAATAACTTCAACGCGTTGCTCGATTGTGTATCTTTCCATGATTTAAATTGAGTTAGTCTGAAATTGAGAAATATTAAATAAAATGCAGAAAAAAACTTGACGTTTAGGTGTGGTTCACATTCAACATCGGCCCTTAAAATTTAACCACCCTTTAAAATAATGACCACGTATGACTTTCAAGAAGATAAGGTTTTGATGACAAAGTCTTTATTTGTGCAGCTGTAATATATGATATTAGTTTGGTACTGAAAAAATATTTATAGAACCACTGAGGAGCAAAATGTTGAAAGAACGGGGAAAATCTCTCCCTGGATGGTGTGTCCGGACCACGTTTTTATTGATAACGCGGAATTTTTGGAAAATTCTACGGGGAGAAATCTGGAATTTAAAATATATTTTTTGAATTTTCGCCAGTGACATTGAAAAATTGTAGGATGAAAGGGGAAAAGTCTCGGATTTGGCTACAGAAATGATAATGGCTAGGTATGGTAATAGAATGGGAATGAGTAGAATTGAAACACTAGATGAATGGAATTGAAATACTAGACAATGTTAGCGAGGTGGAATGAAATGAATAACGGGTAGAATTTAGACACTAGACAAGGGGAACGAGTAGAATTGAAACACTAGACAAGAGAAACAAAATGGAATCAAACGGAGAACTAGGGGAATTGAAAAATTATACAAGGTGAAAGAAATGTAATAGAACGAGGAACAAAAGGAATTTAAACACAACACAAAGAGGAAGAAGTGTAATGAAACCGATAACGAGTGGAATTTAAGCACTAGACAAGGGGAACGTAATAAAATGTTCCGAAATGGGAACGAGTGCTATTAAAACTCTACACAAGGGGAAGGCCTTAGACATGGTAATAGTGACAACTCTCAATAGACTACGATTTGGTATGGGAATGCGTTAATCTCTTACAGACATCTAGTAGTGAAATTCTAAAGCAGCGCACTGACAATATATTTTCCATTACCGACTGTAGTTTATTTAAGAAGTAATACGTATAGTTTGTTTTTAAGTGAAGAATCAATTGAAATTTATAGAAATATATTTTTTAGCTATTTGAATCAGTCATTCAAAAACCAAACTGCAAAAATTTATAGACATTCAGTAGGAGTTGATATTTTTTATTAAATGTAATATTTTATATTTTCTGTTTCTAAAAATAAAAATTCATGTAATTGATTCTTGTTTTCGTTTAACAAAATAGTACAAAATTATTTCAATAAAAATTATAAGAATTTATTCAAATATACATACACACATATCCAGTAAATATATATGCTTTTTATGTGCGTTGTGTTTTGTAAAATTACACAGAAATAAAACAAAATTCAATTTGAAAAACAAACCACAAAAATGTTTTTTTTCCACATTTTGTCAGTTAAAAATTGATGGTTATTTTAAACGACTTTCGATTACTTTTACTACAATTTTTGTCAATTATTAAACATTGATTAAATATCAACAACAAAATGAGCCGAATATAATGAAAAATCAATAGTAATCTTTTTGATTAATTTAATATGTATTTTAGATTATTTTTAACGAAATAACATTAAGAGTGCACAGATAATTAACATGTCAAAGCTTTTAGTTTGATTATTTGCTATTACGAGGAAAGTATTTTCTTATTGAATATTTTTTTTTTAATACAAATTGGATTTAAATTTTAAAATTATTTTTGTATTGTTAGACTTTTCTTCTGCACCTGTTATTGATATTTATTTCAAAAAAAAAAAAAAACATTGTGAAGATCATTTAAAAATCAGCCAAGGAAACAAGAAGTAAGCTTTACAAAAAAAAAATATTGTTATATATATGAAAACTACACTCGGAATATTATGTAGTTTACTGTTTGTAGTTTAATAAAGAAGTTTTTCGTTCCATTTAAAAATTAAGGAACATACATTTATTTTTCAAAGAAATATATATTTTTACTTACTTATACATTTGTTCAAAATAATTTACTCTTTTTTTACCGATTTTTTTCAGTTTCATTTATTTTTTTCACTTGTTTAAAATTAAATAAAAATTTAACCACAAAACGGAAATTTGTGGTTTATTTGTGTCCGTAACAGTTATTACAAATGTAAATTTTGTTTGCTGTCTGCTTCAAAAAAAAAAATATTCAAAAAATTTCAATTTGTTTTTTTATTTAAATTGGTTGTATATACATATACAAATTTTTTCAATTTGAATTACAAAAACTTCATAAACACACAAACATACACAAACACATTCACAAAAAAGTGTCTATACCTATGCATACAAACATTTTGTATTGTACGAGTATATTAAAAAAAATACAAAAAGGGAAACAATTTCAAATAAATGATATAAACATTTGTTTTTTAAGAAATTGGTAGGTAAACTTTTGACATTTATTTTAACTGATTATATCATTTGTTTCTTACGGATGTGTCAGTTGATTAATCATCATTTAAAAATAAATAACAAAAGGCATTTAATTTAAATGAAAATTAAGTAGACCGGTTTTAAATTGAAATATCATTTCTTGTAAATGACATTTTCTGTTATTTTAATTTACAAACTATTTTAAGTGTAAAAATCACCACCCTCTACCCCAAAGCAATCGCTGTATCCGTCACTGCAGTTTATTGAATTTTCGCCAAGAACGTGGAAAAATTGGTGGTTCAAAATTATAAAGCCTCCCCCCTTAGCGGACAGGCCAAACTGCTTTGGGAAGAAACCTGAAATATAAAATATGTATTCCCCTTAATTATTAGATTGGTCACTGATAACGGAATTTTATTCATTTTTGCTAGAAGTGTGGAAAAAATGTCGGTTCAAAGGCCTTCATATATCCTCTTGTCTAGAAATTTGAGAATTATAAAATGAATGCTTTGGGGTATTGTATATAAGTGCACTTAATTATTTAAAAGCTAGGAACTATGAATTTGGTATGAAGATTCCCCATCCGGCGTAAACATACACAAAGGTCGTGCATAAACCTCATCAGCTTGAAATCTAAAATTTGAAATACATACTCCATGGAGTGTGTGCTAATTCTCTAGTAAGGCACTTTCAAGACTATATATTATTATATTTAATTGTATATAATTTTATATAATATAATATATACCATATCTAATTATATAAATCATATCTAATTACATACAAATCAATATACAATTAGATGTGTTTTATATATGACACAATATAATATAATAAAAATAATCAATGTAATATTTAATTATGTATAGTAATGCGTACCGATAAATGTATTTATATATCATAATATATAATAGGATAAGGCCACATATTATTATAATAAACTTTTAAATTCTAGGTCTACCAACTTGAATAAGAATTTATAAGAAATTGTTTAGGTATTGAACAAAACTATTTCATAATAAAATTTTTAACTATATTTCAATTAGCCTTGTCATTGTCAACATCATTTTCGTTTTCATTTTGTTTTGTAACTGTAATCATATTAACAACAATTCCCTTTTCTTTTTTTTTTTTGTGTGTTACTTTTGTGTATGAGCTGGTGTGTGCAATAAACTACTATGCGAACAAAACTGACATTCTTCATTGAAAAATGTGTCATTATCAATTTGAGGAACAGCATGATAGAGAGAAATTTAATAATCATTGCTTATTGGAATATATAAATTATTGTATACATGCCGTCATGTATGGGTGATAGACTGCGTCATTGTAAATTGAAACTATTTTACATATTTGTCGTCTATTTTTTTTTTTTGCACTGCAGCAACTTGTTACAAATTTAGCAAACGTCAATAACAGCGTTATATTGAGATATAAAAGGGAACAACCATATTATGGCAAAGGAGGACATGTAGGAAATATTAAGCCAGATTAAAAACATAAACAGAAAATATGTAGCATTAAAAATTGTGCCAAATGGCAAATGGACAGAATAAAACCAATAAAGTAAAATGGACAGATCATACGATATTTGTTAATTTTTATTGACATAATCCACAGTATATATGTTAGTTAGTTTTGCCTTCTTATTTTGTTTTATCCACAGAATTCCTATGGGCATTCCTTTTCATATAATATAATGTAATTTAATGCATTTATGCATTTACATCTATGTGAGAATATTTCCACAGTAAATTACATTCAGAGTTTATATCGTATTCCATTTGATACAGACATGACATATTTGTATGCTATTTACTTCTTGTCATTTGGTTTGTTGATTATAACGATGTACTGTATAACATTCACCAAATGTTGAAGGGTGATATATGTAAATATCTGATGACAGTTTTATATGATTCCGTTACTAATAAATAAATGATATATTGTTGGAATTTTTGTGAGACAATTTAATTTAGTTGCTGGAATAGTGTATGCAGATGCCAATCGATTTAAGGGAAATTATTTATTTGATATTAAAAACTTATATACATATAATATATATGTATATTAGAGAAATATTAAAATTTTGACACAAAGCTAATTTTAATAACAGCCCACTAAGCATTCAACTGTTGAAAATTTAATTGCCTTAAAGTTTAATTCAAGTAAAGTGGATTTTAGGCTGGAATGTTTTTTTTTTTTTTTTATTTTACTAAAATTTAATACAGACTAGAATTTAGATGGCAATACTGGATTGTATTAAAATTAATTATAAGAGATTTAAAATTATTTGTATGTACCACGTACGTATGATCAATTCTAATTGAATGAAATATAACTCATACGCACCATACATTCAGGTTTACTTAGGGCTTCCAATTTTTCGACCCTGCCGTTTAATCGGTTAGATCATTATTCGAAAACAGATGAAAATTTAATAATCTGTTATTCGAGTCGGTTAAAAGAAAAAATTCGCGATTAATCGATTAATCGTTTAATGCAAAATAAATATATTTATTTTAACAATTAGAACACAAAAAGCTGCTTTTTGCCGAAATATCAAGTTAAGTCTATTGCGTTGACTTCTAAAGTGTTTGTTTAGGACAATTTAAAGAATCCTGAGATATTTTAAAGAATCAATTTTTATACACTCATCAAAAAAAGTCTGAAATGGCAACTGAAAATTTTGCTGATCTTATAGCAGCACATGCCTGCTGACGTGTAGCACAATTAAATTTGTAGAACAAATCAGTAGATGCTGATAAATCTTAATAAAGTTTTTGTAAAGTGGAATTTAAAATCGGGTTGATAAAGTCAGCAAAAAAAATTACCAAATATTATTAATATTTATATTAAGTTAATAACCGCTACTAAAGATTGGTAAAATTATTAGTTTATTAAAATAAATTATCTCCAATAAACACAAATTTATCATAAATATTAGTGAACTTAACTCAATGAATAGTAAATTATAAAAAAAAGTTTAATTTATAAAAAAAAAAATTATGTAATTCTTTTAAATTGAGCTTGAGATCTTGTTTGAATAAAAATAATAATTATTATTTATTTTCCAATATTTACTGATGAAGTCACACAGTGTGGAGATGAAATATTGGAAAATAAATAATCATTATTATTTTTATTTAAAAAGAATAACATAATATAATATTCAAGATCAAAAAATAGAAAATAAATTAAAAAAAAAATTGAAATGCACAAATTAACTTAATTATTTGTAGGTACACTTGTTACACTTTAAAGCTCATAATTTCTTTTTTTTATCGAGCAACATATTTATATTTTATTTATTTTTTTCAAAAAGTATTTTTAACAAAGTGAAAAAAAATTAAAGGCTTATAAAATAGTAAAAACATTAACGAATTTATCATTTTGTTTTAATTTGGTAATTTTTTTTTGAAAATATTTTTAGTAAAGGGTGGTTAAATTTTAAGGGCCTATGTTGAATGTGAACCACACCTAAACGTCAAGCTTTATTCTGCATTTCATTTGACATTTCTCAATTTCAGACTAACTTAATTTGAACCATGGAAAGATACACAATCGAGCAACGTGTTAAAGTTATTCAGGCTTATTATGAAAATGGGCGTTCATATCAAAATGCATTTCGTGCATTTCGTGATTTTTTTTGGTCAGCATAATCGACCAAATGTGTCCACAATCGGGAGAATTGTGTGCAAATTTCAGCAAACTGGGTCTGCGAAAACACCTGTGCATGCTCTCCCTGTTCGTGCTGCGGAAAACATTGCTGTTTTTCGCGATAGTGTGTCATGAGATCAGCCAAGCATTTACCGTGAATGATGTTCGCTATCGCGAGATGATAACGAACTTATTGTGGCTAACGAACTTTTTGTGAGAATATGATCCTGGACGATATGTGGTTTCAACAGGACGGTGCCACTTACCACGACAAATTCAATGGTCGTGTTATCTCACGTGGTGGCGATGTCAATTGGCCGCTATTATCACGAATTTGACACTGTTGGACTTCTTTCTTTGGGGTTATTTGAAAAATAAGCCAGCAACAATTCATGAGCTAAAGGATGAGATAATTCGGCACATTAAAGGCATAGAACCTCAATTATGCTTCGACGTCATCGAAAATTTAGCCGATATTTATCATAATAAAAAGAATTTACAATAATTTTCCAAATAATTTGTGTTTCATTCAAAATCAACATCGGCCCTTAAAATTTAACCACCCTTTACATTTTTTGGATTTTTAGGTAAAATTTTAATTGTTTTAACAGCTGTTTTTTAGAACTAAAAAAGTTTTAAATTCTATTTTAAGTGGATGCTATATTTCTGAACATTATTATTTCAATTCAAATTACAAGAACTTTATAAACACAAATACATACAGAAACTCATTCACACAAAAAGTGTCTATAACGATGCATACCAGGTTTAGGTTTTAGAGTCAAAGAGGTTATTTATTACAAAAGATATAAAAATCACGCATATACCTGACAAATCCTCACCGATTTTTCTGTGTTTGTGCAATTAAGAATTAAAAAAAGCTATATTTTTAATATTTTTGACTGAATAACTTAACTATACTGAAGTTTCTACATACTTCATCAAAATTTGTTAATAAATCAAATTAGAAACAAAATTTTGATAGTACTTTGTATGAAACAATTTTTTCAAAAATTCAGTTTTCGAATGTTAAGCAATTTTATATTACGTTACATAAGTAACGTCATTGCCTATATTTAAAAATATTTTTTGTTAAAGCTCTGCTTAGGGGCTCTAGTTTTTCTTAAACTTTGCATTCTGATGAGATCAGTTGTCGGCATGTATACGGAGGTTGGAAGCTCTATTTAACATTTTTCTTCTTAATAACTAATTTATTTTTATGCTTAAGGTTTGTTTTTTTTAATTTTTTTTTTTTATTTTTCATACAATAACAAATCCTAAGATCAAAAAATTAATTAGTTAATATAATTTTGTATTATTTGAAGATTATTTTTTAAAGGAATTGCACAAAAAAAATTGATTATCACATTTTCCAAGACATATAGAAAAGGTGTTTTGATTCAGTCGATTTTCTAGCCAATGTTAGGAAAGTTAGGAAAATTTAAGAAAAATAACATAAGAATTAATATTAAAAATTTAACCCTTTAATCGATCTATTTAAATCGATTATTCGTGTCGCATAATTATGTGAGTTTTAAATTATTTGTTTCGCCATTAACCGAAATAGAAGCGATTAATAGGGGAATCGGTTAATCGATTAACCGAATTTGAAACACTAAGTTTACTGTTTAGATTGAAATAAAATATGCTATTTAGTGCTGTTACTTTTCTATTATTTTTCTTGCTTTAATTTTATTTTTGCCATTACAAAGTTATCTTGTAAAAAAGTATACTAAAAAAAAGTATTGGTACAAAAGTATTATTTTGCTACTTTGACTTTCTATAAAATGTCAGGCTTTAATATGATTATTTTTAGCTGCCATGTTGCTGTTACAAAAGAGCTTAAGATTTTTTTCTGCAACTTTTTTTCTTCTCATCTTTGCTGTTTATATTTCCCTTTCAATGTGACAAGTGGCAGTTGTGACAAAACAGAACAACAACAAATACTATCATATAAAATCGCGACTGTAACTGGCAGTATTTATAAAAAGAAACAAGAAATAAACATCCTTCCCACAATAACAACAGCAACAGCAATAACAACAACCAAAACATAGCCAGCTCTTAACATACATATCCCTTACTGCTACTTTCCGGCGGAAACCTTTAACTGTTGGAAAAAAGCAGAAAAAAAACGAAATGCAGAATAATATATACCAACAAAGAAATGAACAATCTAAAGTAGTGTTATACAAAAAGTGACAACAATATTTGTGTCTTGCTTAGGTATTTCAATTTTTGCAAATGCACTCTGCTACACTCTCAACAACTTTAAGCCAACTTTAGTGGGTATAGAAAGCAAAAAATAAAAAAAATGAAAATGGTTAAAAAATTAAAAGTTGTTGCCTAAAGAGAACATAATGTTTTTTACACGTTTAAAAGAAAACTTTTTATGAAAACATTCATGTATATGCCTTTGATGATAAGAAAAAAGAAACTAAAAACATTTTTGTATTTTTTTGTGCAGCAGCAGCTATTTAAAAATTATGCTACTAAGTTAGTCTCTTACTATAACCTCGGAAAATCATTCTTTGTCATACACTCAGAATATTATGTAGCTAACTGTTTTTAGTTTAATAAAAAATTTTTCCGTTCCATTTAAAAAAAAGGAACATACATTTATTTTTCAAAGAAATATCTATTAAATTTTTTATACATTTATTCGAAATAATTTACTATCATTTATAATTTTTTTCAGTTTCATTTTTTTTTTCATTTGTTTAAAATTTAATAAAAATTTAACCACAAAACGGAAACTTGTGGTTTGTTTGTGTCCGTAACAGTTATTACAAAAATATTCAAAAAATTTAAATTTGTTTGTGTCCCAAGAAGAACGCAATTTTTAAATCTGGCAACATTCGAAGTGTCATTGTTTGACATTTGAACAATTGTTATTGTTTGCTAGTAGAAGGTACGAGGTTAGTAAAAATGGAGCGCTACACGAATGAACAACGCATTCTCATTGTGAAATTGTTTTACCAAAATGGTAAAAGTTTTGCGGCTACAGTTCGCAAATTGCGATCAATTTGGGGTCACAATAATGCTCCAAAAGAGTCAACTGTAAAGAGATTAATGGATAAATTTGCCGAAACTGGGTCTGTTAGTGATGTAAAGACAACAACGCGCCATCGACCAGGTCGATCGACCAAAAATGTCGCAGCTGTACGTGATGATGTCGCTCAAACTCCATCCACCTCAATTCGACACCGAGCTCAGCGAATTGGTGTCTCCAAATCCACTTTGCAGCGAATTTTGACGAAAGATTTGCATCTTCATGCATACAAAGTTCAATTGACTCAGGAACTGAAGCCAGCTGACCATGGACAGCGAAGGGAGTTCGTTAATTGGGTATTGGAGAGACAACATGAAAATGCTGATTTTGCCGATAAAATCATCTTCAGTGACGAGGCCCATTTTCATCTTGATGGCTTCGTCAATAGGCAGAATTGTCGCATTTGGGGTGAGGAAAATCCGCGAGTGATTCACGAGAAGCAAATGCATCCTCAACGTGTCACTGTGTGGTGTGGTTTTTGGGCAGGAGGAATTATTGGACCTTTTTTTATGAAAATGAGGCAGGTCAAGCGCAAACAGTCAATGGTGTTCGGCATCGTGAAATGATAACCAGTTTTTTCTTGCCTAGAATTGAAGAAATGGATGTGGAGGGCATGTGGTTCCAACAAGACGGCGCCACATGTCATACAGCCAGAGAAACAATTCAATTGCTGCATCAGTCATTTCACGGTCGTGTTATTTCGCGTTTTGGAGATCAGAATTGGCCGCCTAGATCGTGCGATTTAACACCATTAGATTTTTTTCTTTGGGGTTTTTTGAAGTCGATGGTTTACGCGAATAAGCCGACGACGACTCAAGCCTTAACAGAGGAAATTGGACGCTGCATTAATGAAATACCGCAGCATTCATGCAAAACGGTCATTGAAAATTTCATTAAAAGATCGCGTGCATGCCAGCAAAGCCGCGGCGGCCATCTGCACGATATATTGTTCCATACATAACCTCATTCTGTCTACTTTACGATATAATAAAGTTTCACGATTTTTTTTTAAATATCTGTGTTTTATTTAAAATTTAAAAATTGCGTTCTTCTTGGGACACCCTTTATATATACAAAATTTTTCAATACAAATTACAAGGACTTCATAAAAGCACATACATACACAAACACATTCACAGAAAAAGTGTTTATAGCTACCATTTTGTATTGTACGAGTATATTAAAAAAAATACAAAAACGGAAATAATTTCAAATAAATGAAAAAAACATTTATTTTTTAAGGATTGGTAGGTAAAGTTTTGATATATATTTTTACTGATTATATCATTTGTTCTAACGGATGTGTCAGTTTATTAATCAACATTTCAAAATAAATAACAAAAGGCATTTATTTTTAAATATCATTTCTTTTAAATGACATTTTCTGTTAAAAAAAAAGAAAAATACAAAAAGGGAAACAATTTTAAATAAACAAAAAAACATTTATTTTTTAAGAAATTGGTAGGTAAAATTTTGACATTTATTTTTATTGATTGTATCATTTGTTTCTTACGGATGTGTCAGTTGATTAATCAAAATTTAAAAATAAATAACAAAAGGCATTTATTTTTAAGTATAATTTTTTTTAAATGACATTTTCTGTTATTTTAACTTACAAAATATTTTAAGTGTATATAAAGCGTACTTCAGACTAATAAAAATGTACGTTGAAATAGTGGCTGCGTTAAGTAAAAATGGTAAAAAGATTTCTTTTTTTTCATTCATGGATATGTTAACAGTTGTTTTTTAGAAGAAAAAAAAAATATCCCTCACCTTTAATTCACACAATTTTTTTCATACGATTTTACGTTTTTGAAATTTTTAAATATGCGTGTTATAAAAATTTTTTAATTAACCAAAATATATTCCTGTTATTTGACTTAGAATTAGATTCGCTAATTTTAACACAACTTTTGTTCAGTTTAATAAATTTGTAGGAACAAAAAAAAAAAAAACAATTTAACCATAGAAATAGTTTGGTCAGTAGACACATAAATTAACCATTTGAACTCTGGTAACTCTTTTCTTGGTTTCTTTTTCTTACTGTAAAAGAAAATTTTGGGAAAATCTTTAGGAATCAATCACGATTGTCTATAAAACAGTTTCTGATACTTTACTTTTAGCAAATCTAAATTTAATAAAATAACTACATCGAACCGGGTACATGTTCTCTTAAGTGTAAATATCCCGACTTTGATAACATTTGTACCGCCACGGAACTTTAAGCTTTTCTAAATTTGCTATTATAAAAATTTCAATAATTTAGTGTTCTTTATATTGAAAAGTATACTGCTATGGCTGCCAAATTCACATATTTTATTTCTATTCTTGTCCAATTTTCGATTTTAACAAATTTTTTGCAAAACCCTTTTTTACTACTTTTTGGATGAACTTGAAAACCCTTTGGTAAAATATGAGCAATATGTATATCGAACTTTTTCATTTGATGAATATATTATTTAAATGCCATTTTTACATAGAGCGTTCCTGACATACTGCCGAAAAAAGTAACTAAACATGACCGAATTTCTTTCCGCTATTTAATTCCTGCTCTCTTTCGCTTAGTTTTTGAGATATGGGCTTTTTTCGAAAATAAAGAATGGGAAAAATAACCCCTTTTAATATAACAAGAGACTCATAGTAACTTTATAATTGGATTTAACGTAAACCTTTGAATTTAACCGCAGGTCACAAATACAAAGTTTTTTTCGATGAAGTTTGGTACTGAAGTTTTCATTGGCTCAATGATTTATCTCATAGAATTCCAAATTTGTCTTCACAAAAATGGACATCACAAATATGATATCGGATCTGATAAAGATAAAATCCATTGAATATTGAAACAAACAGAAATCACTGAAACATTCAAAGAAGTTCTTGTCATACAATGAAAAGAGGAGCAGAGAAGCCCTTCAGATGAACAGATCAAATCTAAGACTCCTATGCGCAGCACTCACGTGACACTATACATGTAAATCTGAATAAAATAGGACATGATCGAGATACTACATGCAGAAAGATGAGGAGACCATGCAGCATGTAATGGCTTAATGTCCTGCCCTTGCATACCTACGATTTATCACATTTGGCAGACCTGATATCATGGAGGAACAATACAAGAAGCAGGAAGTGAAGAACATTGTACTGCTACTCAAGGCTACACTGGAGAACAATTGAGAAAATACTAGAGGGTGCACAATAGATCAACTTGGTCGCGGTGCTGGAGATACAGACTACTCACCCTAACTACATCGTAAATGGTAAATCTCATAGAATTTGGTTAAAATCAGTCGATAATCAAACTTTTCTCCCACAGAAAGTTTCTATATGAATTGGCAATAAATCGTATTCATAATCACAAATTTAGAGATATCTGGATGTAATGGCTAGCGCGATGGAATTATACACAAGAGATTGCGGGTTTGATCCCCAACGATGGTAATATCAATTTAGAAAATTAAATGCATGATTTTTCTATCCCTTCATAGTTCTCATAACATAACAGGGCCATGAATTAAAAAGTTGTAACAAATTCGATGATGGCAGGCAATAACTATTCTAAGATTTATTATTTCGCAAAAATTACAGTGTTGCCATAGTTAAAGCCCATCATCCTTCAACACCTTTCGTTTCTCCTCTTTTGCCTTTTTAAGGATCAATGTGTATCTAACATTCATTGGTAAGATTAATCCCTGATATTCTTTCTCTTAAAAAAATTGGAAAAAACAAACATGTAACGTAAGATAGATTTACATTCGTCTTACATGATTTTTTGCTGTGGGAGTTTTGGGGATTTTTGATAGCCGAGGAGGTTTTTGCCTATAAACAAAATGGAATACCGTTTCGGATAAAAATCGCAAAAAGAGTAATTTTATATTGGTAATTTCCCAGCAAGAGAATGGATCTTTCAAGTGGATGGATTACATAGATCAAAAGGTGGTAGTGATATTTCGCAAAATCAAATAAAACATGATTTTGATATTTACAGTCATAATAATATTTTCATGAAAAAAATTGTATCCGTACAGTCACTGATATAAAAATTATAATATATGATCATTTTAAACTAGGGGGTTTTATTTTCCAAGGCATACCTAAAGAGTGGTTCAACCATAACGCACGATTAAATTGTGAGTCACACCTTAACGTCAAGTTTTTTGCCCAACTTAATTTGATATTTCTTTGTTTCAGTGTTTGACAAATATTCGAATTTCAGCAAACCGGCGGCGTCATCGGGCGAGCAATTCAATGGCCATGTTATCTCACGTCGTGCCGATGTTAACTTGCAGGCACGATCATGTGATGGTTGATGTGGGGATATTTAAAGGAAAAAGTGTACGTCAATAAGCCAAAAAAATTCAAAAGCCAAATGATGAGATAATTGGGCACATTAATGACAGTGAACCTCTATTATGTCTCAGAGTCATTGAAAATATGAACCATCGGATAGAGGTACACCCACCAAAAAAAGTCCGTAATAGCAACTCAAAATTTTGCTGTTATAACGGGAAATTTTGCTAATTTAAGCCCAGCGGTTTTTTTTTTTGATCATCTTAGCAACACATGTCTGCTGACGTGTAGTATAATGAAATTAGTAGAAAAATTAGTAGCCGCTACTAAATTTTAGTAAAATTTTTCTAAAGCAGTATTTAAATATTGTGAATATTAGTACAAAATTTTAAATTTATTTTTTTTTTTTCAAAAAATATTTTATACAAAATTAAAAACAAAATAAAAGGCTTAAAACTCTTAAAAAATTGTTAAAACATAAACGAATTAATCGTTTTGTTTTTATTTGGTAATTTCTGTTTTGACAAATTTTTTGTCAATATTTTTTTACTTTTAAGGTCAAATTGTAATTGTTTTTAGGGCTGATTTTAAAAACTAAAAAAACTTTTAAGTTCTTTTTTAAGTGGATGTGCTATTTTCAAACATGAGTCGGTATATTCACTTTCGATCCCTTCTTTAATCTATGTAACATTTTAAGGCAATTAAAGTTTGTAGGTAAGTTTTAATTAGAAATAACATTTCCTTAAATATCCACTTTCTTAAAATTATTAATTTTTTTCCTAATTTTAGCAAATCGGTTTTAAAAAATTTGTAAAATGGTTTCTGAAATTAGCAACAAAAATTTGTAAATATTCTGTAAAAACTCTGTAATCTGTAAAATCAAAATAGCAAAAAGATTTGCTCAATAATGATTTTTATCTAAAAATCAGTTCAAAAATTGTGGAGTGGGATTAAAAACCGTTTTCTAATTTTTCTACTGCCTTTTTTTTCTGAGTGTATACCACCGAAGCCTTGGTGAGCATTTGGCCGATATTTTGTTTCACGCATAATTCTCATAGATGTTTCTATCATAACAAAAAACATTTAGATAATTCTCTAAAAAGTTTTTGTTTTACTTACAATTAAGATCGTGCATTATGGTTGGACCACCCTTAATAATGTTATAATTTACACCAACCAATTCATGGTCGAAAGAATTCATTGCCAAAAATATATAATCCTTTTCAATAAAAACAATAATATATTTTTTTTAATTATGTTTACTAATTCATTTCTTGTAAAATAAAAACTTTCTGGTAAAATTTCTCAGAATACTAATAAAATGATTTTTTATAAGCCAAATAAGAATAATTTTTGGGAATTTTTCTGATCGAAACATTTTGGAATTCTATGGACTTTTCCTTAAAGTAAAATTCTCAGATTCTGCAAACTGTTTCTTAACTAAAAATTCATATATTCTTGAAAAACTTAGATTCTAAGGCCGCACTTTGAATAAAAATCCTTAGATTCTGAGGACTTTTCATCATGTAAATTACTTAGAACTTTTTCTAAAAGAAATTTTTGAGACTCTAAGGACTATCTAAACAAAATCTTAAAAATGTTCTTAGAGTCTAGGAATTTTTCTTTTAGATAAAGTCAATAGAATTAGTATTTTTTTATTAAAAAGGTTCTAAGAATAAATTTTTTTTAAATGTATTTTCCTTTAAAAATCGATAGAATAAAAGAAGTTTACTTGAAAAATTCCGTAATATTATTTTCTTTAGGAAATCATTGCTAAAAGAAATATTCATAAATTTAAAGAACTTTTTCATAGTTTAAAAGCTATCATAATATTATGAAAATGTGATACCTATGTTATAGTACAGGATGTCCGCCGGGAAGGCATACTACTTTGTTTGTTTATAATTTTTGATTAAATGAAAGAGAATGGATCTTATATTGATAAATGTTTTATTTAATGTCGGCAATTATGTATAGAATACAATATCAGATAAATGTCCGCCTCTGAGCACATTTTTCATTACATTCTCACACATTTCACGCGGTATTTCATTAATTTCATCACGAATATTTTATTTGAGTAGCTCAACAAGCGTTTCTGGTTAGTTTGCATAAACCTTGCTTTTAACATATCCCCACAAAAAGAAGTCCGGAGCAGTCAAATCAGGCAACCGTGGAGGCCAATCAACATCACCATTTCTTGAAATAACTTGTTGTGGAAAGAGGTCTCGCGGTAAATCCATTGTAATCCTGGCTGTATGCGAATTGGCACCGTCTTGTTGATACCACATGTTAATCAAGCCCAATGCCTGCTGTTGTGGCGTTAAAAAGTTTTCAATCATATCACGTTATCGCTCCCCTTTCACAGTTACCGTTACGCCGTTTTCATTTTCAAAGAAGTAAGGTTTAATGATTCCTCCTGACCAAATTGTACACCAGACTGTCACTATTAATGGATGCAAAGGTGACTGATGAATAATTTGAGGGTTTTCCATTGCCCAGAACTGACTATTCTGTTTATTCATATATCCATTCAAATGAAAATGTGCCTCGTCACTCATTATGATTTTTTCATGAAAATCGGGGTTGTCATGGGCGAGCTGTTACATCCTATTGGCATTTATACGGCGGCGTAAATAGTCTTGTGGAAGAAACTCTTGTGTCAACTGAATCTTAAATGGAAACAAATGCAAATCCTGGTGCAAAATTGTGGCCAAAGTTATTCTTTGAAGACGAAACTTCTGAGTACGGCGTCGAATTGAGGTTAATGGATTTTATTGAACTCTTTCTTGAGCAGCAGTAATGCTTTCAGCCGATCTTGCAGTAAGTTGTGGTCTATGCTTGGGACTTTCACCTACTACACGATAAATAGTGCGTTTTGTTGGCACGTTGTTTCTCCCAAAAATTTCACGTAACTTTCTCATCGTCACAGTAATCGATGATTGATTTTGATAAAATGGTTTAACGATTAAAACACGTTGGTTTATCAAATATTTTTCCATCAAAAATTTGCCACGTGTCTACTTCACGACTGCCAAATATGAACTGTCAAGACTAATGTTTACCAAAATGGCGGCAAAACAAAGTCGTATTACCTTCCCGGCGAATACCCTGTATGACTATGTTCGGCGTAATCATAATTCCAAAAACATATGATGCTCTTCGAATATATTTACCCCAACCATATTTTTTCTCTGTGTGCTAATCCAAAGCCTTCTCTTGTGTATTTGTAAATATTTAATTGCCGTATATTCTTTGTTTATTGTTGTTTCTATTTATCTTTTGTTAAGTAGTTTATTAAATTATCTTCTTTAATCTTAAAGCCAAGAAACACATTCAATTCAATTCAACTGTTAATCACTTTTATTAATAAAATGACTTTTAACTTATCACTACCACAACTAAATGTGAGACTGTCACTACCACTTAACAATTGTCACTTGTAATAAACAAAAAAATACTTGTATATATTGAATGTTAATGTAGGTGA
Source organism: Eustalomyia histrio (assembly GCA_949748255.1). NCBI lineage: Eukaryota > Metazoa > Arthropoda > Insecta > Diptera > Anthomyiidae > Eustalomyia > Eustalomyia histrio. The sequence continues at coordinate 17,730,746 of OX456526.1, forward strand.
AAGTATCAATGTGTGTGTGTGTGTCATTGTGCTGTTTCAATTTACTTCTAAAGCATTATGCTTGTTTTAACTTTGTTGTTTTCATTTTTATTCTATCAAATGTAAATCCCTTTTATTAATAAAATGACTTTTAACTTATCACAACCACAACTAAATGTGAAACTGCCATTACCACTTAACAACTGTCACTGGTAATAAACAAAAATTGTCGTCTATATTCAATGGTGATGTTGTATATGAAAGTAGCATTGTGTGGGTGTGTGTGTGTGTGTACGCTGCTGTAAGTATTTAAAGAAGTGTCATTTTGCTGTTACAACTTACTTCTAAAGTATTACGTTTATTTTTTTTTTTTTGTTTTGGCTTCATTTTTATTCTAAAAACTTTATTAAATTTTCCATTTTGTATTCATTCATTTTATACCAACATTGTTTTGTAAAAATAAAAATAAAAATAAAAAAATAATGTATTTGCTTTTCATTCGTCTTTCTTGTTTATGTTTAAATTGAATGAATTAATACACATTTCCAAGCTCATAAGCACGCACATACACATTCTAATTGAAAACCATACCAATAAACATACATATACACTTACTTTATGGCAGAGAATTAAATATTGAGCTCTTTCTGGTTTTACAAACGACAAGACCTCTTGTGGCAATAACAAAAACAGCAACAATAACATCACCAGCAGCAACAGTTGTTACAGTTGCTTTAGTTTTTTTGTTGTTGTTAATTTCAAGTTGTTGCACGTATTGTTCTTGTTTTTTATTTAATCTGCAAGAAACGTTAATGGTTTTGTGTTGAAGTAAAAACTGTTCTGAAGTTAAAGAAAACAACTAACATCAATACAAGCAAACGACAAAGTTCAACCTTGTTTATTATATTAGAAAAAGTATTGAATGTGAAGTTCATTTTAGCAATAAAACAGAAGAAAAAAAAATAACATAAACAAATAAAATAAAATATAATAAAAAATGTAAATAAAATCAATGTAATTGATTTAAAAGCTTTACTTAGCACAAGATGTAAAACAAAATTAATAATAAAATAAAAAAAGAGAAGGTTTAGATTTTAAAACTTTTATACTTCTGCAAAAATGTTAATGTATTTAATAGTTTACGTTTTTTTATTTTTCTAAAACAGAAATAATGTTCAAATCAATTGTATTAATAACCCAGCAAATAAAATGGTAGTCATTCTGTGATTATAACTTCTTTCATTGCTTCCTAAACTTCAGTTGACATTCTTTTATAATTTTTTGATGTTATCCTAAGGCACTTCCAAAAGAATTCATATGTTCATATTTCAAATGCAGTGATCTGGATATAAACCCGATGCATATCTTAAAATATCACTCTTCATTACTTCTAAAGCATAAGTTATAGTATATCGCATATTTTTTTGAATCTTAAGCATTTATTCAAATTAAGAAAATAATTCTGATAAACTTTTTTAATTTTTTTATTAAATCATTTTTAAAATTTTAGTTTAAAATTTCATGAGGGTTAGAATTTATGCAGTTTTGCAATTTTTATAAAAGTTTTGAAAAATCAAGAAATACAGATTTTTTTTTACCTTTAATTGAAACTAGCTGGCCTGTCATTTGCATTTTTCAACCTCAAATATTTATGACGACGCAATCTGTGCATTTTTGCATTATGTATTTTATTTAACATTACATTATTTCCAGTTTTAATTCAAAATTTACCAAAATAATTTTAAAATTGTGTAAAAATTATTTCAATTTACCCAAAAAGGTTTTAAAATTGTGCAAACATTATTTAAAATTGTTCAAAAATATTTTAAAATTGTCTAAAAATGTGTCAAAATTGTACAACCGGTTTTAAAATTATCCAAAAATATTTTAAAATTTGTCTAAAAATTCATTAAGGTTTTTGAAAAAATGCTTTTTTACTAATGCAGAATTATTTATTTGTTTTAATAAAGAGTATTTGTATATCAATGCATAAATTTCGATTCTTTAAACTCATTTTTCTGCATTCTTATGAATTAAATTTTCATCAAAGCTTAAATACTACAAAGTATATGAACATTTTCCACTCATGCATCAGAATACCTAATCATTGTATTATCATTACTTTCTTAGAGTAAAGTATGAGTAATGCTGACACGTTAATGTTAAATTCATAGTGCCATAGTAGTGATGGTTTCATTGCTTCTTTGGCAGCTTCATTTTTTTTTGGGTAAGGTTTTACTGTTGCGTATGAGTTATATGTAGTTTAAATAAATATCACTCATACGCATCAGATGTTTTATTGAATTGGCTTGAATCTACTTGAGTGATGGCAATTGTTGTACAAAAGTGCCATTTTGGATACAATCGAGTGTTGAATGTCACGCTGTAACATTTAGTCAATTGTTTTTGTATTTGTTAGAGTTCATGAAGTGTTATTATTTTTTTTGAATGGATTAGATATACCCACGTCAATTGCAAAACCCTATACATAACATTCTGAGTGTAGGATATACTTAGAGTATTAATTCCGCCATCTCAAAATCCAATTCGTATCAGATAGACCCCTAATCGAACATTTGAGATCTGAGACCAAGGACCTTAACCTGGATTCTTTTTCGATTTTCTCCGATACCGTTCATCCTATATTTTAAGTAAAATATTTTGTTTTATAAATTAAAATCAAACGTTATTTATAATCTAACATTGATATTATTTATTAATTAATTTAGGCACTAATTAAACCTGTTGAATAAAATTTTACAACAACGAATTTCAAAACGGTTTGTGTGGGAGAGCCATTTTCCGCTTTTTGCTCCTTGACAATTTACAAGGATATCTTAAATTTTTTCAATCTTGATTTTACTCTATCCTATTTAAAAACCTTTCTCTATTACATAAAAATACATTAAATGGGTTCAGTGAAACTAGTTACTTGAAGTTTTCCATATGGATTCCATATGGATCTTTTGTACCAAGAATCATAAAACTAAACCGAATTTCGTATTACATTCCCAATGAACTTTAATGTAGAAGATGTAGAAGAGTTCCAAGGTCCCTTCTGGACCTAAAAATTCCTTATTGAAAACTTTCCTCACGTTCCTATGCACACACTCACACAAAATGTGGATGGTTGTTTCGTCTCGCTCAAGCCATAGCCGACATAGAGGCGATTTCAACAGATTTATCTACCACAAATGGTAGTTCAATCCGAAGTGTCCGGTAAGAAACCCTGTTAGTAACCTAATGTCGGCGGCACACCTCCATCCGATGGTCCAAATTTTCGATGACGCTTAGGCATAATTGAGGTTCTATGCCGTAAATGTGCCGAATTATCTCATCCTTTAACTCTTGAATTGTTGCTGGGTTATCGACGTACACCTTTTCTTTCAAATAACCCCAAAGAAAGAAGTCCACGGGTGTCAAATCAAATGATCTTGGCAGCCAATTGACATCGCCACCACGTGAGATAACACGGCCATTGAATTTGTCGCGCAAAAGAGCCATTGTTTCGTTAGCTGTGTGGCAAGTGGCACCGTCCTGTTAAAACCACATATCGTCTAGGGTCATATCCTCAATAAGTTCGTTATTATCTCGTGATAGCGAACACCATTCACGGTAAATGCTTGGCTGACCTCATAACACACTATCGCGAAAAACAGCAATGTTTTCCGCAGCACGAACTGGGAGAGCATGCAAAGGTGTTTTCGCAGACCCGGTTTGCTGAAATTTGCACACAATTCTCCCAAGTGTGGACACATTTGTTCGATTATGCTGATGAAAAGAAATCACAAAGTGCACGAAATGCATTTTGATTTGAACGCCCATTTTGATAATAAGCCTGAATTACTTTAACGCGTTGCTAGATTGTGTATCTTTCCATGGTTCAAATTGAGTTATTCGGAAATTTAGAAATGTCAAATAAAATGCGGAAAAAACTTGGCATTTAGGTGTGTTTCACATTCAACATCGGTCCTTAAAATTTAACCACCCTTTATTTGAAATGGCAAATAACTATTTACATTTTCAAATGTATTTTTTTTTTATAAAAAGAAGTTCTTTAAAGTAAACTTTTTAATTTAATTTAAATTTCTTTTCACAAATGCAAAACAGCTGATTTATTAGCAGCAAGTGATGATTTGACAGTTTACCCAACAAAAAGTACGCGTAAGTTCTGGTAAAAAAAGGAAACACAATTACTCTTTCATGAACGTTCTCATTTACCCAATTTTTGTTACAAGAAACGCTTTCTGGTAAGATTGGGTTCCGGCGGCGACTCGCGGTAACCTAAGTAAATAAGTTAAAACTATTATGATACTCTCATTTAAAATTAATTAACAAATTATTTGCCAACAATTTCAATTAAATATCAAAAGTTCACTAAAATAATGCATTTTAGTTTTTAATAGCAAATAGAAAAAGTTTTAACAATTATTAAAGTAAAAATTAATTACAATTGACGCAAAAACAAAAAACCATAGATTTACAATTAAATGTACACAATTTTATTAAAATCACAACTTTTTGACAATAATATGTATGCATGTTGTTAAAAACACTTCAACCGCAAGAGAATAGAGAAATTTTTATGGTAAATTAAATGCTAAAATTGTCTCTGTATGTAAAATAAAACAATATTGTTGCTGTTAAAAGTTTTTGTTGTAAACAAGAATGAAAAAAAAAAACATATAGTAAAAACGGAAAATGAAACTTTATTTTATGTTTTTATAGTTTTCCTGTGTGACACCGCAAAACGATTAACAACAACGGTTTTTATTTTTCTAAATGTCAGTGTGTTTTACACTTATTCAGTTACTTAAAAGCAAAAATTGTATCAGAAATATATTTATATATAGATTTACTAAAGCGAAATATAAATACACATACATATACATATTAATGTATATACACACATATATGTATATATACACATACAACAACACACACTTTAACATTTATACATACTAGTACGATAGTAGTAGTTGTAGTATAGGGTCCGCCATCTAACGTTTTTTTTTTTTCAACTAGTGCTTATTTCGTGAATGGTAAAACTTAGCTCATGTCTGATTCGACAGATAATTAGTTTTATCCTTCCGCTGAACGAATATGGTTGTGTATACGCTTGAACAACGCTGGGAAATATTGCGACATTACTTTGAAAATCATGGTAATGTTGCAGAATGTCATCTTTTCAATGTCATCTTTTCAGATGAAGCTCATTTTGATCTTGGCTGGTATGTAAACAAGCATTTGGGGCACAACATTGAAAAGCCGATGCACCCAAAACGAGTCACTGTTTGGTGCGGATTTTGGTCCAGAGGCATAACTGAAAATGAGCAAGGAGTGGCCGTTACAGTCATTGGCGATCGTAATCGAGCCATGTTGAACGAATTTTTGTTCACAAAAATTGAAGAGGAGGATATTGGCAACAATTTGGTTTCAACAGGACGGCGCTACGTGCCACACAGCCGAAGCTACACTCAATGTTTTGCGCCCTGTTTTTGAAGATCGCATTATAAGCCGCAGAGCTGATGTCGTTTGGCCACCTCGGAGCTGCGATTTGACACCGTTGTACTATTATTTGTGGGGTGCCGTCAAAGATAAGTCTTACGCCGACAAGCCAGAGACAATTGACGCTTTAAAGGACAATATTCGTGAAGCCATTGGTGAAATACAGCTGCACACAATCGATAATGTGCTTAAAAATTGGACCGATCGTGTAGGCTACTACATGGCCAGCCGAGGCAGCCATTTGAATGAAAGTATTTTCCATTATTAACCGGAAGGATTTTACTTTCAAATAAAAAAAGAAATTTGAGAAAATATTAAGTAGTTTTTTTTTTATAGCATTTTCAAAAAAAAAAAAGTTATTTGGCGGACCCTATAGAACATGTTAACATTGAAAAACATTTACCTTTTTATTTTTGCATTTATAGAGAAACACCACAAAATTCTCTCTAACACCATGTGTTGGTAGTTTTGCCACATTTTATTCCATCCTTTGTCATGTTTGCTGATCTTGTTGCTGTTGATTTTATTGTTAGTGTTTTTCGTTTGTTCTTAAAACATTAGCTGTTTTAACGTATGCGCTTTATGCGCATTTTGTTTCACTTGTTTAAAAGTGTGTGTGTTTAGATATGTGTGTTGAAATGTGTGTGAACAAGTTAGTATATGGCTACATGTGTTTGCCTGTGTGTGTGTGTGTGGTTTAAACAACATTATTTTAACTCATAAAAATCACATTTCACACAAAATTACTTTTAACAAGCTGTCATTTTGTTTTGGGTTTCTCAAAATAAAAAAAAGCAAAATTCCAAAAAAGCAAAAATAAGCCGAATCTTTAAATACCCTTCACCCATGTCCTAAGAAGACAATGGTTTACAAAATTACACAAAATGCATTACACATGTCCATAAATTATTTTAAATTTAATCAATATTTTTGATACATTTTGTATTGCAACATATCTGTTCTGGGAGCACTCTCACAAAGCTCTCTAAAAATTTAACGTAACCATATGTGTATGTTGGGATTAAGTTGGCTCAAAAGAAGTAAAGCGCTAAAAACCAAATTTAATATTAAATACTTTTCAGCGTCTAAAATTACGCAAACTTTTGGGTCTAGTAACATTTTGAATAAAAAATTACAAGGCACTTATTCCCTTAGCATCCCCTGTAGTTTGTGAAACCACTTAAAACCACAAATCCCCAAATATCTCCGATATCCACCAGGTTATAGAAATTAAAAACTTTAATAAGGCTTTAGCCACACTCAAAAAAAAAGACATGAACTAAAATGTAATCAAAAATTTCCTTCAAAATAGTTTATAAATTGTCCTCAATTTAAGTAAGATTTTATTAAAACTTAGAAAAATTTTCTTAAAAAGATTAAAAATTCCTAAGTTTGAGAAAAAACGAAATAGTTTATATACTCAGAAATAGTTCATTCAGGTTGGTTGAAAAGTTCCTGCGCTCGAAATGAAAGAATACTGTTTTTGTTACGAAATATATTTTTGTAATCAATATAATCTCCTAGAAGCTAAATACACTTGTTCCAATGATCTTCCAATAATTTTATCCCATCCTTATAATGGTTTTCCGGAAGCTCTGCAAAATAACCGTCTACGGCTGCTATGGCCTCTTCATTCGACGAAAAATGCTTTCCACAAAGGAATTGTTTGAGATTTCTGAAGAGATAGTAGTCACTGGGAGCCAAATCTGTTGAATACGATGGATGTTCAAGCAATTCATACTTTAATTCTTTGAATTTAGCCAACAGGTCTTTTCTTATGAATTTTTTCATCCAGCTGATCCAAAAGGCTGCAATTATATTCAGAGTTGATTGTTTTACCTTTCTGAAGATAATCAATCAACAAAATTCCTTTTGCATCCCAAAAAACTGATGCCATAACCTTCTTTGCTGATCATTGTGACTTCACCTGCTTTGGAGCTGAACAACCAGCTTCAGTCCACTGTAAACATTCTTGTTTCAATTTAGGATCATGGTGGTAGATCCAAGTCTCATCCATAGTTATAAAACGACGCAAGAAGTCGGTTTTATTCGGCGTAAAACGCTCCAAATTACGCTGAGAAATTTGTTTTCGATCTAGTTTTTGTTGAATTGTTAATGTGTGCGGCACTAACTTTCCAAACAGTTTTTTCATACGTAATTCTTCATGTAAAATATGGAGTACTCGTTCGTCTGAGATGCTTATGGCGTTAGTAATTTCACGCTTAGTCAAACTTGGATATTCACTAACCATATTATGTACCTGCTCAATGATTTCTGCTGTGGTTGCAGTTTTTGGTCGTCCTTCGCGTGGATCGTCTTCAAGGCTGGTACGACCACGTTTAAATTCACCAGCCCAAAATTCAACGGTGCCTTTTGAAGGTGAGGACTCCTTATACACTTCTAACAATTGTTCATAAATTTCCTTTGCTTTTAAACCCTTCAAAACAAAGTATCAAATGACAGCACGATATTAAATTTTTTCCATATTAAAAAAAATCAATGACACGTCAACTTCAAATGACTTGTAAACAAAGAAAAAATTGACAGAATGACTTGCAATTTTGCATGTGTTCTCAGGACAGTTATGCCAACTTGAGAAAAAAAGTTTGGAGCTAGCAGTGCCATCTCTTGGTGAGCGCAGGAACTTTTCAGCCAACCTGTATATTTCCTAAGTAATATTTCTTGATTTTAGGAAAAAAACAAGCCAATTAAATAAAAATTTATTAATTTTAAGAAAAAACATCTTAGTTTTAAGAAAATTGCATACTCAAATGTAATAAAATTAAGTTTAGTTCAATAAAAAAAAAAAAATTTAGGACATAATTTACTCCCATTTAGTTCAAAAAATGTGTCTAACTTAAATCAAGAAAGTACTTGAACTTGAAATTTTTTGTTCGCGAGTATTAAATTTAACAAAATTTTAGAAAGCCATTTCCAATTTCAGTTTTTAAGTATAACACTTTCTTATTTTGAAGAATTGTTTTCTAAAAATTAGTTCAGACAATTTAAAACAAAAAGTAATAAATATTTTTCCATGTAATAATAAAAATTTACTTGATTTTAGAAATGATGAACTCTTTCTAAGGAAAATGCAACTTAGTTCAGATCAATTTTAAAAATTTTAATAAAATATTCTTTTTTTCAAGTAAAAGTTTTCTAATTTGGTATCGGATGTTTTTTTTTGTTTAAAAACGTTTAAATTATTTTTAATATTCTATTTCAAAAAAACAAATAATTAAAAACAAACCAGTTAGTTTTCCTAATTTTCAAGAAAAAATATTATTAAATAAAAGAAATTTAAGTAACCATTTAAAAAACTATCGTGCATAATTGTAATTTTTGGTTCGTGATCGTGCATGGTTTAAAAATTGGCCACGTGCCAATCTGTAATCTTAACAGTCTTAAAGATGCTTACAATATATTTCAAAATTTTGTTAGCAAAGGGTAAAAAATTTTGAATTTGCGCTTTTATGTAATAAATTTGTTTGTTGACTACAATACAAAATATCGCAGGCACATTTTATACATTACGGCATAATGATTTTCCTATAATTGACATAGCGCTTATTAAACTTTATATTTATCGAACTTAATCATAAAAAAGATAAGATTTGTATATGTCAATTAAAGTTTAAGCTAAAAATATCATAAAATTAACTAATAACATTTTTCCATATTCCAATAATAACAAGAAATATAACTGTGATATTTTTTATTTTTGCAACAATTTCCTTAAATTAGTTAATTAAAGAAGACAAAGGACCCCCAGTGCTCCTTAGCCATAGATGCCGTGTGTCATGTAGGGAGTTCCTTTTTGTAGTTCTTTCAAGCAGAACCGTTATTTAACTACGAAAAGGATCTGACTTTGTAACAATTTATTACGCTTCAGAGTATCCTGCAGTACATTTTTTTAATTTGTTTACCTTTTTGCTAATGAAATTTAATTTATATTTTGAATACATGAATTTAGTATAATTCAATTTAGTTTCAAGACAAAATTGTATAGCAAAAAACTTGTTAAAAGTAGTGTCCTCACAAAGCGGAAGTCCTCTGAAAGTGGGAAAATACCTACTCAATATATGGTAAAATTTTTTATTATTACCTTTACCATACAAGCAGGTTAAGGATAATTTTCACTTAAAAGTAGTGTTATTTAACTTGATGTTAGTAAATATTTTCTTATTTTTAGGGAGTTAAGTCCTAGTTTTTAGTAAAAAAAAAAATATCTAATGAACTTAAATAAAATACAATTTTTCTTAAAAGCAAGGAAACATTTACTAACTAACAGTACAATTTTAGATGATGTATGAACCAGAGAACTGCATTTGCTGATTGCAAAACGTTCATACGCAATCAACACAAGAATAAATATGTGTTTGCGTTCAAACGCTGAATATACTCCAACACACATATTTGTTGATGATTTTAAATCAATCAAACGACGTGCAAATTGTATTGTCACTGATTTATAATCATCGGTCGTTGTTAAACCATTGATTTTATTCTGTTCATTCGAGCCAACAATAATTATTTTGATGTAGAATAAATCAGAAAAAACAATAAACACCGTGTATGAGTGTAATCATAATTAAAACAAAATAGTTTCTTATTTATAAAAAGGGGGTGGTTTTGTAGAAACACATTTCATAAATGTTATATGGATATTAGGGTGGGTCTAAAATACGTTTTTTTAGAATTTTTATTAGGAATACCAAAAATATTGTTCCTTGTGAACATTTTTTTTTTTAGCCTGAGAGGCTCGCCCAATCCGGTTAAAGTTAAATATTGCCTAATTTTCCAATCAAAATAGATGAAAAAAAATTTAGACAATATTTTAATTTTTCCGGATTAGGCAAGCCTGAGATATCGACCTTAATTTTTTTTCCAAAAAAATATTTATATTTCACAAAGAAGAATATTTTTATTACTTATAAAAATTCCCACCCTAATGTAAACAATATCATTTATGAAATGTGTTTCTATTTTGTTTTAATAATGAATAAACTCATACGCGTTGTTTGTTGTTTTTTCTGATTTATTCAACGCTGACTTTTTGTTGAGTGATTAAATTTGCAGTAAACATAATCGACATATGAGTCAAACTGATCCGAATTACGCGTTCAGTAACATGATGCTGATTTCATTCTACAGTGAATTTTGTTGAATTATTAAATGTGAACAAGAATTTTTGTGTATGATTAAATCAAGAAAAAAGTTGATTTTGCAGTTCTCTGGTATGAACTAATTAGGAGGAAATTTTACAGTTTTCCAATAAAAATTTACTTCTCAGTAGTAAAATTTTTCTATAATTTAGAAATTTTGACCAAATTTTAAGTAAAATTTGTTTCTTAATTTCAAGGAAAATTTTATTAAATATTAGCAAAAAATGTCTTTGGCGCCGTTTTCATTTCAACCTTTCCTCTAAATAAGTTAATATTTCTAAATTCTAGTTCATTTTTTTTAGTACACAAAAGTACATTAGAGGTTCTTAATTGCGACACAAAATGTACTGTATTATCAATTATATCATCACCAAAAAATTTGTTTTATCTCAAAGAGCATTTAAAAGAAATTATATTACAAAAGTTGTCATAAATAAAAACAATTAAAACGGTAAATATTTGTGAATAGTACCAAATGAGTCGAAGGAGTACCAAGGAGTAACATAGTACATATAATATTGTTATAGTATCATAAAAATTACTAAAGTACAAACTTTATCATGTATGTAAAAAAATTAAAAATTAAATTATGAAGGTGAAAAAAAACAAAATGTTTCAGGTCAAAAGATTTTTGAGTTGAATAAACATTTTTGTAGTAAAAAAAAATGTTAGTGATTGGATGCTAGTGACTGGAGAAGAAATATTGTATTTACCAGTCGCCACTACGAAATTGTACTAAAATATACCAATTTGTACGGAAAATTTACAGGTACCTTCACATCTTTACTCGTAGATTTTTAACTGCTGGACCGATTTTGCTCATTTTCAATACTAAACTTTTCGGGACGATGTTTATTTAATATAGGAAAAAATGAGCAAGCCCATGATAGACATTCCACCAGACAGACATACGGACAGATATACAGACAGACATCGCTAAAGCTATTTAAGATCACGAATTAATATACTTTATCGGTTCTTATACCTATATGTATTTCGACATGTTACAACTGAAATGATAAACTGATATATACCCACCATATTTGACGGAGAGTATTATAAATATAATAAAATACTCCTGTAGTTTTATAGAAAAAAAAATACAAAACACAAAAAATTAAACAATACCAGCTTGCAGGTGATGAAGGTATTTATTTCAAATGTTTTAATTTTCTTTTAGTTTTTGTGACATTTATATTATTTTATGTTTATTATACTCATCATCATAGGGAAATAATTATTGTTAATTATTTTATTAAAAATTAATTATATACGTAATTATTATTATTATTATTATTATTATTATTATTATTATTATTATTATTATTATTATTATTATTATTATTATTATTATTATTATTATTATTATTATTATTATTATTATTATTATTATTATTATTATTATTATTATTATTATTATTATTATTATTATTATTATTATTATTATTATTATTATATATATATATATATATATATATATATGCACAGCACATGTTGCGGGGACGGGTTTTCATTCCACAAGTTACTATGGAGACATTTTGTTACTTTGGGGACTGTCCTTAAACTTTTCATTATTCTAGTGTGTACTCTGAAGACATTTTACTGGACACAGCGCATTTTATAGGGACTTTTTTGGCTGTATATACAGATGTCTTCAAAGTATGTGAAATGCATATATATATATATATATATATATATATATTCATTGCACATACTTTGAAGACATCTGTATATACAGGCAAAAAAGTCCCTATAATATGCGCTGAATCCAGTAAAATGTCCTCAGTGTAAACAGTAGAATAACAAAAAGTTTAAGGACAGTCCCCAAAGTAACAAAATGTCTTCATAGTAACTTGTGGAACGAAAACCCGTCCCCGGAACATGTGCTGTGCACATATATATATATATATATATATATATATATATGCATTTCAAATACTTTGAAGACATCTGTATATACAGCCAAAAAAGTCCCTGTAATATGCGCTGTACCCAGTAAAATGTCTTTAGTGTATACAGTAGATTAATTAAAAGTTTGAGGACGGTCCCCAAAGTAACAAAATGTCTTCATAATAACTTGTGGAACGAAATCCCGTCCCCGCAACATGCGCTATGCACATATATATATATGCATTGCCCATACTTTGAAGACATCTGTATATACAGCCAAAAAAGTCCCTATAAAATGCGCTGTGTGCAGTAAAATGTCTTCAGAGTAAACACTAGAATAACGAAAAGTTTAAGGACGGTCCCCAAAGTAAAAAAATGTCTTCATAGTAACTTGTGGAATGAAAACCGGTCCCCGGAACATGTGCTGTGCACATATATATATATATATTCATTATGCATACTTTGAAGACATCTGTATATACAGCCAAAAAAGTCCCTTCAGTATATATAGTAGATTAATGTAAAGTTTGAGGTCAGTCTCCAAAGAATCAAAATGTCTTCATAGTAACCTGTGAAACGAAAAACCGTCCCCGCAACATGCGCTGTGCACATATATATATATATATATATATATATATATATATATATATATTCATTGCCCATACTTTGTATATACAGCCAAAAAAGTCCCTATAAAATGCGCTGTGTCGAGTAAAATGTCTTCAGAGTAAACACTAGAATAACGAAAAGTTTAAGGACAGTCCCCAAAGTAACAAAATATATATATATATATATATGCACAGCTCATGTTGCGGGGACGGTTTTTCGCTCCACAAGTTACTATGAAGACTTTTTGTTACTTTGAGGACCGTCCTTAAACTTTTAATTAATCTACTGTATACACTAAAGACAGTTTACTGTATACAGCGCATATTATAGGGACTTTTTTGGCTGTATATACAGATGTCTTCAAAGTATGTGGAATGAATATATATATATATATATATATGTGCACAGCACATATTGCGGGGACGGGTTTTCGTTCCACAAGTTACTATGAAGACATTTTGTTACTTTGGGGACTGTCCTTAAACTTTTCATTATTCTAGTGTTTACTCTGAAGACATTTTACTGGACACAGCGCATTTTATAGGGACTTTTTTGGCTGTATATACAGATGTCTTCAAAGTATGGGCAATGCATATATATATATATATATATATATATATATATATGTGCACAGCACATATTGCGGGGACGGGTTTTCGTTCCACAAGTTACTATGAAGACATTTTGTTACTGTGGGGACTGTCCTTAAACTTTTTGTTATTCTACTGTTTACACTGAAGACATTTTACTTAATACAGCTCATATTATAGGGACTTTTTTGGCTGTATATACAGATGTCTTCAAAGTATGTGCAATGAATATATATATATATATATATATATATATATATATATAATTACTAATCTAAATTCTGTAAATATTGTTCAATCTCTCTGTATTAATTATATATTTTTTAAAATTTATCAGATTTGAGATGATGTTACTAACGAATAGTACACTAACTTTTAAATGGAAAAAATTGTGGTTAGCGCACAGCGATGATTCCAACAATTTTTTCTATTTCAAATTAGTGTTAACTATTCGTTAGTAACATTGAATTATGATCTCGAGCCTGATAAATTTTAAAAAATATATAATTATTATTACTAATATTAGTGAAAAAACTCGTTTTAAGCTGTGCTAAAATTAGTTTTAACTTCTAATCAGTTTTTTGACCTGTAAAAATGCATTTTGGTTGCATTTAATAAAGTGATATATGATATATAAAAATACTTTGTTGAATTGAATACGTGTACGTATGAGTAATTTGTTTTGAATAATAAAAGGGTTATACCGATAATTTTTGCAAAACCAAAAAAATGAATAATAGTTTACAGTCTTTAAAAATATATGCAATGATAACATATAGTTACATTTTCCAGTTCTGAGAAACCAATTTTCGATGCATTTTTTTTTCCACTCTAAACTCGATATATCAGAAACGTATATTTCTAATTGATTTGTTCTTCTGAAATTTAAAATCTGATACTGCTCAAATTATCTTTAATAAAAGGAAGCAGATAAAATTCGTTGTGGGGCAGGTCGGGCTTCTAAGGAAAATATTTTGTTGGCTTAAATCAGTGTAGGGCATTTTTTAATCCCAATACACGCGTGTATAGAAGCAATGGGATTGTAACAAGATTGGGATAAGCTAGAACCTCTGATTTTATGAGGTTCAAAAAGTAAAATGCATGAGTCAAAAAATTGGGAGGTGGCGTGGGGGCCAATGACTCCCCACCGCGATCAAAGTTGGCGTTGAATTGTTAAAAATCCATAAAAAGACCCACATCTGCCCCGAGGTAGCTCTTGGAGGGGTAAAATGTAAGATCAGCTCTTATAATCTTTTGTCTGTCAATACTTCTTTTAAACATACCTACACACAGAAAAATAAAGTGGCAGCCAAATTGAAGACCAATCAATTCGGTTAGCATAACTAAAATTAAATGTGATTGCTGAATATTTTGGGTGTTGCAACCAAAAATTCAGTTGTATTGACTAAATTTTTTTGTGGAGTGTGGAGACCAATATTCTGTTGTACTGATTTACGTCGCAGTAACCGCATGTAAGTTGGAAATTTACAAAATTGTTCTCCCTATCTCCACTCCTTAAGGTGGCCCCATACAAAAATAATATTTTTTTTAAAAAATTTGCTCATCCTGCTCTAACTGTCATAACGAATTCCCAAGAGGATTCAAATGTATTATTTTTTCAACACCATCATATTTGCAGAAAATACCTGCAAACAGTATCAGTTATGGCCACCGAATTTGTTGCCAATCGAATTCTGGTGCTTACGACAACTACCTTCATATTAAATTTTATTTTTAGTTGTGAAAGCCAATATTCAGTTGTCGAATTTGATATTTATACTCCAAATAAATATTTTTACGTTCCACAAAATTTTATTTTAAGAAAAATTTTGTTTTTAGATTTTTCAGGTATCGAACCTAGGCATCCAGATTCATAATTCACACTCTTACTTACTGCACCACAATGTAATTTAATTTTCTTTAATATATTTGTTATTTAAACATTTGAATATTTTATTTTAATTAAAAATATTTTTTTAAATACCTTTACTGGAATTTGAACTCGGAAATTAGGAGCTCTCTACCCATCAGCCCACAAACACTTATAAATTTTAATGACTAATTTTGAATTTAAATAATTTTTTAGGAAAATAAATATAGTAGGAAATGTGTTTACAAATACCAATCGTTAGTGGCTTCTATAATCAATATAATCCACAATTCGGTTGGTTCAACTGAAATCCTAATTTAATGATATATTTGATCAGGATAACCGTATTTGTAGTAAACACTTTCGAATATCGACAATTTTTTAATAAATTTGATAGATTGTACTCATTTTCTAGTACATTCACTAAATAAATGGTTGCTTCGAAATTTATTCGTAAAGTTAATTGGAAATATCAATAAATGGATAATAGTATCCTTGTTTGGTTTCTTTTTCTTCTTTTTAATTCCCTATGCCATATTTTTGGTATAATAATAGATTGTAGGTTATTCCAAATAAAATAAAATCCTTACAAATAAATTTTAATGGTTTTGATCGAATTGCAACCAATCTTTTCTCTGGGTTTGCCCTCTATCTTCAACCCTTAAGGTGGTCCACATACATATTTTATATACATTTTTTTATGAAATATGTTTCTACAGCTTCCTTGGTGCCTCATAGAGGGGTAAAATGTGAGATCAACCCACTTTTATTTATCTCTCCTAACATTTGCCCCGAACATACCTACCCCCTATCCCCACTCGCTTAGGTGTCTCCCATACAAAAATAACATTTTTTATACAAATTGGCTCTCACCGCTCTAAATGTCCTAAGGGTGCCCCAAAATTTTCCCAGAATATACCTACCTGTTTCGAACCCTTATGGTGGTTCCCAAACAATTTTTTTACGAGATTCTGAGCTCTTTAATTTGTAATGTAATTGAAACCTTTATTGAGCGTAAAAAGAAAATTTTTTATGCCTGATGGAGTGCAAATGTTTATCCATTTTAAAGAGCAATGGGAAAGTAATTAAGACAAAATATATAGCCCTGACATAGAAGCTGATGGGCTTGCAAACAAAATATCAGTTCAAATTGTGATTAGATCGTTTTCTTTGGTTCAGATGAACGAAATACAACCCAGAGCTGACTACAAGGAATTCCTTGAAATCGTTTTGTTGTTCCTTTGTGAAAATATTCCTAATTATTATTTTTGGACTGACAAGAAGAGTATTAAAAAAAAAAAATAAAAGACTCACATCGAGAAGTTATATTCAATACCCCCTACGACCAATGTCTTCACAAACACTTTTTGATGGTAAACTGTTCACTGATAACAGTAACAATTATTTCAGACAGAAAAAAGCAATTTTAGTACCTGTTATTTCTCTATCAATCATAATAATTATTTTTGAATACAATTCCCTCTATCAACCACATTAAAGTTATTGACTTATTAAAAATGTTTCATTACTACATACATACATACATGCAATAAGCCAAGTTGTTTCCTATAAATGTTTATACTTCTGTACTTAACACAACCATATCATTTAAATTCTTTTTTTAGTGTGTTGTGTGAAATAAGAATTCTTAAAGAATAGCAAGTCATGTCGTGTAATTTTGGGCAAACTTAAGTCAACTTTTGTTGACATTTATCAAAAAATTATTATAATGTATGTCAAATGTAGTTACGACTTTAGTTATATGTTAAGTAAAAAAAAAAACATTGAAACCTTAATAACAGTGCAAATTATATAATATTTTCCATCAACCAAAAAATATTTGAAGTTTTTAATTGCAATACCCTCTATCAACCATAGTGCCCCAAATAACATAAAATGTTACATTATTTTTATTCATATGATTCAATAGACATATTTAACAAATATTGTGGAAAATAGATTGATTTATACTTTAGGGATTTACACATAAATCATTTTAGCTTCTCCTGAAAAAATATATTTTAATTCGTGGAGGGTATTTAACATAAGCTCTCGATATACGATCTCACCTTTACGGTATTTGCTTTAATGAACAATAATAAAACCATGAAAATATTTTGAAGAAAGGTGATGTCTTAATTCGTCACAAAGCCGTAGATATCTTCTTAGAATTTGGGTTGTGAATGTTATGTGGAACCATAAATCATGGTTTTTAATTTAAAAGAAAAAAATCTAGCAATATTTCGACATTTAAGCCCATCTTCCCGGTATTTCCTTAAAAGAACTTTTTTGGCAATTGAACCATTCCGAAGTATAACCCAAATTATACTTGGTGTAGGATATCATATATTTAGTTGGTATGCCCAAATTTGATATATTTTCTAGTTTTCAAGTGCGGATAACTTTTTGAATTAAAGATTGCCAATATTTATCCAGGTTCCAAAATATGTTAAATCTGAACACTGTACAAAATTAGTGCGATATTTTCATGCGTTACTTATTTGGTAGCATAAAGTAATAAGTTACTCATTATTGATATTACGTAATATATGATTTATAAATGTAAAGTAATAATTAAAATATTTTTGAAAATCTATTTTTAGATACATTACTTTGTGTTTTTTTGTAAGCAAAAGGGTAATGTATGTTTGTTTTGATAACACTAGCGAAAAAACGAAGCGCAACAATTCATTTAAGTTTAAAGCAATCAAATACTATATGCGTCGATAGCTCAGTGGATAAAGTTCTTGGCTGGCAACAATATTTCCCTGGTTCGATTCCCATCTTGACCACATTATTTTTAATTACAAATACTTTAAATAAAATATTTGTAATAATTTTTTTTAATAAAAATTCCTCTTTTTTAAAAATCTATTTTTAGACACATTACTTTTTCCATTCTCGTAACCATATAAGTAACCCCTTTGATTATCATTTCTAAAGTAATGGGTATATACATTACTTTGAGGCTCATGGCCTGTAAAATTCATCAATGAAGTAAGGTGTAAAGTAATTCATAGGCCCCTATGGCTAAACATTACTTTACCAATTATTTGGTAATATGTGGTTTTGCTGGGACGCTTTGTATATAACTATTTACTTATATTTCTTCTTTTTGCATAAAATTATAAATTCAATTAACTAAATATGCCTCTGAGTCATAAACATTTTTGTGTGATGATTTAATTTATTATTAGATTTATTATATATCATATTTATAGTCTTTCTTAAATATTTATATATCAAAAAAATAAAAAACATTTTTTATGTGCAAAACTAAAAAGGTAACAAAACAATTTCCAGTTGTTAGTTTGGGTATCTTTTTGACATTGACAAGAACATAAATATAAATGTAAAATAACTTTTTCTAAGTCATGACATAAGATATTCACCAACAAAAAAAAAAACTAAGAAAATATAAATGTTTTTGAAATTAAAATATTTTGTATCAAAAAACAAATGACTCATCCCCCCCCAAAAAAAAAATACTGTAAAAATGTAAGAAAAACACTTTTTGACTTAATTTTGAGATTTGTATGCATTTAAATATGCAAAAATTTTACCTTTTTACCTTTTTACCGGTTATCTTGTTTTTGTTATTATTATTATCGTAGTAAGTGTTTTTATGTTTAAACTTTTTTCATTAACAAAAATCTCTGCGAAATGTTTAAGCAAAAACATTTTTTGACTATCTGCCTTCGAAAAGTTTATATAAAATTTTAAGTGCTCAAAAAGTGGTTTTGTCTCTTTGGATTTGTTGTTGATGTTATTTTGTAGCCTGTAACTGTTTTCTACATTTTGTCATAATTTTTAATTAACTTAGAAATAAATGTTGGTGATGTGCCACGTTACCCACAAACAACATAATACAAAATGGCAAAAGGGTCAAGATAATAATTGTCATCAGTGTTAGGTTCATAGTTTGTAAAAATGTTTTTTAGAATTTAATTTAATATAAAATGTGTCATAAACAAAATAGATATAAATATTAAGTTTTTACTAATGTTATGGTAAATAAAATTTTGTGATAGTAATGTTTATTAATAGTAATTTAAGTTAATTGTTAGCTGTAAAAATAAATGGTTTTCTTGAAGCAAAGATATAAATGTATCACAAGGGGCGTATGATTAATATTTTTATATTATATTACTCATACGTTAGAACTATTTTAAAATTAATAAAATTAATACTTCATACATTATTACGATACATTATTATTACGATTTTACCTCATAAAATCGTTGATTTTTTTTCCTTTAAATAAATCGAGTTCTTTTTAGCACAGTTGAAATTTTATAAAGCAACTCTTTATTTACACACAAACTTAAAAATAATTACACAAGAGACTTTAAACTCTATTAAGTGACACTTTAATAGATTACACAATTTATTCAATTAATCACCAATGTTACTCTTTCAGCTTTTTATTGCAAACTAAAAGGACATGCCACATTGCTGGCCTATTTATTTGATTTATTTTATAAGAAAGTGGCAGCATTGTCCGGAAGTTATAAACTAGAAAAGTCGAGTATGTTCTTTGAAACTGCCAGGTTCGGTTTTTTTTGTATGAAAAAAATTTCACCATATTGACGCAAGTCATAAGAATTATATGAGAGTTCCTTTACAGGAAGAAGAAAAAATTTTTAGTGAAACAATTTAAAAATTTAAAAGATATAAAAGATTCAACAGTGGTAAGTTTATGTGTCAAATGATCAAAGTATTTTTATTGTTAAATTGTCTTTATATAAAAAAAACTATCTACAACATCTATGCCGTGAACAGGAACCGAACCGGCAACCCTCTACAAGCTTCGACATTAAGCATAACTTCTCAACCAAATACAGTATGGTTCCACACCATGGTGAGTACAGCGATGAGTGTGGCTAATTGAAATTTAGTAAGCGTGTTTATGTCATAAAAAGGCCGAAACTTATATTCGTTTAAAATTCTCTGAATTATGTTTATTGGATCTTTATAATAGTTAACAAATTTTACCCTATATACCAAATAATTACAAAAAATTTAATTTTTCTCTAAATTTTCTGAAATTAATTAACTGCTGTCAGTAAATTTGAATAGAGCTGTGAGCAATATTCGACATTTAAAGTGTAATCCTCAAATTTTAATTTAACAAAATTTTCAAAATATAGTGAACTCGCAATAGCGTGAATTAATTTTTACCAAGGCAGTTCACGTTTTCGAGTTTGTTTACCTTATCGAATGCCAAAATATGGAAAAAAACAACAGCATCAGAAATGATATTTTAATAAAAAAAATGTTAAACACGTATTACAAAACAAATATTTTAATAATTTTTAATAACAAAAAATATATATGAAATATATTCAGTTCACTTTGCATGTGATAAACAAAAAAAAAAATATGGTAAATATCACAAAAAATTAACAAAATAGCAAAATTTTTTTATTTATAAGGTAAAACAAATGTAGGAAAAAATCGGTCATCTTTTTTTGGTCGACCATCTCATTTTCAGCCCATATTAAAACCTTATCGAGAGCTTCTACAGCTTCCTTTGAGTTTATTAAAATTTGAGGCTGGTAATTAAACCACGATCACTCTTTTGTATTTGTTGGTGAACTTCAAAAGCTTTTTCTTTTTCTGTTTACTTGCAATTTTTTTGTTTCGCATGCTAAGGAACCATTTATAAAGAGTTTTTACCATTTTCGGAAGTTCAGAAGCACGTAATGTTTTCCACTTTCCGGTTCCATAAGGAGTAATATTTACACGATTTCTTAATTCCCAATTTTTCTTTTAAATGATTTATCGTCACCATATTTTCTTGCCAAACCACTGATACTATAACATTTTTGCAATAATCCATTAATATAAACTTTATCTTTCAAAGACAACACTTTTATGTTTTTTGATGACATTTTTCACTTTCACTAATAAAAATTTTTAATCACTTCCAACATTTACGTAGCAATGTCAAAGAACAACAAACTGGTCAAAGCATGTATACACAGCCACAAGTAAGAAAAATAACGTTGTTACATAATCAAACAAGTGAACTCTTAATTCGGATATTTCCAGTTTAAGAAGTAACGAAAAATAAAAAAAAATTTTCACATTTTAGAGCTTCCACATTTTGTTCACGTTTTAGAACGGTCTGTGTAAAAATAAATTTGTTCACGCTACTGAGACGTTTACCTTTTCGAGTATTCACGTTTTCGCGAGTTCACTGTTTTGTACTTTTGATGTTTTCAAAACTTTTTAAAAAATTTTACCATTTTTGGAAGTTTAGTTTCACTCGTTTCCCGTTCTATTCTATTTCCTTCACCTTTTCTAGTGTTTCCATTCCACTCGTTTCTTATTCCATTCCATTTCGTTCCTCTTGCGTTGTGTTTTAATTTCACTCGTTTCCTTTTTAAAACCGTTTCGTTCCCCTTGTTTAGTGTTTCAATTCCAATCGATCCCCATACTATTTCGTTTCCTAATTTCAGTTTTTTATTCCAGTCGTTTTCTATAGTTCAGGTTCCTATCCAAAACGGTTTTGGTGTTACAGCACTTTTCCTCTTTTGAATATCTGTTTTACCACGTTCCTGGCGAAAACTGTCTTATTAGTTTGGACCCACGGTTAAGAATAATCCCCCTCTCTTGAACGCATATTTAACCACGTTCCTGGAAAATTTCTAAAAAGTATGTACCTTACCGGGGAATAAGCCCAAAAACACATATTTTAAATTTAAAATTTCTAAGCAATGTGGTTTAGGCAGACCACTATGAGCGAGATGTACCCTTTCTAATCCCCTTTTTCCTCGTTCCTGGTAAAAATCAAAAAAGGACCTCACCAGTCAATTTTCCCAATATCCAGGATCACATTGTAGCCGAAGCAGTTCGGGTGACCCATTTTAACCAAAATACATCAGGGAGTAGATATTTTAAATTTTAAATTGCTTGCCAATGTAGTTTGTGCAAGCCGTTAAAATTGAACATTTTCTCCGTTTTTGCCCCAATTTTAAACATATTTCTGGAGAAAATTTAAGAAACCATATTATTAATGAATTAGGTACAGATTTTAGACTTTTTGCTTACTTTAGCAGTATAATAATACATACACCAGGGGACACATGTTTTAAATTTGTGGTTACTAGCCAAAGGAATTTTAGTAGACCGTCAAGAGGAAGCTTTTCCCCCTTTCTTACCTTACCAAGGAATTTCCAAAGATTCTATTGTAGCGGACGTCTACGCCGAAGGGAAACTTTCCAGCTCCCGAGGTTTGGTATGTGCAATATTGAATTAGCAAGTCAGTCAGTCAGTCACATAATTCTTTCATATGGAAAACAAAAAAGGTAATTTTTCCCTTTGTATACACTAATAAAATATTTAACCAATTTCAGCGGGGAGTTTTCTTTATTCAATTGCCAACAAATTTCATGCTAACAATTATTTTATGCAAACAAAAACTAGCAAAGAGATTGAGGGCGGCCACGCCGATTATGTGATACCCTACAACAAATATAATTTGAGTAAAATTTCGGGAAGCTGTTAAATTCCTAATTGGTCCGGAAAGCGCTAAAACTTAAATATAAATCTAAACGAAATTGTCAAAAAAGTTCAATTAAACAAATACCTGGAGAGTTGGTTTGTATGGGGACCAGGTTTTAATATGAACAGATTTTCTTCAAATTTGGAAGTGTGATTTATGGTCGTATGCGACATTCAGAACCCATATTTTAACCAGATATCTATGGTTTTGTGTTTTGAAATAGCATTTAAGCCTTATTCAGATAGAATCCTTCTATGGAAAGTAGGTCTATATATAGACCAATTAATAACAAATTCAGCTGGTTTCATCCTTGGTCTAACTTATGCAATAAATTTATGTTCAATAATTTAATTTTCACGGATATTCTATTCCATACAAAAATCCTCTTGACTAAAAAATATGATGAAATAAAAATTATAATTTCAAAAATTTTGGTGTATTTTATTAATAAAATAAAATCTGCGGTCCTATTGAATCACCCTATATTTCATATTGCGAATAAACATGAATTTATTTTCTAAATTATTTACAGCGTTTTTCCACAAATTTCTACATCAAATTATTACATCCCAGCAAAATAAAATGGATGTTATTCTTTACGAATCTCTTTTTCAGAACATCCAAAGAAGTTAATAGTGCAAATTTTTCGATTTGTAAGAAGTCATTTTAAACAACTTCCAAAAATGTTGATATTAACCCCCACTAGTAAAAAACAATTATTTAGTTGGTCCATAAATGGTTGATTCCTGCAGTTATTAAATGCCCTATTGAAAACATATTTTCCATAAAAATTCATGGCGTGTTCAAAATCACATTTTTAACATAAAAAAGCCACACCCTATATTTATTTTGTAGTCCCTATATTTAACTACTTCCGTAAACTAATGAAAAAGTCCATCTGCTCATCGATTTTTCATAGTACCGAATCACACTACTTCCTCCCAATGACAAGCCAATGTTAAAATCATTGATGATTCACCGAAATTTTCACAACTTCGTGTTCAGTAGATGTGTGTTTAACTACTTCTTCCTCAGCTCTTATTTTGCTGGGATTCTGTTAGCCCTATTCCTTTTTCCTTTAACTATAAAGAGAAAATTATAAAATTTTATAATTACAAATTTCAAATTTAGTTACAAGGCTCTTGTTATCTATTTGATACTTATTAAGGCACATTTTCCCTTTTAAAAACCCTTTGAAAATATTACAAGATCTGTGTGAATACAAAAATAATGTGTCCTTTTTATACAAAATTTTATCTTTTCTTTTGATTATTACAAATTATTTTATTATTTTTTTTTTGTTCTTTTTGGTTTGCCAAACCACATTTGACCACACTTAAACTCAATATTTAATTTTTTAATAGTTTTTGCTTTGAAATACCAACTTTTAACCAGTGTTAATAATCTTATTTCAGAGTATTTTAACAGTGTGGTTTTTATGAAGACTTTGTGTCGAAATATTTTGATGCGTTTCAATGGATTACTGGTTATAAAAAAATGCACAAAGTAAGAAATTGAGAGAATGTTTAAGGAAAATGAATAAAAAAAATTAGATGGCAAAATTTTTGTAGTTTGTCATTTATTCTAATTTGGATCGATTATATATGCATTAATAGAAGGGTTATACAAAATGTTTGTAGAACGATATTATAAAAAAATGTTATAGAAATTCTGGGACAAAAAACAGACTTTTGACATCTCAATTCTGATTCTTATACTATTCTTCTTTCATTAAGAATTTATTAACATTACGAAAAAGACTCACAAATTAATTAGATGTTTCATTATTTCATAATCATTTGCTATTGAAGTAGTTTTTTTTATTTAAATCCTAAGATACTTTTCGCCAAATCGAAAGAAATATAATAAAAAAAAATATGATCATAATGGGTTTTACCAACACACATATCTTTATACAGCCCAATAACTTATACAAAACAATTTAAGTAATCTCGGAATTTTTAACAACACTCTAGCTTACTTTATTTCTTTAAGTGTATTTTATTAAAGTATTTCCAAATTACAACTAAATTGCTAAAATTTATGTTACAAATCATTTGAATACTTAAGTAATGTTGTAAATAGATATCAAGAAAATCATAATCCCATTTTTTTGGGAAAAACTTGTTTTAAAAACCAAACTCTTATAATTAAAATATTTTGAGGTTAGAATAGAGTAATAAACTTTAAATTTTATTGCTATAGTTATACATAAAATTCGCATTTGCATACAAAAATATAAATAGTGTGAATGGAAATGAAATAGTATTTGCCATTTACATACTACAACAGCAACAACAACAACAAGAAGCAAAAGCTACACCAAAAATAAGAACTAGAAAACAAAATCTTTTGACATAAATTTGGTATTGTGGAATTTTTTCATTTATTTTTAAAATGACATAAAGACATATAATAAAAATTTGTTTTAAGGACCTTTTGGCAATTTTAAGATAATGTAACAAACTGACCATAAGCCACACACAATAAAAAAAAAAAGAAAACATTTTCATTTTTACAGCAATGTGTGTATGTTTATGTACATACCCACATACGTACGTAGGGGTAAGTATAATTTTAAATGTGTGTGCATGTGTGTATATGTGGCTTTTGTAAAAATTGAGACATTTTACTAGAAATGATATAAAAAATTCACAGACATTTACATACCAAAACACTCTATTCAAAAAATTGTTGTATTTTAAAAAGTCAACATTAAAACTATAAAAAAATTCATATACATATTTTGTTTTTTAGTGTTAGTTTATAATACTCTCTTTAAAAGTGATTCTAAAGCGTAAGAAAACATGCTAAATATGCTTATTTAGTATTTACCATTATTTTCATTACTACTTTTGGAGCATTGTGTTAAAAGCTTTAAAGTTCAGTATGACATTTAAACACACACAATTATTCAAAATATTTTTTCTCAACAGACTATAAGAATTTTCTTAAAATATTGTTGTTTCGCTAAATAAATTGTGAATAAAATACAGCGTGACAGAAATATGTACTGTGAGCATCAAGTGAAAGTGTACGCGTTAGTTTATTATGTTGACAATAATATTGCAGCTGTGTCTTTAATAATATATTTTATGCCTGTAATATTATTTCCTCTTTCTCTCTATTGAAAAATGTACAGGATTTTTAGAAATTCTAATGGGAAAAAGGCAGATTACAAAAAACCTTCGCTAGAAATTTAGGTGATTTTTTAAAGCTAGGAAATGACGTTATATTCTCCGAGACGGACGATATTAATCAATTTTGAAAATGAAGTTTTTTTCCGATTTGGAATATATTTTTTCCGCAGTAGTTAAATATTAGAATCGAAAAATTTACAACATTAGTATTTATATTCCACATAAATACTATTGCGTACCATACAATTTTTTTTTTTTTTTAATTTTATTTTTAGGTTTTTCCGGTATACAACCTTACCACAACACATTTGAATATTTTAGTTACAATTTCTACTGAAAGTCTAATTTAAAGGTATATAAAAAATTAACCCGAATTAAACCAAGATAAATCGAAAATTAA